>OX463224.1:13670000-16170000 GCA_949820135.1 Sylvilagus floridanus | reverse complement strand
TTGAGCCAATTTGAAGCCAGGAGCTAGAAGCTTCTTCCAGGTCTCCCACGTGGGGGCAGGTGCCCAAGCACTTGGGCCATTTCTACTGCTTTCCCAGGCTGTAAACAGGTTGCTTGATCAGAAGAGGAGCAACTGGAACATGAACCAGTGCCCATATGGGGTGCTGGTGCCACAGGTGGAGGCTTAGCCTGCTATGCCACAGCGTCGGCCCTGATAACTATCTTTTGTATTAATTAAAAAAATTTCAGTATTTGATTTTATCTCCTTTATATTTCTTTGCTTCTTTAAGTTGGTTACCCTAATATTTCTCTTATTGCACTTTATCTGCATATAACGTACTTTATGTATAATGTTAGGATCTTATACTAAAATGCTTTTATTACTCTCATCATTTACATTATAATTTTCTTACATTTTGCACTTGTATTTGATATAAACATCACTATTTATTGTTGTTATTTTTGTTTAAATATTCTTATTTTTTAAATGTAAAGCATGACCAGATAGTGTAAGATTCATGATAGAAAACATAAGGGAAACTCTTCTTAGCCTTGGCAATAGTTTCTTGGATATAATACCAAAAGCACAGACAGCAAAAGCTAAAATAGACTAATTGTATTACATAAAAATGTCTCTATAAGACAATAGAAACAATAAAAAATGAAAAGTCAACCAATGGAACATCAGAAAATATTTTGAAACCATATTTTATACAGACTATTATATATGGAAGTCCCATAGCTCAGTAGTAAAAAACAAAAAAAAAAAAAACAAAAAATGAAATAACCCAATTGAAAAATAGGCAAAGGACTTGAATGGACATTTTCCAAAGAAGACATATAAATGGTGATTAATTATATGATAGTCACTATCACTAAACAGCAGGGACCAATAAATAAAAGCCACAGTGATATATTACCTCATACCTGTTAGGATGGCTACTTTTTTTTTTTTTAATATAACAAAAATATAACAATTTGATGAAAATGTGATGAAAAGAAAATACTTGTACACTGTAGGTGTGAATCTAATTTGATGCAACATTTATAGAAAACAGTATAGATTTCCTTAAAAAATTAAGCATAGAACTATCTTATGATCTAGCAATGTCACTTTTGGGCAATATCTACAGGAGTTGAAGCCAGGATCTTGAGGACATATTCACACTCTCATCTTCCATCTCAGCATTATTTTTTGGAATATAGGCATTGGTAGCAAACCAAATGCCCATGAATTGATGAATAGACAAAGAAAATGTGCTGTGTACATATAGTGGAATATTATTTATTGTGCCTTTAAGAAGCAGTTCTGCCATTTGTGCCAACATGGATGGATCTGAAGGACATTATGCTAAGTGAGGTGAGCCAGACACAAACGACACATACTGCATGACACTACTTGTGATGGCCAATGTAAGTGGTAATGTCATTGGATTGAACAACACCTAGAGAACTGGCAAAGCATTATTTATTGGTGTGTTTCTGAGGATGTTTCCAGAGGCGATTGGCTTTCAAGTCTGAATGGACTGGGTGGGGATGATTCACACACTATGTGGGCAGGCACCATCTAATTGGCTAGTGGGGGCAAAAAGAAAAGCAGAGGAAAAGCAAATTAACCTTTCTCCTTTTTAGAGCTAGAAACCCTCCTTTCCTGCCTTCAGCATCGGGATTCTACTCTCTTCAGTTCTTGGACTCCAGGACTAATACCAGTGCCCCTCCCCCAGGGACCATGTTCTCAAGCCTTCATGTTTTGACAGAGCCATGCTACAGGCATCCAGGGCCAGATTGCAGAAGCCTCGGATCACACGAGCTGATTTCTTTCTTTCTTTCTTTTTTTTTTTGACAGGCAGAGTGGACAGTGAGAGAGAGAGAGACAGAGAGAAAGGTCTTCCTTGCTGTTGGTTCACCCTCCAATGGCTGCTGCGGCGGGCGCACCGCGCTCATCCGATGGCAGGAGCCAGGTGCTAGGTGCTTTTCCTGGTCTCCCATGGGGTGCAGGGCCCAAGCACTTGGGCCATCCTCCACTGCACTCCCTGGCCACAGCAGAGGGCTGGCCTGGAAGAGGGGCAACCGGGACAGAATCCGGCGCCCCGACCGGGACTAGAACCCGGTGTGCCGGCGCCGCAAGGCGGAGGATTAGCCTGTTGAGCTACAGCGCCGGCCATGAGCTGATTTCTTAACAAATGCCCTCTCATCTGACTCTATCTATCTATCTATCTATCTATCTATCTATCTATCTATCCATCTATTTATCTATCTATCATCTATCTATCTATCAATTATCTATCTATCTATCTATCTATCTATCTACCTACCTACCTATTATCTATCCCATTCTGCTTCTCTGGAGAACCCTAATACATTACATCTGTCATAAATCTAAAATATACAAAGTTTTAGAAGCAGAGAGTGCAATGGTGGCTTCAGGAACTGAAGCAGAGGAAAATTGGAAGATACACTCAAAGGGCACAAAGTTTTGGTTATGTAAGATGAGTAAGTCCTAGTAGTCTACCACATAACATAGCGATTATAGTTAATACTATATCCTTAAAGTTTTGCTAAGAGGATAAATACTAATTTTTTAACTAATTGTTTATATTTCACACACAAAATAATAATTAAGGAAGATCAGAGAAAACTTTCAGAGGGAATGTATAAGTTTATCACATTGATGTGGTGATGGCTTCCTGATTCTACACTTATTTCTAAACTAAGTTGTACAGCTTATTATATGTCAAGTATACCTGAAAAAGTGGTTAAAAGTACTTATATTTACTGACATATTTACCATTCCCAGTGACTGTGTGTGTGTACATTTAAGTTTCAGTTTTTCTTAAGCCTCAAGCAGTGCATTACATTACTTGCAGTGAAAGTCTAATGGCAAAACATTTTCTTGAGTTTTTGTTTGTTTGAACATCTGTGTGTAAGACCTTCAAGTTCAAAGGTTATTTTTCCTGTATATATTGTTCTAGGTTGACTATCCTGTACTCCCAGCAGCTTAGAGATATCGTTCCATTGTTTTCTAGTTTGCATGGTTCTGATGAGGCATCAGCAGTAATATTATATAAATACAGAAATACACACACACAAGTGCACGCACAAGGAGACTTCAAAAAGTTAATGGAAAACATGTATTATGAAAAGAGTATGCTTGTATTTCAATTTTTTGCATCAAAAGAAATTAATGTTTTAATTCAATTTTCCTCAAACTTTTTGAAATACCCCCATAAAGTAGTGTGCTACATGTGTGATGACTCTGAATTCTTTAAAATTTCTATCATTGGTTTTCTATAATTAAATTTTGATATGTGTAGAATAGTTAACTGTTTAAATGATGTTTATTGAGCTTGTGAACATCTAAATTGACATTTTTTATCCAGTTTGGGGAAATTTTCATGTTTTCTCTTTTTGTAAGTTTTACTTATATGTTGAAAGAGCAACAGAGAGAGAGGGAGAGACACACACACATGAACACACACAGATTCTCCATCCGTTGTTTCAGGCCCTCAAATGCTGCAACAACAAGGTCTGGGCCAAGCTGGGACCAGGAGCGTGGTCTCCCACATGGGTAATTGGGGCTCAAGTTCTTGGGCCATCATCTGCTGCCTTCTCAGGCACATTAGCAGGGAGCTGGATTGGAATCTAAACAGCCAGGACATTAGCTGGCACTGAGATACCAGTGTTGGGAGTAGTTGCTTAACCTGCTATGCCACAGTGCCAGCCCCTGTCTTTATTTCTTTGAATATTTGTCTTTATTTTTCTGCTCCCATCTTTTGAACTATGGAAGTGTTACATTGCTTAAAATGGTTCCAAAGGTTACTAAGTTTATTTTTCTTTTCTTTTTTTAAAGATGTATTTATTTATTTGAAAGTCAGAGTTACATAGGAAGAGGAGAGGCAGAGAGATCTTCCATTCGCTGGTTCAC
Source organism: Sylvilagus floridanus (assembly GCA_949820135.1). Lineage (NCBI taxonomy): Eukaryota > Metazoa > Chordata > Mammalia > Lagomorpha > Leporidae > Sylvilagus > Sylvilagus floridanus. Next base: position 16,166,076 of record OX463224.1, on the reverse strand, counting down.
TCCCCAACTGGCCGCAATAGCCAGAGCTGCGCCTATTCAAAGCCAGGAGCCAGGAGCTTCTTCCGGGTCTCCCACGCGGGTGCAGGAGCCCAAGGACTTGGGCCATCTTCCACTGCTTTCCCAGGCCATAGCAGAGAGCTGGATCAGAAGAGCAGCAGCCGGGATTAGAACCAGTGCCCATATGGGATGCCAGTGCCTTAGGCCAGGGCTTTAACCCGCTGCACCACAGCGCCAACCTCAGGTTCTTTTTCTTTTATTACTAGCCTTCCTTCGGATTTCACCTCCAGTTTGAATACCCAATAAACCATTAAACTCAACTAGTGAATTTATTTCAGCACTGTATGTTCTTTCTTTTTCATTTCTTCCATTTCTTTCCTCATTATATTCACATTAAAGAATCATGGCATATATTTATCACGATTGTTTCAAATTCCTTCTTGTTAATTCTATCACCATTGTTATTTCTGGGTGCTATTGACTGATTTTCTTCTGCACTGAGGATCACATATCCCCTTTATTTTCATCCAATGTATTAAAAGGTCCTTTTAAAGGGAAAAAAAATGCAGGTTAACCAGGTTTCTAGAGGTCTGAGGGAGACATCTTTGATATGAAATATGGCAGAGACCTGTGGTTCACCATAAATTCTTCTCTTATCTGGGATCTCTTGTTGTGCATCTTCCTACAGCCTAGCTTTTGTTAACTAGAAGCTGAAAAGAAGAGGAAGTTTTTATTTTCACAACTGCAAAGGTGCAGCTAGTTCCAAGTTTTGGATAAGGGGGACAGAGGAGTACAGTACAGTTGCAGTTCCCCACTGTCAACCCTTCACTCCACACCGATGGAATGGGGGTGTCTCTGCACTCTAGCTACTTCAGCCGAATGCAGAGAGCTAAGATGGGCTTTTTGGAATGAAAGGCTTCAACATGATGGAACACATCTTTTTGGTGTTTGTTGCTCCCCCTCCTTTAAGAGAAAGTGGGATATCCATTTACAAAGGTTCTGTATACATAACAGAATGTTTTAAGCCCTAAGTTAAAATCCTGATACTATTACCAGAAATGTTAATCCTATCTTTAAAATTCCCTTGAGAGGCAAGCATTGTGACATAGCGGATAGAGCCTCAACCTGCCACACTGGCATTCCATATGGGCATCGATCCCTGCCCCGTTGCTCCGCTTCTGATCCAGCTCCTTGCTGGTGGCCTGGGAGAAGCAGTGGAAGATGGCCCAAGTGTTTGGGCCTCTGCCATCCACATGAGAGACCCAGATGAAGCTCCTGGCTCCTGACTCTGGCTTGGCCCAGCTCGGGCCATTGTAGCCATCTGGGTAGTGAACCAGTAGATGGAAGGCTTCTCTCCATCTCTGTCTACCTCTCTTTGTAACTCTTTCAAAATAAACAAATACGTTTTTGTTTAATTCCTTCAAAAATATACTTAATACCAGAATACATTTGAAAGTCACTCTCCAGCTCTTTGGAAGACAGGGAAGATTTTGCTCAGGAAGTTTCCTCAAAATTTATCTTGCAGGTACATAATGTGATTTAGTATTTTCCAAATGGCCAGAAGCGAGCCCGTAGCCTCCCTGTTGTTTCAGAAGTGCCAGTAATGTAGGCAGGCAGATAGGATAAATTGATTAGACTTGTGAGCTGGAAGACCACTCCTTGACCACGCCCCCTGTGTGATCTCATGCCCCTACCTGACCCCACCTGAATGCCCACCTGCTCATCAGACTATGTAACCACTGCCCCTTGGAAAGCATATAAAAGATGAGGAGTGCCCTCAAATCGGCCTCTCTGTCTTTGCTTTGCTACCCGTGCTAAGCTGCCTATGGCTGTTCATAACCAAACGCTTGCCGCAGGTGGCTCCTGGCCTACTCTCTGCTTGGTACGGACCCCAACTTAGCCTCTTGATTTTTTTTCTCCCTTAGATAAAGCCCTCACTGAATAAAATCCTTAAAACGTACCATGTTATCTTATTTATTTGAGCCAGCATTCAGAATTCTTCTCTGAATACGTGGCCAGAACCCACAAAGCTTATCACTTTTGGGAAATATTAATAAGCAGGTTGGTTTTAAAGATAGAGAGGATTTGGCTCAGGAAGTTTTCTCAAAATTTATCTTACAGGTACATAATATGGCTTAGTGTTTTCCAAATGGCCAGAAGCGAGCCCATAGCCTCCCTGTTGTTTCAGAAACAGCAGCACTGAACTGCTGAGTGAACTGCTCCACCTCTTGCACTGTGGGCGGCTGCTCTGGGGCTCAGAAAGGTCAGTCTCGAGAAGCCACGTCCAGATTCTCATTAGCATAAAGTGTGAGAATATCATGCGTCATATCTAGTTAACATCTCTCTCTTTCTCTGAAATAGTGGTTCTTTGTGGAAGTTGTAGTTCTGGCAAAGTCTGTTGTCATAGTTACTATCAGAAAATTATGTGCAAGAACCTTTTTTTCATAACCTCTCAGCTGTGTGTTTTAGCTTAGATTTGATACCAGTGATTTCATCTTAATTTCTGTATTCCCCCCTTGTCATCTTTTTCTTTTTTTCTGAAAACATTGCCAATCAGTTCATCCTGTAGCTGAGTTCTTTTTGTTTCACATTGCCAAGGTGAATTTGCTTCTAGTTGTTTGGTCTTACCTGGTCCCACATTAGGAACAAAAGATTGACAAGTAGGAGTCAGTGTCAAAAACCCTTTGAGCAATGAAGAGAGATTTCGGAAAGAGGGGAACTTAAGCTACGTTTACCTGGAGTCCATTGTTAAAAATAACTTGATTACCTCTGTGAGTGACAGCACTTCAGAGTCAGCATTATCTTACTAGGACTTGTGCTTCTGGAAAATTCTGACAGGCAAAGAGCACAAAGCTCAAAAAGGAAAACATGTAATAAGACTAACCAGAACGTAACATACTGAGTTACAGCTTACAAGAAGAGGCAGACTTACATTCTAATAGCAGACATATTGTAGCTGACTGTTCCCATAAGCAGAGCAGGAAAAGTTGATTTGTCATTTGTAATCTCAGAAAACTTCCAAGGTTAGCAAGCCTGCCCAAGGCAGAGTATATTTTTAAACTATACTACATCATCTTTGGAAGTTTTAAAGACCTACAAAAAATAAGTGACAACTACTCACTGCAAGGCTAGGAACCCATGGAATCAGATGTTCTGTATGTAAACATTTCTGTATGTATGTTTCAAATTGTATTCTACTTGAAGAGAACAGATTCTTAATGAGTGTATACAAATGATCACATTGCCATGAAAAACCAAAAGTACTCATACAAGTAGGATTTTTATTTTGGAGGAATTCAGTAGGAAAAAGCTACATGTTTTTATCTTTGTTTACAACAATGCAGTTTACCAAGGTCTTGCAAACCCTAGAATCCTTAGCAAAATCTTTAAGCCTAGAAGACAAAGCCCAGTTCATTGGGCCTCGTGTAATTGTTTCTTGTCTTGTTTGAGCTCTATGAGCAGTTTTACAAATCCGGCAGTGTTCAGTTGGCATTGCAGGAAGTGACCAATGGAGGCTGGCATCATGGGTGGTGACAGAATTCACCAGAGCCGTTGGATAGTGTGAGCCGTTAGACTTAGCCAACATGCTGCAAGAACTGTGGGCATGCAGGGCAGCCAGAGGCGGGTGCTGCAGGAAGAACTGGCATTCCAGAGGTGACCATCTCTTCTTAGTTATGGTGAGTTTTCCACCAAGTTTTCCTAGCTAGGTGATTTGCCTTTCTGGGTGGAGCCGGGGAATTTGCACTTCTCTAAGCCGAGGACTTTCCCGGACTGCCAAGTGCCCTGGGGCCACTCTCCACAGTTAGTCCATTGATCTTTTGTTAGAAATTGTATTTTCGGATATTGATTAGAGCCTTTTCTGATTGTTACTATTTCCAGACAAGAACCAGAACTGCAGATGACAAAAGAGTTACAATCATCATGATCAAAATGTGGATAACATTTCAGTAATCCACAAGAGTTATTTTCATTGCAAACAGCATTTAAAGGGCACAGCAGTGTTGTACAAACTGTTCTGTCATTATAGGCCTTTGGGCCTGTGACAGGGACGGGGGAATCTCAAAATCTTTTAAAGGCCCCAGTTCTCCTTGTTCCATTTTTTAAAAAAAATATTTAAATTATACAAGATACATGTATTTCATGTATACAGATTTAGGAACACAGTGATACTACCCAGCCTACTCTACCTCCTGCCCACACTCCCACCCTTCTTCCTCCTCACCTATTCCCATTCTTAATTTTTACAAAGGTCTACTTTTAGTTTACTTTATACCCATAAGATTAACTTTACACTAAGTGTTCAACGAATAGTATGAAGAAAAAACACTTTCTCAACATTCGAGACAAGGGCTGTAAACATTCATTGACTCTCAAAACGCCCATTTTATGCACACACATTGTATTTTAGGTACTCTAGTAGTTGCCCAGATCAGGGAAAACATATGATATCTGTCTTTTTGGGACTGGCTTATTTCACTAAGTATAATGGTTTCTAGTTGCATCTACTTTGCTGCAAAAGATAAGATTTCATTTTTCTTTTTTCAGCTGAGTACTCCATAGGGTACATTACTATAATTTCTTCATCCAGTCATCAGTTATGGACATCTGGGTTGATTCCATATCTTAGCTGTTCTGAATTGAGCTGCAATGAACATGGGGGTACAAAGAACTCTTTCATAGGCTGATTTCTTTTGATTTGGGTAAATTCCCAAGAATGGGATGGCTGGGTCATATGGTAGATCTGTATTCAGATTGCTGAGATATCTCCATACTGTCTTCTATAGTGGCTGGACCAGTTTACATTCCCACTATTTCCCCTACATCCTTAACAGCATTTGTTGTTTGTTGGTTTCTGTATAAGAGCCATTCAAGGGGCCAGTGCTGTGGCGTGGCAGGTTAAGTCAGTTTGAGACCTGACTGCTCCACTTCCAATCTGGCTCTCTGTTGTGGCCTGGGAAAGCAGTGGAAGATGACCCAAGTGCTTGGGCCCATGCACCCACATGGCAGACCTACAGGAAGCTTCTGGCTCCTGGCTTCAGATCGGCACAGCTCTGGCCATTGTGACCAATTAGAGAGAGAACCAGAGGATGGAAAACATCTCCCTCTCTCTTTGTCTCTTCTCCTCTGTGTGACTCTGTCTTTCAAATAAATAAATAAATCTTTTTTTTTTTTTTTTTTAAAGAGCCATTCTAACTTGGGTGAGGTGGAATCTCATTGTAGTTTGATTTGTATTTCCCTGATCCACCCCACTTTTAAAAAAAGATTTATTTATTTATTTGAAAGTGTTGCAGAGCAAGGGAGAGACAGAGTAAAAGAGATCTTCCATCTGCTGGTTCACTCCCCAGTTGGCCATACTAGCCAAGATTGGGCCAAGCCAAAGCCAGGAGCCAGGAGCTTCATCCGATCTCCCATGTGGGTGGCAGGGGCTCCAACTCTTGGTCCATCTTCTACTGCTTTTCCTAGACCATTAGCAGGAAGCTGGATTAGAAGTGGCACAGCAGGAAATGAACCTGAAACTGCCCATGTGGGATGCTGGTGTTACAGATGGTGGCTTTATCTACTACACCACAATGCTCCCCCCCACCCCCTGCCAAGTTCCCTCTTTAAAAAATTAAGTAAACAATCGTTAGTGATAACATCCTACCAGAAATAGTAGATCTCCATAAATATTATATAACTTCTGGAATATTTACATTAATAACTCATTTATCTATATGTAAATTAAAACAGAGCTTTTAAGAAGTTTGTACCATGTAGACACAACATACTACATGCATACACATAAACACCTATATAATATATATTATGAGACAGAAATCTGAAGCAGTATTATAGTAGCTTGGTTTTTTTTTTTTAACCTTTATCTCCTTTTTGAAAAATTACCATCAATCATTTAGAATTCTTCTTGCTCTTGGCAACCTTAATTACTAAATTTTTTAGTGAAAATCTAGTAAACAATTTTAAATTGTTCTATGTCATCATCTCAATTGGAATATGCAGGGAATAAAGTTATTTGAGCATTTGGTTTGCAAAATAACTATAGTCCCAGCAACACTTTCACACTTAGGAAAATTATGTCTTCATTTCAGATCCTAATAGGGCTCAGAGGGCTTTTAGATGGAATTAAAAGTGTTACTCATATTTTAGGACAGAGAAAGAAATCCTAACAGAAACAAACAGAGAGAGCTCTCTTCTAAACCAAATGCTCCTTGTAGAGGCACTGACACAATACTCTTAGAATCTTAACACCCACAAACTGCTTCCAGAACATTCAACCTAAGCTAGATCCAAATAGCACGAAGTCCAGACAATGGAGAAAGAGGGTGCTCAGGGTGCATCCAGTTTGACTTGTCAGTACACTTCTCAAAGTACTGTGTCCTTGCACCAACAAGCATTTATAGGTATCCATTGCCAAGGCAGGGAGAGAAGGGAGTCTTTCCCCCAAAAAAGGTTTTTCAGCATCTGCTTGGGCCATCCCTGAAATCCTGCCATGGGGTCGGCTACACTCCAGCAGCCTGTGCACTGAGTCTGCTCCTTCCCAGTGGAGGTGGCTGAGGTCGCTTGACAGATGCACTTAATATGCTTTTCTATCCCTTGCAATTTAACTAGAGATCCTTTTAAAGGGAAAAACAGGAGTTGGGGAAGGTGGTTAAACAGATTTCTGGGGGTCTGATGGAGACTTCTTGGATACGAAATTTGACAGAGACCTGTGTTCCATCATGAATTTTCTTAACTGGAATCTGTTGTTTGTGCATCTCTTTGTGGCTTAGCTTTTGTTAATTAGAAGCTGAAAAGAAGAGGAAAATGTATTCTCCCCCTCCACCCCCACAATTGCAAATGCATGGGTAGTCTCAAGGTTAGATTGTAAATGGGGAAGGGGAAGTATCGTGTAGTTAAATCGGGACTTGAACCCAGGCACTACCATATGGGATGTGGGCATCCCAAGCAGCATTAATATATGCATATATATATATATTCAGTTTGAGAGACAGAGCAACACAGAGAGAGTGAGAGACAGAGAAATGGATCTTCCTCCACTGGTTCACTCCTCAAATGGCTGCAATGGCTGGTACTTGTTCGGAGTGAATTCTGGAGCCTGGAACCCCATCTGGATCTCCCAGGTGGGTGGTAGAGTCCCAGTACTTGGGCTATTCTTTGCTCCTTTCCCAGTGGCATTAGCAGAGAGCTGTACTGGTAGCGTAGCAACTGAAACTCAAACTAGCTCATGGATTTATTGATGCAGGTGTCCCAGGCAGTGTTCAAGTTGCTGTGCCACACACCAACACCACTCTTCACCGTGGCCTAAGCAGCATCTTAACTGCTGTGCCAAGTGTTCACCCCTATCTAGTGTATTTTGATGAAATGCTAGACATCATCAATATGGTTCAATGAGTTTTATTTTTTCCTTTAATGAGTCTTTCAATTTGTACTGATAGGCATTCAATTTTTCTGTAGATTTACTTTATTATTTCAAAACTTATTTTAAAAACTTTGTTAGGGCATTAGTATGGACTTTATTTTAGGGTAATTTCTTCTAGCTGCAAAGGCAGGTGACTCTTATAGCACAGGGTGTTCAGTGAGGTCTCTCTACATTGGTTTTGGATTCCAAGTGTTTAATCATTTTTGGAAATCCACTTAGGCAACACAGGATGCACTGTGTGTAGCACATGGTGCTATCAAGCCTTCTTTCTTGAGGACTATTCTTTATCTTGAGAACATGACTTTAATAGGTTGGGTCTGTTTGCATTTATAAAAGGGTGAGATTTCTTCCTCTCTTTGCCATCCTTTAGCAGATTGCTTGTGATGTGTATCACATTCATGTTTAATCCTCATTTGATAACAAAATCGTTTTCTTTCTCTACTAGCTTTGTGAAGATTTTCTGGGTTATGATTTTGTTTTAAATTATATTTCCCCAACAGTGGATAATAGAAGGTGTATAAGTCAAGGTCCTCAGGGAAACAGAACCAATAGAAGATGCAGACACATACAGACACACACATGAAAGCACTTAAAAGGTACACAGAAAATGGAATTAAAATATATTTATTTTGGGAGATATTGTGGCACAGCAGTTTAAGGCATTTGGAGATGCATCTGCATTAGCAGATGGAAAATCTCTCTCACTGTGTGTTTCTGTAATTCTGCCTTTCAAACAAATAAATAAATAAGATACGAGTCTTCAAAAAGTTCATGCAAAGTGAATATTGTGAAAACCCCACAGGAATATTTACATTTGTCATGGGAATTGGCTAGCATGAGTATAGGGGCTCAGAAATCCCAGGATCAAACTGGAGAACCAGGAAAGCTGGGGCTGTACTTCATCCGTATCTAAAAGCCCAAGAGCCGGGTAAACAATACTGTAAGGCCCAGTCTGAGTGCAAAGATGCAAGCCACCTGAGAACTAACTCCCAAGTGCAGGAGAAGAAGGGTGTCCCAGTTCAAACAGCAACAAATTCATCCTCCTCTGCCTCCTTGTTCCATTAGGGCCCTTAACAGATTCAATGGTACTCGCCTTCATTATTCATTGATAGTCAGCATTTTTCTTTTAAAATCACAATGTATTCCAATTTCCTATCCCTTTATTTAAAAGCATAGTCCTATTTTAACCTCATCTGTATTTGTAATTTAGTATTCTTTTTCTAAAACGTGGGCTCCTCCATTGTATAAGCTTTAGCCACCGCAGATATGGGAACACTGCAAAGCAAGAATGATGAAACCATAGGCTACCAGGGAAGTGACTCATGTCGGATTTTCCGAGTGGGAAATCATCATTTAGAAAAATCTTGGTTCTTCCTCGCTCTGCAGACATAAATGTCATCTTTTGCTTTAGAACTCAGGAGCCTCAGACTGGCTGGTGAAATTATTAAGTTTTGAAAAACCTTACTAAGTACAGAAGAGAGAAATGCTGTGTAGACTCAGAAGGGAATAAAGAAATTTCCTGGTGTCCTTGGAAAGGCCTACTAAGGTTACCATAACATTCACAGATCTAGAACATTCTGAGGTGTCTGTTTCCATTCGGCAATGCTTCATCCAAGATGCCAGAAGTATGGATTTGTTGTTGATTGTAGTTGATTTATAGTTGATCCAAATCAGAAGGAAGCATGTATTCTCAAGTGACAATAATAAAAGTAATATTAATCAAGAAAATATTTATATAATGCTTACTATATGCCAGATTTTATTCTACATATTTTACCAAATACTGTCTTTCTAACTCTTACAACACTGTGAGATTGTTACTATTACTATTACTGCGGTGAACAAACTTGACCAAGGTCACACAGCTAGTAAATGTCAGATTTCAACCCAGAAAACAGAGTCTGCATTTGGGGAAGCAGCATTTCTAGAAGAAGAGGAAGCATTGTTCGGACATGAACATGTCCCAAAGAAAGCACAAAAATGGAGCTATGATGTTGAAGAAACTTTCAGGCCCCCATGTGCTCCAGGTTTCTACATGCCTCTTTGCCATCGTTAGATAATACTCTTCAGATGTCTTTCTTGCCCTTGTTCTTGTGAATAAACCTGACCTGCAGCCAGAGAGCCATAAGCACAAAATTAAGTGGCTGGCTTCTAGTCTCAGTCGGTTCTGAAGACTGGGTTCTACTACGATCTTGAGATCCAGTTTTTTCCTACCTTCCTCAAACTTCTACTCTCCAAAGAATGCAGTTGTAACAACTGGATTTCTCTTAAATCTCCTTCCAGGAAGAGAGTTTTACTGAACAGTCCCCTGGCAGCTGGCACCCCTCCTCCTGGTTAATAATTGACCTGAATACTGAATGTCTACCTGTCTGGCTCCTGATCATCACTTGTTTCAGAATCTCTATTAATAGAGTCTGTTCTCACCTGCTGGTGTCCTCTGAAATTTCAATTTGTCCCATCTGTCATCCCTACAAAGAATGCTGTCTTAGCTCTAAGAAAATACCAGAAAGTAATTTATGAACGATATAAAATATGACACACACCCTATTTGAAATAGCCTTTTTCCTTTTCATAAAGCTGCATCTCACTCCAGCTTGCAGTCTACTAACTTAAAGACTCTATGCAATGTCCATTTCCTTCACTAACATTACCCAGTGAGCTACCCTAATCACATTAGTCTTCGTGACTCGATAAGTGAGCATGAAGATCTTTTAAGCTTAGCATTCCTGGAAAAACATAGGACTACAGTAAAGGTCTCTAAAAGCAATCATTCTTTGCTTTGATAAACATGTGCTTGTATAGGAACGTAAGCCCTTCCTCACAATCCTTGCAAGTATTAATAAACTTCCAACCTCACTATCCCTGTCAGACTGAAGACGTGCTAGAAAAAGCCTCATTCTAGAGGACACAGTTTGTTTGGGCTAAGCACCTAGAGTTGCTTCAAAAAATAAAATAAAATAGGCCTACAAATCTTGGGGATGTGTGGGAGTGGAAGTACATGTTGAGTGTGAAGGAAAGTTCTCACTACAGCCATGACAACTCCTTGTCCATCTCCCCTACCCCCAGTTCTCATGCCCTTTGCAACGGACAGCCTCACATTACTTCACAGAATATTTAACACTGTTCTTTTCACATTTAATTTATGACACATCAAAAAAAAAAAAAACGAACCAGAGTAAAATGATTTACATGGCAGAAATATTCCCCTTCAGCCTTGTATTTTCAACTCTTTTCATATAAAGGAAAAAGACACAAGAATTACCTGGGAAATGTTTCTCAACTGAAAGGACATCTTATTACACCTTCATTGACAAATCTTGCCTTTAAACGTTTTTATTTTATGCATTTCAAGAGCAGGAGAGATGAAATTGCCACCTTCCCTGTTAAATGCTGGGCCAGATGTGCACTCCACCACCCATGGTGGAGAACAAAGGTAAAGCCAGCAGCATCAGGAGCAGTTGCAAGGACAAGACCGACACTACCATTTCCTCGCACTCAGACAGACCAGGTTGTCTTATCTAGTTCTAGTCTGCAAACTAAGTGGAACCGTGAGCAGCTCCTGTGTGTCACCAGCCCTTTCACAGATACAACATTGTCCCTGACCTTGGTAATACAGATGATGTGTAAAGAGGGGCGTGACTTCCGTGGATGTAAAGTTTTTTGAGAAAATGGTTCTTCTCTATTATGAACAGCCAAATAACTGTAAACTTCATAAATTTTGGTAAATTTTTTCTTTATGTTTTTTATTTGATGAGGCAATTCTTTAAAAGCTTACACTCTCTAGAAGAATTTGCCCATGAACTTAATTTGTTTTCTAAGTTCTTTCCTTTGAGTCTTCATTTTTCTACTTTTTTCCCCCAGAAAACCTTTGATTTCTACTTTTTCCCCCAGAAACCTTTGATTTAAGGTATCCCACATTCCCACACTCACTCCCACCCCTCTTCCTCCTCCCTCTTCTATTTCCATTCATATTTTTTACTAAGACCTGTTTTCAATTAACTATATACACTATATACACTATAACTATATACACAATTAACTCCCTACTAAGTAAAGAGTTCAGCAAATAGTATGAAAAAACCTGTCTCCTTAACAGTGGAGACAAGGGCTGTTCAAAGTCATTGAATCTTAAAGTGTCAATTTCAATTTGAATCTGTCATTCATAGACTAAAATCTGTCATCAATAATCTTAAAATCCACACTTTTTTCCATTTTTTTATTGTATACTTATCACTTGCTGCGTAGGTATTTGGCACATCTATTCACCTGTCATGCAAGTATTTGGGCAGATGCAAAGGATAAAATTCACTGCTTTTACCTAATATAGGAGTAAGACGGAAACAATCTCAACAAAAGGAGAATAAGTCCAGATGCAAACTGGGATGGAGTAACAGGAAAACAAACGATAATGCTTGGTGGAAGTACACCTAAAGTTAATTCAAGTCCAGCTCCTTCATTACAGCGGTAAGGAAACTGATTACTGGAGCTTGGGTGATTGCAGCCAATGTTGTGCAGTGATTTATTTGCTGAACCTGGATAGAATCCAGTCTCCAGGAGCCTCTCAGAGCTCTCTCCAAAATCAGTAGTCTTCCCTTATTTGCAGCTTTGTTACTCGAGTGCGATAGCAATCCAAAAATATTAAATGGAAAATTCCAGAAATAAATAATTCATAAGCTGTAAATTGTGTGCCATTTTGAATAGCATGATGAAATCTCACCCCTTCCTGCTCCATTCTTTCCGAGATGCAAATTATCCCTTTGTCCAGCATATCTGTGATGCATATGCTACCCACTCGTTACGCTTAGTAGCTGTCTAGGTTGCTAGATTCATTTTCTGGGTGTTGCCACGCTTGTGTTCAAGTGTAATTCTTATTTGACTTGATCATGGCCCCAAAGCACAAGAGTAAATAGATGCTAGCAATTCAGAAACACCAAAAGGAATTTATAAAGTGCTTCTTTTCAGTAAAAGGTGAAAACTCTCAGTTTAATCAGGAAAGAAAAAAATCATATTATGAGGTTGCTAAGATCTACATTATGTTGCTAATATCATGTGCCTAATTTACAAATTAAACTTTATTGCAGGTATGTATGCATGAGAAAAAAACATAGTATATATGAGGGTATTTCAAAGAGATTATAGAAATGGAATTAAAAAAACAAGCTTACTATGATGCAAACATTTAAAATCCACGCAGTTTGTTGATAATAGGCATTTTCCACGAACTTTTGGAAGATCATTAGTATACATTGTTGCTATCTGCAGCTTCAGGGATCCACTTGAGGTGAGGGGCTTGGAAAGTACCCCCCACAAATGGGGGTGGCTAATCCCTCATTCTTCTCACTGGAGTGCCTTCCTATAGGGCTCAACACACAGAATGCAAAGTCATTGTTTGCTGAAATCTAATGCACTCACATATTTAGTGGTATCATCCTTTCCAATGAATCTGAGCCCAAGGGGAATCACTCACTAAAAAATTAAAATCAGTAATCTCTGGGTGAGAGGAGTCAGTGCTTTATGCCCTCATCAATTTTGTAATTATTTATAAGATAAGCTTAAGTTAATTTTATACTTTGAAAAAAATTGAAAGAAATATTTTTTAAAGTTAGCCTTTTTCTGAAACTTGGCAAAACTATTAAAAGAGAGGAATCTCAAATTGCAGCAAGGGGGAGAGTGGCTGGCTTGGGGAAAGTGCAGATGAGTGCAGATTAGTGGTAGAGAATGTTTCCAGGGGACGCGCTTCCTGGCAGCAGAGGAGTCACATCTTGAGAACTTGGCAGGAAGAAGTTCAACGCTACAGGCTCCCGGGAAAAGCCCTCCAACAGCTGCAGGCAGGCCTGCCTCAGCCAAGCCGATCCCAATTCACCCTGCAGCTGCGGCCTCTAGGTAAGCCTTACAGTAGCCCCAGGCCTTCTCTTAAGAGACTATGCAAGATGTAATGGGGTAGACTTCTCCAAGGAAACAGGGTTGAACAAGTAGCTTTGGAAGAGTGTATTTTATTTGGAGTGCAAACATCGTACAGGGTGGACACCTCACGAGGAGAGCAGGTGGGGGCACTAGTGCTTTTGTTAGGAAGCTGATGGCCCAAAGAAGGTTGTAGAAGGTGAAATGTGAGACTATGGGCAGAACAAATTTCAGTGACCACTGAGTTTTACCAAGGGTCCCTTATATTCACCTTTATTTGTGTGTATGTGGACAGAGGCATTTAAGCAACAGTAAAGTCGCACAGAAATATGTTGGAGGAGAAAGAGAATTGAGGGGCTGAGGGAAAGGGCCTTGATGGTGGAGTGCCATCAGAAAGGTTAATTGGCATTAGGTAGCAATTGCCTTTATGTCCTCTATCTTTTCTCTCCCCTCATGAAAAATATTCCTATCATTCTGAACTAGAACCTCTCACAATCATTTCCTTTTCAACCATAAAATAAGTCATCAATGATTTAATGACTATGAAAGAAAGAGGAGCAACTGGGAAAGGGATGCTGGGCCTGTAGGCTGTTACTTCATTTATTTAGAACACTCCCATCAATTCAGAGAAACTGAAATTCTCTTTGAAATTTTTTTCTTTACTATATTTGTGTGGATTTCATGCTTAATTTAAAAAATTTTTAAGACATTTATTTATTTGAAAGAAAGAGTTACAGAGAGGCAGGGGGAGAGAGAGAGAGCGAGTGAGCGAGAGAGAGAGTCTTCCATCCGGTGGTTCACTCCCCAGTTGGCCGCAACAGCCAGAGCTGAGCCGATCCAAGGCCTGGAGCCAGGAGCTTCTTGCGGGTCTCCCACGTGGGTGCAGGGGCCCAAGGACTTGGGCCATCTTCCCATTGCTTTACCAGGCCATAGCAGAGAGCTGGATCAGAAGTGGAGCAGCTGGGACTCAGTCCAGCACCCATATGGGATACTGGCACTGCAAGTGGCAGCTTTACCTGCTAAGCCACAGTGCTGGCCCCGTGAATTTCATTCTTTAATTTTTTTTTTTAACTTTTAAAATTATATATATATATAAAGGGAAAAATTTTCAAGTTTTTTCATATATACAGTTTTAAAAGCATAATGATACTTCCTATGGTAGCCCTTCTCCCTCCCTTAAAATGTTTTTAATCCCCTGGATCTTATGGAATAAAAATACCGTAGTTAGCGATAAAATTATTTGAACAAAATTCTTTACTAAAAGTAAATTGAAAGCTCTTATAATGAATGCTTACCGATATTAGAATTCATATGGCATTGGAGTAATTATGAGACACATTTGCCTAATACTCTAGGAGTTACAGAAGCTCTATAGTTTTTTAATTTTTCAAAGGAAACATTTAGTAGGGTATTTTCTACTGAAATACTCATTAAATAGTCAATAAGAAGGATATTTTCTATTGACCTATCTTCAAGGTCACTCTCTTCTGCCATTCCCTTCTACTAAGTCCATCCAGCACGAACTTTTTTGTCCCAGATATTTCACTTTTCAGTTCTATCATTTCCATTTTGTTCTGCCTAATATTTTTACTTCTCTGAGGAAATTTCCTTATCTGCTCACCCATAATGGCCACTTTTACTTAAAATTTCAGACTTACTATCTTTGTAGTTTCTCTCTTAAAATTGTTGCTAACTTCAGTTTTTTTTTCAAACTTTTATTTAGAATATAAATTTCCAAGGTACAACTTAAGGATTACAATGGCTCCCCCCCCTTCCCTCTCCCCTCACAACCCTCCCCCCTTACCCGCTCCCTCTCCCCTTTCATTCACATCCAGATTCCTTTTTCAATTCTCTTTGTATACAGGAGATCAGTTCAGTTTGTGTTAAGTAAAGATTTTGACCATTTGCCCTCATATAGCACCACGAAGTGAAATATACTATTTGAGTACACGTTATAGCATTGAATCATATTGTACAGCAAATTAAGGACCGAGATCCTACATGATATATTTTTTTGAATTTGATTAATTTTTATGCAATTTCTAATATAACAATGAGGTTTTTTTTTTCTTTTTCGATTATCTTTATATACAGAAGATCGATTTAGTATGTATTAAGTAACGATTACATCAGTTTGGACCCACACAGAAACACAAAGTGTAAAAATTCCGTTTCAGTGCTAGTTATAGCATTACTTCACATTGGACAACACATTAAGGACAGATCCTACATGGGACATAAGTACACAGTGACTCCTGATGTTGATTTAATAATTTGACACTCTTGTTTATGGCGTCAGGAATCTCCCTAGGCTCTAGTTATGAGTTGCTGAGGCTATGGAAGCCTTTAGGGTTTGCCGTCTTCGATCTAATTCCTACAGGGTCATAGTCAAAGTGGAGGTCCTCTCCTCCCTTCGGAGAAAGGCACCTCCTTCTTTGGTGGCCCCGTTCCCTCCACTGCGATCTCACCTGCGAAGATCTTTCATTTATGTCTTCTTCTTTTTTTTTTTCCTTTCCAGAATGTCTTGGCTTTCCATGCCTAAAATACTCTCATGGGCTCTTGAGCCAGATCCGAATGCCTCAAGGGCTGATTCTGAGGCCAGAGTGTCATTTAGGACATCTGTCATTCTATGAGTCTGCTGTGACTCTGCTTCCCATGCTGGATCATTCTTTCCTTTTCTTGGTTCTATCTGTTTGTATTGGCAGACACTAGTCTTGTTTGTGTGTTCCCTTTGACTCTTATACCTATCAGTATGGTCAACTGTGAACTGAAATTGATCACTTGGTCAATTGGGATGGCATTGGTACATGCCACCTTGATGGGGTTGTATTGGGATCCCCTGGCATGTTTCTAGCTCCTTCATTTGGAGCACGTCCGATTGAGCTTCTCCCAAATTGTACATATCCTCCCTTTCTTTTTCCCTCTATCATAGTTAACCGGGATCATTTTTCAGTTAAAATTTTAACACCTAAGGCTAATTGTGTGTTAGTTGCCAAATTCAACTCATAGTACTAGAACAAATACAAACAACAAAGGGAGATACTAAAATGGGTAAAGATTTACATTGTACATCAACAGTTCAGACAGGAGCTGATCAGGTCTTATTTTCTCATAGGCTAACTTCAGTTTTTGGGTCATTTAAGTTTCTTTTGACTACTTTTTCAGTTCACTATGGGTTACAGTTTTCACATATTTAGTATTTTGATTGTGCTGTTGTCACATATACTAAATACTAGAAAATTAGTTATGGGGATTGTGGACTCCATATACTTTCTCTGAAGAGTGTTATTTTATTCCTTTAGGAAGATAAATTGTTGACCAGTCACCTTGAGCCAGTGGAAGTATATTTTCATAGTTTTGGTCTATTATGTTTGGTTTGGTTTTTTATTGTTCTTATAGAAACTCCTTAGTCTTGAGACACAGTATTTACTCTTGTTTTATGGCCCTTCCATAGAAAATCCGAGCTGATAATCAACCCTCTGACTTGATGATTTCAAGCTCTAAATTCTCTTACCTTTGTCACAAGCGGTAGCTATCGCTGAGTTCTCTTTGTTTCTCACCCTTGCAGATGTTGCTTTCCATCAGGATTCTTGCAGTACACCCTACATGTGTGCATTTTAGGAGTCAGATGATAATTTCAGGGAAATTTATATGCAGAACTTGAGGCATCACCATCTGTTGCTCTTACATTTTTTAATGAACTGTTTTTAAATGTGTCAATTTTCTTATACCAGTTCCAGTCCCCAGTGCTACCCATTTTTTTAATAAAAATAATTTGCCAATTAGATATGCAGAGGAGTTATGTTTGAATTGACATATCCATAATTAATAGTGAAAATCACTGTCTTATTATGTATTTGCAGGCCATTTTCAATTTGTCTTCTGTGACTTGCTGGCTCATACCTCTAGTATATTTTCCCTAGTAATTGTTTTATTTTAATTAAATTGTAGGTGCTTTATTTATTTATTTTTAAATATTTATTTATTTATTTGAAAAGCAGGGAGAGAGAGAGAGAGAGAGAGAGAGAGAGAGAGAGAAACTTCTATCTGCTGGTACACTCCTCAAATGGCTGCAATGGCTAGGGGTGGCCAAAGCCAGGAGCCAGGAGCTTTTTCCTTGTCTCCCCTATGAGTAGTGGGGTCCAAATATTTTGGGTCATCTTCCACTGCTTTCCCAGATGCATTAGCAGAGAGCTGGATAGGAAGTGGAGTAGCTGAGACTTGAACTGGCACCCACACGATTCTGGCACTGCAGACAGTGGCTTAATCAGTTGTGCCTCCATGCCGGACCCTGTAGGTGTTGTTAAAATATTAGAGATAATAACATTTTCCTGTTACGGATGTTAGAAATATTTCCCACTCTATCATTTGAATTTTTGGCTTTTAATATAGCATCTTTTACCATTTTTATAATGATAAATCTATCAATTTTTTTCTTCAAATCATCTAGGTTCCTTCAATTTGTAACAAATATTCTCCCCCACCTGCAGTTCATAAAATTTTTCCTTTCAGTATTTTACTTACTTTTATTTAATGTTACTTTATTGAAAACAAACATTCAAGTAACAACAGAAATCTAAAAAATAAAAATGCCCCAGTTCTATCTTCTAATAAAATCAAAGTTTTCTCTGTTTCATGTTACTCCTAAACTTTGATCATAAACAATTATATACCCTTATAGTTTTGAAGAATTATTTTCAGCTTCATCTTTATTTCTTTTTAAAGATTTGTTTATTTATTTGAAAGGCAAAATTACAGAGAGGCAGAGGCAGAAAGACAGAGAGAGAGGGAGAGGTCTTCCATCTGCTGGTTCACTCCCCAGATGGCTGCAATGGCCAGAGCTGAGTAGATCTGAAGCCAGGCGCCAGGAGCTTTTCTGGGTCTCTCACACAGGTTCAGGGTCCCAAGGAGTTGGGCCATCTTCCACTGCTTTTCCAGGCACAGCAGAGAGCTGGGTCAGAAGTGGAGCAGCAGGGACTCGAACTGGCACTCATATGGGATGCCAGCATGGCAGGTTGTGGCCCTATCCACTATGCCACAGTGCTGGCCCCAATCATCTTTTGTTTTTTAAAAAATGTGTTTATGTATGTATTTGAGAGAGAGACATAGAGGGACAGAGCAAGAGAGACAGCGAGTGAGAGTACATCAATCTTCTCTTCATTTTCCAAATGCCTTTAATGCCTGGGGCTGGGCCAGGTAAATATCCGAAGTCTAGAATTCAATCCAGGTATCTCATGTGGGTGTTAGGGTCCTAACTACTTGAGCTATCTCCTGTTGCCTCCCAGAGTGCGCATGAGCAGGCAACTGGAATTGGGAGCAGAGCCAAGATGTGAACCCAAGTACTCTTTTATGAGATGCAAGCTTCCTAACTGGTGTCTTAAACACTACTTTTTTTTTTTATTGCATTATAGCATACATGTTTTTCTCTGATCTTTTTTAAAAATACTTATTTTATTTATTTGAAAGGCACAGTTACAGAGAGAGAGAGAAAGAGGAGAGAGAGAGAGAGAGATAAAGAGAGAGAGAGAGAGAGAGAGAGAGATTTTCCATCCATTGGTTCACTCCTCAAATGGCTGCAATGGCTAGGGCTGGGCCAGACTGAAGCCAGGAGCCAGGAGCTTCTTCCAGGTCTCCCATGTGGGTACCAGGGGCCCAAGGACTCGGGCCATCTTCTTTTACTTTCTTAGGTGGATTGGCAGGGATCTGGATTGGAAGTGCAGCAGCTGGGACTCGAACCCGAGGCCATATGGGATGCCAGTGTCACAATTGGTGACTTTATCCTGCAATATATATTTCTGTATTTGCTAATACATTTATTCTCTACTTTTATATTTATATACTTATCTTTCTCATTAATGTCTTATTTTTATAAATGAGATAATAATATTGAGATTTTTGTGCCCAAACACACACACACACACACATACACACACAAATTTAGTATTAAGAGAATGCTTTACAGAAAGACTGTGGTCATCCTCATTCCCTCCAATAATGTTAATTGACACTGTTTTCACTAATATAATAGTTAGCACTACTTTTTGTCAATGATAAATGCTTTTATAGTTTTTTTTAAATGTTTGAATCTTTATTCATGCTGGGTATTTATTGTCTATGGTGTTAGATAAAGGGTATCCAATAACTCTAACCATTTTTATTGAAAAAGCATTATAACCCCTATTCATAGACTCAAAATACTATGTTTATTAGAACGGCACAATTAACATTGTTCACTTGGGGCGACACTGTTTGGTACACCTACATCACATATTGGAGTGTGTGTTTGAATCCCGGTTCCACTCCCAAGTCAGGCTTTCTGCTAGCGCATATGAGGAAGACAGCTCCTAACCTGGCTGGGGCTGCAAGCAGGATGCATTGGCTGGGATTTGAGAATGTGGAGTGATCTCAACCTACCCTCAGCCCTCCTCCATCCTCCAGCCCTTTGTCGTTAGATTTAAGACATCTCAGGATTTTAACCTGAGCACCAGGAACTAGGGGAGCCCTCTGAGGCCAGAACAATATGGCAGCAGACCAGACAGATCTGGCAAGCGTTATGCTGCCAGCTGTGCTTGGGGAGAGTCCTCATAGCAGGTGACCCAGAGCTTTGGTTTAATGGAAGCTCCACCTGCAGGAACTAGTGACAAAGCCTTGGACCTGGGTCAGGCATGGAGGCAGAATTAAGATCCCCACATGGAACTGAGGCTATGAATAGCTGCACTGTCGGGAAATCCGTGGATCAGAGAATGAAACCCAGTCTGGTTTTCTGTTTTGACATTGATGATGGATCAAAAAAGAAAAAAAAAAGCAATCGCTTTGTTACTTGATCATCCTCCCATCATTCTTTGTCTTCATTGTTTAAATATTTAAATTTTAAGGTGAATAACTTTCATAATCACAGATTTAGGAACGTAGTGGTACTTCCCACCTTCTCCTCCCTCCTATTGCCTTTCCCATTCCTTCCTTTAATTTTTACAGTGACCTATTCTCAGTCTATTTTATACTTAGAGTATTAACCCTACACTAAGTAAAGAGTTCCACAAATAGTAAGGAAAAAGGAACACTGTTCCTCAACAGTAGAGACAAAGGCTGCAAAGAATCATTCTTTTTAGAAAAAGCAAAAGCAGCCAATGTTCATTTAAAGCAGATGAGCGCTGGCAATGTGGCCCAGGCAACTGGCAACAGTGAATGTGTTACAGGATCAGGTGGGGTCCTCGCCTGTTGCTCCCAATTGCACATTGGTAAGTCTTTAAAAATATTTATTTTTTGAGAAGAGAAAGCATGCCTTGTTGTGGAGCAAGGGGGCAGGAGAATGTGACAAAAATCTGGCTCCTCAAGCAGGGGCCTGGGGGAAGTTGTATGGTTTTATAGCTTAGGAATGAGAAAAAGCTGGTATGTGGAAGCTCCTGGTGAGGCACGTTCTGATGGATGGGTTTGGGATCAGGCCAGCACTGTTGATGGATTTTTACTTCCAGATTTCCATGTTCAAAAGGCCTCTCGTCCTAAAAAACAGAGTCTTAAAAAATGTGTTCAGACTCATTGTTAAAGCATAAGATGGGGAAGCTTTCAGGAGAGTCGGGGAAACAGAAAGAGGTTTTTGAGTTTAGGAAATCAAGGGGGACCCGGTAAAGGGGCAGTCTGATATTAAGTGCAAATCCTCTCTGTGGAAGGCGTCCTCAAAGCAGGCCTGACAATAGTCTCCATAGAGATGCAAGAAATACAAACTTAGAGTGGAATGAAAGTGTGGAACTCAGGAGGGGTGGAGTATGAGGAACAAGAGTGGGCACAAACAGCAGGAGAACCCGGCCCACCGACACCTCCTCATTAAAATATTAGAATTATGAGATCCAGAGAAAAGCATGCTTAATGTTTAAAAATGTAAGGAAATCAGAAGCGTGGGTAAAGAGCTAAAGGTGAGTCCTGCATTGTGGTATAGTGGGTTAAGCTGCTGCCTGCCTCATCAGCACCCATATGAGCGCCAGCTAGAGTCCTGGCTGCTCCACTTCCCGTCCAGCTCCCTGCTAATGTGCCTGGGGAAGCAGCAGAGGATGCTCTAAGTATTTGAGTCCTGCCACTCACTTGGGAGACCCAAATGGAGTTCCTGGCTCTTGGCTTTGGCCTGGTCAAGTCCTGGTCATTATGGCCATTTGGGGAATGGACCAGTGAATGGAGGATCTCTCTCTCTCTCTCTCTGGCTCTCTCTCTGTAACTCTGCCTTTCAAATAAATTTATAAATCTATAAAAAAGTTTAAAAAAGAGTTAAAGGCAATGAAAATCAAGTATATTTGAAAAAGATATAGACAGGACTTATAGGAAATATAATTAAATTTAACAAATTTAATGTAATAGCTTACTTTATTTAAGTAATCTATTATTTATAGATTAGATAGAGCTAAGTATATTAGTGCCTTGGAAGACAGATAAGAAGAAATGACTCAGAATGCGGACAAAAAGGAATGGAACACATGTAAGTGTAGACTCAAGCCAGGAAGGCTAGAAGCAAGGGTCTGCTGACTTTCTCTTAAAGTTAGCTAACAATTAATGTAGGCTTTGTGGGCCATATCGTTTCTGATACAACTATCATCAAAGGAAAATTGTTCACTGATAGCTGTTGACAGGTGCTGAGAAAGATGTTATCAGGACCATCACAATAGGTATAGGTAGGTATAGGAAACACAGAAATGGGGTCTTGCAGCAGAGTAGAGAGATTAAGGTTAACTCTGAAAAAAGGACAGGCAAGTGGCATTGATAGTCAGAAAGCAGGTGGAAGACAGTGGCTTGCAAGTTACTGAGAGGGAGCATCAAGGGTAAGAGGGATTCTGCTTAACCCAAAATAATAGAACTCATCCAAGGACAGGATGATCAGATAGCTCCTGGGCATGGAGGAGGATGAGAACATTCAGATATTGATGATCAGATATCACTGATGGGGGGGTTAAGTGATCCTGCTAAACTGACTTAGTGGATTTCTTCTGTTGAAGCTGGATTTTACAAGGAGGTACAGAGATGAGTCTGGAGGAAGGTTTGGAAAACTGACTGAATTTGGCCCAGCAAATAATCTTTGTTACCACTCACATAAGCTCTTAGAGGCTGAAGCAGTCATCGACAATTGATAAATGAATATGACCGTGTCCCAATCAAAATATTTATGAAACCAGGTGACCCCGCTCCTCCCTGCAGGAGGCTGTACCTTGCTAACCTAACTCAGAGTTCTAGAGTGTTCTGGTGAGCACTTCATTGCAGATATAAAGTGAGATAATGAAGGGAATGGGGAAAAAGGCAACATTAAAAAAATTAATGACCACAACACCGATAAAAGCATCCTTAAAGTATTTTTGAAAACTGTAAGGAAATCATTTTGTTTTCTAGTAGATAAACCTTGTTGGTTAGTATTGTATGGAGGGATTTGTTTAGGGGAATTCTAAGTCCAGGCAGGGCGATTCCAGGTCTGGGGCAGAAGGTAACTCCCACTTGCATGTAAACTCCAGAACAACTGAAGCCCACTTGGGCCTCAGAAAAATTCCCTAAAAGCACAGCATCAACCAGCACTCAATGGAAAGCCATGAGCACTCCTGACCAACCAGGAACTTGGACAGGAGCTGAACGTGCACCTCTCAGCCTGTTTCACTCTGTAAGAACCTTCACCCTCAACTCCTCAGGGAGCCTGAGAATTAAGTAATAGCTGCCTTGCTCCTTGCCCTGAGTTTGCAATTTTTACTTACTTTTTCCCACCACCCTGGTGTCAGTGCTCGACTCTCTGCACATCAGGCGAGTGGACCCAGGTTTGAGGGTTCTACACCAACAACTCCAACCATTTTGGTGGGTGTTCTACATCAGTTTTTCCACAGTGCAATGCTTGAGGCCAGAATATGAGGGAAAATTACTTCTGTCTTGAACTTTCACACCCATCAAATTCTTTGAAAAAAAAATGGAGAGATTTAAAAAAAAACAGTGTATTTACCACTAAGAGGCTCTTACTAAAAGAAATTCTGAAGAAGCATTAAAGTTGAGTTTTTTTTTTAAACAAAATTATCTGGAGGGCAACAGTATAGGAGCCAAGACAGATATGGTAGAGAGAAAACCTCCAAATGTCTTTATATTGTTGAGGAGGGAATAATATTGGTTACTTCAGATATCTTAAATTGTGCATGTTAAATTTCAGGGACCACTTACTGATATAACAGAAATCCAGGGCAATAAATTTCAAACCAGTTTATGAGAAAAAGAACAAATAAACACAAAACTAACTTTTCATTCAGAACAAAGCAAAAAAGGAAAATAAAGAGAGAAAACACTGAAATAGTGGGACAAATGGAAAACAAAAGATGTAAATAGAAATGGATCAAAATATTTGAATAACAAAAAATGGATTACTCTCTTTAGTTATGAGAGAAGACTAGACAGATGTGTTGCAGAGTGGGGAAGATGCTGCTTGGGATGCCCACATCCCATATCAGAGTGCCTGGATCTGAGTTCCAGCAACTTGTTCAGTTTCAGCTTCCTGTTAATATGTACCCTATGAGGCAGCAGGTAATGACTCCAGTAGTTGGGCCCTTGCCACCTACATGAGAGACCTAGAGTCAGTTCCTGGCTCCTGTTGCTGAGCAACACCCCAAACTAGTAGGAGATGTTTCTTAGAACCCCCAACTGGGTCTGACACAAAGGAAGCCAGTCACTGATACTGGGATGGTGGAAGTAAAAGACCCTCTTGTTAACTTGCAAGGGAGAGGAGGAGAGGGCATTTGTGACTACAGAGTCAGCCTTCTCCTTGGGCGGCCACTCGGGTAACTGTCTTGTCTCACTGCACTCTCATCTCTAGGGGATTCACTGTCCATCTTGAACAGCCTGGACTTAATCTTGTTCCTGTAAGAATTACACCTTCTCAGACCACAGTGATATTAAATTAGAAGGAAATGATGCTCAAAAAATAGTATATAACTAAAAAATCACCATGTCTTGGAACTTTAAAAATATTTTAAATTTATTTGACAGAAAGGGAAAGCAAGAGTAAGCCCTTCCGTCTGTGTGTTCACTTTTTGAATGTCCACAATGATCAGAGCTGGGACAGGTTGAAACCAGGAGTTGGAAACCCAATTCATGTCTCCCATGTGAGAATCAGGAATTCAAATACTTAAGTCATCACTTCCTGCCTCCCAAGGGGCCCATTAACAGGAAGCTGGAATCAGGAGCGGGAACTGGACTTGATCATAGACACTCCACTATACAAAAGAAGTTTACAACTTTAAATGCTTAAAAATGCTGCTTAGAAAAAGAGAAAGATTGAAAATTAGCTTGGCAGGCAGCCAATGTAAGAATTATAGGGTGAAAAAAACAATGCCTACAGTCATGTGATCTTGGGGAGACACTGTAACCTCCACCTGCTCTCACCCAAAGGTGTACTGACTGATCTGCTGAAAAGAATGAGCACATTTGAGGTGAGCTCTTCTGGCACTCCCTCTGTCAGATCTTGTGGCTTCCTGAGTAAGTGCAATGCATTTGGTCTGTTCTCTCACCCTGTAGCAAGCCTAGTTGATTTATTTATTTTTATTTTTACTTTTATTTTTTGATAGGCAGAGTGGACAGTGAGAGAGAGAGACAGAGAGAAAGGTCTTCCTTTTCTGTTGGTTCACCCCTCAATGGCCGCTGCGGCTGGCGCATCACGCATCATGCTGATCTGAAAGCAGGAGCCAGGTGCTTCTCCTGGTCTCCCATGGGGTGCAGGGCCCAAGCACTTGGGCCATCCTCCACTGCACTCCCTGGCCACAGCAGAGAGCTGGACTGGAAGAGGAGGAACTGGGACAGAATCCGGCACCCCAACCGGGACTAGAACCCGGGGTGCTGGCACTGTAGGTGGAGGATTAGCCTATCGAACTGTGGAGCCAGCTGCCTAGTTGATTTATTAAAAAATATTAAAAAAATTTTTTTTGAAAGGAAGAGACAGACTGGCCTCAGAATCAGCCCTTGAGGCATTCGGATCTGGCTGAAGAGCTCATGAGAGTATTTTAGCCATGGAAAGCCAAGATACTCTGACAAAAAAAAAAAAAAAAAAAACCGAAATGAAAGATCTCTGCGAGTGAGATCCCAGTGGAAAGAACAGGGCCATCAAAGAAGGAGGTACCTTTCTCTGAAGGGAGGAGAGAACTTCCACTTTGACTATGACCCTGTTGGAATAAGATCGAAGTCGGTGAACTCAAAAGGCTTCCATAGCCTCGGCAACTCATGACTAGAGCCTAGGGAGATTACTGACGCCATAAACAAGAGTGTCAAATTGTTAAGGCAACAACAGGAGTCACTGTGTACTTATTCCTCATGTGGGATCTGTCCTTAATGTGTTGTCCAATGTGAAGTAATGCTATGACTAGTACTGAAACAGTATTTTACACTTTGTGTTTCTGTGTGGGTGCAGACTAATGAAATCTTTATTTAATATATACTAAATCGATCTTCTGTATATAAAGATAATTGACAATGAATCTTGATGTGAATGGAATGGGAGAGGGAACGGGAGATGGGAGGGGTGCGAGTGGGAGGGAAATTCTGGGGTGGGGTGGAAGAACCCATCGTAATCCATAAACTGTACTTTGGAGATTTATATTTACTAAATAAAAGTTAAAAAAAAAAAAAGGAAGAGACAGAGAGACAAAGATAGAGGTAGAGATAGAGGTATCGACAGTGAGATCTTGCATCTTCTCATTCATTCCCCAAATGCATACACATCCAGGGTGGGCTAGGCTAGGCTGCAGCCAGGAACCCCAAACTCAACCCAGGTTTTCCATGCATGTGTCAGGAACCCATGTACTTGAGTCATCACCTGCCACCTCCCAGGGTGTGCATTAGCAGGAAGTTAGCTTCGAAACAGAACTGCGGCTAGAACCCAAGCACTTTGACGTGGGTTATAGGCATTTTAACCACTAGGCAGGTTAGAGGATTTTTTTTCAATAAAATTCACCTTTCAGTAGGAAGTTGGGAGAGACTGTGTCAGATATCACAATTTTTATTTCATTTTAAACTGAATATCCTGTTTTGCTTTAATTTTTTCTTTTTTTATTTATTTGACAGGTAGAGTTATAGGTAGAATTATAGACAAAGAGAGAGAAAGGTCTTTCTTCCATTGGTTCACCTCCCAAATGGCCTCTATGGTTGGAACTATGCCGATCTGAAGCCAGGAGCCAGGTGCTTCCTCCTGGTCTCCCACATGGGTGCAAGGCCCAAGCACTTGGGCCATCCTCCACTGCCCTCTCGGGCCACAGCAGAGAGCTGGACGAAGAGGAGCAACCAGGACTAGAACCCGGCTCTCATGTGGGATGCCGGCGCCGCAGTGGAGGATTAACCAAGTGAGCCACAGCATCGGCTCTGTTTTGATTTTTTTCTTTACACAATCATGTGACTCATATACTACAAATAATAACATATTTGGAATATGTATATGTATTCTCATATTTATAAATCTATCATATGTGAGGATATAAATATATGTATGAGGGTACTTCAAAAAATTTGTAGACAAATGGATTTTAAAGGTAGTTTATTTTGATGCAAAAAGTTTTGAAAACAATGCATACTTTTTCATATTAATGAATTTCCATGAATTTTTTCTTTTTTTAAATAAATCAGGATTTTTTCCTTTTAAAAAATTTTATTTAAGTTATTCAATTTTAATGTATTTCATATATACAGACTTAGGAACATAGTTATACTTCCCACTCTACCCTCCCTCCCACCCACACTCCAACCCTTCTTCTCCCTCCCTCTCCCATTCCCACTCTTAGATCTACTTTCAGTTTACTTTATGATTCTAAAATTAACCCTACACTAAGTAGAAGAGTTAAAAAAAAACACATTGTTAGGACTTTTTTAAAGATTTATTCATTTATTTGAAGGCAGAATTACAGAGGGAGAGAAAGAGAGACAAAGAGGAAGACAGAGACAGAGAGAGATCTTCCATCTGCTTGTTCACTCCCCACATGACCACAACAGCTAGGACTGTGCCAGGATGAAGCCAGGAGCCAGGAGCCTCATCTAGGTCTCCCACATGCAGGGACCCAAGAACTTGGCCATTCTCTGCTGCTTTCCCATGCATATTATTAGGGAGCTGGACTGGAAGTGGAGCAGCTGGTACTTGAACTGATGCCCATATGGGATGCTGGCACTGCAGGCCATGGCTTTAACCCACTGTACCACAGTGCTGGCCCCTTCTATGAACTTTCTGAAAATCCCTCATATATGTGCTATATTATCAGTCCTGGTATGTATGTATAAACAAACCTGTCCACAAATCTTTTAGTGTTTTGACAGTTGGATACTTGGTATTAATTTGATATGAGTATATGTAAATATAAAAAGTAACTTCATTTTTTTCCTCCCAAAGTACAAGGGCGAATTTGAGGTCCTCTGTAAATAGTTATTTGTTCCAGACCAGAAAGTCATTGACTGTTTTATTCAGGGTAATCTTGGCTTTTCTTCAGAGTTAAAAATATTATAGAACTGGTAGAGGGGTGGGTGTTGCAGTGCACTGAGTCAAGCCACTGCTTGTGATAACAGCATCCCATATCACAGTGCTCGTTTGTGTCTTAGCTATTCAGCTTCTGATCCAACTCCGTGCTAATGCACCTAGCAAGCAGCAGACAATGGCTCAGATACTTGAATCCTTATCACCCAATGTGGGAGACTCTGATGCAGTTTCTGGCTCTTAGTTTTGGGGCTGGCCCAGTCCTGGCTGTTGTGTCCAGAACATAGATCTCTCTGTCATTCTGCCTTTCAAATAACCAACTAACTACATAAATCTAAAGTTTTTTCTATCTTTCTAATGTCACTTGAACTTTGATCAGAAGTTTGGTTGTGTGCTTCTGTTTTTCTAGATTTTACTTGTTTATTCATTACCTCTTCAGATGAGTGCAGATATGCAGCTAAAAGCATGCAGAGTGCTTTATCTCCTCAGGTCAGGAAACCTCTAACACTAAGCTTTCAGTTGTTTCTATCCAATAGTTGTTCCTTGATTTTATTACATATGGAAACAATCACTTATTAAGCTATAGAAATATTTGTTTTATTTACTCATTTCTTTCATTTTACTAGCATTTATTGTGTTCAGTGAATTATTTTAGGTATTTTGGTGAATGCACTAAGGCAAGAGACAGGTTTTCTTTTGCATATGCGTTGTGTGGCTACTTAGCTTGACCCTGCAAGCTAGGGTCATGGCATGATTGCCCAGCACCCAGATTCTTGACTTCGCTTCAAGAAAGAATTCAGGAGCAAGTCAGAGAAAAGAAAATAGAGAGCAACAAGCATTTTATTGAGAAAGCAGAAGTACACACTCCACAGTCAGGATGCAGGCCTAACTGGAGGGGATTGGGACCCTGACTCTGAACTGCGTTTAATGTTACATGGGTTGTTTAGTGAAAGGGGAGACACATTCTAATCAAGAGCGGGAATATCCATGGTTTTTCTGGGAAGTAGGTGGAGATTTCTTGGAACCTAGCTACCACCCCTTTTTGTTGCTCATCTGGTCTGATGTTTCCTGGAGACCAGTAGCTGTCATTTAGCATGCTAATGTATTACAATAAGTGTATAATGAGCTGTGGGTCAATTCAAGACAGATTTGGTCCCCTCAGCTGATATGAACTGGTCTAGTCAGGGTGTCTGGATGTCTTCAGAGCAAGAGGGAGCAAATCCTTATCCTGTAGGCCTTGACATATCAGGAACTACTTCTGGGTGGCTCAGCTACTCCCTTGCTTCCTGTCTCAATGGCAGCTGCAGGTAGCTTTGGGCATCTCACTTTCCTTAGAGGAGGAGGACTCATGATTTCCATACCAGGTAAACTGAAGCCTGTAAGGAGGATTGGGTGTAGTACAATGTGATATAGGTAATTTTTCTGCTGACTTATTTTTCACCCAAGAAAATTTTGTTTGGATCAATTTTTAATCATTTTTATGATGTTACAAGCAAGTCTTATACATTAAGGAGCCCCTATTGATTAAATCCCTTTCATTCAATGGATTTAAGAAAATTCAAGATGAGTCACAGGATGTTACCCTTCATAGGCTGGGAGGATTAAAAAGGGGACACTCACACGTAATGCATTATGAACATGTCTTAAATGGGCAAAAGTACAATATTTACTGAGGCAGACTCTGTAACAAAGTTCAGATTAACAAGAGACAAGTAAGCAAGTTTATTTATGTATGTAGTGCACATCATGTAGGAGAAAACATACTCCAGGAAGTGACTGAGGAGTCTGCCTACAATAGTGTATTTCAACAAAGAACAATGAATTCCAGAGAAGCATTAATGTAGAGAATGCCAGGCTTCTGAGGCAGGAAAACTGTGGGAAGGTAGTCTACCTGCAGAATCCCCTGGCTGCTGTCTCCTAGCCAGCAGGCAGCCTTTGTAGAAGTTTATATCCAGTATCTGGGTAGGAAAGGGGGGTAGGGAGAGAATGGAAATCTCTGTTCTGGTTTTAGGCAAAGCGAAGATAGAGTTCCCTTTCTGATTGTCTTCACCTTAGCAATTTTTGTATTTTGGGGAGAAATGTTTTTGTGTTCATTTTCTTCACTGCATGCCTTACCTCTTTGTTCTTGCCAAACTTTTTAATGTCTTGGCTTCCCTTACCTGTGATTAGCACAAGATATATCCCCCCCCAATGCCTCACAAATTCTTCTTAAGGTACCCCCAAATTGTGCTTTGATAGTGGATTATTCTCCTTCTGTTAACTTAGCTTTCTTATCTGTGTTTAGGGCATTCCATACCTGGCAAGGTAGAGTTGTGGCAGCTGGGGGTGAGATAGTATGTGGCAAGTCCTAGCTCTGTCCACCAGGAAGTGGGCTGAAAAATCCAGTTACAGACAAAAGAACTGGTTCCAATCAGCTAGGTCAGAATGGTGCCTGAGAACCACAAGAAGTGAACTTTCATTATAATTTGCATTAGCATTGTAAAAACCACTCCTTCTCATGCGGTGACAATTTTCCATCGCCATGACAACCTACAGAAATGACCATATAAGGAGGAAAAAGCGATAGATCTCGAATTCCTGGAGGTCACTACCCTTTTCCCAGAAACATGGTAAACATCCCACCCAGCTGTAGCCCCGACACAGAGGAGCTGAAACAACACATGGGGCTGCTCTTTCTGTGCAGCAGCCAGCTCTTGCCAGTATCTAATAAAACCCTCTTGCTTTTACTTTGCTGGCTCATGACTTTCTTTTTCATTCTCTCTCTCTTTCCTCCCTCCCTCCCTTCCTTCCTCTTCCTTCTTTCTTTTTTAAAATACTTATTTATTTGGAAGTGAAAGAAAATGATATCCTCCATCTGTTAGTTCACCCCCCACAAATGGCCACAACAGCTGGGGCTGGGCCGGGCTGAAGCCAGGAGCCAGGAACTCCATCCAGAGCTCCTGTGTGAGTTGCAGGAATACAAATTCTTGAGCCATCATCTATCTGATACTTCCCAGATGCATTACGAGAGGGCTGGATTGGAAACACAGAGTAGTTGGGGGTTGAACTGACACTCAGATAGGGGAGGCATGCATCCCAGGCAGGGGCAGACAAGCGCTTATTCCAGCCAATTGTGACTGATTTCCATCTGTCTATGAAGTGGAAGGCTATCTTGAGGCTGCAGTGGCCTACACAGGATCCCCAGCTGTTTAGTATCAGTGGTGATCATTCAGCACCCAATTTCTCTAACAGGAATATTTCCCATGTTCTTTCTAGAATATTTTTATGGTGTCCATTTGAGATCCTAGAGAGTTACAGTTGGTGTCTTCTTCTTTACATTTGCAATGTAGGATTGATGAAATTTGGTATAATAGACACTGATGTTGTGGTGTAGAGGGTAAAGCTGCTGGCTGCAATGCTGGCATCCTATATAGGTGCCAATTCATGTCCCAGCTGCTCCATTTCTGATTCAGCTCCCTGGTAATAGCCTGGGAAAAGCAGTGGAAGGGTGGCCCAACTGTTTGGGCCCTTGCCACTCATGTGGGAGAAGTGCCTGCCATTACAGCCACCTGGGGAGTGAACCAGTGGAAGATTTCTCTCTCTCCCCACCCCCTCCCCATCTCTCTGTAGCTCTGATTTTCTTTTTAAATTTTTTTTTTTTATTTTTTGACAGGCAGAGTAGACAGTGAGAGAGAGAGAGAAAGGTCTTCCTTTGCCATCGGTTCACCCTCCAATGGCCACTGCAGCCAGTGTGCTGTGGCCGGCGCACCACGCTGATCCAAAGGCAGGAGCCAGGTGCTTCTTCTGGTTTCCCATGGGGTGCAGGGCCCAAGCACTTGGGCCATTCTCCACTGCACTCCTGGGCCACAGCAGAGAGCTGGCCTGGAAGAGGGGCAACTGGGACAGAATCCAGCGCCCTGACCAGGACTAGAACCCGTTGTGCCAGTGCCGCAAGGTGGAGGATTAGCCCATTGAGCCGTGGTGCCGGCCTGTAGCTCTTATTTTCAAAATAAACAAATCAATCTTTAAAAAAAAAGAAATTTGGTATAAAAGGCATATGCTAGATATTAGGAAAGACATGTTTCATAAGCAGCATCTTTGGTATTGTTCTAGAACACCAAAAACTAGGTCTGCTAAAATGAGGCACAGCCAGCCAATCACCAACACTGGGGTGGTAGGAGAAAGCAAGTTTATTTTGCAATGCACAGAGGAAGGAGACAGGCAGCAACCGCTCAATTCCCATACTCCCCAAGGGATTAAGGTTAGTGAATTTTACAGATTAAAATTGGGGTTGAGCAGTGCACAATCAGCTTGTGTGTGTGTGTGTGTGTGTGTGTGTGTGTGTGAGAGAGAGAGAGAGAGAGAGAGAGAGAGAGAGAGAGAGAGAGAGAAACAGTCCATAGTACCATAGTATTCTTGGCCTTTCTTTGGTCAGTGATAGGAGCCAGTGGGTTTCTTTTGTGATAGCATAGTTGGCTCTGCATGGGGCCCAAGGTTATTGGGTGCTACCTTGTTTGATTAGGGCTTTCCAGTTGCTGTGAAGCTCTTAGAACAGAGCCTATCATTGAGATGTTGACTATAGAGGTGGTAATTGAATTCTGAGTGATTCTGTGATTCAAGGTCTTGAAGGACTGGACTTACCCTTAATTTAGAGAGATAATCTTTAGTAAGGAGTTGACTTATAATCATCAAGAGGAAACAAAGGAACTGCAAGTTGAAAGAGACTTGGGCCAGATAAAGTCAACATCGAAGGCGTGAGGTGTAGGGGCTCTGGTGCAGCATTAGGATGTTGTGAGCTCTTGAATCTGTGGGCACATTTTAATGCAAATTGTCAGTGATACATGAAAATGAGACGTCTGAAAAGATTATCAGAAAGGTTTGCTTCCTCCTCTTGGTCCCAATTCTTTCTCAAGATTATTTGTGTTATTATGTTGGGAGGGACATAGGGCGAGTGAAGAAGGGCTCAGGAAAGAGGTTGCTTTGGAGACGGTTGCTCTGAACAAGCATCCAACTTCTGGTTCCTGTCAGGAGGGTGAGGCAACATGTTTTTCTGCCTCATTGGCAGAAAAACAAGCAGGGGATCAAGAAGAAAGTGTACTTTTCTCAATCTAACAAACATTACCCCAAAATAACAGCAAAGCCTAAGCATTGGGGAAGGAGGACATTTTTTTTCTTTTCTCTTTTTTCTCCCTCTTTCCCTCTCTCCCTCCCTCCCTGCTTCCTTCCTTCCTCCCTTCCTTCCTTCCTTCCTTTGTTTCTCTACTGTGATGAGCTAAGTGGTGGTGACATTGTTCTTAGGGCACAAAGCAAGGCATTGAGGGACTAGGCTGGGAAAACATTTGTAAATTCTTCTTCATGGAGACCATCATATTGCATATTACACTGTAAGGAAATCACCTCAAAGGTGAAATCAACACAGGTGTTGACTGATGGAAAAGCAGTGATTGGAAGTAATGACAAGGGTTTATGGTACTGGGCAATATTCTCCACTTCTTAAATCAGTGGTCAATTAACTTTTTCTGAAAAGTGCCAGATAGTAAATTATTTAGACATTGTGAGCTGTATCTTCTCTGTTATCATTACTCAACTCTGTTGCTTGTTATGCTAAAGCAGTCATGGGCAATATGTAGACGAATGTACGTTTCCTGTGTTCTGGTAAACTTTATTTAATAAAATGGGCAGTGAATCAGGTTTGTCCAAGGCCCATGGTTTGTGAACTCTTACAATAACCAGATGGCTTTTGGCTGTTCCCCAACACACATTACCAAAAAGAACAGTTGGTGTCTCTAGGGGTACATGAGTTCACAGCCAAACAATAGACAAGGAAAAATGTAGCTTCTATTATAAATAAAGACAAATATCATCATATGAAAACTGAAGTGGAATTACACATTAGAACAAGAATTTAAAATTTACAAAATAAGGATACGCCAGGATTTAAGGGAAGATGTTAAGAAACTTTAAAAGGACAGAAAATCACATTGAGGAGCCAAAGAGCAAATGTTAGTATGCAAAACACAATCGTTAAAATAAGGATCACAGTAAACTCTAGGATTAATATAGTTAAGAACCATATGTGAGTTGAATGATTACATTGAAGACTCCTCTGAAGGCAACAGAATAGGATAACAAGATAGAATGTGTTTAGAAAGCAAAACAGAAAACACAACAAAAGCTAAGATATCGTCTACAGATTGGTCTTAGTAGGAAAGAAGAAAAATGGAGAGAAGATGGTTTTTGAGGAAATCATAGAGAGAAATGTCTCATAACCTGAAAAACAAAACAAAACAAAAAACATCGTGAATTGAAAGAGCTAAGAGAGTGTTAAACAGAAGAGAAAATTAAAACCATATTCCTACAAACCATATTGCATAAAGAAAGACTCCAGATGGGTTAACATTCTTAATGTGAAGACAAAGTGAAACAAAACCAAGAAACAAATAGAAGAAAATATATGATAATATCTTGTAATATGGGTTGGGGTGCTTTTTTTTTTTTTTTGGACAGGTACAGTGGACAGTGAGAGAGAGAGACAGAGAGAAAGGTCCTCTTTTTTCTGTTGGTTCACCCCCCAATGGCCACTGCGACTGGCGTACCGCGCTGATCTGAAGGCAGGTGCTTCTCTTGGTCTCCCATGGGGTGCAGGGCCCAAGGACTTGGGCCATCTTCCACTGTACTCCTAGGCCACAGCAGAGAGCTGGCCTGGAAGAGGAGCAACCGGGACTAGAACCCAGGTTGCTGGTGCCACAGGTGGAGGATTAGCCTATTGAGCTGTGGCACTGGCCAAGGGGTGCTTTAATTTAGATGTTAAAGTTATAAAATATAAATCATAAGACAGATGATTGATAAATCTGAGTTACCTTGATTTCACAGTATACTACAATGTACACTGTGGACAAGCTTAAGATACAGATAACTGATTGGGAGACATATTTACAATTTTTATAACCATGTAGGATTAATAGTCATAGTGTTTACAGAACTTCTACAAGAATAATACAATAAGAGTAATACAGTGAACACAATAGAAAAATGAGCAAAACTAAGCAATTTAGAGGAAAACTAGATAGAAACATGCACATAAATATAAATTCTAATTGGTCAATAATCAGATAACTGCAAAGCAAAACAAATGACAATAGAAAGGAAAATAGTGGGAAGTCAAACATAGTTCAACTATAGATTATTAAGCTACTGTCAGGAGGAATGAAGCTGACATACACATAAAATCACA
Organism: Sylvilagus floridanus; assembly: GCA_949820135.1. Classification (NCBI taxonomy): domain Eukaryota; kingdom Metazoa; phylum Chordata; class Mammalia; order Lagomorpha; family Leporidae; genus Sylvilagus; species Sylvilagus floridanus. The sequence goes on along the minus strand of OX463224.1, from coordinate 16,131,099 downwards.
TGAAAAATAATTCTCAGTTAAAACAAGAAGCACAGTATGATATATAAAATAATGCTATCTGCATACATTAAAATTATGCACACCATCAAAGCAGAACTTGCACCATCAAAGTCAAACAGAGAGGACTTTATTCACAGCTTTTGCCATAGGAGAAGGAGGCTGGAACTCAGTCTGTACTCAATTCCACTGAGATGATATGAGAGGATTTTACCAGTACAGTGAGATAGCATAAAAATGATATCAAACTGCTTATTAATAATCCTCAATATTAATGTGCCTGTGGGCTCTTGCCACATACTCAGAGAATTCTGAATACTGGTGCAAATAGACCAGACAACGTGGTAAGTTTTAAAGGATTTTATTCAGTGAGAGAAATACGCAGGAGGGCTTTGTACAGGGCAGAAAGGGAAGTCTAGAAGCTAAGTTGGGTCCACACCAAGCAGAGAACAAGCATGCAGGCAGGAAAGCAGAGAGCAGTGGCCCAAAGGCCCCGTGCCCATGGGGCAACAGGGCAACAAAGGGAGGGGCCCACCATGCTCCAGGCCTTTTATCCACTTCCAAAGGGGAGTTGTTATGTAGTCTGATTGGCAGGTGGGCTTCCATTAGGGGCATGAGATCACACAGGAGCGTGGCGAAAGTGTGGTCTTCCAGCTCACAGACCTAATCAATTTTATCCTGAATCTGTCTGCCTACACCAAAAGTAATAGGGGATATTGGGAGAAGGTTCATCAAGGGGATATGTCCAGCACAGTGAATTATGCTTAATCAGTAAGTGTTTTCCTCTGTAATTAGGCCATCAATGCTTGCTAATTGTGGCCCATCAAAGTTAGGCTCCTACAATTCCATAGAGGCAGGGAGAGTAGGGGCACCACTTTCATTGCTTAAATTTCAAAGGGACGATTCTCTGGTTAGAGTAGGATATCCCCAGGTCATGAAACTGATGGACAAGGTCTTGATGCTATTTGCATCTCAAAGATGGCAGGTTTTCTAAAGAACTACCTAAATGATGACTGCCTATCTGGAGAGGCTAGGAAAGGGGGTGAGGGGAGGGAATTGGGATAGAAAAGGAGTAAGATAAGTGAGGGTAGAGAAAGAGGAAACAAAAGGAAAAAGAAGTAAAAAAGCCCAGAGCTTCCTGATAATGATACTGTTAATCTGATACCCAGGATTCTCTAGGCTATCACGATAAATAAGTTTCTCAATTCTTTAATCAACCACAGAGCTCACAACTCACTTTACAAATGAAAGTTCCCTGGAGCTGTGGATCCATACTGAATCAAACACTCCTACCAATGCTCATTTTTTCAAAATGTTTTTCCGAGTTCTTCATAGTTTTGGATTGTGCCTGGGTTCCTGCCTAATATGTTGGCCTAATTTCTGTTCTACTCACTTATCTGCCTCACCCCATAATCTAAAATGGCAATCCTAACTGTTCTTTTATTGATTAGTTCTGCCTAGGAGAATTAGCAAATTGTAGTGCTCTAGTACAAAAAATGAACAAATGATTGGATCTTATGTGAACCTGTTGGAAATGCAAAATACTGGATCCCAATCAAGATCAAGCAATTTAGAATCTGCATTTTTGACAAGCTTTCTAGGTAATTTGCTTGCATAGTAAAGTTTGATTAGCATTGATCTAAGTTTTGATGAGGTCTGATGTCCTAGGCAATAGCTGCTTTATTTTACAGCTGAAGCAATTGAGAAAATAGGAAGGTATTGATTTACTTGAAGCTGTTGCTTTCGTTTGTGGGTGGGCCAGGATTGGAACCCAAGACATTTGATTCTCATTTAAGGACTACTCTAATTCATAATGTAGCTCGCCATTTCAAGGTTTCCAAAAATTAATCTTTGAACAGGTGTACACTTCTCTAATCTGTATCAGTTTGTCACAAGTCTCAGCTGTTCCCATCAGCTGCTCCTACTTCTGTCAATCCTGTTATGGTCCATTTATAGGAGACAGCTGTGTGTTCCCCCACCAGTGCCCTTCCTGGCACTGTGTAGCTGCAATATGTTCTCATGCATGAAGAATAGTGTGTACATTTACACTCCCCATCAACATGCCATGTGATGTAGCCCTAACTGAAAATTTATGTCACCTATGCCTTATTACTATTCAAAGGCATGAGAATAGCTGTTTAAATCCAGAGAATTGGGTCAGGCATAACCTTCTGCCACTCCTGGTATTGGAGGCTTCTGCTTCTTACATTTATTAAGAATCAGTTTTTTGCTAAATGAAATATCAGCCTTCCATTCTGTGAACCTGGTTCTGCTCCAAGATCAGTAGAGAATTTGGAACTGAATTGCTTGCTATGTGACTTACTGAATTTTGCAAATGCCAACTATTTCAAACTTTATCTGTAAACCTTTTATCAGTGAATTTCCTTTATCTAGAAGATAATCTACGAACAATAAAAAGTGTGATTGCCCATGTTTGCTGAATACAGTTTTTCCTGAAATTTTAAGATTTGTTTCTCAGGTAGAAATCAACAGAAAGAGAGATGACGAGGACCTATGATACCAAACCCTTAATTTTGTGACCAGCTGTCTCCTGTAGCCGTAGCCTCTCCCATGGGTCTCTGAAGAACAAGAACAACAAAAGGAAAGCTCCTTGTTGTTGGCCTTGAAGCCTACTCACAATGTATTCTGGGTGGTGTGAGACATGCCAACACTCCTCTTGCCCATTACGGGAGGGAGGCAGATTTTGTAATTCAGGGTCACTCTCCTTCATGTTGGACCTTGGTATCTCACCCCTGTGATGGCGAAAGGAGCATAGGAGGACTCTAAGGGAAAGCACCACCTGGAAAGAGTTTGCCCCTGATACGCAGAGCCGCAAGTCTACAACGTGAACTACATGTTTCTCTTTCCCTGTACCATTACTAATGTAGGGATTATAATAGGGGGACATCTCTCTTCAGCAGTAGGAGAGTACAGGCTGCTCTTACAGCCCAGCTCCACAGGGCTTTGAAAAGTTCCTGCAAAATGTTTCTAATGAGAAAACTGTGCATACATTTCAATCATTTTTGCACCAAAAATGTTTTAATTCTGTTTTTGAGGAACTTTTTGAAGTATCCTTGTATAAACGTGAAAAGAGGAATCTTTTTTTTTTTTTTTGACAGGCAGAGTGGACAGTGAGAGAGAGAGACAGAGAGAAAGGTCTTCCTTTGCCGTTGGTTCACCCTCCAATGGCTGCCGCGGATTGCGCGCTGCAGCCGGCGCACCGCACTCATCCGATGGCAGGAGCCAGGTACTAGGTGCTTTTTCCTGGTCTCCCATGGGGTGCAGGGCCCAAGCACTTGGGCCATCCTCCACTGCACTCCGGGCCACAGCAGAGGGCTGGCCTGGAAGAGGGGCAACCGGGACAGAATCCGGTGCCCCGACCGGGACTAGAACGCGGTGTGCCGGCGCCGCAAGGCGGAGGATTAGCCTGTTGAGCCACGGCGCCAGCCTGTGAAAAGAGGAATCTAAGAATTCTTAAACTCAACGATTGTGCCTGGTTTACTTAGTGTATCCAAAGCACCCAAACACCGAAGTCTTAATATATATTTTCAATTTATTTTTTATATCAACAGATAAAAGCATGTTTATTGTGTACAGCACATTGCTTTGAAGTATATGTACATTTTAAATGACTAACTCTAGTTAACTAACACTTGGATTTCTTTACATGGTTATTATTTCTGTGGAGAGAACAGATTACATCCACTCTCCTAACATCTTTTAGAACAGATCTCTTGATCTTATTTTCCCATATTGCTGAAATTTTGTATTCTTTTTTAATTTATTTTTATTTTTTTAAGTTATGGTATGAAATTTTGTATTCCTTGACCAACATCTCCCCAGTGCCCCTGTCCACAGCTAGGTCCTGGTAACCTTGCTTTGATGAGATCAACTTTTTAAGATTTCACATATGAGTAAGATCATGTAATATTTATCTATTTGTGCCTGGTTTATTTCATGTAACATAATATCCTCCTTGGTTCATAAATGTAGTACCAAGTAGTAGAATTGCTGGCTTATATGGTATTTATATTTTTAAGTTTTTGAGGAACTTCCATACTGCTTTCCACAATGACTTTACCCCTCACCAGCACTTGCACCTTTTGTCTTTTTAATAGTAGGCGTTCCTCCCCCCAAGCCCAGATGCCTTTTATTTAAGATATACAAACCTCATGCATTTCATAAATACAACTTTAAGAACATAGTGATTCTCCCCATCCTACATGCAATCGTAGCCATTCTAAAATAAATAAGCAAAAACATTAAAAGTATAAATAGAGGGTCCCTATGAAGAAAGTAAAGAGATCTTGTAGATATGGTGTATAAGCAACCTTACATCTGTGACTAGAGAAACAGGGATAATGGAGATTCTCATAATTTCTGGTTTGAATATAGCTTAGTTTCCCTATCTATAGCAGGAATACCAGCAAACAACAATATATCTACCATCTTGATGATCTGCTGCATCAGGGTTATTGAAGACAGCCCCTTTGTCACTGACACCCACTTTCACATAGGGAATAGACAGCAGTGACCATGAGGAAGCTTTTCCCTCAAGTGGCTTGAAAGATTGTAATTCAGGGCAGGACCACCTAAGTCAGAAATATTAAATGACAATTCATAAATATATATGAAGCATCCCTTTGGAATTCCAAGATACATTTGGTAGTAGTTACACAGAAGAGTGAGAGCCTATGGAATGTATTAGGGTAAGAAAGATGGACAGGAGTCAGGGACACTTGGAATTTTATTTTGACATCCTCCACAGACTGATGGGGCCAAGAGGAAATTGGGTCACACTTCCTGAATGGAGTTTTGCATGTGAGAGCAAGAACAGAACAAACAGAAATCACCCTTTCTGGGTATTTTGTTAATAGATCATGTGCACTGCATTCCAGGGAAAAATGTTCCTGCAAAGCACATTGTCTAATCCTTTGAGGACATGGTATCATTATGGCCAACTCTATCTAAAAATAATGGCTCTTAGCAAAAATAAATAAATAAATAAATAAAACAATATGAAGAAAGACCTCTGAAGTCATGAGAGTGTAGGATTAAGAAAATGATTGTGATGGGGTGGGCATTTGGCACAGTAGTTAACATTTCATGCTCACATTTCATGCTGGAGTGCTTAGGTTCAAGTTGTGGCTCCTCTTCAGATCCCAGTTTCCTACTAATGAACACCCTGGAAGGCGGCAAGTGATGACTCATGTAAGTGGTTTCCTGCCACCCCCATGGGGGACCTGGATTGGGTTCCAGGCTCCTGGCTTAGCTGCTACAGGCATTTGAGGAGTGAACCAATGATTGGAAGATCTCATTGTCTCTGCCTTTCATGCAAATAAATACATTTCAAAAAGGGAAATGATTATCGTGATAATGATTATGAAGAACTATTTGTGATGTGTATATAATAAGTGCTTTACATCATTTTAATAACTTGATCATTAAATCATTTTATATTTTGCATTCTTGGGAAAAGCTATTTAAATATTTTTCTGCTAGCTCATTCTCATCATTTTCAGGTTTTTTGTTGTTGTTGTTGTTGATGATTTTCCATTTGGTTATATCACAATATAATTCTTCTGTTAGGTAGGAAGTTAGAAATTAGCCTGTGTGTGTGACATGGGCCTAGAGCAATGCAATAGCACATCTGTAGAAGCTCACTTCTGAAGCAGCCCAGTATCTACACTTCAAAGTCCTGCCCAGAACCTGATAACCTTCCAGGTGGTCCCAGCCCTTCCTCCCTTGGGAAAGCTCCCTCCTCAGCAGCAAATGGGTTACCTGGCCTGATAACATGGAAAAATGAAACCTTTGCATCTGCTTCCAAGGCAGGCACCCTAAGGTGGAAGCTCCTTGGCCAGGTGCCAGCAAGACTCCCCATGTCTGATAACACCAGTGATAAACTTGGGAAGGAATTTTTCTTATTTGCACTCAGCAAACCCTTTTTCCTGGAGAAGGAGAAGGCAGGGAAGAGAAAAAGTGGTAGGGTTAGACTCATCCTCTTAAAAATTCCAACCTAAATGCAAACCAGGCACTCTCTCAGGTTCTGTCTGGAGAGGTGCCCATCCATTCTTACAGATGTCCTACCCCCAATAAACCTTGCTACTTTGCTTCCCACTGCTTTCTGTCTCATGCCTGAATTCTTTCTACCACTTCTCTCTGTTGACACTTCTTTTCAATGCCTAGGAATTTTTGTTTAAATATTGGATAGTGTGAATTTTAAATTGCTATTGATAGATTTTGTTGCATTCTTGCTAGTTGATAGTTACTTGTGGACCAATTTGATCCTTTTAAAATCTTGTTTCAAAATTCTGTTAAGTGAAAACTAATTTTGCTTTTGCTCCAGGGATAATTTATGCTTATTTCATTATCTAGTGCCCTACATATTAAGAGGTATTTCCAATCTGACTGATAGGAACACAAACTATTTTCATCTCTATGTGAACACTGAATAATATTTGGCTTATTGTTTTTTTGAGGATTCTTTCATACTTTCAGGTAATTTCTTTTCATGAATTCTTTTTTAAAAAATTATTTACTTCCATCTTATTTGAAAGGAATAAAGACAGAGAGACTGATGCACAGACAGGCAGATAGAGATCTTCCATGCCCTGATTCACTACCCGAATTCTTGCAATAGGCAGTGTTGGACCAGGCTGAAGCTAGGAACCTGGAACTCAATCCAGAGCTCCCATGTGGGTGGCAGGGACTCAAGGACATGCTGCCTCTCTAGGTACACAGTAGCAGGAAGCTGGACTCAGAAACAGAACTAGGACTCCAACCCAGGCACTATGATGCTGGATGTGAGCATCTTAAATGGAGCCTTAATCATTGCCCCAAATTCCTGATGCATTCTTACTTCTATGTTCATCTGAAGCCTCTAGGGAATCCCTCTGCCTATCTCTAGGGTTCTCTTTGTACGCAATTTTCTTGAATGTTCAAGTCACCCTGGCCTCTGCTGATCTGTGGCTTCAAAAACCGGAAAAATTTCCACCCTCTGTTTGCATGTTCTCCCGCGTGCTGCATTCTGGTTGTAAGCCAGAGCATTCGCTTCCCTTTTCTCCATGATTGCAATCTTTCATTTCCCACCGTGCAATGTCTGAAAGTGTTTGCTTTGTGTATTTTTGTCATTTCTTTAGTTTCTTAAGTCAAAAGATAAAATAGAATCTCTGTTATTCTACCTTGGCCAAAATCAGAAGTATTAATTCCTTTATTTTTAGAATGCGTCAGACATGAAATTTTCTTATATATCCATTTTTTTCAAACTAAGATATGAATTACTTATTTATATCTGTTAGGCTGTCACAAAACACACCAAACACTGGAGTAAGGGAAAGGGTTTATTGGGGAAAACCCAACAGACCGGAGGGAAGGGGTGAAGAGGGAAAAAGAGAGAGTAAGAGAGAAAGAGGAGAGAGGAGAGGAGAGAGGGGAGTGAGAGAGAGAGGGGAAGATCAGAGAGCACCGAGAGTGAGAGTGAAGCATGAGAAGAGAGATGAGAGCAGGCACCAGAGAGCGAGGAGAGAAGGGAGCCACTCGTTCAGGAACAGGTCCTTTTAAAACTTTGCTGGAGGGCGGGCAAGGAAGCAGGAGCAGTGAATCCCATTAGGATGGGGGTGGAGCTTGACAGCAGTGGTTGGGCCATGTGGCTACCTGGCTTCCAGCAATGGCGGTGGGGGCTAGAGCCTAGGATGGTGTCAGGGTGTGGATTGCACCATAGATAAAACTGCACCATTTTCCTAACAATATCTTGTTCATCTTTGTATCATTAGCACCTCCCACAAAATTTTAGAAGAGGTCCTGCAAAGAATAGACAATATTTATCCAGTGTTTCTATAACATACACTGATATAACTCCTTTCAAGTTTATGCTACGTTGTCCCTGCAAAAGAAGCTATTTTGGAATTCATTTTGTTGGTAAGAGAACTGAGATAGAGAGGATGATGGAACAAGGACATAGCCTCAGCCATTTTAGGTTTCTTGTTACCCCTGCCTTCTTTCAAGAGATCAGCTCTGACTCACACCTTATATTGTCCCCCACCCCACCCCTGCATTCTTCCCCAAGTTTGGAAGCCAGTGGGCCAAACCTGAAGAACCAGTATGGAGAAGCTCATCTTTGCCTATGCACCCCCCCCCCCCCCAACTAGCCCACCTAAGACATAAAATGCCCCAGCCTGCTGGGGTCAAGGCCTCTGCCATTTTTGGTTTATTTGTTCTGTGAGCATGATGGCAATTGATCGGCCTCTGATTTATTTTCTCTGAATAAATCTAGTCTGGCTGCTAGTTCCCAGCTTCCTGCTGTAATTCACCATTGATGGCTGAAGTATTGGATCCCTGCCTCCCACAAAGGAGAACTGGATGGAGTTCTGGGCTCCTGGTTTTGGCCTTGTTCACCCATGACTGTTTATGGCATTTGGGAAGTAAATCAGTAAATCATTGGATGGGAGGTCTTTCTCTCACTCTCTTTCTTTCTGCCTTTCAAATGAAAATGAAAAGAAGTCATATGAACTAAACCTTTTTTTTTTTTTTTCTTTCAGAGCCAGAAAAAGCCAAAGAGAGTTGGAGCACAGAAGATTTAGGTGAGTGAGGATGGGGCCTCTTTATGTGGGAAGTCTGCGTCATTTCATTGCCAGGTGCCCAAGGCTCATAAAGTTATGAGGGGATTTCACAAAAGCTAGTGGAAGGTGGAATTAAAAGAAGTGCTTATTGTGGTGCAAAAAATTTTGATATTGATGCATTTTTTTCATAATACACTTTAAAAAATTTTTTTTTTATTTTGACAGGCAGAGTGGACAGTGAGAGAGAGACGGAGAGAAAGGTCTTTCTTTGCCATTGGTTCACCCTCCAATGGGCGCCGCGGCTGGCACGCTGTGACCAGTGAACCGCGCTGATCTGATGGCAGGAGCCAGGTGCTTCTCCTGGTCTCCCATGGGGTGCAGGGCCCAAGGACCTGGGCCATCCTCCACTGCACTCCTAGGCCACAGCAGAGAGCTGGCCTGGAAGAGGAGCAACCGGGACAGAATCCGGTGCCCCGACCAGGACTAGAACTCGGTGTGCCAGTGCCGCAAGGTGGAGGATTAGCCTGTTGAGCCACGGCGCCGGCCTCATAATACACTTTTTCGTGGTCTTTCTGAAGATCCCTTGTATTTATGGATCTCAAAATTTTTATGCCCAAATAAATTTATCTTTTGAGTTTTCTGTGAATTTTCTGACCCTTGTACTGTATGCTATTTGACTTAAAAAAATCACTTGTCAAGTACATTTTAAGACAGTTTTCTTGGTGATATTTAATCAAGATTCTTCTTGGGCCCAGCAATTATGCAGGCTTCTTGGTAATGGTAGCTTACCTGGTTCTCCATCAGACACGGTTCTCAATCTTGGCCTGCTTCAGGATCAGCCACAAGGCTTACTAAAACATGTGTTGCTGGGCTTCCCCTCCAGGGTTTTCTGATGTAGTGGTCAGGGTTGTATTGATTTCTTATGTCTTTCTAAGTGATGTTAGTGCTGCTGGCCCAGAAACTAGATTTTGAGAAGCCCTGGTGCAAATTAACAGAGCCATTTGATTTATCTTCTATTTCAGATGTTCTTTTTTTTTTTTTTTTAAATCTTTAACTTCAAATAGTTATGGAAGGAATTCATTGAAAGAAATTTTCAGAATGACGCTATGAGTAAATCACATGGCTTTACTTGATCACTTTCTTACATTTGCTTGGTATTTAATGCTTACATGTGACAGTTACTGATGGCCAATTCCTTAGCATCTTGGAATCAGTTCAGTCTTCTAGGTGAGGTGTTCTGGCTTTCACTTAGGGTGCCATGTGTTGGTGAACTTGGGTCCCCTCGGCGGCAGAGGCTCTCAGATGATTTCTGCCCTTGGTGAATGATTGTTACAGCACAAGGACCTGCTTCTTACACTCTGGCTTGCATGTAATCCTTTCTCCCAGATATCCACAAGCCTCATACACTCATCTTCTTTTCATCTTTTTTAAAGATCACCTTCCCAGAGAAGGCTTTCTTAACTTCCTCATATAGAATTGAAACTCATTCTCTAGACTTCTGTTCCCCTTGCCTTATTTTTTTTTCCATAACATTTGTCACTTTGTATCTTTTCATACAATTTTTTCTATATTTTATTTGTGGTGTGTCACCACCTATTGTATTTAAACTGATTGAAGTAATAGATTTTGTCTTTTCTGTTCACCGTCATACATAATAGGCACAAAAGCATATAGTAAATGGATGACTAAATAAATAATTTTTGACCTATGGATAATAATACATTGTATTATTCAATGATGGACTTAATTATTTTGTTCTACTTTGTATATGTTATTAAAGTTATACTTTAAAAAATTTACGTTGACTTATCAGCATTATTAACTATTGTTATTTGAAAGGCAAAGAGACAAACAAAGACGGAAACACACACGCACACAGAGAAGACCAGAATTCCATCCAGTTCTCCCATGTTGGTGGTAGGGAGCCAAGTCCTTGAGCTATCCCTGATTCCTCTCAGGGTAAACATTAGCAAGAAGCTAGAACTGAAAACACAGCTGGGACTCAAATTAAATTATTGTACCAAATGCCTACCCATAGAATTATACTTTATTTTGTGATCATTTTCTACTTGCAGTCAAGGGCCAAGCCTTTAGGTCTTCTTAACATTCACTTTAGGGCAGCTGTCAAAAGGCACTGTGAGGGACTGGTGCTGTGGTACAGTGGGTTAAGCTGCTGTCTGTAGTGCTGGCATCCCACATGCTGGTTTGAGTCCCAGCTTGCTCTACTTCTGATCCAGCTCTCTGCTAATGTTCCTGGGAAAGCAGTAGAAGATGGCTCAAATGCTTGGGCCCCTGCACCTACCTGGGAGACATGGATGAAGTTTCTGCCTCTTGGCTTTGGCCTGGCCCAACCATGGCTACAGTGGCCATTTTGGGAGTGAACCAGCAGATGGAAGAGCTCTCTGTGTCTCTCCCTCTCTCTTTTTGTATTTCTGACTTTCAAATAGATAAATAAGTAAACAAACAAGTTAAATCTTTTTTTTTTTTTTTTAGGGCACTGTGATAATTTGCATGTTACATGGAATGCCTCCTCTTCTGAATGTATCCATCCCTAGTTACTAGTCTGTAATCCAAATTTCTCGCAACAACTAGCTTTTCACTAATGCTCCAGATGTCCATTATCTTTGGCCATCCTTGGGAACCAACCCAGTGTTATTCCTCCCCTGTGTCCTGTAGCCTTAGCCTGTCCCCACATCTGCACTCTTACAGCCAACATTTCACAAAAATATATCTTGTATTTCAAAATAATCTTTGCTTTAATCCACATTTACTTCATATTACAACACTGTTTATATTCCAGACGATTTTCTTGATATTGTATTGTACTTTATGTTCCCTCTTTCTTTTTTAGGTTTTATTTCCCAGATTCTATTTTTTTTTTTTTTTACTGAAATCATTCAGATCTGTTGCCACTGCATGCAGAAGATACTTTCAATCCAGGACTACTTGAAGTGTTCTCCCCTTGCCTTTTATCCTATTCTGTGGTACCATAATCTTAATTTTTCTTCTTTTGTTTGCCCATGCTTCAACTAATTTGTAGATTGTCTCCTTTTGTTATCTTCCCTGGTGATCTAGGTCACTTTTATAGATTTAATTATCATTAATATATTTGATGGCTTCCTAAACTTTCTCTCTAGCTCTTATCTCTTTCTTATAATTATGCAACTGACAACTTACAATTGCATGTCCACAGAAATCTCTAATTCTACCACTAACCCACCTCTTGTGTTCCTTTTCACCTCAGATGTCTCCGCCTCTCACTCAGTATAGCTGGAGGCTTGCTACCCTGGGTTATACCTTCTTTTCCATCATTGCTTGCATAATGTCTATTGACCTGGCTAACAGAGGTTAAGATTAGGTTCCTTGAAATATTCAAGAGTGTTTGACAAGAATTACAATTCTCTAGCTTTACATGCCTCATGACAAATAGTGACATTTTATTACTTATTATTTCATCAGGAGATGGAGACATTGAGGCTCACATAAATTGTGACATGACCAAAGTTCCTGGAAAATGATTAGGATTAGAATTGGCGACCTATAAATACCTGCAAATACAAGACAGACCATGGATTGGATTCCTTTCTATCCCTGGACATGAACAGAATTTTCTTTCAGTTTGGTACAGTCATTGCTCATCCAGTTGACATGGTCTCAAGTTTCTGGCATACTATTATACCACTATTTTCAAGAAGAATGAAAGTGCTGAAGAAAAGAAATGTTTTGTGATATACTAAACACCGGTGGTGAGTTTTCCTTGGTATCAAGGACACAATTCTGTCCTTTGTCTCTCAGCGCTTCTTTTACCTTTTCAATCCTTAACCTGTAGATGAAACAGTTCAGGAGGGGTGTCACTGTTGTAGTGAGAACAACAGTGACCTTGTCAAAATCCAGTGAATGTGTCTGATTTGGTCTTGCATGCACAATGATGTTGCTGCCATAAACAATGGAGATGACTGCGATGTGAGAAGCACAGGTAGAAAAAGCTTTCTGTTGGCCTTGGGCTGAGGGGTTGTACAGGATGGTAGAAATGATGTAGGCATAGGGTTCAGTAGTGAATGCCAGGGAACTCAGAATGACAAGGGCAGAGGGGAGAAAGTTTATCTTCTCAATGTAGGAGTCTCTACACTGGCCACCTGTAGAAGAGGGGCAATGTCATAGAAAAAATGATTAATTTCTTCCCTACACTTCTTCCCTTCTTCTTGTCACTACAACGGTTGGTACCAACACAGGAGGGCTCCCACCCAGCATCCAAGAACCAGCAGGAGGCAGGCTCTGCTGTTCATGATGATGGTGTAGCACAAAGCATTACAGTTGGCCACGTAGCAGTCAAAGGACATGATTGCCAAGAAGAGAAACTCCACTTCCCCAGGAAGAAGTAGAAATACACTTGAGTCATGCAGCCAGCAAAGGATATGATCTTTTTCTCTTCTACCAGGCAAGCTAGCGACTTTGGGTGGTCAACTATAGTGTATACAATATTCAGACAGGACAAATCGTTGAGGAGGAAGTACATTGGGGTTTGCAGGTGATGGTCGGTGCATATGAGGGAGATGATGATAATGTTGCTTAGTGCTGTTAAAATGTAAGTCAGCGAGAGAAGTGCAAAAAGGAATATTTGAATCTCCAGAAGACCTGGAAAGGCAGTCAGGGTGAATTCAGTGGCAGAGCTCAAATTTCCCATGGCTGTTGCTACACAGTCAGCAGGCTGTCCCTGAAGAAACAAGGAAAGGAAACTCAGCTTGGGTGATTGTACAAATAACCAATGAAAGTGTATTATTGAGAGTGGGTTATATTGAGAGATGAGTCACGGCATATCATCCTCTATGTAAAGTCACTACTGTGGCTTTGACAGTCAAAATAATATTTAGACACACTTCTTCTGTAAAACTAAGGAAGAAGATTGCTTAAAAATCTCTATACTTCCTTCTAGTTATAGAATTCTATACTTTTTAAGGAGGTGGAATTTTGTGCATTTCTACTCTTCCAGCTTCCATTATCCAGCAAAAAAATGTGCTAAATTGATGACTCATGCTTTAAACAGACACCTTTCTGTTATTCTGAAGTTTAAAATCACTGAGAGAGAAATCCCTTTAAACCATTTCTAGCCGTTTTTATAACTATTTTTTTTTCCACTTTGGTAGTTGACATTTGTGACCTGTTGTGAGTAACAGATAAAAGTTGATTGGTTGATTTATGTTTCCCTATGTCTGGTGATCTACAGAATCTCCCATTTTTAAAATTTCAATTTATCTGGCATGCTTAGATCTTTGGACACAAATCAGAATTGTTTGAAAAGAGGGGTGGCTCATGGATCCTATCAATCACCTGAGAAGACACCCCAAAGGGGATTAATGGTATCTTATATTTATGTCCCATGTCTAAAATCTACCCCCTACCAGTTCTATGGAGTATGTGAGATTTACAACATCTGTCTGCTGATCACATGTTTTGAAGTATGAAAACATCAGAGAGGTACAGATGATAAGTGTGAAGGTAAAGTAGGGATGATTTTACTTCCTTGATTTACTTGATGAAATCATCAAGGTATACTTTAACACTATCAATTCTGTTTTTTATCCCAGTGTCTGAGAGATTCTTCTGTTGCACAAATTCCTCCATTTCAGATTAAAACTATCTGAGCTTTATCTCTGACCAAGCTTTGTGTGTCTAGATTTCACTTAGCACCTCCTTAACAAAAAGTTAGCCACTGCTCCCTTAGTATGAATTTTTCTTTTCTCACCTCCTCTCTTACTCTTTCCTTCAGATAAAAAAACTTTACCTGCCTATTTAATTTGTATTTGACATTTTTCCATTACAAAAAAGTCATTTTCAGTATAAAGAATTTCAAGATGCAAATGCAGAAAAAAAATTAAAATCAGTAATCAAGCTTCTTTACTTACTTAGTGTCAACATTAGGTGGAAAAATTTCCAGGCTGTTTTGGAGTTGATTGTTTCTTAACTGAATAAATTATAATAAGTTATGAAAAGTTGAATTGGTAGCTGAGAAACATTGTTAATGTCTACTTAATCTGAATCCTACCAGATTGACATCTGGCGCCAATAATATTAACAGATTAAAGAGAGTATACATAGAGAAGGATATTTACCAAAAGTGATATAATATTAGTAAGTAAGACATGGGAAGGGGCCAGTATTGTGGCATTGTAGGTAAAGCTGCTGCCTGTGATGCTGGCATCCCATATGGATGCTGGTTTGAGATCCAGCTGCTCCACTGCCAATCCAGCTCCCTGCTAATGTGCCTGGGAAAGCAGTGGAAGATGGAAAGGAAAGCAGAGATTTTATTGTAAGAAGAACTGGTGGGAATTATGTTTTTTTAGAAAACTTTTATTTAATAAATATAAATTTCAAAAGCACAACTTTTGGATTATAGCAGTTTCCCCCCCCCATAACCTCCCTCCCACCCACAAACCATCCACTTTAAAAAAAAATGTGAAAGTAGGTTATTCACTGATATTGTAAGATGTAAAATTCTGGGTGGGTGTTTGGCACGGGGATTAAGATGCTGGTTGGGATGCCCACAGCTCAGCTGAGTGGCTGGGTTTGAGTCTCAGCTATGATTCTAATTTAATTTTCTGCTAATGTGCATTTTGGGAGGCAGAAGTTGATTTGTCAAGCCCTTGGGTTTCTGCCACCTACAGGAGAGATCTGGATTAAGTTCTGGGCTCCTGGCTTTGGCTTGGGCCACAGTTGGTTTTTGCAGGCATTCAGGCAGTGAACCAGTAGATGGGGGATTTCTCTCTGTCTCTGTTTTTGGCTTTTTAAGTGAAATTAACTAATTAAACAATATGTAAAATTCTCCTGGGGCCAGTGCTATGGCTTAGTGGGTAAAGCTGCCTCCTGCAGTGCCAGCATCCCATATGGGCGCCAGTTTGAGTCCTAGCTGCTCCACTTCTGATCCAGCTCTCTGCTATGGCCTTGGAAAACAGTGGAAGATGGCCCAAGTTCTTGGGCCCCTGCACCCATGTGGGAGACCCAGAAGAAAATCCTGCCTCCTGGCTTTGGATCGGCTCAGTTGTGCTGATCTCCGTTGTGGCTATTTGGGGAATGAACCAGTGCATGGAAGATTTCTCTCTCTCTCTCTCTCTCTCTCTCTCTCTCTCTCTCTCTCTCTCCCCCCCTTCTCTCTCTCCTTTTGCCTCTGTAATTCGGCCTGTCAAATAAATTAATAAATCTTTAAAAAAATTCTCCTGGCATGTTTTATATACATGTATAGATGCAGTAAGAATCTCAAGTTTAATTATTATATGTGCATCAATTAATTCTAAGCATTAGTCTTTGAATTTGTTTTGACCAAATGAATTCCTATTTCTAACTCATAGAAATGTTTCCCAAAGATGAAACAAATCTTACCATGTCATGAGCTATCTAACTCCAATATGTACCCATTCAGCCATTGCTCAGGTGACTACAGTGATTATTAGATCACTATCTTAGCACTGGCTGAACATAAAGCTCATTTCTTAAATGGAAATCATTGTCTTTGAAACTTCCAAATACACATTCATGTATAAATTGGACAGAGCAAACACCACAACAATCCTTCAGGCACCACCACAGTCTAAACACCATCTTCTCCCTGCACCATCTCAATAGAGTGATTTTAGCAGCATACAAATTCTAGAGTTTGTTTTTGCAGTTAGGAAATATGATAGATATAGGATGTGGTCTGACAAAACTAGGGGGAAAACACAGTCATAGCTGGAATAGAGTAGAGCTATCCTGACTTCCATTTAAGAAACCTAGAAAATTATTGATTTACAATTCCTGGGTATTCTCCTCCATGCACAAAGGCTATGTTTTTGTGTCTCTTGTTAACTCTCAGTCATTGGAATTATTTAGTATCAAGCCTTTTAAGATACAGACTCCCTTGTAGATGTGGCTAATGAGGAATCCTTCCTAGGCTCCGTGAAGGGCCTCAGGGACTTTTTTGATGTCTTGCTCTACCTTCTGGTGACTAGAACATCCTGCTGTTGAAGCTTTTACTAAATGCTCTTGCATACTCTAAATGATTCCCCAGGACAAAGTGATTGAATCTTTAAAAAAAAATTACTTATTTCCTTTTCTCTATATAACTTCCTTTTTTTCCTATCATTTTTTTTTCCCTAAGTGGCTGAACTATGCTCCCCCTTCCACCTCCATGGGCTTGTTTGCCTTAGAGATTTAGATTAGAAAATCTCATGGGGATTTGGGTCACAAGAAGTTAATTAACAATCTTGTTATAAAAGAATGTTGGTTCTGCACTACCTAATCACAAGTACAAAGTTTTAGAAGGGACCAAGCAGACTTGCTAGGGGATCTTTGGGGATTTCCCCAGTTAAGTTGATTTATTATTCAGTGAAAGGAAAAAGAGTAGTTTTAAAAAAAAACAAAACAAAAAATTATGAGGAAGCTAAAAGCATAGGACGTGTGTCATACTTAACTCATTGATACAACGAAAAATCTTCTCCAACTACTGACTATTTTAGCATTTCAGGCACCATGGTACTTCCAACTATATTAGCATAGAATTAAAAAAACATTACAGATGAAAATATGGTCATAGTAAATTCCATGATTTTTTTTATCCAAGTGCTGTTCCTGTTAAAAAAGATGAGCCCTTGACCTGAGCTCAGCTCAGCACAATTCTGTCCTACAACAGTCTCCACTTATGTTCCACAGCTGCAAGGTTGCCTTAAACTTCTGCTATATTCTCTGATGTACAGTTTTCAATAAAAATTCCCCTTAAATATTCTCTTCTTGAATAAAAAGTCTACTTTTTAACCTTCACAGAAATCTGGCTTTCACCTAAGAACCCTGGTTCCCCTGCTTGTCTTTCAAATGAGAATGGGCATCCTCATTTCCATGTTCCAGAGGGTGGGCTGGAGTAAAATCCTAATTATAACAATACAATAATAATGTTATGTCATTTATATTGAATTTTAATTACCTCATATCAAACTTATTTTATTAATTCATTAATATATTAGAATTAATTTATTAAAATATAATACAAATCATTTTATCAATTCATTAATTTATTAATTTTATTGATCAGCTTATCAATTCATTAATTTAATTAATTATTTTATATTGGATTTAATTACATGTTATGTGATATATGATGTATTATATTTTTCATTTTGTAACAAAATCATTTTGTTACTTTGCTCCCAATTACAACTGGAGGTCAGAAAATTATTTCAGTTTTTTTTTAAACTTTTATTTAGAATATAAGTTTCCAAGGTACAGCTTATGGATTACAATGGCTTCCCCCCCATAACTTCCCTCCCACCCACAACCCTCCCCCCTCACCTGCTCCCTCTCCCCTTTTATTCGCATCAAGATTCATTTTCAATTCTCTTTGTATACAGGAGATCAGTTTAGTATATGTTAAGTAAAGATTTCAACCGTTTGCCCTCACATAGCAACACAAAGTGAAAAATACTGTTGGAGTACTAGTTATAGCATTAAATCACAATGTACAGCACATTAAGGACAGAGATCCTACATGATATTTCAGTTTTTTATGAAACTCCTCTGAGGGTTATAGGATGCACTTTTGTAAGTTTTTTCATTCTGCCATTTATTGATTAATTGAGTTTCAAGAAAGTATTAAAAACTCTTAAGGAAAACAACAGTGGAAGAGGTTTTTTAAGACTGGGCTTGAAAATTCCTGCTCACACTGTTAGTAAAGACTGTTTTACTGGATGGTGTGACTAGTTCACAAAAGGCCCTGAGATTTGCATAGCTTCATCTTAAGTCCCACGACCATCTCCTGCATTCCTCATCAACTTCACTAGGAGAACTGCATCACCATGGAATTGCTCAGTCTCTGAAGTTCCAAGCTCCAGAGTTTCATTCTTGAACCATTACCTTCCAATTAAACAGTCCTTTATATTTTTTAAATTATTTATTTGAAAGTCAGAGCTAGAGAGAGAGATCTTCCATCTGCTGTTCAGATTCAAATTCACACCTGTACGGGATGCCAAAATTGTAGGTGGCAGTTTTATCCACTTTGCCACAATGCTGCCCCTTCCCCCCATTGAACAGTGTTTGGTTCCCAAATACTCTCCCCATGGTTTCCTTCGGAGGTCAGCTTCTGAATGGCTGTGTGTTCTCTCAGGCCTTGTGCCTTGAGCTGTAAGTATGAGTGTATGAGGGCACTTCAGGAGATTCATAGGAAAACGGAATTGTACTTATGAGTGTAAAGTAAACTAAAGATAGATCTTTGTAAAAGTTAAGAATGGGAATAGGAGAGAGGAGGAAGAAGGGTGGGATAGTGGGTGGGAGGGAGGGTAGTGTGGGAAGAATCACTGTGTTCCTAAATCTGTATATATGAAATGCACGAAATTTATATACCTGAAATAAAATAAAAAAAATAAAATTACTACATAATAAAAAACAAATCCATTCAGAAAAGTAAACAAAGAAAGAGAACCTACATTTTCCATAAATGTTTGAAGACCATAGCTGAAAATTTGAATGAAGCTATGAGTAAGTACATATATATATATACCCACACATATAAAATACATATGATAATATTGTAGCAAGTTCACTTATGTTTGTACATGGATGTGTATACATGAGGGTACCTCATAGTTTGTGGAAAAATGGAGTTGAAAATAATGCAAATTTTCCACATTTTTTAAAAAGTACTTTTGTATGTGTACGGTTATGTGCTGTGTAGCAAGGGGTTCAGCCTAACATTTTATGGCCTGCCTTGCTAAATTTATGTCTCATGGGGCCTCACTGAGAGTTGCCCTGCCTGCTCCAGCGATTCCTCGCATTGCCCAGCAGGAAGGTACTTTGCACACCTACCACAGTCAGCAGGCCAGCTGCTCCCCAGCGGCAGTATTCAACTTAATGAGCTGGAAATGCTGGCCAGCCAGGCAATGGTTGGCAGGGCTCCTGAGCACAACCCCACCACCCTGCACGGCACACGGTGTGCTTGCCTGGCTGTGAGGACCCAGGGGCCAATAATAAACTGCTGCAACCTTATCTGCCTGGATCCAGTGCTGTGCTTTGACCATCTCCAGAATCCTGGGCCAGGACTCCCTCCCTCCCCAGCAAGGTGAAGGGGGAGGCAAACACAACTCGGGAAGGCAGCACTTAAGCCAGGCCTGTGTGTATTTTGTGTGTGTGTGTTGGGGAGGGGGAGATAATACTCAGAAGTATGAGGGGGTTGAGGGACAATTCTGGTGAGAACATACATGTGAAATATTGACGGAGAATCATGGTAAAATGGATAGGATGGCAGCACATGACTGCTTAGAAGTGATAACTGCCATTTAAACTCTTCTCCATGCTCACCATCATTTTATTTTTAAAAGTTAATTATTTATTTTTAAAATTTATTTTGAAAGGCAGAGAAATGGGGAAATAGGGATAGGGAAGAGAGAGAGATAGCGATAGATTTTTAAAAAAAGATTTATTTATTTATTTATTTGAAAGAGTTATACAGAGAGAGAAGCAGAGAAAGAGAGAAAGAGAACTTCCATGCACTAGTTCACTCCCCAAATGGCTGCAACAGCTAAGGCTGGGCCAGAGCAAAGCCAGGAGCCAGAAGCTTCTTCCAGGTCTCCCATTTGGGTACAGGGACTCAATCACTTGGGCCATCCTCTGCTGCTTTCTCAGGTGCATTAGCAGGGAGCTGGATCAGAAGTGGAGTAGCTGGGACTTGAACTGGCACGCATATGGGATGTCAGCACTGTAAGCTCTGGCTTAACACATTGTGCCACAGTACTTGCTGAGGGAGGACGGGGGAGGGTGGGAGAGCGAGAGAGGGAGAGAGAAATGAGTATCTTTCACCTGTTGGTTCACCCATACACCCACTACAGCTGGAGCTGGGCTAGCCTAAGCCAAGAGTGTGAACGCAGTTTGGGTCTCCCATGTGGGCAGAGGGGATAGAAGTACTTGAGCCAACACCTGCTACCTTTTAAGGAGAACATTATTAGGAAACTGGGATTCGGATCAGAGCAGGGATTCAAACTCAACACTGAGATTTGGGATGTGGGCGTCCCAAGCAGCATCTTAACCACTGGGCCAAATGGCATGTGCTTATCACTTTAAATGAAATAGCCCAGCTACTAAAACCCAAAGCAAGTCCCTTGTTTGTAACTTTACAACAGGACAATTTTTTTTAAGGACTCCCATAAAATGGAGATAAAATGTACAGGTGTGGTTTGGGGTTCCGACTAAATCATTTTCATGCACTGGCTGGCCAAGTGTGTTATTTTATGCTGAGAACATTTGACAAATAAAAATGTTATTAATGTTTTCCTAGTTTTTTTCCCTGTGAACTCCACAAATAATCTTAATGTCTTATTATATGGGTTTTTTTGGTGATCTGATATTCTCCCTAGTGTTTCATAGACACTCTCTCCCAACATTTAGTAAGTGCTTCATAAATGTTGAATGAGCAAGAGGCTACATCCACAAGGGGAGCTACTATTAAGCTGGCAGACAGAATGTCAGGTTGTGGTTCTGCGCTCTTATTGCCTAAATTTTGAAAGTTCTACCCCATGTGAGCCTTTGTTTTCTCCTTTGTTCATTGAGAGGCTGGAGCAGTGTGCCCATTCTGTATCTGTGTGACCATTGAGAAAATGGGTGTTAAGTCAGAGAGTCCTCAGGTTGACTACACTTATCACCTAGGTGATCTGGGGCACTTAATCTCTCCACTCCTCAGTCATTTCAGCTGTCAAATGCAGGTAGTACTGACACTATAAAGTCATCCCCAAAGTGAAACAAAATGAAGCATGTGGAGCCTTTAGCGGTTTGCCTGCCACATGAGAAATGCTTGATATTGTAGTGAGATGTGCCTGGGTTAAAGGCCCATCAGCTCCCTGGTGCTTGGAGGACGGACGTAGAAAAGTTCGGTGTGTTTCCATAAATATGCAGGCTTGTTTCAGAAACATTGCTCTGCATTGGCCTGCTGATGGGTTTGTATTACATTGTGGTAGGCCTTCATCTACAGACTTATGGAGAAACAGATTCCTTTCTAGTATTAGAGCGTTTTCCCAGGTTCATAGATCTCTCATATGTATAGAAAAGGTCTGGTATTTGCATGAAAAAGTTAAAATTTATGAACACGTGTGCTTTTCTCCCTTCCAAATGGATAACTCCATGAAACTTGCACAGTATTATTTCTGACATAGCTGTGTTCTCACTTTGAAATTGTAAGATTGCAAACACTGTTTTTTTGAATGTTTCAAACACCCCAGCCATATTTATCACATTGTCAAGCTTTTCCTTGTAGACTTGGGTAAGCCAGATACAGGTGAATGTAGGAATATTGCCCTGGCAGGAAGGGAAGAAGAAAAATTAAATAGAATTTAGGAAAGCAGTGTCCAGATAGATACAGTTTGCTTTAGAAAGTTAAGAGCACTCAGGAAAGGACCCTGGAGAAACTCTGCAACTTACGCTGTTTTGTCTATGAACATGCTGCCATATTACACATGTTTAGTCACACTAAGAATTCCAGGGAATCCTGAAATATATGTGCTGCTTTGATATAGTCTGTTTTATGTATTTATCCATACGTTCACTATGCCTTCATTCATTGCATACTGGATTCCTCTTTTGTGCCAGACTGATCACGGACCATGTCTATGGTATCTTCTTGCTGTAGACATTTGGCTCCTGTGGTTCTTCTGTTTAGACATGCCACTGTCATTGAGTAGACTTCACCTTGATTTTTTATGAAGTCCTAAACTACTTGAAAATAGCTAGCTGACAAAGACGTTGGACTTCTTTCCAGGTGGCTAATTGAGAATTACGTGATGTTTTGATGAAATGCAACATGCTAGGAATGGTCTCACGACTCTTTCTTGAAGCATCCACAAGAACTAAGTCTGACTTAGGGCACATCGTAGGCCAGGATTCATTTGAAACAACAGGGACTCTTCAAAAAATTTAAGCCTTTTATTTCATGCATGCTTATAAACACATGAAGATAAACCTGAAAATACAGATGGAGAGACACAATCAATCGCGATCTTGTTTTAGAACCAAGATTATCGAGGTCGGGCAGGCGGCTCTAGACGACGCGCAAGTATGACGTCATCACACGCCGGCCGAGCGCGTGCAGATGGCGCCGCTGACGAGGAGGAGGACGACGACCAGGACGCCCCAGTGTTGGACATCAGGTACAGGTGCGGGTCCGGGGCGGGGAGGGAAGGCGGGCGGGGAGCTGGGCCGCGGGGCCGCCCCGCATGGCGGCTTCTCCTCAGACCCGGGCCTCCGGCCAGCGGCGTGCGGGGCAGCAGAGCCCCTGGGTCTCCGGGTGCCCTCCCCGACGCCGCGAGCCCCCAGCCAGCGCGCTTTTCCACGCAGGCACCGCCTTCGCCCCTCCACCCCTGGGGACCCTCGGGCCGCAGGTCTCTTTGGGTGCGTGCGGGTCCCTGCCGGGCGCGGGCCCAGGGTGCGGGGCCTCGTCTGTCCACCGCCTGCTCGGCTTCTGCCCTTCGTGACCGTGAGTTTTCTGAAGATACGGCCTTTCCCCTTTTATGCAGCAGCCTTGCCAAGTTCTTCCATCGTCTGGTTCACTCCCCAAGTGCCTGCGTCAGCCGGGCTGGGCCAGTCCGGAGCCAGGAGCCTGGAACTCGGTCGGGCTCTCCTGGTGGCTGGCCGGGGCCCGGATACTGGGGCCATCGGCCGCCATCTGCAGGGTGGGCGTCAGCAGCGCGCTGGGATCGGAGCCAGGCAGTTAACTTCCTTCTTATTTAAACCTTTTCATTCTTTGGATTATTTCATCTCTCTGCAGTGGGAAAGGACGAATATTAGTTATGCATTGTTTTGAAAAGTTCCTTTCTCTACACTGTTACTTTTCCTCCAGATCAATCATTTTTTTCCCTATGTATTTGTTTTGGGTTTAAATTTTTCAGTGTGATTTTTGGCGATCTTTCTATTTGAATCAAGAGCAAAATATTAAGGTTCTGTCTGGGAATGGTGTTAATGGATGAGACTCACTGATGATTGGATGGCAGTGGAAAGCAGTCACGTTGTGCTAGGGTTTGGAGATGATTTTTCTCCCTGAGTTCATTCAGGAGTTTAGTCCCCAAAGTCTTATGTGAATGGTATTAAAGAGGAAATCCTGATATGGCTATAATGTTTAGAGGTGGTGCCACTAGGAAGTGATCACATGAATAATGGGAGTCCACTTGACTGAATGCTTGTGGCTTTATAGAGAGAAAGGCACAGACACGTGCTCTTGTTGTGATGTCAAGCAGCGCAGGGAACCCTCACAAGAGCCTGCACCATGATGTTTGGGTGTTGTACTTCCAGCATCATGGTCCAAAAATAATTCATTTTCTTTATTCTTTTTATAAAGATCTATTAATTTGAATGGGAGAGGAGAGAGAGAGAAAGAGAGAGAGTGAGAGAGGAGAAAATCTTCTATCCACTTGTTCACTCCTCAAATGACCTTAATGGCTGGGGCTGGGTCAGACTGGAGCCAGGAGCAGGAAGCTTCATCTCCCACATGGGTGTGGGGCTCAAGCATTTGGGCCATCTTCCCAGGTGCATAAACTGGGAGCTGGATGGGAAGCGGAGCAACTGGGTCTTGAACTGCCACTCTTATAGGACGCTGACATCAGAGGTGGTGGCTTCATACACTATGCCATGATGCTGGCCCCCTCTTCTTATTTTTTTTTTTTCATATAAAGCTTTTATTTAAAGAATATAAATTTCCAAAGTACAGCTTATGGATTACAATGGCTCCCCCACACACAACTTCCCTCCCTCCCGCTACCCTCCCCTTTCCCGCTCCCTCTCCCCTTCCATTCACATCAAGATTCATTTTCCATTCTCTTTATACACAGAAGATCAGTTTAGTACATATTACGTATAGATTTCAACAGTTTGCCCTCACATAGAGACACAAAATGAAAATACTGTTGGAGTACTAGTTATAGTATTAATTCACAATGTACAGCACATTAAGGACAGAGATCCTACATGATTTTTTTAAAGAATTGATTAATTATCTATGCAATTTCCAGTTTAACACCAAGATTTTTTAATCATTTGCAATTATCTTTATATACAGAAGATCAATTCAATATATACTATGTAAAGATTTCATCAGTTTGCACCCACACAGAAACACAAAGTGTAAAAATACTGTTTCAGTCTCTTCTTATTTTTTAAATGGAAATCTGGCCACGACAAATCTGATGAAGATCTTCCAATGGATTTTTGTACATTTGTTTTTTAAATTAAAAGTTTATTTATTTAATTTATTTGAAAGAGAGAACATACGTCTTTTCACTGGCTCACCTCCCAAATGCCCACAACAGCCAGGGCTGGGCTGGGTTGAATTCCTGACAGGAGCCAGGAATTCAGTCCTGGTCTCCCAGGGACGAAACTGCCCAGGCCATCACCTGCTGCCTCCCTGGATATGAACTAGTAGAAGCTGGAATTAGCAGCAGAGCCAGGATTTGAATCCAGGCACTCCAGTGTGAGATGCGGGCAGCAGCTTAATGGCTGTGTCACAATGATCAACAGCAGTCAGGAAAGCATGGACTATGTCAGAGGAATAAAATAAAGCAGTCCTACAGAAGTTGAAGTTTTATGCACTGCCTGACATAGAATTCAAAACAATAACCTTAGCAAAGCTCAGTTAGCTACAAGAGAATACAGGTAGGTAACTAAACAAATTCAGGAACATAATATATGGACAAAATAAGAATTTTAGGAAACAAAGAAACCATAAAAAGTTATCAAACAGAAATTTTGATTCTGATCATTTAAGACCCACTTTCTTCTTTTAAGATTTTATTATTATTATTTTTTAAAGATTTATTTATTTATTTGTAAGTCAGAGTTACACAGAGAGAGGAGAGGGAGAGAGAGAGGTCTTCCATCTGATGGTTCACTCCCCAGTTGGCCGCATTGGCCAGAGTGGTGTCGATCCAAAGTCAGGAGCCAGGAGCTTCTTCTGGGTCTCCCACGTGGGTGCAAGTGCCCATGGACTTGAGCCATCTTCCACTGCTTTCCCAGGCCACAATGGAGAGCTGGATTGGAAGTGAAGCAGCTGGGTCTCGAACTGGCGCCCATATGGGGTGCTGGCACTTCCCCGCCAGGGCATTAACCTGCTGCACCACAGCGCCAGCCCAAAGATCCACTTTCTGACCATATTACCAAACTGTTGTCTACTTCCCAAGAATTACCATAAATCTGTACTTAATCATAGTTTTTATTTTCTGGTTCCTTCAATGCTGTGGAGAAAAGGACTCTTAATTCTGCCCATTAAGCATATTTATCTTTTTGTTCTTCAAAATGTAGCCATCAGAGAGTTGCCATGCAATTACCTTTCCGTTAAAATGTTAGTCTCCACTCTTGAGTTACAGCAAGTGGCTTACTTGGCAGCCTCTCATAACTGATTAGAGGGAGAATCCTATTCGGCTCTGGCATTAGGTAACTTATTAGGGCCATCCAAAATAAGGCTGAAAGGCATTGCAGCCACTTGCTCATGTATTCAGTGAGTGCCTGCAGTGCCCCCTGTTTTGTAAATTTCCTTGAATACCATTTATTTTTATTAAGAAGCCTCTTTTAGCATTTATCTCTCTACTAGAAAGTTGATCTCACAAAGATTAGGTAGTATAGGTATTTCAATTCTCAAAATAATTTTATTATCTCTCTAATAGAAGTCTCAATTAAAGCCAACTAGCAGTTTCAACTAAAGATGAAAAGTTGCCTATCAAAGAGTATATTGAAGGCAGTCTCACAATTTTCTAGACCAAACTGAATGAAGCCTTTTCTCTAGGTGACAGCCATGGGCCTTGGCAAAGCTTTAGTTGCCTAAGTGTGCTCTGCTGATGTTTCTAATATCATTTGAGCAACAGGGTTGTACAGTGCCAAAGGAATCAAATGGCTCTTTGAAGCTGTAACACAACCTGATGTTAATTACAGCCCTTTTCAAACTCAGCTATTTCTCTACTAACTTTATAAATAGAAACTAACAAAATTCTCACATGTAGCACGATTTTTCCAGAAACCAAATAACCCTTTGATCTTTTTGCTTCCTGTTTTGACTTTTGAGCAGTTAGAAACAACTACCTATTTAGTAATTATTTGAAAAATATTGATGTTGGCTTCAGTCTAAAAATTGTATAGCTTTGCTGCATTTTAATTTCACCCAGGTTAACAGGCCACTCATCATATAATTAACTAGCATTGGAATTAAATCTTCACTTGCTCTATAGATTGTGATATCAATGTTAGACTATTAGTGTAATGAGATTAAAATACTTTTCAGTGAGCTCATTTTTAGAAAACTTTCAGAAAATAAAGACAAGCCACATATTGAGAGAAAACAATTGCAAAACAAGTGTCTGATAAGTGACTTTAATCTGAAACATACTTTAAAATCTTTACAACTCAATAAGACAAGTTAATAGATATTTTTAAAAAGTTGATCAAAAGATTTGAACATTTCCAATATACATTTCACTAGATGTTTCACATTTGATGCTAGACAAACAAGAAGTAAATGCATGTCAAGATCAGCTATGTTATTAGTCATTAGAGAAATGCAAAGTAAATATAAAATTAGATGCTTCTGTTATATATTATGCACCAGAATGGCTAAAGTTGATCCACTGACAGCACCAAGTGTTGGAAAAGGTGTGAAATTACAGGATTCTCACACATCACTGGTAGCAATGAGAAAGCAACAACGATTTTGGAAACCTCCTGAATAATTTTTTGGAGTTAGATCTGTACATATCAAACAATCTAGTAACTGCACACCTATGAATGTATTCAAGAGAAATGAAAACACAAATAGTTTCACAAAAATGTGAATTCTAGAGGCCGGCGCTGTGGTGCAGTAAGTTAATCCTCTGCCTGTGGCGCCAGCATCCCATTTGGACACCAGTTCTAGTCTGGCTGTTCCTCGTCCAATCCAGCTCTCTGCTATGGCCTGGGAAAGCAGTGGAAGATGGCACAAGTGCTTAGGCCCCTGCAGCCACATGGGAGACTGGAAAGAAACTCCTGGCTCCTGGCTTTGAATTGGCGCAGCTCCAGCCATTGTGGCCATTTAGGGAGTGAACCAACAGAAGGAAGACCTTTCTCTTCTCCTTCTATCACTGGCTGTAACTCTACCTCTCAAATAACTAAATAGAATCTCAAAAAAAGATGAATTCCAGCATTTATAGGAACTTTATGCATAATAGTAAAAACTTGAAACAACTCAAATGTCCATCACCTAGTTAAGAGATAAACTTTGATATATACTTATTATATATGTAATATATAAAATACCTACATAAAATCCCTATCATAGGTAATCTTCAAAAGTACAAAGGAAGAAATGCCTTGAATTAATTAACACTTGAGTTAATGTCAGAGCATCAGATTTAGTGAAAGAAAATAGACAGAAAAAGACTACATACTATAAGATGACAGATATATGCTAGAAAATTCAGTAGCAGGAAACAGGGAGGTGAGGAGAAAAGAGTATTCACAATAAAAAGTTATAAGGAGATACTTTATGGTGATGAAAAAATTTTAAACCATTTCTGTGGTAATGATGGCTATCTAACAGTACACATTTGTCAAAACTTAACAAATTGTACATTTTAAATTGCCTGTTGTATATAAATCAAACTTCAATAAAATGTATTTTAAAATATGTACATAGGCATAGATATAACATATAAACATTTTTCAATATATTTTGTACATTTTAGAAAAAGTTTTTAAAAGTTTTCCAAGTTTTTATTTTCCTGAAGCTTAAAATCAGGTGTCTAAGATTTTCTTTTTTTCCTTTTTTTTTTTTTTTTTGCTCTTGGGTTCTAAGAATTTATTAAAATAAAATATACCACCCAAGAGAGTCTCTTCTCCTAGGAGAGCTTACATTTGTAACTGTAATTTGTTACTGTAGTTCTAACGTTGTTTTATTGCAATACCGATGAGCAACTCCCCACCCCCCTCACCCCTCAGAAACCTTTTGCTTAAGGAATACATACTTAATGTATTTTATACATACAATTATACATATAACTTTAGGTATATGGTGATTCTTTCCACTGTACCTGCCCTCCTACCCATAATTCCACCCCTCTTACTGCTCCCTCTTTTATTCCCATTTTTATTTTTTACTAAGATTTATTTTCAATTAACTTTATACACATATGATAAAATGTATACTAAGTAAAAGGTTGAACAAAATGTATAAAAAATAATTTATCCTCAGCAGTCGAGACAAGGGCTGGTCAAAGTCATTGAATCTTGAAGTGTTAATTTCACTTCTACAGAGTACCTTTTAGATGCTCTATTATCACCAATCGGGGAGAACATATAGTATTTACCCTTTGGGGCTGGCTTATTTCACTAAGTATGATGTTTTCTAGTTTCATACTTTTTGTTGTGGACAAGAATATTTCATTTTTTTAAAATGCTGTGTAGTATTCTATAGAGTTCATATCCAATACTTTATCCAGTCTTAATTTGATGGGCATTTGGGTTGATTGCATATCTTAGCTATTGTGAATTTAGCTGCAATAAATAAACATGAGGGTACAGATAACTCATTCATATGTTGATTTTATTTCTCTTGGTTAAATTCCCAAGAATGATGGCTGGGTCATATGGTAGGTCTATATTCAGATTTCTGAGGTATCCTCATACTGTCTTCAACAGTGGCTGGATCAGTTTACATTCCCTCCAACAGTGGATTAGGGTGTATTTTTTCCCACATCATCACCAGCATTTGTTGTTTGTTGATTTCTGTATGAAAGCCATTCTAACTGGGGTGAAGTGAAACCTCACTGTGGTTTTGATTTGCATTTCCCTGCTGGCTAGTGATCCTGAACATATTTTCATGTGTGTGTTGGCTAGTTGGATTTCCTCTTTTGAAAAATGCCTGATTAAGTCCTTTACCCATTTCTTAATTGGGTTGTTTATTTCATTGTTGTTGAGCTTCTTGATCTCTTTATATATTCTGATTATTAATCCTTTAGCAGTTGCATAGTTTGCAAACAATTTCTTCCATTCCATCAGTTGCCTCTTCACTTTGCTGAGTGTTTCATTTGCAGTGCAGAAGCTTCTCAATTTGATGTAATCCTTTTTGTCAATTTAGGCTTTGATTGCTTGTGCCTCTGGAGACTTTTCTAAGAATGTCTTGCAAAATTTACCCAAGGTTCTCTAATAATTTGATGGTATCGGGTCATAGATTTAGGTCTCTGATCCATTTTAGGTGGTTTTTTTTGTGTAAAGTGTAAGGTGTAAGGTAAAGGTCTTGCTTCATGCTTCTTCTGCGTGTGGAGGTCCAGTTTTCCCTGCACCATTTGTTGAAGAGACTGTCTTTACTCCAGGGATTGATTTTAGCTCCTTTGTCAAAGATAAGTTGGTTGTAGATGCATGGGTTGATTTCTGGCATTTCTGTTCTGTTCCAATGGTATACCCATCTGGTTTTGTACCAGTACCAGGATGTTTAAATATAGTTGCCCTATAGTATGTCTTGAAATCTGGTATTGTGATGCCTCTGGCTTTGTCTTTGTTGTATAATATTGCTTTAGCTATTTGGGATCTCTTGTGTTTCCATATGAATTGCAGCATCATAAACTGCCTTGATTGTGTTGAGGAATATTCTTTATATACCCAATTGCTTAACGATTTCATCATGAAAAGGTGCTGTACTTTATTTTGTTGTTGCTGGCTGTTCCAGGAACTCTGCTGGAAGCACAAGTTACTATACTCTATATCCTAAGAGCAGGACTGTGAGCTACTAGCTTTTTTTTTTTAAAGATTTATTTATTACTCACTTTTCCCCCATGTAGGATCTCTGTCCTTAATGTGTTGTACAATGTAAATTAATGCTATAACTAGTACTCAAACAGTACTTTACATGTTGTGTTTTTGTGTGGGTGCAAACTGTTGAAATCTTTACTTAATATATACTAAATTGATCTTCTGTATATAAAGATAATTGAAAATGAATCTTGATGTGAATGGAATGGGAGAGGAAGTGGGAGATGGGAGGGTTGCAAGTGGGAGGAAAGTTATGGGGGGGGACCACTATAATCTAAAAGCTGTACTTTGGAAATTCATATTTATTAAATAAAAGTTTAAAAAAGATTCATTTATTTAAAGATTTATTTATTTATTTGAAAGTCAGAGTTTCAGAGAGAGAGAGGAGAGGCAGAGAGAGAGGGAGAGGCAGAGAGCGCGCGCACGAGAGAGAGACCTTCCATCCAATGGTTCACTCCCCAATTGGCCGCAATGGCTGGAGCTATGCCCATCTCAAGCCAGGAGCCAGGAGCTTCCTGAAGGTCTCCCATGCAGGTGCAGGGGCCCAAGGACTTGGGCCATCTTCTACTGCTTTTCCAGGACATAGCAAAGAGCTAGATTGGAAGTGGAGCAGCCGGGACTAGAACCGGTGCCCATATGGGATGCCAGTGCTTCAGACCAGGGCATTATCCCACTGCATCACAGTGCTGGCTCCAATT
Source organism: Sylvilagus floridanus (assembly GCA_949820135.1). Lineage (NCBI taxonomy): Eukaryota > Metazoa > Chordata > Mammalia > Lagomorpha > Leporidae > Sylvilagus > Sylvilagus floridanus. The sequence goes on along the minus strand of OX463224.1, from coordinate 16,100,087 downwards.
TATTTATTTTTTCGAATGGCAGAGTTATAGAGAGGTAGAGGCATAGAGAGAAAGAAATGTCTTTCACCCGCTAGTTCACTCACCAAATGGCTGCAATGGCTGGAGCTGGGCTGATCTGAAGCTAAGATCCTGACACTTCTTCCAGGTCTCCCATATGGATGCAGGGGCCCAAGGACTTGGACCATTTTCCACTGCTTTCCCAGGCCATAGCAGAGAGCTAGATTACAAGCAGAGTAGGCAAGACTTGAACAGCAACTATATGGATGCTGGCACTGCAGGTGGCAGCTTTACCTGCTATTTTACAATGCTGGCCACAAGTGGTATTGTGTTTTATCAAATACTTTCTCTGCATCTATTGAGATAATCATATGCTTTTTGTTCTGCAGTTTGTTAACATTTTATATTACATTGACTGATTTGGGAACATTGGACTATTCCTGCATACCTGGGATAACTCCCACTGGTCCAGATGAATGGTCTTTCTGAATGTTGTTGGATTCAGTTGGCTAGTATTTTGTTGAGGATTTTTGCAAACAAGTTCATCAATGGAAATTGGTCTGTTGTTCTCTTTCTGTGTTATTTCTTTTTCAGGTTTAGGAATTAAGATGAATCTGGCTTCATAGAAGGGGTTTGGGAGATTCCCTCCCTTTTTATTATTTGAATAGCTAGAAAAGAATTGGAGTTAGTCCTTTAAGTGTCTGATGAAATTCAGCAGTGAAGCCATCTGGTCCTGAGCTTTTCTTTGTTGGAATGGTCTTCATTCCTGATTGAGTTTCTGTCTTAGTTATTGGTCTGTTTAGGTTTTCTATGTGTTCATGGCTCACTTTAGGTAGTTTGTATGTGTTCAGGAATCCATCCATTTCTTCTAGGTTTCCTGATTTGTTGGCATACAGCTCTTTGTGGTAATTTTGGATGATTCTTTTTATATCTGTGGTGTCTATTGAAGGAAATGAATTTTTATATAGGTCACCTGTAGCAGAGGGTAGATGTCACAGAACAGACTAATTTCCTTAGTTCTGTGGTTGGGCACAACTAAGACAGGAAGGCTCTCACCTGGCTTCCCTGAGCCAGCAGGAGCACATCACTGCTCTTCGTAATGATGGTGTAGCCCAAAAGCTTACAGATGGACACATAGTGCACAAAGGCTATGACTACCATGAGGGGAAACTCCATCCCCCCCCCCCCCCCCGAGAGAAGTGATGCAGTCAGAAAGTGATGTGATCGTCCACTCTTTAAGAGGTAAGTTAGCAATGTAAAGGTAATGGGAGTTGTGAACAAAATGTCCTAGAATGAAAAACAATGGAAGAAGAAGTCCATTGGGATTTGGAGACATTTTTCTGTCCATATTAAGAGAATGAGAACAATGCTTCTTATCATTCTGAGTGTATATGTCAGCAGAATGACAAATGAGAAAACCTAAAGTTTCTGGACAATGAGGAAGGAGACCAGGGTAAATTCAGGGACTGTGATCTGGGTTCTCATGGCTGTTTCTACTTGAGCACCAAGAAATTAGAACAGTGGATGATAGCTTTCACATTTCCTGTGCCTTTGCTAAATATAGACAGAACATTCCCACAGGGGCCAGGTCCTAGTCCTGCTGGTGACTCCACACAGCCTTGGACAAATCCAATCAACCCTCTTAGCCTCGGTTTTCACTTACATAATTAATGAGTTGGAAAAAGAAGTCTCTGTGGCTCCTTTAAATTCTAACTTTTTATTTCCATTAAACTATTCATTCTTTGATTTTTTTCCTTCTTTAGATCCAAATCCATGTAAGCTCACTGAAATGTATAACTAACTGAAAATTCCTCAAATTTTACTGTTATTTGTATGGATAGCTTAGCTTATAACCTCATATCATTGTTTTTTTTTCTTAAAGATTTATTTATTTGTTGTGATCTCAAAAACTACAAAAAAATGAAAGACAGGAAGAAAGAAAAGGAGAGGGTGTGAAAATGGAAGGAAGGAAGGGAGGGAGGGAAGGAGGGAAGGCAATATTATTATAATCTTAGAATTATAACTGTGAACTATTGAATCTGTTGAAAACTAATTAAAAATAAAAATAAAAATATTTATTTGAAATGCAGAGTTACTGAGAGAGAGAGAGAGAGAGAGAGAGAGATCCTCCATCTGCTGGTTCACTCCCCAGATTGCCACAACAGCCAGAGAGCAGCTGTGACTTGAACCATTTCTCATATGGAATGCTGTCATTGCATGCCACAATGCGGGCTCCACATATCATCCTTTCTTGAGGGATGATATACAATCAGACATAAATTATATTATCATACATGTACCATGGCTGACTAACAGATCATGACCTGAATGATTCTATTGACCTGCAACTGGATAGGCCATACTCTGCATCATGGGTTACCTGGGTTTACTTCCTAAACAACAAAGACATGGACATGAGTCGAGAGTAGTGGGGGCTGGGCAAGGTGTTAAAGTTTCAGTGGCCAGCCATCCAAAAGCAGGGTGTCTGGGACCTGAAGCAGCCAAGGCAGAGAGCTGGCAAGGGAATGGTAGAATTGGAGAAGGTGGGAGCCACCAAAGCAGGTTTGACTTTTCCAGTAGGCTTCTGGGAAGAACAGGACTACCACGTGGTTATAATGTTTGGGAACCATTGCCATGGCCACACAATATGGTAACCTCAAAAAAGATGGAAGATGAATCTTGAGGCATCCATTTTGTTCGAAGATCTGTGAGAGGGACTTGAGTGGCCCCAGATGAGGCAAGCATTCTGGCAAGTAGCAGGAGAAGAAATGCTTTGTAGAGGAAAACATCTCGAAATCAGGACCTAATAACTACCAGATACTAAGAAGAAGCAAGGCACATTCAGATAAATATTTCCAAACACATTCACAAGTCTACCACTGAAAATGAGAGTCAGCAGAAAATATAAAATACTGGAACAGATTTGACACAAGGATAATAGACTTACAGATTTCAGATATAGAACATAGTACACTCACATAGAAAATAGTTAAAGAAATAAAGGATACATTTTTTTTATTTGACAGGTAGAGATATAGGTATAATTATAGACAAAGAGAGAGACAGAGAGAAAGGTCTTCCTCCCATTGGTTCACTCCCCAAATGGGCTCCACAGCTGGCGCTGCACTGATCTGAAGCCAGGAGCCAGGTGCTTCTTCCTGGTCTCATGTGGGTGCAGTGGCCCAAATATTTGAGCCATCCTCCACTGCCCTCCCAGGCCACAACAGAGAGCTGGACTGGAAGAGAAGCAACCGGGACTAGAACCAGCGCCGGTTAGGTGGAAAGACCCCCTGACAGGAGAATGGAAGGGACCACACCCTCTGCTAACCAAGCGTCGAGGATATGCTTGTGTCTTTCCAGAGAATGAGAGACAGCCCATTTGGGTACCAGCCAGAAACATCAAGCCAGCAACTGACAGCCAGCCAGAACCAGCTGAACAAGACTGAGAGTCAGCCTTGTTTGTGGATGCACCTGCCCTATTATCCTACCCTGAGGAACTGCCCATAGCCACATCCATTGCTGTTTTATACCCCACTAGCTCTGGTCAGCCACTCAAACGGCCCACAGCCTGTGTGCAGTCAAGCTATTCCCGATTACTATTGTTCCTCATTCCTACCCCTATCTGAGCAAGCACTCCTGTGGTCTCCTGTTTTGAGCACTGGTTAGTCAATGATGGGTAAGATCCCCTGGGGGACAACCTAAGACAGGCACAGCCGTGTACAGAGACCACATGGAAATGGGGTCAACAATGGTATGGCCAAGAATCATGCCTCCCATTGCTCAAAAATATATGAAAAGGGGGAAATGTGGTGGAATGAGAAGGCCATGCCAAGATGGCCCCTGGCAACAGAAACTGCCTGGCAACAGGCTGTGATTGGATGGTTTCGGAAACCACATGACTGTGGAGTCTGCCTGGCAACAGGCTGTGATTGGATGGCTTCAGAAACTGCCTGGCAACAGGGTGTGATTGGTTAGGGCATAGACTGCCTTGACCGGATTGGCTGCCTTGGCTGTATAAGCTGCTGTACCAACTGAAATAAACGAGTCTGCAGGCTGCTCCCCTCTGGCATACTTTCACCCAACTCCAGGGGTCTGTGTGGTGACTCCGCGCCTCTTGCCCCCACCATGCTCCTCCTCCCACAAACGAATCTGCAGCAACAGGGGCCCATATGGGATGCCGGCACCGCAGGCAGAGGATTAACCAAGTGAACCATGGCGCTGGCCCCAGGATAAAAATTTTAATGTAAGAATGCCACACAATTATCAGTTGTTTTTGAAACTGACACTCAAATGGGATGTAGGCATTGCAGGCAGTAGCTTAACCTTCTGCACCACAGTACTAGCCCCTTACTTATTTATTGAAAAGGTAGAGTGACAAGGAAAGAGAAAGAGACAGAGACAAACTCAGAGATATCTTCCATCCGCTGTTTACTCCTCAGAAGCCCACAATAATAGGGCTGGTCCAGGCCAAAGCCAGGAGCCTGAAACTCAGTCCACGTCTCCTACATGAGTGCAAGGACCCAAGTACTGGAACCATCACCTTGAAAAGACAATGACCCTGTCAGAACAAGATCCAAGTTGGCGAACACTAAAGGCTTCTATAGCCTCAGCAACTCATGACTACAGCCTAGGGAGATTGCTGACGCCATAAACAAGAGTGGCAAATTGTTAAATCAACAACAGTAGTCACTGTGTACTTACGGCCCATGTATGATCTGTCCTTAATGTGTTGTCCAAGGTGAAGTAATGCAATAACTAGGACTGAAACAGTATTTCCGCATTTTGTGTCTCTACGCGGATGCAAACTGACAAAATCTTTGCTTAATATATACTGAATCGATCTTCCGTATGGAAAGACAATTGGAAATGATAAAAAAAAATTGGAAGTTACATAAAAATCAATCAATTAAAAAAATAATATCATGTAGGATCTCTGTCCCTAATGTGCTGTACAATGTGATTTAAAGCTACAACTAGCACTCAAAGAGTATACTTCACTCTAGGATGCTATGTGAGGGCAAATGGTTTAAAATCTTTTCTTAACACATACTAAACTGAACTCCTGTATACAAAGAGAATTGAAAATGAATCTGAATGGGAATGAAAGGGGAGAGGGAGTGGGTAAGGGGGAAGGGTAGCGGCGGGGGGGAGGGGAGGTATGGGTGGGGAAGTCATTGCAATCCACAAGTTGTACCTTGGAAATTTATATTCTAAATAAGAAAAAAAAAAAAAGACAATGCAAATAAAATATTTCTGAAATTCTGGAGGAATGATTTCTTTTTAATACGAAAGAAGTTTAAATATAGAGGTAATATTGACTGGGTAAAATATTTTAAAGATAAGAATTCTTACTATTCATAATGCACCTGATAGAAAACGAAAACATAAGCCTCCAGCTAGGCAAGATATTCACAAGATCTTTGTGTAAGGTAGGGAGTAAACGTCAGTTATCAAAAGCATCCATAATGTTTCAGGGTGTGTATTAACAGGAAGCTGGAATCAGAAGTGGAGCTAGGACTTGTCCTCAGGCACTCTGATATAGGGATGTGGCATGTGGGCTCTTCAGGTGGCATCTTAACAGCTGTGTTGCCCTCACATTACCCTTTGAAATCATTTCTCACAAACTTTTTGAAGTACCCTCTTGAATAATTAATATGAAGGGTTAATCCATGGAGAAAGAAGAAATATTCAAAAAATGAAATTGGGAAATGGATATATGTATCAAAATGAAAAACTATATTTTCCATATATGGAAATAGCATATTTATGTATGTATATAGAAAAACAAAATAAAAATTTGATTTCTGCCTTCACAAACATCAATTCTAAGTGGGTTAGGGATTTAAATATAAGGGGAAAACAAATACTTAAAATGCATGTAAATATTCCTGAAATTTTAAGGAATAATTTCTTGTTAATATTAAAGATGTCTGCCATAAAGGTAATATTAATAGATCTATAAATATCTTAAAAATAAGAATTTTTGCTAATCAAAATGCATCTGATACAAAATGAAAACAAAGTATCCAACTAGGTAAGGGATTCATAAATGCTTTGTGTAAATTTTAATATCTGAGTAAATTTCAGATATCAAAAGCATCCATAAAGTCAATAACAAGGGGCAGGTGCTGTGGTGTAGCAGGTAAAGCAGCTGCCTACAGTGCTGGTATCCCATATGGGTGGGAGTTTGAGTCCTGGATACTCCACTTCTGGTCCATCTCTGTGGACCAGATAAATAATAATCTTTACTGATTATGATTATCTTTACTGATTACCAAATAATCTTTACTGATTATGATGGCAAAGGTGAAAGCAGTTTAAATGCCCTTTTGACAGACTATAGAAGAATGTAAAAACTGGCATCTTCATACATCCATTGGTCTGCATTTTCAGATTCAATCGAACGTATTGAAAATATTAGAACAAGTAGTTGCTTCTGTACTGAACATGTACAAATTTTTTCTTGTCATTATTCATAAACATTATGACAACTATTTGCTTAGCATTTATATTGAGTAGGTGTTATTAGGAATCTAGAGATGATTTAAAGCAAGCGGGAGGATGTCTATAGGTTTACGCAAATACTAACTCATTTATATGAAGAACTTGAACATTTGCGGATTATGATATGGGAGGGTGATTTCTGGATCTAGACAGAGACTGAGAACAACTGTATAGTAAAAATGAAATACAAATATAGTGAGAAAATGAATGAGGTACAGGTACATGTAAAAAAAAATCAATTTTAGTACCAAATATGTGAATAACAAAAGCAAGTCTCAGAAAACATTATATAGTGATATTAAATTCCTTTTCCTAAGTTTCAAAAACTGGAAATGTGTATTTATGATAAAGCAATTCATAAACAGGTAATTATAAACACAAAATTTATCATTGGTGTGGGGAGCTTGGATGGAGATAGCTGCTATTATTGATTGGTTCTTGTTCTTGAGTAGTGGTAGGATAATAGATGTTTATTCCATTAAAAATAAATACTCAGCAAAGTGAAAAATGTCATAACTGGATTAAAGGTCGGATTATATTATGAAGGACAGGTTATGATTATTTCAATCCTCACAGAAGAGGCTGACGTGTCTTAATCATGCACTAATTGTCCTATGCAATATTTTAAATTTAAGAACATTTTAGTTTGTGAATCAACTCAACAAGACATTGTTTATAAGAATAACTGAATAAAGACACAAATAGCTTGATTTTATATAAATTTCTTTGATAGTTACTAAGGTAGATCTCTTGTAAAATTTTCTGTGGTCTCTATTCATAAAACCAAAGCCAAACGAACAAGTAAGCAAATCCTTTCTCCCTCCTGTTGGACCATAGATGGAACAGGAAACTAAGCACAAGCTGAGTAAAATCTGAAATTCAATATTTTCTTTCTTAATATCTTATTTAATTTATTTGAAAGGCAGAGTTACACACAGAGAGAGAAAGAATGTGAGAGACAGAAATCTTCCATCTGCTGGTTTGCTCTCCAAATGGCTGCAATGGCCAAGGCTGGGTCATGCTTATGGCAGGAGCCAGGGCCACCTTCTGGGTCTCCCATATGGCTATTTTTCGCTGGTTTACCAGGTACATTAGCTGGAAGTTGGATTGGAAGCAGAACACTCCATGACATGCTGGCCTTGCAGGTAGAGGCTCTTAACCTGCTGCACCACAATGCTGGCCCCTCTTAATAGTTATTTTTAAGTTCCTGGTATCAGTTTCCTTACTGATTTGTTCATGAAGTTTACATTTCCCAACATTTTCAAGGGTTAATTCATATAAATACAAGTTATCACAAACTGCTTGCAAAATAATATTTCTTATTTCATATTTTAGATACTGAAACAACATAGTATTGTGGGAAGTATTTGGTGGGCTTTGCAATTGGAAAGTTAGGGTTAAATTATATTTCTCACTTAATTTCTCACTTCTTTTTTTGACAGGCAGAATTAGACAGTGAGAGAGAGAGAGAGAGAGAGACAGAGAAAGGTCTTCCTTCCGTTGGTTCACTCCCCAAATTGCCACTACGGCTGGCGCACTGCATGGATCCAAATCCAGGAGCGAGGTGCTTCCTCCTGGTCTCCCATGCGGGTGCAGGGCCCAAGCACTTGGACCATCCTCCATTGCCTTCCCGGGCCACAGCAGAGAGCTGGACTGGAAGAGGAGCAACCGGGACAGAACCAGCGCCCCAGCTGGGACTAGAACCTGGGGTGCCGGCGCCACAGGCGGAGGGTTAGCCAAGTGAGCTATGACACCAGCCTGTTCCCATCTTTTCAATGGGCCTTGATTTCTATTTTTAGGTTTGAAGTAGTAGCGGTGTTACTAGTTACCATATGTACACTGAAATATTGGTTATTATGTACCAGACAATTATTAAATACTTAAAAATTTTGAATGGCATTAGAAAAGAATGTATCTTCTACTTTTCAGATGCAAGATTTTCTTGCTTTTTTTTTTTTTAAATTTGTCTATTTAAAAGGTAGAATAACAGAGAGAAAGGGAGAGATAGAGATAGATGGATGATAGATGGATAGGTAACTAGATAGATGACAGGTAGAGATAGATATCTCTTTCATCCGCTAGTTTACTTCCTGAATACCCTCAGTAGCTTGGGTTAGGCCAGGTCAGAACCAGAAGCCATGAGCTCTGTCTGGGTATCCTCCACGGATGGCAAGAACCCAAGTACTTGGGTCATCATCAGTTGCCTCACAGACACATTAGCAGGAAGCTGGATCAGAAGCTAGAGCAGAGGCCAGCATTGTGATGTAGTAGGTAAAGCTGTGGCCATCTGGGGAGTGAATCTGCAGATTCAAGATTCTCTCTCTCTTCTCTTTCAAATCAATCAATTTTGCAAACAAGCATTGATCAGCTGGTACTTGAACCAGGCACTTGAATATGAGATGCAGGTGTCCCAAGTAGCAGCTTAACACCTTGAACAAAGCTGGTAGATGTGTGTTAAACAATCCCTATGACCAATTTTTTAACTTGTCATATCTTTGCCATTTTGTCAGTGTTTGTTTTAGTCTATTTCGTGGTTCTACTGTTTTGTAAGTTTACAACCCTTTGAAGTAGAAAGTAGATGTTGTTATTGTTTACATATGAGAAGATGTTTGCCATTCAGAATATGGTAAAAATACATATAGCTTAATAGATAAGCAGGGAAATATTTGAACAGTCAAAAAACATGATGTCCAAGTGGATAACAAATGAAAATTATTTGATTTGATTAGGGAAATGCTAATGACAACTACAATCCCATACTGTATGCACCCATCAGAGTGGATTGGATTTCACACACAAGGTTGCATGAAGGAGCCCACACAGAAATGGTTTAATTTACGTAACATTTATGGTCAGTCAAGACAATCTATAGGTTTTGAAGTCATGTGGTTAATTCTTTTATATTCAGGTTGCATAAAAGATACTTCTGGGGTGCTGCAAATATTCTGTTTTTTTTTTTTTTTTGTTGTTGTTGTTTGTTTGGTCATATTCTCTCTGTGAACATCTCAAGAGTTGTGTTTTTACCATTTCTGTGTGAATGCTATTTCAAAGAAAATGTACTCAACATTCTTCCAAACCAAAAGAGAGTATAACAGAAAAAATTATATCTGAGTTTTACTTAAAATGATTCAATAACTTAAAAATAAGTAGAAGGCAAATTTAAAAGTTTATTAAAAAAATACAATGAGATTATATAGCAATTTTCCTAGCTATGCGAAATGATTAAAGACTAGGCAAGGAAAGAAAATAAATTTGAGAAAATTTATACAAGAACATCAATGAGTGTACAAATTTAATTTAAAACAAGTAGAATATAATGTCAAGATTTTATAAGGTTGGGCAAAACATGGATGGTTATGTTGTTTTTTATTTTTTTGTGTATTTAAAAAAAACGATTTATTTTATTTTATCTGTAAGGTGGAGTTATTGAGAGAGAGAGAGGGAGAGTCAGAGAGAGAGAGATCTTTTATCCATTGATTCATTCCCAAATTGGCCACAATGGCCAGGGCTGGGCCAGACAGAAGTCAGGAACCGGGAGCTTCATCTGGGTCTCCCATGTGCGTGTAGGGGCCCAAGCACTTGAGCCATTTTTTGCTGCTTCCTCAGGTGCCTTAGCAGGGAGGTGGACTGGAAGTGGAACAGCTAGGACTCCAACCAGCTCCCATATGAGATGTCTGCATTGCAGAAGGCAGCCTTACCTGCTACACCACAATGCAGGTTCCATATTTGAAATATTTTATGTTAAATTATTGGATTATGTCAAATTACAGATTGATGCATCTTATTATTAGAGGAAAAATCAAATATTTCAATACAGGCATCAAATATTCAACAAGATATTTGATTTTTATAAATATACTCAGGAAATTAAATATATTAGAAAGTCTCTTGTTTTTGGACAGGCAGAGTGGACAGTGAGAGAGAGAGACGGAGAGAAAGGTCTTCCTTTTGCCGTTGGTTCACCCTCCAATGGCTGCCGCAGCCAGCGCGCTGTGGCCGGCGCACTGCGCTGATCTGAAGGCAGGAGCGAGGTGCTTCTCCTGGTCTCCCATGGGCTGCAGGGCCCAAGGACTTGGGCCATCCTCCACTGCACTCCCTGGCCACAGCAGAGAGCTGAGCTGGCCTGGAAGAGGGGCAGCCGGGACAGAATCTGGCGCCTCGAACGGAACTAGAACCCCGTGTGCCAGCGCTGCAAGGCAGAGGATTAGCCTATTAAGCCATGGCACTGGCCGGCCGAGAAAGTCTTTGTTTTTTAAAAAAGATTTATTTATTTATTTGAAAAGCAGAGAAATGGAGAAAAACAAAAAAAGAGAGAAAGATCTTCCATCCACTGGTTCACTCTCCAAATGGTCACAACGTCCAGAGCTGGGCCTGTCTGAAGCCAGGAGCTAGGAGCTTCTTCCCAGTCTTTCATGTGGGTGCAGGGGCCCAAGCACTTGGACCACCTTTTGCTACTCTCCCAAGCAATTAGCAAGTAGTTGGATTGGAAATGGGGGTCTTGAACTGGTGCCCGTAGCCTACTATTCCACAGTGCTGGCCCCAAAAGGAAGTCTTCAAACTTGAGACAAATATGCCAAATCATACAGACTGTATAATATCAAATGTTGGGAGTATAGTGGCAATCTTACTAAAATGACAAAAAGAAAAGGATGTTTATTAACTTTTTTCCCCCACTGAACTTTATCTTGGAGGTCTGAGGCAGTGTTATCTATATGTAGATGTGTAAAGTGGAAGTTAAAAGGATAATATGGATGTAAAATGATCAGCAATGAATCCTTAAAGCATTCTATAATTGTAAACAAGGGAGGAGATGGGCTGGTGATATGGCACAGTGGGCTAAGCTGCTGCCTGTGGTGTTGGGCATTTTGTATCTGAATGTCATTTCGAGTCCCTGCTGCTCCACTTCTGATCCAGCTTCCTGCTAATGTGCCTAGGAAGGTAGCAGAAGATCACTTGAGTAGTTGGGCCCCTGCTACCAACATGGGAGACTCAGATGGAGCTCCTGGCTCTTGGCTTCTGCCTGGCCCAGCCCTTGCTTTTGCAGGCATTTGGGGAGTGAAGCAGGGGATGTCAGATCTCTTTGTCTCTTCTCTATCACTCTGCCTTTCAAATAAACAAAATAAATGTTAAAAAAAAAGGAGACAAATGAGATTAGGAAAAGGTTAGAGAAAATCAATTATACCTATTTATTTTTTGTATTGATATTATTATTATTTGAGAGACAGGGAGAGGGATAGAGGGAGGAGAGAAAGACAGAGATAGGCAGAGGTACATACAGAGAGTTCCCATCTGCTGGTTCACTCCCCAAATGTCTACAATGATGGGGGCTGGGCCAGGGCAAAGCTGGGGGCCCAGAACCCAGTCTAGGTCTCCCACATGGGTGGATAGGACTCATTTACTTGAGCCAAGATCTGCTTACAGGGTGTGCATTAGCAGGAAGCTGGAATTGGGAGCAGAGCCAGGATTTGAAGTTAGGCACTGTCACGTGGGGTATAGATATCCCAATTGGCAGTTTAGATTAAAGTCCTGCCCCTCCATCTCTAAATTTAGTTGAAAATTTTCTAGAGGAAATTTTAACATTTCATACAGTTCAGGGAAGTGTATGTAGATATTTGTCATATCATCTTGTATTCTTTTCTGTATATTTGAAATATGTCATGATAAAATAAAAGGTATTTTACTCTTTGTGGTGTACACAGTTAAGAATACAGCAAATCTTATTTATATGGAAATATTAATTACACTGGCAACAAATATTGTAAAAGAAACTATTTATTCAACATGTCAGGATAAAAAAGAAAGCCATCATCTGGATCTTTTCACAGGTTTCCAAACCATTCACAGTCATTAACACAAAGCCAAATGCGGGCAGATGGTTGGAGACCACATGGCACACAGTCACAAAGCAGATGTATAAAGATGGGCATGTACTGAAAGGTGCATACTGTCAAATCATAAAGCCCAGGTCACACGACGCATCTGGACTTGTGATTTGCTTGGAATATCTTCCTTCGAGCTCATGGAGGAGTGCATGTGGACAATGCTGCGAGGCATTATGGTGTTTTCTGGTAATGACGTCACCTGGACAGAAGTCTTAGGCAGCTGTGTATTCTCATGTTCCTTGGCAGGATTAGTGAGGTGCAGCCAGGTGCTGCAATTTATGGACTGCTTGCACTGTATGAGAGAGATGATTCCTAGGGAAATGAGAAACCAGGGAGTGGGATGAAGGAACAATGGAGAGTCCTAGGCATGCTTCCCTCCATGTTGGCAGAAGGCCCTGACCCAAAGCACAGTGAATCCCGTCCAACTACCCTATTCATCTGGGAGGGGAATGGTTTAGTGGAGGAGACTGGAATTATATGTACAGTAGCTTAAACACTTTTTTTGAGGGAAGATACGTCTCTTTCAGGGTTAGGAAGTACAATTGTACAATTGCAAATGAAAATTTAAAGACTTATTAAGAACAGAGGTTTCTGGTTTTGGTAGGTGCCCATTTATCATCAGCTGTTGCTTTTCCCGGTCCTCAAGCAGACTTGGCACTTCACTCTGCTTCTGCAGTCCCTTGCCCCTCTCTATAACCGAGCATTCTGTCCCAGCCATGCTTTTTGACTGCATCTGTGGTGGTCATCTCTGCCTAAAGGTGGAGAAGGTGTGAAAGACAGAAGACACTCTTCACACAGGCCCGATCTCCAGCTCTCTCCCTATAGGAACTATCCTGCAGAATGGATCAAGGTGAGCTTTAGCCTGTCAAAATGCAGGGGTAGAATTTTTTTTTTTTATTTTTTAATTTCCCTATCCCACCCTTTCACCTTCTTCTCTATCTTGGCTGCATTGGTTCTTATCACCTTTCATAGAGCCTACAGACCAGTGACAAAAAAGAAGAAAATGTTTAAGTAGGCAATGAAAGTGGCCAGGGAGATCTTGTATCTAGTGAAGTATACAGATTCACCTTGTCTTAGCTTTTGGTGAAATAGTAGGAGTGCACAGACCAGAAGGATACCTAATGTCCAGACAGAAAAAAAAAAAAAAAAGAGTTCTTTTTCAGGAACTTTCTTTTGCTCAATTCATTCCCCCAAGATACATGTGACTTCCCAGGTTTCACTCTGATTGGCTGTGTCTTTGACCTGGCTTTGGTGATAGACCTAATTCAGAAGCTGTATATAGGTCTGACCAAGAGAACTGGGAAGGCCAGTTAGCTAGAGGCTGCAGCTTGGACCCATAAACCCATCACACCTCCCACCTGTGTTAGAGGAGCTAGGAAGTTACCTGAGAGGAGACCTTTGGTGGCAGTGAGGAGGTGCATATATATGTTCTGAGGAAGCACATAGGTGAATTCCAGACCCAGGATCAAGTTAAGGGAGAAGGAAATGCTGAGGACTGCCATCATTATCATCCGGATTCTTTCCAGCTCACCTGTTGGGAAGCAGAGCTGTAGTGAGGCAACGGGCTGGGAAATCACTAGGTGGAAATGGGAACAGAGCGAAGATTTGACTTAGTAACAAACAAAGCAAGAGGGGCAGCATAAAGGGGCAGGGCCCTTCAGCTGAATGAGAGGAACCCAGAAACTGCTCCCTGTCCCGGTGTCTCTGTAAGCCTCTTTCTCTCCTCTTATTTTCTCAGAACTCATTTCTTGTTAAATACTCCAATTCACCCTGCCTTCTTTCAGAGGCAACGCGACCTATTTTTCCTCCTTGCCAGTTCCCTTCCTTTCACACTCCTCACACTCGAGTTGTGCTTTACGCTGCCCTCACCCCCACTCCTACTGCCACCGTTTCTCAATTGCCTAGCAGATAAATAGGTAAGCTTCTGAACTTTTCTCTCAAACATGCAAATGGTGGGTTGTGGAGTCTGCCTTGCCTGTGTTGTTTCTGGAAATGGACACACTGCCGCTTGAGAAAGTTGTGCCATAGAAGAATGGAAAAGCTGGTGAGGCGCAGGAAACTAAAGCAATGACGAACCCTTCCTCACCACTCATTTCTTCCCAGAGGGTAGTTCTGACCTTCTGGCCAAGTAGTAATGCAGCATGTCATCCATGGACTGTGGTTCACCCTGATCTTTTGTCTTTTGGGGATCAGCTCCACCCATTCATCCACGATGATTCCTGTTGTCAGCAAGACTGTGGCCCAGGAGGAGGAGAGCATGTTGATGGCCTGCATATTTCTGCTTGATATATACACCATTGCGAGTGGGATTTCCAGCTGAGACTGTGCGGATATTTCATAGACTTCTCTGATTTGATTAGTCACAGGAGGAAGGGCAAAATTTGGGGTTTTGGTGACTGCTGAGGCATTGGCAATGGCAGAAGCTGAAGTATCTTGTGGAACAGAGAAGATAACTTCCACCCTACAGCACTACCGTGAGACCAGCCTGCTCTCAAGGCTGCTAACTGCCATGGAATTATTTATGTTTGACCCTTGACCCTTAGGCCTAGAGTACTGGAAAAACCAGGTATGCCTTCCATCTAACCAGTTACTGCCAGTAACTGTGAGGCTCATTTTGAAAAGGGATTGACCAGTGTTTTCGAATGCTGCAGAGAAATCAAATTAGGCACAAAATGAACATAGGTTGCTGAATTTGGCAATCTGGTAGAATGATGGGAGAAGTGGATGTAGAAGTAGAGACAGTTTCTTTTGAAACAGGTAATTTTATTCAAATAACAACAGAAAAAAAAAGGTGGAATGGTAGCTTCAAGGGAAATTGTGTAATTGGAAAAAGCTGAGAATAGTATAATGAATATTCATGAATCTTTCATCTCGCTTCAGTGACTGTAACCTGAATTATTCTGAAACAAATACCAGACATAACTTCGTATTTTAATATCCTTACAGATAAAGATTGATTTTTTTGTGGGAGTAGGGGGATAATGTATCATTTGCTTTCTCTCTCTTTTCTTCTTATTCTAGTAATTAGAGGGTTAGTAGTTGATCAGTCTTTTCAAAAATCTCTTTACTTATATATTTACCCATTTGGAAATAAGATTTTTAATACAATATTTTGCTATTTTATAGACTTTAAAAAAAAGGTTTGTTTATTTATTTGAAAGGCAGAGTAACATAGAGGGAGAAGCAGAGGGAGTTTGTTCATCTGTTGATTCACTACCCACATGGACATAATTGGTAGGGCTGGGCCAGGCTCAATATAGAAGCCAAGAACTCCATTTGGATCCCCTCCTTAGGTAGTAGAGGCCCAAATATCTGGTGATCTTCCACTGCTTTCTCAGGTGCATTAGCAGGGAACTGGATCCAAAGTGGAGCAGCTGGGCTGTGAGCCAGGGCTTAACCCACTGAATCATAATGCCAGCCCATACTTCAAGCTTTTGTATTGATTATTTTTTTTTCCTCTTCTAGAATTTTTTTTTGTTTTTGTTTTTGCTTTTATTTTCTAAACTGCTTAAAATAATTTTATTCTTTAACATTTCAGATGAACTGGTCAAATTTTCATCGTTATCACAAAACATTGGAGGCAGTTAATGTCACAAGAGAAAAGGTTTATTTAGCTCATGGTTTGGAGGTTCAGTGTACAGATGAGTTGAGTCCCATTGGCCTGGTCTCTAGTGAGAGTGGGGTGGCAGTACATTACAATAGAAGTGCACATGTGTGGAAGGGTTTGTATCACCAAGCAGAGATTCAGACAGAGAGACAGAGAGAGAGACAGAGAGAGAGAGAGAGAAAGAGAGAGGCCTACAGTCCCCTCCTAGGGCATCTTCCTTATCACCAAAGGACCTCCTACTATGTCCTCTCAAAAGTTCCACCACTTCTCAGGAACACCATCCTGGGACCAAACCTTTCATCATCAACCTCTGGGAAGCACCCAAACCCATTTCCAGACCACAGCACCAGCACCAAGACTAGATTTATCTATTGTTCTTTAGGCAGGAAGTTTGCTTGTGTCTCATACCTTTCATTTGCATCCCCCCCTTTTGTTTCATATTAGATCATTTACAATTTTAGCTTTTATTTCACCATGGATTCTTCACTACCAGCAGCTATGGGTTTCAGCTTGCTTTTTTTCTAATTCTTTTCTTTTGTTAAAATGGATTGTAATAAGAATGTACCCTGAAACAATGTACTGTTTGAATGTTAAAGCTTCCCTGGTAGCCAAACTCATGACAAATTTTGAGTATTTCATGGATTAAAAAAAGTAAAATATTTACGCAAATAATGGTCTTTATAATACAACATTTTACAAATCACTTTGTTTATTGATTTTCTCCATTCATTTATGTCATTGCTTATGTTTAAATCTGCTGGAAAATGACTGTGAAGTAATGTGTTGGTCTCTCGTTATGGTTGTCATTTGAATAGCTCTTCACATCCACTATGTTTATGTTTATTTGTGTATAAAAGTCTATTGATTTGATATGTTCATTTTTATAGAATTCTCCTATTGCATGCCCTTATTATTGTTCTTTTATGGTATTATCTATTATCTTTGGGTTTCAAGTTTTATTTTCATATGTTCTCAGAAATGACACCATTTTACCTCATTCTTTATAATTCTTAGATCTCTGATTGTTTTCACTTGTTTCTTTTTTTGTTAGACATTTGCATTACAAGGTCAAATGAGAGTGGCAAGACTAGTTTTTTCCCCTTTTCCTCACTTAATTAGAACAATATCCTCCCCCCTTTTTTTTGACAGGCAGAGTAGACAGAGAGCAACAGAGAGAAAGGTCTTCCTTTTTTACATTGGTTCACCCCCACAATGGCCGCTGGAGCTGGCACGCTGTGGCCGGCACGCTGTGGCAGGCCCACTGCACTGATCTGAAGCCAGGAGCCAGGTGCTTCCCCTGGTCTCCCATATGGGTGCAGGGCCCAAACACTTAGACCATCCTCCACTGCCTTCCCAGGCCACAGCAGAGAGCTGGACTGGAAGAGGAGCAACTGGGACAGAATCCAGTGCCCCGACCAGGACTAGAACCCAGGGTGCTGGTGCTGTAGGCGGAAGATTAGCCTAGTGAGCCATGGCACTGGCCCCCATTATTTTTTCATTTTTTTTTGACAGGCAGAGTGGACAGTGAGAGACAGAGAGAAAGGTCCTCCTTTTCTGTTGGTTCACCCCTCAATGGCCGCTGCAGCCAGCGCACTGCGCTGATCTGAAGCCAGGAGCCAGGTGCAGGGCCCAAGGGCTTGGGCCATCCTCCACTGCATTCCCGGGCCACAACAGAGAGCTGGACTGGAAGAGGAGGAACCAGGACAGAATCCAGCGCCCCGACTGGGTCTAGAACCTGGGATGCTGGCGCTGGAGGCGGAGGATTAGCCTATTGAGCCACGGCGCTGGCTCCCATTATTTTTTTAAAGATTTTTTTTTTTTTTATTTGAGAGGTGGATTTATAGACAGTGAGAGGGAGAGACAAAGGTCTTCCTTCTGTTGTTTCACTCCCCAGTTGGCCGCAATGGTCAGAGCTGCGCCGATCGAAGCCAGGAGCCAGGAGATGCCAGGAGCTTCTTCCGGGTCTCTGGTTTGGGTGCAGGGGCCCGAGCACTTAGGCCGTCTTCTACTGCTTCCCCAGGCCATAGCAGATATCTGGATTGAAAGAGGGGCAGTCGGGACTCAAACCCGGCACCCATATGGGATGCCTGCGCTGCAGGTGGAGGATTAACTTATTGAGCCACAATGCCAGCACCTCCCCCATTATTTAATACATACTTTATCTTGTTAAGGAAGGCACCGTTGATTCCTATCTCATTGATTTAAAAAAATTAAATAGATGTTGAAAATTTTTAAATAACTTTTTGATATCTATGGAGAAAAACATGGAATTTCAACTTAGGTCCACCAGTATCATGAACTATGTCAGTGGATTCACTGTTACTGTGTAATTTTTCCATTCTTTCAATTATTTGGTAATGATAAAATATTAATCTTTAATGTTCAATTGGATTTTGTTTTGGTAGGTTTAAGTGAAGTAATTTTGGGGGAGGGGCTGTTAAAATTAGTTTTTAAGTCAATGTTATTTTATCTCAGCAAAGGGATATAGGAATTTGCTTTCATTTCCTCTGAGCAGGTGTATCTGTGTAGCAGGTTGCAATAGCACTCCTTTGCAAATCACCTGTACCTATTGCTTTTATGTGTAGTATCTTACTACCAGTTTTCCCTATTTCTTTTATAGTAATTTATCTGCTTAAACTCTCCATATTGATAGAGACTATTATTGATTAAGAAGTATTTTCCTGGAAATCTATCCATTAATAATACACCATCAGCCTCTCTGTTAAATGTAGTGCAAAGTACTTTGTTGTGATTTCAAAATTTCCACTGATTTAATATTTATTTTCCCTTAGCTGTATTTTTAAGTGTCTTTTATATTTTGTCCTTTTTTCTTGATTAGGTGAATTAGTGATAGGAATTTTTGTTGATTTTTTTCAAATATAATTTTTTAAACAGTTATTCATTATTTTGCCCACTTTCTGATTCTTAAAGATTTATATTTTATAGATGTTTTGCAATTTTATTTCCTTTTAGGTTTTATTTTGAGCAAGTATATACTTTAATATATATATATATATATATTTAATGATTGATTTATTTGAAAGATCATGAGAGGTGGTGGAGGAAGGGAGAGAATTTTCCTCCTATTGGTTCACTCCGCAAATGGCCATAACAGGTCTGGGCTAGGCTGAAGCCAGCAATCTGGAATTCCATCAAGGTTTCTTACATGGGTGGCAAGGGTCCATGTTCTTGGGCTGTCTACTGCCTTGGAAGTAGAGTAGGTGGGACTCTGATATGGGATGCAAGCTTTGCAAGCAATGGCTTAACCCATTGTGCCACAACACTGGTCCCTAAAATACATATTTTTAATTTGCACTAGGAAGGAATTTTTTGCTATTAACTTCTACTGTTATTGTCTTGTATTTTAAGAACACTATTTGCATTGTAGATACTTTTAAAAAATTCTGAGAACTTCTTTTATACTAGGAGTGACAGTTATGTTTTAGGAGCATTCTACACACTTAGAAAGAAGGTGTTCTTTGATACTGAGATTTAAATTTGATGTACATTCATAATATCTTTTTTCATTAAATTTAGTTAGGTCTTTTATATATCATAATTTTACTTCTTAATTATTATTTTAACTGCATATATTTCCAGAGTATAAAGTGATACTTTAACAATATATTCAATGTGTAAAGATCATATCAGATGGATTAACATTTTTGTCTCTTTAAATATTAAAAATAATTTAAAAAAATTAGGAATAGTTTTACAAACTTTTGAGATATACTGTGACATTGCCAAACATACAATGTGGGGTGATCAAGTCAGGGTAAATTATTTTAGGTCTAGGTCTACTTTGTTTTAAGCTCAGGAAGTTGCATTAATGATATCTTTTAATATTATGGCTATGATCTTTATCTACCCAATAGTCTCTGCTATACAAAAGTTACTGCCATGTTGTTAAATAGAATTTATAAACATTTCATATGTTTATTGTGAATTAAAGCTTTCATCATTATTTGTTATTGTCTCTTTAGTAATTCTTGGGACTGATTCTATTTGGTTTGGCATTAACATTGTGACTGTTGATTTCCTTTTTTTGCATTTTCTTGAACATCTAGTTTATGCTTATTTTTAGTTTTTCTATGTGAGCATATTTTCTTGTGTTCAGTGTAAAATTGAATTTTGCTTCATGTGCTGATGAGAAGAATGTGTATTCTGTAGCTGTTGGGAAAAATGTTTTGTAAGGTCCTTTCCAATTCTCAAACATTTTTAAAGATATGCAACTTAGGCCCACATACATTCAGTGTTCAGAGTCAGTTCATTAGGCCATTTTGTATATTCATTTTATGAGATGTATATATTTGATTAATGCATATAATATTAGTTATGTGATATTTGTGCCTTTTTATAAAATGTTTTTGGTGTTTAGGGAGATATAGCTTTAATCTAGGCTTTCCATTATTCTACTTTTATTTAGCTTTTTAATTTCTAATGTTTATTTTTAATTATTAACTACAATAAAAGAGAATTTTAATATTCATCCAAACTATTTTAATCAGATTTAGTGTCTATTTAATTGCTTATCTTTGTACCCTTAACTACACTTAATAGTTATTTTTTGGTATTTTATTGGAAAGCTTTAAGTGATTTCCTTTGATCTTACAAACTAATAATTGAGATTCAATTTTACTTACTGTCTTCCCATAGTAAAGATTCTGTTGTGTTCAGTTTGTGTGAATATGAATTTCCTTTCTACCTTTCCACTGACCTTTTGTTTCAGTTGTAGAGCCACCCAAGAATGTCTTTAGTCCTTACAACTTATTTTCTTACTGAAGTTTCCAATACATTGAGTTGTGATTCATAGAATGACATTTATCCTCCAATAGATATTTTAGAAAAAGGAAATGGGTACAAAATTATGTGAGGCCTTATATGCTTAATACTGTTTTTCAATCATAAATAATTGCTTAGCTATGTATAAAATTCATGGCTCATACTTTCTTTTCCTGAGTATCTTTTATATGTTTCTCTAGTCTTTTATTTATTTAAATGTCTTTTTCATGAAATTTGTTGCTGATATATAAATTTTTTTACTTGCTGAACTCTTTATTTAGTGGAACATTAAGTCTTTGACCATAATGTGTATTAAAATATGTTATCTCAAAAGTTATATCTTGGTTTTTTATTCATTCAGCTAACCTAAATCTTTCAGCTGGAGAATTTAATCTAGTTACATTTGAGGTTAGTATTGATAAGAACTAACATCTATCATATTGTTAATCAGTTACTGATTATATCCATTCTGTTAGTGAATTTGGTAGTGTCATGTGTTTTCATGGTGTTTACTTCTAAAGCAGGACTCCTTTCAGAATTTCTGGTAAGGCTGATCTGGTGTGCTGAATTCTCTCTCTTTTTGCTCATCTGGGAAATGCTTTATTTCTCCTTCACTTTTTTTTTTTTTGAGATTATAAAGACATTTATTTCTCTCGTTCAATTTTCGGTAATTTCTAAAAATCTCCTTCACTTCTTAAGGATAGCTTCACTGAATATAATATTCTTGGTTGGAAGAGCTTTTCTTCTAAGATCTTAAATGCATCAGCCTGCTCTTTCTAGCCTGTAGGGTTTCTGCTGACAAGTCTGTTTTAGTCTAATTGGGTTTCCTTTTTATGTAACTTGATGCTTTTCCTTTACTGTCTTTAGGATTCTGTCCTTGTCCTTAACTTCTGACAATTTGAGTATAATATGCCATGGAGAAAATTGATTTTGGTTGAGTCTGCTTGGGATCCTTTAAGCTTCCTGTATCTAGATGTCCATGTCTCTTTCAAGACCTGGGGAATTTTCAACTATTATTTCATTTAGTGGGTTCTCAATGCCTCTTTCCTTTTCTTCTGCATCAAGAATCCTTATATTATGAATATTTGTTTTAATGGTAGCCCTGTTTCATATAGACTTTTTTCATTCTGTTTAATTCTTTTTTCTTTATTTTTGCCTGGTTGGGTTGTTTCAAAAGTCTTGTCTTTGAGGTCAGAAATTCTTTCCTCCGCTTGGCCTATTCTGCTTTTAAAGCTCTCAATCATATTTTTCATTTTGTTGATTGTAGATATCATCTCTAAAATTTCTATGTGATTCCTCTTAGTGATTTCTATTTCTTTAACAAACTTTTCTTTCATGTCAATCATTGATTTCCTCATTTCTTTAAGCTGTCTATATGTATTCTCTTGCGTCACATTGAGTTTCCTTTCAAACACTGTATTGAATTCTATTTCTGGCAATTCATACATTTCCTTCAGAAGAGGATCAAATACTGGGGAACTATTGTGTTCTTATGATTTTTGAAATCATTTTTTTCTATTTAATTGAAAATTAGAGTTACTGAGAGAAGGAGAGAGAAAGAGAGAAGGATATCTTTCATCTGCTAGTTCACTCCCTAGATGTCCAAAACAGGCAGGTTTGGGCTAGGCCAAAGCCAAGAGCCAGGAATTTCATGTGGATCTCCCACATAGGTGGCAGGGGCTCAAACACTTGGGCCATCCTCCATTGCTTTTTCCAGTTATCAGCAGGGAGTTGGATCAGAAGTGGAGCATCTGGGACATGAACTGGTGTCCATATGGGATGCCAACATAGCAGGCAGCAGCTTTATCTGTTTCGCTATAATATGTGTTCCAGCCTTGTTGTGTTCTTTTGGAGGTACCATATTACCCTGCTTCTTTAAGCTTCCTATGTTTATCTCCCTGTGTTAACGTCTGTGAATCTGGTGTAGTGGTCTTTTCTTTATGGAGTAGATTTTACTGGAGAAGAGTTTATGGTTTAGATGGAATATGAGGTATCTTTTTGCTTTGGCTTTTGTTCCAGGTAAGCCCAGAAGTATAGCCTCTGAGCGATTTTATTTTATTTTATTTTGCTAAATCTTATCATTTGTGTCTATAAGTGACATAGTGGTCTTGTCTACAGTAGTTTGCATTGGGAGAAGTGTGACTTTGAGGTGAACTTGTGCTTCCTAGGATGTGCATCTTCAGTCCCCAGAGAATCTGGTCTCAGTTACACTGCAGGTTGTGAAAGCAGGTCCTTAACCTCATCTTCGTCAGAATGGCTATTATCACAAGACAGAAACTACAGACTCTGGTGAGGATGTGGAGAAAGAAGAACTCTTACATACTGTTGGTGGGACTATAAATTAGTGTGACCATTGTGGGTAACAGTACAGAGATTTCTTTAAAAAGTAGAAATAGATTTTCCATATGATCCAGCAATCCCACTACTGACTATATACCCAAAGATATAAGCATGGTGTATCAAAGAGATACCTGCACCACCCTGTTATAGTAGCACTGTTCACAATAGGCAAAATGGAATCATCCAAGGTGTACATCAGCAGGTGAATTGATATTGTACACACACACACACACACACACACACTCACACACAGGGATATTATTCAGCAATATGAAAGTATGAAACTCTATCATTTGTATCAAAATGGATGCTACCAGAGGAAATCATGTTGAGTGAGTGAATGAAGACAGACACAGAATGAGAAATACCGCATATTCTCCCTTCAATGCGGGAGCTAAAGTCAAAAAGAAAAAAACCCTGAAAAACCCTGAAACCAAAAACAAATAACAGAAATAAATCCCTGTGCGTATCAGTACTGAGGCAAATATAATTTTGTTAAGCGTTGTTTTATATCTTTATCAAACCAGTGGTTAAAAATGCTGTATTATTATAGTTTTAGTGATTTGTTATTATTTTAAAATTTACTGTATATGAGTATAATGATCGTATAATTCATTTGATTATTGTTTATAGCCCTTGCTATATTCCTGCTGAACAAGAGTCTAATGGAACATTAAGTCTTTGAACATAATGTGTATTAAAATATGTTATCTCAAAAATTAAAAAAGGAAGGAAGGAAGAGAGGAAAGAAGTGGAAGGGTGAGGGAGAGAAGAAGGGAGTAAGTATCTTTATTAGATTGTATCTGCTAACTACATTGAATCTGTTCTCTTTGTATTGATAGCACATTAACAGAATTGATGAAAATTGTGTTGTAATGATTATTATGCATTTGCTGTGATGCTGAGAATCTAGTGTAGTAATAAATTCCTTAAATAAAAAAATAAAAAAGAAAACCTAGGCCAGTCTTTTTTTTTTTTCTTTTTCTGTTGTTGTTCGCTTTGTAAGAGACCTTCTTATAGGTTTGTCTTTTCTACAGTATCATATAAATTAAAATCATGTAGAATGTAGCCTTTAGTGTCTATTTTCACATAGTACAATGCTTTCTGGATGCAGTCTTGTAACGAGGTGTCTTAGAAGTTAACTTCTTTTATTTATGAAAAGAATTATATTGAATGATTTTTACCAAAATTTTTATTCATGGATTTTAGTGGACATTTTGACCTTTTCTAGTTTTTGGCTATCTTAAGTGAAAGACCACCACAAACCACACCAAACAATGGAGTTAAAGGAAATGTTTATTGTCTGGGGGATGGAAGGGATCTGATAGGTTGAAGAGAGAGGGAGAGTCTGTGTGGAAAAATAGGTCTTATTATAGCAGAGGTAAGCAAGTGGGAGCAGCAAATCCCGTTAGGGTGCAGGTGGAGCTGATGCTTCTGGTTGGGCCATTTTGTTACCTGACTTCTAGTAAGCCAGGCTGGGCCTGGGACAGAAGTTTACTGTACAAGATGGCTATGGGGCCAGAGCACAAAACAGCATCTGAGGTTTAAGATGGTGCCTCAGATAAGACAGCACTGGTTTTACTAGCATTACTGCTTCAGTGTGCAGGCCTTCGTTTGAGCCTAATCCTCATTTCACTTGGGTAAATAATTGGAAGTGAGAGTACATGGTGTTTATATGCTTGACTTATTTACAAAGAGTGCTGACCTGTGTTATAAAGAGCCTGTGCCATGTGATATTCCCCACAGCAAAGTTTGAGTGGTCCAGTTGCTCTATCCTTTATCATACTTATCAATAGTCTATATTAATTTAAGCTCTTCTATAGATGTCTTGTAGTAACTCATTTTGATGTTAATTTACATTTTCATGCTAATGCCATAGAGTCTTCTGTTATCTATATGTTTTTTAATAAAGTATATGTTAAAATATTTTGCCTAACTTTTGAGATATTTGCCATGTTTATTGTTCTACTCTGAGTTTTAATGTTCTGATGTGCAGTGTTTTTTTTTTTTTTGATTTTTTTATTTAGTAAATATAAATTTCCAAAGTATAGTTTATGGATTACAATGTCTCCCCCTCCCATAATTTCCCTCCCACTTGCACCCCTCCCATCTCCCTCTCCCTCTCCCATTCCATTCACATCAAGATTCATTGTCAATTATCTTTATATACAGAAGATCGATTCAGTATATATTAAATAAAGATTTCATTAGTCTGCACCCACACAGAAACACAAAGTGTAAAATACTGTTTCAGTACTAGTCATAGCATTACTTCACATTGGACAACACATTAAGGACAGATCCCACATGAGGAATAAGTACACAGTGACTCCTGTTGTTGCCTTAACAATTTGACACTCTTGTTTATGGCGTCAGTAATCTCCCTAGGCTCTAGTCATGAGTTGCCGAGGCTATGGAAGCCTTTTGAGTTCAACTTCGATCTTACTCCAACAGGTCATAGTCAAAGTGGAAGTTCTCTCCTCCCTTCATTTAGGTCTTTTTTTTTTTTTTGTCAGAGTATCTTGGCTTTCCATGCCTAAAATATTCTCATGGGCTCTTTAGCCAGATCCAAATGCCTTAAGGGCTGATTCTGAGGCCAGAGTGCTATTGAGGACATCTGCCATTCTATGAATCTGCTGTGTATCCCGCTTCCCATGTTGAATATTTCTCTCCCGTTTTGATTCTATCATTTAGTATTAGCAGACACTAGTCTTGTTTGTGTGATCCCTTTGACTCTTATACCTATCATTATGATCAATTGTAAACTGAAACTGATCACTTTGACTAGTGAGATGGCCTTGGTACATGCCACCTTGATGGGATTAAATTGGAATCCCCTGGCACGATTCTAAGTCCACCGTTTGGGGCAAGTCCGATTGAGCATGTCCCACATTGGACATCTCCTCCCTCTCTTATTCCCACTCTTATATTTCACAGGGATCACTTTTCAGTTAAAATTTAAACACCTAAGAAGAATTGTGTTGATTACAGAGTTCAACCAATAGTACTAGAACAAAACAAAGAAAAAATACTAAAATGGATAAAGTATTACATTGTACATCAACAGTCAGTACAAGTCA
The DNA here is from genome assembly GCA_949820135.1 of Sylvilagus floridanus. Taxonomy (NCBI): domain Eukaryota; kingdom Metazoa; phylum Chordata; class Mammalia; order Lagomorpha; family Leporidae; genus Sylvilagus; species Sylvilagus floridanus. The sequence goes on along the minus strand of OX463224.1, from coordinate 16,073,895 downwards.
CTGTTTCTCATAGTGTCCATTTCACTTCAACAGGTTTCCCATTTGTTGCTCAGTTAGTTGTCGCCGATTGGAGAGAACATATGATATTTGTCCCTTTGGGACTGGCTTAATTCACTCAGCATAATGTTCTCCAGATTCCTCCATCTTGTTGCAAATGATCGGATTTCATTGTTTTTGACTGCTGTATAGTATTCTATAGAGTACATGTCCCATAATTTCTTTATCTAGTCTACTGTTGATGGGCATTCCGGTTGGTTCCAGGTCTTAGCTATTGTGAATTGAGCTGCAATAAACATTAATGTGCAGACAGCTTTTTTGTTTGCCAATTTAATTTCCTTTGTGTAAATTCCAAGGAGTGGGATGGCTGGGTTGTATGGTAGGGTTATATTCAGGTTTCTGAGGAATCTCCAAACTTACTTCCATAGTGGCTTCACCAATTTGCATTCCCACCAACAGTGGGTTAGTGTCCCCTTTCCCCCACATCCTCTCCAGCATCTATTGTTGGTAGATATCTGAATGTGAGCCATTCTAACCGGGGTCAGGTGAAACCTCATTGTGGTTTTGATTTGCATTTCCCTGATTGCTAGTGATCTTGAACGTTTTTTCATGTCTGTTGGCCATTTGGATTTCCTCTGGAAAATGTCTATTGAGGTCCTTGGCCCATCTCTTAAGTGGGTTGTTTGTTTTGATGTTGTGGAGTTGCTTGATTTCTTTGTAGATTCTGGTTATCAACCATTTATCTGTTGCACAGTTTGCAAATATTTTTTCCCATTCTGTCGGTTGCCTCTTCACTCTCCTGACTGTTTCTTTTGCAGTACAGAAACTTCTCGATTTGATGCAATCCCAATAGATAATTTTGGCTTTGACAGCCTGTACCTCCAGGGTCTATTCTAGGAAGTCTTTGCCGGTACCTATATCTTGCAAGGTTTCTCCAATGCTCTCTAATAATTTGATGGTGTCAGGTCGTAGATTTAAGTCTTTAATCCATGTCGAGTGGATTTTTGTGTAAGGTGAAAGGTAGGCATCTTGCTTCCTGATTCTGCATGTCGAAATCCAATTTTCCCAACACCATTTATTGAATAGACTGTCCTTACTCCAGGGATTGGTTTTGGATCCTTGATCACATATAACTTGGCTGTAGTTGTTTGGATTGATTTCTGGTGTTTCTATTCTGTTCCATTGGTCTATCCATCTGTTTCTGTACCAGTACCATGCTGTTTTGAAAACAACTGCCCTGTAGTATGTCTTGAAATCTGGTATTGTGATGCCTCCGGCTTTGTTTTTGTTGTACAAGATTGCTTTAGCTATTCGAGGTCTCCTGTGTCTCCATATGAATTTCAGCATCATTTTTTCCAGATCTGAGAAGAATGTCTTCAGTGTTTTGATGGGTATTGCATTGAATCTGTAAATTGCTTTTGGGAGAATGGACATTTTGATGATATTGATTCTTCCAATCCATGAGCATGGAAGATTTTCCCATTTTTTGGTATCCTCTTCTATTTCTTTCTTTAAAGTTTTGTAATTTTCATCGTAGAGATCTTTAATGTCCTTGAATAAGTTTATTCCAAGGTATTTTATTGTTTTTGTAGCTATTGTGAATGGGATTGATCTTAGCAGTTCTTCCTCAGCCGTGGCATTGTCTGTGTATACAAAGGCTGTTGATTTTTGTGCATTGATTTTATGTCCTTCTACTTTGACAAACTCTTCTATGAGTTCCCACAGTCTCAGTAGAGTTCTTTGGATCCCCTAAATAAAGAATCATATAATCTGCAAAGAGGGATAATTTGAGTTCTTCCTTCCCAATTTGTATCCCTTTAATTTCTTTTTCTTGCCTAATAGCTTTGGCTAAAACTTCGAGAACTATATTGAATAGCAGTGGTGAGAGTGGTCATCCCTGTCTGTTACCAGATCTCAGTGGAAATGCTTCCAACTTTTCCCCATTCAATAGGATGCTGGCTGTGGGTTTTTCATAAATTGCTTTGATTGTATTGAGGAATGTTCCTTCCATACCCAGTTTGCTTAGAGTTTTCATCATGAAAGGGTGTTGTATTTTATCCAATGCTTTCTCTGCATCTATTGAGATAATCATATGGTTTTTCTTCTGCAATCTGTTAATGTGGTGTATCACGTTGATTGTTTTGTGAACATTGAACCATCCCTGCATACCAGGGATGAATCCCACTTGGTCTGGGTGGATGATCTTTCTGATGTGTTGTTGCATTCTATTGGCCAGATTTTTATTGAGGATTTTTGCATCTATGTTCATCAGGGATATTGGTCTGTAATTCTCTTTCAATGCTGCATCATTTTCTGGCTTAGGAATTAAGGTGATGCTGGCTTCATAGAAAGAATTTGGGAGGATTCCCTCTTTTTCGATTGTTCTGAATAGTTTGAGAAGAATTGGAGTTAGTTCTTCTTTAAATGTCTGGTAGAATTCAGCAGTGCATCCATCTGGTCCTGGGCTTTTCTTTGTTGGGAGGGCCTTTATTACTCTTTAATTTCTGTCTCTGTTATGGGTCTATTTAGGTTTTCTATTTCTTCCTGGTTTAATTCAGGTAGGTTGCATGTGTCCAGGAATCTGTCCATTTCTGATAGATTTCCCTGTTTGGTGGCATACAGTTCTTTGTAGTAATTTCTGATGATTCTTTTTATTTCTGTGGTGTCTGTTGTTACGTTTCCTTTTTCATCTTTGATTTTATTGATTTGGGTCTTTCCTCTTCTTTTTTTTGTTATCTTTGCCAATGGGGTGTCAATTTTGTTTATTTTTTCAAAAAACCAGCTCCTCATTTGGCTGATTTTTTGCTGATTTCTTCTCTGATTTCAATTATTTCTCTTCTCCTACTAGATTTGGTCTGGTTTGCTGCAGATTTTCTAGATCTTTGAGATGAATTGAAAACTCTCCTATTTGGTGCCTTTCTAATTTCTGGATGTAGGCACCTATTGATATAAACTTTCCTCTTAACACTGCTTTTCCTGTATCCCAAAAGTTTTGGTGTGTTGTGCTGTTATCCTCATTTACTTCCAGGAAATTTTTGATTTCTCTTTTAATTTTTTCTATGACCTATTGTTCATTCAGGAGCATGTTGTTCAATCTCCATGTGTTTGTGTATGCTCTAGGGATTCCTGAGTTGCTAATTTCCACCTTCATTCCTTTATGATCTGAGAAGCTGCATGGTATGATTCTAATTCTTTTGAATTTGCTGAGACTTGCTTTATGGCCTAGTATGTGGTCAATCCTAGAGAAGGTTCCATGTACTGCAGAGAAGAATGTAAATGCTTTATGTGTAGGATGAAAAGTTCTGTAGATATCTGTTAGATCCATTTGGGCTATAGTGTCATTTAAATCTGCTGTCTTCTTGTTGATCTTCTGTCCTGTTGATCTGTCTGTTTCTGAGAGTGGAGTATTGAAGTCCCCCAGTACTATTGTATTGGGGTCGAAGTCTCCCTTTAAGTCCCTTAACAAATCTTTTAAATAAACCAGTGCCCTGTAATTAGGTGATATACATTGATAATCGTTATATCTTCCTGTTTATTGATCTCTTAATCATTATATAGTGCCCCTCTTTGTCTCTCTTAACAGTTTTTGTGTTAAAGTTTATGTAGTCTGATATTAAGATGGCTACACCCGCTCTTTTTTCCTTTCTGTTGGCATGGTATATCTTTTTCCATCCTTTTATTTTCAGTCTGTATGCATCTTTGTTGGAAAGATGGGTTTCTTGTAAGCAGCAAATAGATGGGTTTTGTTCCTTAACCCAATCAGCCAATCTGTGTCTTTTAACTGGAGAGTTCAGGCCATTAACGTTCATTGTTACTATTGATAAGTAGTAACTTTGCCCTACCATTTGCTAAAGATATTTTCTAATATATGCTCTGAATTCCCTGTGATCTTTTGCTGTGATGTTTCCTTCCTTTAGCTTCTTTCATATTGATGACCGTGTTTCTGTGTTTCTGTGTGTAACATGTCTTTAAGCATCTTTTGCAGGGCTGGACAAGTGGCAACAAATTCTTTCAATTTCTGTTTGCAATGAAAGGTCTTTATTTTACCTTCATTCACAAATGAGAGCTTTGCAGGATATACTATTCTGGGCCGGCAGTTTTTTTGTCTTAGTACTTGGGCTGTGTCTCGCCATTCCCTTCTAGCTTGTAGGGTTTCTGATGAGAAGTCTGCTGTGAGTCTAATTGGAGATCCTCTGAGAGTAATCTGATGTTTCTCTCTTGCACATTTTAAGATCCTTTCTTTCTGTTTCACTGTGACGAGTTTCATTACAACATGTCGTGGTGAGGATCTCTTTTGGTCATGTTTATGAGGGGTTCTATGAGCTTCCTGTACTAGGATGTCTCTGTCCTTCTCCAAAACTGGGAAATTTTCTGCTATTATCTCACTCAAAAGGCATTCTAATTCTTTCTCCCTCTCCATGCCTTCAGGAACTCCTAGAACCCGAATGTTGGGTTTTTTTAATAGTATCCTATAGGTTCCCGACAATATTGTTTAGATTTCTAATTTCCTCTTCTTTTCTTTTGTTTGATTGTTTCCTTTCCTGTTCTCTGTCTTCTAAGTCCGATATTCTCTCTTCTGCTTCACCCATTCTGTTTTTTAAGGCTCTCTAATGTGTTTGTCATTTGATGTATTGAATTCTTCATTTCATTATGATTTCTCATCACTATCACATTTTAATGTTCTACTAGTTAAAAAAAGAACATAAACTTCATTAAGATTTTTATATGGATTACATATTGAAATGATAGTATTTTGGCCACACCAATTCAAACAGTCTACATCATTAAAATTGATTTCATCAGTTGTTTTTGCTTTTTTAAAAATAGGTTTCTAGGAAACCTTAAATTGTCCATGTGGCCATGTTATATTTCTAATGTGCAATGCAAAGCAGATTCTACTTACGAAAATATCTTCAATTGTCATATGTTTAATAATATTGTGTCATATATAGAAATGTGTAAAAACCATCTTACTATGCATTCTAAATTACATTTTAAAATGTATTAATATATAGAGAACAGATTTCATGAATTTTGTAGATATGACTCCAAGAATACAATATTTCCTCTCTCCTTCCCTTACTGCCTCCTTCCTTCTTTCTCTTAAATTTTTTTTGATAATTGCTAACAATACATGAGTCCCATGAATAAGGGTAGTGTTTTATTTTAGTAGGTACTCAGACATGCCATCTAACAAAATTTCATCTCTGTTATTAGTAGTTGATTAGATATAGTAGATGCTGGTTACCATTTCTAATTTTTGTATGTATTAAGACATATTTGTATAACATTTCTTTCTACAAACACAACAGCATAATAGAATTTTTGTAACAAGCTGTTTAATGTGACAAGCTGTTTATTACAGTGCTATAGAACTGTGGCATTCAAATACAGGTGGAAAAATATTGGTATATAAAATTGTGCAGTTTCTATGTTTTATCCAAGAAAGCTTTTCTTGAGAAGATGCTTACAGAGACGAGCTTAATGTGATCATATAATGTTTTTGGCACAGAGATTAAATAAGAGAGAGATTTAGAGGAGGGAAAAAAACAATAAAGAAAATTTCAGCCTCAAGAAGGAATGATCTAACATACTACCTCTCAAACTTTGATATGTACACAAGCCCTCTCGGGATCTTGTTAAAATGCAGATCCTGATTCAGTAGGGGATGAGGTAGGACCTGGAGCTGCACATTTCTAACAAGTTCCCCAGGGGCATTGTTGCTGCTGGCCTCTGGATCACACTGATAACAAGGACATGAGCCAAAAATATTTGTGGGAAGTACAATACTGGAAAGAGAGTTCTAACCAAGAAGAGCAGAAAACAGGACATTGGAATAAAACAAAGACCACAGGCAGCATGGAAGACATGTTTCTTTGATGGCATGCCCAGCTGGATTAGGGGAATGTGGGAAAATTAAATACATTCTGGGAGTGGTCAGTGTGTTTGTGGTATTTGGGATAGATTAAAGGCATGCATGGAAAAACCCATGAGATAAAAGCAGAAAACTGTACATGAGTGCCCTCAAACACTCTTCGATATTTTTGTGTAATCTCTGTGACTACACTGTACCTGTGCATGCTAATTGATGAGAGAGGACAGGGAAGGAAGATTCGGGTGTTTTGGTAATGGGCACAGGGCAACAGGACATTGTTTTGCAGATGATTACCCATCTCCATCCCTGAGGATGGCAGAAGAGCAGATCCAAAAAAATATATATTCTGTGGAATTTGAAACCTGCTCAGAGCTCAAGTTGCCAAAGAAGACTTCCTTGTCCTATTAAGCAGTAATGACTGTGAGCAAAACGACTCAAGCAGCCTCTTGAAGAGCCAAGGAGTGAGGCAGATCCTGAGCTCAGCAACAAGAGAAAATGCTGACTCAGATGTCTGAGCAGAGCCGCATACTATCTCTGGACACACGCGAGGAGGTGGAGGGGGCTTTGTGAGCTGCTCAACGTTCAGAGAACCATGGTTAGATTTCTCAGAGTTAAGGACATGGTAGATCCCAGATCAGGCAAGTCAAAGAAGTGCAACATCTTTGCCCTCTGCTGAAGAGAGGTGTGTTTGTAGACAGGAAGTGCTGTTTGGGTGAACACAGATATCTGGCTGTTTGTCGTTTCAATATGGCAGCAGTTGAACGTCATGAAATTCTCAGTGGCTTGGTGAGAGAGGTAGGCTTATCCAATAGGATGGCCAAAAATTCAGAAGATGGAAACACTTCGGGGAGGTCTGCTGTTCACCAACACCTACATGTGCTGAAGTATAAGAAGAATAAACCTGCCACTTGGGCATCAACTTACAGTTGGATGAAAAATAGAGCGATCATGTAAATACAAATATTTTCCTGAAATGTGTTCTGAGCCACACTAGTGTACAGTATGTTTTGAAAATAAGTGTGAGGAAGATCTATTATCAAATAAATTTGGAAAAGACTGTCTTGTGGAGTCCTCTAGGAAGACTGAGCCATCCTTTGATTAAGTTAACTCTGTGTAAATCATACAATGTTTGATCACTTATTTCATATGCCTATTAGCAACTCCTCAGAACTAAAATTCTGTGGAACCCTCTTGGAAACCTTGACATAATTGACCTGTTCACAGGCAGTTATGGATACAGGATGAGCCTAGGTAACTGTGTCATCAACAAAAGTATCTTCACCCCCAGCATCTTCTTTATACACCTCTTGAACTGATTTGCTTTAGACGCCAGCTTGGTCTGGGTCTTGTCTTCAGCATTAATCTTGCTTCTCACTCTGGAGTTAAAGCATAGAAAATTAATCAATTTAAAAATATATATATCATGTAGGATCTCTGTCCTTAACGTGCTATACATTGTGAATTAATACTATAACTGGTACTCCAACAGTATTTTTCACTTTGTGTTGCTATGTGAGGGCAAACTGTTGAAACCTTTACTTAATATATACTAAACTGACCTTCTGTATATAAAGAGAATTGAAAATGAATCTTGATGTGAACGGAAGGGGAGAGGGAGTGGGAAAGGGGAGGGTTGCGGGTGGGAGGGAAGTTATGGGGGGGAAGCCATTGTAATCTATAAGCTGTATTTTGGAAATTTATATTCTTTAAATAAAAGCGTTATTAAAAAAAAGACTTTGTCGTTTTCTGAAAGAACTGGAGAGACTGGCGGGCATAGGAACATGTGTTGATTGTTCATATAATCTACAAGCAAGGTAGATGTTCTTAATGACTGTTTTTTCCTGGGTGCTAATTTTTTGGTTTTCATCATACAAAGTCAGTGTTTTCATAATTAGAAATATCTTGGCTCTGGGGAGTTGATGTGACTCTTTCCCTCTCATCTTCACAGAATTATCAAAGGAGGCTGACTATGAGAAACCATTCCACAGTGACTGTCTTTCTTCTTTCAGGGCTCACTGAACAACCAGAGCTTCAGCTGCCCCTTTTCTACCTCTTCCTAGGGATTTATGTAGTTACCACTGTGGGAAACCTTGGCATGGTCACCATTATTAGGTTGCACTCCCAACTTCACACTCCCATGTACTATTTCCTCAGCAGTTTATCTTTTTTAGATTTCTGCTATTCTTCTGTTATCAATCCCAAAATGCTGGCTGGGTTTTTATATGAGATAAAGCCATCTCCTTTTCTGGATGCATGGCTCAGCTGTTTTTCTTCTGCATTTTTGTCATTTCTGAATGCTACATGCTGGCAGACATGGCCTACAATCGCTATGTTGCCATCTGTCGCCCACTGCTCTACAACAGCATCATGTCCCCGCGGGCCTATTCTCTGCTGGTGGCTGCTGTCTTCTCAGTAGGTTTCACTGATGCTATGATTCATGGTGGCTGTATATTAAGATTGTCTTTCTGTGGACCAAACATCATTAAACATTACTTCTGTGACATCATCCCCCTCATTAAACTCTCTTGTTCGAGCACTTACATAGATGAACTTCTGATTTTCATCATTGGGGGATTTAACATGGTAACCACCAGCCTGAAAATCATCATTTCCTATGCTTTTATCCTCACCAGCATCCTCCGTATTCACTCAAAAGATGGCAGGTCCAAAGCCTTTAGCACCTGCAGTTCCCACCTGCTGGCTGTTCTTATGTTTTATGGGTCTCTCATGTCCATGTATCTCAAACCTGCTCCTAGCAGTTCACTAGTCCAGGAGAAGGTGTCCTCAGTATTTTATACCATGGTAATTTCCATGTTGAATCCCCTGATTTATAGTCTGAGGAACCAGGAAGTGAAAAATGCACTGACAAAACTTTTAAGAAGAAAAATATCTTCATAAGGAATGTGTTCTTTATTAATATTCATTTATATATTCATACCCATGTTTATATGTATGTGGACATAACTATATACAATATATGAGAGTATTTCAATACATTTATGGCAAATGGAATTGAAAATTTATTTTGGTTAAAAAATTGAAATTCATGCATAGAGCAGCTTTCAAAAAGTTGATGGTGTTAATATGAAAAAAACTATATATTTCCAAGATTATTTGCACTAAACTAAACTTATAATTCTATCCACACCCTTGTATGTATTTTGAGATAGCAAAATGTATGCATGAGATACAACCAAGATGCTGGAACAGGGAGGGAGCTTACTGCTCTTATCTAGGGGAAGATAGTTAAAAAAAAAAAAAACTTGGAGAAAGTCCAATCTCAGGGAAGAGTTAGGTAGAAAATGGCAGAGGTAATTCCACGCAAATTAGCAGAACACGGTGGACCTACATGGAGGGTGTGGAAGTGCACTACGCAGGACCCCAGCAGCAAAGAGCCTCAGTACCAGCTTTGGGGAATGAGGTGAGATCAGACTGCAGCAGCCCAAGCCAGTGGTGATAAAGCTGTGGGAAGAGCCTGGCATGAGTCAGGCTTGGACCCTTGTGCAGCACAGTGTACCTGCCAACCCAGAGGGAAAAAAAAGGGGGACATATTTCTCTCTCTGTGACAACTGGCCCCAACGTCCTGTAACTATCTGAGACAGAGCAGGCACCATTTTGGACATAGGTAAATACACACCAGCTCATGTCCATGTCCAGCTGAGCAGAAACACCTGAGTGTGGCTGGGAGAATTGACAGAGGGCTGGGTGCTCATGATTGTGGGAGCCTTGTGTGCTGGGACTGTGAAAACACTGGTTTTGTGTGAGGGCCCTGGGTGTGGCTGGGCCTTTGAGCAGTCACTGTGACTGGCTCCACACATTCTGGGCTCCCTGATTCCCTGATGAGGGTCATTGCTGTGGGAGCTGTGCTCACACCAAGGACTGCATGGATCCTTTGTGTGGTTCTTTTGGCCGTGCGAATGAATACTGTACACACTGGGGCTAGTGGTTAGGCATTGGTCTCCTTGGAGGAGAGGAGGTGAGCATGAGACTTTGCCAACAGAGCAGATTAATCCTTCCCTCTGATGAAAAAAAAGAAGATATTTACCAACACAATTTGCATGTCACCTTGAACAATCTCCTCACCCAGAATCACTGAACAGAGCTCCCTGGCCACACCCAGCACTGAAAAAGCAGACACTCCACTAATCCACAGAGGCATAGTCCAAAGATAAAAAGCCATCACAGGGAAAAAAAAAAAAACAACCACCACTAAGTATCTCCACGAATGCCCAAAAATAAATGCAGCAGCTCAAGACAGGAATATGGAAGACAACAGGATGCCTCCAAAGGAACACAGCAATCCTTCAATACTAGAATGAGAAAATGAAGAGATTGAAGAAATGCTGGAAATGGAATTCAAAAATTGATCATAGGATCATAGAAGTAATAGATCATAGAAGTAATCAGAAGCAAATTCACAAATTAAAGAAATGCATACATGGAATGAATGAATATTTTTCCCATGAAATTGAGATTTTAAAAAGAAGTCAAAATGAAATATTGGAAATGAAGAATTCAATAGAACAAATAAAAAATGTGGTGGAAAGCCTTAAGAACAGACTTGTTGAGGCAGAAGAAAGAACATTTGAGTTAGAAGGGAAATCTATGGAAATTTTATAGTCAGACCAAAAAAGTAGAAGAAATTAGAAAACTAAAAACCAGTGATGGAGATTTTTATGGGACACTATCAACTGATCCAACATGCGGGTTTTAGGAGTTTCTGAAGGCTTGGAAAGAGAAAATGGATTACAAGGCCTATACAATGATATAATTACAGAAAAATTCCCTAATTCGGAGAAAGAAAGGAATGTCCAAGTACAAGAAGCACATAGAACTCCTAATAGACATGACCAGAAAAGATCTTCACCATGACACATTGTAGTCAAACTCTCCACAATAAAATGTAAAGAAAAGATGCTAAAATGTATACGAGAGAAACACCAGGTTTCTTCCACAGGATTTCTGATTAGACTCACAGCTGACTTCTCATCAGAAACCCTACAGGCTAGGAGAGAATGGTGAGATATATTTCAAGTCTTAAGAGAAAAAAACTGTCAACCCAGAATACTGTACCCTTCAAAGCTCTCATTTATGAATGAAGGTAGATAAAGACCTTCCATAACTGAAACTGAAAGAATTTGTCACCACTTGTCCAGCCTCATTAAAGATGCTTAGGGATGTGCTACAAACAGAAGCATGGTCATCACTATGAAAGGTGAAGGCAGAAAATCTCCCAGTTAAAGTACAAAGGAAATCTAAAGTAAACAATAGAAACATTTATGGAAAAATGGCAGAGAAATTGAACATACTCTGATTTTTTTGTAGTTCCTTAGATTTCACAATATCCTGTTACTGGGAATCTAGCCATGTATTAAGGCAATCTGTTTGTGAATCTTTTGAAAAAGAAGACATTGATTATATTGAACTGGTTTTTGTTTTTACTTCTCATTACATATTATTTGTGCGATTACAGTGTTAAGTCTTGGTTCTTATGTCTTTGGGCAGAAGAGTGTATCAGTTATTTTATATGAATTTTTCCTTGTCTTTAATACTCTGTGTTTTGCTGCTAGAAAGTAAAATACTTGGGTGTGTATTGACTGAATACTTGAAAACTGAAATTGATAAGATGCATTATGTAATGAATTAGTTTTTATTTATGGGTAAAATTAGAAATGAAAGATTTGCACTACCTAAAGGATGACAATAATGATAGTGCTTAAAAGTACTGTGAGCCTTTTTGTGTTTGAGGCATCCAAAATTCAAATGCTTACTAGATTTTTCTCTGGAAATCTTGCTCTTCTTTTCTGTGCTTCATGAATTTCCTCTTGTTATTGATGTTGTAGAACAGTAGGGTTAAAGTGGCATATATATATCTGTGCTCATTATGAATCCCATAGCCTTTCTAGTTAGGAAAAATAGTCTCAAAAATACTCAGTGTCATTTTTATTAATATTTTACCCACTAATGTTATTTTTAGGAATCTTTAATCATTTTAATAAGGTGTCTATAAAAATTTAAAGTATTACATATTACATTTGAACTAGTTAGTTAAGAGTAAGAAAAAAAAATACTGGCTTACTGAGACTTTAGATGCTCCATTATTTAAATTTCAAATTTTTTAAAAAAATTGTATTTAAGTTAAACAAGTTTCAAATATTTCATATATACAGATTTAGGAACATGGTGGGATTCTGCAACACCCCCACCCTCCGCCACCTCCCCACACTTCAACCCCTCCTCACAGCCAGAAGGTACCGCAGATGAAACAGAGAGCCCTCACCAAGCTCTCAATCTGCTGGCACCTCAATCTTGGACTTCTTAGCCTCGAGCACTGTAATAAATAAATTTCTGTTATTTGTTGTAGAAAATTTTAGAATTGTATATATGAACTACATGAAATTTGTTCTTTGTATTAATATTACATTAGCTTGAGCATTGATAAGAATTGTGTTGTAGTAATTATCATGCATTTGCTGTGACTCTGGAAATCTAATGTATTAATAAATTCCTTTCAACAAAGAAAAAAAAGAGGAAACTATTATAATATCAATAGGCATCTTATAGTTTTCTAATTTGTGGTTTGAAATGGAGCAGCAACCAGAAACAAATCCTCCTCAAAATCTTCAGTAATTAGAAATGCAATGGTCTTAGTTTAACAACAACAATAAAAATGTATGTGAGTGTGTGTGTGTGTGTAATTAAAGTGGCAAGAAGACAGAGCTTCCAACCACTGGTTTACTTCCCAAATATCCAAACTGGCTGAAGTTGGGCCAGGCTGAAGCCTGAGGCCAGGAGCTGGAAGCCATGGAGCCAGGAGCCAGGAACCAGGAGCTCTTTCTGGGTCTCCTATTGGATAGCAAGGACACACTTAGCAATCACCTACTGCCTCCCTGAGTTTGCATTAACAGGAGATAGAATTTAGAGTTGAGTTGAGGGGCTGGCTCTGTGCTGCAGTTGGTTAAAACCCTGTCTGTAGTGCTGGCATCCCATATGGATGCTAGTTCAAGTCCTGGCTGCTCCATTGCCTATCCAGCTCCCCGCTAATGAATCCGGTAAAGCAGTGGAAGATGGATCCAGGACTTGGGCCCCTGCACCAACATGGGAGATCCAGAAGAAGCTCTTGGCTCCTGGCTTCAGCTTGGCCCAGCCCTGGCACCTACAGCTATTTGGAGAGTGAGTCAGTAGACGGAAAATCTCTCCCTCTCTGTCTCTTTTTCTCCCTCCATCTCTGTAACTCTGCCTTTCAAATAATAAATAAATAGATCTGGGGCCAGTGCTGTGGCGTAGCAGGTTGGGGCCCTGGTCTGAAGCGCCAGCATCCAATACGGGCACCGGTTCTAGTCCTGGCTGCTCCTCTTCCAATCCAGCTCTCTGCTATGGCCTGGGATAGCAGTAGAAGATGGCCCAGTCCTTGGGCCCCTGTACCTGCATGGGAGATGTGGAAGAAGCTCCTGGCTTTGGATCAGTTCAGCTCTGGCTGTTGCAGTCATTTGGGGAGTGAACCAGCAGATGGAAGACCTCTCTCTCTGTCTCTACCTCTCTCTGTAACTCTGTCTTAAAATAAATCTTTAAAAATCAATCAGTCAATCAATCTTAAAAAAAATAATTTGAGGTGAGATCCCAGTGACATCGTAAACACTAGGCCAAACACTTGTCCCTGAAAGCCATGGTTAGTACTAAAATGGCAGATGAGAAACAAAGATTATTATTTAGCATTTTCTTGGATTTATAGCTAATTTCCAAAAGGTAAAATATGTGTAGGTATATTATTTCAAAAACAATAAGGATGAAGTTGTATTTGTAAAAGAGTTGACAGAATCTTCAAAGGACTGATATTCTTTCAGCAAATCTTTGTATATATAGAAAAACTTTAAAGAAATCACAAACCAGGGTAAAGGTCCAAGACACAAAAAAGCCCATTTTATAGATTCATCTTTTTAGAAAAAACATTAGCTCTTTAATCAAGAAAATGCCAGACTCTGTAGATTTAAAGGAAAAAACAAAGGAAAGCAGCAGAATAAAATTTAGGAGATATAAGATGAGGATTGGAATTGGTGATGCCTTTCTAAACACAAAACATAAACTATTAGATAACATTTAAAAGACAAAAATGTGGCTCTTGACTGCTAAAAAGAATCAAAAGTGGCATCAAATTTTGGTGCAAAGATTTTGAGATCTAGGTGAAGATTTTTAATAAATACATTTTCCATGAACTTTTTCAAGCCCCCTTGTATAACAAGAATCAATAGAAGACATTGGTAATTTGAGAATTTGTACAGCAAATAATTTACCTTATTAGGCATACAACATTATCAATTACTTAAATGACTTTTTTTTTTAAAGATTTATTTATTTATTTGGAAGGCAGTGTTATAGAGAGGCAGAGGTAGAGTCTTTCACCCATTGGTTCACTCCCCATGTGGCTGCAACGGCAGGAGTTGAGCTGATCTGAAACTGGGAACCTGGAGCCTCTTCTGAGTCTCCCAGGCAGGTGCAGAGGCCCAAGCACTTGGGCCACCTTCTACTGCTTTCCCAGGCCAAAGCAAAGAGCTGGATTGGAAGTGAAGCAACCAGGACTGGAACCAGCACTCATATGGGATGCTGGCACTACAGGCAGTGGCTTTACCTGCTACGCCACAGCACTAGCCCCTTAAATGACTCTTTAAAAAGAATAATTGCACAAAAAGTGATATCAGATTGAGAAGTAGTTTTGAGGTAATTGGCTGGAGTTTTACTCTTGCAGTAAATCTTTGACATGGCTATAAAATATGATATGTGAAATATATGAATTTTGAGACAAGTAATTAAAAATGGGATGCTTGAACTACAGCGCTGTGATGTGGTGACAAGGGAGAGCAGTTAATTTATTCTACAGGGATGACCGACTTGGGTCACTGCCCTTCCAGGCCCTGGTTCCAGGTATGGTCCCCAGGGCATCCGGGTTGGGTGAGCACCAGAAGTTGGCCTGCCCCAAGCTTGGCACTTGCCTCCTGCTCTGTCAGTAATCCTTTTGCATGAGAAAGTGCCAACCTCAGTTCCTGAAGCCCTCTCCAGGGCTTTGCAGTTTTAAATATTTCAGCCCGAATCTGTCTATTCATGATTGCTACAGGGCTATCTTAAAAGGAAAGTTCCAGGTGAGTGAACCACAGCTATTCCATGCATTTCTTAAGCTTTCTCTTGTTCATTTGGAAGCATCTGAGCCTGAAAGGATCCATTGGAGGAACGCTGTGGTATTTAATTGACCTTGAGAGATTGGGGTGCCCTTTCACTTCCCTGAGCCTCCTTTCCAAGGGAGTGACTTGGTAATCCAGCCAAAGACCCTCTCCTGGATTAGCTGTCTCCCTTTTTAGCATAAGATTTAAAACTAAACTAAGGGTTTTCTCTCTAAGTAGAAACAGAGTAATTAATGCTCACTTGAATAGAGTAATTAATCAGAAGCATAAAACATCTGTGATTCTAACTAGTGCATTAAAGGAAAAGTCCCCAGTTTAAAAACATTCCTTAAACTGAAAGTTCAAATGCCATAGCATGGATTTTTATAGATTTTATATCTTTGCTCCCCTGCTCATTAACCCTACCCAAAGTAGGAATTCATTACTCTGACATTTGAAGTTGAGGCCAAAATCTTCCCTTCATCTATGTTTCTACTACTACTTCTTACCATAGTTTCTCTTTTAAACTGGACATTTTCAACTTTACCCAGACATTCCCTCCACACATCTACATATATTTTCTTTTTTTTAAAAAAGATGTATTTATTTGAAAGTCAGAGTTACAAAGAGAGAGAAAGAGAGGCAGAGAGACAGGGAGAGAGAGGTCTTCCAACTGCTGGTTCACTCCCCAACTGGCCACAATGGCAGGAGCTGTGCTGATCTGAAGCCAGGAGCCAGGAGCTTGCTCCAAGTCTCCCATGTGGGTGCAGGGATTCCAACTACTTGGGCCGTCTTCCACTGCTTTCCCAGGCCATAGCAGAGAGCTGGACTGGAAGTGGAGCAGCTGAGACTTGAACCAGTGCCCATATGGGATACCGGCTGTGCAGGCCCTGGCCTTACCCACTACTCCACAGCACTGGCCCCCATATATTTTCTTAATCCAGCCTGACACTCTGATATGCATAATATCTGTCCCACTCTATTTTTGTCAATTAAAATACCTTTAACATGTCAAGATAATAGCCCTAATTATATTTTTATTAGATATTTTATTAGATATTGTACCAGCCTAAATGATTTTCATGCATTGTCTGATTTCATGCTTAAACCAGTCCTATAGGGTACATGTTAATATCTTCATTTTACAATTTAGAAACTGCAAGTTAAGCATCGTTGCCTACATTTTACAGATTAGATTCAGAGCAGTTATACCCATTGCTTCCAGCTTATGGATGCCGAGCCAAGGCCTGCACAGATGATAACTCCAAAGCATGTGAAAGTGCTTCAGCACCCACTGGCTGCCTGCACAGCGACCCTAAGGTGAAGGAAACATACGAATTTCCATCCTCCAAACAGGAAGACTTTTTTCCCTCTCAATAGTACTATATATATATACCACCTCTTGGTAACATTTACTGTGTTTAAATTTATTCTTAAATTTTATTTTATTCTTAATTTATCAAGGTGATCATTTTCTTATCATTTCATCTAAAATAAGAAACAATAGATCTTAAATAACTTACCCAGTATTACTATAGTTGTTTATATTCTCCATTTCACACATAATAGTCTGAAAATAAATAACCACTGAATTCAGTAGAATAGAAAATTCACACATGGGAGTACAGATTTATATCTAAAATTACAGGTTGAAGAAAATATAAATTATAATGTGTATTTACATTTCTTGTGACAAGACACATGACTGTGAAGCTCCATTGAATCTAAGGAGAATGTCGGATATAAGGACCCAGAGCTTAAACTAGATGCTGGAAAAGCAGGCCTTATCTGAGAGCACTTAAAAAGTCTATGGTTGGGACCGGTGCCATGACTCACATGGCTAATCCTCTGCCTGCAGCACCAGCATCCCATATGGGCACCAGGTTCTAGTCCTGGTTACTCCTCTTCCAGTCCAGCTCTCTGCTGTGGCCCAGGAGGGCAGTGGAGGATAGCCCAAGTACTTGGGCGCCTCCACCCGCATGGGAGACCAGGAGGAGGCACCTGGCTCCTGGCTTTGGATCGGCGCAGCGCCGACCATGGCGGCCATTTGGGGAGTGAACCACTGGAAGGAAGACCTTTCTCTCTGTCTCTCTATCTCACTGTCTGTAACTACCTTTTAAAAAAAAAGTTTGTGGTTAAGTTCATTTTGGTGCAATAAATTGGAATCTATGCGTACAAGGGTTTTCAGACTATTCATGGAAAATTCACATTCTGCAAAAAACTATGCATGGATTTAAAAATTTTGAGCATCAAAATAAGTTGATCTTTTAATTTCATTTTCCATAAACTTCTTGAAGTAATCTTGTATTTATACTATTGGGTGTCTTGCAATATTTGATACTTCAAATATCAAAGTGCAACTTGCCCCAAATGGTGGAGTTAGAAATGTGCCAGGGGATTCCAATTCAATCCCATCAAGGTGGCATGTACCAATGCCATCTCACTAGTCCAAGTGATCAATTTCAGTTCACAACTGATCATACTGATAGGTCTAAGAGTCAAAGGGATCACACAAACAAGACTAGTGTCTGCTAATACTAACCGATAGAATGAAAAAGGGAGAGAATGATCCAACATGGGAAGTGGGATACACAGCAGACTCATAGAATGGCAGATGTCCTAAATAGCACTCTGGCCTCAGAATCAGCCCTTAAGGCACTCAGATCTGGCTGAAGAGCCCATGAGAGTATTTTAGGCATGGAAAGCCAAGATACTCTGGCAAAACAAAACAAAACAAAACAAAACAAAAAACAAAACAAAACAAAACACAAAACACCTAAATGAAAGATCTCTGCTAGTTAGATCCCAGTAGAAAGAACGGGCCATCAAAGAAGGAGGTACCTTTCTCTGAAGAGAGGAGAGAACTTCTACTTTGACTATGATCCTGTTGGAATACAATCGAAGTATTTTGGAAATTTATATTTACTAAATAAAGTAAAAAAAAATCAAAGTGCAGAAAATTGGAAGCATTGTTATCAGTTCAATTTTACAGAGAGCAAAACTAGAATTAAAAGAAATTAAGTAAATTTAAAGGCTACACAGATTTTTAAAGGAAAACCAAACTGGTATCCAGGTTTTTAAAATGTATTTATGCAACTCTGTGTCTTTATGAGTCTGTTCAAAGGAGCTCGAATCCAGACTAGTGGCCTAGGTAGGACATCTTGCCTAGTGCTTCCAAGTTTTGGGGTTGTTCTTACAAAATGTTTCATATTGTGCACAAGATTAGTTGAAGCTGTTACTCATATTATGATTTTCTAAATAGTTGTCTAGTGTCAGGGACATATTGATAGAGAGCCAAAAGTGGGCCCAGATCATAGTGTCACAATCAACCGTGAAGGCCATTGAAATGAAGCTCGATTTGTTGTTTTCTAGTACTGTTCAGAAGAGCTTTCTGTGATGAAGGAAATGTCCTCTGTCTGCTGTGCAGCAGAGTGACCCCTTGCCACCTGGGGCTATTGAGAGCACATAAATACAAGGCCAGTGCAATTTAAAGAAGTAATCTCTATTTTTCCAAAGATTTATTTATTCGTTTGAGAGACAGAGTTACAGAGAGAGAGACAGACAGACTTCCATTCGCTGGTTCGCTCCCCAAATGGCTGTAATAGCTAGAGCTGGACTGATCCAGAGCCAGGAGCTTCTTCTGGGTCTCCCAGGCAGGTTTAGGGACCCAAGCAGTTGGGCCATTTCTATTACTTTCCCAGATCATAGCAAAGAGCTGGATTAGAGGAGGAGCAGGTGCCCAAATGGGATGCCAGCACTGCAGGTGGGGGCTTAACCTACTGCACCACAGCACTGGTCCCAATTTTTATGTTTAATTCATTAAAATGTATTATAAATTGAAAAATAATAATTGTACATATTTGCGGGGCACAAAGTAGTATTATGACATATTTTTTTTTTGACAGGCAGAGTTAGACAGTGAGAGAGAGAGACAGAGAGAAAGGTCTTCCTTTTCTGTTGGTTCACCCCCCAAATGGCTGCTACAGCTGGCGCACTGTGCCAATCTGAAGCCAGGAGCCAGGTGCTTCCTCCTGGTCTCCGATGTGGGTGCAGGGCCCAAGCACTTGGACCATCCTTCCACTGCCTTACCGGGCCACAGCAGAGAGCTGGACTGGAAGAGGAGCAATCAGGACTAGAACCCGGGTGCCAGCACTGCAGGTGGAGGATTAGCCAAGTGAGCCGCGGCGCTGGCCCAAGGTACTGTTTTTAATTATAGTTGCAATGCTGTGCAAGAAATCTCACAAACTTCATTCCTCCTATCTAATAGAACTTTTTAAAACTTTTTTCATCATCTCTCCTTCCTCTCCATCACCCCCAGACTCTGGAAACTATATTTTAACTCTGTGGTTCTATTTACTCAACGGCTTTAGGTTCTACATCTAAGTGAAAACATGGGATGTTTGTCTTTCTGGGTCTGGCTTATTTCACTTAGCCTAATGTCCTTCAGATTCATCTATGTTGTCACAAATGACAGGGTTTTCTTTCTGTGAAAGTGTGAACGGTATTTCTTTGTTTCCATATCCTATATTTCCTTTATTCATTCATTGATGGATACTTAGGTCCTTGTGTAACTGGGCTATTATGAATAGCAGTGTAGTTAGCATGGGGATGCAGATAGCTCTTCAAAATTCTGATTTTATATCCTCAGATATATGCCCAGAAGTGGGATTACTGGATCACTTGGTAACAACAGTTTTATTTTTTGAATTATTTGACAAGTAGATTTAGACAATGAGAGAGAGAGACAAAGAAAGGTCTTCCTTCTGTTGGTTCACCCTCAAAATGGCCACTACAGCCGGCGCTGTGCCGATCCGAAGCCTGGAGCCAGGTGCCTCCTCCTGGTCTCCCATGCGGGTGGAGGCACCCAAGCACTTGGACCATCCTCCACTGCCCTCCTGGGCCACAGCAGAGAGCTGGAACAGGAGCAACCAGGACTAGAACCTGGCACCCATATGGAATGCTGGCCCTGCAGGCGGTGGATTAGCCAAGTGAGCCATGGCGCTGGCCCAACAGTTTTAGTATATTGAGGAAACTGAATAGAGAGCAATTTTTGCATATATCTGTTGGCCATTTGTACATCTTCCTTTGAAAAATGTTTATTCAGATACTTTGTTTTTTATTTTTAAAAAATATTTGAAAACGTTTGTTTTTCTTTGAAAAGTCAGAGACAGAGAGGGCAGGAGAGAGAGAGAGAGAGAGAGAGAGAGAGAGAGAGACAGAGAGACAGAGAGAGAGAGATTGCTGTAGTTTGCTTCATTCTCTGGTTCACTACCCAGATGCCCACAGAACTGGACCAGGAGCTCAGAACTGAATCCAGATCTCCCATGTCAGTGTCAGGGATCCAAATAATTGTGTCATCATTGCTGCCTCCCAGGGTGCACATTGGCAGGAAGCTGGAATTGTAAACAGAGCTGGCATTCAAACTCGGGAACTCAGATATGGGATGTAGGCATTCCTAGTGACATCTTATTGTTACAAATGCCCAACTCCTACCCATTATTTTTTTCTTGGCTACTGACTTGCATGAATTTTTATATATTTTGGATATTAACTCCTTATCAGATATATGACCTGCAGATATTTTCTTCCTATCTGTAGCTGGTCCTTTCATGCCGTAAATTGCTTCTTTCATTGCTCAGTTTTTTAGTTTGATGTGATCCAATTTGTCTATTTTTTCTTTTGTTGCCTGTGCTTTTGGGAGCCAATCAGAAATCATCATCCAGATCATTTTTATGTGGTGTTTCCTTTAACTTTTTTTCCAGTAGTCCTATATTATCTGGTCTTACGTTTAAGCCTAAATGCATCTTCAATCGATTTTTATATATCAAGGACCCAATTCCATTTTTCTATATGTGGACATCTAACTTTCTGAACACCCTTTATTGAAGGAACTGCCTCTTTGCCACTGTGTGTTCTCAGACTTGGCTAGCAGTTACTATACTGGACTGCACAAGCTTCTGGTTGCATGTTAATCTTCTTGGAACTAAATTGTTTCATAAAGGTGAATTTAAAAAATGAATGCTTCCCACCTAGGTCCTTCCAGGATTTTTCTTCTCTTTCATTTCCTGATGTTTCTTTTATTCCTTTTGTTGGTTTGGTTTTTCCTCAGATGTCGTTGAAATACACATGCTGTAAACATTTTATGGAAAATATAGCTTAATGAGTAGGCATTGAGTTTGTTGGGTGCATTATTGGCTTTAGACCCTAATCAAGAGAACTTCTGTCTGTGCCCCTCTCCTAATGCTTCCTGGCATGAGGGAAAGCATTAGAGATGCCATTATAAAGTGTCTATGTTGAAATCCCCACTCCCGCTACCTTCTCCAAGTCTCTAAGTCATGTTTCTGCATTCAGAACTTTGCACAAACAATCCTTTACACATTTGCAGGTGATTTTCTAGGACTTCCTGTTTCTCTAGGACATACTTCTCACCATTTCCAAGGGTAGATGGTGGCATAAGTATGCGCCCTCCTATAGCCAAGGAGTGATTGCTGTTTTCTGGGTGGTGAGGTTGGAAACAGATGGGTCTACATCTATATACATAAAAAGGAGGCCCATCATGAGCAGCATGGAGGCAGGGGTGAGGAGATAGCAAGAAAGACAGAATTGTTTATTCGCATCCTGTTACATGCCAGAGAAGACCTTCTCAGTGATTAACAATTCCAAAATCATACCTGGCCTTTTGAATCACTTGCCAAGCATATTCATCATGTGAGGAGCAATTTATTGCATTTCAAAGTTTATTTGCTTGAATTATGACTCTAAATACATATGCAGGTTTATCAGTTTCCATAGTGCTTTTTCCATGGACCCTGCAACTATTAGGGATGGGCCTGGTTAGGTGACTGAATGGATTGATGGATTAAATCCTGAACTATCTTTGAGGGAAACTTTAACAATTCGTTAACAAGTCCAGTTGATTTATGTGGCACAGTATCGGTAGAGAAGCGAGATCTACTGCCTACATGTGTGGCGTGTGGTTAAGGGTTATAGGAAACTCATTTAGCTCATGTCTGGCCAGACACTGGTGCCAGAATTGTACCATTCACTCATCCATTCATTAAAAAATTATTGATTTCCTGTTATGTGTCACAAGCATTTAAGATTCTATATCAGAAAATGAGTAACACACAACCCTTACCTATAAGATCTTAGAGGCAAGTGAGAGAAGCCAATGCTCAATTAGTGATTTTTAAAAGTATTTTATTTATTTATTTATTTATTTGAGAGGTAGAGTTACAGGCAGAGAGAGGGGGAAGAGAGAGAAGCCTCCATTCAATAGTTCACTTCCCAAAGGGCCACAACAGCAGGATCTGGGCTGATCCAAAGCCAGGAGCCAGGAGCTTCTTCTGGGTCTCTCAAACCAGTGCAGGGACCCAAACACTTGGGCCATCTTCCACTGCTTTCCCAGGCCATAAGTAGAGAGCTGAATCAGAAGAAGAGCAGCTGGGACACAAACTGCTGCCCATATGGGATGCTGACACTGCAGACGGAGGCTTAACTTATTATGCCACAGCACTGGCCCCTCAATGTTTTGATGAAGGGTGAAGCTTCAAGGAGATATTATATTTAGAGATATCTATCATTTGTCCACCAATTTGAAATAGCAGATGTTGTAAATTTGATAGGAAGTTAAGGAGGGGATTTAGAGCATGCAAAATACACTATTTTTCTCACTTGACATTTATTCCAATCTGACTGTGTTAAATAAGCATTTGGACTGCTTACTTAGCCAGGGATGGGCTTACTTTCTTTGGTCTGGAAATTGGTCATGAGAAAACCATAAGTCACCTCATGTTGGGGAAGACCTTTCTACAGTATCCTCTCATAGGAGGCAGAGAATACTTCGATTAAATATCCGAGATTTAACACAAACAAACAATAATTCAGAGTTGAGAAGAAGTAATGTTGGACCTCACAGTTGCAGAGATGCCCACTTGCTCAGGAGGATGCCCAAAGATCCAGACTCCAGGTTTGTTGACCCATGGGTGCAAAGATTTCAGCCCAAACAAAAAGAACAGCTAATACACAGACACATACAGTAAACAAGACAAACCGCGCGGCACCAGATCTAGGACATATCGACAATGCTACCTCAGATGGAAGTGGCCACTTGGCCAGGCTTTTTCTGGGAAGGAGGGAGAGACTTGGTCCCCGGCCTTCCTCCAGACCATTCCAGGCGCGTCAAACCAAGCAAAAAGAACAGCCAACAAACCGCGTGGCAACAGACCTATGACAAGTTGAACGCTATTGCGCTATTTGTGGGAGCGGCTGCCTGACCAGCCCTCCCCGGGAAGGAGGGAGACTTAGTCTCCGACCCACCTCCAGACCACCCCGGTGAGCGTCTTCCGGGGGAACGGACCGAGGGTTTCCCCTACTGGTCCCACAAACCGGAGCGTCCTCCGGGGAATGGACCAGGGGTTGTTGGGCACACCTGCCTCCCCCCTGGTCTCACAGAGTCAGGTACTGGCCAGTCAGATTAACACTTAAGACGAAGAACAACAAACAGATAACACTTAATCGTACCTCCAACTGGTCTGTGGGGAATGGGTCTGAGGGCGACCTAAAATCCTGGACGAGCCCCCAAAATGTTGGACCTCTCAGTTGCAGAGATGCCCACTTGCTCAGGAGGACGCCCAAAGATCCAGACTCCAGATGAGTTGATGCAAAAAGCACAAGGTTTTTATTGAACGTTTGCGCAAACGGGCCCCCACCTCAGGCGGTGAGGAGCCCTGAGCGGCGGTTTCACACAACTTGTATAAGCAACAAATTAGCATATTCCTAATGCGCATGCGTAAAGTGCAGGCGGAGAATCCTGAGGTGTTACAGGATTCGTCAGTTCAGAGGGACCATTAGCGTATGGGAGAGTGCTGACGAAGAATGTTGAGGGAGAGTGCTGAGAGAGAGTGCTGAGGTGGCACGTGATTGGCCGGTCGCAGTGACATCATAAGAGTGCGCCCAGAAACTCCCAAAGGGGAGGGGCAGCTCTGCTCTGGGTTCACCTGGAGGTCACCTAGAGGTTTCCCGAAGGGGAGGGGCAGCTCCGCTCTGGGTGCGCTCGGAGGCTTCCCGAAGGGGAGGGGCTTTTCCTTCCCAGAGAATGTCCTGCCCGCTGGTCTCTGGGGAACATCTAACCTGTAAAGAAGCCCCTGATATTTGCCCAGGCCTAGTTTCTTGTCCTTTCCCCCGTAAGGGTCCTTCAGTAAGACTGGGCACAGAAGAGTCTGAGGTAGAGAGCCCAGGGAATCTGCTGGTGCAGTTAGCAGAGGAATTCCACCTGGGCTGGTGAGAGGCAGGAAACAAATCCAGTGAACAGAACATTGATAATTTTTAAAGTTTTATACTTTGCAATCTCTTCCATGCAAGTAGCAGCATTCCACTGGCATAAATCTGTTTTCAAATATATCATAGTAAAGAAAAATGAGGATTCATTCTTTCAGCACAAATCATGACTTAAGAAGCTCCTCAGGGCTGGTGTTGTGGCATAGCTGTTGCCTGCAGTGCCGGCATCCCATAAGGGTGCCAGTTCGAGTGCTGGCTGCTCCATTTTCTATCCAGCTCTCTGCTATGGCCTGGGAAAGTAGTAAAAGATGGCCCAAGTCCTTGAGCCACTGCACTTGTGTGTGGGAGAGAGAGAGAGAGAGAGAGAGAAAGAAAGAGAAAGAGAGAATCTCCCATCCTCTGGTTCACTCCTAGGATAGTAGCAATGGCCAGAACTGGACCAGGCTGAAGCCAGGAGCCAGGAGCTTCATCTTTTCCCAGGCCATTAGCAGGGAGCTGGATCCAAACTGGAGCAGCCAGGACACAAACCAGTACCCATATTCAGTGTTGGCATCACAGGTGGTGGCTTTACCTGCTACACCACAATACCTGCTCCCCAAAATACAATTTTTAAAAACAGATAGGATATTAAAAATTATGTGCTTCATTTTATAAAATTTCAATAATTTATTATATTTTTATAGCAAATAAGATTGCAATTTCCTCAGTACATTCATCTTTGTATTTCTTATGATTTCCATATGTTACCTAGAAGTGGCATTGCTGAGTCAAAATGTGTGCTTATTGGCATTTTAGACAGACAATGCCAAATTAATTTCCAAAAGGAAGTACCAGTTGACATTCAGTGATGTGGATGAGTGACTGTTTCTTCTGCCCCTTTTATAACAACAGGAATTTTCAGCTTTCGGAAAGCTTTGTCTTATTAATGTACCTAAGTTAAGTCATGTGCTCTGGACTGCTTTTGCAGCTGAACATCTTTTTATACCTTTACTGTACTTCTGAGGATTATCTTTACATATACCCTGTGGGTATTGCTATTGAGTTTCCAGTCACTGATTTATAGGGGGTGGTCTTTGTATTTGGAAGGTATTGCTCCTGTGTCAATCATATGGCTTGGTAGCCTGTGTATTCCATGTTTTCTCACAAATTTGTAGTTTCTTTTTATACTTTGCAACATGTATGAAGTGCCAAAGTTTTAAATTGTGTAACACATTTTCTGTCATTTCATTTATGGTTTACTGTGGGCTATCCCCTGAGACTGCAGGCCTAGCCCATGCAGTTAGCCTGACTGCTGCCAGGCGGCAGGAGCTCCAGGCACATTTCCCCCCACCCCCACCTTCTGCTCCTGGGTGTGGACCAGCCACCTGGAAAGCTACCAGCCTATGTGACCTTCAAGCTAATTGGCAGAAGGCAGGGGTGAAATGTGCCTGGGGCCCCCGGCACCTGCCAGCAGTCAGGTTAACTGCATGGGCTAGGCAGGCAATCTCAAGGGATCACCCACAATTTATGACTTCTGGCTTTTGTGTCTTGCTTGGAAACGTTTATCCACTCTAAGATTATAAAATGCCTAAAAAGCTTTTTTAAAAGGTTTATTTATTTATTTAACAGGAAGAGGAAGAGAGATCTTCCATCCACTGGTTCACTCCTCAGAGGGCCATAACAGCCAGGTCTGGACCAGGCCAAAGCCAAGAGTGAGGAATGCCATTTGGGTCTTCCACATGGGTGGCATGAGTCCAAGAACTTGAACCATTGTTTTCTTCCTTCCCAGGCAAACTAGCAGGGAGATGAATCAGAAGCAGAGCTGAGCATTCAGGACTGGAACCAGTGCTCCAGTTTGGGATGCCGGTGTTGCCAGAGACTTAGCCTGCTCTTCCGAAATGCTGGCCCCCAACTTTTAAAGAAAAGCTTCATTTTGGGGCCAGTGCCATGGCTCTCTTGGTTAATCCTCTGCCTGTGGTGCCGGCATCCCATATGGGCACCGGTTCAAGTTCTGGCTACTCCACTTCCAGTCCAGCTCTCTCCTGTGGCCTGGGAAAACAGTAGAAATGGCCCAGGGGCTTGGGCCCCTGCACCTGTGTGGGAGACTGGGAAGAAGCACCTGGCTCCTGGCTTCAGTTCGGTGCAGCTCTGGCCATTGCAACCATATGGGGAGTGAACCAATGGAAGGAGGACCTCTCTCTCTGTCTCTCCCTCTCACTGTCTGTAACTCTACCTCTTAAATAAAAAAAAAAGCTTCATTTCTTTATTTGACATTTTTGAGCCACAGAGACAGAGAAGGAGAAATGGGGAAGGGGAAGAGCAGGATGGGGCGTGAGAGTGAGACAGAGGGATTTTCCATTTGCTCCTTCACTCCTCAAGTCAGCACAATGGCCTGGGCTGTTGTTTTTTTCTAGAACATTTATTTTAAATGTTATTTAAATTGAATTTTTATCTACATGGAATTTGCTTTTTATATACAGTGTGTACAAGTCAAACATTAGTTTTTCCTAAAGAAAATAGATTTTTAGAAACACTTTACTCAGCAGTTGATATCATCTATTAATTTGAGATACTACCTTCATCATATCTTAAATTCCTACATGCAGTATGAGTTTATAGTGTTTGTATATTTATGTGTGTGTGAGTTTATGGGTGTATGCATATCATTTAGTCTGTCTCATTTGTCATTTTGTACAATAACAATGCATCCTTTTAATTATTGTAAATGCGCAAGCTTTGTTATTTTAAATATCTGGTAATGAAAGATTTTTCAAAATATTTCCCACTTTTAGCACGTTCCTTTTTTGATGAACTTATGAATGTCCTATCCGACTTCTTAAAAAATTACTGTTAGCATTTTTGGCTAACATTGTGTTGAATTATAAATATATTTTTATTGAGTTAAACATTGGTAAAGATTTTTTTCTGCATCTATTGAGAGGTTCCTGTTTTTTCTCTTCCATTTTGTTAAGGATGAGTTGTAGCACTTTGATTTGGATATGTTGACTCCCTTTGCACCACAGGGATAAACCCTATTTGGTCATAGTGTGTGGTCCTTTCAATGTGCTATTGAAGTTTGCTTGCTAATATTTTTTTTTTTGAGAATTTTTGTATCAATTTTAATCAGGGATGTTGGCTTGTAATTTTCTTTTCCTGCAGTATCATTGTTTGGTTCTGGTATCAGGGTAATGTTGGCTCCACAAAATGAGTTTAGAAGTGTTCCCACCCCTATTGTTTTCAACAATTTAGAATTCAACAGAGAAGCCATCTGGTCCTAAAATTTTCTTTGTTGTGAGGGTTTTTGATTACTGATTCATCCTCCTATTGTTACTGGTCTGTTCAGGCCTTATCTTTCTTGATCCAGTTTTGTTAGGTTGCATGTTTCTAGGAATTTATTAATTTTTTTTCAGATTATCATGTTTGTCACCATATAATAGCTTAAAATTGTCTCATGATTCTTAATACTCCTGGAGAATTCAATGTAAAATTTTCTCTTTCACTTCTGATTTTATTTATGTAAGTCTTCTTTCTTTTCTCTTAGTTCAGCTAATGGTTTGTTAATCTTATCTTCTCAAAAAAGACATTTTTTTATGTTTCTATTAACATCATTCACAAATAGCTAATATGTGGAGGCAACCTAAATGTCAATGGATAAATACATTAAAAAATAACTTGTCCCATATGTGTGCATGCTCTCTCTCTCTTTCTCTGACATACACAAGATAACCATATTTTCAGCCTTGAAACAAAAAGAAATTCTGCCAATTGCAACAACATAGAGGAACCTAGAGGGCATTCTGCGAAGTGAAATAATCCAGATGCAGAAAGACAAATACTACAAGATTTTCCTTGTATGTGAAATCCAAACATGTCATAGTCACAGAATCAGGAAGAATAGTCATTACCAAGGTTTTGCAGCAGGAGGATGTGGGAAGATAGACAAGGAGTTCAATTTCAGAAATGCAGGATGGGCTGGTGTCTGTGCAGTGTTTAAGGTAACACAGGGAAGGCCCACATCCCATGTCAAAGGGCTTGGATTTGAGTCCCAGCTCCACTTCCAGTAAAGCTTCCCACTGGTGTACATGTTGGTGAGCAGCAGTGATGGCTTAAGTACCTGCGTCCCTGACATCCACATGGGAGACCTGCATTGGCTTCCAGATTCTGACTTTCTGGTATTCTGTTCAAAAGTTCACACCTATATTCATGTTGAGATTAATTAATATTTTTCTTCTAATTGGGTATGTATTTGTCTCATTGTGGTAAAAATATTGAAAAGAATAGGGGTAGTCACCACATTTTTACAAAAGCATATATTTAAGAGGCAAGGAGGGGGAATGAAGAGAGACAAGGACATACATACACACACCCATACACCCACACACACCCACACACACTGAGACACACACACATAAGAGAGAGTCCTCATGGGTTGGTTCATTCCCCAAATAGGCACAGTGGGTAGCACTAGGCTGAACAGAAGTGGGGATCTGGCAGTTCAATCCGTGCTCCCATATAGGTGACAGGAATCCAACTAATTGAGCCATCCTGGCCATCTCTCAGGTCTGCATTACAGGAAGCTGGAGTCAAGGCCTGGAGCCAGGGATTGGAACTGGGCACTCCAGTGTGGGATGTGGGCATCTTAATTGTAGGCTAAATGCCTGCCCCATAGATGCCATTGTTATCTCTGCTAATTAGTGGTTAGTGTATTTTATTCTTCCTTTAAGTAAATATTGAGTTACTGAAATATTGTGTGCTAGATATCTGTTAGGTTCTGGTAATACAGCAGTTCAGGACTCAAGTGTATTTTGATGGATTAGTGTATTTTCCTCATCGAGTATTTTACTGTTTAAGGGGCAGTCTTTTACAAACTCTTGAATTTATATTGTTATTATTTGCACTGTCATGTTTTCCACATTCAAAACATTAGTTGGCTTGTTTATATTTTCCTAAAACATCTGTGTAACTAGATCTTAAAATTTATTTGTGTGTATTTCACACAATTTTCTAAAAAAAAAACTCTTGTGATTTGTCCTTTTGCTAGCTCACAGTGCCTCTGTATTTGCATTTTTTTTCTATCTTGCCTAAATTTGCCATATATTTGTATATAGGTTTTTTTTTTTTTTGACAGAGTGGACAGAGAGAGAGACAGAGAGAAAGGTCTTCCTTTGCCGTTGGTTCACCCTCCAATGGCCACCATGGCCGGCGCTTTGTGGCTGGCGCACCGCGCTAATCTGAAGGCAGGATCCAGGTGCTTTTCCTGGTCTCCCATGAGGTGCAGGGCCCAAGCACTTGGGCCATCCTCCACTGCACTTCTGGGCCATAGCAGAGAGCTGGCCTGGAAGAGGGGCAACCGGGACAGAATCCGGTGCCCCGACTGGGACTAGAACCCAGTGTGCCGGCGCCGCAGGGTGGAGGATTAGCCTAGTGAGCCGCGGCGCAGGTATAGGTTGTTAATTTAGACAAAGAATGAGCTTTTTCTTATGTCCATTTTTTATTTTGGGATTGTGGGAGATGGGAGAGAGGTACGCTATTCTTGACTCTATATTTTTCCTTCATAGTGCCTTTTTTTTTTTAAAGACTTATTTTATTTATTTGAGAGACAGAGACACAGAGAGAGGTCTTCTATCTGCTAGTTCACTCCCCAATTGGCAACAATGGCCAGAGCTGTGCTGATATGATGCCAGGAGCCAGGAGCTTCTTCCAGGTCTCTCATGTGGGTGCAAGAGCCTAAGGACGTGGGCCATCTTCTACTACTTTCTCAGGCCATAGCAGAGAGCTGGATAGGAAGAGGAGCATCTGGGACTCAAACTGATGCCTATATGGGATGCTGGTGCTCTGGCCAAGGCTTTAACCTGCTGCTCCATAGTACCCTCATAGTACCTTTGAAAAAAAGATTCTTTTATGTATTTAAAAGATAGATTTTCAGAGAGAGAGAGAGAGAGAGAGAGAGAGAGAGAGAGAGGAGACTGATTTTCCGTCTGCCGGTTCACTCCCCAAATGGCTGCAATGGCTGGACCAGGCTGAAGGTAGAAGTCAGGAGCTTCATCTGGGTCTCCAACTTGGGTGCAGCGGCTCAGACACTTGGACAATCTTCTGCTGCTTTCACAGGCACATTAGCAAGGAGCAGGATTGGACGTAGACCATCAAGGCCTCATATGGGATGCTAGCATGGCAGGTGGTGGCTTAACCTATTGTGCCACAGTGCCACCCCCTTTACAGTGTCTTTTGTTGGATTCTAATTTATCTATTTTCCTTCTTTTTATCTTCAAATACATGAAATTATGATTATAATTTTATTCTTACTAATTTGCCTAATGTCTATAAAGTTTGATTTATAGAATGCTCAACTGTATTTTCTAAATATATATTTTTTTCTTTTTTTTTTCTTTTTTTTTATATAAAGCTTTTATTTAAAGAATATAAATTTCCAAAGAACAGCTCATGGACCACAATGGCTCCCCCCCCCCACAACTTCCCTCCCTCCCCCCACCCTCCCCTTTCCCGCTCCCTCTCCCCTTCTGTTCACATCAAGATTCATTTTCAATTCTCTTTATACACAGAAGATCAATTTAGTACATATTACGTAAAGATTTCAACGGTTTGCCCTCGCATATAGACACAAAATGATAATACTGTTGGAGTACTAGTTATAGTATTAATTCACAATGTACAGCACATTAAGGACAGAGATCCTACATGATTTTTTTTTTAAAAAAATTGATTAATTGTCTATGCAATTTCCAGTTTAACACCAAGATTTTTTAATCATTTGCAATTATCTTTATATAAAGAAGATCGATTCAATATATACTATGTAAGTATTTCATCAGTTTGCACCCACTCAGAAACACAAAGTGTAAAAATACTGTTTCAGTATTAGTTATAGCATCACTTCACATTGGATAACACATTAAGGACAGATCCATCATGAGACGTAAGTACACAGTGACTCCTGATGTTGATTTAACAATTTGACACTCTTGTTTATGGCGTCAGTAATCTCCCTAGGCTCTGGTCATGAGTTGCCGAGGCTATGGAAGCCTTTAGGTTTTGCCGACTTCGATCTTATTCCCACAGGGCCATAGTCAAAGTGGAAGTTCTCTCCTCCCTTCAGAGAAAGGTACCTCCTTCTTTGATGGCCCCGTTCTTTCCACTGGGATCTCACTCGCAGAGATCTTTCATTTAGGTCTTCTGTTTTTTCCAGAGTGTCTTAGCTTTCCATGCCTAAAATATTCTCATGGGCTCTTGAGCCAGATCCGAATGCCTTAAGGGCTGATTCTGAGAGTCAAAGGGATCACACAAACAAGACTAGTGTCTGCTAATACTGATAGAATGAAAAAGGGAGAGAATGATCCAACATGGGAAGCAGGATACACAGCAGACTCATAGAATGGCAGATGTCTAAATATATTTTAAGTTTAAATGTGAGTTTTCCATTTTGAAAAAAAATATTGAGAGAGAGAGAGGGAGAAGGAGAGAGAGAGAGAAATATAAACCATTGGTTCACTACCTAAATGGTTGCAAAAGCCGGGTCTAGGCCGGCGCCGTGGCTCAACAGGCTAATCCTCCACCTTGCGGCGCTGGCACACCGGGTTCTAGTCCCGGTTGGGGCACTGGATTCTGTCCCGGTTGCCCCTCTTCCAGGCCAGCTCTCTGCTGTGGCCCCGGAGTGCAGTGGAGGATGGCCCACGTGCTTGGGCCCTGCACCCCATGGGAGACCAGGAAAAGCACCTGGCACCTGGCTCCTGCCATCGGATGAGCACGGTGCGCTGGCTGCAGCGCGCCGGCCATGGTGGCCATTGGAGGGTGAACCAACAGCAAAAGGAAGACCTTTCTCTCTGTCTCTCTCTCTCACTGTCCACTCTGCTTGTCAAAAAAAAAAAAAAAAAAAAAGCCGGGTCTGGACCAGGCTGAAGCCAGGATCCTGAAACTCCCTCCATGTCTCCTATATGGCTGACAGGGACCCAAGTAGTTGGGTCATCATCTGCTGCCTTCCCAGACACATTAGCGAAAAACTTAATTGGAAGAGGAGCAAGTAGGATTTGACTGGCGTTCTTTTTTTCTTTTTTCTTTTTTCTTTTTTTTTATTTGAAAATCAGAGTTATACAGAGACAGGAGAGGCAGAAAGAGAGAGGTCTTCCATCTGCTGGTTCACTCCCCAGTTGGCAACAATGGCTGGAGCTGTGCTGATCCAAAGCCAGGAGCCAGGGGTTTCTTGCAGGTATCCCACGTGGGTGCAGAGGCCCAAAGACTTGGAACATCTTCTACTGCTTTCCCAGGCCAAAGCAGAGAGCTGGATTGGAAGTGGAGAAGGCAGGACTTGAACTAGTGCCCATATGGAGTGCTGGCACTGCAGGTTGGGGCTTTAACTTGCTGTGCTACAGTGCCAGGCTCTCAAACCACTTTTGTGTGTGTGTGTGTGTGTGTGTGTGTGTGTGTACTTCTGCATATGAGAAAATGTAATATTTTTTCTTTTCTCTCCTATCCTAGATGTAAATTATATTAGTGATAAAAATCTTTTTTCTTTTCTAATAAATGCAATAGTTGTGTGTTTGTGGTGATGCTAGTGTAAACAAAGCTACTACAGTGTAGCCAATTGTATAAAAGCATAACATATAATTATGTACTGTACATAATGCTTGGCAATGGTGATAAGTGGCATGTTACTACTGGTTTATGTATTTACTTTAGGTTTTATAATTATTTCAACCTCTATTCCTTCTATTTCTAAAAAAGTCTACTTTCAAATACTGTGCTGTGTCACACCTTGTGTTTTTGTGCCCACTGATGCAATTAGGAGGCAACATGGACTGACCTCTACCATGTAGGTTTGAGTGTGTACGCTTTATGGTGTTCACTCCATGATGAAATTGCCTAATGACACAGCTCAGAATGAATCCTTCGCTTTACATGCTGGGTGATTTTATACTTTTTATTAGATTTCTTTCCAGGTTTTCAGCTGGAGACTTGCTTGATTGGTCAAAGAAAAATCATTACTTCTCAGTTTTCCTATCTTAAAGATAGGAGCATTGGCCTTTTGGCTCTTCACATGTTGCCACTGAAGCTGGATATACCAAATTATTTGCATATTTTTGAAATGTTTCATAAAAAATCAAAACAAAATAGTGACAGGAACTGTGGAAGAAGCAGGTTAAGAAGTCGCTTGGCACACCAGCATCCCGTGTCAGAGTGATGGTTTGAGTCCTGACTCCTGTGCTTTCCATCCAACTTCCTGCAATAGCTCCTGGGAAGGCAGTACATGGTTTAAGTCCTTGTGTCCACTCCACCTACAAAGGAAAGGAGTTCCTGGTTCCTGGCTTCAGCTTGGCTCAGCCCTGGCCTGGCCCATCCCTGGTTGTTTTATGCATTTAGGGTGTGAACCAGTGGATAGAAGATATTTTCTTTCTCTGTCTTCCTTTTAAATAAGTAAAGGTTTAAGAAAATAAAATTAAAATAAAATTAATACATAGAGAGAGCATGGGTTGAGTATGACATTTTTTTAAAAGACTTATTTATTTGAAAGGCAGAATTATAGGAAGAGAGGGATGGGGGGGAGAGAGAGAGAGAGAGAGAGAGAGAGAGAGAGAGAATCTTCTATCCACTGGTCCACACCCTGGATGGCTGCAACAGCCACTGCTGTGCCAGGTAGAAACTGGGAGCCAGCAGCACCTTTTGAATGTCCCACGTGGGTGCAGGGGCCCAAGGACTTAGACCACATTCCACTACTTTCCCAGGCTCATTAGCAAGGAGCTGGGTAAGAAGTGGAGCAACTGTGCTAAGAACCTTCACCTTGGGCCGACGCTATGGCACAGCAGGTTAAAGCCCTGGCCTGGGGTGCAAGCATCCCATATGGGTGCTGGTTCTGGTCCCGGTGCTCCTCTTCTGATCCAGCTCTGTGGTATGGCCTGGGAAGGCAGTGGAGGATGGGCCAAATCCTTGGACCCCTGCACCCACGTGGGAGACCTGGAAGAAGCTCCTGGCTCCTGGCTTCGGATTGGCGCAGCTCTGGCCATTGTGGCCTTCTGAGGAGTTAACCAGCAGATGGAAGCCTCTCTGTCTCTACCTCTCTCTGTAACTATGACTTTCAAATAAATGAAATAAATCTTAAAAAACAAAAAACAACAAAAACAAAAACAAAAGAACCTGCATCCATATGGGTTGTTGGCATCTCAGGCCGTGGCTTGACCCACTTCCCCACAATGCTGCAACTCCCCACAACTTTGAATTGTTTGGTGTCTTCCAGATCACGTGGTTTGTGTGAGAGAAGCTTTGTGCTGTGCAGAATGATGAAACTAAAGACATGGGCAGAGGTCAGGAGGGGAAGGCCCTCTGCAGAGTGTTACACACCTGGAGTTGTCCTAAGTCATTTATGCTCTTGTTCTCTTTAAATCCTTTGTGGTGAACATAGTGCCCAGTAAGGGAGAAGGTGCTTAGCAAATGCTTAATGAGTGAATAGAGACAAGAAAGGAACATATTATTAAAACATCTATTTAAAATTAAATTCAAGTGATAGTTAACATTTCTATTAAGGAATGTGAAGGGATTTGTTCTGGAGTTCATTTTGTCAGATTTCCTAACATCTTTATAAAATACTGAAACGCATTTTAAAAATCTTTCTTTTCAGTATTTTGAAATGTTGAGGTTATTCTGCATTTAGATTATGAGTTTTTAAATTTCAATTGATCTTTACAGTCTCCTTTGTTGTTCTTCACCTGACTGAGAAGATAGTCTGGGTATTGTTCCTGAAACTAACAAAAATACTCAAACTCTTCAGAGGTGAGTAAGTATTGTAGTTACCCTTCCCTCTATTTCTCCACAGACTGGTTTGAGTTTCCCAGAGCCACAAGACAGGAAGCTTTTTCTTTCATGTTTTCTTATTTAATTTAGTGGAAAGAGTTATTTTTTATATCCTTGAAAAGGGTAAACCACATTTTCTATTTTTCTCTCTTTCCCATAATATCAACTTCCTTCACTTGAGCTTAGCCAAAAGGCTGAGAAGCATCTTTCTAGGACTGATAATATACATCCTAGGTAGAGTTCTTTCAGAAGGCCATGGTATTTATCCATGGATATTATGGGTATCTTTCAGATGTTTTTTATTTGGGAATATAAATGAGAACTATGTCAGGGGATCTCTCTACATTCCTGGCATGTGGAGATCCATCAGGTTTTCTAAATCAAGGCCACATATACTATAAGACATTAAACTATAGAAGACTCTGAGGGTATTTTGGTTAATCTATCATAGATGAGAGAAGTGAGTCATAGAGAACTTCAGAGGGTTCTTACCAATGACACAACTAGTTAATGACAGAATTCATGTTCCTTTTCAGCCTAGAGATTTTTCCTTTATACCTTACTTCTCAGTTTTTGAGGGTTGGTCACTTTTTATTTTCAAAAATCAAAAACGGCACCAGCACAGTCCTGAGCTTTATGCCCTTGAGTTTCATTACATCAACATATGATGTTCAGCTGCTTGGTGTCCTGTAGAACCTCTTATAACCCCCTGCTTGTGGTAAATGAAGTAGTGGAGAATGGGGGAGATTGTGTCAGGGCACTTTGCAGATCCTCTGATGAATGTGTGTTTTTTCCTTACCAGATGCATTTCACTGGTCAGAGCCAGCAGGCGAATCCAGCAAATCATTCGCAGGTCACAGCATTTGTCCTCCTGTGGCTCTCTCAGGTATGGGAGCTGCGGTGCTTCTTCTTCATTGTCTTCTGTGCTGTATATCTTGTGACTGTAACCGGAAATCTTCTTATTGTGGCCATGGTGACCTCTGACTCACGTCTGCACACGACCATGTATTTTCTCTTAGGTAATCTTTCTTTCCTGGACTTTTGCTACTCTTCCATCACAGCACCCAGGATGCTGGTTGACTTGCTCTCGGGCAGCCCCAGCATTTCCTTTGGTGCCTGCCTGACTCAGCTCTTTTTCTTCCACTTCATTGGCGGCATCAAGATCTTCCTGCTGACCGTCATGGCATATGACCGCTATGTTGCCATTTCCTAACCACTGCGCTACACATTCATTATGAATCAGACAGTCTGTGGGCTCCTCATGGCAGCCTCCTGGGTGGGAGGCTTCATCCACTCCATTGTACAGGTTGTATTGACTATCCAGCTGCCATTCTGTGGGCCTGACAAGCTGGACAACTTTTATTGTGATGTGCCTCAGTTGATCAAATTGGCCTGCATGGATACTTTCATCTTAGAGCTTCTAATAGTATCTAACAATGGCTTGGTGACCCTGATGTGTTTCCTGGTGTTGCTGGGATCCTACACAGCACTGCTGGTCATGCTCCGAAGCCACTCACGGGAGGATCGTAGCAAGGCACTGTCAACCTGCGCCTCTCACATTGCCGTGGTCACCTTAATCTTTGTGCCCTGCGTATACATCTGTGCAAGGCCTTTTCGGACATTCTCCATGGACAAAGCAGTCTCTGTGCTGTATACACTGGTTACCCCCATGCTGAATCCTGCTATCTACACCCTGAGAAACAAGGAAGTGATCATGGCCATGAAGAAGCTGTGGAGGAGGCAGAAGGACTTTCTTGGTCCCCCAGAGCATTGAATCCACGCTGGAATGTGGGGCGAGTGTCCAGAACTGCTCCCAAGTGCCTGCTGGAGAAAAAGTTTTGAGTGCTGTATAAAAGTAATCTTTGGCTCACAGAGCACCTTCCCAGGTGAGTATTCTGTTGGCCAAGCTGAGAAAGTTCCAGCTGCAGAATACATAAAGGTGATAAACTTAGGGTTTCTTTTCTGATATCACTTCTTGGACACAAAATACATTTGAAGAGCTCAACACATTTTTTAAATTTCCCAGAAAGAGGAGGGATCCAAATGTTAAAATAAGCATAGGATGCTGATTGAATGTTTGTCAGTGAAGAAAAACAAAATTACATTGTGCTAATGACTTCTTTCTGTCAGTTTCTTAATGATTACCATTGTTGCTATCATTATTGCCAGCACCACCTTCATTGCCATGATTATGTAAGTAGCATTTGGTAAGAGTTTACTATGTTCCAGGCATTGTACCAATTATTTTATATTTACTATTTATTTTAATTGTATCATTATTTTTATAAGGCATATATCATCCTCATTTTGGAATGAGTCATTTGTAAGTTTCATACATTAAATTACCTACTAATGCAACCCAGGTGCATACAAGTTTGGAACTCAGATTACAGATGATATAAAAAACTTGCTCTTGCTTCTAGGGTTTAACATGTCTTTGTGAGTTTATGTCAGTTTAGAGTGACATCATGGATAGGGTTGGCATGTTCAGTTGGGCCAGACCAAGTGTTGTTGAGAGAGTCAGGAAGTCTGCTTATTGGAATAAGAGGGATGGAATAGAAGAAGATTCATGGAGAACTGAACACACAAAGAATGAGGAATTAGGAAAGGTGGGATGGAGAGTCAAGGGGGAGTGTTCTTGAGGGAACTGATGCTTGGAAGATTTGTATGTGGGATTTTTTTTTAAAACTACATACTTGCTTAGAAACTCTATATATTTTTTATTTTTTTCGTTATATTTTTTTTTTTACAGATAGAGTTAGTGAGAGAGAGACAGAGAAAGGTCTTCCTTCCATTGGTTCACCCCCCCAAATGGCTGCTATGGCTGGAGCTATGCTGATCCGAAGCCAGGAGCCAGGTGCCTCTTCCCTGGTCTCCCATGCTGATGCTTGGGCCATCCTCCACTGCCCTCCTGGGCCACAGCAGAGAGATGAACTGGAAGAGGGGCAGCCAGGACTAGAACCTGGTGTCCATATGGGATACTGGCGCCGCAGGCAGAGGATTAACCTAGTGAGCCATGGTGCCGGCCCCCAGAAACTCTATTTTTTAAATTCAGCTATCTTTTATTCTGTTCAAAGCAAGTTGACTGCTTTGAAGGCCGCAACTGCCAGGGCTGGGCCAGGCCAAGGTTAGGAGCTAGGAACTCTATTTGTGTTTCCTTGTGGGTGGCAGGGACTCAGGTACTTGGGCCATCCTCTGCTGCATTCTCAGGCACATCAACAGAGAGATGAACCAGCCCTCCTATATGGAATGCCAACAGAGCAGTATGTTTTGGTTTATACATCAGAAACATAGCTTATATATGAATCAATAAATATGAAGTTTAATACCTAATGATACTATATATATGCGTGTGTGTGTGTGTATGTGTGTGTGACTGTGTGTTGAACATGTAAAACAAAATATAGCTGTGTGTGAACTAAAAAGTAAATACGAAGTTTAATATATAATATAATGATACTAGAGTTGGTTTTGTGGCATAGTGGGTAAAGCCATCCTATATGGACACTGGTTTGAGTCCTGGCTGCTCCACTTCCAATCCAGCTCCCTGCTAATGCAGCTAGGAAAGCATCAGAAAAATGCCCAAGTACTTGGGCCCCTGCACCCATGTAGGAGACCTGAAAGAAGCTCCTGGCTCCTGGCTTCCAATTGGCCCAGCTCCAGCCATTGTGGCCATTTAGGGAGTGAACCAGTAGATGGAAGACCTCTCTTACTTTCTCTGTAACTCTACCTTTCAAATAAATAAATAAACCTCTAAAAAACCTGATGATACTATACATATATGCATTTATGTGTATAGATATAGATACATACAGTATTGAACGTGTAGAAACCAAAAACATAACTGTGTGGGGTACAGAAAAAACAAGAATACCTAATCCAATCTCAATCATTGAGAAGAATTTTAATGTGCCTTTCTTGGAAATTTATAAGCTAAGCAGACAAAAGAGATACATGCATACCTGTAATTACAAAATTGTTTTATCACTCATTCTGTGTTTTGTTTTTACCTCTGTGGGAGTAATAAATTAATTTTTAGAAATTAATAAATATTGAATATTTTAAAATGGAGACCAACTGTGGGTAGTTTATAGAGAATTAGAAATGATTACATAAATATAACAATCCAGGAATTCCCACAATTGAAAGATCTGAATTCTAATATTTTAAGTGTGTTAGCTTGTTAACAAAATATAATTGTTCCTCACACGTTTTTTCTGTGAAAATATCCCCTTAATCAAGATGAATTTTGCAATAAATCTAATTTTTTGCATAATCTTGGTTTAAGACCTCTTTTTTAAAATGATTTATTTATTTATTTGAAAGTCAGAGTTACAGAGAGAAAGAAGGCGAGGCAGAGAGAGAAGCCTTCCATCTGCTGGTTCACTCCCCAATTGGCTGTAATGGCTGGAGCTGCGCCAATTTGAAGCCAGGAGCCAGGAGCCAGGAGCCAGGAGCCAGGAGCCAGGAGTCAGGAGTCAGGAGCCGAGGCTTCCTCCAGGTCTTCCCACACGGGTGCAGGGGCCCAAGGACTTGGGCCATCTTCTAATGCTTTCCCAGACCTTTGCAGAGAGCTGGATTGGAAGTGGAGCATCTGGGACTCGAACCAGTGCCCATAGGGATGCCGTCACTAGAGGCAGTGGCTTTACCCGCTATGTCACAGTGCTTGGTTTAAGAGATCTTACAAGGATTTCCCCAGGTGTTGTGAATGTGGAGTTCAATACAAACACACAATTTGAAAATAAGATTTAGGTTTCTCATGAAGTGCCCAGATAGTATGAATTGTTTAAATTTTTCATACTATTCTACTGATGAAGTAGGCTGACATTACATGAAAATATTATTGAAGATTATGAAAAATATAAAATTGTGTTAAGCTAATTTGAAATATAATTTTGAAAAACCTTTTATAATGGTAGTGACTATGTTCAGAGGTATGTCTGCTTAAACATAACTTATATAGTGTTATTTGACTTTAGGACCCCAGAACAACACTAAATTAGATTAATTTATGGATTATTTCTATGTAAGATACAATACTAAAATTTTGGTGAGCAGTTTTTGCTTATTGTTTTCATATTATGAGACTCCATTTCTTTTAATTGTATTGCTGGACATGCTCATTTTGGCACTTTAAGAAGGTACAAAAATGGTACATGGTTATTTTGGTAATGGTATTATGGTAACAGTATGTGGTCATTTTAAAGTGTGCTGATTCCTTACCTCTCGGTTTTGTTTGTGAGATGGAAGTTGGATATTTGGTTAGAGATGAATGTTAAAGCTGTCCTGAGAGCAGTGATTTCAGAAAGACTAACGGTGACTGCAAAGTATTGGGATGTGTTTTTTCACTGGAAAAAGGGAATACTTTTGTCTTAAAGCCAAGAGTATGATTATCCAGAAAAAAATTTTTTTAAATCAAGATGTAAATGAATGTGATATATGTGTAACTGAGACCCCACCTGGGATATCATATTTGGAAACTACCCTTACTAAATCAGACATCAGAAGCCCACTTGAAGAGACAGTGTTGTGTATCTTGTATGGAATGGATGTATTCAAAGCCTTCCTGGGAAACTGGACTGATTATGCTCCATGGCTTACAGTCTCTGCCTCACAGGTGGTAAGGAATATCACTTCCTCGAGGCCAAGCACTTTATAGCTATTGAGGAACTGGGGGATGGAGGAATTTACTCACATCTGTGGGTGCACAGAAAAATCTAGAGGAAAGAAAATTTTGGGCTTGGTTTCCTAGACTCAGATTAAAAGAGAAAATTTAGCAGCATTCCAAAATATTTTTTTTCAGGCAGAGTGGACAGTGAGAGAGAGACACACAGAGAGAAAAGTCTTCCTTTTGCCATTGGTTCACCCTCCAGTGGCCACCATAGCCGGCGTGCTGCGGCCGGCGCACCACGCTGATCTGAAGGCAGGAGCCAGGTGCTTCTCCTGGTCTCCCATGGGGTGCAGGGTCCAAGCACTTGGGCCATCCTCCACTGTACTCCTGGGCCACAGCAGAGAGCTGGACTGGAAGAGGGGCAACCGGGACAGAATCTGGTGGCCCGACCAGGACTAGAACCCGGTGTGCTGGCGCCGCAAGGCAGAGGATTAGCCTAGTGAGCCGCAGCACAGGCCTCCAAAATATTCTACAGATAGATCAGTAGAAGTATTATGGGGAGGATGAAAATTGTTATAATCCTTTTGGGGACACATTTGGCAACTCTTAGGAAAGTTCCTATGGTCTGATCTTCAGGCTCAGTAATTCCACTTATATGAGCTTACCATGAAGGCAACCTCCAACATGGGAAAACACATATGTACAAATTCATTCACTGAAGTGCTGTTTCTAACTGCATGATTTAGAACAATATAAATAAGGCAGTCCCCTCAAGACAAATATCATATGTTTTCCCTGATTTGTGGTAAGTAACACATGGAAGACAAAAAATGTAATATATATGAGTGAAATTGACGATTTGAGATTTGGTTATTGTTTATAGCCCTCATCTATACTCTTGAGGAACAGTGGTTTTTCTACTAACTACTTGTTGGATTCTTTATTTATTGGAGGGTTAATCCTGTGATTATAAAGTAAATTGAAAGCATGGCATTGTAAAAATTAAAAGAAAAATAAGAAAGGAAAGTAGAGGAAAAGTGGGATAAAGGAAGGAGGGAGGGTAGGGTGGGAAGTAACATTATACTCTTAAAACTATATATGAAATACATGAAATTTGCTCCCTTTATACAAATTTATTAAACAATTCCCAAATAAGGGAAATGTTAACCATGATGCTTTCACACACAGGATTCCTCCTCAGCTTTATATCATAACCTGGAAATCGCTATTTACCCTGAGTTCTTTCTAGCATGTATTCATAAGGGAAAACAAGAATGTAAAAGAGATTCTATAGCATAGTACCTTACATGTGAACGAGGATGAAAAATTAGAAAATACACATGTTGGCAAAATTCCCACAAAAGAAAACCAAAGAGGATATATAACCCAGTGGGATTGGTTACCTATAGGCAGTGGACGTGGAAGAGTGGAATAAATGAGAGAATGAGACAAGAGTAGAAGGAATAAGAGAGAAGAAGTGCCTCTCTGAGTAGATTTCCGCATAGGGTTTTGGATGGTTCTGTGATTTTTAGAACCATGTTGATAAGTCACAAGGTTAAGGAACACTCCCCTACTCACTTATAAATGAACTATGCCAGGTGGAAGTGCAAGAAGGAATAGAAACAGAACACCCCGATTTGTCACAAGTGAATTAAATGAGGAAGTGAAGAACTCACCTGAGTAACTTTGGGAGATGGCATTTGTTCCTGTACACTCTAAATCAAGACAAAATCACATTTATTGTACTACACATTTATTGTACTCTAGGGAATAAATGTGCTTTTCATAGAATTATGGGTTAGAAATTTGGAAACTACTCTGAGCTTATGATAGGATTAAGAAAAAGGAAAAACATTATGGATAATGATAGATTTCCTACTTTTAGAGGAATTAAAGAAAATGGTAGGTTAGAATAAATCCCTTGGAATGGTTAGATTTAGAAATATGAATTTGTGTTTTTTTAAAGATTTATTCTATTTATAAGCAGAATTGCAGAGAGAGAGAGAGAGAGAGAGCAAGCGAGCTTCTATTCTCTGGTTCACTCCCCAAATGATTATGATGGCCAGGGCTGGGCTGGGCCAAAGTCAGGAGCCAGGACCTGAGCCAGGTCTCACCCATGCCTTCAGGGGCCCAAACATTTGGGCCATTCTTCACTGCTTCCCTAGGTACATTATCAGGGAGTTGGGTCAGAAGTGGAGCAGCAGGGACTCAAATTGGCACCCATCGAGGATGCCAGTGCTGCAGACTGCATCTTAACCTGCTGCACTACAGTGCTGGCCCTGAATCGTGGTTTTTAGAAGCTTTGGAAAAGTGCTACTTTTGTTTATATATATGTATGTAATCATGTAGATGTGTGCTTGTGTATGTGATAGATACAGGAAGGGGTACAGATGTATGCATACATTTACATTCCTCTGCTTTTCCTGGCTGGGGCCACAAGTGGCAGCTTAACCTGCTGCACCTCAATGCCAGTCCCCTGCTATGTATTTTTTTTTTTGACAGGCAGAGTGGACAGTGAGAGAGACAGAGAGAGACAGAGAGAGAGGTCTTCCTTTTGCCGTTGGATCACGCTCCAATGGCCGCTGTGGCCTGCACGTCTCGCTGATCCAAAGCCAGGAGCCAGGTGCTTCTCCTGGTCTCCTATGTGGGTGCAGGGCCCAAGCACTTGGGCCATCCTCCACTGTACTCCGGGGCCACAGCAGAGAGCTGGCCTGGAAGAGGGGCAACTGGGACAGAATCCGGCGCCCCGACCGGGACTAGAAGCCGGGGTGCCAGCGCCCCAGGCAGAGGATTAGCCTATTGAGCCACGGCGCTGGCCCTCTGCTATGTATTTTAAACTATATGTTAAAACTTCACTGGCATTCATAATGTGTCAGTTGTTTTGATAGTTTTCTGATACTTTTTTTGTGTTAATAGTAAATTTTTCTTAAAATTACTGTACATGGAAGATCAGACTAGCTAGCTAATATTCCATTGTAACTCCTACATTTTCCACCAGATGTCGCTAATGCTGTAATGTTCAAATTGAGCTGAATGTCTTCAGACTGTAAGACTAATATTCAGCTTTTATGGTTGGAAGTTCACATGGGGATTTCTGGGTTCAAAATATTAATGCATCAGATTAAAATCACTGAGCATCTTTGGTTTACTACATCTTTCATGTGAATTATTTCACTGTAACTTTTATGTAGTTACTTCATTGCTATTGCGAGAAGTTGAATTGTGGGCCCATGGGCATATCAGTTGTACTGTTGTTTAAAGTTGAGATGGACTCTTGCTTCTGTCTTCAGTCAAAGAAGCCCATCCATGACTCCCTCTGGCTTCCATTACAGAGAATTGGAGGAATTTCTTTTTGCCTTAACTTGCAAATAATAATGTATTGTTCAAGCTTATTAATATATGAAATATATTTCAAGTTATTGTGCTCAGTGACTATAATCAAAATTTATGTTGTAATAAATATAGAATAAAAGCTATCACCTCTATTTCAAATGTTATTTATATTTTCTAAAATCAGAAAATGGGTTGGGAAAAAAAAGTCAGAGCTGACACTCTAATAACTTTAGTTGTTTTGTGTTAACTCATTCCCTATTATTCTCTGCTACCATCTGATATATTTTTATAAGACAGAAATGCAATATAATTATTTATTTGTAGAGTCTACTTCAACTATGTTTATTTGCATCATTTTCTAGGCAAACATGTTTTCTTTTTTTAAAAGAGATTTTATTTATTTATTTGAGAGGTAGAGATATAGACAGAGAGAGGGAGAGACAAAGAGAAAGCTCTTCCATCCGTTGGTTCACTCCCCAAATGGCCACAGTGGTTGGAGCTGGGCTGATCTGAAGCCAGGAGTTGGGAGCTTCTTAAGGGTCCCCGCTGTGGGTGCAGGGGCCCAAGCACTTGGGCCATTTTCCATTGTTTTCCTAGGCCATAAGTGGAGAGCTGGATCAGAAGAGGAACAGCCAGGATATGAACTGGCACCCATATGGGATACTGGCGCAGCAAGTGGAGGTTTAGCCTGCTATGCCATAGCACTGGCCCTGGCAA
Organism: Sylvilagus floridanus; assembly: GCA_949820135.1. Classification (NCBI taxonomy): domain Eukaryota; kingdom Metazoa; phylum Chordata; class Mammalia; order Lagomorpha; family Leporidae; genus Sylvilagus; species Sylvilagus floridanus. The sequence goes on along the minus strand of OX463224.1, from coordinate 16,029,155 downwards.
GTTTTCACAATCAGACTTAGAGCAGACCAAAATTTTTAAAATTTAAGAGACTTTTATCAGTTAGAAAGGTAGAGAGACAGGAAGACAGGGACAAATGGGTAACATGATCTCTCATTTATTGATTCATTCCCCAAATGTCTTCAGCAGCCAGGGCTGGGTCAAGCTGAAATCAGGAGCTAGGAACTCAGTGTACATATCCCACATGGATGGCAGAAACCCAAGTATTTGAACTATCATCTGCCTCCCATGGTGCACATTAGCAGTAGGCTGGAATCAAGAAAGGAGCTGGGTCTCAAACCCCAGGACTCCCATGTGGGATACTGGCAACCTGAGCCAAACAACTTCCCACAAAATCTTTATGGTCTTGGAATTTTATCTGTGCACCAAAAGGCCTCTAAATATAAAATGGACCACATCCACTCCATTTTGATGCAAAGGAAAGATCTTGAACATCTTTGAAAACTGTCTAGACATGGACATATAATAGTGGATGCCTTGGGTCGTGGGTGTGAATTTACTTTCAGAAAGGGCAGACTCACTTTCCAAGTATAGAAATTAGTTGTTTTGAAGATATGTTGATTCTGTGATGGCCACAATATTTCCACAAAACAGCTTTTGGATTGTGTATTTGCAACGATTAATAGCCAGCATAGCTCTGTAAAACAGGCTGTGAGTATAGAGCTTCCAGATCTGGAAAGGGAGCTTCATGGGTTTGGAACATCTCCTGTGCCAGGCACCAGTGAGGTGCTCACGCCTGTCCAGTGAGCTTTGGAGTGAATACAGGTTGGGTTGATGGGGAAGTGAGAGACTTGGGCCATGTGCTGTTTTGGAAAGATTCCTTTGCTGCTTGAGATAGAGTGAGAGAAGGCTCCAGTACCATTTTCTGATATCAGGATTGGAATGCAAACTCGAACAGTGGAGCATTGTTTCCCTCCCTGCATTTGCCTGTTTGTTCTTCTCTCAGCACGGAACAGTATGTGTTCCACTGTCCTTGTTTAAGGGGATTTGAGGTAGCCTCCAGACAGGCAGTTTAAGACATTTTTTCTAATCATAGATACTTAGATAAACAGATAGGTGTCCATCTGTATTCAGAAATGTGTATACCTAAAGTATTTTGGCACACTGCTGTAAGCAAAAGATTTCAAAAGTACACCATGAATATCTTAATACATCAGGATTCGATAGTGATAGGCTGATATAGAAAAATCATGGAGGAGGATTGAGAAGAAATGCTACCACCTACAGGACTCCATGAGTAATCAGAGGTGAGCCAGGGTGGGCTGTTCATCCCTGTGGGAAGTCTGCACGCTCCTAGGACTGTTGCCTTCTCTATGTCTAAGCCCTGCATCTTTCTGCTGTTAAGTCTCTCTAAGACTGCTGATGAGCATTCTAAACTGAGAATCCATTCCCTATTCTAGTACTTATTGCTAATCATGTCCAGTTATGTTGTCTAAAATAGTTCACCAGACTCCCTGAAGCAATTGCAAAGACTGGATAGATAACATAAAAAGGTTCCACTTTTCCCTTCACATTCCAAATCCTTTGTTCCATTTTCATACAAGCAGCTCAATCTCAGGCAGAGCCTTCTTTGGATACCTGAATCCTTATAACTGCCTCTGTATCCTGGGTTGTCTTTCACAGGGATGGACATGGCTTCTGTGGTTCATTTGAAATTAAATCAATTCAAATTCCTACTTTTGTTCAGCTCTCCAAGAGATTAGTAGTCAGAAAGGAAACTACAGTTTTGCAAAAGTTGTCACAAATAGAATCATGGAAATGACTCTTGTCAACCAAAGGGAATAGTATACAACTTACAGGTTCCTGTATTACCTGTATTACCTGGCAAAGACCAGAGCACATTTGGGTCCCAGCTGCATTGAAGACCAGTGTAAGAGTACACAGCCATAAGGAAGGAAGGAGGAAGGTGGGAGAGAGCAAGGGAGGGTGAGAAGTATTATTATGTTCTTAAAACTGTATATGAAATGCATGAAATCTGTTCCATTTATATACATTAAAAAAGAAAAATGGAGTGCACAGCTGGTGAGTCTCTATTTCCTGAACCCAAATGGCCTGTTAGCAATTGTGCCCTCACAAATTCATGTGTGTGAGTTTCCACGTGTGTGTGTGTGTTGTTTCTGGTGGCATTGTTGTTGCTTCTGGGAAACTCGTCATGTATGTCACTGTTTTGTCAGTGAGCATTGGAGACATTATTCTTTCTTGTGTTTTCATGTCATGTCTAGTGTCGAATGCTTTCAGCACCTCAGTGCAAGTTGGGGTACGTCTAGAGAAAACTTCTGAAGTTTCTCAGGTATGTTGTCTTTTGGAGTGAAATGAAATTCACTCTTCTCTCTGAAAATAGGAGGAATAGAATATCGACTGCCATCCTTCTCCCTCAGCACTGTAACTTAATAGATGATTTTCTGTTTATTTGGTTCTAGCAATTTCATCACCCTGCCACAGACTTGTCATTCTTGCCTAGAGAGATCAAATAGGTCTCAACTGGCAAGTAGTTGATGCTAATCAATAATTAAAAAAAAACTATAAGGACACAGGAATGATCAATGAATTAATGTTAACTCTTGTCAAGAAATAACAGAAAAATTCCATTGCTCTGTAAAATGTAAATGAGATTCTAGATGTCATGGATTAGTCAAAAGTTAGTTCAAAAGGTTGGTCCATTAAAAAGAGAGATCTTGAGAACCAGTTAGAAAGACCCCAGATAGCCCACACATGAGCATGATTGCTTTTTTATTATTCTCTTTTACTTCTTCTTAGAATCTGATCATGAATCTAGGAAGAATGGCTGCCACCAGGGGAGGGGTGGGAGTGAGGGTAGAGCCTAGAGCAGCAGGTGCAACAAGCTTTGCATTTTTTTGTTCTCATTTTAACTTTTATAAGATAAAGTGAATATACAGACACATACAAAACATCAAACAACAAAAAATAAATTCTCTACCTGTTTTTTTCCCACACTTCTCACTTCTAATCTAGCTTGCTATTTTAAAGCCTCTTCTGTTATGTTGGTGGTTCTTGTATTTTTTTAAATCATATGCTAATACTCCCACTTCTTGGCTTTCAATGCAGTTAGTGCCTTAGTGAGTTTTGTGATCCGCACAGAACACTACACACTGTGTAATTTATAAACACTGGAAATTGATTTGGCTCATGGTTCTGGGGACTGGGAAGTCCAAGATTAAGAGACCACATCTGATGAAGGCCTTTTGCTGTGTCATAACATGACAACTAATGGAAGGGCAAAAGAGCACAAAGGAACATGTGAGAGACAGCAAGACAGCAAGACAGGCCTGTTCCACTCTTTAAAAAAGACTTATTAATTTATTTTAAAGGCAGAGGGACAGAGAAAGATTTTTCATCTCCTGATTCACTGGCAAAATGGCCACAACAGCAAGGTGTGGTCCACACTAAATCCTGGAGCCAAGAACTCCATTCTGATTCTCCATGTGGTTGGCAGGAGACCACGTACTTTGGCCATGATCTGATGACTTCTCAGGTGCATTAGCAGGGAGTTGGAGTGGAAGTGAAGCAGCTGCAACTCAAACCACCACTCCAAATATGGAATGTCAGCATCACAAGTAGTAGTAACTCACTTTCCTTTCAAACCAATTCCTTGGATACTGAACCCACTCCTGAGTAAGGGACTTTAATCCATTCATGAAGCAGAAGCTTCATGATGAAAATACTTCCCAATGGACCTTAGCTCCCAACACTGCTGCACTGGGGGTTGAGTTTCTAGCACAAGACTTTGGGAAACAAATTCAGAAAATTATAGCAGAAGGAATCTACTGAAAGAAGAGATAGTTTGGCCACATTTCCACCATTTCCATGTCTATCTACACCTATGACTTCCAAGTCATATTGTTTGTGTCTTCTGGTGGTTATCTTTTCAATTTTAAAGAATATGTTGAAATTGTATATTTTGTTGTCTGTTTTAGTAAACACATTTGTGTGACATTACCTGCCATATCTCTCTACTACTTTAACATTTATGTTGTATTATTTTTAGATACATACTTCTATTGCTTTTACTCTCAATCAGAGTTATTATTGTCTTTCATGTTTTATTTGTATGCTGGCTGTGCAAACTGAACTAGCATTTACATCATTCCAATTATTAAATTGCCCCATACTCATGGACCACTTAGCATGGGTTTACCTGTTGAGGGAAAACATGTAATCTTAGGACATTAAAAACTGAAATACATTTGTCAAGTGTTAGATCAAATGAGATTCCTTAAGCTTAGCCTTCAAACCCTCAAGAAATTACTCATTTGGCTAATGTTGTGTTTAATATCTAGGGTCATATGCATAAAACAAATGTTTCTGATTGTTCTTAATTCATAGTCACTCATTCTTTTCCTTCTTGATTCTGGAAGTGTTAACTTTTTTTAAATAACAATTTTTCCTCTTTTCTTTTAGGTATCTATTTTCTTCAGGAGTTAATTGTTACATCTGTTTTCCTTGAACTTTCTCCCTTTGCCTCTTGTGTTATCCTGTTTTGCAGCTGAGTTTTTTTTTTCCCTTCATCTCTGTGAATCATGGCAAGAGAGTTTGTAATATTAGTACCACAGTTTTCTTCTGTGGTGTTAGAACTCTCCCTTTAATGAAAAGATGACAGTGCCTATGTACCTATTTAAGGTGCATTTAGATTTTTAAAAAAGATTTATGTATTTATTTGAAAGGCAGATTTATAAACACACACAGATATACACACTCAGAGTGGGGGGGGGAGGTGGGGGGGGGAGAGAATGAGAATCCTTACTTCATTCCTCAAATAGCTGCAACACCAGGGACTTGGCCAGGCTGAAGCCAGGAGCTTGGAACTCCTTATGGGTCTCCCACATGGGTGCAAGAACCCAAGGACTTGGGCCATCACCTGCTGCTTTCCCAGGAGCATTAGAAGGGAGGTGGATTGGAAGCAGAGCAGCTGGGGCTCAAACTGGCTCTCATATTGGATGATGGTGTTGCAGATGGCAGCTTAACTCATTGCACCACAACACCATCCCCAACATAGATATTTTGTATGTCAGTTGTTTGTTACAGTTGTTTTAAATTTTTTCAAATATTGTCTCAAAATTTTATTTATTTCTTAGTGTTATGGCATATTCTTATCTGGCACTCAGGGTTCCAATCATGTCACTGAATGCAGTCTTTGTCCTGAGTTGGGTTCCCCAAAGGCTCAGTATGACTTCCAGTTATGTTCAGGAGAGGGCAGAAAAGGGCACAGAGGCAAGTGCTTTCTGTCAGGATGTGGGGATGCGTCACGTGGTGGAACAAATATGAGAGCACCAGAGCAGCAGATTGAGAAGGGAAAACTCACAGTAGTAGTGACTCAGGATGATCAGGTTGAGCACAAGGTGGAAAGCGTTTTTGTTGTTGTTTGTTTCACAGGTAGAGTGACAGATGAAAGGGGGAGAGATGGAAGGAGAGAGAACTCTTCCTTCTGCTGGTTCACTGCCCGGTGGCTGCAGTGACTGAAACTGGGCCAGGCTGAAGCCAGGAGTCAGGAACTCCAACCAAGTCACCTATGTGGTGGCAGGGGCCCAAGTACTTGCACCACCTTTGTTGCTTTCCCAGACACATCAGCAGGGAGCTGGATCAGAGGAAGAGCAAGTAGAAGTGAAACTGGCACTCCCAAATGGGATGATGGGGTTGCATGCAGGGGCTTAGCATATTGGACCCCACTGCCACCCCAAGAAAGGGCTGTTAAAACTGGCCACCGTGGACAGCCTGGCCACTGTCATGAAGGTGGGTCTAAATGCTTAACAGGTGACTCCTGCCTGCTCTGACAGCTGATGCCAACTTGCTGTCTGAGCTGCCCACAGAGGTTAAAATGTTCAGAACCAGCTGTGAAAGAGAAGAGAGTGAGTTTGAATGAGCACCCTATCTAGATACAGAGAGTGATGAAGCCTCAGATACATGCCAGGTACATGAGTCTGCAACCTCCCTGGACAGGATGTGATGTCACATAGAGGAGTGTTTTTCCCTCCTCCACAGGGGGAAAGCATTGCTTGATTGTGGAAACACTGTGTGTAGCTCAGGAATCCAACAATCCTGACTACAAAAGGTTGAATATGTGGCTCTCAGTTATTTAACTCCACTAAGCATCAGTCTCTACATCTGTGGAATGGAAACAAAGATTCTTAGCTCACAATGTGAAATGGAGGAAGTGAGATCTTGTCCGTAGGCCACCTGGCCAGGAGCTTGGCCCCTTGTCATTGTTCCATGTATTTGATTTTACCACCTGTTCCTTCTCCCTTCTCTGGGCATGGAAGCACACCCATGATACCATTTGCTAGTTTGCAAGGTGAAGGCTTCCTGACTCCAGGAAGCATACCGGATGTTTACAGGATTACTGGGTTAGGTACAGTCCTCAGTTCTCTGTAGTATGATCTCATGTAATTGTCCTGACACCCCCTGAGGAGCTCTGCCCATTATTTCTGCAAATACAGGCACTGAGACTTTAATAGATACTGCTTTGCTCAGTCTCCCATAGGTAGTAAATAATGAAATCAGATTCAAAACCACGTAGTTTGACCCCAAAGCTCCTGTGATCATCTCTACAAAGTCTTCTTTTCTATATTGCCATTTCAACACTCATTTAAAGTTTTAAGGACAAAATAGAATGAAGAAAATAGCTTTGTGTTGTGGTTGTGATGTGGTTAAATATTGGTATTACTGGCATAACATCACATTGATATGCTCTTTGGCATTTAGTGTAGAAACATCAGTGTTAAAGCAATAATTGAAATAAGACTGCTGTGGTGTGAACTGTGTGTCTCCAAATTCCCATGTTGAATCTCTCACCTGTTTCTCCCTGCCTTGTAAAGAAACAGCAAGGAGATGCCAGCCAGGAAGGGTGGCAAAATCAGTGGGACATCTGATCTTGGCCTTTGAGCCTCCCCAACTTTAAGATAAATAAATGTAATTTTTTTACACATTACCCAGCCTCAGATGCTTCTAAAGAAACAAACAAATCAAGACAAAAATAAAAATACCTACTTTTGGGGCTGGCATTGTGGCGCAGGGATTAAGTTGTTGTTTGTGATGCTAACACATATCAGAGTGTGGGTTAGGGTCCCTGCTGCTCTCCTTCTATTAATGCACCTGAAAGAGAATTATGGTTAGAGTACTTGGACTATGACTATTCATGTTGGGGACCAGGATAGAGCTCCTGGCACAGCCTTAGGTGTGGAGTGAACCAGAGGTTGAAAAAATCTCTCTCTGGCTGGCCCTCTGCTTATCAAGTATATAAATAAATATTTAAAGAAAAACTTATTTTAGTATTGTATATAATGTTACTATATACAATATTATATAATTTTATAGTAATATACAATTGTACTATATTTTTTGGGAGAACTGAATGAAAGTTTGCTGGTATCTCTGTGTTATTTGTTACAACTCTCAAGGAAACAGTATGTCAGCCTGTGAGAATCCTGGTTAGGACATGAGCCTCAGAGTAGTGACATCATAATGGTGGGCTGTCCTGACTACTGTAGAATCTGGTCTTTGTGGATTAGTCCACAGTGCTCTAGCAATTGCTGCAGACAGGACTGCATTCTAGTGCTTAAAATTGAAGAAAAAAAGATGTTTTCATCAACCAAAAAACGTTTAAAATGTTTTGGACGTCATTCAAAAGTTCACTGCGCCAGGTAGGCCCTCCTTTTACTGTTGCTGATCATCCTAACAGACTGGGGGTCCCAAGCTCTCTGCTGGCCTCTGAAACAGGAACTTGTAGCCTTAGCATTGATTTAATGAAAAGCTGATCATGCTTCTCAGATTACTGCCCTTGAGCTCAAGGGAGCAGATTTGTATGCTTAGGGGAGACATTGGCTCCATGGGAGGTAATTTTCTGTAGGTCTCTGAAAGGGCTGCCTTATTTATGAAAGAGCTTCATTTGTTTTCACTCTAGTGTTCTTTCACTCTGATTTCCTTTCTCCCTCCCTTCCCTTCCTCTCCCTTCCCCCTCCCTCTCTTCCCCCCTCTCTCTTTTTCTTTCCTTCCTTCCTTTTTTCCTTCCTTCTTTCCTTCCTTCCTTCCTTCCTTCCTTCCTTCCTTCCTTCCTTCCTTCCTTCCTTCCTTCCTTCCTTTTCTTTCTTTCAACTGCTATCTAAGCATGCTCTGGTGTTTAGAAACTTTTGGATGTTTCTATTATCATTTGGTATTATTTAGCACTTTCTCCTCCAAATGTGAATATTGATTTATGTAAGATGGGATTCAATTTAATAGACCCATCATTATACAAATTTTCATGTTAACATGAAAGTCAGTTATAATTATCTTTTCCCAAATCTTCATGTCATTTGTTTTACCTATAGTGGGTAAATTAAATACGTTTAAAAAAAGTGTTTTCTCCTTTTTAAGCACTTGGTAAATAAAAACTCATATCTAAGTGGCCCTTACAGCATGTAGATAGTGACTGAGGTAGAATAAGTGTTTATTAGGTAACTGAATGGATATACATATAAAAAGATAAATTGCTTTAAAATATTAAGAAAATATTTTATTTTCCAGTAAAAATGTGACAGGAACTTTTGTCAATGGACATACCTGTTGCTGTCAATCAGAATGAAACAGCAGCAAATGATTATGGAGAACTTTACAGAATTTTGCTTTTGATATTTTACTTTTATCTTTCAATCTAACACTATAAACTGATATTGTTTTTCCACATTACACATTTTCTTATTGTATGTGTTCCAGTGATACTTGGCTAGGTAGAGACATTGGTACTTTAATTTTGTTAATGTCTCTCAGTACCTTCTGAGCCTTCAGTGGCAGAATCCTGAATGTCCATGGTTCTTCTCAAGTAGTCTTTAAGATCTTTTTTCTCAGCTTCCTCAAACTTCTTCTAGTTTCCATTTCCTGCTGACTTCAAATCTACACTCAGATAGTTTTGTGCTTATTACAGCAAATCACAGTCCCACGGAACAAAATCTTTTTTTTTTTTTCCTAAGTGCAGCTACAACTGTTATCAGAGACTTAGTGACTTAAGATTGCACAGGGATGTCTTGTTCCAAGCCTGTAGGTCGGAGGATTATTTGTTCTTCTCTGGGTCCTCTGATTAGGGTCTGCTAGGCCTGGTCATGGTGTTGGCAGGCTGCCCTTCTTCCTGGCAACTTTGGGCCAGGATCTGCTTCTGAGCTCATCCAGATCTTTGGCTGAATTCTGTTCCTTGAGGATGCAGTACTGAGGTTCCCTTTCCCCACTGGCTGTCAGCTCATGGTTGATGTTGGCTCTTGGGAGCTGGCTGTGTCCTGTCTCATGTTCACATGTGGCTCCTACCCGTGTGATTAATTCAGCCTCCCTCTTACCCTTCAGCTCTCTTTGGCTCCCTGTTTTGTGCATCTCCCTGACTCAATCCATGTGACATTTCTCCAATTTGGGGGCTCCTGTGTGTAGTTTCAGCTCACAAGGTTAATCTCCCTATAATATTGCTCACATTCTTACATCTGCACAGCCTGTTTTGCCAAGTGGTGCATTCATTGGTTGTAGGGGTCAGAGTATGTGCATCTTTAGGGTGGTCTCCCTGCCTAGCACAGGCCTCCAAACAACCCTCCTCCCTTCAATCCTCCAGACTCATTTGTTCAGGGTCACCCATGACCTCCATGTTACTACATCCAGTGGTCAGCCTCAGAAAGTGTCTGCCCAGCATTAGACGTGGTAGGTTGCTCCCTTTTTGTTACACTCTCAGCCTAGGGCCCTTTTTCCCCCTTCCCCATGGCCTCTGATCTGAGCTGCTGCTGCCTTGTTTCCCCTACCTCTAAGGGCCTGCCCTCAGGCACTGCCCTTGATTGTGGTCTCCATCCAACTCCCTAAGTGTCCTCTTCTTTATGATAGCTTTGAAAACTACAACGTCACTTGGCTTGTAGCTGTAGAGCTGTTTGGGGAGTTGAGTCTATAATTTTTAACACAGGGAAACCACTAAAATTTGGCATAAACTGTCATGTATTTGATCATGTCTGTCTGTTCTGGGTGTTTGGTGTACCTAAGGGACAGCTCGCCCCCTGCGGTTGACAATCGAATTGAAAAGAACACATTGTTGGAAGGTGTCGATCATGAAATCCTGATCCATGGCCCTGTGACCTTAAGAGCTGGATTGAAGAAAAAGAAGCATTTGGCAATTTTGTATCATTCAGTTTTACTAATATCTAACTCAAGGTATGTATATACTATATACTGTCCTGATTTTCATAAAATATATTATCACTAACAAATTGTGTTTTCATGAACTCTTACTATAAGCAAATAGAGTGATTTTACTTTTGCTTTTGCAAATATTTTGATTCTTCATTTAATCAACAAATAACATGGAGGTCCTGATTTGTATTGTGCTACTGTAGAAAATACAATCAAGAATGGGGCAGTTTTTAAAAGACAATTTTATTTACTTTGTACATCTATTGTGGATATTAGAAAGGATAAGCAGTCAAAGATATTTGAATTTGGCTTATATACCTCAGACCTTTGGGACAGAGAAAACAGGTTGTTTGATAAGGTGCTTTTGAGTGCTGAGTGCTGACACCTTACCTAAGATCGTATCCCATATTTTAGAAAATTGACTGCAGCCATTACTATCATAAATGTTTGCGTACATTCACAGTCACTATCAGTATGACAAGCTTCTTTGTTAAGAAATAATATACTTTGTAAAGAAATAACTCTTTATATGAACAAACTTATTTCTTCTTTGTAGCACCTCACTCTCACAATGGAACATTGTGTTATGCCTTGATTCAATTAATTTGGTCAAATCAGTCACCCCAAATCAGTGTAGCATTGTTCCTCTTATCCTGAGAGAGAAACTGGGTGACTTAGGTTCCCTTAGACCTCAGCCCACCTTCAGGTTCTGGGGAAACTTGTTGACATTTTAGGGTGATCTAGTAACCAAGTTCAACAAGTACTTGATAAGTGACATGTATGCACTTTGTACATTTGTATGCAATAATGAAGAGGATTTAATTGTTTCTTCACAAAGGCCATTTTCAATCTTTGGCCTCTGAAGTACTTTTTGAAGTACATGATATGTAGATAATAAGAGTGACTCTCTCAAAAAGTAGCATCTTTAATACACAGAGTGTGCTCCATGCCCTATAGTCAGCATTCAGAGAAAGAGCAGTCCATTGGTAGCTATTGGCTACCTGCAGTTCTGTGTGTTCCAGGTCTTCCTAGGCCAGCCTTTTCTGAGGACACTCTTGCTGAAGGCCTCTCTGTGCTCTGCACTGAGGGAAACAGATGTGAAGGAGAGGTGGTTGTCCTGAAACAGGGAGAACCTGGGTTTCCTCAGGAGCTCAGCTGTTGAGAATTTTGTTAAGAAGCCAACTAACAGAGACTTTCCTTGGTTATCTTTCCTAGCTATGAGAAGACTCTCAACATAAAATACAAAATACCAGTGAACCGCCTATGGATAGCTGAATATGGACGTGATACACAGAGAAAAGGCAAACCCTGTTTAGTCGAGAGATCTTTCCGTCTAGGATGGCCACTGTTGAATTTTGTGGCCACTTTCCCGTAAGTACCACAATTCTATCTTGTTTTACTTTGACATGAAAGGACACAGTTGACCACCTCTTGTCCAGGATAGATAGAAAAAAAGTCATTAAATTTTTGTCTAAACTTCTTTTTGAAAAGGAAAGCATCTTAATCTGCTCATGTAATATGGCACTGCTTCACATTTTGACCTCTAGTCATAGCACTTGGCTGCATTGTGCTTTCCCCCAAGAGGTTTTTGTATGCAAATACAATTGAAAGGATAGTCAAATAGTGGGAATTAGTGTAGTAACTTCATTTTTTTCCAGCAATGACTTTTCAAAGGGGCTCTGGGAACTATTTGGGGAGTAGGTGTTTGGTGTTTAGAAAGAAAATTGGAGGGAGTGAGGCTTGAAATCCAATCCACTGTCCAACATCACTCCCCTCAAGATGCAGGTATTATCTTTCCCAGTAGAGCTTCAGATGAATTTATAGACTTCTCATATATTCGTTATTGATAGTTGCTCACCAACTCCTTTGCACATACTAAACTTTAGCACAACAAGTGTATGGCATTCAACACAGAAAAATTATTAGTGTTTGACCTTTTATAGTGGGCAGCTGCAAAGTTAATAGCTAAAAAGTAGTTGTTTACACAGAGTAGGGCTATTTTCTGTTCTTATGGCCATTTTGGTTCTCAAAGGGGATTCAGTTCCACCAAAACTTCAGTTTAAAGAAAGTTATTATTCAGAGATAAAGGATCAATGAGAGGGAGATGGTGGAGGATAAAGAAATAGGAGAGTGAGCAAGTGAGATTGAAGAACTCTCTGAGGTTTAACCACTTTTTTAGTTTTGGAGACGGAGGCTTACAGCCATTCAAATACTTTCCCATGATCACAGAGCTTGCATCCCATAGTCTACTGTTTAAATTTAAATTTATTGCTTAAATTCTAAATCAGTGTCTTTCACTGTGAAACCTGTTTCCATCCTTGTAACGTTGCTGTACAAGAGCAGAGTTCATCGAGAACCTGAGTATGAGAGAACTACCTACGCCTGCATTCCCACCAGCCACCATTGCCTTCTCTATGGTGATCTGCAATGACTGTCCCAGCATGGTAGAATCTATGTTTTGTGACATCTAATTTTTCCCATTTGTCTAATTGCAGATCTGCAGTGATAAAAGAAAAATGGTATTCATTACTTGAAAGGTATTTGGCCAGAATACATGCTTTGAATCTTTAGTTTGTGATAGAAGGGTGTAAATTTCTACAAGCCATGGCCCAAATTATTTCACTATTAAAAATAGATACTTTGTTAGACTGTCCTCCAATAATTTCTGATTTAGACTTCTGCATATGCTTTCAATAATATTCCCTCATTTACATGCATGCTTTTTTTTATTGTTGAGGAAGTTAAATGCCCCTTTCATCTTCTCCTTTTTGCCAGCCTGTGGCTTGGAGCTAATGTTATTCTCATTATATATTACATTCCTGTGAGTACAGCTTACTCTACTGAGTGAGGCTCAAAGTAATTGCTCCCTCCTACTCTTCAACCTTAGAAGGTACAGGGCCTTCAATCCAGGCAGGAGTACTTTGAGTAGTGGATCACAGCACCACCTGTGACTCTCTGGACCATGTCTTATTTTCCAGAATTATTTTTGTATCTATTTCCTATTCATACTTTGATCTTGCTGAGTTATCCTATTATATATGTATATATATGTATACAACATCAAATATACAGAAATTTTTGCAACATGGATTGATCTGAAATGAGCTGATAGCTAATTCATCTCTTTTTGGTTATTACTGAATTGTATTAGGCAAATCAATTTAACCAAAGAAGAGAACTACATGCATAGCATCCTTACTGAAATCAACATTGAGGCTATGAACAGAAGTGCTTGTGTAAGTGTGTTTATTCAATTTAAGCTTCAAGTTCCTGACTTAGAGTAAAAGGGAGGTAGACAGGAATAGAGGCAGGGATTTGAGAGACAAAGAAGTTGTGTATGTGTGTGTGTGTGTGTGTGTGTGTGTGTGTGTGTGTGGAGGTGAGGAGCAATGGAAGGGGGAGAGAGAGGAGGGAAAGAGAGCAAGTGAGCGAGCATTTGGAAAGGACCATATGGGAAAATATATTTTCACATGTAGTTCTATGTCTTTGTATACATAAAAGTAATTTAATGGTAATATGAAGCAATAATAACCAGTAGTAACCCACAGTATCTGAATGGGCATGCTCAGAAATAATACCTGTTGAATGTACATAAACTGTAGTGTTTTCCTTTATTTTATATTTTATTTTCCACAAGGTGGTATTTATTTTGGAATTAAAACATTTCTTTCAATTATTGCTTCTTATTTTCATTTTTTTAATGATATCTACTTTATTTTAAAATGCTTTTGTTTATTTTGGATGACTTGTCCACATACAGAAACGTACAAAAGAGTGCTAACTATATCAAATGTTTTTTATCCCAAGGTTCCTATTTGGTACCATTTTGCCCCACTTGCATTATTATTTATTTTTCTGCTTTCTCTAGGCATTTGCATGTGACTATCTATTTCCAAAGGCCAGTTACATTCACTAAAGCCCTTCAGTACTGAATACCTGCGTATTTCCAGGCAGTACAGTGGTTATACAGTCCCCACCTGTAACTGATATAATATTGTAATCTACCATTCATGCTCTTGTTTTATCAGTTGACTCCTATAATGCTCCATTTCCTGATAGGGTGAACTCCAGGGTCAAGTATTGCATTGAGCTGTTGTTCCAAATAGAGTGGATTTTGGAAAGGTGTTCCTTTCTGTAAAATGTCAGGACTGAATTGACTTGGAGGCTTTGCACTTTTAGGAGATCAGCATGTGTCTACCTCATTTTCCCATGCTGTTGGGAAGAATCGCTTCAATTGGGTAAAATTTGGTTTATGAACTGTTGTGCACTAGATATCCCAGATATCTCATTTCTTTGTTCTTTATAGTAATTTTAGATCACACAAAATAGTATTTTAGGAGGAAATAAGGCTAGTATAGAAAAGTGATTCCCTAAGGCTGGCGCCGTGGCTCAACAGGCTAATCCTCTGCCTTGCGGCGCCAGCACACCGGGTTCTAGTCCCGGTCGGGGCACCGGATAATGTCCCAGTTGCCCCTCTTCCAGGCCAGCTCTCTGCTGTGGCCCCGGAGTGCAGTGGAGGATGGCCCAAGTGCTTGGGCCCTGCACCCCATGGGAGACCAGGAAAAGCACTTGGCACCTGGCTCCTGCCATCGGATGAACGCGGTGCGCCGGCCGCGCCGGCCATTGGAGGGTGAACCAACGGCAAAGGAAGACCTTTCTCTCTGTCTCTCTCTCTCACTGTCCACTCTGCCTGTCAAAAAAAAAAAAAAAAAGAAAGAAAGAAAAAAAAAAAAAAGAAAAGTGATTCCCTAGCAAATACTCTAAGCCAGAAAATGTTGTGACCTGTGTCTAATTAGCAGAAGTAGGTGAGAATAGAATTCTTCTGTGGGTAAGTGCACTCTTTTTTTTTTTTTTGACTTTTTTTTTTATAACGCTTTTATTTAAAGAATATAAATTTCCAGAATTACAGCCTGTAGATTACAATGGGTTCCCCCCCATAACTTCCTGCCCACCCGCAACCCTCCGTTTCCCACTCCCTCTCCCCTTGCTTCACATCAAGATTCATTTTCAATTCTCTTTATATACAGAAGATCAGTTTACCATATATTAAGTAAAGATTTCAACAGTTTGCCCTCACATAGCAACACAAAGTAAAAAATACTGTTGGAGTACTAGTTATAGTATTAATTCACAATGTATAGCACATTAAGGACAGAGATCCTACATGATATATTTTTTTAAATTGATTAAATTTCTATGCAATTTCCAATTTAACACCAAGATTTTTTTTTCATTTTTAATTATCTATATAAAGAAGATTGATTCAGTATATACTAAGTAAAGATTTCATCAGTTTGCACCCACACAGAAACACAAAGTGTAAAATACTGTTTCAGTGCTAGTTATAGCATTACTTCACATTGGACAACACATTAAGGACAGATCCCACATGAGACGTAAGTACACAGTGACTCCTGAAGTTGATCTAACAATTTGACACTCTTGTTTATGGCCTCAGTAATCTCCCTAGGGTCTAGTCATGAGTTGCCAAGGCTATGGAAGCCTTTAGGGTTCGCTGACTTCAATCTTATTCCGACAGGGTCATAGTCAAAGTGGAGGTTCTCTCCTCCCTTCAGAGAAAGGTACCTCCTTCTTTGATGGCCCCATTCATTCCACTGGGATCTCACTCACAGAGATCTTTCATTTCAGTCTTCTTTTTTTTCCAGAGTGTCTTGGCTTTCCATGCCTAAAATACTCTCATGGGCTCTTGAGCCAGATCTGAATGCCTTAAGGGCTGATTCTGAGGCCAGAGTGCTATTTAGGACATCTGCCATTCTATGAGTCTGCTGTGTATCCTGCTTCCCATGTTGGATCATTCTCTCCCTTTTTGATTCTATCAGTTAGTATTAGCAGACATTAGTCTTGTTTGTGTCATCCCTTTGACTCTTAGACCTATCAGTGTGATCATTTGTGAACTGAAATTGATCACTTGGACTAGTGAAATGGCCTTGGTACATGCCACCTTGCTGGGATTGTATTGGAATTCCCTGGCACGTTTCTAACTCCAACATTTGGGGCATGACTGATTGAGCATGTCCCAAATTGTACATCTCCTCCCTCTCTTATCCCCACTCTTGTATTTCACAGGGATCACTTTTCAGTTAAAATTTAAACACCTAAGAATAATTGTTCGTTAATTACAGAGTTCAACCAATAGTACTAGAATAAAAAAATACTAAAATGGATAAAGTATTACATTGTACAACAACAGTCAGCACAAGAGCTGATCAAGTTACTGTTTCTCATAGTGTCCATTTCACTTCAATAGGTTTCCCCTTTGGTGCTCAATTAGTTGTCACTGATCAGGGAGAACATATGATATTTGTCCCTTTGGGACTGGCTTAATTCACTCAGAATGATGTTTTCCAGATTCCTCCATCTTGTTGCAAATGACCAGATTTCATTGGTTTTGACTGCTGTATAGTATTCTATAGAGTACATGTCCCATAATTTCTTTATCCAAATGTATGCTTTGAATTCCCTGTGATCTTTTGCTGTGAGGTTCCCTTCGTTTACCTTCTTTCATGTTGATGGCCGTGTTTCTGTGTTTCTGTGTGTAACACATCTTTAAGCATCTTTTGCAGGGCTGGACGAGTGGCAACAAATTCTTTCAATTCCTGTTTGCAATGAAAGGTCTTTATTTTACCTTCATTCACAAATGAGAGCTTTGCAGGATATAATATTCTGGGCTGGCAGTTTTTCTCTCTTAGTACCTGGGCTATGTCTCGCCATTCCCTTCTAGCTTGTAGGGTTTCTGATGAGAAGTCTGCTGTGAGTCTAATTGGAGATCCTCTGAGAGTAATCTTACGTTTCTCTCTTGCACATTTTAGGATCTTTTCTTTCTGTTTCACTGTGGTGAGTTTAATTACAATGTGTCGTGATGAGGATCTCTTTTGGTCATGTTTATTGGAGGTTCTTTGAGCTTCCTGTACTAGGATGTCTCTGTCCTTCTCCAAAACTGGGAGATTTTCTGCTATTATCTCACTAAAAAGGCATTCTAATCCTTTCTCCCTCTCCATGCCTTCAGGAACTCCTAGAACTCGAATGTTGGGTTTTTTAATAGTATCCTGTAGATTCCCAACAATATTTTTTAGATTTCTAATTTCCTCTTCTTGTCTTTGGTTTGACTGTATATTTTCCTTAGCTCTGTCTTCTAAGTCCGATATTCTCTCTTCTGCCTCACCCATTCTGTTTGTAAGGCTCTCTAATGTGTTTTTCATTTGATCTATTGAATTCTTCTCTTCATTATGATTTCTCGTCATTATCACAGTTTCATGTTCTACTAGTTGTTTCATTTCAGCTTGATTCCTCCTTAATACTTCGTTTTCACGAGAGAGATTTTCTACCTTGTCTATTAAGGATTTCTGTAGTTCAAGAATTTGTTTTTGAGTACTTCTTAGTGTTCTTATCAATTTTTTGAGATCTGCTTCTTGCATTTCTTCTATTTCATCATCTTTGTTATCTTGAATTGGGGTGTCTTTTTCATTTGGGGACGCCATAGTGTCTTCCTTGTTCTTATTACCTTGGTTTTTGCATTTGTTGTTTGGCATATTGGTTTCTTCACTGTGGTGTTTTTTTCTTGTTATACTATGACTCTAGATTAAGTGGACTGTCTGCTTTTGATGGAGCCTTAGAGGCTTGAGATGGGTGTGGCCTGAGAGCTCTGTTTGGTTCCTCAGGGTTGAGGGTGTGTCAAAGGAGACACTCCCAGGTTAGGCGTGGTAAATCTCTCTCTGTTACTTTTTTTTTTTTTTGGTTCAAAAGGGAAGTAATTCCACACAGCTGAATGGAATTGGGGGTGGTTAGCAGGCGAATGATATACCCACAGGAGCCAGAGATCAGAAGCTCTTTCCCAAGGACCAGAGAGGGAATCTTTGCGGCCCTTAGTGTGGGCTCAGATTCTCCTGTAGTCTCCCACTGGGCTGCCAAGGCTACTGAACTGTAGCGTCTCTGGAGAGTACTCACATGAATTCGTGATTCCTGTGAGTTCTCTCCCCCACCGTCTCTTTTTTCACAGTCTCAGTTCATTAGCACCACACATTCATTAGGTTCTAATCTCCTGTTATTTCACCCCTCCCACCCAGAGTCAGGTTTTTCTGCTAGGCTTGGGGCTGGTGCCGACCCGAGGTCGCCCTGCTTATGACATATTCCAAAATGGCGCCTGCTCTTTGTCTTGCTCAACTTTGAGAGGTGAGCAGAGAGAGAGAAACTCGTGTCCGAATGGGTCACTTTTTTTTTCCCCTCTCTCTCTCTCTTCTAGTTAGCCTGGTGAACTTTTCCCCACAGGGTTTCAAGCCTTGTTCGCTCTATGCTCCCTTTTCCGCTTCCCTCCTGGTATCTCGGGCTATTGAGTTTCTGCTCACCTCGCGTTCCAGCGCTGGTGTGTTGAATCTGCTGCTGGTGTCTCAAACTGCGGGCTCCCACGCTCTCCACGCAGGTCCACTGTGAATCACCAGTTCTGGAAGGGTTTCCTCTGCTGTTTCTTCCCCTACTCTTCCTTGAACCTGCAGTATCTCCACTTTTATTAAACTGTCTCTCCCCAGACTATCGGTGTGCTCCCTTCCTATTCCGCCATCTTGCCGCTCTCCCCGGGTAAGTGCACTCTTACCTCAGCCTGCTTTGTTCTCAGTTGGGGCAACTGTTGGCACTCATAAGTTTTAAAGGAAAGCACCTGGAATTTAAAAAAAATATTAATTCAGATATAATTTACATAAAATAAATATACCTAATGCTTTTCATTTGTTACTGAAAATATAAGTTTCCACTATGCTCTTTTATTTTATCTCATAGAAATGTAACTTACCATTTTTTGTACCAATGAACTTTCTTGTTTCCTTTTATCTGAAAATGTCTGTATTTCAACTTCACTCTTGAAAGCTATAAAAGTTGGTTATTTTTTCCAGCACCTTAAAGAAAGTCCACTGCCCTTTGATCTCTGTGATTTCTGAGGAGGAGACTGTGACCATCCCACACTGATCCTCTGTCTGTAATTTTTCCAGTTTTCTTTCATTGCTTTCAAGATTTTCTCCGTATTTTTGACTTTCAGAAGTTTGACTAAATGTATCAAAGCATGACTCTGATGTTTCTCATTTTCTGAATTTCTTGAATTTGCTATTTTTTATCTTCATCACATTGGAGAAAATTCTTGCCATTGTTATTCCCAACATTTTTTTTTCTTTCCCATTTTCTGTCTTCTCTCATCCTGGGATTCCCATTACACAGATATTAAACCTTTCAAGATTGCCTACACATGTTTCAAGTTCTGTAAATCTTTTCAATCATTTTCTTCTTCCTTCTTTATAATGGATACTTCCTACTGGTTTATTAAGTTCACTGATTTTCCCATTCATCATCTCGGTTATGGTTTTTAGTTCATCCACTACATTTTTCTTTCAGATAATATTTTGGATATAAAATTCCTATTTTAAAAGATTTTCTATTTTTGTGCTGAGACTTCTTAGACTTTCTTTCATTACTGGCATATTTTTCTTTATATCACAGAAAATAATAATAGCTGCAATTCTCTCATAATTTGAACATATAGAGTATTTTGACATGGTGTCAACTCTTGAGAATTGCTCATATTTCCCTGGGTCTTTATGTATCAGGTAACAACATCTCATATAGAAAAAATCAATCATGTTTCCAATTTTCCTTATTGTGTTGATTTTATATTATGTTGTGTGCTTACCAAGAACTCCATCTACTGGAATTTATTTTTAATCTTCAAGGAGAACAGGATCAGGACAAAATACACATAGCCTTTCAGTGATTATTTTGAATTTAATAGGTTTCAAATATCATGAAAATCTATTCTGTTACAAGTCACATAAATTATAAAAAATTATTACCTTGTCAAATGAGATTTTTACAAAATTTTATAAATGATATCATGGAAGTTTTAACATTCCATGGAAGGGCTGTCACAGACCTAGGAAAAAGTATACACTTTTTTATTTTCAATTAAATTTCAAATGAAAGCTCGTGTTTGTACCTTTCTAGACGTTTTAGTGCAGGACTCCTGACACCCCTGAGTTTGGATGACCTGAGTCCTATTATTATTTCTCAGACACATTTTCATAACCCTCAGGGCTACAGTCTGAAAATGATGAATCTAAGATGATCTTGTTTAGAAAAATCCAGTGAATAACGTTCTGGACTCTCTGTTATGTCAAACAGTTTGTAATGACAAATTAAAGAATTCAAAGGAAAGAAATAAATTAGAAATATATTTCTACCCAGTTTGTTTTAATATACTTAAGGCCTGTGGGAGTCCAGTTTTGATATTTATTTATTCTCTTTAAGCATCGCTTATCAGAGGACCCAGATTTCATTATGGATTTGTCTGATTTCTCCAACTACATCCATG
The DNA here is from genome assembly GCA_949820135.1 of Sylvilagus floridanus. Lineage (NCBI taxonomy): Eukaryota > Metazoa > Chordata > Mammalia > Lagomorpha > Leporidae > Sylvilagus > Sylvilagus floridanus. The sequence continues at coordinate 16,008,625 of OX463224.1, read as the reverse complement.
ATAGCATGCTCTTGCTTTTATATTATCTTATTTAAAAACAATGTCTTGTGTAGTATCTAGTGAACTTTAGATTTGATTTCACAAACACTATTTATGTGATTTTTCTGTAAATCATCTCCGGTTTCCATAGAGGAGTCTATGAATGTGAGGGCAATAGAGAGCTGTTTTACATCCCTTCTTTTTTATTTTTATAACGCTTTTATTTAAAGAATATAAATTTCCAAAATACAGCTTATAGATTACAATGACTTCCCCCCCGCCATAACTTCCCTCCCACCCACAACCCTCCCCTCTCCCACTCCCTCTCCCCTTGCTTCACATCAAGATTCATTTTCAATTCTCTTTATATACAGAAGATCAGTTTACTATATATTAAATAAAGATTTCAACAGTTTGCCCTCACATAGCAACACAAAGTGAAAAATACTGTTGGAGTACTAGTTATAGTATTAATTCAAAATGTATAGCACATTAAGGACAGAGATCCTACATGATATATTTTTAAATTGATTAATTTTCTATGCAATTTCCAATTTAACACCAAGATTTGTTTTTCATTTGCAATTATCTATATACAGAAGATTGATTCAGTATATACTAAGTAAAGATTTCATCAGTTTGCACCCACACAGAACACAAAGTGTAATATACTGTTTCAGTATTAGTTATAGCATTACTTCACATTGGACAACACATTAAGGACAGATCCCACATGAGACTTAAGTACACAGTGACTCCTGAAGATGATTTAACAATTTGACACTCTTGTTTATGGCGTCAGTAATCTCCCTAGGCTCTAGTCATGAGTTGCCAAGGCTATGGAAGCCTTTAGGGTTCGCCAACTTCGATCTTATTCCGATAGGGTCATAGTCAAAGTGGAGGTTCTCTCCTCCCTTCAGAGAAAGGTACCTCCTTCTTTGATGGCCCCATCCGTTCCACTGGGATCTCACTCATAGAGATCTTTCATTTAGGTCTTCTTTTTTTTCCAGAGTGTCTTGGCTTTCCATGCCTAAAATATTCTCATGGGCTCTTGAGCCAGATCTGAATGCCTTAAGGGCTGATTCTGAGGCCAGAGTGCTATTTAGGACATCTGCCCTTCTATGAGTCTGCTGTGTATCTCGCTTCCCATGTTGGATCATTCTCTCCCTTTTTGATTCTATCAGTTAGTATTAGCAGACACTAGTCTTGTTTGTTTGATCCCTTTGACTCTTAGACCTATCAGTGTGATCATTTGTGAACTGAAATTGATCACTTGGACTAGTGAAATGGCCTTGGTACATGCCACCTTGCTGGGATTGTATTGGAATTCCCTGGCACATTTCTAACTCCATCATTTGGGGCACGACTGATTGAGCATGCCCCAGATTGTACATCTCCTCCCTCTCTTATCCCCACTCTTGTATTTCACAGGGATCACTTTTCAGTCAAAATTTAAACACCTAAGAATAATTGTTTGTTAATTACAGAGTTCAACCAATAGTACTAGAATAAAAAAATACTAAAATGGATAAAGTATTACATTGTACAACAACAGTCAGCACAAGAGCTGATCAAGTTACTGTTTCTCAAGTGTCCATTTCACTTCAATAGGTTTCCCCTTTGGTGCTCAATTAGTTGTCACTGATCAGGGAGAACATATGATATTTGTCCCTTTGGGACTGGCTTAATTCACTCAGAATGATGTTTTCCAGATTCCTCCATCTTGTTGTAAATGACCGGATCTCATTGTTTTTTGACTGCTGTATAGTATTCTATAGAGTACATGTCCCATAATTTCTTTATCCAAATGTATGCTTTGAATTCCCTGTGATCTTTTGCTGTGAGGTTCCCTTCGTTTACCTTCTTTCATGTTGATGGCCATGTTTCTGTGTTTCTGTGTGTAACACATCTTTAAGCATTTTTGCAGGGCTGGACAAGTGGCAACAAATTCTTTCAATTTCTGTTTGCAATGAAAGGTCTTTATTTTACCTTCATTCACAAATGAGAGCTTTGCAGGATATAATATTCTGGGCTGGCAGTTTTTCTCTCTTAGTACCTGGGCTATGTCTCGCCATTCCCTTCTAGCTTGTAGGGTTTCTGATGAGAAGTCTGCTGTGAGTCTAATTGGAGATCCTCTGAGAGTAATCTTACGTTTCTCTCTTGCACATTTTAGGATCTTTTCTTTCTGTTTCACTGTGGTGAGTTTAATTACAATGTGTCGTGGTGAGTATCTCCTTTGGTCATGTTTACTAGGGGTTCTATGAGCTTCCTGTACTAGGATGTCTCTGTCCTTCTCAAAAACTGGGAAATTTTCTGCTATTATCTCACTAAAAAGGCATTCTAATCCTTTCTCCCTCTCCATGCCTTCAGGAACTCCTAGAACTCGAATGTTGGGTTTTTTAATAGTATCCTGTAGATTCCCAACAATATTTTTTAGATTTCTAATTTCCTCTTCTTGTCTTTGGTTTGATTCTATATTTTCCTTAGCTCTGTCTTCTAAGTCCGATATTCTCTCTTCTGCCTCACCCATTCTGTTTTTAAGGTTCTCTAATGTGTTTTTCATTTGATCTATTGAATTCTTCTCTTCATTATGATTTCTCGTCACTATCACAGTTTCATGTTCTACTAGTTGTTTCATTTCAGCTTGATTCCTCCTTAATATTTCATTTTCACGAGAGAGATTTTCTACCTTATCCATTAAGGATTTCTGTAGTTCAAGAATTTGTTTTTGAGTACTTCTTAGTGTTCTTATCAATTTTTTGAGATCTGCTTCTTGCATTTCTTCTATCTCATCATCTTTGTAATCTTGAATTGGAGTGTCTTTTATCATTTCTGGGCGTCGTAGTGTCTTCCTTGTTCTTATTACCTCGGTTTTTGCGTTTGTTGTTTGGCATATTGGTTTCTTCACTGTGGTGTTTTTTTCTTGTTATACTATGACTCTAGATTAAGTGGACTGTCTGCTTTTGATGGAGCCTTAGAGGCTTGAGATGGGTGTGGCCTGAGAGCTCTGTTTGGTTCCTCAGGGTTGAGGGTGGGTCAAAGGAGACACTCCCAGGTTAGGTGTGGTAAATCTCTCTCTGTTACTTTTTTTTTTTTTTTGGTTCAAAAGGGACGTAATTCCACACAGCTGAATGGAATTGGGGGTAGTTAGCAGGCGAATGATATACCCACAGGAGCCAGAGATCAGAAGCTCTTTCCCAAGGACCAGAGAAGGAATCTTTGCGGCCCTTTGTGTGGGCTGAGATTCTCCTGTAGTCTCCCACTGGGCTGCCAAGGCTACTGAACTGTAGCGTCTCTGGAGAGTACTCACATGAATTCGTGATTCCTGTGAGTTCTCTCCCCCACCGTCTCTTTTTTCACAGTCTCAGTTCATTAGCACCACACATTCATCAGGTTCTAATCTCCTGTTATTTCCTCCCTCCTACCCAGAGTCAGGTTTTTCTACTAGGCTCGGGGCCGGTGCTGACCCGAGGTCGCCCTGCTTATGACGTATTCTAAAATGGCGCCTGCTCTTTGTCTTGCTCACGTTTGAGAGGTGAGTGGAGAGAGAGAAACTTGTTTCCGTATGGGTCACTTTCTCTCTCTCTCTCTCTCTCTCTCTCTTCTAGTTAGCCTGGTGAACTTTTCCCCGCAGGGTTTCAAGCCTTGTTCGCTCTAGTCTCCTCTTTCCGCTTCCCTTCTGGTATCTCGGGCTGTTGAGGTTCGGCTCACCTCACGTTCCAGCGCTGGTGTGTTGAATCTGCTGCTGGTGTCCCAAACTGCGGTCTCCCATGCTCTCCACGCAGGTCCACTGTGAATCACCAGTTCCGGGAGCGTTTCCTCTGCTGTTTCTTCCCCTACTCTTCCTTGAACCTGCAGTATCTCCACTTTTATTAAACTATCTCTCCCCAGCCTATCGGTGTGCTCCCTTCCTATTCTGCATCTTGCCCTTGGGCCCTTCTAGATCCCTTCTTGACTGGCAGAGCTGGGAATGGAACTTCAGTTTCTAGAATGTTCAGTTGTAAGCCCTGGATTTATTGTCTCCGTAAGTTTGGTGATTAACTCAGATAAAGTGTTTCTTCCATTCTTGTTGGTCAAACAAGAGTGGCTGTGATAGCCAGTTCTTAAGGGACTAGAAATGAATGTGTGAGAAGTTATGGCACTAAAATAAATGCCCTCTCATTATTTGAAGCATTTCTTTTTCTCACCTAAGCTGTTTTATTTTGAGTGTCATAGCTTCTTTATTTAAAAAGAATTATATGCTTTACTGAAATTCTTTCTGTTGGCTTCCTGTTATATAAAGGAATGAAAATTCTAACTAAGGACTGGTGCTCTACTTTTTACTTTGGTAGCTTTTAAAACAAGCTTTGTGTTTAACTTATGGATAACAATTGATAATAATTTTGTCATATGCTCCAAAATTCTTCCAATTCAGCAATGTTTTTCTCCTTTTCCTTTTACAGTCTATAATTGTGACAGTAACCAATTTAGACACAGCAAATGATGTCATCAATCTATCACTGCCAGTACTAGGATTAACTGTAAGTAACTAAAAGCCACTTTTAAATAGCAACCTTGATTTTTTGTGACTAATATGTGTTCAAAAAGACATGTACATAGAGAGAGACAGACAGAAAGACAATGGCAGATGTATAGAGAGAAAACAGAAAAAGAAGCTTGTATAGAGAGGTCCAACTCACTGGTTTAGTGCCTGAATACACACTATGCACTGGGGTGTTCTGGAGCTGAAGCCTGGAACCAGGAATCCAATCCAGTCTTGGAACAGAGTGAGTTGTTAGGGGGGTGGGTCACAGGACATTGATTTAAAAAACATTGTTCGTTTTCTTTAGTATGCAGTGTTTTCCTTTGTTGAAGTGACTGGTATCATCAGACAAGAAATAATTCCATTTTGATAAAGAGTTTGTCTATGTCCAAGTCAAGATATTTCAACAGAAGATTTTCAACTCCTACATTAAAAGAAATGACTTTTCTGAGGTCTCACTTCCTATTGGCAAAACAATTTTGAGAATATTATGCTGCGTGTGTGTGTGTGTGTGTGTGTGTGTGTCTGAGATAGCCTTCTTGTCTGGGATACTCTGTAATGTCAAGGTCTTGTGTTCTCATCAGGAATCAAGAGAAATCCTACTAGCACTCAACACTAACTCCATTTGAATCTCTTTTTGCTTCACTCTCCTTTGGAAGACAGGAAAGTTATTTAAGGGATACACAGTATAGGTGTGCTGGTTTCAACTGGCATTTCCAGAGTTGGTAGGAGGATTGTTTCCTGGAGCTGGCCTATTCCTCAGATTAGAGTCCTTGTCCCTTTTGTCTCCAGAATGAGGCTTGTCTGAATGGAAGCCAGTGGGCTGACATTCTGCTCTTTCAAGGTATCTTCTGATATCCTCCAAGTGTTATTTGGTTTAAGCATAGTCATGGCAGGTGTGTGACTCCATAGGCAAAAGGGTTGTGTGGACAAGGACACGTGAGGGTAAATGCAACATTCTCTAAAGAAACTGGAGATAGCAGAAGGTAGAATTCTCAGGATCGGACTTTCCTTTTGAAAAGGCATAAATGTGATTTCTCATTCCATGGAGCACACAGAAAGCACCTGACCAACTACACTGTGGTTCCACAGATACATGGCTTATCAACAGCGGTACAGCAAAAATGTGGGGTAGTTTCCTGGAGGTTCTAAGAGGGACAGGAGGTACTTAAACAAACCAGTCTTGAAAACTCAAAAACTGTGGTCAGCCCATTGGATGGAATAGCATTTACACTGGTCTAGTCCTTTTCTTTTTTGGAAATGTGGAAACACTAAGGAAATAAATCCTGCAGGTATGTACTGATGAAGATTTACTGTGATGCTTCATTCTTTTTTCTCCAAGGGCTCTGAAAAAGGCTACCAGCTCTTGGTCAACTCTGCAAATGAAGAGGCTCCACAGCCTCTTATTGGTAAGATTTGTTTAATGCCAAATCTATGCCCAGAATGTGTTTCAGTGTAATAAGAAAATCAAAATAATCACATTTCTGATAGAAAAGCCTGTAAGGTTGAGTTTTGTAGCATTTGATCTAGAGGTCATTGATAAAAGGATTATACCCCTCCTAAGATAGTTTTTGGAGCAATTTAGCTACAGAACAAACAATTCAAGGTTGAGCAAACTTGTTCATGTCCTTAATAGAAACAGAGTGGTTAGAAGGAGAGGCGGGAGAACGTTTGTCACAGACCTTGCAGTAAAATGTTGAAGATGATTCCTAGGAAGATCACACAGCATTTCCTTTTACCTGCATTACAGTTCAACAATCTTGGAAGCACTTTTGTGTGTAACTTAGGATGTCTTCACGTAACCTGTAAAATTTAAATATGAAATTTCTTTTTTGGAAATATATACTGCAGTCTCAGAATACAGGAATCACTGAGTGCATCTGAGGAAACTTCCACCTGCACAATCACGTTTATTTATTTATTTTTGCTGAAGATTGACATCTTTGCAAAAGTCATTTGGCAATAAATAATGTAAAAGTAAAAACTGGCAATGTATTTTAACAAAAGGCTTTAGTTTACATAACACATGCTCTACATGTAGGCATAGAACAGGTTCATACATCACAACTGGCTCTGAAGATTTTAAGAGCATATTATTCATGGTGGCCTCTTGGCTGCCATCCTGAATGTGTACTTTAACAGGCTCTCAACACTCAAGTGTTGATTAACTCCTGCATATCCTGACATTTTGGTTTTATTGTGCTAAAGTCATGGAAGTTTCTTTCCCTGTAAGACAGAAGTTACTATAATTTTTTTTTTGACAGGCAGAGTGGATAGAGAGAGAGAGAAAGAAAGGTCTTCCTTTGCCATTGATTCACCCTCCAATGGCCACTGTGGCCTGCACATCTCGCTGATCCGATGGCAGGAGCCAGGTGCTTCTCCTGGTCTCCCATGGGGTGCAGAGCCCAAGCACTTGGGCCATCCTCCACTGCATTCTTGGGCCACAGCAGAGAGCTGGCCTGGAAGAGGGGCAACCAGGACAGAATCCGGTGCCCCAACCGGGACTAGAACGTGGTGTGCTGGCGCTGCAAGGTGGAGGATTAGCCTAGCGAGCCACGGCTCTGGCCACTATAATTCTTGTTCACTATCTGTGCCTGATGAAAAGAAAAAAAAAAATAAATTAAAGAATAAAAATTCAGTAATAGATTGTAAATGGGAAAAAGAGAACATTTATTCTTTGTAAAAAGAAAATCAAAACCCATCTTGGGTCCAGCACTGTGGTGTAGAAGGTTAAGCCACTGTCTGCGATGCTGGCATTGCATATGGGTACTGATTCGTGTCCTGATTGTTCCACTTTTCATCTGGCTCCCTGCTAGTGGGCCTCGGAAAGAAGTAGAGGATGGCCCAAGACTTGGGCCTCTTCACCCACATGGGAGACCCAGATGAAGCTCTTGGCTCTTGACTTCGACTTAGCCCAGCCCCGACCTTTGCAGCCATTTGGGGAGTGAACCAGCAGATGGATGATCTCTCTTTTCACCTCCCCTCTTAACTCTGCCTTTATAGTAAGTTAATAAAATATCAAAATATACATCTTAAGGCACAGGATATTTAATTTTTTTAACTTTTATTTAGTAGATATAAATTTCCAAAGTACAGTTTATGGATTACAATGGCTCCCCCCCATAACTTCCCTCCCACCCATAACCCTCCCATCTCCCGCTCCCTCTCCCATTCCATTCACATCAAGATTCATTTTTGATTATCTTTATATACAGAAGATCAATTTAGTATATATTAAGATTTCATCAGTTTGCCCCCACATAGAACACAAAGTGCCAAATACTGTTTGAGCACTTGTCAGGATATTTAAATTTTTAAAATTTATTTTCTGAGAGCCAGAGAGAGAGAGAGAGTCGCGAGAGACTGAGTAAGTGCTAAAGTGCACCTGAGGCAGGAGCCAGAAGCCAGGAACCAGAAACTCAATCCAATTCTCTCATATGAGTGGCAAGAATCCAGTTTTCAAGCCATCATGTCTGCTTCCCAAGGTCTGCATTAGCAGAAGGCTGAAATTAGGAACTTTGGACAAGGACCAGACCCAGGCAGTTCAATGTGGGACACAGGAATCACCACAGGCATCTTCACTTTCGTGATAAATACCGACCCCCTATTACAGGATCTCTGAGAATTTCTTGGGTCACCAGCAATTTCAAGGATGTAAGAGAAAAGTAAATGACTGGGCTTGCACTCTGGAAACAGTACTTTGCACAATGCCTCTGGGTTTCCAACACCCTGTCACCTTCCCTTGGCTAGTTAGCTGGGAGGGCCCCTGAGAGGGAATTGTCACAGCAAACCATGGTTCCACTGCTATTGAGCAGTCCTGACTATAGAGTTGACAACATGAAATAAAGTCTCTCTTGATTGCCAATACAGGGGCAAGATTATTGATCACAGCAACTCATGACATGTATGGTCTAATAATTCACAGAATGTTAACCACTAATGTTTCTTCATGCATTTGCACTTAGATGTTTATGTGTCAAGGTAGGTTAAGGATTGAAAATGATGAAAGTAATCATAGTAATCATAATCCTTGAAATTGCTGGTGACCCAAGAAATTCTCAGAGTAACTTGCAGGAGTCATAAAAATCTAGTTGGTGTCAAGGCAGAAAATCAGGAGGCCTTATATATTTTCTGATGGAAACAGCAGACGTCACCAACATGGAATGCAGAGAGGGATGTATGCATTCCAAACTAGGCAGCAGGCTTCCACTTTTGTTCTCTTTACTTTTGAAAAGTTCCTCGCTGGGACACCTGCTTTACGTGGTGTCTCTTCAGAGAGTTTGCATGATACTAACAAGACAGCCCTCTTCTTTCCCAAAGCCCCAGGAGAACTTCAGCAGGCCCTAGTGTGGTACCCATGCTGATGACAAGGCATGTTTGATCATCCCCATCAGCCTGATCTATATTGAAAATTTTCTCTGCATAGGACACGAAAATATATACACAATTCAAACAACCTACCTTCAAGCCGTGCACCCGTCACCTGCATCTGAGAATGCTATCATTCTTCCCAACCTCCATGAATCTACCTTAGAAGAGTTGTGCTCACATGTATGTGGCTATTTCATTCTGAAACCCAGGTGCCAGACCACAGGCCAGCGCAAGGGTGGTGAGTCCTTTCCTTTTCAGCAACTTCCTTCTTTCAGGTCACATCCCTGGTAAGAAATTCATGGTCCAAAGCTTGTCTCCATGGGGGAGGGGGTGCAGTAGAAACAGAAACCCTATGCCCATGCAAATTCAGGCCTACAGAATCCATTCAAAGACCAAACTCTGGTCTAGAAGTTTGTCTTCATTTCTCTGTATTAAGTATTTAGTCTTCTCTGGATGCCCTGGGTATTTTCTGTACATAATTGTGCCCGTACCCACCTATGTCACATTACAGCGCAGCTTCTGAGAAGTCATGACTTTCCCATCCCCCTGCTTCACTCTGAATCTCAGCTGAGAGCAGCAGGTGATCAATTTACTGCGTGACTTAGACACACTCAAAGTGGAAGATCTCTAGGAGAGCAAATATTTGTGCAGTTGAACTGGGATCTGCTCTGCCTTGGGAAGAAGTGGCTGAGGGGTTGTAGCCTGAACTGAATCTTTTTAAAAGATTTATTTTATTTATTTGAAAAGCAGAGTTAGGGAGAGGGAGAAGGAGTGGGAGAAGAAGAGGGAGAGGGAGAGGGAGAGGGGGAGGGGGAGAGAGAGAGATCTTCCTTCCCATGATTCACTCCCCAAATGGCCCCAATAGCCAGGGCTCTGCCAAGCCAAATTCAGAAGCAAGGAGCTTCTTCATCTGTGTCTCCTACATGGGTGTAGGGGCCCAAGGACCTGGACCATATTCTGCTGCTTTCCCTGGTGCATTAGCAGGGAGCTAGAAGGGAAGTCAAGCAGCCAGGACTTGAACCAGTGGCCATATGGGATGCAGTATCTCAAGCAGCAGCTTAACCAGTTATGTCTCAATGGTGGCCCCTTGAATGGACTCTGAATGAGCCCACAGCAAGCTGACTTTACACATCTGCTTCAGACACAGATCTAGATTAGACCCAGACTGAATCTTTGTGGTTAGGGGTTTCTGAGCTTCCTGCTTTCCATTTTCCTGCCACCATTCCAGTGTTCTTTTTATAGATGTGTCTCTGCTGAGAAACTTGTTAGGAAAATGAGAAATATGGTGGCAGTAACTGATTTTCTTTTTTTTTTTTTAAGATTTATTTATTTGAAAGTCAGAGTTACACACAGAGAGCAAAGGCAGAAAGAGAGGCGGGGGAGAGGAGTCTTCCATCCACTGGTTCACTCCCTAGATGGCCACAACAACCAGAGCTGTGCTGATCTGAAGCCAGGAGCCATGAGCTTCTTCCAGGTCTCCCACGTGGCACAAGGGCTCAAGGACTTGGACCATCTTCTACTGAACCTGAGTCTCTTCAAACCTCTGTATTTCAATGGCAGTTGATTTTAAAGTGAGTGAGTAAGAGAGAGAGAGAGAGAGAGAGAGAGAGAGAGAGAGAAAGAGAGAATATCACAGTGAGATAGAAATTTCATATCCTTCAATTCACTCCCCAAATGGCCAGAAAGGGTCATGGCTGGGTCAGGGCCAACATTGGAATCTGTAAATTTAATCAGATCTCCCTTGTGAGGAACCCAATTTCTTGGGTCCTCAGTGCTGCCTCCTTCCCAGAGTCTGCATTTGAAAAAAAATCTGGAATCAAGAGGAAGAGTTGGAAATCAAACTTAGGTATTCTGATATGGGATTCAGGTATTTAACCACTAGGCTAAATATCTGCTTCCTATCTACAACTTTACAGAAAATGGGAGAGAAGAATTCATTAATACCACATGAATGTGATTGGCTGATTTCAGAATGTAGAAGTTTCTACACAATAAATAATGCAACTTCTGTCTTTTCTCTAACTATGGTCAAAAATATCTGTCAAATAGAAAAGGTAGAAACTAGAATCTAGTTCACTCATCTACTCTAATAACCTTCTTTCCTCTCCAGGTAAGTGCATGACCCGACTGTTCAGGCGGAACAAGAGCAAAAAGCGGGATAATCTGACCAAGGGCGACACTTCAGCAGCTCCTTTGTCAGTCCAGTTCTGTCCAGCCTCCCTCTTGGTGCTGTCTAGGAAGAAAAAACTGACTAGCCCACTTTCGGTAGGTCTCGCTTCAATCTTCTACAACCCTCCCAAGGACAGGAATGTTGAGGGTTAGGTGTTCTCCTGTTATTCTGTTTCCAAATGAGGAAATCTTGTGTCAGCCCCTTCCTTTGGCTGAAATGCTTTATTACTATTACTTCAAGGAAGAAAATTCAGATTTAGACTTCACAGTCAGACACAAAAGCAAAAAAATGATATTCTTATTGGTTCCACTGATTTCAGCTAAGATCCACATAGAACTGATCAGAAAAACCACAAAGGGCTATGTGTGACTGAACCACTGTGTCCACCTCATCCTCAGATGCTCCTTTAACCTCTTCCTTGAACTCTGCACAAGTTTTAAGTGTCCTTTCATTGCTTCCTCCTCATCCAAATGACTCAATCTTGCAACTCAGCATATCTCACAGGTATTCTATTTGTACCTCAAATGTTTCCATAATGTGGTCCATTTTATTTCAAATTAATATACTTCATAATCACCATATTTGTTGATTGTCCAGTGCTCCCATATACTCTACTAGATGTAGGGAGTCTTATGCTAGGTGGGAAGGAGTTTATCATGTTAGTTTCATGTTAAATATTGTCCAGACCTTGTAGAATTTGCAATACGTTTAAGGAGTTGCTAGGATCATCATTCAGACATCAACAGTAGATAAAAAGAAAGTTAAGGTTGTGTGCAATTCCCAAAGTTAGAGTGAAAGTGAGTGGGCTAGTAGATTAAACATTCCTAGAATACCTGACCCTGAAAATTCTTTACCTTCTCCCGTGGGCATGAAGGTGGAGCAATAGGAAGTGAAAATCTGGTGAGTAGGGAGTGCAATCAGAGATAGATTCAGGGAAGAGATGGATTTTCAGCTTGGATTTAAATGAGTACAAGGGACTACAGGAAGTAGGAATGGGTCACAGTCACTGAAGCATAGTAAACCAATGATAAATAAGTGTGACAGCTAAGTTTCCCTATGTGGGCAAGATCAAGGATATTTGGAAGTACTGAGAAAAGCATGGTAAATTAATAAAGTGGTTCATTAGAAGCTTGAATCAGAGAAGTTTGATTCAAAAGTTCAGTGCACTGAAAAAGAAAATATGATTAAAGCATGTTGAAATTCTTCAGATGGAAGTGTTAAAAATATATTCAGAGATCCCAAAACAATTTCCTTCATTCCTGTCAGCTCTCTCAGTGTCCCCTCACACACTCTTGCTGTTTTTTTCTAAATTGGAAAGAAAAAAAGAAGAAAAAGAAAGTAGGGATGAAAGGTGGGGAGAGAGCATGAGTGAGTGGATATAGAGGAAGGGGAGAGAGGGAAGCATCATTATATTCTTAGAATTGTATCTGTGAACTACATTGAATCTCTTATCTTTGTATTAATATAACAGTATTGTGAAAATAAGTGGAAATAAGCCTTTGTTCAAGGCTTCTGGATCTGGAATTCCCTCTCTTGTTCTCCTTTTTATTTGCCATAGGATTTACTTTACCTTATTGACAAAGGATCACAGGCAGAGGGAATATTCAGGAAACCAGGAAGCATAGCATTTTACACAGCCCTGAGGCAAAAAATAAGTTCCGGAGGTACAGTTGACTGGAGCAATGAATCTCCTCTTGTGGCAGCTGCTGTATTACAGGTAGGGAGAGTTCTAGCATCATGTATGCACAACATGGAGGTATGTGGATGGTTTCATTCATCACGACTACTCCAAGGCTTAATAGGTTTAAAATAGATGGAATACTCAAGAGACAGAAAATCGTAGCAGGCAGCTACTCCCTTCATTGTGTAAACATTGGATGTCAGATAAATTTTCCTTTTTCTTTAAACTCTGACCTCTGAACACTCCATGCTTAGAAGTTTTTGATGGTCAGCAAACATTTGCCATACAATGAATCAACAAATGCACATAGATGTAAAGAAAATCTTCAATCATTTCCCCTGTCCTTTATGCCTTTTTAAAAGAATGTGGTGGACAAAGGACTCTGCCAGTACTTGTACTTGACTTCACTTTGATCACCTTTGGTATACTTTGTTTTTTGGATTGGGCTTAGCCCAATAGTCACAGTTGTATTTGAACAGTAATCCACCTATAACACCAGGCACATCTCTGAAATCTGAATTTGAAAGTTGATGCAGCAGTCAAAATTGGATTAGAATTCTGAAAATATAATCAATGTAAAATATAAATAGGTTTCAAAAGATGCAGAAAATCTAAATATCTAGGAACACTTGCAAAAGGGAAAATAATAACAAAGAGAAAGAATTGAACCCTTCCACATACTTGAATTTTGTTAACAGCTATGGAAAAATATGTTAACATGATAATGTCCACAAACGGGCCTTCAAAACCTATGAGAATCTGTATCACATTTGGTCTTTCTTTATCCTCCATGTTTGGCCATATGAGAAATAGCAATAGGCCACTGATGACTTATAGGTGACAAACACTACACTCAGGTCATAGCAATATATACTAGGGAACATACATGAGATTCATGTCACTTTCCAGCAAAATGTAGAGAAACCCCACTGAAGGCTTTAAAATCTGATCCATGGGAAATAAATACCATGGGAAATACCCGAAGAGGTGGTCCAGACTAGACACGAATATTTGATCAAGACCAAATTGAATTCGTCATTGAGCTGTCTGTAAGCAGAAGGCAAAGAACAAAATGCCACTTTCAAAACAAGCCCTATCAATTGAATCTGCAGCACAGAAAAACCCGGGATAAGACACAAGCTCCAAGTGCATGACAGTCCAGTACACAACAGACAAAGGTACTCCTGAATCCTCCTAGACTCTCACATCCAGCCACAGCTGGAAGCTTTCTCTCTCCACACAGATAAAGATTACTCCCTGGAGAACACAGTGAATGACTTAAGTACCAGAATAGGGTATTGCACACCAATGACACAGTCAAGGTAGAAGAGGCCTGAGATTTTGTCCATTTTCTTCACTGTTCTGTTTGCTGTAGTACAAACTATGTGTGGCAAGAGGAATGGCTCAATAAATTTTAGAGTTAGTGAACTGTTGCTGGATTACAATTGCAGTAGTTGTTGGAATGCATCTTCTATATTCATTGCTATTGAGAGTCTTGAGGCTTCTAGTGAGACCAGTGGAAGGAAAGCTGGCAAAGCAATATGATAGCCTGCCCTCACTGTTGTCAAAAAATGTGACTGTTTCATGAAGTTTAGGAGAAGGACTGACTTTACAGTGGTAAGACTTGTTCATCAGCCACATGATGTGACCAATATTCTGAGGCATCAGTTAAGAAGCTTTCCTTTGCATGCATCTAGCCCAAATACTCTAAGCCCTAGACTGGTTCTTTGATTAAGTTGTATGATTCCCTTGTATAGCGGACATATATGTTCCTACACAAGGATTCATTCTGAAGAGTCTACCTACCTCTTGGGAATTTGGAAATGCATATTCCACAATCCTCTGCTTTCATGTTGAGAGCACTAAATGTTAAGGTGTGAAAGAAATCTAGAGTGAGGTTGTTAGGGAGTTTTCCCCAAGAACAACACATAACTGCCATCAATAGCTTGAATCCTCACTTAACATTGTAAATGAGTATTTGTATATTTAGTTCATTTGATTAAGAACCTTTGTTATTAAGGTTTAAAAGCCCTGGGTCTGATATTAACATGTAAAACAGGTATTTTTCTATACTTTTGTGGAAATGATAGGGTTGAGGGTGATACAGAACCAGACTCTGTAGGTTTGAATGAGTTTGCTAGAATGTACAAACAAGATGATTCAGACAGGAAGAGGAGACTTTTTCTTCACTCCCAGAACTTCCTAGCTGCTTCTTTTTTGCTTCTAGCTTTAGTCAGAAGAAAGTTGACCACCCATTTCTACATGAGCCCTTCAGAGAATTGGAGGTCACAGTTTGGATGTCTAAGAAGAGAGTTGGAATTAAACTGAATATTTCAATTAAATATTTTCTTTGTAATTAACCTCATATATATTTGGCATCAAATTAACATGACTTATCTTTTAAACTCTGTAAGGATTTTCTTCGAAGCCTTCCAGGAACTATATTTTCAGCCAAGCTGTATGACCAGTGGCTTGATGTATTTGAGGAAGAAGACGAGAATAAACTACCTGCAATTCAGAGGTGTTGATACAATAATTACTGTACTTTAACTCTGCTTCACAACCACAGCCTACACAGCATGCAAAAAAATACTAGTTCTGCTTTAGAGCTCTATCCACTAAACAAAGGAGCAATGTGAAAGTGTCTCATTGGTCACACAGGTGAAAGCCAGAATGAAAAAAGATATAGGCTTTGCCGCTGTCATTTAGTTCTTAATTCTGTCCTAATGTTATTGATATGGAGTCGTTCACCATTGTATACATTCTGAATTTGTAACATTGATATGGGAGGAATACCACTGGTCCAAGAGATAAGACCAATTCAATTTATCAGTGCTCTGACCTAAACATAATCCAAGAGCTAGCTGAGCAGAGAGGTCTATATGCAGTGTACAATGCAACATTTTTGTATGTGTTTGTATCTAGACTGAGTCTGTTCAATTATAGCATTGGGCTCTTGTCATGAGGCAGCATTCTTGTGCTACTACCTTTAAAAAGAAGGTGGTGCTTTCAATTTGCTTGCTGTTTAATTTCAACAGTAAACTTTCAGTGCAACACATATGGCATGCAACACTGTTTTTTAGAATTTACTTATGCTTAGTTAGGTATTCAGAAAGTTTGCTGCAGTTAAAGCACATTGCTATGGTTTCACCAAAACTGCAAGCAGTGATTTTTGATACGTTGGTTCATGTTCTGTATTTTCATTGTGTTGTGTTAAAGGTGTTCAAAGTGCCCTATTTCCTTTGTATATGCAAGTTGCTGAAGAAAATGCAATTTTGTGTTTAGGCTTTTAGCCCAGATGCCGAAAGCCAATCTTATTATCCTGAAGTGCTTGTTTGTATCCCTAAACAAAATTGTTCGACAGTCTGCGTTCAAAATTATGACTACCTCAGACTTATCATTGTGTCTTGCCCCAAGAATTTTTCCTCTGTGGCGTTCAACTTCCAGAAGCTCGGAGGTAGCAGATGAATTAAGGAAGAAGGTAATTAGATGTCTCATTTTTATGCCCTGGAGGAGCAGGGTCCCCTTGGAACCTGAAATTCAGGATATGAATTCTGAAAGACCATTTTTTAAAATGAACATTTTAGTGACCCTGCTCCAGGTTCATTTATCCTGTCCTGGGAGCTACGGCAGGGTGGCATTTTAGGTAGGAAAAAGATAGCAGTGAGTCACTTCTTTCCCTTTCAGGAGACAGAAGAGTGATTTGACTAACCCATGGAGAGAGTAGGAACTCAAGCAATGTGATAGAAAGGAACCTGGGGTTTGTTGGACAAATCAAGGTGCAACAATTCTAATTCTCATTATTGAATGTTGTGTACATTTGAGCCAGGTTTCTATACCAGGGTTTTCTCAGCTGAGTAATGGCAGTGGGGATAGCATCCATCTCTCCTGGCTGCCAGTGACACTGCCTTGTTTTCTTGCACAAAATGAGCACACTTAGCTCCCACACCATGACCTTACTCTGCCAGCTGTGGCTCATCCAGAGAAATGCTTGTCTATATATTCTCTGCTACTGGCACTGGATGCAGAGCATCCTAAGAGAGCCACAACATTCCAAATGCAGACACAGTTCTTCCCCGAGCTCCCTCTCAATGTAAGGCTACAGGAAGCCTAGTCAAGCAGAAGATCTGTTTGTTGCTGACTCCTTTCTTGTCAAAGGATTCACTGAGAATTTCTGCCTCCCAAGTTTAAGGTATATCATTGGGCCAGTGCATTTCACAAGTCTTTGTATACTGAATACTTTACAGATTTTACCATGCAACCATACATCTTCACCCCAAACTTCCTTTATGGATGACATTGAAATTATCTTTATGGTGAAGCCATTGATTTGAAAATGTTAGCAATTCAGCAAATCCCTAGTTACCCAATATTCTAGAGAGTATAATTGTTATTTCTGAGAGAAAACTAGTTTATATTATTTTTATAAACTATAAATTTTATAGTTTATATGAATTTTTCTCATAATTCTGAATTTCATGTTTCTTATAATGTTAAAATTCACATATGACATAATTTATGGCTATGTAAAATTAAAAAGAATACCTATTTTCACCCTTTTGTTTCACAGGTTTCACTGACATACTTTCTAATACAAAACTGTCCTGAGATATTTAAAGATGCCACCAATTCAGTCTTGTGGAAGAGATCCATGATTTTCTACAACAATACTGGGGACAATGCTGTGAATTGCAATAATGTCTCGGGGGACAGTGACAACATTGTGGGTGAGAGCTCTCTGGGAGCTCCATGAGAACATGGCAGATCCTCCATCTGGGATCACTGGCTTTGCTGAGAAACAGATAGCAAGGCCACCAGATGTGAAAGAAGATGCTTAGACAGTGTCAGTTCTAGAGCTCAGGGGCCAGTACCAAGAACAATGTTGTACTGCCCACGACTCTACTGCCTCTGCCTTTTCAAGGCTTCCACAGTTCAGGAGCAGTTTCGTAATGTCTTGAGACCAAAGAAAAGTTGAGAAGAGGTCCCTAACATACAGAATTGCTTGTTCAAATCATAACTGCTTGAGAGACATCATGCTATGATCCATTGTGTGGATTCATTTTCTAACCTAATTTAAATGGGGCCTTTTCATATGAGAGTACCTCACAAATTCTATGGAAACATGGAATTAAAATGTCAGGCTTATGGCACAAAACATATTCAAATCAATGTATAATTTTTCATAATATGTATTTTTGACATGTGAAAATATTTTTGATCAACATGAAGTCCTACTTTAAAATTCTTTCATCCATAAACTTCTTGAAGTGCTCTCAGACATATCATTAATATGTCCAGATTGAAACTCATTGAAGAGGCTCACAGTATTGCCTGTTTTATATCTGGCTCCTTTGACACTCTGCGGTACCTGAAGCATCCCATGTTTCCAATGCTCTTTGAAAGGGTGTGAAATGAAGCAGCATCACTGAGGAGCAAAGCACTTGCTCTGATGTCATACAATTGTTCTGGCAGCTAGAACCCTGTGCCATCATTGAGTAGTGGCCCTGTCTTTGGCAGTTATTCTGTCACTCAGACTCATACCTGTAAAATATGGGATGAAGGAATATGCATTTTACGATTGCTTTAAGGATTAAAGATGATGAATGCAAAACAAATTAGTTTAAAAAGAACATCACAAAATATGACTAGTAGAAATCCCCATGAGCCTAGAAATTTGTACCATTGAATCCTAGGTAGATGTAGCTAAGAGACATCCAGCAATTTGTTAAGGGTGAGTTTAGATGTAGGACTTGGGGGCATGTATCATCATGAGTCCCTTCCTATGTTTTCCAATCAGTGGTTTTATCATATTCATCTTATTGCTTAGAGGAAATATTTTGGAAAGCTTATTTGATCAGGAATTGACCTGACTCCATTATATGAGAATATTGATAACCAAGGCAATCTGTTTTTTTCTTCCACAGATACTAAGGAGGTGAAATCTCTTGATTGCCAACCCACGGACTTGATGCTGATTAAAACAAGTGAAGAGCTGAAGGGTGACTCTGAGGCCACCTTTGATATGGGCCCACCCAGCTTTGTGTCAGAATTTTTACTAGGTTAGAATCTCCATAATTACTTAACCACTTTGATTTTTCCTGAACTCCCCTTAACAATACACTAATAACTTCTTTTAAAAAAACTTTGCAAGATGTTTTTTACTTTGGATGAAATCTTCCATTTCTGTAAAGAAAGAATTGAACTTCATGATAAAGGATTGGACATGAGGCACCTTAAGCTAAGACAACCTTTTTGCTTTATGGTTTTTGATTATTTGTTCTCAGCTGAACACTGTATGAACAATTTCCAAGTTTCCAGCTCACCCTATTGGATCTTTTTTTCCTTCTCTTTTAGCTAAGAGGACATTTCCTGCAGAAATGTACTCAGAGATAAAAATAAAAAAATATAAATTAGAATTGAAAACAGGAGTTTATTTGGCCAAAAATTTTAAATCCATACATCATTTTCTCATAAAATATATTTTAATAAATTTTCCCATGAAGCTTCAAAACATTCATGGAATATGTATTATGACTAATAGATAAATGGATTCAAAACCTATCATATCAATATTAGAAGTTGACATGAGTCAGTAATCTGAGAATATTTATACAAATTTTTAGACAACAAAAATTTAGACAACCTTTTGGTTTCTTTTCCACAGATAACCTGGTACCGATTCTGGTGCCTACCCCTGTTTCAAGCATCGATACTGATTACACAGATCACATAGAGGAAGACCTCAGATCCATAACTGGTATGGACCCATCCAGCTCTCTGTCTTCTATTTTGTAAATCACTGATGATTAGAATCTGCACTGTTATCATGACTCTTGTTATTCCTTGCTTCCTTTAATATTACACTAAGAACTTTGCCAAAAATATCTACAAGATTTTTCTCACTGCTTCTCACAGCATGTGTCCAGAAAGAACTGAATTTCCTGGTACAGGACTGGACACAAAACATTGTAATTTAAGACAACTTTGTAGCTTCATGTTCTTCATGTTCTTCAATGATTGACTCTCAGCTGGACACTGGATGAGCATTTATGATGTTGCCTCCTCATCCCATCTGATCTCCCCTTCTCCTTTATGCCAGGGGACTTCACATATTTCATTCAAAAATGGTATTTAAAGTTAAAAATAAAATATAAAGATGGAATCTATGTATTTATTTTGGTCAAAATCATTTTTAAATCCATGCATAGTTTTTTCATAATGTATATTTTCATAAACTTTTTTCATGGAGCTTAAAAACTTAAGAAAATACTTATCATGAGGAAGCAGTGCATGTATTTAATAATTTTTTGTGCCAATACCAGAAGTTGAGTCTGGCATCTGAGAATATTCATTCTAAGCCAACTTTTTTTTTTTTTTTTTTTAACAGAGGAATTGCAGACACCGCTGGAGTCCTGCTCAAGCATAGAGACTGATGAGGAGGCACAAGTTGTGGAAGTTGACAAGGCCCCACCTGGTACGAGTCTACCCAGCTCTCTGCTATCCATTTTCTGAGTTATGAAGATAAGAATCCCTGTTACTACTTCTTTTGTTTTTGCTATACTTTCATTAACATTACCTCAATAACACTTTCTCAAAAATGTTAAGGCCCACCTTGCTCTCTGTCCTCTATTTTCTGATCTCCATAGATATGAATCTCCAGCACTACCTTGGATCTTGCTTTTGCTTCATTTCCTTTATCAGTGTGTTAAGGACTATTTCCTCAAAGTGTCTGCAGGCTTTCTCTGAGTTTAAATTAAGGCCACACATTCCATCCAACAATAACCAAATTTCTGGTAAAATGATATCCATGAGGTACTATCTACTAAGAGAAGGCATTTTTGATCATGTTTTTAGATCATTTATCTTTAGTTCATCACTCACTTTTCAGGCATTAATTGTGAAACTAGGCCCTTCTGAGAAGTCAATGGTGTTTTTTTGTTTTTGTTTTTTTTTTTTTTTTAGATTTATTTATTTGAAAGAGTTACACAGAGAGAAGGAGAGGCAGAGAGAAAAAGGTCTTCCATCCACTGGTTCACTCCCCAAATGGCTGCAATGGCCAGAGCTGTGCCGATCCAAAGCTAAGATCCAGGATCCAGCATCCAGGAATCAGGATCCAGGAGCTTCCTCTGGGTCTCCCACGTGGGTGCAGGGGCCCAAGGACTTGGGCCATCCTCCACTGCTTTGCCAGGCCATAGCAGAGAGCTGATTGAAAGTAGAGCAGCTGGGACTCGAACCAGCACCCATATGGGATGCTGGCACTGCAGGTGTCAACTTTACCTGCTATGCCCCAGCACTGGCCCCAAGTCAATGGTGTTTTCTAAAGTCTCTGTTGCTAATAGTCAGTTCTCTTCCATCAGGGCAAGTGCAAATTTTTGTAGATGGTATGTTGTTGCAGGCTTCATCATTAACATCCTGTTGTCACTCCTTAAAATTTGCAAACTGCTGATTTTTTTGAAGACATTGTCCTCATCACTTTTTCATAAAGCATCAGTGAGTCCACCAGCATTCAACCCATGATCCATATAAACCTTGTCTTAGTTCTTACATCAATATTTGCTGAATAAAGATGCCATAACCTTGCAGGTGTCTGAAACTATCCTGTTGAGGCGTGTTGTAACAAGTTGGTATGAATACATTATTGTGCAAAGTTAATGAAATGTGCTTCATGTGACATCTATGCATGCATTTAAAAGTGTTTGAATAAAAATAAAGTTTAAATTGCATTTCCACAGACATTTAGAACTTCCTCAGACATATTTGATAAAATACCTAATCCATCTTTCCATTTCTACCATTTTTAGACATATTCATATACCTAGTTGTTTATTGTAATATATATGCTTCTTATGGATGCAATAAGAATGATTCCATAACACATATCGCTTATGTAACCATTCATTTGCTTGATGACACATGTTAGTACTTTAGTGAAGATTCAGCTGAACAGTTCTTTTGTATGAATCTCAGTTATTCATGGGCTTAGAATCAACCAGAAGCTTGACCATGGGACAACTGTGTGTCCTTAAGTGTAGGTGCATCAGGTTGCATTAAACTGGACAAGCTATATATTAACATAAAATTTGAATAAAACTTTGCACATGTTACATACAGAAATAGGCCCTTGGATTTAATAATGCATTGACTTTCTTCTTTCTTCTTTCTCTTCTTTGAAAATGGCACAGAAATGAATTCTAGGTAGATCTGACATTTTTCTTGCCTGCATCTTTCCTAGAAACTACTAAACTGGATGCAGTATTAGGATTGAGTCAAATGAAGTCCAGTCTGCTTTGGTTCAAATGAGTGAGAACTGAAATTACTTGGATCAGGGCTTATATGAACCAAAACTTCTGCTAAGTAGTCTATAATTCAGACTGGTATCATGAACAGGCAACAGAACCAGGAGCCTCTTGATCTTTCTTACCACCAGGAGAGTTTCCCTCATGTGTATGCAAAGGTGATACACTCAATATCCTTGAAGTGGCTAGTAGATGTGTGTTAAAGTCTGATTATGGAACACAGCCATCTATCAGGCTACACTTTGGCTCCTCAGTTGAATTTTACAGTGTTTGCTGTAAGGGGATTACTTGAGAAAATGTTAAGATATCTTATTGAGAAGGCATGCACACTTCAGCAATAAATCCTTTGAACTCAGTTGTTTGTGACTGATCACCTTTTCTTTGTTTTTATTTATTTATTTATTTATTTTTTGACAGGCAGAGTGGACAGTGAGAGAGAGAGAGAGAGACAGAGAGAAAGGTCTTTCTTTGCCGTTGGTTCACCCTCCAATGGCCGCTTTCATTTCACCCTCCAATGGCCGCTGCGGCTGGCGCACTGTGGCCAGTGCACCGTGCTTATCCAATGGCAGGAGCCAGGTGCTTCTCCTGGTCTCCCATGGGGTGCAGGGCCCAAGGACCTGGGCCATCCTCCACTGCACTCCCTGGCCACAGCAGAGAGCTGGCCTGGAAGTGGGGCAACCGGGACAGAATCCGGCACCCTGACTGGGACTAGAAGACAGTGTGCCAGCGCCACAAGGTGGAGGATTAGCCTACTGAGCCGCAGCGCCGGCCTGATCACCTTTTCTTTGAAAAGCCACTCTTGATCAGCATTCATTTTGCAGAGACTGCTGATAAGTTAGAAATCATTTTGGTTCACTTGGTCAGATGTCACAAGGCACAAGACCATAGAGGATCATTGCACACAACCAAGGACACCAACTGCAAATGTGGGTTATCTATTAGCTGCCTGAAGTTGCCATCCCTACAGATGAGGGGGCCAGAGAATGACTAAGGAGTAGGCTCAGGCAACTTGTGTGTGGAAGGGTGGATTCCTATGATGGGAGATAGTTGGCAATTGCTAGGCATTCCAAATGCCAGGGAAGATAAATGAATTGGGGGAGAATTACTATGAGATAAGATGATCATCAATGTCCAATTGGTTTGAACACCAAATGCCTTTTACTTTTTCAAGTGAGATTTTACCCATGAATTTACTATAAGCTTAGCTTCAGGAAACTTGCACCTTTATATATTAAAAACCTCATGGTACAATGCAACAAGCTGTGGCTAGCACTGTCTAACAAGTATTATCACCACAAAAGTTGAACATGAGACTGTTCTAGATTTCCTTACCAGTTTCTAGGAGATGGGGAAGGAGAGCACATGGGTTCTGGGAGCCAATTTCAGAATGTAGACCTTCCTACACAACAAAGGATACAATTTCTCCCTTTCTAATTACTCAACACATGTGCCATAACCTGGAAATGCTGTAAATGAGTATCTATGACTTCAACTCTGCAACTAATCATCTCATTTCTTCTTCAGATCCCCACCTGGAACCTACTCACAGTGAACATTCTTTAAGAAAGTGGCTGAATCAGTGGGGCTCTTATGGAAGCAGGGACAGCTCACTTGAAGAATTTACCCTGCCCACACCTGAGCCACCTCAGCTATTTGGGTCTCTGATCCAAGATGTTTGCAAGAATGACAAGTTGCCCAGACCTCTCTTGGTAGGTCTCATTTTGGTTTTCAGTAACCCGTCTTTGTTGAGAGAACTTGGAGGGGTCAAGTCTCCTCATCAAAATCTGTCCCCTAGTGGAGAAAACATGAGATAGCCACCATATTTGGCTGATAAGCTTTGTTCATGCTATTGCAATACAGACAATCTCATTTAGGTATTGCAGAGTGAAAAAAGCAAGTCTATGTTTCGGCAAAAAGACCCTATACTCTTGCACAGAAAAATTAAAATGGGCTCTGTGTTTGAGTCTCTGTGAGTCCACCTCCCCTTCACATTCTCCTTGGATTCTTAAGAACCAGAATCATCTGCTAATCAGAAGTTTCCTGTCATTTCCTCTTCCAGACAATTTAATCTTACCACTCAAAATGTCTCACATGTATTACGTTTGTCTCTTCAGGGCTTCAACATAAAAATTCATCCCCTGGCATGTGTGAATACTTCGTTCTAAAGGAATTTGTGAATAGAAAGCTACAGGTTGAGGCCTATAAAAGTTGGGGTACTACGTTGTGAGTGGTACATTTATTGAGGGTTCAGCCAAGCTCATCTCTTAATGTAAGGATTTGTAGGCTAGATGTGAAGAAATTCATCATGTCAGCTACATGGCAGATGCTGCACTAGACTTTGCACCTTCCATAAGCGTATGTAGAGGAAATCTGTATTGACATCCCCATGTCACCAAAGGAATAAAAGTCTTAATGAAGTTCTTTATTGTGACCAAACTCACTGAGTAAACAAATGGCATACTTGATTGAAAATGTTGCAGAATAACTGACTCTGAAACTTACTGTTCTTCTGCATTCGACATGTAAATAGGGCAGTAGGAAATTTAAAAAAAAAACTTGATAAAAGGGAATGCAATCAGAAGGTTTCAGAGAAGACAGTTTTCAGCTAGGTTTTAAAGGAGAAGACAACTCTAAGAGGCAGAAATGGAGTATATAATCACTCTAAAGGGAGTATAACATGGAAATGGATCTAGAAACAAAATGTTCACCCTTGGGGACAATCATTGGGAAAGTTGGATTTAGAGGTGTAAATTCATTGGAAAGGACAACACTGTTAAATCAAGCATTAACATGTTTTGTTGTTTGAACATAGAATGACTGGTGGATACAAATATATTCAGACACCAAAATGAAATCTTCATAGTTATTTTCATTCCATTCTCTGTAGAGCTGTAACCTTTCATACTTTTGGTACCTTTCATACCAGAGACATACATGTGTTCTGGGTTTGTGGAAATGGGATGTCATGTAATTTTATACCCTTTATTTCACACACAGGATATGCTTTTCATAATTGAGCACAAAAGTCTGTGCACACTGGGCATGTTTAGAAAACATGGCAATCGGAAATCATGTAGAGCACTGCAGAAGAAATTGAATTTGGGACGCCAGGTGAATTGGAAGAGGCAGTCTGTTTTGGTGATTGCAACCACCTTCATGGTAGGAAAAGTTTTACCATCACCTATTTATACTATCGGTGCTGTATGGTGGGTTTCACTCATTATGGTTGCCTAAGAACAATAGTAGGCCTAAAGATTTAAGCTTGCTTTCTTTCTTTCTTTCTTTCTTTCTTTCTTTCTTTCTTTCTTTCTTTCTTTCTTTCTTTCTTATTTTTGACAGGCAGAGTGGACAGTGAGAGAGAGAGAGAGACAGAGAGAAAGGTCTTCCTTTTTGCCATTGGTTCACCCTCCAATGGCCACTGCGGCTGGCGCACCGTGCTGATCTGAAGGCAGGAGCCAGGTGCTTCTCCTGGTCTCCCATGGGGGTGCAGGGCCCAAGCACTTGGGCCATCCTCCACTGCACTCCCGGGCCACAGCAGAGAGCTGGCCTGGAAGAGGGGCAACCGGGACAGAATCCAGCGCCCTGACCGGGACTAGAACCCCGGGTGCTGGCACCGCAAGGCGGAGGATTAGCCTATTGAGCCACGGCGCTGCCAAGATTTAAGATTCTGAAACCAGTGTCACAAAGTACATGTTGATGGCAACTACTTCATTGGTTGTTGAAAGCCCCATGGACTGCATATGCTTTCTTTGATCATCAGAGATGACCCTGTCCTTGTTCATCCTCAACAATCCATATAGAACTAATATTATTAATAATGCTGTTCCCAAAATCATGTCAAAACTTATCCTTCCTGATACAGAATGAGAATCCAAACAAACCTTCTGGATTTGATGATTTTCACACCATATTATCATCAAGCTCTCTTTTTAAAAAAATTCTCTTAAGCTTTGAAAGCTGTTACAGTATTTGCTTTACACTGAATCAACAAAGGTTAAAAAAAGGGGGGGCCATCGAAACCTCCATTTATTTAATGATGATTTTTTTCCCCTGTCCCCTGTGCCTGCACTTTAAAAGTGGTATAGGAACAATTTCACCATTTTTGCTTTCTTTCAGTTTCATGAACTCTGGTATGCTTGGTTAGTAACTATTTAATTTAACATACTATCCATGGTACTAAAAGTAGAGTGACTTTCTCTCAACACAAGCCTTGCTTTGAAAATGACTCTGAATTCAGGTGTAGTACCCAAGTTAGTTCAGAATTCTGAATATTTAGTTAATCTCTATGGAAAATAAATATATTTTAAAAAGATGAGGCTAAATCACAAGTATCTGCTATATTTCTATAAGAGAAAATAAAAGAGCAGAGAAAAAATGAATCAATCCATCTTGCTGCTTTTTAAGAGCTATGTACAAAATATGTCACTGTAGTGATGATTAAAAATAAATTTCCCAAATTCCATTAATATGAGACAGTGTTTCATCTTTCTTAGTCAAATAGGCCATAGGATAAATAGCAACAGTGTCATAATGACTTGTAGCTACGCTAATGCTACAAAACAACAAGTTGAGTTTGATCCTCTGTAAGGTACATACATGAACTGGATTTAATTTTCCTGCAAGACTTAGAGTTATCCTCTGAAGACTTTGTAATCAGGACCTTCTATGATTACCAAGTATGACAACTAGAAAATTGTTTTAGAGAAGAAATAGATATATAACCAGGGGCACATTGATTTTGTCATTCAGTTGTCTAGAAGCAGAGACCCAATAGCAAATATCTTTGGCATACTCTTCTTCGGTTGTGTTGTGACTTTAATAACCAGTTCCCAGGGCCAGCACTCTGACATACCCAGTTAAGCCACCTCATGCAGTGCCAGAATCCCATGTAGGCACTGGTTTGAGTCCTAGCTGCTCTATTTCCCATCCATCTGCCTGCTACTATTGTTCCTGGGAAAGCAGCAGAAGGTGGCCCAAATACTTGAGCCTTTAAAAAACCCATGTGGGACACCCAGAGCAAACTTCTGGCTTCTGGTTTCAGATTGGCCCAACTCCCACCATTGCTGTCATTTGGAGAATGAACTACAGATGGAAGACCTTTCTCTATCTTTCTCTCTCTCTCTCTCTCTCTCTGTAATTCTACCTTTCAAATAAATAATAAATAATAAATAAATATTTTTTTTAAAAAATCCAGCTTTTCATCTGGTTTAAGATATCAGAAAGAAGGCACATGATGCAAGTGTGTGTTCCTGTAGTTTGCATCACCAAAAGTGCCTTGAGTTTGGCAAACTCCCAGAACCAGCCACAGCTGGAGGATTTCTTCTCTCCACAGACTGATCCAACTCCACAAAATACCTGCTTAACACATATTATTGATATGGGTGCTATTGCAGACCAATGACATAGTAAAGTTTTACTGGAATGGGCCTGTGTCTTCTGA
The DNA here is from genome assembly GCA_949820135.1 of Sylvilagus floridanus. Classification (NCBI taxonomy): domain Eukaryota; kingdom Metazoa; phylum Chordata; class Mammalia; order Lagomorpha; family Leporidae; genus Sylvilagus; species Sylvilagus floridanus. The sequence goes on along the minus strand of OX463224.1, from coordinate 15,981,166 downwards.
CTTCATTGCTTCATCTCAAGTACTACTGACTGTGTCTGGGACAAATAATAGCTCAATGAATATTAAAATGTATGAACCTTCATTGGATTATAATGATGATAGTTGCCTGGACACATTTCTTTTTTTTTCTTTTTTTTAACTTATATTTAATGAATATAAATTTCCAAAGTACAGCTTATGGATTACAATGGCTTCCCCCCCATAACTTCCCTCCCACCAGCAACCCTCCCCTTTCCCGCCCCCTCTCCCCTTCCATTCACATCAAGATTCATTTTCAGTTCTCTTTATATACAGAAGATCAGTTTACTATATATTAAATAAAGATTTCAACAGTTTGCCCTCACTTAGCAACAAAAAGTGAAAAATACTGTTGGAGTACTAGTTATAGTATTAAGTCACAATGTACAGCACATTAAGGACAGAGATCCTACATGATATTTTTTATTTTAAAAAATAAATCAATTTTAAAAATTGATTAATTTTCTATGCAATTTCCAATTTAACACCAAGTTTTTTTTCCATTTTCAATTATCTTTATATACAGAAGATCGATTCAGTATATACTAAGTAAAGATTTCATCAGTTTGCACCCACACAGAAATACAAAGTGTAAAACTACTGTTTCAGTACTAGTTATAACATTACTTCACATTTCTTAAACCAACTACTCATGCTTAGATAAAGAATCTGAAATTTCAGAAAGTTTCATGGGCTCACTTTCACAATATTAACATTGTGTATCAGTGCCTTAAATGAGCAAACTTTCCTTGAATCCACTAGGAAGCTCATCTATAGTCTGGGTAACCAAAGGCCTGGATTAGTGATATATCTAAATTATGCTTAAAATCCTTCTTGTGGGGATTGTACATGTTTCAACCAATGGATGTAAAGAATAACTTGTAGATAAAAACTAGGCATATGGTGATATATGCAAGGCCTTTCTGCTTATAACTATAAAGAGGGGCCAATGCTGTGGCTAGTAGGTTAAATCTCTGCCTGCAGCACAGGCATCTCTTATGGGTGCCAGTTCAAGTTCCAGTTACTCCACTTCTGTTCCAGCTCCAAGCTAAAGGCCTGGGAAGGCAGTGGAAGATGGCCCAAGTGCTTGGGGCCCTGCACCCACAAGGGAGACCCGGAGAAAGGTCCTGGCTCCTGGCTTTGGATTGGCCCAGCTCTGGCCATTGTGGCCATCTGAGGAATGAACCAGCAGATGGAAGACCTTTCTCTCTGTCTCTCCTTCTCTGTCTATAATTCTACCTCTCAAATAAATAAATTTTTAAAATAAAAAGACCTATAGAAAGATTAATTTCCATAAAGACATGAAGAATGAGACTGTGATGTGAGTTTTCTCCCTTTGAGAACACACAACTCAAATCAGAAACTTTCATCTTCACTTTCCAAGTGCATGTGAGTGTATGCATGGGTGTAGATATTTATTTCATCTGATTCCAAACCTTTACTGCTGGAAATTAAAACTAGTGGGCATGAAATAAACAGGCTAAATGTGTATGTTTATTTCTTATCAAGAAAATAGTAGAAGTAATGATGACTCAACAACAGATCTTAACTAGTTTGTAAGATGTTTCTAAGAAAGGAAATGTCAGATGATGGCAGTAGACTTTGTCTCCATTCCCACCACTGCCTAGACACCTTGCATGTATTCTCTGTTTTTGGATACAGAAAATCCACATGCATGCTTATGTAGAGCAAATTAAGTGGAGAGTTGGAGATAGTCTTGGACTGTCATAGTTTGGTGACTGTGAAGAACATTGGAACTAAACTCAAAGCATCAAAAGTTTTCTTTCCAGGTTAGCCAATGGCTGTTCCCATGAGAATAATATGATTTCTTTCTTTCTTTTTTTTTTTTTACCTATATAAGAATTTTCTTTCAAACATTCCTGGAAGTCTTCTTACGGACCATCTTTATGATAGCTGGCTTCATGTTTTGGATGAAGGAAACAAGAAAACTCAAATAGCAGCATTTCAAAGGTGATAATGCAGTAATTATCTGGGGCTTTCTAAAAAAACCTCCATATTTTCTTAAAAAATCAGCTTCTATTTTGCCGTTTTATCAGAAATCATTGGCTTAAGACAGAAGCTAGAGTAATAATCGAGTAGTAGTCTTTGTGTAACATTATCAAAAAGTCAGCTAGCCAGAGAATTCTAAAAGTGGTTCAGGAATTTAATTGAATGACACATTTGTGTGTACATTAATACCTGGCATGAGTCTTAGACAATTAATAATTCTTGCACTCTTAGAAACCTTGTGCTATTACTTTAAATAGCAAAGGAGTTATTTTTATTTAATTTCTGTTTAAATTTATCAAGCAGCTTTCAGTTGGCTATATTCTAGAGTACAATGACTGTTTTAAATATGCTTCTATTAAATTCAGTTCTAATGGTATTTGCTGCACTTAGCATATAATGAAGTAGATTCAGAGAAATATTACAGAAAATATTTTGAAGACATTTTGCTACATTCACCAGTATTTTAACTTGGTTGTGCCAATGGCATTAAAAGCATTTTGCTCCACTTCATCAGTAAGTACAATGTTTTAAATTAAAGTTCTTGCTTTAAGAACACATTTTTCTGTTTTTAGGCTTTTCACACTACTTCCAATACCCAACGCTACTATCTTACAGTCCATGTTTGGCTCCTTATTCAAAATAGCCATGAATTCAACATCTTTTAATGAAACAGTGTCTGACCTGTCCAAGCATGTAGCTCTAAGCCTGCTTTGGCCACGTATTTCCAACATTTCAGAACGAAAAACAGAATGGCGAAGAAAGGTAATTGCATGTCTAGTTTTTACCCGTAGGGAGCACTGTCTCTACTTTGTGTCTAAAATTCAGTATATTCATTCTGATGGATCATTTTCAAGTACACACTTCAGGTACTCCTCTGGAATATATTCATCTTTCTTGCATTCACTAATGGATTGGGAGAGCATCGAGTCACTTTTTTCCATCCAAGAATCAGAACAACAGATTCAAGATAAGCTTTAGAAAGAAAAAAGTCATAATAGAAATGAAGCTGGGCTTTGATGTTGTAGGAAACAAGGTTCTATACTGGCATCACCACTGAGTGTGACATTGAACACTGTTTCCCAGCTGAGGTTTCTTTATTTATGTACTGGTTATAATTACAGTGATAGAAGAACTGGGTGACACTGCCTGAATGTTCTGGGCAGTATGGGTGCACCCATTGAGCTTGCTCTGCTAATTGTGACTCATACAGAGATATGAATCTGATTTCTGCTCTGCTGGAAGAACATAAAAATGAGCCTACACTAAGCATTGAGAAACTGAAAAATAGATCTCTAAAAATTAAGCATAGGAATGTGAGAGGGAGGTGGAGGATGGGAAGAAGCATGGATGGGCAGCAGGTAGGGGAGGAAGTGTCACTATGTTCCAAAATCTGGGTATTTGAAATACATGAAACTTTCATAACTTAAATAAAATTTAAAAAGAATGAGCCTAAGATTCCAGACAATGGAGTGACAACATGACAAAGTCAGGCTCATCGAGAAAGTAAGGCAGAAGGCTGAGGTGAGGTGGGGCAGTGCACAAGGAGAGACTGCAGTCAGACAAGCAGACATTTTTTCTCCACCTGCCTCCTTTTTGCCAATAGAAGCTGCTGAGAATCTCTGCTTCCCAAGTACAGACTACTTTGAAATTGAGATTCCCAAGTTTGTGTCTATTGGGTGCTATATGAATATTAAAATGTGACTATACTTTTCACCTCAAACCTCCTAATTGAAAATATCATATCTCTAAAAATGTAGTCATTGATGTAAACTGCTCACAAAAAAGGTGCAAACTGAAAGTGTTAATCCGTGAATTCAAAGAATTTAGATATATGTTGTACAAATACTCTCAAAACTGATAATGTTTCATAGAGAAAAATGGGTTCATATGTTTTAATATCAATGCTGAATTTTTGGAGTTTCACATTTTTGTTAGATCCACAATTCATGTATGAAATATGGTTTATAGTGATGCAAAATATAAAAATACATTTTATTTTGGCCTTTGTGTTACAGGTTGCCCTTGTTCAATTTTTAATTGAAAATTATGTGAGGATTTTTAGGAGTGACATCTTCACCTGCGTTGGAGAAATCACAATAGATCCAAAAAGCTACCCTGCAACTGCAGGTACCCTGGATCATTTAATTGCCTTTGGTTAGACTGCTATGTACCTACCTAGACTCTATTGAGTAGTATATTATGTAGCCCAGTCAAAGAGGTGCAAGTAGTATTGTTCATGTACAAACTGAGCCAACTGAAGCTCTAAAAATTTTGATTATCTGTTCCTATAAGTGGCATAATGAGGAGACCTTCCTGATCTCTGACAACCAAGAGTGCTGCCCTCATGTGTGTGCAATGGTGATGCACACAATGCCCATCAAGTGCCCAATGTATGTGTCTTTAAGTTGGATTTTGGAAACACAGTCATCTATCAGGCTACACCATGACTTTTACAATGTTTTAAATTAAAGTTCTTGCTTTAAGAATGCATTGAGTTGACTCAGTTTATGATTTGGTGTAAGGAGGTTAACTGAGAAAACATTTAGATACCTTATTGAGAAGGTATGCACCTGAGCAGTAAATCCTTGGAATTCAGCTGTTTGTTACTAATCACCATTTCTTTGAGAAGCAACCCTTGATCAGCATTCAGTTTGCAGGGGCTGCTGATCAGTAAGAAAGCATTTTGGTTCACTTGGCCAGATGTCACAAGGAACAAGGCCATTGAGGATTATTCCACACAACCAACGACACCAACTGGTGAAAGAGGAATAAGGTCACCCACTGACTTGCCTGAAATCCCCAGCCTTCAGGAGGAAGGGGCCAGAGAATAGCTGAGGAGTAGGCTCAGAAAACTTGTGCAAAGAAAGATTCTTGTGATTGGAGATAGTTGGCAGTGGTTAGGCATTCCAAATGCAAATAAGAAATCCCAGGGGCCTGTGCCATGGCTCATTTGGTTAATCCTCCTCTTGCAGCACCAGCATCCCATATGGACACTGGGTTCTAGTCCTGGTTGCTCTTCTTCCAGTCCAGCTCTCTGCTGTGGCCCAGGAGGGCAGTGGAGGATGGCCCAAGCACCTGCATTTGTGTGGGAGACCAGGAAGAAGCATCTGGCTCCTGGCTTTGGATCGGCGCAGTGCTGGCCGTAGTGACCATTTGGGGAGTGAACCAATGGAAAGAAGACCTTTATCTCTGTCTCTCTCTCACTGTCTATAACTCTACCTGTGAAATAAAAAAAAGAAAGAAAAAAGAAATCCCAAAGTGAGAGGAGCCTGACTATGAACAGAGATGATTATCAGCTTCTGATTTATTTGGAATACCAAAGCCTTTTAGCTTGTCAAATGAGACTTGATAATGAACATGCAGTTTAAACTTAGCATCAGAAAACTTGCAACTCTAAATGGCTAAAAACCTCACTGTATAATGCAACAAGCTGTGGCTAGCCTTGTCTGGCAAATATTCCCACTAAAGAATTGAACATGAAACTGTTCAAACTCTAGATTTCATTAGCAGTTCTATGATATGGGAAAGTAGAACATATTCTCACCACTTGGGTGCTGGGAGCCATTTCAGGGTTTAGACATTTCTATACAACAAGAGATGCAATTTCTAGCCACTTCAATATGTGTGCTATAGCCTGGTAATGCTGTAAATGAGCATCTCTGACTTTAACTTTGCATCTAAACCTCTCATTTCTCCCTTAGATTGTCACATGAAGAGAACTCAAACGAAATATTCAATAAGAAAGTGGCTGAATCAGTGGGGCCTTGGTAGAAACAAGGATTTACAGCCCAAAGAGCCTGTCCCGAGCTCACCTCGGCCAGTTCGGCTATTTGAGTCTCTCATTCAAGATGTTTGTAAAGATGACAAACTGCCCAGATCTCTACTGGTAGGTCTCATTTTGGTTTTCAATAACCCACCTTTGGAAGGGTCAAGTCTCCTCATCTGTCTGTCATCCAAGTGGAGGAATGATTAGATAGCCACCAGCATTGGCTAAGAAGCTTTATTCATGCTACTTCAATGAAGGAAAATCTTATGTAGGCATTTCACAGTGATAAGGAAAATTCAGCAGGAAAGAAGATACTGCTTTCTATGTCACTGACTTCAGCAAAGCACCCCATACACATGCACAGGAAATTCCCAGTGGGCTCTGTGTGTGAGTCTCTATGAGTCCACCTCACCTTCACATTCTCTATTTGTCTTCTTCAGAACCTGAACTATCCACTGATCTTAAGTTTCTTATCATTTTCTCTTCTATACAATTCAGTCTTACCACTCAACATACCTCACATGTATTCCATTTATCTCTCCAAGGCTTCAACATAAAAATTCATCCTCTGGCATGTTTTACTCTTTCCACTCTAACAGAACTTGTGAAATGAAAGCTGCAGATTGGGGACTATTTGACTGAAAATTGGTGAACTATAATGTCAGTGGTAAATTTATTGAGGGCCCAGTATCTCACCAAGTTCACCTCTTAAGTAAGGGAATCTTAGACTAGAAGTGAAGAAACTCATAATGTCAGGTACATGGTAGATATGGCACTGGACTTTGCATCTTTCATGGTGAGTACTGGCAAATCTGTGAGTATCATCACCCCCAATAAAGGAAAGTCAGTAAAGTTCTTTTTTGTACTCAAGGTCAATGAGGTAGGCACTTGCTGGTGGTGTACTTGGCTGAAGATGCCCTAGAGAGAAAAAAAGACTGGGAAGGGAGCACGAGGTCCAAATAGTGGGATCCCTGCACCCATGTGGGAGACTGGGATGGAGTTCCTGGTTTCTGGCTTCTGTCTGACCCAGCCCTGGAGTTGTTTTGGCCATTTGGTGAGTGAATCAGCAGATGGCAGATCTTTCTCTGTTTCTCCATCACTGTTGTCACTCTGCCTTTCAAATGCATGCATACATAATTAAACAAGACAACAAAAAGAAAATGCCCTAAGATACTTGACTCTGAGAATTATTTTTCTGTATTTGTTATGAATATAGAGCAGTATGAAAGAAAAGACTAGTGACACAGGAATGCAATCCTAAGGTTTCTGAGAGGAGACAGGTTTTAGCTTTGGTTTTAAAGCGATGTGGCACACCAGGAGATAGAAATGGGGTATATAGTCACTTTGAGGGGAATAAAGGAATGGAAAGTAAATTTAGCAATATGATGTCCACAATTACGGACAATTATTGTGGCAGTTATTGTTTTTTGGGGAGAAAGAGTACATAACATTTGCTTATAAAAGAGCAATTCCATAGAGGCCTAGAAGCAGAGAAATTGAATTTAAAAAGTAAAAATTCACTGCAAAGGATGACATTGTTAAATCAAGCACTTAAGATGTTTTGTTGTATGAACATGGAATGACTCTGGGCACAAAGTGCATTCAGAGACACCAAAATAAGATCTCTAAATTTGATCTCCATTCTTGTTCTCCAGACCTGTAACCTTGTATGAAATAGCTTTCTGTCACAACAGGGGCATGCTTGTGCTTGGGACTTGTGGATATGAAATATCATATGATTTTATGCCTTTTATTTTATCCAAAGGATATGATTCTTTTAATTGAACAGAAAGGTCCACTTACAAAGGACATTTTCAAAAAACGTGGCAATGAGAAATCATGTAGAACCCTAAGGTACAAACTAAACTATGAACGCCAGGTGAACTGGGAGAGTGAGTCTGCTATTGATGTTGCAACTACATTAAAGGTAGGAAAAGTTCTAGCATCATCCATGTATGGTATGGAAGCTGTGGGATGGGTTTCCTTAATGATGATGATGATCCAAGAATAATAATAGACCTGTGGCATTAAAATTCTGAAAAATATGCTATAAAGTTCATATTAAAAGCAGCTACTCTAAGTTTAAAATCCCGTGGTTTACACACACTTTCTTGATCATCATAGATGACTGTGTCCTTCCTCAGCCTCAAGAACCAATACAAAAATACCACCATTTTTATTGCTACTCAAAAAAAAAAAAATACACTGTATATACAAAATCCTACCCAAATAAGTATCCTGCATTGGGTAACTTTCACACTATCTTTGTAACAAAGATAATTTTCCACACAAGACTTCTGAGCTTTTGAAAAATGGTAGAGAACTGTGCTGTAGCAGCACATATTCTGCTTCACAGTGAATCAACAAATACTCAAAAGAGCCATCAGAACCTCCATTCAGTTCCTCATCACCCTTTCCCCTGTTGCTTATGTCTGCTCTTTAAAAATGGTATATGAAGGATTTTTACCCTTTTTGCGTTCCTTCACTTTTACTACTCTGATATGCTTTGTTCGTAGTTATTACATTTAACACACTACCCTCAGTAGAGAGTGTAGAGTAACCTTGCTCCCAACATAAGCCTTTACCTTAAAATCTCACTATCAATGCAGGTGTAATAACCATAATTATTTCAGAAGACTGGACATTCAGTTCAACTCCATGAAAAATAAATACAGTTTTTAAATGATACAACTAAACCACAAGTATTTCAGTATATTTCTATATGCGAGAAATAGTAGAACAGAGAAAAAAATGAATTGATATATTTTACCACTTCTTAGAAGCTGTGTAGAAAAGTATGGTAGTATGGTCGTGACTTCAAACAAGTTCTGAAAATTCCACTGCAGTTATCCAGTTGATGTTTCCTTCCCCCTCCTCATATTTGGCCATAGGACACATAGCAGCAATATAGTAATGGCTCATTTTGACGTGACTGTGCTTAGACAATAATATGAATAACATGTTGAGTTTTACCTTCCCTCCCTGTAAGGTATACACATGAAATAAATTTAATTTCCAGCAAGACTCAGTGATTCTCCCTGAAGACTTTGCAATCTGATCCTTGATAACACCATGTCCTACAACTAAAGAACTGTTTTAGGGTGGGAATAGGAATATGAGCAGGGCTCACTGATTTCGCCACTGAGGTGTCTAGAAGCAGAGGCCTATCATGATTTCCTTTGCATCTTCTGCTTGGCTTGTGTTGTGGCTGTAAGAACTAGCTCCACGAATGTGCAGTGCCTCAGGATCCAGGAAACCACAGAAAAGACAAATGACCCAAGTGTTTGTTAGTGTGGTTTGCATCAGCTGCCCCGAGTCTACCAAACTCCCAGAGCCAGCCAGCGTTCAAGTGGTTCTGCTTTCCACATACTGGGCCCACTCCATGGAATACTCAGGGAACACTCCTTACTTCCATGGAAGTCTATTGGACACCGATCACACAGTAAAGATATTACTAGAATGAAACTCTTTTCATTGCTCTATCTTCAGTAGTAATTGTTTCTGGAACAAACAATAGCTCAACAATTATTAAAAATGAGTGAGCTTCATTGGCTTATAATGACGAAAGCTTCTTGGGTGCATTTCCTAAACCAGTTGCTATTACAAAGATTCATGGTCTGTGTAATGAGACCAGTGCAAACAACATTAGCAAGGGTCTATAACAAGTTCCCTACATGCCATCATAATGAAAACCTGAGAAAGTTTAGGATTCAATTTAATGGTATTAACATTATTCATCAACAGCGTAAGTAGACTGATCTTCCATGGCTCCACTTAGGAAGCTCATCCATAGCTCTGAAAGGCAAAGACCTGAAATTGTATTCTATCTAAATTATGATTGTTTCCTTTCTGTGGGGATTGTATGGTGCCAGCCAGTGGGTTGTGCAGAATAACGTGTAGGTAGGAAATGGGTATCTGGTAACCTGTGCTTACAACTGTAAAGAGTTGAATCTATAAAGACATGAAGAGTGAGGCTGTAATGATAGTTTTCTCCTTAGAAACCCACACAGCACAAGTCAGACGTCTTACTCCTCACTTTCCATGTGCATGTGACTGCATGGATGAGTGTGGGTACTTATGTTATTTGATTCTAAACATTTCCTGCTAAGAATTAAAAGCACCAGGCCTGAAATAAACAGGCTAAATGTGTATGCTTATTTCTTGTGAAGAAAGTAATTGAATGAGTATGATTCATCAGCAAATCTTGTTTGTACTAGTTTGTAAAATGTACCTAAGAAGGAATTGACAGATGATGGGAGGATACATTATTTTCATCCCCATCACTGCCTAGAACCTTCATTTATATTTCTACTTTTGGCCAGAGGAAGTCCAAGTCTGTGGCTTGATATGTGGAAATAAGTGGAGAGTTGGAAGCAAGCTTTTTGTAGGTCAGAGTTGGGAGTATCTGTGAAAAAATTGGAGACTAAACTGAGTACTTCAATTAAAGTTTTCTTGTAGATTAGCCAATCATGTTTTCCAGGAGAATAACTTTTTTTTTAATCTCTATAAGGGCTTTTTAGGAAGTATCCCAGGAAGTATATTCACAGACGACCTGTATGATAACTGGCTTCGTGTCCTGGATAAAGGTAATGAGGAGACTCAAGTAGCATCAATTCAGAGGTGAGGATACCAATAATCTCTTAAAAATATCAGCTATTTTTGCACTTTATCCATTAAAATCATGACCACTGACAAAAGAGTTTTTGGTCACACAGATGGAGGCCAGTTTAGAAAGGTATGCAGGTCATGCATGCTGCTGTCATTCATTTGTTTCTCTTAACATTATTAATACGGAGTCCTTGACCTTTGTACTCATCCTGAACATACTGCCTTGATACAAGAGGAAATTCATAGCTTCAAGTCAAAGGCAAGAGGCCCAACTAATCATCAGTCTTTGTGTATCATTGTCAATGTGTTAGCTAACCAGAGAAGTCCAGTGGAGGTCTAGGAATTGAATTCATGACATGTTTATGTATACAGTCCTAAGCTGTGATGAGTCTAGTTGATAACTGGTAACCTGTGTACTCTTGCCATGAGTGGCATTCTTATGCTACTATCTTACAAAGAAGCAAAGGGGCCCCTTCTACTTAATTTCTGTTTACATTCATCAAGAAGCTTTCAAGTGGTCAAATTCTGGAATTTAATAAATATCTTAAATATGCTTCTGTTACATTAGATAATAATGAGATTTGCTCAATTTAACACGTGACATAGTAGATTAGAGGAAATATTGCCGACAATACTTTGAAGACACATTAGGACATTGACCAGTACTTTCATTGGGTTTTGCCAGTGACAAACAAAACATTTAGTTCCTTTTCTCTGGATGTACAATGTTTTCAATTAAAGTTCTTGTGTTAAGAGTATACTTTTCTATGTTCAGACTTTTAGGTAAGCTGCCAAAATCAAACTTTAAACTCCTGTGTTCCCTATTTGGTGTCTTAGAGAAGATTGCAAAGCAGTCATCTTTGAATAATATGACAGCTTCAAAGTTGTCATCTTGTGTAGCTCCAAGTCTTTTTTGGCTACGTGGTTCCACAATGTCAGCAAGAAGAAAGGAAAGAAGGAGAAAGGTAATTAGATGTCGCATTTGTATGCCCTAGGGAGCACTGTCTCCACTTTGCATTTACAGTTCACTATCTTAATGCTGATGGACCATTTTAAGTTCTCACTTTAGGCACTCCTCTGGAGGGCCATAGTCATTCATTCTTCTGGCGGTTGTGGGCAGGTGGGATAGTAACCAAGACATTGATAGTAGGGAGTCATTTCTTATTTCCCATCTGAAAACCAAACACGAGACTGATGGTAGTGTAAAGTAAGAAGAGAGTCACATGATGTTAGGAGCACGGAGTGTGGCCAGCATTATGGTACAACAGGTTGGGCAGCTGTCTATGATACCATTCCATATTGCAGTGATGGTTCAAATCTCAGCTACTCTGCTTCTGATCCAGCTCCCTGTTAATGTGCCTGGGAAGGTAGTGAAAAATGGTTCTCTGTGTTTTGTGGCCATTTGGAGAGTGAACAAGCTGATGGACTGTCTCTTTCTCTTTCTGCCTTTCCATCTCTGCCTTTCAAATTAAAAAAATACATCTTAACAAAAAAGAAATGAACATGGACTTTGTGTTGTACAAAACAGTCTTCAGGTCTAGGTCTCTCCATTGAGGGAGACATTTGTAAGCCAAGGCTTCCTCAGTTGATGAATGGTAGAAGCTGTAACTCAGAGGAGCTGAGTGAATGCTAGGGTGGCTTTGGCAATGTGGGTGTGCACACTGAACTCCCTTTGCCAGTTGTGACTCATTCAGAGATATGCCTGAATCTGATTTCATCTCTGCTGATGGAGTATGATATCAACTGAAATTTGAGAATGTCCTAATACATTCATGATGCCAAAGGGGCCAAGCTTTTCTCTAAGCTCCTTCAGAAAGCCATACTGAGATGAGATACGGCATTGCACAAGGAGAGACTGAAGTTAGACAGGCATATATTTTATCTCCACTTGCCTCCTTTCTTGCCAAAAGAACCAAACAAGAATCTTTGATTCACAAGTTTTGATACATCCCTGAAAGTGAATTCCCCAGGCTTGCATCTATTTTGTTGCTTTACAGATTTCAGAATGGGACATATATTTTTACTCTAACCATTCTAGAAATCTTAATTGAAAATGTCATATCTGTAAAGAGGTATTCATTGAAGGCCGGTGCTGCAGCTCAATAGGCTAGTCTTCTGCCTGCAGCGCCAGCACACTGGGGTATAGTCCTGGTTGGGATGCCAGATTCTGTCCAGCTCTCTGCTGTGGCCTGGGAGTGCAGTGGAGGATGGCCCAAGTGCTTGGGCTCTGCACCCAATGGGAGACCAGGAGAAGCACCTGGCTCCTGCCTTCAGATCAGCGTGGTGTGCCGGCCACGGTGTGCTGGCCTCAATGGCCATTGGAGGGTGAACCAACGGTAAAGGAAGACCTTTCTCTCTGTCTCTCACTGTCCGCTCTGCCTGTCAAAAATAAATAAAAAAATAAACAACAACAACAAAAAAAAAGGTATTCTTTTTTTTAAAATTTTTTTTTTGACAGTGGACAGTGAGAGAGAGAGACAGAGAGAAAGGTCTTCCTTTGCAGTTGGTTCACCCTCCGATGGCTGCCGTGGCTGGCGCACCACGCTGATCTGATGGCCGGAGCCAGGTGCTTCTCTTGCTCTCCCATGGGGTGCAGGGCCCACGCACTTGGGCCATCCTCCACTGCACTCCGGGCCACAGCAGAGAGCTGGCCTGGAAGAGGGGAAACCGGGACAGAATCTGGCGCCCCAACCGGGACTAGAACCCGGTGTGCGGCGCCACAAGGTGGAGGATTAGCCTAGTGAGCCACGGTGCCGGCCTAAAAAAAGAGGTATTCATTGATGAAAAATGCTCAAAACTAAGTTCAGAAATGATAATGTTAATCAACTGACTAGTAAAAATCTGTACCCAAGTACTCTCAAAACTGACATAATTTCCCAGAGAAAATGAGTTTACATAATTTTTTTTTCAACTTTAAATTTTTCCTGAAATTCTGAGTTTCACATTTTGTGTTAGGTATACGATGTTTGTATGGAATAAGGTATATACTGTTGCCAAATATAAAAATACATTCTATTTTTGCCCATTTTTGTTGCAGGTTGCCGTTGTACAATTTCTAATTGAACATTTCTTCAGCATTTTTGGGGAAGACATCACCTCCCCCTTGGAAGAAAATGCAATAAATCAAGACAACTGCTCAGAAACATCAGGTACGCTGAATCGTTTAGGTGATTTTGATGACAAAGTGACACTGATTCACCCTGCAAATGATTGCATTAGGCTAATGCACAAAGAAAGAACTTAATCCAGGTCTCTCATATGAATGGCAGAGATCAATGTCCTGGAGCTCAAACTACTTGTTTCAGTACATTGTGGCGGCAAAATGTTTTGAAATTCATGGCTGATTTTTCATTATATAACCTTTCCATATATAGTGAAAAGATGTTTTGAATCAAAACATTTTTGGAACCATAATATAGTAATACTTTTAATTCTATTTTTCCACAAATGGTTTGAAGGCCTTTGTAGATATTGTAGATAATTGTAGATTAAGCTCAATTGAAGGCCTTTTTAGATAATTGTAGATTAAACTCAAGTGAGGGGCTCTAAACAATGCCTGTTTGATTTAGTTCCCTTTTCTACTCGATAGTCTCCCAGTGCTTTTTCAAGCAGTTTGAAGAAAACTGGCATCATTGAGGAAAATGGTCTTGTTTTCCTGTCAAACAAACTTTCCAGAGCGAAAAACCTTGTGGCATCATTTTCCTGTGGTATTATTTTTGTTTCTCTGTCAGCTTCAGTTTATCTCTAAAATATAGACAAGAGAATATATAAATCTCAGGCTGCTTTATGTGTTAATCAGATGCAGATGTGTTAAACTAAAACAGCTGAAAAAAGAAAAGAATTCATAGGGCAGTAGAGATTCCATTGAAACTGAGAGCTAGCTAGTACTTCCCAACCTAGCTAACTGCAGGCAACAAGCATTCTATTCATAGGTGGAGTTCAGGATCAGAACCGGAGAACATGTGCCATTGTCCCTTCAGATTGACTTTTCCTGGTTTTGTGAAATTCACCTCATCACTTACAGGAAAAATCTTTGGGAAAATCCATTTCATCAGGAATTGGGATGTCTCCAGTGTCTTAGAATATTTATACCAAGACAACCTTTTGTTTTCTTTTCTACAGAGCAAATGCATAAATCTGATGCGTCCACATCCACAAAAGTTATGATAATTAGCAAGAAAGCAATATTGACAGATGATCTCTAGACCATACCTGCTGCCAGCTCCACCAACTATTCTTTCATTTTCTGAGTTCCTGAACTTTGACATTTACAGATACGTATGACCTTTATCCCATATCTCCTTTCACATTGGGCTAGGAGATATTTTGACAAATGTTCACAATATTTTTCTAAATTTGGATAAAATCTTTACCTTCTAGTGAAGAATAATGGAATATATTAGTAATGGAATGGATAAGAAGAACCTTAAACTAAGAGTACCTCCAGAAAAGTCATATCTTTGGCAAAAGAAAGTGTACAAGATCTGATTTTCTTAAACATACTTTTTCATTGGGCCTATGTATCCAGTTTAAATACCCTGGAGATTCTTTTTTTAAATTCCATGGAGATTCTATTGATGCCTTTCAATATACCATAAATATCTTTACTACATCCAAAGTAATTAAATATTATAAGAATGAATGCATAAAAAATACATTTTGACAAATCCCACTTTAAAAACTAATTGAATCAAATGACTTCTTAAAAGTCTGATAGTTTGATATATAGGAAATTTCAGTATTGCACAATACTGAAATGTATAGAGCATAAGCTCAATTTTCTTTCACACTCTTTTAAGGATCGTTTGTATCTTTTATTCTATTAAATTATTTTGTTCTATTGTTTATATTTCTTATTAATACAATAAAATTACTTTATCACTTACTGGCTTTGGTGACCATTTTATTTTCCCATAATTAAGGATTTGCTACAAGCTCAGCTGGATTGTCCTTCTGGTCTCACCTGAGTCACTCAAAGGGTTGCAGTCAACTGACAGTGCCACTGAGGACACCTTTAGGGTCTTTGGGTTTATTCTGGCTCTTTTTTGGCTTCCATGTCTTCTAAAGGGAAGCTCTGCCTCCTGCATGTGTAGCAGGAAGAGTTTCCAGAAACAAGAGATGCCAAACACTTCTCAAACCTCTGTTTGCTTCATGTTTGCTAATCCCCCATTAGTCAAAGCCCAGTGGCATGTGGTCAAGCCCCCGATCCACTGGAGGACAGGACTACGCAAGGGGCCACACGACAAACTACAATGCTCCAAGACAAGGGGCATTCATTTTACTGAGGGTTATTCCCCTAGTATGAGAACATAATCCAAACTCAAGGCAGCATCATCACCTCACTCATCCCTTTATTCACCCACTTTAAACACTTTATTTTCTAGGATCCCAGAAGTCTGTTAGGTTCTCCTTCATGGGTGCCAAGGACCCAAGTGCCTGAACTGTCATCTGCTTCATCTGCTTCCTCCAAGGGTGTGCACTCGCGGGAAGCTGTATTGGAAGTAGAATAGCTGGGAGTTGAACCAGGCATTCCCATTTGGGATCCAGGCATATGACTTAACCACTGCCCCAAATACCTACCCCAATGTCAAATTCTTTATTAGCATTTTTAGCATTTTCTAAAGGTAAATCTAAGAGTGGTGGAAAGTAACTTTGAAATAATAACAGGGGTTTCCTGGTGCCCGAACAGGGACCCTAAGGTAAGGTATTGTGTTTGTAGGGAGGTTAGGACTTTGTCCTGAGTGCTGCAGACCCCCCAACTAGTGATTGTTTGGTAAGTGAAGGGACGAATAGTTAACAAGAACTTATTTGAGAAGTCATGGGCCATATTGAGTCTAAAGAAAGAGGACTCTTTATAGACATTATAAAATACATGCTAAGTAAGAAAGGAATTAAAGCATCTAACCAGCAATTACATACTACAGGTTCCAACTTCAAAAAAGTTTGGTTAATTTAGATTACTAAGAGCAGAAAGTAATTCTAATAGGTTGATGGTAATAAAAACAGTTAAAGATTTTAGAAAGCTATGACTAAAACTGCTTCATTGTCCTATCTTGTATGTTATGTTATGAATGTGTACATATTGTATGTCTACATAGGAAAATTTATTAAAAATTCAATTTTAATTGGCTTATAGATAAAGGATTGCTCATAAATTTAAACTGCTATAACTAATCAAAGATACATTTTGATTCATGTGACCTGAATCTATATCAGATGTTTTAAGTTTGTTGGTAAAAAGAAACTAAAACATTTTTATGTTTGTGCTTGAGTTTACTGGTTAATAAAACTACACCAGGTTAGATATTTAAGAGATGCTTCCAAATACATGTATTCTTAAAATTTATAGAAGGCATTGGACCTTCCAGTAAATGCTTTAATAAGTTGTTATTTAGCAGTTAAAATTTTTGCTAAGTTTTCATTTAGTATAGTTATTGTCAGTATGCGATCTGAGAAGCCTGACTTATTCCCTCATTTCTCTATTCTCTTCAAGATAGGAAACTAATTCTATTATGAAAGACTCTCTAAGATGTATAACTTGATCTTTAGACCATATAAAAGGGGTGGCTAACATTTTTCTCTTATAGCATAGCCAAAATGAGAACTTAAATTATAATTCCACAGCTAGATTTACTTTGCCATGGACACAGTAAACAGGCAAAAGCCCCTTCCTCTACAACCCCTTCAAGCAATCTCCTCTTTGTACCATGCAAAGCCAGGTAGGGCAGGACTGGACCTCTGTGCCTCCTCCAGAACAATACTAACTAAAGAACACCCAGAAACTCTTGTCTCCATGGGTTTTACTAGACCTCTTCCCGATGGAACAGTGGGGTTGTGAGGAGTTTGGCAGCATTAAAGGGAATTAATATTGTTCCTGGAGTAATTGATCCTGATTTTAAAGGGGAAATAAAAATTATGGTGTCTTCTGAGAGCCCTGTATGTATACAAAAGGGAAAATGAATTGCTCAATTAATATTACTTCCTTCTGTGGGTACTAATAATTTAATTGTTTCCCCAGAAAGGGGGGCCTCGGGGTTTAGGTCTACTGACATGGCCTTTTGGATCCAGGAGGTAAAGAATACTAGGCCTATAAAGATTCTAAAAGTTAAAAATAAAGATATTGAGAGACTTATTGATACTGGAGCTGATGTATCTTGTATAGCCAAGAAAGACTGGTCCTCTAAATGGACCACTAAGAAAACCACGGCTTCCTTGGTAGGAACTGGAACAGCCTCCAGCATAGAAGTCAGCTCTGAAATTTTTAAATGGTCAAATGGAAAAACTAAGGGAACGTTTCAACCTTATATTATTCCCTCTTTGCCTTTCACCCTATGGGGCCGGGACGTTCTTAGTAAGATGGGATTATTGATATATAGTCTAGGAAAAACTGTTTCTACTCAGATGTTAAAAATGAAATTTAATCCTACAAAAGGCTATATCGTACAGTTGCTACTCTGAGACCTGATAGAAAAGGCATAGGATATATTGAAAAGGCTAAATCTATGCCTCAGGATTTATCTTAGGGGCCACTGTGAAAAAATATGCAGATGCTATAACCTGGAAAACTGATAAACCAGTTTGGGTAGAGCAGTGGCCCCTGACACTAGAAAAGTTGGAAGCATCATCTGCACTAATTACAGAACAACTAGAAAAGGGACACATAGAACCATCAACTAGCCCTTGGAATACTCCTATTTTTGTTATAAGAAAGAAATCTGGTAAATGGAGGTTATTACAAGATCCTAGAGCTGTAAATGCGGTAATGGAAGATATGGGGGCTTTATAGCCAGCATTGCCTTCTCCCATGGCTATTCCTGAAGGACATAATGTTGTTATCGATATGCAAGATTTTTTTTTTTACTATTCTTAATCCTGATGATTGTAAACATTTTGCCTTTAGCCTTCCATCTCCTAACTTTCAGAGGCCCTATTTAAGATTTCATTGGAGAGTTCTTCCTCAAGGTGTGAAAAATAGTCCAACCTTATGTCAAAAGTTTGTAGATAAAGCTCTGATTAATATCAAAAAATTATTTCCTGACATATACTTGTTTCATTATATGGATGATTTGTTATTAGCACGTAACAATTATAATCAATTACAGTTGATATTACAAAAGGTTATAGAAGAATTAAGAGACCAGGGGCACCTGAAAAGGTTCAAATAAATCCTCCTTTTAATTACTTAGGCCATATTTTACATAATCAATCAATCTCCCATCAAACTATTCAACTAAGAACTAATAAATTTAAAACCTTAAATAACTTTTTTTGGACAGTGAGAGAGAGACAGAAAGGTCTTCCTTTTTGCCATTGGTTCACCCTCCATTGGCCACTGTGGCTGGCATGCTGTGGCCCGTGCATCGCACTGATCTGAAGCCAGGAGCCAGGTGCTTTTCCTGGTCTCCCATGGGGTGCAGGGCCCAAGCACCTGGGCCATCCTCCACTGCACTCATGGGCCACAGCACCCTGACTGGGACTAGAACCCAGAGTGCTGGCACCGCATGGCGGAGGATTAGCCTGTTGAGCTTTGGCGCCGGCCCCTAAATAACTTTCAAAAATTGTTGGGAGATATTAACTGGACTAGACCTTATTTAAAAATAACCACAGGGGATTTAAAACCATGATTTGATATCTTAAAGTGAGATAATAACCCTACTTCTCCCAGAAAATTGTCTGAAGAAGGTTTTCATTCATTACAAAAAGTTAAACAAGCCATCAATATTCAAAAATTACAACAGGTAAATTATCATCATCCATGAGAGCTGCTTGTTTTTAAAACGTGTTATACCCCTACTGGCTGGCTGTGGCAGCATGGCCCTTTAGAATGACTACATTTACCTTCCACTTCTAAAAAGATAGTTAATCCTTTATTGGTTGCTCAGTTGATTGTTAAAGGGAGACACAGAAGTAGAAAATTATTTGGTAAAGATGTAAGTTCTATTTCTATTCTCTATAATAAAGATCAATTCGATATTCTTTATTTTATATAAAGCTTTTATTTAAAGAATATAAATTTCCAAAGTACAGCTTATGTATTACAATGGCTCCCCCATAACTTCCCTCCCACCCACAACCCTCCCCTTTCCCTCTCCCTCTCCCCTTCCATTCACATTGAGATTCATTTTCAATTCAGTTTAGTACATATTACGTAAAGATTTCAACAGTTTGCTCTCACATAGGGACACAAAGTGAAAAACACTGTTGGAGTACTGGTTATAGTATTAATTCACAATGTACAGCACATTAAGGACAGAGATCCTAGATTATTTTTTTAAAAAAAATTGATTATGCAATTTCCAATTTATCACCAAGTTTTTTAAAATCATTTTCAATTATCTTTATATAAAGAAGATCGATACAGTATATACTAAGTAAAGATTTCATCAATTTGCACCCACACAGAAACACAAAGTGTAAAAATACTGTTTCAGTACTAGTTATAGCATTACTTCACATTGGACAACACATTAAGGACAGATCCCTCATGAGCCGCAAGTACACAGTGACTCCTGAAGTTGATTTAACAATTTGACACTCTTGTTTATGGCGTCAGGAATCTCCCTAGGTTCTAGTCATAAGTTGCTGAGACTATGGAAGCCTTTAGGGTTCGCTGACTTCGATGTTATTCAACAGGGTCATAGTCAAAGTGGAAGTTCTCTGCTCCCTTCAGAGAAAGGTACCTCCTTCTTTGATGGCTTGTTCTTTCCACTGGGATCTCACTCGCAGAGATCTTTCATTTAGGTCTTCTGTTTTTTCCAAAGTGTCTTGGCTTTCCATGCCTAAAATACTCTCATGGGCTCTTGAGCCAGATCCGAATGCCTTAAGGGCTGATTCTGAGGCCAGAGTGCTATTTAGGACATCTGCCATTCTATGAGTCTGCTGTGTATCCTGCTTCCCATGTTGGATCATTCTCTCCCTTTTTGATTCTATCAGTCAGTATTAGCAGACACGTCTTGTTTGTGTGATCCCTTTGACTCTTAGACCTATCAGTGTGATCAATTGTGAACTGAAATTGATCACTTGGACTAGTGAGATGGCATTGGTACATGCCACCTTGATGGGATTGTATTGGAATCCCCTGGCATGTTTCTAACTCCATCATCTGGGGCAAGTCCGATTGAGCATGCCCCAGATTGTACATCTCCTCCCTCTCTTATCCCCACTCTTATATTTCACAGAGATCACTTTTCAGTTATATTCTTTTAGAATTTCACGAAGATGGGCCTCTTGTGTTAGCGAGATTTACAGGCCAGATATTGTTTCATCTGCCAAAACATCCCTTAGTACAATTTCTCATTGAAACTGATGTTATTTTTCCTACCCATTGGTCAAAATAACCTATACAAACTAAAGCTGCTCTGGTATTTACTGATGGATCCTCAAATGGGACTGTGGTTACTGTCATAGATGGTCAAAGTTACACACAAAAAAAACAGGTTATGCTTCAGCTCAAAAAGCTAAAACAATAGCTGTCTTAAGTGCCTTTAAACAGCTTATACATAAACCCTTTAATCTTTGTACTGACTCTCAGTATATAGTAAAGTTATTCCCAGCTATAGAGACAGTAAGTATACCTATAAAAAATCCTCTATTTTTGTGCTCCTATTAAAATTACAAATATTGACTCAACAAAGGGTTAACAAATACTTTATAGGACATATTAGAGGACATTCTAATTTACCCAGAATCCTTAGTGAGGGGAACAATTGGCAGACTTTTTAACTTGCCCAGTAGTTGCCACTATAACGTCTCAGGCAGAAGCTAGTCATGCATCGCACCATCAAAACTCAGCTGCTTTGAGAAAGCAGTTTGGTTTAACCCGAGAAGCTGCAAGACAAATAGTAAAAGCTTGCTCAACTTGCCTTCAGTTCATACATTCTATGCCAATGGGAGTCAATCCAAGAAGGCTCGGGCCCGATGATTTGTGGCAAATGGACGTAACACACATTCTGTCTTTTGGAAAATTAAGTTTCGTTCGTTTCTCTGTTGATACTATCTCTCATCTTACCTATGCCTCTGCTAAAATCGGAGAAGCTGTAAAGGATGTAGTTAATCATCTTTTTGCATGTTTTGTTTATATGGGATTCCCCCATGCTATTAAAACAGACAATGATCATGTATATACCTCAAAGCCTTTTCTGCTTTCTGTGCTATGTTTTCTATCTCACATTCTACAGGCATTCCTTATAATCCTCAAGAACAGGCTATAGTAGAGAGGGCCCATCAAATACTAAAAAATCAGATCCACAAATTACAACAATGAAAATATAAATATAGCTCACCTCAAGCTATTTTAAATCATGCTCTCTTTGTATTAAATCATTTAAATATTGATAACAATCAAAATTTTAATATGGTGTACCACTGGGAAGTAAAAGATTTGTATTTGTGTAAGCCTTTAGTAATGTGGAAAGATTTACTTTCTGGTGTCTGGAAAGGACCGGACATTCTTCTAACCTGTGGACAAGGATATGCTTGTGTTTTTCCCTGGAATACGGATACACCTGTGTGGATTCCTGACCAACTTATCTGACCTTATGGCCCAAGTACCCCTTCTTCCAACACTGCCACACCACCAGGAAGACTCCCCTTCTCCACAGTCCCCAATACAGTGGTGACGGAGGGTTGAGGATGACACTATTCAACCTTTGACATCACCTCCTTCATACAAGCCTAAACCTTCCATCGATCAACTCTTTCATCTGCTTAAGAGACTATGGCTTGCTCCACCACTAGGATGATGGGCATGATCTGCTAGAGAAGCAAGCCCCCCTACCTGGGGACAACTAAAGGCTTTATCTCATTCTTCTCATGCTCTTGTGCAGGATCAAGGGTTACCACTTACTCCTGAGCGTCTCTTTGTTGCAATGCTTGTTATCATCTCTTGCAGGTAACAGCTGTTAATGGGGAGGGAATATATTAGACTTATGTACCTGATCTTCCATTGTTTCATCCTATAGTGTGGGGCTCCACTGATGTTAAAATCTTCACTAATAATACACAATTGCTAGGGGAAGAGGATAATGGTTTCCTCTTAAAAAGACAAAGCCCTCATTTTTTATACTGGTCACGCCAACGGCACTCCATCATACTTTAGTCCTAAAGATGAAACCCCCTCAGGCTGCCTTGAGATTAGCCACCACACTGTGTTAGCTGATTCTCCACATTTTAACCCCCAAAAGTGTGATTTTTGTCTCTTTCCTTATCTGCTGTTGGAAGATCCGATTATGTAGAGACATTAAGTCCCCATGTGTTACCTTCCAATTTAGCTAGTAAGTGTCAAAAGCTGTTACCAGGAGAGGATCATGTTTGGGGTTTGATTGATAGATGGATAGGTTACCCTCTTTGGCAACAATGTGTTTTTTATCATCAAGGTTATGTTTACTATCCAAAATATTTTACTGTGCTTATTTTTGATTTTTCTATTTCTAGCCCTGAACATGATTATCGGACATATCTAAAACACAGCTCTAAATTTAATTGGTCTGATTGATATGTGCTTCCCCCAGAACCTGTGTCTCACTGGTACTCTGTGGGATGGGCTGCTCCCACTTTTTATACTAAAATGGATCATGGAGTATACAAATCTATGTCTGATATGTTCAGGCTTATAGCAGCCATGAGTACGGTTACATTGGTGTGCCCCCAATGGAGGGCTGAGATTGCATCTTTGTCCACATGCGTTGAGCCTCCTCATGATTTACTAATTCATGCTCAGTATATGGGTAGGTTAGATATTACTCCTGACAAAAGGAATAGTTTCTTTATTTCTTGCAAAAATTGTACAATAACTAATTGTATAGATTCTACCCTTGGGATTGCCACTATTCTTACTGTTCATCAGCCTGCCTATGTCATGCTTCCTGTTTATTTAAATGAAACGTGGTATGTTGATCCAGGCCTAAATGCCCTTCAAGCCATTTCTGCCTCTCTCTAGAGACCTAAGTGTTTTATTACTACCTTTATCCTAAGCATAGTGGCTTTAATAGGAATTCTAACTTCTGTAACTACTCCCTCTCGCTTTACTTCAACAGGTTAATACTGCCCAGCATGTAAATGGCCTTTCACAAAATTTATCAGTTATTTTGATTTTACAAGAACAAATAGATAGGAAATTAGAAGACCACATTAATATTTTACAGAAGGCAGTTCTTTTTATAGGTAATGAAATCCAAAATCTTAAAACCAGACTTACAGCCAGTTGCCATGTGAATTGTAGATTTTTATAACACCTCATGAATAAAATAATGATACTCATTCATGGGAAAAGATTAAAAAACATTTATTAGAAATATGGAGTAATACTGATGTTGGTCTCGACATTCAAGACCTTAAAACAAAAATGAAAGATATTGGATTAATAAAGATCTCTTAGGGGACTGCAACTGATATCCTGTGGTACTTCACCTCTAGCATTTCTTCATATGTACATTCAGAAACTCCATTCCCTTTGCAAGTAAATGCTGGAATAAGTTTACTAATAATTTTATCTCTTTTTTTTCATTTTGCCAGTCATCTTCAGACTATTAGGAAGAGGCAACAAAGTGGCTCACCTGGAACTATTGGCTTTAAAATTAAAAAGTAAAAAAGGGGGAGATGACGAGCCAAGGCAACTTCAGCTGGCTGACAAGGTCACAGCAGAAGGTCTGTCTCAGCAAGGTGTGAGAAGGACAGCTGCAGTCCTCTTGGTGGTTTTAGGTTTGATGGGAACTACACTCTGCATAAGCAAGCTGGAGTTTCCTGGTGGTCCTGCTAA
This sequence comes from Sylvilagus floridanus, assembly GCA_949820135.1. Taxonomy (NCBI): domain Eukaryota; kingdom Metazoa; phylum Chordata; class Mammalia; order Lagomorpha; family Leporidae; genus Sylvilagus; species Sylvilagus floridanus. The sequence goes on along the minus strand of OX463224.1, from coordinate 15,957,008 downwards.
TGATTGCTGTATTCCTAATTTTATGGAAGAGCACTTAGTCTCATAACCTCCAAAATGTCCATTGCCTTGTAGAATTTTAATCAAGCAGAATGTTAGTGTAGAAGAAAGGGTTTTGCCTTATGCAAGGTTGAGCTGTTTGTAGAAAAGAATTAAAAGGCAACAGGCTCTCTGGTATATACTTCGCACTGGAATAAAGATAGATGTTAATAAAGCTTTAATTCACTATATGATACAAATACTACAATGGTTAGGATGTCAAAACTGTAGAATAGATCTAAGTGAACCTTTAAATAAATGCAATAAAGAAATTAAAGAATTACAGAAAAAATTGCAAAGAGGGGATACATTTTAAAAAGGGTCTTTTTTGAACTTGGGGCTTCTAGTAAAGATTAGATTAGGAAGGTACTATTCTAGCTTATGTAGCCAATTTATGCATAGTTCAGCAGCACTCAAGGCCTTGGCTTGTGTGGGCAGCCTGTTATCTTGCACCTGTCTGTGACTGTAACCTGTGCTCTGAGTATACCCTTGAAAATAAAAAAAAAATTGTAATTAGAAAAAATGGACAACAGGCTTGTTATTATAAGAAGAAAGAATCATTATGTGACATGATATAAAAATAAAGTCTGGTGCTTGAGAGCCAGAGCCTTGCCATCAGCCTTACTGTGAGTGTCTCTCATTTCTTTGAGTGCCAACACCTCTCACACCTTGGGGCCCCTGAACTGGCTGGAGCTGGTCTCTGGCAGTTTCCCCCTCAGATATTCTTTGTTTTCACTTTCTCCCAATAAATGTCTAGGTTGTTACTTCTGGAAGAGAATTTACAACAAAAATATTAGGAAAGAAGAACTCTGTGTTGCTTGTGTTTAAAAAATTGAGTCTCCTGGAACTGGCATTGTTCAATGCCAGCATCCCACATTGGCAATGGTTTGTGTCATGGGTGCTCCACTTCTGATCCAGCTACCTGTTAATGGCCTGGTAAAAGCAGCAGAAGAGGACCCAAGTGTTTGGGCCTCTTCCACCTACTTGGGAGACCCAGATGAAGCTCCTGGCTTTGGCCTGGCCCAACCCTGGCTATTGAAGCCATATAGGGAGTGAACCAACAGATGAAAGATCTCTCTCTCTCTCTCTCTCTCTCTCTATCTATCTCTCTCTCTCCCTTTTTCTCTGTAATTCTAATTTTCAAAATAAATAAATATTAAAAATAATTGAATCTCTAGTGAGGCTAACAATATTTGAGGCATAAGGATTTAGGTGAAAAATTCAAGAAAAATAGCAGGCTTGTTAGGATTATGGGACATGAATCCAATTTCTTGAGTGGTATTCACATGGAGGCTTCACAGAAGACCCCACCCAAAGACACATCTGAGACAGATGGGCCCTGTTTACTCCCAGTTTCTTGTTCCTCAACATGGATCAGCTTAGTAAGAATGCTCTCAGTGACACACTGGATTTGAGGGAGCGATGTTTCATTGACATCTGTATAGACTGGCTCCCCAGCACCAGAGAGCAATAAGATCTCAGCAGGTGCTGGTTCACGGAGATGACACAGAGACCCAGGTGAGTGACAGATACTTATCTCCAAGGCCCTAACTCCTTGGCACTAGAAAACTGAGAACATGGATAATTCCTGTATGTCTATTATCTGGTAATAGTGGATCAAATTAGAAATTGATTGAGCAATTTAAAAATAGATAAACAATGCATTTCTTACATCTCCTGCTTGCGTTGACTCAGATTGGTACTGCTATGTAAAGAATGCTTGCTTTATGCCTGCTATCCTTGAAAGGATTCCCTAAACAAATTTGGAAAATGTATTTTCCTACAGAGGTTGCCTTCTAGTCATTCCTGTTACTCATCTTCACACATTTTATAAAGTGAAATGGAGAAATGAAGGTTCTCAGAAGCGTGGGTGTGAGTTCACTCCTCCAGTCTGAGTCTCAATCTCTTTAGAAAAGGGTTGGGTGGAAGGAGTTGGAGTCTCATGTTTTAATATGTTATTGTATAATTTATTTTACTAATTGAATGGCAGAGAACAAAACAGATAAACAGAAAGAGAGAGATTCCCCCACCTCACCACTGGTTCACTCCCCCAGTATCCAAATAGCAGCAGGTGACAGCTAAAGCCAGGAGTGAGGAAGTCAGTCTGGGTATCCTAAGTGCATGGCAGGGATTCAAGTACTTGGGCTTTCACCAGCTGCTTCCTAGGATGCATGTTCACAGGAACCTGTAATGTAGAACTAAATGAGACTCTGTCCTAGGAACTCTGGTAAAAATAAGGGATTTGGATGTTGGAAGTGGCATCTTAACTCCTAGGCAAAATGCCCACAACTTGGCTTTAGTTTTAATGTAACTGTTTCTTCTCTTCTCCTAGATGTATTTCAAGGAAGAATGCCCTCAGGAAATGAGTCTTCAGTGACCCAGTTTATCCTGCTGGGATTAACTCAACAGCCAGAAGAGCAGCTGCCTCTCTTCTTCCTCTTCCTGGGAATCTATATGGTCACTGTGGTGGGGAACCTGGGCTTGATTGTTCTGATTGGTCTGAACCCTCACCTGCACACCCCCATGTACTACTTCCTCTGAACCTGTCCTTCATTGATCTCTGCTACTCCTGTGTCATAATCCTCAGAATGCTGGTGAGTTTTGTGAAACAGAACATCATCTCCTATGCTGAATGCATGGCTCAACTCTTTTTCTTCTTCTCTTTCTTTGTTATTGGTGAGTGCTGTATCTTGACATCGATGGCCTATGACAGATATGTGGCCATCTGTAAGCCCCTGTTGTACAAGGTCACCATGTATCCTCAGGTCTGCCTCATGCTGACGGTGTGTGCATATGTCATGGGTTTTGTGGGTACCATAGCTCACACTACATGCATGCTGAGACTCAAATTCTGTGATGGCAACATCATCTATCATTACTTGTGTGACATCCCTCCTCTCCTCCAGCTCTCCTGCACAAGCATTTTTATCAATGAATTGGTTATTTTTATTGTGGTGGGCATCAACATAACAGTGCCCAGTCTTACTCTCTTTTCTTATACCCAGATCCTCACCAGCATTTTGTGCATCCGTTCTACCAATGCCAGGTTCAAAGCCTTCAGTACCTGCAGCTCCCACATAATCACTGTTTGTATTTTCTTTGGATCTGCAGCTTTTATATATTTTATATTTTATTTATTTATATTTATATTTATATATATTTATATTTATATATTTTTATATATAATATATTATATTTATATTTATATATAATATATTTATATTTATATTTATATTTATATATTTTATATTTATTTATTTATATATTTTATATATTTTAAGCCTTCTCCTGCTGGGTCTCTGGCTCAAGATAAAGTATCCACTATTTTTAACACCATTGTGGGGCCAATAATGAATCCTTTCATCTATAGTCTGAGAAACAAAGATGTTCATGTTGCATTAAGACTTTGAAGAATAGCATACTTCCTGACTTGAAGCTGTCTTTGTTATAGATGCCAATTCCTAGTAAAAAGCACATGGTATGTAAATCCATGGAAAGAAGGGTAGGAAATCAAGATAAAATGGTAATATTTGGATAAGAGGGAAATTAATTTAATTACATAGATCACTTCATGAGTCAAGACAATGGATGCAAGTGGAGTATCAGACCTGCAACCTTTCAGAGAGCCTAGAGAACTTTTCATTCTGTTATTCTCATGGAAAAATGTAGTAATGATATTATTGTAAGAGGGAAAAGTTGAATGATGTTAACTCCAGAAATGGTGAGACTGAATTTTTAGACTCTGACACATCTAGGATTTCTGTGCAACTTTGTTATGAAGATATCAACTTCTGTGAATCTAGATTCACAGGAACGTGAATTCTGTGAAAATGTGGATTCCTAGATTTGAGGACATAGTGAAGCTCTTATATGAGTCTTAAATAAACAGAATAGGAGCCCCTGCAATTGACCGGGGGGCTCCAGAGAACATTCTAGAAATTAAGAACTAAAACTGCTCTTTCCCTACAGCTCCCCAGTGTAGAAAAGCTATTTTCTCTGTACATAGAGGAAAGGAAGGGACTAGCTTTAGTTACTCATAGTCAAAAATTGGGGCGATGCCTTAGCCAGTGGCCTACTGTAAACAGCCAGATTATGTGGCAGCAGGATATCCAGAATGCCTCAGGACTGTAGCTGCTACAGTTATAGTGGTTGAAGCAATATCCAATCAACTCTTGAAGAACTATCCCTCATCAAGTACAGGGGGTCCTTGATGCTTAATGTTATCAATGGCTAACTAGAGGTTAACTCTTCTTTTCTTAAGATTTATTTGTTTATGCATTTGAAAGGAAGAGTGACAAAGGCTGGACGGAGGGAGAACACACACAGACACAAACACACACACACACACAGAGAGAGAGAGAGAGAGAGAGAGAGCGCACTTCTACCCACTGGTTTATTTTCCAAATGGCTACAATAGCCAGGCCAAACTGCAGAACCAGAAACTCCATCTGGGTCTCTCACATGGGTAGGAGGGGCCCAAGATTTTGGGCCATCTTTTTCTGCTTTCTCAGTTGCATTATTAGGAAGCTGGATTAAAAGTGGAGAAACTGGGACTCTGACACGCTGATTTGGATACTGACATCCGAAGCAGAGACTTAATAAGCTGTACACAACACTGTCTTCTTGAGGTCAATTCTTAAGCTATCAGGCCATGTTGTAGGACTCCCCTGAGTCCTCAAATCCTCAAAACCTCTTGTTTATGGCGTCAGTAATCTCCCTAGGCTCTAGTCATGAGTTGCCGAGGCTATGGAAGCCTTTAGGGTTCGCCGACTTCGATCTTATTCCGACAGGGTCATAGTCAAAGTGGAAGTTCTCTGCTCCCTTCAGAGAAAGGTACCTCCTTCTTTGATGGCCCTGTTCTTTCCACTGGGATCTCACTCACAGAGATCTTTCATTTAGGTCTTCTTTTTTTTTGTTTTTCAGAGTGTCTTAGCTTTCCATGCCTAAAATACTCTCATGGGCTCTTGAGCCAGATCCGAATGCCTTAAGGGCTGATTCTGTAGAATCTCTGTCCTTAATGTGCTGTACATTGTGAATTAATACTATAACTAGTACTCCAACAGTATTTTCACTTTGTGTCTCTATGTGAGGGCAAACTGTTGAAATCTTTACGTAATATGTACTACACTGATCTTCTGTGTATAAAGAGAATTGAAAATGAATCTTGATGTGAATGGAAGGGGAGAGGGAGCGGGAAAGGGGAGGGTAGCGGGTGGGAGGGAAGTTGTGGGGGGGGAGCCATTGTAATCCATAAGCTGTACTTTGGAAATTTATATTCTTTAAATAAAAGCTTTATATATATAAATATATATATATATATATACATATATATATATATTCCTCAAAACCTGCCAAACCTTAACTCCAGTCAACCTTTTGCCTGAAACAGATGGTAGGGAATTAGCACACTCTTGCTCAGAAACTATGGAACAGACATACTCTAATAAATCAGGACTAGAGGATGAGCAATTACTTAATTCTGATGCTGAATATTTTACTGGTAGAAACAGTTATACCTATAAAGAAGTTGGAAGGATGTTGTTACCTACAGGATGTTGTAGAGGGAAAAACCCTGCCACCCAATTTCTCTGCCCAAAATGTTGAACTTGCTGCTCATATTTGGGCTCCACATCCAGGGAAGGGATTGAGATGAAATATGTAGGAGACTCCAAATGCACTATTCTAATCTTACACACCCATGGTGTTATCAGGAAGGAAAGAGGTCTGCCTAATGCAAAGAGCTTCCCAACTAAATATCATGATGAAATGTTAAAACTACCTTAGGTAGTATTGATGCCTGGGGAGATTGTGGTAACTTACTGTCAGGGACATCAAAAGAGGATGCTCAGATCATTAAAGGAAATAACTTAGCTGATAGAGCTGCTAAGATGTCAGCCTTCCAGGCCATAGAGACTCAAGCTGTCTCAGGAGACTTACCTATAAGTTCACAATACTCTTCAGAAGAGGATTCATAGGCAAATGAAAAGGGACTTAACAAGGATGCTGGTGAATGATTAAAACATGATGTCAAGAATTTTTTGCCTCAAGCAGGAAATTACTAATATTTAAATAATGCCCTTCACTTGGGAAGAGATTCCATGACTGTAATGTGGCATTGTGATTTGTAGGAAAGAAGACCTTAGCAAGACTGTTAAAGAAGCAAATGAGGGCTTGTGAACTATGCTTCCAAAATGAGCCTGGTCATCCTCAATTTTTCCTACTTCCACCTGAGCCATGCAACATCAACACACTCATCCAGGGGAAGACTGGCAAGTGGACTTTACTCAAACACGCTCTACTGGACAGCTTAAGCACATCTAGGTCTTTATAGATAGCTTCACTGGATATTAGAAGCCTTCCCAAGTAACACAGAAAAAGCAACAGGAGTGGCTGAATTCTTACTAAAACATATTATTCCATGCTTTGGGTTCCCAGAGCACCCTCCCTTCACTGCTATGATAGCTCAACAAATATCTAAAGCCTTAGGAATTACTTGCAAGACACATTCTTCCTACAGGCCACAATATCTATGAAAACTAGAAAAGGTAAATCAGTTTTCAAGGTCAACTATGTCAAGAAACCTCAGAAATAGTTAAATCTATTTCCTAATGCCATCTTGAAAATAAGAACAACTACTAAATCAGTTCTTAAACTCAGCCCTTTTGAAATGTTATATGGAAGACTTTTTCTGTGTGATTCAGATACCAATAGACAGTTGATCATGTTATCATTTCATGTTTATTTTAAAAGCAAAGGTGGGGCAGGGAAGGATTGGGTTGGATAAGAGAGATACAGAGAGAGATACATGGACAGAGATGTCCTGCTTGCTGATTTTTTCCCCAGTGCTTGCAACAGTGGGGCTAGTTCAAGCTGAAACCAGGAGCTGGTAACTCAATTCTGGATCTCCTACATGAGCAGTAGAGACCCAATTGCTTGGACCATTCCAATTGCCTCCAAGGGTGTGCATTAGCAGAAAGCTAGTTTAGAAGTGGAGTTGGGACTTATACTCAGGCAATCTGATAGGAGATGTGGATGTACATAGTAGTTTTCCATGATAAATGTATAAGAATGGAAAAATGTTCGTGGTTTCCATGTATTAAGGGAGAAATGGAGGCAGGAAAGAGCTGAGTATCAAAGGGCAACATGAAAATTTCTTGTGGTAATGAAAATACTCTGTATTTTGTTTGAACCCATGAAAATAAGCTGTGATTTTCTTTAAATTAGAAATACTTTCTGTAGAAATGAGCACCTGATAGTTTATTTTTATTTATAAACAATTCCTTTACATCATAGAACTTTGGTCATGTCATTAAAATATATTGGCCAGCGGTACTGCATGTTCTAGAAGGTTAATTTAGTTTGACATGATCCTGCAAACCAGAAATCCTCTTAGTTAGACACATTTTTCTTTTCTGAATGATATAGTGTAATATAAAGCTTAAAATACCACTGATTTGGCAAGTTAGAACATTTGGGCTTCCATTACCTAAAAGAAGTCAGAAATGAGGGCTTAATGTCACGATGTATCTCAGTGAAAGTGATGAATCATTTGCCATACTTTGTTATAACTGAGTTACTGTCATGTGGCCATCATGAAAAAAGGAAGGGAATGAGATATTTTTTCAATGTAAAGAAAGCCCAGAATTTCTCTACATTCATTCTGTATCTGCTTCCAAGTGCCCTGGCTATATTGCAGATGAAATAATGACTTTAATTCTAAGCTCTAGCTTAAATTACTAGAATAAAACTCTTATTGCAATGTGATTTGATGTAACATGAACTTCCATGGAATGTTTCTGACTTTTCTTTTTTACTTAAATAAGAGGTCTTAATATTCCATAGAAAATACACATTTTAATGAATAACCAAGGTCCTGATCATTTCCATAGATAAAGAAATACCAATCTCATGGGATCATTCTCAAGTTTTCCCTTAAGGATTTTTGGTCTCCTAACAATTTTGAAGAGTCTGAAAATAATAATGGGATGCATTTTAGTAATTACTGAGTTTCAAATTATCCTAATAGTGAAATAAAAATAGATGCTTTACATTTTTCTTGCCTCTGCTTTTTTTCTACTTTTATCTTTAACACTTTATCCAAAAAAATGATTAGCTAATTAATTCAAGAGTTGGGGTCAGGAGAGAAAGCAAGAGGGAGAGACAGAGGGAGAGAAAGTGTGCCCATCCACTGGTTTACTCCCTAAATTGCTTCAATGGCCTGAGGACTGATGCCTGGAGCCAGGAATTCAATCCAAGTATCCCATATGTGTGGCAGAAATGCAACCACTTGAGACATCACTGTTGCCTCCCAGGGTCCATATTAGCAGTAATCTGGAATCAGAAACCAGAGCCTAGAGTCTAACCTAGATACTCTAATGTCAGAAGCAGATGTTCTTATGGTTGCCAACACTCTAAGCAAACGCCTCCTCTGAACCAGTCCCATAACTTTAATATCTATGGAAATCATTCCCATACATTTTCTCCATGTTCTAACCTTTACCTGAGCATAGACCTACTATATACTTCTACTTGGATGTCCATTTGGCAACAAAAGCCCACCAACTTCAAAACTGAATGTACAAATTTAACCAATGTTTCTACTTTTTGTGCATTCTTTTTGTTTGTAGCAATGACATCATTTACTCAAACGCTTCTTCCACAAATGTATTTTTAGAACTACTCACAGTAGCACTGCTAATTCAGGGTTTTTTGTTGAAAATCATTCATGGGGTGATGAATTATAAATGTTAATTGTCTGCTGAGGTTCATTCCTTCATATTTCCACCATATTAATCTTCCTACATGTGCACTGTTGCTATTTCAATTCTGTGCCAAAAAATAAAAATAAAGATAAAAACCTTCTGTAGTGAATGGCTCCTTGGTTTTTGCACTTGAGAACTTCCTCTACTGATCTAAATGTGCCTTTGACCTGCAGTTTTGCTCTGGCAGTCCTGTGGGGGGCACATTGAGACCTTTTGAGAGATTGAAAATTCTCAGTGTGATGTTCAGGGAGGATGGAAATTATAGTCTTTTCCTGCACTCATCACCACTAATTTGAAGTTCTCCTGCATGACCTCTGAGAGTTCAGAAATGGCCTTACACATGCTCCTCCTATGTTATTTTGTGCTAAATTCAAGTCTACAAGAAACATTGAGACTACATATGCCTGTTCTTTGGGATTAAAAATTTGTTATGGATTTAATGAATAATGGAGAGGGGATTATCATTCTTTCATTACTTTACTATAAAATATTTATTGAGTAATTAATATGTGTACCAGGTATTTCTCAAAGGTGCTGCAGAAATAGCATTGAAGGAAATAGATAATATACCTGATATTTTTGTGCTTATATTCAAATATGTGTGAGTTCTGAATGTGTGTTTATGGGTTGTAGAAAGAAGAACATGATGGGGCCAGCACTAGGACACAATTGATTAATGCCTTGGCCGGAAGCGCCGGCATCCCATATGGGTGCTGATTCTAGTCCCAGCTGCTCCTCTTCTGATCCAGCTCTCTACCATGGCCTGGGATAGCAGTAGAAGACAGCCCAAGTCCTTGGGCTCCTGCACCCATGAGGGAGACCCAGAAGAAGCTCTTGGCTCCTGGCTTCGGATCGGCATAGCTCCGGCCATTGCGGCCATCTGGGGAGTGAACCATCGGATGGAAAACCACTCTCTCTCTTTCTCTCTCTGCCTTTCCTCTCTCTGAGTAACTCTGACTTTCCAATAAATAAATAAATCTTAAAAAAAAAATAAGAACATGAAACAAACAGATAATTTACAATATTTCATATATAGAGAGATGCAGGTGTAGGAGAGGTCATCCTGGTTTCTGTTTTGGGATAGGACTCATTTGGTAGGAAAGCAAGTGTGTGTAAAGTTGCTGTTGGAAAAAGGAATGTCATTATCATGAACTAGTCTGTAAATGCAGTGGAGGTAATTAATGTTAGCTCCAAAGCATGATCTCTGGGGAAACAAATGACAAACATAGGTTTTCAGATTTTTAATGAGGTCCTTTGGATTTCCTAACTCATAAAAAACTCTTGGGCCATTCTAGGAGGTGGCTCTTCTGGTATCGGCAAATCCCTTTTATCACAACATATTCTGACAAGAAAACTGTGGTCAAAAGCCACCATGAGAAACCATGATCTGTGACTCCTGGCTTCCCAGAGCCTGGGGTACTGAACAATGTGCTCCAGTTCCCTCAATCCCAAACTTGATCAGAACACAAGAAAATCATTCTGAACTGCTCACTGACCAAACTTATCAGTGCCACTTGCCCCTGTGTAAGAATAGGGGAGTGGAGTTAACAAAGTCCTCTTTGAACCCTGAGGGAAAAAGGTGAGTGTTGACTGTATCTGTCCTGCTAAGTACTTACAAACCTCATCTGTGGAAGCCCAGAAATACTCAAAATGGCTCACCTTCTCTGCTGATGCCACCATTGACCCCGAGGAGGGCAAAACGTGGCCTGGAGGGGCTGTACAGTCTAGAGTGGTTGAAGAATTCCAGGAGCTCCTCCCTATAGAAGTTGCTTCCAGGTCTTCTTGACATTAAGTGCTCAGAAGTGTGGGCTTGGGTTCATTCCCTCATTCTGGGTCATAATTCATTAGTGTTGGATTGGGTGAAGAGAACAAGGTTCCCATGTTTTAATTTTTATTTTACCTCTAATCACAGGTATGTGTGAAGAAAGAATGGCCTCAGGAAATGAGTCTTCAGTGACCCAGTTTATCCTGCTGGGATTAACTCAACAGCCAGAACTGCAGCTGCCTCTCTTCTTTCTTTTCTTAGGAATCTATGTGGTTGCCATGGTGGGGAACCTGGGCTTGATTGTTCTCATTTTTGTGAATCCTCACCTACACACTCCCATGTACTACTTCCTCTGCAACCTGTCCTTCATTGATCTCTGCTACTCCTGTGTCATAACCCCCAGAATGCTGGTGAGTTTTGTGAAACAGAACACCATCTCCTATGCTGAGTGCATAACTCAGCTCTTTTTCTTCTGCTTCTTTGCTATTGATGAGTGTTATGTCTTAACATCGATGGCCTATGATAGATATGTGGCCATTTGTAAACCCCTGCTGTACAAGGTCATCATGTCTCCTCAGATCTGCTTCATGATGACAGTGTGTACATATACAATGGGAATCGCAGGTGCTATGGCCCACACTGGATGCATACTGAGACTCACCTTCTGTGATGGCAACGTCATCAATCACTTCATGTGTGAAACACCTCCTCTCCTCCAACTCTCTTGCACAAGCACCTACATCAGTGAGTTGGTGGTTTTCATTGTGTTGCTCATCAACATAGCAGTGCCCAGTCTCACTCTCTTTGTTTCTTATACCAGGATCCTCTCCAGCATCCTGCACACCCATTCAGCCCATGCCAGGTCAAAAGCTTTGAGAACCTGCAGCTCCCACATAATCACTGTTTGTCTTTTCTTTGGATCTGCATCTTTTATATACTTTAAGCCTTCTCCTGCTGGGTCTCTGGCTCAAGATAAAGTATCCACTATTTTTTATACCATTGTGGGACCAATGGTGAATCCTTTCATCTATAGCTTGAGGAACAAAGATGTTCATGTTGCACTGAGTAAGACTTTGCAGAAGAAAAAGTTCTTTCCCTAAATATAACTGTGTTAGTTATCAATGCGATTTCTTAATAAAGAGTGTATATTCATGGAAAGAAGAGTAAGAAATCAAAATAAAAATGTGAATAATTTAGAAAATAGGGAAAATTTAATTATATAGATTACAAGTGAAGAAAATATAAAGAAGTGGAGTGTCAGACCTTCAGCCTTTCAGAGGAAGTCTGAAGAAGAGCTCATTCTGTTCTTAAGTTTCAGGAATTATAATATGTGTTTTAAATAGAAAAAGTTGCATGATAATTACACCAGAAATGGTAAGACTGTGAGATTTTTGACTAGGAAATTGTGCAGCTTTTTTTTTATGGAGATATCACATTTGGTGGACTTAAATTCATTTATTAATTCATTAATTTAGCAACCCTCCATTGAAAGTTATAAGGGATTTTGTTTTGGGGGATTTCTTTGTTTTCATGAGTGCAGAACTGCAAGGGATGCTTTGCTCCCTCTGGTCTCTGGTCAGTTCTCATTGTCATCTTAGGAGAGGGTGAGATACAGAGACCAAGGATTTTCTTATGGGCCTGGTTAAGAACAAGAAATACAAATAACCTTATGGAGCAGCCAGATAAAAGAGTTTTACTGGTTGGATTTCAGGGTAAGAGTGTAGGTACTGAAGTATGGTATGTGTTTATTGGGAAGAATTTTACCCTAAACATTTACCAATTATTGGTAGAGTAATACTTTTCCTCTCTCTAAATAGATTTCAAAATCTTAAATCATTATTGCTCATAATTTTCTCATTATTTTTAGTCTTCCTTTTTTCTCAGTGGTTTATGTAATATAAATAATGTAGTATTTTAATAAGCAGATACGTAATGTGTATGTACCCTATACCCAGACGTTTTTAAAATTCAGAGATCTGCTGGTGATAAAGACAGGAGGTGACTGAGCTGTCAGAGGGCTGATTGTTTACAGCAAGGTGTAGATGGGTTGGCATTCATAAGACATGATGAGTGAGCAGATACATGCAGACATATCATGGAAATGTTATGCAGAATGATATATTAAGGTGATGATACAGAGAGTACCTGCAAGTTGTACTTTAGACAGAGTGGTCAGGAAGGGCTTTTCTGAGGAAGTAATATGTCCTCTGAGTGCTGACAGACAAGAAGGAATCAAGCACATGGAGTACTTTAGGCAGAGGGAGTAGCAGGGGGCAAAGGCTCAGAGGCAGTGACCATCCTGGCGGTTACAACAGTCAGTGTGACAGTGGTGTGGTGGAGGAGGGGTGCATGTTAACTGATTTAAAAATCACATTCCAGGCCGGCGCCGTGGCTCAACAGGCTAATCCTCCACCTTGCGGCGCCGGCACACCGGGTTCTAGTCCCGGTCGGGGCACCGGATTCTGTCCCGGTTGCCCCTCTTCCAGGCCAGCCCTCTGCTGTGGCCCAGGAGTGCAGTGGAGGATGGCCCAAGTGCTTGGGCCCTGCACCCCATGGGAGACCAGGATAAAGCACCTAGCACCTGGCTCCTGCCATCGGATGAGCGCGTTGCGCCGGCTGCAGCGCGCCGACCGCGGCAGCCATTGGAGGGTGAACCAACGGCAAAAGGAAGACCTTTCTCTCTGTCTCTCTGTCTCTCTCTCTCACTGTCCACTCTGCCTGTCAAAAAAAAAAAAAAATCACATTCCAGTAATTCTATGCACTTTTCTTTTTACTTAATGTCCCCAAATCAATATGTATCTTATAATCAGTGACATTTTACACTCATATCTGCCTGCTGGCAGTTGTACTGTAGTTGTCATTGCTTTTGCATGGACAGAGTTGTTTGTAGCTATACATGTTCTGTAGTTGAGAAGAATTACTCATTAATATGTGTGCAGTTTATTTCCTTTTAAATTATTTAGTTTTTAATAAATATTTCTTAGAAAGCTTATTTCTATAGTTTTTATAACTATAACTTCAATTATATATTTAATACAACATTGAAATAAAAAGCATTACATTTACAGAAATATGTGGTTACAAGTGTAGTGGATATAAACTTGAAAACACTGTACATTATTGATGGTACAACTGTAATTTTACTTATCATTTATTTATTTCAAAATTGATCAAAAAAAAGTCCTAAGAAGGCAAGATGTCTAAAAGACAATTCCACTGGTTTGCATTTCATTCTTGAGACACATACAAAGTAGTAAGTTGTACATTAAATGCAACGTAACTGAAGGCATAATGAATTATTGAATGTTTTTTAAAGAGTGGACATTTGGGAAAGTGAGTAAGGTGATACTTGGCATGTCTGAAAGGCATTTTTTTTTCTTTTATTTAAAGAATATAAATTTCCAAAGTATAGCTGATGGATTCCAATGGCTCCCCCCCCTCACAACTTCCCTCCCTCCCGCTACCCTCCCCTCTCCTGCTCCCTCTCCCCTTCTGTTCACATCAAGATTCATTTTCAATTCTCTTTATACACAGAAGATCAGTGTAGTACATATTACGTAAAGATTTCAACAGTTTTCCCTCACATAGAGACACAAACTGAAATTGTTGTTGGAGTACTAGTTATAGTATTAATTCACAATGTACAGTACATTAAAGACAGAGATCCTACATGATTTTTTTTAAAGAATTGATTAATTATCTATGCAATTTCCAGTTTAACACCAAGAATTTTTTAATCATTTGCAATTATCTTTATACACAGAAGATCGATTTAATATTATAGTATGTAAAGATTTCATCAGTTTGCACCCACACAGAAACAAAGTGAAAAAATACTGTTTCATTACTAGTAATAGCATTATTTCACATTGGATAACACATTAAGGACGGATCCCTCATGAGACGTAAGTACACAGTGACTCCTGAAGTTGATTTAACAATTTGACACTCTTGTTTATGGCGTCAGTAATCTCCCCAGGCTCTAGTCATGAGTTGCCGAGGCTATGGAAGCGTTTAGGGTTCGCTGACTTCAATCTTAATCCGACAGGGTCATAGTCAAAGTGGAAGTTCTCTCCTCCCTTCAGAGAAAGGTACCTCCTTCTTTGATGGCCCTGTTCTGAAAGGCATTTTGTATTGTTTAGATTTGGGAAATAAACCAGTGAGAGTAAACCACTGAGAGTGAGAGACCTCTCTCTGAACCATTTTTTTTTTACATTCTTATTTTTAATTGATTGATCAAATAATTAATTATTTTCCCCAGAAATATTTTTTAAAAGATTTATTTTATTTTATTTATTTGAAAGACAGAGTTACGGAGAGAGGTCATCTATCTGCTGTTTCACTCCCCAGATGGTTGCAATGGCTGGAGCTGTGCCAATCCAAAGCCAGGAGCCAGGAGCTTCCTCCAGGTCTACCACATGGGTGCAGGGGCCCAAGGTCTTGGGCCATCCCCCACTGCTTTCCCAGGCCATAGCAGAGAGCTGGAATGGAAGAGGAGCAGCCGGGACTAGAACCGGCACCCATATGGGATGCTGGCTCTTCAGGCCAGGGCTTTAAGCACAGCGCTGCCCCCCTGAAACTTTTTTACTTAAGATACACAAACTTCATCTATTTCATAAATATAAGAACAATCTGATTCTTCCCACTTACACTCTCACCCTTCTTCCTCCTCTCTTTCCTATTCCCATTCTTATTTTTTTTTTTACCAAGATCAATTTTCAATTAACTTTAAACATGTAAGATTAACTCTATACTGAGTGAAGAGTTAAACAAATAGTATGAAAAAAAGCTGTTGCTAGTCTGTATTTCTCTGCATTTCAAATAAATAAAATCAGTGAATAAAACTTTTACAAATAAAGGGACATTTTCATTGAGTGTAAGCAGAAATTCCATGTGGCAGCCACATAATATAATAGTTGCCAATTTATATTTTTTCCTTTTTAGTAATGCAAAACAATGTTATGGTCTTGTATTGTGGTTCGGTGCTTTAAGTTGCCCCTTGTGATATCCCAGTTCAAATCTGCTTCCTATCCAGCTTCCTGCTACTGTGCCTGGGAAGGAAGCAAAGGATGGCCCACATACTTGAGTCATTGCCATCCATGTGGGAAACCCAGATGGAGCTCCAGACTCTTGGTTTTGGCCTGGTCCATCATATTTAGTGAAATAAGCCAGGCCCAAATGGACAAATGCCATATGTTCTCCCTGACCTGTGATAACTAAGAGAACACCTAAAAGTAAAATTGACACCTAGAAGTAAAATTGACACTTTTGTGACATGCAATGACTACCTGTCAAATAAATTTAAAAATATAAATATGAAAATATAAAATATTTATATAAATATATAATATAAAATATTTATAAGAATAATTTTTAAAATTTATTTGACAGGTAGAGTTATAGACAGTGAGAAAGAGAGACAGAGGGAAAGGTCTTCCTTCTGTTGGTTCACTCCCCAAATGGCTGCCATGGCCAATGCTGCACCAGTCCGAAGCCAGGAGCCAGATGCCCCTTCCTGGTCTCCCATGTGGGTTCAGGGGCTCAAGCACCTGGACCATCCTCCACTGCCCACCTGGGCCACAGTAGAGAGCTGGACTGGAAGAGGAGCAACTGGGACTAGAACCCAGTGCCCACATGGGATGCCAGCGCCTATTAAAGGATTAACCAAGTGAGCCACAGTGCTGGCCCCTATATAAAATATTTTTAAGACCCATGTGGGAGACCTGGAAGAAGCTCTTGGCTCCTGGCTTCAGACTGGTGCAGCTCCAGCCACTGCAGCCAATTGGGGGAGTGAATCAGTGGATGGAAGACCTTTCTCTCTCCCCTCTCTCCTCAGTGCCTCTCCTCTATGAGAGAGAAAGGAAGCTTCCATCTGATGGTTCACTCCTCAAATGTCCTACATAATGGAAGCAGGGCTAAACTGAAGACAAGAGCCTGGAACCCCAACTGGATCTCCTCTATGGGTGGCAGGAACTCAAGTTCTTGCATTATCAGGATGCTCGGCAAGAAGTGCAACAGCCAGGGCTTGAACCAGCACTCTGATATAAGAAGCAGATATCCCAAGCAATTGTAACCCACTGTGCCACAATGCCTACCCCATGTTTCTCATTTTCTTGCCTTCACATGGGTTATTTGATATTTTTTCAGAATTCAAATTTGATTCATCTATAGTGCTACGAATTTTATCTCTCTCTATATGTTTAGTGTTTGCCATAGATATCACAACATGTAACTTACGCAGTTGACATTATAGTACTTTAAGAAAACTGTAAAAATCTTACTTCTATTTAATTACTTTTACCTTTTCCTATTTTGAAAAATTATCTTAAGTATTTATTGCGTGCAATTTCAAATGATATATTTTTTTTTGCTCCAGCTGCAGGCAGCAGCTTTACCCACTATGCCACAGCGCCTTTCCCAAATAAATAAATCTTAAAAGAAATGAGAGTACTGACACTATGACCTGGTGGTGACTAGTGGTGCCCTCAGTGCCAGAATCCCATATGGGCATGGGTTCATTCCCGGCTGCTCCATTTCCAATCCAGCTCCCTGTTAATGATTCTAGGAAAGCAGAAGAACATGATCAATTCTTTGGATCCCTGCACCTGCATGGGAAATCCTGAAGAAACTCCTGGCTCCTGGCTTCAGATCGGTTCTGTTGCAGCCATTTGGGGAGTGAACCAGTCAATGGAAGACCTGTCTCTCTATTACTGCCACTCCGCAACTCTCCCTTTCAAATAATTACATAAATACATCTTAAAAAAATAAAGTGGGAAACAAAAGAATGAGAAAAAGGAACAAAAGAAACAGAATACAAATATAGAGTAGTTCCTAAGACATAAATAAGTCAATAAATTATTTAAATAAATTAAATGGAAGGTTCAACTAAAGGAAAGATTGTCAAGTGCATTTAAATTGATCAATTTATATACTGTCTATAACTTCAAGTATAACAGTATGAAGCTACTTCAAAATATTTCTGAAAAATGGAATTAAAAGATCAGGCTGTTTTGGTACAAAAATTTTTAAATGTGGAAACAGCCTTGTGGCATAGCAGCTAAAGGCACCCATCTGGTATTTTGGCATCCCATATGAGCACTTGATCATGTCCTGGCTGCTCCACTTTCTTTTCTTTTCTTTTTTTTTTTTTTAAGAATTATTTTATTTATTTGAAAGGCAGAGTTACAGAGAGAGGTATTCCGTTCCTCTGGTTCTCTCCCCAAATGGCTGCAATGTCTAGAGCTGAGCTAATCTGAAGCTGGGAGCTAGGAGCTTCTTCTGGGTCTCCCAGGAGGGTGCAGGGGCCCAAGAATTTGGGCAATTTTGTACTGCTTTCCCAGGCCATAGCAGAGAGTTGTATTGGAAGTGGAGCAGCTGGGACTCGAACCTGGTGGCCATGTAGGATGCTGGCTCTTCAGGCTGGCGCTTTAACCCGTTACACCACAGCACTGGCCCCTGCTCCACTTTTGATCCAGCTCCTTTATAATGGCCTGGGAAAAGCAGTGAAATATAACCAAAGTACTTGGACCTCTGCATCCATGTGGGAGACCAGGAAGAAACTCCTGACTCCTGGCTCCTGGCTCCTGGCGTTGATCTGGCCCAGTGCTGGCCATTGTGGACATCTGAGAAGTGAACCAGCAGATGGAAGATCTCTGTCTCTGTCTCTTTCAGTAACTCTGCCTTTCAAATGGAGAAATCTTCAAAAAAATTAAATGTATGCATTTTCCATGAATTTTGTGAACTGTCCTCATATAAGTAGATTGAAAGTAAAAGAATAGTAGAAGAATACCTAACATATATGCCAGACATTTCTCAAAGAAGGTGCAAAAATAATATTGAAAAAAAGTACAAAGCATTCCTGTTGTTTTATAGATCAGATTCAATTATTTGTGGGTTCAGAATGCATGTTTATATGTTGTGGGAAGAATAAGAGCAAGAAACAGATAAATGTATAAATATGGACAAATCATGTGAATTCTGCAGTGATCATACTACTTTTCTATTTGGGAATGTGGATGTGATTCATTTGGTAGGAAACCAAGTGTATGTAGAATGTTGTTCCAAAAAGTGAATGTCATTATCTTAAACCAGGCTGTAGATGCTGGGTAAGTAATCTCTGTCAGCTGCAAATTCTGATCTCTGGGGAAGCAGATGAGGAGCATAGGTCTTCCAACTTTTAATGAGATCCCTTGGATTTTCTTAAACATAAAAACCCTTGGGCCATATTAGTAGTTGGCATTTCTGGTACTGGAAAACATTACTTATCATCCACTAGGCTGGCAAGAAAACTCTGCCACCCAAAACAATGACCTGTTATTCATGGCGTCCTAGAGTCTGGAGCACTGAGGAATGTGTTCTAGTCTCTCATGCCCAAACTAGCCTCAAACAAAAAGTATCTCTTTTCTGGTCTGTTCATTGGTAAAATTCATCAGTGTCACTTGCTCCTTCGTGAAAACAGGGGAGAAGTGTTAACAAGGTCCTCCCTTGGATCTCAAGACAAGAGGGTGAGTGTTGATTGTGTCTGTCCTGCTAACTCCTTCCAAATCCTATTTGTGGGAGCCTGGGAATCCTTGAAATGTCTTATCTTTTCTTCGCTGAGAACTCTATTGACCCTGTGGTAGGCAGACATGGACTGGAGATGCCGTAGAAGAAGAGTTGTCTTAGAGACCCTGCATCTCTTTCCTGCAGAAATTGCCTTCCCAGATGTACTCACACTCATCTTTACACATTCCCTCCATTGTACAAACTACAAAAAAATGAAGATGCACAGAGGATAGGCTGGAGTTCTCTTCCCCATTCTGGGTTTCAATGTCATTAGTGTAGGGATGGGTGAAAAGATCAGGGTTCTCATATTTTTAAATTCCTATTTTCTTCTCTTTTCACAGATATGTCCAAAGGAAGAATGGCCTCAGGAAATGACTCCTCAGTGACTGAGTTTATCCTGCTTGGATTAACTCAACAGCCAGAACTGCAGCTGCCTCTCTTCTTCCTGTTCTTGGGGATCTATGTGGTCACTGTGGTGGGGAACCTGGGCTTGATTGCTCTGATTGGTCTGAACCCTCACCTGCACACTCCCATGTACTACTTCCTCTGCAACCTGTCCTTCATTGATCTCTGCTACTCCTGTGTCATAACCCCCAGAATGCTGGTGAGTTTTGTGAAACAGAATATCATCTCCTATGCTGAGTGCATGACTCAACTCTTTTTCTACTCCTTCTTTGTAATTGATGAGTGTTATATCTTGACATCAATGGCCTATGATCGGTATGTGGCCATCTGCAAGCCCTTGCTGTACAAGGTCACCATGTCCCTTGAGGTCTGCCTCATGTTAACAGTATGGACATTTGTAATGGGGTTTGCAGGTGCTGTGGCCCATACTACATGCATGCTGAGACTCACTTTCTGTGACAGCAACATCATCAATCATTTTTCATGTGACATTCATCCACTTCTCCAGCTCTCCTGCACAAGCACCTACATCAATGAGCTGGTGGCTTTCATTGTGGTGGGAATCAATGTGACAGTGCCCAGTCTCACCCTCTTTGTTTCTTATACTCAGATCCTCTCCAACATCCTCCGCATCCATTCTTCCCATGGCAGGTCCAAAGCCTTCAGTACTTGCAGCTCCCACATAATTGCTGTTTGTCTCTTCTTTGGATCTGCAGCATTCATGTTCCTAAAGCCTTCTCATGCTGAGTCTCTGCCTCAAGATAAAGTATCCCCTATTTTTTATACCATTGTGGGACCTATGATGAATCCTTTCATCTATAGCTTGCGGAACAAAGATGTTCATGTTGCACTGAGTAAGACTTTGAAGAAAAGCATCCTTTTTAAATCATAGCTGTGTTTTTGTTATAAATTCCAATTCCTAATAAGGGCACATTACATATAAATTCAGAGAGAGACAAGTAAACAATCCAAATAAAAATTCAAATGATTTAATGGTATGAAAAATGATTAGTTGTAGGTATCATTCACAACTCAAGAAAATGTATGTAAAAGGAGTACTAGACCTTCAATCATTCAGAGAGAATCTGTAGAACAGTTCCTGCTATTATTCTCCAGCTTCCTTTAAGTAATTATGGTGTTATTAGAAGGAAAAGCTAGATGACACTAACTTTTAGGGCCTCAGGGTTGGAATGTAGATGCTGGGTCATGCTATACATTCACTGGGAAGAATATTCCTACAAGTGTTTTATGATCCATTGTGGAGAAATTTTTCCCTTCCACCAAATAGATTTATGATGTCAGTAATCACTCGAGGCTCTTGTCATGAGCTGCCAAGGCTATGGAAGCCTCTCAAGTTCAGTAACTCCGATCTTATTTAGACAAGGCCATATTCAAAGTGGAAGTTCTCTTCTCCCTTCAGAGAAAGGTACCTCCTTCTGTGTTGGCCCGCTCTTTCCGCTGGGATCTCACTCACAGAGATCTTTCATTTAGGTCATTTTTTTGCCAGAGTGTTTTGGCTTTCCATGCCTGAAATACTCTCTTGGTCTTTTTAGCTGGATCTGAATGTCCTAAGGGCTGATTCTGAGGCCAGAGTGCTGTTCAGGACATTTGCCACAGAATGCACTTTTAAAATTTTTTTTTATTTATTTGAAAGGCAGAAAGAGAGAGAGAGAGAGAGAGGAAAAGACAGAGACACACACACATACACACACACACACACACACACACACAGAGAGAGAGAGAGAGAGAGAGAGAGAGAGTTCATCCTTTGTTTCACTCTGAAGATAACCACAAGGCCTGGGCCTGGGTTGGAATCTAGGAGCCAGTAACTCCATTCTTGTCTCCCACATGGGTGGCAGGTTCCTAACCCTTGGGTCACCTTATGTTGTGTGTCAGCAGGGAGCTAGATTGGAAGTGGAGCAGCCAGGCTTGGAACTGATTTAGCATCCCAGGGTTCAGCTTAACCTGCTTTGCCACAATGCCTTCCCCAGGAATTCCATTTTTTTAAAGCACATTATAACGTATGATTCCTCCCCCTATTCCCACCATTTTTTTCAAAGTGAGTTATTTTATGTTTTTTGATAAAAGCCACATTAATGTAGAAATTGATATATCATTTTGATTTTGGTAGCATTCCCCTGAAGATTAGTGTGGAAATGACCAATAACAAATTGGAGCCATTTTTGTTAAAACCCTGATCAAAATAAAATGACAGGTGTACCTAAGGAAGAGATCTTGAATTGGCATTGTGATAAGTGAATTGAGCTGCTGTGTGAGATGCTTGATTCCTATATGGGAGTGCATGGGATCAAATCTTTCCTCCTCTTCCACTTCAGCTTCTTGCTTATGCACCTGGGAGACAACAGATGATGGCCCAAGTACTTGGGTTCGTGCAACCTACATGAGAGACCAGGATAGAGCTCCTGGTTCCTGACTTCAGCCTGTCCAGCCCTGGATTGGAGAATCAGCCAGGGTGTGGAAATTCTGTCTCTCTTTCTCTTTTCCCTTCTCAATTTCAAATAAATAGATAAACTTTTATGTTCATTCCAGAAACACCTGTGTATTGCACTTCTTGTACCAGATATTATCAGAGGAAATTTCTCTGGCCTGCAGTATTTTAGACAAGGTCCTGGTATCAGGAAAGTTGCCTAGGAGAACTGACTCTGAGAAGGAAAAAACACTCACTCCTGCACTATGTTCTTTTGTCCAGTGAGCTTTATTGAAAAGAGCTTGCATATACTCTACTTTCTCTCTGAAAGTTACTCCTTTGTCCTGATTTCCTCAGATGTATCCAGGAATTTGATAGCATGCCCAAGCTGGATTGCAACCCTTCTGTTATTGCAAAATAAAATCTCATGTTGTTTTGGACCTGTATCTCTGAATATATGATTTTTTAAAGAATTTTGACACTAGTATTGCATAATACTAATACTGCATAAAACCAACAGTTTTTCTCTGGATTCAGAGTCCTGAGTGCTCACCATTCTACAATAGGACAATTCCAGTTGTTTTTCTCTATACTCACACTCAATATGAAACATTTCTGTGAGGTGTGTGAGGTATTTCCCTACCAACCAATTCTCTCACACCTGGATTTCCTATAATTTTCCTCCATTCTGACCCTGTCTATCAGAAGTTAGTGTTAAATCTCAGGTTGTGGGTGAGTCTCACAAGAACAACCCAAGCACAGCCTGACCAAGGGCAGGATGTTAGCTGTGCTTCTGACTGACTGGCTCTAAATCAGTTGCACTTTCCATTCTCATGTTCCATCATGAAGGTAATCATGATCAGCATGATCATGAGAGTCATCATGGCTCAGAGGACTCAGGAAAGCTCTTTATTTACACACGTGTTATACAGCTGAGGAACAGCAGATGGAAGTGATGCTAAGGAGAGGTTTGGAAGGGTCCTCAGTACATGTGCTTTGTTCCTGTAGAGCTGGGGAGCATCATGAGGCAAGCAGATGTGTTCTTGTTCACCAATTCAGAAGCTCCCTGAATTCCTTCCTTTTGGTTTTCTTTGGACGTATCATTAAATAGACAAGATTAATTAAGTCATTGGCCATTGGTGACACACTCAATATTCCACATCTCCTTTGTCCCTGGGGACCAAAGAGTAGGACTGAGGATAGGGCTGATAGCTGTACTCACATGAGTGTTTCCCATGCAACCAGTCCCCATCCTGTCAGTATCCAGGAGCCCTAGCCATCTGCAATCTGATTAGCATAAAAGACAGGTATCCTTGACAAATACCTGGATGAAGAACAAAAATGTTTTCTTATTGTCAGTCATAATTTCGCAGTGATATTGAAGCACCTTTTTATATACAATATGTGCATTATACATGTGTCTACCTTATGGAAATGTCTATTAAACTCATATAAATATTATTAAATTAGATTATTTCATTTTACTTTTGAGTTTTAGGAGTCCAAGAGGGACTTATGATGTGGAATTAAGCCTTTTTTTAATAAAGCTTTTATTTAAAAAATATAAATTTCCGAAGTACAGCTTATGGATTACAATGGCTCCCCCCTACATAACTTCCCTCCCTCCCGCTACCCTCCTCTCTCCCGCTCCCTCTCCCCTTCTGTTCACATCAAGATTCATTTTCAATTCTCTTTATACACAGAAGATCAGTTTAGTACATATTACGTAAAGATTTCAGCAGTTTGCCCTCACATAGAGACACAAACTGTAAATACTGTTGGAGTACTAGTTATAGTATTAATTCACAATGTACAGCACATTAAAGACAGAGATCCTACATGATTTTTTTTCAAAGAATTGATTAATTATCTATGCAATTTCCAGTTTAACACCAAGTTTTTTTTAATCATTTGCTATTATCTTTATACACAGAAGATCGATTTAATATATACTATGTAAAGATTTCATCAGTTTGCACCCACACAGAAACACAAAGTGAAAAAATACTGTTTCATTACTAGTAATAGCATTATTTCACATTGGATAACACATTAAGGACAGATCCCTCATGAGACGTAAGTACACAGTGACTCCTGATGTTGATTTAACAATTTGACACTCTTGTTTATGGCGTCAGCAAGCCTTTATCAGATATATTTTTTGAACAACATTTTTTTTTAGCTTTCTTGTTTTCTTTTTTGTTGACAATTTCTGTACTTATTTTTACCTTTTTATTGATTATTTATTTGTCAAAGAGGGGGATAGAGAGAGAGAAAGAGAAAGGCAAGAAGGAAGGAAGGCAGAAACAAAGACAGGGATAGATAAAGAAGAGACACAGAGTGAGATCTCCCATTCTTTGATTCATTACTCAAATGATCACTGCGATTGTGGCTGGCTGAAGCTAAAACCAGGAGCTAGGAACACAAGCCTGTATCTCCCATGTGGGAGATAGGGACTCAATTACTTGAGTCCCAGGGTGTGTATTGGTAGGCAGCTGGATTGGAAGTAGAGTTAGGACTCAATACCTGACACTTTGTTCCATATTAGATATGAGTGTATATAGCAGTTTTAAATGACAAATGTTTAGAAATGGAGAAATTATTAACTCCTGGGAAGGAGTTATTGTAGGAATGAAGGCAACGGCAAAGACTTGACTAAAAAAGATTACATTGCAGGTAAATAATGACTTTAATTCTAAGCTCTGCATTAGAACCCTGGATAAAATACTTCTTGCTATGTGATTTGATGTAGCATAAACTTCCAGGGAATATTTCTGACTCTTGTGTCACCTAAATAAGAGTTGTTAACATTTCCATAGTGAGCACACAGTTTAATTAATCACTAAGGTCCTCATCATTGCTGTAGACTAAGGAATATCACTCTGATGGGCTCCATTGCAAGTTTTCTCTGAGGGATTTTTCCCGTCATAATTTTGAAGATCTTGAAAATAGCAATTGAGATATATTTTAGTAGCGATAGTGTTTTAAATTATCCCAATAGTAAAATTAAAAATAGGGATTTCACTTTTTTTCTTGCCTCTGCTCTTTCTTTTTACTCACCTAATCCCATGAATTTACTAAAATAATTAACTAATTTAAGAGTTGCTGTGGGGGACAGAAACAAAAAGAGAGGAAGTTAATGAGACGAAGAGTCCCCAACAACTTGTTTACTCCCTAAATGACTTTAATGGCCATGGGCCTGAAACCAGGAGCCAGGAAGTCAATCTGGGTCTACCATACACATGGCAGGAATCCAACCATTTTAGGGATCACTGCTGCCTCTCAGGTTCCATTATTAGCAGTAGCTGGAATCAGGAACCAGAGTCTGGGGTTGAGTCAAGATATTCCAAAGTGGGACACAGGCATTTCAACTGTCTAAGAAGTAGGCCAAATGCCACCCTCATCCTATAGTATCTCTGGCAATGATCTCCATATGTTTTTCTCACATTTTAACCTTTCTAGCTCCCTTTATTTTTGCATTTACCTGTCTTGTATTTCTGTGTGGCTGTCTAATTGGTAACTGGATTCTACCATATTCAAAACTAATTGTGTTTTTTTAACCAACATTCCTATGTTTTCTAAATTTGTTTGTAACAACAGCATCTGTTGACTCCTTCGGCCACAAAAGGAACGACCCTGCTCCCAGTTAATCGGTCTTCAAAAGACTTACTTAGAAAGAGTGGGAAAGAGAATGGGGGACCGGGAAAAGGGGGAGAGATGGCGTGCACGTTCCTTAAGGGGGAAAGCTGGCGTGCCCCCTTCTCTCTTTCACTCTCCGCTTATATCCAGAATTCAACCAATCACAGTCAATCAATTACAGTCCATGCACAGAGCTCTCCAATCCGGCACTTGATCACGATCAGCTGTGGAGTCACGCAGCAGGCAGGGCATCAGCGCCATCTTGTTGTTTACCACAATCCTCAGCTAGATGGAAAGCTCAATCAGCTGCTACATCCGCATTACTGCTATAAGCCAAGCCCAGCATGGGGGGTCCCATGGCAGGCCTATCCATGGGTCCCCACAAACATCATTTACTAAAACATATGGGTTAGTGTATTTGGGAAGTTCTTGTCTATTTTTAATTCAAATTATGAGAAGTTCTGGTGAATATTCACTTGTAAACTTATTGCACATGTCTGTTTCTTAGAACTACTCACAGTGGCATTGTTAATCCAGGACATCTTGTTGAAAATAATTCATAAACTGATGAATTAAAAATATAACTGCTGCCTGAAGCTCTTTACATTATGTTTTCACCTACAATAGTTTCTTACTTCACATTTTCACTATTTCAATTCTGTTCCAATAAAGAAATAAAAATCTTAAGGGATTCCTGATGAACAGATCCTTGGATTTTGCACTTGAGAGGTTTCTATATTGATCCAATTCTGGTTTTGTTCTGAGTTCATGCTCTTTTTTTTTTTTTAATTTATTTGACAGGTAGAGTTGCAGACAGTGAGAGGGAGAGACAGAGAGAAAGGTCTTCCTTCCATTGGTTCTCTCCCCAAATGGCTTCCATTGCCGGCACTGCGCTGATCCGAAGCCAGGAGCCTAGTCTCCAACACAGGTGCAGGCACCCAAGCACTTGGGCCATCCTCCACTGCTCTTCCAGGCCACAGCAGAGAGCTGGACTAGAACTGGACTAGAACCTGGTGCCCTTATGGGATGCCGGTGCAGGAGGTGGAGGATTAACCAAGTGAGCCATGGCACCAGCCCCTGTATTTATGCTATTGTAGTCCTGTAGGGGAGAGACAATGGGACCTCTTGGGGAGCCTGTGCAAGTTCTCAATATGAGGGTCAGAAAGCAGAGAAATGTGAGTCTTTAACTGTGCTCTTTACCTCTACTCTGACGTTCTCTTTGGTGGCCTCTAAGTGTTTACATGCCCTACCCAATGTTTTTCCTATGCTACATTCAGGTCTATAAGTATAAACATAGCGACTACTTAAATTTCTGCTTGAGGAACAAGACTTCTTAGCAACTGTATGTTAAAGGAAAGATGTAGAGGAAATTATAATTCAATCATTATTTTATTTTGTGAGTACCTAACGCATATGCCAGATATTTATTGAGTACCTAACAGATGTTCCAAGTATTTCTCTGAGTTGCTGCAGAAGTAACATTGCAGAAAATGGGTAATTTTCCTGCTCTTTAGGCGCTTAAAATCAAATGATTTTGGGGGTAGGATATGTGTTTATGTAATATCAGAAGAATAAGAAAAATAAACAGATGAATTTATAATATTTCATATATGAAGAGTTAATGTGGAAGCTGGAGAGGTCACCCTGCCTTTCTTTTTGAAAGAAAGCCTGACCTCTGGGGTAATCACTGGAGAAACACTGATTTTCCAGTTTTTAATTAGGTCCCTTGGGTTTCCTAACTTATAAACATCTTTGAGTCATATTAGCAAGTGGCTTTATTGGTGCTGGTAAACGCTATTTAACACCCCCAAAGCTGTGAAGACACTTGAGGGAGAGCCACTGTGAGAATCCTTGATCTGTTTGTCTTATGGCTTCTTAGATCCTGGGAGACAGGAATGTGATTTGGCTATCTCAGTTGCCAACTTGCTCAAAGTAAATGGAAATCTCTTTTCTGGGCTACTCGCTTCTACAATTGATCAAAGCTTATTTCCCCTGTGTATTACGCATGAAGAGTTAAAAAGGCCCTCCCCTGACTCCTGTTGCAGAATGTTGAGTGTTGATGTATCTTTCCCATTATTTGCCTCCAAACTGTTGTTTGTGGGAATCAAGGAGTCCTCAAAATGCACCATCCCCTTTCATCTGAGATCACAATTGACCCTGCAGAAGGCATAGGTGGACAGGAGATGCTGCAGAGTCAAGAGTGAAAGAGTCCCTGGATCTCCTTCCTACAGAAATTGCCTATAGGTTTCTTAACATTCATCTTTACACTTTAACTCAGTTAAAAAATTGTAGGAAATGAAATTGCTTAGAGGGTGGGCTTGAGTTAACTTCTCTATTGTGGGTACAGCTGGAGTACACTACCTCTTCTGTGTCGCACTCCCATTAGACTCAAGTGAGTGGAGTCAACATTTTAATATTCCTATTTTTCCACTTCTCAAGATATGTCTGAGGGAAAAATGGCTTCAAGAAATGACTCCTCAGTGACTGAGTTTATCCTGCTGGGATTAACACAACAGCCAGAACTGCATCTGCCTCTCTTCTTCCTCTTCCTGGGAATCTATGTGGTCACTGTGGTGGGGAACCTGGGCTTGATTGCTCTGATTGGTCTGAACCCTCACCTGCACACTCCCATGTACTACTTCCTCTGCAACCTGTCCTTCATTGATCTCTGCTACTCCTGTGTCATAACCCCCAGATTTCTGATGAGTTTTTTGAAACAAAACGTCATCTCCTATTCTGAGTGCATGGCTTAGCTCTTTTTCTACTCCTTCTTTGTAATTGATAAGTGCTATATATTGACATAGATGGTCTATGTCTGATATGTGACCATCTGTAAGCCCCTGCTGTACAAGGTCACCATGGCCCTTGAGGTCTGCTTCATGCTAATGGTGGGTGTGTATGCAATGGGGTTTGTGGGTGCCATGGCCCACACTGAATGCATGCAGAGACTCACCTTCTGTGACAGCAACATCATCAATCATTTTGCATGTGACATTTATCCACTTCTCCAGCTCTTGTGCATAATCACCTATGTCAATGAGCTGGTGGCTTTAATTGTGGTGGGCATCAATGTAACAGCGCCCAGTCTCACACTCTTTCCTTCTTATATCTGGATCCTCTCCAACATCCTCCACATCCATTCTTCCCATGGCAGGTCCAAAGCCTTCAGTACCTGCAGCTCCCACATAATTGCTGCTGGCTTTTTCTTTGGATATGCAGCATTCATGTTCCTTAAACCTTCATCTGCTGGGTCTCTGGCTCATGATAATGTGCCCACTATTTTTTATACCATTGTGGGGCCAATGATGAATCCTTTCATTTACAGTTGAGAAATAAAGACATTCACATTGCATTGAGTAAGACTTTGAAGAGAAATGTCCTCTTCTAATGAAGTTGTCTTTGTTATAGAAGTCAATTCCTAGTTAGGGCACATATTATATAAATTCATGGGAATAGAGTAAGGACTCATAATTAAAATGCAAAGGATTTAGTAATAAGAAAAATTAGTTACAGATGTCAACATCATTTTAGAGAGTCTGAGAGTAATACATTCCATTGTTCTACAGGTTCATTTTATGACTTATAATTATGTAAGGCTAAAGAGCTGGATGAGACTAACTGCTGGGTCTTCAGAGTGAAAATACAACTACCTGGGCATGTTACATGTTCACTGGGAAGAACTTTATTACAAGTGTTTAGAATCATTAGTGGAGAAATTTTTTCTTTTCACTAGATTGATGCAAAATGTTAATTCATTATCATTCATATTTCTCTTTATTATTTTCTTCCTTTTTTCTCATTAGTTTTATATGATGTAAACAATGTGGTATTTTCATAAGCAAATATTATGGATCATCTACCCTGCACTAGGTTTTATTTAAATTCGAAGATCTTTTGGGGGCATGAACATGAGGTGTCTGTGCTCTTACAGTGCTACTGCTCATAGCAAGGTGAGATGGAGTGCAGGTGTTCATTAGGAGGAGACATGATGAGTGAGCAGATATAAGAGGATATACCCTTAATGTGTTATGCAGAGTCACATGGATATGAACATACAGAGAATATTGTGTGATTATTTTACATTGGATCATCAGGTTTTTTTTTTTTTTTGAGGAGGTGACATTTACAGTGACAGCTGACTTACAAGGGGGAACCAAGCACAAGGAACATTCTAGGCAGTGTGAGTATCTGTGGTAAAGTCCCAGAGACAGTGACCACCCTGCAGAGTGAGGGCGACAGTGGTATGGTGGAGGGCAGGTACCTATTAGGATATACATGTGGTATACAGGAAAAGAAACAACTGGAACAAGTCAAGGTATCCTCATCAGATGACTGGATAAAGAAAGTGTGGTATAGAAGCAGTGGAATATCATTCAACCATTAAAATGAAAGAAATCATGCCATTTGCAGGAAAATGGACTGTACGACATCATGCTAAGTGAAATAATCCAGTCCCAGCAAGACAAATATTTCATGATCTCACTCACATATGAGAGCTGAAAAAAATCCCTAAATCTGAACATGGGATGTGATTTACAGAGGGTGAAAATGGTGAGAGGCATTGACAGAGTTTGTATTAAAAAAAAACTAGGAGAAACTAAGTGTGGCTCATTAATTGTGACAAATAAACTAATACAAGATATTAGAGGAATCTAGGAGTGGGACATAGGTGAATTCTCTATACTACTTCATAATTTTTGCTTGTAAATTTAAACCTATTTTTTTCTTTTTAAAAATTATACAGAGGCCAGTGCCGTGGCACTGTAGGCTAATCCTCCACCTGTGGCACTGGCATCCCATATGGGTGCTGGTTCTAGTCCTGGCTGCTCCTTTTCCAATCCAACCCTCTGTTGTGGCCTGGGAAAGCAGTAGAAGATGGCCCAAGTGCTTGGGCCCCTGCACCCACACCAGGAAGAAGCAGCTGGCTCCTGGCTTCAGATCATCGTAGCTCTGGTAGTTGCAGCCATTTGGGGAGTGAACCAACAGAGGGAGGACCTTTCTGTCTGTCTTTCCGTCTCACTGTCTGTAACTCTACCTCTCAAATAAATAAATAGGGCTGAAAAATATTAGAATAAGAATATATCTAGACAATTGGATACATCTGCAAAAAATATTTCAATTCTAGTTATGTCTACATTAACACTGTTGAAGTTGTGCCAAATTTATTCAATATGCTACAGTTTCCCATTTTCCTTTTGAATTGGAATTAAGCAGTTTCTTTGAACCTATCTTGAAGCTCACTGATTTTTTTTTCCCTTAAAATGTGTTGAGTTTCAATTGCACATTGAAGGAATTCTCATTTTTAAAAGTGTATTATTTCGGGGGCTGGCGCCTGACTGACTTGGTTAATCCTCTGCCTGTGGCACCAGCATCCCATATGGGCTCTGGGTTCTAGTCCTGGTTGCTTCTCTTCCAGTCCAGATCTCTGCTGTGGCCCAGGAGGGCAGTGGAGGATGGCCCAAGTACTTGGGCCCCTGCACCCACATGGGAGACCAGGAGGAAGCTCCTGGCTTCGGATTGGCGCATCACCGGCTGTGGTGGCCATTTGGGGAATGAACCAATGGAAGAAAGACCTTTCTCTCTGTCTCTGTCTCTCTCTCTCACTGTCTATAACTCTACCTGTCAAATAAAAAAATAAAGTGCATTATTTTGGTATAATTGACATTCAAAGATCTTGGCATATTTCATGTAAGTATTTTGATGAATTGAAAAATAAATAAACACTCATGTTATCACGATTACATTCAAGACCATAAACATATCCATCACCTCCAAAAGATTCTCCCACCTTATTTTGTTATCAATAGTGAGTTAAAACTTTGGCTTCCAAATAAGAAATGAAAAGAAAAATGAAAGAAATCACAAAACCTGGGGCCAGCATTGGGCATAGTATGGTTTCTCATTGGGATGCTGGTATCCAACAACAGAGTTGCTTGGCTGGAGTCCTGGCTCCTCTTCTTCTGAACCAGCTTCCTTAAGGCACAGCCTGGGAGGCAGGAAGCAATGGCTCAGGTACTTGGGTCCCTGCCACCCTGGTGGGAAATGCAATGGAGTTTCTGGCTACTGCATTCAGCCTGGCCAATCTCTGATTCTTGCACATATTTGGGCAGTGAACTAGATAATCAGAGATCTCTCTCTCTCATGTCTCTCTCTCTCTCTATATATATATATATCTTTATCTCTATCTCTATCCTTATCTCTATTTCTATTCCTATCTCCATCTCTGTTTCTATTTCTATCACCTTCATCTATATCAATCAAGCTCTATCATCTCTATCTTCCTCTGTGTTCTGCCTTTTAAATAGATGCAAAAATAATCTTTCATATAAAAATTAGATTTTTGTGGGCACATTCCTGGAATACTGCATAATTCACTCCTCTAGTTAATACTTTGTGAGGATTATCAAAAGAAATTTCTCTGGTTAGCAGTATTTAGAAAAGCTCCTGTCACCAAAGAGTTGCCTAGAAGAGCTGTCTCCACAAAGAACAAATGCCAATTCCTGACCTGGGCTGCTTTGACCAATGGGAATTGGCCAAAGCAGTTTCTGTGTTCTGTTGTATTGCTAGATATTTTCTCCTACATTTACACTCAGCAAAAAATATTTTCATGTGTTGTGTATTTCCCCACCAACCAATTTTCTAATATCAGCTGGGGATCCTACAGTTTGCCTCCATTCTGAAACTATCTACCTTTAGATAGTGACATCTCACAGGTTGAGGGGTCAGTCCCACAGACTGATCCAATCACAGACACCATTGCAAGTATAAGTACTGCTGACTGACTTGCTGCAGTTCACTTTTGCATATCCTCTGCTCATATTTAATATTTGCAGAATTGCTCACAAGACTTTGAAAAGCCCTTTTTTTACTGTGACATTTTTATTATACAAGAATACAACTCAGGAACAACACATGGAAACAATGCTTAGAGTTAGATGGAGGTTCCAAAGAGTCCCCAGTGCAGGTATAATTCCTGTGCAACTGGGGTATACCACAAGGCAAATGCATGCATTCTTTTTCACCAATCAAGAAGCTCTCTGAACTCTATCCTTTTGGATTTTAATGGAGACATCATTGAATAGGCATGCCTGATTAAGTTGTGGGCCACTGGTGATCCATCAATCTTTGGCCTCTCCTTCCTACCTGGAGATCAAGGATTGTGACTGTGGATAGGCCTGATAACTCCAATCACATGGTAGGTTGCCTTGGCAACAAGTCCCCATCCTTTGGGTATTCAGGAGCCTAACACTTCCTGTAGTCTTATTGGCATAGAGAGACATGTATCCTTGCCAACTACTGTGACAAAGGACAAATGCACTCTCTTCATAATAAATCACAATTGCAGAGGGGCTTTGAGTACCTTCTTATATCCATATATGTCTTTTTTATGGAATGTCTATTCAGTTCCTTTAAATATTTTTGTAATAGATTATTGTTTTAAAATTTTTTTCCATTGGCCGGAGCCGTGGCTCAACAGGCTAATCCTCCGCCTTGCGGCGCCGGCACACCAGGTTCTAGTCCCGGTCGGGGCGCCGGATTCTGTCCCGGTTGCCCCTCTTCCAGGCCAGCCCTCTGCTGTGGCCCGGGAGTGCAGTGGAGGATGGCCCAGGTGCTTGGGCCCTGCACCCCATGGGGAGACCAGGAAAAGCACCTAGTACCTGGCTCCTGGCTCCTGCCATCGGAGGAGCGCGGTGCGCCGGCCGCAGCGGCGGCCATTGGAGGGTGAACCAACGGCAACGGAAGACCTTTCTCTCTGTATCTCTCTCTCTCACTGTCCACTCTGCCTGTCAAAAAAAAAATTTTTTTTTTTCCATTGAGTTTAGGAGTTGTTTTTTTATTAGGGGCAAGAGGTCTTTATCAAATATATTGCTTGGAAATATTTTCTCATATTCTCTGGTTTTATTTTCATTTTCTTGACATTTACTGTGCAATAACTTTTCATTGTACATATTTATATTTACACTTTTATTTGCTTATCAATTGGAAAATCAGTGAGATAGGTAGAGAGAAGGGAGAGAGAGAGCGAGAGCGAGAGCGAGAGAGAGAGAGAGAGAGAGAGAGAAACAGAGAGAAACAGAGAGGAGACACAGAAAAAGGTCTACCAAAATGTATGCACACTGGGATTGTTCTAAAAAGTCAGTGCCATTAAAATGAACTTGACAGTAAAGGTGTCTAGGAAACTGTGCTTTGCTAAGAGGCTGACCTCTAGGGAAACACTGGAGAAACATAGGTATTCCAATTTGTAATTAGGCCCCTTGGATTTCCTAACCCATAATATTCTCTGAGTCATATTGGCAAGTGGCTCTACTGACACTGGCAAATGCTATTTAACCCCACCTGTGTTGGCTAGGACATCTTGGGAAGAGGCACTGTAAGAGTCCATGATTTGTGACTCATGGCTCTCTACAGGCTGCGAGATTGAAGAATGTGCTCTGGCATCCTCAGTCCCAAATTTGTATGAAACAAGAGAGAATTTCTGTTCTGGGCTGTTCACCCCTGAAATTCATAGAAGCCACCTGCATGTCAGT
Source organism: Sylvilagus floridanus (assembly GCA_949820135.1). Classification (NCBI taxonomy): domain Eukaryota; kingdom Metazoa; phylum Chordata; class Mammalia; order Lagomorpha; family Leporidae; genus Sylvilagus; species Sylvilagus floridanus. The sequence continues at coordinate 15,922,901 of OX463224.1, read as the reverse complement.
GAGAACAGGGAAGAGTTTACAAGATCTTCCCCTGATTCTTGATGCAGAAGGGTGAGTGTTGATTGCATCTGCCCCACTAGTTTCCTTCTACACCTTATCTATAGCTGCCCGGGAGTTCTTGAAATGCCTCAGCACCTTTTATCTGAGACCACCATTGACCCTGAGGTGAGCATCGTGGACTGGAGACGCTGTAGAGTCAAGAGCTGTCAGACAGCTCCTGAATCTCCTTCTCCCAGAAATGTTCTAAGTCTTCTTGACCATCAGCTTTATTCTCTCAGTTTTGTAAAATGGAGGAGATGAAAGTGCACAGCAGGGTGGGCGAGAGTTCATTCTGTTCTGGGACTCAGTCTAATGAGAGAGGGGTTGGGTGAAGAAAGCTGGGTTCTCATCTGTTACTGTTTCTACTTTTCTTCCTTTCACAGATATATTCGAGAGAAGAATGATCTCAGAAAATGATTCCACAGTGACCCAGTTTATCCTGCTGGGATTAACACAACAGCCAGAACTGCAGCTGCCTCTCTTCTTCCTCTTCCTGACAATCTATGTGGTCACTGTGGTGGGGAACCTGGGCTTGATTATTCTGATTGGTCTGAACTCTCACCTGCACACCCCCATGTACTACTTCCTCTGCAACCTGTCCTTCATTGATCTCTGCTACTCCTGTGTCATAACCCCCAGAATGCTGGTGAGTTTTGTGAAACAGAACATCATCTCCCATGCTGAGTGCATGACTCAGCTCTTTTTCTTTGCCTTCTTTGTTATTGATGAGTGCTATATCTTGACATCGATGGCCTATGATAGATTTGTGGCCATCTGTAAGCCCCTGCTGTACAAGGTCACCATGTCCCTTCAGGTCTGCCTCATGTTAACAGTGTGGACATATTCAATGGGGTTTGCAGGTGCCATGGCCCACACTATGTGCATGCTGAGACTCACCTTCTGTGATGGCAACATCATCAATCATTTCGTGTGTGACGTATCTCCTCTCCTCCAGCTCTCCTGCACAAGCACCTACATCAATGAGCTGGTGGTTTTCATTGTGGTGGGCATCAATATAACAGTGCCCAGTCTCACTCTTTTTGTTTCTTATACCAGGATCCTCTCCAGCATTTTGCGCATCCATTCTACCCATGGCAGATCCAAAGCCTTCAGTACCTGCAGCTCCCACATAATTGCTGTTTGTTTCTTCTTTGGATCTGCAGCTTTTATGTACCTTAAGCCTTCTCCTGCTGGGTCTCTGCCTCAAGATAAAGTATCCTCTATTTTTTATACCATTGTGGGGCCAATGATGAATCCCTTTATCTACAGTTTGAGGAACAAAGATGTCCATGTTGCACTGAGTAAGACTTTGAAGAAAAGTGTCCTCTCCTAAACATAATTGGATTGGTTATGGATGCTGATCCTGCTAAGGGCACACAATACATAAATCTAGGTAAATAATAGTTAAGACTGACAATAGAAATTCAGATGATTTATAATAGGGAAAATCAATCTGGTACATAAATCCTCTCACAAGTCAAAACAATGTAAGGAATTGGAGTATCAGGCTTCATCCTTTTAGAGAGTATATGGAGAATAGTTTATTCTGTTGCACTCCAGCTTCATTGTAGCACTTACTAATGTTGTAAGGATAAAAAGCTGAGTGATACTAACTGGTGGGACTTCAGGGTAGGAATGTGGTTACTGGGACATCAAATATCTTTGTTGGAAAGAATTTTATAACTAATGTGTAAAAATCATGGGTAATATTTTTTCCTTTCATCAAAAAGATTTTCAATCTTCAGTAAATATTCTATTTATTATTTCTATTCTTCCTTTGGTCTCTGAAGTTTATACAGAAAAAAATAGTGTAGTGTGCCTTTTGGAAAGACTCCTTTTATTTATTTACTTATTTGAAAGGCAGAGTGATAGAGAGAGCAGATGACAGAAGGACCTTCCATTTACTTGTTCATCCCATTATGGACACAAAGTTTGGGGCTGGGTCAGGTCAAAGCCAGTAACCTGGAACTCCATCTGGGTCTCCCAGGTCGGAGGCAGGGACCCAATTACTTGGGCTTCACCCACTGCTTTAGCAGATAGTTGGACAGAAGTGGAGCAGCTGGGATTTGAACAAATGTTTTGATATGGTATTGCCACATTGCAAATGGAAGTTTAACCAGCTATTCCACCACATTGACCAATGTAATATATTTAATCAGCAAAATCTAACTCAGAATCTATACTGTATGAAGCTCTTTTTAACAATAAAAGATCTGAGACAGAAGTGCATGTGCTCTCAGAGGACTAGCTGTTTACAGCAAGCTGTAGCTGGGTGCAGGTGTTCAGGAGAGGGCATGATGAGTGAGCAGATATGTATAAATATGTCCTGAAAGAGTTACACAGTGATTTTTTTGAAGTTCTGTCTACGTTCATTTTTAACCAACCCTGGGCATATGGTAAGGGTTCCATGGGTGAGGTCTAGTGAAATCCATGAAATAATAAATAAAAACATTAAACAAAACCAAATTGCCCTGCCCTGCACAAAACATTTTCTTTTCTCATTTCAAAGATATCATGTAAATTAATGAAAGAATATGTGTTTGGAAAGTTCTATATAGTGATTTAAAAATCACATCCCAGTCATTTTTAGATGCACTCTTCTTTTCACATAATGTCTGTAATATCAGTGTGCACCTTTAACCAGTGACACTTCTCCATCATTGTCTTCCTGTGGAAGGTTTTGCTGTAGCTGTCATTGCACGTGCTTACTTAATCATAGCTATTCATGTTTTTGTCTTTTATAAGAATTGTGCAGAGACACATATATGGATTTGATTAACTGCTGTTAAAATTATTTAATTTTTATCATATATTCTATATAAAATTTAATTATGCAATCCTTATAACTGTATCTTTGCTTGTGTTTTTAACACAGCACTGAAGTAAAAAGCTATCACATTTATAGAAATATATTGAAATAAGACTGGTGGGTTTGAATTTGAAGACCTTTAAGTAAAAGTACTTCACTGATTAAATTACCACAAATGTATGTTTATGTGTGTGTGTGTGTGTATACTTCTTTTAAAAAATACTTTATTTATTTGAAAGGCAGAATTACAGAGACACAGGCGATACAGAGAGATCTTTCATTCTCTGGCTCATTCCCCAAATGGCTACAATGGCCAGGGCTTGGGCAGGCCAAAGCCAGGATCCAGGAGCTTCTTCCAGGTCTCCCACATGGGTGCAGGAGCCCAAGCACATGGGCCATCCTACACTGCTTCCTGAGGTGCATTAGCAGGAAGTAAGTTGGAAGTAGAGCAGCTGGAATTTCAACTGGCGCCCATATGGGATGCCTGCACCACAGGCCATGGCTTTACCTGCTACCCTGCAACACAGGCCCCAATATATCTATTTCAAAATAATGATAAAGAAGTACTAAGAATCAATATATCCCTAAATCAATGAAGCTGGATCCTGACAGATAATAGGCTTACACATGAAAAAGAATATAGCAGAATACAGGTGAATTGTTGAATTCTCTGTAATATGGCAATGTGTAGATAGTTCAAGAAGAGTGCTTTTAGGGTAGACATTTTATGCAATGGTTTAGCTGACATTAGGGATGCCCTTAGCCCATATCTTAGTGCCTAGGTTTGAGTGCTGTCTCTGTTTTCCATTACAGCTTCCTGATAATGTATATCTAAGGAGGCAGTGTGTGATGGTTCAAGTAGTTGGGTCTCTGCTACCCGATGGGATACCTGGATTCAAGTCCTAATTCTTGCCTTCTGCCTGTTTCAGCTCTGAACTTTGTGGACACTTGGCTAAGTGTGGATGGTTAAGACATCCCTTGACCTCTTTGTGTGTGCACATCTTTCACGGGCTCTCTGCCTTCAAATGAAGAAAATTATAAAAAAGAAAAACCAAAGCATACTTTCACCAATTATAAAATAGAAATTGCAAGTGGCAATCAAGTCGTATATGCTTGGCAGCCTTTTCTGTTTCAGTGAAATTCAATGTTATCTTTATCTTATATCACTAATTATGGATTTTAAAAAAAGATTTATTTATTTCTTTGAGGGTAGAGTTACAGGGAGGGAAGGAGAGTCAGAATGAGAGAGAAATCTTCCATGCACTACTTCAGCCCTCAAATAGCTGCAACGGCTGAAGCTGGACCAGGCCGAAGCTAGGAGTCTGGAACTCCATCCAGGTCTCCGCTGTAGGTACAGGGGCCCAAAGACTTGAGCCATCTTCTACTGCTTTCTCAGGCATGTTAACAGGGAACTGGATCAGAAGCAAAGCAGCTGGTACTCAATGGAATGTGGTATTGCAGGGAATGGCCTAACCTGCTGTACTACAGTGCCATAATCTGTACCACATTTTTAAAAAATACATGCATCCACCAAAAGACATTTAAGTTACTTCTATGATTTTTTTTGTGAGTAGTGCTGTAATGAACATGAGAATGCAGATATCTCTGTAATACTGTTTCAATTCTTTCAGGGAGTGATTTTTCAAATGGTAACTATATTTTTAATTTTTTTGAGCAAACTCCATACTGTTATTCATAATGAATGCATTAATTTATAATTGTATCAATAATGTAGTTGGATTCTCTTTCTCCATATCCTTGTCAATATGTTTTTGACCATAGTCATCTTAAGTAGTGGAGTCATATTTCATTGTATCTCTTTTCTGCATTTTTCTGATGATTATAGTGGAAATTACTCATAATAAAAAGAATCATTTGTTTGAACCCTAACCAAATGGAGTGGGGAGTGCACCTAGGAAAGTGGCTCTTGGGTAAGTGTTGTGGCACAGTGGCTTAAGCCATTGCTTGAGATGCATGTATCTCAACGAGATTGCAAAAGACTGAGTTCCTTCAACTCAGCTTCCTGCTAATGCAACTGGGAGACAGCAGATGATGGCCCAAGTACTTGAGTTTCTGCCAACTGTGTGAGAGACCAGGATAGTTTCTAGTAACTGGTTCAGCTCTTGCGGATATTTGGGGAGTGAACCTGAACCTGTGGATGGAAGATTCTCTCTCTCTCTGTCTCTCTCTCTCTCTCCTGTCTTTTAAATAAACAAGGTAAAAAATAAACTTTTAAATGAAAAAGAAAAGACTATTATGGGTGCATTCCTGAAATATATGCAGATTTCCCTCCTCCAGAATTTATCAGAGGAAATTCCTCTGGCACCCAGTATTTCATGAGCCCCTGGCATGAGGACAGTTACCTATCAATAAACATCTCCATCAATGAATACATGTCAACTCCTGTCCTGAGTCCCATTCCTCAATCATCTTTGTTCAAAGCAGTTTGCATGTACAGAGAAGTCTGTTGTTAGAGGGTGCTGTTGTCCAGATTTCCTCAGATGTTCCTATGAATTTGATAACATGCCAATCCCAGATTGCAGCACTTCTGGTATTTCCAAATAAAATCTATTGTTCTTGAGAGTCTCCCTGAGTATATGAATATATTTTACCGTCAATATTGTGTATTGGAAAACCAATGTTTTTCTCCAGATTCAGAGTCCAGAGTGCTCACCATTCTAACATAGTCCACTCCGTTTTTCCTTGTGCTCACACTCAACAGAACATTTCTGTGAAGTGTCTGAGCTATTTTTCCAATAAACAATTCTCTAACATCAGCTGGGTATCTTACAGTTTAAGTCCATTCTGACACTGTGTACCTGGAGATCTCAAACATTGAAGGGTCAATTCTGCAAGACTGACCCAGCCTCAGACACAAGTGCAGTCCAGGTGGTTAACGGACTGAATGGCTGTGAATCAGTTTCCCACGTTTCCTCCTCATGTTCCACCATTTGCCAGAGTGGCTCATGGAACTCAAGAAAGCCCTTTATCTGTTAATGCATGTTTGTTATACTGGGACAAAACTCAGGAACAGCGTATGGAGGCAATGCTTATGGCGAGGTTCTGAAGGGTCCCAAGTGGGACACTAGAACCAAAGCTCAAGTATTTCTGAAAATTCCTGGGAAAATTGGTGTTCACCATAGGTACTCTGCAGTCTGTGCCCTCCTGACTTCAGTGTTTTCAGATAGTCACTGTATTTTACATGCCATAATTTTAATAATAATTAAAACAGAAGATAAGTGTAAAGTTACCATAAAACAAAAACTATACACTACAGGATATTTTAATGCTATTTTATTAAATTCCATTATTGCCAATGAAGGGATGGCACAATTATACATCTTACAGAGTTTCACATTATTCACAGACTTTATAGACTGAAGTAGTAAATTATTTTTACTGAGTTATTTTGTCTGCAATACTTTAAAGATATAAAGGGTCTTTGCATAAACTCTTATATTCCAGTTATACAGGTAAAACTTTTAATAACAGTGTCAGTCAGGGTATCAATTAGTGCCGCTATGGAAGTGTATAATAGGACAATGTGCTGCAGAATCCATACTACAGATGTGGAGAAGCAAAATTCAAGAGAGTAAAGAGTAATTACTGGATAGACAGATATAGTAATGTTATGGCTAAAGTTGAGAAGAGTATAAGACTGGAATTGCATAGTCAAATCTTCCATAATGTATCCACCAATATCTGAAAGGCAGGCATTAGACAAGATTGAGGAATGGTGTAGGACAGGACTATAGCTGGTTTTAGTGTCATCTCTCATGGTATATTTGACTCTCTGTATTTTCACCTGTGTTTTAAGGCTACTCTGATAGGAATGATGAGTTGCCCGGGTCAGTTCTAGCCTTCCTGCAGTTATATTGATACCGTGGAGGCACTAGAACTGAATTATGGATGAATGCTGCATCTTCATTGTGTTGTCATTTTTTTCTCTGTGTTTTTCATTTCCAGCAATACTATGTTTAAAGTCTTCATTTAAAGAGGACAAGACACCATTCAAGGATCAACTAAATCTTACCTTAAAGAACATTTCCCTTCTTTGTAGACTTTAAATGATTTTGATACCTCTAATATAACTGGGTAAACTGTGAGGATAGAGTTTGATTATCTCCAAGGTCTGATTGTACAACTGAAATGTGTAGCCTTTGAAACCATACAGATTTGAGTAGAAATCCTGGCTTCCACTGTTCTCTGCTCAGCTTTGTAAAACTTACTTTACTCAAATCCCCTTGGTGTTGGTTATCCCACTTGTGTAACATAAATAAAAATAAAAGCATTCTCTTGAAATATAGTTCTCAGTATAGATAAAACACCTAGCACAATGTTTCACATAAGTGTACATCAAAAATGACTAGCGTTACTCCTCTCATTCTAACAGTCTTTGAGTTGTTCACATTTAAAACACCTCTGTCCAACCTAATTCTTCAAAAATCTCATATCTCTAGAATAATCACCCAAATTGGCAATGTTTTCTTCTACATTTAGGGTGTTATTTATTATCTTCTTTGTTATCAACTGGTCATTTTACCAACTGTCTCTTCCCTTCTTCTCTGATTTATCCTCTGATTTAGTATTTAAAAATGAATTATGAGGATGAGAGAATTCCTATATATGATGAAAAAGAGGAGAAATAAAGAAGTAGAAATGAAATTTACTCATAATCTAAATTCTTTAGTAAGACTTTCTAGATTCTTTTATGGTTATAGAGTAGTTTAGGGCCATTCATTCATTTTTCTGTACATAGTACAATTCCTCCCACTTACTTGGCTAACTTATTTAATAGAAATTTGACTTATCTATTATCATCTTGTAGTGTAGAAATTACTTTTTATTTTTTATAATCACTCTATTTAAATACTTGTTTAATCAAGAGACCAAAACTTTGCTATTGATTCAGAGACAGCTTGAATCTTGGCTTATATAATAAGATCTCTTAGATTTCTATAGCTTGATTGGTAAGAAACTGGAACACCTATTTCATATTAGATATTTAATATAACTTTCCCCCTTAGCCCTCAAAAATTCTAAAATTTAGCTATTTTTAATCTTGTTGAAAACCAAGTAAGATAATGTTTGCACAAAATTGTATTTTGTGAACTCAAGGTTGGACCAGTCCTAGGGCCAACTGATTTGAAATCCATGTATGTCTACCACTCAGAACAGCCTTAGTTATGTATGACTTTGAGGGTGAAAATAAAGATAATGATACTTTCTAAGTAACCTTAAGCCAGTTACTTTTCCCCCTTGTAAATGTATCATAGTTTTGTAAAAAATGAGGTTTCTTTTTTTTTTTAATTTTTTATAATGCTTTTATTTAAAGAATATAAATTTCCAAAATACAGCTTATAGATTACAATGGCTTCCCCCCCACCATAACTTCCCTCCCACCCGCAACCCTCCCGTTTCCCACTCCCTCTCCTCTTGCATTCACATCAAGGTTCATTTTCAATTAAAATGAGGTTTCTTTAGCAGGTTGAAGACTTATTTTATTGTATATATCTGGCATTTTCCTTTTCAGCGATCTTTAGTGTATATTATATATTTAATAAAATTATTACATAAATTTAAAAAATCAAGTATAAAATAAATAGCATATGAATAACTTTTTCCATACCTCAGGCAATGTAGTTATATTTTGGATATTCTAGACATCACCTAGTCTAGTTCTTTCATTTATGGATGAAGAGTTCGTAACAGAGACATTAACACAGGTCACTTGACCAAATAGAGGTATGATTTAGTGGCTGAGCTGAAACTCAGTGACTCTGTTTTATACTTGAACTCGTTGCTCTACTCAGTTAAAGATACGATTGATTCTTGCCTTCTTTGCTGGCAAAGTAAGAGACTTACAGCTCAGGTTATGGGGGTTGGCCACCTGCTGGGCGATCTCCAGGGGCTTGGCACAACAGCCTTCCCAGGGCCAGCTTCACCTCTTTGTTCCTTAGTGTGTAAATGAAAGGGTTGAGCACTGGAGTGATGATGGTGTAGAAGACAGCAGGAGCCCCAGCTCCTGCCCCACCAGAGCTTGGCTGCAGGTAGATACAGACAGGGGGCACGTAGTAGAGCAGCACCACTGTGAGGTGGGCAGTGCAGGTGGAGAAGGCCCGCCGCCGGCCCTCTGCTGTGCGGATGCGCAGCACAGCCGCCACAATGAAGACATACGATATGACAATGAAGATCAGGCAGCCGGCAGCCACAATGCCAATGTTGGCAAGCATGACAAGCTCATTGGTGGTGGTGTCTGCACAGGCCAGCTTCAACACCGGGGGGATATCACAGAAGAAGTAAGCAATGTGGTGAGGACCACAGTAGAGCAGGTGGAAGGTCAGAGAGGTATGAATAGCAGAGTGTGTGGCCCCTATGGCCCAAGTAATGCCAGCCAGCCTGGCACACACCTGCCTGTTCATGGCCACTGGGTAGTGCAGGGGCTGGCAAATAGCTAGGTAACGGTCATAGGCCATGACTGTATACAGGAAGCACTCAGTGCTGGCCAGGAAGTGGAAGCAGTACAGCTGCATGGCACAGCCCCCAAAGGAGATCACCTTTCCACCCAGAGTCAGCAAGCCTGCCATGACCTTGGGCACTGTCACTGTAGACAAACATGCATCCAGAAAGGAGAGGTGCCCCAGGAAGTGGTACATGGGAGACTGCAGGTAAGTGTCAGAGCCCACAATGATGAGAATAAGGAGATTCCCAGTCACTGTGATGGTATAGATGAGGAGGAAGAGGAGAAAAAAGAGGCTGGGATGGTCAGCAGTGTACATCAGGCCTTCGAGGTAAAAGTAGCTGACCATGGTCTGGTTGGAATACTCTGTCTCCATGCCAATTATTGATTACTAATCCCCTTTGCAGCTAAACTGATTTCAGCCGAGAGAATAAACAGCTGTTTCCTTTTCCTGAAATAAGATTATCCGTTGGGCCATGCCATCTTGGTCTTGCCCCTCAAGTGATTCACAGTTTTGGTCAGTTTTCATGTTTTCTTGCTGCCTGTTTCTTGATGACGAAATTTTCAAAATGAGATCCACAGTTTCTCTGAGGCACATTAAGAATTATTAGCATAAATGCGCTTTGTAAATAATGGCGATGTGTATGTGCATTGCAATTCCTGCTTGCTTTGCGTTTATATTTATTGCCTATATTCCAACTTTGTGATGTCTCTGTCCTCATTAAGTCTGTCATGTGCAGATGTCACAGGCACGTTATCATTGCTGTGTGTCATCAGGGAGTTGCAGTCCAACTTGGAGTATTGTGGTTAATGTTTTGGTGCTGTTACATCAGCCAGGAACAAAACAGTTCCCCCACCCCCACTTCCCTCACCCAGAGGGAGTTCTTTGGAATTTCAATTCCCCACAACCCTCAAGTGTCTGACAGTGAAGCCCTGGAGAATAGACTGAACAATTAACAGGACAATTTGTTGAGTGTATTTAGGCTCTTCCTGTAAAGCTTTGTTCAAACTTTTGGGAATTGTTTACAGGTGCCTTTCTCATTGAGCTTTTCTCTTGGGCCACATCGAAATGCGAGTTCTCCCTGGGTTTTCACATCCTTTATCTCCTAAACCTAATTAGATATTGAATTACATGAAATTTTCTTTCAACTCCTTTCTTTCTGTTGGATCTTGCTTCTGCATGCTTTATATCTAGACTTTCAGAAGCAATTTTATATACCATCTCTTACAGGGCTACTGACAATATTTCAATTTCTCTATTTTCTCAGCATCTTTCTTTTTAAGCTCCCAGGACATAGTGAGGAACTTGCACTGCATTTATTCATTCAGTCTCCTTCATCTCCCATCCATGACTCTCCTTTATTCTTTCCTAATTGCTCATAATTTCTTTTATTACACAATAGTCAATAATTTTGTATAATATTTCTAAATTTGGGTGTGCATGACTTTCTTTCTTGAGTAGACCCAAAGATGTGCTTTTTAGTAACATTATCAGAAAGTCAATGTTGTCCACTGTTCAAGGCATCATATTAGTGAATGCATGATGCCAGTATTTCTTCATACAGGGTATGACAAAAGTTTCAGGGGAAACACAATTTCAATCTGTGCTATATTATGTATCTCGTAATTTTACCATAAATTTTATGATTTTGTATCTTATTCTTGTATCTTACCTATGAATGCTGTAATTTTCAGATTTTGTCTTGGGGATAATTTTTTTTGAGAATAGAATTAAAGGATCAGTTTATTGTGAGGCAAAAAAATCACACAATCCATGCATATTTTTTCAAACTATGCATTTTCTTTTTTTAATCTGCTTTTAAATTTTTTTATTAATATAAAGAGCACAGAATTCATGTAGTTCATAGATAAAATTATAAGAATATAATAATACTTCCCATACTTCCTCCTTCCCTTCTGTGATCCCCCCTCCTTCCTTTTCTTATCTTAGTTTTTGCAGTAAGATAATTCCAATATGCTTTATAATAGCAGGCTTAGTGTACTACTAACCACAACGTTCAACAAGTAAAAAGTAGAAAGAGCACTTTTCTACAGGAATATAGGCAAGTGCTAAAAATAATAATGAAATTGTAAGATGTCAGTTTCATTCTTGCACTTTTTTGTATTCTATATTAACTACCATATATCAGAGAAAACATGATATTTGTCTTTTTGGATCTGGCTAATATAACTATGCATAAAGGTCTCCAGTTATGTCCATTTTGTTGCAAAAGATGATTTCATTCATTTTTATGATTGAATACTATTCCATTGTGTTTACATATCCAGTCATCAGTTGATGGACATCTGGGTTGATTCTATATCTTAGCTATTGTGTTGAGAAGCAATAAACAAGGGGGCACAAATAATTCTTTCATATGTTGACTTTAAATTGTTTGGGTAAATTCTTAGGAGAGGGGTGAGTAGGTCATGTGGTAGATCTATTTTCAGATTTCTGGGAAATCTCCAGCTACGCCATCAACCAAATTCATCTAATTGTTATCTACAGTACATTTCATTCCACAGTTGAAGAAATACACATTCTTTTCATCAGTGCCTGGAACACTCCCTAAGATATACCATTTTCTGGGCCATAAAGCAAATTTTAACGAATCCCCCAAAATTGAAATCATATAATGTGTATTTTCTGACAAGTGAATGATGTTGAAAATTAATTAAATTAAAAACTCTAGAAAATGTACAAACACAAGGAGGCTGAATAACACACTTCTGAATGAAGAATGCATCATAGAAGAGGGAAAATTAAAAAAAAAGATGACACAACATATTAAAACTTAAGTGGTACAGTAAAATCAATGGTAAGAGGAAAGTTTATAGCAATTATTATCAACATCAAGAAATTGGAAATATAGCAAATAAGTTATCCGACAGCACATCTCAACAACCTAGAAAAAAAGAAGAAATCAAGCCTAAAATTAGCAGAAGAAAGTAATAATACAAATTAGAGAAATAAATAAAAAAAACTGAAACAAGAAAAAAAAACATACAAAGAACAGTGAAATTAAGACTTTTTAAAAAAATGAACAAAATTGAACACCATTGGCCCAAATAACCAAAAAAAAAAAATTAAAAAGACCCAATTGAATAAAATCAGAGGTGAAAAAGAAAGGAGGTGTTACAATGGGATACCACAAAAATAAAAAGAATCATCAAGAATTACAACAAGTAGCTTTATGCCAACAAGTTGGAAAATCTAAAAGAAAGGAATATATTTCTGCACACATACATCCTACCAAAATTGAGTCCTGAAGGCACAGAAAATCTAAATAGACTAATAACCAAGACAGAGATTAAGTCAGTAATAAAGATCTTTCCAACAAATAAAATATTAGGACCGTATGGCTTCACTGCTGAATTCCACCAAACTTTTAAAGAACTAATTCCAAACCCCCTCAATCTATTCAGAGCAATTGAAAGTGAGGAAATCCTTCCAAATTCTTTTTATGATGGCAGCATCACCTAAATTCCAAAACCAGAAAAAGACACAACAAGAAAAGAGAAATATAGACCTATATCTCTGATGAACATTGATGTAAAAATCCTCAGATACTGCTAACTGAATCCAACGACACTTTAAAAGACCATCTACATGGACCAAGTGGAATTTATACCAGAGATGCAGGAATGGCTCAGTATATACAAACCAATAAACATGATACATCACATTAACAAATTGAATAATGAAAACCACATGATTATTTTAGTAGATGTAGAGGAAGCATTTGATAAAATACAACATGTTTTCATGACAAAAACCTTAAGTGAAATGTATATAGAAGAAGCATATCTTGACACAATCAAGGCAATATATGACAAACTTATACCCAACATTATATTGAATGGGGAAAAGCTGGAAGCATTTCCAGTAAGATCCAGACCCAGACATGGATGCCCACTTACCCCATTGCTATTCAATATATTCCTGGAAGTTGTAGCCATTAGACAGGAAAAAGAAATTAAAGGGATGCAAATTGGAAAGGAGGAAGTCAAATTATCCCTGTTTGCAGATGATATGATCTTACATATAGGGGAATAAGAAGACTCCACTAAGATTATTGGAACGCATAAGAAAGTTTGGAAAAGTTGCAGATTATAACATCAACATAGAAATCAAGAGCATTTGTACACATTGACACTGCTATGGCTGAGAAAGAACTTGTAAAATCAGTCCCATTCACAATTGCTACAAAAAAATTTTAAATACCTAGGAATATATTTAACCAAGGATGTGAAAAATCTCTACAATTAATGTTACCAAATATTAAAGAAAGAAATAGAAGAAGATACACACACACACACACACATACATACACACAGGAAAATTCTTCCATGTTCTTGGATAGGAACAATTAATATCACCAAAATATCCATACTATCCAAAGAAATTTAAAGTTTCAATGAAATCCCAATCAAAATATCAAGAACATTCTTTTTAGATCTAGAAAAGACGATGTCAAAATTCATATGGAAACTTGAGACCCCAAATAGCTAAAGCAAGGTGGAGGCATTGCATTACCAGATTTCAAGACATATTACAGGAAAGTTATAATCAAATCAGCCTGGTACTGGCACAAAAATAGACATGTAGATCAATGGAACAGAATAGAAACTCCAAAAATGAAACCACAAATTACAATCTACTAATCTTTGACAAATGAGCTGAAATTACTCCCTACAGGTAGGAAATCTCTTCAACAAATGTTGCTAGGAAAATTCAACCTCCAAGTTTGAAACAAGACCCCTACATTACATCTTTAACAAAAAGGAAGTCACAATGGATCAAGGATCTAAACCTATGACCTGATACCATCAAATTACTAGATGAAACTAGATGAAAACATTGGGATAACTCTGCAAGTCATTGGCATATGCAAATACTTCTTGGAAATGCCTCCAGAAGCACAGGCAAATGAAGTAAATATAGACAAATGGGATTACATCAAATTAAGAAGCTTCTACACAGCAAAGGAGACTCTAAACAAAATGAAGAATCTACTGACAGAATGGGGGAAAATATTTGCAAACTATACATCTAATGCAACATCAGATTTGATAACATTTGATAACAACAACAACAGCAACAAAAACAAAATCATACAGTGTAGAAATGGGCAAAAGACATCAGTAGGCATTTTCCAAAAGATGAAATTCAAATAGCCAACAGACACATGAAAAATGCTCAGGTTCACTAGACATCAGGAAAATGCAAACAAAAACCACAATGAGGTATTACCTCACTCCAGGTTGGAAGGTTATTATGTAAAAATCAAAGAACAATAAATGCCTGTGAGGATATGGAGCAGAAGGTACCCTAATCTACAGCTGGTGGGAATGTAAACTAGTACACCATTATGTTTACTGGTGCTTTCTAAAAAAGAAATCCCTCCATCCTTCTACATTCTTAATAGGAATTCTTCTGTAATGTGGACTTGTCTTTTCCCCCATATATAGTGCTCACTTTCCCCATATATTTGTTCATTCATTTATTTATTTATGTTGGTACATGTTTTCTTCTATAACTATTGATTTTATTCTCTACACTAGTTTTGGCCACCTGTATCTCTTTCACTTGGCCACTTGTGTCCTATTGCTCTTATTGATGTACCCCATCTTTTCCATTTAATTTCTTATTTCTTGGAACCTCAATATTTTCCAGGTTCCTGTTGTATTCTGACCCCCAACCCTAGTCTCAATGACTTCTGTAAGGAGCCCTTTTATTGGGGAATGACACTAGAAGTTAGGATCTGATTTCCAGCTATACTCATTGCTACTGAGAATTTATCATTCCTAGGCTCTGCCAAGACAAAAAAAATTATATGCATGAACATGAACCCGTCCATACTCATATCTGTATTTACTTCTATATGGATCATGTTACATTTTATTTTAATCTAGAGTATGCAATTATACAATTTTGAATGTTTACAATCTGTCTTTTTGTTCAAGTTTTGCTACTTGTCTTTGGTTTGGTTAGTGTTCATTGTTTACTAGATTCTTCAAGAAGGACTGTTGAATGCAGAACTTTTTTTTTAAGATTTTATTTACTTATCAGAGAAATAGAGTTACAGACAGAGAGAGGGAGAGACAGAGAAAGATCTTCCATCTGCTGGTTCACTCCCCAAATGGCTGCAACAGCTGGAGCTGGGGCCATCTGAAGCCAGGAGCTTCTTCCTGGTCTCCCACGTGGGTGCAGGGCCCAAACACTTGGTTCATCTGCTGCTGTTTTCTCAGGTCATTAACAGAGAGATGGATCTGAAAAGGAGCAGACGGGACTCGAACGGACGCCCATATGGGATGCTGGTACTTCAGGCAGAGCCTTAGCCTACTCTGTCAGGCACTGGTCCCAGTGCAGAACTCTTTAAGATCCTTTATGTTTAATATTTTTTCCTCATAGCCTTAGTCTTTGAAGGGCAGTTTAGCTGGAAATAAAATCATTGGCTTATACTGTTTCACTGGGGTCCATGTAGCTCCATTATTGCTTTGTTTTGTATATGGGTCACTTTGTATTTTTTGTATGTCTGATTCCTAGTTTAATTTTTTAAAAATTTAACTTGTTATTCATCTATTTTGCTTATTTGAGAGGCAAAAAAAGGGAACAGAGGAAAGACAGGAACAGAGAAAAACAGGGATGTTTTCCATCCACTGGTTCACTTCAAATGACGGCAACAAGCCAAGGGTACTCCAGGTTGATGCCAGGAGCCTCAAACTCAGTTTGAGTCTTCCATGTGGGTGGTGGGAATGCAAGTACTTGAGCTGTCAGCTGCCGCTTCTGAGTGTGTGCATTAGCAGGAAACTGGGATGGACACTGACGCCTGGACTCCAGCCTAGACCCTGCAATATGGGATTCCAACCAGCAGCTCAAGTACTGTGTCAAATGCCTGCCTATGCTTGAATTATTTTGTTTTTGTAAAGCATTTGATTTTTTTGGCTGGAGACTTGGTGATTTTATGTTTATATTTGAAATATAATAGTTTTATTATACTATGTCTCAAATTTCACTATAAGTTTTTTAGAGACTAAATTTCAAAAGATTGTGTTTATTAAATTTACAGAACCTTAACATAAGTTCCAAGTAAAGATAATGAACAGGAGAAAATATCAATTTTTATATTTATGAATATAGGTGCAAACTCCAACACTATTTAGACAGGGCCATAATCAAAGTAGATGGATGTTCTCTCTTCCCTTCTTCCCTTCAGAGAAAGGTACCTCCTTCTTTGATGGCCCCTTTTTTCCACCACGGTCTCACTCACAGAGATCTTTCATTTAGGTATTTTTTTGCCCCAGTGTCTTGGCTTTCCATGCCTGAAATGCTCTCTTGGGCTTTTTGGCCAGATCCGAATGCCTTAAGAGCTGATTCTGAGGTCAGAGTGCTGTTTTGTCATTCTATGATTCTACTGTTTGGCCCACTTCCCATGTTGGGTCATTCTCTCCTTCTTAATTCTATCTATTATTATTAGCAGACACCTGGTCTTAAATTTATGTGATCCCTTTGAAACTTAATCCTATCTTTATGATCAATTATGAAATTAAACTGATCTCTTTAGTAAGCTGGCATTGGTACCTGCCAACTTAATGGGATTTAGAGTCCCATGGCAAGTTTTTAACTTTATCCTTAGAGGTAAATCCAAGAGAACATGTACCAACCTGTACATCTCCTCCCTCTCTTATTCCCCATCTTATTTTTAACAAGGATCAATTTTCAATTGATTTTAAACACCTAAGAATAATTTTGTGTTAAAAATTTATATTCATTAAATAAAAAAAAGAGTTCAACTAATTGATTATGAAAGGAACTTTAAAAAGCATGATCAAGGATAATTAGTACAATGACTCTAAGAACATAACATTTCATAATGAAAATTAACCATATTTAAAACTTGAGGAAAAACAGCATGCTCATTTTGACCCTTATAATATGACTTTTTTTTTTTAGCTGATGTAGTAAGCAAGAAAAGGAGAAAATGATTATGGGCAAGAAAGAAGCTTTGTTTTATCTTTAAATAAGAATCAAAGCAAAATTTCATCTACACAAATCTGTAGTTGTTTAATTTTTTTTTATATTTCCTCCTTCATTATGATTTTTAACACACAATATAAAATTTCTTGTATTTATCAAGTAAAAAACAAGCAAATAAATGGTGAATATAAGCACACTGAAATATGTTTCAGTAAACCTAAAGAATTATGTAAAATATTAAAAATCAATATAATTAGCTGTGAAAAAGGGATGATTAGGGACCAAGGATTGCATCATGCTTAGGTGTTAAAAATATGTTATAGACCCTTAGCTCTATATGTTGTAGGCTAGTTGGCTAACAATTGTCTCTCAAGAGTGAATGAAAGATCATTTCAAAGCAGGAACTCTGGTATTTACGACATAACATTAGTAAAAGTTCAATTTCATCTCATGGAACCTTGCTTTTTCTTGTTCAACCAGATAATGAAAACTCTGTTTAATTTCCTCTGCTTTCTCACTGCATCCCAGAGCACTGATTCAGAATGAAGCAAATGTCTACAAGGTCAGTGACACAGTTTTTTTCTTCTTTTTTATAGAATTATTATTGTTCCTTTTAAATAAAGATTGTCAAAAAGAGAATTATAAAATATCTGTTTCAGATTTTCTCTCTTATTTCTTATATTCAGTTTAAATAGAAAGCAAGTAACCCACACAAAAAATGATTATATCAAATCTGATACTCAGCAAAGATTTTGGATATGAAGGAGGCTATCAAAAATCAACAATAGATTTTTACATCTGTCCATAAAGCATTACCTGCTACAGGGAATAGCTTCCTACTGTGGAAGTACAAGAAACCGGACAAAGATCTATGAGTTAATTTTATTCATCCACTGGGCAAAAGGCAGTACAGCATTATGATTCCTGAATGAAATGAAACCAATATGAGATAAATCCTAAAACTGTAAGAAATCAGAGGCAGTCCCAGGTAGCAGGACACCATGTGACCTGGAGCATTAGTTAGCATCTTCAAAGTCTAACACCCTAGTCTTGGGATGTTTTATTATTCTCAGAGTAAAATAAAGAGTAAAAGCAAAACACAGTCTTAGAGAAAATAACTGGAAAGTGAGCCCTGTTAAATATAAGAGTGGGAATAAAAGAGGGAGGAGATGTACAATTTGGGACATGCTCAATCGGACTTTCCATAAATGGTGGAGTTAGAAATGTGTCAGGAGATTCCAATACAATCCCATCAAGATGGCATGTACCAATGCCATCTCACTAGTCCAAGTGATCAATTTCAGTCCACAGTTGATCACACAGATAGGTCTAAGAGTCAAAGGGATCACATAAACAAGATTAGTGTCTGAATAATCCTAACTGATAGAATAAAAAAGGGAGAGAATGATCCAACATGGGAAGCGGGATGCACAGCAGATATCCTAAACAGCACTCTGGCCTCAGAATCAGCCCTTAAGGCATTCAGATATGGCTGAAAAGCCCATGAGAATATTTCAGGCATGAAAAGCCAAAACACTCTGGCAAAAAAAAAAAAATGACCTAAATGAAGGATTTCCACGTGTGAGATCCCAGTGGAAGGAACGGGTCATCGAAGAAGGAGGTACCTTTCTCTGAAGGGAGGAGAGAACTTCCACTTTGACTATGACCTTGTCTAAATATGAGCAGGGTTGGTGAACTCAAAAGGCTTCCATGGACTTGGCAACTCATGACAAGAGGCTAGGGTGATTACTGATGTCATAAACAAGAGTGTCAGTTTGTTAAGTCAACAACAGGAGTCACTGTGCACTTACTCCTCATGTAGGATCTCTGTCCTTAGTGTGCTGTACATTGTGATTTAATGCTATAACTAGTACTCAAACAGTATTTTTCACTTTGTGTTTCTATGTGGGTGCAAACTGTTGAAATCTTCACTCAATATAAACTAAACTGATCTTCTGTATATAAAGATAATTGAAAATGAATCTTGATGTGAATGGAAGGGGAGAGGGAGTGAAAAGGGGAGGGTTGCGGGTGGGAGGGAAGTTATGGGGGGGAAGCCATTGTAATCCATAAGCTGTACTTTGGAAATGTAAGTTCATTAAATAAATGTTAAAAAAAAATCTCAGATGTCAAATAACACAATTGGGAAGGGTAGGGTTTGAAATATTATGTTCTTAAAACTGCATATATAAAATGTCTTCCCTTTTTATAAATTAAAAAATCAAGAAAATGTGAAATTTTATTATTTTTAATTTCATTTTTAGCAGTTTACCTTATAATAGTTTGAAATTTACAAAACAAAAATTGTAAAGTAATGATACAAAGAGTTCTCACATATGACTCACCTCCTTTCCCCTATTATCAGTATATCATATTTGTCCATTTGTCACAATTGATGAGCCATATACAGCTTCCAGCTCTTTAATCCAACCTCTTCTTTTTTTTAATATTTATTTATTGAAAGTCAGAGTTGAATAGTAGTTGAACTACTATGTGACAATAAAAATAAAATCCTGTCATTGGCAGTAAGGGAGAAATTTTGAATAGACATTGTATCAAATAATGTGTATGAAATACCAAATAAGCATGTGGAAAGTTATTCAGTATCATCAGTCACTAGGTAAATGCACACCAAGCCACAGTGGAATACCATTTCAAAGCTATTAGGATGACACTATTTTTTAAAAAAGATTTATTTATTTATTTGAAAGAGTTACAGAGAGGAGAGGCGGAGAGAGAGAGAGAGAGAGAGAGAGAGAGAGAGAGAGAGAGGTCTTTCATCCGATGGTTCACTCCCCAGATGGCCGCAATGACTGGAGCTGTGCCAATCTGAAGCCAGGAGCTGGGAGCTTCTTGCAGGTCTCCCATGTAGGTGCAGGGGCCCAAGGACTTGGGTCATCTCTACTGCTTTCCCAGGCCATAGCAGAGAGCTGGACAGGAAGTGGAGCAGCCGGGTCTTGAACCAGTGCCCATATGGGACGCCAGCACTTCAGTCCAGGGCATTAACCCACTGCACCACAGCGCCGGCCCCTGGCACTATTTTTTTAAGGGAGAAGGTAGCAAGTATTGACAAGGATAAAGTGAAATAAAATATCTGTGGTCATCAAAATAATATAGCACCTAGGAAAATCAGTTTGTCAGCATCTCAATACAAGGTTGCCATATGAAATAGAGAATTCATTCCTATGTTTAAACTTAAGAGAACAGGAAATACATGTTCTAAATATTTGTAGATGAATGCTTACAGCAGCATTATTAATAATAGCCAAAATGTTGAGACAATTCCATTGTACATAAACTGGTGAATGAGAAATGAAATATGGTATATGCATATTACATAGTACCCTGTAGCTATAAGAAGGAAATAGTAATATGCTGCAATGTGAATGAACCTCAGAAGCATTCTAAGTGAAATAGATCAGACACAAAAGATTACTTGTTCTATGATGAGTGTATATGAAATGAATAAGCACTGAAAGCAAATTAGCAAATGCCTTGGGCCATGATGAGAACAGGGACTAATGGCAAATGGGCACAATGTGATCAGAATGTTCTAAAATTAGATTGTGGCTCTGGCTTCACAACTGGTATAATTTGTTGAAAACTATCCAAATGTATACACAAATGGAGTAAATTTTATAAAATGCTTTTAAAAATTAGAAACACCATCTCCTTGCTAACGAGTGTGGGAAGGTGGCAGATGATGGCACTTGGAATCTTGCCCACCCCCATGTGGAAGACCAGGATGGAGCTCCTTGCTCCTGCCCTCAACCTGGTCCAGAGCTGACTGTGGGATAGCGAACAAGCAGATGGAAGACCTCTCTGTCTCTCTGTCTCTCTGCCCTCCTCACTCTGTTGCTCTGCCTTCAAATAAAATAAAAATAAAAAACAAATCTTTAAAAAGCAGACACAACACAGCTTTCCATTCTCTGATTAAATTGTCATTGCGCATAATAAAGATGCTGGATTTGGTGCTCTCTCCAGGGTATTATGATATAGTGAAATCAGTATGGATTCTGAATAGAAGTAAATCTAAGCCTTAAAGGAGGCTGAGTAGCCTGCTAAGTTCTCTCGAAATCTAAAATTTATCTTCCTCATCTGTGTATGATTTTAAAATAGTGAAATAGCACATTTTTACTTAAAGTATATATGTTATAAATGTTATATCAAGGTATGTGGGTGGGCATTTAGCCTGGCAGTTAAGACACCAGTGAAGACTGGATAAGACACCTGTGTTCTATATTGAGTTGCCTGAGTTCCATAGCGTGCTTTAGCTTCTCACCCCAGCTTCCCGCTAACACAAACCCGGAGAGGTAGTGGTAATGGTTTAAATAATTGGGTTCCTGTCTTCCACATGGGATATCTGTATTGGGTTCCTGGTTCCTAGCTTCAGAACCAGCTGGGAGACTTTGGTGGGAGTTTGGGGAATGAAGGAGTAGCTGGGACTTCTCTCTCTCTGTCTTTCTGCTTTTCAAATAAATGAGTAAATTTTTTTTCAATAAAAAATTGGCAGAATGTCCTATTAGTAGAAGCCATTAATTGTGACAATTAGATGAGATAGAATAAAATCTTAACTTTTTCCCAATCAGTTACCTAAATCAGTGATTTTCCTATGATGCTTTCAGTATGAGAATACATTACTTCACAGAGAAGTCTATTCCAATGCAGATATTTCATAAATGTTAGAATGTTCTTTATGTATAGTTTAAATAAGGGGACCTAAACTCCCATCAATTAGTTCAAGCCTGGTGCTTTGCACCCTATACAATAAAGTCAAAATACTCAATAAATTTAAACAAATATTTTTAACAAATAGTGTTTACTGTATTTCACTGTTTATATAGTGTATCAATGATGAATTAAAAAATGTGGCTAGTAAGTATCTATGTTGACAAAAAATGAGATTTTGCTATGACATCTCTATTCTTGTCTCTTTTCCTAGAGCATTTTTCTCCATTACACCCATTTTCTGGGTCATTTATCAGGGATTTATCATGGGTGCAGTAAGAATGGAACAATTATGGAACTTCTGAATCTTAAAATATGAAGTTACTTAGAAATCATCTTACTTACTTTCACTTTGCAGATTAAGAACATGAATCCTGGAGAGAGGAGAGTAACTGGTCTTAAGCAGTGAATTTGCATAGAAGATACCACCCTGTGTGATTCTTTCTTCTAGAGTCAAATTTTGGACTCAGGTGAGTTCACCTCTCAGATTTGGTGCTGTTTAACTGTGGCTAGAGAAGAAAGTAAAAATTATTGCTTTGTGTTTCTAGGTAGTAATTTACTTAATACAAAATAATGAAATATATACATTTCTCTTCAAAGGCAAAACAACAAATTACAGAGTTTTGTGTTATGGGATGCCTGATGAGAAGAAAGGTCATCATGTTGCTTTTCGTCTCAATTCTAGGTAAGTTGTGTCCAAGGCCCAATGGCCTTTTTCACTCCATTCTGCTTCCTTTGTGCCATGGTGTAGCTGCCCATGGCACTACAGTTTTGTATGTTTGCCCAGTAGAGTTTATAACTGCCAGGGGCTGCTTTTGCTAAGGCAGTTAATTAGGCTTCTCCAGAGCAAAGACTTAGGATTGTCTTTAGGGTTTATATTCCTCCCATCACATGCAAAGTTCTCTCTCCTCTCCTCTGAGAAGAATTAAATCTTCTAAGTCCTTCAATCCACAGGTTATCCTGCATTTTACAGGAAGCCAGATGTGTAAATCCTGGTCTTGATGGTCTCTTTTCTCACCTCTTTTCCTGAACATTGCTTGCAGTATACTTAATTATGCAAATCATCTCCCAGTAATTTTTGTCACACATTTTTATCTCTCAGCTTCATATTTAAATTCATTTTCTTCTTATAAGGTTATAAATTAATTGGGCATCAACAGCAGTAATATAGTTTTTGATTTGTGCTGAGTAAATTTGTGTTGGTTTGTCCTGGATTGCCTATTCCTGCATATTTTGATGTTTAATTTTGCATCTCTGTTGTTACAAAGGGCAGCGAGAAAAGTCATCAATGACACACATTTCATAGAAAGTTTCTGGTGCACAGAAAATCAGGTCTCTTCCATTGTCTCTCTATTTTTTAAACAATTGGAATTGAATTTGGGGAATATAATGACCCTTTGTGCAAAAGTTACCCATGCATTTTTGAAACATCAACAAAAGCACTTTTCGCACTCAGGGATCCATAAAGTGAGGGGCTTCACTCAGATTTTGGGAACATTCTTACAAGAAACTCCATCAGGGTGGGCTTTGGGTCACTATTTGCTCATTTGCTTGCACCTAGGTACGTGCTCCATCCAACTCAAACCCACACCACACTCAAACCAAAAAACTATTTAACAAATGCAAGAGTGTGGTTGCACATACAGTCCCTTGAAATTTCAGACAATTTGTTTTATTAACATCCATGGAAGCTTCTGGGATACTCTGTGTACCCAGCACAAGGACGCTGATCATTGTTACATCTTTTTGAATTTTATCAAAGCAGAACTAAGGGGGCAGTGATATGGCACGGTGGGTTAAGCCTCTGCCTGTGGCACCGGCATCCTTACGAGCACCTGTTTGAGTCCCGTCTTCACTTTGATCCAGCTCTCTGCTTATGGCCTGAGAAAGCAGTAGAAGATGGCCCAAGTGCTTGGGACCCTGCACCTGTGTGGGTGACCTGGAAGATGCTCCTGGCTCTTGGCTTCTGGATGGGAGCAGCTTTAGCAGTTGCGGCCATTTGAGGAGTGAACCAGTGGATGGAAGACCTTTCTCTGTCTCTCTGTATGTAATTCTATGTGTTAAATAAATAAGTAAAATCTTGAAAAAAATAAAAAAGCAGAACTCAATGCTAGATCAGAAGACTAGATCTACTGAGGTCATGGTGCAGTGCACCTGAAATGAAAGCCTCACACTGAGATGAAATTGTTCCCTTAAGTTCAAGTACAAAATCATATCCTATGATGTTTGTTAAGGTAGAAGACAGAGAGAAGTGAATTTGCAAAAGCCACTGACTTCCTTGAACTTCATTTCTTCCATGATTACATGAGAATAAAAATAATACCCATCTCACATAATTCTTTTCAAGATTATATCAGATGGATTACATAAAGGTTATTTATAGCCTGTAAAGAGCTGGCTTTATTTATTCATAACCTGTACAGGAAATAGACACAATAGCATACATATAGATAGATGCCCAGAGAAACACAGCCTTTATATGGATATTTAACTCAGCTTGGACCTTTTCTGTAAGGTGCTACCCTTGCTGAGTGGCTTTGAGTGGTTCTAGAGGAAGACATATGAAAAATCACATTTGAGAGCATGTTACATGTGGAACTTTTTAGGTTCCCCCCTCTCTACTTAGGAGTCCTCCTCTCTGTGTGTCCTTATTTCTCTTTCTGTGTGCAAATCTTGTCAACTGCTTGGTGTCTCCTCCAGTACCCTGCATTTTGGTGTCTGCGGCATGTGTGCTGGATAGAGTCAGTGGCACTGTACTTCCTGGAAGCCTCCGAGTCTCCGTAATGCTGCCTTCATCTCTTTGTTGCGGAGTGTGTAGATGATGGGGTTAAGCAGCGGAGTGACGACAGTGTAGAAAACAGCTACCACCCCATCCAAGGGCTCCTGCGAGCCAGGGCGCAGGTAAATGAAGGTGCAGGGCACATAGTAGACAATGACAACAGTGAGGTGGGCAGCACAGGTAGAGAAGGCATTGTGGCGCCCTTCTGCAGACCGGATTCGCAAGATGGCAGCCACTATGTAGCCATAGGAAGTGAGGATGAGGATAAAGCATGTGAGAGCCAGGAAGCCAATATCCACAAACGTGACCAGCTCATTAATGGTGGTGTCAGCACAGGCGAGGCGCAGCATGGCAGGGATGTCACAGAAGAAGTAGTCAACGTGGTTTGGGCCACAGAAAGGCAGCCGGAACATGAAACTTGTTTGGAAAAGTGAGTGAATGGTCCCTCCTAACCAGGTGCCCAAAGCTAAGTAGTTACAGACACTGCGGGTCATGATGGTAGCATAGTGCAAAGGCTTACAGATGGCTAGGAACCGGTCATACGCCATGAGTGTGTAAAGGAAGCATTCAGTGCAGCCCAGGAAATGGAAAGAGAAAAGCTGGATCACACACCCGCCAAAGGAGATAACCCTACTATCTAAGAGAAAGCCAGCCAGCATCTTGGGAACAATAGCACAGGAAATCGTCATGTCCAAGAAAGAGAGGTGGCATAGGAACTAGTACATGGGGCGGTGGAGCCGGATGTCCAGTAAGACCGTGAGGATGATCAGCCCATTGCCAGAGACAGTGAGGAGGTAGATGACAAGGAAAGCTAGAAAGAGCGGCACCCCCAGATGTGGTGGGTGGTGCAGGCCCACCAAAATGAAATAAGACACAAAAGTCTGATTGCCACTTTGCATTTCTTTGCTGGTCACATCTGCCAAAAGAAGAAGAGATATGACTCAGGATTCCTTTAAAATCTCTAGGCATGGCATATCCATTCTGCGTCATTTCCAAATATGGACAGAAAGAATCTCCTTCTCTCACCCTCGCTCTTCATTACTCTCTTCATCATTCTCACCTCACACTCTCCCCAGCTCTTGATTCTGAGATGCTGCTTGGTTTCAGGGAGCAGTTGTTTTCTCCAAGGTTAAAAGTAACAGACCCTGTGTTCAGTAACCGCCCTCTATGATGTTGGTTTTGCTTTCCAATGCTTCAGTTACCTATGTAACTATATACTGCATACACCATCTTTCCAATAATATTTGCTCTAACAGTTTATTTATAAACTGGAGACAAACATCCAAATGGTGTGCCTGGGCCACAAGGCTCAGGGGCAATACTGAAACACTCAGCAGGGTTTGGAATGGAACTGGGATCCAAGCTGGGCTCCTGCTGGGCAACGGAGATATGGCTGCAGCTACATCTGTCATGGATCTCTGTGTCACTGTCTTCTTACCTCTATCTCCTTCAATGGCAGAGACTATTCTTCACAGTGCTGAGTGATTTCTGGGACTTGGGACACTCTGTGCCAAGGCTAGGAAACATTTTGTGGTAGACTGAAACAATTTGTCATCGTTCATGAGTTTAAAATGCATCATGTAAATATGAAATACACAAAATTTGCTTCCCTTATATAAGCAAACAAATAAATGTTTAAAAGAAAATAAACGATCTGTCAAACTGTAGCTATAACATCCATCTTATGACACAGCTAAAGCGATACTTGGTGACTTACCAGGTGCTTCTCTGCATGGCCCAAGGAAAGTCCTAGATGACTGCAAAGCCGGGAGGGACAGAGCCTCACATTCCAGGGCTGACTTCTCCTCTGTCTGCCTCTCAGCACTTCTGCTCCACAAATGTGCTAACAAAAACATTTTTTCCTTCTCCTCTGACTCCTGTAACTTGGAATGGCCTTGCTCCTTTGATGTTTAGAACACTTATACTGATCTCCCGGGATCCCATTCAGATGTCATCTACTCACCACCCCTACTTTCCCCCAACTGGTCACTCATGCTGTGTAGCCTCTGAATACTTTGCTGGTGGTTATGATAGGTTTTCTACAAGTGTGCTGACATTTGCCCTGTGTGTGCCTGATTTCCTCATGAGGCTGTCAGTTCCTGGGACGTTGTCTCACTTTTCTATTCAGCCCAAGTTTGTAGCACACCTCCAAGAGAAAGTTCTCAAGTAGTACTGAGCAAATGCCTTTCCCTTTGTCTGTATGTTCCTATATCTAGACTCTGACTCTAAGATTTTGTTAGGTAGGTATCACAATTTGGCTCCCCCAATTTTAAGAACTCCAGTTCCGAGACCAACACAACTTGACATCTATGTCATTTGGGACAGATCTCTTAAAATTCTTAGTCTGATTCTCATTTAAAAAATGGGCAAGGGGAGTAGGTATAGATCCCCACCAAAAAGAAATAACAATATATTTTGCATCTACATCAATTTGCACTTTAAAATTTTGTTCTCACACTAAAAATCAATTTTCTGCCTAGTAACAATCCTATCCCATAAAATATTTTTTCTTCTGCCTCTCTGTTGCCTTGACATTTCAGTTGTTATTCACTTTTATAACTTAATGTTCTCTATATGGAGTAATAACACTTTTCACCTGGAAAGACAGTAAAATGCCTTGAGTTTACCTATTACCAACTAAAACTGCTTCAGTGATTTGGTGTGTACCACATTACTTTATCAACTTATATTTATCAGTGTAATAAGGAAAGAAGCAATTTCCCAGGAAGTTGGGGAAGAAGGATAATTAGTACCTGTATACTACCTCCATTTGGTCATTTCACATCCTGTGTGGGTTGATCCAGGCTTCAGGTTGACCCTAAAATCCATTTGGGTCAGAAAACTGCAGCAGGTAAATTGGCCTTTGGAAACTGACAGCAGACTTCCCATCCCACTGTGTGTATGTCAAGCATAACGCTGCCAGGGGGATCCAGAGGCCTTCTGTGTTCCCAACACCTGCTGCACACTCTATGTCTCAGAAGGGTTTCCAGTACTGTGCTTCTCCCTCCCTTTCCAGGCCTCTCGGCTGGTGGCCCTAGCTGGGTGTGAATCTTCTATGAGACCATTGCTTGCTGCTCGCCTCAACTTCTCCTTGTTCTCTGCTGTTCCTTGTGAAGTCCTCCTTTGCAGCTCAACAGATTGCCTGGTCTACTCCTTTGACAGGCCCCTTCTTGCTGGTGTCCCTGTGCTTTCTACACACTTCTCTGACTCACCTTAACCCTCTCCTTTATAACCTTTTTGAAACTGTTGGTTGTGGTGTCCTGAGGCTTTGACTTCTCTAGTTGGGCTCTTTGGCAAACAGCTTCTTTCTTCCTGTTGTCCCTAAGGTATGGAGGACAGGGGGGCTGACATCACTTCTGCTTCAGCCTTCAGAGACCATTAACTTGGATGGAAATAAGTTGCACTGGGCTTCGTTAACAGTAATCAACTATAAATATCCCACAAGGAAGTTTACCTTGTTACTTAGCAGTGTCTCTGTAGCACGGGGTCCTGCTGAGAGCAGGCACTGGATCAGGATTCAGAGGGTCCTTTTCCATTATCAAATTATAGCCTTCTCACCTACATTTTGGAGAGAATTATACCTTCCCCACTAATCCCATTAGAATATGATGATGGATTTTGAAATAATCTTGAAACCAACAATACTATTTAAATGTCATATGTTAATTACATAAAATGGTATTTTGGTTTAAATCAGAAGAAGTAATTACAGGACATTGTGTTAGTGTAAGCAATGCTCCTATAGAAAGAACAGCCTCTGTGATCCATTATGCAAATAGAAGACTAAGCCAGACAGAATACGAAAAAGGGCCATCTCTTGAAAATCAAACACACTTAGTTTAGAGCTAGGAGAATGCTTCAAGAAGTGACTCAGAGTGCATTCCCATTTTACACGTGAAAAAACTGAGTTCTAAAGAGAAGTGTGGATAAATAGTGGTTAAAATTTCATGCAAGTCTATGTAGATAAATGAATTTACTCAGTTCTGGGAACTGGGGAGCTTACAGTTCTGAATTAGTACCATGCAAAAAATAGATCAATAAATATTTGTTAAAATACATTTTGTCTAGGGCAGGCATTTGGTGAGGTGGTTAAGATGCTGCTTAGGGGATATGCATTTCATATTGCAGTGTCCTTTTGAGTCTCAACTCCTCTGCTTCTGATTCAGATTCCTGATAATATGCACCCTTGGAGGTAGCAGATGATGGCTCAGGTACTTGGGTTCCTCTCATCCATGTGGGAGAACTGGATTGGGCTCTGGGCTCCTGGCTGTTGCATGGCTCAGTCTTGACTGTTGCGGGTATTTGAGGAGTGAATCAAAGCATGGAAGATCTCTGTCTCTCTGTTTCTCTCTCTTTATGTCTTTCAAATCAAATGGACATTAAAAAATAAAAATGTGGGGCTGGGGCTGTGACACAGTGGGTTAAAGCCCTGGCCTGAAGCATCAGCATCCCATATGGGTATTGGTTCTAGTCCTGGTTGCTCCTCTTCTGAAACAGCTCTCTGCTATGGCCTGGGAAAGCAGTGGAAGATGACCCAAGTCCTCGGGCCCCTGAACCCACGTGGGAAACCTGGAGGAAGCTCCTGGCTCCTGGCTTTGGATAGGTGCAGCTCTGGCCATTGCAGCCATCTGAGGAGTGAACCATCAGATGAAAGACCTCTCTGTCTCTACCTCTCTCTGTAACTCTGTCTTTCAAATAAATAAAATAAATCTTAAAAAATAAAATAAAAATGTAAAAAGCCCCCTTTTTCTAATATTAATATACTTCAAATACTTACTTTTAGGCATTCTGTTATGCAATTTAAAAATTCCTATTTATTTAAAAAATGCTTATTTAGTGTGTGTGCAATTTTTAAGAAATCTATTGTGGGAATGGCATGTGACATAGCAGATAAAGCCACCACCTATGGTGCTGGCATTCCTTATGGGTGTCATTTTGAGACTTGGCTGCTCCACTTCCAATCCTGTTCCCTGATAATGTGCCTGGGAAAGCAGTGGAAGATGATCCAAGTGCATGGGCCCCTGCACCCATGTGGGAGACTCAGAAGAATCTCCAGGCTGTTGGCTTTGGACAAACTTAGCGCCACCCATTGCTGCTCTTTGGAGAGAGAACCAGTGGATGGAAGACCTCTCTCTCTCTCTCTCTCTCTCTCTTTCTATCTCTATCTATATCTCTATCTCCTTTCTCTCTTTGTAACTCTGCCTTTCAAATAAGTAAATAAATCTACATAAAAATAAGTATATTGCGAAACACTATGTTGTTCTTGGTTTATTTTTTGAATGAACCCTGATCCATTTAAGAAATCATATAAAATAAACATCAAGTGTTTTGTTGCTATTAGTATGTTTTCCCATTGCAAGAGCATGATTTCCAGTTTTTCTGTACTTCATGATACTGAATTTAAGCATTTGGGGTTTTACTTACAGATAATTCCAAGTATAAAGAAAGAAGATGAAAGGGATTTAAGACTAACTTCTAATCCCGTCACAATAAGCTCTGAGCCATCCCTGATGGGATTCTGAGCCATCCCTGATGGGAACACATACATACATAGAGTAGGAGTTAGAGGAGTATGTGATTTGCAGACTAGGACCTTGGTTTTTAGTTCCAAAGTGGACCCTTAGCTTAGGAGGGTAAGCCACACCTTTCATTTCTACTAGGGAGTTTAAAAGTTGTTTTCTTTCATTCTTCTCTCCTTCTCTCTTCTCTTCTCTTCTTTTCTCTCTCTTCTCTCTCTTCTTCATCTTAGATCTCCCTTTCTTCTCTACTTCATTTTCTATTTGATGGAGACATGGTAAGGGGTAGTGAAACTTCTTGAAAAAGTCACTATCTTAAGGCAGGAGAGAAAAACATTCAAACAGTAATGGCCTAGTCTTTTAAAAATATTTATTTAGAATCCAGCATTGTTGTATAGCAGGTAAAGTTGCCTGTGACTCTGGCATTCCATATGGGTTACCAGTTTATGTCCTGGCTGCTCTACTTCTGATCTGCTCCCTGTTGGTTGCCTGGAAGAGCAGTAGAAGATGGATCAAGTGTTTGGCCCCCTGTACTCATGTGGGAAACCCAGATGAAACTTCTGTTTCCTTGCTTCAGCCTGGCCCAACCCTGGCTATTGTGGCCATCTGGGGAGTGAACCAGAGGATAGACTCTGTCTCTCTCCCTCTCTGGAACTTTGACTTTCAAATAATTTTGTTTTTACACTGAACATGACTGTGAGATCTAGGCTTGGCCAACAAAGTGTTTCAACTAGACTTTGAATCTGAAGTGAGGGACAATAAAAACTCATATAAGAGGGTATTCATTCAGATTCATCGTTAGGGATTTTCGCTTGGTTTTCTACTGCTTTGCTAATATAAGCCATGCATCAAATCAAACACTTGAATAAATAGTTCTATACATTGGCCTTTTTATTTCAATAGACTAGATGTTTAGAAGGGAGTAACTGCATCTTAGTATCTGTATTATAAGCCTCATTAATTATTTTCATATTACTTTCTCAAAAAAACTGCTATAACTCTTTTTTGTTTTTAGACAATATATTTATTTTCAAATTTCAAATAACATTAGGAGAAATGTGGCTTTTATGTTTACTGAATGGTGCATGGGTTGAAAGGGGGTTCTAAAATATTCCACCATCATCCAAACTCTACAACAGACACACATCAAAATTCCTTTAACAAGAACACTGCTTTATTCCCTTCTCCTTCCTCTCAAAATAGCTATGTTCATAAAGAACACAACTTTTCAGGGTAAGTAACAAAGAAATGCCACATACTAAAATTCAATGGCAATAATATTTCCATGAGGACAGGAGATAGCAGGCTGAACAGCATTCATTAACCCTACCTCTTAACAGCTCCCCTTACTAGTAAGGATTTTCAATTCCTCTGTGCTGTTTCCTTTATTTTCATTATCTTTCTCAAGAAAAAAAAAAAACTGCTATAACTCTTCATATATGTACCCAACAACATAAGGTAACCATTCATTCATATCGGCAACAAATGGTTTTTATTAGTATTTTTCTTGAGTATGAATTGGCAGCTTGTTACATTATTTTGCATCTCACTGACTAATAATGAGTTAAAGCATTCTTGCTGGTTCAAGTCCCGGCTTCTCCTCTTTCAATCCAGCTCTCTGCTGTGGCCTGGGAAAGCAGTGGAAGAAGGCCGAAGTCCTTGGGCCCATGAACCCATGTGGCAAACCTGAAAGAAGCTCCTGGCTCCTGCCTTTGGGTCAGCGCAGCTCTGGCCATTGTGGCCATCTGGGGAATTAACCACCAGATGGAAGACCTCTCTCTCTCTCTCTTACTTTGCCTCTGCATCTCTGTAACTCTGACCTTCAAGTAAATAAATAAATCTTTTAAA
Organism: Sylvilagus floridanus; assembly: GCA_949820135.1. NCBI lineage: Eukaryota > Metazoa > Chordata > Mammalia > Lagomorpha > Leporidae > Sylvilagus > Sylvilagus floridanus. The sequence continues at coordinate 15,890,741 of OX463224.1, read as the reverse complement.
AAACCACATTCTTTCAAGGCTATTTGGATGTACTCTCTTGATCCATATTCTTTTTTTTTTTTTTTTTAAATTGAGAGGTAAATTAGAGAATGGGAGAGACAGAGAGAAAGGTCTTCTGTCCGTTGGTTCACTACCCAAATAGCCACAATGGCTGGAGCTCAGCCAATCCAAAACCAGGATCCAGGAGCTTCTTCTGGGTCTCCCATGGATGTATAGGGGCCCAAGCACTTGAGCCATCTTTCACTGCTTTCCCATGCCATAAGCAGAGAGCTGGATCAGAATAGGAGCAGCTGGGATATGAACTGGTGCTCATATGGAAAGCCAGCACATATACAACTTCCCAAGACTTTAAAACTCTGTAGAAACAAAAATATTTAAATAAAGACAAATTTCAAATCATATTTTACATTATGATAAAACAATGCATTAGTAGTCTTGATTTACATATATCAAAAAGAAAATGAATATTAACTCAAAGGAAAGAAAATGCATAAATTCTTGAAAATTTGATTCACAAAATAAGATACACTTATGAAATATGAGTGATAACTAATAAAGGCAATTAAAATTATGTGAAAGACATACTAAACTGAACTCCTGTATACAAAGAGAATTGAAAATGAATCTGAATGGGAATGAAAGGGGAGAGGGAGTGGGTAAGGGGGAAGGGTAGTGGGGGGGAGGGGAGGTATGGGTGGGGAAGCCATTGCAATCCACAAGTTGTACCTTGGAAATTTATATTCTAAATAAGAAAAAAAAATAAAAAAAATAAAAAAAATTATGTGAAAGGAGTGGGTAAAGTGGCCTAGCAGGTTAAGCCACCATTTGGAACACCTGCATCCCATTAAAGGGTATGTGTTTGAATTCCAGCTCCTGTTTTCAATCCAGCTTCCTGCTAATGAGATCTTGGTGAGACAGCAGATGATGGCTGAACCCATGGCACACACATGGGTGACCTATATGGAATTCCAACATTTACTTTGGGCTGGCACTTTTCTGGCAGCTGAGAATCAAGCAGCAGATGCAAAAATCTCTTTTCCACCATCCCACTTGTCAAGTAAATTGAAAATAAATAAAATCCATTTAAAAATTTAATTATTATTTATAGAGTTGTGAAATATTTATGTACCTGTAGGTATTTCTTTGGGAAAAAGCCACTCTAAAATTCTCGACAACAACAACAATATTTGGGAGTTGTTTTCCTCTTAGGTATAAATAATAGTTCTCAAAAGACATCAACTACCCCAGGAGTGTTCAATTAAGAAATGCATACACAAACATGCCACATTCAGGGGAAATCTTTCATTGGTCTCTTCTTGCTGTTTTTTGTGCTCATCCAGGGAACCTGAAAACTCAAGAGCAGCCTCTTCCCTGGAGACATCAAGTCAAGTTAAGCTCCTACTCATCCAGTCATCTTAGTTTTTATTGCCTGTACTTCACCTGGGTTGGTTCTTGAATAGAAATGAATTACTCTTCCTCAACAGAGTGTATTTGTTCATCAAGTGACATCTTAGGAACTAATACCTGCACAGAGCAGATAGAATGAAAAATATCGTGTAGAAATGTCAGACAAGTTTTACTGTTGAAATTCAGTATATACTGTAAGGTAAGTTATAAGAAAGGAAGATATAGCTTATATTTCAATGTTTTCCTTCCTTCCTTTGTCTTAAACTTCCTTGCAGAGAAATGTTACTTGGAAATTGTTGGATCTCATCCTAATATCTGTTATGTAATCTCTCAGAGAGATGGATGAATAGATGGATGAGAGATGAATGATAGAGAGATGAGTAATATAGATAGATAAGTAGATAGATAGATAGATAGATAGATAGATAGATAGAATGGATATATATAGGCAGAGTGACCCAGTGGCTACAACATTAATAAACTTGCGATAGCAGATAAACCTGTCAAACCTTGACTAGGGTGATTGAGATTCCTGTTTCAGGCCTCCTTGGACTTTTCCTTATGCAGTTTTTCATATTTTATGACAAATGTACATGAAGTTATCCTGGTGACTTGACATTGCTTATTATATAGTAGAAATTTCAAAATTATATTGTTCCAGTTTTGGAGTTCTAGATATCCATCTTGGTAATTATATTCATTCTGTTTCTGTTACTTATTTTCATATTTGGAAAAATATTTTAATGCAAAGTAAGCCACATTCCCTAGAGATAAGATATAGTTTATTTGGTTTACACTCAGAGCAAGCAGATCCTGGTTTCTTTCTTAGTGGAGAACCTGTTACATAACCTTTTCCCATGGGAAAATTAAAAACAATACTGAATTCTGGAAAATAGGCCAAAAAATTCATTTCTGCCTCAATTTGGATTATACACAATACTGATTTTTCTTGACATTGACAGAAGTCCTCCTCTAACACTGGATTGTTTTCTCAGGCACTAGATTATGAACAAGAAACATAGACTCGGCAGAACTGTCCTCTTGTACATGAGTGTTTCTAGATTTACAAATATGTGGGGCAGAGAGGGGGATGTGAGCAAAATATGACCTCTAATGAAGTCAATATTGGACAAATTTTACATGTCTAGGATAGAAGGCTCAGTTAAGTGGTCTTTACCCGAAAGACTGTGATTGGGAGAGAACATATAAAGTTTATACCCTTAGAACTTCATAATAGATGTTCAAATGGAGGAGAATCAGGGGACTTTCACTGTCTGAGACAGGTTATTCACAAGACCATATGAGAGGATATGGGGAATACCACCATGGAGTTTGACTGACATACTCACTGGTTCTGAGAGAGCAAAGAGATGCCCCTTTCAAAGCAAGCACCGGTAACCATGGCAGGGATGAAGGTTTCACAAACCTAGCTTTGAAATGGAGAAGAAGCCTCTGGAAACACTAACAGAATTTTTGAATTCTGTCTTTCTGTCTGAGGTCAGAACTGCAAGACACAGTGTTGTGTGATTCACCATCACATACTGAGCAATTATCACAAGCCAGGTACTATACTGAGTACTTGATTTGTGTTACCTTATCTCATACTTTTAACTACCCAATAAGTAGAGATGTTAACAATGCCAGGCAGCAGATGAGGAAACTGGAGAATGATTTTTGGGAACTGTGGAATTTTCAAGTAATCATTACTATCAACAGTTGCTAAGTTCTTGGCTGTTTAAAGTTCCCTATGAACCCTGAAGAGGAAGTAGAATGTGCTGAGCAGAATTTCAAATAGCCTCCAAGATCACCACTGCCTACTGTACTCTCCTTGTATAATCAGCTCTGCCAGAGTGTAGGTTTGACCACTGAACATGAGGGTCATCTCTCCCTTGAGGTTTTATGTTACGTGACACTTTGTCTTAAAAGTGGAGACACTCTGCTGTGTCTGAAGGACAGGGCTGTGTTAGGAGAACCCTAGGGACTAGGGCTTTCTGGGTCTTGGGGTGACTTCTCAGGGCTGAGTGATACAATCTGTCCACAACCAGCCAGATAGCAGTGTCTTCATTCCCAATGTAAGGAATTCTGCCAACAATCTTGTTACAATGTATGAGGATCCAGAGTGTAAGAAGAAACTGTAGCCTCAGTTGCCACTGTCATTAAAACATGCTGACACCATGAGCAGAGGGCCCAGCTACCTTGTCCACAGAAAAGCGAGAACATAAATTTGAATGCTTAATGACACTAAATTTGTTGTAATTTAAAATACAGCAATAAAAAGCTAAAAGTACAGGTTTCTCCTATGCTTTTTCTGAATACATTTTTTTTTTTTGACAGGCAGAGTGGACAGTGAGAGAGAGAGACAGAGAGAAAGGTCTTCCGTTGCCGTTGGTTCACCCTCCAATGGCTGCCGTGGTCGGCGCGCTGCGGCCGGCGCACCGCGCTCATCCGATGGCAGGAGCCAGGTGCTAGGTGCTTTTTCCTGGTCTCCCATGGGGTGCAGGGCCCAAGCACATGGGCCATCCTCCACTGCATTCTTGGGCCACAGCAGAGAGCTGGCCTGGAAGAGGGGCAACCAGGACAGAATCCGGCGCCCCGACCGGGACTAGAACCCGGTGTGCCGGCGCCGCAAGGTGGAGGATTAGCCTGTTGAGCCACGGCGCCGGCCTTGAATACATTTCTATGCATCTCCAGTGGTCTATGTGTCTTTGTATGTGTATCACAGCACTCTAAAATCCTCATGGTATATGGAACAAAAAGAATTTTACCCAGGAACATAAATATTTTGTAATCCAAGCTAGATTTTTTCATAATAAACATTTTTAATGCACATTTAGAAAACCCTGCATCTTAGCATATTTGCTTGTGTATGAGTGTGCTTGTGAAAAAGAGACACACAATAAGATGTTGAAGTTATTTCATCAATTTTGCCAAGCAAAATTAACAAGCAAGGTAAAGTATAACCCTATAATTATCGACCAAGGTTATCACAGTTGCCACATAGAGGAAGAAATCTCTGTCTCAGTTAAGTGCTAACTGTTGGGTACCTTTTATACCTCATTTCTAGGAGAGAGGCCAATGGAAGTGGCAATGACGAACGTGAGCCTTGTGACAACGTTCTTCCTCACGGGCCTTCCCCACACACCAGCCCTGGGCTCCACACTCTTTGGCGTCTTTCTGGTGGTCTACATCCTCACCGTGCTGGGGAACCTCCTCATCCTGCTGGTGATCAGCGTGGACTCTCGCCTCCACTCCCCCATGTACTGCTTCCTCACCAACCTGTCCTTCATCGACGTGTGGTTCTCCACTGTCACGGTGCCCAAAATGCTGATGGCCTTGGTGTCCCCGGGTGGCGGGGCCCTCTCCTTCCACAGCTGTGTGGCACAGCTCTATTCCTTCCACTTCCTGGGAAGCACGGAGTGTTTTCTCTACACAGTCATGTCCTATGACCGCTACCTGGCCATCAGTTACCCGCTCAGGTACACCAGCATGATGAGTGGCAGGACATGTGCTCTGCTGGCTGCTGGCACCTGGCTCAGTGGCTCCCTGCACTCTACTGTCCAGACCACCTTGACATTCCGCTTGCCCTACTGTGGGCCCAACCAGATCCAGCATTACTTCTGTGATGCACCACCCATCCTCAAGCTGGCCTGTGCAGACACTTCAGCCAATGAGATGGTCATCTTTGTCACCATTGGGGTGGTGGCCTCGGGCTGCTTTCTCCTGATAGTGCTGTCCTACGTGTCCATCGTTTGCTCCATCCTGAAGATCCGCACCTCAGAGGGGAGGCACAGAGCCTTTCAGACCTGTGCCTCCCACTGCATCGTGGTCCTGTGTTTCTTTGGCCCTGGAATATTCATTTACCTGAGGCCAGGCTCCAAGGATGTCATGGATGGGGTTGTGGCTGTTTTCTACACTGTGCTGACCCCACTGCTCAACCCAATTGTATACACCCTGAGGAACAAAGAGGTGAAGAAAGCTCTCCTGAAGCTAAAAGACAAAATAGCACTTGTTCCAAGTGAATAAACAGAGAAACACACATGCTTATTAAAAAAGTGACATAATTAATTATCCATGTTCTCCATGTTTGAAATTATTCAAAATTGCCCATTCAGTAATGTGTCTTTTGACAATTTCCTCATGAATTTTTTATTTATGTTTAACATTTCATATTTTATTGTTCTATTTTCCTGCAATAGAATTCTTGTTACTTTTTAATAATATAAACATTGGGATTTGGTTTTGATACAGAGGGTTCACTTGTTTATATAATTACATAGGGCATATGCTTTTTTTGTTGATTAGTTTTGCATACAATATAGGGAACCTACAGTCATGGAAAAACTCTTTAAGGGTATTGATAAATATTAGAGATCATTTCTTTCTGGCATACAGGCATGAATACTTTTAACTGTTCTATCAGTTGTACAGTTTGCTTGTGTGTAAGCACACCGGGTGGAAATTCCTCCTTTCTAATAGCTACCCCCCTATTTTTCTAAATAGACTTTTGTCTTTCTTCACAGGGCTTCTTTGGCAAACTCTTGCAGTTATGTGATCTTTTTGTTACTGGAAACAACAACCACCTTATGAGAACCCTGCAGGTTTTTTATGTTGGTAAATGAGATTGGGTCCCAGACAAAGTTATCAGTAGATAATATATTCTGATCTGGGGTTTCCTATCCTACCTAACAAGAAAGAAGCCCATTTGTAGTTCAGGGCGGGCTTATGGTGGTTCTGCTTTCTATCGATGGTAGTGGCTGGCCATGCTGTCCAGATAGTTCCTTCTGCCATCATCTTTGAGTCATGGAATTCACCTATACCAAGCTACAACCTGTCCAGAGCAGGAACGAACAACATTACAGACCAGGACCAATGGTACTTTTCATTTAGAAGGTAGAAAAGAAAATGAGTGTTCTTCAAACAGTCTGTTGAAAATGAAGTTAGAATATGAGTTGAATTAGGTGCACAAAGTTGAAAGCTATATATAGTTTTTTTACAGTACCCATTTTCCAAGAACTTTTGAAGACAATTCATGTAGATAGACAACTTGTTATCATGGGATTTCAGTGTATTTATTGCACAGAACAGACAAAGTCTGGCACAAACAAAGCACTCTAAAAATCTTAATGCGTAGTTCTGTAACCCAGGCACTGTATATCTTGTGGGCACCTACATGTGATGGAATAGAACTACTAGGACTTCACATAAAACAAACACAAGTTCAAATTGGTTTAGAAGCAATTTTATGTTCTGTATGTGAATTTCCACCTGTGAAAGTCTTTCTCAAAATATTGTTATTAGGATTAAATGAGTTATTAGAAGTAAAAGTGCACTGAGAAGGGTTACCTTATAATAAATTCTAATTAACAGTTTTAAAATTCAAATCTGTTACCACCTTCCAGGGAGTCTGATTTTGAGAGTCACATGTTTACAGGTTATTTCAATAATTTCCTCACCACTAACATAGTAATTGTACTGATTTTTCGAACTTTTGACATACGTTTGATAAATGAATGCGTGTATATATATATATATATATATATTAGAATATGTTGTTTTAAAATAAACATATTTTGAAATGATTTTGGTAATAAAGCTAATTAAATCCATTGCCTCACAGGTTACCTTTGTTGATTGTGTGTTATTACTTGGATCTATGCTCTTAGCAAATGTCCACTATACAGTATATTATTATTATTTTTTTTAACAGGCAGAGTGGACAGTGACAGAGAGAGAGAGAGAGACAGAGAGAAAGGTCTTTCTTTTCCGTTGGTTCACCCCTCAATGGCCGCTGTGGCTGGCGCATTGTGCTGATCCGAAGCCAGGTGTGCTTCTCCTGGTCTCCCATGCAGGCACGGGGTCCAAGCACTTGGGCCATCCTCCACTGCACTCCCAGGCCACAGCAGAGGGCTGGCCTGGAAGAGGAGCAACCGGGACAGAATCCGGCACCCCAACCGGGACTAGAATCCGGTGTGCCAGCGCCACAAGGCGGAGGATTAGCCTAGTGAGCTGCGGCGCTGGCCATATACAGTATATTATTGTGAACCACGATTGCCATCCTGTACATTAGTTCTCCAGATCATATTCACCTTATAACTACAAGTTTGTATCTTCTGACCCATATGTCCTCTTTCCTCTCAACACTCATTTCCTGGTAACCAATGTTCAATTTTCTTACTAAGAGTTCAGCTCAACTTTTCCTTTTTAGTTCCATATTACAGTATTTGTCTTTCTGTGACTGATGTATTTCACTAAATATAATGTCCTCCAGGTTCATCCAGGTTGTCACAAATGACAATTTAATTCTTTTTTTAACACTGAAAAAAATTTATTGTATACATTTATCACATTTCTTTTTCTGTATATTGACAATAATACTGCAGGAATCTGGTGTACAGATATCTCTTTGACATATTAATTTGTTTTCCTTAGGATTGTGTACTAAAGTGTGGAATTACTGCATCATATTGTAATTCTATTTTAATTGTTTATTTGTTTGAAGGAGAGAGAGAGAGAGAGAGAGAGAGAAATAGAGAGAGAATGAATCTTCCATCCTCTTATTTACTCCCCAGATGGCTTCAAGGTCTGATTCTGGGACAAGCTGAAGGCAGAAGAAACTGAGGGCTCCATCTGGGTCTCCCGAATGGATGGAAGGAACACAGTACTTGGGCCATCCTCTGCTGCTTTCCCGGACATGTTAGAAGGGAGCTGGATTGGGAGCCGAACAGCTGGGACTTGAACTGCCATTTTGATCGGGGATGTTAACATTGCAGGCAGCAGCTTTGCTTGCTATGCCACAATACCGATCCCTAATTTATCATTTTTCTAGAAATCTTGATACTGATTTCCTTAGTGGCTTCACTAATTTATATTCTCATCAACAGTATACGAGAATCCTTCTTTTCCCACATTATTGCCAGAGCTTAACTTTTTGAATTTTTGATAATAGCCAGCTGAACAGGTGATATTTGTTGCACTTTTGATTTGTATTTCCCTGATTATTAATGATGTTGAGCATCTTCTCACATACCTTTTGTGTTTTTATATTTTTTCTTTGGCAGAAGCCTAATCATGCTTCTTACTGATATTAATTAATATATTATATAATTTCATTTATAGTGTTTATTCATATTCATAAAATGTTATAAATAATGCAGCATTAAACTATTATGTGCTATATTATATATAACATCGCAGTGTACTCCAGCTCCTCCCGCCGCCGCCGCCCTGAGTCACTGCCTGCGCAGCTCTGGGCGCCTGGCTCTCCCTGCTAGCCCGGGGTAACAGATGGGGGCCTGGAGGGGCAGGGGAATGAGGAGCCGGGCCGAGGAGCCGGGCCAGGCAGCCGGAGGGAAGGGACACAGGGACGTAGGGACGGGAACCGCGAGCGGAGGCCGCTGGCTGCTTGGGGCCCCTCCGGGTCGCGCTGTGAGGCTGGAGCCACTAGGGGAGTCTATACCGCATAACCCGAGAGGGACCCTGGGACCGGCTTGGGGTGCCAAGGGGAGAGATGCGCCTTGACTTTTGTTTGGGAATGTCTTTAGCTCTCCATTTTTAAAGGATACCTTTAAAAACATTTTTTTGGTTGCTTTTGTTGTTGTTGTTGTTCAGTACTGTGAAAATCTTACTGGACTCTCTCCTAACCTGTGCGTTTTCTTCTGAGAAGTCTGCACTTTAGGCAGACTGGGGCATAGTTGTTTCTTTTCTCTTATGGCTTTGAGAATCTTCTCTTTATCATCACTATTGGAGAGCGTGATTATAATACCTTGGGGTGGACTTGGTTGACTGACTAGTGAACTGTGATCTTCCTGTGTCCAGACAGTTGTATATTTCTCTATGTTTGGGAACCTTTCTGTTTATTTTTACTTTTAAAAATTTTGAAAATATAGAAATATGGTTTTTTTTAAATCACTGATATTGAATTACTTTTAGTCATTTTATTAGTTATTTTTCTTTACTTTAAAACATCTAAGAGGAGTTTCTTGGGAAGGAAAAGGTTTACTTTATCTTGAAGTTTGGAGGTTCACAGTTCAGAATCAGGCAGATGCATTAGTCTGGCGTCTGATGAGGTCAGAGGCTGGCCATGGGGAAGCAGGTGTCCCCACACAGTGATGAGCAGATGAGCAGGAAGCAGAGAAGCTATGCCAAACACAACTCACATAGCTGACTCTTAGCAAGAAGCGCGAGCACCCTGGTGACTAAAGACCTCCCACCAGACCCATTCTCAGATGCTACAATTAGGTCAATTCTCCACCCCAGATCAACTTGGAACACTGACACCAAACCTCGAACATCTGGAGGAGTTTGAGGAGCCACGCTCTGTTCAACTCATAATTTACACAATATTTTTAAAAGCATCATACTTCTGATTAATGAGCTATTTTGACAAATTTAGTATTCTCTTATTTATTGTCAAGGAATTTAAATATAATAAAATACATGAAATGCTGTAGTTATGCTAAACAGTCACTCTAGACTAATTTATAGGCAAAACACTTGTTATATACATAAATAGTTTATAAGCATTATCTCATTTTAATCATTATAAAATGCTATTATACAGATAATGTAACCCAAATTCAGACAAATAGTAAGAAATATGGGCTTGCTTTAATCTTGAATTATTTGACACCAAAACTCATGCTGCTAATGTCTATACTACATTGTTATCAGGAAATCTGAGGAACATTCCATGTTTTTCAGGGTGCAGGTCAATATCGATGAATATTAGTATCATTGAAATAACTAAGCATCTACTTTTATATAGTTACATTTTAAATATTAGTTTAAGAATTTTTTTTAAAAAACTTCATTTTCCATAGAATCTAAAACAAATCTCATGCATTCTTCAACCTCTACCAGATTTAAACTCTAAATACTTATATCATACTATTTGCTTTCTATTGAAATTGTTCCATATTAAACTTTAGACTTATCAAGGAAAGGTATTTTCTTAGCCTATAGCCATCTACCTAAACTCACATGAGTCTTGGTTAGGTTCACTTTAGAATGTTCTCCTAGCTACTGACCCTTCATCTTCTTAAATAGTCACTTTCTGTCTGAAGTGTTCACAATATCAGACGTCACTTCTAAACAGGCGATTTTCCTTTGTGTTAATCAAGCTTCAACTTTCTTGATTTGAGTCCATAATAATTTCTATTTGGTAGAGATTTCCATCTAGATATAAAGATTTTTCTCCTTTTCAGTTCCATTATTTGTCTCTTAGGAGCCAAGAATGGCCTGAAGCCAACACCTGAAACTTGGAGGATTTTCCTGTGATCCTTCCTCTGATGTTTCTTCCTCATGTAATTGAAAAGGGTACAAGAGATGGATAAACAGAAAAGACAAAGGAGACAGGATGACTTGAAATGTTAGAAAATGATCTGAAATATTAATGGGATATATTAATGCTTCAATAACGAACATTTACGTCATCAAATAGTAATTGGGACAGCTTTCTTCTATAATTACTCATGGTGTCATTATTAAGCTCTAAATGCTACCATTACTGTTTTCATAAGTAAGAAAAAGAAACCAGAATAGGGAACATTGTCTGTCTCTCTGCCCTCCCACCTCCCCTATCCCATTTCTCTCTCTCCTTCGCAAATAAATAAAATAAGGTAAAATAAAATAAAATAAAAAGAAACCAAAATAGATGTTTTCATTCCACCTCATCAATCTTTCATCACATTATACATTATTTTGATTTCTTCTCTTGAGTGTCTCCTTGAAAGAGCAACCCTGGATTACTGAACTAAGATGCTACCCACAGGGGATAATTATTAGTGGTGTAATTTCTTTGTTAACCTGTATTTCTAAAATACCATGTGAGTATGGTCATGGTGTGTCTGATCTACATTCCCTGAGTCAACTAGCAGTTGGAAGGGATTTAAAATAAGAAGTAAAGTGTTAAAGCATAGGGCAAATTAGATCAAATCTTGAATAAAGTGACTTTTATAAAAGTCCAGATGCTGATACTTGTTCATCAGTTCAGCTTTGCTCTATCTCAATTAATCAATCGAATAATTCCTTCTACCATTTTAATTAGGTAACTATTATTTTAGGATCAGAAGATACAGAGCTTCAAGACAGCATTTATGTTCCAGAATGCCAGTGTCCAATGGAGAACACACAAGTAATCAGAGGACTTTAGTGTCATGATGTGTTAAGGGCTGTTCTGAAAATCCATGGAAAATGTGTATTGTAAAATAGCTATGTATGGATTCAAAAATATTTCAGCACCAAAGAAGCTTATCTTTCAATTCCATTTTTATATGAACTGATTAAAGTAACCTTATATATGTGAGATGCCATGGTAAGACATATGCCATCTAGCCTAAGTTAAGCAGTGAAGTGAACCACCTTCTGAAAGTAAAGAGCAATAACATGCAAATAACAAAGCCCTACCCTAACTATGTAAGTCATAATAATCCACACGCATAGCTTGGAAAATATAAAGTAAACTACAATTTATGTGTTTTGAGGTGTACCTTAAATTCATAAAATTTCCCTTTTCCTTGTGAACTCATATTTTAAATTGATTTGAATCTTTTAATTCTAATGAAAGGAAAATGAGGCATAAATGATCAAGTCCAAGACCTTTAACATTTTCTTTTATTCCTTAGTGATCTTAATGTCCAGACCATACATCATCTTGGCAAGAACCTGCACCCAATCAGCCACATGCAAGTCAGAAGGTGGTATCCTATCAGGACTCTGCAGGTAGACAGAGTTTTGGGTGGATGATGTTAGGATCTTAAACGTTTACCATGTGATTCAGGTTTTCTCATGCTGTGGGTAAAATTGCTGAGATAAAAGGGACCTCCTCTATGGTAGAATAGAGGAGCATTTTACAGATGAGTCTTATTATACCTTAACTTCAAAGTTACTATCAGCAAAATGTATTTTTACTGGACTTCATTTTCACATTTTGTATATCCCTCAAAACATACCAGTGTACGAGCTTTTAAGATCAACAAGACACTTGTGCAGTCCTGAAGATTCAATATCATGCATAGAGTTGATTCACATTCAGCAGAAACTGGAGGGGTCACAGGAGTGCTGCAAACATGACTGAGATTTGTGCAGCAACAAGGTGTCCTTGTGACAGGGCTCAGGACCATCAGATACCAAAGGAAAATAAAGGCTCTGGGTTTGAAATCTTAATAGATAAGACAAATGAGGATTTTTACTACTCCTTTAAATGTAAGACGTTGACTATCTATTCACATGTCTGGCGATGTTTCTAAAAGGATTGCAAAGCATAATAAAATATACCAACTCATTCACATCTGGGCAAAGCTCTTCAGATCAGTGTGAAAGCATCATAGCATAGTAGGCAGCCTGCTGCTTACTAACCAGCATTCCTAACAGAGACCATACTACTTTCTATTGAGCATTGAGTGAAGCAAGGGGATTGCTGACAGACTTTCCCGTGTGTTCAAAGGTGTCTGTGGTAGACTGAGTATCCTTTGCCACTACAAATCCACTCCTGTATCTCTGGCATGGCTTCACAGTTTTTGTTTTGTTTTGCTTTTTAATGAGATAAATGAGGTTACATTTTTCTGAAACTTGTTGACAAACAGAACAAACATTCAGCCTATGAGGGCATCCTTCACCTGTATTAGCGTTTCCATTTTTTAGCAGGTCCTTTTGTTTCTATCTTAGAATTTCTGGGGTGTGCACTGTGGCGCAGTGCGTTAAAGCCCTGGCCTGAGGCGCCGGCATCCCATATTGGTGCCGGTTCAAGACCCGGCTGCCCCTCTTCCGATCCAGCTCTCTGCTGTAACCTGGGAAAGCAGTGGAGGATGGCCCAAGCCCTTGGGCCCCTGCACCCACGTGGGAGACCCAGAAGAAGCTCTTGGCTCTTGGCTTCAGAGCGGTGCAGCTCCAGCCGTTGCGGCTTCTGGGGAATGGACCAGCAGAAGGAGGACCTCTTTCTCTCTGCCTCTCCTCTCTCTGTGTAACTCTGACTTTCAAATAAATAAAATAAATCTTAAAAAAAAGAATTTCTACTGCTATGCTACATCACCTACCTATTTTTATGTTGTCTCTTTTTTCCAGTAGAATATTACCGGGCTAATTATATTTTCAATTCCTTCTATGATAATTCCAACATCTCTGTGACATTGGCATGATTGTTTTTTCTCTTTGTGTTTATATCTTATAATATTTTGTTGAAAGCTGGGTGTGTTGTAATGGGTAATAGGCCTGGATGTGAAGAGGCCTTAACATGATGATTTATTCTAGTCTGCAGAAGCTGGACGGTATTAAGTGCTTGTAGTTTTAGTGCCGGAGATGTCACATTTTCCTACGGTCCTGTGTTGCTCTGCCTGCATACTTGGTAGCATTATTCTTCACAGAAAATCACTTTCCTGAATCCCCTTCTACTGCAATGTGTTGATATTATATTTAAGTCTTTATTGCCCTATAATATTTTGTGACTATCACGATTTTTCCTTAGGCTCCTTCGTGCATCATCCTATCTTTGCCCCTGCATCCTTCCAGCCATAGCATTCCTAGTGTAACTATCTAGCAGTGACCATGTTGACTGTATTTTTTCCCCCTCTAAGAAGCCAGGAGAGCACCTTATCTTGTTTGGGCTGAGGATCTGGCAAACCGGAGCAGGTCTTTGTCATGGATAAAGCTGTGGGTATATTTCACAATGGTTAATTTTTCTCCTGACAGTTGCAGAACCAGGAGAAGGATTTTCTTAGTTCTTCACCACTAGAAACTGGTGACGTTCTTATTGGTAACATCCATGAAAGTGTTGGGCTTTGCTTAAAGACAGATTGTTCCCTTGGGCACCAGTTCTATCCTGGCTGCTCCTCTTCCGATCTTACTCTCTGCTATGGCCTAAATGCTTGGGCTTGGGCACCCACATGGGTGACCTGGAAGAAGCTCCTGGATCCTGGCTTTGGATTGGGTCAGCCATTGCGACCATTTGGGGAATGAACTGGTGGGTGGAATATCTCTCTCTTTCTCTCCCTCTCTCTGTCTGTAACTCTACTTCTCAAATAAATAATAAAATCTTTTAAAAAAATTGTTCCCTTTATCTCTTTAAAATGCTATGCACATCTCTTCTAACATTTTCTACTTGAAAATACACTGTATTATATCTGTCCTTAATGTGTTGTCTAATGTGAAGTAATGCTATAACTAGCACTGAAACAGTATTTTACACTTTGTGTTTCTGTGTGGGTGCAAACTGATGAAATCTTTACTTAGTATATACTGAATCAATCTTCTGTATATAGATAATTAAAAATGAAAAAAAAAATCTTGGTGTTAAATTGGAAATTGCATAGAAAATCAATCAATTTAAAAAAATATATCATGTAGGATCTCTGTCCTTAATGTGCTATACATTGTGAATTAATACTATAACTAGTACTCCAACAGTATTTTTCACTTGGTGTTGCTATGTGAGGGCAAACTGTTGAAATCTTTACTTAATATATAGTAAACTGATCTTCTGTAAATAAAGAGAATTGAAAATGAATCTTGATGTGAATGGAAGAGGAGAGGGAGTTGGAAAGGGGAGGGTTGCGGGTGGGAGGGATGTTATGGGGGGGAAGCCATTGTAATCTATAAGCTGTATTTTGGAAATTTATATTCTTTAAATAAAAGCGTTATAAAAAAAAAAGAAAATACACTTTATCTGATATGGAATTAACCATATCAATTACTTTTTTTTTTTTGGAAGGCAGAGTTAGACAGTGAGAGAGAGAGACAGAGAGAAAGGTCTTCCTTCCATAGGTTCACTCCCCAAATGGCCGCTACTGCTGGTGCTGTGCCCATCCAAAGCCATGAGCCAGGTGCTTCCTCCTGGTCTCCCATGCGGGTGCAGGGCCCAAGCACTTGGGCATCCTCCACTGCCTTCCTGGGCCACAGCAGAGAGCTGGACTGGAAGAGGAGCAACCGGGACTAGAACCTGGCACCCATATGGGATGCCGGCGCTGCAGGCGAAGGATTAACCAAGTGAGCCACAGTGCCAGCCCCAACAGTATTGTATTTAAAAATTAGAATTTTGTCTTTTTTTCCCTACCTTTATGAACTTTACTGAGGCATATTTGCATTCTGTAAATTCAACATTTTATTGAGGTTAATTGAGGCGTAGCTGCTTTTATACCTGCTGTTTTGGGCTTCTTTCAATTTACAGTCTTTATAAGAGTCTTTGTGTGCTGCGAGAAACAATTCTGGGAGTAAGGTGCATTAATAAATTGTATAAAATTCTAAATCTTCCTTTTCTTGGACTTGCTAGTATATGCAGGAGGGTTAATGGTTACCATTTCCTGATCTGCTTTCTCTTTGTGCTAACACACAAAAGAGAAGTTTTCTTCTCCATGTTCAGGAAACACATACTCAGCAGGCAACACAGACTAAAGCATACAGTGACCAGTCCTGTTGCTCACTCAGCTCTGCAGGCCACTGCTGTTTCATCTCAGCCACGCTGCCAATCAGATAATTTTACCTGACACTTTCACAGCTACTCAACCCAAACTTTTCCAAAGTTACAACTTCATTCTCCCTTAAGTTGCTGCTTTCTGTGTTAGTGAGCTATATCCAAGCTGCCAAATCCTACAAGCTTCTCCATCAACTTTACCTCTTCACAAAGTGGGCCACTATCCACTGCCTATTCCACACTCTCAGTTCTTACTGCTGCTTCCTAAACTTGGATTTTGCTGTTTTCTTCTTCCTAATATGCAATTGAAAAGCTCTTTAGATTATCTCACAGCCCTAAAGCTTATTTTTCTTCAATCTGGTTAGTATGTTGATACCAGGTGTGTCTCCAAATATAACTGTAACTACATTACTGATTTGTGTTTCAGTAACTTACCCACATTTGTAAGATTAAGAATCACTTTTCCCATTAAGTATTTCATGATTTGTCTAATTTTTAGGACTCATCTTCATATGATCCCTGTGCTTCTTTTATGTTGTGACTGCAAGCTTTAGAAAGAAGAGCAAGGTCTGTTTATTATTCACACTCACAGCGCGTAGTACACAGCAGACATTCAAAGCGTTTTTAGTTTTTGATTGGATAAACATATGGATTCAGGAAGGAAAATCCTTCCCTTTCTAAAATATGAGGAAATAAAACATAAAAATCCCCATAAAATCTGGGACAGGCGTTTGACATAGTAGTTAAGATGGAGGTTGGTTGAAATGGCCCGTGAGAGCGCCTTGGGTCCTGCTCCAGTCTGGCTCCTGATTCTGGTTTTCATCGTGAACAGGAGACAGCAGGTAATGTCTTAGTGGTTGGATACCTTTCACACTCTTGTAGGCCACGATTGCATTCCTTGACTTCAGTTTTGATCTGGTTCAGCCTCAGCCATTGTGGACGAATGGAAGTAAACCTGTAGATAAAATCTCTTTCATTTTCTCCTCTCTCTCATTCTGTTTCAATCTTTCCCTTTCTCCCTGCCTCTTAAATACATAAGACACAAACAACACAAACTTGGACTGTATAACACTCAAACCAGTAAAATACCAGTAGTTGACAGCTTTGTGAAGTGGTCAATGTTAGCATCAAAGAGTATCACACAAGTGAGTCTTATATTCCTGTAACTTCTCAATATCTTGATCTGATACTGGGTACATAAACCTACAGTCATGTTAAAAATATGGAGTACTTATCCACACACACGCACACACACACACACACACACAAATACAAATAACCAGGGCAATCAAAATAATATCTGTAGTTTATATTAATTTTGATATTTCTTTGCACTTTTGCAAATTGTTACCATTAGGACAAACTGAGAAAATAAGCCAGGATTCTCTCTGCTCACTATTTCTTACAAATTCATGTAATTGTATATTATTTCAATAATGTTTTAAGTTAAATGAAGACTGATTTTTATCTTGTATAGCATCACTGAAAATTGAACTTACTTTCAGTATGTTTTGGCATAGTACACATTTTATAGCATTTATAATCTTCCAGCATATTTCCAAGTGAAAACTGAGGTGGACATCTCCAGCAAGGTGAGCCCTAGTTATGCCACGTTGTTTCCTTACCAGAGAATGAGTTTGCCTTAATGCAACATGCAAACACTTTTCACAAAGAGGGGTTTTTCTCCTTACTACTTGGTGAATTCTTTATTTAGTACAGGGTTAGGCTTATAACTATGGAGAAAATTAAAAGTATGTCATTGTAAAAATTAAAAGAAAAATAAGAGAAGAAAAAGGGAGGGTAGGACTGAAGGAGGGAGGAAGAGTAGTATGAGACATATCATTATGCTCTCAAAACTATGTACATGAAATGCATGAAGTTTGTTCCCATATTATTAAAAAACAAGTTAAAATACAAAATAAAAAATGCAACTGATGATTATTCTTCCTCTAATATTGTACTCATTAGATGTGCTTTAACTGGTATTCTTAAAAACATTTACAGTGAATAACAAATATTCATTAACTTCCATTAAAAAATTGAGAGGATGATTGAAATATACTCCCAATTCTTATATATTTTAATTTAATTATAAATAAAAAGAAAAAAAATATATATATACACATGTGTGTGTCTCTGTGTGTGTGTCTGTGTGATTGTGTGTGTGTGTGTGTCCTCCCGTGACTATGCACCCTGAGCAAACAGTGAGCCACTTGTCAGCTTCAGGAGAGCTTTCTTCACCTCCTTGTTCCTCAGGGTGTATACAATTGGGTTGAGCAGTGGGGTCAGCACAGTGTAGAAAACAGCCACAACCCCATCCATGACATCCTTGGAGCCTGGCCTCAGGTAAATGAATATTCCAGGGCCAAAGAAACACAGGACCACGATGCAGTGGGAGGCACAGGTCTGAAAGGCTCTGTGCCTCCCCTCTGAGGTGCGGATCTTCAGGATGGAGCAAACGATGGACACGTAGGACAGCACTATCAGGAGAAAGCAGCCCGAGGCCACCACCCCAATGGTGACAAAGATGACCATCTCATTGGCTGAAGTGTCTGCACAGGCCAGCTTGAGGATGGGTGGTGCATCACAGAAGTAATGCTGGATCTGGTTGGGCCCACAGTAGGGCAAAC
The DNA here is from genome assembly GCA_949820135.1 of Sylvilagus floridanus. Classification (NCBI taxonomy): domain Eukaryota; kingdom Metazoa; phylum Chordata; class Mammalia; order Lagomorpha; family Leporidae; genus Sylvilagus; species Sylvilagus floridanus. The sequence goes on along the minus strand of OX463224.1, from coordinate 15,872,303 downwards.
GGAATGTCAAGGTGGTCTGGACAGTAGAGTGCAGGGAGCCACTGAGCCAGGTGCCAGCAGCCAGCAGAGCACATGTCCTGCCACTCATCATGCTGGTGTACCTGAGCGGGTAACTGATGGCCAGGTAGCGGTCATAGGACATGACTGTGTAGAGAAAACACTCCGTGCTTCCCAGGAAGTGGAAGGAATAGAGCTGTGCCACACAGCTGTGGAAGGAGAGGGCCCCGCCACCCGGGGACACCAAGGCCATCAGCATTTTGGGCACCGTGACAGTGGAGAACCACACGTCGATGAAGGACAGGTTGGTGAGGAAGCAGTACATGGGGGTGTGGAGGCGAGAGTCCACGCTGATCACCAGCAGGATGAGGAGGTTCCCCAGCACGGTGAGGATGTAGACCACCAGGAAGACACCAAAGAGTGTGGAGCCCAGGGCTGGTGTGTGGGGAAGGCCCGTAAGGAAGAACGTTGTCACAAGGCTCACATTCGTCATTGCTGTCATATGTGGGACTCTGTCCTCACAGGAAGGGAGACAAAACCAGCATTTACTGAGGTCATATTTCATATGAACTGTGACCACTAGGTTTACTCTGGTAGAGAACACAAGGATGCCATTTTTAATATCTTTCACACAGCTCCTTTCCTGCCAAGTGAGGTTACACAGAGGAATCATCACTCCTTCTTCAAGTACCATATGAAAAAGGAGTGACTTTACATAAAAACACCCAAATTTTGAAAACAATTCTAAATTCTGTTTTCTGTAGAATTTTTAAAGATACGTGTGTTTTATCAAACATATAGTATTGGTATACTTCTCACAGGGATAAGCCTTTATTCCAGTATGGCTATCTGTTTTCCATACATATATTCCCCCCCCCCCTCTACACACTCACACAGACAAACACAGAGACACACACACACATGCACACACACAGACATACATACACAGACACACACAAGCGCACACACACACACACACTTCTGAGGAGGCATACTCAGTGTCTTTGATCATCAGAGACGTTTTGCTACAAATGCACGTTTCTAAAACAATTCATTTTCATAATGGAGAGCTGAGAGAAAAGTGCGTTTCCAAAGTCCACTGATCAGTAGCACAAGCATCAAGGCATGATCACTGCATCAGGCTCTCTCCTTTCATGGTCTGCCTCCCATTCTCTGCCATACCCTGTACCATACCTTCCTCGTCATATCACAATCTCAGCCTCAATGAATGCATGAATGGTCAGATTACCGTTCCCTTCCTCCTTCCTCTTAACCTATACCCATTTATATTTATGAATTTTTATTACTTATTCTATGATTTAAGCCATCTAAATGCGATCGTCTCAAATATGCCAAGGAGGATCAGATCTGTCTGTTTAGTAAAGAGGACTAAGCAAAGATGCAATGTTTACAGTCACAGCTGCAGCTCATCTTCACTTCTGGATCTCTGATAAAGCAGACTTTTCCACTGTTCAGCTGAACTGGAACTGAGTTGCAACTGAAAGTTGTAATGCTAAGGCTTCCAGAGAAATCATTATATTAATTTATGATTTTATAGAAGTTTGAGACCTTTACAAAACTATGCAAAGTTGAATCCATATGTCATGACTAAGGCAATCTTAGTCAAATATGAAGAAGAATGAAGAAACACATAATAAATGCAAACACATTGTGATTCCCCCAACGTGTTCAACAGTAGAAAGTGCTGAGGTTTTGCCAATTTTTGCTACTTACCAATTTTACAACTAGGTTTTCGACAAAACGCTATGTCTATAATGAGTAGTGCAATTCGTTTTGGTTCAAAGAAGAAATCAAGAAGAAAACTCTGTAGAAACAAACTGTTCAAATAGAGCTTTAAATTGTTTTGCTACTCAGGGGCCTCAGGAAGAGGTTAGTGTTTCGACATTGTCTTAAATATTCTAAAGTTTATGCAAATGCAGCTGTGAAAGTTGTTTCTCTATTTCCTAGGTCATCATTCCACAAGCTGTTTTATTTAGCTCAAAATTAGTTTCCAAAATAAGTAACTGTGGCATGCTGGGTTTCAAAATTCTGTGTGTGAAGAATGATTTTTTTTTCTGATTTATTTTCTGAGTCCAAAAGTAGAAAAAAATAGATGTCCATCCCAGGGGAGACAATTCTCTTATGAGTTCATAGGGCCCTTGATGAATCTTTAACTTTCTAGTAATTGTGCTAAGTCAGCAAAGGAGCCCTGGGTCTTCAGTGCTCCAGGGATAATGTGTATCATTTCTTCTAGGTAATCATCATACTCATTAAACTTTGTCCCTCTGTGGTTTGGCAGACTTGTGCTGTGGGCAAATTCCTAGCCAACAATGGATGCAACCTCATTGGATCTGGTTCAGAGATTTCCTTTTCTCAGAATTTCTAGCCTCTTAATTTAAAACATATTTACATTTTATCTAAATGTTCTTTACCTTGAATTCATACAGTTAAAGAGATGTAATGTACGATTCTTTCAGAATTAATATATGTCTTAGCTATCAGGAAAAGGCATTTTAAAATCACGGAAAAAAAACTGGTCTATGGCAGCAGCAGTCCAAATCATCATTAGTTTTGGAGAAAGAAAATAGTTGTAGCTACACCAGCCTTTTGTGCTAATAGAAGCTTTTGTGTCACCTGTGTATGGAAAACATAACTTGGGATTTTGAGGAGCTGAAGCTCCCTAAATCAACGTTTCTGGCAATTAACCTACCACATTAATCTATTTTCTGGTATTGGTTATACATAATTAATCAATGTAAGATCACAATGTTATCTAGAAAGACTATTAATAAAACATTTTCAACTTAGCTCTGGTTAATATACTTCAAAATTTCCTTATCAAATAGATGCTTAAACTTCTATCTAACTTTCTTCTTCAAATCCTTATGAATGCTATTAACTTCCATTTTATTCTCTTGGGTTATAAGCCTTTTTACTATAATGTGAATTTAAAATGTTATCTCAAAAACAAAAACAAAGAAAGGTTGAAGAAAGAAGGCTGGGAGGGAGGAAGGAAATATTATGTTCTTAGACTTGTATCTGCAAATCAAATTAAATCTGTTAAAATTAATTAAAATTAAAAAATGAAAGAAGATAGAAATTACATTTTTTAAAAATACAGACTTTGTATTTTTCTTCCCAAAAGTAAACACTCCTTTCCTGTCTTACTTCTGCCCACCTATCTGTTGCCAGGGCTTCCTTTGAACTCTCATGAGTGCTGCACAACTGGTTCTGTATCTCTCCATCAAGAGATTTCTGAGGTTCACCTTCTTCAGGAATAAGAAAGGATGACTCGTCTTTCTTGCTTTATTTCACTAAACCCTACAAGATTCTATGTGATAAATGAGCTGGGACTTCCAACATCATGAAGAATTCTGCACTGATAATCCCTGGTATGTGGAAAAGGCACAGTTGAGACCACCACAAATTCTGTGACTTGTGTTGATTCCCTAACCGACACTGTAGAAGGGTAGAGCTCTGGGCGTTGGTGTTTACCACATAGATTCATCACTGGGCCTGTGTTGCCAGTGAGCAATTTTTCTGACACGAGTATTTTTCACAATTATTTGTGCTATTCAAGGCCTTTTGCATTTCCATATATTTTAGAATCAGCTTATAATTTTTTATAAAAATCTGCTGGAGTTTTGATAAGAAATGCACTGACTCTCTAGAACAATTACGGGAGAATTGACATCTTAACAATCTTATCTCTGATTCATGGCTACTGCAAACCTCTTGTTTCTCTTAACACTGCTGTGTGGTTTCATTGTTCAGATCCAGGATAGTTTGTCAGATTTATCACTATTTACCGTTTTGATGCTATTTTAAATGGTAGTTTTAAAATCTGAATTTGTGTTTATGCATTGAAAATTCATAGAAAGACAATTGATTTTTGTATATCCATCTTACATCCTACAACCCAAAGTCATTCATTCTTGTAGCTTTTTCAACTTTTTAGGTATTTATTTCAGAATAGTTAGATTTATAGAAAAATAGTCATGTAGTACAAAGAGTCCTCATATATGGTGTACCTACCTTCTCCTATCATTACAATCTCATATTATTATGACATATTTATCACAATTGATAATCATAATTGATAGATTATCATTAAATTGATAATAATAGTGATAGTTGATAAAAAATGATGAATCATACCCAACGTCCTTTATTTTTTAATTTGAACTTCATCCATCTGGGGGTAATAGATTTCAGCTTTTCTTAGTTCAGTATGATATTGTGCTATACAGATTTTATAATTTTTTAGGTCTGTTATTCTATTCTTAATTTGTGGAAAGTTTTCTGTTTTTAAATCATGAACAGATGTTAAATCTTATCAAATGCTTTTTCTCCATTTATCGAGATTATCATTTTGTCATTTATTTGGTTAATGTGATGTTAATATTCATTGATTTGCAAGTGCTGAACCATGATTGCCTGATATAAATCTGACTTGATTGTGATATATGATAATTTTGATGCAGTGTTAGATTCAGTTTGGTAATATTTTCTTGAGAAATTTTGGATCAATCTTCATCATGTATATCTACCTGTAATTTTATTTTATTCACTTTTTGATTTCTTCAATGACATATTTGGTCATTCAGGAGCATGCTGTTCCATTTTAAGTATTTGTAATTTTTCTATTGTTCTTGTTCGTTTCTAATTGTATTCCTTTGTGGTATAAGAAGATATGTGATATAATTTCCATTTTTTTAAATTTACTGACTTTATTTTTGGCCTAATATATGGTCTATCCTAGAAAATGTTCCATGTACAAATGAGAAGAATGCATTTTCTGTAGCTTTTGGATGAAATGTTCTGTAAATGTCTCTTAGGACCACTTGTGATATTGTATGTTTCAACTCTGATGATTCTGTTGATTTTCTTCCTGGATGATCTATCAATTGATGAAAGTAGGATGCTGAAGTCCTCTGCTATTAAATCTGTTGGAATCTCTCTCTCTCTTAGGTCTAATAATACTTGCTTCATATACCTGGGTGATCTTGTGTTGATATATTTTAGAATTTTTATATTTTGTTGAATTGATCTTCTAGTCAAGACACAATGTCTTTCTTTGTCTCTTCCAGTTTTTGATTTATAATCTGTTTTATCTTAGATATAAAGTATAACTACAGCTGGTTTTTTGTTTTCATTTGCACGATATATCATTCTCCAACCCTTCACTTTCAGTCTATGTATCTGTACCTGTGAAGTGAGTTAGTTGTGGTCACTGGATCTTATTTTTCTTTCCATTTGGGCAACCATATCTTTTAACTGGTGACTTTAACACGTTCACATTCAAGGTTAATGTTAATAGGTAAGAACTAACTCCTGTCATTTTGTTGATTTTTTTTAGTGATTGTATCTGCTCTGTTAGTGAATTTGCCTCCTGGCGTAGGGCTTCCTTCAAGTTTTTTTGTAAGGCTGTACCAGCAGTGATGAATTCTTTCAGTTTTTGCTCCTCTGAGAAATAATTTATTTCACAGTTTTTCTGGATATAATACTCTTTTTTAAATATTTACTTATTTATTTGAAAGTCAGAGTTACAGAGAGAGAAGGAGAGGCAGAGGGAGAAAGAAGTCCTCCATCTGCTGGTTCACTCCCCAAATGGCTGTAACAGCTGGAGTTGTGCTGATCTGAAGCCAGAAGCCTGGAGCTTCTTCCTGGTCTCTCACATGGGTGCAGGGGCCCAAGGACTCGAGCCATCTTCTACTGCTTTCCCAGGCCATAGCAGAGAGCTGGATTGGAAGTAGAGCAAGCAGGACTTGAAAAGGTGCCCATATGGGATGTTGGCACTGCAGGCGGCAGCTTTACCCCCTAGGCTACACCATGGGCCCCCAGGATATAAGACCCTTGATTGAAATTTTTTTGTCTTTCACAACCTTGAATACATCATGCCACTCTCTTTTGGCTTGTTGAGTTTCTACTGAGATGTCTACTGTTAACCCAGTTAAGTTTCCCTTTGTGTGTAACTTGAAGGTTTTCTCTCACTCCTTTTATGACTGTCTCTTTGTCTTTAACTTTGGTAATTTTACTGTGTTATGACTTGGAGAGGGTCTTTTTGGTTGAATCTGGTATTTGAATTTTCTTTTTTTCAGTTTATTTGAAAGGGGAGAGGGAGGGAGGAGAGAGAGAGAAAGAGAGAGAGAGAGAGATCTTACATTTTGTTTCACTTTTCAAATGCTCCCAACACCTGGGCTGGGCCAGCCTAAAGCCAAGAGCCAGGAACTTCATTTTGTCACCTGTGTATGTGGCAGGGACCCACGTACTTGAGCCATCATGAGCTGCATTCCAGAGTACACGTTGGCAGGAAGCTGGATTGGAAGGGAAGGAACTGGTGCTTGAACAAGGCACTCTAACATAGTGTACAAGGCATCCCAAGTGATATCTTAACTGCTGCACCAAATTCCCACCCCTACTTTTGAATATCAAAAAAAAAAAGAAACTCAGTTGGCAAAATAGTGATTATCATGCTCAAAGTGTTGTAGAAAATACAAATTTAAAGAAAACATTAAATTGCTTTGAGTAGTCGTAAAACACAATAGACACAAATTGTACAACACATTCACTTTAAAAAAGTTGTCAACACTTGGTCTGTTATAAAATCTTTTTCCTAACTGCAAAAAAAATAGTTTGCTGCCAACTGCTTAAGAAAAAATATTTAAGATTCACATTTATTAATACATAATGCTGGTACTTGTTTGCCTTCAGAAGCAATGTTGCTCATGTTGTATGCAAAGCAGTGAGTTACAGAAGAGGCCAAAGTCTCAGGGCTGAACTATGGAGTCTATTTCTGAAATCTGGCAGCTGCACAGAGGCATTTGTTCTCCAAATCACGCAGCCCCGACTGAGCTCAGGGGTAAGCACATAAAGGCAAAAACCAAGTCTTGTCAGAAGTTAATTACAGGCTGGTGCCACAGCTCAATAGGCTAATCCTCTGCCTGCGGTGCCGGCACTCCAGGTTCTAGTCCCGGTCCGGGCGCCAGATTCTATCCCCGTTGCCCCTCTTCCAGGCCAACTCTCTGCTACGGTCCGGGAGTGCAGTGGAGGATGGCCCAAGTCCTTGGGCCCTGCACCTGCATGGGAGACCAGGAGAAGCACCTGGCTCCTGGCTTCGGATCAGCATGGTGCACCGGCCGCGCATTAAGGGTGAACCAACAGAAAAGGAAGACCTTTCTCTCTGTCTCTCTCTCTCTCACTGTCCACTCTGCCTGTCAAAAAAAAAAAGTCAATTATAAAGCCAAGCATTTGTTACAGAAGCTGGAACTAGCAAGGTTACACTTATCTCAGGAGTTTCCCAGCAGTTAATTAACAAACCTTACAGATAAAATTCTTACAAGATTAGTTTTTGAGTAGATAGCAGTTGTGCGACTGGTTAGAAAAAAATAGAGGTCACTCAGGGACAAAATGTAGTGACTCTGGGCAGGCCACAGCTCACTGGCACCTCACTAACAAAGCAAAAAAAATGGATAACACTATTCAAAACTGCAATATTCATTTATTTAGTGGTGTTTCTATTTAGGTGAACTTTGCAAAGTCTCAAATATGAACAATTACGTTAGCTGAGAATTTCATCATAGAGCAATATATGTTGATTTATATCTGTCTATCCATCTATTGTCATCATCATCTATTTATTTTTGACAACTATTAAAAGGCTGCTAAAAATGTTAACCATCCAGAAAAATAAAGATGGTTAAGTGATGTCTGATGTGTAGAACAAATACTGCTATTAAAATGATAGTTGTAACAATTGAGTGACATTGAAAATATTATGATTACATTGTAAATTAAAAGAAAGTATGCAAAACTACATGTGTAGTATGACTGTGACAAATTGAAAATATACCATAAGCATACAATGGAATCACTGGAAAAAACACACCATAAAATTTCAACATTGGTTATGTTAAGGTAAAGGAAATCTGTATCTCTTCTTTTTGGAATATTTATCCTACAAGTTTATAAACTTGTGATGGTACTTTCATAGAATATGTCACATGAGATGATGAGGTTGGGAATGGGAGAGGATATGAGGAAAGAGAGGAAATGCTCTAATTACTCTGTTTGCTCCTGCATGCTTCTGGAATGTGGGGATTGAGCCACTGGGGATATTATATTAAAAGAAACCAGGTCTGTCAGTACTCTCTAATTTGAAAACATTATAAATTCAGAGTTTCAGGACCAGATTAATAGCAGGGCTATTAGTGTGGAATTTGTGTCCTGGGTTCAAGAAAGGAAGGTGCGACATCTTTTCTCTATGCTCTGGCACCTTATGCAAGAAGAGTTTTGGTTTTAGGATCATATTCTTCTTGCCAATAAGCTTTAGAAGACAATTTCTTTACCCATGTTAGATGTGTTTTGCATCAGCTGTTAAGTAACGAAATCTTGCCTTCTACTGCCTTCTATCTCCTGTTTGGTTTGTACTGTTCTTCCTTTTCTCTCCCACTGCCCAATTACATTTTCTAGGCACTCTGAGTAATTTCTCCTGCTCATCAAACTGAAGGAAGTGAATTGTTGTACTTGAGATAATTTGCACATATTTCTGAATCCAACAATTTATTTGTAAGCCATCATGGAGAATGAAATGAATGAGAGAATTATTGGTATGTGAATGTACCTGTGTGTATGTGGGTGGAGAATGGCTTGTAAGGGAAAAGTATGTGTTTAAACACAGTCAGATTTTTCCACTAGTACTAGGATAAAAAAAAATACTACCTTAGCCATCCTATTTTGCACTTGGCATACAAAAACTAGAAATTAGTCCCATCCTTCATTTCTTCTTATCAATACAAGAACATCTTTTAGTAGGCATAGTGGCATAGATGTGTTCATTCTGTCATTAAAGCTGAAGGATAAAATGCAAATATCAGAAAGGGTAGTGATAGTAACTCTAAAAATAAATACAAAGCTAATAACAACTTTTACACTTTAGAGTTTGGAGAAAACATCTGGTTTACTCTGCTCTGTAGGATAATTCCTTCTTGTGTTTCCTTGAGCGACGGTTGGGTTCCACTTGAAGAGCTGAGGAGGAAATTCAGTCCATTTTCAAAAGACTCTCCTTATGATTAGGTGATGCCTCTCAGGTTTTTCCTTCCTGGGATTGATGTCAGATCCTCTGTTGAGTTATTCATCTTTACATTTACAGCAGGCAAATAGAAAATGAATGTTTGCACGATTAAATTGATTACCATAGGTTGAACTTTATGTTCAAATGAAGTTTTAGGTTGAAAACGAGTCTTTTTGTCTTCCTGTCAATATTTTTGCTGTGATCTTGATCTGGTGAAACTTTATGAGTGGGTCAGCTTTACATACAATCCAGCTCTACAGATTAATTAGAACAATGGTCTGGAGAGCTCCTGCTTCTTTTTCCTCTTCATTCTTGCTAACAACTACAAGTATTGAGATTTTTATCCATGGCTTGTCTTTATTTTTGTAAAAATTGAAATATGCAGTAAATGATAGGAGATCAACAATCTAAAAAATGATAGTAGTGTAAATAGATCATCAGTATTTCCTCAGAACAAATGTTGAGGACATCCGAGGGAAATTACTTATATGCAGTAGCAACATATTGAGGACTAGCATAAATGGAGTGCAAATAGATAGAAGGAAAAATTGGGGCTTCAAAAAAAATAACTAAGAATTATAGAGGTTTAACTGGAACTGATTTAATTAATAAAGGTAGATGGTATTAATGCTATTGGATTTTGCCTTTGTGAGATCTAGCTGAGTAGAAGTTATTTGTACTGCAATACAGTGGTTATTTCCATTTCCCATGTAATACTTTGCTCATTCTAACTGCTGTATGTGTGTGAGGATGTTATAAATATGAATTATGTGCTTTCTTCATTTAAATGTTGAATAATGGAAAAATATTCTTAAATGTAAAAATAAATAAGTGTATGGACTTATATGCATCTATCTGTGTAGTTGCCTTATTTGCAAACACAATATGACATGGCTGATATTAAAATGAATTGGCCATGTGGTGATGGAGAAGATGGTTCTGAAATATGCCTGTTTCCTTGTTAATGAACAAGATTAGAAGCAACCGCATAAATCTGGTAACAAGGATTAAAGAATTCTGCCAACTGGAAAGACCTATTATTCGGCTTCTTCATGAGTCACACAAAGGCCGAATGTGAGAGATCAGTCAGCATGAGGCCAGATTTCTTACAGGTGTCCTTGTCATTCTGTTGCTTGCAGTCACGACCTTAGACAGTAATCCCTGCATTAGGAAGCTACTCTCAGTTTCTTGTGGATTTACATTATGATTATTGCTTTTCTTTTCCAGGCTCTCCTGATGCATAAACATGAGGAACCAGAGCTCCGTGACAGAGTTCATCCTGTTGGGAATTCCCAACACTGGAGGGCTGGAGAACCTGCTCTTTGTCCTGTTTCTGGCCTTCCTCCTCTTCACCCTACTGGGAAACCTACTCATCTTTTTCACTATTCTCGCTTCCTCCAAACTCCACACCCCCATGTATATCTTCCTGGGGAACTTGTCAGTGTTTGATGTATTTTTCCCTTCAGTGAGTTCCCCCAAAATGATGCTCTACCTAACGGGGCAAAGCCGCACCATCTCCTTCCAAGGCTGTGCCTCCCAGATTTTCTTTTACCACACCCTGGGTGGCACTGAGTGCTTCCTCTACACGGTGATGGCCTAAGACCGCTTTGTGGCCATTTGTCACCCCTTGAGATACCCGGTCATCATGAGCCCCAGGCTGTGTACTGGCCTGACAGTGGGCACTTGGCTGGGGGGCTGTCTCCATGGAAGTGTCCTCACATTCCTCGTCTTTCAGCTACCCTACTGCGGCCCCTGTGAGGTGAACAATTTTTTCTGTGACATTCCAGTGGTGCTGCCCCTGGCCTGTGCAGATGCTTCTCTTGCACAGATAGTGAGTTTTACTAATGTGGATGTTGTGACTCTGACCTGCTTCTTCCTTATCCTGATTTCCTACAGCCGCATCCTCCTTTCCATACTGAAAATCAGCTCCTCGGCAGGCAGACGCAGAGCCTTTTCCACCTGCAGTGCTCACCTGATTTCAATCCTCTTGTTCTATGGGCCTGTGATGCTCATCTATCTCCGGCCTGTTTCCAGTCCCTGGCTGGATTCTGCCATTCAGGTGTTAAACAATATTGTCACTCCTTCTCTCAACCCTCTGATTTATACCTTGAGAAATAAGGATGTGAAATTAGCTCTGAAGAAGGTGTTAGCTCTAGGGGACCACACTTCTCGTGTAAAGGTTTAGGGACAATTCCTGTCTGAGATCATTTGGGGTCCTACAACAGGAGTGTTGCCAAATATTAGTTGAGCAAAGTTTCCACTGGGCATTTATTGGGATTCCTGTTGGTCGTGTGAAGGGGCCGGGAGGACTGAGCCACTAATTTATCCCTTCAGAGAAGCTCTTTCAGACTAACCCCTCCTTTTCTTTCTTTTTAATTTTTCAAAACAACACAGCTTTGACTTTCTGTATTTCTGCTTCATAAAGTCTGTATTTGTTGGATCCTTGTTTGACCAATTATCATAAAGCTACAAATTTCTAGTGGCTGTGAGCTGTATTCTCTCCTTCCCTCCCTCTTTTCTCCTTTTTCCCTTCCCCCACCTCCTTTTTTTCCCTTGTTTTCCACCTTCCTTCCAAAATTTATGCCTTCCTTTATACTACTATAGTATCTCTCCAGCATTCAGCAAAGCTAGTTTTAGACTGAACAGGGCATGGAATTTGAAAGTAGCATTACACAGTTAGGAAAATCTAAATTTACACTCAATTTGTAAGTTGTTTGGTTTTAATCATATCTTTATTTTAAAATCTTTTAAAATTTAATTCATTTTGGAGCTTTATACTGCTTTGGCTTTCAGAGAAATCTGGTGTTGGATTTCATTTTTTGTGTCTCAAATGAGAATATGGCCATTAATATTTGTATAGAATTAGAGGATTGATTTTGTAAATTTGCAGAAGAAAGACTTTTTTAGACAACATTTCCTATCTTTTTTGTTAAATATTTACATATTTATTAGAAAGTTAGAGTTACAAACAGAGAGAGAAAGACTCTCCAACCAGTGGTTCACTCCCTAAGATGTCCACATTGACTAGGATTGAGACAAATCAAAGCCAGGAGCCTGGAGCTCCATCTGAGTCTTCCACATGGGTGGCAGGGGCTCAAATACCTGGATCTTTCCCCATTGCTTTTCTCAGTCCATTTGAAGTGAGCTGAATAGGAAGTGAATAGGAAGCAACTAGGACACAACCAATGTCCATATGGGATGCTGGCCTCACAAGTGGCAGTTTTACCTGCTATGCCACAAAGATGGTCCTGTCAGCATTTTCTATCCACTGCAGGTATACTCCATTCTTGAACATCTCATATATCTGTAATTAATTAAAATTAAACCACTATCAATATTTATTATTCATTTTTTGAATCTTTCAACACTTAAACTTTGACATTTAATCAAGTGAACTTCAGGCCAGTGCCTCATCTGTTTATATTCATCTAATCACATTCATAGACTAAGCAATACCATTTAAAATCTGCTTACTTGGCATATTATAGCATTCTAAGTGCTTTGGACATACTGACTGAATTAACTCATAAAATCTGAGGAGGTTTATATTATGTTTTCCTTTTATAGATGAAGAAATTAAGGGAGAAGTATTTGTACTTAGGCTGTCTGAATCTATAAACTCAGCCTTACATACAGTATACTGCCTTATAGGAAGTACTGAAGAATTACAAGTTTCATCTAATGATAGTTGCTGATGTATCTTACTTTCCTTATGTCATTTACTATTCATTATTTTACATTTATTAGCTAAAGCAATCTGAACAGCACTGGGATTACGTAGTCAATTATTGTTCTTGATTACATATGAAAGAATTGAGACACATGTAGGTTAAGGAACTATGTATAGAAAAATAGTGATGATACTGGGCATTAGTAGGGAAGCACGCAGGGTAACATTCAAAGAAATAAAGAAGAATGAGAAAAACTAACTTCAACTCTTTTCCACTCTATAATAATATTCATTCGGTCAGTAATTGATTCACTGATTAATTGAAACCTCTCAATCCAATAAGCATCAGATGGGATGGGACTTAGGTAGTGTTTGATAAATGATCTATAGAAAGAGATGGAGAGGAAAAATATTTTGGGGAACAGCATCTATGTCTCCATGAGTAAATCAAGCATTCATATGCAATCATTTTGTTTACTACTACAGTAGATAATCCAGGTTGGATATCCATTTTTTGAAGTGCTTGGGATTAGAATTGTTTCAGATTTTGGACTTTTTTGGAGGGGGTTTGAGAATATTTATATAGACTTGAACATAAAGAGATACATTGGGAATGAAACCCAAGCCTAAATAAAAAATTTACTCATGTCTCATATCATTCTGATACACATTGAATGAAGGAAATCTTTTTATGATATTTAAATAGTTTTATGCATGAAGCAATGATTCATGGTGTGAAATCTTCCATTGTGCTGTCATGTCAGCTTTCAAAGTGTTTTGGATTTTGGAGTACTTTTGATATAAGGTTTTCAGATTAGGAATACTCAATCTATACCACTCTGTTGTTATTCAAGGGCCACCTTATTTCCTTTATTTGCAAGTTGTTGGATCCCCTGGGTCAGTTTTGGTATTGTATGTTACTTGTTGTGATTCCACAAATTACTCCAAAAGTTAGTAACTTTAAACAAAATCATTTATTGTCTTACACACTTTTTGAGGGGCAAGAATCCTGGAGCAGGTTAGCTGGGCAGTCATAGCTTGAGATCTCTCATGGGGTTGCTGTCATGCTGTCAGCCAAGGCTGCAGTGCTGACTTAGGATCCACTTGCAAGATGGCTCAGTATGTGGCTGCTAAGAGGAAGGCTCACTTCCTCACTCCGTTCGTTTAGCCACTTACTACGTCCTCCCATCATGGAGACGCTTACCTTGGAGTGAGTAATCCAAGATAATCCAAACACTTGTGCTGTTGATTCATCACTCAAAGTGTTTTGGATTTTGGAGTATTTGAATATCTGAAGCTGCAGAGTCTGGTCTCCGAAGTCACACATCATGACTCCTTTATTTTCTCCTTGTTAGAAGTGAGTCACTAAGTCTAGACCACATTTAGTATGGATGAGAGTAAACTCCACTTTTCAAGAGGAATGGTAAAAAAATTGTTCATGTGTTTCCAGGTGTGACAGATAGATTTCCACATTATTATTATTATTATTATTATTATTATTTCCACCTTATAAAAACATTTTTTCCTTATTGGAACTCTTCTTGTAGGGTTATTTCATATATTAAAGAACTATTTCTTTATATGGTTTTCTTGACTTAGATGGCTGCTGTAATCTTTTCTGCCCTTGTGAGAATCACATATCTTTTAGATTTTTTGTTCAAGTTCTATCAGTGCTGTAAAATCTCTGAACATCTTATTCCACAACGATCCCTTTTGTCTATTGACTGCTATTTCGTATTGATTAAATTAATCACTTTGTGATTAGTGAATACAAATGATGAGACTTTCTATATATTGTCATTTTGGATTGCTACATGACCCATAAATTGTTTTTCAGCATTTTAATCAATGACTGACATAGAACACAAGTCAGAACAGTAGCCTTGAAGGGAACATCAAATATTTTTGGTGGTTTACTACTGATATGACATGGTGCTAGCCAAAGAGGGCAGAGTAGTGACTAACATGGATGTGACTGCTGCCCTTACAGAACAGAGAGCAGATTAGAGAAGACACATATGAGACAAATAGTTAACATGTGATGGGGATGAAGTCTTTGAATAAAAATAGGAGGGGTTATGAACACTTAGATTTGCCTAAAGTTTCCAGGGCCAAGAAAGGATGGAAACTAGAAAACTGGACAAAAGATGAAACTCAGACTATCAAAACCCACGTGCAGATTCTGTTCCTGTAATGTCCACCTGGCAGACTTGAACACTGTTCCTTCTATTATCAGATAGCAGGTTTTCCTACTTGCAGGGAACAATTCTGTTATAAAAATCCTGGATTCACATTCTGAGATTAATTAAAGGCTTATAGGAGAAAGGGGCAAATCATATTGAAGTGCAAATCAATCTCCCCATTCAGAAAGGGATTTGAGAGTTTATGGAGTTGGGGCAGTTGAGGAAGAGCTGGATGAAACAACATGAGCATGCTTGTTGACTTATCCTGTTTTCACATACATCACTAAGAAGGCTCCTGAAATATGAGCAGAACTATGTTAATCAACATTGTAATGAACCATAAGGTAACTCTGGTCAGTGTGGACCTGGACATGCTTCAGTTACATGGTTGGGTGCAGCCAGTTCTGTCCAGTTTTATCAAGGACCTGGAAAGACAGGACAGCAGGGTTTTTTTTTTTTTTTTTTGCAAGGCAACTATTATGGGATTTCAAGTTACTGTGCAACAGGTAGGTGAATGATTATTTGTATTTCTAGTATGTTAGGCAGTTTTGAGAAGCTTGTTGTTAAGCAAGGGAGGGTGATCCTTTGTAGTCCACAGTTGTTTCTATTTGTTGTCTACTTGTTATTCTGAAATGCATTGAAATGATGTTTTTTAATGAATGCAATGGCATCTTAAGAAATAAATCTAGTGAGTATGATTCTAAAATATTTTAAAATTCTATATCAAGGTAGCCAATGAGTATTCCTGCTTTACAGAAAAAAGAGATCTATTGACAGATACTTCATTCTCTTAAAAACATTATTTCTTTCTAAATTTTTCTTTATTTATTTGAAAGAGAGTGCTAGAGGGAGACAGAGAGAGAGGGCACTCTCATCCCTTGGTGCATTCCTCAGATGTCCACAACAGCTCGAGCTGGACTGGTGCCAAAGTCAGGAGTCAGAACTCAATGCAGTTTTCCTACATGAGTGGTGGGAACCCAATTTGAGTCATCACTGCTGTCTCCCAGGGTCTGCATTAGTGGAAGCTGAGTTCAGGAACTGGAGGGGGAATCAAATGCAGATACTCTGATACTGAGCACAGCATCTTAACAACTAGGCTAAATATCTGCTCCATAAATATGATAATTTTAAAAGTAAAATAAACAATTTCAATGAATGATCTGTCTTTTAAATTTGTCTTCCATTTTCCTGATGCCCAAATCTGCACAGAATATCTCTTCTTTGCTCTAATTCACCTCATGCAATGGTTTGTTTTTAATTTTTCTGCAATGTAGGTCCTTCTCCTAATCTGTGTCATGCTTTATAAATGCTATCCCTAGCCAAACTAGAAAAGGCTACCAATGACTGTTTCTAGATCAGGATTGAGAAATGCATTTTCCCATACCTGGGATAACTACTCTCCCTTAAACCTATGAAAGGATGAATATAGGTCATAGCTGCCTATGGCCCTGTGCACCAGAGATTTCAGGTCTGCCCCCCTTAACCATAATCCTTTATGTCAGCTCAATACAGTTACACATCCTGAGGTCCATTTTCACCCAAGAGTATTCACAAATGCTTCTTTTACTCACAACTTTTTTCTTTCTTTTAACAGGATAACAAATACCAATGATTTACATTTACATAAAATTCCAGAACACTCAAAATCAGGTCAGTCAATGGCAAACTCCTGAATTCTAGAAGATTATGTTTGATGTGATAACAGATTATGAGGAGATACCACAGGTTTGGTAGGTACTGGAAATGTCATATACCTTATTTGGGTAGTAGTCACAGAGGTAAGTTCCTAGTTTTGAATGTACACTAAGATCTGTATACCTTATGAATGCTATGTCTCAATTAAAAAGACTTTTCCAAAAGTGAATAAAAACCTTCAAAAAAGTAAGAGAGAGTTGTTAACAAACCTGGTGTGTTATTCAAAACCAGTCAATGATCACAGGCAACAACAGCAGAAATTACAAAAAAGCCTGAAATAAAACTTTTGGTTTTTTCTTCATCAGAAATAGTCTAGAAAAGGACAGGTATTTGGAACACAAATTGGTGATTTCTCTAACCCTGTCTCTTCCAAATCTTAAAAAAACACTTAGTTAAAATGACCAAAAGGGGCCGGCGCTGTGGCGTAGCCTCTGAAGCTGCAGTCTGCAGTGCTGGCTTCCCATATGGACACCAGTTCGAGTCCCAGCTGCTCCACTTCCGATCCAGCTCTCTGCTATGGCCTTGGAAAGCACCAGAAGATGGCCCAAGTGCTTGCGCCCCCGCATCCATGTGGAAGACCTGGAAGAAACTCCTGGCTCCTGGCTCAGACTGGCACAGCTCCAGCCATTGTGGCCACCTGGGGTGTGAACCAGCAGATGGAAGACCAACTCTCTCTCTGCCTTTCCTTCTCTGTCTGTGTAAACTGACTTTCAAATATAAATCTTTCAAAAAATAACAAAGAATGAATCATCTTGAAGGAAAAAAAATCAACATGATATGCAGCTTCCATGACACAGGTGGGTAAAACAGGGAATTTCATTTGATCTGGTCTGGAGCCAGTTATAGGTAGTCCAGGAGCTCTCAATTGACTGTCAAATTTAAGAAAAACTCAGAAATAGGAATATAAAAAAAGAATGTAAATATTTGACAGTAGGAATTGCAAAAATGGCACCAAAGGGAAGGAATCATTCTAAGGAATTAGAGTTGTTCCTTATGTAGCAGCATAAGAAAAGAAACCTCCCCTTGGAAAATGCATTACCCAGGACAAAGTTTTCATGATATTCCTACCTATGGGGTTACCTCACAGATCAACCACTGCCCACAGATGATGTGAAACATGATTATAAAAGAAAAAAAGCAAGAAATTCTATCATTTATGCTCCTTGTAGGATGACATTAAAATAGTCCATTCTTCATGACTAAAATATACAATTTTACAACTATGGAACATAATTATAAAGTAGAAAGTTTGAAAGAGTAGACAAAATAATTACCAGTAATGTCTTCATGCTAACAACACTATTAGCATATTGGCTTATTTATCTTCACTTTTAATTGTTTTCCCTGTATATATTTTTCTTACAATTTATTCAATCATCCAATAAATATGTTTTAAGAGCCTAGTATGAGCCAAGGACGTTGTTATTTCCAAAGTAACTATAGAAGTTCCTCTATCTAAATCTTAACCTGGGCCAATTTAAATGGCTTTCACAACTATTATAAATTCAAAATTCCACTAATAATATGTCCTCACATTTGATTAATTTATTTTTATGAGGGCTAATCCAAACATTGTGTCAGCAACACAGCATACTCATCCTACTATATATATATATATATATATATATATTCAGAGTAGCACATGTATTTATTTTTCTGCCTCAAAATTGGTGGGACAGTTTATGACACACATCCTTAAAAGGAAATTTATGTATAACACTACTGTTACTAAGTATGCCAAAAGTAACAGTTTAAAACCACTCCAAGAACTTAGATGACTTAAGTGCAAACATAAAATCTGAAAATATTTTTATTCATAAATTATATATTTCTGCATCATGCTTCTCGATATAGCCCTTCAAACCTAAATTACCACTTTGCAATCAACTTAATTTCTTTTTCTTGTCAGCAAATATAACCAAAGTGAAATAAAATGATACAATTCAAAACTCAAAAGTCAGTAAAGCTATTCCTTGGCCTGAACAAGGGACACACACATTTGACACCTGAGTGTTTCTTTGTAGAGGACCAGGCCTTGCAGTATACCACCTGTAATCATTTCACTGCTGTACCAAATGCACTCAGCACCCTCGGTGGGTGGAGACTTTGTCTAGGATTGTGCTCTTCTGGGTCCCTCATTAATCAGGTGTCTCAAAAACAAGCACTGATGCTCAGCAGCAACACTCACCAATTAGCACCTGCCCACTCTTCACAGCAGCTCCTCCTGGCAGCAGGCTGTGGACCACGAGTCTCTCTCCCTGGCTCTGCTTTCCAGCTCTTTTCCAGCTCCATTTGGTCTGATGGGTAATTCCAACCAGCACTCCCAGAAGCTTGAGCTGCTCTTTGGCTTTAATGACAGTTAGCTTCTTGGGATTTACATAAACATTCACATCTTTGTACCGTTGCTGGACAACGACTCCTGTCTTCTGATGTGACTGATGCTTTAGAATGGACACTGGCCCATTGTCTGTGCTATTTTTTTATTGTTACGCTTGGGCAAAAGTCTTTTGCTTTTTAAAATTTTCATAAACCGCTTGAGTTTGGGTTCACACCTTTTTCTTTGTAACCATCCTCTTCAATGATAATCTCATATTCACTGAACCTCACATGGTTCACAGTTGGTGACTCAGGCAGGAGGGTTTCCTCTTCCTCCTCACTCAATTCCAAGTAAAATAGCTCCCCATTCTTCTGCACGCTGTCAAGCCACTCAGGTTCACGATCATCAGAATGGCTACTCGCTGAGGAGCAGGAACCCGACTCACTGACTGGGTCTTCAAAATCACATCCCTCATCTTCTTGGGAAGAGGGCTCTCCAGGGAGCTCAGCTGGGCTCCGAGGCAAGTCGCACAAAGCTGGAGACGCCATGGTCATGATGCAGCAGCTACAAGTGGAATTCAAATCTCACTGCTGCGGCTTCCAGGGGCCGCCATGTTGCCGCTCTGAGGACTTTTTTTCTTAACCTGCCTACAAATTGATCTATCATTATGCAATTATCAGCCTTTGGTATTATCTCCTATTTATCAGTGTTTGAGAAGGCCAATAAAAAGCACTCAACACTTGCATTTCCCTCCAAACACATAAAATAATTGAGATTAAAAACAAAGGTAGTTGTTTAGCCTATCAATAAGAATGCCAATTAAGACACCCTCGTCTCACACCAGCATGCTTGGGTTTGATTTCTCTCCATAGCTCCTTACTCCAGCTTCCCTCAAACGTAGACCTTGGGAAGTTGCAGAGGTAGTTCATGAATTTGGGCTTCTGTCACCATTGTAGGAGGCTCTAATTGGGTTCCCTTCTCTCAACTTTGGTCCCACCCCAGTTCTGGCTATTGTGGGCATTTGGGGAATGAAAGAGTGGATTGGAACACTTTGTTTGTCTGTCTCTTTCAAATAAATAAAAATAAAGTGGTGAAACTACAGCAAAATAACAACTTAGTTACTGATGATTATTGAACTAAAGAATTATGGTTTAAGTCTGTGGCTAAGTATATGTTATTTTTTCCCAAATAAATACGTTTGGATTCCCTTTATCAAGTCTCAAGGATCTCCATAAAGATTTTAATTTAGATTTCTTTTAAGTCATGTGACAATATGAGTGATGTATCACACTACAGCTGACTTTATCTGTTTCTAAACCACAATATAGTATACTAGTTCTACTGTTAGCAAGCAAGCTGGGCGTTCAGGTATGCATATATACCTATGGCTGTGTAATGAGAAAATAAGAGGCTATATATGACCTCAAATTTCAACAAAGTGATTAGTGATATTTTAAAGAAAGTATTCCTATTCCAATGAGTTGTGGTTTCAAGGTATTTTGAGATAAAAGATCTGTAGAAGGTGTAGAAGATACATCTACCTATTTGCAGATACCTGCATAATGGACCTGGGAAAGACCTTCTTTTAAAACAATGATTATAAGAATAAATATACAACTCACAAAAATTCCTGTCTATAGAGTCATTCTACAACATGGTTTGATGTTATGAGGCTTATCATTGATAGGAGAAAGAAGATATGGTATAATCTTAACAAAGTCTCAAAAATTTTACAATCTTTGATGTTAGAGAAAAAGAGTAAATGCATACAAAGATTAGTATTTAAATATTAATAGGAACATTATTCATAATATTAAAAAATTACAAATATCTTAAATGTCTATCATCTGGTGATAGAGTAATCAAAATATTGTACTGTGATGCAAGGAAATATTATTTGGCAACAAAAATCATCTATTTTTATACGCTACAGTAATGATAAAACAGCAACATTGTGCTAACTGAAAGAATTCAAAAACTGACATATTATATTATCCTACTTATAGCAAATGCCAAGACAAAAGAATTTTAGAGACAAAAACAAGTTAGATTTTTCATGGGGAAGAGAATAGGAGTGAAAACCAATTGCAAAGGGGCTCTAGGAGATTTGGGAGGAAATGTCTGAATTTTGGAATGCAAATGATGGAAGTGAAATGCCAAGTATTTTGCTTTTAAAGGCAACAAATAAAGATGAGTTTAAAAAAAAAAAAGAATTCATTGCCGGTGAATAAAACAATAATACTTTAATTTTGAAAATAAAAGAACAAGAAACATAAGACTTAACATATTTATTTGTAAAATCAAGAATGAAATATTTATTACATTTAGTTAGAAGTCAGTATGTTTTTTAAAATTTTTATTTGATAGGTAGAGTTATAGACAGTGAGAGAGAGACAAACAGAGAGAAAGGTCTTCCTTCCATTGGTTCACCCCCCAAATGGATGCTACGGTAGAAACTGTGCCGATCTGAAGCCAGGAGCCAGGTGCTTCCTCCTGGTCTCCCATGCGGGTACAGGGGCCCAAGCACTTGAGCCATCCTCCACTGCCTTCCCGGGCCACAGTAGAGAGCTGGACTGGAAGAGGAGCAACCAGGACTAGGACCTGGTGCCCATATGGAGTGCCGGTGCCACAGGCGGAGGATTAACCAAGTGAGCCATGGCACCAGCCCCTCAGGATAAGTTTTAAATATAGACTGATTGAATTAATATCTGAGCTCTTTGACCTTTGGAATGAACTTTGGTGATTAAATTTTTGAGTTTTATTTTTAACATTAAAAAGTAACATCTGACAAGGATGCATTGATAAAATAAAAGGATTTTAAATTGTTTGGTTTAATTTTTTTTTTCCTGGTGAGTAGAAATTACTAAATCAAAACCATGGAGAGGAGAGTCTTTTTTTGTATTCACTCTGTCATTAAGAAGGGAAATAATTACAAAAATGTTGCTACAAATACTTCTTTATTTAATTGACTTTATTTTTAAAATTATATATATATATATATATATATATATATATATATGATTTATTTTTTTGAAAGGCAGCGCCACAGAGGGAGAGGGAGGGACACAGAGAGATCTTCCATCTGCTGGATTACTCCCCAAATGGCAGTAAACGAGCAAGGCTAGGCCAGGCCAAAACCAGGGGCCAGGAGCTTCTTACAGGTGCCCCATGTGGATGCAGGGGCCCAAGCACCTGGGCCATCCTGTGCTGCCCTTCCCAGCACTTGAGCAGGGAGGTGGACCAAAAGTGGAGCAGCCAAGACAGGAACTGGCACCCATATGGATGCCAGTGCTACAGAAAGCGCCCCCACCACCATGCCACAATGCAGGCCCCTAAGAATACTTATACCTCATTGTAGTACCCACTTTGCAACTTCTGTATTATTTCAAAAGGAATTTAAGAAATAATGTTCTTAGTAGACCAATGTGCATGTTTCCATGGACAGTCCATAGACACAGGCCTACCTAATCTTTGTCCATTAGAATACATTTTCTAGGCAGCAGTTAGAAAATGAAAGCAGTTACATATTGGGTTCTTAAAATACACATTGAATGAGTTATAGCAACTAGAGCACGTAGGGGAAAATCTCATTAGTAGTCTTATAGGAAAATAGTAAAAGAACTTATGGAAGTGGTAATGGGGAATTATTAACCTAACTGTAGTAAAAAGTTGCAGATCTGTCTGGGTTTGCTTTGTTAACAGTGGATGGAGTTATTACCTCTTTGTGTAGGAAGAAAGGAGGGAAGGGAGGAAGGTCTGCAGCCTAATTGCTCCCTCTGTTCTACACTCCTGAGTCAGCGATCCCTGGAGAACAGGCTCCTAAAGGAAGCCAAGGAGATTTATTCTCTCACTGTGGGGGTGATTGCTGCACTTTTCTTCTGGGCTCAGAGACACTGCTGGGTCTACAGGCAGGAGTGGCTGAGCCTGAGCAAGAGGAGCACCCAGCTTTTCTGTCCTTGGAGCCTGGTTCTTCTGTTTCATGTCTCTCCAAAGGGGACAGGGCAGGTGGTGATGGGACCTAGGGTTTCAGCCACAGTCAGTCATACTTACCTACAATTTCTAAGCACCTCTTCTCTGGAGCACTTTCCCCTCCTCATCCTCCCAGGGTGATGTGCACTAGAAGAAGGTGAGGAGAATGTGAGAGCTGGCTGTATTTGAGTTTGGACTAATGCCAACCAACTTGACTCCATGGCATGTTCTTAAGGTATTATCTGATTAAGGAAGCTTAGCCTTAAAAACCTCTAGGGCGATGACGCATCTTCAGCCAAATTGCAGTCAAATTGCTGGAGAGACATTAATTCTGTATTGAAAGATGATGACTGTTTTAATATTGGTGATGATTGTTCATGATATATGTTGTCTTTCTTTGTATGCACTAGACAATTTTCAGATACTCCAGCTACCAATGGAGATAGTGATTTCATAAATCAATCACATCAATAGGTAACTCCACAACTGCTCCAAATCAACCTAAAATAACTTTGGGGAATAAAGCTCATTAAAATCAGAATATCAGTATCTTGGATAGTTTTTTTTAAACCAAGGTATGTAGAGGCAGAAAAAACACTACGTACTGACATACATTAAAGTGCTCATCCTTAGCAGAAGCATGTACATTAAAGTACTAATCATAGAGACTCAGCATGATTTGGAGATTTTTTTCCAAAGCTGTCTGAAGTCAGAAATGATGTTTAAACGCTGATAGAATCAACTGTAAGGTTTCCTTGAAGCTCTCTGCCACCTCTAGTGTTATCTGTGCCTTTAATTTTGAGGCAACAGATGGACAAAGAAATGATGCACTGAAGGTCACATGTTAATTAGTGTCAGAATAGAGCTGGCCCCTACTAGGAAGTTCCTGAGAGCAAATAGGTATTACCAGATTGCAGCAGAATCTATGCAGGCGTTTAGTTTTTGGAAGAAGGTCACCTTGGTGAGACCATTCTGGGATCTTGCAGGATGAACTAGACTGAAGATGAGGAACCACACATCAATAACTGAGTTTCTCCTGATGGGAATCCCTCACACAGAGGGACTGGAACATGTACTCTTCATGGTGTTTTTGGCCTTCTATCTGCTCAATCTGCCAGGGAACCTGTTCATACTGCTGGCCATCTTCACATCCTCCAACCTGCACACCCCCATGTATTTCTTCCTGGGAAACCTGTCAGTGCTTGATATCTTTTTCTCTTCAGTGAGTTCTCCCAAAATGATGCTCTGCCTCATGGGGCAAGACTGCACCATCTCCTTCCAGGGCTGTGCCTCCCAGCTGTTCTTTTACCACTTCCTGGGCTGCACCGAGTGCTTTCTCTACACTGTGATGGCCTATGACCGCTTTGCAGCCATCTGCCACCCGCTGCGATACACAGTGATCATGAACCACCAGGTATGTGCCTTCATGACTCTTGGCACATGGTTGGGGAGCTGCCTGCATGCATCTGTCCTCACATACCTCATCTTTAAGTTACCCTACTGTGGCCCCAATGAGGTGGACAATTTTTTCTGTGATATTCCGGTGGTGCTGACCCTGGCCTGTGCTGACACCTCTCTAGCCCAGACAGTGAGTTTCACCAATGTGGGCATTGTTGCTCTTGCATGTTTTCTTCTGATCCTGGCTTCATACACTCGCATTGCCATCTCCATATTGAAAATCAGCTCCTCGGAAGGCAGGCGCAGAGCCTTCTCAACCTGCAGTGCCCATCTCACTTCCATCCTGTTATTCTACGGACCCGTGGTCCTCATTTATCTCCGCCCTGCCTCCAGTCCTTGGCTGGATTCTGTGGTTCCGGTGTTGAATAATATTGTCACCCCTTCCCTGAATCCTTTGATATATTCCTTGAGAAACAAGGATGTCAAGTTGGCTCTGAGAAAGGCACTGATGCAAGGAATTCCTACTGGTGAAGAATAGCCTTCATGTTGCTCTGTCTCCATAGTTTTGAGTCACATTTATTTGGAGACAATTAGTTTCTCACGCTGGATGTGATTACTAAATGATGTTCAGGACAAACCAGTGAGATAAAGTCCACTCTCGCGTGATTTATGGCTATACTCATGTATTTGCTCAATTTCTATTTTAACAAAATCTTTCTCAAAGGTTTCCTTGATTCCATGTATTGTTCTATGCACTTTACAAATGCTGACATACTTAATATAATAATCTTATGATGTAAATAATATTATTATCCCAGTTTACTGAGGAAGACATTAGTACACTGAGAGTTAGGGCACTTTTGCCAGGAAGTTGAGGAACTAGGACTAGGGCCAAAGGGTTTGATCTTGTGCTGCTGCTACCTGTTTTGTGAGATTTGTAACACAAATATTGACTTTTTATGGAAATTTACTTTCAATTTTCATGGGATTTTCACCATTTTGCCAAAAGATCTTGCAGTTCATTGGATTTTCTCCACCTATTTCTGAAATTTTAAATTTAATATTTTGATGGAACACATGTGTTTGAGTCTGATGTAAAGAATTCTTGTATGGACAATCTCTGTCTTTTTGTAAATTTGCTTTATTATTTTCTTAAAACTGTGTATGTGAATTTCATTAAATTTGTTCACCTTGTATAAATAAAGAAATTAAAAAGAAAAAAGTAAAAACTATGCATGAGTTTCAAATTTTTATGTATCTGTTTTTTTCCTGGAACTTTTTGATGTGCCATCATCCTGTTCTACAGGTTTCCTTTTTTTTTCACAGAATATATAATAAAGCTCTTTTTATATCAGTGAACATAGGTCTACCTTATTCTTTTGTGTGGGTGAAGAAGTCCACCGTATGAAATACCTATATGCTATATGGGCAATTTCCTGTTAATGGACATTTTGAGATTATTCTTACATTTCTTCATATTAGTGTTTGTGTATGTATTTGTTTTCCTACAGTCTTCTAGCCTATTGTATATAAAGGAAATCTGATTTTATGATCTTTAAAAAAGCTTCTGAAATTAAAAGGAAGTGTTGAGTTTGACTCCTTTGAATGTAAATACATTGGAAAGCTTATGTCTTTTAATATTCTCTTCCTATAGAGAATAGAATGTAAGTGAGGAAAAATTAAAAATAAGAGTTGGGAATAGAAGCAGATCACAGACTTATACTGTAAGTCCTTCAAATGATTTGCAAATTATGCAGTGTCAGAATCACAGGATCAAGATATAGACACAATACCATATTAATGGGCTGAAGACCAGTATGCGGCTCCCAAGAGGAAGGAAAACATAACTGCTTTCCATTACTCCACAGTGAGACAATAGGATGTGTGTCTTCAAGAGATCAGAGAAAATTAGCATTCATTTCAATTCAACATGCAGCACATGATAAAATACTTCAGTTTCATTTTATTATCACTTATCTCTAAGGACTTTTAGTACCCTCACTGTTATTTATGATTAGGTAAGCTTTCATTTCTGATTAACTGTGTGGTTATTTGGTTGCTATATGGGTTTTTCAACAATATTTATGGGTTGCTTGGTGATTTGATATTGTGTCATTAACACTATCTTCATTTTTACCTTTTTTTAAGTAGTTGCAATTTAATTTCCACTCAGAAACTTACTGATTGTCTTTTGATTGGGTATTAGGGAGTGAAAGAAAATAAAGTAGAAAATTTAATGCTGAGGTTATTTCATTGTGCTCCTTAGGCCATAACCTAGAGTATGAAAGATCTAAGCATAGATGTCAAGGTTTCTTGAAGCAAAATAAACATCTTTTTAATTCTTATTTACTACAAATCTTTTGAAGTATCTTCATACAGTTCTCTTACAGATACCCTGATCTTGATGGTGAAATATCCCAATAAGCCCCATATTAAGCTGAAAATTTTGTAAGTCAGAAGTGAATTTAGTCCATATAAGCTCTAAACATCATAGCTTAACAATACCATACATTATAGAATATTGGTTGTTTCTGCTAAAGATGGCAGGACTCACTGGTTACTGTGACTCATGTCTGCCTACATCATGAGAGAGCATTGAACTGTATGTTGCTATCCAGGGAAAAGTTCAAAATTCAAAATGTCAAATATAGTTCATACTAAATAGAGTGGGGGTAAAATTGTGTCTTAGCAAAAATTAATGAAAAGAAAAGAAGGGAGAGAAAGAGGAAGGCTGGGTGAGGGAGAGGATGAGGGAGGGAAATGTGGTTATCATCCTAGAATCATACGTATGAAATCTGTTCTCTTTATAGTAATAAAAAGAAAAAAATATAAAATTGTCCTAGAGTGAATTGTTCATGCACATTAGCATTTCCATCTTCTTGGTCTCATAAATCATATGGTCTAAAGATTGCAATCGATATTACCTATTGGAAATATTTGAGATATTTTTTTAAAGACTTATTTTATTTATTTGAAAGACAGTGTTACAGAGAGATGTAGAGACAGAGAGAGTAGTTTTTTATCCTCTGGTTCACTCCCCAGATGGCCAGCCACAACAGCCGGAGCTGCGCCAATCTGAAGCCAGGAGCCAGGAGCTTCTTCCAGGTCTCCCATGTGGGTGCATGGGACCAAGGACTTGGGCCATCCTCCACTGCTTTCCCAGGCCATAGCAGAGAGCCGGATCAGAAGAGGAGCAGCCTGTTCTAGAACTGGCACCCATATGGGATGCCTGAGCTTTAGGCCAGGGCTTTAACTGGCTGCGCCACAGCACTGGCCCCAGTAGTTGAGATCTCATGCAAGTACAATTATACTTAAATAAATTCCAGGAAGGAAACAAGAAAATATTTAGGCAAAAAAAAATCAGCTTTTATTAGGCGCTCCATGTGAGCAAGAGCATATGCTACTTGACTCCCATGCTTGGTTTAATCCAGCTATTCCACTACTGGTTATATATCCAGGGGAAATGCAAACATTCTGTCAAAGAGACATCTCTATCTCCATGTTTATTACAACACTAATCAAAATAGTCAAGAAATGGAACAATACTAAGGGTCTATCCATTTTTGAATGATTAAAGAAAATGTGGCATATATGCACAATGAACTACTACTCAACCATAAAAAGATGAAATCTTATCACCTGCAACTGAAGAGTTGGTAGATGGAACTGCAAGCTATTAAGTTAAGTGAAAAGCTATTTTCAAAAATTATTTTACAGTGTTGCCAACTTTTGTCCTTGTTTCTTGTGTACATGCTGTTTCCTTGCTGATTTTTGTTTTAGGCTTAAACAGAGTTGAATGTATTTTCTTTTTCTTTCTTTATGTTCCACAGCAAAGTACATGAGACATAGTAAGGGTAAAATGATTGCTGATGTGAATGTGGGAGTAAGCAAAGTACATGCTGAAATTTAAACTTAAAAGTGGAAAAAAGAGTAGAAGGAGAAAATGATGTTCTAACTGAAATAGATTTAGCAATAGATTTAGCAATTATTTTTAGTAATAACCGAACTAGATCTTTGTTTTTCAGAATTGATTTGTCAACTAATAAACATATATAATTCAAGTGTTTCTGTTTTGCTATGGTAAGAAAACCACAAGTGTAACTATCAATGTGGCATATCACCCTGAATAATATTTTAATGCAATCTAAATGGAACATGAAAATTGTTTTTCAAGAAAGATTTAAATTCATATGTTATTTATTTTAAAAATTGAAAAACTGTAAATCAAACCATTGACATGCCAAGAACAGTTTGTTAGGCATTACATATTGAATTCATATTAGAAACCAAGCTAAACATCTTATATGGTGACATAAACAGCTTCAATTTCAGATAGGAATAATGCATGCCATCAAAAAAGGACCTATTTCTGTTTGCAGTTATGTTAGAAGATGCTGGCCATTGCTTAAGAACAACAATTATCATAAATTACAAGGAAATATACTCCTGAAAAATGAAAAGCATAAATGAGGGCTAAGGGAGAAACAGAGAAAGAGAGAGAGATTTTCCTTCTGCTGGTTCATTCCACAGATGGCCACAGTGACTGGGGCTGAGACAGGCCAAAGCCAGGAGTCAGGAGCTTCATATTGGTCTTCCATGTGGGTGTCAGGAGCCCAAACACTTGGGCCATCTTCTGCTACTTTCCCTGGCTATCAGCAGGGAGGCGGATCAGAACTGGAGCAGCCAGAACTGATGCCCATATGGGATGCTGTCGTGGTAGGCAATAGCTTTACCCACTATACCTCAATGCCAGTCCCAAGGACGTATCTTATTTATCCAGATAGTCAAAACATGGTAGGAGAACTCGGAACCAGATTCTTGTATTAGAACCAAGTTCTGTCCTGAAAATTAAATCATCATATTTAAGAATTTTTTAAAAATTGTATTTGAGAGAAAGATCTCTCATCCATTCCTCAGTGTCTACAATGGCTGGAGCTGGGCCAGGATCCAGAAACTCAATCCAGGTCTCCCACGTGAATGGCAGAGACTTAATTACTTGAGTTTTCACTCACTGCTCTGCAGGGTGCACATTGACAGGAAGTTGGAATCTGGAGCACAGCCAGGACTCACACCCAGAGATTGTAATATGGGATGAGGGAGTCCTAAGCAACTTCTGAAACACCAGAGCAAACATCTGGCAAGATCTCTGAGTTTAGATTAGAAGAGCCTGGAAATCTATTTCAACCTCCAGGAGTAAGAGTTGTGTAAGCTTCAGAAAATGATCATAACTCTTTTGAGTCCAGATTATCATTTGTAAAATGAACTAATCCTAACCTATCCTCTGTGAATATGGTAATAATTAAACAAAAAAAGGTGTTTGCCATATTAGACATTATCTAAATGCTAGTTCAACTTTCCTTCATGAGCTGGTCTGGTTGGATCCTGAGAATGTGAAATATATAGGCCATTTAGATTTCCATATAAAACAAAATATTTTTCAAAAATAATTCTGATTTCTTAAAATTTTTATAAATCTAGTATTATTTTTATATTTTGTTTTGTTTTGGATTTTGTTACATATTGTTTCCCCAGAGTTACTCATAGTTTAAAAAAATTAAATAATCAGCCAACAGAAAAAGAACAAAAAAACAGTCCCTCATCCTAAAATCAAGACGGAAAGGTGGGAACCTCTAAAGGAAGATAAAGGAAAAATTCTAACAATGAAGTTAAAATGATGAGGTCATAATTAATGTTCCATCCAATTTCAAGAAATAATAAACACCCAGGAAGATGGCACTGTGGCGTAGCTGGTAAAGCCACCACCTCAATGCCAGCATCCCATATGGGCGTAGGTTCGAGTCCCAGCTGCTCTTCTTCTGATCCAGATCTCTGCTGTAGCCCTGGGAAAGTCCTTGGGTCCTTGCACCCATGTGGGATACCTGGAGGAGGCTCCTGGCTCCTGGCTTCAGATGGTCACAGCTCCAGCCATTGCAGCCAATTGGGGAGTGAACCTGCAGATGGACGACCTCTCTCTCTGCCTCTCCTCTCTCTGTGTAACTCCGACTTTCAAATAAATAAATAAATCTTCTAAAAAAATAAAAACCCCAGGAACCCATCACATGCCAGGAAGTTCATAAATACTTCTTCATTTATCTGTCAAAATCACTCCTTGAGATGATACTAAAGCTCCATTTTAAAAATTACAACTGTTTTGTTCTGAGAAGACACCTGACCTGCACTCAAACAGCTATGAGAAACAGGCTGTTCTCCACATCAGCACCCCCTCTGGTGTGGAGCCTTCAATGTGGGTCTTCTCAATAAATTACAGATTCTCCAGAATCACAAGCTGTAAAGGAAATATTAGGAACTAGAAAAATGACATAATCAGGCCAAATGCTTTAGGCCAATAGAGAACAAAATGGATGCATGGGATATCTACGCAAAACAGAAAAATGGGTGGTCACAGGGGATTCACAAGCAGTTTGACTCCCAATTCCTTTAATGATTACCTTGACTATTGAGGACTGTGCGGAAACTTCTAAGCTCTCTCAGCATCAGGCATCTAATTGCTCCCTAAGCTCAGAGGCTGCTGCCTGTTCAGTGTCAGGGGATACATCATACATGGGGCTCCAGAGCCACCCTGATTCACTTCCACAGCTACCAAGGTAGCAGATAACTTCACCTCTGCTAACACTGAGGAAATAACCTTGAGTGCGGGGCTGCCAATCGGTGTGCAGCATCATCTCCGTGTAATTATGAAGGAAAGAGGCCCTTAGGGGTCTGCAGCTGGAGAACCCAGCACAATTCCCCGCACAGGAGGGAAGAGAAGTTTTAGGGATGGAGAGCTCCATAAACCTATGTAACAAACTGAGGCTAAAGGGACAGAAGAGAAAACATTTGCTTCCTTCCTTGAGCCAGCTATGACCCTGTTGACCAGGTAGGTGATTAGCACTTTCCCCCTGTATCAACTTTCACTTTTTAACCTTCCCTCTAGAAATCTGGGTAGCAAGGATTGTTGGAGAAAGCACCATTCATGTTCTTGCTCATTACTGACATTTGGTATGTTTCATTCATTGGAATATTTCCTATTTTCTACATGTTTTAAAAACCTGTGAGATACAAGACTTGATAAATATTTTGAAGGCAGGAAAAATCCAATTTTTAAAAAATTTAATATATTTTATTAAGAATGATTATGACAGGAAAAACTTAGTAAAATAGTGCCTTTGGTATCTTTCTTTGAAATTATAAGAAGGAATTTCAAAAATAGTAAATAAAATCTTAATCTGAAATTTTGTTACTTTATGAGGTTTTTTTCAGGACTACCTCATTTAATTTTTTATTGACAATTTTATTTTTATTCTAGTTAAATATTTTTAACAGGATATAGAACTTGAACACATTTATTATATATTACATTTGCATATTATATATTACATTTGGTACCATATTCTGTTTTATACATTGTATAATGTCCAATCAAGGTGAATACCTCTATCTCCTCAAGCATTTAACATTTCTGTATCACAAAAACATCCAAAATCATGTCTTTTTGTCTTTTTTTCTACTTAACATTAAAAAAATTTAATAGCACATTTTTTATGCACATTATAGTCAAAGGTTTAATGGCTCTAATAAAGGGTTCAACAAATAGAAAGTAAAAGCAGACCATGGTCCATCAGAAAAATGGCCAAGGGCTGTAAACAACAATCACATGAAAAGCTACTCAATTTCATTCACATAAAAGGGTTTTTTTGTTTTGTTTTGAATTTTCATCTTACAGAAAGCCATGTTTATACTGCCTTAGAATCAACAACAATGTGACACATTTTCCCTTGTGCATCACTGACACCGTTTTTTTAGCATTTCTATTTTTGCTGTGCTTTGGATGGTTTGGAAGAGAGCTTACCTGGAGGGTACAGGGGTTGCAGGAGGCACTTAAATCAAGGCTCTCAATGTTCATCATCATTTGGTTTTGTTCCTCAGAAGAATTTAGAGGACACTTACATGGATTCCCAGGGGAAATATTTAAACACTTCACCAAAACTGCAAGTTATTTGGCATTAGCTATACTCATGCCCACATTAAGTCAATACATTACAAGCGTGCTTTTTATTTTTTTTTTTTATTTGACAGGCAGAGTTAGTGAGGGAGAGAGACAGAGAGAGAGGTCTTCCTTCCTTTGGTTCACCCCACAAATGGCTGCTACAGCTGGCACTGTGTCCATCTGAAGCCAGGGGCCAGGTGATTCTTCCTGGTCTCCCATGTGAGTGCAGAGCCCAAGGACCTGGGCCATCCTCCACTGGCCTCCCGGGCCACAGCATAGAGCTGGACTGAAAGAGGAGCAACCGGGACTAGAACTTGGCACCCAAATGGGATGCCGGCACTGTAGGTGGAGGATTAACCAAGTGGGCAATGGCGCTGGCCCCACAAGAATGCTTTTATTATTGCCCAGAGTAAAAAGAGTAAGCAATGGTTGCTGGGTACCTGAAATATGTGACAGCTTATTAGATGTCTCAAACTGCATTTCCTATTTAATCTACCTAACAACTGTGTGTGAGAGAGATACGTAAACTGAAGGCATAGCTGAGTCCAAAAATCAGTCAGCAGGATCCTAGACTTAAAACCAAATATGACTGGCTTAAGAAACTTGTATTGGGGTGAGCACTTGGTTCAGTACTTAAGATGCTGCTTCTAGTTCAATTTCCTGCTAGTGCACACCTGGGGAGGCAGCAGGTGTTTTCAATTAGCTGGGTCCCTGCAACCCACGTGGGAAATTCAGATTGAATTTCAGCTTCCAGATTTCAGCCTGGCCAGGTACCCACTGTGCAGGCATTTGGTGGAATGACCAGAAGATGGAGAATCTCTCTGTCTCTCTCTGTTTCTATAAATTCAAAAAATTAAATAAACAAAAATTTAAAAAAGAATCTTTTCTGAATCATCATTCCTGAATTGCCTCCTCTGGTCCAGACAACGATAGACTGCTCTGTGTCTTTCAAGGTTATTCATTAATATCATTATATTCAGTCATCACAGCAATTCTGCAAGGGAACTGTTATCTCAGTTCACCAAAAATAAGCATTTAGTAAGTACTCATTAAATACCAAGTATAGTTATCAGAATATCCCACAGTTTCAGCAGTATTTTCCTAATTACTGCATCTTTATTTCCAACAACTAACAAATACTTTTTATATTTATCTCCACACATTCCTAGTATAAAAGTCACATATCCCATTTCATCCTTTTCTGTACCATATTGTTGAAAGTTTTTTCCTAGGAGTAAATTAAAATAACTGCCTAGCAGTTGCTCTATTTTCTTTTCTGATTCATTTGGCCTAACTGAAATTGTTCAGAAACCACCATACCTACCACTGCAAAGAGACAACGAATCCAGAGCACAGGAACCACCCGTGGCCATGCACTCTTTCTTCAACGACTTTAGCACAGATACAAGCTGAACTCAAGGCCAGATCATGCTCCACAGAAGACAGACAAAAACAGGCTGGGAAAGAAAATGAAAAATGAGTACTGACTTTTTTCCAGTAAGAAACCAAAAGGACCCAAAGACTCAGAGACCCAAAAAAAATAAACACATTCTCTATAGATTTGATACCTTGGAGTGGCAGTAAGGTAAATAGGTTGTTGGTATATATTGTGGTAATACTGTTCTGCATTAAATTACCCAGTGCACAAAGACACATGCTCTAAATGGTCTACCTGTGACTTTATGAATAATTTCTGTCCTATTTCAGGTATTATTGCATTAATTTCTTTTGACATCCTTTTCTCTTACTTTCTCCTTTTCCTTTTACTCATGGAGATACATTTTTTTCCTTAGCATTTCACCTGTACCTAACATTTACATTCCTTTTCCTCCAGTGAGGGAAATTATTACATAACAGCAATTATGAAGACGTCCAGATCTTCTTCAATCTTTCCTAGGTCAGAAATTCAATGCTTTTCACTTTGAAGCACATCTAAATTCTTTGTGTCAGGCATGGAATCTGAAGTCTTAGGCAGCATTTGTTGAACTCATTGTTTTCTGGGATTAATGTTGAAACATTAATGTAATACAATAGGATTCATTTCAGAGTATTTGAAAAATTGATTGATTCAAATAATGAATACTTCACTCCATGAGTGATGGGTATCTAGCATTGGGTGTACACCTTTGTTAGTATTTCCTGAATCTGACAGATGAAGTGATGAGAAAGAATAGACATGGTTTTACTAGGGAACTTCTAATCAAAGTGAGCTATCAATCACCTCTAACCTTTCCTTCATGTAGTCATCTAGAAATACTGAAATGCCATCTATTCAACAGATCTTATGGTGATGCTACCATTTACAGGACTAATTAGTCTGTTCTTGGGGACCATGAAGTCTAATAGACCCTGGACTCAATTTCATCAAAATTTCTTATGTGTATATGGATAACATTAATTTATGTAACAACTTCAAATGCTTTAGAAGATGAAATTAGCCTCAAAAGAAAATCAGAAAACTTGACAAAGAGTTACAATTAGAAATCAGAGCAATTATTTTTACACAGATTCATATACTTTGTGTATCTCTAAAAAACAGATCACAAAGCAACAGTGAAATTGAAAACATCATCTCTTCTTGTGTGGTTTACAGAAACTTCAGATGCAAGCACTGAAACAGACATCAGGCCACGGTGCACCCTGGAGGTAATTTCGTATTCTGAGCTTATTCAGTTACATTTTTCCATGGAAATGAAATATACAGGATGGTGAATGCCAGAAAAGATGGTAGGGAATAATGCAGAGTTGCTAATAAATAAGCATAAAGTTTGAATACTTCCAAGATAAAGTTATCAAGATCTGTTTCAAAATATTATAACTATAGTTAGTATTTTATTATATACCAAAAATATTTCTTACTTCTATACATTACATTAGTTTTGATGATTGTTTACAGCTCTGAATAGGGTTTTGTTTTTTCTTCTTACTATTTGTTGAACTCTACTTAGTGTAGGGTTAATCATATGAGTAAAAGTAAACCATTGTAAAAATTAAGAGAGGGATTAGGAGTGGAAGGAGGAGGAAGGGAGGGAGTATGGGCAGGAGAGAGGGTAGGTTGGGAAGTATCACTATGTTCCTAAATCTGTACACATAAAATACATGGAATTTGTGAACCTCAAATAAAATAAAAGAAAATCTTTAGAGGAAGTAGATCTCAGTGCTGTCAGGTGCACAGAGGGTTCAGCAGCTGCTTGCAGTGCCAGCATCCCAGAGTGCTGGTTCAAGTCCCTACTGCTGCACTTCCCATCCAGTTTCCTGCTAATGTGCCTGGAAATGTAGCAGAACATGACCCTAGTACTTGGCTCCCTGCCACTTAATGTAAAATACTGTGATAATAACCCAATGTGACACTGTTAATTACTTTTCAGGCAAAATAACATTGTCAGGTAAGTAAATGTTCAAACTAATGAATATATCTAATTAGAGTGATTAATAAACCTACAATATAATGCTCATTTCACTCTATCATATTGTTTTGTTCTGGCAAGAGCTATAGACGCCCAACTTGAACTTTGATAAAGATTCAGGACAGCTGAGCACATCTTCAGTAACATAGGCAGTGTGTGAAAAGAAATCAGGAGGGTCAGGCTTCCAGGGTGATTTATAATCAGGCAATAATGGCTATATAATGGATCATGAATAATAATTAAATTTTGCTTAACTGTTTATAGTGAGGCCTTTGCTGTATTAACTATCCAATATTTTGCTATGTAATATTTCATTTTGCTTTGTGTCTATATTTATGAAGGACTATGATGCCCTGAGATATGCAGGCATATGTTTGTTTACTGGCCCTTATTTGTCTATGTAAAAATTTTTAATTATCCATCACCTTTACATTCAAAGTTTGGTGACAATGAATTTAGGTATTGTGTCTCTTACAGTCAGTCTCCATGTTCATATTTATACACCTTTTGTGAAAATCTAGACCACCTTTCTAGGAACATGAGGAATCACACACTGCTGGATGAGTTCATTCTGCTGGGAAACCCCAGACAGAGGGACTGGAATCTCTGCTCTTCGTTGTCTTCTCACTCATCTACCTCTTCACCCTGCTTGGAAATTTACTCATCCTTATAGCAATCATCTCTTCCTCTACCCTTCACACCCCCATGTATTTCTTCTTGGGACTCCTGTCGATTTTTGACATGCTGTTCCCATCCGTCACTTGCCCCAAGATGCTCTGCTATCTCTCTGGCCAGAGCCGAGCCATCCCTTATGAAGGATGTGTGGCGCAACTTTTCTTCTATCACTTTCTGGGCTCCACTGAAGGCTGCCTCTACTCTGTCATGGCCTATGACCGCTTCGTTGCCATCTGTCACCCACTGAGGTACATGTTCATCATGAAACCTGGAGCCTGTATGACCTTGGTCTTGGTAGCCTGGGTGGTGGGTGGCCTCCAGGCCACCACCTTGACCTTCTTTACCTTTCAGGTAACCTACTGTGGCCCCAATCAGGTGGGCCACTTCTTCTGTGACATTCCTGCTATTTTACCTCTGGCTTGTACTGACAGCTCCCTGGCCCAGACAGTGGGGTCCACTAATGTTGGCTTTCTGGCATTAATGCTTTTATTCACGGTTTGTGTCTCCTATACACGCATTGCAATTGCCATTTTGAGAATCCGTTCAGCAGAGGGCAGGCGGAAAGCTTTCTCTACTTGCAGTGCCCACCTCACTGCAATCCTCTGTGCCTGTGGACTGTAATCATCATCTACCTGCAGCCCACACCCAATCCCTTGCTTGGTGCCGTGGTGCAAATACTAAACAACATTGTGTCACTAATGCTGAACTCCTTAATTTATTCCTTAAGGAACAAGGAAGTGAAAAGGTCCCTGAAAAGGGTATTCCAAGATGCTGTACTCATCATTTGAAAGTAAATTACAAATAATATAATGGATTTTAATAATGTGTAGTCCAATCCAAAAAAGACAGATTTCATATGCTTTCCCTGATCTGGGATAACTAATGGAGTACCCAAAATGTAACGTGTTGGAGTGAAAAGGACATGCTGAGATTTCATGATTGTTGCAGCCCTTGTCTCTTCTGTTGAGGAACAGTGTTTTCTTCCTCATACTATTTGTTGAACTCTTTACTTAGTGTAAGGTTAACCTCATGAGTATTAAGTAAACTGAAAATAGATATTTGTAAAAATTAAGAGAGGGAATAGGAGAGGGAGGAGGAAACAGGATTGGAGCATGGGTGGGAGTGAGGGTAGGGAGGGAGAATCACTGTTTGTAAATCTGTATATATGAAGTACATGAACTTTGTATAACCTAAATAAAATTTTTAAAAATGGGTTGTCTGTTGACATTATCCTGCTATTTCCTCCACTCAAATAAACAAACAGAAAACACTTCTTCTGAAAGCATTGTATTTTGTATGCCTAATGAGATTTTCTATGTTAGTGTACCTGAGACTCCATGAAGAAACTCTGTAACTAATATTATCTGAAAAAACTCAACAACAATAACAAAAACCAATCCAGTTGAAAAATGAGCAAAGGACTTTAATTGACAATTCACAAAAGATGAAATACAAATGGCCAATAAATATATGAAAAAATTACTCAACATCACTAGCAATCAGGTAAATGCATATCAATCATAATGAGATATCACTTCACCTCTCTCGGAGTGGCTAAAATCCAAAACACAGGGAGTAACAAATGCTGGTGAGGATGTAGACAAAGGGTAACATTGATACAATGTTGGTGGGAATATAAATTAGTGCACCCACTGTGGAAAACAGTGTGGAGATTTCTTTAAAAACTAGAAATAGACTTGTCAGGTGACCCAGCAATCATAATACTGGGTATATACCCAAAAGCCTTGAATGCAATGTATCAAAAAGACACCTGTACCTCCATTTTTACAGCAGCACTGTTTACAACAGCCAAAACTTGGAACCAACCACGGTGTCCATTATCAGATGAATAGAAAAAGAATATGTGGTATCTATACACAATGCAATATCATTCAGTTATAAAAAAGAATGACGTTCTACCATGTGCAGCAAAATGGATGCAACTGGAGGACACCATTGACACTTTTCATATCACTGGTGTTTAACTGTTTAATTTGGTGTTGACAGAGAAAAGTTTTGAGAAATGTACCTAAAGTAACCCTCAGAGCATCTGCCTAGTGTAATAATCTTCAATTTAACATTTATTGAATCCTTGTTATTTATAAGGCACAAAGCAATGGCTCTGAATGTTTTGTTAACAATAATTATGCATATTTATGGATTATAGTATCATAAATCATTACATGTATACATAGCACGCTGATAAAAACAGGATAATGAGCATCTCTCTTTCTTTGACATTACTTAAGATTAGACCTTTGGTGCTCAATTCTTTTATTTTCCCATAAAATAAAATATTTTCCCACAAAATAGAACATAGGTTATTGTGAGCTAGTCTCCCTAATATGCTATGCAACCTAGGAATCCATTCCTCTGAATCAACTCTGATTTGGTACTTATTACTCAAATTCATTCTATCCCCATATCTACCCTCCCAGACTATCAATATCCTGTGCTCAGATTTTTTGCCTCCACATACAGGGGAGAACATGTAGTATTCATCATTCTTTGCTTGGATTATGTTACTTAACATGGTGCCCTCTAGTTCCAACCATTTTGCTTCAAACGACAGAATTTCATTCCTTCTATTGTTGAATGCTATTCCATTGTGCATCTATACTGTATTTCCTTTTCCATTCAGACTTCAGTCCCATGAGCATTTTCTCAGGAATGTCTTCCTCCACCATCAAGGAACCTCAGTTGATCATACAGGTCATAATGTAAATACATAGCTATTGATATGGCAGAGAAACAGGAGTGAGCTCCTCAGGGTACAAACACTCTGCCATTATAATTTTCAATCTGTTGAACTTCTGTTCCTAGCTCTTAACACAGAAATCAGAGTTTATTTGAATAATGCCTCTCTTCTCTATTACTAGATTGTGAGCTTTTGGAGGTAGTGGCCATGGTTAATTCCTGGTCTCCAGAACAGAGCAGCTGTGGCACATGATGGTAGTTTCAAATTAAATTTTTTGACAGAGTTAGACAGTGAGAGAGAGAGACAGAGAGAAAGGTCTTCCTTCCATTGGTTCATTCCCAAATGGCCGCTACAGCCAGAGCTACACTGATCCGAAGCCAGGAGCCAGGTGCTTCCTCCTGGTCTCCCATGTTGGTGCAGGGGCCCAAGCACCTGGGCCATCCTCCACTGCCTTCCTGGGCCACAGCAGAGAGCTGGACAGGAAGAGGAGCAACCAGGACTAGAACCTGGAGCCCATATGGAGTGCTGGCGCCGCAGGCAGAGGATTAACCAAGTGAGCCACAGCGCCGGCCCCCTAATTAAATTTTTAAATATGATCTTTTTGAGGGAGTTTATGTAAAAATTTATTTGACCAAAAATGTAGAAAAAGTGATACTGTTACTTATGATACATTTGCAAGAATCTGAAAAGTGTGGGTTTTATTCAGTTGAGCAATTTGCCTATGTATCTCTTAGGTGGTATGATGCTTAATAAATAGGAGTGAAGGGCAGGGGCTTCAGATTAGCAAAAGCAGGGCGATTTCTAATCAGAATTGTAACCTTGAATTGGCCCCCACACCATTGGGGAATATGGAAAGTTTCAGTCCTGAGATGTTAAGTATATATATACTTAACATATATATACATATATATATACATATATATATATATATAACATATATACATATATATAACACATATATAACATATATATACATACATATATACACACATATATATGAGAAAGCAGATATATAAGAGAGCTGAAACATGCAGTTGTTGTCCACAAAATGCTTCATATCTTTTTTAATCAGAAATTTGTTGTTCTTTTATTAAATTGGTCCTGAAGAAGGAATTCTAAAGTCCTGGATAAAAAAAAAATCTTCCCTTTGCAATCCCCTGAAGTATGGAGAGGAAGTGAAGCTAACTATTTTTCTAGCAACCAGAAAGTCCTCTTCTGTTCAAAATGTATTCATAGAAAAAACTCTTGCTCAATTTATTGATGGAGAACAACCTTTTTATATGGCTGACCCAAACAGGACTGAACTTCATATTCCTGAAGACAAGCATGGGTCATTGTTGGCAAAAGACACCTGCTCCTTAGGTGAGAATGAAAGAAACAGAGAGGAGCATAACATCAAGGAACTATCCAGAAAATACTCAGGAAATTACTGAGACTACTCCCTGGGCATTCTCACATGGACTACTTAGAGCATGTTTGTTCTCCCAGGAAGTGTGTGGAGGGGGGCCAGTGGATCTATGCTTCACAACTTCCCCAAATAGCCTTCCCCCAGCCCTTTTTTTCCTGGTGGATGGAAAATCCCCACCCATTTTAATTTCACAGCTGCTATACTCCTGAAATCTCATAAACAGGGAAAGTTATATTCATCAGCATTTTAAATTAATCCATGACTAGCCAGATCATTAAGAGTCTGTGTTCTTGAAACTGTGGGGTTGTCACCTCTCCCAGTAACCAAATGCCCTCAGTCCTAAGAGAGTATGTTCAATATGAAATACTCTGCCTACCTAAGAATCATTCAACTTTAGAATAAAGATAGAGCTGAAAAGGCTGCTGCTATTCAAAAAAAGGGAAGGAATTCAATTTAATTGGTGCTCAAGACCTCTGGTACAAAATATTTATTCACTTATTCATTATTGTCTTGACATTTTCAGCAAAGCGGAGATGCAATAACAAGAGACTTCTGTCAAAAAACAGAAAAACGTGGAGCTCTGTACTTCTATGGGAACATGCCTCTTCTGTCTTGGTTACTTACAGTGAAGTGCATTTAGGGTCTGATCCAGGGTCTGCCGTGATCTCCCATTCTCTTCCTTGGCCTAGGTGACTTTTTCTTCCAGGTCATCAATGGTCTTTTCCAGTTTTGCAATCGTTCTCTCTGCAAATTCAGCACGTGTCAGCCTCTTTCCGTGTGGCAGACAGAATTTTCATTTCTTCTTTGCATTTATCTTTTCCAGAATACCTCGCTGGAATCTCAAATTTATTCACATCATCCTATCCTATTAGCTTCTTAAGTTCGTTTGTTCTCCATAATTTTTGATCATGATTATGATTGGCTCCAAGTTTCTCAAATCCCTTCTTCCTCATGTATTCCTGCCCAGTCTTCAGTGAACTCACTCCTGCTGGTGGACATTGTTAGAGAAAATTCACAACCCAGGTAGTTTTTTAACATTACAAATTCCATTCTTTTCTAGTTTGTTAGTAAGGTGTTACTTTTCTGTAGTGGCATTGCTTCCAGTCCCTATTGGGATGACTACTAACATAGGTTTGAAGATATAACACTTCTTCCTCTAACAAAGAATGAAAGCAAGACTCTCCAGCTCATTGAGGATGAAAATATCTCAACATCTCCCATTACCACTTTCCTAGTAAGTTGATAGTAGAAAGTCACTAAAACTGACTCTAAGTGGAGATTACTTTCTTGGCTGTGTTAAACTGGAATAACTTTAGGTTAAATCCATCTCTGTAAGTGGGTGACAAAGTTTGACACTTAGTTGATTCCAAACTGTACTGTAGTGTGATGTATAAGCATATTGTAACCAAAGAATATATGCTATTGGGGCCAACATTGTGGCATAATGGGTAAAGCTGCTACCTTCAGAGCCGGCATCCCATATGGGCACCCATTTAATTCCCAGCTGCTCCACTTCTGATCCAGCTCTCTGCTGTTGCCTGGGAAAACAGTAGAAGATGACCCAAGTCCTTGGGCCCCTGCAGCCACATGCGACACCTAGATGAAGCTCCAGGCTCCTGGCTTCCGATTGGCTTAGCTTCAGCCATTGCGACCAACTGGGGATTGAATCAGTGTATGGAAGACCTCTCTCGTTCTCTGCCTCTGCCTTTCAAATAAATAAATAAATAAATAAATATTTTTAAAAAGACATATATGTTCTTGTATCCAAGACGCTCCAGGCCACCACTCACCTCACCTGAGCCTGAGTTAATCACAGACTGCCAACTAATCAGACCGTTCATATAGCACATATGGTAACTAATGCCAATCAGGTGTTCCGCTATGTCATTTTCTTTTCTCTGGCTGTAACTGTAATCCACACACGTATTAGGTAAAGCCATTCTGAACTGACCTTGATTTGGATTGCTTCCCAGTCTTAGAAACTTTCTCTTTTTTGAATTATGTAAACTTTGTTAAATTTAACTGGTCTCAGTTTTCCTATGAAGAGCTGAATTGGAGACAGCTGGGGCAGGGTGGGGTAATGCATAGGGACTACCTGATTTATCCACCCCAACGTGGAAGGGTTGAAAATGGACAGAGAATCCCATCTTCCCTCCTAGGTTTCTTTGTTCCTTACTGTTTCTTCATTCTGTCTTCAGAAACAAGTGCATCATTCTATCATCTACTTTGTTGTTTGACCTTTTCTATCAAGCACAGGGCTATTTACATGACAGGATTTTGTGTGTAAATGTTAACCTTTAATAAATTAAATTCCACAGCCAGCGCTGTGGCACTCCCTGCTAATGAGCCTGGAAACCTACAGAGAATGGCCCAAGTGCTTGGGCCCTTGGTGGGACACCCAGACGGGTTTCCTGGCTCTTGGCTTCAGCCTGGCCCAGCCTTGTCCATTGTGGCCATTTGGAGAGTGAACCAACAG
Source organism: Sylvilagus floridanus (assembly GCA_949820135.1). Lineage (NCBI taxonomy): Eukaryota > Metazoa > Chordata > Mammalia > Lagomorpha > Leporidae > Sylvilagus > Sylvilagus floridanus. The sequence continues at coordinate 15,829,350 of OX463224.1, read as the reverse complement.
ATGGAAGATCTCTCTCTGTCTCTCTGAAACTCTGACTTTCAAATACATACATAAGTAAAAATTTTTAAAAACTGAATTCTCAGCCGGCGCCGTGGCTCAACAGGCTAATCCTCCGCCTTGCGGCGCCGGCACACCGGGTTCTAGTCCCGGTCGGGGCACCGGATTCTATCCCGGTTGCCCCTCTTCCAGGCCAGCCCTCTGCTGTGGCCCAGGAGTGCAGTGGAGGATGGCCCAGGTGCTTGGGCCCTGCACCCCATGGGGAGACCAGGAAAAGCACCTAGCTCCTGGCTCCTGCCATCGGACAAGCGCGGTGCGCCGGCCGCAGCGCGCCGACCGCGGCGGCCATTGGAGGGTGAACCAACGGCAAAAAGGAAGACCTTTCTCTCTGTCTCTCTCTCTCACTGTCCACTCTGCCTGTAAAAAAAAAAAAAAAAAAAAAAAAAAAAAAAAACTGAATTCTCTCAAGGTTAAAAATGATTCTTTGCATAATGGCTGCCTTCATATATTCTTTATATTTTGAAGAAAATTGAAATCCCAAGTACATAGTTTTTCTTAGAAAAGGGTAAATAAAACCTACATCTAAAAAAGCTGCATTTCTTTGAAATCAGCATGTTGAAGGATGCCTTCATCTTCACATTCACTGCAGCTTTATTCATAGTAGCCATGATGCAGACGCAACTGAAGTAGTCAACAATGGGTAAAAGTATAAGGAACATGTGATATATACACAGTGTGGAATGTTATTCAGCCTTTCATAAAAAGAGGAAGTTCTCTCAATTGTAACAGCATGGATAGACCTGGATTCCTTTATGTTAAATGAAATAAGCCAAGCTCAGGAAGACAAATATGATATGATATCACTTATATATGGAATTCAAAAGAATTGAACTCACAGTAGTAGGGAGTAGAATGGAGATTACCAGAAGCTGAGGTGGGTGTAAAGGATGGGAAAAGGAGAATATTGGTGAAAAATTAAGCTCAGTTAGATAGGAAGAACACATTTTATTGATCTGTAAGACATGTTGACTATAATTAATAATTATATATTGTGTATTTAGAAATTTAGATTTTAAATGTTTTCTTTACAAAGATATAAGATGAACACGGTACTAGCTTGATTTAACCATTTCATAACATAGACATATAATATCACACTGTACTCTATAAGTATATATATATATATATAAAACTATGAGTCAATTAAAAATAAACTAAATGAATTTTTGTAAAGATGATGAGAAATACAACACTGACTCAAATAAAACATGTATTGTCCTGCAACCATCATTACTGAGATCCACACAGCATAAAAGTCCCTCACAAAGTAACACATGCCAAAATTTGATGGATATCCTGAGATCTGTTTTTTCTTTAAAAGAAACAAATACCTCCAAGTACCTGAGAATTTAAATAAATTTAATTTTCTCTTACAATTTTTTCTCTATATTCAGACATCTTGTTAAGGGAAGACTGATAAGTAATTCTTGTTAGAGATTTTGGTAAAATAAAACAATTCTGGTGATGAATTCCCTGTAAGATGCCTTTTAATTAGAGTTCATAACCACTGTTCTCAGAATTACCTAGTGGGCTTGCATGGCAATTATGATCAGTTTATATGATCTTTTGTTGTCTGTCCAAGGCTAAATGACTGTATCTTTGAAGGCACACAGATTAGTTACTTGAATAAATATTTGTTAATGGGCATTGACTGGTGAACATTTTTTTTTATATAAAGCTTTTATTTAAAGAATATAAATTTCCAAAGAACAGCTTATGGATCACAATGGCTCCCCCCCCACACAACCTCCCTCCCTCCCCCTACCCTCCCCTCTCCCGCTCCCTCCCCCCCTCCGCCCACATCAAGATTCATTTTCAATTCTCTTTATACACAGAAGATCAATTTAGTACATATTACGTAAAGATTTCAACAATTACATATTTCCTCACTTCATTGATTCTTCATTATGGGAAGGCATTGGTTTGTGTTTCTGTGTGGGTGCAAACTGATGAAATCTTTACTTAGTATATACTGAATCAATCTTCTGTATATAGATAATTAAAAATGAAAAAAAATCTTGGTGTTAAATTGGAAATTGCCTAGGAAATTAATCAATTTTTTTTAAAAAAATATATCATGTAGGATCTCTGTCCTTAATGTGCTATACATTGTGAATTAATACTATAACTAGTACTCCAACAGTATTTTTCACTTTGTGTTGCTATGTGAGGGCAAACTGTTGAAATCTTTACTTAATATATAGTAAACTGATCTTCTGTATATAAAGAGAATTGAAAATGAATCTTGATGTGAAGCAAGGGGAGAGGGAATGGGAAAGGGGAGGGTTGCGGGTGGGGGGGGAAGTTATGGGGGGGGAAGCCATTGTAATCTATAAGCTGTATTTTGGAAATTTATATTCTTTAAATAAAAGCGTTAAAAAAAAAAGATTTTCAATTTTATCAGAAATCTCATATCCTACCTGGAAAAGACTGTGAAGGAAATATAATATTAAAAGTCAATGCTTTAGTTCTTTTTTTTTTTTTAGTTTTTTAATTTTTTTTTGAAAGGCAGAGTTAGTGTGAGAGAGAGACAGAGAGAAGGTCTTCCTTCCAAATGGCCACTATGGCTGGTGTGCTGTGCCGATCTGAAGCCAGGAGCCAGGCACTTCCTCCTGGTCTCCCATGAAGGTGTAGGGCCCAAGCACTTGGGCCATCCTCCACTGCCTTCCCAGAGTGCTGGACTGGAAGAGGAGCAACCGGGACAGAACCAATGCCCCGACTGGGACTAGAACCCTGAGGTGCCAGTGCTGCAGGCGGAGGATTAGCCTAGTGAGCCAATGCTTTAATTCTGATAGCATTATGATAGATGCTTAATAGATATTACATAATGTTGCCAATATTCCCATGGAGGGAGTAAGCTGGGGCCCAGGAAGTTTCAGTAATAGTCCCATCATCACACAGCACATAAGTAATGTATTAGGATTCAGCTCAGATTTGTGTGGCTCACTATCTAAAGAATGTGATGAGGGAAGTTCATCAGTAATGAGACATATCACCTAGAAAGACTTGTAGGAGAGATCAGCTTCTCCAGCTTTGGCATTATGCAGATTACTCTATTTGAGAGGAGTCTAAATTGAAAAATTTAGTGGAGGTTTTGTCAATCTTTTTGGACCTGCAGCACAGTGTGTTTTAGAAATCACAACTCAGATTCATGAAGGAGCAGGTGGATATAAAAACCTGTGAGGCTCAGGCCATGAAGTGCTTCATGGATATGGGATAACTTTAGAACTTCCTGCCAAAGGCAGTGGAGAGCCTGTGGTGTGCTGTGTAATCAGAGGGTATCCTAAAAGGCTGATAGAAGTCACTGTGGACAGATGGCTGCACACAGGCACAGGGGCAGTTGAGACTCCATTTAAGAAGTCTTCAAGGTAGGTTAGAATGTGACATGAAAAAGTGACAGTTGGGAGGGGGAGTAGATGATGATCAGAAAAATTAGGGAGCAAATAGACTAATGGAATTTATTGGAAGATATGCAGGGTAGGAGTAAGATGAAAAGTGATCCGTGTTAAATATAAGAGTGGGAATAAGAGATGGAGGAGATGTACAGTTTGGGACATGCTCAATCGGACTTGCCCCAAACGGTAGAGTTGGAAACATGCCAGGGGATTGCAATTCAATCCCATTAAGGTTGCATGTACCATTGCCATCTCACTAGTTCAAGTGATCAATTTCAGTTCACAATTGATCATACTGATAGGTCCAAGAGTCAAAGGGATCACACAAACAAGACTAGTGTCTATTAATACTAACTGATAGAATAAAAAAGGGAGAGAACAATCCAACATGGGAAGTGGGATACACAGCAGACTCATAGAATGGCTGATGTCCTAAGCAGCACTCTGGCCTCAGAATCAGCCCTTAAGGCACTCAGATCTGGCTGAAGAGCCCATGAGAGTATTTTAGGCATGGAAAGCCAAGACACTCTGGCAAAAAACAAAGAAACAAACAAATAAAAACCTAAATGAAAGATCTCTGAGAGTGAGATCCCAGTGGAAAGAACGGGGCCATCAAAGAAGGAGGTACCTTTCTCTGAAGGGAGGAGAGAACTTCCACTTTGACTATGATCTTGTCTAAATAAGATCGGAGTTGGCGAACTCAAGAGGCTTTCATAGCCTTGGCAACCCATGATAAGAGCCTAGGGAGATTACTGATGCCATAAACAAGAGTGTCAATTATTAACTCAACAACAGGAGTCACTGTGCACTTACTCCCCATGTAGGATATCTGTCCTTAGTGTGTTGTACAATGTAAATTAATGCTATAACTAGCACTCAAACAGTACTTAACACTTTGTGTTTCTGTGTGGATACAAACTGTTGAAATCTTTATTCAATATATACTAAATTGATCTTCTGTATATAAAGATAATTGAAAATGAATCTTGATGTGAATGGAATGGGAGAGGGAGTGGGAGATGGGAGTGTTGCGGGTGGGAGGGAAGTTATGGGGGGGAAAAGCCATTGTAATCCATAAACTGTACTTTGGAAATTTATATTTATTAAATAAAAGTTAAAAAAAGAAGATGTAAAAGTATGCTTTTGGTTTCTCATTTGGGTATCTAAGCAATAAGATCATTTCTTTACAAAAGGAGGGTAGAAAGGGAGAGGCTAATTATTTAGTCATATAAAAAGGCTCTGGTGATTGATGGAAATTATTCTCTGTTATGTGTTCAGTGTTAATTTTAGCTTAGTGAGCACTTGGGGAGCATTGGTGATGGTTTTTTACTCCTACATATTAGGCTGAGGTCAGGAAGAAATTTAGCAACCTGGTTGAATACTATTTAATAAATGTATCCATTCAGCTAGTGGTGATGTTCTGTGTGAAGTATCATAAACAGTTGAGGGTGAAATAATGCAATCATATACACTGAGGGTGCCCTGTCTTCCTTTCTGCCCATTTCCTCATCTCTGGTACTAAAAATTGATGAATAAGAATGCATCTAACTGAAGAACAAAATAAAATGTTAGGTTTATTAATGATGAAGATGGTTTAGTAATGCAGGGGGCATATCCTATCTCTCTTACTCTAAAACTTCAGAACCAGCAGCCTCTTGATCGCTCCCTCTCTCTGCCTCACCCCACCTTTGCACTGCTGGAGGAAACAGGACCTGATTTCAGCAGCTTGTTGCCAGGCAACCCAGGGAGAGCAGCCAGGGTGGTGGGACACTGGCGTCTCTTCAGCACAGAATATAAATTGACTTAATAGCAAGAACATACTTTGCCCTCAGCCAAAAATGTATTCTTCAATCTATTTCTCATAAATTATATTTAGTCGTGGTATTCAAAATGGCTTAAGAGAAGAATCTATAAAATGAGCACTCACAACAGTGTTGAAATATGCCACTTAATGTAATTCTAGCAAAATTAAATTGCATATATGAATACCAATTCTGGACCTATGTTTTATTATTAAAATTGTGGCCTGAAATTAAAATACAAATGTGAAATCCTCTTATGCTTTATATTGACACTCGAAGGATTAAGATTCCACATCTCCCCCACCCCATACTGCAATTTCATATCCATCTCATTCTCAGGTTGAGGTGTCTAATTTGGGATCCTAGTTCTTTCTTCTGTGTCTGGTCTCTGGTGTCTCTCCTAATGGAATAGCTTGAGGCTATTTAGTCCTTCCAAATTTGAGTTAATCCAACATAGAGGCTCTTCATTATTGTCTGCTTTTACTTGCTTTACCAAGTAAAAACACAGGATTTTTCACTCTATGAACCCAAGATCTAAATATTGAAAACAAAGCCCATTTACACTTCTGTGCTCAAAGACCCTAGCTATTATACAGAACAGGTTATCAATATGTATTGAACATAACACATATAGCAATATATGCTTTACCTATTAGTTTGTTTCCCTTATGTGCCTTGTTTCTATCTTATTCCACTTGTGAAGGTAGTACAGTCATGTTAACTCATCTTACAATGATGGTGCCCCATGGGAAAGACTACTGTATAAGCAGCATTCATGTTTCTGCATCTTTCACAGTCCAAATTTTTTTCACTCTACACTGGTAACTTGCTCTGTGTTTGATCCTGTGACTTCTCAGTACCCATCCCCCAATTGTTCCAAACTAGTGTCACAGTTTGCCACTCAGCTCTTTCTTGCCCACTTAAATGAGTTATAGACAAAATGATTTCACTTCATATGCCCATGGGCGACAGGTAAAGGAAAACCATGAAGAATTAATAGTAATATTTTAAAGGGCAAAGGCACCATGTTTTAAAAGTTGGCCATTTGACTACTGAGGCTTTTGGTTTGTTCATAGTACAGGACCATTGTGTTTTTTAGAAAATGTGAAATTGTAAAATAGCATTGGATGGGAGGAGAGCATAGACTGAGACTAAGTGCTGAGTGAGTTGGAGGATGCAATTTTTGATGATATGACCAATAATTCTGGGAAACTCTTTTCTAATTCTGTAGCACCTTGTGCAACATTGCACAACAGATATCAGGGACTGCAACATCAGACAGCAATGGTTGGGAACTCTAAATGTCTGCATTCACTGCACACTCTCTCTTTAATCATATTGTGCATTTAGTCATATAATGCTGAGGATGATGTGGTAAATCTGCCCTAGATTGAGGTAATTGGTAGCACATATACAACACTTGTCGAAGATTGTATTCTTTTTGTTTTAATTTTCACTTGATTTGAAAGGAGAGTTTTCACTTTATTTGATTGCAGAATAGGAGAGAAAGAGAGAGAGAGAGAGAGAGAGAGAGAGAGAAAAATTCTGCTGGTTCACTCCCTGAATACCTAAGCAGCTTTGTCTGAGCCAGACCAAAGCCAGAATCCTGGAACTCTATCTGGGTCTCCCAAACACTTGAGCCTGGGAAGGATGTTGGTTAGCAGGAAACTGGATTAGAAGCTGACAACCTAGACTAGAAAAAGGGTCTCTGATCTTAATATGTGATATGGGAATCCCAAACAGGGACTTAACTGCTGCCCCAAATACTCACCTCTACATTTACATTCTAATGTACAGTTGCCTGAGTCTAAATGGAGTGGTAAATGCTTCCAGAGGCCTTCTTATTATTGTGAAAGCTCTGTGTTCAATGATGAAATTTTCATCCAGGAACGTTATAATTTCTGTCTTGAAAAATGTTGCTCATCTCTCTGTAATATATCCTGATTGTTGCATATGTCTTCTACATTCCTCAAACAAATAAGCCCTATTATATGCTAGCCTGCTGTCCTTGCATAGTATTTCATTTGCTAGTGGCTGACACCAAGCAAGTGAAAGAGGAATTGTTCTTATTTTTGAACTAACTCAATAGGGGTTCCCCCCAAAAAAGAATGTTTCATGCTGTCTCCTTTTCATCTCTCATACTCCATTCACTTCATCCATACTTTCATTTCTCCAGACAAGTTTGTCCACATTTATGAGACAGATTTATGCAAGTGCAGAATTTATGTTTCAGAGTTGGGAAAGAACCTAGAAGTTATTTAGTCCAGTGGAAGGGATTTTCCTTGGATGTAATTTTCATCTTCTCTCTTAAATGGGATCTGTTTTCCCCACTGAAAGATCCTGTCCCAGTGTGATCACCTATTCCTGTGATACCAGCTGACAGTTCAACATGACAGGTATCAAATGCTTTGTTCAGTTTCTTAGAATGTCATTTTTATATATGTCAATAGGGAAAAAGTGAAAGCTCTTCCTTATAGTAAAATATCAAGAAATGTAGTAAGAATGATCAAATTGGGAAAACTTTATTTGACAACTATCATTGTAATACTCATGATCTAATTTACAATGGTTTGAGATATAGTGTTAAAGACATATATGTTCAATAAAAAATATACTTCAAATTTTTATATGCTCACTGTTTTTTTTTTAAATAAATACAGCCACTATGGAAGGCAGCATAGATATTCCTCATTTCAGAATCTGAAAATAGAGCTACTGGGTTTTGCCTCTCTTGGAGCCCCCTCCATGCCACCCTGGCTGGAGGACTCCAACTATAATAAATCTGATTTTTTTTTGACAGGCAGAGTGGACAGTGAGAGAGAGAGAGAGACAGAGAGAAGGGCCTTCCTTTGCCATTGGTTTACCCTCCAATGGCCGCTGTGGGCAGCGCACTGCAGCCAGCGCACCGCGCTGATCTGAAGGCAGGAGCGAGGTGCTTCTCTTGGTCTCCCATGGGTGCAGGGCCCAAGCACTTGGGCCATCCTCCACGGCACTGCCTGGCCACAACAGAGAGCTGGCCTGGAAGAGGGGCAACCGGGACAGAATCCGGCACCCCAACCGGGACTAGAAACCAGTGTGCAGGCGCCGCAGGTGGAGGATTAGCCTATTGAGCCATGACGCCAGCCCTATAAATCTGATTTTAAAACTTTAAATCTTGCTTTTCTCTTTGCCTTGTCAGGTTGGAAATTCTTCTTCTATGTGAAGCAAAGAACTGAGGTAATAATATTTTCTGTGCTGCCATTTCACCCATAAAATTTTGGTGCTGTAACTTGGATTGCAACTCCAATGTGGCACAGAGCCCGCTTGAGTTAGACCCCAGCCAGCAAAGGATCATCCCACCAGACTGGTGAGCATGCAGATGGCTCTCACTTTTTTTCAGACAACTTCACACTCCTCCATAGCAATTCTCATTTTCTCAAAAACACCAAATCCATGTCACCCAGTTAGCATGGACACTGGCCTTAAGCCTCAGGGCTAAGGCTTGCTGATTAAGGCCAGAGCATTCTCCTAAGCTGAGACTCCATCCTAACCCCTCTCTTCTTCAGTGTTGCCTGGTAATAATAATAGTTAGAATTAAAAAGGAGATAATGTTCTAACATGGGAAGCAGTCCATAAAGCAACATCATAGAATGATAACATTAAAAGCACTCTGACCTCAGAATCAGCCCTTAATGCTTTCTGGTATGGCTGAAAAGTGCATGAGAGCATTTCAGGCAAGGAAAGCCAAAACACTGTGGCAAAAATGTTCTACATGAAGGATCTCTGTGAGTGATATCCAAGCAGAAAGAAATGACCATCAAAGAAGGATGTACTTTTCTCTAAAGGGAGGAGAAAATTTCCACTTTCTTATGGCCTTGTCCAAATATTGACAGAGTTTATGGACTCAAAAGACTTCCATAGCATAGGAAGCTCATGTCAAGAGCTTCCAGTGGTCATTAATGTCATATATAAGAGTGATCTCACTTATACATTTCATCCAAAAAAGGTTTAATACAAAGACAGCAGCATGGTGGTTACCTGGAGTGGAAAACGGATAGAAACAGAGAAATCTAAACAGGGTCTAAACAGGCAGTTATATGAGTATCGGATGAAAAAAAAATCTAGAGATCTAATGCACAGAATGAAAATTGAAGTTAATATTCTACTGTAAAATAACAATTTGGAAATGCCTGTATCAGTACTGCTGCAAGTTTTGTCAATCTGTCTTATACCTTTTTCAAAATAAAAAGACAGTTTGCTAAAAAAAAAAAAAAAAAAAAGAGTGTTAATTGTTAAATTAACAACAGGAGTCACTGTGCACTAACTCCCCATGCAGAACCTCTATCCTCAATGAGTTGTATTATGAGAGTTAACTGTAAAACCAGTTTGCAAACAGTTTTGTGTGTGTGCAAATTGTTGAAATCTTTACTTAGTATAGAGTTGGCGCTCTGTGTACAAAATTTATTGGAAATGAATCTTAATGGAGAATGGGACTGGGAACGGTAGAGCGAGGAGGAGGAGGAGTGGGAGTTTTGGTGGGAGGGTGGGGATGGTGGGAAGAATAACTATATTCCTAAGGTTGTACTTTTTGAATTTTTTTCCTTAAAAAATAAATTAAAAGAAATAAATCAATTAATTAAATTAAAGGGAAACTACAAATAAAGCATTAATAATTATGTACAAAAAAGAGAAACTCAGACTTGGTCTCTTACTTTCTGTCTCTGAGCACATTGGCAGAAAGCTAAATCAAGCAAAGGAGCCAAACTTGAACTGGCACTCTGATGTGAGATGTGGGTATCGGTATCCCAAGCAACAACTTAACCTACCAGGCCACATCTGCCCCCCGAACATGTTGAAAATAACTTAGGCTAGGCCAGGATGTGTTATAGAGTAGTTGAACTAAATGCATTTTGACTGTCATGTTTTCAACTTAGAAGTGTTTATCAGACATAACTCCATTGTAAGTCAGGGAACATCTGTAACTGATTTAGGCAAGTATTATTCCTGGATACTAAAACTAGCAGGAGCAAACTTGAGGGGTAAGGAATTATTTAAATAATTACAAATTACTCACTGCTTTCAAAAATCATTATTAATTAGCAGGTAAAATAACTGCAGTTGAGTAATCTTGTAGATACCACCATAAAAAAAATAATCAAGGGGCCAGTGCTGTGCCTCATTTGGTTAATTTCTACCTGTGGTGCAGGCATCCCATATGGGCACCAGGTTCTAGTCTTGGTTGCTCCTCTTCTCTACTGTGGCCCAGGAGGGCAGTGGAGGATGGCCCAAGTGCTTGGGCACTTGCACCCTCATGGAAGACCAGGAAGAAGCACCTGTCTGCTGGCTTCGGATTGGGCAATGCTAACCATAGCAGCCATTTGGGGAGTGAACCAATTGAAGGAAAACCTTTCTCTCTGTCTCTCATTGTCTACAACTCTACCTGTCAAACAAATAAATTAAAAAATAAAAAAGAAATGATCAAAATTAACCTCACTAGGAAAGGACAAATCCACAGCAAGAACTTCTTGATCTGATACACTGGGAAAGGCACAGAATGATTTCTAATTAGTCCTGCAGCTGTTGGGCTTACTGGTGAACAGAACACTTAAAATTGTAGCAACCTAGCTGTAATGAAGAGTTAATACATGTTTGATGTTTAAGAATTAAGAAGAAATTAAGCCTTTATTTGTGTTTTATCTCTTTACACTCAGTGAGTCAGTATTTCACTCCAATTGTTGCTGATCTGAAGATAAACTCAGTGTCACTGAGGTTATTAAAATTTGCTTTAGTGGGCATTTGATTTCCAGCCAGAGTGACTACTCAACTACTTACAAGGTAAACTGTGGCGCCTCTTAGAGATTCTGCATAGCACAGATGAGGTGCTGGTGAGTAGCAGGCACTGTCACAGGGACCATTTCATATTTTCTAATAACTCACCTGCCACTCACAGTTCATTCTTGTAATAAGATCTGATTTTCAATAGCCTGTGTTGAGAGGGATTGAATATAAGAAATATTCATTCCATTATTAATATTCTCATGAATATTCTTCCCTCCCCTTTTCCTTCCCTCTCTCTCTGTCTCTTTACTTCTTTGTAGTATCTAAACTCTACTTCTTTCCAAAAAGGGCTTATTGTTGCTTACAAGCAAAGTTATGACTGATAGATACAATATAAAGAGAAAACCAAATCCACAAAAAAGAGTATATGTACATTATAAAATGTAACAAAGTTTCTATGTATAAAGTTTATCCGTTTTCCCTAGCATTATGAAACAGAAATTTGAGGAAACAAAGTAAGTCATATATGATTTTTTATGAGAAAGGAAGCCCCATATTCTTTCCCATGGGGAGGAAAATTTTTAATGATCCTCAAATTTAAATTAAAATCCCAACGTGGGCTTTCTATAATAGACATGGAGATAAATCAATGTTCCTTAAAAAGCAACACATTCAAACTCAATTTTTTTAACCATGTTTTACAAACTGAATTGATTCCTTAGGACTAACCATCAAGAGGTTTAATTGTTCAAGGAAAATGTGCTGATCATACAGCAGTCTGAACACCAGAAAAATGTCAACATCACACAAGATTGTACATTGGAAAGACTTTATATTAAACATGACTAAGGTAGTTGAGTTTTGGTGTAGACTGGTGACAGCTGGAGCTTACAAAGAAAGAATACATAACATAGGGGTCTGATCATCTATGTTGCTGATCTGAAGGGATGTTCACTGTCACTGAGGCTGTTAGGATTTGCATTAGTGGTCATTTGATTTCTAGCAAAAGTGACTACTCTTGAGTAGTCTCTGGGTTACTTTCTTTCCTTTCCCTAGATAAACTAGAGTGTACTTTTAAATGAGATTACGAGAGGGCAAATATGCTTTCCTCACTATTTCAAAGACTAAAAGAAATAAGAAAGGTTCATGGAAACAGCCATGCTGGGAGAGAACTCAAACAGCATAAGAATCCATGTAGTGTCTGCTGTGACTCTATTGGTAATTGTTCATGTAAACATATAGAAAGATTATGTCATACATTGATTCTGAGTACATTTCATAACAATGTACATGAAAGTGGTAAATGAAAATATAACTGAAGAAATGGAGAGTCAAATTCTGTTCTGCAAAGCTGACACTGTTGTCATTTGTTTTCCACGGGGAAGCATCTCTTGGGGAACACATTCTTCAGGGCTGATTTTACATCTTTATTCCTCAGACTGTAGATAAGTGGGTTCAGCGTTGGTGTGACAAGGTTATTCAAGATCTGAATTACGGCACCAAGCAAGGGGCTGGGGTTCCGCTGTAGATAGATGATGATGATTGGCCCATAAGCACACAGAATTGCAATAAGATGGGCACTGCAGGTGGAGAATGCTCGTTGCTTGCCCTCTTTGGAGCGGATTTTTGATATGGAGATCCCAATGCGAGTGTAGGAGGCAAGGATGAGAGAAAAACAGATGACAGACAGAAGACCAACGTTGGTAAAACCTACCCTCTGGGCTCGAGAGATGTCAGCGCAGGCTAGAGGTAACACTGCAGGAATATCACAGAAGTAATAGCCCACCTGGTTAGGGCCACAGTAGGGTAACTGAAAGGTGAGGGAGGTGAGGATTGTGGCATGGACACAGCCAGCCATCCAGGTCCCTGTGGCCAAGGCAGAGCACACTCTGTGGTTCATGATGACCGTGTATCGCAAAGGAAAGCAAATGGCAACAAAGCGGTCACAGGCCATCACCGTGTACAGGAAACACTCTGTGCAGCCCAGGAAATGGTAGAAAAAGAGCTGAGCCACACAGCCCTGGAAGGAGATGTCCTGAGTCTGCCCTGAGAGGTAGCAGAGCATCTTGGGAGCAGTTGTTGAAGAGAATCCCAGGTCAAAGATGGAGAGGTTTCCCAAGAAAAAATACATAGGGGTATGCAGCCTCGGCGAGGAGATGATAGCAGTAAGGATGAGCACATTTCCCAGGAGGGTACACAGGTATAATGCCGAGAACAGGCACAAAAGCAGCCCCTCGAGGCCCTGTGTCTCAGGGATTCCCAGCAAGATGAATTCAGTCACCCATGTGTGATTTCCCATTGTAGTGGAAGGATCAACTCTTGGGCGTCTGTGAAAAGAAATTCATGGTTACTTCTGATGTATTTGTAAATTAACTGTGATTAGATTGGTGAAATGGAAAAGCAGCGAAAACCTTGACACAGAGCCTTACAGGATGTAGCCTCCCTGTGGAGCTGTGGTGATGCTGCTCGCCCTAGTCTGGCTCTTTCTGCAGCCCAGCCTTTGGTGGCAGGCACCTTTTCCTCACAGTCTCATCAGACATAGCTCCAGGAAGAGTCTCCTATCTCCCATGTTTCATAGACACTATCAAATGGTATGCATTCCAAAGCTGCTTTGTTATTCTAAAGCGAAAAATATAAAGATTTATAGTCTTAATATAAGTCACTTCCACATTTCTTCACATTTCTTATTTTCATTTAAGGCAATATGGTTACACCAACTCTCCAGAATTCATTTATCTTCATGTAGGCCACATATATGAAAGATACAATGTCCTTCTAACATTATTTCCCCAGGTTAGAGGATCAACAATGAGAAGTTGGCCACAAATAGGGTCTCAGATGGGGCTAATGGACTGAAAAATGACAAAAACAGCGCCCTTAATCTGCAGTCACCAGAACCTAGTGTACAAGAGTTAAACTTCCTTTTCTATCTCTGAAGTCTGTAATTGTCTAACAGGATCCAAACAGGGCAAGATCAATTTAAGACAGTACAAAGCACAGGAGTTTGTGTGGAAATGACTCTCCAAGTTTCATATTTTGAAAAGTTTTGATTATTTTCTAGTCATTTTGTCTTTTCCAACACACCGAGGTCATTACATTGTAGCTCAATCAATGGATTCTATTGTCTAAGACCCTGTCATTTCACCTATGAGCTATCTGTTTTTCTAGGTATCTATCTAGTATTCATCTATATAGGAATCACCCACCCATCCTTCTATCATCTGTTATCTGTGTTCTTGGTGATTGTGAGGCAGAGAACTAGAGTGAAGATAACAAGCACAACACAAGGGTTGGGCACTTACATGGCAAACAGGGAAAGCTGCTGGTGGTTTCTATCCTTCCCCAGTAGAAGGAAGGAGACACCCCTGCCTAAACCCCCATCAGCTTGCAGCCTGCATATAGCTACCTTGAGTTTTCTTTTTTTTTTTTTTTTTCTTGTTCATTATATGCTTTATTGAAGACAAAGTCCCAAAACACATCCACCACCCCCCAACCACTAGTAGGCAGAGTCTTCCTTCATATAGCCATGTCTATGGGTTATCCAAAGATATAGCTCTCTCCTCAAACATTTCATCTCAACTATAAAAAAATGGAGCTGCAAAGGGTATACAAAGATAAATGAGATTTTCTTGCCATTGTCTAATACAAACACTTCAGGTGACTCAAGAAACATGAGTAACAAGGAGTGAGAACTATGAGTTTTCTTTCCCAGTCGCTTTCAAATAGAATTACGCAAATCCAAATGGCTTCAGGTACCTTGCATTAATTTCCTGTTTGACTCTGGGAATTGTAATATTTCATGAACACAGGAGATTTAAATAATCTTGGTCCTCCTTTGGGTGTAAGTCCCCCATGTCAGGGAACTTATTGGTCAAAGGAGCAATTAACTGCTAGCTGTAATTAGATCTCAGAAGTGAACGAGAGAGAAAGAGTGTGTGTGTGTGTGTGTGTGTGTGTGTGTGTGTGTGTGTGTGTTTGGACAGAAAGAGAGAGGCTGTTATAATTTTCTTAATAGAATATATTTCAGATGAATGAAAATTCATTTAGCACATATGTCACACATATTTTTGTGTGCATTTCTATATTTGCTGCTTGTGCATGTGTGTGTGTGGTTTTTATAAATAAACTGTATGTTATTTCACTGCATTGTGCCAAGAGGACTGAATTATTGCAGGCAGAAGTAATGAGGGTAGCTCAGAAAATTGTAGAAACTGATGAGAAACTAGGCCCAGGGCATGCGGGGATGACTGTGACTCCAGGAATCTTAGAATGAACATTTATGGAGCAGATCAGTATGTTCAAATCAAATGATTCAGCTTCAGCAGCCTCTGTCTCCATGTGCTTCCCCTGAAGATTCCAGTTTGAGTTCCTTGGCTGAGTCAGAGGCCTACCCCAATAAGTAGGGTACAAGGTGCAGTGGAATGGAGATGGGCAGTTCCCCAATGGGAGGGAGAAGTTTTATTGCCAAGAGAAACAGAAAATATGCCGAGAGGCCAAAAACAAGTTTGAGTCTTCACTGAAATATCTGTCTTGCATTATTTTGCATCTTTTGCCGAATCCATGGACAGTAAGAAGAGAAAACTCAGGGGCAATGAGGAAAGATGAAAGCAGAAGTCAGGGGAGATGACCAGGGAGATGTGGGGTAGAGTGGGAGAAGAGACGGTTTTCTCACTGCTGTCCCTCAGCCCTGATTCTTGTGTCTTCTCATCACAGGCTCCACCACACCTGTGCTTGTGAAAGCTACTGTTACTTTCCTGAAAGCGTCTGTGAATCCTGCTGTCTTTGGCCTTTAAAGAGATCAACCAGAAGGAAACAAAAAAGTGCCTCACCTTGATTATTGTGCCTTCCTTTACCGGCTCCTCTGCTATAGACAGTTCTTGTGTTTTCTATTTCCCCTGTCAGTTTCTTGCCATAAAAGTGAAAGATGCCCACCCTCACCTCACCTCCCTCTTCCATGTTCCCTTGCGTGTGCCTATTGAATCTCCTCAAATGACAGTGGTTCCAGAATGTGTTCCCTTTCTTGGAGAAATTTAAAGCATGATGTGCAGTAATGTTCCTCTTGGGATTTCTAGACTGATGGCAGGAAATCTGGTGCATGGACTCCAGATTAAACATTTTGCAGCACTGATATTAGTGGGTATTTGAATTATGACTTCTCTGCATTACTTTTGCCTGTTAATTTTTGATTTTTTGTACTTATCTGGCAAGCTTTGAAAATTTTTCATTCTCAGAAGGAGTCTAAAGGAGGCCGAAAGCCAACACAAGGAACAATGTAACCTCAGGATCCCAAAGAGAGAAGCTTAAGTGGCCCATTGTGTGCACCAGAACTGTTGAGGGCCTTCTTGATTAACTCTGCTTGTACTTTCCTAATCTATTCACATGCTTTTCCCTTAACTGTCTAAGAGACTTGAGTTATTACTGTTAGAGATGGATGTTTCTATTGTTTCTATTTATTAATCATCTTGATGGAAAAGCTATAATGAAATATATATAATGCAATATATATAATGAAATATATATATATAATGAAATATATATATATAATGAAATCCCATACCTATGAGATCTTGAAGTTAGGTTGTGCTCTAATGTAATAAAGAGTTAGGGAGAGTTTAACAGCAGCTGTCTAGAGCTGAACCTGGATGACTCACTGCATGAGAAAGAAGGGAGCTCCATATGATTGCTTCTAACCCTATGTCTCAGGTTCTCTGTCCTAGGAGAAATAACCCTATTGATGCATTATCACCCAAAATAACTGCTGTATCAATATTAAAATGATGATTTATACTCTTTCTTGGTTGTGTCTGGTCTTTACTGGATTTATTCATTGGATCTGCATTGGATTCATTATCCTTTACCTTTCGTCCCAATTTTTCTGATGCCTCTACTGTTCACATTATGTTGTGTCTACATATCTTCTGTTGGAGGATGATTTTTTTCTCTTGTGTGAAACATGGGGCACTTATCATATTCTTAAATAGTTGCCTAATATTAGGAAAATGACTGAGTCTCTCAGAAACTAATAGCCCCATCTGTAAAACAGAGATTTAAACTAGAACTTTATCATGTGGCCGGTGCCGCTGCTCAATAGGCTAATCCTCCCCCTAGCGGTGCCAGCACACCGGGTTCTAGTCCCGGTTGGGGTGCCGGATTCTGTCCTGGTTGCCCCTCTTCCAGGCCATCTCTCTGCTATGGCCCGGGAGTGCAGTGGAGGATGGCCCAAGTGCTTGGGCCCTGCACCCACATGGGAGACCAGGAGAAGCACCTGGCTCCTGGTTTTGGATCAGTGTGGTGCGCCAGCCACAGCGCCCCAGCCACGGTGCCCTGGCCATGGTGGCCATTGGAGGGTGAACCAATGGCAAAGGAAGACCTTTCTCTCTGTCTCTCTCTCTCTCACTGTCAACTGCCTGTAAAAAAAAAAGAAAAAAAAAAGAACTTTAGCATGGCTTTTAGATTGAACACTCCAGAATTCTGAGCTGAATCTTGATATATTTCACTCAGATAGTGTAGGGTCCAGACTAAAGTTTCCTTAAGCTGTTGTGTGAAATGGTATTGGAAGAACTTGTGAGACTTTCATGGTGGAGTCTTTTCTGGGTCT
This sequence comes from Sylvilagus floridanus, assembly GCA_949820135.1. NCBI lineage: Eukaryota > Metazoa > Chordata > Mammalia > Lagomorpha > Leporidae > Sylvilagus > Sylvilagus floridanus. The sequence goes on along the minus strand of OX463224.1, from coordinate 15,811,741 downwards.
TTTTCCAAGTTAGTTTATAGCTAAATGTGACCTGTGGAATGGGACTAGAGTATCACCTGCCAGCTTGTTAGAAATGCAAAATTTTAAGCAAAATAGCTACTATAGGATCAAAGCCTACATTTCAACAAGGCTCCCAGGCAGTTTGCATACTCATTGAAGTTTGAGAAATGAGTGCTTACCATTTTCATAAACTGGGCTTGGATCTAAGCCTGCTATTTAGACAAGTCATACCTATGTACTATCAGAAGAAAAAGTTTCCTAAGGATGATGAAACTTACAGAATCACCTTCTGTGCACAAAAGACATAACTTTACATTTATTATGCAAAACATTTATTAATCACTTCTTCTTTTTTCACCTTCCAGCTTCCATACTAGGCTTTAGCTTGAGAATTTACTACAAGGCCTGCTAAGCAAAAACAAACAAACAAACAAACAAAACAACACACACATACAAAATTAAACATTGAAACATCAATATGTTGGGGTAAGAGTTTGGCCTATTCCTAGAGGTTAAGATGCTACTTGGGATACACATACTCTATATCTGAGTACCTGGGATCAAGTCCCAGATTCACTCCCAATGCCACCTTCCTACTGATGTGCACCCTGGGAGGCAGTAGGTAACAGCTCGAGCACTCCCCTGCCACTCACAGGGGAGATCTGGACTGTTTCTGGCTCCTGGTTTTGGCTGGGTCCAGTCCTGGTATTTGCAGCCATTTTGGGAGTGAACCAGTAGACAGGAGGGCTTTTCTCTCCCTCTCTCTCTCTCTCTCTTTCTCCCTCTCAAATAAATTTGATTTTTTTCCATTAAAATATAGAACCAACCACTATTTTAAATAACATATTCTTATTTTTCCATTTGAGCTTCCACATGATGAAATGTGCTGGATACTATGAATTCTTCCTACTGAAACAGGTGGTTTCAATACAAGTAGTATTTTGACACATTTTTTGAAACCCCTTTTCAAAGTTGATACTTTGAGCTTTGGAAAAACATAATGGACCAGCTGTGCTTTCAGAAACTGATGGTCCAAGCAAGCAGCCCTGGAAAGAAATTTTTCTCATCTGATGTTTACTCTCACCCTAGGCTTGTTTCCTGACTGCTGTAAACTCAGCCTGAAGACAGACGTCAATTCACATACTCTTAGGGTTCTCCCATCCAGAGGGATCACAGGGGCCCTGGTGAAGGATTCCCTCTTCTACATAAATGTATTAATGAAATCCATTGCCTATCCTCCCCAACTCCTACACAGCACATCATGGGTCATTTAATGTCTGCTATCCTTTCCTCCTAGCCACTGACTTTTGGCCTACACAACTGGAATATTTGCATTTTTATTTAGTGAGCTACAGATGGCCCATGGAGAAGTTTATGAGGGAAACCCAGAAGTTCCTCTTTAGTTACAGTAAGTTTCAGTTGTGTGTTAGGCACCTATGTGGACATGGGTAAGAAATTGGATACATAATTTTGAAGTTAAGAGTAAAAATCTGGGCTAGCAATATGAAGAGTGGGTGGAATTTCAAATTTTTACAATGAATGAGAAAATAATGGGAGTGAATCTACTGTTAAGAGTTTTCATTATCAAATTCTGGGATATTCTAGCATTCAAACATCAGGATAATGTGATGAAAAGAGATGGAGATAAAAGCACATTAGGGAATAATTGTGATTACCTTATATGGTCTCTGAAAGTGAAGTGACTTTTAAAAATAGTTTGTTATTTTTTGAGATAACATTTTAAATTTACATTATATTCAAATGCTTGTTTGTGCCTCTAAATAAAGAGTTCAACAAATAAAAAGTAAAAAGACCTTATGCCAGCAGGAAAATAGGCAAGGGCTATACAGAATAATCAAAGAAAAAGATACTTCACTCATATAAAGTAAACTTTAAAATAGCCACTCAATCATTAAAGCTATAATAGGGTATAATTTATCAATTTGTTTGACAAATACTTAAAATTTCACAAAACACTGCATTTGCAGCAACATGGAAATATATATGGAAGCTAAATATCAAAAAAAGGTGATGAAATTGATTACAAAATTTGTCAACATGGAAATTGTGAGTGAACTGAAAGAATTATTTTAGTGAAGTCAGTGTGGTGGCCAGATTTGAGTGAGTTAAATAGGACAGTCAATAATATATCCAAGAATACTTATTGAGTGCCCACTATGTACCAAATATTCTTCTAGGTGTTAGGGATATATTGTTGAACCACAAAACCCTAATGCTCATGCATCCTGGTGGAGGAAACAAGACAAAGTTACATAAGTAAAATATAGGGCTTCTGCATGATATGTACAAAACCATAAAGGGAAACAATAGATTCTGGCATGTTGTGTAAACTTGCCTCACTGCTCCAAGAGTGTTATAGGAATTAAAGTTCAGAACATAAAAAAAAGATGTTCTAAAACCAAGCAAGTTCTTAGTGGGTACAATATGTGTAGTAATCAAGCATGTAAAGTCTTCAAAAGTTTGAATTACATACTACGAAAATTTCATACATGTAAATTTCAAAGTTTTTTGCATCAAAATGAACTTTCAATTCCATTTTCCATAAGTTTTTGAAAGTAACCTATACAAGCTGATATTGGTGCTGTGGTTATGAGCTTGGAGTAAAGAGATGGGAATAGCTTTACCAAATGCACATAGAATTCTAGGGTTGCCATTCATTTCTGCCAATAATGAAGATGCAGGGTGAAATAAGGAAGGTGACAGTCTTATTAATGCTTATCGGCTTCTGCTCTACTGCTACTCATAGTGAATGGGAAAAAGAAAGGGGTTCTTTCATAGCATAGGGAACTCTTGGATCTCTCCTAGTCTTCCACAAAAAAATTAGAAGATAAATAGAGGATCATAGAGTCCATATGAACAACTGTGTGTGGGTGTGAGCTCATGTATGCTACCCTGTAAAGGAGAAAAGGTTTGAGTAAAAGAAGCATTCATTAATGATGGACAAAAACAGTAGTTACAAGGGAAAGGAGGGACAGCTATTGGACTGGTGTCCTTAAAATGGTATGATCCAGAAATTACAATTTAGTGTGATAAATTCTAAGTAAGGGAAATACTTGATCAGAGCCCTATCTGGAATAAATTTTACCTTTACCTTAAAGAAAATTTTAAACTGTAAACTGAAAGATATTAGCTAGGACACAATGATTAAACTAATTTCAACACTAAATCAATTTGGTCGGTACACAAATTGGAGAGGCAGGCTTTGGCAATGAGCCAGCAGAATTCAATCCCAGCAACAAGAAGAGTCACCCTTTCCCTGACTCATTCATCTTTGAATAGACATTAGGCTGCTTCTGCTTCTTGGCTATTGTGATTAACTGTGCTGCAATGAGCATGGGAGGGCAGATCTCCCTTTGAGTTCCTAATCTCAGTTCCTTTGGATATATGCCCAGAAATGAAGTGGTTGAATAAAATGACAGCTCTGCAAGTTAACATTTAGAGTGCCATTAATCTAAATACATTGAGAACACCAGCTACTTAGGAAACAGTGGTAAGTATCCTTCCAGCATGAGAAGAATGAACTGTGTTCTGCCTCCTGGCTTGACCACTGTCTCCCTGGCAGGACCTCCCCTGGGTTTCACACCTGACTGCTCACCTCCTGACACTTAATAACTGCTTCAAGAGGACTTGCTTTTTTGTTTGTTTGTTTCATAAATAATAATGTTTCAAAAATGTACAAAAGCAAAGGGAAGAATATTTAACTGCTGAACAGGAGTAAAAGCTGTTGAGATTTTGGTATATAATCTTCCATTTTTTGTATGTGTGTTCATAATTTTTAACTTTTTTGCCAAATAAAGTCATTTGCTCCCTACATGTAACCATCCTTTTCTTGGGCTCTTATTTTCCTGTGTCATTAAATGATTTGGTCAAACCTGTAAGAAAAAAAAGCCATATATCTTTGTACACATTTGCCTGCATTCTTTTTTGTGTTCCACATATGTGTTTACTTTATGTATATTTAATAATTTATGCCTTTAAATGAGGTTATAAAATTAATTTATAATTGAGAAAGTTACAGACAAAACTTACTGAATCCTCATGTGTTCCCAGCATTGTTTACAGAGCTTTCCTTTTCTCTCTCTCTCTCTCTCTGTCTCTTTTGGAAAGTAAACTTATGCTTGTATTAAGAAATGCTTTTTCTTTATAAAGATTTATTTATTTATTTGAAAAACTTAAATAAAAATAGACATTTATATAAATTAATTATGTCATATGTAAAACTTAGAATTAACTAACTTTATGTTCACATAACTTCAGTTAATTTTAATAAATAAGAATATTTTGTTCATAAAAATGTATACATTTTCAAAATTGTCAGCATTAAATACAATATAGATGGACATAGAAAGACAAATATCAAATGTCTGTATCAGTATTACTGTGAATATAGTTTTATCAAACTTTGTTTTATACCTTTGTCAAACCAGTGATTAAGAATGTTTACTACTATAGTTTTAGTTATTTGCAATTACTTCAATTACTTTAAAATTCACTGTATATTGGTGAAATGGTCTTCTTTCCATTTGATTATTGTTTTTAGTCCTTGTCTATATTCCCACTAAACTAGAGTCTGTTTTTTATTTGTTGATATCTTTGTTTGGTGGAACATTGTTTGACTGCAATATAAATTAAAAAATATTATCTCAAAAGCCAAAGAAAGAAAGAGAGGGAGGCAGAGAAGGGCAGGAAGGGAGCAAATACCATTATATTCATAGAATTTTATCTATGAACTGTATTGGATCTGTTAAAAAATTAAAAATAAGTGATAACTTCATATAAGAAAAGAATGGAATTTGTGATGGTAACTGCAAATCTACATTATATTATTTTACTTAAAAAATGTTTAAATATTGCATCAGTAATACAATATTTCTAAAAAATATACAGGCTACTTTTACTCTACCATGAAGTTACTACTCTAAGAAATTGGCATTATCTATGTTACATTTGTCAACAGGAAAAATAAGCAAAGAAGAAAGCTAGTTTTGTTCAATGTTATATGAGGGGTCTTCAACAAATTCACAGAAGTGCATATTATTAAAAAATACTACATGTGGGTATCAAAAATTTTTACACTTAAAATAAATTCTAACTTTTATAGTATATCCACGCAGGATGCAACATCTGTTTGACAAGAATATGTATCAGAGCAACATGAATTCTGCTAAAATTGAAAAAATAACAAACATCAAATTTACAATAGAGGTCAGGTGAACAATGGTAAAATCACATATGCTTTTTGAGAAGTTTATTAGTACAATGTCCCCAAGGAAATCAGTGGTTTACAAATGGACAACTCATTTAAAAAAGAGGTAAGACAATGCTGACTATAGAGAACACAGCAGCAGGCCATCCACCATTTGTCAGGGTGAAATTAATGTTCTCCATTCACTAATTGAGGGTTGATGATTACCAGTAATAATGTATAGGAATGAAATTGGCAATTTGAGAGTTGATGATTGTTTTACAGCCCTTGTCTCTATTGTTGAGGAACAGTGAATTTTTTTCCTCATAATATTTGTTGAACTCTTTACATAGCATAGTGTTAATCTTACAAGTATAAAGTATACTGAAAATAGATCTTTGTAAAAACTAACATAGGAACAGAAGAGAGAGGAGAAGAGTGGGAGGGTGGGCAGGAGGGAGGGTAGGGTGAGAAGAACTACTATGTTCCTCAATCTGTATACAAGAAATGCATGAAATTTGTATGCTTCAAATAAAATTTATTTAAAAAGGATAAAATTAAATTTAGGTGTTAGCAATAGCATTTTCCAAATCCTGAAATGATACATCAGTCCCTTCTAACTCAACTGAGGAAACTAGGAAAAATAAATGAATTGGCATTAAAAAAAAAAAAAACAGCCCTCATCATCAATATTTCAATTGGTTCAGCTTCCATAATTCTGACTGAAAAAGTTGATTAACTTTCCCATGATGAGTTCCAAAACTGCTCCGGATAAGCTGCAGAAAAGAGCAGTTTTCACTGGAAATTGTCAACATGTAGAATCAAGACCCTGGAGTATTTTTTTTTTTTTCAAATAATTAGAGCTGGAAATAAAGTATGACTTTACCAGTGTTGTCCTGAAGATAAAGTGGAGTCTTTTTTTTCTTATTTTTCCTTTTTTTTTTTCTTTTTCTTTTTTTGACAGGCAGAGTTAGACAGTGAGAGAGAGAAAGAGAGAAAGGTCGTCCTTTTTCTGTTGGTTCACCCCTCAAGTGGCTGCTGTGGCCAGTGCCTTGCTGCCCGTGCGCTGCGCCGATCTGAAGCCAGGAGCCAGGTGCCTCTCCTGGGTGCAGGGCCCAAGCACTTGGGCCATAGCAGAGAGCTGGACTGGAAGAGGAGCCACTAAGACAGAATCCGGCGCCCCAACTGGGACTAGAGCCCTGGGTGCTGGCACCGCAGGCGGAGGATTAGCGTGGCCAAAGTGCAGTCTTTACAATGACTAGTGAGATGTGAGAGTGGTACAAACCAAAGCAGATTGGTCAAGAGTAAATGACGGTGTTTTCTTGGAATACTCCAGGCATTGCTTGATTTCTGGAGGCTCAAGGAGTGGTAACATCAGCTTGTTTTAAAGACGTCTTGAGAAAGTTAGCCAAAGGTTGGCAGAAAGATGCACAGAGAAACTTCACAGGAGGGTCCTTCATGACAGTGTTCCTTCCAGTGTTCCTCCTCCTTTGTTGCCCCAAATGAGAGCAAGGAGAAATCAATAGGCATCCCCCTTATGGTCTTTAATTGGCTCTTTTGACTTCTTTTTGTTTCCTAATTCTTATACAAAAATCCTTAAACACACCCTCTTTTCTACATTTAATAATATAAACAGGATAGAATTCACATAATTAAATTCCCAGGGGTCTCAATTCTTTCAGAAAGGACTAAACGACAGGCATATCATCAATTAGAAAAGTGTTTTTAATTCCATGAAGCTTATGCTGAAAGATAAAATTTCTATTTTTTAAATTCTGGTCTTTTAATTCCATTTTACATGAACTTCTTTAATCTACTCGTATTAATAACTTCTTAATTGGAAATTTATAGTTGAAAATTATATGGGGGTTCACCATCATAGCTCCATTTATTTGAATTATGAGGACAAGTTTAATAAAACTAGATTTATTTTCTTTAATACAACCTTATTTTTGTTGCAATAAATAGAAGTGACTATAAAAATATTGCGTTTAAGTAGAAAACCATAGTGTACTTAGTACCAATGACTAGTCTGTTCATTGTTTTTGAGGCTTTGTTGTCTACCTGTAAGTTGTATTGAGTTCTGAATTCTTCTAGTTTTACCATGAACTAAAACTTCCATTTTCTCATACACTGAAGTTAAAACTGGATGAGTATATATAAACTTCAGAAAAATCACTGACACAAATCATGCCTACTAGTGTGTGTGTGTGTGTGTGTGTGTGTGTGTGTGTGGTTCATTTAGAGGGTTCACCAAGAACACCTGATGACATAACCAAAGACACTCAAACCCTCTAGCAGGATCTGAGACATGGTCCTGTCTTTTAGTCAATTTGTAAAAGTTTATTTTCCATGGCACAAACAGATAAAGGTTAGGTAAGGGAAAAACTTTTAGGAAACACCAAATATAAGAGATGCAGGACAGTGTCTCGGCAAAAGAAAAGACCCATTCATGATGGATGATAGATGATGATTAGATAATTAGATGGATACATAGATAGTTAGATAGACTCTATCTATCAAATGAGAAATGGCAATTGTTATCTTAGCACCTGCTCTACTTCATCTGATTCCATGGCTGGACCTGTATTTGTACCTGCTGGGGATCTGACTCATATTCTAGCAGACTACAGGCTTTGTAGTGGCAGTGGGAATCAGATTAAACTATGGGAATTAATGATGACTGAATATACCCAGTTACTCAATAAAATCTCCAGGGATTCACATCCCTGAAAGTACTTTCATTTCCAACTCTCTTCAATAAAAATGTGGAAACAAGTTTTATAATTTTTAGTTTTATATGCATTGCATTAACTTTTTCATTAGATGAATCACATCTCCTCCACAGAACTCACTAAAGTTTCAGGAAACCATGAACTTTTCCACCAGGAAAAAGAATCATGGAAGAAAGGAAGGAAGGAAGAAAGAAAAGAAGAAAGGAAGGAAAGAAGAAAGGAAGGAGGGAAGAAGTAACTTAGAAATTTGTGAACAAAAAAATAGCCACCATCCTATTATTTTCCATTTTTCATTGACAGTCCAATTATTCTCCAATGAGTTATTGTGAGTAAACAGAGACTTATGATTAATAATTCACCTCAGACTCCACTTTTGTGAACAAGGAGGCACCTGTCACTGGATCAAGAATACCTAGGCTTAGCCTTGCTATTTATAATCAAAAAGCTTTGATGAGTGATTAGAGGAGAATATAGTTGTTGCTGGAACATCTCAGTGATTAACCTGAATGTCTAGAATAGAGAAAAAAGAATTGCATGAGGCAGGCAAGGACGAAGCAAAGATGATGAAAATATAATGCAAATTTCCATACAAATTATATCATGACAAGAGATCTATTTTAAGAAATATATTGAGCTTTCCAGTGGGACTTGTTTCCTGAGAAATACACAATGAGATGAACAGGCTTCTCTCTTGAGGCTGTAGTCTGATCAGGGAAGACGAGCTGAAAACAGTAGTATCTATGAGGGAATACAGATGACTTTTCCAAATCTCTATCATGAATCTTTTAATAACTCTCTTCTCATACAGTGACAGCAGCTGTCTGAATGGAGTCATTTAGGCAAGTGCTGAGGAGTAACTGGAAAGGGAGCTAAACTTGGGAATGTCTGGGCTCCTCACTGTCTATCTTTAGGAAAGTCTCAATTGCCCTGAGATCCAATGTCCTTATTTGTAAAATGGGATTAAGGAGAAGTACCTTACACAGTTTTTGATAATTGATTAAAGCAATATAAGTATGTTTTGGAAAACTAGAGCAATGGAAAATGTTAGATGCTATTAGTTATGAATGAGTATTTGAAAATCAGAATTAGTAATGAACTTATTTTTCTTCAAAACTCAATGGAACTTTCAAAGGCCATCTCTGGATGTGACATGGCTCCACTATTAATCAACTTTTACCTAGGTTAAATAACTTGAATTTGTTGAGACTATATTTTCTACATATGAAAATTGGGAAATTTCTTATGGTAAGAATTGAAAGAGATAATACACACAGAGCCCTCAACACAATTCCAGTATATAACAAATGCATGGTAAATGAGTGATAGAGAGAGAGGGAAAAACAGAGAGAGATGGTAATCGTCCATCTTCTGTTTCTTCCCCAAATGCCTACAACCACCAAGGTGCACTTGCAGGAAGTTGGATCAGAAACAGATATGGGACTCAGTATGGGAAGTGGACACCTCCAGCTGACATTTAACTCACTTCACCACAATATCTACCCCCCCCCCAATGTTAGCCATAGTAGAACTGTGCTCCATGCACTATGACATCCCAACAGGTCATTCCTATCCTGCCAGGCCTTGTCTGAGCAACTCCTAGATCCCGTCTTAGCATGTGTTTGTTTCCTCTCTTTAGGAATATCTCAACAATGGCCTGTACATTATAATACTTTTATAACTACTATAGGCATGTTCATAATAGTTTTTGCTATAGGGGTTTGTTGAATTGCATTGTTGGTTTAAAGCTCCAGTTTTATTGCACCAGGACAGTTTCATTGAAAACTTCCATGTTATAAACATAATCAAGTAATTCCAGAATTATAAAGAATTTAAGTGACTCAAGTTTTCATTTATTGAGACTATCTTTAATGGTATACCTGAAAGATGCTTCTTTTCATGTCTTCATGAACACAGTACTTCCTTGACATGGAGAAAATTACATCTTAAGGTTGCTAAATTCATTAACATACATTTTAAAATCACTAAACTGTTCCTTTCCATGATGAAAACAAATCTGTGTTTCATCTTGTTTGCACATGATCCTAGGGTCTCTGCATGGAACAACTCCTATCAAGTCTACCTACCAGTTCTGCAGACATGCATAAGAAGACCACATCACATCTCTCCTTTCTTTAAGTGAAAAGCCCAAATCTCGGGGAAGGTATTTGACTATTAATTAAAATGTCTGCATCCCACAACACAGTACCTGGGTTCAATATCTGCCTCTTGCATCTGACTCCAGTTTTCCACTAATGCAGACCCTGGAGACAGTAGTGATGGCTTAAGTAATTGGATTCCTACTACCTATGTGGGAAGCCAAGAGTGAGTTCCTAGATCCTAGCTTCAGTCTTGTCTAGCCTGGCTATCATAGACATTTTGGGAGGTGAATCAGCAGATGGGAGTTCCCTCTGTCTATCTCAATCTATCTCAAATAAACAAACACCCATATCTCTGGAACATATCATAGTACTGTACTGAAAAACATTGGCTTGATATAAAGGGTCTCAGCTTAGTTACTTTCTAATTGCCTAATATTTAAGTTATCTAATATGTTTTAAGTTTCTTTGACAGATAATATAGCACTACTTCATAAAACTTCCTTAGAAGTTTAAGTGTAATTTTTAATTAAAATTTTAACATGAGCACTTATCATGTGGTAAAATCTCACAATGAATTAACAGTATTAGTTATTTAGTGAATCATTCTTTTTAGAAGGGTCGCAGATTCTTTATATATACTGGTCATTTATGAACATTTCTCTTATGTAAATGTCCCTCTTTGGGAATAATGACCTATGGATATATAATGATAGTAGATGCATAATAAATATTTAGTAAGTAATTAGTTTTCCATCATGAATAGTGATGGTTATTAGATTTTCAGGAAACTATATAGTCACATGGGTTACAAATAATTTAAAAAGCATTGAGACTAATGACATCACAAGCAAAAGCTTGAATGCTTTAAAGGAAAGCAAAATAAGCAAAAAGATAGCTTTGAGCCTCTTCTACCAGGCATACAATCTAGGACGAGCATACTTCTGATTTATAGCATACCTTTCTGGTGATATCACTACTATTATTCCATGATTGCATAATGAATAAAGTTGACAAACTAATTGCTCCCTCAGAGCTATCACTGAACTCTATGTAGGGCTTAAAGGGATCTGAAATAAAACAACTCCTAAGAGAAATCCATAGAGAGTGAGTACGTGCAGGTCTCCTCTGTACAAGCCCTACACGACTCAGTTCTAGGAAGAGCTCCTCTGGATGGAACACACTATGTCTGCTCAGAAACAATAAATGTGAAGTCTGGTTCCTTTGGTAAACATGGTTATGTTCCCTGAGGGATGGAGTGAGTATTCCAAGTTTTGCCTGGGCCTCTTTGTTAGCCTCTGCCCCAGAATATTTCAAAAATACTGACCCAAGATTTTGAAACAATATGTATGCATTAAATGAAGTAAGTGTGTGTGTGTGTGTATTGTTATTACTGTTTGATTAATGAGTGGAAGATATTTCTGTGTCTTCTAGCTGCCATGTGATGCTCTTCAGTTGTGTAACCTAACTTGCTAGTTAAGTTCTTTGCCTTTCTTCTACATGAGTAATTATAGTTATTGCTTCCTCACAGTCCCATGAATTTGATGCTATTATTTCTTTTGATTAATATTTCAGAGTTGCCATAAGTCCCAGAATAATCAGTATCATCACTTTAGAGTTGGGGATCATAGACTGTGAAAGTCTTGTCTATTCAATAGTATTATTTAAGAAAACATTCATTTGGCATTAATTGCAGAAAATCAATATTAAAGGAAGGTACTTAAAGAACTACATTGTAGATATATAAAATAAAGAAAACATTAAACCTGCGATTATAATGTAAATCGAAATATTATTGCAAAAATCAGTATTCTTATTAACCATTCTAATTTTTTTACACATTTTTGTCTTATTTTTCAGAAGGAAATGAACAGTGGGAGTTTGTCATTTAAAGACATCATGGCAGTTCAAACATAAATGCACTCAAAGAGAATAAAATTATGGTAAAAAAAGAAAAAACTACCAGCTTGAGAACATTTTCAGTATGTTCCTGATCTTTTCATAGAGGACAACCACCTATATTTGCAAAACATTCCTTCCAAGAGCTGGAGAGACTGTGCCTCTAAAATAGGCTTTTCTTAACAACCTGTAGATTTTTCTCTTCCAGACATATGAGCAGGTTGGTGCTTGTTAAAAAATAGCCAAAGTATTTGTCAGCATAAAGCTTGACAATTTGATGTTGAGTTCCTACTTTGTGTCTTGGGTTCCTTTTAAGGGCTGGTTTTCTCACAGCTATGAGGAATATCTCAATGGTGGCAGAATTTATCCTGCTGGGCATCCCACACACAGAGGGTCTGGAGACCATGCTGTTTGTCCTGTTTTTGTCCTTCTACATCTTCACCCTTCTGGGGAACTTGCTCATCCTACTAGCAATTGTTTCCTCCACTCGGCTTCACACTCCTATGTACTTCTTCCTGTGCAAGTTGTCCATTTTTGATATATTTTTCCCTTCTGTGAGTTCCCCCAAGATGCTGTTCTACCTCTCAGGGAACAGCCGCACCATCTCCTATGCAGGATGTGTGTCCCAGCTCTTCTTCTACCATTTCCTGGGCTGCACTGAGTGTTTCCTGTACACCGTGATGGCCTACGACCGCTTTGTTGCCATATGTTACCCTCTGCGATACACGGTCATCATGAGTCACAGAGTGTGTGCCATCCTGGCCACTGGGACCTCATTGTTTGGCTGTGTTCAGGCCACCTTTCTAACCACTCTCACCTTCCAACTGCCCTACTGCGGCCCCAATGATGTGGACTATTACTTCTGTGATATCCCAGTGATGCTGAAGCTGGCTTGTGCAGATACCTCATCCCTGGAGATGGTGGGGTTCATCAGCGTGGGCCTCATGCCCCTCAGCTGCTTCCTTCTCATCCTCACCTCCTACAGTCACATTGTCTTCTCCATCCTGAAGATCCGCTCTGCAGAGGGCCGACGCCGTGCCTTCTCCACCTGCAGTGCCCACCTCACGGCCATCCTGCTTTTCTACATGCCAGTGGTCCTCATCTACCTAAGGCCAACACCAAGCCCCTCGCTGGATGCAACCGTTCAGGTTCTGAATAACCTGGTGACCCCCATGCTGAACCCCTTGATCTACAGCCTTAGGAATAAGGAGGTGAAATCATCACTAAGGCAGGTCCTGCATCAGCTGGGCTTTCTTCCTGAGAAGTTGTAAAGAGAGACCAACCACACCTCATAGCTTGTATCGCATCTTTATTTGATTCTCAAAGATATTTTTGAATTTGAGCACCCAGGTATTATTACCTCTGTTTGTAGGGACCAAGATGGAAGAGTAAAAGTGACTTGTCCAATGATGCACACCGTGAAGAGCAAGACAAAGACTCCAGGACTGCTTTTCTGACTCCAGGACTTGTGTTCTCTGTGCATATTATAATATTCATGTGGGAAGGAGGGAACTCTTCGCAGCATGCAAAACAACCCAGAGCTTCTGCTTCTCAATCTTTATTTTCTGCATCCTCCTTCATCTCCTTCAATCCTTTTCCCTCTTGTACTGGCCCTCTTTCTGCTTGGCTGTAGTGATTCACCCTCAAATACTCACATTGGATTAAGCTCCTGTTATACGAATACAATAATTGTCGAGAAAGCACCAGAGGTACCTCTTTGTGGCTCCCAAGAACATACAATTACTTCTGAATTTTACATAAATTGTATAAACAGGAAGACTTCTGGCTCAGACAGGAGGCACGTGTCTTAGGGGTGAGGCCAAAATACCCTAGTTCTGTGTGACTTACTAGCCTTGCCTGTGAGTATTAGTCCTGGAGTCAGGCCCTGACTGTGAATATGCAGCACTTGTAAAAGAGAGGGCAGAAAAGTGAACTCACGGAAAGGTAACTGTGCTGTGATTTCCTGTTAGAAAACTGGACTGTTTTCTTTTTCTTGCTCAGTACAACCAGGAGGCAATGAGGGATGAGTCCAAGCTGTTGTTTGGTCTTTGGCTTCTCTGTTTACTGAAATCATGTGATTTGGGCTCATGTTCCCACATTTGCTAATAAGCAATAATTTATCCTGGATAAAATGCTTAGAATGAGAACTGCGCTATCCAGTGAATTACTGTGTTCATGACTGAGTGCATTCAGAATCCTTCTCACACCTGAGATACATGGCTGCTGTGATGTTTCTTCCCACAGCGATGCAGAGAGGACTGGACAAAGGGGAGAGGGTGATCAAGAGGAAGTCAGAGGTTAAAGGCGATGTTTTCCTCCTGAGCTCACCTTTCAAACTCACAGCAGCCAAGGGACGTGTTGGACCCAACCAGCAGTGCTGTGTCTGTGGCTCCAACCAGTGGGGTGAGCCAGTACACGCTCCAGGAAGAGAGACAGGCTTTTTTCCCTTAAGCTCCTAAAACCCCCTCAGTGCTATTTTTTAGCAAATAAGAGCCTAAACAGGAAGCTGCAAATATATCTCCAATTGCGTCACTTTTAGTGTATGCCAAGCTCTTCTCAAGCCTCTCCGTGTCCACTTTCAATTTCCTGCTTATAGCTGCTCAGAACAAAAACACAACTGCTGAGAATAAAATACAGAATTAGACTCCTTTTTCTTTTAACATTTATTAGCAATAATTGTGATCTGTGTGTGTGTGTGTAACATAAACACATTGCATACTGATCAAGGTAAGTTAATATTTCCCCTTCTTTGAAATTATGTTAGGATTAGAGGTTTAGAAATTCTTTCTACTCCTTTCTTCTATTTGTTTATACAATATCTTCTAGGATGTTGTGAACTACAGTCTCCCCCATTATGCTGTGTAACGCTAGGAACGTAATCCTCTGATCCAACTATGATTTAGTACATATTGTCCAACTTCCTCTGTCTACTCCTGCTAACCTCTAGTAAGCACCATTCTGTGTTCAGATTGAGTTTTTTTAACTCCCACAAATGAGGAGAATATGCAGTATTTCTCTCAGTGTCTGGCTTACTTCATTTAACATGATGACATCCAGTTTCACCCATCTTGCTGCAAACGACAAAATTACATTATTCTTTCTTTTTTTTTATAAAGCTTTTATTTAAAAAATATAAATTTCCGAAGTACAGCTTATGGATTACAATGGCTCCCCCCCCAAATAACTTCCCTCCCTCCCGCTACCCTCCCCTCTCCCGCTCCCTCTCCCCTTCTGTTCACATCAAGATTCATTTTCAATTCTCTTTGTACACAGAAGATCAGTTTAGTACATATTACGTAAAGATTTCAGCAGTTTGCCCTCACATAGAGACACAAACTGTAAATACTGTTGGAGTACTAGTTATAGTATTAATTCACAATGTACAGCACATTAAAGACAGAGATCCTACATGATTTTTTTTCAAAGAATTGATTAATTATCTATGCAATTTCCAGTTTAACACCAAGTTTTTTTTAATCATTTGCTATTATCTTTATACACAGAAGATCGATTTAATATATACTATGTAAAGATTTCATCAGTTTGCACCCACACAGAAACACAAAGTGTAAAAATACTGTTTCAGTACTAGTAATAGCATTATTTCACATTGGATAACACATTAAGGACAGATCCCTCATGAGACGTAAGTACACAGTGACTCCTGAAGTTGATTTAACAATTTGACACTCTTGTTTATGGCGTCAGCAATCTCCCTAAGCTCTAGTCATGAGTTGCCGAGGCTATGGAAGCCTTTAGTGTTCGCCGACTTCGATCTTAATCCGACAGGGTCATAATCAAAGTGGAAGTTCTCTCCTCCCTTCAGAGAAAGGTACCTCCTTCTTAGATGGCCCCGTTCTTTCCACTGGGATCTCACTTGCAGAGATCTTTCATTTAGGTCTTCTTTTTTTGTTTGTTTGTTTTTGTTTTTCAGAGTGTCTTAGCTTTCCATGCCTAAACTATTCTCATGGGCTCTTGAGCCAGATCCGAATGCCTTAAGGGCTGATTCTGAGGCCAGAGTGCTATTTAGGACATCTGCCATTCTATGAGTCTGCTGTGTATCTCGCTTCCCATGTTGGATCATTCTCTCCCTTTTTCATTCTATCAGTTAGTATTAGCAGACACTAGTCTTGTTTGTGTGAACCCTTTGACTCTTAGACCTATCAGTGTGATCAATTGTGAGCTGAAATTGATCACCTGGACTAATGAGATGGCCTTGGTACATGCCACCTTGATAGGAATGTATTGGAATCCCCTGGCACACTTCTAACTCCATCATTTGGGGCAGTTCCGATTGAGCATGTCCCAAATTGTACATCTCCTCCCTCTCTTATTCCCACTCTTATATTTCACAGGGATCACTTTTCAGTTAAAATTTAAACACCTACGGCTAATTGTGTGTTAGTTGCCAAATTCAACCCATAGTACTAGAACGAATACAAACAACAAAGGGAGATACTAATATGGGTAAAGATTTACATTGTACATCAACAGTTCAGACAGGAGCTGATCATGTCTTATTTTCTCATAGTGTTCATTTCGTTTCAACAGGTTTCCTCTTTGGTGCTCAGTTAATCATCACCAATCAGGGAAAACAAATGATATTTGTCTCTTTGGGACTGGCTTAATTCACGCAGCATGATGTTTTCCAGATCCCTCCATTTTGTTGCAAATGATCAGATTTCATTGTTTTTGACTACTGTATAGTATTCTGTAGAGTACATGTCCCATAATTTCCTAATCCAGTCTACTGTTGATGGGCATTTGGGTTGGTTCCAGGTCTTAGCTATTGTGAACTGAGCTGCAATAAACATTAGTGTGCAGACGGCTTTTTGGTTTTCCAATTTAATTTCCTTTGGGTAAATTCCAAGGAGTGGGATGGCTGGGTTGTATGGTAGGGTTATATTCATGTTTCTGAGGAGTCTCCAGACTGACTTCCATAGTGGTTTGACCAGTTTGCATTCCCACCAACAGTGGATTAGTGTCCCTTTTTCCCTACATCCTCTCCAGCATCTATTGTTGGTAGATTTCTGAATGTGAGCCATTCTGACCGGGGTGAGGTGAAACCTCATTGTGGTCTTGATTTGCATTTCCCTGATTGCCAGTGATCTTGAGCATTTTTTCATGTGTCTGTTGGCCATTTGGATTTCCTCTTTGGAAAAATGTCTATTGAGGTCCTTAGCCCATCTCTTAAGTGGGTTGTTTGTTTTAATGTTGTGTTGTTTCTTGATTTCATTGTAGATTCTCGTTATCAGCCCTTTATCTGTTGCATAGTTTGCAAATATTTTTTCCCATTCTGAAGTTTGCCTATTCACTTTCCTGACTGTTTCTTTTGCAGTACAGAAACTTCTCAGTTTGATGCGATCCCAATAGTTAATTTTGGCTTTGAGTGCTTGTGCTTTTGGGGTATTTTCCAAGAAGTCTTTGCCAGTACCTATATCTTGCAGGGTTTCTCCTATGCTCTCCAGTAATTTGATGGTGTCGGGTCGTAGGTTTAGGTTTTTAATCCATGTTGAATGAATTTTTGTGTAAGGTGTAAGGTAGGGGTCTTGCTTCATGATTCTGCAGGTGGAAATTTAGTTTTCCCAGCACCATTTGTTAAATAGACTGTCTTTACTCCAGGGGTTAGTTTTGGGTCCTTGATCAAATATAAGTTGGCTGTAGATGTTTGGATTGATTTCAGGTGTTTCTATTCTGTTGCATT
The DNA here is from genome assembly GCA_949820135.1 of Sylvilagus floridanus. Lineage (NCBI taxonomy): Eukaryota > Metazoa > Chordata > Mammalia > Lagomorpha > Leporidae > Sylvilagus > Sylvilagus floridanus. The sequence continues at coordinate 15,794,101 of OX463224.1, read as the reverse complement.
GGTCTATCCATCTGTTTCTGTACCAGTACCATGCTGTTTTGATTACAACTGCCCTGTAGTATGTCCTGAAATCTGGTATTGTGATGCCTCCAGCTTTGTTTTTGTTGTACAAGATTGCTTTAGCTATTCGAGGCCTCTTATTCCTCAATACGAATTTCAGCATCATTTTTTTCCAGATCTGAGAAGAAAGCCTTTGGTATCTTGATTTGGATTGCATTGAATCTGTAAATTGCTTTTGGGAGAATGGACATTTTGATGATATTTATTCTTCCAATCCATGAGCATGGGAGATTTCTCCATTTTTTGGTGTCATCTTCTATTTCTTTCTTTAAGGTTTTATAATTTTCGTCATAGAGATCTTTAACATCCTTGGTTAAGTTTATTCCAAGGTATTTGATTGTTTTTGTGGCTATTGTGAATGGGATTGATTTTAGCAGTTCTTCCTCAGCCGTGGCATTGCTTGTGTATATAAAGGCTGTTGATTTTTGTGCATTGATTTTATATCCTGCTACTTTGCCAAACTCTTCTATGAGTTCCAATAGTCTCTTAGTAGAGTTTTTTGGGTCCCCTAAATAAAGAATCATATCATCTGCAAAGAGGGATAGTTTGAGTTCTTCCTTCCCAATTTGTATCCCTTTGATTTCTTCTTCTTGCCTAATAGCTCTGGCTAAGACTTCCAGCACTATGTTGAATAGCAGTGGCGAGAGTGGGCATCACTGTTTGGTACCAGATCTCAGTGGGATTGCTTGCAGCTTTTCACCGTTCAATAGGATACTGGCCATGAGTTTTTCATAAATTGCTTTGATTGTATTGAGGAATGTGCCTTCTATACCCAGTTTGCTTAGGGTTTTCATCATGAAAGGATGTTGTATTTTATCAAATGCTTTCTCCGCGTCTATTGAAATAATCATATGGTTTTTCTTCTGCTGTCTGTTAATGTGGTGTATCACGTTGATTGTTTTGCGAATGTTGAACCATCCCTGCATACCAGGGATAAACCCCACTTGGTCTGGGTGGATGATCTTTCTGATGTGTTGTTGTATTCTATTGGCAAGAATTTTATTGAGGATTTTTGCATCTTTGTTCATCAGGGATATTGGTCTGTAATTCTCTTTCAATACTGCATCTTTTCCCGGTTTAGGAATTAAGGTGATGCTGGCTTCGTAGAAAGAATTTGGGAGGATTCCCTCTTTTTCGATTGTTCTGAATAGTTTGAGAAGGATTGGAGTTAGTTCTTCTTTAAATGTCTGGTAGAATTCAGCAGTGAATCCATCTGGTCCTGGGCTTTTCTTTGTTGGGAGGGCCTTTATTACTGTTTCAATTTCCGTCTCAGTTATGGGTCTGTTTATGTTTTCTATGTCTTCCTGGTTCAGTTTAGGTAGGTTGTATGTGTCCATGAATCTATCCATTTCTGATAGGTTTCCCTGTTTGCTGGCATACAAGTCCTTGTAGTAATTTCTGATGATTCTTTTGATTTCTGTGGTGTCTGTTGTTACGTTTCCTTTTTCGTCTTTGATATTATTAATTTGGGTCTTTTCTCTTCTTTTTTTAGTTAGTTGGGCCAATGGGTTGTCAATTTTGTTTATTTTTTCGAAAAACCAGCTCCTCGTTTGGCTGATTTTTTGTAATGTTTTTTTTGGATTCAATCCTGTTGATTTCTTCTCTGATTTTGATTATTTCTCTTCTACTAGCTTTGGGTCTGGTTTGTTGCTGTTTTTCTAGATCCTTGAGATGAACTGAAAGCTCATCTATTTGGTGCCTTTCCAATTTCTTGATGCAGGCACCTATTGATATAAATTTTCCTCTTAACACTGCTTTTGCTGTCTCCCATAGGTTTTGGTATGATGTGCTGTTATCTTCATTTACTTCCAGGAAATTTTTAATTTCTCTTTTGATTTCTTCTATGACCCATTGTTGATTCAGGAGCATGTTGTTCATTCTCCATGTGTTTGCATATGCTCTAGAGATTCCTGAGTTGCTAATTTCCAACTTCACTCCCTCATGGTCTGAGAAGTTGCATGGTATGATTCTTATTCTTTTGAATTTGCTGAGGCTTGCTTTATGGCCTAGTATGTGGTCAATCCTGGAGAAGGTTCCATGTATTGCTGAAAAGAATGTAAATTCTTTTTCTGTGGGATAAAAAGTTCTAAGATATCTGTTAGGTCCATTTGGGCTATAGTGTAGTTTAAATCTACTGTCTCCTTGTTAATCCTCTGTCTTGGTGATCTGTCTATCTCTGAGAGTGGAGTGTTGAAATCTCCCAGTACTATTGTATTGGGGTCTAAATCTCCCTTTAAGTCCCTTAACAGGTCTTTTAAATAGACCGGTGCCCGGTAATTAGGTGCGTATACATTGATAATCGTTATATCTTCCTGTTGAATGGATCCCTTAATCATTATATAGTGCCTCTCTTTGTCTCTCTTAATAGTTTTTGTGGTAAAATTTATGTTATCTGATATTAAGATGGCTACGCCCACTCTTTTTTCATTTCTGCTCGCATGGTATATATTTTTCCAACCTTTCACTTTGAGACTGTATGGATCTTTGTTGGAAAGATGTGTTTCTTGTAGGCAGCAAATAGCTGGGTTTTGTTCCCTCATCCAGTCAGTAAATCTTTGCCTTTTAATAGCACAGTTCAAACCATTCACATTCAATGTGACTATCGATTAGTAGTAACTTTGCCCTACCATTTGCCAAAGATTTTCTTATGTATGCTTTGAGTTTCCTATGATCTTTTGCTGTGAGATTTCCTTCCTTTAGCTTCTTTCAAATTGATGACCATGTTTCTGTGTTTCTGTGTGTAGCACATCTTTAAGGATCTTTTGCAGGGCTGGACGAGTGGCGACAAATTCTTTCAGTTTCTGTTTGCTTTGAAAGGATTTTATTTCACCTTCATTCACAAATGAGAGCTTTGCAGGGTATAATATTCTGGGCTGGCAGTTTTTCTCTCTTAGTACCTGGGCTATATCTCGCCATTCCCTCCTGGCTTTTAGGGTTTCAGATGAGAAATCTGCTGTGAGTCTGATTGGAGATCCTTTGAGGGTAATCTGACGTTTCTCTCTTGCGCATTTTAGGATCTTTTCTTTTCTGCTTCACTGTGGTGAGTTTAATTACAATGTGTCGTGGTGAGGATCTCTTTTGGTCATGTTTGTTAGGGGTTCTATGAGCTTCCTGTACTAGGATTTCTCTGTTCTTCTCCAAACCTGGGAAATTTTCTGCTAGTATCTCACCAAAAAGGCCTTCTAGTCCTTTCTCTCTCTCCATGCCTTCAGGAACTCCTAGAATCCGAATGTTAGGTTTTCTAATAGTATCCTGTAGATTCCCGACAATATTTTTTAGATTTCTAGTTTCCTCTTCTTGTCTTTGGTTTGACTGTTTCCTTTCCTGTTCTCTGTCTTCTAAGTCCGATATCCTCTCTTCTGCTTCACCCATCCTGGTTTTAAGGCTCTCTAGTGTGCTTGTCATGTGATCAATTGAATTCTTCACTTCATTAAGATTTTTTGTCACTATCGTAGCTTCTTGTTCTACTAGTTGCTTCGTTTCATTCTGATTCTTCCTTAATAATTCATTTTCGTGAGAGAGATTTTCTATCTTATCCATTAAAGATTTCTGTAGTTCAAGTATTTGTTTTTGTGAACTTCTTAATGTTCGTATCAATTTTTTGAGATCTGCTTCTTGCATCTCTTCTATCTCATCATCTTCATAATCTTGAATTGGGGTGTCTTTTTCATATGGGGTCATCATAGTGTCTTCCTTGCTCTTGTTAGGTCGGTGTCTGCTTTTGTTTGGCATTTCTCCACTCTGTCTCACCGGGTTGTCAATGTAACGGAGCTGTCTACAAGTTGGGATCCCTGGCTGCAGCACCCCCTCAGATTTATGCAGCTTCACTGCTTTAGAGGTGGGCGGGCTGCGCGAGGGCCTGCTTCCGAGGTGACCTGGTGTGCGCTGGCGGGCGGGGCGTGCTAGGGCCTGCTTCCGAGGTGACCGTGTGTGGGCAGGCGGGGCGCGCGAGGGCCTGCTTCCGGGGTGACCAGGTGCGGGCGGGCGAGGCGCGCTAGGGCCTGCTTCCGAGGCGACTGGGTGCGGGCGGGCGCGCGCGCCTGCTTTAATGGCGGGCTGGCGCCGTTTCACCCCTCCTTTTCCCGCTAGACTTTTTAAGGTGAGTGAAGGGGGAGGCTAGTGACAGTGTTGGTTCCCCCTATTTATTCTTGTTTTTGTTTTTGTTTTTGTTTTTTTTTTTTGGTGCACTTTCCCCAGTGGGGTCTGCCTCTTCTCGCCAATGTCTCGAGTTACCGAGGGATCTCCGCCTCACCTCCCCCTCCAGCGGTGGCGCGCCGATTCCGCGGCTGCGTTCCCTTTCGCGTCTCCTTTCCCGCGGCATGGTGAGTCCGTTCTCCTCTGCATCACGTCCACTGGATCAGGGAGAGTTTCTCCCGCATTGTTTTTCGAAGTCTTTACCTGGGGCTACCGTAACTCCACTTTTATTAAACTATCTTTTCCCGGACTGTTTGTGTGCGCCCTCACTATTCCGCCATCTTGGCTCCGCCTATTCTTTCATTTTCACTTATTTAGATGTCACCGGATGAATACCTTGTTTTGCTTTGGCTGAGGAAGATACGATCCCACCCCCTGAAGGAAAATGAACCCTCCTGAAGGAAATCAGAGTCCACTGGAGAAATAAACAGACACTCTGCTAACTGGAATGTCCCATGATTCATCTATGACCACAGAGTTCAGTTTCCTGGGGCAGAAGAAGGACATTGTATAAGGGGTGGTGAAGAGATCACGTCTATTTGTTTTTTAGAGATGAAGAATGGGCCGAGCAATATTTTCCTGAGAAAGGCAACATACTTCTCAAATTGTTTTGAAATGTATAGAGTGAGAGAGTTTCTTGGGCAGGTGTCTCTTAACCACTTGTCATTTATAAGGAAATAGCTTCTGAGATAAAGGAATCATTATACCTTCTGCTTTTAGGGTTCTTCTCCAGCTCAACTCCTTTGGTACAGGACTGGAGGAATTGTGTTGAACAAAAGGACTCTACCCCTATCTTCTTCAACAGATTCACCTCTCTGCTCATCCCTCTGTTCTGAAATGCTGAGCGTGTCCACATCTCCAGGTAACTCTTTCCACCTAAGTAGGAACCAAGAATGCCAGGCCATGACTAGGGTGTGGAGGCCCACATTGGGTTTGATGGTGGGTGTGGCATTTTTGTTTTCTATCTTTCAGGGGCAGTGTAAGACACATTTAATAAAAAAAGTGTCCGTAGATGAAATATTAATTCAGGTAGACCACCCAGAAGAGTAAGTATTCCATGGAAACATATCAAAACAAAGAATTAAGGCTCAAGACCAGGAAGACCAGAGAAGATCAAGAATATTGAAGGAGAGGTTCAGAGGGTGATTTGAATGAATGGGCTATAGCAGCTGCATTTCCTCACACATGGCTTCAGGCAGCCCTAAGAGGGGGTAGGAGACCTGACAGCAAGTGCCTTCTGTTTCTTTAAGAGCTTCCTCTGTTCACATCAACAATTTCTGCAAAATACCACTGCACTCTGCAGTCACGGTTCCTTTTCTGTCCCCTCCTTATATTTGTAACACAACTGATGCCAATTCTGAATTAAATTTTTGTAGTTTGTTTTACCTACAGCTCCCAGAGAGCAAAAGTGTGGGCATCCGAAGTGGAAAATGCACACTGAAAGTGAAGCCAAGGTGGTGTATGGAGGGGAGAGGTTTTCAAAGAAGTACTAATCTGTATATTCCCTGCTTTTCCCTAAACACTAATGATTTACTTTAAATGGTTGAAATGAACAAATAGACAATTAATCACTCAGTTTGCAATTTAGGGGCGGGAAATAATCATGAATACTAATTTTATCTTTACCAAAATGATTTCTCAAAGTAAGAGAACAGCATTAGTATGTGTCATGCTAGACCACTTAGAGTAAGAGAGGCAGCAATGCCCATAATTATTAAAATGTTTGACATTTAATTCCAACTGGAAAGTAGGTTGACAGAGACTCTGAGCTGTTTCTTTCTGTCTTTAAATGGTAAGAGTATCAACACCTCTATTTCTTCTCCTACTGAGGATGAAACAAAGTACTTGGAAATCTCTTGGGAATCCAGAATGGATTAATGAGATACTCGTGTGGAAATGACAAAATTCCTTACAGAAACATATACTGCTTAAACACTAGGCATTTCTGATAAAAAGTAACTACAACCCATATCACTGTTAGAAGATCCTATCAACCTCATCCCAGGGCAGGTGTTGGGGAAGGAATTAGGGGAAGAAAACCAAAAGACTACAAACCCAGGTACACATCTGATATCAACCATGAACTGTAAACTGTGTAACTCCTTAAAATTCCATAGAAAATTTAAGAGCTCTGCAACAACTCTCTCATTACTCTGGGACCTAAATATACAACATCATTTCTGGTAGTCTGTGACTGCAAATCTACATCTCTCTATAATCTGTGTAGAAACAGATATGAACCATCCATGGAGCTCTTAAATCCTTTTTGGATCATACACCCATTATGAATTAGTTTAAAGCTATGGGCTCAGGGCCTGGAGTGACACACATGAAATCCATGGATTGATATATACACTACTGTGGGTACAACTAAAGCTCACCGATAGACCCCATATTAAGCACTCTGTCTAGTCATGATTAAAGACATGAGCATCAGTCATTTAATACACTGTCATCCACTTTCCACCACAGCTAACAGTCCTTAATAAGATGGGAAAGTAGAAAAAAGATTGTCCTTGACATCCTGTTCCCAGTCTTCATTGTTTTTTTTAAAACAAAAAAGATTTACTTATTATTTGAGAGGCAGAATTACAGAGAGGCAGAAGCAGAGAAAGAGAGAGGTCTTCCATCCACTGGTTCACTCCTCAGATGGCCACAACAGCCGAGAGTGTGCTAATTCGAAGCCAGAAGCCAGGAGCTTCTCCCAGGTCCCCCACGCTCATTTAAGTGCCCAAGGACTTGGGCCATCTTCAACTGCTTTCCCAGGCCATAGCAGAGAGCTCTATTGGAAGTGCAGCAGTCAAGACTCAAACCAGCACCCATATAGGATGCCAGCACTGCAGGTGGCTGCTTTACTCACTATGCCACAGCCATAGCGCCAACCCTCATTGTTTCTTTCTTTTTTTAAAGATTTATTTATTTATTTATTTGAAAGTCAGAGTTACACAGAGAGAGGAGAGGCAGAGAGAGAGAGAGAGAGAGAGAGAGAAACTTCCATCCACTGGTTCACTCTGCAATTGGCCGCAACAGCCAGGGCTATGCCTACCTGAAGCCAGGAGCCAGTACTTCTTCTGGGTCTCCCACACGGGTGCAGGGGACCAAGGACTTGGGCCATCTTCTACTGCTTTCCCAGGCCATAGCATAGAGCTGGATCAGAAGTGAAGCAGCCAGATCTCCAACTGGCACCCATATAGGATGCCAGAGCTAGAGGCCAGGGTGTTAACCATCATGACATAGCGCCAACCCCCATTGTTTCTTTTACTTGCTACATAATCTACTTTGAAAGAGGTAAATGGGTTTTAGGCCTATTTTGTATTTGAAAAATCTTTAAGGTTTTTTCTTCATTTTCATCGCAGGAAAAAAATTTTATTCTCCTCAGACAAACATATATATCCTCAAACTGGAGATAGCATTAGATAAGGAGCTAATACTTGACTTTCTGGATGTTTCTCTGCACATGTTAAAATGTGTTCTTTTTTAAACCAAAGTCTATTCTGGTTTGTGATGTGCATTTCACTAAAACACACACCAGTGTGTTTTTGTGTGTGTGCCTCTGTGTGTGTGTGTGTGTGTGTGTGAGAGAGAGATCAACCTTTAAAAGTGTATCTATGAGCTATATGAAATATGTTCTCTTTTATTTTGCATTATGTTGCTTAAAATTGTTTTCATTCTTTTTTAAAATATAGTTTCATTTATTTGAAAGATAGAAAGAGAGAGCCAGAGCCAGAAAGACAAAGAACTTTCATGTAATTTCCAAATGTTCTCAACAACCAGGATGAGCCAGGCTGAAGCCAGGGGCCTAAAACTCAGCCCAGATTTCCTGTGTTGGTGGCAGGGAACCAAGTACCTGAGCCATCTCCAACCGACTCCCAGGCTGTGCTTCAGCAAAAAGTTGGAATGGGAAAGATGGACTTGAAACCAGGCACGGAAACTACTCTGACTAGTGCCTGCTCCTATATCAGTTCTTCTTTCAGCAACGCCCTGTACCATCAAAACACCATCCTTCCCTGTCCTGTTGGCTGTGCCTCATGACACGTACACAATGGAATACTGCTCAGAATGAATGAAACCCTCTCATTCACAACAAAATGGATGCAACTGGAGATCATCATGCTTAGTGAAATAAGCCAGATCCATAAGCTAAATGTCATGTGTTTTCTATGGTTAGTGGTAGCTAACATATAAAGTACAATAACATATAATACATGTAAGTGACATTAACATCCAGAGTTTTTTGATTATTTTTATGGCCCTTGTCTATACTCCTGCAGAACACGGGTCTTTCTTCTTTATACTTGTTGAATTCTTTATTTCCTGGAGGATTATGTCTGTCACGGTAAATTAAAAATATGTTTTTCAAAAATTAAAAGAAATAAAAAAGAAAGGAAGGAGGAGAGAGGGTGACTGGGAGGTATCACCAGGGCTTAAAATGATATATATGGGGGTTAGAAGATTGCTCCCTCTCTCTGCTTCTGGTTCCCTGTAACTCTACAATTCAAATAAATAAAAAAATATATTTAAAAATTGATTTTAAAAAGCAGCAGTTGGGGCCAGTGCTGTGGTGTAGTGGCTAAAGCCGCCATCTGCAGGGCTGGCATCCCATATGGGTGCCAGTTTGAGTCCTGGCTGCTCCACTTCCAATCCAGCTCTCTGCTATTCTCTGGGAAAGCAGTAGAAGATGGCCCAAGTGCTTGGGCCTCTGTACCCGAATGGGAGACCCAGAGGAAGCTCCTGGCTCCTGGGTCCAGACTGGCTCAGCTCCAGCCAATGCAGCCAACTGGGGAGTGAACCAGTGGATGGAAGACCTCTCTCTCTCTCTGCCTCTCCTTCCCTCTCTGTGTAACTTTCACTTTCAAATAAATAAGCAAATCTGTTTTTTTTTTTTAAAGCAGATGCTGATAGATCCATACAATATGATATCACACTTTGGTGATACTGAATTGACACATATATAATGACACAAATTTCAAAAATGTAATTTAAGTGAAAAAAGCAAATTTCAGTAGCACTAAATTAACATAAAGTCATAAAGTTCAAAACTTTACAATACAGTATTTAGGGGCACAAACAGGAAACAAAACTCCAATATGGCAATTAGGGAGACAAACATGAAGACAAACGCCAAGAAAAATAAGAGAATGATAAATACAAATTCAGAAGAATAAAGACTTCTAGGGAGGAGTGAAAGTTGTGAGGCCAAAGCAGTGGCTGCAGGGAACTTCAAAGACTCCAGAAGTACTCTTCCTTAAACTGGGTAGTGGGGCAGCTATGTTCATTATTTCATAACTCTTTACACTTGGCATGTTTTTAAATATTGCTTTATAATTATTTACTATTTAATGATTTGTATTTATCCAAAGAGAACAGATTTCATGTATTTTATATAGATATAAAGTTATATATATATATATAACATTTTATTGATTGGAAAGGCAAAGTTACAGAGAGAGGAGGAGACACAGAGAGACAGAAGGGGATAGAGAGAGATCTTCTATGAATTGTTTCACTCCCCAAAGGCTGCAATGATCGGGGCTGGGTCAGGCTGAAGCCAGGAGCCTGGAACTTCATCTGGGTCTCCCACATGGGTTCAGGGGCCCAGCCAAGGACTTGAGCTATTTTTTGCTGCTTTTGTGGTGCATTAGCAGAGCGCTGGATCAGAAGTGGAGCAGCCATGACACAAACCAGTGCCCGTATGGGATGCTGGCATTGCAGGTGGTGGCTTTATTTACAAAGCCACAGTGCTTGCCTCTTATACCAATTTTTAATAAAAAATTAAAATTTATTTTTATGAAGCAGAATGTATGTGTGTGTGTATGAGAGAGAGAGAGAGAGAGAGAGAGAGAGAGAGAGAAGGAAGGAAGGAAGGAAGGAAGGAAGGAAGGAAGGAAGGAAGGAAGGAAGGAAAGGTTCACTCAAATGTCCACAGTGGTGAAGGGTGAAGTCTGGGTGAGGTCAACAACAGCAGATGGGAATGCAGTCCAGATCTCTGATGCGGATGACAGGAACCCAGTCACTGGAGTGATCACTGCTGTCTCTCAAGTCTGCATTGACAAGAAGCTAGAACTGGGAGCAGATCTGGGCATTAAATCCAGATGCTTTGATGTGGGATGAAAGTCATGTAACCACTAGAATAGATGTCTACTCAGTGCTACTGTGGTTTTTATTCATAAATATGAATTTCAAAAATGTAAGCATTTTCTTTGGGCAGCCATAATGTTTTGTTTATTTTAAATATAGTTTCTGCAAGTATTTGAAGTTTACAAAGTGGTTGCTACAGTGAAGCAGATAATCTATCATCTCACATAGCCACTTTTTGTGACAAGAGTATTAAAAATCTGTCTCACAAAAATCCCCAAGACAATGCAATTTTATTAACCTCAGCCCTCATATTGTACCATGCCTGCTATTTTGTATCCTTTCATCCATATCTCCCCATTTCTTCTGTCCTCCACCTAGGTTAACCAGTGTTTCCTTTTCTACCTCCATGTAGTTGAGCTCTTTTTAAATAAATGTTTCACATGTGAGATCACTTAAATTTGTATCTGGCTTATTTCTTTCCTTTTTGTTTTTGACAGGCACAGTTAGACAGTGAGAGAGAGAGAAAGAGACAGAGAGAAAGGTTTTCCTTTTTCCATTGGTTCACCCTCCAATGGCCACTGCAGCCGGCGTGTTATGACCGGCACACTGTGCCGATCCGAAGCCAGGAGCCAGGTGCTTCCTCCTGGTCTCCCATATGGGTGCAGGGCCCAAGCACTTAGGCTATCCTCCACTGCCTTCCCGGGCCACAGCAGAGAGCTGGACTGGAAAAGGAACAACTGGGACAGAATCTGGCACCCCAACTGGGACTAGAACCCAGGGTGCCGGCACCGCAGGCAGAGGATTAACCTAGTGAGCCGTGGTGCCAGCCCTGGCTTATTTCTATCATAGTGTTTTGGTCAGCTCTTCATACCTATCAAATATATTATCACTAACCTCTCCTCAAGATTTCCTTCTGCTAGGGAAAAAAGAAAACAAAAATACACTTAACTTGGATTTTCCCATTAGCCAGCACCAAGACAAAGGTTTGGGTATAAGCAATTTGGAAAATCTGCAAAGCATGGAAAGGGAGTTTGAAATCACAAGGGTCTACTCTTTACTGCAGTGGATAACTGAGATTCAATTCCATTGAGAATCCCCTGAGAGATGGTATATGAGAATTTATCCCTAAGGATAATACTAAATCTACTCTATCTGAGCTCTATAAAAGGAGCAAAAAGCCCTGGATGACAGCACATCTGTTTACAAAATGCTTTACTGAACATTAAGATACATAAAATGCATGTTATGAAAAATTGTGCATAGATTTTCCCATAGTTCTTCACCAAAATAAACATATTTTAACTTTTTACAAAAAATTTAAAGTATATTCATATTTCAATCCCACTATTGAGACCAATTGCTCAAAAATCTTTCTTTTAAAATAGTATTGCTGGGCCAGCGCTGTAGCACAGTGGGTTAAAGCACTAGCCTGCAGCACTAGCATCAGATATGGACGCTTGCTCAAGTCCTGGCTGTTCTGCTGCCGATCCAGCTCTCTTCCCTGGCCTGGGAAAGCAGTAGAAGATGGCCCAAGACCTTGGGCCCTGCACCTGCCTGGGAAACCTGGAAGAAACTCCAGGCTTCAGATCAGCTCAGCTCCGGCTATTGGGGCCATTTGGGGAGTGAACCAGTGGATAGACCTCTCTCTTTCTCTCTCTGGATCTACCTCTCTCTGTAATTCTGTCTTTCAAATAAATAAAATAAATTAAAAAAAATAGTGTTGCTCATTGACAATGATCTGGTCACCCAAGAACTCTGATAGACATGTGAAATTAGTTTGTGTTGTTTTCTTGCTTGCTTACAGTGTCTATTTTTAGTGACTAGTATTTACTTTTCATTATTATTTAAATTATGTTTTTGTAATTCTATTTCTTCTATAGATGGTGAGTTCTCTGCACAGTGAATTTGAAAGTTTCCAGAAAGGATTCACAATTCTTTTTTTTTTTTCTTCCCCATCTTTTTTTTATTATTATTATTTTTTAAATTTTTTTTCTTATTTAGAATATAAATTTCCAAGGTACAACTTGTGGATTGCAATGACTTCCCCACCCATACCTCCCCCCCCCCACCTTTCCCCCTTACCCACTCCCTCTCCCCTTTCATTCCCATTCAGATTCATTTTCAATTCTCTTTGTATACAGGAGTTCAGTTTAGTATGTGTTAAGAAAAGATTTTAAACCATTTGCCCTCACATAGCATCCTAGAGTGAAGCATACTCTTTGAGTACCAGTTGTAGCTTTAAATCATGTTGTACAGCACATTAGGGACAGAGATCCTACATGATATTATTTTTTTAATTGATTGATTTTTATGTAACTTCCAATTTTTTTTTATCATTTCCAATTGTCTTTCCATACGGAAGATCAATTCAGTATATATTAAGCAAAGATTTTGTCAGTTTGCATCTGCGTAGAGACACAAAATGCAGAAATACTGTTTCAGTCCTAGTTATTGCATTACTTCACCTTGGACAACACATTAAGGACAGATCATACATGGGCTGTAAGTACACAGTGACTACTGTTGTTGATTTAACAATTTGCCACTCTTGTTTATGGCGTCAGCAATCTCCCTAGGCTGTAGTCATGAGTTGCTGAGGCTATGGAAGCCTTTAGTGTTCGCCGACTTGGATCTTGTTCTGACAGGGTCATAGTCAAAGTGGAGGTTCTCTCCTCCCTTCGGAGAAAGGCACCTCCTTCTCTGGTGGCCCTGTTCCTTCCGTTGGGATCTTACTCGCAGAGATCTTTCATTTATGTCTTCTTTTTTTTTTTTTGTTTTGTTTTGTTTTTCCCAGAGTGTCTTGGCTTTCCATGCCAAAAATACTCTCATGGGTTCTTGAGCCAGATCCTGATGCCTTAGGGCTGATTCTGAGGCCAGAGTGATTTATTAGGATATCTGCTATTCTATGAGTCTGCTGTGTATCCTACTTCCCATGTTGGATCAGTCTCTCCCTTTTTTAGTTCTATCTGTTAGTATTAGCAGTTACTATTCTTGCTTGTGTGATCCCTTTGACTCCTAGACCTATCAGTGTGATCAATTGTGAACTGAAATTGATCACTTGGGCAAGTGAGATGGCTTGGTCCATGCCACCTTGCTGGGGTTGTATTAGGTTCCCCTGGCACATTTCTAACTTCATTGTTTGGGGCAAGTCCGATTGAGTTTGCCCAAATTGTACATATCCTCCCTTTCTTTTTCCCTGTCTCCTAAATTAACAGGGATTACTTTTCAGTTGAAATTTAAACATCTAGGAATAATTGTGTGTTAATTGCAGAGTTCAACCAATAGTACTAGATCAATAACAAATAACGTCAAGAAATACTAAAATGGGAAAAGATTTACATTGTATGTCAACCGTCCAGACAAGATTTGATCCAGTCATAGTTTCTCATGGAGTTCATTTCACTTCAACAGGTTTCCCCTTTGGTGTTCAGTTAGTCGTTGCCAATCAGGGAAAACAAATGATATTTGTCTTTTTGGGACTGGCTTAGTTCACTCAGCATGATGTTTTCCAGATTCCCCCATCTTGTTGCAAATGACTGGATTTCATTGTTTTTAACTGCTGTATAGTATTCTATAGAGTACATGTCCCATAATTTCTTTATCCAGTCTACTGTTGATGGGCATTTGGGTTGGTTCCAGGTCTTAGCTATGGTGAATTGAGCTGCAATAAACATTAATGTGCAGACAGCTTTTTGGTTTGTCAATTTGACTTCTTTTTGGTAAATTCCAAGGAGTGGGATGGCTGGGTTGTATGGTAGGGTTATATTCATGTTTCTGAGGAATCTCCAGACTGACTTCCATAGTGGCCTAACCAGCTTGCATTCCCACCAACAGAGGGTTAGTGTCCCTTTTCCCCCACATCCTCTCCAGCATCTATTGTTGGTAGTTTTCTGAATGTGAGCCATTCTAACCGGGGTGAGGTGAAACCTCATTGTGGTTTTGATTTGCATTTCCCTGATTGCTAGCGATCTTGAACATTTTTTCATGTGCCTGTTGGCCATTTGGATTTCCTCTTTGGAAAAATGTCTATTGAGGTCCTTGGCCCATCTCTTAAGTGGGTTGTTTGTTTTGATGTTGTGGCTTTTCTTGATTTCTTTGTAGATTCTGGTTATCAACCCTTTATCTGTTGCATAATTTGCAAATATTTTTTCCCATTCTGTCGGTTGCCTCTTCACTTTCTTGACTGTTTCTTTTGCAGTACAGAAACTTCTCAGTTTGATGCAAGCCCAGTAGTTAATTTTGGCTTTGAGTGCCTGTGCTTCTGGGGTCTTTTCCAAGAAGTCTTTGCCAGTACCTATATCTTGCAGGGTTTTTCCAATGCTCTCTAATAACTTGATGGTGTCGGGTCGTAGGTTTAAGTTTTTAATCCATGTTGAATGGATTCACAATTCTAAGTGACATTGGTACCCATGATTTGGGAGAGCAGGACAAAAGTTCATTCCAACATTCATGGATGACCTGACAAAAATTATTATTTATTTATCTTTTTAGAGAGAGAGAAAGAGATATATTAGATAGATTGAATAGGTAGATAGATAGATAGACAGATAGATAGATAAAGATATCCCATCTACTAGTTCACTCAAAATATATCAACAGATACCCAATGGTTTGGACTGGATTGGTTTCCATGAACCCAATCCAGGTCTCCCATGTAGGTGACCTGAAGATGTGGTTGAAACAGCCAGAGAAGCTGAAGATGTGAGGGCATTTCTACAATCTTTTGATACGATTTTAATGGATGAGGAGTTCTTCTTGCAGAGGAAAGTAGAATCTACTCCTGGTGCACATGCTGTGAACATCGTTGAAATGACAACAGAGAGTTTAGAATGCTATATAACTTTAGTTGATAAATCAATTGTAGGGTTTGAAAGGATTGACTGCAATTTTGAAAAAAAATTCTATTGCAGATAAAGTGCTATTAAGCAGAATCACATGCAAAAGAGAAATATTTCTTAAAGTAAGACTCAATTTATGAAGCAAACATCAAGTGCTGTCATATTTAAAAAAAATACAGATCCACTCCAACCTTCAACAGCCACTACCTCAGTCAATCAGCAGATACCAGCATAGAAGGAACAACAAAAAGTGACTCTGAAGTTTCTGTGATCACTAGCATTTTAGCAATAAAATGTTTTCACTTAGATATGCCCAATTTTAGTCATAAATGCTTCACACTTAATAGATTATAAATTGTATAACATAATGATTATATGCACTGGGAAACCAGAAAGTTTATATGAATTGCTTTGTTGTGATGTTGGCCTTATTAAAATAGCCTGAAATTGGGAACCAAACCCAAGGTTTCTCCAAGGTATACCAGCATGATTTATCCCAACAATCCCACTACTAATATGTATCCAAAATGAAAGGAAATCACTAAGTCAGAGTTGTCTATACTCCCATATTTACCTTTGTATTATTCAAAATGGTCAAGATGTAGGAGCAACCTTAATGAATGTTAACAGATGAATGAATTAAAAAAATGTAGTATACACAACAGAATATTGCTCAGCCCTAAAAAAGGATGAAATCCTGTCATGTGTGGCAAGTTGGATAAGCCTAGAGGACCTTGAAAATATGATTCCAAAGTAGTAATAGATATAGCGATTAATATTGAAATCACATGGTTTATGCCACCTCAACATATATTTGGGCCATAAAATGGAACTTCAGAAACTTAATGATAAGATAGGGTTAAGAAATAATGTGCATTTTCCACACTTTCTGAAGTATCCCTGTATTCGTCAATATCACTGGGTAAAAATAGAGCAGAGAAAGAGAATTTGTTCCCAATTATCCCCAAATTCCAATGAAACATAGAAGCATAAAACAATGCTTTCTTTTCTTTTTTTTTTTTAGATTTTTATTTTATTTATTTGAAAGAATTACAGAGAGAGGTAGAGACAGAGAGAGAGAGGTCTTTATTCTCTGGTTCACTCCCCAGATAGCCACAGCAGCCAGAGCTGCACTGATCCAAAGCCAGGAGCCAGGAGCTTCCTCTGGGTCTCCCACGTGGGTGCAGGGGCCCAAGGACTTGGGCCATCCTCCACTGCTATTCCAGGCCATAGCAGAGACCTGGATCAGAAGAGGAGCAACCAGAACCAGAACCGGAGCCCATATGGGATGCTGGAGCTTCAGGCAGGGGTTTTAACCCGCTGAGCCACAGCACCAGCCCCCAAACAATACTTTCTATTCTGAAAGCTAAAAGAAAATTTAGAATGAATGTAGAATTGTGATTACTAAGATTGGGAATGCTATGGGAGGAGATAATGAGGTTGGATAATGGGTAGCAAAATTCAGTTATATAGAAAGAATATGTTCTAATGACCCATATCACAGTAGGGAGACTGTAATTCATAGTAAACTCCTAAAAATTTCATCAAGAACTAGAAAGGAGGAACTCAAAATCTCCAAATATAAAGAAGTGATAAGGAAATGGAAATACCTGTTATCATATTTTGATTAGCACATATTGGATAAATGTTTTGAAATATCATTGTGCATATCAAAAAAAGAAATATCATTGTGCACTCCATAAATGTGCAATTATTATGGTAATAAACATGTAGAAAATTCTTTTGTCATATAAAATAACAAATTAAAATTTAAGAAGACAATGCTTCCATTTTTAACTACTACCAGAAATTGAGAATTTGTTAAATTTAAGAGAAGTGAAAGCATGAATAAATGTTATGTAAAATAGAATAGAACTTAGAATAGATGAGCAAGTTGTAGACTTATTAAAATTATAACAATAGATTGAAAAGGATAAAGTAAAACTACCATCGGAAGTCTCTGAGATAACAAGAAAACGTAAAGCTTTATTGTGATTAGCTATGACTTATGGAACATTTGACAGAGCTAAACACTGTGCTTAGTGTTTCATTTTCGTATTTCAGTTACTGTGCACAATGACCTTCTTAGACAGTATTGATTATTCTTGTCTGTTTTGCACTGTACAGAACTGACACTGAGAGAGAACAAGTTGCTCAGAATCACTTGCATGTTCCTTGTAGCATTTGGCCCTACATTGTCTGGGAGCTCTATTCTGAGGCCTCTCCTATACAGTGTATACTGCATAATACTGATAATGGTATGCGTGTTCTATGGTCCTTTCTAGTGACATCATTCATTGAAATGCAGACAGCTTTTCTTGTTCTTTTCACTAGGAAACAGAAAGCTCCTGATAAGTAGCAGGTTTGCAAAAGCTTCTCCATTTGCGTCGTGAGAATCATTGAAAAGAGAACTTTTAGGGGTAATTAATCTCAAAGGTATTTATTCCTATGTTATATTTATCATGCTCATTATGAATGACTTTTTTGTTCTCTAATTTTTGGTCCCCATGTATGAGCTGTGTCAAGGGACAAACTGGATTAGTAAGACTGGAGATTAGTTTAGGAAATGCAAGAAAATTTGTTGGAGTGTTTATGCCTTGGATTCTCTCTGGGATAGTATTCTGAGGAGAAACAAACCTAAGTGTATCACATACATGCTAACATTCAACCTCCTTTTCACATACACGTCCATGGAAAATCATTCAGATCTACTTATCCAATATTTCAAAAATAAAGCCAATTATTGCTAAACCATTATGTGAAGAAGAAAATTAAAGCTTTCTATAACATTACCTCTGTGGAAATTAGTGATAATACCACTTAACAATCATCAAATGTCCTTACGACCCAAAACTATTTACAAATTCCATGTAATCCCAATCAAAATGCCAATGACATTCTTCCCATATCTAGAAAAAATTATGCTAAAATTCATATAGAAAACACAAGAAGAGACCCCCCACATAGCTAAGGCAATGTTAAACAGCAAAAACAAAGCCAGGGGGTAGGCACTGTGCCACAGTGGGTAAAGCTGTGGCCTGTGGTGCCTTTATCTCATATGGGCGCCGGTTTGAGTCCTGGCTGCTCCACTTCTGATCCAGGTATCTGTTATGGCCTGTGAAAGCAATGGAAGATGGCCCAAGTCCTTGGGCCCCTGAGCCTGTGTGGGAGACCTGGAAGAAGCTCCTGGCTTTTGGCTTCTGCTTGGCACATTTCTGGCCATTGCGGCCATCTGGGGATTGAACCAGCATATGGAAGACCTCTTTCTCTCTCTCTTTCTCTGCCTCTGACTTTCTGTAACTCTGCCTTTCAAATAAATCAATAATCTTTATAAAAAAGCTAGAGGCATCACAATACAAGATTTCAAGACACATTACAGGGTAGTTATAATCAAAACAGCCCAGGACTGGCACAAAAATGGACATGTAGACCAAAGGAACAGATCAAAAAACCTCAGAAATTAATCCACACATCTACAACCAACTTGTCTTTGACAAAGGCGCTAAAATCAATCACTGGAGAAAGGACAGTCTCTTTAGCCAATGGATCTGGGAGGACTGGATCTCCATGTGCACAAATGTGAAACAAGACCTTACACATTACACAAAAATCAGCTCACAATTGATAAAAGATCTAAATCTACAACCTGATACCATCTAATTACTAGAGGAAAACATTAGGGGAACTCTGCAAAACATCAGCATAGGCAAAGACTTCTTGGAAAAGACCCCAGAAGCATAAGCAATCAAAGCAAAAATACACAAATGTGATTACATAAAGCTAAGAAGCTTCTATACTGCAATGGCGACACCCAACAAAGTCCAGAGGCAACCAACAGAATGGGAGAAAGTAATTTCAAACTATGAGATTTGATTATTGTTTACAGCCCTTGTCTGTATTCTTGAGGAACAGTGGTTTTTTCCTACTTATTACTTGTTGAATTTTTCATTTAGTGGAGGGTTAAGATTATGATTATAAAACACACTGAATGTATGCCATTGTAAAAATTAAAAGAAAAAATAAGAAAGGAAGGCGTGTGGGAGTCTGGGAAGGAGAGAGAGTATGGTGAGAAGTATCGCTATGCTTCTAAATCTGTATGCATAAAATACATAAAATTTGTTCACTTTATATAAATAAATAAAAAAATAAGTACACTTGACTGGAATTGCCTGGAGAGAACAATGGAAATATGGACTTTTTAAAAAATGTCAAAGTTCCAAGTCGTTACACATTCTCAATGTGGCTTCTTTTCATTTCAAAGAAGCATCAGTGGAGTCAGTCATCTTTCAGAGTTCAGAAGTGCCTTTGCCCCAGAACACGGTGAATAGCAGAATTAAAGCCTGGAAACTAAAATGAGTTGCAAGGCCACAGTAGGCATTTGAATATAAAAGTGAATTTCAAGAGGGAATTCAGAGGTCTCAATTTATCTGCCTTGACAGTTCTCTTTGCTTAAGTTAATCAAATACTTGTGGATTCCTTCCATCACTACAAGCTGTTAAGACATGTCATACCCCCAACTCAAACTTCTCCCCACATTCTGAAACCCCAAAGTTTTACATTCTTAGGCATTTTATGGCATTTTAAGGCATATTTAATAACCTTAAATACATACAAAGACATATACACATGTGCACAATAATTTTAACATATACTCACCAAATGGAATCCATAGTTTTATTTATTGTATTTATTTATTTTACTTACCATAAAAATCTGTTAGAGTCTGCAGTAAATGAACCATCCCTATCAAAATAGAGAGATAACTGTGTATGTCCTTTTAAATATAACTGGATGGAGATGAAGAGTATACTAAATAAACATCATATAAGCAACCACTTCATTTTATATATAATGAAACACAGGACACACAGAGTCCAGAAAAAAATAACACAGAATAACGCTGGACAGGTGAGAACAGAGTGAGGTACTCTGCCATTCAGGGTTACCATACTTACATGGATGGATTCGAGTTTAATACAGAGTTTAAATTGTCTATTGATCTTGTCTGCTTCAGAATAAGGTTCATAATTGTCTTTGTGGTTGTTTTATCCACTGCATAGATTGCAAATTCCACAGAATAGGTACCATATGCCTCACATATCTTCTACTACTAATGTAGTTTTATTTCCCCTGCAATGGTTCAGCACAGGAGCTTGTGCACAGCAGGAAGTCTGTATCTGTAATGCTGACTTGGCTATCTCCTTGTAACACCCTTGTATAACTGAGCATTTGTCTTCTGCCAATTTCATTATTAATAGAGCTATACTTCATCAGTAGGAAGCCAATGGGACAGAAAACTAACGGGAATCATTTAGACTAGGCCCAAAACTAAACCTAGTATAAATACACCATAGTTTATCTTTCTTTTGTGTCAACATTATTCAACTGAAACTTTGAACAAGAAGACACCTTAGAGATCACTAATGTAGACACAGCTCCTAAAACTGAGGAAAATGTCCTAATATATGCATAGAAATATACGCACTAATTAAGAGTTCTGCTTTTCATTAAGGTACCTGAAATCAAAGTAGATTTTCTTCTATGTTAATTAACTCATGCATTAATTTATCAAATCTTCACTGAGGATATTAATAAGCCAATCACTTATGAGCTATGGAAAGTAGAAACATGAATCACACAGAATTTTTATATTAACACTGAAGCAAATTATATATTACCTGTCATAAGAAAAACATAGCTAGAAATTAATTGATCTGGAAATATGACAGTGGGTCTGAAGGGGGAGATGACAGATGAATTTAGTTTTATTGGCTGATAGAAATTGAAAATTTGGAAAGAGAAAATGTGAGGATTAAGAGTAAATTTAAAATGGCTAAGACAGAAATAGCAAAAAGGTGAGGAAAATGCCATTAGTTCTTATTTCTTTTTTTATTTTAGCTTTAAAAACCTGGTAATATAGAATACTCAATAATTTATTATATATTTATAGTGCTTATTATATTATTATATTACTTAATTATAGAAAGTTACTATTTAATATTATATAATATATTCAGTCTACCACATAATGACACTTCAGTCAGTGGCAGACCGCATATATAATTATGGCTCCATAAATTCCTGTCATCTAATGTCATCACAGCAATAGTAATGTTATACCCATCGTAACATCATAGCACAATGCGTTATTCATGAGCTTGTGGTGATACTGGTGTGAACAAACCACTGCACTGCCAGCCATGTGAAGTATAGCATCCAGTTATGATCTCAGTTATTGATAATGATAATAAATGACTGCGTTTCTGGTTTATGTGGTTATTGTACTATGCTTTCTATTTCCATTTTAGAGTGTGCCATTCCTCATAAGAAAAAGGCTTATTGTAAAGCAGTGTGCTGTGTTACGATAGCAGCAGCTCCACACATCTCAAGGTTGCCTCATCTCTTATTGCATCAACAGTCCATATTGAGGGCTTCACTTATACAATCTAGTTGGTGTGAGCGTACTGAATGATATTCAGTAGATGAAGTGATTACCCAATAACACATTTCTCTTTTCTCAGAATGTTCCCTGTCATTAGGGCATGCATGACTGTGTATTGATTTTATTTTATTATTTATTATACATATTATATATTACATTAGTTATAAAATATTATTATACTATTTACAATAGGACAGTAATTTATATTTGTAATATTAATAGTATAATAATATTCATAGTATAGTACTACACAGTAGATTTACATTCAGTAGATATAGACCTTTTTGAAAACATTAGCTCTGTTGTCAGGACTCAAGGAAAAGAAACTATCAGGCTTAATATGAATGATTGGATAATTTATCTGCATTTTCCTTTCTTCATTTAGTTTCCATGGAGCTCTCTCTAGAGTGGACTTGGTGTGTGAGTGACAGACCAAAGCTAGTTCATGGAACCCTGTGGAAATAGGTGTAAGCGTCAAGGTCAGTGAGAATGTTGCATTTAGTAACACACTGTCAAGTAATTTCCAAATTTTATTAGGTAGGCCTTCTGTTTTCCGCTCATAATTCTACTCGTAGACATCATACTCTCAAACCCTTGATTTTCATCCAGATATCTGTGATGATGAGACAGCTGTCTCTGTCACGCCTCTTGGACAGCCACAGCTTAAGCAAGTAAACAAGTAAACAGCACTGGCATCCCATATGGGGACTGGGTTGAGTCCTGGCTGCTCCACTTCCAATCCAGCTCCCTGTTAATGGCCTGGGAAATCAGCAGCCAATGACTCAAATCTTTGAGTCCCTGTACCCACATGGGAGACCCAGAAGAAGCTCCTGGTTCCTGGCTTCAGATAAGCACAACTCTAGCCATTGTGGCCCATTTGGTGAGTGAAACAGCAGATGGAAGATCTCTCTCTCTCTCTCTCTTTACTGCCCCATACCGCAACTGTCTTTCAAATATATAAATAAATCTTTAAAAAGGAATAATTTCTTTTTTTAACTTTTATTTAGTAAATATAAATTTCCAAAGTACAGCTTATGGATTACAATGGCTCCTCCCCCCATAACTTCCCTCCCACCCGCAACCCTCCCAACTCCTGCTCCCTCTCCCATTCCATTCACACCAAAATTCATTTTCAATTATCTTTATATACAGAAGATCAATTTAGTATATATTAAGTAAAGATTTCATCCATTTGCACCCACACAGAACATAAAGTATAAAATACTGTTTGAGTACTAGTTATAGCATTAATTCACATTGAACAACACATTAAGGACAGAGATCCTACATGAGGAGTAAGTGCACAGTGACTCCTATTGTTGACTTAACAAATTGACACTCTTTTTTTATGGTGTCAGTAATCTCCCTAGGCTCTTCTCATGAGTTGCCACAGCTATGGAAGCCTCTTGAGTTCGCAGACATCAATCGTACTTAGACAAGGTCATAGTCAAAGTGGAAGTTCTCTTCTCCCTTCAGAAAAAGGTACCTCCTTTTTTGATGGCCTGTCCTTTCTGCCGGGATCTGACTCAGAGATCTTTCATTTAGGTTTTTTGTTTGTTTGTTTGCCAGAGTGTCTTGGCTTTCCATGCCTAAAATACTCTCATGGGCTCTTCAGCCAGATCCGAATGCCTTAAGGGAAGCGGGATACACAGCAGACTCATAGAATGGCAGATGTCCTAGACAGCACTCTGGCCTCAGAATCAACAATTAAAAAGGAATGATTTCAAACATACTAAGAGAATATGTAGCAGGCAGACCATCTTTCAAATGCCACAAATACTGACGTATAAAATATATTTTACGTTTCCATTGAGAAGGTAAATTTTATGTTGAGCTGCCTTCCCTCTGAAAGCACATGTTCTATAGTAAAGAAAAATAACACTAGTTTGAGATGTCAAAGTGTACTAGCAAAGACAGTTGTCCAAAAGGACAGCTCTCTGGTAAAAGAGGTACTAGGACTAAGAGAAGCTGTCCCTTTTCTTTTCAACTGATGCTGTATTCATGGGGTTGGAGGACTGAGTTAACAAACATGAAGAGTAAATTGACTGCAATATAAAGAAACACAAAAGGTGGAGAAACTAGGAGTCATTCATTCAATCTGTAAACATTAGCTGAGCCCTCCATCACAGCCACAATCAAAGTGTCCTTGCACCGGGAACATTTCCTTCAAGTCACACACCACACCTTAAGGGGGACTTTGACAATTTAGAGTGGTGAACTGTCA
Source organism: Sylvilagus floridanus (assembly GCA_949820135.1). NCBI lineage: Eukaryota > Metazoa > Chordata > Mammalia > Lagomorpha > Leporidae > Sylvilagus > Sylvilagus floridanus. Next base: position 15,770,265 of record OX463224.1, on the reverse strand, counting down.
GGAATCTAAAAGAATGTGATATATAGGGAACAGCGATTGTCAAATAGACTCTTCAAGTAAAGACAAAGCAGATATAACTGCTGATCTCAAAATTGCAAAAGTATGCAGAATGAACATGGGATTAGATTCATTTGGCAGGTTGCAAGGAGCAAAAATTGGAACATTTTCTAGACAGCCTAAGGAGCAGGCTTTGCAGGCAGAGATTATCAGCAATGGGATGGTCCATCTTGAAAGAGTGTCATCCCTGCCTCTGGGAGTGTGAGACTGGAATCTGTAACAGATGCTCTCAAATGTGCAGGACAGTATTTTCAAATTGGGGTTTGGAAACCCAATGAGATTTCCAAAATGACCCCAACATTTCACTTCAATAAGTATAGTAATGTCCTACTTTTCTTCAATTATTAAAAAAAAAACACATTAATAAAAGCTTGTTAATGATTTTCTTCTAAAGAAAATTTTTTGAGAATCTCTGTATGTGGGTTTTGGTGAACAGGTATATTTAAGAATATGGGAATATATGCTGATATTTCAGTCTTTGATTGGGTAGTAATATACAAAAATGATTTAACTGTTTATACTAACCTTTAAAGATTTAAATTGTCCTCTTAAATACTTTGATAAAATTCATATCTATATTGAATTAATGTTTCAAAAGAGGAGGCATGAGGAAAATGACATTGAAGTTATAATAAGGAAGAGAAATAGACTAGCATGTTTGGCTCATGTTGAACTTATGAAATTGTATCCATCTCATCAAATCTTGATATTTCAAAATAATATTAAAACACACGATGACAATGTTTCAACATTTTTATGTATTTATTGTATTTATAAGTCAGACACATGCACAGACACACACAGAATGTATGTGGATTGGGGGAGAGGAGAGAGAGAGAGAGAGAGAGAGAGAGAGAGAGAGAGAGAGAGAGAGAGAGAAGCATTATTTGCTGGAATACTCCTCATATCCCAGATGTCCAATAGCCAGGGCTGAGCTAGACTGAAACTGGGAGCCCAGAACTCCCTACAGCCTCCCTTGTGAGTGGCAGGGAACCAAGTATTTGAGCCTTCATCTACTTCTTCTCAGGGGTCACATTAGCAGGAAGCTAGATTAGAAGTGAAGGAGCTGGCACATAAATCAGGTACTCTGATACAGAATGCAGGCATCCCAAGCAGTGACTTAACCACTATGCCCATGGTACAATTCAATATGAGGGTTCATTTTTCCCTAGGAAAGTATACCATATACTTGTTGATCAAAAAATTGGGAAGTGTTTATAAATAAAATCCTGAATATTTTGTTCCTAAGAATACCTCCCAAAAGCACACCCTCCATGATGAAAGGATGTCCCACTTGATTCATCTTCTAAATAGCATAACTGGATTAATTTATCCCCTCTTAGTATTATTAACTTATGACTTTGAGATGTAAAGTCTCACAAGGTTCAGGAGCCAAATCATGTTCACACTACCGCAGCAACTTACAGTGCAGCCTCCTTGTCACAGGTAGAAATTGGAGATATCGTCCCAGTCCATTAAAAGTGATAACAGTAAGTCAGCTGAGCTTAGAAATCTGAGACATCTCCACTGTGAGTTCTCCACAACCAGCTTAGTGGAATTTTACCTCTGAAATGTGGAAGAAAATTTTGGTTTCCTATCTTTAAAATCTAAGATCACTGAGTTGTCCCAGTAAACTCAGAAGAGTCAATAACCAGGGAATTGAAAACATATGGTGACTACTGCTGATTCCAGATTGGCTTTCATCATAGTTTGTCAGGCCCAGAGCCCCACCTAAGAAAACATTGCATTCATAATTGGGTCAGCTTTTTGCTTTCATTTGGGGATACCTGACCTATATTATTAGACAAGTATTTTTTTTAATTATTTGTATCAGGCAGATATTTAGTTGGAATGGGAAAATTTGATGAGAAGGTAAAAAAATGGATTCATGGGTGCTCAAGGGTTTCTAAATACAGATAACTAAGTAACTATCTGGGACATAAGCCTTGTAGCTGTCAAATATATGAGTTAGTGCAATTTCCATCAAAGCAATATTCTTACTTTTTTCTCCCACAAGTAATGTATAGGAATTACCATTTCAAAATAAAGAAGTTATTTTTTGTCCTCCTTGACATAATTCGGCGCTTTTAGACACGTAAAGTGAAAACAGTGCCATTTTATTATAATTTCAGTTTGTATTTCTCCACTTACTACTGACATGGATTATGACATGCATGTCCCTGTCATTTGCTCTTAGTGTCTTGAGGGTTATATATGTACATATAGATTATAAACTCTACAGTAGATGACACCTTTCCTTTGTAATTTGTTGAAATTTTTAATTTCTTTTAACTGTTTAATATTTTTTATGCTTTGTGAATGATGGAAAATTTATGTAATTTCAACATTTTGTGCATTTTGATATATTGATTGGATGACGGCACTTTTAAATATGTTACCTCCATGCTGAATGCTTCATCTGTGTCAACTATCAATTATTGAAGGCATTATATTGGAAGAATCCATTATTATGATAAAGTTTCATATTCTTATTATAATGCTGTCATTTTATTTCTTTAAGTTTTGAAGTTATATTGTAGGCATATATGTCAGATCATCTTGATGAATAAATTATTAAAAATAAAAAAAGAATATTAAAAATTTTAAACTATGAATGCGAAATTTCTTTAAACTATTTATTTACTTATTTGAAAGGCAGGATCACAGAGATAAAGGGAGGGAGAGACAGAGAAGGAGAGATCTTCCATAGCTGTTTCACTACCCAAATGGCTCCAATGGCTGTAGCTGGACCAGTCTGATGCCAGGAGCAAGCAGTTTCTTCCGGATTTCCCACACAGATGCAGAGGCCCAATCACTGCTTCTTTCACAGGTGTATTAGCAGGCAGCTGATTTGGAAGTGGAGCAGCTGGTACATGAATCAGTACCCATATGGGTTGCTGGCATTGCAGGTGATGACTTAATTCACTACACCATGAATTTAGTCCCAATGCATTAAATTTATAAACAGTGGGTTTCGAAAATTGATTTAGTCCATTTGCACACCCTAAAATGAAATCTCAATCATCTTTTTAAGGTATAATTGGTGTAAAAACCAAATATGACATTCAGCAATTTAAAAATGATCTGGCCTTCTGTACTTGACTTATTTCATTTAGTGTAATATCCTCCAGGTTTATCTGTGCTATTGCTAATGACAGGAGTTCAGTCTTTTCTATGACTAAATCTTATTCAAGCATATGTATGTACCATATGTTGTTTAACCCATTAGCACAGAAATAAAAATATACATGATCTCACTCATATTGTGAATTCTAAAACAGACAAGTTTATAGAAGAGGAGAATTGAATAGTGGTACTAGAGGCTTGGAAGGGGTGAGGGGAAAGCAGGATGGGGAGAGGCTGGTCGATGGGTATAAAGTTACAGTGGGTGAAAGGAATAAGCCTCAGGTCCTATTGTGCAGTAGTTATAGTTAACAATATGTACTGTATATTTCAAAATGGCTAGATGATAAGATTTTAAATGTCCTCACCACAGAAAAATGGTAAACTTTGAAAGTGATGGATATACTAAGTGCTCTGATTTGGTCATTACACAATTAATACATGAATCAAAACATGACACTGTTCCTCAAAAACATGTACAATTATTATGTCAATTAAAACTAGAAAAAATCTTATAAAATTGTACATTTTATGATTTATGTGTTTTCTATAACTTATTTAAGATAAAAAGAGTCTATTTTTAATTGACTGGGAATGAATAGAACTTGCTTTATGTGTTAATTATAGTAACACATAATTATAGTAACAAATTTTATAATATATTTTCATTCACTTCAATATTTTTTAAAAATATTTATCGTATTTATTTGAAAGAATTACAGAGAGACAGACAGAGAGAGGTCTTCCATCTGCTGGTTACTCCCCAAATAGCTACACCAGCCAGAGCTGAGCTGATCCAAAGCCAGGAGCCAGGAGCTTCTTTCAAGTCTCCCACATAGGGCCATCTTCTGCTGCTTTCCCAGGTGCAATAGTAGGGAGCTGGGTCAGAAGTGGAGCATCTGGGACTTGAACCATAAAGCCTTTATGCTGGCGCTGCAAAGGCCAGGGCTTTAACCCATTGCACCACAGTGCCGGCCCCTCAATCAGTTCTTAAAATTATTCTTATTGTGAAATATTTTTAAAATCATTTTTAAAAATTTAAAATATTATAGAATTCAGATAATATTAGCAATGGTATGTCTACGTTGCCGCCAGCGCAAGAAGCAGAATATAACCTAGGTTCCCTCTATGCACATCTGTCTGTCACATTCCCTAAAAGTATTAGCCATCTGAATTTTTAAAAAAGATTCATTTTATATGTTTGAAAGGCAAAGTAACAGAGGGCGGGGGTAGAGAAAGAGATCATTTTCCATCAGCTGAATTACTCATAAAATGGCCAGGGATGGGCCAGGCGGAAGGCTCAAGCCTGGAACTCCATCCTGATCTCCCATGTGGGTGGCAGGGGCTCAGGCAATATGGCCATTTTCCATCCCTTCCCAAGCACATTAGTAAGAAGCTGGATGGGAAGCAGAGCAGATAGGAATCCAAGCAGTGTTCTGATATCAGACGCTGGCATCACAGTTGGCAACTTAACTCACTGAACCCCAATGCTAGTGCCAACATGAATTTTTGTTAACAAAATATTCTTTTACTTATGTACTCACCACCTACATATGCATCCCAAACAACATATTATTTAGTTTTCCCTAATATTAGATTTGCTTAAACAGACTCAGATGTTTGTTTTGATCCTCTCAAAAATGCTTTAGATACCATTTTATTTTGATGCATAAACTGAACATTTTGCATGTTATTTTATGCATACCTTTATTTATTCAATTGCTGTCACACATATGGGTGTGTATATATATATATATATATATATATTCTTATGAATATTCTTTTAAGTCTCTGGGATTCAGGTTCCAGGGTTTCTACAGAAGGTACATTTAGTAGGGGCAGGCATTGGTTTAGCAGGATAAGCTGTCACATAGGACACTTTCATCCCATATTGGATTTTGAGCCCAGCTTCTCTGCTTCAATTCAACGTCTTTTTATGTGTCTGGAAGGCAATGGATGACAGAAGCCCAAGCACATGTGGGAGGCCTGGATGGCATTCCCTGATCCTGTTGCAGCTATTTAGGGAGTGAACTATTGGCTGTAACTTTTCTCTCTCTCTCTCTCTCTCTCTCTCTCTCTCTCTCTCTCTCTCTCTCTCTCTCTCCCCATGCCAGGCTGCATTTTAAATAAATAAGAATTTTTTTAAAGAGGAGAGATTTATTAACTGGTAACAAACAACTACCCGAAATGAAATTATTATAACAAGTACATGCGTGTTCTCAGTCAATGAGTTTCACAGTACTTCCCATTGTGCTCAATATTTTAGTCTCCTTATTTTGGTATCCATCTTAATGTTTATAAATATGAGGGTGTGAAATTATATTCATTATTTTAAAATGTCAATTCATACTTACTAAAAAAGTTAAGCATCTTCTAATATTGCAATTAAAATTTGGTTTATTTGGGAAATTTGTATTATGTTTTTATAGTTTAGCATTCTTTTAAATATTTTGACCTTTATAAAATTATCATAGTTCTGTATGCATTCTGGGTACTACTTTTTGTTCATAATGTATTGCAAATATTTTCTTGTTTGAAACTTCTCTGCTAGCTTTAAGACATTTTCTTAATAATATAAATGCCTTTGCTTTATTTATTATTTTTTGAGAATTGATTTTAAATGTTTTATTTTTGTACCCAGAAACCATTTATTTAAGCTATAAAAACTTCATGCATTTCATAAATACAACTTTAGGAACATAGTGATTCTTTAAAGATGTGTATGTTTAAAGGCAAAGTAACATACAGAGGGGAGATTCAGAGAGAGCTTCTCTTCGTTGATTCACCCCCCTCCACCCCGCCGATGCCCCAAACAATGGGGACTGAGCCATGCTGAAGTCAGAAGAGAGGAGCTCCATCCAGATCTTCCAAATAGGTGGCAGAAACTCAAGTAGGTGTCCACCACATGCTACTTCCTATGTATATTAGCAGGAAGCCATATCCTAGAATGGAAGCAGAGGAGCCAGGACTCTGGCATTGGAGATGGACGTCCCAAGTGGTATCTTTAGCCTGTTGAAGCCCAATGCCAGCCCCAGTGCTTTATTTTTACTTTACATAATTTAGGAAAGTTTTATTTTATAATTGAAGTTTACTGTGTCATATTTGGAAATCACATATTACCCTTATCTTATATCTTTGTTTGTTTTATTCTAAAATATTTAATCCACCTATAATTGATTTTTCTTTGTGATTAAGGTAAGAATTCAATTCTGTTCAACTTTAAAAAATAATAATAGGAAGTTGTCCCAGGACCACTTATTTAATAATTCATCATTACCTCCACTGTCCTCCCACCTTTGAGGATCCTTGTGCAGTTACCTGCCCAAATTTAGTGACTGCGTTCTTGAGAACATAATGTAGCAGAAGTGATTCAGTGGAGCCAAGAGCTTGACTGCACTCCCACAAAGGACGCTAAGTCAGACACCCAGTTAGGCCGCAACTGGATTCCTAAGCCAGATCTATGAGACAATAAACATCTCTAAACCCTCATGATTTGGAATAATTGGCTTTGCAGCAAACAACAGATATTCATATAACTAGTCATGCTTTCTGGATTTGAGTCAGCTTTCATAATTAATGACTATTGGATAAATTATATATTTTGATAGATCATCCACATTTGTTGTCAGATATTGGAATATCTCTTATCATCTGCTTAGTACATATATTTCTGTCCTCTTTAAAATAGCAATTTTGCATATTAAATTAAATATATGTAAGTTGAAGACTAATTACTCTCCTTGACCCTGGATTACAGTGTGATATCAAAGGCAAAGTTAGGCTTAGGATCCTAGACAGACATATTATGTTTATATAATTATATATATTTGAGAAATCATGTGGAGAACAGTTCCTGGTTCATAGAAGTCAACTCTGCCAATTGAACAAAATTGATTATTGATAATGGAAAATATATTTCCAAGTAAAAGCATTAAAAAATGTAGTCTGAAAGCCATAAGCACTCTCTAAGACTATTAGAAAATATTTCCAAATCAAAATGCTAGAAATCATAGGATGATTATGCATGAAGACTACCATAACAAAATACCATAGAATAGGCAGTGTGAATGGCTGCTTTCTTTCTATGTCCTCACATGGTCAGGGGCAAGAGGAAACAGAGGGCAAGGGGAAATTGATCTGTTATAAGGTACTCATTCTATTGAATCAGATCTTCACTTCTGTGACCTCATTTATTCATAATTACCCCCTTGAAAACATCAGCTCCAATAGGGTCATGTGAGGATATGCCTTATGGATTCATTATATGAATTTTGAGGCTCACAATTTAACCCATAGCAAGGGCTATAAAGAAACGGAGACAAAAGTAATGAAATTAGATATTCTAAAAGCCTGAAATGTATGATTGCCACTTCTCATCCTTATAATAATTTCTGAAACTAGTGGAATGGTTCCTAGATATTTCCTAAGGTTGGAATTTGCTTCATCTCTCTCCCACTTCCCTCGGTCAGTCACAAAACTGGGAACTATGGTTATGATACTACCTTGGTCATATTGCAGCAATACCTCCAGGGAACATCACCCTATTCTGTTTCAACTGGATCATTGTTCACTTCTAATTATTCCCTTTGCTCAGTAGCCTCTTTAAAAGGGAACTCATTCAGGAATAGAGTCCCAAAGGCACCATAGACATTTAAATTTAATATTGTAGCTATTAGTGTCTTGGAAGGTATTTTTTGCTGAAGATAGGGACAAATTCAGGTTGGAGTTCATTTGACTAAGCTGAAAGAGCTTTCAGAATTGTGAGAGCAGATCCCTGGTCTTGACTCATAGTGTGATACCAAAGGTAAACTTGGACTGCCAATCGTAGAGACAAATGGTAAAAGGATCATTCCTTTTTGTAAGCCACATAAGTATCATATTTATGTCTTTTTTCCTACCTGTTTCTTTTGCCTCATATATCTAATGTAAAAGACAATTTGCAGTCTTTTCTATAAAAATGTTCTCTTTTAGGATTACAAGAATGTGGAGCTATTGGGCACAACCACAAGACATTATTTGCTCAGTTTTTCTTTCAACCTATCGTGCTAGCTCACCGGCTTACAACCTCATGATTATTTCCTTTTATAACCAGAAATTGGAATTGATTAAAGAATGGAAACTCAAAGGGAACCTACACTTGGATATCTTCAGTTCAGCTATTTTTGTGATGTGTGACCCCCACTTTGGAGGCAATGTTGAGTGTAGCTCTTGTGTTGAGTCAAGTGACCTATTTCAGACAATGCATATTTATGCTGAGGTGCTAGTGTCATGGAAATAGAGATCAATTCTAACTGTTCCTGGGAATGGAGTAAAGCAGGAACAGGCAGCCGGTCCAACTGCTCTACAAGGTTGCTTACAGAGTTCCTATCTGGTAGGGTCATAAGTCTGTGTGCAAGACAAATGATGATGTCCAGTACTTGCCAGTCACTGAGTAAGCTATTTTTATGCTTTCTCTCAACACTTGATAAGAAGCTACTCTTTTCCAGTCACTGTTCTTTGCTCTGAGGTTATAGCTGCAAGTATTAAGAAGTATTTACTCTCCTAGGTTTCAGAGTGTGCATGGGAGGTAGGCACAGAAAGGTTGATTTCCCACTGCCCACTTAGTGGGAGCAGACACATTTTCATAATCTGGTGATATGAAAAGAAAAACATGGATGACACTGGGGCAAGGTTGCGCAACTGCAGTGATGCCACGATCCACCACAGATGCAGACTGATGTCTGGGGAGAAAAAAGATTTAAATCCCTACTTCTGCCACTTACTAGCTTATCATAATTTATGAGAATCGCTTAGTGTTTATTGTTCAAATATTCTATTTTCTATAAATCTACAGCCAAGGGTTACTATGAGGATTAAATAAACTGAGACCATATGTGCAGATTCTGAACTATAAATGGGGGATTGTTCATTTAGAAAAAAGAAGGATAGCATGTAATGTTGTCAGCAATGATAATTCCCAAAAATATTGATTCTTAAGTTGCTGCAATTATCTTCAGAGATAAGAAATGCCTTTAAATGGTTCTAAGACTTGCTATTTCTTCACCTAAGAGAGGAGCAGCATGTGTTCATGTAGGCACTGTCCTTCCCCTTGAAAAGCTTTGTGCTAACATACTTTTCAAAATATTGCTTTAATAAAGGAAAATCTCAACTGGAATCAACACAGCAAAAGCAGTTGATACAGAAACTAAGTTGTCTATGACAGTTACATTCCAATTATAAAATGCTGTAATTTGGATCACAACCCATCTTTCTATAACCTAGAATCAAACCACAATCACTCTAAATTTCATTTTCGCAGTATGTTCCTTTCTTGACAGCAAGCCAATCTATTGACTTGACAGCAAGCCTCCTTCCACCACCTCTGCTTCCTCTTCCTTGCTCAGGACTGGCTCTCATGGAAGTGAATAACTGCTCGGTGGTTACGGAGTTCATCCTGTTGGGAATCCCACACACGGAGGGCCTGGAGACTATGCTGTTTGTCTTATTCTTGCCCTTCTATGTCTGCACTCTGCTGGGAAATTTATCTATCCTCGTGGCTGTCATTTCTTCTACTCGTCTTCACACACCCATGTATTTCTTCCTGGGGAACTTGTCTGTGTTTGACATGGGTTTCTCCTCTGTGACGTGTCCCAAAATGCTGCTGTACCTTATGGGACTGAGTCGACTCATCTCCTACAAAGACTGTGTCTTCCAGCTCTTCTTCTTCCATTTCCTTGGAAGCATCGAGTGCTTTTTGTATACTGTGATGGCCTATGACCGTTTTGCTGCCATTTGTTATCCTCTGCGGTACACAACCATCATGAACCCTAGAATCTGTGTAGCCCTTGCTGTGGGCACGTGGCTGTTAGGGTGCATCCATTCCAGTGTCTTGACTTCTCTCACCTTCACATTGCCCTTCTGTGGCCCCAATAATGTGGATCACTTCTTCTGTGATATCCCAGCACTCTTGCCCTTGGCCTCTGCTGACACATCCATGGCACAGAGGGTGAGTTTTACCAATGTTGGCCTTGTATCTCTTGTCTGCTTTCTCCTAATCCTTGTGTCCTACCTTCGAATCACAGTCGCTGTCTTGAGTATTCACACAACTGAGGGACGCCGCCATGCCTTCTCTACCTGCAGTGCCCACCTCATCGCCATCCTGTGTGCCTATGGGCCCATCATTACAGTCTACCTGCAGCCCACACCCAACCCCATGCTGGGAACTGTGGTGCAAATTCTGATGAACCTGGTAGGACCAATGCTAAACCCTTTGATCTATACCTTGAGGAATAAGGAAGTAAAAGCAGTCCTAAAAACAATATTGCACAGGAGAGGCCCTATCTCGAAAAGTTAGTAAGAACAGATTGATGGGCATATGACCCTGGGATTCTTTGTGCCTCAACAAGTAAAAATTCTTCTGGAATACTCATATATAACAACAATTTGGGATTTTCAGAACACGCTGAATAGAGTGAACCACTTTAATATATTGAATAATATATCTGTGTATTTTATTTTCTTGTTTTATATGGATTCTTCCTCTCTACCTATTTTTCAAATCATGTAGTAATCTTGTTTATTATTACTTACTTTTATTTTATGGAGAACTACTGTTACTGGTAGGAGGGTCTTTTGACCAAACAATTTCATCTACTATTCTTGGTTTCCTCTTCTTCATACTAGGGCAGAATAACCCATGGAGAAAAGCAATAGATAGAAAAAAAAGGATTTTGATATAATTGAGTGACAGAGTAAGATAATCATCTTTCTTTTATTATTTTTGGATCAAATAGTAGAGTCAGGATAAAAAAGTTTTCTTCTCTATTCCAAACTGTCTGGAAAGGAGATACCTTAGAATTTGTCTAAAAAGAGTCCTCCAGGGCTCTAGTGAATTTATTATAAAGCTTCCGTGTGAATTACAGTTGATGAGAAATTCCATTTTATCTATCTATGTGTTAGACTTCTGGGTAAGAGTCCACTGGAAAAAGATTGAAAGTGAAAGCCTCTAGACCACATCATTCCATGCTGTAGTCCTAGTTCGAAAGCCAAGATCTATGTTGATTTTTCTATTCATAACTTTAGTAATGTGCTAGATTTTCCTCAATACCTAAACCTCAACCTTTACCACCCAATACTCACTCAGACGACCAGACTTTTTAAAGTAACAAAGTTTATTTCCAAACATATAAAACCATTCTTGTATTCCAATATACAAAAATAAACATTTATGATTATATTTGGTCTCATGTGACCTCCTTGTTTTTTGATATGTATCAAAAGTATCAGCTTTGGTCCATTTAGATACCTTTCAGCCTAATAGAGCCAGTGACTGGATCTGAAATGTCGCAGAAGGCAAAGATAATTTGGCATTTTGCCATTGTACCAGTGTTAGGTGCTTAGAGTAGATGTACTTTTATCCAAACTATTTGCAACTCAGGACAAAATACCAACTGCTGTGCTGTTAGAATTCTGTCTGCAGAGCCTCCTGACTTATAGTCATATAACACAAATTCAGCTCCATATTTTCCTTTGTTCTTCCTAAGAAGCTCTATGCATGAGACTTTCAGAGCACAGTCTCCCCAGAACGATCTGAATCCTTGGAATCTTGGTCTAGAACTGTCTTAAATAGCCCGTTTGCCCACTTGTGCCTCACACTTCTGTCTTTGTATTATAGAAATTATCAATTATAGATCTATTACTATTTGTCAGATATTATGGTAATTGTTACAAATTATCTCATTTAAACCTCAAAATGATCTTTGATAGTTATATTATTCTTCTCATTTTGTTGATAAGTTTCTAAGACTCAGGGAAAAGAAATTATTTGCTCAAGATACAGGTAGAATGAGATAGGGCTAGGCCATCAAGCAAGACTTTTATTCATAAACACTAAGAAACATCTCCAAAATCTTTAGGAATTTTTTCAATTAAGAAGAAGTAAGATGGACATCTGCTTTGTTGTGTTGTAATTCTGGCATCCTATATCCAAGAGTTTGTTTAAATCCCAGAGACTCCGTTTCTGATCCAGCTCCTTGTCAATATGCCTGGGAAGGCAACAGATGACCCAAGTACAGTCCCTGCCTGATGCAAGCCTGATGAAGTTCCTGTCTCCTGGCTTCACTCTAGCCAGACCTGGCAGTTACAGCCACTTGTGGAGTGAACCAGTAGATGGAAGCTCTCTCCTTCTCTGGCTTTACCTCTCTCTCTTCTCTCTCTCTCCCTCCCATCACTTTGTCTTTCAAACGAACAAATAAATAAAAAAGAAGAAATGCTGAGAAAACAATTTCATTCATGACAGCTCAAGACGCATAAGATATCTAAAATGAAGATATTTTCTCCCACATTTATGAGGGAAACGGTAACCAATGGAGTTGGTTGTGTTTTAACTGCAGGAGGCAGGTGGCAAAGGCCTCAAAGATGCTGACCCCATAGTGAGATATGGTGGGGCACCCTAGTAGGACACAGTAAGAGAAGCAAGGAGGGGTCACTTAGGAATAAGAAGTTCCACATTTTGCTCTAAGCCTTCTTTGGGTAAAAGTAAGGAAGGCACTATAAATGAAGGTACTGGAATCTGTGATTGCATCACTAGGAATTCCTGGAGAGAAGAGATGACTGAGGATATGAAGTGAGCACAAGCTATAGAGAAAGCTCTATCCACCAACACTCACATCATGTTTCCTCTGTCACTTGCAATCTACAAATCTTGTAAGAAAGTTTCCAGGACAATGTAGAGAAACAGTTGGTGATCTTTTATTGTTGATTTCTACCTGATCTGGGCAACAGTCCTTTGGTCCATCAGCTTACAACCCTGTTCCTGATCCACATTTCTGACTTGCAGCTAGCCTGATTAATTCAATTCCTGATAACCTGAGGCCCATGTTCTGGTGTAGCTGGGGGAGACACAGCCTGTGACGCTGACATCGCATATGGCGCCATTTGGAGTTCTGGATGCTCTACTTCCGATTCCACTCCCTGCTAATGTGTTTGGGAAAGCAGCAGAGGATGGCCCAAGTGCTTGGGTCTCTGCACCCACTTAGGAGACCTGGATAAGTTTCCTGGCTCCTGGCTTTGGACTGGCCCAGCTCCAGCCATTGTAACCCATTGGGGAATGAACCAGCAGATGGAATCTCTCTCTCTCTCTCTCTGCCTCTTTCTCTGTATCTCTGCCTTTCAAATAAATAAGAGTTCTCAGAAACATCTCAAAGTCTATCATTAGGGAAGAATTCTCTAAAATTCTGAGAGTTCTGTGTCTTGTTAGTGTTTTAAGACAAAATGAATAATTACAGACAAATACCACATCCATATTTAAAAATTAGAAATTTATTATCACAAAGTCATTTTCTTTGTTTTCTATTACTGGTTTGATCAAATCCATGGAAGCAGCAAGAACCTAATCACATGAGCCATCATCTTTACTTCCCAGCATCTGCATAAGTAGGAAGCTGGAGTCAGAAGCCAGAGCAGGAAAGGAACCCATGTACTCTTTATGGGATCTGTGAATCTTGTCTGCAGAATCAAAAGCACACCCATCCCACTGGTAAAGGTAGACTACTTTGGGATTTTAATTAGTTTAGCAATTTCTTAGTAGGGAATGATTAGTTACATGCTATCACCTGAGTTAAAAGAGCTATTTAACATAAATGCTACTAAGTATGACTGCCTGAGGTAGTTTCCTTACAAATTTGTTTGGGATCACTCACACTCAAAACAGAAAAGGCTCGTGTCTGTCCCCTGTTGTAGCTTGCTGAAGGAAGACTGTTGAGTGGCACTCTATGTTTTAATTCCTCCTGTGTCCTTATTTCTTAGTTAAAAATGCAATCTTCTGCAGCAGGTGTCACTTTGCTCTTCCTTCCACTTAGGCAATAAGGTGATGTTTTCACAAAGAGCAAAGTCTAAGGACTTTCGGGGGGGGGGGTGCTCTCTTCCTTGTCTCCTACTCTCCCCACCACCCCCCTAAGGTAAGAACAACTTTTATTTCAGAAATATTCAAATATTTAACAAAGCACAAAATTTACATGACACATTTATTCAGTTTGTCCTATGATTTCTTCTCTGAATCCCTAGATTAGGAGATGCTGGGAGGCCTGAGGCCTCATGATTTATGATGGAAGCAATAAAGTATCAGTTATTTCAAGAGCACTCAGACCTGTGAACTCACTATATTTCTATTGTAATTAAGGAAAGAAGAGGAATAAGATGTCAAGTCAACCATTAAGTTTTCATAAATAACATCATGATGGTCAGAGCACTTGTTTCAAAATACTTTTTTTTGCCTGGAATTCTGCCATTAAAGAATTTCTTCCAAAAGTTTACATCTTCTTTTCAAAAAATCCTCCTGAAAGAAACAGAAGAAAGATACACAGCTTGAAAAAGGGAGGTCTCTGTCAATGTACGAAGCAAAGCAATAGATGAGAGGGCGTGCGGGAAGTTTTCTGTTTCCCCATGAGACACCCTGGAGACGTGATTCAGCCTACGCTAATTACATGCTTCTTCTGAAATATGCATCATTTTCATGTTAAATCTATAAAAATGAAGAAGGTCACTGCATTGAAAGAGTGTACCATTTGCTGATGGCATTGATATAGAAATTGTCCTTAATAACAGATGATGAGAATAATGACAAGACATAGTTTTTAGAACTTCCCATGTGTTGGATATTATTCTTAAGCACTTCACTTATGTTAACTCATTTGGTCCTCAACATAATTCTATAAAATATTTGCATTTTATCCCATTTTATACATGATAAAAATGGGACAATAAGACATTAAGTGATTTTCGAGCTGATACATCACAAAGCTAGCATTAGAAGCCTTGCCGGCTGATTTCAGTGTCTTTTTTTTTCCTTTGAATGATTTCATTCTTTTATCAGCACCAGGAATCCAAGAGGCAAGTAGAGAATGGAGATGTGGGCACTGGTTTCTGGCTGGGGCTCTTTCAGGTGCTGCAGGAGAGGGAATGTAGGAGTCAGGCTGTGAAGGACCAGTGGAGCAGGAGAGTGAGTGAGAGAGAGCAGCAGACTAGGAGAACAGGGAAGTGGGTGGAGTTGGAGAGGAGGGGATCTTTGTGCAGACTGGATGTGCAATGTGCACTTTATTTTCAGGGGAAACAATATTGGTAGAACATGAGGACACTTCAAAACCTTGGTGGAAAAAATAAAATAAAACTAAAGCTTATTTTGGTCCAAAATATTTTGTAATATCCATGTATATGTAGTTTTTTCATAATATTAATATATGTGTAGTCTTTCATATTATTCATATATATATATATATATACATGTATATACAGACACACATACACATGAGGGTCTTCAAAAAATTCATGGAGAATACTTATTAAGGAAAATCTATCCATGAGGCCAAGCAGTTAAGACTTCACTTAGGATGCCTGCATACGATATTAGAGTGCCTAGGTTTGAGTCCCAGCTCTTCCCCTGATTCCAGTTTCCTGCTATTGCACATCCTGGGAGGCAGCAGGCAATGGTTCAAGTAATAGGGCCCCAGACACTCATGTGGGAGACCTGGATTATGTTCTAGGCTCCCAGTTTTGGCCTGGCCCAACCCTGTCTGTTGTGGGCATTTGAGGAATGGGCCAGTAGATAGGAGTGCCCTCTCTTTCTCTCTCTCTCTCTCTCCACATAAAGTAAATTATTTGTAAAAAACTTATTTATTTAAAAGGCAGAGCAATAAAGAGAGATCTTAAATCCACTATTTCACTTCCCAAATGGTCACAACAGCCAGGACTGGGTCAGGCCAAAACCAGGAGCCAGGAATTCCATCCTGATCTACCATTGGGTGGAAGGTGCCTACGCATTTGGATCATATTTTGCTGTCTCCCCAGATGCATTAAGAGGGAAATGGATAGGAATTGGAGCAGCGGGGACTCTAACCAACACTCCAATATAGGATGTTGGTGTGGCAAGTGGTGGCTTAACTTGCTGTACCACAACATTGCACCCTATACTTAAAAAAAATGCAGTACATCAATTAAAATTGGCTTTGGACTCAAATAAACTTATGACTACATTTTTCCATGAACTTTTTGATATGCACATGTAGAAGATGATTGGAAGTAGGAGGGGAGACAGGGGTAGAAAGTAGGGGAGAAATGGGGATGATAGAACAGAAGCTGATAAAATTTGAGTGTTCCATATATCATAAAGGGCCCTCCATGTAGGAAGGCCAGATATCCGATTTTGTTAGGAGAGTTGGTGCACAAGTTTTAATAGCTTCCACACTCTCAAAGCTTTATAAAAATTCTAAAATAAATTATATGAATACCCTACTTCTCTATGAAGCTAAGGAGAACTTGGCAACAGAGACTCAATAAAAGTATAACTGCTGAATATGACCTTGATTAGCTGAGAGCCAGTGCCCAGTGAGAAAAAAATAGTAGACTCTGCTCTCTGATCTGCAGTTGGAAAATACTTACCTCCTAACTACACTGGTCTCTGCACCATCAAACAACTCAAACAACAGCTGTCCCAGTTCAGCCACTTGCTCCAGGTGCCCTATTTCTTTTATTGTCTGAGCCTATGCAGCAACCTCATGGCAGAAATGAGACCCGATCAGGATTCTCTAGTTTCTCCCTTAAAATCTGTTATCTGTACCAGGTATTTTTTTTTTCAAATGTGAATGAATAAAGTTCTATTTTG
Source organism: Sylvilagus floridanus (assembly GCA_949820135.1). NCBI lineage: Eukaryota > Metazoa > Chordata > Mammalia > Lagomorpha > Leporidae > Sylvilagus > Sylvilagus floridanus. The sequence goes on along the minus strand of OX463224.1, from coordinate 15,753,449 downwards.
TTACATATTTTTGGCTAGGGTCATACATCCTGCACCTCTAAATTTTCCAAATTTAAACTAATCACGCATAGGTTACAGTTTGTCTGCTCTGCACCTGCATTGGCAATAGTGGTTAGAGGTTGAGAAAGAAGCCTGGGGAAAATCGAGTGTCCTTCTTAAAACAGGATCCCAACAGAAAATTACCCCTATCACAGATGATCAGATAAAAAGCTGTTCTGTTTTACTGATTGGAAACTCTCATAGTCAAAAAGATATGGTTGACACTCTTGCTTGTAAGACAAAGAACCAAGAGAATGATGAAAATATCAAATTCCCCTGCTCGCAGATCCAGTGCTCACTATAACTGAACTTTATACCAGCAAACTGCCCTAGTCAGAGGTCTAAATACTCAGATCTATGTGTTCATTTCCCCTGCCCACTCTATTGAAATCACTCTTTTGTTTCATTAATTTTTCTTTATTGCCTATTGTCTACATATCAAAAAAAATGTTTAGAAAGCATTACTGTTAGAACATTGCTTAATGCATTTGAAGTAAATTTAGAGAAGTTAGAAAAGAGAACTGAAGGTTTTATGGGTACTTCAGAAACGCAGAACAACTTAAAAACCGCTACTTTATAACAAGGAGTGAAATGAAGTGTTTGTCTCTTAGCTGTTTTTAACTTAACGCAGTTATACTACTGGTTTCCAAGATAAGACCTTGTTTCTTCTCCAAGAGAACACCAAAGGCGGATGAAGTCCGTGCAGCAGGACAGACCGGAGACCCTGGGGGCCCTGGGGACCCTGCAGATGCTGGGGGCCCTGGAATGGGAGGCCCTGGCAGCTTCCTTGGGATACTTCTGCAGTGGCTTTCCGGGGCCACAGTCCTGGCAGAGACAGGAGCTAGGGTGGAGGTGAGAAGCTCGGGGAGGCAAGACAGAGGACAGGGAGAGGCTCCTGTCACCAAGCTGGGTTGCCGATTAAGGACGTGAGATTGAGTCCCCGGAGGTGATCGATCTCTTCTGCCTGCTCATCCAGGAGTCTGGGATCACTGACATTTTCTTGTGGGCATCCCTCAAGGATGATGTTTTGAAGATTAAGCCAGTGCAGTAGCAGATGCTGGCAGGCCAACAGACCAGGCTCAAGGCATTTGTTATTGTCACTGCCGGGGCTGCTATGGTCATGTTGGCCTGGGTGTGCAGTGTGCCCTAAGGAGGTAGCCACCGCCATCTGAGGAGCCTTCATCCTTGCCAGGCTACTGGGGGAACAGGATTGGCTGCTCCTCTTCTGATGCAACTCTCTGCTGTGACCCGGGAAAGCAGCAGAGGATGGTCCAAGTGCCTGGGCCCCTGAACCCACATGGGAGACCCAGAAGAAGCTCCTGGCCTGGCTCCTGGCTTTGGATCAATGCTGCTCCAGTCCTTGCGGTCATTAGGGAGTGAACCAGCGGATGGAAGACCTCTCTCTCTCTGTCTCTCCCTCACTCCGTGGCTTTACCTCTCAAATAAACAAATAAAGCCTTGGGGCCAGCGCTGTGGCATAGTGGGAAGGCTGCCACCTGCAGTGCCATATCCCATGTGGGCACCAGTTCGAGTCCTGGCTGCTCCACTTTCGATGCAGCTCTCAGCTATGGCCTGGGAAAGCACTGGAAGATGACCCAACTGCTTGGGCCCCTGCATATGCATGGAAACCTGGAAGAAGCACATGGCTTCTGGCTTCAGATCGGCGCAGTTCTGGCCATTGCAGCCATCTGGGGAGTGAGCCAGCGGATGGAAGACCTCTCTCTCTCTCTCTCTCTCTGTCTTTATCTCTGCCTCTTTGTAACGCTGATTTTGAAATAAATCCTTTAAAAATTAAAATTAAATATTTTTTAAAAATGTAACTTCTTTGATGTAAAAATATAGAAAACTATAAAGTAAATTAGGGAAAAAAAGAAAAAAACTACATGATTGATAATTTTTGTATATGATATTTTAATTTATAATATTCAAAAATTAATAGACATAAGGTTATTCTGTCTATATTTTATCATTATGTAAATTGAGATCCAGAAAAATTGAGATTACTCAGGATCAAAGGAAGAGGCAATTAACTGTTTGCCAATCTTCCACTCTATTATCTGAGTCTAATGATTTTTAAGACAATTCTGTCTTAGACACTATATATGTAAAAGATTATAAACATATAGTACGTTCCAAAATATATGATAGGTCATGAAAAATATGAAAATAAAAATTATCCTAATCTTCATAAACATGCAGCCTGGGAAAATAGCAATAACCACACATGCATATCCATGCATACAGATGTACATGTATGTAATTTTAGAGACACATTAAAAAGTTCTGCAAGCAAAGGTCATGGAAATTCAGTGTTTCCAGTTCCTCCTTCTCTTGTCCTATTAGACATGTGACAAAGTCTGGGAATGGTGATATCTGTTATGGGATTTCCTTCCTCTCTTCCTTTCCTATATTGCAAAATAAAATTTTAAAAATTATATACAATTTTATGTCAGTTAAATAAATTAATTAAAATCAACAAAGCAACAAAAAGCATAAAAGGGCCAGGGCCATGGCTCACTTGGTTAATCCTCTGCCTGCAGCAACAGCATCCCATATGGGTGCCAGGTTCTAGTACTGGTTGCTCCTCTTCCAGTCCAACTCTCTGCTGTGGCCCTCAAGGGCAGTGGAGGATGGCCCAAGTGCTTGGGCCCCTGCACCCGTGTGGGAGACCAGGAAGAAGCACCTGGCTCCTGGCTTCAGATCGGCACAGCACTGGGCTGTGACGACCATTTGGGGAGTGAACCAACAGAAGGAAGACCTTTATCTCTGTTTCTCCCTCTCTGTCTATAACTCTATCTGTCAATCAAATAAATTTTTAAAAAAGCATAAAAGATAATTATGGGGCTTTAAAAGACACAGATGAATAAGAATAAAACAACTAGGGGATAGGTTTAGAATGGTAGGCAGAATGGATATGTTAGCTGATCAGAGAAAAGTGATCTGAATTGACTTACTAAAAGTTCCTGATATAAATCAAATAAATGCTCATCACTGGTATGTCTGGCCCTTATTACAGACATGATAATAATTTCTCAATGTGTACATTGTGATTTATGATTTGCAACCCTTTTCAACACAAACCACTTGGTTTTATTCTCATAATCAATCTGTGAAGTGAGTAAAATATAGATTTGCTAATATTGATTCTTAAGCTCAGTTTATATAGTGAGATGTTGACAAAGAACTTGGTAAGCTACATAGATTATTTCCTGAGAATAATATTTTAAAATCAATTCACAGTGTGGAATACAATAATCTTAAGGGAAAAAATACAATAACCTTAGGGGAACAAATGGATCTGGTGCAGTAAGACTTGGTTATATATGTGCAAATGTGTTCTTTTATGTAAAATGCTAGGAAAGTGAGTAGAGGTTCTTTAGCTTCAAAATCATAGAAAAAGAAAAATTCATAAAACACATATTTACAGGTAAAAACATAGGAGGTTAAAAACCTAAATAACAGAGTCCAAAATTAAAAAAATTCTGGTTTCAAGGTCAGGTCCATGCAAAAATAAAGAGGAAATGAGGATATTGAAGCCAGCTTATTAAAAATGTCACATCAGGTGATGGATGAGAGCACCATTATGTAAAAGATCACATTGGTGTGATTTCATCACTGTTGTCTAAGGAATAGTGTGAATGTGCGATGAATGTTTCAGCATCCAGTTGTGAAAATGAAATTTTAGCATCGACATTCCCTGTATTTGAAGATATTTCCCCCCAGACATTTGTATCCTTAATTTATTAATTTTTGTTTGTCACCATTGCTGCCTGCCACTGTTTGCATTGTTAGGAACCCGGAGTCAGCAGCTGGAGCCAGGAATTGAATCCAGGAACTCTGCTGTGGGACACAGACATCACATAGGATACATGCCCAGTCCCTTTTTTTTTTTTTTTCTTTTGCTCTCTCTGCCCAACATTTAGACTCACTCCTGACTAGACTCATACCAGTCTTACAGGCTGTTGAATGATGAAATCTTGTGATCTCTTGAGCATAATACTTGATACTGGAGTACATCAGGTCCTCTGCTAGGCTCAAAGCTGTGTAAGAGAAGAACAATGTAATTAACTAACTGTTAAAAATTAATCTAGCTTCAGGATCACCTGCAGAGCTGGTTGTAACTAAATAACTCAAAGAAAATCTTGATTTCAATTAGTTTGTTGCCCATAATTGTTTAATTTTATTCTAAAAAATTCATTTTCCAGGAAGATATCTGTTGTGTGGCAACCTACACTTGTTGTCATGACAACGTACACTTGTTGCCATGGCAACATGCATAGGCAGACATTTCCTCTAGTGGTAAAACAGAAATGTTTTTCTGATTCAAAACCAGCAAAAAAGTCACATTTGTGCACTCCTGTTCTTTGTTCTCTTATGCCTATTTCATCTCTGGCTACAATTTAACTGGAAATTTTTAAAACAAAAGAGAATTCTCAACAGCTTATTTAACATTACTTAGCAGCTAAATAAATTTATCAGCTTTCGATCCTTCAATTTGTGAATCAGCGTCAATGGTGATATTTTTGCTAACTCACTCTTGCAGAAAGCAAAAGATGAATTAGATCAATCTATTCGTGAAACACAGGAATCTCACCTGGGTAGATTGATCAAATGCCTATTAATAATGATTGATAATTGGTAACAGTAATGGTTAAGAATGCCTATTAAAGTCCTAGGAATGCTTTAACTTCCCTGTCCATGGAAACTAATGCTGGGATCTGATTGTTCCTCAATGGAGAATCTTGTAGTTACTGTGAAAGCCTTAATGATACTTCAAAAAAAAAAAATCCATGTTCTAATTCTCAGGACGTGTGGAGGTTAGGGTGCATACAACAGGAAATTAGGGATGCACATCAGCTGAGGTTGCTCCACAGCTATGAGATTATCCCAGGTGATTTGAGTAGGCTCAATATCATCTCAAAGATTCTTATAGATTTGAAAAAGGGAGACCAAAAAAAAAAAAAAAAGATGGAAATCAGGTGAGAAGGAAACACAGCTCTGCCAACACTGATTTTTCCTACAGTGACGCTGGCTTTGGACTTCAAACTTCCAGAACTGTTTGAGTAAGATAACAAATTCACATTGTTTTAAGCCACTATATTTGTGGTGATTTGTTATAGCAGCAAAATGAAACAGAAGCAGTTGTTATGCCTCGAGGCATCACCCCTGGTCCAAAGATGTACTGGATTCTTCCATCCTCAGCAAAGCTCTCGGAGTGCAGGCTGCAGGGGCTGAGTTAGGCTCCTGTACGTCTCCGGCCTCACTGAGCAGGTTGGGATGTCCAGATAGATGTGTATGGTAGAATCAAGCCCTGGGATGCTCACCGTGACAGGTCCTAGTAAGACAGTAAGGCCAACACTCATTCTGATTCTCACCCACCCACAGAATGCAGCCACATGTGGGTCTTGAGCAGATATCCCCTGACCTCACAACACAATGTACTTTCAATGTACCACAACTCCAGGCTCTCAGAATATAAATATAAAACGTTAGTGGAGAATTATCATATTGTCAACCTGCCCCAGAAGGTTCCAGGACTGCCATGTACTGCATTATGGAAATATTAGTATGTTTCCATGGATGACAGGCCACATATTCAACCATGGTCCCATAGATCATATCTCCTGGGACATAGGAGCTATCTTTCTTGGTGTAAGTGTTCTCTGTGTTTGTCACACAAAGACACAATCGCCTAGTGATGCCTTGCCGTTCCATTAGGCATGACTGTAATTGTTACTCAAAAGCAGGAATAGTAAATGAGTGATTGGAAATCAGCACACTAGTCACTTAAAAAGGACTCACAGTGATAAGAAAAAGCATGTTATAGCTCCTTATTTAAAAAAGTAACTGCTGTTAACTATTGCCCACTTCATATGATCAATTAGTAAAATAAAGAGCTTTAAGACATGTTGGATATTACATGATTCATTAATAATTTTTAGGAGATGAAGTATTTAAAAACCAGAATTTTTGATCTAATGACTATTCTGAAAGTCAGTATTTGTTATGAATAATTGAATTAAAATATAAATATGTATATGTATATAGATATAGATATCTTTCACATACACAGTGAAAGATACAGACAGGTGGAGAGAGAGGCAGACAGATTTATCAAAGCAGGATTTTTTCACACAATATTCACTGAAATTAATTTTTCTTTTGTATACATGGGAGTACTTCAAAACATCCATATAAAATAGGACTAAAAACAAGTTCATTTTGTGCAAAAAAATTTGAGATCTATGTGTACTGGGGGTCTTTAAAAAGTTAATGGAAAATACATATTATGAAAAAACTGCATGAATTTCAATTTTTTAACCAAAGTAAAACATCTTTTACCTCTATTTTATAAAAAAAAAATTGAAATATCCTCATATAGCCAGAGTGAGAAAGTTCTAACTAGTTAGGACTTCATTCTCCTTTTTTCCCACTCTTAATTAATCAATGAGAGTATCTATCCATATTCATTGACAAAGAATTTCAATATACTTGTATTTTAATGGCTGTTACTGAATTCAAAAATATTTCTGAATGAGCTAACAATTTGTTACTTTTCCAACCATACTTTCATTTCTGCATGTTCACTTCATTTTTCTGCTGGTGCTATTTTTTTGCTTTTTGGGGAGATTTTTTTGCTGCCCTGTATAGCCTTGACAAAATCACTTTCTCCTTTGTTAAAAATCTCTTCAGTATGTTTCAATTTTCTATTGACTTCAAGTTTGATTATGTTGTGCTTAAACATTCAAAACTTTTTGGCATCTTGTTCCAATTGGTGTCATCAATTTTATTCCCATTTCCCATTTATACCTGACTTTTCCAGAGGCCAATTCAATCTACTTTGTAATGCCCCAAAGCAATGCAGCTACTTAACCTGATTATCCAGTGCAATCCTAACTTCATTCTTTCCCCATCCTAGGTCATAGAGAATTTTGCTGCACTTTTCCCCCTTTGAACTCTGAGTTTTGATCTTGTTCATTCTTCTTTGTAGGTCTAAATCAGGCCCATCTCTCAGACACCATGCAAACATCATTTCCTTGCTATAGTTTAAAAAAAGCTGCTTTTGGCCGGCGCCGTAGCTCAACAGGCTAATCCTCCGCCTTGCGGCGCCGGCACACCGGGTTCTAGTCCCGGTCGGGGCACCGGATTCTGTCCCGGTTGCCCCTCTTCCAGGCCAGCCCTCTGCTGTGGCCCAGGAGTGCAGTGGAGGATGGCCCAGGTGCTTGGGCCCTGCACCCCATGGGGAGACCAGGAAAAGCACCTGGCTCCTGGCTCCTGCCATCGGACGAGCGCGGTGCGCCGGCCGCAGCGCGCCGACCGCGGCGGCCATTGGAGGGTGAACCAACGGCAAAGGAAGACCTTTCTCTCTGTCTCTCTCTCTCACTGTCCACTCTGCCTGTAAAAAAAAAAAAAAAAAAAAAAAAAAAAAAAAAAGCTGCTTTTTTTCTCTAAAATCTCCTCATCTTTGGAAGTGCAGATAGCACTCCTAAAACAACTACAGAGCTGAGGAATACAACATAACTAGAGGCAAATAGCACTATGAGCATGGATTTCGGTTCAATTGAATCAAATCCTTACAAAGATCTAGAAATCTACAAAATAAGAAAGATGGATGTGGTAGCAGAATATAAGACATTCAGATTTTTTTGTTTGTTTTGTTTTGTTTTTTGTTATTGACAGGCAGAGTGGACAGTGAGAGAGAGACAGAGAGAAAGGTCTTCCTTTTCTGTTGGTTCACCCACCAATGGTCGCCGTGGCCAGCGCACCATGCTGATCAGAAGGCAGGAGCCAGATTCTTCTCCTGGTCTCCCATTCGAGTGCAGGGCCCAAGGACTTGGGCTGTCCTCCACTGCACTCCCAGGCCACAGCAGAGAGCTGGAAAGGAAGAGGAGCCACCGGGACAGAATCCGGCGCCCCGACCAGTACTAGAACCCGGGGTGCTGGCGCCGTAAGACATTCAGTTTTAACAAATTATGAGAAGAGTTTAAAGAACACTCAAAAACTCTGGCAAGAAGTTCTACTTAGCATGTCTTGTAACTGACCTACGGTGGATCTGACAATTGTGGAAACCGTGCTTGTATTCAATATGGCTAAACCGAATGCCTCACTGAAGAGATCAGCAAATCTTTATAATTTTTCTTAAAGTTGTACTTAGATTTGTGTTCTCTGGCAAATGGAGAGAAACTAATATACAGGGTATGTTAGACTTTAGACAGTGTATTTTAAATTTGGAATGAATCTGATTTATACTCATTTACAAGCCCTGGTCATAGAATTTTCTTATGTTTTGATTCTGAGCTGGAGATTTTGGAATTCCCCTATGACAGAGAGATAGTAATAGGATTGAATCCCTTTTGCCTTTGGAGTCTCCTGTCCTGCAACGTGCAAGGAGGGAGGGCTGCACTGGGCTTGGTGTCACAGGCAGCATTTGCATAGTCCTCTTTGTCATACCAGGGAATGCAACATGCATAGGAATGAATGCAAGGGTCCCAGTGACTCCAGGGGTGACCTATTCTACCAAACTGAAAGCAACCTAGTGGGTGCAGTCTGCATTGCCAGCCTTGGGGGATGAAATGGAGGACTGAGCAAGAAAGAAGAACTTGTTTTTGTACTTTCCTTGTCTTCTGGGCTTGGATTGGAAAGAACAGCGCATGCATGTTCACCTCCCATTCTAAAAGTCATCCCTTGACCTCGCTTCTGTTTCCTGTCCTTTAACACTGATGGCAGCTGGAGTTGCTCTCTCCTTTTCCACCTGCATTAACTTTACAGATAGTGGCTATTCTGGCAGAATTTTACAGCTGTTGTTGTAGGCAGGCATATAGAACAAAATTGATCAGGTTTGTGAGCTGGAAGGCCAGGGCTTCACCACACCCCTATGTGACCTCATGCCCCTACCTGGCCACACCTGTGTATCCACCAGCCAATCAGGTTAATTAACCACCCCTCTTTGGAAGTGGATTAACAGCCTGGGAGAAGGTGTGCCCTGCCCTTTCATTTTCCTTTGCCCTTGTGGGCCCCTGCTGCCCTGAACTTCCAGGACACCTGGCCTTCAGGCCACCTGCCCCATGCTTCCTGGCCTACATGCTCCTCCACGGGGCTGGCTCCTGGTGCTCGGTATGAATCCAGATTTATCTCTCTTATAGATAGAGCCCTCACTCTCCTATGCATCCTTCTCACTGAATAGAAGCTTAAAAACATGCTGTCTCATTCATTTATGACAGTATTCAGAATTCTTTTCGGAATATTAGGCAAGAACCCACACAGGCTTATTAATATTGGGAATTTATTAATAAGCACACAGTGATATTGCAGGCACCCCAGATTCCCATGTCACTGTGATGCACTCTAATTAAAATCAGTGACCTTGGGCAATAAATTGCTGGAGTCTGGGCTACACACCAGTGTCTGTAGTCTGTTAACTGTGCTCTATCGCCCCCTGGTGGATGTGGAAACCTCTCTACCTCTAGTGCATGGGAAGAATGTCTCCCTGGAGTTCCGGGTTTCAAAGACATGTACTCTTGGAGGGGCAGGGACAGGGAAAGAAATTTGTTTCACAAGTTCCTTGGTAATTCAAAAGAGATGATATTCTCTGCATAAATACTTATTCACAAAGACGTTTATGTGTGTGTAAGATTTGAAAAAAAAATGCAAACTATTGAGATTTTGAGCAATTACATTTGGATAATGAGTTCTGAGATGAATATTTTAAAAATTTCAGTTAATGGGTGTTATTATTGTTGTGATCTGATAATAGGCTTTCAAAAAAAGATTGCCGGGGCCGGCGCCATGGCTCACTTGGTTAATCCTCCGCGTGCAGCACTGGTATCCCATATGGGAAACAGGTTCTAGTCCCGGTTGCTCCTCTTCCAGTCCAGCTCTCTGCTGTGGCCCGGGAGGGCAGTGGAGGATGGCCCAAGTGTTAGGGCTCCTGCACCCGCATGGGAGACCAGGAAGAAGCACCTGGCTCCTGGCTTCAGATTGGCGCAGCGCCAGCCATAGCGGCCATTTGGGGAGTGAACCAATGGAAGGAAGACCTTTCTCTCTGTCTGTCTCTCTCTCTCACTGTCTATGACTCCACCTGTCAAAAAAAAAAAAAAAAAGATTGCCAGTAAAATTAATTTTTAAAAATACATCAGTTTTATCTGCTTATGTGAAAGCATATGTGATGATGTTTGTTCCATGATTTGAAATCTTTTGTGCACATCCACAGCTTTAGAATAAAATGAAAACTCTTTAATATAATATCCAATGATTTTAAAATTCTGACTCTATATCTATATGTCCAATCTCATGTCCATATCTATTTCCCCATTAGTTCATGCACTCCAGAGTCATCAAGGTACTGTGCTTTCCCTCAAACAAACTGGGTCAAACTTTTGTGACTCTGCTTACAATCTTCTCACTCTTTGGAATGAAATTCAGTCCTTTTTATCTGTCAAAATTCACCTCAGGGCAGGCATTTGGCTTGATGATAAAGTCACTGTTTAAGACATTGGATGCGGCCGGCGCCGTTGCTCAACAGGCTAATCCTCTGCCTTGCGTCGCCGGCACACCGGGTTCTAGTCCCAGTCGGGGCACCAGATTCCGTCCCGGTTGCCCCTCTTCCAGGCCAGCTCTCTGCTGTGGCCCAGGAGTGCAGTGGAGGATGGCCCAAGTGCTTGGGCCCTGCACCCCATGGGAGACCAGGAGAAGCACTTGGCACCTGGTTCCTGCCATCGGATGAGCGTGCCGGCCGCGGCGGCCATTGGAGGGTGAACCAACGGCAAAGGAAGACCTTTCTCTCTGTCTCTCTCTCTCACTGTTCACTCTGCCTGTCAAAAATTAAAAAAAAAAAAAAAAGACATTGGATGCTATATCGGAGTACTTGAGTTTGAGTCCTGGCTCCGCTTTCGATTACAGCTTTCTGCTAATGCTCATCACTGGATGCAGCAGATGATGGCACAAGGAGTTGGGTCCCTGAAACCTACATGATAGACCTGGGTTGAGTTCCAGGCTCCTGGTCTTGGCCTGTCCCATACCAGCTATTGCAGGCATTTATGGAGTGAACCATCGGATGGAGGCTCTCTTTCTTTGTTTCTCTGCCTTTCAAATACATAAAATAAATAAATAGGAATTTTAGAAAATCACTTGCAAAATGTCTGGCTTAATTCTCATAGGAAGCCAATGTTTCTTCTGTGTTCTAATTGCAGATGCTAATTACCGTAACTTTATACACTGCATTATACTGCACTGTCTATGCTTCTTGGCAGCCAGACTGTGTTTATGATTTATGTATATATTATATTTAATATGCTAAAGGAACTCATTAATTGAAGGAATATGACTTATTTACAGGATCTCAAATATTAAAGAAGATATAATTTATTATATTCTAGACAGTAATATAAAAAATGGAAAATAAAGCAATGTAGCAATGAGGTTATGTTAAACATGTAGTTAACCCATGCAAATTGAAAGTCAATAAATATAAATGTTTAATATAGATGTTAACTTTTAAAAATATAGTAAACGATGCATCATTTGTTCTGTCTAGTAATGACTCAATTAGAAAAATATAATTAAAGAATCAAGATAATGTACTTATAAAACCACAGATTCTAGACTACTGGTGGCATTTGTGAATTTGTATATTCACTCAGTGAGTATTTATTGATTATCTCTGGTATGTTTTGTGGAGTGACAGGAGTTGGGTTTATGAGTCATGTGAAACAGTGACCTTCCCCTGAAGGTGATTATTGTGATGATAATAAGCTCATGTGATTTTATCTCAGCACTTAAGAGAAAAATGTTTTGAAACAGGGAAAGATGAAAAAAACAGATTCAAAAGGCTTAAGGAACCTTAAATTTGATTTTTTTGAGATTTTAAAAGAAAGATTTATTAGAATCAAAGACCGTCAGCCAGAGTGGAGGGGCTGCCAAGAGAGGAAAAGGCTGAAGGAACTGGTGGTGGGGTTTTTAAGAACAATTTTAGGGAAGAAACTGTCAATCAATAAGATGGGGACAAACCCAACAAAAGACCTGATTTGCAATCCTTTATTCTGTGTAGTTTGCTCATGATAAAACAAAAGAGCCATCTCCCATTTCAAGGGTGGGATACCTAATTTGTTTTACAGTAAACTGGTAGCTCGGAATGGTGGAGTCACCACTCTCTTGCTATTCGTAAGAAATTTTATTTTAAACAGAAAAAAGTCAACTCTCCAAAAAAGAATATTAAAGTAGCAAAGGAAGCATAATTCACCAAAGTACATTAGAATGAAGCAGTATGATTTATTCATGGTTTAATACATAGTGGTACATCCTTCAGAAAAGCAATTTTAAAATGTAAATCCAGAAAAGGAATATGTTCACACACTTTGACTCAGTAAGACTAATGTTGAGAAATTATCATACCGAAATATTTTGAAAAGGGAGGGGGGGAGGAAACAATGTTAAGATATGGGTAAATTATTGCCTGAAATAAATTAGTTTAATAACATTTGATATGGTTCCCACTATTATTGGCTGTCAACATTATGCAGCTGCATGGAAAAGGGATTACAAAATAATACAATTACAGAGTAAGCATTACATTTAGGTTACTGAGTCCTGAAGCTAATGTCTTATTTTTTCTGGAGGTTTTACAGCTTCATTTACTTCTGTTTAGGCCTATGACCCATATTGAATTAATTTTTGCCATGGTCTGGAGTAAAGGTTAAGGTTCATTTTCTCTATATATGAACATTTAGTTCTTTCAATATAATTTGTTGTAGAGATTTCTTTTTCTATGTAGTTGCTATGAGGTTCCAATCAAATAATCAAGTGTGAATTTATACCTTTGATCTACCTATTCCTATGTGTTTCTTTTTTATTGCTATGTAATGCTCCTTCCCTTCTTTTTAAAAATGTTTTAACAATTTTTTGTCTATATAAGATGAACAGATTTCATGTATTTCATATATACAGATTTGGGAGCATAGCAATAATTCCCACTCTTCTTTCCTTTCAAACCCCGCTCTCACCCTCCCTCCTCCTTTCTTATTCTTCTTTTCAATTTTTTACAATGACATATTTGTTCATTTTATAATCATAAGATTAACCCTACACTAACAAAATAATTAAACAAAAGTAAGAAAAAAACACTATTATACAACAGAAGAAGCAAGTATTGTAACAACAATAGATTCTCAAAATGTAAATTTCATTAATACACTTTTTTTGTAATATATTAGTTAACACAGCTCAAGGAAAATACACAGCATCTGTCTTTAGGGGACTGCCTTATTTAACTAAGTATAATGGTTTCCAGTTGCACCAATTTTGTTGCAAAAACCTCTGCAATGCAGAGTTTTCTTAGTTTGATATAATCCCATTCATTTATTTTTGCTTTGATTGCCTGAGCTTCTGGAACCTTTTCCAAGAAGTATTGCTCATGCCAATGTATTTCAGGGTTTTCCCAATGTCCTCTTCTAGTAATTTGATTATATCAAGTCATAGATTTAGGTCCTTTATCCATTTCTTGAAGAGACTGTCCTTTCTCCAGGGACTGATTTTAGTTCTTTTGTCAAAGATAAGTTGGTTGTAGATGCATGGATTGATTTCTGGGGATTTTATTCTGTTGCATTTTTCCACATGCTTATTTTTTCACCTGTACCAGGTTGTTTTCATTATAACTTCCATGTAGTATGTCTTGAAATCTGGTATTGTGATGCCCCTAGCTGTGTCTTTGTTGTTTAAGATTGCTTTAGTTACTTGGGGTCACTTGTGTTTCCATATGAATTTTAGTAACATTTTTCTAGATCTAAGAGGAATGACATTGGTATTCTAAGTGGGCTTACGCTGATATTGAATTGCTACTGCAAATTTAAATTTAAATTCACTACTATAAGTCGCTTTCAGTAGTGTTGACATTTTGATATTAATTACTTCAATCCACAAACATGGAATATTTTTTCTTTTTTGTGTGTCTTATTTCTTTATTCAATTTTTGTAATTTTCATGGTAGAGATCTTTCACTACCTTTGTTACATTTATTCCAAGGTATTTAAATTGTTTTATAGCTATTGTGAATGTGACTGAACTTATAAGTTCTTTCTCAGGCATGCCATTGTCTGTGTAAATTTTATTTTCTGCCACTTTACCAAACTGTCTTATGGGTTCCAATAGTCTCTTAGTTGTGTCTTTGGTACTCCTATACATAGAATAATGTCATCTTCAATCAGGGATAATTTAACTTCCTCCTTTCCCATTTACATTCCTTTGATTATGGTAACTTCATAAATAATCTTTTAAAATTGTATTATATAGGTCCTAAAATTGTAATTGTATATAGTTAAAGATGTTCAACACGATGCTTGCTTTGATATGTAATGATCATTATAGTCAAGAAATTAACATTTATATCTCTTTATTATTTGTGTATGTGTGTGTGTGAATGTGCGTGTGTGTAGTATAGTGATGTGAAATTTATACTCTTGGCATATAATCCTGGATTATTTTTTTCAGATTTATTTATATGTCAGAGTTACAGAGAGAGAGAGAGAGAGAGAGAGAGAGAGAGAGAGATCTTCCATCTGCTGGTTCATTCCCCAAATCGTTGCAATGGCCAGGGGTGGGCCAGGCCAAAGCCAGGAGACAGGAACTTCATCCAGGTTTCCTACATTGGGTCAGGGGTGCAAGGACTTGGGCCACCCTCTGCTGCTTTCCCAGGCACATTAGCAGGGAGAGGGATTGGAAGTGGAGCAGCAGGGTCTAGAACCAGCACCTGTATGGGATGCTGGCATTGCAGGCAGTGACTTAACCTGTTACACTACAACACAGGCCACATAATCTAATATTATTAGCAACAGTCATCATGTTGTACAATAAATCTTTAGACTTATTCACCTTATACAACTGCAACTGTGTACTCATTGATCTACAATCTCCCTTCCTCTACCTTCTACTCTCTATGTATTCAACATTTATGGATTCCAGATGTGACATCATGCAGTGATTTTATTTTTGTATATGTTTTATTTCTCCTTTTCTTTAGCTTTGGTGAAGGGTGATTGACAAATAAAATTGCATATAGTTAGGGAGTACACTGTGATTTTTTTGATATAGGTATACATTTGTGAAATGATTGCCAAAATTAAGGTAATTAACATGTGCATAATTTTACATAGTTATTGTGTGTGTGTGTGTGTGTGTGTGTTGTGAGAACTCCTGAGATCTAATATGTCGGAAACTTTCAGTTGTATAATACATTAACTATAGTCACCATCCTATACACAAGGACTCCAGTCTTTTTCATTGTATAACCAAAAATGTGTACCCTTTGGTGAATATTTCTTTTTTTTTTTCTATCCCCACTCCCTTGAAAACCATCTAGCTACTCTTTTACTGTGTATTTTCCCCCTAGATTCCATATATGAGGGAGACAATGGAATGTTTATGTTTTTGTGTCTAGTTTATTTCATTAGCCTAATATTTTTTAGTTCGTCCATGTTGTTGCAATTGGCAAAATCTCCTTATTTCTCAAATCTGAATAATATTGCATTTTAATAGAGACAAATCAAATTATAAGAATAATTTAATATTATACAACTTTAAAATAAGGAGATTCTTCCAGTTTTTTATCAATTTACTCTCAGTAAAAACTTGGGTTGCTTCCATATTTTGGCTGTTGTGAATGATGCTGCTGGCTAACATGGGAGTGCACAAAACTCTACAAGATACTGCTCACTCCCTTTTGAGTTGAGCCTCCCATCTTTCAACAATGTTCTTCTATTTCAACATCGTTTGTCTGTTCAAGGTCCTCTACAACATCACATCAATTTCAAAAGCTACTGGTCAATTTTTATTTTATAAAAACTAATACTTACTTATGTGATTCTTTGGATTCTTTAGAATAAAAATTGTTATTATTCTCAACAATATTTTGAGGAGCCCTTGCATTTTTTCTCAAATTTAAATATTTGATGTATTTTGATGCAATTAAAAGAGGGATTACATTATTACATTTCTAGTTATTTTAAAATAGTAGCACATTGGATATACTTGATCTTTCTAAAATTAAGTTGTTTGATAAATTTTGATGTAATTATCAGATGAATTACTTTATTACACTTCTAGTTGTTTTATAAATATACATGATTATATTTTATTTTTCTATAATGGTATTTTATCCTGAAACTCTTCTAAATCTATGTAATAGGTCTCATTTTATGGATTCTTTGGAACTGTCAGTGCAGAAAATCATCTCATCTACTCTCATCTACTCTACTTCTTTACAATTTCATGCCTCCATTCCCTTTAGTGTCACCAATTTTTCTTTATGCTAGGACATATCATGAAGTTTTGAATACTAATTTTAATATTTCACAATTAAGATACTCCACTGCTTTGACTATATGAAGATGATAATTTGTTTTTTCTCCTTATTCTTCTAATTTTTTTTAAATTTTTTGCCAGGCAGAGTTAGACAGTGAGAGAGAGAGACAGAGAGAGAGTTATAGACAGTGAGAGAGAGACATAGAGAAAGATATTCCTTCCGTTGGTTCACTCTCCTAATGACCACTATGGCTGGCACTGCGCCAATCTGAAGCCAGGAGTCAGGTACCTCTTCTCGGTCTCCTATGTGGGTGCAGGGAACCAAGCACTTGGGCCATCCTCCTCTGCCCTCCAGGGCCACAGCAGAGAGCTGGACTGGAAGAGGAGCAACCGGGACAGAATCTGGCGCCCCAACAGGGACTAGAACCCGGGTGCCGGTGCTGTAGGTGGAGGATTATCCAAGTGAGCCACAGTGCTGGCCAATTCTGCTAATATTTTGAATTAAACTCCTTTATTTTCAAATGTTAATTCAAACTTTCATTTGTGGAATAAGTCTCCTTTTGTCATGTTGTATTTCCTTTTTGTATGTTATGGGATTCTACTTATTAATATGTTGTTAGAACTTGTCTCTCAGTTTTTATGTATAATATCTTACCAGATTTTGGAGTCTGAGTTAGATTTTCCTCATAAAATAAACAGATATCTGCATTTGGGCCATCCTTTCATACTATTAAGAGGCATAAGGAGTTGTATCTTATATGAGGCTTAATTGAATACTCTAAATAGGGGAAGGATTTGGGAGAGGGATTTGGTACCCCCCATTGCCATGCCCTGTTTTGGAAATATTAAAAGTGTCATGGCTTCAGGATGTGTGTGGGAAAGCCCTCTCCTCCCCAGTTATTTTATTATAATGGCCTAAAGGTCCTCGTTGGGAGACACCCTCCAACCACATTGGACATCTCCAGCTGGCGCTGGTTCTAAATTTTCAATGTTGTGGAACATGTATTTCTGCTATAGAGAAAATGTCTGAGGACTTGGCAGTGCACAGAAAGGGAAGGGAGTTTGAATGGTGCAGACTGGGCTGTCACACAGGTCAGAGGAGGCCCAAAATGGCTGCTGTCCTGTGGCATCATCTGGGGCTGGCACTTGGCAACCGGTTATGTCCATCAAATTGTGAGTTTGCTAGGGTTGTCAAACCTCAGCTCCTCTTGTTAAAAATACCTACCTTCCCATATCAAAAATAAAACCAATACTGCAGAGAATTTCCTGTCCCTCCCTACCCAATTCAGTCCAAATCATACCCCCTGCACAGCAAAAACTATCAGAAAGAACTTTCAGATCTGGGAAAAAGAAACTTACTGTCTCCCTGGGTCAGAGAGTGTGGGAAACAGCCCAGAGAGTGTGTGTTAGCTATCTCCTATCCCCAGTCTTCAGGGGAAGGAGCAATGAAAGTGTGGCTTCAGGGAGAGTTAGATACATGGCAGTACAAACTACTCTGAGGGAGGAAAGAGAATTGAGTTTTCATGAATTTGAGAAGGAATCTCTGTGACATTTTTCTCTCTTTCCTCCACTTGTCCCCAAAGGCCAATACCATCCCAGAAATGTGCAAAGGAGTGGGATGATAAAGTCCCACGTTTCTGGATGGAAAGTGAGTCAGAGGAGAGACTGGTGTAATTTTCTAACAGAATAATGAAATTTTTTTAAACTTTTATTTAGTAAATATAATTTCCAAAGTACAGCTTATGGATTACAATGGCTTTCCCTCCATATCTTCCCTCCCTCCCACAACCCTCCAGAATCTCCTGCTCCCTCTCCCATTCCATTCACATCAAGATTCATTTTCTTTTTTTTATAACGCTTTTATTTAAAGAATATAAATTTCCAAAATACAGCTTATAGATTACAATGGCTTCCCCCCCATAACTTCCCCCCCACCCGCAACCCTCCCCTTTCCCATTCCCTCTCCCCTTGCTTCACATCAAGATTCCTATTCAATTCTCTTTATATACAGAAGATCAGTTTACTATATATTAAGTAAAGATTTCAACAGTTTGCCCTCACATAGCAACACAAAGTGAAAAATATTGTTGGAGTACTAGTTATAGTATTAATTCACAATGTATAGCACATTAAGGACAGAGATCCTACATGATATATTTTTTTAAAAAATTGATTAATTTTCTAGGCAATTTCCAATTTAACACCAAGATTTTATTTTCATTTTTAATTATCTATATACAGAAGGTTGATTCAGTATATACTAAGTAAAGATTTCATCAGTTTGCACCCACACAGAAACACAAAGTGTAAAATACTGTTTCAGTACTAGCTATAGCATTACTTCACATTGGACAACACATTAAGGACAGATCCCACATGAGACGTAAGTACACAGTGACTCCTGAAGTTGATTTAACAATTTGACACTCTTGTTTATGGCATCAGTAATCTCCCTAGGCTCTAGTCATGAGTTGCCAAGGCTATGGAAGCCTTTAGGGTTCGCTGACTTCAATCTTATTCCGACAGGGTCATAGTCAAAGTGGAGGTTCTCTCCTCCCTTCAGAGAAAGGTACCTCCTTCTTTGATGGCCCCATTCATTCCACTGGGATCTCACTCACAGAGATCTTTCATTTAGGTCTTCTGTTTTTTCCAGAGTGTCTTGGCTTTCCACGCCTAGAATATTCTCATGGGCTCTTGAGCCAGATCTGAATGCCTTAAGGGCTGATTCTGAGGCCAGAGTGCTATTTAGGACATCTGCCATTCTATGAGTCTGCTGTGTATCTCGCTTCCCATGCTGGATCATTCTCTCCCTTTTTGATTCTATCAGTTAGCATTAGCAGACACTAGTCTTGTTTGTGTGATCCCTTTGACTCTTAGACCTATCAGAGTGATCAATTGTGAACTGAAATTGATCACTTGGACTAGTGAGATGGCCTTGGTACATGCCACCTTGATGGGATTGTAATGGAAACCGCTGGCACGATTCTAACTCCATCATTTGGGGCACGACTGATTGAGCATATACAGAAGATTGATTTAGTATATATTAAGTAAAGATTTCATCCGTTTGCACCCACACAGAATATAAAGTGTAAAATACTGTTTCAGTACTAGTTATAGCATTAATTCACATTGAACAACACATTAAGGACAGAGATCCTACATGAGGAGTAAGTATACAGTGACTCCTGTTGTTGACTTAACAATTTGACTTGTTTATGGCATCAGAAATCTCCCTAGGCTCTAGTCATGAGTTGCCAAGGCTATGGAAGCCTCTTGAGTTCGCTGACTTCAATCTTGCTTAGACAAGGTCATAGTCAAAGTGGAAGTTCTCTCCTCCCTTCAGAGAAAGTATCTCCTTCTTTGATGGCCCGTTTCTTTCTACTGGGATCTGACTCACAGAGATCTTTCATTTAGGTGTTTTTTTTTTCCAGAGTGTCTTGGTTTTCCATGCCTAAAATATTCTCATGGGCTCTTCAGCCAGATCTGAATGCCTTAAGGGCTGATTATGAGGCCAGAGTGCTGTTTAGGACATCATTAGGACATCAACCATTCTATGAGTCTGCTGTGTATCCTGCTTCCCATGTTGGATTGTTCTCTCCCTTTTTGGTTCTATCAGTTAGTATTAGCAGACACTAGTCTTGTTTATGTGATCCCTTTGACTCTTAGACTTATCAGTGTGATCAATTGTGAACTGAAATTGATCACTTGGACTAGTGAGATGGCATTGGTACATGCAATCTTGATGGGATTGTATTGGAATCCCCTGGCACATTTCTAACTCTACCATTTGGGGAAAGTCCGATTGAGCATGTCCCAAATAATGAAATTTTTTCCTTGAAAAAATCAGGAGAAATTTTTGCATGAATCCATGGGCTAATCTTCTTGCTGCTCATGCAAGGATCTGACCAGGGGCAAGTGTTGAGGCAGAACAATTAAGCTGCAACTCATCTGTAACTCTGGATCCCATATGGGCTCTAGTTTGAGTCCCAGCTGCTCCACTTCTAATCCAGCTCCATGCTAATGGCCTGCAAAAGCAGCAGAGGATGACCCAAATAGTGCACCCACATGGGAGATCTGGGAGAAGCTCCTGGCTCCTGGCTCCTGGCTTCTGACCTGCTCAGCTCCAGCCATTGTGACCATTTAGGGAGTGAACCAGAGGATGGAAAATTTCTCTCTCTGTCTCTGTCTCTCTCTTTCTCTCTAACTCTACCCTTCGAATAAATAAATAGATGTGTATTTTTTAGAAAAGTATTTGATGATAAGCAATGTATCAAAGATTTTGATAATGACCTGTGGGGTGTACTGCCCAGATTCCTGATTTGCAAAGTAGTGTATATGCAGATGCTTCCAAAGTAATACCAATGTTGAGACTGCACCCAAAGAATGCAGGCCCAGATTTATGATAACCTGTGTGAAAAAAGACCAATTTATTGGAAGCTACAAATTCCAAGATTCACTCAACCTGAATAAATCTATATCTCTTAAGGAAATTGAATTTGTAATGAAAAGCTTCCCATAAGTTTAATTCAAATCCTAAATATAGAAGCAAAAATTGCTCATGTTCACTGAATTTCATCATTACCTGTAAATTAGGACTCAAGTCCATATCAAATCTTTACAGGGATTTGCTGAAGTTAAAGTGTGTGAGAATGTGTTTATGTGAGTGGTAAGTCTACCTAATGAGAGGAAGTAAGTAACTGAACCACCAGTCACACAGCCATGGTCTTTTGGTAAATGTAGTACCAGCCCGGAACCTGAGAATCTGTATATTCATGTCATATTGGGAATATATTTCCTCTCACATTCAGGCCTATTTCTGAACACAAGTTCTCAGTTTGTAAACGGTGGTAGAGATCTGCCTGTGACCTAATGTTACCATGAAATGTAAACTCGTCTTACTCCATCTGGGCAACCACCAATCTAAAGTGGGATAACAGAGAATGTAAGGGTCACCCTTCCTACCCCAACCAGGAAGGAAGCAGGCCCAAGAGCAAGAGACAGTGAGGCTATTGCTGTGAAATGCATCACTGGCTAATGCCCCATGTAGTTTAAAAGTCTTCTTTGTGACATTTTTTCTACTTTTAAGACCCCAAAACACCTAATGTTCTCCAAAGTTGTCTTTTAGGTTTTCAGTCAAATTCCAAGGAGGAGTGCAATCACCAGCCAGAAACTATTGCAAGAGAAAAGCTTGCATTGATGAACAAAAAAAATCTAAATTTGTTTTTTTGATTCATTTTAATACTACAGTCTCTACCCTAGGTGGAGATCAAGGCTCATTATCATTTTATTCAACACACACTGACTAGTGTTTCAGGACTGCCCTGTCTGGACTTGTACCCACACACATATGTGATGACAAGAACTTCTACTATTACATATTAATTTTCTCTTAAAATAAAAGACACCCACTTTGTGTGCTCATGGAGTCATAGCTTTTAAAATTATGTCCCATGCTTTCTCTGTGCTAGTGTTTGTGGACAATAAATGACTACACATGGAACTGGCCTTAAATTAGCTGTCATGTGCAGAAACAGAGTCAAAATAAAGACATAATCTCTGTATAATGATAGACGCTGAGAATAATTTAGATTTAGTGTAAATATTCTCTTTTCAATTTGAACATAAGCCCTGAGGGAATTCATGTCTATGATGTCTACGATTAATAAGATTCATATTTATTTTTCTTTAATGAAGAGCTCATTTAGCATCCTCTAAGAACTCAAGGGAGACAACACAACTTTGTAATTAACTTCCTGTTCCTCATCTCCTGAGAGCCCAAGGCAATGCTCTGCTGTTTACTCCATGAACACAGGCCTTGCTGCCGAGTGTGAGTCTCGAGATAGTGTCTGTTTTTAATCTAAGGAAATAATGGAGTTAAGGCTGGATGTCGCGCAGAAGGGAGGAAGGGATGATGGGAAGTTCTCACTTAAAAACTGTGAGAAAAAGCATTAGAGGTAAAAAACAAGAGTCCATAAGCCATCCTATGATTGCCAGATTGAAAGAAAACTGAATCTTTAACTCTAACCTTTTTACGCTTTCCAAAAAGTCTGTCAGTCTGTATAGTCTGTCAGTCATGGATACCAATGTGCTGTATGATTTACAGGTGTAATTCAATCCTTTGTTCTGCATCCCAATTTTCTTATAACTAATAAAAACAGTTGAAGAAGCCTTTGTGGCAAATATTTCTACTCTTTTCTTTAAAAAAATAAATGAAGCAACAAAGATGATGGCATACCTGAAGTTACCTAAGTGGCTGCCGTTGTATTGTGTTCTCCACACTGTGTTAAATATCACTGAGGCAAACGAGGTTCCTGAGTCCCCAAACTGCAGCTGTGCCTGGACATATGCTCAAGCTTAGCCCCAAGCAGGTTCAGGCCCTGCCATCTATAAATATGCCTGTGTCAAAATCAAGTGGTGCCTAATATCCAGCAGCAACTGTTATTATATCTAAAACATAAAATGCAAATTAATTATATAAAGAAATTTTTTGGAGATTCACTACTTAGTTCATGCAGTAAAGAAAGGGGTTTAGGAGGGAGGGGAAAGGAAACTGATGCACCAAGAGGATGTAATGGAGAGAGAACTGGAGATGAGGAGAGCCTGTTCCTTGCCTTGGAGAGTGATCACATCAATGTTAAGGCCCATCTCTAATTCATTATAGTGCCTCTCACAACTAGCTTATTGTTTAATACATAATAAGAACTTGGCATTTTGAGGTAATGAAAATAAATGACTGTGTGATCTAACAATGCTACTCTTGGATACATCTCCAAAAGAATTGAATCCAGAGTCTCAAAGAGAAATCCTCACTCCTTCATTCAGTCCATTGCAGCATTATTCTCAATAGTCAAGATAGGGACACAATCTACATTTCCATCACTTGTACATTAAATGAAATGTGATGTTTACAATAATAGAATAATACTCAACTTGAGAGATAGTACTACTGCTAAAAACTGCTATTTGAAACAGCATGGGCAGAACTGTGAGGCTTGTGCAAATTGAAATGAGGCAGTCACAAAAGGAAAAATACTGCAGGATCCCACTTACATGAGACATGAAAAAGCCAAACTTAAAAGGGCAGAAAATAGAATGGTGGTTCCCAGAGAAGGGGGAAGTGGAAAACGAGGAGCTGTTGCTCAATGAGTATAAACTAAGAGTTATATAAGTTCTAGAGATCCGTTCTACAACAGAATGCCCATAGTTAATAACAGTGTCACACCCTTTACAACATAAAGGGTGAGGCAGTGTTGTGGCATGGAGGGCTAAGCTACCACTTGCAGCACCAACACTCCATATCAGAGTGTTGGTTCCAGTCTTGGCTCCACTGCTGATCCGGTTTCCTCCTAATGGGCTTCAGAAGGCAGCAGAAGATGGGACCATGTCACTTATGTGGGAGATCAGGATGGGGCTCTGGGCTCCTGGCTTCAGCCTGGCTAAGACCTGACTCTTGTGGCCATTTGTAGAGTAAGGCAGCACATGGAAGATTCTCTCTCTCACTCTCGCTCTCACTCTCTCTCTCTTGCTCTTGTTTTCGCTCTCGCTCTTGCTGTCTCTCTTTCTCTCTCTCTCTGTCTCTCTCTGTCTCATTCTACCTTTCAAACAACTAGATAAATAAATCTTTAAAAATTAAATTTAAAATGGTAGATCTAAGGTTACACATTCACATGTGCACACACACACACACACACACACGATAGCAAAGGGCCAGTGATGGAGGGAAAGGATATGTTTATTATCTTGATTGTGGTGATGGATAATGTATGTACACAAAGGTTCAAAATGGTCAAACTCTATACAATAAACATGTAAAGATTTTTCTACTAATTAATCCTCAGCAAATGGAAATAAATGACTTACATTTCATATAAACTATTTCCACATGGTTTTCATTGTGTAATGCAACGCCATCCACATCAAAACCCTACTTACCCAGTGCAACCAGTTTCATCTCTTGTTATTTTTCAGGAAACATAGTTTTCAAAACAGACTTAATGTCCCCAAAACACATTGCTCTGTCCTATGTTCCACTCACCAATTTTCAAATCCACTTAACCAGAAGTACCTTTCCTTTTTGTAGTTGATGTTAGCCTGCTCCACATTGTGTTCTCTAAGTTCAGATGCACATTATGAATGCGAAAATTCTTGCTCATTTGCATATGGCTCTTCATTGTTGACTCTTTTCTGAAAAGTTTTGGTGTAGTCTTCTAGTTGATTTCCGTGAAGGTGTGGGCCACTTAAATTTTTTGTATCCTTCAATGCAAATCTCATTGTAATTGTTTAATGGAAATTATTTGATTACAGATATCTGTAGATATCTGTCAGATCCATTTTGCCTATAGTGTTGATGAACTCTGCTCTATCTTTGCTGATTTTGTTTATTGATCTGTCCATTGCTGAAAGTGGGGTATTGAAGTCCTCCATTACTATTGTATTTGAGTCTATGTCCCCCTTTAAATCTTTTAACCTCTTTTAAACAGCCAGATGCCCTGTAATTAGGTGCATATTAATTTATAATAATCATGTTTTCCTTTTGAATTGATTCCTTAATCATTATATGGTGCCCTTATTTGTCCCTTTTAATAGTTTTTGTGTTAAAGTCTTAGATGTTCTGTTTCTGTGTTTCTGTGTGTAGCATATCCTTGAGCATCTTTTGTACCCCTGGGTGGGTAGTTGCAAATTCTTTCAATTTCTGTTTGTTCTAGAAGATCATTATTTCACCTTCATTCATAAAGGAGAGCTTTGCAGGGTACAGTACTCTGGGTTGAGATTTTTTTCTCTTAAGATTTGATGGGGGGGTGAACCAACGGAAGGAAGACCTTTCTCTCTGTCTCTCTCTTTCTCAATATCTAACTTTACATGTCAAATAAATAAATAAATAAAAACTTGGAATATATCTCACCATTCTCTCCTTGCCTGTAGGGTTTCTGATAAGAAGTCAGCTGTTAGTCTAATTGCAGTTCCTCTGATTGTGATCTGGCATTTCTCTTGTGCAAATTTTAGGATCGTTTCTTTATACTTTACTATAGAGAATTTTACTACAATGTGTCATGCAAATATTTTCTGGTCATGTCGATTGGGAGTTTTGTGTGCTTCCTGTACTTTAATGTCTCTTTCTCCAGATTGGGGAAGTTTTCTGTTATTATTTCATTAAAAAGGCCTTCTAATCTTTCTTTCCACACCTTCAGGAACTCCTAGGACCCATGTGTTGGGTCATTTGATAGTATCTTCTAGATCTCCAATAGTGTTTTTTAGTTTTTAAATTTTTTTTATGGTCTGACTATAAAATTTCCAGAAATTTGTCTTCTGGTTCTAATATTCTTTCTTCTGTCTCACCTATTCTGTTGTTAAGGCTTTCCAGTGAATTTTTATTTGATCTATTGAGTTCTCCATTTCTAGTAGTTCATTCTGACTTCTCTCTTCTTCTCTCAATTTCATGGGAAAACTTTCATTTAGTTTGTGAATTTGCTTCTAAGTAATCTGATGGTTAATTTTCTTAATTCCGTTTCTGCCATATCCTCAATCATCTTCATCTTCACCTTCTACTATTGAAGTGTTGTAGTGTTCCTTTGGGGAGGCTCATAGTGCCTTCCTTATTCTTATGTGGGGTTCTTCCTTTGTTTTTCAGCATTCATTTATTTTTGTCTGGTTGCTTTTCTCTTTGATTTGTGTCTTTGTGCTTTAGTGAGACATCTGTACTTTGAGTGAGCACCAAGACATATGTGCTTGATGTGGCCTGGGTGCTCTGTTCAGTATTGCAGGGTGGAGCAAATATCCCAGGTAAGGCCCCCATGGGGCTTTGGAGATCTCCCCTGGTCATCTGGTTGGATGCAGTTGCTCACTTCTGTTGGTGTGAACTGCCCTTCTCCTCAGAGTTGCAGGATGCCCTGTTGTTTGTATCTGGTGTGTTCGGCACTAGTTTGCACTGCTTACTGAATTGCATTTCTAATCCATGGAGACTTTCCTGTGAGCAGGGTTCCCTCTGTTATGAGCTGTTATGGGAGCAGGTGCACAGAGCCCAGCCTAATGGAGCCCAGCTCATTTCTCAGGGGTGGTAGGGGTGAGTATGAGTTTCCAACAGGCAGGGCTTCCCCTTGCTGGACAGCTTAAGTGGTGTGGGAAGAAATTCTTCTGAATTGTGTGACCCTTGTTTTTGGGTGGGGTGGTGAGGTGAGGTGACTCCTACTATTGCTGGGCACATGCAGGGCAGGAAAAGGTGTAAGTTCCCTGCTTGTGTCCAAAAATATAAACAAAGGAGTAAGATGGTTTCTCCTGGCTGGCTGCAAGGCCAGGTGGGGATGGGGAGAGGGAGGTGCTCAACCTCTCTGTTTGTTCCTTAATATTTTTTCCTGTGTGGAACTTAAAAATCTGTTCACCAAGCTCTCCCTCCCGTTGCTATCCGTAGCTTTGTGGACCCACAGATTCCCTTCTCACCTGGCCCATGGGGGCCAGCACTCACCTCCCCGGTCTGAGCTGCCACTGTTTCTTTTTTTCTTATTTGTCTATTAGCATGGACCTGGACTGTCTCTGCTATTCTCATTAGGTTTCCTGCAGAGACTTTCCCATGGCTTTAAATCAGGCATTTATCTTCTCCCCTTTTTAATTATTAATTTTGCCCCATGTGATTCGTATCATCCTGTCACTATTCCACCATCTTGGAACTCTCTTGATCTACTTTGACTCTTTTACTTTACTACTTCCTCTCTTTCAGGCATTACACAGTGCTCTGGACATTTTGTGTATTCTTTACCTGGTTCCTTCTGTTGAAGAATAATATTAGAAACCCAGAACACACATGGGGCTGTGCATGTTCATTGCTGCTTGGGTGTTAATGCTTATAGTTCTCTCATCATACTAAACTAGAAAATGTATGTGTTTATACTAATCCATGTATACAAACAAATATATAGTTATATATGGATTGCAGGTGTGTGTGTCTATGTATGTGTGTGTGTGTGTCTGTGTGTATTGAGCCAAACATCAATTCATATTGATGATTCCTGCTCATTCAACAGGATGTGACTCTCTCTAGGAATCCCCCTCATTTATTTGTAAATGTCATGAAGTTGGCATTATTCACCACCTGTTTATGCGTCTGTTCATTTCTGGTATACAATTGCAGTGATCCTGGTACACAATTACAGTGACTTCAGAATTGTCAATCTACATTCCCATGGAGAAAACTTAATGCAGTGCTGCTACACAGCTCATTTTGCTTTCATCCTAAAATCTCTGCTCATTTCCAATGTGACTTAGGTCAGCACCTCCCCTTTTCATAGAAGCTATGCCATAAGGAATCTTCAAAACTTTTAAGGAATACTGTAAAGAATATTCTTAATGGTTACATGCAGTTAATTATTTCTCCAAGTTTCACATGAATAGTAAAAATTGAAATTATGGCTTTAAATATTCCAAAAACTATTTTCAAATGGGAAATTTTTGTATGAAGACTTTCTAAGAATCATTTCTGCAGAGTTTCAATTTCTAGCCCTGCATCTAGTTATTGCTACTATTTTAAAACTTAAAGAGAACGTTATATTCAGAGAACTGATTTGAGTGTCATACAAAGGATTGAAAACAGCAAATTTTTAATTGCTTTTATAATCCAGTAGCTCATTCCTGGTAAAATGAAATCTTGAGGGAGCTTCTATACATGTTTTTGATAACACCCTTTATATATCAAAACCCTAGATAAAAATAATGTCACTTTGGCAAGTGCTTTGAGAAGCATTATGAGGTATCTACAAGGAAGAATTACGGATTTTGATTCATAATATCCATGTAAGCAACTCAGAAATCAAGAGCTGTTTCCTGAATCACTAATTAAGAAAGAATGCAGGAGTGTCTATTTTCAACTGACACCACCAACATCATGGAGGACCATTTCTTTTAGAGGGTACTTGATCTGAAGTTCATGCATAACAAGGACCAAGGTTCCCAAGCATGGGAAAGGTGAGTACCTGAGTTCATCTGTTCTAGAATCTTTTACTTTCAGATTCTGAAGGGCTTCATTACATTACAGGTATTTGCTAAAACTGCCTGAAATAGGTTACTAGTTTTAATAATCATCTTTCACTGAAATAATCTGATGACAGAAAATTATTTTTTCACAGTTCATTCATTGCTGCTTTCAGTCATGTTTAAATCTTATCATCCATAGCTCTGCATTCTGAAGTAACAGAATAAATCCAATTGTAATCTGTGTTGTTAACCATGCAGATATTAGGTGTAAATTACCTTGATCTACATCTTCAGTTTTCCTGAGTAGTTGTAATTTATTTATGAATCACTACCATAAAGCATAGCCCATGTTTCAGTCAATTCTCCAAATGCAGTTTATCTTGTGTGACCATTACTTCCCTCATTTTGCAGAGTCTGTTTCAATGATTCCTTTGAATTTATTGACATTTTAGGTGTTTTTCTCTGGATCCAGATATTTTGAACATCAAAAGCTTTTAGGTCAATGCTTCTCAATTTTGAATGTAATATAGATCAACCTTATCCTTATTCCAGGCTGATTTATCTTACAAACTTTCGTTTATCCCCATTCTGGGCTAGCACCATATTCACTGTGTTCTGTGTTGACCTGTGCAATCATAGCATCTACCAAGCTCTTTAGTTCACCGCCCCCCCCCATTCTCTTCTAGAGCACAACATTCTGAAAAGTGGGGATTCTGTCTTACCCATCTCTCTAGCAAGAGCTTCATAATAAATTTTTGTTAGCACTGTTAATTTTTTTTTCATATCAGCCCATGTTCACTGGACTATATTATTAAGTATAGTCTATATTCAACTAAGTATATTTTTGAATCACAACCATCATCCTAAGATTGATTTATATTATCTGATTTAATGTGATCTATACATGTCCTGATAATTTCTTATATAGAATCAACCAAGTTGTTGATATATTGTCTTTTCAAGACAAGACCAAATATTAAGTCCCAAAGAATAATAACTCAAGCTTTATCTTTAAGCTAAAACCCCACATTTGATATCATAATTTTGTAAGTAGAACCTGTCATTTGCTATGTGCATGATCCTGGAGGGCTTTATGGAAAGTGAAATAATCTAGACCAAGAAGGACAAATACGTAGTGATTTTATTTATGTGAGATACATATAATAGTTGATAGAAACACAATACTATAGTGGTAGTCAACAGATGGTTGGTGGAAGGAATGGGGAGTTAATGTTCAATAGGTATGTAGTCAACAGCTATGACAGATGAATAAGTTCTAGAGCTTTGTAAAACATAGTGTCTATAATTATCAACACACTATATAGTTCAAAATTGTAAATGGGGTGGATCTCATGTTAAATATTTTTACAATACAGACACATGCACACAACACAAAACAAAAGGACCCATGTAGACTCCAGGAAGTGCCAGATCTATCTATTAAATTGATTCTGGTGATAATATCATGGGTGTTTTCATATGTTCAAATTCCTGAAATTATACAATAAATATGTGCAATTATTTGTGTGACAAGCATACCTTGTTAAAACTGTTAAAACAAAGTCCTCTTATTTGCTCTTGGTATTTTGCTTAGGGGTTATTAATCTCAAGTAAAGAAGCTAAGATGACAGAAGCAGGATAGGTTTCTTGGGAGGTTTCTTGTTTGTTTATTATTTGTTTTTGCATTTGGTGATTTTTCTGCTGATATAAAAGAAACATTTTAAGTTGAAGAATGCCTTTTCCCATAACATATAAAAATTAAGGTCTATATTTTTCCTGTTTATGGGAAGCATGATGAGAAAGATATTATGATAAAATTACCATAATATTTTAAGATACTATAATAGTAAAACAGTTATAATTTTGAATCAGTATAGCATTATATATATTTTATATATATATATAAAGCTTTTATTTAAGGAATATAAATTTCCAAAGTACAGCTTATGGATTACAATGGCTTCTCCCCCCCCAACAACTTCCCTCCCACCCGCAACCCTCCCCTTGCATTCACATCAAGATTCATTTTCAATTCTCTTTATACACAGAAGATCAGTTTAGTACATATTAAGTAAAGATTTCAACAGTTTGCCCTCACATAGAGATACAAAGTGAAAATACTGTTGGAGTACTAGTTATAGTATTAATTCACAATGTATAGCACATTAAGGACAGAGATTCTACATGATTGCTAAGACACTCTGAAAAACAAAAAAAAGAAGACCTAAATGAAAGATCTCTGCAAGTGAGATCCCAGTGGAAAGAACGGGGCCATCAAAGAAGGAGGTACCTTTCTCTGAAGGGAGGAGAGAACTTCCACTTTGACTATGACCCTGTCGGAATAAGATCGAAGTCGGCGAACCCTAAAGGCTTCCATAGCCTCGACAACTCATTGCTAGAGCCTAGGGAGTTTACTGACGCCATAATCAAGAGTGTCAAATTGTTAAATCAACATCAGGAGTCACTGTGTACTTACGTCTCATGAGGGATCTGTCCTTAATGTGTTATCCAATGTGAAATAATGCTATTACTAGTACTGAAACAGTATTTTTACACTTTGTGTTTCTGTGTGGGTGCAAACTGATGAAATCTTTACATAGTATATACTGAATCGATCTTCTGTATATAAAGATTATTGCAAATGATTAAAAAATCTTTATGTACCAGGATGCATGCCTTTTATTTTTAAAATTTAATCCTAAGTATTTTGTTCATTGTTTTCTTACAAATTATTTTTTCTATTATTTATTGTAAGCATATGAAAATATAGTTAACCATTGTGTATTGATATTGTATCCTGAAAACATGCTAAACTTTTTAATTCACTCTGAATTTTTTCTGTTTTAGTCTATTCCTTACAAATTTCAATATATACAAATCTTGCATCATTTACAAGTAGATATAGTTATGCTTCTTCCAACCTGCATGCTTTCAATGTTTTTTCTTGCCATATTGCCCTAGATAGACATCCTGCATAATACTGAAAAAAACAAGTGCATGGAATGGGCATTGTGCCTTCTTCCTTATCTTAGGGGGAACAGACTCAGTCTTTCACCATAAAATATGTTGTTTGCAATGAATTTTCTTGGGGCTGCTGTTGCTATTTTATTTAAAAATAAAGCATGCATGCTTCATAGTGCATTATTCCCCACTTTCTTATACCCAGTCTATACATCTTTAGTTTCATCTAAATTTATAATATTTTAATAAAATGAAATTTTTGAGTTGTCATTTTCCTCCTCATGGATGTTATTTTTCCCTAAAATAGGACATGGATAAAAGGGCTTATAGAGGATCAGAAACTCAAAAGTCTTCATGAGTAAACAGATACAGATATATAAAAACTCTACAAGAGAATGAAGTAGTGATTTTTAAAATCCATATTCTGTTAAAGATTCTAAAGTCAAATTTATTTCTAAAACACTATGCTCCCTTATGTGGGTGGGTAAAATCCAGCCAATGGACTGTATAAGAACCACAAAATCACTTAGTCTGGCACTGCCAAGGCAACTGCAGGTGGAACTTCAAATTTATTAATCTAAAGCAGGGTCAGTTTTCAGCTGGCAATTTTGTGTAGAGCATGAATTATGTTATAAATATGCAATGGACCTTGGCAGAAAAAAGATTTCCAACCCCATAACAGAATATAGCTCCTGAATGAGTTGTTCTTAAACCTAGTAATTTACAAATCTTCTTCTGAAGAGTTACCTAAGAAGATAAATAACTTTTCCCTGTGCCATCACTAAATTCTATATATATGACACTTCAAAAAAATCGCAGCTTTGCAGTGCCCCTTATCTGAGGACTAAAAGGTCCTCTTTCTAAAGGGGCTCTGCTCAATCTGGAGTGGACGCCACTGCTGTAAACAAATTGTGCCAAAAAGAGAATGGCAGAAAACCAATTCCTGCTCCATGAAAAAGATCTTTCAAAATATAACTGCTATAATTTTTTTTTTTACTTTTTTTGGCACGACTGTTATTTAAGCTATAATCAAAGTAAAGAGCATTGGAAAACTGCCAGTAGCAAAGACTGAGATTATTTTATTGTTTTAACCACCATTAATATTACAGTGAAATAATCTGGGGACAGATAAGCAAAAGGTTAATTTTTTATATTTATTGTTCTCAGCCATGAAATGCAGAGTGTAAGCATATATATGATTGGCAGATGTTCTCTTAACAGAAAGGTAGATGAAATTGTCAATTTAGTAAAGATAAAGGCTTTTCTTCGTTATGCTGTGAACAGTTACATCATTTTATTCATATGTAATTCAGTGAACAATCTGTGCATGGATATATACTATAAGTTTGGTATTCATCTGTAAGATCTTATCTAGATTCTGGTCCAATTAGAATCAATCAATAAGGAGAAGTATTGCTCATACTTTTTTCTAAGCTCTTATGGTTTTTTAATACAGCATGTGTTTTGTACATGCTTTGGCTTTGAAAAGATGACATTTCCAGAATATATCTGTATTATCTTATATTTTATTTTATTTTTCATGTCTATGTCAAATTTTTAATCTGTATTCTTAGAAAATCACTATGCTCATCTGTAGTGAAAATTACGCATACACTGAACAAATCACTTAAGCCTTTGAATTTTAGTTTCCTCATCTCTGAGAATAAAAATGATACATTTGTATCTAATAGAGTTGTTAGAGGGAAAAATATTTATATTGACAAAGGGACAATATCTGTTCCAAGCACATGGTAACCACCAAATAACTAGTCCTATTTCCTGTTCATTTTTATCTAAATGTTGTTATCTTTGCTTTTTGACTCAGCAAAATTTTCGAATGATGTTTGTCAGTCTCTTTCTTTTGAACATAAAACAATCATCACGATGTCCCTTTCACAGAGCTCATCAACGTCTGGCCAAACAATATCCCAGAACTAAAGAGATACAGATATTTTGTCTGCTTTAGTCTCTCATGCCCCAGAGGCAGTGCTGGTAACAGCTCTGGTTTGAAGGTAAGTGCAAATCATACCAAGACAAGTTCGTTGTTTTTAAAGCTTAAGATCATCCAAGACTGACATTTTCCAACCCTGGTCCTCCTTACCATATCCCCAAGGGTCATCCCAAGGAGAGCTAGAGTACTTGATGATTTCATAAGTGTTCTTGTAATAGATGAATTAGTAAGCTCATCTTTCCTTGTTGTGCTGTTTGAGTTGAGTGATAGGCTTAGTGTTAACTATCTGGTTAATTTTGAAAGCATATATTTCTCTATTTTTGAATCAGTACTGATAGTCAAAGAACTCACTAAAAGAGAGTCTAGCCTGGGTCAGTAGGCACTACACTATTGCCAGTACTTCACCTTAATTTATTCTTTCATGTTAATTACTATGAGTGATTTCTCTGATGCAACAAAGAGATAAAGATCAGAAAGAAGACATGAGTAGCTAAAACGAAGAGATGGAAGATGAAACAAACAAGTCTTTTCCTATATCTTTGATAAGTTACTTATTATACACATAACAATGGGTAAATATCCAATCACTCTATCTTTAGCTTTGTAACATAAGGTATTAAAATAAGTGGGCTAGCATGTGCTCTCCAGAGGAGTTGGGAGGATTAAAATAAAGCATGGAAGTTCTTAGGACACTCAACAAATTTTATCAGAAGAGCTCTGTGAGTGTTCAGTGACTGGACACCACCACTATTATCCATTATTACAGGATAGAACAAAAACAGTGATAGGGCTATCTGATATTGATTTACATATCACTTATTTCTGGGTTTCCAGGGTTTTAACTGCTAACATAATTGAGGAAAAGGCAAAGAACTGGAAACATCTGGTGGTAAAGACTTGAATTCAATCACACTTCATTGTTTGATGGTACAATGCATTTATATCCCAAATTTTCTTCTCTTTTTAATGCAATTCCATGAGGAAAATGGCAGGAGGAAATCATTCCGCACTCACGGTCTTTATCTTGGCTGGACTAACCGAGAAACCAGAGCTCCAGCTGCCCCTCTTCCTCCTCTTCCTGGGAATCTATGTGGTCACTTTGGCGGGGAACCTGAGCATGATCACACTAATTGGGCTCACCTACACACCCCTGGGTACTATTTCCTCAGCAGTCTGTCCTTCATTGATCTCTGCCAATCCACTGTCATTACCCCCAAAATGTTGGTGAACTTTGTGACAGAGAAGAACATCATCTCCTACCCCGAATGCATGATCCAGCTCTATTTCTTCCTGGTTTTTGTTATATCAGAATGTCACATGTTGGCTGCAATGTCCTATGATCGCTATGTTGCCATATGTAACCCATTGCTTTACAATGTAACCATGTCTTATAAGCTCTGTAGTTTGTTAGTAGTTGGGGTGTATGCCATAGGCTTGATTGGCGCCACAGTTCATACAGTCTGCATGCTAAAGGTGGTTTTCTGTAAGGCTGATATAATCAATCATTACTTCTGTGATCTTTTTCCACTACTGGAGCTCTCCTGCTCCAGTACTTCCATCAATGAAGAAGTAGTTCTGTGCTTCAGTGCATTTAATATCCTTGTCCCAACAGTGGCCACCCTCAGCTCTTACACCTTCATCATTGTCAGTATCCTTGCCATTCATTCAGCCAAAGGCCGGTCTAAAGCCTTCAGCACTTGCAGCTCCCATATTTCAGCTGTTGGTGTCTTCTTTGGTTCTACAGCATTTATGTACCTACAACCACCATCTGTCAGCTCAATGGAACAAGGAAAAGTATCTTCTGTATTTTATACTATTATTGTGCCCATGCTGAACCCCTTTATCTACAGTTTGAGGAATAAAGATGTCAAATTGGCATTGAAGAAAATTTTGGTCAGGAAACCACGTCCATGAATAAAATCACTGTCATGTTGTCTTATTAGAAACAGATCTTGGGTTTTCCTGGTTATGTAATTTATTAGGTTTATTTATCAATTTTTGAATATCAGTGATGGATTCCTATGTAGCATATTTCTAAATTTTTGTCCATTCTACCTCATTTGAATCCATGTTTCACTAACTATATATGAAGAAATACACAGAATAAAAAATATACTTGAGGCTAAAAGGAACTCTTGTTTTATTTTTTAATGATAGTAGCAACATATGTATGTTACTGAGATTTTATGGAATATCAAGCACTGTGCCCAGAACTTTAAATGGGCCACTTTAGTTGATGTTTATCTTATTCCCTCTGGGCAAGGATTACTATTATTCCCCTTTAATGACGAAATAAGTTGAATCTTATTTGAATGATTTCATTTTATGGGCTCCAATCATAATAGAAGACAGCAACAGTTTGTGTAAAAGCGTCTCATATAGGATTGGCTTATCATCATACAAGTCAAAATTTGATATGTTTATGAGTCAATGGTTTGTGTGGTGCACAAATATTGCTAAGTCACATAATTTCCTTGTGGCTTATCTTGTTTTATCATATAACTACTGTAAAGAAAGGGCAAAGAATAAGACAATTTCTGACCTATAATGACTTATCTAGAATGTTTCATTGTGTAATGTGAATATACCTATCTCCACAAATATTTATCATTTATGGTGAAAACATTCAAATCCCATTCTTCCAGATTTTTAAAGAAAAATATATACATTATGATTATCTATAGTCACCCTACTTAATGACCTCCAATTCCATCCATGTTGCTACAAAAAATAAGATTTCTTCTTTTTATTATAAGAGTATTCAATTGTGTATATAATCATGTTTTTCTTTATCCATCCATTGGTGGTTGGACATGTCATTTGCAGATAGTGCTACAATAAGCATGAGAATGCAGATGTTCCTTTGGATGTACCCCCAATAGTAGGATTTCTGGATAACATCATAGTTCTTTTAGTTCTTTCAGGAACCTCAAGATACTTTCCCAGAATAACTGTACTAATTTAAATTTCCACCAACAATGTGCAAGGCTTCGTTTTTTTTTTTTTTTTACCTCCTAGACAATACTTCTTATCGTTTATCTTTTTTATATTAGTCTCTCTTATTAGTATGAGATGATATCTCACTGTCATTTTGATTTGAATATCCCTGATGATAACCGGCGCCGTGGCTCAACAGGCTAATCCTCCGCCTTGCGGCGCCGGCACACCGGGTTCTAGTCCCGGTCGGGGCGCCAGATTCTGTCCCGGTTGCCCCTCTTCCAGGCCAGCCCTCTGCTATGGCCCAGGAGTGCAGTGGAGGATGGCCCAAGTGCTTGGGCCCTGCACCCCATGGGAGACCAGGAAAAAGCACCTAGCACCTGGCTCCTGCCATCGGATGAGCGCGGTGCGCCGGCCGCAGCGCGCCGACCGTGGCAGCCATTGGAGGGTGAACCAATGGCAAAGGAAGACCTTTCTCTCTGTCTCTCTCTCTCACTGTCCACTCTGCCTGTCAAAAAAATAAATAAATAAAAAAATAAAAAAAAAGAATATCCCTGATGATTATCAATGTTGAGCACTTTTGTTCAACAACAGCATGCCAGCTGCAAACTGTGGCTTAACCTGCTGTGCCACAATGCTGGCCCGTGAGTTGATTTTTTGTACATGGTGATCTACTTTCATTCTTTCCTGTATATATCTAATTTTATCAGTCTGGCTTATTAAAAAGATTATTCTTTCTTCAATGTGTGCTCTTTTTAACTTTGTCAAAAATCAATTGGGTTTAGATATATGGGTTTAGTGCTAGGATCTCTATAGCATTCCATTATTCTATGTATCTGTTTTTAGGCCAATACCACACTATTTTGATTACTATATCTCTGTAATGTTTTAAAGTCAAGTATTATAATGCCTCCCTTTTTTTCTCTTTTTGCTATAGATTGCTTTGACTATTCAAAGCCTTTCATATTTCCATTAAAGTAATTTATTTACTAGTTTCTGTAAGAAATGCCATTGGTATGTTGATGGAAAATACATTGAATCGATAAATATTGTATTAGTATGGACATTTGAATATTTATTCTTTGAATTCATGTTTGTATTTTTTTAAATTTCTTTTCTCAATGTTTTACAGTTTTGTATGTAGCAATATTCTTTCTCTTTGGTAAAATTTATTCCAGGGTATTGATTTTTTTTGTTGTTATTGAAAATAAAGTCACTTTCTTGATTTCTTTTTCAGATAATTTGCTGTTGGATATATCAAGGTTTTGATTTTTTTGCACACTGAATTGTATCCTACAACTTTGCTGAGTTTATTAGTTCTGGTATTTTTGGTGGAATCTTTGAGATTTACATATATAAGATCATGTCAAAGGTAGTGACAATTTGATTTTCTATTTTCTAATTCAGATGCCACTGATTTCTTTCTCTTGCCTAATTACTCACAATAGGGCTTTCAGAACTACATTACATAAAAGTAGACCAGATCTTTTCCTAGGTATTGCAGAGACAGCCTCAGCTTTTCCCCATTCAGTATGATGTTAGGTGTCAGCCTATCACATATAATCTTTATTATACTGAAGTGCATTTCTTGTCCACATAATTTGTTCAGAGCTTTCAATTGTGGTGAGATGTTGAATTTTACCAAATGTTTTCTTTTTATCTGTGATATAGCCATATAATTTTTGACCTTTATTTTGTTGATTTTATAAATCCTACCATACCATGGTCAATAATTGTTTTATTGTAATGCTGTTTTAGGTTGCTAATATTTACTGAAGATTTTTGCATATATGTTCATCAACAATATTGGCCTTATCTGGTTTTGGTATTGGGCTAATAATGGCCTTTTAGAATGAGTTTGGAAGAATTTACTCCTCTTCCATTTTGTGAATTAATTGAAAATTGTTATCAGCTATCCTTTAAATGTTTGGTAAAATGCAGCAGTGAAACCATCTTCTGCATTTTTCTTTTCTAGGAGGATTTTTTTTATTTGAAAGAGAGAGAAAAATAGAGCTAGAGACAGGGAGAGGTGTTTCATCTCCTGATTCATTTCCCAACTTACCCAAATAACTGGGGTTGAGTCAGATTCAGGTTAGGAGCCTAGAAATCAACCTGGGTGTCCTGTGTGGGTGGCACACCCCCAAGTGCTCGATTTGTCACCTGCTACCTCTGAGACAGTCGAGTCAGGACTCCAGTACCAGCACTCCCACATGAGGTGCCAACACCTCACAGGGCATCTTAGCCGCTGTGCCAAATGATCATCCCTAAGGGGAGATTTTACTACAGATTCGATCTCACTACTTGGTTCAGTCTGTTTATTAATTCTATTTATTTGTGATTTAATCTTGGCAAGGTGTGTATATTCAGAAAATTTTGCATTTCTTTTAGGTTATCAAATGTATTTGCACACTATTATTCATGATAATCTCTAACAATCTTTTGTATTTCTTTGGAGTTAAGTGTGGCATTATAGTACAGATCCTTAAATTAGTCAAATCCTAAATTCCTTCTTAACATTTTCTAACAAATTCACTGGTTCTGGGATTGCAACTTAGCCATGTTTGAGAGGGGGTTTGCCATTGTCCAACCCTGATCCCCAAACATTCAAATTCACTCTCATCCCACATGCAAAAATATAATTACCCTTTTGAATGATGCCTCCAATTTCCATCTATTGCAGCTTATCTCAAGCCCAAAATACAATTCTCAATTAAATTTAATCAAATCAAAATCACAAATGCCATCATATTTGTTATTTAGTCATGTTTTGTGGAAATTTTAGTATAATTTATCCTGGAGAAAAATTCCTGTTTTTTAGAAATACATAATCTCCGCAGTGCTTCAAGAGTAACAAGCATTACAGCAGATGCTGGATGGTAGCATGTGGGTTTCAGTTGTGTTGGGTTTGTTCTTGTGCTGGGAGGCCACTTCAGACTGGGATGCAGCCATTGCCTAGTCCACCAGTGAGACCAGCTTCTCCTAAACCTGTGGGTAGCACTGAAGACTCTCACCAATTCTGGAGCCGATCTGAAAGCTGACTGTGGAAATCGACTCTATTCACCCTTCAGTTTTGTGTAGATTCTGAAATGGTGTTCATTCTCCTTGGGCAGTTATCTAAAGAAACTGCTGGCTTTAGAGCAGCTACCGTATTTAAAGCTCAGAACCCAGATGCAAAAATTTCAAGAGGACCCGGGCTGTGTGGTAGTAGGTGAAGCCTCCCCTGCAGAGCCAGCATCCCATCATGGACACTGGTTCAGGTTCTGACTGTTCCTCTTCCCATCCAGTTCTCTGGCTGTGGCCCGGGAAAGCAGTGGAAGACGGCTCAAGTGCTTGGGCCCCTGCAAGCGCACAGGAGGTCAAAAAGAAGCCCCTGGGTCCTGGCTTCCCATCGTCCCAGCTCTGGGTGTTGTGGCCATCTGGGGAGTGAACCAGAGGACAGAAGATCTTTCTCTCTCTCTCAGTCTTTCCTTCTCTCTGTAACTCTGCCTCTCAAATAAAGAAATAAACCTTTAAAAATTTAGAATTAATTAAAAATAATACAAAACCAAAAATTCTCAGCTGTGGAGGGATCTTCTTGATTCAGAGAAAAAAGTATATAAAGATGCTTACAGGGCAGCCCAGGAGGCATAAAAGAATAAATGAACAGAACTCAAGCACAGATGATAAGTTTGCAAAAAGAAATATTGCAAAACTCTTTAAAAAATAAAACATTTAAAATACTGAGGGTTAACGAAGCTTGGAAAAGCAAAAAAAAATTCCCTCACCTTTGTTTCTGCAAGTTTCCAGTATGCTAAGGATGGCTCATCACAGGTAAAGCTGAAAGCTGCACATAACTGCAAAGATAAGTGCAGTTCTCCAAAACAAGTGTGGCCGGCGCATTGGCGGAGGCACCCCGGATTCTGTCCCAGTTGCTCCTCTTCCAGTCCAGCTCTCTGCTGTGGCTCAGGAGGGCAGCGGAGAACGGCCCAACTGCTTGGGTCCCTGCACCCACATGGGAGAGACTGGGAGGAAGTACCTGGCTCCCGGCCTTGGATTGGTGTAGCGCTGGCTGTAGCAGCCATTAGGGGAGTGAACCAACGGAAGGAAGACCTTTCTCTCTGTCTCTCTTTCAATGTCTGTAACTCTCTCTCTGTCTCTCTCTCTCTCTCTGTCTAACTCTGCCTGGCAAAAACAAACAAAAACAAAAAACAAAAAAAAAAAACAAGTGTTTATTCAGCTTGCTAAAGATGATAAAATTTCATATAATAACGAAATGAAATATTGGGAAAACAAATGATTGTTCAGATGAAATTATCTCATATGTTTCATTACACTGAACAAAGAATGGCTCTGAGAAGAGCCAACATAGAAGACTGAGTTGTGTTCCTCATGGATAGCCACAAGAAACAAATCAGATCATAATATCTGAAGCTGTTGTTAAATCAGAAAGCATCAAATTGGTAAAAATTTATATTCATTCCTTTTGATTTTAACCCATGGATTTATGCCAGTTTGATTCATTTTGCATCATCATCTCTTTTTTTGGAAAACACATGAAAGTTCGTGCGAAATTTATTTTGTGAAAGGAACTGTGAAGGATGAAAGTGACACATCCAACTGTAGCAGTGAATCAGTCCACCTTGGATGAAGGTGCACAAGACTGGGAAGCTTTTTATACTGGATCCTGGGAAGAGTGTTCTTGTTTCCTTCCCTCTTCAAAACTGTCGCAAAGTATAGAAGCCACAGTGTTGTATAACACAATTCTACTTTGTTTTTGTTTGTTTGGTTGTTTTTTTGTTTTTTGACAGGCAGAGTGGACAGTGAGAGAGAGAGAGAAAGGTCTTCCTTTGCCGTTGGTTCACCCTCCAATGGCCGTACCACGCTGATCCGATGGCAGGAGCCAGGTGCTTATCCTGTCTCCCATGGGGTGCAGGGCCCAAGCACTTGGGCCATCCTCCACTGCACTCCCTGGCCACAGCAGAGAGCTGGCCTGGAAGAGGGGCAACCAGGGATAGAATCCGGTGCCCCGACCAGGACTAGAACCCGGTGTGCCGGCGCCACAAGGCAGAGGATTAGCCTATTGAGCCATGGCACCGGCCCAATTCTACTTTGTAATCACAGAATTTACACTCCACTAAATGTAACATTATTCAAGTGAATAGTAGAAAGGCCACGGTTCCACAGTAGTATAGCCAAGGGCTATAAATGATAACATTTATTATATCACTGTGGAACGGTGGTCTTTCTATATTTCACTTGAATAATATTACAGTGGAGTGTAAAGCCTGTGAGAGTATGCTATTGCCAAAATTGAAAGAAAAAATAAAACAAATGAAGGGATGAGGGAGGGATGGAACAATTTTCATGTTGTTAAAATTGTATCTTTGAAATATTCGAAATCTGTTCCTTTTATATTAGTGAAAGTACTTTAAAATAAGATTTTAGGTGTTTATGAGAATTCTTCCACTGTATTTAGTAAATATTGGTATCTTCTCCTAGAGCTGGAAATTCGGATTTAATTACATGTGGTACAGCATGACCAACCTTCATTCTCTTTAAATATTACTTGAGGTAACATATACTCGAGGTAATATATTCTATTATATAATATATAAATTATATATACATTATATAGTATATTATATATAATATATAATAATAAATTATAATTCATTATAATAATAATGAATTATTATATATTATATATGTAATATAATGTTACTGCTTTCAAAGTTCTAATACATAATTGCTCACATGGATGATCTCAATTCAATCAATCTACCACCTTTCCATTTTAAGAATGAAAAATATAAACAAAACTTAAGAAATAAGAAGAAAAATTGGACATGTTAACTTTCAAACAATCAAATACTTCCTCCAATTATAAAAATAAGGAAACAGAATTTAGATCAACAAAAAGAGAACACCAAAAGTTAAATATCAGTTCTCCAAATTCTTATATTGTAATTCCTAAAATGCAATTAACACCGTTGCTTATTGAGCCAAGAATATAAATTCCCTCTTTACACATAAAATATCTTTTTGTAAAAGGAAATTAATGGTTTATTATACTGTTTGTTCATTTTATGCATTTATTTTATTTGAGAGGCAGATGCAACAGGAATGGGGAGTGGGGAGAGAGACAGGGGAATGATACACAGAGGCAGATCTTCCATCTGCTGTTCACTCCCCAAGTTCCTGCAACAGCCAGGCCTGGGCCAGACTAAAGCCAGGAACCTGTTACTCAATGCAGGTTTCTCCTGTGTGGCACAGACCCAAGTACATGAGCCATTACTTAGTTACTTCCAGGTGTAAATTAGCAAGAAGCTGGAATCAAAAGTGGTGCCCACTCCGGTTAATTTTAAATTCTCAGAATCCTCATATTCTCTATTTTCTTTTAACAGTATGATATAACTTGTCACTATGTGTCTTACTCCACTAAAACCTGGTAATCACAAGTGGGATGTGGACCAGTTAAACCTGCTAGAAGCATGTAGAAAATGCAGAATATCAAATCCTATTCAATCCTGTTGAATCAGAATACATATGTTAATACAGAAGATTTCTGTGTGTAAATGTTTACCACAAATTGACAGATTTAGAATCCACAGGGAATGCCACTTGAAGGAAAATTACACAACCGGGGTAATGTGAACTGTAATTGCTTCTCTTTCCAAGGGTGTGATCTCTGAGAAATGGAAATCCTTGGAGAGTATTTGTCTCTACGGTATTTATTACGTGGCAGATCTAAACCCAGGGCAAATTTTCACAGCAAGGCAAGCAGAGTCACTCAGGTAACTGAAAGGAGGGGAGGTTTGCTTTCCTGAACCTGGGGAAACAGGAACTGAAGAACTGGAGATGCTGACCTGGGATGCTGACTAGCTCCAAAGGTGACTCTGCGACCAAGGTCTGGGCCCTGTCCTCTCAGCACTAAGCTCACAGAACACTGGGTACTGGCCGCTGCCAAGACACTTGGAAACATTCTCCTCCAAGTCAAAGACAGCACGTGGCAAATAAAATTTTACTGTGAGGTTTCAGGCTTAAGAGAGGTGAGTGTGGTTATCCATTTGTAATTTGAGACTATTAGGTCTAGCAGTAATCTTTGTGAAAATGCAG
This sequence comes from Sylvilagus floridanus, assembly GCA_949820135.1. Lineage (NCBI taxonomy): Eukaryota > Metazoa > Chordata > Mammalia > Lagomorpha > Leporidae > Sylvilagus > Sylvilagus floridanus. The sequence continues at coordinate 15,710,212 of OX463224.1, read as the reverse complement.
AGAAATGCTCTTCAATAACCTCATCTACTCAGTTACACATACAATATTTTGCAAGCCTCCAGCCAATGTGGTAGTGTCACTGGGGATGCAGAGGAGACTGGGTCTGGACCACCCGGTGCAGCTCAGTCTAAAAATGTGCCACAGTGTCAGCCCCTTATTTTACTGTTTACTAAATTCAGGTCTCTAAAACTCATGCTCAGAGAAAGACTCTGATTCATTAGGCCTAGTATAGAGGTAGCAAATTTATATTAAATACACCACAAAAACCTCAGGATCTCACCGTATATGTTCAGAGGACTTGAGAAGAATGACTTTTGAGATTATTTTCAGAGTTCCAGAAGCTTCTAAGAAAATACTGGATTAAAACACAACAGACAACTATCTGATTCCAGGAGGAGATCATGGAATCAGTTTAACTAAACCAAGTTCACATGTAGTACAGAAAGTTAACTCTACAAATAACAAAATGAAAAACAAGACATTTAGAGATGTGGAAGCAACCTTCAAAACCAGAAATTGTCTGCTGGAAATATTGTGTAGAGAGTTAATTATCCCCAGGGAACAGACTAAGAGCGTAGGGAGATAATTCAGGGACTTTTAACCTTCACTGTAATCATGTTTACATTCTTTTTTCACCATTTTCTAAAATATTATAATCTTCCTAGGTGATTCTCATGATCAAACATATTGAGAAATCTCTGAACTAATACATACTATGCTCAAATATGCCTTTCTACATGAGTCCAGTCCACCAATGTCTGTTATTCATAAGCATATTATGAAAGCTTATGCCACTTGCATGTATGAAGACTAACTCTGTGTATATCATGTCCATACTGAGTGCGTGAGACATGGCTTTGATGTAAAATGCTCTGGTTTGAGACAAGCTGGATTCTAAAAAGAAAGCATTTACTGATTTTACATATGGATCTCCTGTGGAAATAGACTAAGGAGAAAGTGGTATAGAGAATAAAGATGGCACCCTAGACTACTCAAATTAATTTTAGTTTAGTATTTTTAATCTCTTGAAAATCAGTGTCTTTGTATTTCTCTAAAATTCACTATAAATCATAAGAAATGAAAGGAAATTGCTAAATGATCTTTTCTGGACTTCAATGATGTCTTCAGGTATCACCTGGCTTTTTGTATCACCAGAATTAGATTATCTTGAGTCAAACCACAATTTTGAGAGACTCTCTACAATATTAAGTCTTCCAATTATGAAAACAGTAAATCCATCATCATTTAAAGATTTTTCCAATTTATAACAGAATTATTTTAAAATGTTAGTGAATAAGCATTGCATACATTTTGATAGGTTAGTTGCTAGGTACTGGATGCTAACTAAATGATATTTAATGTGATGATATTTTAAGTGTTTGTTTAATTTATAGCTTCTTTCAATTACACATTTTGATATAAGGACACACTATTTCTAATGGAAGAGGATAGAGAAGATTAAGAATTTGCAAACACTACCCAGAACTAATCTTCTGATGATTTGCTTCCATCAGAAAAAAAGACTTCGGGCAAGGCAGACATACTACTAAATATAAAATGGGCCATTCTATGGCAATAAAACTTAAATCCCAGTTCTTTTTTCTATGTATTTTTAAAAATTTTATTTAGAAGTTTCATGTATTCCATATATACAGATTTAGGAACCTAGTGACACTTCTCCCTCTACTCTCTCTCCCCACCACATTACAATCCTTCCTCCTCCTCCTTCTCACATTCCCACTCTTAATTTTTACAAAGATTTATTTTTGTTTACTTAATGATTGGATAATCAACCCTACATTAAGTAAAAGAGTTCAACAAATAGTATGAAGAAAAAAACGCTGTTCCTCACTAGAAGAGACAAAGCCTGTAAACAATCATCAATCCCAATTCTTAACAACTAAAGAGAGAAATTAAAAAATCAGTAATTTTTGTACAAGGAATTACTATTCCCTCTCAATAACTATTAGAATAGTAGACAAAAACTTTAAAAATTTTAAACAAAATATTTAAAATATGCTATACAGAAAATATGTTAAAATTACAATACAAATACTTCAATAAATGAATTGGATATTATTACATATCAGAGTAGTTCAAAAAGATCATGAAAATGGAATTAAAAGATAATGAATAAAACATTTTAATGCACATATAGTTTTCTTCATGATACACATTGTCCATGAATATTTTGAAGACACCTCCTTTAATGGATTTTGAAAATGTTTGCACTAAAATAAACTTATTTTAAAACTTTTATTTACTTATTTGCATTTTATTTAAAAGATAGAGTGATAAGGAAAAACAGGCAGAGATCTTCCATCCACTGGTTCACTCTGCAACTTGCCTCCAACTATGAGGCCCAGGTCAGACTGAAACCAGGAGCCTGGTCCTCCATGTAGGTCTTCCACGTGGGTGGCAGTGACCTAAGTGCTTGAGTCATAACCTGCTGCCTCCCAGTGTATTCATTAAGAGGAAGCAGGACAGGAAAAGGAGGAGCCAGTAATGAAAGAGTCATTCCAATATGGGATATGGTATTCCAAGAGGCAATTTAAGCCTCTATACCAAAAGCCCATGCCTAAACACGTATTTTAATTCCACTTTTCCATCACTCTTTGGAAGTACCCTTATATATTATGTGACCTCATAAAGCAGACAACATATTTCTTTAACATGCATTTGGGCTATTTCATAAAATCTAATCAAATAATGTATTATAAAGCATTATTTAAGCATTTCAGACTATATTCACTGAAACACAGTGAAATTAGTGGATATTTTCAAAAAGCAATGCAAAAGAATATCAAGATGTGTGAAGTTAACAATTGAATTCGACAGTCTAGAGGACAATGAAAAAGAGAAACAAACCATAAAATTATACTAAATTATGTTGTAATTTTGATATGTCAAAAATTTTCAGAAACAGATAAAGAAAGGCTTTCATTCAAGGTAAAATTATATATAATAATTGTATTATTTCATTTTAACAATAATATTTTGAGAATTTTCTCAAATGAAATGAAATCTGTTTATGAAAGAGTTATTTGGGCTGGCGCTGCGGCTCACTAGGCTAATCCTCTGCCTTGGGGCACCAGCACACCAGGTTCTAGTCCCAGTCAGGGAGCTGGATTCTGTCCTGGTTGCCTCTCTTCCAGGCCAGCTCTCTGCTGTGGCCAGGGAGTGCAGTGGAGGATGGCCCAAGTGCTTGGGCTCTGCACCTCATGGGAGACCAGAATAAGCACCTGGCTCCCACCATCGGATCAGCACGGTGTGCCGGCTGCAGCATGCCGGCCGCCGCGGCCATTGGAGGGTGAACCAATAGCAAAAGGAAGACCTTTCTCTCTCTCTCTCTCACTATCCACTCTGCCTGCCAAACAAAACAAAACAAAACAAAAACAAAGAGTTATCTGTACCCCTATATTTATAACAGTTCAACTCGCAGGAATTCAGATATGCAGTCAACCCATATGTATATCACCTGATGAGTGGATAAAGAAATCATAGTTTATATACATTATGGAATATTACTCAGCCATAAGAAAAAAATTAAATGCTGTCTTTTGCAACATTATGTGACTGGAAACCAATACACTTAGTGAAATAAGTAAATCTCTAAAAGGCAAATATCACATGTTTTTCCTGATTTGTAGTGACTAATATTCAGAGTACAAAACAATGTAATGTATATGAGTGAAATTGACATCTTGAGACTTCATTATTGTTTATATCTCTTGACTTTACTCTGGAGGAACCATGATTTTTCTACTTATACTTGTTGAATTCTTTATTTAGTATAAGATTAAGCTGGTGATTATAAAGAAAATTGAAAGTATGTCATTGTAAAAATGAAAAGAAAAATAAGAAGAGAAAGCAGGGTTAGTGTGAGGGATTGAGGGAAGATAGAGTGGTAAGTCTCATTATGCTCTTAAAATTATACATATGTAAAATACATGAAATATGTTCCCTTTTTATAAATCCTTTTCACAAATTCTAAAGGTTTTACTCACAAATCAATATTTCCTAATATTGCATGATACATTGAAAAATGAGACGATAACACTATCTCTATTAGAAAGTAGTTTCAGGTTATTAAAAGTTACTGCCCATTGAAAGGGCTTGCAGTCTCCAAGTTACCATCCTACCAGTTTCACTTTCATTGACTTCCTCTTTATTTATTTAATCTGCAAGTCTCAATTTAGAAATGCTGGCTTGAAGAAAATTGAAATTTTCAAAATAGAACACAAATCCCTTGGAGTTTTCCAAGTACAGTATGACAAACAGGTAAAATGTTTCATATGAATTATGTTTGAAAATGAAGTTTAACAAATATTATATTGAGCAAATTCTATTGACTAAAATGACCCAGAGTTAATTAGTCAGGTGTATGAAAGACCAGAGAATACCTTCCTCAAAAAAGAATATCAAGAAAGTATTCCCAGTACCCCTGTTTTTCTATTTTCCCTTCAGAAACTGACCAGGGGCAATGACAGCAGGAAATCATTCCTTAGTGATGGAGTTCCTCCTGGCTGGGCTCACAGAACAGCCAGAGCTGCAGTTGCCCCTCTTCCTCCTCTTCCTGGGAATCTACGTGGTCACCATTGTCAGTAACCTGGGCATGATCATGCTGATTGGGCTCAGTTCTCACCTGCACACCCCCATGTACTATTTCCTCAGCAGTTTGTCCTTCATTGATCTCTGCCAATCCACGGTCATTACCCCCAAAATGTTGGTCAACTTTGTGGCAGAGAAGAACACCATCTCCTACCCTGGATGCATGGCTCAGCTCTATTTCTTCCTTATTTTTGCTATCGCGGAGTGTCACATGTTGGCTGTGATGGCGTATGACCGTTATGTTGCCATCAGTAGTCCGTTGCTTTACAATGTTGTCATGTCCTGTGAAGTCTGTGCCTGGTTGGTTGCTGGGGTGTATATCATGAGTTTGATTGGTGCCACAGCACATACAGTTTGCATGTTAAGAGTGCTGTTCTGTAAGGCTGATGTAATCAACCACTACTTCTGTGATCTTTTCCCACTACTGAGACTATCCTGTTCTAGCACTTATGTTAATGAGATGGTAGTTTTGTGCTTCAGTGCATTCAACATCCTTGTCCCAATCCTGACCATCCTCAGCTCCTATGTATTTATCATTGGCAACATCCTTGGTATCCGCTCCACTGAGGGTAGGTCCAAAGCCTTCAGCACTTGCAGCTCCCACTTTTTAGCTGTTGGCATATTCTTTGGTTCTCTAGCATTTATGTACCTACAGCCATCATCTGTCAAGTCCCTGGACCAAGGCAAAGTGTCCTCTGTGTTTTATACCATCATTGTGCCCATGCTGAATCCACTTATCTACAGCCTGAGGAATAAAGATGTCATGGTTGCCCTAAATAAGTTACTTGAAAGAAATTTTCTGAAAAAATGAATATCTTGTTTAGGAAAAAATTATAATTTTTAGAAGAAGTTTGATAAGAAAACGATCCAGAAACTGCAATGCACGTCCACAAGTATGAAATTACTGCTAGTATTTGATTACTTGGAATAAAAATGCCAAGGGCAGGAGTGGACTCATAGGATTAGTGATATGAATGGCAGTACCATTTCTGGGATGCCACAGAGGAAAACAAAAAATGTTTCAAATAAAAAATGTTTCCATGTATGTGATCGTATTTCTTTTGTGTACATTTGAGAATTTAAGACAAGGCTTTTTTAATTAAAAGAAGAAAAACATCTAGTCAATATACTCTGGTGTTTTCAATAATTTTTTTGTACCTTATCTGGTCCATTAAGTCTATAAGCAAACATTCTTGAAAGTGTAATCTCTATAAAATTATTTTAACCATTTGGAAGATACAAAATTCAATCCCAAATTCTTAGTAAGGACATAGACAGGTTTCAGTGAATATGGAGGGAGATTACGAGTTGTAAGTAACTTCCTACCCATGATAAGGAAATACTATAATGAAAAAATACACAGAAATAAATAGACAAGGTAAACTTTGTGTATTTTGACATATATATATATATATATATATATATGCATTACTCATTGCTTCACAATTTTGGTACTATGATATTACCTTTGTTTCCCTTACAGTCCTATGCTCATTTTCCCTTATCCCAAAGATACTGCTTTTTCATGCATATGCATATGTTGTATTTACATGGGCTAATTATCCACATGGAATAGTTAAAATTGAAAAATTGTCTTGTATTACCTAGCCCTTTTACCTTCAAACTTACTCTCCATTTTGGGGAAAAAATATGCTTTTTGTCCCCATTGGAAAAGGAGATGTCTCACTAATAAGTTACTCTTCTCCCCCTTACTCAGTTAACCTCCTGTTAATGTTCTTCAGAACAGCTACTAGAAAACTCATGTCATTCCTCCTTGGAGGTAACTAGTCCCAATCATAAGCATCCGTAACTCTTGATGTCATCCACCAGTGGCTCAGCTCAACATTTTGTCTTATTGGTGTTAGAATTTTAATGTTTATTTCTCATTTCTCCCTAAAGTCTTTCTTTCCTTTGACTCTTGGAGAGCAGATCTTTCAGTTTTACTGTAGAATCATTTCTAGATAACAATTCTAGATGAAACCCAAGGCTGTATTTTTCTGAGGCCTCTTAGTTTCACAGCCTTTGAAACAAGTTGCCTTAAGAGACCAAGCATAGACACCTCCAAGTAACATCTTGCCCTTCAGGTACATCTCCATTGTGCTGTGCCCAGAAGCATAGCACAGGGCTAACTATTCTTTAACCCATCATAGGTATTCAAATTTGCATTTTTAAAAGCAAATGCTTCATCCAACAGGCATAAAACTGTGCTTAATTTTTCAAAAGATTGCTTTCAAATATGTGAAGGAGTACCCTAGAGCAATATCACTTTCATCTTAAACTGGAAATTCAAAACTTGTAATAAGAGAGAGAAGGCTATTCACCTCTTCGTAAACTAGAGGAGACGCCCTCCTTGTATTTCTGTGAACTAATCAGTCCATTACTCTACGCCCCGTTATTTAGTCTCTAAAATTGTATATAAGGGGACCAGCACTGTGGCATAGTGGGTTTGGTCTTTGTCTGAGGCTCTGGCATCCCATATGGGTACCGGTTTTTGTTTTGGCTGCTCCTCTTCTGATGCAGCTCTCTGCTGTGTCATGGAAAAGCACTAGAAGACAGCCCTAGTGCTTGGGCCCCTGCACCTGTGTGGGAGACCTGGAAGAAGCTTCTGGCTCCTGCCTTCAGATTGGCCCACTTTTGGCTGTTGCACCCATTTGGGGAGTGAAATAGAAGATGGAAGACCTTTCTGTATGTCTTTCCATGTCCCTGCCTGTAATTCTACCTCTCAAATAAATAAATCTTTAAACAAATGCCTATATGTATATATATATATATATATATATATATATGTCCATATATGTGTATACAAGTATGCTTATGTGAAACAGAAATGTATAGATGTATATTTCTACTAATATTCCTTTGTATTGTTTCCCTATGGTGGGATAAAGAAAATGTGGTTAACGTAACTGTGGAATACTATTCATCCATAAAAAGTGAAAATCTGTCTTTTGTAACAAAATGGATACGACTTAAAACTATTATGCTGAGTGAAATAAACCAATTCCAAAATGACAAATATTATATATTTTCTCTGATATGTGGTAGTTAATATATAATACAAAAATGTATAAGGATGAAAGGAACATCTTCTAATTGGGTTATTATTTTTAGCTCTTCTTTATACTACCATGAAACTGTAGTCTTTCTATTTTGTTACTTGTTGAGTTTCATGATTAGTGGTGTATTAAGCCTGTGATTATAGAGTGGATTGAAATTATATTTTTGCAAAAACCATAAAATTAAAAAGAAAGGAATAGAGGAGGGGGATTGTGAGAGGGAGAGTGAGGGAGGAATATGTTGTTTTCTCTTAGAATATCAAATATGAAATTTCTCTTTATATTAATAAAAATTTAAAAATATTTCTGTGTATGTAGCTGGCATTAAACAAACATCTAGAACATTTTTATCTTATTAATTGGTGATGATTTCTTTGTTTCAAAATATTAATTTTTTTAGAGATTTATTTATTTGAAAATCAGAGTTACACAGAGAGAGGAGAGAGAGAGAGAGAGAGGTCCTCCATCTGGTGGTTCACTCCCCAGTTGGCTGCAACGGTCATAGCTGCTCTGATCCGAAGCCAGGAGCCAGGAGCTTCTTCTGGGTCTCCCACACAGGTGCAGGGACCCAAGGATTTGGGCAATCTTCTACTGCTTTCCCAGGCCATAGCAGAAAGCTGGATCAGAAGTGGAGCTTCCGGGTCTTGAACTGGCACCCATATGGGATGCTGGCGCTTCAGTACGGGGCATTAACTCACTGCACCACAGCACTGGCCCCTCAAAACATTAATTTTTGTATTAAAGCTGTTAAAAAGTGCTTAGAACAATAAAAATATCTGAATCATCTCTAGTGATTGTGAGGATGGGTGGAATAAAACAGTAATAATGTTTGGATACATACTAGATAGATTCCAAAATCTATCTATGTGCGAGAGAGAGAGAGAGAGAGAGAGAGAGAGAGAGAGAGAGAGAGACTAGAGACATGGGGTTAGATGACTTAGTACAAAATAGAAATGAAGTACAATTAAGACTGATTAAGAATAATTACAAAAGAAAACACTATCAAACCTTTTAATAGTTGAAAAGAGCATGATATATTTGATATATTTTAACACTAGTCACTATGGTAAACTTGGATACTTTCTCCAATGCAAGTGCATGTTAATTTCCAGAGGAAAACATCAGGTGCCATTAGTGGCCATTGGTACAACACAGAAGCAGACTTTAGATAGAAGCAGTTTCACCTTTTGTGTTAATTATGATCAGGCCTGCTAGTTCATCACAAACACACACACACACACACACACACACACACACACACACACACACCATGCCACCTTCAACTAAAAGGTAATTCCGAGGTGGAAGAGAAGCTCATCGCCTGGTTATGAACTTTAGCTTTAAGCTAAATGAATCTTAATGAATTCTGATCTATCCTTCATTTCCACCACCCAGCCAGAAGACTTAAATATTTGGAAAAAGGGAGTGTCCCCTCACTGAAAGAACACAGCCTGGAAATGGTGGAGCTCACTTCTGCCTATCTTGCTCTTGGTATGGACTCAGTCAAGCAGACAGATCTAGCTACAAAAGAGACTGAGGAATGCCACAATGGCCAATATGGCCATGTACCAAATTCGGATTCAAAACACCCTTCACTGAAGAAGAAATGGACAATGAAGTCCAGGAATAAGTAACATTTTCTTACACAATTCCCAATATTCAGGGGGAAGTCAAAGATGACATTATGTTGTGGTTTTCTCTAGAATTTAACATTTGGATTTAGCATTGCATATAAGAAAAATGATAGTGTGAGATGAATGAAATATAATATGTAATGAACAAATAAAATGGTAATACTTCAATAGCTACTAAGATCTGCTATAAAATGCATGTCTTGCTGGGTGGGGTGAAATCTGTAATATTATCATATAAGATCTCAATTCGGGGTTCAGCCCACAGCCTTATCTTCATTCATGTTGTTTCCACATCTCTGACTCTATCACACTTTCAAAATTTATATACTTTGAATGACAAGCACAGGTGTTTAATTCTCATGCATTTTCATAATAATCAGACACATTGCTTTGTTCAGCACACATACTACAAATCATAATAATGATGCCTTCTCAGCTATTGTTTATAGCCAACGAATGCTTCTGGGTATTATTCCTATAAAAATTGTCAAAATTGTGAGGACATAAATTGGCCTTGAATTGTATATTTATGTTCTTATGTATTACAATTATTTATAAGAAATTCTTGTCAGAGTTAAGAAGTATTCTTTTACTAAGGTTTTACTCTTTCTCAGAAATTTTCAAAAATATATTTAAAAAGCAAGTCATATATCTAAGAATTTAAAGCATTTCAAACCAAATTTAATTAGGAAAGTTTATTGCATTTAAATGAATATTGAATAAAAAGGATCAGATACTAGTTTTTATATATTACAAAAATAATGTCTATAATTCATATTTTCTTTGTTGCAAAACATTTTTATGTCTAGAAAGAAAAAAAACATCATTTTCCTCATTAGGCTTGTTCAAACTCCTTTTTAAAAAATATTTACAATATTTGAACTTAGACATTGTTTTCATTCAGCTCCCATTAAAATATTCTAAACGTTCCTATTGAAGAGTACTCAATGTTATCTAAATACAGTTAGCAGAGATCAATGAAAATTAAATCCTTGAAGTCTCCATACATTGATTGCTCTCCCCAACTTCATCTTTATGGGATTAAAAAATCTTAAAACACGTGAAAGATATTTCAGGTAAAACTCAATAGAATACAATACAAATGACACTGACAATTATTAAGTTCTTACCAAGACTCAGGAAGAATGCATCATTTAATTTTTACATGAGACAGAAAGTTACATTTCTGCCTTTCAGTGGCTTGGGCAGTAGAAATAATTTTCTCAAGATCACACAGAAATTATGAGTTGTGTTGTATTTGAAGCCAGATGGTCTAATCTAATTTACAATTTTATAACACCTGAAATGTTGAATTTGGAAGATATATGAAAAATTATTTTTTCAGCCATTCATCTGTAGCCATGCTCTGAACATTTTCTGCTAAGTGGTTACACAGGCCCTACCAAAACATTTCAGACAGTGAGAAAATTAAGGTATATCAGACTGCTGGAATGTTCTTCTTTGCTCTGAAACCAAATATTTCTCCTCTTTGCTTCAGTGAATTACTTTTACTTCACTGTCTCCTGAAACTCCTGGCTCCTGCCTTTGGCAGGGTCCAGCCTTGCATGTTGCAGCCATTTAGGGAGTGAACCTAGCAGAAAGAAGGAAGATCTCTCTCTCACCCTCTCTCTATCTCTCTCTCTAATTCTCCCTCTCAAATAAATAACATGTCTTTAAATAAGATAAAATACTAATCCAATTATTGTTTAAGTTTTGAGTATGAGTTTCTGACTGTTAGCATCTGCTTATTTTCTGAAAATACAAACTAACAATGCATTAGTTTGGGAAAATCATATTATTCTATTGAGCAGTATAGAATTTATACTTAATGTAAACCAATTATGATCCATGGCTCCATCGAAGGTGGTAAAACACAACTATTATGCTGCTGTATCGCTCCCCTGGGATAATCCAAAATAGGGCAAGAGAGATGATCTTTCCCTCTTGGGAAAGCTGTTGAAATATAAGCATGCTTTCTGCAAGTTGTTATGTCCCTGCATTGTGGGATAACAGGCCTGGATGAAGAGACTTGGGATGTGCACAGCAGCAGTATCAAATGGAAAGAAACTGCCCAATTCTTAATATATTTTGAGTTGGACTTCAAGTGAGGAAAATAGCTGAGACTAATATAAGCACTATTTTTACAGACTAGTAAATTCTGTGTTAATAAATCATAAAAATATTCCCTACTCTTTCTTACTCTGAGTTAGATGAAAATTTATTCATCATGGTATTTAATATGATTTAGCACATTCAACAGAATATTAAAGTAAAATAAAAGATTCCTCAAAAATAACCATAGTTACATGCTAATAGACAAAACATTCCAAAAATTCGTGCTTTCTCTTAGAAAGTTGTGGATTATCTTAACTTTGAGGTTCTTGCTGTCTGGAATTTCTCTTCTGGTCACCCAGAATCTCTGGTTCTCCCAGATTAGCAGGAGAGGCTTAAGAGTTTCATGCATTATGTGTCTCCTGTGATGCAGTGTTTAAAAAGGAAATGATATCCATGCCTCTCTCCCTTGCTCTTGCTCTCATTCTTTCTCTCGCTATCTCCCCCTCCCCTCCCCTCACACAGATGCATAAACATGTGTGCACAGAAACAGCAAAGTGCACTCATTGTCTCTTCTCTAAAATTAGAACCTGCAGACAGTAAAATGGATCCTGGAGATGATTCCACAGTGACTGAGATCATCCTGGCCAGACTAACAGGAAAATCAGAGCTGCAACCGCCCCTCTTCCTGCTCTTCCTGGGAATCCATGTGGTCACTGTGGTGGGGAACCAGAGCATGATCATACTCATTGGGCTCAGTTGCCACCTGCACACCCCCATGCATATTTACTTCTCAGCAGTCTGTCCTTCATCAGTCTCTGTCAATCCACTGTCATTACCCCCAAAATGCTGGTCATCTTTATGACAGAAAAATACCATCTCCTATCCTGAGTGCATGACTCAGCTTTACTTCTTCATTACTTTTGCTATTTCAGAGTGTCATATGTTGGCTGCAATGGCATATGACCACTATGTTGTCATCTGTAGCCCTTTGCAATGCAATGTTATCATGTCTTATCACCTCTGCTATGGCTTACGGTGGGAATTCATATTCTGGACATTGTGGGATCTACAATTCATACAGGCTTTATGTTGAGTCTCTTGTGCAAGAACAATGTAATTAACCATTATTTCTATGATTTATTCCCACTTTGGGAACTATCTTGCTCTAGCAACCATATAAATGAATTATTAGAGTGTTCTTGGCTGGCATCATGGCTCAATAGGCTAATTCTCCACCTGTGGCGCCGGCACCCCAGGTTCTAATCCTGGTCGGGGAGCTGGATTCTGTCCTGGTTGCCCCTCTTTCAGGCCAGCTCTCTGCTGTGGCCCGGGAGTGCAGTGGAGGATGACACAAGTCCTTGGGCTCTGCACCTGCATGGGAGACCAGGAGAAGCACCTGGTTCCTGACTTCAGATCAGCTCGGTGCGCCAACCACAGCATGCCAGCCGTGGTGGCCATTGGAGGGTGAACCAATGGCAAAAAGGAAGACCTTTCTCTCTCTCTCTCTCTCTCTCTCTCAATAACCACTCTGCCTGTCAAAAAAAAAATAGAGTGTTCCTAAGTGCATTTAATATCCTGACCCCTGCTTTAACCATTGCTGCCTCCTACTTCTTCATTGTTGTCAGTATGCTCTGCATTCACACCACTGATGGCAGATCCAAGGACTCCAGCACTTGCAGCTCTCACATCTTGGTTGTTGCTGTCTTCTTTGTATCTGCAGCATTCTTGTGCCTGCAGCCATCCTCAGTCAGCTCCATGGACCAAGGGACAGTGTGGTCTGTATCTTATACCGTTGATGTGCCCATGCTCAATCCCCTGACCTACAGCCCAAGGAATAACAATGTCAAAATGGCACTAAAGAAAATTCTGTACAAGAAGCACATTCATGAAAAGAATCAGCGATATATCAAAAGCTGGCCATTGATTTACTTAGCTACATAACTTATTTGGCTTATTTTTTAAAGGATTTTGGAATATTAGTGATGCTTCTCTATGTAACATATCTGTAATTTCCCCTCCAACTCTCATTTGAACCTATGTTGCCATGACTATCTAGATAAATAAAAAGAATGAAATCCAGAGATTATTGGAGTTTAAAGGAACTCTAGATTTATTTTAAAATAATAATAGGACTGGCCAGCACCGCTGCTCACTAGGCTAATCCTCTGCCTGCAGCACTGGCACACTGGGTTCTAGTCCCGGTTGGGGTGCCAGATTCTCTATTGGTTGCTCCTCTTCCAGTCCTGCTCTCTGCTGTGGCCTGGGAGTGCAGTGGAGGATGGCCCAGGTCCTTGGGTCCTGCACCCACATGGGAGACCAGGAGGAAGCACCTGGCTCTTGGCTTCGGATCAACGTGGTGTGCCAGCCACAGTGCGCTGGCCGCAGCGGCCATTATGGGGTGAACCAATGGGAAAGAAGGACCTTTCTCTGTCTCTCTCTCTCACTGTCAATTCTACCTGTCAAAAAAAAAATAATAATGGAATTAACAATAAAAACAACAATATTATGATGATAGTCTTAGCATATGCATATTATTTAGGTTTTATGACAAATGAAGCATCATGCCCAAACTTTAAATGGGCCATTTCATTTATTATTTATAGTATTTCCTCAGAGTAGGGATTAGTATAATTCTCATTCTAGAATGAAAAAAAACAAAAACAAAAACCTGAGCCTTATTTATTTGAGTGACTAAGTGAATGAGCCTAGAAAGCTTAGTTCCAAGACCAATTATATCTCTGAAAATAATATTTGGCTCAGATAATTGTGTGTAGGTCTAAGGCTTCTTGAGAATTCCTTTCCGCACATCAAACATTTCCACTTCCCTCCATGACTCTGTTATTGTCCCTTAGATAATTTTCATGAAATTGTCACTTGGAACAATGAAAAAAATAAAAATCTATACTGATTAAGAAAAATGAAGCAGAATTGTGATTACTGTGTTGTTGACCGTAACTGTTTTATATCATCATGTCCTTTCAGGCTTGCTTTTCCTGGCATTGAAAAAATTCTTTGCTATGTAAATATTCAGTGAATTTTCTAGGTAAGACATATTTCAATAACAACCATTCTAGTTTAAAAAAATGGGCAAAGAACCTGAATAGATAATTTTCAAACAAATATAAATAGCCTACAAATATATGAAAAAAGCTACAATATCACTAGGCATCAGAGAGATGCAGATCGACACCAGAATGAGATATCACATAATGCCTGTCAGAATGCCTATATCAAAAAGACAGAGAGTAACAAATGCTGGCCACGATGTGGAGAAATGTGAACTCTCCTTCACTGTTTTTGGGAGTGTCAATTAGTACAGCTGCTGTGGAAGTCAGTCAGGAAAAACACACAAACCTGAAATGGAACTGCCAAATAATTCAGCTATCCTACAATGGAGTAAATACCCATAAAACATAAATTCACTGTACCAAAGAGATACCTGAACCACCATACTTATAGCAACACTATTCATATCAGCCAGAATATGGGATCAACCAAGGTGTCCAGCATCAGATCAATGGATAAAGAACATGTGGTATGGCCAGTGCCATGGCTCAATAGGCTAATCTTCCACCTGGGGCACCGGCATCCCGGGTTCTAGTCCCGGGGCGCTGGATTCTGTCCCGGTTGTTCCTCTTCCAGTCCAGCTCTCTGCTGTGGCCCAGGAATGCAGTGGAGGATGGCCCAAATGCTTGGGCAGTGCACCCGCATGGGAGACCAGGAGAAGCACCTGGCTCCTGGCTTTGGATCAGTGCGGTAAGCTGGCTGCAGCGGCCATTGAGGGTTGAACCAATGAAGAAGGAAGACCTTTCTCTCTGTCTCTCTGTCTCTCTCTCTCACTGTCCACTCTGCCTATTAAAAAATAATGAACATGTGGTATATATACACACAAGGGAATGCTACTCAGCTACAAGAAGAAAAAATCCTGTCATTTGAAGCAAAATTGATGATGTTGGAGACATGCTGTTGAGTAAAATTAGACAAATACAGAAGACAAATATCACATGTTCTCCCAAATATGGGGGAACTAAAGCAACAACAATGATAATAACAAACAACCTGAATGTAAAAGGTGATTACTCAAGGTTGGGAAGGGTGGGAGGAATAAAAGGAGTTTAGGTAAAAAAATAAAAGGGGAGAAGCTGGCTGTGGCAGATACTAATGTGAGATGTTACTTTGGGAAAGGAGTGTAGGGGAACTCTTTGTATTTAGACCTCACAATTTTTTAAAATAAATTTAAAACTATTCTGAAATAAAGTGTTAAAAAATAAACAGTTTAAGATAAAGAGTGAACAATATTATTAGTTACAGTAGCCTGTGTTTCTACAAACAGAAGACATATTCTATTTGTCCATTCTAAGGTATGGCTAATTAAGATTTTTTAACCCAAATTCCAAATAATTTAGCTTATCTTTCCACATATCTTTCTTACTGACTACTTTTTTTCAAAGACTTATTTATTTATTTGAAAGTCAGAGTTACACACAAACAGAAGGAGACACAAAACCCACACACAGAAAGAGAGAGAGAGGGAGAGAGAGTGAGAGAGGGGGGTGGAGAGAGAGAGAGAAAGAGAGAGAGAGAGAAAGGTCTACTATCTGCTGGTTCATTCCCAAGTTGGCCACAATGGCTGGAGCTGTGCCAATCCAAAGCCAGGAGCCAGGAGCTTCTTCCTGGTCTCCCACGTGGGTGCAGGGGCCCAAGCACTTGGACCATCTTCTAGTGATTTCCCAGGCCACAGCAGAGAGCTGGATCAGAAGTGGAGCAGCCAGGACTTGAACCTGCACTCATATGGGATGTGGGCACTGCAGGCAGTGGTTTTATCCACCACACCACAGTTCCAGCCCCTACAGACTAGTTCTTATCTAAATTTCAGTTAGTTGAGGGCTTGACTTGAAGGGCAGGCAAGTGAACAGGCCCTAGCTCCATAGAGGTGATCTCTGAACTGTACAAATATGCCATACATTAAAATTGCAAGTGGATAGAGCTCCTTATTGGGGCAATTTCTCAATCATGTGCTCTATAAATCCAGGTGTAGGAAAACTCTATGGTTAGTCAATTGTTTCTACTTGAAGATGATTTGAATTATTTCTCCAGACTAACCCAATCCATTAGCCTATTTACTATTAGCAGTATATCTCAAAGCAATTAGTGAATCTGTCTTTAAAAATGTACATCAAAAGCCTGTAAAGACTTCAAGTTATTTCCTCAAAAAGCTCACCTTTGAAACTCAATGTACATTACTTTTCCACAGCATCCTGCTGTCTTTTGTCAGACAGCCTTGCTCTTTGTATTCTCAGCCTGTGCTGCTTGTGATAGATATACATAATCACTGAAATGTCTGAAGGTCGCAAACATGACAGCCACCAAACCTCACAAACAAGCCAGGAAGTTCAGTTCTAACAAAGAATTGTACTAAAGAACTACTTCCACAGGATTCCCTTCTGTACGTCAAGTGTCCTAGTTCCCTGTATGAGTGTGGTGCTGTTCTGTGGAATTCTGTCAGGCCATGTTCTCTGGATTTCTCATCATAAAGAAGTGGTAAATGTATACAGTGATAGATACACTAAATACTCTGAGTTGAGTATGCACAATGTACCATGAAAGATGTACCCCATTAATATGTACAATGATGATGTATCTTAAAAACAAGATTCAGAAATTCAAACAAAAATTAGAAAAATCACTTCTCTTCTTATTGAAACAAAATGGATCAGAGCCAAGGGTTTGTTTTTCAATATATGGATTCAAAATGCAATAGATAACAGTAAAAATTTGTGTAAAAATATCTCACATGAGATTTTCTTTATTTTTTTTGTAGCATCAGAATGTGGTGATTTATGAGTCAAATATTCATAAGAACCACAAATCCAGAAAGTTGCATCACTTGCATAAGTATCATGCCCCTTTATCCCACAATGACTATAAGAAAATGGCAAAAATTAAAATAATTCTAAGAGCCCTGTGGGGCGGAGCCAAGATGGCGGAATAGGGAGGACGCGCACTAGCAGTCCGCAAAAAGATAGTTTAATAAAAACAGAGTTACTGTAGCCTCAGGAAAAATCTCAGGGAAAAAAATGCAGTGGAAATTCTTCCGGACCCAGTGAATGAGACGCAGAGGACCTAGGGGAAAGTAAGTTTGCAAAGCAAATCATGCCATAGTGGCACGGGAGCTGCCGGGAGGGACGGGAAACGGACGGAACACAGTCGCCATTGGAATTGAGCGCTTAAACGGGAGCAGATACAGGGATCCCGAGACACTGGCGGGGGGAAGCAGACCCCACGGGGGAAACAGCACAATTGAGGCGAGCCCACACAAACACTAGCCTCTCTCGTCACCCACCCTGCTAATTCAAGCTAGATTAAACGCAGTGGCAGGGCGCGCGCCCGCCGGCTGCAAAGGAAGCCGGGCGGAACACAATCGCCGCAGGATCTGCGCGTGTGAACGGGAGCCGATACAGGGATCCCGAGACACTGACGGGGGGAAGCAGACCCCCACGGGGGAAACAGCACAGTTGAGGCAAGCCCGCACGGACACTAGCCCCTCTCGCCGCCCACCTTACGAAGTCGAATTTGATTAAACGCAGTGGGACAAGGTGCGCCCGCACATCACTGAGGCAGACGGAACCAAAAACCCGAGGCTGTAGAAACCTGAAGGGGATCCAAAAACTGGGAACACACCGCGCACACAAACTCTGTTACCTTGACAACCCAGAGAAAGAGTGTGGGGAAAAAAAAATGCCAAACAAAAACAGATTCCGAGGGAGCAAGATCAAGGAAGACGCTATGATGACCCCAAACGGAAAAGACACCCCAAGTCAGGATTATGAAGATAATGAGATAGAAGAAATGCAAGAAGCAGATCTCAAAGAATTGATAAGAACATTAAGAAGTTCTCTAAAACAAATTCTTGAACTACAGAAATCTTTAATGGATAAGATAGAAAATCTCTCTCGCGAGAATGAAGTACTACGGAGAAATCAAAACGAAATGAAACAACTAGTAGAACAAGAAGCTACGATAGTGACAAAAAATCTTAATGAATTGAAGAATTCAATAGATCAAGTGACAAGCGATCTTGAGGGCCTTAAAACCAGAATGGGTGAAGCAGAAGAGAGAATATCGGACCTAGAAGACAGTGAACAGGAGAGGAAACAGTCAAACCAAAGACAAGAAGAGGAAATTAGAAAACTAAAAGATATCATCGGGAATTTACAGGATACTATTAAAAAACCCAACATTCGGGTTCTAGGTGTTCCTGAAGGTATGGAGAGGGAGAAAGGATTAGAAGGGCTTTTTAGGGAGATACTAGCAGAAAATTTTCCAGGCTTGGAGAAAGACAGAGAAATCCTAATCCAGGAAGCTCATAGAACTCCTAATAAACATGACCAAAAGAGATCCTCTGTACGACATATTGTAATTAAACTCACCACAGTGAAGCAAAAAGAAAAGATCCTAAAATGTGCAAGAGAGAAACGTCAGATTACTCTCAGAGGATCTCCACTTAGACTCACAGCTGACTTCTCAACAGAAACCCTACAAGCTAGAAGGGAATGGCGAGACATAGCCCAGGTACTTAGAGAGAAAAACTGCCAGCCCAGAATATTATACCCTGCAAAGCTCTCATTTTTGAATGAAGGCGAAATAAAGACCTTTCATAACAAACAAAAATTGAAAGAATTTGTTGCCACTCGTCCAGCCCTGCAAAAGATACTTAAAGACGTGTTACACACAGAAACACAGAAACACGACCATCAACATGAAAGAAGGTAAATGAAGGGAACCTCACGGCAAAAGATCACAGGGAATTCAAAGCATACATTAGAAAATATCTGGCAAATGGCAGGGCAAACTTACCACTTATCAATAGTCACATTGAACGTTAACGGTCTAAACTGTCCTGTTAAAAGACAGAGATTGGCTGATTGGGTTAAGGAACAAAAACCATCTATTTGCTGCCTACAAGAAACACATCTTTCCAACGAAGATCCATACAGACTGAAAAAAAAAGGATGGAACAAGATATACCATGCCAACAGAAATGAAAAAAAGAGCGGGTGTAACCATCTTAATATCGGACTACATAAACTTTAACACAAAAACTGTTAAGAGAGACAAAGAGGGGCACTATATAATGATTAAGGGATCAATACTACAGGAAGATATAACAATTCTCAATGTATATGCACCTAATTACAGGCCACAGGTTTATTTAAAAAATTTGTTAAGAAACCTAAAGGGAGACTTAGACCCCAACACAATAGTACTGGGGGACTTCCATACTCCACTCACAGATATTGACAGATCGACAGGACAGAAGATCAACAAGGAGACAGTAGATTTAAACAACACTATAGCCCAAATGGATCTAACAGATATCTACAGAACCTTTCATCCTACACGTAAAGCATTCACATTCTTCTCAGCAGTACATGGAACCTACTCTAGGATTGATCACATATTAGGCCATAAAGCAAGTCTCAGCAAATTCAAAAGAATTAGAATCATACGATGCAACTTCTCAGACCATAAGGGATTGAAGTTGGAAATTAGCAACTCGGGAATCCCTAGAGCATATGCAAACACATGGAGATTGAACAACATGCTCCTGAATGAACAATGGGTCACTGAAGAAATCAAAAGAGAAATCAAAAATTTTCTGGAAGTAAATGAGGATAACAGCACAACATACCAAAACTTATGGGATACAGCAAAAGCAGTGTTAAGAGGAAAGTTTATATCAATAGGTGCCTACATCAAGAAACTAGAAAGGCACCAAATAGATGAGCTTTCAATGCATCTCAAGGATCTAGAAAATTTGCAGCAAACTAGACCCAAATCTAGTAGAAAAAGAGAAATAATCAAAATCAGAGAAGAAATCAACAGGATTGAATCCAAAAAAACATTACAAAAAATCAGCCAAACGAGGAGCTGGTTTTTAGAGAAAATAAACAAGATTGACACCCCATTGGCCCAACTAACTAAAAAAAGAAGAGAAAAGACCCAAATCAGTAAAATCAGAGATGAAAAAGGAAATATAACAACAGACACCACAGAAATCAAAAGAATCATCAGAAATTACTACAAGGACTTGTATGCCAGTAAACAGGGAAACCTATCAGAAATGGATAGATTCCTGGACACATGCAACCTACCTAAATTGAACCAGGAAGACATAGAAAACCTAAACAGAGCCATAAGTGAGTCAGAAATTGAATCAGTGATAAAGGCCCTCCCCACAAAGAAAAGCCCAGGACCAGATGGATTCACTGCTGAATTCTACCAGACATTTAAAGAAGAACTAACCCCAATTCTTCTCAAACTTTTCAGAACAATCGAAAAAGAGGGAATTCTCCCAAATTCTTTCTATGAAGCCAGCATCACCTTAATTCCTAAGCCAGAAAAAGATGCAGCATTGAAAGAGAATTACAGACCAATATCCCTCATGAACATAGATGCAAAAATCCTCAACAAAATTCTGGCCAATAGACTGCAACAACACATCAGAAAGATCATCCACCCAGACCAAGTGGGATTCATCCCTGGTATGCAGGGATGGTTCAATATTCGCAAAACAATCAACGTGATACACCACATTAACAGACTGCAGAAGAAAAACCATATGATTATCTCACTAGACGCAGAGAAAGCATTCGATAAAATTCAACACCCTTTCATGATGAAAACCCTAAGCAAACTGGGTATAGAAGGCACATTCCTCAATACAATCAAAGCAATTTATGAAAAACCCACGGCCAATATCCTATTGAATGGGGAAAAGTTGGAAGCATTTCCACTGAGATCTGGTACCAGACAGGGATGCCCACTCTCACCACTGCTATTCAATATAGTGCTGGAAGTCTTAGCCAGAGCTATTAGGCAAGAAAAAGAAATTAAAGGGATACAAGTTGGGAAGGAAGAACTCAAACTATCCCTCTTTGCAGACGACATGATTCTTTATTTAGGGGACCCAAAGAACTCTACTAAGAGACTATTGGAACTCATAAAAGAGTTTGGCAAAGTAGCAGGATATAAAATCAATGCACAAAAATCAACAGCCTTTGTACACACAGACAATGCCACGGCTGAGGAAGAACTGCTAAGATCAATCCCATTCACAATAGCTACAAAAACAATCAAATACCTTGGAATAAATTTAACTAAGGACATTAAAGATCTCTACAATGAAAATTACAAAACCTTAAAGAAAGAAATAGAAGAGGATACCAAAAAATGGAGAAATCTCCCATGCTCATGGATTGGAAGAATCAATATCATCAAAATGTCCATTCTCCCAAAAGCAATTTACAGATTCAACGCAATACCAATCAAGATACCGAGGACATTCTTCTCAGATCTGGAAAAAATGATGCTGAAATTCATATGGAGACACAGGAGACCTCGAATAGCTAAAGCAATCTTGTACAACAAAAACAAAGCCGGAGGCATCACAATACCAGATTTCAGGACATACTACAGGGCAGTTGTTACCAAAACAGCATGGTACTGGTACAGAAACAGATGGATAGACCAATGGAACAGAATAGAAACTCCAGAAATCAATCCAAACACCTACAGCCAACTTATATTTGATCAACGATCCAAAACCAGTCCCTGGAGTAAGGTCAGTCTGTTTAATAAATGGTGCTGGGAAAACTGGATTTCCACGTGCAGAACCATGAAGCAAGACCCCTACCTTTCACCTTACACAAAAATTCATTCAACATGGATTAAAAATTTAAACCTATGACCCGACACCATCAAATTACTAGAGAGCATAGGAGAAACCCTGCAAGACATAGGTACTGGCAAAGGCTTCTTGGAAAAGACCCCAGAAGCACAGGCACTGAAAACCAAAATTAACTACTGGGATTGCATCAA
Organism: Sylvilagus floridanus; assembly: GCA_949820135.1. Classification (NCBI taxonomy): domain Eukaryota; kingdom Metazoa; phylum Chordata; class Mammalia; order Lagomorpha; family Leporidae; genus Sylvilagus; species Sylvilagus floridanus. Next base: position 15,687,975 of record OX463224.1, on the reverse strand, counting down.
ATTGAAAAGTTTCTGTACTGCAAAAGAAACAGTCAGGAAAGTGAATAGGAAACCGACAGAATGGGAAAATATATTTGCAAACTATGCAACAGATAAAGGGTTGATAACCAGAATCTACAAAGAAATTAAGAAACTCCACAACATCAAAACAAACAACCCACTTAAGAGATGGGCCAAGGACCTCAATAGACATTTTTCCAAAGAGGAAATCCAAATGGCCAACAGACACATGAAAAAATGTTCAAGATCCCTAGCAATCAGGGAAATGCAAATCAAAACCACAATGAGGTTTCACCTCACCCCGGTGAGAATGGCTCACATTCAGAAATCCACCAACAATAGATGCTGGAGAGGATGTGGGGAAAAAGGGACACTAATCCACTGTTGGTGGGAATGCAAACTGGTGAAGCCACTATGGAAGTCAGTCTGGAGATTCCTCAGAAACCTGAATATAACCCTACCATTCAACCCAGCCATCCCACTCCTTGGAATTTACCCAAAGGAAATTAAATTGGCAAACAAAAAAGCCGTCTGCACAGTAATGTTTATTGCGGCTCAATTCACAATAGCTAAGACTTGGGGAACCAACCCAAATGCCCATCAACAGTAGACTGGATTAGGAAATTATGGGACATGTACTCTACAGAATACTATACAGCAGTCAAAAACAATGAAATCCGGTCACTTGCAACAAAATGGAGGAATCTGGAAAACATCATGCTGAGTGAATTAAGTCAGTCCCAAAGAGACAAATATCATTTATTTCCCTTGATTGACGATGACTAACTGAGCACCAAAGGGGAAACCTGTAGAAGTGAAATGGACACTATGAGAAACAGTGACTCGATCAGCTCTTGTGCTGACTGTTGTTGTACAATGTAATACTTTATCCATGGTAGTATTTTTTTTTTTATCCTAGTACTAGTGGTTGAACTCTGTAATTAACACACAATTATTCTTAGGTGTTTAAATTTTAACTGAAAAGTGATCTCTGTGAAATATAAGAGTGGGAATAAGAGAGGGAGGAGATGTAAAATTTGGGACATGCTCAATCGGAACGGCCCCAAATGATGGAGTTAGAATTGTGCCAGGGGATTCCAATACAATCCCATCAAGGTGGCATGTACCAAGGCCATCTCATTAGTCCAAGTGATCAATTTCAGCTCACAATTGATCACACTGATAGGTCTAAGAGTCAAACTGATCACACAAGCAAGACTAGTGTCTGCTAATACTAACTGATAGAATGAAAAAGGGAGAGAATGATCCAACATGGGAATCAGGATACACAGCAGACTCATAGAATGGCAGATGTCCTAAATAGCACTCTGGCCTCAGAATCAGCCCTTAAGGCATTCGGATCTGGCTGAAGAGCGCATGAGAATAGTTTAGGCATGGAAAGCCAAGACATTCTGGAAAAAACAGAAGACCTAAATGAAAGATCTCTGCGAGTGAGATCCCAGTGGAAAGAACGGGGCCATCAAAGAAGGAGGTACCTTTCTCTGAAGGGAGGAGAGAACTTCCACTTTGACTATGACCCTGTCGGAATAAGATCGAAGTCCACGAACCCTAAAGGCTTCCATAGCCTCGGCAACTCATGACCAGAGCCTAGGGAGATTACTCACGCCATAAACAAGAGTGTCAAATTGTTAAATCAACATCAGGAGTCACTGTGTACTTACGTCTCATGAGGGATCTGTCCTTAATGTGTTATCCAATGTGAAATAATGCTATTACTAGTACTGAAACAGTATTTTTACACTTTGTGTTTCTGAGTGGGTGCAAACTGATGAAATCTTTACATAGTATATATTGAATCGATCTTCTTTATATAAAGATAATTGCAAATGATTAAAAAATCTTGGTGTTAAACTGGAAATTGCACAGACAATTAATCAATTTTTAAAAAAAAAAATCATGTAGGATCTCTGTCCTTAATGTGCTGTACATTGTGAATTAATACTATAACTAGCACTCCAACAGTATTATCATTTTGTGTCTCTATGCGAGGGCAAACCGTTGAAATCTTTACGTAATATGTACTAAATTGATCTTCTGTGTATAAAGAGAATTGAAAATGAATCTTGATGTGAACAGAAGGGGAAAGGGAGCGGGAAAGGGGAGGGTAAGGGGAGGGAGAGAAGTTGTGTGTGGGGGGGAGCCATTGTGATCCATAAGCTGTTCTTTGGAAATTTATATTCTTTAAATAAAAGCTTTATAAAAAAAATTAAAATAATTCTGACTACATAATGATCTGCTGGGACCATTGATTATACATGGTATTTTTTCATAGATTTTAAATTTAAGATTCTTTTTTTCTCCTAATTTTTGCTGATTTTCTGCTTCTGAGTGTTTAATGTATTGTAACTATGATTTTATTTTTAAGTTGTATGTGTTTGATGTGTACAATATGATGTTTTGATATATACATATACTGAAATAATCCTTACACACAATTTAACAAATTCATCTCCTCACAAGGTTACATTTTGTGTGTGAAAGAGTACTTCAAATTTTCTTCTCTAGGAAATTTTCAGTATATCACACAGTGTTAATTATAGACATTATTCAATACACTCACCACAAAATGTTATTAATTCTCAATAAAGGAGATCCTGTTATATGTAACATGAATGAACTTGGATGACATCATGCTAAATATATTAAACAAAACTTGAAAAGGAAAAGAAATGCGCGAACTGAGTTACAAATTGTGACTTTAAATGACATCCAGAATACTTACCTGTCTACTCTCTCTCTCCAGTTCAAGTCATCCTATGTAGTATTGTTAGGTCAATAATCACTGAGTCACAGCTGGAGGAACCCTGGGACCTTGCCCTATTTGCAACAAGTGTGAAGCAGACAAACACACAAGAAGGCAATTTTAGGAAAGAAAGGAAGTACATTAGAAAGGAAAGATAAGAAACTCTCATGAATATAGCTGGGAGGGGAAAGAAAGTTCCAGTGATTTCTTGTGCTAGGAATTTATATACACAAACCATCAAACACTTCTCAAAGTAGAAAGGAAACACTCTAATTTGGGGCCTGTCAGGCAGCTGTTTAGCTTCCAGAGAATGGTCCTAGACAACTGTAGCCACCTGGCCTTGCATGCAACCTGGAATCTAGAGCCTACTTATCTCTGGACTAACCAACAAAATTCTTTATGCCTCTTCACTATCAAGTTTGCTTCCTAACTCAGACTTGTTTCCCAGGTAGGTTAAGAAAATTCTCCACATTATGGGAGGGGTCTTTGTCCTCTCCACTTTCCTACCACTCCAAGTCTGATTCCTTTCAATTGGAAATTTCCTGTATTGTTTATCTGATACAACATACAGTATTCTCTTTCACCAGAAGTATTGTTTTTATTGTTGCTGTGACAAATTACTGTTAAATTTACTGCTTTAATATTATTTAAATTTATTTATTTGAAAGCTAAGAAGAGAGAGAGAGCTTCCATTTACTGGTTCACTCGCTAAGCTGAGTGATTCAGTCCAGGTCTCCTATGTGGACGGCAGGGACCCAAGCACTTGAGACATCTGTTGCCTCCTGGTTGCATATAAGGAGGAACCTGGATCAGAAGTGCAGCCATGATTTGGCATTTCTATACGGCATGTTGGAGTATCAAGCTGTATTAAACACTAAGTCAAATGCCAACTCTAAATCCAATAGTTTAAAACAACACACATTTATTGTCTTACAGTCCTGAAGGTCAGAGTCCAAAGTGAGCCTCAGTATGTTCAAGTCAACAGAGATAGTTCCTTCTGGAGGCTGGTGAGAGAATTCCTTGCTTGTTTTCTCATCTTTGAGAGGCTGCTGGAAGTATTTGGCTGTGATTCCACTGTTGCAACAGTGCAATCTCCTGTTTCTACTGTCACATCTCCTACTAACTTGGTTACTGCCTCCCTTTTATGGAACTCCTGTGATTACATTGAGCCCACCAACATAATTAGGAAAAACCTCTGTACCTCAAGGTTTATAATTAATAACATCCCTACAATCCTCTTTATCATTTCCTAACAAGTTCAATGGCTCTGGGAGTGACATGTGACATCCTTGTGAGTGCAAATTATTTCTTCTACCATAGTCAGCTCCTAAGACTCCAAGATTCACTTTCATCCCTCATGCAAAACACAATCACTCTTCAACATGACTTCCAAAAGTGTTAAACCATTATAGAAAGACCTCAAGCCTCAAATCTCTTCTATTTTTCATCAGACAAAAAAGAAAAATATCATCTTTTAAAACTTTTAAAAAGGACAGGCGCAAGTTTGAGTTATATTCCCTCCCATATGCTGACCCGAGGAACAAGAAAAAATTAAACACTCCCAAAACACAATGTCAGTTATAGATGTTCCCTTCATCCAAACTCCAAAGCTCTTTCTCACTCTCTTGATTCAACAGCAATGCAAAATAAGAGAATGTGATAGTGTGCTCAACCATGAGTTGGTATAACTAACATGACATTCTCCTCAAAGAATCCCAAAATCCTGTAGCTACTGTTATGTGAAAGATAAGAGAGGATCTTTGAAGCCTAGACATCAAAGAAATCCCCTGAATCTAAAAACATGATATCAAAGTAACAATGCAAAGCAAAGAATCATTTAATATCTGGGTCCTCAAAGAGTTGTCCATATACGAAGTCTTACCACAAGCTGGGCATTTTAAAAAATGCATCTGCTCATCCTGCACAACGGACTCATTAACAGAATATGCATGTTACTAAGATCCTTGGGCGAGTCCCTGCACAGTAAAGTCTGAGAAACATTACTTTATATTTAACAAATATCTATAGCTTCACCTTTCTAGAGATGTTCATCTCATTATATGTGGCACACCACAATACCTAATGTACATTTAAAAATATTTATTATTTTTGAATCAAGTAAATAAATTACCTCTTTACACATAAAATTAAGCATATTTTTGTACAAGGAAATAGTTTATTATTTTAAAATCATTAATGCTAATAACATCAAGATAACTTGTCAGGATGTATTCTGATCCACTAAAATCTACTAACCCCAGTATGTGTTGTTACCAACAGTATTGCCTTGAAGCTCATAAAAAATACAGAGTCTCATGGGGACACTTGATGCAGAAGTTAAGATGTTACTTGGGATGCTCACTCCCCATACCAGATACTGAGTTTGAGTCTCTATTCTGGCTTTCTTCTAAAGGGCTCCCAGAAAGACAGCAGATGCTTCCTCCAACAATTGGGTCCCTGGCATCCTTTGGGAGATCTGGAATGAGGTCTCAGACTGGCACAGCCTTGGTTGCTGTGAGTGTTTGCAGATTAAATCAGAGATGGGAGGTCTTTCTCTGTGTTTCTGTCTTTATATTTCCATCTCTCTTCTTATCAAATAAATTATTATTTTAAATAATAAAAATACAGGGGGCTGGAATTGTGGTACAATGGGTTAAGCTGCCACCTGAGCCATTGGCATTCCATATGGGTGCCATTTTAAGTTCTGAATTCTCCACTTCCTATCCAGAATCCTGCTAATGCTGCCTGTGAAAGCTGTGGACAATGGCCCAAGTGCTTGGGCCCCTGGCACCTACATGGGAGTCCCAGTTGGAGTTCTAGGCTCTTGGCTTCAGAATCCTTGAAGCCACATGGGAAGTGAACTAGCAGAAAAAAGATTTCTCTCTCTCTCTCTCCCTGACACTCCTCTCTCTGTAACTCTTTCAATTAAATAAATAAATCTTTAAAAAATATTACAGAATCTCAGACCCAACTCAGACATGTTAAATCAGAATCTGCACATTACTTTGAGTGATCTCTGTACTTAAATGTTTGCTACTAATTGACAAGTTTAAAAATGACGGAGAATCCCCTCAAGGGAAGCTGGGCAACTGGGGAAATATCAGCTGAAATTTCCTCTTTTTTGAGTGTGGTCTCTGAGAAATGGAAATCCTTGGAGATGATTTGTCTCCCAGGTATTTAGTGCCTGGCAGAGCTAAACCCAAGATAAACCCACATAGCACAGCAATCAAAATCTCTCAGGTGATTCTGAGAGGCGAGGATGTTTGCCCCTCTGAAGCTGAGGAAGCGCAAACTGGAGAACTGGAGATGCTGACCTGTGTCACAGACCAGTTTCACCAGTGACTCTGAGACCAAGGTCTGGGCCCTGCCTTCTTACCACTAAGATCACAGAACAACAGAACACTGGGTGCCTGCTGTTCACAACACTAGCCTCTGTGCCGCTGTCTTCCAAGTCAAAGAGTGTAAGTGGAAGGTAAAATTTTGTCCGTGGTCTCAGACAGAGGAAAGATGAGTGTGAGTCTCCTACACTTGTAATTTGAAACTAGTAGGTCTAGGAGTAAATATTGTGAAGATTCAGGAAAATAATCTTCAAAAATTATCCTTTACCTATAAATACTTGTTAACCCTCCTACAGTATGCCAACCACTTTGCTAGGCACTGGGGCTGTAGAGAAGATTAGGTCAGGCTGACTTGACTTACACTGTAGCTCACAGTCTAAAAATGTACTGCTTGGAAATTGCAGGTTTCTGGGCATTCAGTAGGAAGGTACAATCAAATACAATGGATTAGGGGCATCCTTCTATGACTACTTCAGTATAAAATGAAGTCTGAACATCAGTAAATGTTTGCTAGACAAAGAGAGGACAATGTTGGTAAGACTATCTCCTATACAACAAATCACTAATGAAAAGGGGAGCATGGAGTGGGTGTTGGAGCACGGCAGGTTAAGTTGCTGCTTCTGCTGCTAACTTTCCATGTGGGAGTGGCTGCTCACGTCCAGACTTCTCTGCTTCTGACCCAGCTTCTTACTAATGCATCCTGGGAGGCAGCAGTTGATGGCTCAAGGGTTTGGGCCCCTGCCAACCAGGATTGTGGATGGAGATCTAGGATCCTGAGTTTGGCCCAATCCCACTCTAGCTGTTGCAGGCATTTGCAATGTGGACCAGTGTATGGAAGCTCTCTCTGTCTCTCTGCTTCTGTTTCTCACTATGCCTTTCAAGTGAATGAACCTAAGTAATAAACATGAATAAAGTGTAGGCAGTGAGTAGTCACTCAGTGCCACAGACCAGAGGTGAAAGAAGCCGAATGTTCCTGTAGAAAAGGAAGAGGATTACAGGAAGTAACAGCAGAGAGAGAGAGAGACAGAGAGACAGAGAGACAGAGAGAGAGAGAGAAAGTGTATTTATTTGCATAAATTATCCTAGAGTAATAATGCAAATTCTTTTGTCAATGCTTTTGAAAATAGATCGCCTTCTGTTTTTGACCCTGTTTTATGACTAAGAATAAATAGCTTCTCTCCTTCTCTCTGTAGCTCTTTCAAATAAATACATAAATAAATCTTTAAAAAAGAATAGTTCATCTCATTTCTAATAATTCAACTGTTAAATACCTTTCCTTGTATTGATTAAAGGATGTATTTGTAACACCTTGGACAAACTAAAATTCTCTTTCCTTTTGTGTTCTTTGGATATACAGAAATGTCTGTTCATTATTCTCTTACTTTAGAATATTCCCTAAACTATTGACAGTGTCTGTACACTTTCCATCTTGTCAGTATTTCTGATTTTACAGGAATTATTAGTCATCTCAATCTAGTCATTGTGTTTTTATAAGTGAAATCTGAATCTCCCATAGCTTTTTCTCACCTTGCAGTTTTCTGTGGACTTCATGGAGTCTATAAGGAATAATGCCTTTATTTATTCATATGGGCTGTAATAAAATCAGATATCTTGTTTTTGAATAATTTTAAAAAATAAGAGTAGCAATTAACATATTTTTCTTTTAAACCCTTTTTAAAACTTGCTTGTATTATTATTTTCTTTATTCAGATACATTTTTCTTATTGTCTCAGTCCTTTAAGACTGAAGTTATAGTAATTTGTTGTATTGCTGGACCAAAGTGTATATATGATATCATAGGAGTTGGCAACCTCCAAGTCCAAGTTTAACATATAACCTTATCTCATTCTTTGTTTGTAATCCTACATGGCTGGCTTGGACATATTTCTTAGAGCTACTGTCAAATACACCTGATTTTTAATAAGCAAGATTGAATAAAATAGCTGTATTTAAAAAATCATCACATAATATTCATGTAAGAATGTAAGTGATTCAGTATGTATATACATTATGTAAGGATCAAATCAGAGTAATTAACATCTACATCACCTCAAATACTTATATTTTCTTTGTGGTAAGAACACTCAAAATCCTTCTGCTAGCTATTTTAAAATATATCATGCATTATTGTTTACAATAGTCACCCTAATGTGCAATAGCACCCTAGGACTTATTCCTCTAATCCATTTATAACTGTACACCCATTAACCAAATTGTACCCCCACACACACCAATCTCTCACCCGTCCTGGTTTCTGATAACTAGAGTTCTATTCTGCACATGATCTGAGAAATTAAACAGAGAGGCAGTATACCTTTAATTTTTCCCTGTGTTCATACAGGACAATCATTTGTTTCACAAGAAGTATTTTCCAAAGCCTGATATTGATCCTATGGAGATTAGAGTAGGAGAAATCAATAACAGAAAACACATGTTTAAATAAATAAAAATCATATACATTTTGTTTTACAACTTTGAATTAATTTAGTAAAGCATTGAAAAATTTTACTCTGATTTTACTCCAGTTTTCTTGTCATGTTATGCCCCATAATGGTAAATTGCACACTTCCTGGTATCAACCATTACATCTCTCTTCTTAACAACCAATCAACTCTTGATTTTATTTACTTTTCCAGTGTTATGTCATCTGTAAATTAGATGACCACAATTCACAGCTCAATCTTAACTCAACATAGGGAAATATTTTAGTAGTATAGAATTAGATTGTGTTACATTAGATCAAATAATGTGTTATTTTACTATTTATTTCTCTAGACCTCAGTTTAAGGTCTGGCCCCTGTCTCTTAATAATGTTTGCTGAATAAAAGGAAGAGAGAGAAAGAGAGAAAGAGAAAGAGAGATGAGGGAGGAGAGGGAGGAGAGGGAAGGGTAGAAACATAAGTAGTGAAGATGCCCTGCATCAGCCCTGGAAACCCATCCCGTCACTAGACTGACTTTAACACCTGAATCCAATTGCCTTAATACCCAACTAATTATCACTATTGCTTAATTGTTTTCTTTTGATTTTGTTTTCTTTTTATTTTCTTTTTAGATAATTTAGATATTTAAGCCCCGTTCTGAGAGACTCTTGATTCACAAAGACTAGTATAGGGTAGGGAAATCTATATTAAATATATCTATACACACATATCCATATGAATATTGAGAATATTTAAAGTTCCAGAAGCTATTAAAATAGAAAATAATTATTAAATACCAGAATGAAAAATGAAGTAATATAGAGGCTTAACTAAAATAACTCCACGTGTAATATGAGAAATTGTTCAAAGTTGATCATGTTGGAAATAGTGTATGAACAAATTGGTTAGAACTATAGAGGCAGCCTTCAGAAGAGCTATAAAGAAAACACTTATTGGAGCTATTCAAAAGAGATTAGGTTCTCTCAGGGATAAGTCTAAGAGCACAGGAGCCATTAATCAGGAACTTTGTTTTTCATTATGATTATGTTTACATTTTTACATTCATTATGTTTCATATATAATCTCACTTTGAGTTTCTGATGATTAGTCACATTGGGAAATCCCTGCATTAAACAAACAAAACAGAACTCTTTTTGTTCACCCTCTGACTGTATTGCACCAGTCCACATTGTTCTCTTTTACTCACAAGTGTGTTATCAGAGCCTATGCCACCTGCTTCTGTGAAATGAACTGTGCCCGTGGATATCCAAATTGAGCTATTAAAGTATTGCGTTGGATGTAAAATTTCATGATTTGAGATATGCTCAATTCTAGAAAGGAGGGCAACTACTGATCTGCATTTAAATGTTAAGTGGAGACAGATTTGAGGAGAGGGGGTTATAGAGAGTGAAGGATAGGTCGTTATTATATCCAGTTTGGGCCTGTAGAGTCTAACATTTGTTTCATTTCAGTAATCAGTCATCTTCACTCTGTTCTAATATCATGATAAATTTTATACAAATCCTAAATGATAACCATAAGTAGTCAAATTATCCATTTAGTACTTTAATATTGGCTTAGATACTATTTATTTGTTTAGATATTTTATACAGGAATTACATTAACTTGAATCTATCCATGTGTTTGTGGAGCTTGATATCCTTACAGTATTAAGTTGTGCAATAATGAAAAATGATAAATCCCTCCCTTATTAAGGGCATTTCTAATTTCTATCAGGGTCATTTGAAAGTTTCAGTGTATAAATGTTTAATGTATTTTGGTGTATGTATTTCTAAATACTTGATGTTAACATTTTACCTGTTTTATGTGAAATTGTTTTAAATTTTTATTCCACTCATAGTGTCTTTCAAAAAACGTTGTAATTGAGGACACAGAAATCTCTTGTCGAGGATGGAGGATGACAGGCTTTATAAACACTAACCAGCAATAATTCTATGATAATATGCTCGAATCAGACACACAGGATGTCAGCAAGGCCGAGATATTGCCAAATAAAAGGAGCTATTCCATAATGACAATTAATCTAATTGAAGTTTTTGACAATTAAAGGGAAAAATAAACAAATCAGAAGATTTGGTAGGAGGCGTTGAAATACCTCTTTCTATAGCTATTGGAATAGCAGACCAAAAGAAAAAAAAAGAACTCTAAAAAAGAAAAAGCCAAAACACTGTACATATGGAAAATCTCAATAACAATGAGAGAACTTGATGCAATCACATGACCCGAAAAACTAGAAAACACATTGTTTAAGAGCCTTGGAAACATTTTTTAAAACTGACCATATTCTGTGTTATGAGACAAACCTTAGCAATAACTTGGGTAACTCAGGGTATGTTCATTGACAACAATAGAATTATAATAGATTTTTTAAAAAAAATAATAGTTTTTAAAAATCTCAACATTATAAATTTAATTGCTTTCACATATTCCATGGGACAATGAGAAACAAATTTAAAGAGCCATTTCACTTACGAAAGACCATATAGAAATTCTTTTTTTTATTTTTAAAGATTTACTTTATTTATTTGAAGACAGAGTTACAGAGAGAGAGAGAGAGAGAGAGAGAGAGAGAGAGAGAGAGATGGCATCCATCCACTGGTTCACTCCCTAAAAGGCTGCAACAGCCATGGCAGGAGCTTTATCTGGAGCCAGGAGCTTCACCAGGGTCTCCCAGATGGGAGCAGGAACTCAAAGCACTTGGGCCATCAACCATTGCTTTTCCCAGGCCATTAGTTGGGAGCTGGATAAGAAGTGCAGCAGCCAGGACTCGAACTGGCTCACATATGGGATGCTGGCATTGCAGGCGGAGGGTTTATCTGTTAGGCCACAACACTGGCCCTGACAATGAAAAGTTTAAACAGAAATTATGAAATATTTTAAGTTGATTACCATTTCAGGTTGAATATATTAAAACTTGTGAGATGCAGCTAATATGGGGTGGGGAGGGAAATTTGGTTTTGTTGACATAAAAAAAATAAGAGAGGGAAGGCACTGTGGCTCACTTGGCTAATCCTCTGCCTGCGGCGCCTGCACCCCAGGGTTCTAGTCCCGGTTGCTCCTCTTCCAGTCCAGCTCTCTGCTGTGGCCCGGGAAGGCAGTGGAGGATGGCCAAAGTGCTTGGGTTCTTGCATGGGAGACCCGGAGGACGCACCCAGCTCCTGACTTTGGATCCGCGCAACGCCACCTGTAGTGGCCATTAGGGGAGTGAACCAACAGAAGGAAGACCTTTCTCTCTGTCTCTCTCTCACCATCTGTAACTCTACCTGTCAAATAAAAAAGAAAAAAGAGAGAGAGAGAGAGAGAGAGAGAGAGAGAGAGAGAGAGAGAGAGAGAAAAGCCCACTGCTCTGCGGTAGTATAGACAAAAGCTGTAAACAATAATCAAACCCCAAGATGTCACTTTCACTGATATACATTAATTTTGTGTGTGTGTATTACTTAACACAAATCAATGGAAATATGATATTTGTCTTTTTGGAATAATGGTCTTTCTACTTTTAAATGATTGGACTCTTTACTTATGGATGATTAAGCCTATGATTATTAAATAAATTAAAAATATGTTATTGCAAAAATTAAAAAAGAAAGGAAGGGAGGTAGGTGGAGGGAGAGAGAGAAGTACAATTTTAATCTTAGAAACACATCTATGAACTGTGTGAAATCTGTGGTTATATTAACAATTAAAAAATGAAATGCTGCTGGATTTACTTCCAAAAAGCAGTGTAAAATTCCCATGACCATTGGTAATGTATGAAAGCACTTTTTTATTCATAAATAAATAAAATTTCAAGATTATCTACTAAAAAATTTCATCTGAAAAATGTTATTGCTTCTTACATATCCTTCTAAGTTGTTTATCATCACCAAATCTAATATTCCCTAAGAATATCCACAATTACTAACTTGTTTGTTGATGATGGCATAAATATAAACAAACAATGTAACATGTAACTTAACTTGAAATGATTTTGTGTGTTATCTGCTACTATAGAGTTTTGGACAGCACTTCTCTGTTTTATTAAAATTATCTCTACTCAAAAAAACAAGAAACAAGAGAGATTCTCAAAAAATATTGATAATTATTTGGGAAGAGTAGAACATTGTAATGGGGATGTATGTGCCACTGTAAACTGTGCATGTTCAAGGAGATTGAGACAAGGGAAAGTTTTTACTAGCAAAGCAGGGAGAATATTTATGTGAGCTAGTTGAATGTAAAGTTCTTTGCCTTGGATGCCTGAGGCAGGACTTGGCCTCAGGTCACTGGTGGAGGTGATAGTACTGTGTTCTTCCAAGAACACCTTGTCTGGATTGTTGCAGTGTGAAACCACGTTAAAGATGAACTTTATTATCTTCCTCTTAATTCCTGGCTTCTATTTTTTTGGGGTCTGACAAGGATGCTTTCATCTTGATCTCAGTAACTTGCACAATGTCTATGTATATATCAGAAAAGAATAAAAGTTAAAGTACTAATCGAAGCTTTTACTTCAAGAAGTTAAGAAAGAACTAGAAGTAGTGTACAGAATAAAGTTCTGCGAAGTAATTTAAATGAAAAGTAAATATATCATTCATAAAATTAACATAGCAAAAATTTAGTTTACCTGTAGTAACACAATCATTCTATTTATTTTTTTATTTTTTTGACAGGCAGAGTGGACAGTGAGAGAGAGAGACAGTGAGAAAGGTCTTCCTTTTCCATTGGTTCACCCTCCAATGGCTGCTGTGGCCGGCGCACCATGCTCATCCGATGGCAGGAGCCAGGTGCCAGGTGCTTTTCCTGGTCTCCCATGGGGTGCAGGGCCCAAGCACTTGGGCCATCCTCCATTGCACTCCCGGGCCACAGCAGAGAGCTGGCCTGAAAGAGGGGCAACCGGGACAGAATCCGGCGCGCCCGGACCGGGACTAGAACCCTGTGTTCCGGCGCCGCAAGGCGGAGGATTAGCCTGTTGAGCCATGGCGCCGGCTAAGTAACACAATTAAAAAGCATTCTAGAATGACTGATGAGAACACAAATTAGAGCTATAATTTATTGATTTCAAGAGTGAAAAATCATAAATCTTTGCATACTCTACAATTTTCTTTAAGTGTTAAAGAAAACATTGCCAAATAAACAATCAAAACAATAATGCAAGCATTCTGATCATTTTCATACAAAGGAAATATGTTCAAATTTCAGCTTATAAAAACTTGGAGAAAATATAATAGCTAAATAATCATATCAGTCAAATAAATTGAATCCATGACTATCAATTTTCACACAAAGAAAATCACACATCTGAAATACTACACACGTGATAATCCCAAATCTTTAATACATGTTGGGCTATTTATTCTCCAAAACAAAATGCTTTCATGTTTATGTTATTTTGTAGATAGGTAATTTATTCATTTTACTTATTTTAAAAATATTTATTATTTATTTATGTATGTATTTGAAAGACAGAGTCACAGAGCGAGCTAGAGACAGAGAGAGAGAGAGAGGTCTTCCATTCGTGGGTCACTCCCCAAATGGCCTCAACAGCCAGAGATGGGCAGATCTGAAGCATGGAACCAGGAGCTTCTTCGGGGAAAGAACCTGGGAAAACAGTGGACGATGGCCTAAGTGCTTGGGCCTCTGTATCCATAGGGGAGACCCAGAAGAAGTTCTGGCTTCTGACTGGCTGAGCTCCAGCCACTGTGCCCATTTGGGGAATTGGGGAATAATACAGAAGATAGAATATACCTCTCTCTCTCTCTCTCTCTCTCTCTCTCTCTCTGCCTCCCTCTGTAACTCTACCTTTTAAATAAATAAATAAACAGTTTGTTTTAAAATTAGAGTGCTAATAGGTATCAACAACACAATAATGACTGTGCTTACTTTCTGATGGATAAATTCTTTTACAGAATTGTAGTCAAGACATAAGGAGGTTACTTTACTTCCCCACAGGAGTCAGCTGAACATGAACAGAGGCACTTTGACATTAAGACCCTAGCATTTATCCACTACTCATCCGGCTGCCATTTAAAAGCACTGCTGGTCCAGGGACCACAAACCAGCTAACTGTGGCACTAATAGATTTGCACAGTGGTTGCTATAGATACTGCTTTATTTTAATAATTTTTGAAAGGTATTTGAGGGTTTTACATAGAAATCCATATTTTCTGATATTTACATTAAAATAGAATATTCTGACAACTAGAAAGTCTGTGTGCGTAGAATTTCAAGTAATTAAAGGTTACTGTCTGTAGACAGGATTTGCTCTCTCCAAGTTGTCACTGAGACAGTTTTATTCATATAAAACTGCTTCTCTAGATATTTAGTTTGTGAAATTGAACTTAGAAATACTAGTTTGAAATTAATGGAATGTTCAAACAAAAAACAAACATCTTCACTGATTATAAAATGTTTAATGTAAGAAATTTTTAATGCTTGAAAGCAAGCTTTAATAAATTTTAACATGAGATAGATTTTAGTTGTGCACATTGACACAAGTTAAGTAATAACAGTAAAGACCAAGGAGGTATTTAAACCAAGGATCATAAATACTGCATGCCCTCCTGCAACAGGATAGCAATGAAATCCCTCTGACAACCTGTTTTCTCCTTTCTCTTCTGAAACAGACCCAAAGCAATGACAGCAGAAAATCATTCCATAGTGACGGAGTTCCTCCTGGCTGGGCTCACAGAACAGCCAGAGCTACAGCTGCCCCTCTTCCTGCTCTTCCTGGGAATCTATGTGATCACCGTGGTGGGCAACCTGGGAATGATCACGCTGATTGGGCTCAGTTCTAACCTACACACCCCAATGTACTATTTCCTCTGTAGTCTGTCCTTCATTGATCTTTGCCACTCCACTGTCATTACCCCAAAAATGCTGATCAACTTTGTGGCAGAGAAGAACACCATCTCCTACCCTGAGTGCATGACTCAGCTCTACTTCTTCCTGGTTTTTGCTATAGCAGAGTGTTACATGCTGGCTGCAATGGCGTATGACCGCTACGTTGCCATCTGTAGGCCTTTGCTTTATAATGTCATCATGTCCCATAAGGTCTGCCTTTCCCTGATTCTAGGGGTCTATGGTATAGCTGTGGTTTATGCATCAGCTCATACGGGCTGCATGGTTAGGATTCATTTCTGTAAACTCTACGTGATCAACCATTACTTCTGTGATCTTCTTCCACTCCTAAAGCTTTCTTGTTCTAGTACCTATGTCAATGAATTGTTAGTTCTAGGTATTGGTTCACTTAACATTTTTATCCCAACCCTGGCCATCCTTAGCTCCTACAGTTTCATTATTGGCAGCATCATCCGCATTCGCTCCACTGAAGGCCGGACCAAAGCTTTCAGCACTTGCAGCTCCCACATGTTGGCAGTTGTGATCTTCTTTGGTTCTGCAGCATTTATGTACCTACAACCGTCATCTGTCAACTCCATGGACCAAGGCAAAGTATCCTCTGTGTTTTACACTATAGTCGTGCCTATGTTGAACCCTCTGATCTACAGTCTTCGTAATAAAGATGTCAATGTTGCTCTGAAGAAGATGTTAGTGAGAATATCACTATGAACATCATAATAGGAAGATGAGTTTTTTATCTACATCATTGATTATCACATGACATTGATTATCACATGAATTGATGTCTCAATGTATTTAATATTAATTCATCTGTCATCTTTTAGTTACTTGTTATTTCAACTTTGGAGTTTCTAGTTAAGTGAGTTCATGTAGCATTTGTCTTCCTGTGCCTAGTTTATTTCACTTAACACAGTGTCCTTGAGGTTCATCCATACTGACACAAATGATAGAATATCCTCTTCTGAGATTTAATATCTATCTATCTATATCTATATCCTCATTTTCTTTATCAATTCATCCATTGATGGAACCTCACATTGATTCCATATCTTACTTATTGTGGATAATACTGCAATGAACAGGAGAGTACAGATACCTATTTGACACCTTAATTTCATTTCCTTGAAATGTATACACAACAGTGGGATGGCTGGATGATATGGATGATATGGGTAGCTCTGCATAATAGACATGAGAGCATTCTATGGGTCTCCCCCATTTCTGAACCATCTGTCACTTGCAGTGCAAGGACTGTGACTATTGGTATCACAGTTGCATGCTAGGAATACTTGGCTTTGCAAGTCTGCACTTTTGTTCAAATGTGACAAATCTCCATCTAGAGATGGAATATGCTTAGTCTTCCATACTCTAAGACAGAATATCTTCCAATAATTTTCATTATTTTCAGTATGGTGGCATGCTGTGGCAGCCTGGTCTCTGATAGTTGAGTGTAGGCAATGTGATTTCTTTCTCTGAAGCAAAGCTAACATGCAGACACTAGGTAGCTCCTCCCATGAGCCCCAGGCCTGTGATTCCTGCGAATCCCTCTAATAACAGGATGGTTGGCATTCTTAATGGGTCTATTGGAAATCATCCATCCATCTTTTGCCTGTAAACTGAGAGCTCTCCCAACTGGGTACCTGGGATGCAGTTACTAGTGTTCAATTTTTCTATCTGTCCTGTCATCCCAGTCTCTATGTCTTAGAGGGTTCCTCTTGTAATCTCCTGAGTTCCAGCACTTCACCTCAACCACTCAGCTCAAAATTCTGTATTTCATTTGTTGCTGGGTACCTCTCTGAAGAGGAAGCAAGTGGTGGGCACCTCTATTTATCCATCTTGGAATATAATCTCTTCCAATAAATCTCTAAAATACAAGATTTCTGACACATTTTAAAAATTTTTCCAGTTTTGTTATGCGGTATAAATGGTTATACTTTAAACTGAACACACTAATTGCCAACTCCAATTATTAAGTACTAAGTAAGGATCAATTATTTTTTGAAAATGAGGACTAAAGATATACTTTAAAAAGCCATAATACTTTGTTGAATAGTATTGAACCAGACTAGAATTTCTGACTTGTATTTCCTGAGTTCTGATGCATATCTCTACCCTCTAACTTCTGTAATATAGTGCATACATTATAAATGATGTTTTACAACAACTTGATCAGTATGATCCTTCTCATATGTTCAGAGCTTGATTAATTCTGACTTTGGCCACTTCAACCGTGAAGTCCAATTAATGTAGAACAATTTCAGTCCATAGCTTCTCTGGAGACAGTAGTGGAATACACTATTGAATATAAGGCATTCAACTGCATTTCTGGTGTTGTTAAACTTAGAAACAAGATAATATAGTGCCTCCATGTTTGAGAAACTATTGAGATATGTGTATGAGATCTGCCAAGTAGTTTATTTTATTTTATAACTTCTAATCCTATAGTCAAAATGGTATAACTAGTTAGGATATGCTGTGGTCCTCTAAACCATGCTAATCATGTGGTGTGGGTTGTGAACCAGTAGCACTGGTTATAAATAAATAATAAATAAATAGCTTATAAAAGTCTAGACTTTCAGACCCCACCCAGAAGTAAAAATAAAAAAAGTTGTCCAACATGAAAATACCACATTAATATAGTTTGAGTTAAAAACACTTTATTTTCTATTTTTATGTTTTATTTTTTCACTTTCTTTTTTTAATATTACTTAGTTTTTAACAGATTCCATATAGTTTGTTGATACAATTCTAAGAATATAATGGTAGGTGTGGTGTACATAATCATTCAAGTATATTCGAATGATAACTATAATAATTATCATATTCCATGTGAATAAGATAAACATTTTAAGAATTTCTTGATGTATATACACAAATCCTGATTATGGATTGACATGATTAAGCTTGTCAGGGGAACAACTGGGGAAGTGTCTACTTTAATTGCTGCTTATTTAAATAGTATGATCCCTGAGAAATGGAAATCCCTGGAGAGCATCCGTCTCTGTGATATTTAGTACCCTGCAGATCCAAAACCTGGACAGACCTTCACAGTAGAGCAATCAGAGTCACACAGGTGCCTGTGAGAGATGTGGACGTTTGCTCCCCTGAGACTGGGGAAACACAAACTGAAGAACTGACGATGCTGACCTGGGATGCAGTCCAGCTTCAAAAGTTACTGAGACTAGGAGCTGGGCCCTGCCTTCTCAACACTACAGCTCACAGAACGTTGGGGCCCTGCAGCTCCTAATAGCAGCATCAACGTACTTCTCCAAGTGAAAGAGCAACTTTCACATAAAACTGGACACTGAGACTCAAGAGAGAAGAAAAGTGAGTGTTTTCATTTTTACAGTTGTGATTTGTGCTTACTGAGCTGCAAGTAAACAATGTGAAAACCCAGACAAATGTTAATAAATTCTTTCATGTATTTATTTAATCATTGTATTCATTTATTCCTAAAATGCTTTTTTAACTTTCTGTTCAATGTCATATTGTGCTAGTTACTGAGGATACAGAGGAGAGTAACTCTGGTGCATCATCCAGCTTACAGTGTAGTTCACAACCAAAATATGCACTGCTTAGGAATTACAACTTTCTAAGCTTGCAGAAGGAAGATCTACTCAATTATTAGAAATGGGAGAATGTTCCATAGTGACATGAACACAAATAGAAAACAAGAGAGAGAAACTGTTTGGTGAGATTCTTTCAAGTGGAAGGAGCACAAATAAAAATACAGACAACTGAATCTATGTGACATATTCCAGAATCTGCAAGAAGCTTAATATTTCTGTTGCAAAATAGGACTTCAGGAACTGGGAGTGCAGAGGATAGGAGATAGTGTGTAGTTATACTACATCAAAGGATAAATTCGGGAAATTTTCCCCTAGTTGTTTTAAAGGTATATCATCATCAAGTTTATGGTTGAATATATTCAATGACCAAGATCATTGCAGTTTAAAATCAGAAATTGCTGGAATATTTTATCTTATAGTCACTAAAGTTTATATTCTTAAATGTATCAAATCCTGTATGCAAAATCAAACTCTTCCTTTTTTGCATCCCTTGGGATATTTAAAAATGCATGCCAATTATCCCAAATTTTCAAGTATTTACAAAGATCTTCATAGATTCTCAACACCTTTCAACTTAAAATGGATATCCATTACTAAATATAAAACTCAAAGTACAATACCACAGGTGTAGACTAGTGCTCACAAACCTCACTGTGTGTACAGAATGTGGTAGGATCTATATTGCATGTGGGATAAACGACTGACACATCTTATAGCTGTTGGTGACCACTAAGTATATGTGGATGTTATAGGTACTTTCCACCACCTCCAGAGACCAAATAAGTACTATACCAGCGTTACAACTCACAGAAACATAATACACAAGTTGTGAAGCTTTTCAAACTTAATGAAATTAAGAATGATCATTCTAATCATATTGTAGAAATTAATCCAGAGTATTTAATTGCTTTATTCATCACACATTGTCCTATGGCCTTCACTAACTTTTTGAAAATTGTGCCTTACTTGCATGGGAGACCAGGATAAGCACCTGGCTCCTGCCATCGGATCAGCGCAGTGCGCTGGCCGCAGCGCGCCGGCCGTGGCGGCCATTGGAGGGTAAACCAAAGGCAAAGCGAGACCTTTCTCCCTGTCTCTCTCTCTCTCACTGTCCACTCTGCCAGTCAAAAAAAAAAAAAAGAGTTTATTACACAGAATTGTAAAGCCAAGATTCATTATTGTGCTGTATCTTGCAAACTTTAAAAATATGGGAAAATTATTTAAAATTCTACTCTCTTGCTCTAAATAGGTTATGATAACTGCATGAACACTGTTGGTGCTCTAAAATAATTATGATTTTTCTTCATATATCGGACTCTCTATATTATATATCTTTAGATGCTAAATTAATGTTAGTTTTGAATTTCTTTGTTGACTGTAAATTTATTGTTAATTTTTTTAATTAGAAGGTTTTTTTAAACAAATTTTAATTAATATAAAGAGAACAGATTTCATGCATTCCATTGGTACAGTTCCAAGAAAACAACCACACTTTCCTTCCTCCCCAACTTCCCCCATTCTTCTCTTAAAAGTTTTGGCAAAGACATAATTTTAATCCACTTATATGCACAGGATTAATTCACTACTAATCATATCATTTAACAAGTAAAAGTAGGAAGTTCCACAAATTTTGGCCAGTGTGTTACATATACCAACTGTTGACAATAGTTTGTGAGAATGACATAGTTGTATTTTTCTTGCTACATGATAAAAACTGCATCAAAAATTATTAAAATTATACATTTGCCCTCATTAGATTGTGATTAATGGTTCATGAAATTAAATTAAATGTGTTCTATAGACTGTAAATAATTTATCCTTGTTTACATTATAGATCAATATTCACTTGCTTCAAAAAAAAAAAAAAAAGAAAATTGTGCCTTAGACTCTTTCATTTGAATTTCACTAGAGCTAGATATCTTTTATAAAGAGAATTAATTTTAACCTAATTTTTGAAGTTAAATATTTGCCTTGGTAATTTTTCACTTGTGTATTTCAACTATTTCCACAAAGCTTGATATTTATGTAACTGATTTGCTAGCTTTGTTTATTTTGTTATATTTTTATTTTTTAGAGATTTAAAATACCTGAACCTCACCCTCAGAAATCTGTTTCATTAACTCAGGTATAGAAGTAGCAAATCTAAATTAAACAAATTAAACAATGAGGATTTCTCCATTTAAGTTCAGAGAATTTTGCAAGTTGTTGGATAAATCTTCTGAGATTATAGTTAAAGTTTTAGAAAAGACTAAGAAAATACCTGGTAGAACACAATTATGAAATGTTCAAATCCTAGAGATCATGGAACCCAGTCCCCAACTCTAATCCCCATGTAACATGGGAAGTTCATATAACATTCATGAATTTTTATTCTGTTAATCACAGTACAAATTATTTCCAGCCATGGAGGGAACCTTTCAAAGAACAAGAAACAGAAATGTTTATTGGAACTACTCAATAGAGAGTACATTGTCTCTGGGGAACAGGACAGAGAGCATAGGGAGATGATTAAGGAACTTTTGACTTTCATTATAATCATGTTTACAGTTTTACATTTGTCATCTTATACAAACATTATGATCTCTCTAAGCGATTCTGAAGATCATTCATGTTGGTAAACCCCTGTAGTAATAAACAGTCTGTGCTCATTTGTGTCTATGCCTGACTGCCAATCAACCAGCCCACATGAGCTTATCCACAAGCACATGTTTAGTGCCTGCGGCATTTGCTGTGGGAAACAAAGATGAAGTCTCTCCATGTCATGTCCATATTGTGTAAAGAATATGGCTTTGACAGAAGCTAGACATTTTTTAAAAAGATTTATTTATTTATATGAAAGTCAGAGTTACACAGAGAGAGAAGGAAAGGCCGAGAAAGGTCTTCCATCCACTGGTTCACTCCTCAATTGACCACAACTGCCAGAGCTTTGTCCACCTGAAGCCAGGAGCCAAGAGCTTCTTCCGAGTCTCCCACGTGGGTGTAGGGGCCCAAGGATTTGGACCATCTTCCACTGCTTTCCTAGGCCACAGCAGAGAGCTGGATCACAAGTGGAGCAGCCAGCACCATATGGGATGCTGGCACTGCAGGTGGCAGCTTTACCCACTACGTCACAGCACTAGCCCCCAAGCTAGACATTTGACACAAGCTATAATCTAGAAAAGAAGCATTTACTGATCCTATAAATGGATGCTGAATGGAGACAGATTCAAGGCGAAAGAGATATAGAGAAGAAAGATGCCATATTATAATACTGAACTTGAGTTTCTAGTATCCAATATTGTAAGTTTTCAGAATCAGTATTTTGTCTCTACTACAATGTCACACTAAGCTGATATCTTTTTATGGTTTCTGTTAGGATTGACCAAATGATTCAACACCCAGGGGCCAGCATTGTGGTGTAGCATTGGTGTAGCAATGCTGGCATCCCATATAGGTGCTGGTTTGAGTGCTGTTCCTCTTCTGATCCAACTCCCTGCAAATGTGCCTAGAAAACCAGAAAAATGTGACCCAAGTAGTTGGGCCCCTGCATCCATGTGAAAGACCTGGAAAAAGTTATAAAAATGAGCATTTGGTGACTTATTAGGAAAACTTCAGAAATTTGAGATAACTTCAATAACTCAGTATATTCATTGACCACTATGAAGCTGAAAGAAACAATTTAAAAATGAATGAAAAAAAACTCAGTTTCTGGAAAGTTAGCCATTCAATTCTGTATAACCAATGACACAATGAAAAAGAACTCAGGAAATATTTTAAATTGAGTTACACTATGTTTTGTGTGACATTCAAAATGTGGAAAATGTGGAATACATAATTGATGTGGGTTTTAATGGGTCTCCCAGATGGGTGATAGGAAACCAATTGCCCGAGCTGCCTCCCAGGGTCTATACTAACATGAAGCTGGAGTCAGGAGCTGGATTCAGTTATTTCATTTATTTACTCTCTTAATATGCAAATAATAATAGTATATACTTAAGAGGAACAATATAGTATTTTGAGAAGTGTATGAACCCAGGTTTTCTAATGTGGAATGCTGGTGTATTAACTGACCCCTTAATCACTTGGTCTCTATTAACATATTTTAGGTTAACACCTTTAGCCAGACATAAAACTGTGAATTTACTTTTGTATTTTCTTAATTATGTCTCTAATTTTATTTTAAAATTTGGTGAAATACAATTGAATGAGTGTTAGGACTAGTCTTTTGTTTGTATTTTTGCTTTTATCTTTTGTTGATGTGCAAGTCTCTTATAAAATCATAAACATTCAAAGATTTTCTTTGATGTGTTTTTCCAGAAATTCATACTTTAGCTTGTAAATATTAATCTGACATTTTAAAGATTTATTTTCATTTAAGCATATGTTAGATATTTTATATTTTACATTTATGTTTATAACCCAACTCATCTATTTGAGTCTTGAATGTCTTGTATGCAATAAAATATTGTAGTCATTGTCTATCAGAATAGGAAACCATGCTTATAAATCTGTTTTCCAGGCCTATTCCTCTGCTTTAAGCTCCTTTCCAATTCACAGAAACATTTCTGTAGTTCTAAATCTATAATTAATTATTGCTTGTTTTTCAATTGATAGGATGTCAATAGGTATCAACAATGCAAAAATCATGTTCACTCTCTGATTGATATGACTCTGCCAATTTCATTATAAAATAAGTGAAGTCATTCTCTTGTTGGTTTGAAAGTCATAAAGCAAAGTGGTATTTTCCTTGCAGCAGTCAGTGAGTTAGTGATGGTGTCAAAGCGTGAACACATGGCCTTTGACTTATGGCTTGACGCTTTAACCACTACTCATTCTCCTTCCATCCAGAGAAGGCACAAGGGCTTGGTTCAGAAACCACAAACCAGCTAACTGTGGGTCACTCCAGGTAAAAGATATGATCAATAATTATAGATGATACTTAAGTTTGATAACATTTAGAAATCTTAAATTTTGTACAGAAATTCATATTCCCTAATATATACATAATATATAGAGTATATCATATATAATTTATATATAAATTCATAATTTATATACCATTAAATATAGTTGATTTAATTACATATAATTAAACAATCTGAAATAGTAATGTCCCTGCCATAAGTTAGTTTCAGGTTGTTAAAAGTTTCTGCCTTTTTTTTTTTTAAGGTACAGTTACAGAGAGAGAGAGAGGGAGAGACAGAGAGAGATTTACCAACCAGCAGTTCACTCCCCAAGAGGCCACAATGACCAAAGCTGAGCCAGTATGAAGCTAGGAGCCAGGAGCTTCTTCCTGGTCTCTCATGTGTGTGCAGGGCACAAGCACTTGGGCCATCCTCTGTTGCTTCACAAGTACATTAATCATGAGCTAGATCAGAAGTAGAGCAGCCAGGACTTGAACTGGAGCCCATATGGGATGCCAGAGGCACAGATTGCAGCTTTACTGACTATGCTACAGCACCAGACCCCAAAGCTTGCTATCTTTAGACTGGGCTTGCCCTCTACAAGTTCTTAATCATCCAATTATGCTATTTTACCCTGGCTGCTCTATATATTTAAACATATAAATCTCAGGTTAATAATATTGGTTTGGTGATCATTAAAAAATACACTCTAAAGTAAACCATTACAGCACTAAATACATGGACAAAATATTTTTATATAAGTTAAAGTTACTGTGTTTGAAAAATAAGGCTAAATTGATATTAGACTGACATAATTTCTACTGTGATAAATTGATCCATTATTAAATGATCATAAGTATTGGGGAAAAGGGATGCCCTTCTTTAAAACAAAATAGCAACAGTCTCACCAATAACCATATTCTTCTTTCCCCCCCATCAGGAAGTGACCAGAAACAATGGCGGCAGGAAATCATTCCATGGTGACAGAGTTCATCCTGGCTGGGCTCACAGAACAGCCAGAGCTGCAGCTGCCCCTCTTGCTCCTATTCCTGGGAATCTATGTGGTCACTGTGGTGGGCAACCTGGGCATGATCATACTTATTGGGCTCAGTTGCCACCTGCACACCCCCATGTACTATCTCCTCAGCAGTCTGTCCTTCATTGATCTCTGTCAATCCACTGTCATTACCCCCAAAATGCTGGTGAACTTTGTGGCAGAGAAGAACACCATCTCCTACCCTGAGTGCATGACTCAGCTCTATTTCTTCCTGGTTTTTGCTGTAGCAGAGTGTTACATGCTGGCTGCAATGGCATATGACCGCTACGTTGCCATCTGTAGCCCCTTGCTTTACAATGTCATCATGTCCCATAAGGTCTGTTTGTCCCTGATTGTAGGGGTGTATACTATAAGTGTGGTTTGTGCATCAGTTTATACAGGCTGCATGTTTAGAATCTATTTCTGCAAATTGAATGTAATCAACCATTATTTCTGTGATCTTATTTCCATCCTAAAGCTCTCTTGTTCTAGTACTTATGCCAATGAATTGCTGATTCTCATCTTTAGTGGAATTAACATCCTTACCCCCAGCCTGGCCATCCTTATCTCCTACATACTAATCATTGCGAGCATCCTTCGTATTCATTCCACTCAAGGCAGGACCAAAGCCTTCAGCACTTGCAGCTCCCACATTTCAGCTGTTGCTGTTTTCTTTGGTTCTGCTGCATTCATGTATCTGAATCCATCATCTCTCAGCTCCATAGATCAAGGAAAAGTGTCATCTGTATTTTATACTGTTGTTGTGCCCATGCTGAACCCTCTGATCTACAGCCTGAGAAATAAGGATGTCCATATTGCCCTGAAAAAAATGCAAGAAAGAGGAAAATTCCTGTGAAGGGAGTCATGTGAATATTTCCTTAGATCTAAATTTTGGTGATTGCATTGTAGGAATTAATGCATTTCATTTTAGTCTACCAGTCAACGTTTCCTTTCACTTGGTAGAATTCTGTTGACATCATTTCTTATTTCCAAAGCATGTTTTAAGATCTTATTTATTTGTTTGAGAAGTAGAGTTACAGACAGTGAAAGGGAGAGGCAGAGAGAAAGGTTTTCCATCTGTTGGTTCACTCCCTAGGTGGCCGCAATTGCTGGAGTTGAGCTGATATGAATCAGGAGCCAGGAGCTTCTTCCAGGTCTCTCACTCATTTACAGGCGGCCAAGGACTTGGGCTCACCTTGTACTGCTTTTCCAGGCTACAGCAGAGAGAGAGATGGATCGGAAGAGGAGCAGCCGGGAGTAAAACCAGAGCCCGTGTAGGATGGCAGTGCTGCAGGCAGATGATTAACCTACTGCACCACAGCACCAGCCCCTCCCAGAGCATTAATGCCATTCTCCTTTTGGTTTTCTATCCTATGTGCCATTGCAACACAGATTAGTTGAAATTATAATAATGAGACGTGTACATGAACCCACTAACACCAACCCCTTTGTCTTTCCCATTTTTCCATGCAAATGACTTACATAACATCTGCAACATAATAAAAATATTGACTTCCAACAATGATCAATAATTTATTTTCTTCTATACACTGCAAAAACAGCATAAAATAAAAAACAGCATGCCTGCAATCGTTAGCATTTTACACAGTTCTAATTTAGGAAAAAAAAATCTCCACCATATACCCTTGCACACTTTAATATTTAGACAATTTCCTGTATTTCTTACATTAAAAACCTAATCATAACTATAAAGTCTGATCCACAGTTGTGCATGCATTGTGATTTGCCAACCTAATACCACTCCTTTGCCATTTATTTTTTTAGCTTTTAATTGCCTGCTTCTTGTCCAGTTTTGCACCGGACTATAATACCCATTAAGTTTCCTCTGAAATAAGGCTCAGTGCCACATCTCCAGCACTTAGACAACCATTTGCTTCCTGGTAGACTCTTGAAAATTATTTAATATTTACTCACCTTTTTAAAATATTTACATGAAAACCAGTATACATCCTACACAATTATCACCCATCAACTTCTTCAAATGGTGTATGCAACCTTTGGTTTGCCTTCTGTTCAATTCCATTGTACTGTGCTTGAAGAATTCTTTTAAAATATATAAGATAACTAATGGCATCCTTAACTGCCTCTATGCAAAGGTTTAGAAATATTATCACTGTGTTCCTTCAGATGAAAATCCTGGTGCAGATATGATAAACTGTGCCTATTGCATTACCTAAATCATTACATCTGGCAACCAAAAGGTCCTTTAAGCAAGTCTAATCCATATTTTATTCTGGAAAAGAGCATAAGAGACAAAATATGTTAAACAGATATTTGAAATATAATGGGTTAACAAGTAATATACTTCAGTGATGACTAGGGCTCCAAAAAGCAGTCTAGATCCATACCCAGAGCATTAAATAACTTATCCCATAATGCTGTATGGGAAACGTCTTTGATACATAGATTTAGATTGGTTCTGCCACTAGTGAGTATTTTTTCTTGCTTCCTCTCTTCCTTGCTTCCCTCCCTCCTTCCTTCCATGCAAGTGGTTAACTTTCTCTGGTTGATTTCTAGTTTATACAACTTACTTTACCTTTATGTTTATTCACTGACCTCTGATTATTTAATTTCTAAATCATCTAAGCCTGTAACTAGAGGGAAGAATGAGCTAGCGTTCCCAGGATATCTAAAAATGCTTGTACCAAGCAGAAATGGTCAGGATTTCCACATCAGTCATAGACTTGATTGTTCTGAGTCACCAAAAACTCTAGTGACAGTCCATGGTGGATTCACTTGAAGCTGAGTTAAATGATTTCTCTAAAATAAACCCAATTATTGGCTAATTTGGTATTACAAGTGTAACACTGGATAACCAATGTAAAATGTGCCAGAATGTAATCAGGAAAATATCCACTTAATGCCTTTAGTAACTTAAATAGAATTTCTTCCAAGAACTCATCTTTGGAATTCAACTAATTTACTTTATACACCATCCCTCTGGTATGTCTCTCACATACTGCTTCCTTTTCTTCATAGAAGACACTACTTGTGATCATGAGTCAATGTTTATTCTTTTAATATGTCTTTACTGAATTGATATATGTTCTAACACAATACAGAGTATTAATTCAAATAACATTGAATGACAAATGTACTTGATACTTCCAATATTCCACTTTACATACCCTATCTTTCACTTCAGCCTCATATACATTTGTTAGTTTTGTACTTGCATCAGTGGAATTCAACTTTAAGTATGTGCTGTGATTTTTTCATACTGTTAAATTAACTTTATATTTTTGCACAGCTTTATATGTATTGAAAAATTTAATAATAGCATATAATTTCTGGTCATGACACAGGCACCATCTTTAACATTGGGCACCATTTCAGGCTATAACCCAGCTGCCATCTTGTACAATAAGTTTTGGTCTTCCAGAATAAGTTTCAGTTCCTAAGTCCAGCCTGGCTTACTAAGAGTCAGGTGACCAAATGGCCCAACCACAAGTGTCAACTCCAGCCCTAACAGGATTCACTGTTCCCACTTCCTTTTCTCTGCAAGGCTATAATAAGACCTGTTTTTCCACACAGGCTCTCTCCCTCACCCTCTCTCTCCAGCCTGTCGCCCCACCCCTAGATAAAAACTTTCCTTTTACTCTGGTGTTTGGTGTGTTTTGTGGTGGCCTTTCATTGGTGCTGTTACTCGGACCCAGGCTTTCCCATCAACCTTGCTCTCCCCTTGGGAATCTGAGCTGGTTTGGGATCCTGTACTCCTACCAACCACAAAACCACCCCCAGACCTACTTCTTCATCAACAAATGCTCTATGATTCCTGTTCTCACATCAGCCCTCTAAATCCTGAGCTAAGATGGGCAATGAGTAGTTCTCCCACTGTGGCCTCTACTCGGGTTGTGGTTTCACTCTGCTTTGTCTTGAAGTCCTGGTACCAGGCACCACAATCCTTTGGGCTTTACACCTCAAATGATAGTGGATGCCAGTGAGGATCTCACTCCCTGCTCCCTTACTCTCCTCGTCAGACTGCCATGATCTCGTCTCGGCCCACACAGTGGACCCCAGTCTGGCGCCCCTCCCCTCCGTGGGTCCCTCTGGGGACAGTGCCCGTGGGCTGCCCACCTGCTCCTGGGCCTCTGCTTCTCTCCTGCCCTCCCCCACTCCGTGGGCTCCTGAGGTCAGAGCCCAATCAAGGGCAGAGACAGGAGCGCCCAGCCGAGGGGCAGTGGCTGCACGCCCCCCACTCTCCTGAGGTCCAGCAGCCATTCCGGGGAGGGGGAGCCCCCGCCCTGACACCTGTGACCTGGGGCCCATGGGAACCAGGGCTTGGTGCCACCTCCCGCGGCAGGGTCTGCCTAGAGCCAGCACTTGGGGCTGCAGCGGGGTGAGTGGCCCTCCCCCATCCTGTGGGGCCGCTCCCTGTCTATGGGTGAAGAAATTGAGGCACAGGACAGCCAGTCCAGGGACTCCCCACAGCACAGTGCAAGAAAGTGAGGAGGAGCTTGGAGAAGTGTGGAGCCAGCTCAGCAGTCAAGATGGGCTTCGTGTAGGAGGCAGCACCAGGCTGCAGCACAGCACAGGGGATGGGGAGGGGTCTGAGTTGGGGGGACTGGGAGAGCATCGCACATAGCAGGGACAAGGTAGATGAAGACCCCCACCGGGACCCTTGCCAGGCTGGCTCTGGCAGCCCCAGGCTGGGAGGAAGCGGCGGCTGGGGTGGGGTTGGCTGCCAGGTGCACCTGCACCCTCACTACCTCCCAGGAGATCCACCCAAGGGCACCACCATCAAGCGCACCCAACAGCAGTCGCACATGTACATCGTGACGCCGGGGTGCGACTGGGGGCCCGTGTTGACCGTCACGGGCATGCCCGAGAGCGTGGACCGCGCGCGGGAGATCGAGGCGCACATCACGCTGCGCACGCGCGCGCTCTCGGATGCGGGCGCCGAAAGCGACTTCCAAGCCAACCACACAGACTTGTGCCTGGACTTGCTGGGGGCGGCGGCCAGCCTCTGGGCCAAGGCGCCCCCAAGCCATTCTACCAGCAGCCGCGGGGGCGCTCCCGGGCCGGACCCAGGTGCTGCCAGGCCCTACGGTCGGCTCAGGCGCCTGCGTCAGCAACCTCAAACCTGCCGCGCCGGGCCCGGCTTCGTCTGCGTCCGCGTCCTCGTCCTCAGGGGCCGCGGTCCCTGCGCGAATGTGAGGTGTGCGCCGAGGGCGAGGCCAGGGCGGCGTTGTTGCCCTGGGGCCACAGCCTCTTCTGCCTGGACTGCGCCGTGCGCACCTGCGGCACCAGCGCGCCCGAGTGCCCCGCGTGCCCCACGCCGGCCACGCACCGTGGTGGAGCTTTAACTCACTACCCAGGCGTGGACGCGGCGCGGAGGCCCGGCGGGAGCCCGGGGCGCGGCCAGCAGCAGAGCTGAGAGCCCCTGACAATAAACTGCAGGAAACGCCCCGCAAGCACACTTTATCCCGCCCCTCCCTGGGGGCCGCGGGGGAGAGGGTGCCCACTAGGGGTTTCTGACCCCCCCTTTTATCTTTTAATTAACCCTCCCTTTCCTGCTGTGGTTTCTGTTGTCATTTAAAAATTTTTTTAAATGTTTTTGGTTTTTTTACTTTTTACCTCTTGTATATATGTAGGAAATTTATAGGGAAATGTGTACTTTATGAATAAATTTTAAGAACTAAAATATATTTTATTTTAAATAAATAAAACTATTATGATTTTTAAAATTCCTTTATATACATTTTTATTTTTATTATTTTTATTTTATTTTATTTTATTTTCTAAGCAGAGTGGACCGAGAGAGAGAGAGAGAGAGAGAGAGAGAGAGAGAAAGGTTCACTCTCCAATGGCCACAGGGGCTGGCATGCAGAGGCTGGTGCACTGTGCTGATCTGAAGGCAGGAGTCAGGTGCCTATATTGGTCTCCTATGGGGTGCAGGGCCCAAGCACCTGGGCCATCCTCCACTGCACTCCCGGGCCACAGCAGAGAGCTGGCCTGGAAGAGGGCAACCTGGACAGAATCCGGCTCCCCGACCGGGACTAGAACCTGGTGTGCCGGGGCTGCAAGGTGGAGGATTTGCCTATTGAGCCATGGCGCGGGCCTATATACATTTTTAAAAATTAAAATAGTTTACATCAAAGAAAAGTCCAGTGTCTGATGACTTTAAAACTGAATTGTATAAAATACTTATGGAAGAACTAATCTGAATACTTTTCAAACATTTCCAAAAACAAGAAAAGGATAAAACTCTGCCAGATTCTTTTTATGAGCTAGAAGTACTCCAATTCCAAAACCAAATGAAGACACTATACAAAAAGGCAGCTAAAGACCAATATTCTTGATGAACATCCTAGTAAAAATTTTTAATAAAATATTATCAAACCACATCCCACCAAGATAAAGTGGGATTTATCCAAGGAATGAAAAAATGATTTGGCATTTTCAAATCCGTAAGCACAAATCAAATAGAATGAAGAACTAAAAGCATATGGAAATCTCAGTAGATGCATAAAAAGTTCTGATTAACATTCAGTATCTCACCATGATAAAAGAACTCTCAGCAAATTAGGAATAGAAAGATCATACCTCAAAATTATAAAGGCTGCATACAACTAGCCCATAGTCAAAATCATAATGAATTGGCAAAAACTGAGAGCATTTCCCCTAAGATAGGGACCAAGTCAGATGTCCATTTCACCATTTTTATTCAATAAAGTATTATTATACAATTAGGGAAGAGAAAGAAATAAACAATACCCAAATTGAAAAGAAGGAAGTCTAAATATTCATATTTGCTGATGACATAATTAAATATATGAAAAAGTCTAAATACTATACTTAAAAGCTTTTAAAACTGATAAAGTTAAATATCAAGAAAATTGATGTTTGAGAAATGGTAACATTTTTATCCAGCAGTTATGAAGTTACTGAAAGAGAAGTCAAGAAAAAGATGATTGCTGCAATATCTACAAAAATAAAATATTTTGGAATAAACTTAATGAAACAAGTGAAAGATCTCTGCAATGAAAATTATAAAATGCAGATAAAATAAGTCACAAAGCATATTCAAAAATGGATCAATTCCATATGCATGGTTTGAAAAAATTAGTTAAAAATCCATGAGACCCAAATCTTTCTATGCATTGAATGCAGTCTCTATCAAGGTAGCAATGATATTTTTTCCAGAATCAGAAAAAAGCAATGTGAAGATTCATATAGAACCACAAAAGACCAAGAATAGCCAAAATGACCCAAAGGACTACAAAAGAAAAAAGAAAGAGAAAGATGAAAGAAAAAAAAAACATAATATTTGAGTTGAAACCATACTACAAATCTATTCTAATTAAAACAACACGGTCCTGGCATAAAAACCAACATATAGATTGATGGAACAGAATACAGAGCCCAGATCTGTGTAAATACAGCCAACTGATTGTTGACAAAAGTGCCCAGAAAATAAATGGGAATAAGATAATCTCTTCAATAAATGGTTCTGGGAAAACTGCATGTATATTTGTAGAAGAATGAAATTAGACCTATACTCTCAACTCAGACGGATCAAAGACATGAATTTAAGACCTGAGACTATAAAGTTACTGAAAGAAAATGCAAGACATTGGTGTAGGTGATGACTTCTTGGATAAGACCCCTAATGTACAGGCAAATAAACCAAACTAGACAAATGAAATTACATAAAACTCAGAAGCTTCTGCACCATAAAGGAATTGAAGACCAGAAGAGGTCTTCCTCTTCTATCATAGGCCATTAAATCTCCTCCTCTAGGTGGTGGGGGTGGGGAAGAAGAAGATTTGGAGCTCTGCTACCACCGTGGCCACCTTGGCCAGGAGGTGGTGGTGGTCCTCGACGAGGGTGGTGAACCCTAGAGGCTTCCATAGCCTCAGCAACTCATGACTAGAGCCTAGGGAGATTCCTGACGCCATAAACAAGAGTGTCAAATTGCTAAATCAACATCAGGAGTCACTGACTGTGTACATATGTCTCATGAGGGATCTGTCCTTAATGTGTTGTCCAATGTGCAGTAATGCTATAACTAGTACCGAAACAGTATTTTTACACTTTGTGTTTCTGTGGTGCAAACTGATGAAATCTTTACTTAGTATATACTAAACTGATCTTCTGTATATAAAGAGAATTGAAAATGAATCTTGATGTGAATTGAAGGGGAAAGGTAGCGGGAAAGGGGAGGGTTGCAGGTGGGAGGGAAGTTATGGGGGGGAGCCATTGTAGTCCATAAGCTGTACTTTGGAAATTTATATTCATCAAATAAAAGCCAATTGGGTAAAAAAAAAAAACATACAAATAAAATAGAGATTCTCTCATACTCTTTGATGATAGAAGCACCTCTGTCAGATACCCTTGAGAAAAATATGTGTTAATTATAATGTGCAACAAAGATAGATTTTGATATCCTTATCCAGCTTGGTCAAAATCAAATTTCCAAAATTTTTGCATTGTCCTTGTGTTTTCATATAGATCTGTCCCTACATCAGAAGGTTGACTGTTGATTGCTAAAATATGAAACCAACACATCCAACAGATGGCTCCTCAGTTTGACATAAGACCTCACATTACAGAATCTCATGCTCTATTTTGAAGTCCAACATTCTGACAAAAATGAGGAATGCCTCGAAGGTGGCCAAGTTTATCCTGCTGGGCATCCCACACACAGAGGGTCTGGAGACCATGCTGCTTGTCCTGTTTTTGTCCTTCTATGTCTTCACCCTTCTGGGGAACTTGCTCATCCTACTAGCAATTGTTTCCTCTACTCGGCTTCACACTCCTATGTACTTCTTCCTGTGCAAACTATCTGTATGTGATATATTTTTCCCTTCTGTGAGTTCCCCCAGGATGCTGTTCTACCTCTCAGGGAACAGCCGCACCATCTCCTATGCAGGCTGCGTGTCCCAGCTCTTCTTCTACCATTTCCTGGGCTGCACCGAGTGTTTCCTGTACACAGTGATGGCCTACGACCGCTTTGTTGCCATATGTTACCCTCTGCGATACACGGTCATCATGAGTCACAGAGTGTGTGCCATCCTGGCCACTGGGACCTCATTGTTTGGCTGTGTTCAGGCCACCTTTCTAACCACTCTCACCTTCCAACTGCCCTACTGTGGCCCCAATGATGTGGACTATTACTTCTGTGATATCCCAGTGATGCTGAAGCTGGCTTGTGCAGATACCTCATCCCTGGAGATGGTGGGGTTCATCAGCGTGGGCCTCATGCCCCTCAGCTGCTTCCTTCTCATCCTCACCTCCTACAGTCGCATTGTCTTCTCCATCCTGAAGATCTGCTCTGCAGAGGGCCGACGCCGTGCCTTCTCCACCTGCAGTGCCCACCTCACTGCCATCCTTCTCTCCTTCATGCCAGTGGTCCTTATTTACCTGCAACCCACTCCTAATCCCTGGCTTAATGCAACTGTTCAGATACTGAATAACCTGGTTACTCCCATGCTGAACCCTTTGATCTATAGCTTAAGAAACAAGGAAGTGAAGTACTCTCTGAGAAAGGTGCTACAGGAGGCGGCATCCTTTTCTGACAAGTGATGGAGAGAGGATCAGTACTTAACACATTAATATGCCATTTCGCTTACAAAAGATGTTTCCTTTTTGCAATAGAGAGCACAGATATTACCACTGCCTCCTTTGACAGTGAGGAAGGTAAGACTTAAAGACATAAATTACAATCACATAACTAATAAATACTTGTACACAAGAATGATTATTTCTCCCCAGTTGTGGAAATATACTGAACCGTCTCTTCATTTTCCTTATGTATATTCCTACTCCTACATTCTCTCTTTTGTTTCTTTCTCCTTAGTGTTTCACTTCCTAATCTTCACTGGCAGTATTATGGAATTATCCCCTCAAATGTCTGCTTGAACGAGTACTCATTTGATGGCATACAATTACTTTAAAGAGTGAAAGAGGCTCAATCAAATGGCTTCAGGTTACAACCTGTGACTTCTGAAACACAACAAAGTGTGTAAACTAATAGGATTTATGCAAGGAAGCTAAGATCTCTAATGAATGAATCAGAGGTGCTAGTGTTCTGTCACCTACAAAAGGTGTCTGTTGGTCTTGGACCTGGAAGCATGTCTTAGTTGGATACTGTGACAACAAAAAAAAGAGATAGAGAAAGGTAGAATGTGGAGAAAGTAGATATGTAGAATACGTGAAGAGGTGACTTACTTTGTTTTTATCTTTTTTTTCAGTATTAGAAAATTTTTTTGGCTTTGTGATCTCTAGTACAGCCAAGTGTCACGGTGAAGTCAAAGCTACTATTTCACAGTTTTGTGGGTTCTGCTCACAGAAAGACTTTGACTTTAGTTTCTTTCATATTCCTTTGTCTTTTCCATTTGAGTTTGCCATAAGAAGAGTGCCATTATAATCTACACCACAATTTGATGGGAAAAAGCACAGAGTAAGAAGGGAATGATGAAAGACAAGGGAGTGATGAGAAGGAAGGAGATTAGGAAGAAAAGGTGAAGACAGGAAGAAAAAAGGCTGATGAGAAGAGCATGATGGGGAGAAAAAGATATGGTGGGGAAGGAAAGAGTGGTAGGAAGAAAGGGTGCAGATAGGGAGGGAAGGGACAGAGTCAGAGGTGAATGCCTCCCCCACACCCCACTTGGTTCTTTGCAGAATCAGAGTTCAGTCAGGGGATCTGCCAGACTGAACTGATGACAATATTGTGTCTGAGTCTTGGGTCGGACTAGTGAGCCGATGCACACTGCTGAAGAGAACGCTGCTTCCTACTCTTCTCTTAAGCTCTGTTCCTTTTATTCTCTCATTCTCTTTTAGCTAGACAATCACATTCCTAACACTCAAGACCCATGTCAAATATAATGTTTATGTGAAAGCTTATTTAAGCAGTCAGGTTCTCACTTCTCTATCCTTTGAATAAGACTTGACAGCCTCCATTCCACAGTGGCACAATTAGTTTTGGCAAATCATTTTCGAAAAGCAAAAAGTAGGTAGACTCAGGAAGGGTAAGGACAAAATAGACTCAGCTGGGACTGGAAGTAGAGAACTGACAGTTCCTTTATTGCACAGCTGAAGGTCGGGATCCCAGATGCTTTGCTGTTGTTCTTGCAGTTCATGAAGCAGAACCTCAGTCTCCTTGTATCTTTCAGTTATTTTGTACCTTTTAAAATTCTCCAGAATTTTGAGATCATGTTTTTCTGATAACCACTCATGTGAAACTACATTGATAGTCACAATGTTTGTCTTTTAATGGGTATTTGTGAAATAGAGAAAACATGTGGAAGGTGTTTGGTTCAAGCTGGTAAGTCAACTCTTGGGAGTCTCACATCCTGTGTTAGAGTGTGTGTTTCAGTCCTGGGTACTCAGCTTCTGATCCAGCTTCCTGTTAACAAACACCCTGAGAGGCAGCAGATGATAGCTGAAGTACTTGTGTCCCTGCCACCCACATGGGAGACCCAGGTGAAGTTCTGGGCTACTACACGTGACCTGCTCCAGCCCTGAATGTTGTGCACATTTGGGGAGTAAACCACTGGATGGAGATCTTTCTCCATCTGTCTCTCTGCCTTTTAAATAAATTGAAAATAAATAAATGAAAATTTTAAATAAAGAAAGTGTGGTAGTAGTCATGTTCTCTATTCATTCAACACAAACTTTTGGATGGAGCTCTGATTTAGGTAAAATGCAGTAAAGAGAACTAGGCAGGGAAGTAGAGCAACAGCATAAATCAATCAGTAATAGGCACATTCTAAAGACCCTGAGCCTATCAAGCTCTTCTGTCTAATCCCTGCTCCAATCATACTGTCAAAACACCCACCCTCCATCACACCTTTTCCATTTATCTTGACACACATTTTTTTTTGTTTTTAATACCTGTCATTAGTGGAAAATTTATTATGCATATCTAATTATTTGTGGCTTGTGTCTCTAACACATTTGCCCCAAGATAGGAGTTTCTCCTATCTTATTCCTATACCTAGAGAACCTGTAGTGTTAGCTTTTTGTTTTTAGAAAGCACCAAAAAGATGTAAATTTCTGTAATTACATTCTGGTCTTCTTTTTTATGACAAAAACAACTTCCCATTATCCTCTTCT
Organism: Sylvilagus floridanus; assembly: GCA_949820135.1. Lineage (NCBI taxonomy): Eukaryota > Metazoa > Chordata > Mammalia > Lagomorpha > Leporidae > Sylvilagus > Sylvilagus floridanus. Next base: position 15,651,032 of record OX463224.1, on the reverse strand, counting down.
TTGTAGATAGGGCCACTCTGTACTGTATAACTAGACTTAAGTGTTTATGTTCATGTTCAGCTCCAACTCTTTACAAACTAGAATTCTTTCTTCTGTACCAGAACTTCAAGGGACTACACTCACAACACTTGTCTCCAGACTCCACTAGTTGGCATTATCTTCACTCTCTTCCTTGACACGAAGTCTTAATTAATTAACTCTTGGAGCCAAACTCTTGTAACTATAATGCCATCTTTCTTCTCAGACATCCATTTGAACCCATCATCCATAACTATCATTTCTCATCTACCTATTTGAAATCTCCTTAGTACTCACTCCTAAGATTATTTAAAATACTTGCTCCAAACTAGTAGCTCGCTCTTATCCTCTTACTGATTTTACCTATCAAGATTACTTATTTTGTTATAAACAAAGTAGTTAATAGAATTTATTAAATGAGGCATGTTAAACTAAAACAAAAATAGGTAAAATAGAGTAATGGTATGGTTATTACTATTAGAACTAATTCTGTAGAGGACAGGGACAAATAAATCCTATTATTTAGTTTCTGAAAATGTACCAAAAGTTCTCCCTCAGATTTTCATATACGCTTTCATATTAAACCCCTATATAACCAAAAAGTGTATTTTCATCCAAATTTCTTCCAGATGTGGCAGCTGAGTCCATGTTAAGTAATGTCCCCCAAAATCTCATGTCAGTGGAACTATAATTGAAGATGGAATCTGTCTCATTCAAATCAAAGCTTTTCCTCTTAGGAATTTACTGATTATATCTGAAACACTAATGCATGGATCAAATGAAACTGAAGCCAGAATAAATGACATAAATCTTCTCACCAATTTCTTATTTATATAATTCTGTGAAGTCAACCTTTTTATCTGGGAGGCAGAACCACAGACAGAGGGAGAGACATAGAGAGAGGTCTTCCATTTGCTAGTTCACTACTCCAATGGCCACATTGGCTGGAGCTGGGCTGATCCGAAGCCAGGATCCAAGAGCTTTTTCTGGATCTCTTACATGGGTGCAGGGGCCCAAGGACTTGGTCCATCTTCCACTGTTTTCCCAGGCCATTAGCAGAGAGCAGGATCAGGAGTGGAGTATCTGGACCCAAAACAGTGCCCATGTGGGATACTGCTGCTGCAGCTGCAGGCTTAAAACACTATGTCAGGCCGGCGCCGTGGCTCAACAGGCTAATCCTCCGCCTTGCGGCGCCGGCACACCGGGTTCTAGTCCCGGTCGGGGCGCCGGATTCTGTCCCGGTTGCCCCTCTTCCAGGCCAGCCCTCTGCTGTGGCCCGGGAATGCAGTGGAGGATGGCCCAGGTGCTTGGGCCCTGCACCCCATGGGGAGACCAGGAAAAGCACCTGGCTCCTGGCTCCTGCCATCGGACAAGCGCGGTGCGCCGGCCGCAGCGCGCCAGCCGCGGCGGCCATTGGAGGGTGAACCAATGGCAAAAGGAAGACCTTTCTCTCTGTCTCTCTCTCTCTCTGTCCACTCTGCCTGTAAAAAAAAAAAAAAAAAAAAAAAAAAAAAACAAAACACTATGTCAGAGAGTCGGCTCTAAAGTCAAGCTTCTTAAGAGTTCTGAAGTGAATAGGCAATATCAAAATAAAATAAATTATATGTTATGTAAGCCAGTGTCTTAGATGATGAACATAAGGAAGATATATATATATATATATATATATATATATATATATAGAGAGAGAGAGAGAGAGAGAGAGAGAGAGAGTTGGATAGATATATATGATTTTGCAGTTAGAAAATTTTAAATAAAAGAGGAATTGATTAAATACTCTGACAATCAACGTTAAACACTTTCTCTAATGTTTTTCTCATCTAAATATTCTATGGGATATTCTAAATATCTCATTTAAATATTCTATGGAGTGATAATTATTATCTTAAAAGTCAGTGTACCAAAATATAGGAAAGTTAAATTTTAAAAAATCAAAATTAACATGTGTAAAGCCAATTGTCATATACAGATATGTCCACAAATATTTAGCATAGTCTCTACTGTTCCTTACAACACACAAATTCTTATGTAATATAAAACAAGAAGCAGTAGTTCACAATTTATTAAGTAAGACCAACATTATCTTAAAACAAGCACTAGACAAGCACTAGGCTAGAATGCTGGAGGAATATAAAATTAAAGGCTAATATCTCCCTTGAAAAATATGTAGAGAAGTCATAATAAAATTTTGGTTAATTGAATCCCTCAATAACTTAAAAAAAGCTAATATGTCATTAGAAACTCAGGATTATACCTGAAATAATATTCATTTATGATTCAAAAGTCAGTCATATAATTCATCATATAAACAAGAATAATTCAGATAGTCTTCTGACAAGAAATCATTCCAGCCGGCGCCATGGCTCAATAGGCTAATCTTCCACCTGGGGCGCCGGCACCCTGAGTTCTAGTCCTGGTTGGGGCGCCAGATTCTGTCCTGGTTGCTCCTCTTCTAGTCCAGCTCTTGGCTGTGGCCCGGGGGTGCAGTGGAGGATGGCCCAAATCCTTGGGCCCTGCACTCGCATGGGAGACCAGGAGAAGCACCTGACTCCTGGGTTCAGATCAGCGGGGTGTGCTGGCCTCAGTGGCCACTGGGGGGTGAACCAATGGGAAAAGGAAGACCTTTCTCTCTGTCTCTCTCTCTCACTGTCCACTCTGCCTGTCAAAAAAAAGAAAAGAAAAAAAAGAAAGCATTCCATAAAACTCAATCAGGATGCTGGCCCTGTGGTATAGCAGGTGAACTGGGTGTCAGTGGGTGCCAGTTCAAGTCCTGGCAGCTGCAATTCCAATCCCTCTCTCTGCTATGGCTTTCCCAGGCCATAGTAGAAGATGACCCAAGTCTTTGGGCCCCTGCATCTGCGTGGAGAACCAGAAGAAACTCCTAGCTCCTGGCTTCGGATTGGTGCAGCTCCAACTGTTGTGGCCATCTGGGGAGTGAACCAGCAGATGGAAGACCTCTCCCTCCCTCTCCCTTTCCCTGTCCCCCTCTCTCTCTCTTTCTCTTTCACTCTGCCTCTCCTTCTCTCTCTGTGTAACTGTGACTTTCAAGTGAAATAAATAAATCTTAAAAACAAAAAAAACTTTCAGGAAATTTCAAATAGAGTAGTCCTTCCTCAATCTGTAGAAGGTCATTTTGTAAGGTCAATGGCTAGCATCATGTCTAGTGGCCAAGCACTGAGTATTTCTTCTGTCATTTTTGATTTTCCATCTCTCAGTCCTGTTTTACCCACCATTTTTTAAGATTTTAGAAAATGAAGCCAAAGATTTAAAATATTTCCTCTTTGCCTTCAGGCTACATGGTAAGAGTTGTCAATGGATGAGCACAGAACGAAACTGAGGAAGGAAGAAGTTTTGTTGTCCTGAATAATATTTGACTCTCTTGCCAAGATCATACAGAGCATTCTTTTCTTTCTTTCTTTTTTTTTTCTTTTTAAATTTCCACTGTTTGCCCTCTCATAGTTTCTACTTCACCATTTTCCCACCATTTACTTTCTTCAGCACTTAACTGAAGAAGTGGTACAATAGTCAGCAGTCCCAGAAAACAAGCCTGCAACCTGAAAATGCGTGCATCCTGGGGGTTCCTAAAAGACAGTTGATCTAGCAAGCTTGATGCCCAGTGTTTGTCTCATTCACCCATCCTGAATTGACCCAAGCCCAAGATGGACCTGAAATTGTGCCAGACTCATGTATAGGGTAACATCTGTGGCACTTGGTTCCATATTGCCTAGCATCTACCAATTCCTCAAGATCCTAGTGAGTTCTGAGGTTCAGCCCCTCCCCATGGGTAGCCCCACTGGCATCCTGGAAAGCAGAGCTCCAGTGAGAGGAGACACCTCAGTCATTTTCCATGCTCTGATGAGTCAAGGCAATGATCTTTCCATAGAGATCTGGATCTAAGCCCACGAAGAAGAAGGGCTATTCTGTGTTCCAGATCAAGCAAGGTATAGCATGGATACCTAAGCCTTTTACTCTTAATGCTCTTTAGAATTCTCTCCACTCCCAGAAATAAATTTCTGCTACTCTAATTTTACATTCAAAAATGTTTATTTTGGGGGCTGGCACTGTGGCATAGCAGATAAAGCCACTGCTTGCAGTGTCGGCATCCCATATGGGCGCCAGTTCGAGTCCCGGCTGCTCCACTTCCTTTCCAGCTCTCTGCTATGGCCTGGGATAGCACTGGAAGATGGCCCAAGTCCTTGCGCCCCTGTACCCAAGAGGGAGACCCAGAGGAAACTTTCAGCTCCTGCCTTTGGCCTAGCCCAAAACTGGCTGTTTCAGCCATTTTGGGAAATGAACTAGTATATGGAAGATGTCTATATCTATCTGGTCCATCCCTGGCTTTTGAGGCTTTCTGAGGAATGAACCAATGGATGGAAAAATCTCTCTCTCTCTCTCTCTCTCTCTCTCTCTCTGTGAGTGTGTGTGTGTGTGTGTGTCTTTCTCACTAGCTCTGACTTTCAAATAATTGAGCAAATCAAAAGAATGAGAAAGAAAGAAAGAAAGAAAGAGAAAGAGAGAAAGGAAGGGAGGAAGAGAAAGAGAGAGAGAGAGAGAGAGAGAGAGAGAGAGAGAGAGAGAGAGAGAGATATTCTTTAACAAGAAAGAGAAATGGACAGGCAACTCACAATAATTTAGATTGGGAAAAAGCCATATATGTTATCTTTAATTTAAGCCAGAATGTTACATGGATGTAGATGTTCTGTATACATGTGATATTATGAGAAGGTGCCTTGAACCCAGGCCACACATTTTGAAATTACAGAAAGAAAATACATCACTTATTCCTTTTCTTCACATATAATCTTTTAAAATGTGAAGACTGGTTGAAAATAAAACAAAGTGCTCCTGTGTATGGAGAGGGAGTGAGTTTGGACATCCTTATGGAAAATTTTTAAATGCTAAGGAACTGCCGGCGCCGTGGCTCAACAGGCTATTCCTCCGCCTTGCGGCGCCGGCACACCGGGTTCTAGTCCCGGTTGGGGCGCCGGATTCTGTCCCGGTTGCCCCTCTTCCAGGCAGCTCTCTGCTGTGGCCAGGGAGTGCAGTGGAGAATGGCCCAGGTGCTTGGGCCCTGCACCCTATGGGAAACCAGGAAAAACACCTCTCCTGCCATTGGATGAGCGCCGTGCGCTGGCCTCAGCGGCCATTGGAGGGTGAACCAACGACAAAGGAAGACCTTTCTCTCTGTCTCTCTCTCTCACTGTCCACTCTGCCTGTCAAAAAAAAAAAATGCTAAGGAACATAATTTATTATTTTTTTAAGTTTTATAAAGCAGGACAATTTTGTACAGGATGTCAAAAGTTTGATGATAACTATAGAAGCATAATTAGTTTTGCCAGCACACAAAGGAGAAAGTTTGATGTTTGTTTCAAATACCTCAGGGATTGTAGGATTTCTGGGATAATGCCAGCAGACATGTAATTTGTAATTGCCTCTTCCTTATACTCCAGCCCCTGAGATGATGGCCCCTAAAGAGAACATTTGCTTATAATCATTTTGTATAATCTAAACAAGTATAAATAAAACTTCCCCTTAACAGTTGAACAATATTGGTCACTGAGATAACTTTTTCGTGCTCTGTTTGCATCTCTTAAACTGCAATTGTGTAAAGATATTCCTTGAATTCTCATACAGAATCAGCTCCAGGGTTTTGCCTGAATGTGAAAGATGCTGGGCTGTTAGTGTTTGAGGATAAAAGTATCTTGTGAGTGACTGTGTGTGTGTGTGTGTGTGCACATGCATGCAATTTAGAAAACTAAAGTTCTAACTCAAGAGCAATTTCCTTGATGATAATACTCAGGTAAGTCACAAATTCCTACCTAGCTTTGATAAAATATTATAGTTATAATTTAACTTTGGGAGGTGGTTAAACCTTTTTAATAGCTATGCTGACGGAGCTGGTGTTTTATACCCACTGGGTGAGACACACCAAGCTGGCAGGGTCTGCTCAAACACAGACCTGTTATGGGCACACTTGTTACGTGGACAAACCAATTAGCCTTCCTTTTCCTCTGTCTCTGACCTCAAACTCTTGTCCCTCTTCTCATGGAAAGGCCATTCACAATCACAACTCTCATTTGTACTGAACTTTATAGAGCATCTCAGTTGCACTGAAGAGCATATTATTGCAATATTTGATCAGGTCAGAAATTACTTTTATTGAAAGAATACTAACATTGGCCTACTTATACAACATTGCTAAGTACATATTTAGCTAATATATGAAGAAAGACCGGAGCTCCTGGAATAAGTATGTGTCCTCGCAGTTACGTTGCCTGTGTTACACGCTGGATTGTCTGGTGTCAATGAATGTCCCTGGCTCCTGACTCTGTCTAAGGCAGGCCCTGGGAGCAGAAGTGATGACTCATGTAACTAATTCCCTGAAACCTATGTGGGAAACTCGGATTGAACTCTTAGTTCTCAGCTTCCATCATTCTGGGCATTTGGGAAATAAACTTGTGGAAGGGATAGCCCCACCTTCCCATCCATCCATCCATCCATCCATATTCATAAATGTCTCAAGCTCTTCTCTCCTAGCCCACATCAAAAACCACTATGTTTAGGGGCAAAAATTATGTCCTTCTTGAATCTGGCATTTAGTTTCATGGTTAATATGTACGTAAATCATATTACAGTGCCAAAGTCCTAAATGCACATCCTGAGAGGAAGCAGGTGATGGCTCCAGTGATTGGATATTTGTCTCCCATGTGGGAAAACTGGATTGCATTCCTTGCTCCTGGTTTCAGTCTAGTTCAACCTCAGTTGATAAGTATTTAGAAAGTGAAGCAGCAGATAATAGCTCTCTCTTTCTCAAACAATCAATTTATGTTTATTTATATGTATATGCATGTATACATAAATACTGATATATATATATAAAGATGTATATATATCTTTAATTTTTTAAAATTATGCCCTTCTCTACTTTATGCTTTTCAAACAATGAATTCAGAATTGTTCTCAAACCCACCTTGAAAATGAAAGGAAGAAACTCCTGATGTTATCTCCGACATTTTTATCCCAGATAATCAACTTTCTGCCTGCTCCTTTCTCCCCTGGCTATAATTCTGGAATAAGAAACCTGTTCCATATTTTAATTAAATCAAATGATTCTAATAAAAACATTAATAATTCTTTATTGAGGATTGAAAATCTCGGTCTTCAAACCAATTTCTTCAAACACCCATATTTTTGAGAGACACCGTTCCCCAGGGTTCATACAGTATTTGGAGATGTTAAAGAATCATTTTATCTAATACCTTTTCCTACAAAGAAAGGTTAAGTCAATTTTAATGACCCAATCAACACAAGAATATTTATCATAAGGGAATCAAGTTGGAAACATGAACTGAATTAAATCTGGCGCTCATTATTTAAATTTTTCTGAAAAAACATATATGTGAAGCATGTGAATACAATCACAAGAAAAGCAAAAGCATTGAAAGGAAAAATAAGATGTTTTTATGTATCTTTGGATGTGTTGCTTAATTGGCATATTATGGAAAAGTAGAATTGAAAAGTGGGCAGGAGTCAATGTGTAGACAGAATTTGAAGAAATGGAGGAAACACAATAGATGCAAGGTCTCCACTAGGTCCTAGGGTGTGCGCTAGATGCTTCTGATTCATATGACAGATGCACAGATGGACTACTACCTTGGATATATGGTAATGGAGATTAATTAACTTTAATGAAGAAGTGAAAAGGAATACAAAAATAGAATGGAAGGAAATTTTTAAAATACTATCTAACACAATTTCTGATAATAACAGTAAAAATGACAATACCAAAAATTTATTGACAACATTTCATGTAAAGTCTTTGCACACATCATGCTTGGTTGATCTCATCAGACCTCCTGGCTCTAAATAAGTCCGCACAGTGGTGGCTCAGAAAACTATTTCCCAGTCATGCCTTTTCTCTGACTTTCAGAGTCATGCATGGAGTTTCCTACTCAACATACCCATTTGGTAATGATATAGGCATCAAATTATGTATGTGTAAAACAAAACAAACAGAAAAATTGCCCAACCTACCCTCATAATACCATTGATACTTCTCAAGCCAATATCTTAGTTCCCAGAATTCCTATTCTCATACACCCATATCCAACAAGTATCATCCATCCCAAATTAATCTGATTCATTTTTGATATTACTGTCATTGACAGAATGACAAAAGCCATCATTTCTCAACTGGTACACTTTGCCTCCTCTGTGACTTCTTGAATGTACTCCTAGGTGACTATTCAATGACTATTCTTACAGAACAATGAGCCCGGTTGAATCTTTACACTCCACTTTCTGCAAACTCTCTGAAGCTGTCCCATCACACCTAGAGTAACAGTCCCACTTTCTGGATGGGCCAGCATGTGGCACCTGGTTTCACCAAAAACCTTCACCTGTGTAATTCTCTCCCCTGCTCTGTCTGCTACAGTCTTCTTGGTCTACTGGATGCTGCTCAAATGTGCCAAGCATGCTTTGTGTCACAGACTTTAAACTTGGTGCTCCTTCTGTCGGAAACAGTCTTTCAACCTGGTACTTCCACGACTCCCTCTCTCAGTTCAACAGGAACTCACCTCAGTGGTCACCCCCCATGCCGTCCTCCTTCCACTGCCATCGATAATTATCAATCACTTCCTTTTACATTATTTTCCTTGCAGTTTTGCTCACTATTTGATTCTAAATTCCACATATATCTGTTAGTTTATTGAACTCACATGTTAGAATATAGGTTTTATGAGACTGTCTCATCAAATTTATGAATTTGTCTGTATGATATTGTATTCTCAGCAACAGAAGACTGACTTCCAATAAAGTCCTGGATAAATAAGGACATATGGGAGGAATTATTCATCTTACATTAGTGAAGTTACTGGAGTTTATACAGAAGTAAGTCCTTCAGATTAACACAGCTAGAAAGTATGCATGCTTGAAAATGAACCACTTTGATTTAACACCAAGTCTGAACTGTTTATCATCTCACAATGACCAGTAAAAAAAAGAAAAGAAAAGAAAAACCCCAAATATAAAAATTGCATTATATATGTCCTAAAGGATTAAAATGTCTTTAGGAGAAGGGAAGAAGTCAAAATAAATGAGGTCATGTGGAATGAGAAGTTACCTGGGTAATCAGACATTTTAAATAGTTAGACATAAGTTGGACTATTGGGAGAAATGAGTGTAGACATAAAAATAAGGGAAAATTTACAGAAAAAAAAGTGGGACTTCTGTGAAGTATGTGTAATCCTGGTTTGACTAGACAAAGAAGAGTTGTATTTAGGAAATGTTGTAGGTAAGACTACTTAGGTAATATCCAAGGAACCTAGAAACATAGTATTATTCATGATGGGCCTTCTGTGAACTTGCTACAATATTTCACTGACCTCCTCATCCACTTAGTATTGGTATATTCTATCTTGAACAAGAAGCCTGTTTTCTTATGAATTTTCTTACTGTCTGCAAAAAGAGAATGTTTTATTTTACTGCTTGCTCCATAAATAAAGAGCTAAAAGGAAGGGTTTGCATACTCAGTTGTAGTGTATGTAGATTTGAGGCTCATTTATTTTCACATGAAGAAATGGGTGTGTGTATATACCTGAATATCTTCCTCTTCTGTTTATTTTCCACCTTAAGTTTATTTATTTTTTTTAATAAAGCTTTAATTTAAAGAATATAAATTTCCAAAGTACAGCTTATGGATTACAATGGCTTCCCCCCCATAACTTGCCTTCCACTTGCAACCCTCCCCTTTCCTGCTCCTTCTCCCCTTCCATTCACATCAAGATTCATTTTCAATTCTCTTTATATACAGAAGATCAGTTTAGTACATATTAAGTAAAGATTTCAACAGTTTGCCCTCACATAGGGACACAAAGTGAAAATACTGTTGGAGTACTAGTTAGAGTATTAAGTCACAATGTACAGCACATTAAGGACAGAGATCTTACATGATTTTTTTTAAAAAAATGATTATATATGCAATTTCCAATTTAACACCAAGATTTTTAAATCATTTTCAGTAAGTTTATTGAAGAGATAATACACTCTTAGACACAAGATATGTTTTCAGTGCTTATAAAAGTATATAAAAACAACTCTAATTTATTTAACAAGAATAAAATATAGAGGAAATGATATTGAAGTGACAGTAAGAGTAGCATAATATCTACAGCTATGCAGAAGTTACTATTCAATGTTCAGGTTCAATAAAAAATATTGATGTTTAGGGGACATTGTTCTTTTAATTAAACAGACAAATTCAAGAGTTCTATTTCTATATCTTAATGGATGCCCTAGGAATATTCACATAAACATTTTTAAGACAGTGGAAATTATCTTGCTTTGAGATTTGTAACTCAGAGAAAGTATTTTCTTAACCTTTTCTGTATCTCAGTCTTAATATAGAATTAAAAAAACACACACACAACATGTAAGAATACAACTGATATTTTAAGATTTGATTCTTGTTTTTAGTGCTTATCTTTACTCCTGTGGTCCAGTGGTCTTTCTAATTTTTACTTCTGTAACATTATGGCAAGTGGTGCATTAAGCCTATAATTATAAAGTAAATTGAAATTATGCTATTGCAAAAATCAAAGAAAAAGGAAAGGATGGGGGAGAAGGAGGAAGGGATATATGGTTATCGTCTCAGAATTGTATCTACAAATACATGAAATCTGTTCTCTTTGTATTAAGATTAAAAAACAAAAAAGGGAATAGCAAATACATCATCATCATGGCATCGCACAAGATGTAATGAGGCCATAAATGTAATATTCTTAACACTGTTCATGGAAACTGTTAGGGGCTCAATAATGGTTGCACCTTGTTCTGTTGTTGCTTTTCTTTTTCCTCAGACTCTTTCAGTACAGGACAATGACTTCTCTTTCTGGTATTCCATTCTTTCTACCATCTAGAGCACAGCTTTATTTCTCTCAAAGCAAACTCAAAACCAGTAATGGAGATGAGTGGAAGGAACAAAGCTGGGGAGACAAAATCTCCTGTGATTGAAGTCAAGAGCCAAATCAATTCCTTGAAGGTGCTGAGGTCAGGAGAAACTGAAGGACATCAGTGAGGAAGTGTTCAAGTTCCAAGTCAGAGGAGAACAGTGTTCAGACAGAAAACCAAAGAAGAAGATAGCAGCTCTGTAAGATCCTCTTTGAAGGTTATCAAATAAGAAGAGTTATTTTTCTTTTATGGTAAAAATCTAAAGCTTGATCTAGTGGAAACAAAATAATTTTCACTTCTAAATTCCATCAGAGTTATAAACACTGAACCCAAAATAATTAACACCATCTTGATAAAGATTCAATCGAAAGTATATTTGAGTCACTTGGTTTATGATTCAAATTCTGGATCAGTTGGAAATTACTTCATTCATCACTCTAAGCCACCAATTCCTATAGGTTGACAACGTTTTTCTAATGGGAACTTCTCCAGATGATTTGAACTATCACAACTGGCAGATCAATGGATGCAGGAAATCATTCTTCAGTAGCCTATTTTGTCCTTGAGGGGTTGACAGATGAGCCAGGGCTCAAGCTCCCTCTCTTACTACTCTTTCTACTGATTTACATGGGCTCCATTGTGGGAAACCTGGGCTTGGTCTTTTTAATCAGGATCAGTTCACAGCTGCACACTCCTATGTACTATTTTCTCAGTAACTTGTCCTTCATAGATCTCTGTTATTCGTCTGTCATAATTCCCAAGATGTTAATGAACTTTGTTTCAGAGAAGAATTTCTTGTCTTTTCCTGAGTGCATGGCCCAGCTCTTTTTCTTTTGCTTCTTTGGCATTGCTGACTCCTACATGCTGACAGCCATGGCATATGATCGTTATGTTGCCATCTGTAAGCCCTTGCTCTACAATGTCACCATGTCCCCCCGTATCTGTTTTCTACTGGTCATCAGCGTGTATACGATGGGAGCTTTGGGGGCTTTTGTCCATACCAGCTATATATCTAGCCGTTCCTTCTGTGAGACTAATGTCATCCATCATTATTTTTGTGACATCCTTCCTCTTCTGAATATATCTTGCTCAAGAGACAACACTAAGGAGCTTTTAGTGATGATTCTGGTTGGATTTAACGTATTTGCATGTGTGTTACCCATCTTCATCTCTTACGCCTTCATCCTTTCCAGCATTCTGCAAATTCATTCAGCTGAAGGTAGGTCCAAAGCCTTCAGTACATGCAGCTCCCATCTTGCAGCTGTTGGGGTCTTCTATGGCTCCATCATCTTCATGTATTTTAAACCATCTACCAGCGACACGATCCAGGAGAAGGTGGCCTCTGTATTTTACACCACAGTGATTCCCATGATTAACCCCCTTATCTACAGCCTTAGGAATAAGGATGTCAAGGAAGCTCTACAGAAATTTCTCAGTAGTAGAATATTTTCTGAGTCTGTGTAAAAAATGACACTTCCAATGGTTAGCACTTTTAAAGACAGAATTTATCTTTCATTTCTGTTTGTAAGAGTAGCTAGTTTCAAATCAATTCCATATTAAAGTACGATGTTTGAATGGTTTATTTTTGGTAACCTTCACTTCTTCATTGAGGGTCTTACTCTCAACCTAGAGCACTCTCATTCTCCTCAGAGTACTCTTATATTCACTAGAGAAAGATTAAATATCATATCACATTATATCATAACATATTGTATCAAACTACATCTAACCATGAGGAAAAAAGTAGATAAATAGGGTATATATCCAAATGCACGAAATCATTACATCAAAGAGATGCCTCCTCTTCCATGTTTATTGCAGCACTTTTCACAATAACCAAGACATAGACTCAACAAAGGTGTTCATCATCAGTTGAGTGGATGAAGATAATTTGATAAATATACAAAACTGAATATTGCTCAGCAATAAAAAGAATAAAATCCTATCATTTGCAGCAAAGGGGATGGGACTAGAGGACACCCTGTTGAATGAAATGTCAGATATAGAAAGACAAATATCGTATGTTTTCCCTTATATGTAGGCGCTTAATTTAAAAAAAAAAACTTCAATATGAATACAGAATGTTGATAAGTAGAGCCTTGGGGGGATGGGAAAGACATACATCATCCCATTTGTGAAACCAATTACTAAAACAACTTCCACTATGAGTGTGCTAGGAACTACAATAATATTTCTAAATGTTAAAGAAATGACAATGAAGATGGGCATTTGGCTTTGTGATTAACTTTGTTTGGATGCTCCATCCCACATCAGAGAGATTAGGTTCCATTTACAACTCCAACTCCTGATTCCAGCTGATGCGAGCCCTGGAAGACAGCAGTGACAACTCTTGTAATGAAGTTCTTGCTACCAAGATTGGAGTTGTGGATTGAGTTCCCAGATCCTGGCTTTAGTCCCAGATATCCCTGGCTACACTCCACCCATGCATACCAATGTGGGCACTTGTGAATCATACAACAGATAAGATATATCTATATATATTTCTATCTATATGTAGATAGATAGAAAGATACATATATATGGATATATATATATATATATATATCTTTCTACAAAGTAAATATTATAAAGGATTACTATGTTGGGGCCGGTGCTGTGCTATAGTGGGTTAATGCCCTGGCCTGAAGTACTGGCATCCCATATGGGCATCGGGTCTAGTCCTGGTTGTTCCTCTTCCGATCCATCTTTCTGCCATGGCCTGGGATAGCAGTGGAAGATGGCCCAAGTCCTTGGGCCTCTGAACTCACATGGGAGACCCTGAAGAAGCTCCTGGCTCCTGGCTTTGGATTGACACAGTTCTAGCCTTTGCGGCTATCTGGGGAGTGAACCAGCAGATGGAAGAATTCTCTCTCTTTGTCTACCTCTCTCTGTAGCTCTGTCCTTCAAATAAATAAAATAAATCTTTTTTAAAATGATTATTATGTTGAATATTATATCTACTTATAAGATAATACAAGGAGGTCTTTATTATACTCATCTCCTTTTTTCAAGTTTTATTGAAGTTGTGGTTCAAAAATTACCCACAAGAGTGTATTTGGAGCAGCAGTTAAAATATCACTTAGGATGCTCACATTCCATATAAGTCTGCCTGAGTTCAACTCTCATGTCCAATTCTGAGTCCAGCTTCCTGCTAATGCATATCATAGGAGGTACAGGTAATGGATGGCTCAAGAACTTGAGCCCCTGGGGCCTGCCCTGTGGCATAACAGGTAAAGCCACCACCTGCTGTGTAGGCATCCCATATAGGCACTGGTTCAAGTCCTGGCTGCTCCACTTCTGATCAAACTCTTTGCCATGGCCTGGCAGAGCACTGGAAGATGGCATAAGCCCTTGGACCCCTGTACCCACATGAGAGACCCGGCTCCTTTTTTCGGATTGGCACAGTTCTGGCTGTTGCAGTCAATTGGGGAATCAGCCATCAGATGGAAAATATCTCTCTCTCTCTTTTTTCTCTCTCTCTCTTCCTATTCTTCTCTGTGTGTAGCTCTGACTTTGAAATAAATAAAAAAATCTTTAAAAAAAAAAAGAAAGAAAAGAAATTGGACCTTGCCATCCCTGTGGGAGCACCTGGGTTGAGTTTTAGGCTCCTGATTTCTGATCACCTAGTCCCAGAACATATAAACTTGTGTTACCCTCTCCACAATCAAGGTAATAAACATACACATCATATCCAAAAGTTTTCTTAGATCTCTTGGGGTTTTCTTTTTGTTAATATCACTTACTATGAATAAGATCTACCCTATTAATTTTGCATTGCATAATATCATATTCTTAACAAAAGGCAATATGTTGTAGAGCAGATATCTGGAACTTATTGTAAGTTTATACCCATCCAAAAATTCCCCTATCTTCTTACTTTCTTCCTCTGCTAACCACCATTCTATTGACCACTTCCCTGTGTTTAACTATTTTAAATATATCATATATGAGAAACAATGCAGTATTTGTCTATTTGTGGTTGCCTACTTCATTTATCATATCTTCTAGATTTATCTATATACAAAATAGTAGCATTTCTTTCTTTTTAAAGGCCGGTGCTGTGGCACATCAGGTTAACGCTCTGGCCTGAAGAGCTGGCATCCCATATGGGCGCCAGTTCCAGTCCAGGCTGCTCCACTTCTGATCCAACTCTCTGTTATGGCCTGGGAAAGCAGTTCAAGATGGCCCAAGTCCTTGGGCCCCTGCACCCACGTGGGAGATCTGGTAGAAACTCCTGGTACTTGGCTTTGGATCAGCACAGCTCTACCCACTGTGACCATCTGGGGAGTGAACCAGTGGATGGAAGGCTTCTCTCTCTCTTTCTCTCTCTGCCTCTGCTTTTTGGTGACTCTGCCTTTCAACTAAATACATAAATAAATAAATCTTTTTTTAAACAAAAGGCTGAATTATGCTTCATTGTCTGGATATGCCACATTCTGTTTTTTTCATTCCTCCACAGGTGCCCTTATCTTTTGATTATTGTTAATAGTGCTGCAATGAAAATTGAAAGTCAATCATAAATTTAAATATAATATTATTTAGTGCAAAAAATTACAATCTTTATATAGTTTTCCATAGTGCACATTTTCTATGAGCTTTTTGAAGATCCTTCACATCTCTTTGAGATCCAGGTTTCAATTCTGTTGGAAATACTTTCAAAAAGTGGAATTTCTGGATCATATGGTGGCTTCATTTTTTAAATGTTTTGAGGGATCCTCATATTATTTTCCATGTATTAATTTAATCAGGACTTGCTAGTAGACACTGCTCTGTTATGCATTGGGAAGAAAATAAAAAAAATCACTAATAAGTTGGAATAATTGAAGACCAAAAAAGTCAAATCTTTTTTCTTTTTTAAAAATTTTATTTAAATTATACAAGTGTCATGAATTTTATTGATACAGATTTAAGAACATAGTGATACTTCCCAGCCTATCCTCCTGACTACCCATCCTTCAACCCTTCTTTCTTCTCCCTCTCCCATTCCCATTCAATTTTTACAAAGATCTACTTTCAGTTTACTTAATGATCACGAAGTTACCTCTATATTAAGTAAAAGAGTCCAACAAATAGAATGAAGAAAAAAAATAGAAGAGATAAAGGCAGCAAATGATCATTGAATCTCACAAAGTTCGTTTCACTGCAATACATTGTACTTTGGGTTCTCTATTCATTACCTCATATCAGGCGAAACATGGTATCTGTCTTTTGGCTTATTTCACTAAGTATAATGTTTTCCAGTTGCATCCATATTGTTGCAAATAACAGGATTTCATTTTTTAAAAGATTTATTTATTTAAAAGAATTATGCAGAGAAAGGAGAGGCAGAGAGAGAGAGAAAGAAAGAGAAAGAGAGAGAGAGAGAGAGGGGTCTTCCATCCGATGGTTCACTCCCCATTTGGCCGCAATGGCTGGAGCTGTGCCAATCCAAAACCAGGAGTCAGGATCTTCTTCCAGGTCTCCCACGCTGGTGCAGAGGCCCAAGGACTTGAGCTGTCTTCTACTGCTTTCTCAGGCCATAGCAGAGAGCTGGATGTCAAGTGCAGCAGCTGGGTCTCAAACCAGCGCCCATATGGGATGCCAGCGCTTCAGACCAGGGCATTAACCCACTGTACTACAGTGCCAGCCCCAGGATTTCATTTTTTTTTACAGCTAGTTAGTACTACATTGAGTATATATATCATAATTACTTTATCCAGTCAACATCTGATGGACATCTGGTCCTCCCCACAAAGAAACGCCCAGGACAGATGGTTTCATGGCTGAATTCTACCAGACATTTAAAAAAGAACTAACTCCAATTCTTCTCAAGTTATTCAAAACAATTGAAAGGGTGGGAATCCTCCCAAATTCTTTCTATGAAGCCAGTATCGCCTTAATTCCTTAACTTGAAAAAGATGCAGCAGAGAAATAGAATTACAGACCCAATTTCCCTGATGAACATAGATGCAAAAATCCTCAACACAATTCTAACCTATTGAATCCAAAACACATCCGAAAGATTATCCACTCAGACCAAGTGGGATTTATCCCTGGTATGCAGGGATGGTTCAACATTCCCATATCAATCAATGTGATAAATCACATTAGCAAATTGGAGAACAAAAACCATATGATGGGGGCTGGCGCCGTGGCTCACTTGGTGCCTGTGGTGCCAGCATCCCATCTGGATGCCGGGTTCTAGTCCCAGTTGCTCCTCTTCCAGTCCAGCTCTGTGATGTGTCCTGGGAGGGCAGTGGAGGATGCCCAAGTGCTTGGGTTCCTGCACCTGCATGGGAGACCAGGAAGAAGCACCTGACTCCAGATCAGCAAAGCACCAGCCTGAGTGGCTATTTGGGGGGTGAACCATCGGAAGGAAGATCTTTCTGTCTCTCTCTCACTCTCTATAACACTACCTATCAAATTAAAAAAATATATGATTATCTCAAAAGATGCAGATAAACTATCTGACAAAATAAAATGCCCTTTCATGATGAAAAATCTAAGCAAATTGGGTATAGAAGGAACATTTCTCAAATTAAGGCAATTTATGACAAACCCACAGCCAGCTTCCTAATGAATGGGGACAAGTTGGAAGCATTCCCACTGAGATCCAGTACCAGACAGAAATGCCACTCTCGCCATTGCTATTCAATGTAGTTCTATAAGTTTTAGTCATAGACATTAGGCAATAAAATGAAATCAAAGGGATACAAATTGGAAAGGAGGAAGTCAAACTTCCCCTATTTGCAGAAGACATGATTCTATATATGGGGTTACAAAAGCCTCCACTAAGAGGCTGTTGGAAGTCCTGGAAGGGTTTGATAAAAAATAGCAGATTATAAAATCAATATACAGAAATCAACAGCCATTGAATACGGAGACAATGCCAAGGCTGAGGTTGAGCTTCTAAAATCAATCCCATTCACAACAGCTACAAAAGAAAAAATCAAATACCTCGGAATAAATTTAACCAAGGATGTCAAAGATCTTTATGATGAGAATTACAAAACTTTAAAGAAAGAAATAGAAGAAGATACAAAAAATAAAAAAATGCTTTAATGTTCATGAATAGAAAGAATGGATATCATCAAAATGTCCATTATTCTGAAAACAATTTCCAGATCAATGGGATACCAATCAAAATACCAAAGACCTTCTTCTCAGTTCTAGACAAAAAATGATGCTGAAATTCATATGGAGACTCAGGAGACCTCAAAAAACTAAAGCAATTTTATACAACAAAAAACAAAAACAGACCAGAGGCATCACAATACCAGATTTCAAGATGTACTACAATGCAGTTATAATCAAAACAGCATGGTATTGATACAAACATAGAATGGATATATCAATGGAACAGAAGAGAAACACCAGATATCAATCCAAATATCTACCACCAACTTATATTTGACCAAGGAGCTAAAACCAATCCCTGGAGAAAGGACAGTCAACAGTCTCTTCAACATATGGTGCTGGGAAAACTGGATTTCGACATGCAGAAATATGAAGAAAGACCCCTCTCTTACACCTTACACAAAAATCTGCTCAAGGTGGATTAAAGATCTAAATCTATGACAAAACACCATCAAATTATTAGAGAAAATTGGAGAAACCCTGCAAGATATTGGCACAGGCGAATACTTCTTGGAAAAGAACCCAGAGACACAGGCAGTCAAAGCCAAAATTAACAACTGGGATTACATCAAATTGAGAAATTTCTGTACAGCAAATAAACACTCAGGAAAGTGAAGAGGCAACCAACAGAATGGGAGAAAATATTTGCAAACTACCCAACTGATAAAGGATTCAATAACTGAATATACAAAGAGATCTAGAAACTCCACAAACAACTCAGTTAAGGATAGGCAAAGGACTTAAACAGAAATTTTTCAAAAGAAGAAATTCAAATGGCCAACAGACACATGAAAAAATACTCAGGATCACTAGCCCTCAGGGAAATGCAAATCAAAACCACAATGAGCTTTCACCTCACCCTGATTAGAATGCCTTTCATACAGAAATCGATACTGTTAATTTTCAGAGACATAACCATGGAGGATGGAAAGTTCTTAAAGATCTTGATATGGAAAATATAAATTATAACATTTGAGATACAGTGGATAGTTTTTATTATACAATTATTGCAACATAAATTTTTGTTGGAGGCACTTTGAGCACAGTAACTTGAAATATATTTCAAACATTTAATGAACATGAATAATACAGTAATATTTATTAGTGAAGTCAGAATTAATTCCTCCCTGTTTCTCTGTAACTGAAGCTGGGGAGAGTCTTGGTTGAGCTTCCTTGCCAGGGAGCAGAAGAAAGAATCCATCTCAACTTTTGTCAACAGCACAGTTGATATAGCCATTGAGCCCACAATTCAACTTGCTTACAAAAGCATTAAATTAAATTAAATAATCCACATAAAGTACCTAACAAACAAAAGATTCTAAAGTGATTTTTATCAGATGCATTAATGCGTTTGAACCCAGAAATCCTCATGCCAACTTCCAGTCATAGAAGCTGAATATTAGTTACAGTCTGAAGAAACTCTTCTTAATTGGAACATTACAGCATTAGTGACATCTGGTGGAAATTGCAATAGTTACAATGGAGTATTATCTAGCTTTTCTGTTCTTTCATGTACAGTAAATTTAGGAAAAAATTACTGTTAATATTATATTAACCTGAAAAAATTTTCAAAAAAGAAAAATAGTTACATGTTATGAAAACAACTAAACACACAAAGTGAAAACAAAGTTGTATGAGGATATATATCATATGAAGCTAATGACTCTGAAAAGTGTAGTTTTAAATGTATAGCAGGAGACTAGCATTGTGTACAGCAGGTTAAGCCACTCGCTGGTTTGAACCTTTCCAGGTCCTTGGCCATGTACCAACACTGTGGTCAGTCCAACAAGTACCCTCAAAATGGAACAATTCTGCACATGTCATTAAAGTAGAAAGTAGGTTGTTTCCATCTAAAAAATTAACCAATGAAAGAAAACATATCAATTTTGGATTACTTAGTCTCAGGAAAATCACATGTGGGAATGATATTGTTATTATTTCGCCAGCTCGCCATCAGTAATTGACAATAATTTTGAAGGCAACCATGCTATTTACATTGTGGGTGGTAGTATTCAGTGAAGGAAGATGAAGTTCTCATGATCAGCAGTGAATGGTGATATCAACTCTTCCTACCCTTCAGTTACAACCCAATCTTTGTCAGCACGAATCACTAGACCCAATGGACTCACCCTGGAGGTAAGACTATTAGTACACTACTTACCAAGGGGAAAGCACCCTCCTTGTGTCTTTCACAATGATACATTTTGAATCACACCGTGTTAGAAAAGATAGATTATCCTGGTCTCTATTCAACAATTTAGTTTCCTCAACAGAAATTTATTTTAGTACAGAAAATATGCTCTTCTATTTTATCTTATAAGAAAATTCAAGTCCTTTTGCTTTAAGAAAAAAATACTAAAATATTTGCACTGACCATATAATCATGTAAGTATTCCAATTCAAGTCATAAAAGAATTAATAACTCAGCTCTGTCACTGCTATATTTTAATTCCCAGAACATGGTGTAGCATATAGTAGCGATTTGGTAAATATTTGAGGAATGGCATAGCTAAGATTGATTAGAAAGTCATAATTATGGCTATAATATGTATGTTATACACAATAATTCATAGAAAATGAACAAAGAGAAAGGAGTTATTATATCAAATATTTAGCAATAGGTTTTGAAACCATTTGTCTTTCCTTTTCTGTACTTCCAAATATTCTGGAATATATACATTTTATTTGTGATTATAATGTTTTTTCTCCCATTTATACCATATAGCACTGATAATTAAAACATTGAATACAGGGATGACTCTTCAAGCAGTACTTTAGTATTGTCTCCAATAAATTTAAGGCAGTAGAATATTATATAATACTTAGAAAAAATATCACTGTAGATATGACCTGTCTGATGACTGAATTCCATCCTGGACAGATTTCTGGGACAATTGTGTGGGAGCATAATCAAGAAACCAAAGAGATTCATTTTAGGCCCTTTTCAAGGATCTTTTTAAAAGGTTTATTTAGTTAGTTAGTTATTAGAAAAGTAAAGTCATAGAGGGAGAGTGAGAGAGGAAGATTGGGAGGCATCCACTGGTTCACTATCTAAATGGCCACAATGTCCAGGGTTGTGCCAGGTGGAAGCCAGGGCCAGGTACTTCTTCCAGGTCTCCAACATGAGTGGCAGAGACCAAGCACTTAGGCCATCTTCCATTATTTTTTAGAGCATAAGAAGATTTTTAGGATCTTGAAATAGAAGTGAGTCAGAAGAAAACCTTTGAGCTACTCTGGGAGTTAGCTGGTGACAGAAGTACCTAACCTTGCAAGATGAGTTAGAGATTTTTCTTTAGCTGATATTTAAGATATTAACATTGAAAGGAGAAGATGGATAAGAAGAAATAATAAGAGAATTTTAAGAAAAGAAAGTCAGGTTTAATGTAAACATGAGCAAAACACATCTTTAAAGGAGGTAGGCAAAGCAAAACAAAGGAGATCCCTCTATTTGCTCGATAAATTCTAAAGTGATCACCATTTTTGAAAAGCCACATTGAATATACCTGTATCATACAACATATTCCCTCACATTAAATAAAAATTTAACCTGAACCTTTTAAAAATTATTTTATTTATTTTTTTAAGAAGGGAGAGAGAGAGAGAGAGAGAGAGAGAGAGAGATCTACATGTTAACTCCTGAAATACCTGGAACAATTTGGGCTGGGCCAAGATAAATTGAAGAGTCAAGAACTCAGTTCAGGTGCCCCACATGTGTGTCAGGGACCCAAATATTTGAGCTTGCCACCTCTAGGGGTACATTTTAACAAGCTATGCATCAAAACAGAGCCTGGACTCAAACCAAGGGACTGTGATAATGATTGGAGGCACCTCAAGTGACAAATTAACTACTGCACCAAATGTCAGTTGTGAGTTTTCATATAATAAAGTGAATAAAAACACATTATAAATGTAAATGTGATATGAATTAAATGCTTGCTGTAACTCAGGAACTATGATGTTGTGCCAGCTAACGGAGATGAAACAGAGAACAAGAGTTAATTTCTTCCCATAAACCAGTGAGGGAGAAATTTAAAATGAAAAGGAATTTTGCTATAATGGTACCAGTACCACTAGGGTAGGCACAGAAATGGCTTGAGAATATAGTCTGAGGTCATCTAATCTTGCTCTTCTGTCTAGGAAAGACTCCCCCATGGTTTTCTAAGTAGTCTCATACCAGCATAATAAGATGAAGAAGGCAAAGAAAACATAGAAGGGTGTTCCAGGAAAGGTGGAGGGGTTATAGAAATTATTCAAGGAAACAAGACTGTATTTTATTGTGGAAGGTACTGGAAGTTACATCTGGTACATGGGAGGTATAAACATCACATCAAGTAATCCTGGGAGAAATGGGTCAAAAGGGAAAATACAAGTGGTTCTCTGCAACTGCAGCACTAAATAGTAGGAAAAAGGTGTGAGTAGGAACAGTGAGAAGCAAGAAGCTCAGGAAGATACCCATTTAGGATTTAAGCAGTTAAGCAGATGATGGTACCATTCACCGTGAATGATCCATCACTGGGCAAGAGGAGTGAGTTTGATGGCACTGGAGCTTCTGCTACAGTAAGTATTAAGTTCAAATTCCTAGGAAGAATTCCAATGGAAACATTACACAAGGAAATATATAGGTCTAAAATTTATATGTGAACTCTATCTAAAGCTGTCTATGAGTGGATTCTAACAAAATATTTTGATGGATGATAAATTACCAAATCTATTTGGAAAAGATTTGAAAATTACCTCTACAATATAAGTATTAAAACAATGGGAGAGAAGAGGGGAAGGAAAGACTAAAAATGAAGAAAAGGGAAAAGGTTTCAAAATGATTAGAACTCAGCACTTGGGGCTGGTGTTGTGGCATAGCAGGTTAAGCCTCCACCTGCAGTATGGCCATCCCATATGGGTGCTGATTTTAGACCTGGCTGCTCCACTTGCATTCCAGCTGCCTGCTCATGTGCCTTGGAAATTAGTGAGAGATGACCCAAGTTCTTGGGCTCCTGCACCCACGTGGGATACCTGGAAGAAGCTCCAGGTTCTTGGGTTTGACCTGGCCCAGTCTCGGCCATTGTGGCCATATGGAAAGTGAATCAGTGGATGGAGCATCTCTCCTTCTCACCCTCTCTCTTTCTCTCTGTCTTCCCCCCAACTCTGCCTTTCAAATAAGCAAAAAAATAAATCTTTTTTTTAAAAAAACTCAGTACTGCATTACACATTCTAATTTGAATTAATTCTTTCTAATAACTCTATGAAGCAAAACTATGTCTCTATTTCACAGAGATTTCAATCAAGGATTCCTGACTCCAAATCCAGTGCTCTTTCTGTTATCCCTCACTTCTTGCTGTATGAAGGAACTCCACAGTGTGGGAGGTGGAAAAATTTAAAGGGAAACCTATATTCCTTTATGAAAGTTAATACCATTGATGGCTTAGGAAAATATTTTTCTTCTCAAGGTATTTCTCAGAGCAACCTTAACCTCCTTGTTTCGGAAGCTGTAGATAAGCGGGTTGAGCATGGGCACAACAATGGTGTAGAACACTGTGGACACTTTTCCCTGGTCCATGGACAAAACAGAAGATGGATGGAGGTACATGAACGCTCCTGATCCAAAGAAAACAGAAACAACCATCATATGTGAGCTACATGTGCTGAAGGCTTTGGATCGTCCTTCATTAGAACGAATGTGGAGGATGCTGGAGAGGATGAAAGTATAAGAGACAATGATGGTGAGGCTGGGCACACCAACATCAAAGCCCACAACAATGAAAACCACCAGTTCATTGATGTGAGTGCTGGTGCAGGAGAGTTCCAGCAGGGGCAAGATGTCACACATGTAGTGGTTGATGGTGTTGGACTCACAGAAAGCCAACCTCAGCATGCACCCCGTGTGGGCCCAGGCACCGATGAATGCCCCCACATACACAGTCATAGCCAGCAGGGAACAGAGCTGAGGGGACATGG
Organism: Sylvilagus floridanus; assembly: GCA_949820135.1. Lineage (NCBI taxonomy): Eukaryota > Metazoa > Chordata > Mammalia > Lagomorpha > Leporidae > Sylvilagus > Sylvilagus floridanus. The sequence continues at coordinate 15,626,999 of OX463224.1, read as the reverse complement.
TGACTGTGTACAGCAGGGGCTTGCAGATGGCCACATAGCGATCATAGGCCATCACTGTCAACACATAGCACTCTGCACTGACAAAGAAGCAATAGAAGAAGAGTTGAGTCATGCATCCTGCATAGGAGATGGTGTTCATCTTTGACACAAAGTTTACCAACAGTTTTGGGGTAATGACAGAAGAGTAACAGAGATCAATACAAGATAAATTAAAAAGAAAGAAGTACATGGGAGTGTGAAGGTGAGAATTTAGTCCAATTAAAGTAATCAAGCCCAGGTTTCCTGCCACAGTGATGACATAGACTCCTAGGAAGAAGAAGAAGAGAGGAAACTGGACTCCTGAGTTATCTGTTAAACCCATCAAGATAAACTCAGTGATAAAGGAACCGTTTTCAATGCCCATTTTTCATCAGCAGGATCTGAAAGACAAAAGAGTGAATTATATATGAAATGGAATCCAGATTCACTATGCGATACCACATCCAGTCCCTTCCACAGCCAAGAAGCCCAGGCCCTCTGCTGAGGGTTAACTATTTTTAACAAACCTGGATCGGCACTTCTTTGATCAAGGAAGACGGGTACAGGAAAGCTATCATCGTAGTGAAACACATGGGAAAAACCCATCAAGAGGGAGGGGAGTGCAATGATTTCTCATTTAATGGGAAATTTTCTGAGGGACAGAAAAAGTCAGAGGCACTGCTAGCCTGTCTGCCCTCTCTGAGCTACTTCTGGTCTCTACTTTCTCCTACATGGACCTCTCTACCACTGAGACCTCAGGGTCAGAGTGATGGAAAGCGGAAAGGCACACGGAAGGACATAAAACAGAAAGATGCATCGCTCACCTTCTTGTTACCTTCTTCTCACGTCTTCTGCCTAGAGGCACCAGAACCGTCCTCATGGTGTCCTTTCTGCCATTGTCCTGCACAGAGAAATAGCTCTGCCACTGCAGATGTAATATCGCTGACCTGAAGCCTCCTCCTCCTTTTGCATGGAGAGATTCAGGTCAATTATTAATCTCAGTATTCAACTTGCTCTGAGAGTCTTCCAGGTAAACACCATAATTTTTAATTATGATATTGCCCAGGGGTAATCATTAAACATGAAAAAAGGAATCCAAGGGGCTCTCTCTCTCGACATAATAACAGGTATCATCTTGAAAGTTATTTTTTCCTGAGCTTCAAGGTCTCAGGGATTTGATATAGAGGTTTCCCAGGAGCCCCTCCATGATTCAAATCCTTTAGGAAAGGGAGAATTTGGGAGTTATTTACACACTACTGGGGATGCTTTTACCCCGGTGTCTGGAAGCAATGTTCAGCTCATAGGTTCACTTTCAGGGATCGTACATTCTCCTGGGCAGAAATGGCAGGCAGAAAATTTCCACTTCTCTATTTTTATTTTTTCAGAGTGATTTTAAAAAAATGTTTTGGATAAGATCATTAACAAAAAACTAAAGGGACTTACAATATTTCACACACAAAACAATACAGGTACATACACATCCTTCAACCCACGTGTAATTTTATATTGTGTCATATATACTTGGGAAGACAGTAGAAGATAACCCAAGAACCTGGGCTGCACATCCTTCAACCCATGTGTAATTTTATATTGTGTCATAAGTACTTGGGAAGACAGTAGAAGATAACCCAAGAACCTGGGCTGCTGCTACCTGTGTGGTAGACAAGGATGGAGTTTCTGGCTTTGGCCTGACCCAGAAGAGCTACTGTAGCCTATTGGGGAATGAGCGAGGGATGGAAGATCTCTCTCTACCTCTCCTTTCCCTCTCCCTATTTGTGTCTCTTGCTCTTCCCTTCAAATAATTAAAGGCAGACCCTGGGAGGCATCTGTGATGGTTCAAGTAGATTCCTGCCACTTGTGTGGGAAACCTAGGTTGAAATTCCAGCTTCTGGCATCAGCCTGGTGCAATCTCACCAGTTCTTCGGTTGTGTACACTTGGAAACTGAACAAGCAGTTCAGTTCAGAGTCAGTCTGTCTCATTTTCTCTCTCTCTTTCTCTCTCTCTCCCTCTCCAGCTTAAATAAATGAAAACATCAAAATAGATAAATGAAGTCTGAAGTATTTCTTTAGGGAATACTATATCAATAAAATAAAAATGGTTAAGAAAATGATGTTATATAATATGTCCTCAGTATTATACAACAAACCTAAGCATAATGATATATAATATACTACAAATCAACACAGAGTGATTATAGGAGGGGGTCTTCAAAAAGTCCATGGCAATGCATATTATGAAAAAAATATATACTTGGGGGCTGGTGTTGTGGAGCAGCAGGTGAAGTCCTCCCTGGGAACAATAGCATCCCACACCAGAATGCCAGGTAAGTCCTGGGTGCTCCACTTCTTTTTTTAAGATTATTTTATTTATTTGTATAGCAATCCACAGAGAATGCAAGAGAAATACCTTGTGAATTCATTCCCTAGAGGGCTGCAATGTCCAGGGCTGGATCAGGCCAAATCCAAGAGCCAGGAGCTTCATCTGAGTCTCCCACATGGGTGGCAGGGATGCAACACTTGGGCCATCTTTCACATATCCTTGCTAGTAGCAGGGAGCTGAATTGAAAGTAGAGTAGTGGAGACACGAACAGGTACTTGTATGGGTTGCTGGCATTGCAGGTGGTGGTGGCTTTACCCATTACACACCAACTCCATTTCCTTTGCTGCTCCACTTACAATCCAGCTTCTTGCTAATGCACCTAGAAGCAGAAGATGGCACAAGTGCTTGGGTCCCTACCACCCATGTGAGAGACCAGAGTGACATTCTGGACTACTGGCTTTGGCCTGTCCCAGACTTGGCTGTTGCAATCTGTTGTGGGAATGAACCAGCTGATGGAAGACCTTTCTCTCTAACCCTCTCTTTCTCTCTCTCCATCATTCTGCCTTATAAATAAATAAATGAATCTTTTTAGAAGTTTATGCACAGATTTTGAAACTTTTTGAAGGAAAATAAGCTTGTCTTTTAATTTCATTTTCCAGGAACTTTTTAAAGTGCGTTCATACATGTTTCTTTTTCCCTTACACATCGGTGTAAATGTAGCATCTGAATGGTGAAGAAATTCTCCCTTCCTGCTGTGATCTTGATTTTCTGTATTCTCTGTCAGGGTTGTCCTCGTGCTGCTGTGAGTCATTCCACTAGTAAGGCTCTTACTGCTTATAGATTAGCTTATTGTTCCATTTGGTCGGGCTCTAACCAATGTTTCCTAACCTTAGTTTGTCCTGTAATTTAGGTTAAGTACACATCTAGAGGTACATAATGTGTACACCTGCATGTACTATAAATCACGCAGTTACTAATCACTGTTAAGATCTATAGAGAGCACTGCCAGCATCTGTCTCCCGTGTGCCCCTTCTCTATCCCGGCTCCACCCATCCTTCCTCTCCCCGCCCTGACTCTCTGCGATCACTTCCTGTCTGTTCTGTAAACCCCACCACCTGAGTTGCGCCTCATCGTGAGCTGGGGCCAGCCCTGGTATGGATAAAGGAAATGTGGACAGGACATACTTGGCTCTGCACCAGTGCCACCACACCTAGAATTTGGTCACGTGCCGCCCCACACTGCAAGAACGACTGGAAAAGTGTGTCCTGGAAGAAGACTGAAGAGCACCAGTTTCTGCCACACTGGGATATTCATTTTAGTGCCTATCAAATGCCCCAGATGTGAGATTAAATAAAACATTGAATGTAAGAACTGACTACTAGCCCAGGACTTACTAAGCACCGCCCACAATGAGTGGTATAGACCACCTTAGCATTTTCATTAATACACAGGCCGGTATAAATTAAGAGTGTACACACACACTCTAGATGAGACTACAAGGCTCTAAAATACAAATTAAGAAAAGAACGAATACTTTATTTTAGTATTTTGCTTTAGTTTGTATTATTTATATTTTACTTGTATCCTAAAGCATTTTATTCACTAAAACCAACATTACTGTCTCCATAATTTATAAAGTAGATAAAATTTTTAATAAGTAAAAAAGTCCTGATGAATTTTAATCCAAACACTAATTCCCAGTCTGAGCTCTATCATTAAGTTGTGATTTAAAACAAACCATGAATATCTCTGAGATTCATGCCCCGCATCTATGAAATAGAAACTAGGTCCCTACCCCAGTGACCCAGTCCTTCTCTGAGGTGCTGGTAAATAAGACAAGGTAGAGACATAGTGCAGCACTCCTAGGAGGAATTTCAACACCCACACATGTTTCTGATGGATGTTAGAACTGAGATTTGTTATACAATCTGAGGCAGAGCCTCCCAACTTCCTTAGCGGAGTCTCTTGTTGACATGAGTTGAGTGGGCCCACTTCCTCTGGTGCTCAACTTACTTACCAGTGAAATGTCTCAATGCAAGAACGAAAAATAAACTGTGCCATATTTATTTAAAAATCCCTTGTTAGTGCCTCACAAGTTCGTTATAACTGTATGATTAATTCTCAGAGTTATTTTGGCTTTCTATGACCTTTTGGAATTTATCTACATGTAGGATGCATTGAAGCTATTTAAATTCATTTTCATTTGAAATTCATTTTCAAAAAGGTGAAGCCAGGGAACTTAAAGAAGGTGTAGGTGTATTTTTCTGAAAACAAAGCAATCTCTTTTTTTATTTTGGGAAATTTCAAATGAACTACTAGTGATCTGGTTGAAGTCACACTTTTGGTCACTTTAAATAGTGATGAAATATAGAGGATTGGATGTATTTCTCCAGTGTGTGCAGAAGGTAGCAAATAACGCATATGATACTTCCTTATTTAAATAGAATTTAAATAAGTGGTTTTATCAAAGGAAACAGCAGGTAAAGTAAAATCAAAAAGGAAACTCAAATCAAGTTAAACTATTTTATATAAATAGAACAACTTGAATGAAAAGCCAAGCATGTTGATCTTGGAGCTATTGTGTGAGGACTAAGAAGTCATTTCAAATCATAGGTTTTTAGTCATTGGGATAAATATCATAGGGATTTAGCAATGCGGAATTTATAAAAATAATCAACATAAAAACCACTTATGCTAAATTTCACAATATAGAAGCATTGAGTAGAGATTAGAAAAATGGTAAAACATGGCTGGAACTGTGGCACAACACATTAAGCTGCTGCTTGCAAGTCTGGCATCCTATGTGGGTGCCAGATGAATCTCAGCTGCTCCAGTAGCAATCCACTCCCTGTTAATGTGCCTGGAAAAGCATCAGAAGATGGTCTAAGCATTTGTGCCCTTGCCACCCACATGGGAGACCAGGGTGGAGTAGTAGCAGACTCCTGGCTTTAATCTGCACAAACTCAAGCCAATGAGGTCATCTGGGGAAAGAACCAATGAATAGTCTCTCTCTTTCTCTCTCTCTCTCTCTCTCTCTCTCTCTCTCTCTCTCTCTCTCTCTCTCTCTCCCTCTGTCTCTACCTCTATCTCTGTCTCTATCTCTATCTCTATCTCTATCTCTATCTCTATCATCATCTCTCCCTCTCTAACACTGTCTTTCGATTTAAAACATTTAAAACTTTTTAAAAAAATGATGGAGCCAACAATGTGGTGCTGGCAGGTTAAGCCACTGCCTGTTACACCAACATCCCATATGAGCACCAGTTCAAATCCCGGCTGCTCCACTTAAAAGCCAGCTCCCTGCTGATGTACCTGGAAAGCCAATAGAAGATGTCCCAAGTACTTGGGCCCCTGCCACCCACATGGGAGACTGGATGGAGTTCCAGATTCCTAGATTTGGCCAAGCCCAGTCCTAGTCATTGTGGACATTTGGGGAGTGAACAAGTAATAGAAGATTCTCTCTCTCTCTCTCTCCCCGATCTTCTTTCTCCTCCTCTTTCTCTCTGTAACTCTGCCTTTCAAATAAATAAATAAATCTCTACAAAAAAAAAAAGAAAAGAAAATTCTCTCTCTTTAAGTCATATTTTAAAATTTTCAGGGTAGTCATATTTCCCCGTTTTATTAAATGGATAATATCCTAACATCCTACTCTTTTTTAAACTTTTATTTAATAAATATAAATTTCCAAAGTACAGCTTTTGGATTACAGTGGCTTCCCCCCCCCCCCAATAACTTCCTTCCCACCCGCAACCCTCCCATCTCCCACTCCCTCTCCCATTCCATTAACATCAATGCTCATTTTCAATTCCCTTTATATACAGAAGATCAATTAAGTATATATTAAGTAAAGATTTAAACAGTTTGTACCCACACAGAAACACAAAGTGTAAAGTACTGTTTGAGTACTAGTTATAGCATTAATTTACATTGTACAACACATTAAGGACAGAGAGTAATTGCACAGTGATTCCTGTTGTTGACTTAACAATTGACACTCTTGTTTATGGCCTAACATCCTACTCTTAAAAATTCATTGTCACAATTGGTTTTATTAAAAAAAAGTTCCTTTCAAATTATCATTGCTCCCTAGCCACAATAGGATGTGTTAATGCCTTTAATCACATATGGAGAGTCGTCAACAAAAATCAGAGTGATTTAATTGTTTCAAAATCATCCTGCCTTCTGGGTTTAATCATTCTTCAATTTCAAATAAGCCTTCTTTCTTACCTTAAATGATAAGCCTCTATCATATCCATTAAAACCCTATGATCTTCATATGTTTAGGGTCTTCTACTTTATTCTTCTGGTTTTCAAATTGCTTCTTTGTAATTTGGGATTAAATTTCCATTAAACATTATCTTTAAAAGTTTTCTTACTTCTGATTCTTACAAATGAGGCCACTGTACACTGTATTATTAATGTGTGGATCTCGTGTTCAACCACTTTACGTATAACATTCTCCAGAACAGGGTACAACTTGGCATTGAAATATTGTTTGAATCATCACTGACCATTTGACACACGTGGATCTCTTATTTATTAGCTACTTAATCTTTAGGTCACGACAAAAGGATCTATCCCATCAGCTATAAGACTCTGAAAACATTTAAAATCTTCTTGTTTTTTGTTTTCTGCAACAAAGTCAATTCCCTAACCAACCCAAAAGCCAATCATGTGCCAACTATCTTACCTCAACAGTCCTCACAGGTTTTCCTACAAAAAGAAAGCCATGACACTGTTGTGATGACTTTTCAATAGCCTTTGAACAAATGTAGTGGAAGGTCATAATCCAGAACAGGATACAAATTTCAATCGGATGTATTTAGACTATTTACCATGCATGAACCTCTTGTTTACTGGCTATTTATCCATTTGTCTTCTGGCTCATAGTTTCATTTTCTCCCAAAACCCTGTTACATCAAGTAAAAAATTCTGATATATTTAAATTTCATTTCTTTTTATTTTTTGAAAACGTTCACTTCTATAATTGAAACAATAATTTCCTAACTATTCTAGTTCAACAGACCTCTACTTACATATACACAAAAAATTATTACTTAATATGATGCCCTACATGTTCTACTTAATAGGTAGCAGCTAAAAATGAGAAAAGAATCCACAACATGAACTTGGAATGTTGATTACTCGAGAACTGGAGGTGTGGGGAAGGCAAAGAGGGCTTGTGTTACAAACTATGGGAAGTTGAGTGTGATTTAGAGATTGAGATAAATATATTAAAATAATACATTAAGAGTAGAGAAAGCAGAGCACAGGTATATGGATACTTTTCTTAATTCTAAAATTTTTAGTATGTAATTTTAAACTACTCTAAAATTAAAAAGTTTAAAAATATAGATTAATTATATTTAAAATGTGACTATACTTTATTTCAAGGACTATCAAGAAATACATTTTAATATTCAGTGTTATTTTACTTAACTTATCAAATTAAACTCTTGGTTTCTTAACTTGTTTCTTCAATACTAAAAGCAATTATGAATAGTTCTAAAGCATATTCAAATTTTTGTTAAGTCTGAAAGTATCTTTAACATTATAGAATGTTTTCTTGAAATTATTCAAAGAAATTAATTCTCTGAAATATATGAACTAAACAGTAGCAAAATATCTAGGAATTTTAAGAGCAAATCAAATTTTCTTGTAGTTTTCCTTGTTTATATCATACAAAAGATAATCAAAATTGTTCAAATAAACAAACAATGTAAATCTTTTAAATTAGATATCATGCTCTTGGTTTATGGATTTTGTTATATAATATTATTATAAAGGGAAATAATTTCTTCTACAATTATTAAACAACATCAAATTGTTTTCATGATAAGAAATAAATAAAATGAATTAAAGTCCATTAAGTAAATTCACCAAACATCTGGGAACAAAGCAGAGTTATCTTCCAAAATAGCATTGTTTTCTAAAATTTCATATTTAGAGAAACAATGCTCATAAAATGAGGTGTACAGGAAATATAAGTATAGAACATTTGAAATTTTGATACTGATTTTTTTTCTTGCTTTTGTCTTTTAAAAAGCTGTGTAAGTTGTTAAAGATTCTGAGCTTCAGAATCTTGTCCATAAAATAAATGCATATGGAAGATCTGGTATGTGAATTTCAACTAAATAATAGTAAATGTAACAATTCTGCAAAGTAATTTAATGCATTCTGTTTACAACTGCAAAGTGCATAGTACTTAATAGTTCACATAGAAAATACCTGTATCTGTGAATTACTGACGAAATGTATTAAATATAGAAACTTATTCCTTCACATGGAAACCATGTTGTTGAACATACACATCATTACAAGTGGTAATAAAAACTGTCTGCCCTGTGGAATAATTTCAACCTTTTGATCCTATACTTTATCCCTTGTCAAATATTTGTCACATCTTTTTTTTTTTTCAAAAAAGATTTTATTTCTTTGTCTGAGAGGTAAAGTTACAAACAGTGAGAGAGAGAGAGGTCTTCTATTCGCTAGTTCACTCCCCAACTGGCCACAACAGTCAGAACTGTGCTAATGTGAAGACAGGAGCCAGGAGCTTCTTTCAGGTCTCCCACAAGGGTGCAAGAACCCAAGCACTTGGGTCATCTTCTAAGCGCTTTTCCAAACCACAGCAGAGAGTTGGATCAGAAGAGGCGCATCAGGGACTAGAACCAGTGCCCATATGGGATAGATTAACATACTGCACGACAGCGCCAGCCCCTCGTCACTTCTAAAAAAATAAACAGTAATGACAATTAAAATTAAACTTAAAAATAATCTGAATAATGACAATGAAAATCAAGAGTTAAAACTCTTCCTTAATGATGATCTCAAGCAGTTATAGGGTGAAAGGAGAAATTGTATGTATGATGAGAAGGAAAAGGAAGGGAAAAAATAACCTCTAGAGGATAAAACATTGAAACATCAAGAAAAGAGAATTTCCTTGAGAATGTTGGGAAAGCAATAGGAAAACAAAAGTTTCCCTAAAAATTGGTGATGAAATCCATAGAGTCTCTGTCCTGTAACTATGTACTAAAAAGTATAGTGTTTCTTTTTTTTTCTTTTTTTTTATATAATATTTTATTTACCAACCTCTCTGAAACATGTCAAAATTCATATTGGCCAATGGAATTTTCCATACTAAAATGTGGATCAACATTATCTCTACAAAAAAATATTTCAATGTAGTGCCTTGTTTCACTCCTGAAGAATCAACATATGAACATTACATTTAGGTGGTAACACCAGGTTATAGATATAAGGTAAACATCAAATAATGTCAGACTTCTGTGTTTCTAATTAAAACTTGATACTGCTCAGGGATTTTCTCAAGATAATTTTAACATCTTTGTTCCTCAAACTGTAGATTAAGGGATTCATCATAGGAACCACAGCAGTATAAAAAACAGAAAAAATTTTACCCTCACTCACTGATGCAGCAGAAGATGATTTGAGATACACGAATGCACCTGATCCAAAGAACAGAGAAACAGCAACTACATGGGAACTGCAAGTGCTGAAGGCTTTAGACCTGCCCTGAGTGGAGCTGATGTGCAGGATGCTGGAGAGAATGAAACCATAAGAGATGAAGACCATGAGGCTGGGAACAATGATGTCAATGCCTGCTACAATGAAGATCTCTACCTCATTGACATAAGTGCTGGTGCAGGAGAGCTTAAGCAAAGGGAGAACATCGCAGAAGTAGTGGTTGATGGTGTTTGCATCACAGAAGTTCAGCCTGAGAATGCATCCAGTGTGGATCATGGCGTGAGAAAGGGCAGTCAAGTATGAACCAAGCATAAGGTTGAAACAGACTTTAGGGGACATGATTGTGTTGTATAGAAGTGGCTTGCAGATGGCCACGTATCAATCATAGGCCATGGATGTCAGCACATAGCATTCAGAAATGACAAAAAAGCAAAAGAAGTAGAACTGTGTCATACATCCCATGTAAGATATACTATTCTTCTTCAATAGGAAGCTCATCATCATTTTGGGTGTAATTACAGAGGAATAACAGAAGTCTATGAAAGACAAATTGAGGAGGAAAAAGTACATGGGAGTGTGCAGGTGTGAATTCAGCACAATTAAAATGATCAAGCCCAGATTTCCAAAAGATGTGATCATGTATGTGACTAGAAACAAGAAGAAAAGGGGCAGCTGGAGGTCTGGTTGGTCTGTTAATCCCATCAGGACGAATTCTGTCACAAAAGAGCCATTTATGTGTGCCATTACTCTCTAAGTGAATCTGTGGACACAAGAAATAAAATTACCTTAGAACACCCCTCTTTCAACAATATTTTCACATACTAGGCAATATTGTTGTCCTGTTATTCAAGCCCTACAAGCTAAACAAAGCAAAAAGCCCTCCTATGAGAAAGTCAGTGATTTCATATGCAAATATGATTACTGAGAAGTGCGTGGAAAGGATAGGGGGCAGATCTGGACACAATGGACCGTCTCTCCTCTCATTATTTTGTCATATGCTTTGAGATCCTTTCTTACAAATAAAATCAGAATCAAAATTGGTGCTACCTCAAATGCAGATTAGAATATTCTGGAGTGGGCACCTAAACAATTTCTAATTGTTAAAATTGTTACAATTGTTCAATTTCTAATTGAAACTAAGGAAACTTTAGTCTATAAGTGATTAGTTACTGCCTATTGTCAGAGAATGAGAGTTATGAAAATAGAAGAGTGATAATTCTGACCATGCGGAGGGAATCATCTTATTAAGAATGTGCAACACTTGTGAATACCAATGTGTTGAATATTCTCTGAGCTCCTTTCAAAGAGAATCTTTGCAACATTCATGAGGCTAAGAAGCTCATGAAATAGAGAGAAAATAGAGATCCTTGGATTTCACTCAAAACATGAGGAGATCACGCTTTGTTAATATCAAGGCACTGACAGAGAAATCTTGCATAATCTTCGCTATATATGAAATTTACCATAAATGAACTCATGTAAGGAAGGGAGAGGATGCTTGATTCTAGAAGTCATTAGGAGGGAAAAATACACAGAGTTTGTTAAAGATCACCAAGCTTCAGCTATGCAAGATAAATGATTTCTGGAGACCCAATTATAGCAATGTAGCAACAATTAATAATACTGATTTAGTATACTTGATATTTTCTAAGAAGGTTCATTTAAAAATTAATTTTCTCAACTCATGAACAACAATACACAAAGGGTGTGCCTATGAAGGGATGGATATCATAATTAATTTGATCATTGTGATTGTTGCACATTGAATACATATTTCAAAACATGGTATTATCTATTTCACATATATATATATATATATATATATATGCACGTATATAATTTTGTGTCACTGATTTTCCATGAAAGCGTCAAATAAAAAGGAAGAAATAAATGTAAATGGAATCTTAAACTCACCTCCTGCAGGCAAGAAATCCTGATTGTTTCCTTATCACCATTAAATTGGTGGTCCTGCTAAGGCCAGTGTCAGGCTCCGTGACTTTGCTTCCTTGGAATCTAATAGGATGTTGCATGTAATTATTTTTTCATGTTCCATAATAATCTTTCAAACCTGCTGGTTACAATTTGTGATTATATTTTTTTGCATTTCAAGTACCAAGGGAAAATAAACAACATGTGCCATTAAGACATTTGCTGCCTGATGAGACACTTGGAAATTTAACTTATTTAATGATGTAATGTGCTTGATTATAACAAGGGTTAAGGCTTGCCAATTGCCTTCCCAGGGAACACATTCTAGGAAGAATAATGCAATAAGGAGATGGTAGATGTACATCAGATCATGATCTGCCTTTATGTGAAGAGTGATTCAATAATTACTCAAGTTTTCACTTCACTCCAGAGAATATTTTTCTCTCACTGAGAAGCCAAATATAAGTGTTCTCTACCATCTTCAACTCTGTAGGGAAATGGATTGCCCCCCCCCTTCAAATATCTTTAATGGAAATTTTCTATCTGCTTCTTTATTTCTATATATGGAATTTTTTCAAAGATTTCAGGAACTTACTTCAGGTTTTTTTCCCTCCTAGGATACTCCCAAGATGACTTTTCTCGTGTTGCATCCCTACTAAAGTTTTTATTTCTAAATACTATTGGAAATTCCTACCTGGATAACATGCTGGTTCCTAAGATGCAACATTTCAGTAATGGGATCATCAATTTCTTCTCATCAAAAAAAAAAAAAAAAAAAAAAAAAGAATGTGGGCTATGGAATTAGAAAGTCTGTGTTGGAATACCTGTGCCTCTCACAAAATAGTTAACAATTTTGTACTTCAGGTGGATCTTCACAAAACAGAGATAATAAAAATAACATCTCTTGGCCGGTGCCGCGTCTCAACAGGCTAATCCTCCGCCTTGCGGCGCCGGCACACCGGGTTCTAGTCCCAGTCGGGGCGCCAGATTCTGTCCCAGTTGCCCCTCTTCCAGGCCAGCTCTCTGCTGTGGCCAGGGAGTACAGTGGAGGATGGCCCAAGTGCTTGGGCCCTGCACCCCATGGGAGACCAGAGAAGAACCTGGCTCCTGCCATCGGATCTGTGCGGTGTGCCGGCCGCAGCGCGCTGGCCGTGGCGGCCATTGGAGGGTGAACCAACGGCAAAGGAAGAGCTTTTTCTCTGTCTCTCTCTCTCACTGTCCACTCTGCCTGTCAAAAAAAAATAACATCTCTTTTATTGAAATGTTGAAATATTAAGACAAAACATTAAATAAAAATGGTTGGCATACTGATGGCATTTGGTAAATATTCACCTGTCAGTTGTGAAAATCAGTGGTTATGGACTTAGGATGGATATTGTTTTCATAAACTCATTTTATGTTGAAAATATCATAAGCCTAAAGTAAAGTATAACTGGTGAAAGATGTTTTGTTAAATACAAAACACAAAAAGAAACACTACAGTTTTCAATTCTGTGTAAAATTTAAAAAGCTTAATATCCAAGAAAACATTAGAATAGTGATTACTGAAGGTGGGAGGGATAAGTGACAATGAGGAATTTTTTAATAGGAACTAACATAGTCAGAAGAAATGAGACTTTATATTCTACTGCACTTTAGAATGAAGAGAAAGTATTAGATTTTAAAAATGACTAGAATAGGAGTTTTGAAATATCCAAACACAGAAAAATAATAAGAAAATGGAAATATCCAAATATTATCCTTTACATGGCAACAACATTTTGGATTGTCACACTGAACCCATGAAAATAGTTACAATATTTGCATTTAATAGAAAGATTTTGGGGCCAGTGCTGTGGCACAGCAGTAAAGCACTGCCTGCAGTGCCGGCATCCCATATGGGCACCAGTTCAAGTCCCGGGTGCTCCACTTCTGAACCAGCTCTCTGCTATGGCCTGGGAAACAGAACAAGATGACCCAAGTCCTTGGGACCCTGCACCCGCATGGAAGACCCAGAAGATGCTCCTGGCTCCTGGCTACAGATTGATGCAGCTCTGGCCATTGCAGCCAATTGGGGAGTGAACCAGTGAATGGAAGACCAATCTCTCTCTCTCTCTCTCTCTCTCTGTCTCTCTCATTCTCTCTCTCTCCCTCTGTGTGTGTGTGTGTGTGTGTGTTTCCTTCTTTCTCTGTATAACTCTGACTTTGAAGTAAATAAATAAATCTGTAAAAAAGAATTTAAAATATGAAAAAATGCATTGAATAAACATAATCTACAAGCATCATAGCTTAGCCAACTTTAAACATATTCAGAATATTTACGTTAGTCTAGAGTTTTATATCCCAAGAGAGTACCATCTAACATAACCCTACTCCAGAAAAACTGAAAACTTAAAGAATGACATTTTAAATCCTAGTGTTTTTGTACAATTGTAAGTCACACAATGATGACTTGAACATTACAAATTGCAGAATGTCTGTTTTGATTATCTCATGGTTGCTGCTGCATTTTCCATCAAAATTCTCATCAACAATGTTTGGCTTTCTTTTATTAATGTGTTGCTCCCTACACCATATACAGCTTGGTGCAATTGACATACAAGTTTATAACATACATTGATTCTGTCATTTTTACCACTTTGCTGCTAAATACAATACAATACAGAGTACAGTGAAGGCACTCTCAAACATTTTTGGAAATTGTGTTGTTCTCTTGTTAAAATGTTTCAAACTTTTCTCCATATTTATCATATACTGAAAATATGGTTTACAAGAATAATGACTCATACTATTCTCACAGCTGTCACACAAAGACAGATATTAGTAAATTTCTAAATGAACTATCCTGCCGATTTGTAGTGTATCCTAACAGCTGTTCTAACATTTCCCCCAAACGCACTGTTATTTAGTCCTAAACACTGCAGCTAGCACAGCCTGTGAACAAAGAGCTTTGCCCCTCCAAAGATCAAGAACATTCAGGAAAAATGATACCAGCATGATGACAGAATATGAGATCCAAATTTTCAAAACCCCATCCCAGGAAGTTTAGCTGCTAACTACACACATACAAGAGTATTTTAAATCTAACCTTGTAAACGAGTCTTCAAACCCTCTGTGGACAACAGAACGGAGTGATCTTAGAAAGGGTAGGAAAATGATATTCCTTGATGATGTCAAGGCTTCCCCTCTGCTAAACTAGCATAATGTCTCACAGAGAAAATTCTCCATAGCCAAAGTTCCTGCAATGCGGCATTCATTTTTCACCAGGATTCCAAGAAGTTTCCCTAAAAGCCCACTCCAGTCCAGCCTCACGTGGAGCCCAGTAGGTAATTACACAGCTGGGGCACCAGCGAACAGATAGAAACAAAGCAAGGATGTGAAGCCCACAGCGTCTAGTGCACAGATCTTGGTAACAGGTCTGTGTGTCTTTCAGGAGGGGTGCCTGATCACAGGTATCACCTAACAGGGTAGCCCACCTGCAGAGCTGAGTGGCTCATTCCAGAAGTGGTGGCTAGATTCACCTGGCTTGAATTCTGAGGCTGTCAATTTTCAGCAGCTAGGGAGGGAGATGCTTGGCACCACCCATTCAAAAAGACTGGGAGCTAAATTTTTGTCACCAAAATCTTTAAATATATCAGCATAGCCTCAAATCCCACCCAAACTCCATACATATACCAGGAAGCAAACTTCAACTGAACATTTCTAGTCAGCCTTATCCTGTCCATCTTGAGTAGTGACTCAGCCTGACCCTTGGAACTTGTACTATAACCCTCTCCAGTTCACAGACTCAAAGAATGGCACCACAGCTATTGTCCAGAGAAAAATACTTATTTTTGGTAAAGAATAATTACCACTGATAGTTATTACATTATCCTTAGGCATTCTGTAGCTTACATATATAAAGGTGAAAGATTTATACAGTCTTAACAGAAACTGCAGAATAGCTTACATAGGTAAAAAAAGAAATACCAGAGCTTGGTTGTTTATTGTATTTAAGCTTTTTAAATGAATTTTTGAAAAAAATCAACTGAATGGAAATAATCTTAAAGAAGGCATATTTTTTCTGAATATAGAACAGTCATCTTTTTTATTTTGTGGCTCTTCAAATGAAATATTAGTGATTTTGTTGAGTCCATCTTTTTGATCTCTTCAAACGGTGATGAAACACATGAGGAATGGATGAACTTCTGCAGTGCCTGTAGAGAATCCCAAACAACATGCATATTGTTTTCATAGTAAAATAGAATTTTATTTGATACAGAAAATAATTGTAGCAAAAGCAGCAGCAGATAAAGAAAAAAGCTAACTCCTATTAAGATAAGGCATTTTATACAAATAGGACTTGTTGAGCGAAATAGTGTTATGCCCGCAGTCCGTGGTCCCCCGAAATCAACCACCAGAGACCGAAGTTGAAGCCAATTAGCAGCGTCGTTTTTATTACGAGTTCGAACCCGGGCCTCTCAGTGCCTCCAGAAGAGGAAGCCCCCGAGAAGCCCCGAGCCCAATTCTAACAGAGCTTTTATTATCATGTACAAGCAGGCTTTAGGGGAATGCTTAGATCAAGTTGACACTTCTGATAAGACACCTGCTGCAGACTCCAGGGTAGGGGCTGGTTGTTATCTCAAGCTTTAAACCTCCCTTTCACATTCTTGGACCTGGGTCAGGGTAGAGTCACGTCTGGCCAGATGGAGGAAAGGGGGAGTGTAGGATAGCAAGGGCCAGGAACAGGCAGTGGTGTGGTTTGTACAACAATCAACTTATTGTAGTTACTGGATTACTTAGCTCAACATCCAACATAATACATATATAAAGTCAAGGACACTTAGCGTTGCTTATTATTACTACTAGTTGCCTAATAAGCTAATGTGATTACACTTTAGGTTACATTAAAATAATGATGATATTTTCTAGTAAAAGCTGGTTGTGCCGGTGTCTTCTCAATAGCAAGGATATGATCTTGGAAGCGTTGTGTGAGGAGTGTGGAGACAGAGAGGTCAGTTCAAATTATAGGTCATAGATGTAGCAGTGCTGAGTATCTAAAAATAATCAGAGGAGCCAAGAAATGATTCAAGCTAAATTATGCCATACCTAAACATCGGAGATAGATTAGAAAAATGACAAAATGTTGTATATTATGATGGTTATCTTTGAAAATATTTAAATTCTTTTGATATATTACTTATAATTTGAAAATCAAACAATATGTATGTCATTTCATTGTTTTAAGATCTTCCTGCTTTCTGAGTTTAACATTTCTTTAATATTAAATATCCTTTACTTCTCACTTTAATTTATAATCCTTCATCATAGCCACTGACATTTTATGATCTTCATATTTTTAAGATTATCATAAGTAGGAGTTTTCATTTTCTCATTATTTTAGCTTTCAAATTTCTTCTTTCTAACTTCATGCTACTCACTAGTTTGTCTCCTCTCACTTCCTGGTTCTTTAGAAATGAGGACACTGGAAATCAATGCACAATATCAGTGTGTGGATGCTGTGGATTACAGTGCAATCATGTAGTCACTGTTCAGTAGTCTCTGTACAGAGCAGTGGAACATGATTACAGGACTCCCAAGACAGGATGCAAACTGAAAATGAAATGCATTTAGATCACCATTGAACATTTACCTTAGATGAAATTCTTCTTGACTGAATATTTATCACTTCGAAATCTGGCTGAAGGTTTCATTTTTTTTTCCCAAGCCCATATTACGTCACTTGAAGCTGATGAAAATACATATATTTATATTTATATATATATATATAAAATTATTTTTTGTTCAAAAAGATTCAGTTCTCTTCTTTAGCCAATTGTTACCAAAGTTCCTTGCCCAACAGACCTCCACATTAACAAAAGTAGTCGTAATGCAACATGATAGCCTGCATGCTCTTCCTCACAGATGGCAGCCAGAAGTAAAACTGAAATATGACCACAGAATATTGATTACTACAGACTGGAGGGATGGGAGAGACACACGAGGTTTTAATGAAAATGTTTAGGGAAACTTGAGTGTGGTTTGCAGATGGAGACAAACACACTAATTTAAGATGTTAATAATAGGAAAGTTGTGCAGGGATTAAATGGGAAAATGTACAACTATATAATTTTTATTCCGTAAGGTTATAAGTATACTGAAATAAAAGACAAAGCAACAACTACAAATTAAGTAAACCTATCATGGGACAATATTTCATTGACTCCCAAGAAAGGAATTTAGTTATAGTGTTATTTTCCTTATATTACCCAATCAAATTCTTGGTTGCTAACCTGTTCTTCACTACAAAAGATGATTCTAGATAGTTCTACAGCAGACACAAAATTATCGACCTGTAAGAAATAATCTAGTAGTGAAGAGTGTGTTCTTTGATGCTATTGGAAATTGCTTCTCTTCCCAAAATGAAAGAAACAGTAGCAAAATACTCAGGGGCTTTATTTAGAAAATTTGAATTTCTTTTAGTTTTCCTTGGTTTTACTGTGCTAAAGATAATAATAATTACCAGAAAAAGCAAAGCACATGAATCATTTAAATTAGATATGGTGCTCTTCTATACCAGCTCTTGTTATTTCATAATCTTTTTAATAAAGTGAAATAAATTTTGCTGTATAACTCTGGAAAAAATCATCTTTATTTTCCAAGGCAACAAAAAAGAAAATGACACAAAGATTTACAGATAAATTTCAAATATTCATGGAAATAATTATTATCACTTCCCAAAGTAGAATTTTTTCTCAAATTTCCCTTGATGTTAGTCAAAAGGCTGAGAAGAGATTCAAATTTCATACTTAGTGATATAAAACCTTTAAAATGAAGTATACAGAAAATACATAGAAGTATAGAAAATCTGAAATTATGATACTGAGAGTTTATCCTAGCTTTTGTCTTATTTAAGAAGCTTTGTTAATTGTTAAAAACTCAGAGATTCAGAACATGGTCCACAAAATAAATACATATAGGCAATGTAGAATGTGAAGTTCAACTACACAACAGCAAGTTTAACAACTCTGCCTGCGTAGTTAGATGCATACAGTGCTTTTATATGCAAGCTCAATTGCTGGAAAAGTGGAATGGTAAAGATAAAGAACTGAAGACATCGACAAAGTTGTCCTTCTCACCTCTCTTCATTTACTCATTTGCTTTAAATCCTTCCCTACTAATAAAATCAGACAAAAGAAATTAATAATTTGGTGTTACCAATAATGCAGAACGGAATTTGCTAATGTTGGCCCCCAAGACACCTTCAAACTAAAATTGGGAAAACTGGGTCTGTGAGAGTTTGGCTACTGACTTGTCACTCAACAAATGTTATCAATCTGGAAGTGTGATAATTCTGAAAATGTGGAGGGCATTTTCTTATGAAGTTATTGCAGTCCTTGTGCCTACTAATGACTTGGAATACTCTCTGAGTTCATTTCAAAGAGAATTCCTGGCCAGCAGCTAATCCTCTGCTTGCGGCATTGGCACCCCAGGTTCTAGTCCTGGTTGCTCCTCTTGCAATCCAGCTCTCTGCTGTGGCCCGGGAGTGCAGTGGAGGATGGCCCAAGTGCTTGGGCCTTGCACCCGCATGGGAGACCAGGAGAAGCACCTGGCTCCTGGCTTCAGATCAGCACGGCCATTGAGGGGGTGAACCAACGGAAAAAGGAAGACCTTTCTCTCTGTCTCTCTCTCTCATTGTCCACTCTGCCTGTCAAAAAAAATAAAAGAAAAGAAAAGAAAAGAAAAGAAAAGAAAAGAAAAGAAAAGAAAAGAAAAGAAAAGAAAAGAAAAGAAAAGAAAAGAAAAGAATTCTTGGCAACAATCCTGATGTTTTGAATTTCAGGAAATAAAAAAGATAATATAGCTTTTTATATCCTTGAATTTAGCTTAAGACATGAGGACTCATGTTATGTTAATATGCAAGCGCTGAGCCAGAAATTCTGCCTAATCTCTTATATGTGAATTTAACATAATCAAACTCATGCAAGGAAGTAGTATGCTTGATGCCAGAAGTCAGTGGGAGGGGAAATCACGTAGGGTTGGTTAAAGTTTACCAAGTTTCAATTATGCAAGATGATTGATTTTGGAGGTCAAATATATAGCAGTGCAACAAGAGTTTTATTTTTCTTCCTACTATTTGTTGAACTGTTTACCTAGTGTAGGGTTAATCTTATGTGTATAAGCAAACTGAAATTAGATCATTATAACAACTAAGAGAAGGAATAGGAGAGGAAGGAGTAGGAAGGGTAGGCGTGTGGGCAGGAGGGAGGGTATGCTGGGAAACATCACTAACTCCTAAAGCTGTATGCATAAAACACATGAAATGTGTGTACCTTAAATAAAATTTAAAAATTACTCTATTAATATATGTTATATTTTCTAAGAAGATAGGTTTGTAAGCTGATATTCACAATAATGCACAGACAAAATAAAACACAAAAGAGAAACTGCCTTTGGGGTGATAGATATATTAATATACTTGATCATTGCGACTATGTCTCAATGAGTATATATTTCAAAACATGAAATTGTGTACCTCATATATATTTCCATGAAAGTGCCAAAAGAGGGAGACATTAATGTGAACAGAATCTAATCTCACCTTCCCCAGGGAAGAAAGCCTCAATGCTTCTGTATTGCTATTCCCTCTGTGGTCCTGCTGAGACCCGTGTCAGACCCTGTGACTTTGCTTTCTTTTATGCTAAGAGGATACAGCATAGACTTATTTTTTTCTATTCTGTCATAAGCTTTCAGAGCTGCTGGTCACAATTCATGATTACAATTTTTGCCATCTCAAGTACCAGGGGAAATTAAGCAACCTGTGCCATTAGGACATTTGCCTCTTGATGAGACACTTGGAGATTTAACTTGAGTTTAATGATGCAGTGTACTTGGTGATAAGCAGGGTAAAGACTTGTTCATTCTCTCATAGGGAACATACCCTAGGTAGTAATAATAATAATAAATAAAGGAAGAGACTATAGATGTACATCAGATCAGATCATGATCTGTCTTTATCTGCTGAGTGATTCAATATATTACTCAGGTCATCACTTCACTCTCAGGATTGTACTTCTCCCATGGAGGGGCCAAAATTAATCTTTCTCCATGATCTTCAACTCTGTAGGGAGATGGATTTTTTCCCCAATTTCTTCCCACATCTTAAACAAAAATGTTCCTTGAGGTCTGTCTTCTTGTTTTTTCATTCTTTGTATGTTTTTTTTCAATTTATTAAAAGGAAAAAAGATTCACATATTTCATACATGCAGTTTTTTTTTATTTTTGACAGGCAGAGTGGACAGTGACACACATACAGTTAAGAGTATAATGATACTTTCCATCTTACTCTCCTTCCATCACTCCCAAACTATCCCCTTATTTTCTTTAAATTTTTACAATGACATGCTTTGAATTTTTGTTATAATCACAATCTTAACCACCCACTAAATAAAAAATTCAACAAGTATCATGTAGAAAAACAGTATTCCTCTAGAATATAGACAGGAGCAATAAACAATAATCAAATCTCAAAATGTCCATTCAGCTCATATACATTACACTTTTTGTATGGGGAAACATATGATATCTGTCTTTTGGCGATTGACTTATTTCACTTAGCATGAAATGACTTCCATAACTCACTTCAGGTGTTATCTCTCTTGGCACATTTTCAAAATATCTTTGCATGTGTTGCATCCGAATAGGAGTTTTTACTCCTTAAAACTTAGTGTAAATTTATAGCTGAATATTCTGTTGATTCTTTAGATGTGATGTTTCAGTAGGGAGATCATCGGTTTCTTCTCACCATTGAAAAGAATGGGACCTATGGAGTTAGAAGGTCTGTGTTTGAGTACCTGTGCCTCTCACAAGATAGTTAACATTTTCATACCTGAGGTTAATCTTTGCAAAATAGGGATGATATAAACAACATCTCTTTTACTGGATTATTGAGCTAATTCAAACAAAACATTCCAGAAAAATATTTGGAATGTGCTGGCATTTGGCAAAACTTCCCCTGTCAGTTGTGAAAAACAATGGTTAAGGACTGGGAGAGAGATTTATTTTCATAAAATCATTTTAAAGTTGAAAATGTCATAAGCCGTAAAATTTATGCAGGATGTTAAGTGAAATAAGCCAACACAGAAAATTCTGCAGTTTTCAGCATATGTGAAAGTTAAGACATCAACCTCAAAGAATAGAGTAGAATAGTGATTATTCCAAGATATGAAAGGTGGGGATAGGGAGAAAACATAACTCTGTGAGGGTTTATAACAGGGACCAAAATACAGCTAGACAGGAAGAACTAGCTTTTTTTCTTCTCTAGCACTGTTGAGTGATGACAGTTTGCAACAAACTTATATTTCATAAAGCACCGGAATAGGAAGTTGTCAAATGCTCCAAACATAAAGGCATATTAAGCAAAAGGAAATTCTAAGCTCCTAATTTTATCAATATACATGTCAATGATAGGTTGAAATGTCACATTGAATCTATGAATATATGCAGTTACAATATGTGAGTTCAACAGAAAACATTTAAAAATGAGAAAAATGCATTGAATACACCTACTCACCAAATACAGCCTAGCCCAACTTCAATATGTTCAGATCACTTTAACAGTCTTCAACTGTGTATCCCAAGAGATGATAATACTATATAACCCTATCTTAGAAAAAAAGCTAAAAATATGATTTGTATTTAATGCACGTTTCATACTCTTGTAAGTCACAAACTTATGACTTCAACATTATAAATTGGAGATTGTCTGTTTTGATGTTCTTATTGTTTCTGCTGTTTACTCCATCAAAACATTCATCATCAATGTTTGTCTTTCATGTAATTAATGTGTTCCCTGCTAAACTATAAATATCTTGTTGTAAATGACCTACAAGTTTCTAATATAGATCAATTCTGTCATTTAAGTACAATACAGTGTACTGCATAGGCACTCATTAAATATTTATGGAAATCCTGTTTTTCTTTTGCAAAATTTTTCAGAATTGTCTCCATATTTCTCACATGTTGAACAATACGACAATAAGCATAATGACTTCAATTGCTTTCTCACAGCCACCTCACAAATATAGATACTGATATTGTTGTAAGTGAACTACACTGCTGAACTGTGGTGTTATCCTAACCACTGTTCTAACATTTCCCTACATACACACTACTATTTGGTTCTTACACCATTGCTAGCACAGGCTCTGAACAAACAGGTTTGTCCTTCCAAAACTCAAGAACTTTCAGGAAAACAGAAAACAGCATGATGACAGAATATTAGATCCAAAGTTTCAAAACCCTGTTTCAGGAAAGTTAGCTAGCAACTACCCACATACAAGAGTACCTTAAAACCAGCTTGGGAAACCTGTGCGGACAACAGAATGGAATAAAGTCTTAGAAAGGGCAGGGAAATGATATTCTTTGACAACATCATGCTTCTCCTCTGCTAAGTTGGCATGATGCTTCACAAAGAATATTATCCGTGACCAAAGTTCCTGCAAATGCAGCATTCATTTTCAACAGAATTCCAAGAGGTTTCTCCAAAGCCCATTCCAGTCCTACCTCATATGGAACCCAGTAGTGAATTATACAGTTGTACCACCATGGATCAGGTAGAAATAAAGCCATGAGGTAGAACACGCAGTGCCTAGTGCACACATCTGATCTGCTTACTTCCTGAAGTCGTGGCTACATATACCCGGCTTGAATTCCAAAACAGTCAACTTTCAACACCTAGGGAGAGAGGTGCATGGCACCACCCATTGCAACAAAGACTTGGAGTTACTTTAGCCTCACCAAAATATATAAATACTTCTCAACACAGTATCAAAGCCCACCTGAAGTTCCTACATATACTAGGAGAAAATATTCAATGGAATATTTCTAAGGAGGCTAAAAGTAGGTCCAGTTTATCCTGAATCTTGACTCTGCTTGTTGTCTGGAATTTGAATTGCAACCCCATCCAACTCAAAGACATGAAGAATAACACCAACTCTCCTGGAAAACACTCTGTCTCCAAGTTCAAGTAGAGATTATTTCAGTGCTCTTTTCTCACATCTTCAAAATTGCTGAATTAATTCTTCCAATGGTCACATCAGCCAGCAGAACCCAGACAGCTTCCCCACCAAAATTCACACCAAAGGTCGCATTCTAGCTGTCTAGAGAACCCCAAGTCAAGCTTCTGTGGGTTTGTTATCAGCCTGTGCACAAAGAATCTCAGACTGTATTAATAGTGAAGTCATTTACCAACTGAGAAACCCCTGAAAAGGTTGGAATTAGTGACTATTACTCCAAAAGACATGCTCTAATACAAGGATATAGTTTTGGAAAGATTAAGAACATAATGATATTTCTAAAAGAAACAAGAAACACTCAACAATGGACCCAAAAGAAGTAGAGACTGATGAAAGATCATGCAAAGAATGATTACTTCTCTTAAACTGGTTGATTGGACTACAAGAATATACAGATATTTTAATTGCAAATGGAATATGTAAAAATGAGAACTTTAATGAACAAAGCAAACATTTTGGTATAGAAACTAGAAATATCAGTGGTTAAGGAAACAATGACTGAATATATAAATGCACTAGAAAGCTGAAATAGTAGACTTGATGAAACTCAAAAATAATTAGAGAGCTTAAAGTAATTAGAAAAAATAAAACAAAAAAGTAATTAGAAAAAAAATGAAAGAAAGCCTACAGACATTATGGGACACAATCAAAAAAGACCTAATGTTCACACAATAAGGGTTTGAGGAGAAGAAAATAAGTAAGTACATTTAAGGAAATGATTACAGAAAACTTCCTTAATCTATGCAAAGATACCACATCCATGTCCAAGAAGAGAAGATGTCACCACTTAAATTTGATTCAAAGAGGAGTTCACTGAGACGCAGAGTGATCACTATGTCCCTAAATCTGTATATATGAAATACATGAAACTTATATAATTTAAATACAATTTTTAAAACATCAAGACAAAATAATTCTGAAGAAGCAGAAATGAAAATATAGCTCATGCAAAGCACTCTCAATGTAAATTATTATCAGATATCTCACCAGAAATTCTACATGTCACATGAGTGGAATGATGTTGTCATGATCCTAAAGAGTGGTAGGCATTGATACAGCAGTTACAATTCTGCCTGGATTGCCTCTGTCCCATATAGGAGTGCCTAGTTTTGAGTTCTGACTCCACTTTTTGTTCTAAGTTCCTAATAATGTATGTCCTGGAAGGCAGCAGATGATGACCCAGGTACTTGGTTCCCTACCACCCTTGTGGGAGACCCGGATTAAGTTGCACAGTACTTCACTTCAGACAGGCCCAGCCATAGAAAATGCATACATTTGAGGAATAAAATAGCAAGTACTAGATTCTCTCTCTCTCTCTGAAGTATTTCTCAGGAAATACTGTATGTGGTGCATGTAAAATATTCAGACTTGCTGTCTTGTTACGACATGCAGTTTAGGACATAGGGAAGGAGGCAAGTGAACTGCAGGGTATCCCATTGGAGAGTTACTGTGATGCAAAGGTGAAATAAATGGCTTGTGCTGTTTTCAGCTCTCCTTTATAATTAAAATCTTCTGTAGCTTAGATCTTGCCCATGGGAGAAATATTTCTTTTTAGTGATGAGTAATTACCACTTTTAATTATTACATTACCTATAGGTGTTCGTTAGCTGGTGTATTTAAAAAATAAAAATCCAGACTTGGTTACTCACCTTTGGAAACAAATACAATTAAGTTCTTCACTATTTATCTGCGGAACTGCCTCTTTTCAAATAGTGCCGCCTTAACTTATACAAATTGCTTTTGAGCTTTCAAAATTCATTTTCCAAAAAGATTGATAGTGTGGAACATAATTTTAAAGAATGTTTATCTTTTCTTACTGTAGAACAGCCTTTGTTTGTATTTGGAGCTCTTCAAAAGAAAGCTTAGTGATCTAGTTGAATGCAATTTTGACCTCTTCAAATAGTGGTGTAATATGAGAGATGATGCAGCCTTGTAGTATCTTTAAAGGATCCAAATGACACATATCTTGTTTTCTCAAATAGAATTTTATTTGATACAAAAATATACTGTAGCAAAAGAAGCCAAAGGAAAATCTGAAAGATCACCCAACCCAGTTAAACTATTTTACATAAAATAAAACTTGTTGAATGAAATAGCAAGCATTTCATCTTGGAGCCACTGTGTAGGGACTGAGAGATCATTTCAAATCCTAAGTCATGAATGCAGCAGCACTGAATATCTAAAAATAATCAAAGGGCAAAGAAACAACTTATTCTAAAATGCCCAATACTTAAACATTGGATGGAGATTATAACAATGGTAAAAGAATGTATATTTTATGGTTATTTTTAAAAATATTTAAATTGATGTATTACATTAAAATTTGTCAGAATAATCATATTTCCCTATTAAAAGAATAATGTCTTTTTTTTTTTTTTGACAGGCAGAGTAAGACAGTGAGAGAGAGAGACAGAGAGAAAGGTCTTCCTTTTTTTTTTATGCAAGCTCCTCTTGGGGATTCTTTTTTTTTTTTTTTACTTTTATTTAGAATATAAATTTCCAAGGTACAACTTGTGGATTACAATGGCTTCCCCACCCATAGAAAGGCCTTCCTTTCATTGGTTCAGCCTCCAAATGGCTGCTACGGCCGGTGCTGCACTGATCTGAAGCCAGGAGCCCAATGCACAGGTACTCTGGGTTCTAGTCCTGGTTGGGGTGCTGGTTCTGTCCCGGTTGCTCCTCTTCCAGTCCAGCTCTCTGTTGTAGCCCAGGAAGGCAGTGGAGGATGGCCCAGGTGCTTGGGCGCCTGCATCGTGTGGGAGACCAGAGTACCTGTGCCGCAGGTGGAGGATTAGCTTAGTGAGCCGCGGCTCTGGCCTGAGTGATTCCATTGTTTCAAAATTTTCCTGTCTTCTGGGCTTAACCACGCTTTATACTAAATAGCCCTTATTTCTCACTTTAATTTATAACCCTTCTTGCATCCATGGCATTCCATGATCTTTATGATTTTAGGATTATTGTAAAAAGGATTTTTAATTTTCTCATCGCACTGAATTTCAAATTCTCCTTCCTAATTTCTTGTCACTTACTATTTTATGTTGGGAACTTGCTTTCCTCTAACTTCCTGATTCTTCACAAATAAAGCCTCTGTAACTCTACAAACAATATTAATGTGTGGATGCCCTGGATGGCAAGTATTATTTTTTACTTATTTTGCACAGTACAATTGAAGAAAACTACAGGACTCTTAGGACAGGTGTCAAATTGAGATTGCAATGCTATTTAGGTCATCATTGACCATCTACAATGTACAAAACTCTTGTTTACTGGTTATATATGCCTTTAAGTTCTGGCTAAGAGTTTCATTTGTTCCCATATTCCTATTATAGCAATTTAAAGACACTGAAAATACATTTTTAGCAAAATTTTTAGATTGCTACCTGAGTCAGCGTTTCTCAACCTTCTAACCCAACAGGCTCTCCCTTTCTCACTCAGAAAAAAAGTCATTGCTTAATACGATGTCCTGAGTGTTCTTCCTCAGAGGTGGAAGCTATAAAAGAAGTCTCAATATGAACATGGAATGTTGATCAGTATAGACTAGGAATGATGGGAGAGACACAGAGAGTAAGGATGAAAAGTAAAGGGAGTGTGATTTGTGGATTGAGATAAACATTAAAGTAAGCTGTTAGTAATAGGGAGACCTGGAGGAGGCTTCTGGCTCCTCATTCCAGTCTGGCCCAATGCTAATCAATGTGGCTGTTTGGGGAGTGAACCAGCAGATGGAGAATCAATCTCTCTCTCTCTCTCTCTCTCCCTCTGTATTTCTGCCTTTCAAATAAATACATAATTTTTTCAAAAACCGTATTTTTTGAGATGTTGGAAATTACTTCTCTATCATAAATGAATTAAAAGTAAAAAGTACACAGGTCTTCCAAGGAGAAAATCAGAATTTCTGTGGTTTTCCTTGTATGTATTATAAGAAAGGTAATCAAAATTATTAAGAAAAGCAAAGCACATAAATCAGTAAAATTAGATACTGTGCTCTTTGAAAACTTCCCTTTTGATATCATAGTCTTATTAATAAAGTGATACGAAGATTGTAAAATAATTATGGAAAAGATCATCATTTTTCCAGTAACAAAGAAGAAAGTGAAAGAAAGTCCTTTAGTTAAATTCATGTATCTTCCAGGAAAAAAACCACAGCCAACTTCCAAAGTAGAATGCTTTCATATTTAGTGAAATAAAATCTATAGAATGAAGTATACAGAAAAAAATACCTTAAGTGTGGAACATTTGAAATGATGCATTGACAGTTTATTCTTACCTTTGTCTTTTTTTTTTTTTTTTTTTTTGACAGGCAGAGTTAGACAGTGTGAGAGAGAGACAGAAAAAGGTCTTCCTTTTTCCGTTGGTTTACCCCGCCAAGTGGCGCTATGGCTCGCACATTGCAGCCAGTGTGTTGTGCCAATCTGAAGCCAGGAGCCAGGTGCTTCCCCCTGGTCTCCCATGCAGGTGCAGGGCCCAAGGACCTGGGCCATCCTCCACTGCCTTCCTGGGCCACAGCAGGAAGAGGAGCAGCCAGGACAGAATCAGACGCCCCAACCATGCTAGAACCCGGGGTGCCGGCACCGCAGGTGGAGGATTAACCTAGTGAGCTGTTCTGCCAGCTCTTACCTTTGTCTTTAAATAGCTCTGGATGTTGTTAAAGACTCTGAGCTCCAAAATTTGTCCATACAATAAATCCATATTGAAAATACAGTACTTACATGTCACCTACACAATACCAAATGTAACAGTTCTGCCCTAAGAAATTTAATGCATACTGTTTACAACTGCAAAGTGGGTTCCACTTGATAGTCTATGTATAAAGGTATATATTTGTGAATGACCAACATCTGACAGAAACATATTCCAGTTCAGCGGAGATGAAAAGACAAGTTGAAACATGTCGTTGAAGTTATGCATCATTGCAAGTGCTAGATAAGAACCAATGGAGCAATGTCGACCTGGTATTCCTTTGCTACAAAGCATTCAGCACTCTTGAGACAAATAAACTTTCTAGTGACAATGAAAAGTAAGAAACATTTTTTTTATTTAACTCCACTAATAAACAGATAAAATAGTGCAAAAGGTGAGGCAAGCAACAAAAGCTGTTAGATAAAAAAATTGAAACCAAGAAAGGAGAAAAATTTCCTTTGTCATGATAATAAAAAAATAGAAAAAGAAACCCTCCCTAAAAGTGTATAATATAATGTAGTCTCTCTGTGCTCCAACAACATATACAGAAACATGGTGTTTCTAATTAAAACTTTATCCTACTCAGTGTTTTTCTCAAGGCAATTTTAACATCTTTGTTCCTCAAACTGTAGATTAAGGGATTCGTCATGGGAACAACAATGGTGTAAAAAACAGAAGAGACTTTTCCCTCATCCATTGATCCAGCAGAAGATGGATTGAGATACATGAATGCACCTGATCCAAAGAACAGAGAAACAGCAACTATGTGGGAACTACAGGTGCTGAAGGCTTTGGACCTGCCCTCAGTGGATCTGATGTGCAGGATGCTGGAGAGAATGAAACCATAAGAGATGAAGATTGTGAGGCTGGGCACAATGATGTTGATGCCCACCACGATGAAAATCTCTACTTCATTGACATAAGTGCTGGTGCAGGAGAGCTCAAGTAAAGGAATCAGATCACAGAAATAGTGGTTGATGGTGTTTGCATCACAAAATGTCAGTCTGAGAATACATCCAGTGTGGGCCATCGCACCAGCAAAGGCCATCAAGTATGAACCAAGCATAAGGATGACACATACTTTTTGGGACATTGTTATATTGTATAAAAGTGGCTTACAAATGGCCACATAGCGATCATAGGACATTGATGTCAGCACATAGCATTCAGAGATAATAAAGAAGCAAAAAAAGAAGAGCTGGGTCATACATCCCATGTAAGAGATAATATTCGTCTTTGATACGAAGTTCAGCAGCATTTTGGGTGTAAAGACAGAGGAGTAACAGAGGTCTATGAAGGACAAATTAAAGAGAAAAAAGTACATGGGGGTGTGAAGGTGTGAATTCAGCACAATTAGAATAATCAGGCCCAAATTTCCCAACACAGTGACTGTATATGTGACCAGAAACAGGAAGAAAAGGGGCAACTGGAGAACTGGCTGGTCTGTTAACCCCACCAAGATGAATTCAGTCACCAGAGAGCCATTTGTGAGTGCCATTCTTCTCCAAGGGAACCTGTGGACACAAGGCAAAAAATTGCTTTAGAACCCCACTCTTTGAACAGTATTTTCTCACACAAGTGTAAGGTCAATGTTGTGAATGCCTGAGATTACCCCAACATGAGCCTATCGGGTTTGCTTTTGTGAATACCCTATTGCCAAGTGATGGGCCTTCTCCTTATTGGAGTCTTAACACTGAAGAAAAGCAAAGTGAAACACCAATGCACTCTCCTGTGTGAGAGAAAGTCACCCATTTCATATGCAAACATGTTTCTAACACCAGTTTTATATGGAAAAGTCAAGAGTTAAAAATGAAGAAGGGCAGGCCTGCACAAAGTGGTCCTTGTCCCCTCTCACCATTTTGTCAAATTTTCTTGAAGATCCTTCACTACCAATAAAATCAGTCAAAGAAATTAACAATTTGGTACTACCAGTAATGCAGATAGAATTAGCTAGGATGGGTCCCTGAAACAAATTCTAACTGAAACTAGGGAACCAGATTCTATGAGAGGTTGGTTACTGTCTTATTGTCAGAGAATAGGAGTCATGAATCTAGAAGAGTGAGGGCTCTTACCATGTAATGGGAATTTACTATTAAGGGATTGCAAGCCTCGTGCCCACTATTTTCTCTGATTAGTCTCTGCTCTCCTGTCACAGTCAGGAAGTTAGGATTTCAGGAAATGGAAACCAAATGGTGCTTCTTAAATCCCTGCATTTAATTTAAAAAATGAAAACATCATATAAGGTTAAAATGCAAGATTCAGAAAGAGAAATCCATCATAATCTCCCTCATATGAGGGATTTATTGTATTCAAATTCATGTAAGCTGTGAGTAGGATGTTTGTTGCCTGAGGTCAGTGAGGGGGTAATCAGATAGGGCAGTAAAGTTTCAGTTATGCAAGATGAATAATTTCTAGATATCTGATATATAGCAGTGTATCCATAATTAACATTTTCTAAGATTATACATTGGAAAATTAATTTTCTCAGTACATGTACAGACACAAATTCATGAAAGAGCCATCTCCTAAGAGGTGATGGATAATTTAATTAACTTGAACACTGTGATTCCTTCACAATGTAAATATACATTATAATACATATACATATATAAACATAAAGTTGTCAATCTTCTGTTTTAGAAATATATACATAAATATATATATATAATATATATAATATAATATATAATGTAATATATATATAAATATATAAAATATATATATGTATATAAATATATGTTGTACATATAGGTGCCTATATGTACAATTTGTGTCAGTGATATCTCCATGACAGTGTCAAGAAACAAGGAAGGCATTAATGTAAAAAGAATCCAAGACTCACCCAGCACAGGAAGAAAATGCTAAGGCTTCTTTCATGCTGTTATTCACTCTGGGGTCCTGACATGGCCCATATCAGGCTCTGAGGCTTTGCTTCCTTTGATTCCTAGAGGATGCGACATAGAGTTATTTTTTCATATTCCCTGAAAATCTTTCTGAACTTCTGTTTCAATTCCTGATCATAATTTGGGACTCTCGAGCCAGGGAAAAATAAACAACCGTGCTATTGAGAGAGTTGCCACTTGATGAGATACATGGAGATTCAATCTAATCTAATAACATGATGCCCTTGTTATGAGCAGGCTAAGGACGTTCTCACTCTCCTCCCAGGGAAGAGATTCTAGGTACAACAGGAAAATGAAGGGACTGTGTTTTCATGAGAGACCCAATATATTACTCAAATGTTTGCTTCACCTTAGGGAATGTGCTTCTCCCATGGCAGGTCCAAAATTAAATTCTCTCCATCACCTTCATTCTGTAGGGAAATGGATTGTTTTGTGATTTTTTTTTCACCTTTCTTCCTACATCATTAATGAAAATATTCCCAGGGGTGTTTCTACCTGCTTTTTCATTTTCCTACCTAAAAATTTTCAGGTGTTGTTTCACCAAGGATATTAATAAAACAACTTTTCTTGTGTTGTATCCAGTTAAAGTTTTTATATTTAAATGCCTGGTGAAAATTCATTGTTGATGTTTTTAAACAATTTTTACTTATATAAGTAGAACAAATGTCATGTACTTCACATATACAGATTTAGGAACATAGAGAAATTTCCCACCCTACCTTCCCCTCCGCCCAAGTTCCTTCCTCCTTCCTTTCTTATACTTTCTTTTAATTTTTATAATGATATACTTTCAGTTTATTTTATAATCATAACATTAACCCTCCACTAAATAAATAATTCAATGAAAAGTAAGCAAACACAGCACTGAAAAAGAATACCTAGTGGGGGCCAGCCCTGTGGCAGAAGGGGTAAAGCCACCACCTGCAGTACGAATATCGCATATGGGCGCTAATTCAAGTCCCAGCTGCTCCAGTTCCAACCCAGCTCTCTGCTATGGCCTGGGGAAGCAGCAGAAGACAGCCAAAGTCCTTGGGCCCCTGCACCCACGTGGGAGACCAAGACGAAGCTCCTGGCTCCTGGCTTTGGATCGATGCAGCTTCTGCCATTGCAGCCAGCTAGGGAGTGAACCAACAGATGGAAGAAGGCCCTCCCTCTCTCTGCCTCTGCCTCTCTGTAACTCTGCCTTACAAATAAATGAAAAACTCGTTAAAAAAAAGCCTGAGTATACTGCTGTTTCCTTAGATGTGGCATTTCATTAATGAGGTTATCAATTTCTTCTCACCATAGACAAGAATAGGAAAAGTGAATTTACAAGTTTTCTCTAACATTTAACTATAACACTAGAGGCAAGTAGTGAACATTCAGTCTTTCCTTTGGTGTTAAATGTGTTTTGAATGTTATGATAGGACACAGTATCAGTGGTGGTCAGATATAGAAATCATAGGGAGAAAAAATACACATATGAAATAAACCCAGTATTTTAAGAAGGTAGAACTGTTACACTTTCTATTAACTTAAACTAAAAGAAAGAAAAAGTAACCACCCAAGTTGGTTATGCCTTTTTTAATAGAAATACAAAGCTGAGATTTTTCAGTCCTATCAGTGAGTGTCTTGTTTCAAACATCATCACTTTGATTTTATAAATCATACTTAAATTTTGTAAAATTAATTCCCCACAAAATTTTGAAAGTATGGAACTAAGTTTAAAGGTTTATGTTTACTGAAAATGGAGCACTCTTCATTTGTATCCTGGGCTTCTTCAAATGAAATATTATTGAACTGGTTAAATCTACCCTTTTGTCCCTTCAAATAGTGATGAAACATTTTAGGAGGGGATGTTATTTGCAGTACTTGCAAAGGGTACCAAATGACAGACACATGCACATTGTTTTCTTATTTAAATAGAGCTTTATTTGATACAGAAAATAATTTTATCAAAAGCCAAAGAAAAGAAAAATCAAGTCACACAATTTTATATACAGAGCTTCCAAGATTGCAGAATAGGAAAGGACAGATTGCCCTAGGCTAGGGAAAAATAGTTTAAAAAAAAACTGGAGATATTGCGTTCTCAGGGGAGAGTTGGAGGGTAAAACTGCAGTAAAGATCCTGTGGAAGGAGAAGAGACACTGTGGATCTGTGTGGAAGGTGTAGATGCACAGCAATGAGCATGGACATAGCACACTCTCCAGCAGCCCAGTGGAGAAAGCTCCAGCCATGGAGAGCAAGTTGAGCTCAGATTGCCATGGCGCATGCCACTGGTGATACAGCCAGAGGGAGGGCATAGAGGACTATACTGTCTTTGAGTCTGGCCCATAGCTCTTATGGGAACAGAGTGCTTGTTCACCTAAAGAAAGAAAGGGGCATATTTCTCACTTCCCATCACCCACAAAGGCTCCCAGCAACCAGGTGAGAGAAGGCAGGTGCCCGTTGGAATATAAGTATGTAGCAGCTGCTGAAGATCCTGAGTGTGTGCCCAGCAACTGGTGGGGATAGACGCTATCTTGTCAGTAGAGACACCAACAGTAGCTAGGATGCATGCACCCAGCAACAGACAGGGAGAATGAACCATTCCAAAATTAGTACCAGCTGCAGAGGCTCTCCAATGTGCACAACAAGCAGCAGAGAGAAGGCTCGATTGTGAAACGAGTAGGGCTACAGCTAGCAGCTATTCTGCATGCATGTGATCCAGGGATTTTACCAGAGGGAAAAATCTGTGCTTCCCATTGACAGAGTCTGGCTGGGAGGATTGACAGGAGGCTAGAAACCCACATGTGACTGTAAGGTGCTCTCAGCCTCTCAATATATGACAAGCTCTGTGGCTCCAACTGCCTAGGCAGAACGTCCAAGGCAACTGGCACTGGGAACATCTCACCATCTCAGTGGATGGGACAGGCTAGTGGGGTAGAGTGGATCCTCTGCATCCTGTGGCTATGGGAACCCTGTGTGCTGAGACTATGGGAACCCTGTGACTGCATGAGAGGGCAACAGGTGCAGCTGGGTCTCTTGGCAATCACTGTGAGAGATCCCTGATTGCCTGGGATAGGTTATTGCAAGAGCATTGTGCTCATACTGAGAATTGCACAGGACCTTTGTGCAGAATCATGGATGAGTAGGGCACCAACTGAGGGCTAACACCCAGGCATTGATTACAATGAAGGAGAGGAGGTGAGTGTGAGATTTTGCAAACAGACATGACCATACTCTCCCTTCTGTTAACAAGAAATCCATCACGCTCAACTTGGTGTGATGGAGTTATTTTTTTTTTTGACCGTGGCAAACACCTGCCAATGGCTGCTTTATTCCCTGCCCCGCCCGGCCACACACACACACACACACACACACACACACAGGCCCCAGGTCCAAGTGATGTCTCAGCTGGGCGCTTGGGCCTCGCTGGAGTTGAGCCGCCGCAGCTGGTTGAGGCTGGCCAGGCAGAGTCTAAGCAGCGTCTCCTCCTGCATGCGCAGCGTGTGTGGCAGACCACGCAAGAATTCACTCTGCAGCACACTCAAGTAGAAGGCGAGGACAGCAAGTGCCAGGCAGGTGAGGACCAACAGCGCCAACGCGGCAGGAACCACCCCCACAGCCGCACACAGGGCCGCAGGCAGCCTCCACTGTCCAGGTCACTGATGGACTCTGCTCGGTGCAGGCGCACCTCTTGTACGTGGTTGGGGGCCAGGGGTCCCTGCTCCTCTGGCTTGACACTGATGCCACAGTGTCTGGCCCCAACCAGTCATCTTCCCAGGCTCTGTCTGCCCCCTCTCTGCCCCTCATCTCCTGCCTGGTCCCCAGCGTGGCAGGTTTGGCCTGGTCACCAGTGTGCTGTACTGTGCAGCCCGTGCTCTGCTCACCTAAGAGGTGTGTGTGCACCTGTTGTGGCCCTTCCTCCGCGCAGTCTGGGCAGGGGCATGCCTTTTTTTTCACATTTTAAGCATTTATTTAATGAGAATGTTGCGTAGGAAAGTGAGAGCTTTATTTAGGAGAGAGAGAGGTGAATAGGGGTTCATACCGAGCACCAGGAACCAGCCACGTGGAGTATCCAGGCTATCACCCTGGATACTCACCCAACCCTGGAGAACTGACCAGAGTTTTCTGGCCTCGCTCACCAACACCTCAGGTTATCCAGACAGAGCAGACTTTCCTCTAAGCCATAGAGGAATAATTCAAAGATAGAAGCCATCAGAAGAAAAGAAAACAAGCATCTCCTGGCTCCTGGCTCCTGGCTCCTGGCTTCAGACTGGCCCAGCGTTGGCCATGGCTGCCATTTGGGGGAGTGAACCAATGAAGGGGAGATGTTTCTCTCTGTCTCTCCTCCTCTCTCTCTAACCCTACCCCTCAAATAAATAATCTTTTTTTTTTTAAAAAAAGGAAGGTCCAAATCATTACTTATCAGTACTAATCTTGAATATAAATTGCCTAAATTCTCCAATTAAAAGATACGGACTGCCTCACTGGATAAAAAATACGATACATCTATTTGCTGCCTATAAGAAGCACACCTCACCAACAAAGATACATGCAAACTAAAAGTGAAAGGATGGAAAAAGATATTTTGTGCTAATGAAAAGCAAAAACTGAGCAGCTGTAGCCATCCTAACATTAGACAAAATAGACTTTAAAACAAAAATTGTTAAAGAGAACAAGACACTGTGTAAGATCAAGAGATTAATTCAAAAGGAAGATGGGACTTTTATAAATATATTTACACCTAATGCCAGGGCACTTGATTATTTAAAAGAAATGTTAATGGATCTAAAGAGAGATATAAACTTCAATACAATAGTAATGGGGGACGTCAACATCCCGTTTTCACCAATGGACAGATCAACCTCACAAAAAATAAATAAACCACAGAGCTAATCATCATATGGACCAATTGGAACCAATTGATATCTACTGAAGTTTTCATCCCAAAGTTGGAGAAGACACAGTCTTCTCATCAGTGCATGGGACTTTCGCTAGAACAGACCGTATATGAGCACATACAGCAAGTCTGAGAAAATTCAAAAAAATCAAAACCTTTCCATTCATCTCCCCTGACCAATGGAATGATGCTGAAAATTAACAACTCAAGCTCTGGGTCAGTGGGTCTCTATGATCAGTGGGTAATAGAAGAAATCAAAAAAGAAATAAAAGAATTTCTATAAATGAGTGAAGATTACAAAAAAAAAACCTTATGAGATATGGCAAAAGCAGTGTTAAAAAGGAAATTTATAGTAATTGGTACCTACATTAAGAAATTGGAATGAGATACCATTGCTTCTCAAGGACCTAGAAAACCAACAAGAAACCATACTCATAATCAGTAGGAGGAAATAATTAATTAAAATTACAGAGGAATTAAGCAAAATTGAAACTCAAGAACAATACAAAAGATCAGTGAATGAAGACCTATATTTTTTTGAAAAAATAAACAAAATTTTTCCATTTAACGAAAAAAAGAGGGAGCAAACTCAGAACAATAAGCACAGAAATGTAATAACACATACCATAGAAATGAAAAGAGTCAGCAGGAATTACTACACACAGCTGGATGCCAACAAACTGGCAACCCTGAAAGACATTGATAGATTCCTTAACACATTAAATCTCCTCAAATTGAGTGATGTAAATAGAAAACCTAAACAGACCAATAGTCAAGACAGAGATTGAATCAGTAATAAAGACATTCCCAACAAAGAAAAAAGCCCAGGAGCAGATGGCTTCACTGCTGAATTCTACCAGACATTTAAAGAATAACTAATTGCGATTTTTTTCAAGCCATTCAAAACTATTGGAATACAGGGAATCCACTCAAACTCCTTATATGGAATGAGCAGCACCTTATTTCCTAAACCTGACAAAGAAGCAACAGAGAAAGAACTACAGATCAATTTCCCTGATGAATATAGATGCAGCAATCCTCAATAACAACAATAACAGCAAAAAATACTAGCAGATGACCCAGAAGCACAGGCTATCAAAGTCAAAATTGGCAAATGGGATTGCATCAAGTTGAGAAGCTTCTGCAATGCAAAAGAAACAGAAAACTGAAGAGGCAACCAACAGTATGGGAGAAAATATTTGAAAACTATGCACCTGATAAAGGATTAATATCCAGAATCTATAAAGAGCTCAAGAACCCCAACCAAAACAAAACAAACAATCCAGTTACGAAATGGTCAAAGAACTTGAACAGGCATTTTTAATGAGAAGAAATTCAAATAGTCAACAAACACATAAAAAAAAGGCTCAGGACCACTTGCCATCAGGGAAATGCAAATCAAAGCTATAATGAGCTTTCACCCTACTGCAGTTAGAATGGCTGTTATACAGAAATCAACAAACATTAAATGCTGGTGAGGATATGGGAGAAAAGATTCTTTAATCCACTGTTAGTGGGAGTGTAAACTGGTGCAGCCACTTTAGAAGACAATATGATAATACCTCAGAAATCTGAATATAGAACTACTATATAGTCCAGCCATCCACTCTTGGGAGTTTACCCAATTGAAAATCAGCATATGAAAGAGTGAGCTGTACCTCCATGTTTATCACAGCTCAATTCACAATAGCTAAGATAGGAATCAATGCATATGTCAATCAGCTGAAGACTGGGTAAAAAAATCATGGTCTATATACACTATGGAATAACATAATGCAGTAACAAATGAAATCCCATCATTGGAACGAAATGGATACAACTGGAAACCATTACATTTAGTGAAATAAGCCAGTCCCCAAAAGGCAAATACCATAGATTTTTCCTAGATGGGTGGTTATGAGTAACATATCTAAAGGGTAATCTGTAGGAGTGAAATTGACATTTTGAGATTTGATGTTTGTTTAACTGTCTTAACTGTTGAGGAATAACATTTTTTTCTTTATACTATTTGTTGGACTCATTACTTAGTGTAGGGTTAATCTTATGAGTAAAAAGTTAACTGAAATAAATCTTTGTAAAAATTATGTGAGGGAGCAGGAGAGAGAAGAGGAATAAGTGTGGGAATGTGAGTATCAAGGACTATGGGTGGGAAGTGGGAAGTTCCTGAATCTGTATATAGTTAATATATGAAATTTGAATACTTTAAATAACATTTTAGAAATAAATAAAAATAAAATAAATTATAATCTTAAAAATTTTTATATAAATAGAACTTGTTGAGTGAAAAACAAATCTTCTTACTCTTAGAGCCACCATGTGGATATTCAGATGTTCATACTACAAGTCAGGGCTTTATCAATTGTGAATGTAAAAATAAGCAAAATAGCCAAAAAGAAGGATTTATACTTAATTTCTCAAAAACAAAACATTGAATGGAAATTCCAAAAGAGTGAAATAATGAAAATAATTATAGTTTTTTTAGAAATTACTTAAATTGTACCTTAAGAGTAGTTCCCTTGTTTTCTTTAAGGGTTTATATCCTAATATCCTTCTCGTAAAAAGACATTGCACAGTTAGTTTTCTTTTTTTTCTATCTTTTTTTTTGACAGAGTGGACAGTGAGAGAGAGAGAGAGAAAGGACTTCCTTTGCCATTGGTTCACCTTCCAATGGCCACCGCGGCCGGCGCACCACACTGATCCGAAGGCAGGACCCAGGTGCTTCTCCTGGTATCCAAAGGGGTGCAGGGCACAAGCACTTGGGCCATCCTCCACTGCACTCCTGGGCCACAGCAGAGAGCTGGCCTGGAAGAGGGGCAACCAGGGCAGAATCCAGCGCCCAGACCGGGACTAGAACCCGTTGTGCCGGCACCGCAAGGCAGAGGATTAGCCTGTTGAGCCACAGCACCGGCCAGCAGGTGTTTCAAGTGTTTTCTTTGAGAAGCTGTATGACCTCACCTAAATTGCTAAGGTTTTTGAGCTTCAATAGCTTGACCATGCAATAAACATTGACACCCTAGTATGCGCTCATTGTACAAAGGTAAATACAACATCTCTCCCAAAAGAAGTCCGTGCATGGAGTTACAACTGCAAAGTGATTGTGCTTGACAGTCTACATGGAATCACAGGTATTTGAAAGATACAGACACCTGCCCAGTGGAGAATGTAAAGACAAGAATAGAGACATACTGTTGCACTTGAATAATTACAAGCAATAGATAAGAATTGTCCTGCACAATAGAATAATATCAATCTCGTGTTCCTTTAAGAGCAGGGACGGGGAACCTTCTTCTTCAAAGGGCCATTTGGCATATTTAGATTTAAAACATATTTACTTATGCTATAATTTTTTATTTATTTATAACATCATGCATGGGCCATACAAAACTGTTCACTTATAATTTTGCCTGCTATAACTTTATTGACTTTTGCATCCCACCCACAGCTGCTTGGCAAGGCCAGATGAAATGATTCTGTGGGCCTTATCTAGTCCATGGGCTAGACTTTGCCACCCCTGATAGTTGATCATTTACAGAATGATCATTATTTCTGTAAAGAAATAAATTTCATAATGACAATTAAAACTAAAAGGTACATGTCTTCCTTAATTATATTTTTAATTAGGCAAATCGTAGGAAGATAAATTGTGTAAAAGTGAAGGAAAAAAAAAACCTAGAGTATAAAGAATTTGGAAAAAAACCAAAGAGGTCTCTAATTATTCTGAGTAAGAAATCGGAAATGAAACCAACCACCAAAAGTTTGTAATTAAGTGCATTGACTCTCTCTTGCTATAGCTACATACACAGGCAATATAATTTTTAATTAAAATTTTGTCCTACTCAGTGTTTTTCTCAAGGCAATTTTAACATATTTGTTTCTCAAGCTGTAGATTAAGGGATTCATCATGGGAACAACAATGGTATAAAAAACAGAAGAGATCTTTCCCTTGTTCTTTGATCCAGGAGAAGATGGATTGAGATACATAAATGCTCCTGATCCAAAGAAAAAAGAAACAGCAATTATGTGGGAACTACAGGTGCTGAAGTCTTTGGATCTGCCCTCAGTGGAGGTTATTTTGAGAATGCTAGAGAGAATAAAACCATATGAGATGAAAATGGTGAGACTGGGGACAATGATGTTCATGCCTCCTACAATGAAAACCACCAGCTCATTGACTTGTGAGCTAGTGCAGGAGAGATGGAGCAAAGGGAGAATATCACAGAAATAGTGGTTGATGGTGTTTACATCACAGAAAAAAAGCAAAAAAAGGAAAAAAAGCAAAAAAAGTGCAACTGGGACATGCACCCCATGTAAGAGATCATATTCTTCTTTGATATGAAGTTCATTAACAATTTCGGTGTAAACACAGAAGAATAGCAGAGGTCTATGAAAGACAAGTTAAAGAGGAAAAAGTACATGGGAGTGTGCAGTTGTGAATTCAA
Organism: Sylvilagus floridanus; assembly: GCA_949820135.1. Taxonomy (NCBI): domain Eukaryota; kingdom Metazoa; phylum Chordata; class Mammalia; order Lagomorpha; family Leporidae; genus Sylvilagus; species Sylvilagus floridanus. Next base: position 15,586,329 of record OX463224.1, on the reverse strand, counting down.
CCCAATTAAAATCATCAAGCCCAAATTTCCCACCACAGTGAGCAGATACATGACTAGAAACAGGAAGAAGAGGGGGAGTTGGAGATCTGGCCGGTCTGTTAACCCCACCAAGATGAATTCAGTCACAATAGAGACATTTCCAGAAGCCATTCTTCCCTCGGGGAACCTGTGGACACAGGGAAGAAAAGATAATGTTGTAGGACAACTCAGCTCTTCCCACAATATTTGTCCCACAACATATGGTATTGTTGGGATTTCTGTGACTTAGCCCAACCTCAGCTCACAGGATCCACCTTTAGTACTACCCTGATACTGAGTGGCACTGTCTCCCTCTTAACAAGATAAGTATTGTGAAGTACATAACCAAGTTACCATTAGATGCCAGTGCTACCTTATGAAAACATGACAATTGAAAGCCAAGGAAAAAAGAGAAGAAAAGTGGACCAGGTTAGTATTGTCGTTCTATTTTCTTGACATTTCTTCCTTTACTTGCTCCCTCCTCTCACCAATAAAATTGGAGGCAGAGGCATTAGCAATCTGGTCCTGGTCTCAAATCCTGATTAGCCTCTCGTGGGGTGGAAACCAAGACCACTGTTTCTGAAACAAAGAGCAAGCATCTACAAGAGGTTAAGTTAATTCCCAATGTCACAAAAAATGTCCTACAACTGGAAGAGTAAGTGTTTTATCCATGAATGGGAGACTACTGCCAGATACTGCATTCCTGAGCACCCTGGTGTCTCTGCTCATATGGACTGCCTTCTTGAACAGATTCTGATACCAGTTTCCCTGAGTCATAAACTGCACGAAATGAAAAATAAGAGGGAACAGCTTAGATCCCCAGACTTCAGTCTCAAAGCTAATGAGACAACAATATTCACAGAATCCAGGAACTCACCCTGCTTAGGCCAGGAATCCTTGGTATTTTCTTATTGCTTGTATACTGCTATTGTCCTGAATGGAAAACTTTAGGTTTTGAGGATTTGTTTTCTTTGACTCCAACATGCATCCCAGATTATATTTCCAATATGCGCTGGAAATATTTATGAAATATGGATAGTAAATTTTGATTATGACTCTGAATCCTTTCACGCATTAGAGAAAAATAAATTATTTCTCATTTTCACATTTGTCATTTGATAAGACACAGAAGACTTGATATGAGTTTAATGATAAAATGCACTTGATTATAAACTAGGGAGATGGCTCAATCTCTTCTGTAAGGAGAAGATTCAAAGTCTAACAGAGAAATGGGAGGGAGTATTTATAGTCTAGATCATAATCTGTCTTTAATTTCTTAGAGACTCACAATGCTTTCTCAGACTTTTCCCTTCACCCTAGGGATTGTGCATCCCTCATGGTAGAGCCAATAATAAGTTTTCATCTCTGTTCTGCTGAAATGGAAAGTCCTAGATCTCCTTCCCACCATAAACAAAGTAGTTCATCCATTCCTAGACAGATTTCATTTTTGAGTATTCCAAACTACTTTTGATGTTCCTGCACCATAGTCTGGAATTAAACCAGCCACACTGAGTCTGGCAGAAAACTTATTCACTCTCTTGCTGTTTTCACTACTTTAATGTAGCACCATAGAACTGGGGAGAGAGGATGCTTCTCCTTTGAAATGTACCATACATCCTACTCCCCACCTTTTGCAGAGATGATCCAGAAGACTGGCTTCTATCCAACCTGTTTAATCACACTGGCAGAACATAGGAAATGGTATATTCTGATCACCAGGGGCCGTTGGGAACAGAGAGGGCAGTTTTCACTGCAATCAGTACAGTCGGCTCCCTAACCTCAGGACAAAGGCAGAAGCTGTAACATCCCTACCACTCTTTTTGCCCCTGAATAGGGAAAGAGGGGCATTAAATTTCCAGTGCTCACCTTTTGGGGAGTATACTAGAAAAGGCAACTGACCACTATCTAGGTTATCTTGGAATGTGACAATTGACAGTATACCCTAGCTTCCTGGGACCAGTGGGGACACAGATTGTGCTTTTGTGTTTTTTTATTTTTTTTAAGTTTCTTTTGTGGATACAGTATATTCCTACCTCTGTTTCTTTTTCTTTATTTTACTTATTTTAGTTTTAATAGATTTTTTTTAGTTTTTAACAGATTCGGTGTAGTACACAGATACAATTCTAAGAATACAATATCCCTTTCTTCCCCTTCTTTTTTTAAGATTTATTTATTTATTTATTTTAAAGACTAAGTTACAGAATGGCAGTGGTAAAGAGAGAGAGACAGAGACCTTCCATCCACTGGTTCACTCCCCAAATGTCCACAATGGCCAGAGCTGGGCCAATCCAGAGCCAGGAGCCAGTAGCTTCTTCTTTGTCTCCCATTGTGGATGCAGGGGCCCAAAGACTTGGGTCATCTTTTGCTGGTTTCCCAGACCAAAACACAGAACTGGATCTGAAGAGGAGCAGTTGGGACTCCAACTGGTACCCATATTGGATGCTGGCTCTGCAGGAGTTGGCTTTACCTGCTATGCCACAGCACTGGCCCCCATTTCACTACTTTCTTCCTCCTGTATCCCTCCCTGTCCCTTTATTTCATTATTACATTATTTCTTCTTGTTTGTTAGTTTTTGAAATGGCATATTTTTCATTGACATTATAGTTGAGGGGTTCACACTCCACCAAATAAACTAGTAAAAAGAAAAAAAATCCCCTATTTTAGCAGAAAAATATGCAAGGGTTATAAAAAAAAAATTGAGTGGAATGATGGCCATTTCACCCACATGCAGCACATTTTAAAGAAATTACAGATCATTGAAACTATAGCAATGTAACATTCTTAACCAATGGTTTCACAATGGTATAGAACAAATATTGGAGGCGGAGCCAAGATGGCATAATAGTGAGGACGCGCACTAGTAGTCCGCAAAAAAATAGTTTAATAAAAACAGAGTTACTGTAGCCTCAGGAAAAATCTCACAGAAAAAAATGCAGTGGAAATTCTTCCGGACCCAGTGAATGAGACACAGAGGACCTAGGGGAAAGTAAGTTTGCGAATGGCAAATCGTGCCATAGTGGCACGGGAGCTGCCGGGAGGGACGGGAACCGGATGGAACACAGTCGCCATTGGAACTGAGCGCTTAAACGGGAGCCGATACAGGGATCCCGAGACACTGGCGTGGGGAAGCAGACCCCCACGGGGGAAACAGCACAGTTGAGGTGAGCCCGCACGGACACTAGCCCCTCTCGCCGCCCACCTTGCGAAGTCGAATTTGATTAAACGCAGTGGGACAACGCGCGCCCGCCCGTCACTGAGGCAGACGGAACCAAAAACCCGAGGCTGTAGAAACCTGAAGGGGATCCAAAAACTGGGAACACACCGCGCACACAAACTCCGTTACCTTGACAACCCAGAGAAAGAGTGTGGGGGAAAAAAAATGCCAAACATAAACAGATTCCGAGGGAGCAAGATCAAGGAAGATGCTATGATGACCCCAAACGGAAAAGACACCCCAAGTCAGGATTATGAAGATAATGAGATAGAAGAAATGCAAGAAGCAGATCTCAAAAAATTGATAAGAACATTAAGAAGTTCTCAAAAACAAATTCTTGAACTACAGAAATCTTTAATGGATAAGATAGAAAATCTCTCTCGCGAGAATGAAATACTACGGAGAAATCAAAACGAAATGAAACAACTAGTAGAACAAGAAGCTACGATAGTGACAAAAAATCTTAATGAATTGAAGAATTCAATAGATCAAGTGACAAGCAATCTTGAGGGCCTTAAAACCAGAATGGGTGAAGCAGAAGAGAGAATATCGGACCTAGAAGACAGTGAACAGGAGAGGAAACAGGCAAACCAAAGACAAGAAGAGGAAATTAGAAAACTAAAAGGATACTATTAAAAAACCCAACATTCAGGTTCTAGGTGTTCCTGAAGGTATGGAGAGGGAGAAAGGATTAGAAGGCCTTTTTAGGGAGATACTAGCAGAAAATTTTCCAGGCTTGGAGAAAGACAGAGAAATCCTAATCCAGGAAGCTCATAGAACCCCTAATAAACATGACCAAAAGAGATCCTCTGCACGACATATTGTAATTAAACTCACCACAGTGAAGCAAAAAGGAAAGATCCTAAAATGTGCAAAGGAGAAAAGTCAGATTACTCTCAGATCTCCAATTAGACTCACAGCTGACTTCTCAACAGAAACCCTACAAGCTAGAAGGGAATGGCGAGACATAGCCCAGGTACTTAGAGAGAAAAACTGCCAGCCCAGAATATTATACCCTGCAAAGCTCTCATTTGTGAATGAAGGTGAAATAAAGACCTTTCATAACAAACAAAAATTGAAAAAATTTGTTGCCACTCGTCCAGCCCTACAAAAGATACTTAAAGATGTGTTACACACAGAAACACAGAAATACGGCCATCAACATGAAAGAAGGTAAACGAAGGGAACCTCACGGCAAAAGATCACAGGGAATTCAAAGCATACATTAGAAAATATCTTTGGCAAATGGCAGGGCAAACTTACCACTTATCAATAGTCACATTGAATGTTAAAGGTCTAAACTGTCCTGTTAAAAGACAGAGATTGGCTGATTGGGTTAAGGAACAAAAACCATCTATTTGCTGCCTACAAGAAACACATCTTTCCAACGAAGATCCATACAGACTGAAAAAAAAAGGATGGAACAAGATATACCATGCCAACAGAAATGAAAAAAGAGCGGGTGTAACCATCTTAATATCGGACTACATAAACTTTAACACAAAAACTGTTAAGAGAGACAAAGAGGGGCACTATATAATGATTAAGGTATCAATACTATAGGAAGATATAACAATTCTCAATGTATATGCACCTAATTACAGGCCACAGGTTTATTTAAAAAATTTGTTAAGAAACCTAAAGGGAGACTTAGACCCCAACACAATAGTACTGGGGGACTTCCATACTCCACTCACAGATATTGACAGATCGACAGGACAGAAGATCAACAAGGAGACAGTAGATTTAAACAACACTATAGCCCAAATGGATCTAACAGATATCTACAGAACTTTTCATCCTACACATAAAGCATTCACATTCTTCTCAGCAGTACATGGAACCTACTCTAGGATTGATCACATATTAGGCCATAAAGCAAGTCTCAGCAAATTCAAAAGAATTAGAATCATACGATGCAGCTTCTCAGACCATAAGGGATTGAAGTTGGAAATTAGCAACTCAGGAATCCCTAGAGCATATGCAAACACATGGAGATTGAACAACATGCTCCTGAATGAACAATGGGTCACTGAAGAAATCAAAAGAGAAATCAAAAATTTTCTGGAAGTAAATGAGGATAACAGCACAACATACCAAAACTTATGGGATACAGCAAAAGCAGTGTTAAGAGGAAAGTTTATATCAATAGGTGCCTACATCAAGAAACTGGAAAGGCACCAAATAGATGAGCTTTCAATGCATCTCAAGGATCTAGAAAATTTGCAGCAAACTAGACCCAAATCTAGTAGATAAAGAGAAATAATCAAAATCAGAGAAGAAATCAACAGGATTGAATCCAAAAAAACATTACAAAAAATCAGCCAATCGAGGAGCTGGTTTTTCGAAAAAATAAACAAGATTGACACCCCATTGGCCCAACTAACTAAAAAAAGAAGAGAAAAGACCCAAATCAGTAAAATCAGAGATGAAAAAGGAAATATAACAACAGACACCACAGAAATCAAAAGAATCATCAGAAATTACTACAAGGACTTGTATGCCAGTAAACAGGGAAACCTATCAGAAATGGATAGATTCCTGGACACATGCAACCTACCTAAATTGAACCAGGAAGACATAGAAAACCTAAATAGACACATAAGTGAGTCAGAAATTGAATCAGTAATAAAGGCCCTCCCCACAAAGAAAAGCCCAGGACCAGATGGATTCACTGCTGAATTCTACCAGACATTTAAAGAAGAACTAACCCCAATTCTTCTCAAACTATTCAGAACAATCGAAAAAGAGGGAATTCTCCCAAATTCTTTCTATGAAGCCAGCATCACCTTAATTCCTAAGCCAGAAAAAGATGCAGCATTGAAAGAGAATTACAGACCAATATCCCTCATGAACATAGATGCAAAAATCCTCAACAAAATTCTGGCCAATAGACTGCAACAACACATCAGAAAGATCATCCACCCAGACCAAGTGGGATTCATCCCTGGTATGCAGGGATGGTTCAATATTCGCAAAACAATCAACGTGATACACCACATTAACAGACTGCAGAAGAAAAACCATATGATTATCTCACTAGACGCAGAGAAAGCATTCGAAAAATTCAACACCCTTTCATGATGAAAACCCTAAGCAAACTGGGTATAGAAGGCACATTCCTCAATACAATCAAAGCAATTTATGAAAAAACAACGGGCAACATCCTATTGAATGGGGAAAAGTTGGAAGCATTTCCACTGAGATCTGGTACCAGACAGGGATGCCCACTCTCACCACTACTATTCAATATAGTGCTGGAAGTCTTAGCCAGAGCTATTAGGCAAGAAAAAGAAATTAAAGGGATACAAGTTGGGAAGGAAGAACTCAAACTATCCCTCTTTGCAGACGACATGATTCTTTATTTAGGGGACCCAAAGAACTCTACTAAGAGACTATTGGAACTCATAGAAGAGTTTGGCAAAGTAGCAGGATATAAAATCAATGCACAAAAATCAACAGCCTTTGTATACACAGACAATGCCACGGCTGAGGAAGAACTGCTAAGATCAATCCCATTCACAATAGCTACAAAAACAATCAAATACCTTGGAATAAATTTAACTAAGGACATTAAAGATCTCTACAATGAAAATTACAAAACCTTAAAGAAAGAAATAGAAGAAGATACCAAAAAATGGAGAAATCTCCCATGCTCATGGATTGGAAGAATCAATATCATCAAAATGTCCATTCTCCCAAAAGCAATTTACAGATTCAACGCAATACCAATCAAGATACCGAGGACATTCTTCTCAGATCTGGAAAAAATAATGCTGAAATTCATATGGAGACACAGGAGACCTCGAATAGCTAAAGCAATCTTGTACAACAAAAACAAAGCCGGAGGCATCACAATACCAGATTTCAAGACATACTACAGGGCAGTTGTTATCAAAATAGCATGGTACTGGTACAGAAACAGATGGATAGACCAATGCAACAGAATAGAAACTCCAGAAATCAATCCAAACACCTACAGCCAACTTATATTTGATCAACGATCCAAAACCAGTCCCTGGGGTAAGGTCAGTCTGTTTAATAAATGGTGCTGGGAAAACTGGATTTCCACGAGCAGAACCATGAAGCAAGACCCCTACCTTTCACCTTACACAAAAATTCATTCAACATGGATTAAAAATTTAAACCTACGACCCGACACCATCAAATTACTAGAGAGCATAGGAGAAACCCTGCAAGACATAGGTACTGGCAAAGACTTCTTGGAAAAGACCCCAGAAGCACAGGCAATGAAAACCAAAATTAACTACTGGGATTGCATCAAATTGAAAAGTTTCTGTACTGCAAAAGAAACAGTCAGGAAAGTGAATAGGAAACCGACAGAATGGGAAAATATATTTGCAAACTATGCAACAGATAAAGGGTTGATAACCAGAATCTACAAAGAAATTAAGAAACTCCACAACATCAAAACAAACAACCCACTTAAGAGATGGGCCAAGGACCTCAATAGACATTTTTCAAAAGAGGAAATCCAAATGGCCAACAGACACATGAAAAAATGTTCAAGATCCCTAGCAATCAGGGAAATGCAAATCAAAACCACAATGAGGTTTCACCTCACCCCGGTGAGAATGGCTCACATTCAGAAATCCACCAACAATAGATGCTGGAGAGGATGTGGGGAAAAAGGGACACTAATCCACTGTTGGTGGGAATGCAAACTGGTGAAGCCACTATGGAAGTCAGTCTGGAGATTCCTCAGAAACCTGAATATAACCCTACCATTCAACCCAGCCATCCCACTCCTTGGAATTTACTCAAAGGAAATTAAATGGGCAAACAAAAAAGCCGTCTGCACAGTAATGTTTATTGCGGCTCAATTCACAATAGCTAAGACTTGGAACCAACCCAAATGCCCATCAACAGTAGACTGGATTAGGAAATTATGGGACATGTACTCTACAGAATAATATACAGCAGTCAAAAACAATGAAATCCGGTCACTTGCAACAAAATGGAGGAATCTGGAAAACATCATGCTGAGTGAATTAAGTCAGTCCCAAAGAGACAAATATCATTTGTTTCCCTTGATTGGCGATGACTGGCTGAGCGCCAGGGTGGAAACCTGTAGAAGTGAAATGGACACTATGAGAAACAGTGACTCGATCAGCTCTTGTGCTGACTATTGTTGTACAATGTAATACTTTATCCATGGTAGTATTTTTTTTTATCCTAGTACTAGTGGTTGAACTCTGTAATTAACACACAATTATTCTTAGGTGTTTAAATTTTAACTGAAAAGTGATCTCTGTGAAATATAAGCGTGGGAATAAGAGAGGGAGGAGATGTAAAATTTGGGACATGCTCAATCAGAACGGCCCCAAATGATGGAGTTAGAATTGTGCCAGGGGATTCCAATACAATCCCATCAAGGTGGCATGTACCAAGGCCATCTCATTAGTCCAAGTGATCAATTTCAGCTCACAATTGATCACACTGATAGGTCTAAGAGTCAAAGGGATCGCACAAGCAAGACTAGTGTCTGCTAATACTAACTGATAGAATGAAAAAGGGAGAGAATGATCCAACATGGGAAGCAGGATACACAGCAGACTCATAGAATGGCAGATGTCCTAAATAGCACTCTGGCCTCAGAATCAGCCCTTAAGGCATTCGGATCTGGCTGAAGAGCCCATGAGAATAGTTTAGGCATGGAAAGCCAAGACATTCTGGAAAAAACAGAAGACCTAAATGAAAGATCTCTGCGAGTGAGATCCCAGTGGAAAGAACGGGGCCATCAAAGAAGGAGGTACCTTTCTCTGAAGGGAGGAGAGAACTTCCACTTTGACTATGACCCTGTCGGAATAAGATCGAAGTCCACGAAACCTAAAGGCTTCCATAGCCTCGGCAACTCATGACTAGAGCCTAGGGAGTTTACTGACGCCATAAACAAGAGTGTCAAATTGTTAAATCCACATCAGGAGTCACTGTGTACTTACGTCTCATGAGGGATCTGTCCTTAATGTGTTATCCAATGTGAAATAATGCTATTACTAGTACTGAAACAGTATTTTTACACTTTGTGTTTCTGAGTGGGTGCAAACTGATGAAATCTTTACATAGTATATATTGAATCGATCTTCTTTATATAAAGATAATTGCAAATGATTAAAAAATCTTGGTGTTAAACTGGAAATTGCATAGACAATTAATCAATTTTTTAAAAAAAATCATGTAGGATCTCTGTCCTTAATGTGCTATACATTGTGAATTAATACTATAACTAGTACTCCAACAGTATTATCATTTTGTGTCTCTATCCGAGGGCAAACCGTTGAAATCTTTATGTAATATGTACTAAATTGATCTTCTGCGTATAAAGAGAATTGAAAATGAATCTTTATGTGAACAGAAGGGGAGAGGGAGCGGGAAAGGGGAGGGTAGGGGGAGGGAGAGAAGTTGTGGGGGGGGAGCCATTGTAATCCATAAGCTGTACTTTGGAAATTTATATTCTTTAAATAAAAGCTTTATATATATAAAAATAAATAAATAAAAAAAAGAACAAAGATTGACAACATTACGTTTGCAGGAATACTGATGCACAAACGCATTTCTTTTTTGATTTTTTTTATCTTTCTAATTTTAACTCCCATGTATAAGGAACAATATGTAGTATTTGTCTTTCTGTGTCCCACTTATTTCACTCAACATGATGTCCTCCAGTTGTATGCATTTTGTAAACTGGAATTTAATGCATTTATAGTTGAATAATATTCCATTGTGTATACATATTTTCTTTATCCATTCATCTGATATGAGGGATTTGGGTCCATATGTTGGCTTTGTGAACAGAGCTGCCATAGCTGCGATGGTGCAGGCATCTCTTTGATACAACCTGTTCACGTCTTTTGGGTATATAACCAAAGTTAAAATTTCTGCAACATATGGCATATTTAGTTTCACACTTGATCTCAGCCAAAAGGCTGAGAAGCGATGGCATATTTAGTCTCTTAGAAATCACCATACTGTTTTCCACAGTGGCTACACTAATTTAGCTTCCCTCAAATATTATGTTTGAGTGTTCCCATTTCTCCACATCATCACCAGCATTTGGTACTCTGTGTATTGGATTTTAGTCACTCTGACGGGAGTGAGATGGTTTCTCATTGTGGTTTAGATTTTCATTTCCCTGATGGCTACTGATAGTTGAAGATTTTTTTCATATATTTGTTAGCCATTTGTATTATTTCTTTTGAGAACTGTCTATTGAAGTCCTTTGCCCAATTTTTAACTGTATTCATTGTTACCATTGTTGTTGGGTTTTTAAACTTGCTGATATATTCAAGATATCGATCCTTTGTGGGGTAGGTAGCTCACAAGTATTTCCCCATTTCTCTTCACTCTATTAATCATTTAGAGTTAATGTCAACCCTTGTAAAGCCTTATCAAAAAGTTAACAGAAAAGGGAATATATCCAAACTCATTTTATGAGGTCAGCTTACCTTGAAACAACAGAAAAAAGTATCACAGAAAAATCTGTTCTCTTATTTTTATTGGTCAGTCTGACTAAAGGTTTTTCAATTTTGTTTATTTTTATTTTTTAAAAAATATTTATTTATTTATTTGAAAATCAGAGCTACACAGAGAGAGGAGAGTCAGAGAGAGAGAGAGAGAAAAAAAAAGAGAGAGAGAGAGAGAGGTCTTCCATCTGATGGTTCACTTCCCAGTTGGCTGCAATGGCCGGGTCTGCGCCAGTCTGAAGCCAGGAGCCAGGAGCTTCCTCCAAGTCTCCCACATGGGTGCAGGGGCCCAAGGACTTGGGCCATCTTCTACTGCTTTCCAGGCCATAGCAGAGAGCTGGATTGGAAGTGGAGCAGCCGGGTCTTGAACTGGCACCCATATGGGATGCTGGCGCTTCAGGCCAGGGCGTTAACTCACTGCGCCAGAATGCCAGCCCCAATTTGGTTTATTTTTCAAAAAATGAATTTGTAAATTGTGTTTACTTTTCCTCTTAACTTCATATTCTATTTTTATCTCTTCTCAAATCTTTATTTTATTACTTCTGCTAACTTTGAATTTAACTTAATTTGTTCTTTTTCTTAAAGTGTGAGTTTATAATGCTTATTGGAGATCTTTGTTACTTCTTTTTTTTTTTTTTTTTGGACAGGCGTGGTTAGACAGTGAGAGAGAGACAGATAGAGAGAAAGGTCTTCCTTTTCCATTGGTTCACCCCACAAATGGCCACTATGGCCAGCACACTGCACCGGTCCAAAGCCAGCTTCCTCCTGGTCTCCCATTTGGGTGCAGGGCCCAGGGACTTGGGCCATCCTCCACTGCCTTCCCAGGGCCACAGCAGAGAGCTGGACTGGAAGAGGAGCAACTGGGACAGAATCTGGTGCCCCAACCAGGACTAGAACCCAAGGTGCCGGCACCACAGGCATTAGGATGATTAGCCTAGTGAGCCGCAGCGCTGGCCAATCTTTATTACTTCTCAACACATGTTTATTGCTATAAACTTCCCACACAGTACTGCATTTTCTGTATCCCTTACTGTTAGCTATATCGTTATTGCATTTTCATTTCTCTAGAAATATTTTTAAATCTCCTTTTATTTCCTCTTTGGCCCATGGTTTGTTCAAGTGTGTGTGGCTTGTGTGACATATTTCTGAATTTTTCCCATCATCATGCTCTTATTGACCTGTAGCTTTTGAAAAACATTTTGAGTGTCTTAAATTTGCAAAGACCTGAATTATGACCTAACACATGTGGTAATTAAATGCATGAATCTGTGCCTAACATAATTAAGTATTGAGGAAAAGCAAATTAAAATCATATGAGATACTACTTTAGGCCTATTATAAAGATTAAAATTATCTCTGCATCTCTAAATTTCCTAGTTCTTTTCACTATGAGTAATAAAAAATAGTATCTGAAAAAGTTTAAGGAAAAACCTTACCAAGTCAGTAGAGAAGACTGTGGAAATGAAACTAATTTAATATGGAATGAGAGCTGTATCCACTGTACCGCACAATTAAACTAACCATAATGACATATATACTGGAATGCAAATCAAGATAACATCCATTCTCCAATAGACATTGGAGTAGATTCCTCTTTAGATGTGCTAAATAGACTTGTCTCTGTCCAGGACTGATCTAGATTATTCTGCACTACTACCTTCTCTCTTGAATCTCTTAGGTGAGAACCCCTCTGTATATGCAAAGGCATTTCCTGGATACTGTATTTGGGCCTTCATCATCAATATTTGATTAAGATGCTTTTCTTGTCCCACCTAACTGGAGCTTTAATCACAACTTTGTAAGTTCATTTGTATAAAAAATTTTATATAAACACAGATATAAATTTCTAAAAAGTATACACTTATACTTTTTTTATAAACATCTATTATAGGCAAAACAAAAGCTACTCCTATTATAGATAAATATCTATTCACATTTGTACATTATGATTTTTAACAGCTTAAGATAAACTCTACAATGTCTTCAAGACATTAAACAATTTTCAAGTTACTGGGTAACAACAATAACAATACCAACAGAAAAACACACAGCAGAAGCCTCAAGTGTTTCCTCATTGTCTAGTTTACAGCTCAAGTAGGATTTCCTTTTTCATGAATGACAAACAAAAATTAACAAAGAAAAAAAAGAGTGTTTGCAGGATGGAAGCCAATTTGTACTTCCTTCTAAAACCAGCTTTTAGGTTAAAGAAAATGTCACTTTAAGATAAAAGGCTCATAGCCATTTTTGCAGCACAAGTCAAGAATATTATTAATACATTAAAATTAACCTTCAAGAGTTTTATCACATACACACACATAAAGGTACGCAGTCATTACTTTGACAAGTAACCTGGGACAGGAAAGAAGGAGAGAGGCTGCTGGTAGTAGAAGCCATACACAATTATAAACACTATAAAAAATGCAATAACTATACAGCTATAAATGTTTCTCTGGATACTCGACTTCTGTGTTAATCCTATTTACTCATGCTTTCAAAGACATGCACTGTCAGAAAAGTAAGAAAGGAACCTGAATGTATGATGTGTGACCTTTCATTTCTTGCTTTAGTAAACCTATGGTTTAAGTTGGAAAAAGAAACCAACACATATTTTCTGTATTTATGGACTCAAACACATGCATCTGGGGAGAACTCCCACAGCAATGGCATGGGTGTACTGCGTTACCCTGAACACTGTAGAAAAGAAAAGTAAAGCCAGTTTGGGAAGAAGTTCTAAGCATTTTAAACCAGTTGTGGTTTGTAGGTGTTAACACACACACACACACTCACACGCCTCCCTCTGCACACCCAATGTGCAAGTACATGGGAAGTTCCAGAAGAAAAGCAAAAGGAAAGACAAATGTTCCAGCATCGGCACTGCTGATTTTCAGTTTTGCTATCTATTCCAGGTTTCTCCTTGCTCCCCCCCAAAAAATTAACTACAGAGCACACCTGAAAAAATATATAATTCTTTGGAAACTGTCCCTGATTTTTAGGCAAATGATCTGCAACAGCATTTCAGATACATCCACAATGAGACCTGTCTGTTACACTAATTTGTATGAAACTCAGCGGTTTATAATACATCATACAAATGTACATATTGAACAGAGCTAGCAACTCAAAGCCAACGTGTACCCCTTCTTGATTGTGGCTCTACCCACCCTTTCATTCTCTACCCTGGTTCTGCTGCAATCACTTTTCCTGCCTTTTCTTTTAGCTTCCTCACTTATGTCAAGTCCGATTGACATCTGCACACAACCCAGAGAAAAACAAATAGAATGTAAAAAAGGCACACTTTTAGTTTGGGGAAAGCCACTGTCTGCAGTGCCAACATTCCATGTGGGCGCTAGTTCGAGTTCTGGCTGCTCTACTTCCAATCCAGCTCTCTGCTGTGGCCTGGGAAGGCAGTGGAAGATGGCCCAAATCATTGGGCCTCTGCACCTACATGGGAGATGGAAGACGCTTCTGACTCCTGGCTTCGGATTGGTCCAGCTCTGGCCGTTGCAGCCATTTGGGGAGTGAACCAGCAGATGGAAGACCTCTCTCTATCTCTCTCTCCTTCTGCCACTGCCTCTCTAAAAATCTGTCTTTTCAAATAAATATATAAATCTTTTAAAAAATTTTGTTATACCATTCTAAAAAAGAAATGCAAGCAGAATTTAGCAGTTTGATTATATATAATATATATTACACACATATATTTCAATATATGACATTATACCATTAAAATAATATAGACACTGATCAACTTAATGAATAAAATATTTTTATTTTAAGTTCTAAATACAAAGAGCAAATATTATCTTGGGGAAAACATAATAAGAATTCCACCACTAGAATATATTCAGTATATATATCCAGATTTTACATGTTCTGTAAACTAATGAACATAGACATACTATTTCTATCAACACTTTACTCTAAGAAATGTTTTTTTCAGGGCAATTTTAACATCTTTATTCCTCAAGCTATAGATTAAAGGATTCAACATGGGAACCACATTGGTGTAAAAAACAGAAGAAGTTTTCCCCTCATCCATAGTTGCAGCAGAGGATGGCCTAAGATACATTATTGCTCCTGATCCAAAAAAGAGAGAAACAGCAATTATGTGAGAACCGCAGGTGCTGATGGCTTTGGACCTACCCTCAGTGGAGTTTATTTGAAAGATGCTGGAGAGAATGAAACCATAAGAGAGAAAGATGATGAGGCTGGGCACAATGATGTTGATGCCAACCACAATGAAAACCACCAATTCATTGACATATGTGCTGGTGCAGGAGAGCTGCATCACTGGGAGGATGTCACATAAGTAGTGGTTGATGGTGTTTGCATCACAGAAGGTCAGTCTCAGCATGCATCCAGTGTGGGCCATGGCACCTGAAAAGGCCATCAAGTATGAACCAAGCATAAGGCTGAAACACACTTTAGGAGACATGACTACAGTATAGAGAAGTGGGTTACAGATGGCCACATATCGGTCATAGGCCATTGATGTCAGCACATAGCTTTCAGAAATGACAAAGAACAGAAAAAAGTAGAGCTGTACCATGCATCCCGTGTATGATATAATATTCCTCTCTGAAACAAAGTTCACCAGCATTTTGGGTGTAAATACAGAAGAATAACAGAAGTCAATGAAGGACAAATTGAAGAGGAAAAAGTACATGGGGGTGTGAAGATGTGAATGCAGCCCAATCAGAATCACCAAGCTCAAATTTCCGAGCACGGTGACCGCATACATGAGTAGAAACAGGAAGAACAGGGGCAGCTGGAGATCTGGCTGGTCTGTTAATCCTTTCAGGGTGAACTCAGTCACAAGGGAGCCATTCCCAGGAGCCATTCTTCTCTAGGGAGTCTGTGGGTGAAGGAAGAAGGGTGCTGTTAGAGGACAGCCCAGCTCTTCCCACCCTACCTCATCCACAGTGTGAGGGTTGTGCAGGAATGAGCCTGTGAAATGAGCTGTGTAGAGCTCCACCACCTAGCCTGCAGAGTGCAGGGAGCAGCATCAAGTGCATTCACCAGTTCTGGGATAAAGGACAGGAGGGATGGACCAGGGCAGGATGGTTTGTTCTCTTAGAATTTGTTGCTTTACTTGAGCACTCCCCTCTCTAGTAAAATTGGAGACTGAGACCTTAGCCATCCAGTGCTCCCCTCCAATGCAGATTAGGCTATTGAAGTGGAAACCAAAACATTGTTCCTGGGGCCCTGCACTGTAGTGCAGTGGGTTAACTCCCTGGCCTGAGGCACTGGCATCCCATATGGCTACAGGTTCTAGTCCCAGCTGCTCCACTTCTGATCCAGCTCTCTGCTATGGCCTGGCATAGCAGTGGAAGAGGCCCAAGTCCTTGGGTACCTGCACCCATGTGGGAGACCTGGAGGAAGCTTCTGGCTCCTGGCTTCGGATCAGCCTAGTTCCGGCAATTGCGACCAATTGGGGAGTGAAACATCATATGGAAGACCTCTCTCTCTCTCTCTGCCTCACCACTCTCTGTGTAACTCTGACTCTCAAGTAAAAAATAAATATTTTTTTTTATTTGACAGGTAGAGTTATAGACAGTGTGAGAGAGAGACAGAGAGAAAGGTCTTCCTTCTGTTGGTTCACACTCCATGTGGCCACTACAGCCAATACTGTGCTGGTCTGAAGGTAGGAGCCAGGTGCTTCCTCCTGGTCTCCCATGTGGGTGCAAGGCCCGAGCACTTGGGCCATCCTCTACTGGCTTCCTGGGCCACAGTAGAGAGCCTGACTGGAAGAAGAACAACCGGGACTATGAACCTGGCGCCCATATGGTATGCCAGCTCTGCAGGGGGAAGACCAACCAAGTGAGCCACAGCGCCGTCCCTCAAAATAAATAAATCTTAAAAAAAAGAGAAAAATTGGACTGTGCCGTGGCTCAACAGGTTAATCTACCGCCTTGCGGCACCGGCACACCGGGTTCTAGTCCCGGTCGGGGAGCCGGGTTCTGTCCCGGTTGCCCCTCTTCCAGGCCAGCTCTCTGCTGTGGCCCGGGAGTGCAGTAGAGGATGGCCCAAGTGCTTGGGCCCTGCACCCCATGGGAGACCAGGAAAAAGCACTGGCACCTGGCTCCTGCCATCGGATGAGCGCCGTGCGCTGGCCACAGCGAGCCGACCGCGGCGGCCATTGGAGGGTGAACCAACAGCAAAAAGAAGACCTTTCTCTCTGTCTCTCTCTCTCTCACTGTCCACTCTGCCTTTCAAAAAAAGAAAAATTGTTCATAGAATGGCAGATGTCCTAAACAGCTCTCTGTCCTCAGAATCAGCCCTTAAGACATTCGGATCTGGCTGAAGAGCCCATGAGAGTATTCTAGGCATGGAAAGCTAAGACACTCTGGCCAAAAAAAAAAAAAAGAAAAAGCGGACCTAAATTAAAGATTTCTGTGAGTGAGATCTCAGTGGAAAGAACGGGGCCATCAAAGAAGGAGGTACCTTTCTCTGAAGGGAGGAGAGAACTTCCACTTTGACTATGACCTTGTCTGAATGAGATTGAAGTTGGTGAACTCAAAAGGCTTCCATAGCCATGGCAGCTCATGACTAGAGCCTAGGGAGATTACTGACGGAATAAACAAGAGTCTCACATTGTGAAGTCAACAATAGGAGTCATCGTGTACTTACTCCTCATGTAGGATCCTGTCCTTAATGTGTTGTCCAATGTGAATTAATGCTATAATTAGTACAGAAACAGTAATTTACACTTTATGTTCTGTGAGGAAGTAAAATGATGAAATCTTTAATATATACTAAATCAATCTTCTGTATATAAAGATAATTGAAAATGAATATTGATATGAATGGAATGGGAGAAGAGCAGGAGATGGGAGGGGTGCAAGTGGGAGGGAAGTTATGGTTAGAAGCCATTGTAATCCATAAACTGCACTTTGGATATTTATATTTACTAAATGAATGTTTAAAAAAATGTTCCTAACGCTAAACTAAGGAATAGTGGTCTGGTAGAGGTTAAGTTGCTTTCTGTGTCACAGAAATATGACTGAGAATTTTATCTGTGGAGCAGGAATTGATGTGGGCTCCTCCCTGAGACACGTTCTTCTAGCTGCTTCGCTTGCATTCAGGATTGCACAAAGCAGGAATCGGGGCAGGATAGTCAAGTTTAGAAGACTGGCCTCCATTCTTTTTTATTGTTTGAAATATTTATTTATTTTATTTGAAAGAGTTACAGAGCAAGAGATCTCCCACCCACTGGTTCACTACCAAAGTGGCAGCAACCATTAGGACTGGGCCAGGCAGAGGCCAGGAGCCAGGAGCCTAGTGCACCATCTGGTCTCCCACATGGGTGGCAGTGGCCCAGACACTAGGGCTGTCTTTCATTGCTTTCTCTGGCCCATCAGCAGAGAGCTGGATTGGAAGTAGAGCAGCCAGGACTCAAACCAGCATCCATATGGGATGCTGGAATTTCATGCAGAGACTTAACCTGCTGCATTGAAAAGCTGACCATTGTCTCCATCCTTAAACAGAGGACATTAACATTCATACAATTCAGGAACTCACTGTCCTTAGTCCATACCTCAGTCCTTCCTTGTCTTGTAGTTTAATCTTCTGTTCTTGGAAAAGTAGCCTCAGATTCCATAATTTTGAATCCTCTGATTCCTTTGGTTCTAAGAGGATGCCATCCACACCTGATTCCTGATATGCCCTGGAAATATTTCTGATAGCATAATGTATGATAATACATTTTTCTCTCTAGCACCAGAAAAAATAGAGTCTTTATGATTACCACACTTACCATTTGAGAAGAACACAGAAGATTTAACTAAGTTTATTATATAATGTACCTGGTTATAAAAAGGATAGAAGCTTGTTCAGTCTCTTCCCAAGAGAACGGATTCTGGTTGTCAGATAGGAAAAGGGGGATTGTGTTTACACTTAGACTGATTAGTATGTAGCGAAAATTGTACTCAAGTTTCCCTTCTCTCAAGGGGTACGTCTCCCAAAGGGAGATGTACAATATCTCCCAAAGCAGGGCCAAAAATCAACTCCCATCTCCCTACTGTCTGGATCTCTTCAGGGAAATCTATTGCTTGGGTTCCTTCATCTCACATCCCAACTGGCATTTCCCATAGGATCTGCCTCCAGACCTACTGATTTCTTCATCTGAACTTTTTCAAAGATTAGAGTAACTCAGGTGCTGCCTGTCTTGAGACTCATTAAAATCATGTAATGATGGTCCTTTCTAAAGTAGTGACTTCTAAATACCTGCTGCAGATGTCTACATGAGTGTCTGGGCCAGTCCTTTTAAAAAATGTGTATATCTTTATGTCTTATTTATTTGAGAAAGGGAAGGAAAAGGAGAGAGAGAGAGAAACCCTCATCTGGTTTACTTCCCAGATGCCCACCATGACCAGGCCTGGACTGGGCTGAAACCAGGATCCAGCAACTCAATCTAGGTTTCCCACAAAGGCAGCAGGGGCCCAAGTACTTGAACAATCAGTGCTGTCTCCCAGGGCCTGCATGAGCAGGAAGGTGAATCTGGAGCCTGAACTGGAAATCGAAGGCAGACATTCAGATGTGGGATGCAGGTGCCGTAACAACCCCAAATGCCCACCACATGCTCAGAACTTAACTGTATCATTTTAGTAATAAGAACATCAATTGATTCTCATCCTAGCAAACAGTGGTGGTTGTGGATTAAGAGGACCTTCCTACTCTCATTGACTATATAGCACATTGGGGAACTAACCTAACCTCCATGTGCTTCTGGTACAGAATTCCTAAAATAGGAGTAGTAATAATAATATCATGCCACTCATTGGGTTGTTGTGACAGTTAAACAAGGTACAAGGAATACAGTTACATGATGAACAGTAAATACCAGTTGTCATTACACACGTTCCCATAACTTCTGATAGACGTTCCACACACACCTTTCCTCATGTTTTCCCTTTAATTCTTATGTTCCCTTAAAAGCCATAAGTTCTCTAAAAACAAAAATCACTTCTGTCTGTTTTATTCTTTCTTCTTGGTCCTAAGTGCAGTGCAGAACACAAAGGAGATCCCACCCTTCTCTTTGGGAGTGGGGAATTAATTCCTCTGGCTAAAAAACCTTCAGATCATTGTCCATATATCTCACATGCTCACAGGAGTACAAACACAATGACCCCCATCCCTTTCTTCAGCCACCATGCCTACTCAGGCACTTTATAGATTTAACTAACTTTTAGTTTCTCCTCACAGTTAGGCTAGCATTTCCCCACATAATATTATTTCACATCTCCACTGTAGTTAGATTAAGCACCAAAAGTATGATTCCGACCCGCCCTTATTGAAGAATTTTCTGGTCTCCATTGGGCAACTGAATTATTGTAATAAAAGTCCAGTTAAAATTAACAAAGTAATCAAGTTAGAATTATAGCTGATGAGAAATAAAGTATTGTGATTGTTTTAAATTTCTTGGGTTCTGAGTTGTTCCCCACCAGGGAGTACTCCTGACTACATCCAGTACTCAGACCACAGTAATGTCTATGCCTGTGGATTCACATTGCAGCTTTTTGTTGAGTACTAAGGATTTGTAGATATGGATTTTATGCCCCTCATTCTATATCATTTTTGAAAGCATGGGAACTTTCAAATTAAATACTTTGAGCAAGTGATGGCTCAAGACTTGTGTCCCTGCCACCCATTTTGGAGATCCGGATGGAGTTCCTGGCTCCTGGCTAAGGCCTGGCCCTGCCCCAGGTCATTTAGGGCATTTGGGCTGTTAACTAGTATGTGAAAGTACTCTTTCTCCTCTCTCTCTCTCTCTCTCTCTCTCTCTCTCTCTCTCTCCCCCTCCCTCCTTCCCTCCATTCCTCCCTCCTTTCCTCCCTCCCTTTCTCCCTTCCTTTTTGTCTCTTTAGTGCTCTTGCTCTCACTTTCTCTGTCCCTGTGTATGTGTGTCTGATTGTCAAATAAAAATAAATAAATGAAATCTTTAAAAAGAGTAAAATACATACTTTAGGTTGAAATTCAAACCAAATCATTTTAAGATTTCTATGTAACCAAGTACTATAATGAATATAGACAAAAGAAGTATAGAAGTAATACAAAGCTTTTAGATACTGATTAATTAATGGAAGTCTTAAAATTATAATGGCGAGATGAGTATTATCATAAATGTTAATACTTGGCTCTACACTCTGCCTGTCCAAAAAAAATACTTGGCTCTTCCTTAAAAACAATAATTTTACTCAAGTAAAAGATCATAAAGTAAAGAAGTAAAGATCATAGCTGACATCATTATCTTCTAAGGCTAATCTTAAAAGCCAGTCTTTTTAAAGTTTTTCAAAAATCATGATAGATTTTCATAAATATAAAAATGCAGTGGTAAGAACCATGGTCTCTTGAAGGCCATACTACACTGAAATCATTCAAAGTAAGGATGGACAGGAGAGAGCGAAATATGAATGTACTGCTGTGGAAATCACGACCCGCCTCACCAGGAAAACTTGACCTAAGCTCCTCAGCCTCATCCTCCCAGAAAATTACTGACCATTGGATGAGAGCATGATGGAACATTTCCTTTTTGCCCATCCTATTTACCCCATTTTAAAATCGATCTTTAAAGAGTCATGTGTGTGTTCTCATTGGGCATCAAAGTCTGTGGCTCATCTGTCAGCATCCTGGCTGAGAGTCAATTCCCATACCACTCACACTTTCAGTCCCATTCTGTAGGAGTTCTCCAGAGGTTCTCTCTATTCTTTCACAATTTCTTTCTTCCTTTCTTTTTCTTTTCCCTTCCTTCCTTCCTTCCTACCTTCTATCCTTCCTTGCTTCTTTCCTTGCTTCCTTCCTTCCTTCCTTCCTACCTTCCTTCTTCTTTCCACCCTTACTCCCACCATCCCTTCCATTTCTGCTTAGAATGTACAATAGTTTGAAATGCTAGCAGCCAATGGGGGAGAGAACCAGTGGATGGAAGACCTCTCTCTCTCTCTCTCTCTCTCTCTCTGCCTCTCCTTCTCTCTATGTGTAACTATGACTTTCAAATAAATAAATAATCAAATGAAAGAAAGAAAGAAAGAAAGAATGAAAGAAAGAAAGAAAGAAAGAAAGAAAGAAAGACAATCTAGCCTCTACGTGATTACTTGTGTGGCCTAGAGAAACTCCTATAAGCATATCCAAATGAAATGAACAGAATAGAGAAACTTATATTTAATAGGATTTGTGAGGAAGATAGCATACAGTAATGAACTCATTTTCAATTATTTCTTCTAGAAAAAAATAAATAAAATTCACATATTAAACAAACAAATCTCAATTGAGCATGATATCTAAACATGTTTTGTTGTTTTTTGTTTGTTTTGTTTTCTTTTTTTGTTTTCAGGTTTATTTTATTTTACTTTTCTTTTTCCCTTTTGTTTAATGAATATAAATTTCCAAAGTACAGCTTATGGATTACAATGGCTTCCCCCCCATAACTTCCCTCCCACCCACAACCCTCCCCTTTCCTGCTCCCTCTCCCATTCCATTCACAACAAGATTCATTTTCAATTCTCTTTATATACAGAAGATCAGTTTAGCATATAGTTAGTAAAGATTTCAACAGTTTGTACCCACATAGAAACACAAAGTGAAAAATACTCTTTGAGTACTAGTTATAGCATTAAATAACAATGTACAGATCATTAAGGACAGAGATCCTACATGAGACTCTTGTTGTTGACTTGACAAATTGACACTCTTGTTTATGGCATCAGTAATCTCCCTAGGCTCTTATCATGATTTGCCAAGGCTATAGAAGCCTTTTCAGTTCGCCAACTCCAATCTTATTTACACAAGGTCAATGTCAAAGTGGAAGTTCCCTGCTCCCTTCAGAGAAAGTAGCTCCTTCTGTGTACACACATATATTTAAATATATGATATGCTACCCTTAAAACAATATAGTTATTGATCAATATAATGAATAAAATAATTTTATTTTATGTTCTAAATACAAAGAGTAAATATCATCTTGAGAAAAATAGAATAAGAAGTCCACCACTAGAACATATTCAGTATATATATATATATATCTAGACTTAATATGTTCTATAACTACTGAACACAGACATACTATCTCTACCAACACTTTACTCTAAGCAATGTTTTTCTCAGGGCAATTTTAACATCTTTGTTTCTCAAACTATAGATTAAAGGATTCAACATGGGAATTACATTGGTGTAAAAAACAGAAGAAATTTTCCCCTCATCCATTGATGCAGCAGAGGATGGCTTAAGATAAATTATTGCTCCTGATCCAAAAAAAAGATAAACAGCAATTACGTGAGAACTGCAGGTGCTGATGGCTTTGGATCTACCCTCAGTGGAGTTTATTTGAAAGATGCTGGAGAGAATGAAACCATAAGAGAGAAAGATGGTGAGGCTGGGCAAAATGATGTTAATGCCAGCCACAATGAAAACCACCAATTCATTGACATATGTGCTGGTGCAGGAGAGCTGCATCACTGGGAGGATTTCACATAAGTAGTGGTTGATGGTGTTTGCATCACAGAAGGTCAGTCTCAGCATGCATCCAGTGTGGACCATGGCACCTGAAAAGGCCATCAAGTATGAACCAAGCATAAGGCTGAAACACACTTTAGGGGACATGACTACGGTATAGAGAAGTGGGTTACAGATGGCCACATATCGGTCATAGGCCATTGATGTCAAAACATAGCATTCAGAAATGACAAAGAACAGAAAAAAGTAGAGCTGTACCATGCATCCCGTGTATGATATAATATTCCTCTCTGAAACAAAGTTCACCAGCATTTTGGGTGTAAATACAGAAGAATAACAGAAGTCAATGAAGGACAAATTGAAGAGGAAAAAGTACATGGGGGTGTGAAGGTGTGAGTGCAGCCCAATCAGAATCACCAAGCTCAAATTTCCGAGCACGGTGACCGCATACATGAGTAGAAACAGGAAGAACAGGGGCAGCTGGAGATCTGGCTGGTCTGTTAATCCTTTCAGGGTGAATTCAGTCACAAGGGAGCCATTCCCAGGAGCCATTCTTCTCTAGGGAGTCTGTGGGTGAAGGAA
Organism: Sylvilagus floridanus; assembly: GCA_949820135.1. Classification (NCBI taxonomy): domain Eukaryota; kingdom Metazoa; phylum Chordata; class Mammalia; order Lagomorpha; family Leporidae; genus Sylvilagus; species Sylvilagus floridanus. The sequence goes on along the minus strand of OX463224.1, from coordinate 15,562,584 downwards.
GAAGGGTGCTGTTAGAGGACAGCCCAGCTCTTCCCACCCTACCTCATCCACAGTGTGAGGGTTGTGCAGGAATGAGCCTGTGAAATGAGCTGTGTAGAGCTCCACCACCTAGCCTGCAGAGTGCAGGGAGCAGCACCAAGTGCAGTCACCAGTTCTGGGATAAAGGACAGGAGAGATGGACCAGGGCAGGTTGGTTTGTTCTCTTAGAATTTGTTCCTTCACATGAGCCCTCCATTACCAAACTCAGTCCCATTAAATTTGAAGAAGATGACTTATTCATCCGGTGCTGGCCTCCAGTGCACCTTAGACTATTGAGTTGGAAACCAAAACATTCTTTCTAGAGCTACACTTGAAAAGCATAGTCTGGGAAAGCCTAAGTTACATTCCAATGTCACAGAAAAAATAATCTCTTCAGAAGAGAGATGCTGCACTCCACAGAGAGGCAACTTATTATTTCAGATGCAGAATTCCCTGAGCCCATTAATGTCTCTGAATCTTTGCTCTCCTGGAATACATTCTTTTTCTAGCTTCATTTGCATCTCAGGATTGCACATAATGTAGATGGAATGGGTATAACCTAGTTTAGGTGCCTGGCCTCAATCATAAAAATAGAAAACATTAACACCCAAGTAATTCATGAACTCACCATTCTAAGTCCATACCTCAGTGCTCCTTGTCTGGTGGTTTATCCCCAACTTCTTAGAAGAGTAACTTCTCCTTCAACTCCTTTGGTTCCAAGAGGATGCAGTCCACACTTGATCCCTGATATGCTCAGTAAATATGTCTGAACTACCCATCATAATTTATGTTCATGAATTCAGATGGTCTCCAGCAGCAGAGAAAATTAAAGTCTTTATTATTACTGCACTTATCACTTAATGAGAAAATTGGGTTTAAGAGAATTTAATTAGATAATTTGCTTGATTATACAAAAGACAAAACCTGTTCAGTTTCTTCCTAGAGAACAGATTCTGGGTGTCAAAATGAGAACAGGAATTGTAGATACACCCCAGATGATGATCAGGCTGCAGTTCCTGAGTGACTCAATATTTTAATCAAGTTTTCCCTTCTCTCAGGGGATTTATATCTCCCAAAGCAAGGCCAAAAATAAACTCCCATATCCCTACTGTCTAGATTTCTACAAGGAAATCTATTGTTTGGGTTTGTTTTTTTTTTTTTTTTTTTTTTTTTGCAATTCCCATAGGATCTAGCTCTACACTCACTTTTTTCTTTATGTGAAAATTAACAAAGTTGGCAGTAACTCATCTCAGGTGCATTCTCTCCTGTGATATTACCAGAATCAGAATTTTTCACATATTTTTATTTCTCAAAGATGTAAAATAAATTTAATTTCTTAAATTTATCAAGTTGAATTATGACATAACATAGTTGGCAGATGTATGAAAAAAATGTTCAATATCATTAGTCATTAGGGAAAAGCAGATTGAGGTCCTAAGAAATACTCCTTGAGGCCAACTGGAAGGAAGAAAATCATTTCTGTATATTTTCACCATTATGATGTTTTAATTATCATTGGGTTTTTTAAGGAATTGATTAATACTTTAGATTCTCAAGGTCACAGAGAATGTTTAGTGATTACTGCAACACAATTATAATCAATTCTCAAGTTAATGTGATCTTATAAAAAACAACAGGTTGAATGTGGTTCTATATTTTAATTCTGTGTTCTTTTCATCAAAGAGAGATGAAAATCGTATCTGACAAAGTTTATTAAGGAAAATCCTTACCAATACTGTGGAAAGGTTTGCATGAATGAAATTTTATAATATGGAATGAGAACTAGGCCTTCTTTGCCACAAATTCACCTCAACACTGTGATATATCACATACTACAAGTCTGTACAACATTGACTTCCATCACCTTATGGATGTTATTGGAAATTTCTTGTTGCCCACTCAAAACAGAAATTTCTCTGCCTAAGTCTGTGTATGTTTATCTTACCTCTTTCGATTTTCTTCTGTGAAAGCCCTCTAGTAATTCCCAACTACTCCACTTACGCCTTCATTCTCTGTGTTTGCTTAAGATTTGTTTATTGTTACACATAAGGAGAACTCTAATGACAGGATTGTAAACTTATTTCATTATGAATATTTGCAATTATGAATTTATTTGATTATGAATATTTGTCTGTTTAACTGTCTTAACTCTTGAGGAATAATATTTTCTTCTTTATACTATTTGTTGAAATCTTTACTTAGTGTAGGGTAAATCTTAAGAATAAAAAGTTAACTGAAATAAATCTTTGTAAAAATTATGTAAGGGAGGCCGGCGCCGTGGCTCAACATGCTAATCCTCCGCCTTGCGGTGCCGGCACACCAGGTTCTAGTGCCGGTCGGGGCGCTGGATTCTGTCCCGGTTGCCCCTCTTCCAGGCCAGCCCTCTGCTGTGGCCCGGGAGTGCAGTGGAGGATGGCCCAAGTGCTTGGGCCCTGCACCCCATGGGAGACCAGGAAAAGCACCTAGCACCTGGCTCCTGAGATCGGATGAGCGCGGTGCGCCGGCCGCAATGCGCTGTCCGTGGCGGCCATTGGAGGGTGAACCAACGGCAACGGGAAGACCTTTCTCTCTGTCTCTCTCTCTCACTGTCCACTCTACCTGTCAAAAAAAAATTATGTAAGGGAACAGGAGAGAGAAGAGGAATAAGTATGGGAATATGGGTATGAGAGACTATGGGTGGGAAGTATCAATTTGTTCCTGACTCTGTATATAGAAAATATATGAAATATGTGTACCTTAAATAACATTTTAGAAATAAATAAAAATAAAATAAATTATAATCTTAAAAATTTTTATATAAATAGAACTTGTTGAGGGAAAAACCAGTCTTCTTGCTCTTAGAGCCACCATGTGGATATTCAGAGGTTCATACTATAAGTCAGGGCTTTATCAATTATGAATATAAAAATAAGCAAAATAGCCAAAAAGAAGGATTTATACCTAATTTCCCAATACCAAAACATTGAATGAAGATTTGAAAAGAGTGAAATAATGTATATAATTATAGTTTTTTTAGAAAATATTTAAATTGTACCTTAAGAGTAGTTCCCTTGTTTTCTTTAAGGGTTTATAGCCTAATATCCTTCTCTTAAAAAGACATTGCACAATTAGTTTTCTTCACCAAATATTCTTTTTAAATTATCACTGCTCCCAAGAGAAAATTTCTACTCACTATTTTATCTATAGAAGTTTCTTTCTTCTCATTTCATGGTTCTTCACAAATCAGGCAGCTGTAGATCTCCAACACATTATTAATGAACAGATAGTTTAGATTACCAGAGTTACCTTGTACTCGCTGTTCAAACACTCTTAGAACAGTGGAGGATAAGAACATTATTCTTCAGGACTGGCTACCATTTGACACTTATGTAAATTCTGTTTAGATTGTCCTTGATTATTTGTCACACATGGAGTTCATATTTATTACTCAGTTTTTTCTTGAGGTAATGACTAAAGGGTCTATTCCATCAAATAAAACCACTGAAAACATTTAAAATCTTCCTGTTTTTGTTTTTATTTTCTGCAAAAAGGAAATCAGTTCTCTAGCTAAGCTAATCATGTGCCAGCTATCATAGCCCAACAGTCCTCACCTTTTCCTTCAAAATAGAGCCATCAATTTGTTTTTCTGAAGAAAGTAATAGTGAAACAATAATCCTCAGAAAAATTAATGTGTTATCTTGGAACAGTACACAGCCAAGATCTAAAGAAGCAATGTTCTCTCTCCTCTCTCTCTCTCTCTCTCTCGACAGGCAGAGTGGACAGTAAGAGAGAGAGACAGAGAGCAATGTTTTCATTTTCCGCTGGTTCACTCCCCGGTGGCCACTGCGGCTGGCTCACTGCGGCTAGCGCACCGCGCTGATCCGAAGCCTGGAGCCAGGTGCTTCTCCTGGTCTCCCATGTGGGCACAGTGCCCAAGGACTTGAGCCCTCTTCCATTGCACTCCCGGGCCACAGCAGAGAGCTGGACAGGAAGAGGAGAGACAGGAACAGAATCCCAAGTCCCAACCAAGGCTAGAATCCCAGGATGCATGCGCCTAAGACAGAGAATTAGCATATTGAGCCACCTGGCAAGTCTCAGTGTTCTCTTAAATTAAATGTAGTTTGAATAAAATCAAGAAAATGAAACACACAGAGTATACTTGAAAGAATGGTAGACTTGAAATCAGGACACTGACAGTTTATTGCAGGTGTTTTAAGTGTTTTCTTTGAGAAGCTATATGACCTCACCTAAATTGCTAAGGTTTTTGAGCTTCAATAGCTTGACCAATAAACATTGACACCCTAGTATGCGCTCATTGTACAAAGGTAAATACAGCATCTCTCCCAAAAGAAGTCCGTGCATGGAGTTACAACGGCAAAGTGATTGTGCTTGACAGTCTACATGGAATCATAGGTATTTGAAAGATACAGACACCTGCCCAGTGGAGAATGTAAAGACAAAAATAGAGACGTACTGTTGCACTTGAATCATTACAGGCAACAGATAAGAATTATCCTGCACAATAGAATAATATCAATCTAGTGTTCCTTTAAGAGCAGGGACGGGGAACCTTCTTCTTCAAAGGGCCATTTGTCATATTTAGATTTAAAACATATTTACTTATGCTATAATTTTTTATTTGTTTATAACATCATGCATGGGTCATACAAAACTGTTCACTTATAATTTTGCCTGCTATAACTTTATTGACTTTTGCATCCCACCCACAGCTGCTTGGCAAGGCCAGATGAAATGATTCTGTGGGCCTTATCTAGTCCATGGGCTAGACTTTGCCACCCCTGATAGTTGATCATTTACAGAATGATCATTATTTCTGTAAAGAAATAAATTTCATAATGACAATTAAAACTAAAAGGTACATGTCTTCCTTAATTATATTTTTAATTAGGCAAATCGTAGGAAGATAAATTATGTAAAACTGAAGGGAAAAAAGAAAACCTAGAGCTAAAGAATTTGGAAAAAATCCAAAAGGGCCTCTAATTATTCTGAGTAAGAAATCAGAAATGAAACCAATCACCAAAAGTTTGTAATTAAGTGCATTGACTCTCTCTTGCTATAGCTACATACGCAGGCAATATAATTTTTAATTAAAACTTTGTCCTACTCAGTGTTTTTCTCAAGGCAATTTTAACATCTTTGTTTCTCAAGCTGTAGATTAAGGGATTCATCATGGGAACAACAATGGTATAAAAAACAGAAGAGATTTTTCCCTTGTTCATTGATCCAGGAGAAGAGGGATTGAGATACATAAATGCGCCTGATCCAAAGAAAAAAGAAACAGCAACTATGTGGGAACTACAGGTGCTGAAGGCTTTGGATCTGCCCTCAGTAGAGGTTATTTTGAGAATGCTAGAGAGAATAAAACCATATGAGATGAAAATGGTGAGACTGGGGACAATGATGTTCATGCCTCCTACAATGAAAACCACCAGCTCATTGACTTGTGAGCTAGTGCAGGAGAGATGGAGCAAAGGGAGAATATCACAGAAATAGTGGTTGATGGTGTTTGCATCACAGAAGGTCAGTCTCAGCATGCATCCAGTGTGGGCCATGGCACCTGAAAAGGCCATCAAGTATGAACCAAGCATAAGGCTGGAACATACTTTTGGAGACATGGTTATGTTGTACAGAAGTGGGCTACAGATGGCCACATAGCGATCATAGGCCATTGATGTCAGCACATAGCATTCAGAAATAATAAAAAAGCAAAAAAAGTAGAGCTGGAGCATACATCCTCTATAAGAGATAGTATTTGTTGTTGATAAAAAGTTCATCAGCATTTTGGGTGTGAACACAGAAGAATAACAAAAGTCTATCAAGGACAAGTTAAAGAGGAAAAAGTACATGGGGGTGTGAATATGTGAATTCAGTCCTATTAGAGTTATCAACCCCAAATTTCCCAACACAGTGACTATATATATTACTAGAAACAGGAAGAATAGGGGCAGTTGGAGATCTGTCTGGTCTGTTAACCCCAGCAAGATGAATTCAGTCACAAAAGAGCCGTTTCCTGGTGCCATTTGTCTCTCCAGGAATCTGTGTACAGAAACACCAAACAAAAAGATAATATTAGAAGACAACAAAAACAGGGCTGGCATTGCGGCCTAGAGGGTAAAGCCACCACTTGTGATACTGGCTTCCCCTGCTGGCACCAGTTTGTTTCCCAGCTGATCCACTTATGATCCAGTGCGCCACTAACGGCCTGAGAAATGCAGTGGAAGATGACTCAAGTGATTGGTCCCCTGATACCCACATGGAAGACCTGGACGAAGCTCCTGGCTCCCGGCTTCAGCCTGCTCCAATGTTGGCCAATGAAGACTATCTGGAGAGTGAACCAGTGGATGGAAGATCTCTTTCTGTCTCTACTTATCCAAGTAGGGTAAAATACACACAAGTAATGTCTGAGATTAGCCTAATTTGAATTTATAGACTCAGCCTTTAACACTGCTCTGATACCAAGAGACATTGACCACTCTCCATGCCCCCCAAATCTTAACTGGTAAACAAAGCAGGCTGCAACACCAAGTTAACCTTCAGAGTGCAAGCTAGTGCTTTCCTATACAAATATGACTGCTAGAAAACTCAAGGATAAAGATGAAGAAGGGTGAACCAGGACATAGTTGTCCTACTGTCCTCTCATTATGTCTTCATTCACTTGAGACCTCTCCTCACCATTGAAGGCAGAGTCATAAAGAACCTGGCACTGCTTTCAATGTAGATTAGGTTCAGGTGGAGTGGGCACCAAGAACTCTGTAGTTCAAAACTAAGAAGCCAAAGTCTCTGAGAGGTCTGTTGCTGCCTAAGATAACAGAATCAGAGTTACACATCTGAAAGGATTTGAATTCCATACAAGGAAAGGAAAACTAATTGAGGATGTGTAACAACTTGTGCCTACTAATTTCTCTGAGCACTTTCTGCTCCCCTTCAGATTCTCACACCAGTTTGACATCAATATTAGTGTTTCACAGAATGGAAGGAATGGCAAACCTTAGATCCCTAGATTGCATCTCAAAATATGAGGACTTCATGTTAAACAAATATGAAAGACACCAAGAGGGAAATCTTGCATGATCTGTACATATGTAATCCAATATAGTCAGAGACTATGATGTTGGTTGCCAGGGGTCAGTGGGAGAGGAAGTGTGGTGATGTCAGTTAATGGGTAAAGGTTTCATTATGAAAGAAGAACAATTTCTGGAGATCTAATGTACAGCATGGTAACAATAACTGACACTATAATACTGTAATTTTTTCACTGCATACCCACACCAAAACACACACAAAACAGTAACTGTCTAGTGGTGATAGATATCTTAACTAAACTGACTGTTGTGATCATTCTACAAGGTATATATTTATCAAACCATGACAGTACACACACACACACACACACACACACACACAAATACACACACATACCTCACTAAATTGATTGTTGTGATGATTCCATAATGTACATATTTAGCAAAACGTGACACACACATATACACACATGCACCCCACTTATAGGGGAGAATATACACATGAAAACAATTGTATGTCAGTGGTATCTCTATACAGGTGTTAAATAGAAACAAATTAATTTAAATAGAATCTAAAACTCACCTTCCACAGGTAAAAAAATCTTCAATTTTTTTTGTTGTTGTTGTTATTCACCCCTGGAAAGGCCAATATCAGGCTTTGAGACTGCTTGCTTAGATTCTAAGATTCGCCATCGACTTATTTTTATATTACTCTGGAAATATCTTTGAACTGGTAGTCACAATTTTTAGTTATAATGTTTAGTCTATGAAGTAGGAGGAAGAAATAAATAATCTGTATTATTATGAAATTGCCAATTGATGAAACACTAGAAGATTCAACATGAATTTAATAACATAACGTACTTGCTTACAAGCAAGGTTAAGCCTTGCTCACTACCTTCTCAGGAAACAAATTCTAGGTGTAAAAGGAAAATGAGCGGACTATATTTACACATCAGATCATGATCTGTCTTTATTTCCTCAGGGATTCAACATTTCACTTCACTTTAGGGATTTTACTTTTCCCATAGGGATTATCTTCCACCATCATCAGCTCTGTAGGGAAATTGTGGCTTTTTCCTCATTTCATATTTTCCATTTTTCTCACATCTTTACTGAAAATATCCCTTAGGGTCTACTTTCCTACTTCCTTATCTCTTTATCTGAAAATTGTCAAGGACTTCAGTGACTCACTTTAGATGTTCTCTCTACTGGGATATTTCTGAAGCAACTTCATGTTTTGCTTCCTAAATACTCAGTGGATATTTCCAACTGAGTATCTTGCTGGTTCCCTAAATGTCACATTTCAGTAATGAGGTCCTCAATTTTTTTTATCACAGGAAAAAAATGGGAACTATGGAGTGACGAACTGTGTATTTGAACCCACCTATTACCCATACTTCCTAACTTTCATAGTTTGAACAAGTGAGTTAACATCTCTGTACCTCACTCGTGTTAACAATATCTTTCTTTTGTCTTCTATGTTCTTCTCAGAACTACAAACCCTATAACTTACATCTCTGATGTAATTGATGTAGTAGTGTAAAATACATGTTAATTCTGTTATGACAGCTCCTTTCTTCCTGGTGCTAAGTAAAGGACTAGCAAGCCCTCTTTCTGCTTCTCCATCTTTACTCAGAGGCTAAGTGGGAAACACAGCAAGATTATTAACTCTTAAGATTTATTTATGCATTTATTTATGTGAAAAGCAGAGTGTCATTGAGAGGGACAGAGAGCTTCCATCCACTGGATCACTCTGCAAATGGCCATAACAGCTTGGCCTGGGCCAGGCTGAAGCCAGGGTGCAGGAGCTCCATTCAGGTCACCTACATGAGTATCAGGGGCCCAAGTACTTAGGCCACTTCTGCTGCCTTCCTTGACACATTAACAGGGAGCTGTTTTGGAAGCAGAACAGCTGGGATGGAAACGGCACTCAGATCTGGAATTGCTAGTGTAGCAAGTGGTGGCTTAACTCACTGTCACTTTGCTAGCTCCAGGTTATGATGTCTTAATATACCATGAGTTCAGTTTGATTCTTTATTGTCTCTAATGAAACTTTTTTTCAAGATGTGGAGATAAGATGGGTATAAGGATGCCCCTGAAGAGAATCTAAAGCCTGTTTTTAAAGTTATTAACAGTTGTGAATTTTTCTGGTGGAATGTCTAACCTCAATGCATATAGTTAATAATTACCACTTTGTCTTGAATTTTTTCTCTACATGGTACATCATGAATTCTCTGTAAAAACTAGCTGAGTGAGTCTAGTTTAGGATTCTTTTTGCCTCTAAGAAATTACTAGTTTATAAATTCTCTTCAAAGTTCAAAAAAACAAGTCATTACAAAGCGTAAAGGGGACACTAAGTCTTCAGGAGTACGTGTTCTTACAAATTCCACTTACTATGAAAAATAATTTAAATGTAAAAATATGACTATCATTTCAGAAATATATCTAAACTTCGTCTCTGTATTAGATGAGGAATATGGGTATATTGTCTAATAGGCTCCCTGTCACAGAGAGGACATTTTGTCTTCAAGTATTTCAGAAATAATCTAGGCAAAAAGCGCCCTTTGATGGAGACTTTTGACTCACACAAGATTTGAATTTTATAAAACAAAATGAATTTTTCTGTAGAATATCACAAAAGAATATTCAAGAGCAAATATTTTTAAGTTATGCTAAGAACTTCTAATATGTTAATCTAACTTTTTTATCAGGCAGAGTGGACAGTGAGAGAGAGTGAAAGAGAGAAAGGTCTGTCCGGTGCCGTGGCTCACTAGGCTAATCCTCCGCCTTGCGGCGCTGGCACACCGGGTTCTAGTCCTGGTTGGGGCGCCGGATTCTGTCCCAGTTGCCCCCCTTCCAGACCAGCCCTCTGCTGTGGCCCAGGAGTGCAGTGGAGGATGGCCCAGGTGCTTGGGCCCTGCACCCCATGGGAGACCAGGAAAAGCACCTAGCACCTGGCTCCTGCCATCAGATGAGCGTGGTGCACCGGCCGCAGCGCGCCGGCCGTGGCAGCCATTGGAGGGTGAACCAACGGCAAAGGAAGACCTTTCTCTCTGTCTCTCTCTGTCACTGTCCACTCTGCCTGTCAAAAAAATTAAAAAAAAAAAGAAAGAGAGAAAGGTCTTCTTTTTCAGTTGGTTCACCACCAAATGGCCACTGCTGCCTGTGTGCTGTGGCTTGCACACTGCGCCAATCCAAAGCCAGGAGCCAGGTGCTTCTCCTGGTTTCCCATGCAGGTGCAGGGCCCAAGGACTTGGGCCATCCTCCACTGCACTCCCAGGCCACAGCAGAGAGCTGGCCAGGAAGAGGAGCAACCAGGACAGAATCTGGCATCCTGACCGGGACTAGAGCCTGGTTTGCTGGTGCTGCAGGTGGAGGATCAGCCTATTAAGCCAGCCTGTTAATCTAATTTTAACAAGTGCAGAGAGTAATATAAATTACAATATGGTGGGTGTACATTTTTGTAATTATTTTGTGTCTCTCTCATTTCCTCTTCTGTTCCACTGGGAAGCATTTGAGTTCTAGAGTATCATGAGATAAGAGAATTTTGACAGCAGTTCTTTCAAAGACTGGTTCACATAAAGAAAGAGATTGAAAATAGAAAGATGAGACTCTTCTTCTTTCCTCTCCCTTTTATTCTTCCCAATGATTACAAGTGATGAACAGGATCATTTCAAAGCATTCTAAAATTACCTTTACCTTTTTGATTATAACTGCAAAACAATAGCAATTACAAATTCTAAAAAACATGATACTAATGTAGTAAGTTATACATATAATGGATATTTGAAAGAAATTAAAATACAAGAACACAGAGACAAATTAACTGTACTTAATACATGAATGAATTACATGCATGGAATATCTTTTTCCATCCCCTCACTCTCAGTCTGCAGGTATCTTTGTTGGTGAGATGTGTTTCTTGTAGGCAGCAAATCGATGGGATTTGTTTTCTAAACCATTCAACCAGTCTGTGTCTTTTACTGGAGTACTGGGGCTGACGGGACAAGGAAATAAGCCTTAGCCATTCTTGCTCATTACCCAAAAGATAGATAAAATCAGAAATTATCCCTTGTCCCTGTATCCCAATTCAGTCTCACACCTTACTGTGTCCTACACAACCTCTGCATTCTTCCCCAAGCTTGGAAGCTGGATGACCAAACTAGAAGGACCTGTATGAAGGAATTCACCCCTGCCTACTGGCCCCCACCCTCACCCCCACACTAGTCCACTTAAGCCATAAAAAAAGCCCAGCCCCTGGGGTCTGGATCCCCTGCCTCATGTTCAGTCTGTGTGCACACTGGTAGTTGGTCACCCACCTTGATGAGGCAGGAGAAAGAATATCTGAGTTAGAAGACAAATCACTGGAAATTAAACAGTCAGACAAAAAAAATAAGAAGAAATTAGGAAAAATTAAAAACCGTGTTGGAGATTTATGGGATACTATCAAATGACCCAAAATATGATTCTTCAGAATTTCTGAAGGCATAGACAAAGAAAATGGACTACAAGGCCTATTAAGGGAAATAACCACAGAAAACTTGCCCAATTTGGACAAAGAAAGGGATGTCCAAGTACAGGAAGCACATGAAACTCCTAGTAGATATGACAAGAAAACATCTTCAGCATGACACATTGTGATCAAACTTTCAACAGTAAAACATAAATAAATTATTTATGTGCATGAACGAAATGCCAGATTACTTTCAGAGGATCTCCAATTCTACTCATAGCTGTCTTCTCATCAGAAACTCTATAAGCTGGGAGAGAAGGGAAAGACACAGTCCAAGTCTGAAGAGAAAATAACTGTCAACCCAGAATACTGTACCCTGCAAAGCTATCATTTATGAATGAAGGTAAAATAAAAGCCTTCTATAACAGACAGAAATTTAAATAATTTGTCACAACTTGTCCAGCCTTACAAAAGATGCTTAAGAATATATTATACAGAAAAACACAAAAAACATGATCATCACTATGAAAGGATATGAAGGCAGAAAATCTCCCTGAAAAAGAGCTAAGAGAACCCACAGCAAACAATAGTAATATTTATGGAAAAATGGTAGGGCCAAGTCATGACTTAGCAATAGTCACCTCGAATGTAAACGGTCACTATAAGTAAAATGGGGTGATTGATGTCTACTCACATGGAGCATCAAATGTAAGAAAAAGGTAACAGAATAAATAAGAAACAGGATGTGAACTTGCAGCCAGACCTAATTCATTCAAATTCATTTTGCTAATAGAAACCAAAAAAGAGCTGATGTAGCCATCCTAATATCACACAAAATGGAGTTTAACACAAAAATTGTCAAAAGAGAAAAAAGGCACTATGTAATGATTAGGGATAAATTCAACAGAAAGATGTAATTATAATAAATGTATATGCACCAAACAGCAGTGTGCCTGGCTATTTAAAAGAAATGTTAATGGATCTAAATGGAGACATAGACTGTAATACAGTAGTTATGGGGGACTTCAATACCCCACTTTCAGCAATGGACATCAATGAGACAGATAATCAGCAAAGAAATAACAGAGTTAATGAACACATCAGACCAAATGAACCTAAGTGCTATCTACAGAACTTTTCATTCCACAGTTGCAGAATACACATTCTTCTTACCAGTGCATGGAACTTTCTCTAGGATAGACCACATGCTAGGCCACAAAGCAAGTCCCAACAAATTCAAAAAAATCGAAATCATATGATGCATCTTTTTTGACCACAGAAATGATGAAGTGGAGCTGAAAATCAAGGGATATAAATTGGGAAGGAGGAAGTCAAACTCTCCCTATTTGTAAATGATATGATTCTATATATAAGCATCCAAAATACTCCACTAAGAGACTATTGCAACTCATAAAAGAGTTTGGTGAAGTGGCAGGATATAAAATTAATAGCTTTTGTATATACAGATAATACCATGGCTGACAGGCATAAGCAAAGACTTCTTGGGAAACATCCTAGAAGTTCAGGCCATCGAATCCAAAATTGACAAATGAGATTACATCAAACTGAGAGATTCCTGCACTGCAAAAGGAACACTCAGCAAAGTGAAGAGGCAACTGACAATGGGAGAAAATGTTTGAAAACCATGCACCTGATAAAGTATTAATATTCAGAATCTTTAAAGAGTTTAAGAAAGCCAACACCAACAAAACAATCTGATTAAGAAATGGACAAAGGACTTGAACAGACATTTTTCCAGAGAAGAAATTTAAATGACTAAAAGACACATGAAAATAGTCTCAGGAACAACAGCCATCAGGGAAATGCCAATCTCAGCCACAGTGAAATAATTGACATAATGTGAGAAAATATTGGCAAACTATGCAATTGATAAAGAACTAATAAACAGAATCCATAAAGAGTTCAAGAAACTCAACACAGCAGGACAAACAATCCAGTTAAGAAATGAGTACAGGACTTAAACAGGCATTTTTCAAAGAGGAAATTCAGGTGCACAACAGAAACCTGAGAAAAATGCTCAGGATCATTAACCATCAGGGAAATGCAAATCAAAGCCACAGTGAGGTTTCACCTCACCCCAGTTAGAATGGCTCTCATAAAGAAATCAACAGACAACAAATGCTGGTGTGGATGTGGGGGAAAGCCACCATTGTTGGGAATGTAAAGTGTTTATAGCACTATGGGAGACAGTACGGAGATACCTCAGAAGTCTGAAAATAAACCTACCAGATGACCCAGTCATCTGACTGCAGGGAATGTACCCAAAAGAAATGAAATCAGTTTATGAAAGAGTTGTCTTTACCCCACAATAGCTAAGATATGGAATCAACCCGGATATCCAACAACTGAGGATTGGATACAGGAATTATGGGATATGTACAACATGGAACTACACCGTGGCAAATAAAAAGGAGGGGCTGGTGCTGTGACATAGCAGGTAAAACCGCTGCCTGCAGTGCCGGCATCCCATGTGGGTTCTGGTTTGAGTCCTAGCTGCTCCACTTCCTATCCAGCTCTCTTCTATGGCCTGGGAAAGCCATAGAAAATAGCCCAAGCCCTTGGGCTCCTGTACTCGTGTGGGAGACCTGGAAGAGGCTCTTGGCTCCTGACTTTGGATAGGTGCAGCTCCAGCTGTTGCAGCCAACTGGGGTGTGAACCAGAAGATGGAAGACCTCTCTCTCCTTCTGCCTCTCCTTTCTTTCCATGTAACTCTGACTTTCAAGTGAAATAAATCTTTAAAAACAAAAAAAGAACAATGAAATCCTGATGTTTACAACAAAAAGGGATGAAACAGGAAGCCATTAGGCTTAGTGAAACAAGCCAGTCCCCTAAAAATATATACCATATGTTCTTCCTGATATCTGGTAACTAACCAAGTATCTAAAAGGTAGTCTATAGAAGTGAAATTGATATATTGATATGTGATGATTTTGAACAACTCTTTTCTCAACTGTTGAGGAACATTTTTCATAGTATTTGTTGAGTTCTTTACTTAATGTAAGGTTAATCTTGTGAGTATAAAGTTAATTGAAAATAGATATTTGTATAAGATAGTAATGGAAATAGAAGAGGGAGGTGGAAATAGGTGGGAGTGCCAGTGGGAGGGAGGGTAGTGTAGGATGAATCACTATGTTGCTTATAAGATAAGAACAATTCACAGTAACTATAGAAATTTTAAATAGCTTTGGATAAATTTAAGCAGGGATGTGAAAGATCCTTAACAATAAAAACCATAGTCTGCTGGTTCATTTCCCAAATGGCAACAATTGATGGGACTGGGGCAGGTTGAAGTGAGGAACCCAGAACTGCCTTTTGAGTCTCCCACATGGATGGCAGAGTCCAACTACTTGGGCCACCTTACACCACTTTTTCAGGTGCATTAACAAGAAGATAGATCACAAGTGGAGCAGCTGAGACTGGCACCAACACTCCCTTATGGGATGCTGGTATTGCAAGCCGTCGCTTAACATGCTCCTCAGCAATGCTTCCCTGTATCTCTTTCATTTAAAAAAATGTAGTCTTCTAAATGTCTAACAGTGATAACTCATTGTTATTTTAATGTGCTCACCTGATGGTGGGCATCTTTCCATGTGTTTAATGATCATGTGTGCATTTTTTTTGTGAGGTGCCTGTTATGTAGTAGTATACACTATGCTCAGGATATAAGTTCCAGAATAATAATGGATGACTGAAACTTCATATAATATCGAACACAAAATTCACTGTTTTTCTGGTAGATTTGTATGTCACTGGAAGATTAGGATATGTTCTGAGAGCAAGCAATTTAACTTCTTATTTCTCATTTTGTGTATGCCTTACTATTTTTGTCTTAGTACATTTGCTAGGACCTTTGTGAACAATGTTAAACAGAAATAACGAGAGAACTTTCCTGCCTCATTTATGATCTTAACAAGAAAGTATGTAGTTTTTAACCATTAAGTAAAATGTCATTTGTAGAGATTTTATAAAATTGAGGAAATATACCTCTTTTTCTAGTTTGCTGAGAGTTTTAATCATGACTGAATTTTTCAAAAATTTTATGTTGATAAGTTTATATGATTTTTTTCCTGGTATGTTGATGTGATAGACTACATTTTATGAAATTTCTGTGTTGAGCCAGCCCTATGTTTGGTCATACTTTACAAATTTTTAGAAATATTTTTGGCTTTGATTTGCTAAAATGTGTTGAGAATCTTTTTGTTTGTTTGTTTGTTTTAATTTATTTATTGTTTATTTAGTAAATATAAATTTCCAAAGTATAGTTAATGGATTACAATGGCTCCTCCCCATAATTTCCCTCCCACTCACATCCCTCCCATCTCCCGCTCCCTCTCCCATTCCATTCACATCAAGATTCATTTTCAATTATCTTTATATACAGAAGATTGATTTAGTATATATTAAGTAAAGATTTCAACAGTTTGCACCCACACAGAAACACAAAGAATCTTTACATTTATATGCTCATGAGAGACACTGATTCTTCCTTTCTTGATTTAGTAGGTGCTCACTGAGTTTTTAGTTTGTGTGAGATTGTGCAGAACTGGTATCATTTTCTGACATTAAAAGTTTAATAAAATTGACTCATGAAAAAATTTTACTTAAGGAGTTCCCAATAAACTGTGTACTGAATTTAGCACCAGGAACAAGTAATAAAGAAGGCAAAACAAGACTAGAAATAAAAAAAAATTCTGATGAAGGTGAACCAATGTCTTCAGAATACAAATAATGATAATTGTCAGTTATTGAGTATTTACCATGTGGAGGGCGGTTTTCTAACCATCTGCTTAATGTAGGATCTAATTCAATTGTCACAACTCATAAAAGAGATGCTGTTATTAAAATTCCTATTTTAGAAATCACTACCCTAAGACACAGAGAGTTTGAGTAATTTCCCAGGTTACCTGCTGCATTTAAGTTCCCAGCAGCACATGCAGAAAATACTTTCCAGTAGCTGTTTTAGAAGTAAAAATTTTACAAGAAAGAAATTTGAAAAATTGAGATATCCTAGGAGAGACTGAAAAATGTGGTCAAGTATTATAATTATTGAGACTTTAAGAAGATAGAGGTAGAATCTGTGGAAATTTTCTATTTATGATGTGTGAAAATAAAAGAAAAATCCAATGCTTGTATTTCCCATCAGATATGAAGATGGTGGTGAGATGGGAATTTAATTTTGACTCTTGGGGTTGTACAAACCCTGGGGAGAAGGGAAAACTTTAGTAAAATTTTGAATCCCTAAAGGAAAGGAAAGACAGCTTATGGTCCAGTGTGTAAATACAGTCCTCTTATTTCCCCTAGACTTTATTCTATAGAAGGAAAGATCTAACAAGCCTTTATCCTGTTGATAGGCAAGTACATTCAACTCACATTAAATCTGTATCTTATCAATTGGCAAATGTGAGGACAATAAAGACTTTTTTCTTATGTTGTATGGTATGACATGAAATCATAATTAGAAATTATGTGCAATAGTTCATAAAGATTCCCAGGGCACATTGGAAGCTATGTCTGCACTGTATGCTACTCATACCAAGGGCAACAACACTACAGAGCCTGGCATTGCGCATCCAGGACCATGGTGACAAATAACAAGACAAGGGAGCAACATTGTTTTCTGGTTTAAGGAGGGTGAGTTTCTGAATTCCACACATTTTGATGCCCTTCTTTTTGCTTGATTCCTAAGAGCTAAGATACTCATTTCTTTCTTTCTTGCTTGCTTTCTTGCTTTCTCATTATTTTTAGTCCTGAGACTCAAGTAAAACAGGGAGAAGAATCTGTTTAAGGGAAATACAGATTGTACAGGATCATTGGAGATGCACAATTTATGGAATTTCAGTCAGTCAGTTCCCTCTCCATAAACGTGTCACTCGCTGATCTAGATGTAAGGCCTTGCTTCTGTAACACGGGAAAGTAACTTCACTTCTCCTAGACTAATTAATCTAAGTTCTCCTAGATTTCTTAATTTTTGATTAAAAACAACATACATGCCCACTCCAGCAGAGTCTAACCTACATTAGAGTTTAGCATTATGCTGCCAAGTCATCTACTTGTAAATTTTCTGGTGAAGGGGGATCTCAAATGAATGAACACTGAGAGTAGAAAAGAACATTTGTCCAGGTTGACTCTTCATCGCTTGGATTTTCCAGTGGTCACAGAGCATATGTCATTGGTTTGCCCTCTGATGACTAAACTGGTGTCACACTTTGCTATGTTTAGAATAAAAGACAAATAAGTGGGAGAAAGTATTGCATAGCATCAGGCAGTTCTGTTGGCTCATGAAGGGGTAGTCTTGGGCATTCAAGCACAGACTTCTCAGTTATTGAAGAAGATGCTGCAGGAAGAGCTGGATTATTCTCTAACACAAGTGTTCCAACCTTTGTCCACAGACTCCCTGAGAGAAGGATGGCTCTTGGAAATGGATCTTCTGTGACTGAATTCATTCTGATGGGGTTAACAGACCGGCCAGAACTCCAACTTCTCCTGTTCTTCCTGTTCCTAGGCATTTATATAGTCACTGTGTTGGGAAATTTGAGCTTGGTAATTTTAATTGGGTTGAATTCACAACTGCACACTCCCATGTATTTTTTTCTCTTTAACTTGTCCTTCATAGACCTCTGTTATTCTTCTGTGTTTACACCCAAAATGCTGATGAACTTCATCTCAAAGAAGAATGTTATCTCTTACACGGGATGCATGACCCAGTTATACTTTTACTCTTTTTTTGTCATTTCTGAATGCTATGTACTCATGTCAATGGCCTATGATCGTTATGTGGCCATCTGTAATCCACTTCTGTATAGCATAGCCATGTCCCCTAAAGTGTGTTCCAACCTTTTGCTTGGTTCATACATGATGGCCTTTTCAGGTGCCATGGCCCACACTGGATGCATGCTGAGACTGACCTTCTGCAAAGCAAACACCATCAACCACTACTTCTGTGACATCCTCCCAGTGATGCAGCTCTCCTGCACCAGCACATATGTCAGTGAACTGGAGGTTTTCATTGTGGTTGGCATCAACATCATTGTGCCCAGCCTCACCATCTTTCTCTCTTATGGTTTCATTCTCTCCAGCATATTTCAAATAAACTCAATTGAAGGTAGGTCCAAAGCCTTCAGCACCTGCAGTTCTCACATAATTGCTGTTATTCTTTTCTTTGGGTCAGGTGCGTTCATGTATCTGAAGCCATCTTCTGCTGGGACCATGGATGAGGGTAAAATCTCCTCTGTGTTTTACACCAATGTGGTTCCCATGATGAATCCCCTAATCTACAGTCTGCGGAACAAAGATGTTCAATTTGCACTGAGAAGAACTCTGAATAGAAGAATATTTTGTTCAAAAATTGTATCTTCTTTATAGATAGTTCCAGAATTAGAAATAAGTTTAAAGAGAAATGTCTTTTCATATTGTTGTATGGTAATTTTTAATTGAGCGTCTTGTCCATTTGTTTCCAATTATTTTAGTATTAAATATTTTTCCCCATGATTTGTATCATTTCCCCTATTTATCATTTGTTTCTGATTAATAATAAGGTTAAATATAGTTTTGTCTCTGAATTTTCCACTATCCTTATGCATTTTTTATCTGGGATAGATTAATACTTGCACAAATGATCAAATGAAGTAATGCTAGGATAAAAATGTGCCACTTGCAGAGTGTGGGTTTCTTTGCTTCCAGCTGTCATGCGCTATTGGAATCAGGCAATCTGTCTCTATTCTTGTCTTTACATCCTTGCCCTGACAGGAAAAGGTCTCCTTCAGATGAGAGTATTTTGTGGATATACAAGTTTCCACAATGACTAGTGAGTATAATTTTACAGTATGCAGTATATATACATTAGTCAGTATACATTAAGCTTCCTTTGGAAAAATTTATATTTACTTGTGTAAACCCAAATAGCTTATAGCAGATCATAGATAGATATTTATCACCTAGGTAAGATACCAAAGCTCAGCAAAAATTGGTAATTTGTTTAAAGTCTTACAAGCTCTTAATGAAAGATCCTAGAGTGGATATTCTCTTGATTTCAAGGCGTCTATTCTTTCTGATATACTTCCTGTTTACTTCATTTATATTTTATTTAACTAAAGGTGAAATATAGAAGTCATTTCTATTTTGAAAGTTAATTTGCTTAGTTTCTAAGTACTTACACATCTCCCAGGGTGACAGTGGCTTTATTTATTTGTTTGATTTATGTAAGCTATTTATGGTCCTTCTTGATTTGGAAGAGGTGGTCTCCTGAGCTAGGATATTTGGGAAAGAAATGGGATGAGTAGGGAGCTGATTTGTGCTCACAATTAGAACAATAAAAATATTTTGAAATGCTATCAAGTGCTTTACAATTAATTAGAATCATGGAAGAGAAAACCCTTCAGCAGTCTGCCTTTAGTGCAGAACCTAAAGATGCACACAGCAAGTGAATTAAGTGATCACTGCAGGGAACGCTCAGTGATGACTTGGAAACCATATTGATTTCCAAATTTGCTTTAGTTATGTAGAGAACTTTCTTATCTGTCCTTAATGTGTTGTCCATGGTGAAGTAATGCAATAACTAGGACTGAAACAGTATTTCTGCATTTTGTGTCTACGCGGATGCAAACTGATAAAATCTTTGCTTAATATATACTGAATCGATCTTCCGTATGGAAAGACAATTGGAAATGATAAAAAAAACTGGAAGTTACATAAAAATCAATCAATTAAAAAAATAATATCATGTAGGATCTCTGTCCCTAATGTGCTGTACAACGTGATTTAGAGCTACAACTAGTACTCAAAGAGTATGCTTCACTCTAGGATGCTATGTGAGGGCAAATGGTTTAAAATCTTTTCTTAACACATACTAAACTGAACTCCTGTATACAAAGAGAATTGAAAATGAATCTGAATGGGAATGAAAGGGGAGAGGGAGTGGGTAAGGGGGAAGGGTAGCGGGGTGGGGGGAGGTATGGGTGGGGAAGTCATTGCAATCCACAAGTTGTACCTTGGAAATTTATATTCTAAATAAGAAAAAAAATAAAAAAATAATAAAATAATAAAAAAAACTTTATGAGACTTATAATCCACCATAGCCACACATTAATTATGTTGTATGGAAGGAATTATTAAAGTTGTGTCCACATTTGTGGGGAAGCAGGAAGAGAAAGGGCAGCAGTTTCAGGAGATAAAATAGGGAACAGTGAGAGTAATAACTTAGACTGAAGTTAGAATGAAGGAATTCAGAAAATAACATTATGGACAATTGAAGCTCTTATTTTAAATCCTCCTCTGTAAATGTAAAGTCCCTGGATATATTATGGTGATCACAGGATTTATCTGAATAAGATGAGCTTTATGTTACTTGATATTAAAGAGATGCCAAACCCTTGAAGCAGGAGTACCTGGGAACAACTGGATCATTCATGGTGTCCATTTGTTCATCTTAAATGCTTTTTAAGGTACTAAAACCTCACACTGTAGTTGGGAGAGCAATGATTAACTGAAAGAAACATTGATAAATCAACAAATCATGAAAATTTATTTGGCAGAATAGGATGTTGTATTGTTTTTCTTTTGATAAAACAGGCAAAGGATGACCACTCTGAACATCTTTAATCCTTGATGAAGCAACAATTGTCTAAGATAGACATAATGATTTTTACTATTACCATTTTGATAACATCTGCTCAAAATTTAAGTACTGTGAAATTTAGAAAAGTGTTTTTATTGGTGTTCATTTGTGGGGCAGGCATGTGGCACAGTTGTTAATTCCTCCTTGTGATGTCTGCATCTCCTATCAGAGTGCTTGGTCCTAGTCCTGGCTCCTCTGCTTCTGATGTAGTTACCTGCTGATGTGCATTCTGGGAAGAACCAGATGAAGACTCTAATAGTTCAGTCCCTACTACCCACATGGGAGAATTAGGCTGAGTTCCAGTTCCTTGGCTTTGGCATGTCCATTTGTTTCCAGATTCTTGGTATTACTAAAGCCTTGATTTGTAATTTGAAATGAACACTCAGATCTCACACACAAGCCCCAACATCAAGTTGCATGTTTTTCACCCAAAAAAGCTCTCTTAACAGAGGAGGCATTTGGCTTAGTGGTTAAGTGTTGGTTATGACACCCAAGTCCTATTTCTGAGTACTGGATTTGACAACCTGGCTCCAGGTCCTGTTTCCAGTTTTTCACTAATGCAGACCCTGGAAGCAGCAAGAATGGCTCAGGTAGTTGTTTTCTTGCCACCTACTTAGGAGATGTGAATTGAATAGCCCACTCTTGGCATCACCTAGGCCCAGCCTCAGTTGTTCTGGGCGTTTGTGTAGTGAAACAGCTGATGGGGATTGTCTGTCTCTCTCAATCTCAGCTTCTTGGACAAAAATGTTCTATTTATATAAAATAGCTAACTTGGTTAGGTTTCTTTGATTCATGTGTTACTCACTGTTCCTCTGGATAAATTAGTTTTGGCTGTAGAAAGTACATTGCTTATATATAAGTAACTACCATCTCTGCTATTTTTAAAGCTTTGTAGACATTGCAGTGGTGCATACCCTCCAATACATATGTTAGCATTAAAATGGAATAGTCCAAAGAGTGGGTTAAACTAGATTACAGATCTTTTGTTGACCAAACTTTAGAATAGAAATGAAATCTGTTTCAATATCAAGAAATACAAATTTTAAAATATAGTCTTCAGTCTTGAGTATTATTTTAGGGAAAATAATTAAAAGGTTGTAAAGATAGGTCGTAGAAATTAAGGGTAGCCAAATTTTAAAACTCAGCTTAGTTGATAGCTTTTAGTAAGCAAGTTTAGGCATGATATGTGTATTTGGTTTTCATTCCAAGGTGAGAGGATTCGGGGTATTTTACATGTACATATAAAGTTAATCTTGTGACTTTAAAAAATGTGAATTGAACTAAAGAAGTAATAGAGGAGGTTTATGCCACTGAAATTGCTACATCTGAGGACTAGGCAGGCAGGCCATGGGACTCACCTAACCATACCTATGTACAGGCAGGGATTTTTTTTAACTTAATTTCTTTTTTGTTATCATATGTTTAATTTACAGTATAGTCAAAGGTTTAGTTGCTCTACTAAAAAAGCGCTCAACAAATAAAAAGTAAAAACTCCAAAAGGACAATAAGCATGGGCTGTAGACAATAATCAAATAAAAAGATGTTCTGCTTCACTTAAATACATTTTAAAATAGTCACAAATCATTAAAATTTTGCAAGTCATTGAGCAAGCCTGGACTTTACAGGTAATAACAGAAAATGGCCCTCCAATCAAGGGTCAGAAAGAATGTTTCCTGGTTACATCCTGGAAACGCTGAATGTAAACTTTCTCTAAAGAAGCTGCTATTGTTGCTTGGGATTAATTTGGAATGAGCATGACCAGATTGGCCTCCAGTGAAGAACTCTTGAAAGCCAGAAGTCAAAGCCACTTGAGACCTACCTCCCTTACCTCCTTGTCCCTCACTCCTTACAGAATCTCATTTTGCACTCATGTTTACACTGCTGCTTTTCAGGTATACACACACACATGAACACACCATTTTTTACCTGCTTAGTGCCAAGCAACCTGTGGCCATGAGATATATGTAACCAACATAATTAAGGCACAGGAAAGGGGAAATACTAAGCTATATTTTCACAATCCAACATAGTTATATCTGATCACATGGAAAGAGGCTAAAATGGTTTTATATAGTAAAGATTACTCCTGAAAACTGACTATGGTGTTATAATGTCCTTTTGAGTGTTGACATGGAGCTTTTACTAAAGAATAGCACAGGTGGATTTTCCCTTGTGACTGGAATATTTATTTCACTGTGAATTATGCTGAACCCCAGATGAGCAGTTGCTATTCAGAGGCCATGTTGTACAAAAATGTGTACCTTAAAATATTAAAATCTAACAATGAGAATGTTTTAAACCAGAGGCTAGATTTTCATCTTCTTCATTGAGTGGCGGGCTGGTGGATCCTGAGCGATTTAAAGACTATTGCTAACATGAAGTTGAGTTAACTTATTTCACATATGGGGACAGACAATTAAACAGATGTTAAAATTGCTCTTAGGAGGAGGACTATGCAGTTTCTTCTGCACCATCAAATCTGTGAGTATCTGAGCTTCTTAAGGAAGATATTGGAGGAAGAATGGGACAAGTGATCTGGGTCACATTTCATAGTTGATGGGTCCAATGCTCAAAGGTATTCATGGAATGTCCAAATCAGAATTGATGCGTGGTACGACTGAGACTGGGGCTTGGTGTGTTTTATTTAAAATATGTAAGGATTTATTACTATTATAATTGTACTAATTTACCTGCTTTATCTTATTTATTTACTTTTAAAAGATTTATTTATATATTTGAAAGCAGAGTAACAGAGATGAGAGAGAGAGGGAGCGATCTTCCACTGACAGCTTCCCTTCCCAAGTGCTCACATTGGCAGGGATTGTTCAAGCTGAAGCCAGGATCCAGGAACTTCATTTGAGTCTCCACATGGATGACAGGGACTCAAGTATTTGGACTTTGATCTGCTTTACCAGGTGCATTAGCAGAAAGCTGGATTGGAAGTGGGATAACAGGGACTTGAATCGTGCACTGTGATAGGAGATGCAGATGTCCCACTTGACAGTTTAACCATTGCACCACAATATCCACCCCTAATTTACCTATTTTTAAAAATCAGTGTAACATGAATAATCAATGACTTTGGTGACTAACACAAGCCTATGAAAAAGAAGAGCAAAATACTAAAATAAGAAAAGTTTCCAAAAAGTGACCTTCACATTTTATAGTTCATAACGGCCCTGCATAATTTAGAATGTGTGGATATAATCTTAATCTGTCCTATACAGTGAATGGAAACAAGCAAATAATCTTAAACCTGACCTACACAGTGAAGGGGAATAAGCAAATGTGGCCTTTTTCTTACAAGCATGCTTGTTTTGGGTTCTTCATTTGCCCCTAGACTATCAATCAATTCCTTATTTATACATTTTTTTAAATCTCACATCAGTGACGTTTGCTAGGTACCAACATGTGTAGCCCAGTGTGGCAGATTGGTGCTATTCACTCTTCCAGATCACACATTTCCAGTCTTTCTGTAGGGAGATGTGGCATGTTACAGTTATAGTCATGATAGACCTGATTCCAGTGCTTAGGTGCATTTTTCCACATGGCTTTTGTCCTTTTGTGGACTGGATAACAGCATTATTATTTAGTTGTTGAAGCTATAAAGAGAAGGCGGAGTCTGATTTCAACTGAGTCAGGATGGAGATTGAGAAAATAAATAAAATCATCATCAATAATGGCCACGTAAAATGCTCTGAGGTGCTGAAAATACTTTATTAACCAAGTTTTTTTTGCTTGTAAGCTGCTCATTTCGTATTAAGTAGAAGTCTATATGATTTATATACTCTTATGTTTTGTGATTATGGTAATGTTCACATGTTGAGCCATCCTTGAAATCGCAGGATATATCTCATTTCTCATGATGTAAAATCCCTTTAATATGCTGCTGAATCAATATCATTGCGCTTTATTTATTTACTAACAATTAAGATAAAGACATTTGTGTATTACACATATACAGATTTAGGAGCTTAGTGATACTTCCCACTCTGCCGTCCA
Organism: Sylvilagus floridanus; assembly: GCA_949820135.1. NCBI lineage: Eukaryota > Metazoa > Chordata > Mammalia > Lagomorpha > Leporidae > Sylvilagus > Sylvilagus floridanus. The sequence continues at coordinate 15,537,452 of OX463224.1, read as the reverse complement.
CCCCACTCACACTCTCACACTTCCTCTTCCTTCCTCTCTTATTCCCTCTCTCAATTTTTACAATGATCTACTTTCAGTTTACTTTATACTCATAAGATTAACCCTGCACTAAGTAAAGAGTTCAACAAATAGTAAGAAGAAAAAAAACAGTGTTCCTCATCAGTAGAGGCAAGAACTATAAACAATTATTGTATTTCAAAATTTCAATTTAACTCATACCCATTACATTTTTGGTACTCTATTTAGCCACCACATATCAAAGAAAACATATGATATTTGTCTTTTGGGGACTGGCTTATTTCACTAAGTATAGTGGTTTCCAGTTACATCCACTGTGTTGTAAAAGACAGGATTTCATTGGAGAAATTTTACATCAGTAAATGAACTGTGTAGTTTTGTCAATAATAGTACATGTGGATCTATTTCTGTATTCTCGATTTGTTTCATTGAGCAACCTGAGTATCTTTTTGTCACTACTGCAGAGTATTGATTATTGTGGCATTATAATGCATTTTAAAGCAATTTTTTTCTCCCTAAAATTTGTCCCATTGGAAAATGCATTTGATTATTCTTTTATTTTTTTATTTTTTTATTTTTTTATTTTTTTCTTTGGCTTTCAAAATGCTCTTGAAAATCTGGTTGAAAACTGCAAAACATTCCCCTTGGGAACTAACATAATTGCATGGAATGTACACATCAGCTGAGAGACAATGGACATCTTAGCAATACTGAATCTTCCAATGCATAAATATAGAGCATCACTCAATTTCTATGTCTTCTACTTCTTTGTCTTTTTGACATCTCTTTTGCACATATAATTATATCTAAGACTGAAGATTAATTTGTGCTAGTGTAAGTGATACTGATGTTTTAAATTTTAAATTGTTTCATGTTAATAAAAAAGTAGCATTTGTTTGAAAGTTTTCATCTACCCAATCTCATGTTGAAATTTAATTACCAATGTATTAAGAGCTGTGACCTTTAAGAGGTGACTGAGTCATGAGGGCTCTGAAGTTATCCTGGGAAGGGATTTGCTCTCCTGAGGGTGGAATCCTTACAAAAGGACAGGCTCATCTCCCTTTCACTCATTCTCTGTTCTGTCTCTGTCTTTCTCTACATCTCCCTTCCGTTACTCCTCCCCCCCTTCTACCTTCCTGCTTCTGCTTCTTCCTCCTATTTGCCCCTCTTCCACATGATCCCTAATATCATGTCATGATATAGCAAGAAGGCTGTCACTAGATGCGGGCACATAGCTCCCAGACTTTCTAGCTTCCTGGACTATTAGTTATTATACTGTTGATTATAAACTATCCAACCTGTGACATTTTCTTATATCAATAAAAACAGATTAAGATAGATCTTATATTATTTTTTAAAGTATTATTTTATTTACTTGAAAGGCAGAGTTACCGCGAAAGAGAGAGAGAGAGAGAGAGAGAGAGAGAGAGAGAGAGAGAGAAAGCCAGGAGAGTCTTTTGGGTGTCCCATGTGTGTGCAGGAGCCCAAGAACTTGTTCCAACTTCCACTGCTTTCTCAGGCACATTAGCAGAGAGCTAGATTGGAAATGGAGGAGCTGGGACTTGAACCACCCCCATATGGAATACTGAAGTCACAGTGGTGGCTTAATCTGCTATGCCACAATGCTTGGGCCTCTGAACCCATGTGGGAGACCCAGATGGAGCTCCTGGCTGCATTCTGGCCCCTACACTGCCCATTGCAGTCATCTGGGGAGTGAACCAGTAGATAGTTTTCTCTCCAGCAACTTGTGGCCATGTGCTATATGTCATCAATATAAACCAGGCACAGGAAGAAAGTAGATATAAAAAGTTGTGAATTCTTGCTATTCTCCATTTTCTTTTCAATTGCCTTGAATAGAAACAGTGATACTGAAGCATTTTTGTTTGTTCATCTTTAGTACATATTCTGAATGTGTTCTCTGAACAAAAGACCACTCATTGTAGAGAAAAGAGTTTTCTACTACTTATATTTTATTAAAATTGATAAGTACAAATAAAAAGGCTTTATAGTGTGATATATACTATAGCTGGAGAAAATATCAATGAATTCTCATCAAGTCTTACCCATGAAGAAGGTGGATCAGTATTTTACAGGATGGAGAAACAGAGGACATGGTGTGTCCAAGAAGGGAAAAAATATATATAGATCAAAGGTTAAAACAGGATCAGTTATAAAACAAATGTTCTGGGTTGACAGATAATATTTTCCCTACTGCTTAATCCAGAGTTTCTTATCTCTAACACAGAGTTTTCCTGTTCATTACAATTTCTATAACAAGCAACAATCCCCATCGTAGTTATAATAATCAGGAACTACTGATTCATTGATGTAGATTCCCACGCATTTAGCATTTCTTGGAGAGTAAAAAGGCATTTAGAAAATTAAGGACTAATTAAGATGATTATTTACAAGAGAATGTCAAAGGACTCTTACCTAAATAATGCAAGGAGGAACTTTTAAAAATCAGATCCATGGATCTGTTGATGCCACTAGTTTGAGAACTTCAATCTAAAAGATGCAAGTCAGAATTTGTTAGAGTAATATTTATCTTTTCACAATACTGTATCCCAGCTTTAGTACTGAGTACTTACCCTTGGCCTTTATTTTGCATAATTATTCCTTTCTAGTTCTAGGCTTTATTATTTTATCTTTATGATTCCCCAGAAATAATTTTAAATGTTCATTTTCAACATTTTTGAATCAAATTTGAATCCATGGAAGTTCTCATTCTATTTATGGGAAGATGAAACTCATGATGTGAACACCTATGGAAAATTGTTTGTCAGTTAGCTCCTTTCCTTAAATGAATATTGCTGGCTTCTACCATCAGACTCTGTTATTGCAAAGTCTCTAGGAAAATTATTTATCCAGGTAGGTGAGATAGAGTATTCTAACCAGATATCTCTAACTCAACACAAAATCACTTAATGCTATGACACTTCTGAACTTGAATTAAAATTGCAATATTTAGTTTTGACTCATTCATTATGATTTTAACAATTCGAGTTATTATGACATCATCCTTTCTCTATGCATAATTATCTATAAATTTCTAAGTTCTCCAATGTTTTTCATCAAATACCTGTCATGCACTAAACATAGATTAATTATCTATTATATGCTGGATCAATCTTAAAAATTAAAAAGAAAACTCTTTGTCAAAAGATTAATGAACGGTGTTTATGAGAAAAAAGTAGGTAATACTGGACAGCCTTCACGACCTTCCATTGCTGGTATTTATATGAGGCACATTCTTGCCTATGGGAAGACAGAACCATGGTGATAGAAATATGCCATCTGAATCATTCTTCCAATGGCAACTGTTAGATAAGGTTTTCCCCTCTTTAATGACACAATGTAACCCTAGTATTATCAGATTTGGTCATTTAGCACTTCGTTTTTTTTCCATAGGGGAAAAAGAGTTGAAAATGATTATTTTAGGGACAGGCTTTGTGGGACAGTAGATTAAGCCACCAAAGCCACCATCCCATATTGGAGCACTGGTGATTCAAGTCCCAAATGCTCCTTTTCCAATACAGCTCCCTACTAGGGCACTGGGAAAGCAACTGAAGATGGCCCAATATTCATTTGCAGAATGAACCAGTCAATGGAAGATCTCTTTCTCTCTGTGTCTCTACATCTATCTCTGTCATTCTGCCCTTCAAATGAATAAAATAAATCTTTTTTAAAAATGATGATTTATAAAAAAAGACATGAATTTCTTCACTAGTATTGTAACTTTAAAGGAAAAAAGAAAAGAAGAAATTATATAATGTTATTGAAAGGAAAAAGATGAACCACACAAAAAGTAGAATTAAATTATTGGGAGTAGACAGATGTCCTTTGCCATAGTAAAAAAGAAATAGAAAGAGACAGCTACAAAATATTGTGACTACACCTACAGAATTTCTCCGCTCTGTAATTACCAGCAGAGAAAGATATTGTGACTGATCAAAACCTTCTCCTACTCAGAGTTCTTCGCATAGCAAGTTTAATATCTTTGTTCCTCAGGCTATAGATCAAGGGGTTCATCAAAGGAACTGTATTGGTATAAAATACAGAAGAGATTTTAGCCTCATCCATTGACACAGCAGAAAACGGTTTGAGATACATAAATGCACCTGATCCAAAGAAAAGAGAAATTGCAATTACGTGGGAGCTACAGGTGCTAAAGGCTTTGGACCTGCCCTCAGTAGAACTGATGCACATGATGCTGGAGAGAATAAAACCATAAGAAATAAAGATGGTGAGGCTGGGCATAATGATGTTGATGCCAACCACAATGAAAATCTCCACCTCATTGATATATGTGCTGGTGCAGGAGAGCTCAAGTAAAGGAAGCAGATCACAGAAATAGTGGTTGATGGTGTTTGCATCACAGAAGGTCAGTCTCAGCATGCATCCAGTGTGGGCCATGGCACCTGAAAAGGCCATCAAGTATGAACCAAGCATAAGGCTGAAACACACTTTAGGGGACATGGCTATGTTGTACAAAAGTGGATTACAGATGGCCACATATCGGTCATAGGCCATTGATGTCAGCACATAACATTCAGAAATGGAAAAAAAGCAAAAAAAGTATAACTGGGACATGCACCCCATGTAAGAGATCATATTCTTCTTTGATATGAAGTTCATCAACATTTTCGGTGTAAACACAGAAGAATAGCAGAGGTCTATGAAAGACAAGTTAAAGAGAAAAAAGTACATGGGAGTGTGCAGTTGTGAATTCAACCCAATTAAAATTATCAAGCCCAAATTTCCCACCACAGTGAGCAGATACATGACTAGAAACAGGAAGAAGAGGGGGAGTTGGAAATCCGACTGGTCTGTTAACCCCACCAAAATGAATTCAGTCACAATAGACACATTTCCAGAAGCCATTCTTCCCTCGGGGAACCTGTGGACACAGGGAAGAAAAGATAATGTTGTAGGACAACTCAGCTCTTCCCACAATATTTGCCCCACAACATATGGTATTGTTGGGATTTCTGAGACTTAGCCCAACCTCAGCTCACAGGATCCACCTTTAGTACTACCCTGATACTGAGTGGCACTGTCTCCCTCTTAACAAGATAAGTATTGTGAAGTACATAACCAAGTTACCATTAGATGCCAGTGCTACCTTATGAAAACATGACAATTGAAAGCCTAGGAAAGAAGAGAAGAAAAGTGGACCAGGTTAGTATTGTCGTTCTATTTTCTTGACATTTCTTCCTTTACTTGCTCCCTCCTCTCACTAATAAAATTGGAGGCAGAGGCATTAGCAATCTGGTCCTGGTCTCAAATCCTGATTAGCCTCTCGTGGGGTGGAAACCAAGACCACTGTTTCTGAAACAAAGAACAAGCGTCCACAAGAGGTTAAGTTAATTCCCAATGTCACAAAAAATGTCCTACAACTGGAAGAGTAAGTGTTTTATCCATGAATGGGAGACTACTGCCAGATACTGCATTCCTGAGCACCCTGGTGTCTCTGCTCATGTGGACTGCCCTCTTGAACAGATTCTGATACCAGTTTCCCTGAGTCATAAACTGCACGAAATGAAAAATAAGAGGGAACAGCTTAGATCCCCAGACTTCAATCTCAAAGCTAATGAGACAACAATATTCACAGAATCCAGGAACTCACCCTGCTTAGCCCAGGAATCCTTGGTATTTTCTTATTGCTTGTATACTGCTATTGTCCTGAATGGAAAACTTTAGGTTTTGAGGATTTGTTTTCTTTGACTCCAACATGCATCCCAGATTATATTTCCAATATGCGCTGGAAATATTTATGAAATATGGATAGTAAATTTTGATTATGACTCTGAATCCTTTCACGCATTAGAGAAAAATAAATTATTTCTCATTTTCACATTTATCATTTGATAAGACACAGAAGACTTGATATGAGTTTAATGATATAATGCACTTGGTTATAAACCAGGGAGATGGCTCAATCTCTTCTGTAGGGTGAAGATTCAAAGTCTACCAGAGAAATGGGAGGGAGTATTTATAGTCTAGATCATAATCTGTCTTTAATTCCTTAGAGACTCACAATGCTTTCTCAGACTTTTCCCTTCACCCTAGGGATTGTGCATCCCTCAAGGTAGAGCCTTGAGGCTTATTATTAATAAGTTTTCATCTCTGTTCTGGTGAAATAGAAAGTCCTGGATCTCCTTCCCACCATAAACAAAGTAGTTCATCCATTCCTAGGCAGATTTCATTTTTGAGTATTCCAAACTGCTTTTGATGTTCCTGCACCATAGTCTGGAATTAAACCAGCCACACTGAGTCTGGCAGAAAACTTATTCACTCTCTTGCTGTTTTCACTACTTTAATGTAGCACCACAGAACTGGGGAAGAGAGGATGCTTCTCCTTTGAAATGTACCATACATCCTACTCCCCACCTTTTGCAGAGATGATCCAGAAGACTGGCTTCTATCCACCCTGTTTAATCACACTGGCAGAACACAGGAAATGGTACACTCTGATCACCAGGGGCCAGTGGGAACAGAGAGGGCAGTTTTCAGTGCAATCAGCACAGTCTGCTCTCTAACCTCAGGACAAAGGCAGAAGCTGTAACATCCCTACCACTCTTTTTGCCCCTGAATAGGGAAAGAGGGGCATTAAATTTCCAGTGCTCACCTTTTGGGGAGTATACTAGAAAAGGCAACTGACCACTACCTAGGTTATCTTGGAATGTGACAAATGACAGTATACCCTAGCTTCCTGGGTCCAGTGGGGACACAGATTGTGCTTTTGTGTTTTTATTTTTTTTTAAGTTTCTTATTCCCTGTTTATACCTTTCATACTCCATATTTGTTTTGTGGATACAGTATCATCTCATCTCTGTTTCTTTTTCTTTATTTTACTTATTTTTGTTTTAGTGAATTTTTTTTTTTTAGTTTTTAACAGTTTCATTGTAGTACCCAGATACAATTCTAATACTATAATATCCCTTTCCTCTCTTTCTTTTTTTAAGATTTATTTATTTATTTATTTTAAAGACAAAGTTACAGATCACAGTGGAAAGGATTTAGATAGAGACCTTCCATCCGTTGGTTCACGCCCCAAATGGCCCCAATGGCCAGAGCTGGGCCAATCTGAAGCCAGGAGCCAAGAGCTTCTTCCTTGTCTCCCATGTGGATGCAGGGGCCCAAAGACTTGGGTCATCTTCTACTGCTTTGCCAGACCATAACACAGAACTGGATCAGAAGTGGAGCAGCTGAGACTGCAACTGGTACCCATATGGGTTTGCTGGCATTGCAGGAGGTGGCTTTACCCGCTATGCCACAGCTCTTGTCCCCAATTCCTCTTTCTCCCTCCCTTCATCCCTCTCTGTCCCTTTCTTTCATTATTACATTCAATCCTTCTTCTTTTTGGTTAGTTTTTGAAATAGCATATTTTTTGTTGACATTACAGTTGAAGGTTTAACACTCCACCAAATAAACTAGTAAAAAGCCAAAAAAATCCCCTATTTTAGCAGAAAAATACGTAAGGGTTATAAGAAAACTTGAATAGAAAGATGGTCATTTCACACATATGCAGCACATTGTACAGAAATTACAGGTCATTAAAACTATAGCAATATAACATTCTTAACCAATGGTTTCACAATGGTATAGAACAAAGATTGGCAAAATTATGTTTGCAGCAATACTGATACACAAAGGCATTTGTTTTTTGATTTTTTTAATCTTTCTAATTTTAACTCCCATGTATAAGGAACAACATGAAGTGTTTGTCTTTCTGTGTCCCATGTATTTCACTCAACATGATGTCCTCCAGTTGTATGCTTTTTGTAAATTGTAATTTAATGCATTTATAGCTGAATATTATTCCATGTGTATACATACTTTATTTATCCTTTCATCTGATATGGACTGAGTCCATATGTTGGCTATTGTGAACAGTGCTGCTGTCGCTGTGATGGTGCAGGTGTCTCTTTGATACAACCTGTTCACATCTTCTGGGTATAAATGCAAAGATAAGTTTGTTGCAACATATGGCATATTTAGTTTCTTAAGAAATCTCCATACGGTTTTCCACAGTGGCTGCACTGATTTATATTCCCTCCAAAAATGTGTTTGAGTGTTCCCATTTCTCCACATTTTTGCCAACATTTGTCATTCTGTGTTTTGGATTTTAGCCACTCTGACAGGAGTGAGGTGGTTTCTCATCGTGGTTTAGATTCTCATTGACCTGATGGCTACTGATAGTTGAAGATTTTGTCATATTTGTTAGCCATTTGTATTATTTCTTTTGAGAACTGTCTATTGAAGTCCTTTGCCCAATTTTTAACTGTATTCATTGTTACCGTTGTTGCTGAGTTTTTAAACTTGCTGATATATTCAAGATATCAACCTTTTGTGGGATAGGTAGCTCACAAATATTTCCCCATGTCTCTTCACTCTATTGATCACTTCATTTGAAGTACAGAAGCTTCTGAGTTTGATGTAGTCCCATTTGTTTAGCTTTGCTTTTTATGCCTGTGCTTTAGAGGTCTTAGCCAAGAAGTCATCCCTTACACCAATGACTTGGAGCATTTCCCTTCATTTCTTCCAGCAACTCCGTAGTCTCAGGTCTTAAATTTAGGTCTTTGATCAATCTTGAGTTGATTTTTGTAAAGCTGAGTTATATGGATCTAAGTTCATTCTTCTATATTTATACATCCAGTTCTGCCAGTACCATTTGTCAGAGAGTGTTTTTGAATAACTATACCATATCCCCTCCCTAAGGTTCATCATAGAGCTAACAGTTGAAAAATTCCAACTCCCAAGACAGAAATGCATCACATGTCCAGTGACCAATTGGCTTTTGAAAATCTTGTGTTTTTCAGAGGGTTGCCAGTTTGGCATGCTCTCGACACTTGAAAGCTGCTGAGACCAAGGAAGTCACAGAAATTCCACTAAACATTTGAAAAAGAGTTAACCCTTGTAAAGCCCTATCAAAAAGTTAAGAGAAAAGGGAATACATCCACACTCATTTTATGAGGTCAGCTTACCTTGAAACAAAATACAGAAAAAAGTATCACAGAAAAATCTCTTGTCTTATTTTCATTGGTCAGTCTAACTAAAGGTTTCTCAATTTTGTTTATTTTTCAGAAATGAATTTTTCCCTCAGCTAAGTTTGGCTTTAACTTAATTTGTTCTTTTTCTTAAATTGTGAGTTTTCAATGCTTATTGGAGATCTTTATTACTTCTTAACACATGTTTATTGCTATAAACTTCCCACACAGTACTGCATTTGCTGTATCCCATAGAGTTTGCTGTATTGTGATTGCATTTTTATTTCTCTAGAAATATTTTTAATTCTCCTTTTATTTCCTCTTTGGCCCTGTATGTGTTCAAGTGTGTGTTGTTTGTGTGACATATTTCTGAATTTTTCCCATCTTCATGCTATTATTGACTTGTAGTTTTTGAAAAATATTTTGAATATCTTAAATTTGCAAAGATCTGAATTGTGACCAAACACATATGGCAATTAAATGCATGAATCTGTGCCTAACATAATTAAGTATTGAGGAAAAGCAAATTAAAATCATATGAGATACTACTTTAGGCCTATTATAAAGATTAAAATTATCTCTGCATCTCTAAAATTCCTAGTTCATTTCACTATAAGAATAAAAAATAGTATCTGAAAAAGTTTAAGGAAAAACCTTACCAAGTCAGTAGAGAAGACTGTGGAAATGAAACTAATTTAATATGGAATGAGAATTGTATCCACTGTACCGCACAATTAAACTAACCATAATGACATATATACTGGAATGCAAATCAAGATAACATCCATTCTCCAATAGACACTGGAGTAGATTCCTCTTTAGATGTGCTAAATAGACTTGTCTCTGTCCAGGACTGATCTAGATTATTCTGCACTACTACCTTCTCTCTTGAATCTCTTAGGTGACAACCCCTCTGTATATGCAAAGGCATTTTCTGAATACTGTACTTGGGCCTTCATCATCAATATTTGCTTAAGATGCTTTTCTTGTCCCACCTAAATGGAGCTTTAATCACAACTTTGTAAGTTCATTTGTATGAAAAATTTTATAAAAACGCAGATATAAAGTTGTAAAAAATATACATTTACACTATTTTTTGTTTTTACAAACATCTATTATAGGCAAAACAAAACTTACCCCTATTATAGATAAGTATCTATTCAGATTTGTACATTATGATTTTTAACAGCTTAAGATAAACTCTACAATGTCTTCAAGACATTAAACAATATTCAAGTTACTGGGTAACAACAATAACAATACCAACAGAAAAACACACAGCAGAAGCCTCAAGTGTTTCCTCATTGTCTAGTTTGCAGCTCAAGTACGATTTTCTTTTTTATGAATAACAAACAAAATTAACAAAGTAAAAAAAAGAGTGCTTGCAGGATGGAAGTCAATTTGTACTTCTTTCTAAAACCAGCTTTTAGGTTAAAGAAAATGTCACTTTAAGATAAAAGGCTCATAGACATTTTTGTAGCACAAGTCAGGAATACTATTAATACACTAAAATTAACCTTTAAGAGTTTTATCACACACACACACACACAAAATGTATGCAGTCATTACTTTGACAGGAAACCTGGGACAGGAAGTAGGGAAGGAGGCTCATGGGAGTAGAAGCCATACGCAATTATAAACACTAAAAAATACAATACCCAATGCTGTACAGCTACAAATGTTTCACTCCATTACTCCACTTCTGTGTTAATCTTACTTACTCATGTTTTCAAAGACATGCACTGTCAGAAAAATTAGAAAGGAACCTGAATGTATGATGTGTGACCTTTCATTTCATGCTTTAGTATACCTATGGTTTAAGTTGGAAAAAGAAAACAACACATATTTTCTGTATTTATGGACTCAAACACATGCATCTGGGGAGAACTCCCACAGCAATGGCATGGGTGTACTGCATTAACCCTGAACACTGTAGAACAGAAAAGTAAAGCCAGACTAGGAAGAAGTTCTAAGCATTTTAAACCAGTTGTGGTTTGTAGGCATTACACACACACACACACACACACACACACACACTCACACGCCTCCCTCTGCACACCCAAAGTGCAAGTACATAGGAAGTCCCAGAAGAAAAGCAAAAGGAAAGACAAATGTTCCAGCATCGGCACTGCTGATTTTCAGTTTTACTATCTATTCCAGGTTTCTCCTTGCTCCCCCCCCAAAAATTAACTACAGAGCACACCTGAAAAAATATATAATTCTTTGGAAACTGTCCCTGATTTTTATGCAAATGATCTGCAACAGCATTTCAGATACATCCACAATGAGACCTGTCTGTTACACTAATTTGTATGAAACTCAGCAGTTTATAATACATCATACAAATGCACATATTGAACAGATCTAGCAACTCAAAGCCAATTGTGTGCCCCTTCTTGATTGTGGCTCTACCCACCCTTTCCTTCACCACCCTGGTTCTGCTGCAATCACTTCCTGGATATTTTTTAGAACTTCCTCACTTATGTAATGTCTAATTGACATCTGGATCCAACCCAGAGAAAAACAAATAGAATGTAAAAGAGGTACACTTTTAGTTTGGGTAATGCCGCTGTCCACAGTGCTGACATTCCATGAGGGCAGTGGTTCCAGTTCTGGCTGCTTTACTTCCAATCCAGCTCTCTGCTGTGGCCTGGGAATGCAGTGGGAGATGACCCAAGTCCTTGGGCCCCTGCACCCACATGGGAGATGGAAGAAGCTCCTGGCTCCTACCTTGGTTCCATCCAGCTCTGGCCATTGCAGCCATTTAGGGAGTGAACCAGCAGATAATAGACCTCTCTCTCTCTCTCTCTCTCTCTCTCTCTTTGCCTCTGCCTCTCTATAACTCTGCCTTTTCAAACAAATATATAAATCTTTAAAAAAGTTTGCTTTACCATGCTAAGGAAGAAATAGAAGCAGAATTTAGCAGTTTCATTATATATAATATATATTACACACATATATTTATTTTTTAACTTATATTTAATAAACATAAATTTCCAAAGTACAGTTTATGGATTACAATGGCTTTTCACCCCTAAAACTTGCATCCCGCTGGCAACCCTCCCTTCTGCCACTCCCTCTCCCATTCCATTCACATCAAGATTCATTTTCAATTCTCTTTATATACAGAAGATCAGTTTAGCATATAGTTAGTAAAGATTTCAACAGTTTCCGAAACACAGAACACAAAGTGTAAAATACTGCTTGAGTACTAGTTATAGCATTAATTCACATTGAACAACATATCAAGGACAGAGATCCTACATGAGGAGTAAGTACACAGTGACTCCTATTGTTGACTTAACAAATCGACACTCTTGTTTATGGCATCAGTAATCTCCCTAGGCTCTTATCAGGAGTTGCCAAGGCTATAGAAGCCTTTTCAGTTTGCTGACTCCAATCTTATTTAGACAAGGTCAAAGTCAAAGTGGAATTTACCTCCTCCCTCAGAGCAAGGTAGCTCCTTCTGTGTACACACATATATTTAAATATATGATATGCTACCCTTAAAAAAATATAGTTATTGATCAATATAATGAATAAAATAATTTTATTTTAAGTTCTAAATACAAAGAGTAAATATTATCTTGGGAAAAATAGAATAAGAAGTCCACCACTAGAACATATTCAGTATATATATATCTAGACTTAATATGTTCTATAACTACTGAACACAGACATACTATCTCTACCAACACTTTACTCTAAGCAATGTTTTTCTCAGGGCAATTTTAACATCTTTGTTTCTCAAGCTATAGATTAAGGGATTCAACATGGGAATTACATTGGTGTAAAAAACAGAAGAAATTTTCCCCTCATCCATTGATGTAGCAGAGGATGGCTTAAGATACATTATTGCTCCTGATCCAAAAAAAAGATAAACAGCAATTACATGAGAACTGCAGGTGCTGATGGCTTTGGACCTACCCTCAGTGGAGTTTATTTGAAAGATGCTGGAGAGAATGAAACCATAAGAAAGAAAGATGGTGAAGCTGGGCACAATGATGTTGATGCCAGCCACAATGAAAACCACCAATTCATTGACATATGTGCTGGTGCAGGAGAGCTGCATCACTGGGAGGATGTCACATAAGTAGTGGTTGATGGTGTTTGCATCACAGAAGGTCAGTCTCAGCATGCATCCAGTGTGGGCCATGGCACCTGAAAAGGCCATCATGTATGAACCAAGCATAAGGCTGAAACACACTTTAGGGGACATGACTACGGTATAGAGAAGTGGGTTACAGATGGCCACATATCGGTCATAGGCCATTGATGTCAGCACATAGCATTCAGAAATACCCAAAAAACAAAAAAAGTAGAGCTGCACCATGCACCCCATGTATGATATAATATTCCTCTCTGAAACAAAGTTCACCAGCATTTTGGGTGTAAATACAGAAGAATAACAGAGGTCAACGAAGGACAAATTGAAGAGGAAAAAGTACATGGGGGTATGAAGGTGCGAGTGCAGCCCAATCAGAGTCACCAAGCTCAAATTTCCCAGCACAGTGACCGTGTACATGAGTAGAAACAGGAAGAACAGGGGCAGCTGGAGATCTGGCTGGTCTGTTAATCCTTTCAGGGTGAACTCAGTCACAAGGGAGCCATTCCCAGGAGCCATTCTTCTCTAGGGAATCTGTGGGTGAAGGAAGAAGGGTGCTGTTAGTGGACAGCCCAGCTCTTCCCACCCTACCTCATCCACAGTGTGAGGGGTGTACAGGTATGAGCCTGTGAAATGAGCTGTGTAGAGCTCCACCAACCTAGCCTGAAGAGTGCAGGGAGCAGCATCAAGTGCAGTCACCAGTTCTGGGATAAAGGACAGGAGGGATGGACCAGGGCAGGATGGTTTGTTCTCTTAGCATTTGTTCCTTTACTTGAGCCCTCCATTACCGAAGTCACTCCCATTAAATTTGAAGAAGATGACTTATTCATCCGGTGCTGGCCTCCAGTGCACCTTAGACTATTGAATTGGAAACCAAAACATTCTTTCTAGAGCTACACTAGAAAAGCATAGTCTGGGAAAGCCTAAGTTACATTCCAGTGTCACAGAAAAAGTAATCCCTTCAGAAGAGAGATGCTGCACTCCACAGAGAGGCAACTTATTATTTCAGATGCAGAATTCCCTGAGCCCATTCATGTCTCTGAATCTTTGCTCTCCTGGAATGCATTCTTTTTCTAGCTTCATTTGCATCTCAGGATTGCACATAATGGAAATGGAATGGGTATAACCTAGTTTAGGTGCCTGGCCTCAATCATAAAAATAGAAAACATTAACACCCAAGTAATTCATGAACTCACCATTCTATGTCCATACCTCAGTGCTCCTTGTCTGGTGGTTTATCCCCAACTTCTTGGAAGAGTAACTTCTCCTTCAACTCCTTTGGTTCCAAGAGGATGCAGTCCACACTTGATCCCTGATATGCTCATTAAATATGTCTGAACTACCGATCATAATTTATGTTCGTGAATTCAGATGGTCTCCAGCACCAGAGAAAATTAAAGTCTTTATTATTACTGCACTTATCACTTAATGAGAAAATTAGGTTTAGGAGAATTTAATTAGATAATGTGCTTGATTATACAAAAGACAAAAAACCTGTTCAGTTTCTTCCTAGAGAACAGATTCTGGGTGTCAAAATGAGAACAGGAATTGTAGATACACCCCAGATGATGATCAGGCTGCAGTTCCTGAGTGACTCAATATATTAATCAAGTTTTCCCTTCTCTCAGGGGATTTATATCTCCCAAAGCAAGGCCAAAAATAAACTCCCATATCCCTACTGTCTAGATTTCTACAAGGAAATCTATTGTTTGGGTTTGTTTTTTTTTTTTGCAATTCCCATAGGATCTAGCTCTACACTCACTTTTTTCTTTATGTGAAAATTAACAAAGATGGCAGTAACTCCATCTCAGGTGCATTCTCTCCTGTGATATTACCAGAATCAGAATTTTTCACATATTTTTATTTCTCAAAGATGTAAAATAAATTTAATTTCTTAAATTTATCAAGTTGAATCATGACATAACATAGTTGGCAGATGTATGAAAAAAATGCTCAGTATCATTAGTCATTAGGGAAAAGTAGATTGAGGTCCTAAGAAATACTCCTTGAGGCCAACTGGAAGGAAGAAAATCATTTCTGTATATTTTCACCATTATGATGTTTTAATTATCATTGGGTTTTTAAAGGAATTGATTAATACTTTAGATTCTCAAGGTCACAGAGAATGTTTAGTGATTACTGCAACACAATTATAATCAATTCTCAAGTTAATGTGATCTTATAAAAAACAACAGGTTGAATGTGGTTCTATATTTTAATTCTGTGTTCTTTTCATCAAAGAGAGATGAAAATCGTATCTGACAAAGTTTATTAAGGAAAATCCTTACCAATACTGTGGAAAGGTTTGCATGAATGAAATTTTATAATATGGAATGAGAACTAGGCCTTCTTTACCACAAATTCACCTCAACACTGTGATATATCACATACTACAAGTCTGTACAACATTGACTTCCATCACCTTATGGATGTTATTGGAAATTTCTTGTTGCCCACTCAGAACAGAAATTTCTCTGCCCAAGTCTGTGTATGTTTATCTTACCTCTCTCGATTTTCTTCTGTGAAAGGCCTCTAGTAATTCCCAACTACTCCACTTATGCTTTCATTCTCTGTGTTTGCTTAAGATTTGTTTATTGTCATACATAAGGAGAACTCTAATGACAGGATTGTAAACTTATTTGATTATGAATATTTGCATAAATACATAAATATAAGTGTACAAAATGTGACCTAAAACAATTTTATAAAATGAACATCTTACAGTCCATCATCAGATCTTCAAATTAAATAATAGCCAACAACTCAAAGCCATTTGTGTGTCTCTTCCTTTTTGAAGCTCTATCCATTTTTCCCTTCTCCATCCTGGTTCTGTTAGAACCACTTTTCAGGCTTTTCTTCAGAGCTTCATCACTTTCATAAAGTCCCATTTCCACTTGCACTAGTACAATATGAAAAAGCACACTTTGCATTTGAAATGGTGTTTGTCATGTCTAGAACTTAGTCACAGGCCACTTGCACTGCAGGAAAGACTGGAAATGTGTGTCTTGGAGGGTGGGCATCAGCAATCTCTGCCAACCTGAGACATTCATTAGTGGCATCTATCAAATATGTGTGTAAAGCTAAATAAGTTATGGAACGTGAGACTCGTTGCTGACCCTGGAACTTAATAAATACCTGAATACAAGAATGGTTACAGCAAGCCTCCACATGTGGTTTCATTTTATGTATAGACAAATATAAATGTAGGATATACCCACATATTTTGAATTAAACAACAGGGACTGAATATGAAATGTGCCAGACACTTTCTGGACACTTGATTATCTGAGTATTTTTGCCTTTATTTGTTTTTGAAGCTTTTTTATTCATTGCTCTCTAATTCCTAAAAGTTAGTAAGTTATCATCATTATAATGGTAATAAACTCTTGCAAATTTAGAATAAAAATTCCAATTCCCAGACTCATCTACACCACTCACAAACTGATTTGGAACAAGTCAGGAACACTTCCGATCATCAGGCTCATCGTCTATGTAATGGTAACTAGGATTCCATCTTGCACCCTCCAAGTCCTTCTCTGAGCAGCACAGAGAATGAAAGACGAGACATTGCAGAGGAAACTTTGCCAATACTCCTCATAACAGCAAATGTAGCATCTGCCCGTGTACTGATATTTGAAGTCTGTTAACCCAACTTATGTCAGCAAGAGACCTACACAGTACAGGGAAACAGTCCAGCCTCCCTCCAGGAAGGGAGGGAGGAAGATGGCAGACTCTGCACTCAGAAAGTAAGTTTACTACGCTGAATTTAAAGGTGTTTGAGACCTCAGGACCACTGCATGTAATTTACATCATCTAGTATTCTGTTGAATTAATGATGCTACAGAGAAAAATTATCTGTCGGACTGATGGAAAAATATCATATCAGTATGCAACATGGTCATTATGCCACCAGAATCAGTTTTCCAGAGTAACACTAACCATATAAAACTAATTTTAGAATATGGGAATATCAAGGAATATCATACATACTAAGTAACTCTATGAAGATTTTTCAAAATTTCATGGAAAATAGAAATAAAAGATGACTATTTGGGTTCAAAACACTTTTGAAATCCGTATAGTCTTTTGATAATAAGAGTTATGGATGGAAATTTAGAAGATGCCTCAATTTTCAGTATGATGGTCTACTTGTTTCTTTCTGTTACTGTGTCTGATTATCTTTGTGACATATAGCACATTGCCGTACATAGATAGTGGTACAAATGTATGTGTGTGTGCGTGTGTGTGTGTGTGTGTTCTTACATAAACAAAGAAATGATTGAAGCAATAAATTGTGGTTTCCACTAGATTCAGCAGAGCTTTCTGTTGAATCCATTAAATACCCATCACTTTCAAAATCTTAAAGTGTTCCTATACCATGCAAACGATGTTAGACATTGAATATATATTTACAAGATGGAAGACAATGACTTGTGTATGTGTGCCCAGACAAATGCAAGCAGGGGTGCAATGTAAAGGCTAGTGGAAGGTTCACGAAGGTGGGAGTTTTAGGAAAGACAGAGATGTACAACTCAAATTTCATATATTTATATATTCAGGTTTAATATCATAAGGAATGAATTTTTTATCTTAATGACAAAAAATTTCTTGATTTTCACAGCATTACAATAACCTTTAAGAGAATTAACAAGGGCCGAAGTGGTGTTACAGTGGACTCAATCACCACTTGAAATGTCAACCTCTCATGTCAGAGTGCTGTTAGAGTCCTAGCTGCAGTGCCTTCAATCCACCTGTCTACTGATGTGCTAGGGAATGCGAGAGATGATAGCCCAAGTGCCCAGACTCTGCCAATCCTGTGGGAGATCCAGGTAAAGAATCTAACTCCTGGATTCAGCTTGTCCCAGTCCTGGCTGTTGTAGCTATGAGGGGAGTGAACCAGCAGATGGAAGATTTCTGTCTCTATTTCTCCCTCACTCTTTGTTGCTCTTTCAAATGAATACATAAGTATTTTCAAAAAGTAAATAAAAGATGTTAACAAGTTATCTATGTCATTTTAGTTTCCTTTAAGGCGACGCAAAAAATGATTAGATTCAGAAGACATTTATATTTTAGTAAATGCCCATGAAGTATAAAATGAGAGGGATGGGAATCACCAACAAACACTTCATACCGGCATGAAAATCAAAGAAGAGAGAGAAAATGGCTGGATTGGAAGAGTAGGAAACCTCAGGGTGCAGTTGTAAAACCTCTTGGCCAAGATTGTAGGAAGTCTGTAAGCAAAGTTGCTTATGAGAAGACACTCATGCCAGACACATATTGGCCAGGTCAAGTAAGCCCTACCCACCATGCTAAGTCATTGGCTGGGTGTGTCTCAAAGTAAACAAGAAGTGTGGTGGACATTGTGCTGGGCACAGAGGAGTGTGTGCTATGGGCTCTTAGTCTCTGATGCACGCCATAGCTGGTGCTCTGTAAAGGCCTGAATGGCTTGTCTGTCAGGCTGCCACAGTCCAACTCCAAATAAAAAGCTAAATGTCAACCTTATTCTGATTTGTGCCTACTGTTCTTTTTATGTTATATCATTTAATTTTTATTTCATATCATTTAATTTTTATTTCAAAAAATTTAAGACATATCAAAATTATACATCTTTATGGGATGCTAGGTGATGCTTTTGTTACATGTATACATTATGTAATGTCCAATCAGTGTAAATATATTAACTTTTTTTAAGCATTTAACACTTCTGTGTAATAATCTATAGCAAAACTTCTATCTTTTCAGATAGCGAACTATATGGTAAACTTTCCATCTTCCACTGACTGTGCAATAGAACCCCAAAACTTCTTATTCCTGTCTAGCTATAACTTAGTACCTGTCAATCAACATTTCCCAAACCCTCCTTCCCCAATTCCCTTCCTAGTCTCTGGTAGCAGCAATTATATTTTTGACTTCCATGAGTTAATGACTTATTTTTTTTTTTTTTGACAGGCAGAGTGGACAGTGAGAGAGAGAGTGAGACAGAGAGAAAGGTCTTCCTTTTGCTGTTGGTTCACCCTCCAATGGCCACCACTGTGGGTGCACTGTGGCCAGCGCATCACGCTAATCTGAAGCTAGGAGCCAGGTGCTTCTCCTGGTCTCCCATGTGGGTGCAGGGCCCAAGGACTTGGGCCATGCTCCACTGCACTATGGGCCATCAAAGAGAGCTGGCCTGGAAGAGGGTCAACCAGGACAGATTCCGGCGCCCAGACCGGGACTAGAACCCAGTGTGCCGGCACCACAGGCAGAAGATTAGCCTATTGAGCGGCAGCACTGGCCGACTTTTTTTTTAAGACTGCACATTTGAGTGAGATCATATGATATATGTCTTTTGGTGCTTGGCTCTTGTCACTAAAATTATTACTGCTGTTTTATTTATTATTTTAT
Organism: Sylvilagus floridanus; assembly: GCA_949820135.1. Taxonomy (NCBI): domain Eukaryota; kingdom Metazoa; phylum Chordata; class Mammalia; order Lagomorpha; family Leporidae; genus Sylvilagus; species Sylvilagus floridanus. The sequence continues at coordinate 15,517,952 of OX463224.1, read as the reverse complement.
AACTATTAATAGTAATTTTATTGGTGCTATCTAGACAGTATTCACAGTATCCAAATATATTTTTTTATTTTTTAATTTTTTTTTATTGTTGACAGGCAGAGTGGTCAGTGAGAGAGAGAGACAGAGAGAAAGGTCTTCATTTTGCCATTGGTTCACCCTCCAATGGCTGCCATGGCTGGCGCACTGTGGCCGGCGCACCACGCTCATCCGATGGCATGAGCCAGGAGACAGGTGCTTTTCCTGGTCTCCCATGGGGTGCAGGGCCCAAGCACCTGGGCCATCCTCCACTGCACTCCCGGGCTACAGCAGAGAGCTGGCCTGGAAGACGGGCAACCGGGAAAGAATCCGGCACCCCAAGCGGAACTAGAACCCGGTGTGCGGGCGCCGCAAGGCGGAGGATTAGTCTGTTGAGCCACAGCACCGGCCAAGTATCCAAATATTAAAAACAGGAAAAACATTTGAGAAGTAAAAGGAAATAAAGCGCCTCTGTTCGAGATGATTTGCATCTCATTCATCAGTTTCAGTAAGATTATAAAATGTATGAATACAGTTTATTATAAATATATACATAGCTTTCATGAAAAACATCATTGGATAAGTAAAATATTGGCTAAAACATTTCTACTCAAATAATATGAAGTGTTATCTTATAAGTTATTCTTAAAAATGCACAGTGAGACCTACATGCTTTTTTCAAAATATCTGACAGCTTTTTAGATGATAATGGATGCCAGTTTTATCAGATAAACTTCCCTGCCTCTTATTGGCACTCTAGAATAAACATGTTCTTGAATCATCCTCTGTTACTACTGAATTCGTAATAAAAACTGGAACTATTCCTATTATTTTCAATATTGTATGGGCTAAAATGTGTTCTCAGCAGCAGGTCCATGTGGTAGAGACATCATTCTCAATGGAACCAAGGAAAATCAGAAAAAGGCGAGGAATACAGTTTTGAGTAAAATGTCTTCATGAAAAACACCAATTAAAAATTGAGTTCTTTGATGTTTTAATACTTCTATTTATAATAGATTTCTCATCCACAGTTTAGTTAGGGCTTTCCTCATTGCAACTTTGACATCCTTGTTTCTCAAACTGTAGATCAGAGGATTGAGCAGTGGCCCTAAATTAGTATAGAAAACAGAAGAAATTTTTCCTTGGTCCTTAGATCCAGGAGAAGAGTATGTAAGGTACATGAACGCTGCTGATCCAAAGAAGAGGGAAATAGCAATAATGTGAGAACTACAAGTTCTGAAGGCTTTGGTTCGTCCTTGAGTAGATTGGATATGAAGAATGCTAGTGAGGATGAAAATGTAAGAAACGAGGATAATGAAACTAGGTACTGTGATATTAATGCCCACAACAATGAGAACTACCACCTCATTGACATAGGTGCTAGTGCAAGAAAGTTGGAGAAGAGGGAGTATGTCACAAAAGTAGTGGTTGATGACATTGGCATTGCAGAAGGTTAGTCTAAGCATGCACCCTGTGTGGGCAGTGGCTCCAGCAAGTCCCATCACATATGCAGCAAAAGCCAGCCCAGAACACAGCTGATGGGACATGGTGACCTTATACAGCAGGGGGTTACAGATGGCCACATAGCGATCATATGCCATTGAGGTCAACATATAGCATTCAGAGATAACAAAAAAGAGAAAGAAAAACAGCTGAGTCATGCACTCAACATAGGAGATGATGTTCTTCTTTGATACAAAGTTCACCAACATTTTGGGGGTGAAAACAGAAGAGTAGCAAAGGTCAATGAAGGAGAGGTTGAAGAGGAAATAATACATAGGGGTGTGGAGGTGAGAATTTAGACCAATCAGAGTGATCAAGCCACAGTTGCCCACCAGGGTGACACTATAGATCATTAGAAACAGGTAAAATAGAGGCTGCTGCAGCTCTGGACGATCTGTCAATCCAGCAAGAATAAATTCCGTAACCAAGGAGTTGTTTCCAGCCAGCATTCTCTTTTTTTTGAAACTCTGGGTGGACAGAAAAACAAATGTTACTTATAGAGAACCTAGCTCTCCTACAAACTCTCACTCATGAGGAGGGGAAACAGGGTGTCAGAATCCCTCTGGGTTCTCCATTGTTTCATGGGAGCTGTAAACACTACCACACTCTACCACCTCACTGCCAACATTTCAGTCACTCCGTCTACATGAGCTGAATGATTAAAACAAGTTGCATTCTCCCTTAATAAAATGTAGAGATGTGAGTAGCTTAAATATAAGTCTTAGGAACTTGTGTGGCAGGAATGTGTTCCCTAAGTCTCCTCTCTTTCATCTGACCAGTCACTTCCGAGTTACTGCTGCGGATTCCATTGCTACATCAGACACCTCAGAAGCCCTGTGACGAACAGCAAGAGAAAATAGCTTTAGGACAGAACACATACATACACTTTACAATACAGAAGGAAATACTTCATTGCCTTTAGGTTTCCCAGATACCTTATTCCAAGGACCTAAGTAGCCAACAATTGACTACAGGTATAGAAGAGACCCTTAGTAGCCTAATATTTATAATTATCCATACACTTCACTTCTATTCCACCTAATTAGACAAATGATGATGAAAGGAAAGTGAATGAGCTTTCACAGGTCCTTATAGGAGAGCATGAAAGAAACATAATCAGGGTCGGTACTGTGGCACAGTGGGCTGAGCCACTGCCTGCAATGCTGGAGTCGTATATTGGGGTCAGTTTGTGTCCAGGCTGCTCCTCTTCTGATCCAGCTCTCTGCCAAGACCTAGGAATTCTGTGAAAGATGACCCAACTGCTTAGGCCCGGTATTCAAGCGGGATGCCTGGAAGAAGCTCCTGGCTCCTGGCTTCAGAACAGCCCAACTCCGGCCATTGTGGCCATTTGGGGAATGACCCAGCCAATGGAAAACATTGCTATCCGACTCTCCCATCTCTCTGTATGTAACTCTACCTCTCCAATAAATAAATAAATAAATAAGCATAATTAATTTAAGTGCTTTTTATATTGGTTAAATTTATAAAAATTACCAAACTCTATTCTTACAACCAAAAAATGTAAACTTTTCTGTATATATAGTACATCTAAATAATTTTTAAAGAGATAAATCTCTTTATATTCTTACATTAATGCTTTCTAGCATTAATGTGTTCTGATTTGCTGTAGCTTCCTCGCTACCAGAAGAGGATGAAGCCAACTCAGAGAGGATGAGAGAAATACCAACAGCAGAGTCGGAGCTCCATATTGCTGAGTTTCTTATTATTCAATATGATGCTTCGCTTTGTTTTTAACAACATGCAGACAGAGGAAAAATAGGGATTTCAACAACTCACCCTGCTTCACCTGGAGGACCCTGTGCTGATCCTCTGTGTGTGTTTCCCCTCCACGGTCCTAGGGAAGGAGCTGCCTTGGAGGCATCAAAGCAGATCAGATGTGTCCACAGAATGAATGTGGTCACACTCCATTGGCTGGGACAGGTGTCATTGATAGATCTGTCTGAGTGTTCCAGCAGTCACTCTGAGGTGCAGATCAAACCTCTAGTTACAGCTTTGTCCAGAGACTGTGAGGAAGGCCCCAATCCTCACACCTGACCCAGCATGTCATGGAGCACTGGCTTAAAGCTTATAATCCTTTTGGTTTTGATTACAAATCCAAGAGAAGGACTCCCCTAGGATCTCCTGTTTATGATAAATTACATAGGGAAAAAATAATGATGTCTGTGTTTACCATAGATGAAAAATTTGCACCAGGGATTATATAATCCCCAGAGCATAGGAAGTAGAATCCTTTGTGACATTTATAAAGCTATAAGTATATGAAGGCCATTGACATTTAGCATTTTTAATTCTAGATATCACATTGGTTTTAGTAAAATATGTATAAATTAGTATAGTATGCAATGTTTGCTTGTATTAATTTAGTCCCTTTAATCAGTTTTTAACTTTGCAATTTTTATAGGCATAATGAAAAGGAATACTCCAATTTCAGATATTTAAAATTAAAAATTTGTGTAATTGTGGCCAATGTTGAGCATAATGGATAAAGCTGCCTTCTGCAGTACCGGCATCCCTTATGGGAGGCAATTCAAGACCCAACTGTTCCACTTCTGACCCAGTTCACTGCTATGGACTGGAAAAGCAGTAGAAAGATTTCCCAAGTCCTTGGGCCCCTGCACACATGTGGGAGACCCAGAAGAGGCTCCTGTCTCCTGGCTTCAGATTAGCCCAGCTTCAGCCATTGCAGCCATTGGGGGAGTGAACCAGTGAATGAAACATCTCTCTCTCTCTTTCTCTCTCTCTCCCTTTCTCCCTCTCTCTCTCTCTCTCTCTCTGCCTCTGCCCCTCTAACTTTGCCTTTTAAATAAATAAATAAATATTTAAAAAACCATTTGGAATTTTTAAAAAATTGTATAATTTAAGAATGATCCAAGTTACTAGAAATCTAATTGCCTTGATTTGCTTTGATTCAGTATTCTTTACCATTAACAAATTACAGTCAAATGGAATAAAAGTCACTGTACATAGGTTGCCCTTTCAGGAAAATATGACTTTAGAATTCCTCTGTATGCATGAATTTTTGCTTGTTAGATGATATCTCTTTGTTTAGCTTTTTATTTTCAAGTGATTATTGTCTCACACATGTTATAAAAATAATACATAGATTCCCTTGAACTCTTCACCCAGCTGTCCCCTATGATGACATACAGAAATGCAGGACAATAGCAAAAGCAGGAAACTGCCACTTGTACAATGATGCTAACTAGACAATAGACCTTATTCAGTGTTCAGTAACTCAGCATTTGTGTGCTTGTGTGTGTGCCTTTGTGTGCATGTAGATCCACACAATCAATCCCATGTAATACTCACGTAACAATCACAACCAGGATGCAGAATTATTCCACCACCATAAATGAACTCCCTCTACTTCCTGTCCATAATACAGACCACACAGGAAGAAAAAAAGCCAATACACAGCCACTATGTCCAGCAAAGGACAAGAAAAGTGGCAGCATTTTTAAATGAAAAATTTTAGCTCAACAGTACAGAAATTTTAGCTGAACACTAGCAAAGGCTGAGTGGAGAGCCAGCATTTCCACCCTCAAAAGGCTATAACAAAGCATCTCAAACTACATACACACACAAACGCCCATGACACAGGCATGGTATTCAGCAGAGTCCTATTGGGGATTCAGGAATCTCAGTTACCTAGCAGTTTTGAGACCACCACCACCATATTGCCAATCGAGGAATTTTGGGAGCCAAAGCAGTTCGTCCTTCCCAGTAGTAATAAGGGATTCCACTACTTGAGCATCACCAAAGGTGAGTGGAGAACTTGGGCTTTTACCACCACTTACGGTAACGAGAAAACCTCTCCTTCCACAAAATGAGCCTTTTTCGAAAATGAAGTAGTGCCAGAAAAAGGCCAACTATATTGATTTAAGTAAAATCTGGAGTCTCACAATATGACATGAAATGTCCAAGTTTCATTCAAAAATCATTCGTCATATCAAAGACAAGTAAGATGTCACACTTAATGCCACCACCAAGATGTCTAACAATGTTAGCATTATCTGACATCAATTTTAAAGTACCCATAATATCAAAAAAAGTGTAAGCTAAAAAATAGGAAGTATCAGCAAAGAAATAGAAGATATGAAGAAAAATGGAAATTTTACAGCTACCAAAAAAACCTCAGTACATGAGTCTGTCATTAAGATGGAGAGGGTACAAAGGAAAGAATCAGGGAATGAAAAAATAGTAGAAGGGACCAGCGCATAAAGCACTGGTTGAAGTCCCAGCTGCTCCACTTCTGATCCAGCTCTCTGCTATTTCCTGGGAAAGCAGTAGAAGTTGGTCCAAGTCCTTGGGCCCCTGCACCCACGTGAGAGATCCAGAGGAAGCTCCTGGCTCCTCACTTCAGATCGGCATAGCTCCAGCCACCGCAGAATGAACAAGCAATGGAAGACCTCTCTCTCTCTCTCTGTAACTCTGTCTTTCAAATAAATAAAATAAATCTTCCAAAAAAACAGTAGAATTTCTCAACTTGACAACATAAAGAAAAAAAAAAGAAAGGGTTTCAATTCCATGGACCAGTGGTATTATAATGAAGGATGAAATGTTATTATCATTTAAGTCCTAGAAGAGAAGAGAATGAGAGCAGGCATGAATAATACTCAAATAAATCATAATCAAAAGCTTCCAAATATTGCCAAAATATATACACACACAAATTTTTCAAGGAACTCGATCCTGGATATTAGGAAACCCAACAAAAACAACAAAAGCAATCCCATTAAGAAATGCACTAAGGCTATAAACAGGCAATTTTCTTTCTTTTCTTTTTTTTTTTTTTAAGATTTCTTTATTTGAGAGGCAGAGTTTCAGAGAGGGGGAAAGACAGAGAGAAAGTTCTTCCATCCACTAGTTCACTCCCCAGATGATCTCAATGGCTGGAGCTTAGCGGGTCTGAAGCCAGGCACCAGGATCTTCCAAGCACTGGGGCCAACTTCCGCTGCTTTCCCAGGCCAAAGGCAGAGAGCTGGATTGGAAGTGGAGCAGCCAGGACATGAACTGGCTCCCCTATGGCATGCTGGCACTGCAGGTGGAGGCTTAGCCTACTATGCTACAATGCAGGCACCAAATAGGCATTTTTCAAAGGATGAAATAAAAATGGCCACAGGGCTTGCACAGTGGCACAGCAGGTTAATCCTCTGCCTGCGCCGCCAGCATCCTATATGGTTGTAGTGTTCTATTCTCATTTGCTCCTCTTCCAGTCCAGCTCTCTGCTGTGGCCTGAGAGGGCAATGGAGGATTGCCCAAGTGCTTGGACCCCTGCACCCACGTGGGAGACCAGCAAGAAACTCTTGGCTCCTGGCTTCAGATCATCATAGCTCAGGCTGTTGCTGCCATGTAGGGAGAGAACCAACGGAAGGAAGACCTTTCTCTCTGTCTCTCTCACTGTCTGTACCTCTACCTATCAAATAAATAAATAAATAAAAATCTTTAAAAAAATGGCCAAAAATACATGAAAAGATTCTCAGTCTGGATCATTAGCCATCAGGGAAATGCAAAGAAAAACCACAATGAGGTTCCAGCTCATACCAGTTAGAATAGTTTCATCTGAAAATCAGAAAATAACAAATGCTGGTAAGGACGTGAGGAAAAAGTTATTCTAATATACTGTTGAAGGAAGGGTGCAGTTGGATGTGTCATAAATGCTTTCAAAACTGTATATATGAGGGCCTGCACTGTGGTGCAGTGGGTTAAAGCCACAACTTGCAGTGCAGGCATACCATATGGTGCCAGTTCAAATCCTGGCTGTTTCACTTCCAATCCAGCTCCCTGCTACTGTGCCAGGGAAAACAATGTAGGATAGCCCAGGTCCTTGGGCCCTGCACCCAGGTGGGAGACCCGGAAGAAGCTCCTGGCTCCTGGCTTTGACCTGGCACAGCGCAGTCTTTTGTGGCCACCTGGGGAGTGAACCAGCAGATGGAAGATTTCTCTCTGTCTCTCCTTCTCTCTCCCTGTAACTCAACCTTTCAAATAAATAAAAACATCTTAAAAAAGGTTCTATGTATTAAATATATGAAATTTGCTCCCTTTAGACAAATTTTAAAAGTAAGATAAAAAGAAGCCAAATCAACCTCAAACAGGGAAAACTAGTGGAAACCTACTCCAAGACACAGTCAAGCATATAGAAAAAATCTTGAAAGTAGAAAGAGGGAAAATTGAATGAAGAGGATTTGTCATGTCACTGGAAGCACAGAAACAATAAGGAAATGGTGTAACTCAAGTGTTGAAAGAGAACATTACCAACCCAAGACTTTGTATTTAGCCAAAGCATTCTGCAGGAATAAAGGGGAAGTTACAATATTCTCAGACAAAAGAAAACGGAAAGAATTTGCTGCCAGCATCACAACCCTGAAATAATGGCTCAAGAAGTTTCTCTAAACAGAAAACAAATAATAAAAAAAAACATATAAAATCAGGAAGAAAGAAATACAAGAAGCAAAAATAAAGTGAAATACAGGGGCAGCATCCCATACAGGCACCAGTTCAAGTCCCAGCTACTCCACTTCCAATCCAGCTCTCTGCTAATGGCCTGGGAAAGCAGTAGGGAATGGACCAAGTCCTTGGGCCCCTGCATCTGAGTGGGAGACCCGGAAAAAGCTCCTGGCTCCTAGCTTCGGATTGGCACAGCTCCAACCACTGCAGCCAATTGGGGAATGAACTGCAGATGGAAGACCTCTCTCTCTCTGCCTCTCCTTCTCTGTGTACCTCTGACTTTCAAATAAATAAATATTTTTAAAAATAGCATAAAATAGAATCAAGCAAAATGTTAAATACAGGGAAGAAAACAAAAGGTAGCATATTTATGTCATGAGTACCACTGAACAATCAGGAAAGAGCTATTAATATATATAACAACATCACCTCAAAGAAATGTTATATATTTGAGGTGTTGTTATCCTAACTACTCAAATGTTACTACTCCATAATACATGTATGTCTCAAAACATCATATTACATTCCATAGGAATTGTACAATTATTTTTGTGTCAGTTAAAGCTTCTAGAATGTTTATGCTGAGTGAACCAAGGAAAAGCACAAATCAGTGCCCTGCATGTGTACAATCGAGTAGAAAATGCAGAAGAATCTACAGTGACACAAAGCTAATAAGTAGTCTCCTGGTACTAGGACAGAAATGAGGAGGGCTGAAAGAGGAATATTTCATGGGAGGATAGAGGAACTTTGAAGGATAATGTGTTCACTTTCTTGATTGTGATGATGATTCCACGGGTACACATGTGTGTTAAAAATCATCAGTATTATGCATTACATATGTGCAGTTTATGTCACTCTTACCTCAATTAATGAAGCAAACCTGATACTTTATTAAACTTATATAACCGAAACAAGTGTATTCAGATAAACATATATTTAGTGGAACAGTAGTGTAAAACCTAAGAGAGAGAAGGAAAGTAAAAGATAAGGGAGCAGGGCTGTGGCTCACTTGGTTAATCCTCCACCTTGCAGCGCAGGCATCCCATATGGGCTCCGGGTTCTATTCTTATTTGCTCCTCTTCCAGTCCAGCTCTCTGCTGTGGCCCGGGAGGGCAGAGGAGGATTGCCCAAGTGCTTGGACCCCTGCACCCACGTGGGAGACCAGGAAGAAGCACCTGGCTCCTGGCTTTGGATCGGCGAAGCTCCGGCCATGGTGGCCATTTTGGGGGTGAACCAACGGAAGGAAGACCTTTCTCTCTGTCTCTCTCACTACCTAAGTCTGTCAAATAAATAATGAATAAAATTTTAAAGGAACAGATAAAATCCATGAAATTAGGTCTAGAGTTAAGAAGATTTAAAAACTTTTGAGAAAAACATGAATGCAAACAATCATATTTGATTTGCGTTTTATTTATATATTTATTTATTTTTTATTTAGTAAATATAAATTTCCAAAGTACAGTTTATGGATTACAATGGCTTCCCCCCACCATAATTTCCCTCCCACTTGCACCCCTCCCATCTCTCGCTCTCTCTCCCATTCTATTCACATCAAGATTCATATTCAATTATCTTTATATACAGAAGATTGATTTAGCATATATTAAGTAAAGATTTCATCAGTTTGTACCCACAAGGATTCCATAGCCTTGGCAACTCATGACTAGAGCCTAGGGAGATTACCGACGCCATAAACAAGAGCATCAAATTGTTAAGTCAACAACATGAGTCACTGTGTACTTACTTCTCATGTGGGATCTGTCCTTAATGTGTTGTCCAATGTGAAATAATGATTTGCGTTTTATGTAATTATTCAGTCATGTTGAATGTATTTCCATCTTCTTTTTTAAAACTTTTATTTAATGAATATAAATTCCCAAAGTACAGCTTATGGATTACAATGGCTTCCCCCCCATAACTTCCCTCCCACCCGCAACCCTCCCCTCTCCTGCTCCCTCTCCCATTCCATTCACAACAAGGTTCATTTTCAATTCTCTTTATATACAGAAGATCAGTTTAGTATATATTGAGTAAAGATTTCAACAGTTTGCACCCACATAGAAACACAAAGTGAAAAATATTGTTTGAGTACTAGTTATAGCATTAAATCACAATGTACAGCACATTAAGGACAGAGATCCTACATGAGGAGTAAGTGCACAGTGACTCCTGTTGTTGCGAACATTGAACCATCCCTGCATACCAGGGATAAATCCCACTTGGTTTGCGCGGATGATCTTCTGATGTATTGTTGCATTCTATTGGCCAAATTTTATTGAGGATTTTTGCAACTATGTTCAACAGCGATAATTGCCTGTAATTCTCTTTCAATGATGCATCTTTTTCCAGCTTAGGAATTAAGGTGATGCTGGCTTCATAGAAAGAATTTGGGAGGATTCCCTCTTTTCCGATTGTTCTGAATAGTTTGAGAAGAAATGGAGTTAGTTCTTCTTTAAACGTCTGGTAGAATTAAGCAGTGAATCCATCTGGTCCTGGGCTTTTCTTTGTTGGTAGGGCCTTTATTACTGTTTCAATTTCTGTCATATTTGATTTGTGTTTTATATAATTATTCAGTCATGTTGAATGTATTTCCATCTTCTTCTTAACGCGAACAAACAGTATATGATAATCTGCATGTATGAGAAATTCTTAGTCTCCATTTTACCAATGAGATGTCTCAGGGTAACAAAAGTATTGGCTTGTTCATATTGTGCATGTGAATAGCTGAAACCAAACTAGAGCCTCAATCTTAAAACAGCATGTTCTTCGACTGCACTCTATCACGTCTAGACCAAAGGCAACCAGATATAATTTAAAATAATTTAATTGTTTAAAGGTTTATTTATTTACTTGAAAGACAGAGTTAGAGAGAGGAAGAGAGAGAGGGAGAAATGGGGGAAAGAATGAGAGAGACAGAGCGATATCTTCTATCCACTGGTTCACTCCCCAGATGCCACAACAGCCAGAGTTGGGCCAGCCCAAAGCCAGGAACCAGGAGCCTCCTCTGCATCTCACACAAAGGGGCAGGAGCCCGAGGACTTAGGCCATCTTCTGCTTCTTTTTCCAGATGCATTAACAGGGAGCTGGATTGAAATTGAAACAGCACCAGAACTCAAAACAGCACCCATATGGAATGCCGACATTGAGGGCTGCCGAACGGAGTCTTTACCCACTATACAACAACATCAGCCCTGATTTAAATTTTTTACATAACGGTTAAAGAGATGAATCCTTTCTACTTCTTTGCAAAAACATATTCTAAAACTCTTAGGACATAATAAGATGCTGAAAGTATTCTCAGAAGAAGCCTGTGGTCAGTTTTTCATATCAAATTATTTATATTACTCTAAAACATGAAGTCGCTTGATCAAGGCATACTGTTTTTTACTGGATTGCTTGAATTTATTGACAAACAATAATTTACATATTTATGGGGTACAATGTAATATTTCGATGCATGCATGCATTCTAATGATCATATAGGGTAAATAGCTTCCATTGCTTCATATATTCAAGATTTCTTTGCAGTGTGAACATTCAAAAATCTTTTGTCTATCTTTTTAGAAAAATACAGTATGTTGTTGTTTACTATTGTTACGCCACTGTGCAATAGAACACCAAAAGGATTACTTTTAATAATCTATAAAAAACACAACCTCTAATTTAGGAGAGCACCCTTTTCAAAGTCTTACTCAGTGCAACGTGAACATCTTTGTTCCTCAAACTATAAATAAAAGGATTCATCATTGGCCCCACGATGGTATAGAAAACTGTGGATACTTTTTCTTGTTCCAACGTCCCAGTAGGAAAAGGTTTAAGGTACATGAATGCTGACGCTCCAAAAAAAAGAGAAACAGCAATTATGTGGGAGCTGCAGGTACTGAAGGCTTTGGACCTGCTCTCTGTAGACTTGATTCGAAGGATATTGCAGATGATCAGGGTATAAGAAATGAAGATGATGAAACTGGGCCCTATCACATTGATGCCCACCACAATGAAAACCACCAGCTCATTGACATAGGTGCTAGTGCAGGAGAGCTGGAGGAGAGGGGGAATGTCACACATGTAATGGTTGATGATGTTGCCATCACAGAAGGTGAGTCTCAGCATGCATGCAGTGTGGGCCACAGCACCCACAAACCCCATTGCATACACACCCATCATCAACATGAGGCAGACCTGATGGGACATGGTGGCCTTGTACAGCAGGGGCTTGCAGATGGCCACATATCTATCATAGGCCATCGATGTCAAGATACAGCACTCATCAATTACAAAGAAGGCAAAGAAAAAGAGCTGAGTCATGCACTCTGCATAGGAGATGATGTTCTGTTTCACAAAACTCACCAGCATTCTGGGGATTATGACACAGGAGTAGCAGAGATCAATGAAGGACAGGTTGCAGAGGAAGTAGTACATGGGGGTGTGCAGGTGAGGGTTCAGACCAGTCAGAGCAATCAAGCCCAGGTTCCCCACCACAGTGACCACATAGATCCCCAAGAACAGGAAGAAGAGAGGCAGCTGCAGTTCTGGCTGTTGAGTTAATCCCAGCAGGATAAACTCAGTCACTGAGGAGTCATTTCCTGAGGCCATTCTTAGGGCATCTGTGAGAATGGGAGAAATACAAACGTTACAATAGATCCATCTCTCAACTACAAGGATTTAAACTCAGAATGAGGGAATGAGCTCACCTGTCCTGCTGAGTAACTTCATTTCTTTGGTTTTATAAAACTGAGAGAAAGGGTGGAGGTGAATAACAAAACCCAGAAAGCAGCTTTCTGCAGGAAGGAGATTCAGAAGCTCTATGACCACTCCTCACTGGACACCAGCTCTGCCGCACGACTCTCTGGAGAGCCCACAGGGCCCACTCTCGGCCAGTGGTGACGTGGGTACAGAGATGAGACATTTGAAGGACTGCTTGCCTCCCAAAGATGAGACTTCAAAGGAGTTAGGAGGGCACACACAATGGAAACTTCTGCAATTGGAGTCAGGAAAGGACCTTCTACCCTATTCTCACAGAGGGAAATGTGGCTCTGATGAGTTGTACAAGTGAATAGCCCAGAGAGGAGTCTTTTCTGGTGTTGTTGTTCTTACTTCTCTTTGGGATAACACTGGGATGGAGGGAGCTGGAGCACAGCCCTCAGTCCCCCAGAATCTGTGGATCATGATTCCTGACAGTGGCTCTGCACACAACGTCCTCGCTAGCCTACGAGAGTGGCATATATCAGTTGGCAGTGTCAAAAGAGTCACCCACTAATATGACTCTAGGGTTTTTAATGCTTTGGAAAATCCTAGGGACCTGATTAGAACAGGGAAGACTATGTTCCTCCAATGTCTCCTCAGAGATTAGCTCTTGCAACCAAAAGAAATTATCTACCTGCAGTTACAGCCTAGTTCATAATTGTGCTGAATTACTGGAACTCTTTGGTTTCTTTCTGAATGGGACACATGCCCAAATAAAAAAGAAGGATGACTTTTCTTGCGTCCAGTTCGCTGATCCTTACATGAAATACTATACCATTTGTTGGTGCTTCTTACCACAATACATGCACCCATTTGAATACATTTGAATCTAAGCTCTAAAATGGGAGAGATCTTCACTATTTTCTTCAGTGATATTTTTACAGGACCTGGAAAGAAAAATGCCTAACCAGAGATAGATGGATAGACACATAGCTATAGAAATATATAATAGGTAATCAATAAATATTTGAATAATCAAAGAAAGAATAACTGAGACTCCCTTCTCTCTGTTTCCTAAAATGTATATTGGATACCACATTGGAATTCTTGCCACATGGACAAAGGCTTATATGGTGTCAAGGCTGTTGTTTGTGGACCTGAGTATGGGAGAGGAAAAACATCAACAAGATCTGTAGAGGCCACTGTTGAACTCTCAGAAGCCATCTTCATGCATGCTGGATCAGAGTGACTGCAATCAAAGAAAGAACATAATCTTTCTCCTCCTGAACATCACACTGAGGACTTGAATTAGCCCTGGGAAAGGTCTCGGTGTCTCCCCACAGAACTGTTGCATGAACTCAGATCAGAGTCAGATTTGGGTCAGTAATAGAATCTTTCTTGTGCCAAAATCAAGCATCTGTTCACTAAGAATGGCCAATTTTAAGATTCTTTTGCACAGAATTAAAATAGCCAAGATAATATTCATATTAGCAAGATTAATATGGTAGTCACTGGCAGCAATGACTGTATTTCAAGAGATGGAGGTAGAGTGAGCTGCAGGAGGCAGTCAGGAGAGCAACACGTGACTTAGAAACACTAGAATCCACATTGCTACTGTGAGTAGTTCCAAGAAACAAATATTTGCAAGAGACACTGCAAGATGAGACTCATCAGGACTTCTTACAGCAGGGATATAAATAGAGGGAAAAAATATGAAGACATTAGTCTAGGTGTTTAGATACATCATGGTGTTACAACAGAGAGAACACTTCAGGAGTGTTAATACTGGGGAAATACATACATTTTTAAATTGGTGGGACTGAATTTACACTGTGCATCCAATCACTAGTATACAGAGGATAAATCCTGTGTAAGCCAACAGGGCTCAGTAGAAAGGTCAGAACATGCAAAGTATCTGGAGATGATTTCCATAGATATTAAAGGCCTGGCAGTAGACACATTGTGAGAGAAGCAAAGAGAAATCAGAAGAAGGCAAGGGGGTCAGCATTGTAGCGCAGTGGGTTAAAGCCCTGGCCTGAAGTGCCAGCATCCCGTGTGGGTGCCGGTTCTAGCACTGGCTATTCCTCTTCTGATCCAGCTCTCTGCTATGGCCTGGGAAAGCAGTAGAAGGTGGTTCTACCTCTCTCTGTAACTCTGTCTTTAAAAAAAAAAACAAGAAAAAGAAAAAGGCAAGAAAAGAACTTTGGAAATTCTCCAGTTATGGATTTTATACTAGAATAATTTCAAATCTAATCATTCCTAAAACCTAATCGTGGCAAAACTCCTCTGAGTATGAATGAAATGTATCGCACAAGATGGACATGACTTGACTGCAGCCACGATGAGGACCTTACTGATTCACTAAAATGTGTGGTTATTTTTTTCATGGAAATATTAACAGCTCTTATTTAGATGATGTAAGAACCAGAAAGGGCTGGCACTATGGCACAGTAGGCTAAGCCTCCATATTATGACAGGTTCTAAACTAGGGCTACAGGTCATTCTTTTACCTTTAATGCAACCCATGTGAATATAGACAATCATGAAATGAATGTAGGGAGCGAGCGATTCTGAGCTTGCCTTATATTGCAACGCTCCTTTATTCCCTTAATACTCCATGCATAATGGTCAGTTATAACAAACATGCCAAAGTGTTATTACACTTTGCTGAGATACACCACAGCATTTTTGCTAGTTGTGGATTCTTTCCAAACCCAATACTCTGACTCGTCAAAGTCAGTCACAATTTAAATAATGAAGCTTTATATTATATTAAACTATATACTCAAGAAGATACAAAAAAAAAAAAAAGCCCTGTGTTTTATCTGAGCGGACTTTTAACTTGCAGAATGACGTCATACTAAGATAACTCATTACGAATGCCCAGAGCCTCACTAATGTATTTTGAAACATAAGGATATAACTGGGGTGTAATATGAAGAAAATTAAATCTTCAAGTGTCAGAAAATGAGCAAGAAGATAGGCTCTAATTCAGTAGATCAGGGTAGGGTCTGAGACTGACTGGCATTTCTAGTACGTTCCCAAGTAATGCCTAAACTGCTATTCAAGTGACCACACTTTGTATAAAAAAGCCTCAGGCCATCTGGTGTTGTGGGGCACACGGATTAAAAGAAAAAACAGGGAGATTTTGAAGTCAAATTAAAAGTCTTTATCAGCCAGTGGCGACTGCCCTCTCACAGAGCAAGTCCAGAGAAGACAGCCCCGAGTTGCACTGGTGGAGGCTTTTTAAAGGCAGAACCTTCTTTTTATCAGACATTTGAATATGCGTGTGAGCTTGTGTGAGCAGAAAGCAGGCATATCCAAGAGAGAAGCAGTCAGCTATTAGCCACGTGTTTTGTAACCTGGATGCCACTTATGCTATCCTGTGTCTGCAGCCAGGAGTAGACAGGAAAAACCACAGTCTAGGGCCCTTGGCCTTTATCAAACAAGCAGAGATGCAGAAGCCAGAAATGGACCAGTTATGTACAGTTAATTTGATTCTAATATTAAATATTTCATTTATTTCCAAAGTTATCTTATTTTAAATTGTTGTCTTAATTTGGAGATTTTTAAAAGGATACTTAAAAATATAAATCAATAAATCAAAAGATGAAAAATAGTTAAAAGTATAAAAATGTGTTTTTGGTATGGAAGTTTAAATATGACATATTTTTTTAAATGAAGAAAGGACATGATTTGTAGTAAATCATTTATCCTGATGGTTATTTTACCCTAGACTGGAATAGAAAAGATAGAAAGCTATAAGTAAGTCTCAGAAAGTGTGTGGAACTCACAGAAGAAAGACTAAAAGTAGTAAGAGATATTAAATTAAAAGAAGGTCATGGTTTGTAAAATTAACCTGGTAGTTAGTTTAGACTGAAATAAAGAAGGTAAAAAGCTTTAAGTAAGTTTCAGAAGATGCGTGGAAGTCACAGAAGGTTATAAAAGAAAAAGAATTCTTGCATAAAATGCTATTCTTCTATTTTTCTTTGATGTAAAGGTAAAATCTGATTATGTTAAAGCAATGAGTGTTTTACAGTAGACATAAATGTTAGTAAATATTTTTAAATTGTCTTAAAAATCTGTTTAAAACCTGCAGCATCTCGTTTTAATAGTTTTTGTTTACTTGGTGATTCTGTTTTCTAGCCAACTCCAGTAAGCTCTCTCCTCTTTCTTAATTTTGACTCTGTTAAAATTGTTAAAAGTTATCGGATATGGTTCCATTGACTGGTTCTTAAATTTAAGGTTTTATTTCTGATTTTTAGGATGACCAAAGAGACATGGATTTTTGTTCTGTTAAAGTAATCTATTGTGTTCTATACTGTCTGTTAAGTGCTGATTGTTTAGGAACAACTGAGCTTTAAAAGAGTTACAACTTGTTTACTTATTCCCTCATTCCTCCAGAAATAGGGCTGAACACCCCCTTCTCTTGCATCCTCTTAAAGGCTGCCTCCATGGTCTCATTTACCAAAAACCAGGAGGAAAAAGGAACAAGCCAGACAGCAGTAATAAAGATAGGAGGGAGGCCAATTAATTGCTGCTTTACACAGTGATCTGCCATTAAGTAGACTCAACAGGCCAGTCCACAGCAAATGGCATTGGTTTTCAATGTGGAAAGCCAGGGCTGAAGATGGACACAGAAGGAAACTTTTTTAAAGAGTCCTGACAGTTCTGCCAGCCAAGAGTTGGGTCACTGGAAATGGAACTGCATTGGGGGTTGGAGGATTCCTGGGTCAGAGTCTCAGAACTCGTTGGTTCTAAGCTAAGAAGCCCTTTACTCCTCCCAGCTTCTAAAGTAACCACCACCAAGTAGGGTCAGTAACATTACTGGCAGAACTTGTAAGTTTCCTTTTAAAAATGCCTCCTGCCTTCTGTCCAGGCCAGCTAAGTAATGAAAGTCAACAGGGTGCTTTCCTTGAGGAGGGTCACACCTCCTTTATAATGCCTTTTCCAACACCCCATGTAAAGAAATAAATAGATCTGGGCCTCATATGTCACCAGGTCTTAATGCTCACCTGATTATAAAGTCTCTCTTGTCAGTTTCTACTTGCATCTAAATGAAAAAATAAAAACTTCCGTGTGGGTTGGGTGGCACATTTCACAAATGCTCTTATAATTTCCTTTGCTTTAAACTCTGTGTATTTAATCTGCTTGTTCAATTCATTTTCTCCAGACTCGAAGTAATAAAATACCAGATGGCAATACACATAAAACTGTGAATGGATGGAAGCAGTTTATACAAGCTGGCACTGCAACCCCCAGAGAGGCCATTTCCTGCTGAAACCCTGTCTTGACCACAGGTCCCTAAAAAGAGGTGCCATGAAGAGATCCTGGCTGCAATGGGTGCAGCCCCTTCAGAAAATAGAGTCCATCAAGATACAGATAAAACCCCAGATGAAGCCTTCATTCTTCCAAGGCAACCTGGGTGGCCACGACCGTCACCCTTGACCTTCCACATCCTTAAGGATCCATAAGACAATGATCCCCTGTCAGCAAAAAGTAGCCAGGATGAGGCTGATACCGCAGGTTCTGGCAGTAATAGGGTGCGGATTAAAAGAAGGGTTGCTGAGGCTGTCTAATGCAGCTAAGTGTCTGTGGGCCCTTCAGACTTTACCAAAATGTCTTGTACATACATGATTTAAGTTGAGACAGGAAGGTTTGCTCTAATACCTGCTAGTACCTCTCCCTTCCTCTCCCCACTGTGGCATCCTCTCTTTGTTAGGCTAATTCTCAGGTCTTTTACCAAACAACATACAGTTTCTGTTAAACTTATGTAAAAATGAGTCAATGGTCTGACTTGTTACTAAGAGGAGTGGGGAGTACAGTGAGCTATGGCCTGACCTTAGTCTCTCTATTTTGTCTCTGGATGATTCTAGTCACTCTGTTTGTCCTCTATTTTTCTAACCAGTAGCACAGCTACCATCTACCCAAAAACCAGCCTTGTAAGAATGTTATCTGTAAGGATTGCTTACATTAAGTGCTGGGAAAATGTGTTCAATGCCCTTTGAGACGTAAGCTTGCTTGTTCTGGCTTCTGTAACAAATGTTTGGCTTTGTAATTAACTCCCAACAAGATGTCATTTTTGCCTTTATAAGCTTACCCCTGAGCTCAAATGGGGCTGCATGATTTGGAGAGCACATGCCCCCATGCAGCCTCCAACTTTACCAGCTTTCAGAATTAAAAACTCCATAATTCGACCATGCGACTTTGATGTCTTCTGTAATTCGTTGTTCAGAATGTAACAACTTTTGGATATCTAAAAGTTCTGTATCTGTAAATTCTTACATTTATTAAAGAGATGGGTAATGTTGATATGGGACCAATCAGGGAGATAGGATTAGACTCAAGAGCTGGAGGCAACACTCCCTATCCCCTATCTCACCTGTATCCACCCACCTGCCAATCAGACTATGTAGTTGAAAGGCCACCACAAAATATACCAAACACTGGAGTTAAAGGAAAGCTTTATTGTTGAGGGGGAGGGAGAAGGTGAAAAAGAGAAAAGGTCTTGTTATAGCCTTGCAGGACTAGGAAAAGTGGGAGCAATGAATCCCGTTAGGGTGGGGGTTGAGCTTACACTTGTGGTTGACCCATTTAGTCACCTGACTTCTAGTAAGTCAGGCTGGGCTTAGGACTGAAGCTTCTTGTACAAGGTGACTATGGGGCCAGAGCCCAAGATGGCACCAGGGGCTTAAGATGGCACCTCACATAAGATGACACCATTTCACTAACAGTAATCACTCCCCTTTTAGAAGTAAATAAGAGGCTGGAGCGCACTAAACTGGTGCCACTTTGCCACTTTTCTGCCTGATCTTCTGCACCACCACTAGCTGCTCTCCCATCCTCTCCCTTGCAGTCTCTGGGCCACTCCCTGGCAAAGCCTGTTATGGAACACCCCATTTATTCTTTCTGACCTACTTTCCCTTAATAAAGCCCTCAGATTCCTGTGTATTTCTCCCAATTTCCAAATAAATCCTGAACTTTACCATGTTGTTTGACTCGTTTGTGCCAGTGCTTAGAGTTACTATCTAAGTAAATGGCAAGAACCTGAAATATTAAATTTTGGCTTAAGGTAAACCATAACAGTGTCAAATAAATTTTCATTATAGTATTCTATCTCTCAAAAAGGCACAATTTTTACTGGGGAAAATGTTTGTTTTATGCATGAGGAGGTCCCATGAGAATACATGAAAAAAGTTGAGTCTGGAGTATAGCCTAGAAGACTCTTTCCAGAGGGCAGGAGTGGAGTGCGTGACTGGGTAACTCCCTATGTTTCAGCTTCTGCCAGCTACGAGAACAGTCAGCCAGGTAGATACTCCCTGCTCCATTCAGCATCTCAACCACAGGGGCAGGAACCAACTGCATACCAAATAAAACTGTTATTCATGGAGGGCACAGAGCCCATAAGTGGGCAGGAAACCCATGGGGCTACTATAGAAGTTTGTGCTCCAAGTGCCAAAGTAACACGTTGCGCAGTGATTCCATCTATGGTACTGGGAGTGTTCAACACAAAACATGGTAAGTGTATGAGGTGATGGATAAGAGAATCATCTTGATTCAATCATTCATGATGAATACTCATAGTAAAATATCACATTGTAACATGTGAATGTATCTAAAATTTGTATTCAATGAAAATAAAAAATAAATTTAAAGAGAAAATATTTAACATCATTTGTCATTAGTAAGTTGCAAATTAAGCAACAAAGAAAGAATACTATAATCAACTAGAATGATTCAAATTGAAAAAGTTACAGTAGTAAGTATTGACCTAGATATAGGGCAATAGAAACTCATTGCAAATGGGGATGTAAAATGGTGTAGACATTTGGAAAGAGATTTGGAAGTTTCTTATAAAGGTCAGTATAGCCTTATGATAAAAAGGTCCTCCTAGGTGTTTAGAAAATTGACTTGCAAATATGCTTCCAAATAGAATACCTGCATGCGAATGTTTAGACCTGCTTTACTGACTTAAACTTGAAACAACCAAGATTTTCTTCAAAAGTTTGATGAATAAGCAAACCATGGTACATCCATACAAAGGAATAAAAAGAAATGATATATGATGCCACAAAACACATGGTAGAGCCTTAAATGCATTTTGCTAAGTGAAAAAGCTGTTATAAATACAAGACAAGATACCATATTATTCCAGTTATATGACATTCGTACAAAGGCAAAACTATAGGAACAGTAATGATATCAATCTTGAAGGTTTTGGAGAAAGCAAATAGAGATGAATAGAAGAAACACAAGGAATTTTTTGAACAGTGAAATTATTCTGAATGAGACTAAAATGGAAAATATATGATAATGGCATCTTTCAAAACCTATGGAATTTTATAGCACAAAAAATAAACCATAAATATATGCAAATTCAAAATTATTTATGAGGTCAAGATATCTTAGAAAGTTACTTAGATTGTGAAAAGAATCTAAGTAAAAACATGCGTAAAACGATTTCACTGAAGGGCATGAGAGATAGAATTTCTGACCTAAGTAACTTTGGAAATGAATGAAATATTTAATATTAGAAGCAAATTAACTATACATAAGTGTTATACTCTAGTTAGTGAAATCCATTCCCATAGAATGGGTTAACAGTTCTGATACTGCCATATGTGTACACTATGGTTGAATGATTAAATAAATAGATGGAAGAAGGTGGAATCTAGGTTTCTAATGTTGTAGTGGGAATTAATAGATAAGCAAGGAGAGGAGGCAAGAACATCTATTTAGCAATAGATTACAGTTGAAGATATTAATAAAAACTCATGCTTAAGATAATATAGGTACAGATGGCAAATATATAAATACTCATAGAAAATGTGTACACATGAGTTACCACAAAAATATATTTCTCTTTTCTTTCAATTGAGAGAGCCTAAAAGAAATGATACCCTAGTAGCAACCTAACATTCAGGTTTTGGTTTCTAATACCATTGTCCAACAAAAATAATCAGCTCTTCTTGGAGAAATGGTTAATTCTAAGAATGGAATAGAAGGTGAGATAAGTCTGCAGCATCTTGCAGTGTCAGAAAGTAATAAAATCATCTAAAAGTACAACACCCACACACAATCACACATATACACACACAGTGGGGGATATGCCAAAGATGTACAGGTGCCAACTCAAAGAGTTCTCAGTGGCCAAGACTGGAAAATCTTGAGTACCAAAGTCAATAAAATAGTATTAGCTTATGATTCAATGCATAATAAGGCCAACATAATGTTAATATGACCTAATAAATTAACAAGTCAAGGAGAAGAGTTAAATTTCCCTGCAGAATTATAAATTAATTATGTGGAATTGAACCTCCCAGGAGGGAAAGAATAACTTTCATTCTTGAATTCTTCCCAAGAGTGCAGTATAAGAATTGGGAGGTAGGGCTGGCGCTGTGGCTCAACAGGCTAATCCTCTGCCTTGTGGCGCCGGCACACCGGGTTCTAGTCCCGGTCGGGGCAACGGATTCTGTCCCGGTTGCCCCTCTTCCAGGCCAGCCCTCTGCTGTGGCCCAGGAGTGCAGTGGAGGATGGCCCAAGTGCTTGGGCCCTGCACCCCATGGGAGACCAGGATAAGCACCTAGCACCTGGCTTCTGCCATCAGATGAGCGCGGTGCGCCGGCCGCAGCACGCCGGCCGCGGCAGCCATTGGAGGGTGAACCAACGGCAAAAGGAAGACCTTTCTCTCTGTCTCTCTCTCTCACTGTCCACTCTGCCTGTCAAAAATAAAAAAAAAAAAAAGAATTGGGAGGTAGGATGTAACTACACAGTGGGCCAACCTATCAAGCACAGCTGCCTGATGACCAATGCCATCACAAGCAGTCATAAGCCATATAGATTGTATTTACCTTTGATATGCTCTCATGAAAATTATACCTTAATTCTATGATCTTCATCCTCAAATCCCATAAGCTTGGTATATGGTCAAGTTTCAGTAAAGGAGCATCATACAAAATGCCTGTTCTTTATGCTTCAAAACTGTTAAGATCATCACAAAATGAAGTATGAGAAATTTTCACAGCCAGAGAAGCCTAAGAAATCACAATAACTTAGATTGGATCCAGGATTGAAAGAAATACATTAGGCAAGAAGCAAGGAAATACAGATTAATTTTGGATTTTAATTAATAACACTGCATAAACATTGGTTCATTCTTTATAATGTAAGATGTTAGTATTAGGAAAAAGTTTGCAGAGGGATATGGGTATATAGGGATATGTACTATCTGGTCAATTTTTCTGTGGACATAAAGCTTACAAAAAAAATAAGATCCAAAAACTTTGTGGCTAACCTTACTGTGACCCCTACTGAAAAGAATGGGTAACAGAATATTTTTTTCAGCTTTCCTCATGTGTTCTTGGGAGCTCATGGGAGTGACTGAACCTTATCTCACTTTGAGAGTAAAAATAGATCCTCCTCTTCTCTTTTTTTTACCCCAAAGCATGAGTAGAGACTGATGGCTAAGATGATCACTGGGCAAACTTTAGCTATGATTGCATGAACTGTGCACTAAAGGAAGAGATCAGGACAGTTGATTTTTCCCTCTTTGTCCATTATTTTAATCCGCAACAATCCTTATTGCATGGATCTTTAAAATTCAAGTCTTCCCCCACAAACCTGCAAGGAGAGCTCATTACTTCTCTGCTCTCGCTTCTGGTTCCGCTAAAGCTGCGATTTCAAGCACATATTTCTGTCAAATTTTTCTCTGAATTTTGGGTATTTTCCCAAACATTATGATTGCACTGGTCTATTGCACAGCCACTCCCTGTGAAAAACCTACACAAGCTGGAGACATCTGTCAAAGTCAAACCCCTGTATGATAAGGGACTCAAAGTTCAATATATTATTTTGCTTGGCTGCTTTAAATTAGGCCTGTTCTTCATAAAATTAAACATTAGTTTATAACTGGTTCATTTCTGGCTTTTGCATCTCTGCTTGTTTGATAAAGGCCAAGGGCCCTAGACTGTGGTTTTTCCTGTCTACTCCTGGCTGCAGACACAGGATAGCATAAGTGGCATCCAGGTTACAAAACACGTGGCTAATAGCTGACTGCTTCTCTCTTGGATATGCCTGCTTTCTGCTCACACAAGCTCACACGCATATTCAAATGTCTGATAAAAAGAAGGTTCTGCCTTTAAAAAGCCTCCACCAGTGCAACTCGGGGCTGTCTTCTCTGGACTTGCTCTGTGAGAGGGCAGTCGCCACTGGCTAATAAAGACTTTTAATTTGACTTCAAAATCTCCCTGTTTTTTTTTTTTAATCCGTGTGCCCCACAACACCAGATGGCCTGAGGCTTTTTTATACAAAGTGTGGTCACTTGAATAGCAGTTTAGGCATTACTTGGGAACGTACTAGAAATGCCAGTCAGTCTCAGACCCTACCCTGATCTACTGAATTAGAGCCTATCTTCTTGCTCATTTTCTGACACTTGAAGATTTAATTTTCTTCATATTACACCCCAGTTATATCCTTATGTTTCAAAATACATTAGTGAGGCTCTGGGCATTCGTAATGAGTTATCTTAGTATGACGTCATTCTGCAAGTTAAAAGTCCGCTCAGATAAAACACAGGGCTTTTTTTTTTTTTTTGTATCTTCTTGAGTATATAGTTTAATATAATATAAAGCTTCATTATTTAAATTGTGACTGACTTTGACGAGTCAGAGTATTGGGTTTGGAAAGAATCCACAACTAGCAAAAATGCTGTGGTGTATCTCAGCAAAGTGTAATAACACTTTGGCATGTTTGTTATAACTGACCATTATGCATGGAGTATTAAGGGAATAAAGGAGCGTTGCAATATAAGGCAAGCTCAGAATCGCTCGCTCCCTACATTCATTTCATGATTGTCTATATTCACATGGGTTGCATTAAAGGTAAAAGAATGACCTGTAGCCCTAGTTTAGAACCTGTCATAATATGGAGGCTTAGCCTACTGTGCCATAGTGCCAGCCCTTTCTGGTTCTTACATCATCTAAATAAGAGCTGTTAATATTTCCATGAAAAAAATAACCACACATTTTAGTGAATCAGTAAGGTCCTCATCGTGGCTGCAGTCAAGTCATGTCCATCTTGTGCGATACATTTCATTCATACTCAGAGGAGTTTTGCCACGATTAGGTTTTAGGAATGATTAGATTTGAAATTATTCTAGTATAAAATCCATAACTGGAGAATTTCCAAAGTTCTTTTCTTGCCTTTTTCTTTTTCTTGTTTTTTTTTTTAAAGACAGAGTTACAGAGAGAGGTAGAACCACCTTCTACTGCTTTCCCAGGCCATAGCAGAGAGCTGGATCAGAAGAGGAATAGCCAGTGCTAGAACCGGCACCCACACGGGATGCTGGCACTTCAGGCCAGGGCTTTAACCCACTGCGCTACAATGCTGACCCCCTTGCCTTCTTCTGATTTCTCTTTGCTTCTCTCACAATGTGTCTACTGCCAGGCCTTTAATATCTATGGAAATCATCTCCAGATACTTTGCATGTTCTGACCTTTCTACTGAGCCCTGTTGGCTTACACAGGATTTATCCTCTGTATACTAGTGATTGGATGCACAGTGTAAATTCAGTCCCACCAATTTAAAAATGTATGTATTTCCCCAGTATTAACACTCCTGAAGTGTTCTCTCTGTTGTAACACCATGATGTATCTAAACACCTAGACTAATGTCTTCATATTTTTTCCCTCTATTTATATCCCTGCTGTAAGAAGTCCTGATGAGTCTCATCTTGCAGTGTCTCTTGCAAATATTTGTTTCTTGGAACTACTCACAGTAGCAATGTGGATTCTAGTGTTTCTAAGTCACGTGTTGCTCTCCTGACTGCCTCCTGCAGCTCACTCTACCTCCATCTCTTGAAATACAGTCATTGCTGCCAGTGACTACCATATTAATCTTGCTAATATGAATATTATCTTGGCTATTTTAATTCTGTGCAAAAGAATCTTAAAATTGGCCATTCTTAGTGAACAGATGCTTGATTTTGGCACAAGAAAGATTCTATTACTGACCCAAATCTGACTCTGATCTGAGTTCATGCAACAGTTCTGTGGGGAGACACCGAGACCTTTCCCAGGGCTAATTCAAGTCCTCAGTGTGATGTTCAGGAGGAGAAAGATTATGTTCTTTCTTTGATTGCAGTCACTCTGATCCAGCATGCATGAAGATGGCTTCTGAGAGTTCAACAGTGGCCTCTACAGATCTTGTTGATGTTTTTCCTCTCCCATACTCAGGTCCACAAACAACAGCCTTGACACCATATAAGCCTTTGTCCATGTGGCAAGAATTCCAATGTGGTATCCAATATACATTTTAGGAAACAGAGAGAAGGGAGTCTCAGTTATTCTTTCTTTGATTATTCAAATATTTATTGATTACCTATTATATATTTCTATAGCTATGTGTCTATCCATCTATCTCTGGTTAGGCATTTTTCTTTCCAGGTCCTGTAAAAATATCACTGAAGAAAATAGTGAAGATCTCTCCCATTTTAGAGCTTAGATTCAAATGTATTCAAATGGGTGCATGTATTGTGGTAAGAAGCACCAACAAATGGTATAGTATTTCATGTAAGGATCAGCGAACTGGACGCAAGAAAAGTCATCCTTCTTTTTTATTTGGGCATGTGTCCCATTCAGAAAGAAACCAAAGAGTTCCAGTAATTCAGCACAATTATGAACTAGGCTGTAACTGCAGGTAGATAATTTCTTTTGGTTGCAAGAGCTAATCTCTGAGGAGACATTGGAGGAACATAGTCTTCCCTGTTCTAATCAGGTCCCTAGGATTTTCCAAAGCATTAAAAACCCTAGAGTCATATTAGTGGGTGACTCTTTTGACACTGCCAACTGATATATGCCACTCTCGTAGGCTAGCGAGGACGTTGTGTGCAGAGCCACTGTCAGGAATCATGATCCACAGATTCTGGGGGACTGAGGGCTGTGCTCCAGCTCCCTCCATCCCAGTGTTATCCCAAAGAGAAGTAAGAACAACAACACCAGAAAAGACTCCTCTCTGGGCTATTCACTTGTACAACTCTTCAGAGCCACATTTCCCTCTGTGAGAATAGGGTAGAAGGTCCTTTCCTGACTCCAATTGCAGAAGTTTCCATTGTGTGTGCCCTCCTAACTCCTTTGAAGTCTCATCTTTGGGAGGCAAGCAGTCCTTCAAATGTCTCATCTCTGTACCCACGTCACCACTGGCCGAGAGTGGGCCCTGTGGGCTCTCCAGAGAGTCGTGCGGCAGAGCTGGTGTCCAGTGAGGAGTGGTCATAGAGCTTCTGAATCTCCTTCCTGCAGAAAGCTGCTTTCTGGGTTTTGTTATTCACCTCCACCCTTTCTCTCAGTTTTATAAAACCAAAGAAATGAAGTTACTCAGCAGGACAGGTGAGCTCATTCCCTCATTCTGAGTTTAAATCCTTGTAGTTGAGAGATGGATCTATTGTAACGTTTGTATTTCTCCCATTCTCACAGATGCCCTAAGAATGGCCTCAGGAAATGACTCCTCAGTGACTGAGTTTATCCTGCTGGGATTAACTCAACAGCCAGAACTGCAGCTGCCTCTCTTCTTCCTGTTCTTGGGGATCTATGTGGTCACTGTGGTGGGGAACCTGGGCTTGATTGCTCTGACTGGTCTGAACCCTCACCTGCACACCCCCATGTACTACTTCCTCTGCAACCTGTCCTTCATTGATCTCTGCTACTCCTGTGTCATAATCCCCAGAATGCTGGTGAGTTTTGTGAAACAGAACATCATCTCCTATGCAGAGTGCATGACTCAGCTCTTTTTCTTTGCCTTCTTTGTAATTGATGAGTGCTGTATCTTGACATCGATGGCCTATGATAGATATGTGGCCATCTGCAAGCCCCTGCTGTACAAGGCCACCATGTCCCATCAGGTCTGCCTCATGTTGATGATGGGTGTGTATGCAATGGGGTTTGTGGGTGCTGTGGCCCACACTGCATGCATGCTGAGACTCACCTTCTGTGATGGCAACATCATCAACCATTACATGTGTGACATTCCCCCTCTCCTCCAGCTCTCCTGCACTAGCACCTATGTCAATGAGCTGGTGGTTTTCATTGTGGTGGGCATCAATGTGATAGGGCCCAGTTTCATCATCTTCATTTCTTATACCCTGATCATCTGCAATATCCTTCGAATCAAGTCTACAGAGAGCAGGTCCAAAGCCTTCAGTACCTGCAGCTCCCACATAATTGCTGTTTCTCTTTTTTTTGGAGCGTCAGCATTCATGTACCTTAAACCTTTTCCTACTGGGACGTTGGAACAAGAAAAAGTATCCACAGTTTTCTATACCATCGTGGGGCCAATGATGAATCCTTTTATTTATAGTTTGAGGAACAAAGATGTTCACGTTGCACTGAGTAAGACTTTGAAAAGGGTGCTCTCCTAAATTAGAGGTTGTGTTTTTTATAGATTATTAAAAGTAATCCTTTTGGTGTTCTATTGCACAGTGGCGTAACAATAGTAAACAACAACATACTGTATTTTTCTAAAAAGATAGACAAAAGATTTTTGAATGTTCACACTGCAAAGAAATCTTGAATATATGAAGCAATGGAAGCTATTTACCCTATATGATCATTAGAATGCATGCATGCATCGAAATATTACATTGTACCCCATAAATATGTAAATTATTGTTTGTCAATAAATTCAAGCAATCCAGTAAAAAACAGTATGCCTTGATCAAGCGACTTCATGTTTTAGAGTAATATAAATAATTTGATATGAAAAACTGACCACAGGCTTCTTCTGAGAATACTTTCAGCATCTTATTATGTCCTAAGAGTTTTAGAATATGTTTTTGCAAAGAAGTAGAAAGGATTCATCTCTTTAACCGTTATGTAAAAAATTTAAATCAGGGCTGATGTTGTTGTATAGTGGGTAAAGACTCCGTTCGGCAGCCCTCAATGTCGGCATTCCATATGGGTGCTGTTTTGAGTTCTGGTGCTGTTTCAATTTCAATCCAGCTCCCTGTTAATGCATCTGGAAAAAGAAGCAGAAGATGGCCTAAGTCCTCGGGCTCCTGCCCCTTTGTGTGAGATGCAGAGGAGGCTCCTGGTTCCTGGCTTTGGGCTGGCCCAACTCTGGCTGTTGTGGCATCTGGGGAGTGAACCAGTGGATAGAAGATATCGCTCTGTCTCTCTCATTCTTTCCCCCATTTCTCCCTCTCTCTCTTCCTCTCTCTAACTCTGTCTTTCAAGTAAATAAATAAACCTTTAAACAATTAAATTATTTTAAATTATATCTGGTTGCCTTTGGTCTAGACGTGATAGAGTGCAGTCGAAGAACATGCTGTTTTAAGATTGAGGCTCTAGTTTGGTTTCAGCTATTCACATGCACAATATGAACAAGCCAATACTTTTGTTACCCTGAGACATCTCATTGGTAAAATGGAGACTAAGAATTTCTCATACATGCAGATTATCATATACTGTTTGTTCGCGTTAAGAAGAAGATGGAAATACATTCAACATGACTGAATAATTATATAAAACACAAATCAAATATGACAGAAATTGAAACAGTAATAAAGGCCCTACCAACAAAGAAAAGCCCAGGACCAGATGGATTCACTGCTTAATTCTACCAGACGTTTAAAGAAGAACTAACTCCATTTCTTCTCAAACTATTCAGAACAATCGGAAAAGAGGGAATCCTCCCAAATTCTTTCTATGAAGCCAGCATCACCTTAATTCCTAAGCTGGAAAAAGATGCATCATTGAAAGAGAATTACAGGCAATTATCGCTGTTGAACATAGTTGCAAAAATCCTCAATAAAATTTGGCCAATAGAATGCAACAATACATCAGAAGATCATCCGCGCAAACCAAGTGGGATTTATCCCTGGTATGCAGGGATGGTTCAATGTTCGCAACAACAGGAGTCACTGTGCACTTACTCCTCATGTAGGATCTCTGTCCTTAATGTGCTGTACATTGTGATTTAATGCTATAACTAGTACTCAAACAATATTTTTCACTTTGTGTTTCTATGTGGGTGCAAACTGTTGAAATCTTTACTCAATATATACTAAACTGATCTTCTGTATATAAAGAGAATTGAAAATGAACCTTGTTGTGAATGGAATGGGAGAGGGAGCAGGAGAGGGGAGGGTTGCGGGTGGGAGGGAAGTTATGGGGGGGAAGCCATTGTAATCCATAAGCTGTACTTTGGGAATTTATATTCATTAAATAAAAGTTTTAAAAAAGAAGATGGAAATACATTCAACATGACTGAATAATTACATAAAACGCAAATCATTATTTCACATTGGACAACACATTAAGGACAGATCCCACATGAGAAGTAAGTACACAGTGACTCATGTTGTTGACTTAACAATTTGATGCTCTTGTTTATGGCGTCGGTAATCTCCCTAGGCTCTAGTCATGAGTTGCCAAGGCTATGGAATCCTTGTGGGTACAAACTGATGAAATCTTTACTTAATATATGCTAAATCAATCTTCTGTATATAAAGATAATTGAATATGAATCTTGATGTGAATAGAATGGGAGAGAGAGCGAGAGATGGGAGGGGTGCAAGTGGGAGGGAAATTATGGTGGGGGGAAGCCATTGTAATCCATAAACTGTACTTTGGAAATTTATATTTACTAAATAAAAAATAAATAAATATATAAATAAAACGCAAATCAAATATGATTGTTTGCATTCATGTTTTTCTCAAAAGTTTTTAAATCTTCTTAACTCTAGACCTAATTTCATGGATTTTATCTGTTCCTTTAAAATTTTATTCATTATTTATTTGACAGACTTAGGTAGTGAGAGAGACAGAGAGAAAGGTCTTCCTTCCGTTGGTTCACCCCCAAAATGGCCACCATGGCCGGAGCTTCGCCGATCCAAAGCCAGGAGCCAGGTGCTTCTTCCTGGTCTCCCACGTGGGTGCAGGGGTCCAAGCACTTGGGCAATCCTCCTCTGCCCTCCCGGGCCACAGCAGAGAGCTGGACTGGAAGAGGAGCAAATAAGAATAGAACCCGGAGCCCATATGGGATGCCTGCGCTGCAAGGTGGAGGATTAACCAAGTGAGCCACAGCCCTGCTCCCTTATCTTTTACTTTCCTTCTCTCTCTTAGGTTTTACACTACTGTTCCACTAAATATATGTTTATCTGAATACACTTGTTTCGGTTATATAAGTTTAATAAAGTATCAGGTTTGCTTCATTAATTGAGGTAAGAGTGACATAAACTGCACATATGTAATGCATAATACTGATGATTTTTAACACACATGTGTACCCGTGGAATCATCATCACAATCAAGAAAGTGAACACATTATCCTTCAAAGTTCCTCTATCCTCCCATGAAATATTCCTCTTTCAGCCCTCCTCATTTCTGTCCTAGTACCAGGAGACTACTTATTAGCTTTGTGTCACTGTAGATTCTTCTGCATTTTCTACTCGATTGTACACATGCAGGGCACTGATTTGTGCTTTTCCTTGGTTCACTCAGCATAAACATTCTAGAAGCTTTAACTGACACAAAAATAATTGTACAATTCCTATGGAATGTAATATGATGTTTTGAGACATACATGTATTATGGAGTAGTAACATTTGAGTAGTTAGGATAACAACACCTCAAATATATAACATTTCTTTGAGGTGATGTTGTTATATATATTAATAGCTCTTTCCTGATTGTTCAGTGGTACTCATGACATAAATATGCTACCTTTTGTTTTCTTCCCTGTATTTAACATTTTGCTTGATTCTATTTTATGCTATTTTTAAAAATATTTATTTATTTGAAAGTCAGAGGTACACAGAGAAGGAGAGGCAGAGAGAGAGAGGTCTTCCATCTGCAGTTCATTCCCCAATTGGCTGCAGTGGTTGGAGCTGTGCCAATCCGAAGCTAGGAGCCAGGAGCTTTTTCCGGGTCTCCCACTCAGATGCAGGGGCCCAAGGACTTGGTCCATTCCCTACTGCTTTCCCAGGCCATTAGCAGAGAGCTGGATTGGAAGTGGAGTAGCTGGGACTTGAACTGGTGCCTGTATGGGATGCTGCCCCTGTATTTCACTTTATTTTTGCTTCTTGTATTTCTTTCTTCCTGATTTTATATGTTTTTTTTTATT
Organism: Sylvilagus floridanus; assembly: GCA_949820135.1. NCBI lineage: Eukaryota > Metazoa > Chordata > Mammalia > Lagomorpha > Leporidae > Sylvilagus > Sylvilagus floridanus. The sequence continues at coordinate 15,486,170 of OX463224.1, read as the reverse complement.
ATTTGTTTTCTGTTTAGAGAAACTTCTTGAGCCATTATTTCAGGGTTGTGATGCTGGCAGCAAATTCTTTCCGTTTTCTTTTGTCTGAGAATATTGTAACTTCCCCTTTATTCCTGCAGAATGCTTTGGCTAAATACAAAGTCTTGGGTTGGTAATGTTCTCTTTCAACACTTGAGTTACACCATTTCCTTATTGTTTCTGTGCTTCCAGTGACATGACAAATCCTCTTCATTCAATTTTCCCTCTTTCTACTTTCAAGATTTTTTCTATATGCTTGACTGTGTCTTGGAGTAGGTTTCCACTAGTTTTCCCTGTTTGAGGTTGATTTGGCTTCTTTTTATCTTACTTTTAAAATTTGTCTAAAGGGAGCAAATTTCATATATTTAATACATAGAACCTTTTTTAAGATGTTTTTATTTATTTGAAAGGTTGAGTTACAGGGAGAGAGAAGGAGAGACAGAGAGAAATCTTCCATCTGCTGGTTCACTCCCCAGGTGGCCACAAAAGACTGCGCTGTGCCAGGTCAAAGCCAGGAGCCAGGAGCTTCTTCCGGGTCTCCCACCTGGGTGCAGGGCCCAAGGACCTGGGCTATCCTACATTGTTTTCCCTGGCACAGTAGCAGGGAGCTGGATTGGAAGTGAAACAGCCAGGATTTGAACTGGCACCATATGGTATGCCTGCACTGCAAGTTGTGGCTTTAACCCACTGCACCACAGTGCAGGCCCTCATATATACAGTTTTGAAAGCATTTATGACACATCCAACTGCACCCTTCCTTCAACAGTATATTAGAATAACTTTTTCCTCACGTCCTTACCAGCATTTGTTATTTTCTGATTTTCAGATGAAACTATTCTAACTGGTATGAGCTGGAACCTCATTGTGGTTTTTCTTTGCATTTCCCTGATGGCTAATGATCCAGACTGAGAATCTTTTCATGTATTTTTGGCCATTTTTTTAAAGATTTTTATTTATTTATTTATTTGATAGGTAGAGGTACAGACAGTGAGAGAGACAGAGAGAAAGGTCTTCCTTCCGTTGGTTCTCTCCCTACATGGCAGCAACAGCCTGAGCTATGATGATCTGAAGCCAGGAGCCAAGAGTTTCTTGCTGGTCTCCCACGTGGGTGCAGGGGTCCAAGCACTTGGGCAATCCTCCATTGCCCTCTCAGGCCACAGCAGAGAGCTGGACTGGAAGAGGAGCAAATGAGAATAGAACACTACAACCATATAGGATGCTGGCGGCGCAGGCAGAGGATTAACCTGCTGTGCCACTGTGCAAGCCCTGTGGCCATTTTTATTTCATCCTTTGAAAAATGCCTATTTGGTGCCTGCATTGTAGCATAGTAGGCTAAGCCTCCACCTGCAGTGCCAGCATGCCATAGGGGAGCCAGTTCATGTCCTGGCTGCTCCACTTCCAATCCAGCTCTCTGCCTTTGGCCTGGGAAAGCAGCGGAAGTTGGCCCCAGTGCTTGGAAGATCCTGGTGCCTGGCTTCAGACCCGCTAAGCTCCAGCCATTGAGATCATCTGGGGAGTGAACTAGTGGATGGAAGAACTTTCTCTCTGTCTTTCCCCCTCTCTGAAACTCTGCCTCTCAAATAAAGAAATCTTAAAAAAAAAAAAAAGAAAAGAAAGAAAATTGCCTGTTTATAGCCTTAGTGCATTTCTTAATGGGATTGCTTTTGTTGTTTTTGTTGGGTTTCCTAATATCCAGGATCGAGTTCCTTGAAAAATTTGTGTGTGTATATATTTTGGCAATATTTGGAAGCTTTTGATTATGATTTATTTGAGTATTATTCATGCCTGCTCTCATTCTCTTCTCTTCTAGGACTTAAATGATAATAACATTTCATCCTTCATTATAATACCACTGGTCCATGGAATTGAAACCCTTTCTTTTTTTTTTCTTTATGTTGTCAAGTTGAGAAATTCTACTGTTTTTTTGGAAGATTTATTTTATTTATTTGAAAGACAGAGTTACAGAGAGAGAGAGAGAGGTCTTCCATTGCTTGTTCATTCTGCGGTGGCTGGAGCTATGCCGATCTGAAGTGAGGAGCCAGGAGCTTCCTCTGGATCTCTCACGTGGGTGCAGGGGCCCAAGGACTTGGACCAACTTCTACTGCTTTCCCAGGAAATAGCAGAGAGCTGGATCAGAAGTGGAGCAGCTGGGACTTCAACCAGTGCTTTATGCGCTGGTCCCTTCTACTATTTTTTCATTCCCTGATTCTTTCCTTTGTACCCTCTCCATCTTAATGACAGACTCATGTACTGAGGTTTTTTTGGTAGCTGTAAAATTTCCATTTTTCTTCATATCTTCTATTTCTTTGCTGATACTTCCTATTTTTTAGCTTACACTTTTTTTGATATTATGGGTACTTTAAAATTGATGTCAGATAATGCTAACATTGTTAGACATCTTGGTGGTGGCATTAAGTGTGACATCTTACTTGTCTTTGATATGACGAATGATTTTTGAATGAAACTTGGACATTTCATGTCATATTGTGAGACTCCAGATTTTACTTAAATCAATATAGTTGGCCTTTTTCTGGCACTACTTCATTTTCGAAAAAGGCTCATTTTGTGGAAGGAGAGGTTTTCTCGTTACCGTAAGTGGTGGTAAAAGCCCAAGTTCTCCACTCACCTTTGGTGATGCTCAAGTAGTGGAATCCCTTATTACTACTGGGAAGGACGAACTGCTTTGGCTCCCAAAATTCCTCGATTGGCAATATGGTGGTGGTGGTCTCAAAACTGCTAGGTAACTGAGATTCCTGAATCCCCAATAGGACTCTGCTGAATACCATGCCTGTGTCATGGGCGTTTGTGTGTGTATGTAGTTTGAGATGCTTTGTTATAGCCTTTTGAGGGTGGAAATGCTGGCTCTCCACTCAGCCTTTGCTAGTGTTCAGCTAAAATTTCTGTACTGTTGAGCTAAAATTTTTCATTTAAAAATGCTGCCACTTTTCTTGTCCTTTGCTGGACATAGTGGCTGTGTATTGGCTTTTTTTCTTCCTGTGTGGTCTGTATTATGGACAGGAAGTAGAGGGAGTTCATTTATGGTGGTGGAATAATTCTGCATCCTGGTTGTGATTGTTACGTGAGTATTACATGGGATTGATTGTGTGGATCTACATGCACACAAAGGCACACACACAAGCACACAAATGCTGAGTTACTGAACACTGAATAAGGTCTATTGTCTAGTTAGCATCATTGTACAAGTGGCAGTTTCCTGCTTTTGCTATTGTCCTGCATTTCTGTATGTCATCATAGGGGACAGCTGGGTGAAGAGTTCAAGGGAATCTATGTATTATTTTTATAACATGTGTGAGACAATAATCACTTGAAAATAAAAAGCTAAACAAAGAGATATCATCTAACAAGCAAAAATTCATGCATACAGAGGAATTCTAAAGTCATATTTTCCTGAAAGGGCAACCTATGTACAGTGACTTTTATTCCATTTGACTGTAATTTGTTAATGGTAAAGAATACTGAATCAAAGCAAATCAAGGCAATTAGATTTCTAGTAACTTGGATCATTCTTAAATTATACAATTTTTTAAAAATTCCAAATGGTTTTTTAAATATTTATTTATTTATTTAAAAGGCAAAGTTAGAGGGGCAGAGGCAGAGAGAGAGAGAGAGAGAGAGGGAGAAAGGGAGAGAGAGAGAAAGAGAGAGAGAGATGTTTCATTCACTGGTTCACTCCCCCAATGGCTGCAATGGCTGAAGCTGGGCTAATCTGAAGCCAGGAGACAGGAGCCTCTTCTGGGTCTCCCACATGTGTGCAGGGGCCCAAGGACTTGGGAAATCTTTCTACTGCTTTTCCAGTCCATAGCAGTGAACTGGGTCAGAAGTGGAACAGTTGGGTCTTGAATTGCCTCCCATAAGGGATGCCGGTACTGCAGAAGGCAGCTTTATCCATTATGCTCAACATTGGCCACAATTACACAAATTTTTAATTTTAAATATCTGAAATTGGAGTATTCCTTTTCATTATGCCTATAAAAATTGCAAAGTTAAAAACTGATTAAAGGGACTAAATTAATACAAGCAAACATTGCATACTATACTAATTTATACATATTTTACTAAAACCAATGTGATATCTAGAATTAAAAATGCTAAATGTCAATGGCCTTCATATACTTATAGCTTTATAAATGTCACAAAGGATTCTACTTCCTATGCTCTGGGGATTATATAATCCCTGGTGCAAATTTTTCATCTATGGTAAACACAGACATCATTATTTTTTCCCTATGTAATTTATCATAAACAGGAGATCCTAGGGGAGTCCTTCTCTTGGATTTGTAATCAAAACCAAAAGGATTATAAGCTTTAAGCCAGTGCTCCATGACATGCTGGGTCAGGTGTGAGGATTGGGGCCTTCCTCACAGTCTCTGGACAAAGCTGTAACTAGAGGTTTGATCTGCACCTCAGAGTGACTGCTGGAACACTCAGACAGATCTATCAATGACACCTGTCCCAGCCAATGGAGTGTGACCACATTCATTCTGTGGACACATCTGATCTGCTTTGATGCCTCCAAGGCAGCTCCTTCCCTAGGACCGTGGAGGGGAAACACACACAGAGGATCAGCACAGGGTCCTCCAGGTGAAGCAGGGTGAGTTGTTGAAATCCCTATTTTTCCTCTGTCTGCATGTTGTTAAAAACAAAGCGAAGCATCATATTGAATAATAAGAAACTCAGCAATATGGAGCTCCGACTCTGCTGTTGGTATTTCTCTCATCCTCTCTGAGTTGGCTTCATCCTCTTCTGGTAGCGAGGAAGCTACAGCAAATCAGAACACATTAATGCTAGAAAGCATTAATGTAAGAATATAAAGAGATTTATCTCTTTAAAAATTATTTAGATGTACTATATATACAGAAAAGTTTACATTTTTTGGTTGTAAGAATAGAGTTTGGTAATTTTTATAAATTTAACCAATATAAAAAGCACTTAAATTAATTATGCTTATTTATTTATTTATTTATTGGAGAGGTAGAGTTACATACAGAGAGATGGGAGAGTCGGATAGCAATGTTTTCCATTGGCTGGGTCATTCCCCAAATGGCCACAATGGCCGGAGTTGGGCTGTTCTGAAGCCAGGAGCCAGGAGCTTCTTCCAGGCATCCCGCTTGAATACCGGGCCTAAGCAGTTGGGTCATCTTTCACAGAATTCCTAGGTCTTGGCAGAGAGCTGGATCAGAAGAGGAGCAGCCTGGACACAAACTGACCCCAATATACGACTCCAGCATTGCAGGCAGTGGCTCAGCCCACTGTGCCACAGTACCGACCCTGATTATGTTTCTTTCATGCTCTCCTATAAGGACCTGTGAAAGCTCATTCACTTTCCTTTCATCATCATTTGTCTAATTAGGTGGAATAGAAGTGAAGTGTATGGATAATTATAAATATTAGGCTACTAAGGGTCTCTTCTATACCTGTAGTCAATTGTTGGCTACTTAGGTCCTTGGAATAAGGTATCTGGGAAACCTAAAGGCAATGAAGTATTTCCTTCTGTATTGTAAAGTGTATGTATGTGTTCTGTCCTAAAGCTATTTTCCCTTGCTGTTCGTCACAGGGCTTCTGAGGTGTCTGATGTAGCAATGGAATCCGCAGCAGTAACTCGGAAGTGACTGGTCAGATGAAAGAGAGGAGACTTAGGGAACACATTCCTGCCACACAAGTTCCTAAGACTTATATTTAAGCTACTCACATCTCTACATTTTATTAAGGGAGAATGCAACTTGTTTTAATCATTCAGCTCATGTAGACGGAGTGACTGAAATGTTGGCAGTGAGGTGGTAGAGTGTGGTAGTGTTTACAGCTCCCATGAAACAATGGAGAACCCAGAGGGATTCTGACACCCTGTTTCCCCTCCTCATGAGTGAGAGTTTGTAGGAGAGCTAGGTTCTCTATAAGTAACATTTGTTTTTCTGTCCACCCAGAGTTTCAAAAAAAAGAGAATGCTGGCTGGAAACAACTCCTTGGTTACGGAATTTATTCTTGCTGGATTGACAGATCGTCCAGAGCTGCAGCAGCCTCTATTTTACCTGTTTCTAATGATCTATAGTGTCACCCTGGTGGGCAACTGTGGCTTGATCACTCTGATTGGTCTAAATTCTCACCTCCACACCCCTATGTATTATTTCCTCTTCAACCTCTCCTTCATTGACCTTTGCTACTCTTCTGTTTTCACCCCCAAAATGTTGGTGAACTTTGTATCAAAGAAGAACATCATCTCCTATGTTGAGTGCATGACTCAGCTGTTTTTCTTTCTCTTTTTTGTTATCTCTGAATGCTATATGTTGACCTCAATGGCATATGATCGCTATGTGGCCATCTGTAACCCCCTGCTGTATAAGGTCACCATGTCCCATCAGCTGTGTTCTGGGCTGGCTTTTGCTGCATATGTGATGGGACTTGCTGGAGCCACTGCCCACACAGGGTGCATGCTTAGACTAACCTTCTGCAATGCCAATGTCATCAACCACTACTTTTGTGACATACTCCCTCTTCTCCAACTTTCTTGCACTAGCACCTATGTCAATGAGGTGGTAGTTCTCATTGTTGTGGGCATTAATATCACAGTACCTAGTTTCACCATCCTCATTTCTTACATGTTCATCCTCACTAGCATTCTTCATATCCAATCTACTCAAGGACGAACCAAAGCCTTCAGAACTTGCAGTTCCCACATTATTGCTATTTCCCTCTTCTTTGGATCAGCAGCGTTCATGTACCTTACATACTCTTCTCCTGGATCTATGGACCAAGGAAAAGTTTCTTCTGTTTTCTACACTAATGTAGTACCACTGCTCAACCCTCTGATCTACAGTTTGAGGAACAAGGATGTCAAAGTTGCAATGAGGAAAGCCCTAACTAAACTGCAGATGAGAAATCTATTATAAATAGAAGTATTAAAACATCAAAGAACACAATTTTTAATTGGTGTTTTTCATGAAGAAATTTTAGCATAGCCATATTAATTCTGCAGATAGTATTATGTATCATTCAGTAGACTTGTCTTATCAAGTCCCTTAAAGATAATCTCGTCCCATTTTTTCTTCTGACACTTTATTTTTTTTTTTTATTTTTTTTTATATATAAAGCTTTTATTTAAAGAATATAAATTTCCAAAGAACAGCTCATGGACCACAATGGCTCCCCCCCCACACAACTTCCCTCCCTCCCCCCACCCTCCCCTTTCCCGCTCCCTCTCCCCTTCTGTTCACATCAAGATTCATTTTCAATTCTCTTTATACACAGAAGATCAATTTAGTACATATTACGTAAAGATTTCAACGGTTTGCCCTCGCATAGAGACACAAAATGATAATACTGTTGGAGTACTAGTTATAGTATTAATTCACAATGTACAGCACATTAAGGACAGAGATCCTACATGATTTTTTTTTTTTTAAAAAATTGATTAATTGTCTATGCAATTTCCAGTTTAACACCAAGATTTTTTAATCATTTGCAATTATCTTTATATAAAGAAGATCGATTCAATATATACTATGAAAGGATTTCATCAGTTTGCACCCACTCAGAAACACAAAGTGTAAAAATACTGTTTCAGTACTAGTAATAGCATCACTTCACATTAGATAACACATTAAGGACAGATCCCTCATGAGACGTAAGTACACAGTGACTCCTGATGTTGATTTAACAATTTGACACTCTTGTTTATGGCGTCAGTAATCTCCCTAGGCTCTGGTCATGAGTTGCCGAGGCCAGGGGTTTCCAATACAATCCCATCAAGGTGGCATGTACCAAGGCCATCTCATTAGTCCAAGTGATCAATTTCAGCTCACAATTGATCACACTGATAGGTCTAAGAGTCAAAGGGATCACACAAACAAGACTAGTGTCTGCTAATACTAACTGATAGAATGAAAAAGGGAGAGAATGATCCAACATGAGAAGCAGGATACACAGCAGACTCATAGAATGGCAGATGTCCTAAATAGCACTCTGGCCTCAGAATCAGCCCTTAAGGCATTCGGATCTGGCTCAAGAGCCCATGAGAATATTTTAGGCATGGAAAGCTAAGACACTCTGGAAAAAACAGAAGACCTAAATGAAAGATCTCTGCGAGTGAGATCCCAGTGGAAAGAACGGGGCCATCAAAGAAGGAGGTACCTTTCTCTGAAAGGAGGAGAGAACTTCCACTTTGACTATGGCCCTGTGGGAATAAGATCGAAGTCGGCTAACCCTAAAGGCTTCCATAGCCTCGGCAACTCATGACCAGAGCCTAGGGAGATTCTGACACTTTAAACACGGCTTCTTAGTACCTAATATTCCATATCTATAAATCAGCACATGTGGTGATATTTCCCATTTTTTAAAGGTTTATTTATTTTTTTGAAATTCAGAGTTACAGAGAAGGAGAGGCAGAGGCAGTGAGGGAGAAAGAGAGAGGGAGAGAGATCAATCTTCCATCCACTTGTTCACTCCCCACATGTCTGCCACAGTCAGGCTAGGCCAGGCCAAAGCCAGGAGCCAGGAGCTTCTTCCCAGTCTCCCTCGTGATTGCAGAGGCCCATGGACTTGGGACATTCTCTGCTAATGTCCCAGAAGCCTCAGCAGGAAGCTGGATCAGAAGTGAAGCAACCGGGACTCCAGCTGTTGTCCATATGTGATCCTGGCTATACAGGCAGCGGTTTTCCCACTATCCCACAGTGTTGGCCCCCTGGTGTTTCTCATTGTTGCTTCATATCCTTTTTATCTCCTGTGCTACTCTTAATCTGTACAAAAATGGTTACGTTTTGTAAGTTACAAAATGTGAGTATCTCAATGTTCTTACCTAATACATAAGTGTCAAATAAGATGGAATGATTCTCATTTTTATCAATATTTTGGTATAGGCAGTAGGATTTGATGAAATGTCGGTAGCTGTGTAAGATGCATATATTAGAACAGCAATCAGTCTCCTTGAACTTTCTTTGTATTCTGTTTCTTTTTACCATTTCCTTTTCTGATTATTCTTGGTCCCTTTGAGAATGATATTCTTACCACATGGACCTGAGAACCTTCATCAGCCTTCTTAAAGTAGGATAGAATAAGAATAGCCCCACATTTTATTATCCATGTAGTTTAACAGTGAATGATTACAGGAATAATACCTGTGTCTCAGGATTCCAGTAAGGAGGGAGGACAGTTTCTATGATAAACTATTTTCATGCATTATCATCTAAAAATGTATCAAATATTTTGAAATACAGCACATAAGTCTTACTTTTTTTTTTAGTAACTTACTGGATAACGGTGCACATTAAGTTAGCAGAAATATTTTAGCCAATATATTTGTTATCTCTTATGTTTATCAAAAACTGCATATAAATGATTATAATATTCCCACAGACATTCATACACATACTTAAACTATCATGAAAAATACACGATGCTCCTTGAACATAGAGACTCTTTCATATAATTTATTTCATTTCTCTAAGGCTTTTCCTACTTGTATATTTATAATATCAGATATATTTGATGTCAACTAATATATTTTGAACTGGAGTCTATGGTCTAGATATCATAAATAATAAATTTATTGTTATAAGTACTGGTATCATGATAACCAATAACATCAATATATATATTAAGTGTAATAAGCCAATTTTAGCAGGACACATATTACATGAACTCACTCATGTGTGGAGTCCAAGAAAAAAATAGGTGTTTAACTCATATGAATTACAAATATAATTGTAATTACCAGAGGCTAGGGAGAGAAGATGGAAGGGGCAGATTGAGAAGGTTGACTGACTTGTACCAAGTTATAGGTAGAAAGAGTATGAGAAGTTTTGAGGTTCTATTGCACAAGATGGGGAGACAAACAATTTACCATATAGCTCTCTATGTAAAATATAGAAATAGGATTTCTAAGCGTTTTTACTATAAAGAAAAAAATTAAATGTTTCAAAACATTAATATATTAACCCTGATTGAACATTACACAACGTACACATGCAACAAAACATCTCCTAGTACCCCATAAATATGTAAACCTTATATACATTTGTTTAGATTTTTAAAAATAAAAACTAAGGAGCAGATGTTGTGACACAGCGGGTAAAGCCGCTGTATTAAGTCTGGAATAACAACTCAATAATTTAATGACGTATCCGTCATAAAAAGATGATTTAATAAATGGATACGTGGTTTATAAGACACATCCTAAAGGAAGGCAAGCAAAGCAAATGGCCAGCAAACACCAGCAAATGTGCTTCCTGGCTGCATCCCCTTAGGTGCATGGTCAGCAGCAGGACAGCCCTCCTTTACGAGCTACACCAGCCTCCTTCATGCATTGCTAAGGCTTTGCACCTTGACTAGCTCAAGTACTTGTTGGGCCTTTTTATTGGTCTCCCTTCCTCTTTGGTTGCAGAAAGGGCAGGGGCAGCCTTTACTTCAGCAGTCTAGGCGTGAGCTTGGTGCCTCTAACCTCTCAATTCTAGTGCCAATCCTATAAAATTTCCTCTCAAAGTATCTAGAATCTGGTAGTGCTTCCTCTTTCTATTTTTCTACCAGCCTGGGAATGATAGGTATTTTCTGCAATGTGTTAGTGTTCATATTTTCTTAATGTCAACTTTTTGCTCTTTTTCTCTTGCCAAATCTGTATAACTAATTCTCTGTATTAATATTCTTGGTAGAAAACATGAATTCTAAGTTTTTTGGCCTGGACATTTTATGATACAGAAATCACATTTGATGAAGTTTTGATGGACTGTCTTGTCCATGTCACATTATGTAATCCTGTCCACTCAACACGTGCTGCATCCTACTGATATTGATTAAAAATAGTCATTCACCAGTAGACTTTTCTGACATAATTAGATTTAAAGAACTTTCTTTCTCTCTCTGGAGTTATTCTTCAGTCTAGGAGTTCTGGTGATTACTTTTTCACTACATATGAAATCCCACACGAGATTATAACTCAGTAGAACCAAGAAGAAAACATGGGAAGGACTGGTGCTGTGGCACTGAGGGTAAAGCCACCACCTGCAGTGAGGGCATCCCATATAGGCGCTGGTTTGTGTGCCAGCTGCTCCACTTCTGATCCAGCTCTCTGCTATGTCCTGGGAAAGCAGTAGAAGATGGCCCAAGTTCTAGAGCCCTCGCACCCATGTGGGAGACCTGGAAGAATCTCCTGGCTTCAGATCGGCGCTGCTCTGGCCGTTGCATCCAACTGGGGGGTGAACCAGTCTATGGAAGAGCCCTCTCTCTCTGCCTCTCCTTCTCTCTGTGTGTAACTCTGACTATCAAATAAATAAATTAATTTGAAAAAAAAAGAGGGAACGTGGAGCTCGAGACCCTCCCCATGATGTGACTTGACCCTCCCGAGCATGCAGAAAGGTATTTCCATCACAGAGTTACCAGGTCATGTACTTTCATGCTGTTGGATGTTTTATCTAAACAGCTTTGCTTTTTAATTTTAACACTTAATGGAAAGTGCGTTGAGCATACCTTGTGTAAAACAATGTGAGAGTACATTCTGTGTTGTCTAACACAGTTTGCTTAGGGTAGAGGCTAAAGAAAGTAAATTGTGATTCATAGGTACCACGTATAAAACTTGCCCCACCAGTTGCTATTTTGACCTTGCAATAATTAGTTAATCTTCCCCTGGCTGTCAGTTTCTTATGTTTGAGACAGGGATGCCTGGTTCTCAGGGTGATTGTAAGTGTAGGATAAAGGAAGCTATGTAAACAATTCTGCACTGTTACTGACAGACAAGAACTAATAGGTGGTCAAGTTTTCATTTGTATGCTTGTCAGTTGTCTCTGAGTTTAGGCTAGGAACCCTAGATACAGCAAGGTCCGACCTCATTCTGATTGTATTCACAGAATAAATGCTGAATAATAATTTTATTGGATGCAACAAATCCATCAAAATTTTAAACTAATGAAGAGATTCAGGGGTTTGAGGCCTCATGAAGAGCAGAATGGAGCTACTGAAGCTGTGAGAGCTTTATCCAAAAGTCTCCACGCTCCTGTAGGCTCAGTCTCCTCTCAAGTGCTGCTTAAAGACAAGGCTTAGTGTAAAGACATTGTGTCTATTCCTCCTGAGAATCACCATCAGGACAAATGGGGATTTGAAAATGGCATTAACTCACAAGGACAAAGCAAACCAACCAACCTCCAGGAGTATCATAAAACCCAAACTTCTGGAAGTTAGGAAGTAAACAAATGAGAAGCATTGGATTTGCCATTTTCATGACATCTGGGATAACAATAGAACGGAGAAACCCAAGAAAACATGCGATTTACACCACATAATTTCTCATGGGCTCATAGTTGTAGGACATCAGGAATCTCTGGAAGAAGTACAGTTGGGATAGAGTGAATGAAATACTTAAAAAGTCTTTGAGAGAAGTGATCACATCTTCAGAGAGTCTCTACCTCTTCATGTGGTCGGAGGTCTACCTCTACCTATACCCAGTAAAACACTAGAGGACCATCTGTTAGAGAAAGAGGAGCAATGCCTCTACATTAGAAGCCTGAGTGCATATTTGAGGGAGAGTAGGCCATAATGAAAACGGGGTAATAAAGTAGAAATTCTACCTCATGAATGTTGACACCATTAGCCTTTTCCCCTCCATTTAGGTTACAGATACTTGAAAGCCAGGATCATATCATTCAGGAAGATTGGAAGACTCTTCCTGAGTAGTCAAACCAGTCCATAACAGCATTGCCACTAAGAGTTCCCTGTTTAAATGGGACACTCTACAATGACACCCACAGTTAAACGGACACAAGCACTCACATGAAGCTGCAAATCAGTTTTTCAGAAGACTACTCTTGAGTTAATGCAAGTATACTAAGAAAATTAAAGAACGTCTCAAATACAAAACACGTGACTTCAACAATAGCAACAATTTGAAGGAAAGAGTTAAAAAGAAAACATCCAATAAACGCCATGAAAGAAATTATACTCTTGAAGACTACAAATGACAGCAAAGAGAGAATAAGTTATCAAAGTCTCATTAGGGAAATTTGAGATTATAATCCAAAGCATAAAGTAGAGTTATGGAAATTAAGAGAGTGAATAATGGTGAAAAGAAAGGCTAGGATTTCAGCATCTGAGGATGAAAATTCCCAGAGAGAGAAAAAGAAAGCATGAGGAAAACATTGTAATTAGTGTAATTTTAAAAAAACAGTTCCAGAACAGACTTGGGCTTCTGAAATGGAGTTAATTAATACTCGTATTAATATATAAATATAGGCATGTAAAATCCATCTTTGTTAATGTTCAGAACAATGGAAACAAGTTTAAGATCTTAAGGGCTTCCAAATGGAGGGAAAATAACAAATAGTTTTCACAAACACATCACCATCAGAATAGTTTCAGCTTTTCAGGTTTGATCAATGCCTCGAAGCCGTTACAGAGTAATGCCTTTTTTTATTAAAAGATTTCCTTGAAAGGCTGAAATACATTAGGAAGCCTCTAGTAAAACTCCCCAGCCTTAAGGAAGTCACTAGTGATGGAAGAGACCCTAGCGCACAGCAGCCTGTCTCACATATGTACTTCCCAGATTATAATCCACATGGCAGAAATAATCATCTTCCAGCTGGTGTGTCAGCCCACTGCTCCCTTGCAGGATATAGCAGCATTAATCAGACCCTACCAGACCTGCCTGCTCACTGTCCCCTGGCAGCATATTTTAGTAAATTTACAATGGTTCACTTCTCTGTGTTCTGCTCGTCTAGTGATTTCTCAACAGCTGTGACAATGAACTCAATTTGTCTCTTCCTGTGACAGGACTCATCACATGACAGAGACAGATGTAATCATTAATATGATGATGAAAGAAGAAATCAAAATATCATAGTCAAACATAATTCATTCACATGTTATTGGGTCAAAAATTCCTGGAAATCTTATTTATGAAGATGAAATTGCATACGTAGAGCTGAGTATAGTGGGAGAAGGTGTTTATTAACAAGATAGGGGGAGGAAGCTTGAAAGACATCAGGGTAACATATAGAACAGAGAAACAACCACAATAGAAGCTATGGAAATGAAAATTATAGTATATGGTGCATTAGCTGTATAGTGTTTTTATATAGGCTTAAAGACAGAAATCTTAACATAACTGTATGTATGATTATAGCCATATTTGTAGGAATTCAGAGCAGGCAGCAGGAAGAAATTGGGCGTGTGTATGCAGTTGTGGTAGTAGTGGTGGTGGTAGTGATGTTGGTATTTCAAATTCTCATCTTCCATAGAAGTTCAAGTTAGGAAAAACTGTTAGAGGAATCCAAAACATGAGATGAGGAAACTACAGAAACAGAGTAATAGAAGAATGTCCAGGCCTTTGAAGATGTTGAATTCTGTGGGATTTGGAGACTGGCTGAAGAGTGTGAGTGAGAAGTGCTAAAGGATATTATGCATGGTGAAAAAACCCAGCCTCACAGGTTACGTATTGTGTCTGCTTACTATCCTGAAAATGACCAGAGAGAGGGAGAACAAGTTGGTAGATGCCAGAGGATACTGGAGAAGTGGTAGGGATGGTATCCTACCAAGGGATTAGAAGGGAATTCATCTATGGTGGTAAAATAATTCTGCATCCTGATGGTGGCTACAGTTTCATGAATACGTACATGGGATTAAATTATATGGATCCACACAATCAGTAACATACATGCAGATACATTAATGTTGAACTACTGAGCACTGAATAAGGTTGGATATTTAGTTAACTGTACTAGGGGCTAGCATTGTGGTGCAGCAGGTTATGCCATCAGCATCACAAATGGGTGCCAGTTCACATCTTTGCTGCTCCACTTCCATTCCAGTTCCCTGCGAATAGACTGGGAAAAGCAACAGAATATTGTAGAGTGCTTGGGCCCTTGCACTCATGTGGGAGATCTGGAAGAAGCTCCTGGCTCCTGACTTTGGTCTGGCCCAGCCATGGCTACTGGGGCCATTTGGATAGTGAACCAGTGATGGCAGATCTCTCTCACTCTCTCTCTCCCCCTCTCTCTCTTTCTCATTCTCTCTTTGTCTGCTGTTGCTCTCCCTTTCTGTAACTTTGCTTTTCAAATAAATTTGAAAGAGTTATACAGAGAGAGAGGGAGAGGCAGAGGCAGAGAGGGAGAGAGAGAGGTCTTCCATAGGCTGGTTCACTCCCAACTGGCTGCAATCGTTGGAGCTGTACTAATCTGAAGCCAGAAGCTAGGAACTTCTTCTGGGTCTCCCACATGGGTTCAGGTGCCCAAGGACTTGACGTCTTCTACTGCATTCCCAGGTCATAGTAGAGAGCTTAATTGGAAGTGCAGCAGCTGGGACTTGAACCAACACCAATATGGGATAAGGGATGGCAGCAATGAAGGTGGCAACTTTACCTGCTATGCCACAGCGCCTGACTCTAAAGTAAGTCTAAAAAAAGTAAAAAAAAAAAAAAAGGGGGGGTGGGGTGGGGATAAACAAATAGATGCTATCTTACAAGCACAAATTAATGCATACAGGGAAATTCTAAACTCACATTTTCCTGAAATGGCAACCTATGAACAGTGACTTTTATTACAGACTCAATTGTAATTTGCTGAAGGCAAAGACATACTGAATTACAGAAACCCAGGGTAAACAAATTTCAATGAATTATGGAGTCCCTGTGACATTTAAATGGTTTAAAATCTTTTCTTAACACATACTAAACTGAACTCCTGTATACAAAGAGAATTGAAAATGAATCTGAATGGGAATGAAAGGGGAGAGGGAGTGGGTAAGGTGGAAGGGTGGGGGGGGGGGGAGGGAGGTATGGGTGGGGAAGTCATTGCAATCCACAAGTTGTACCTTGGAAATTTATATTCTAAATAAGAAAAAAAATTTAAAAAAAAATAAAAAAAGAAATTTTATAGAAGAAAAAAAAACTATACTTTAAAATATCCGAAATCAAAGTATTCCTTTTCTTTATGCTTATAAAGTATGCAAAGTTAAATATTGGTTCTAGGTACTCAAAATAATAAGAGCAAGCATAACAAATTTTACTAAATTATACATGTTTTTACCAATACTAATATCTAGAATTAAAAATGTTAAAATGCCAATGGCATTCATATACTTATAGCTTTAAAATATCAGTAGAGGATCCTACTTTCTATGTTCTGGGGATTGTATAATCCCTGGTGCAAAGTTTACATCTATGGTAAACACAGACATCATTACATTTTCCCTATGTAATTTATAACAAACGGGGAGATCTAGGGGATCCTTCTCTTGGATCTATAATCAAAACCAAAAGGATTATAAGCTTTAAGCCAGTGCTCCATGACATGCTGGGTCAGGTGTGAGGGTTGGGACCTTCCTCACAGTCTCTGGACAAAGCTGTAACTAGAGGTTTGATCTGCACCTCAGAGTGACTGCTGGAACACTCAGACAGATCTATCAATGACACCTGTCCCAGCCAATGGAGTGTGACCACATTCAATCTGTGGACACATCTGATCTGCTTTGATGCCTCCAAGGCAGCTCCTCCCCTAGGACTGTGGAGGGGAAACACACACAGAGGATCAGCACAGGGTCCTCCGGGTGAAGCAGGGTGAGTTGTTGAAATCCCTATTTTTCCTCTTTCTGCATGTTGTTAAAAACAAAGCGAAGCATTCTATTGAATAATAAGAAACTCAGCAATATGGAGCTCCGACTCTGCTGTTGGCATTTCTCTCATCCTCTCTGAGTTGGCTTCATCCTCAGCTGGTAGCAAGGAAGCTACAGCAATTCAGAACGCATTAATGCTAGAAAACATTAATGTAAGAAGATAAAGAGATTTATCTCTTTAAAAATTATTGAGATGTACTATATATACAGAAAGGTTTACATTTTTTGGTTGTAAGAATAGAGTTTGGTAATTTTTATAAATTTAACCAATATAAAAAGCACTTAAATTAATTATGCTTATTTATTTATTTATTGGAGAGGTAGAGTTACATACAGAGAGATGGGAGAGTCGGATAGCAATGTTTTCCATTGGCTGGGTCATTCCCCAAATGGCCACAATGACCGGAGTTGGGCTGTTCTGAAGCCAGGAGCCAGGAGCTTCTTCCAGGCATCCCGCTTGAATATGGGGCCTAAGCAGTTGGGTCATCTTTCACAGAATTCCTAGGTCTTGGCAGAGAGCTGGATCAGAAGAGGAGCAGCCTGGACACAAACTGACCCCAATATACGACTCCAGCATTGCAGGCAGCGGCTCAGCCCACTGTGCCACAGTATCGACGCCAATTATGTTTCTTTCATGCTCTCCTATAAGGACCTGTGAAAGCTCATTCACTTTCCTTTCAACATCATTTGTCTAATTAGGTGGAATAGAAATGAAGTGTATGGATAATTATAAATATTAGGCTACTAAGGGTCTCTTCTATACCTGTAGTCAATTGTTGGCTACTTAGGTCCTTGGAATAAGGTATCTGGGAAACCTAAAGGCAATGAAGTATTTCCTTCTGTATTGTAAAGTGTATGTATGTGTTCTGTCCTAAAGCTATTTTCTCTTGCTGTTCGTCACAGGGCTTCTGAGGTGTCTGATGTAGCAATGGAATCCGCAGCAGTAACTCGGAAGTGATTGGTCAGATAAAAGAGAGGAGATGTAGGGAACACATTCCTGCCACACAAGTTCCTAAGACTTATATTTAAGCTACTCACATCTCTATATTTTATTAAGGGAGAATGCAACTTGTTTTAATCATTCAGCTCATGTAGACGGAGTGACTGAAATGTTGGCAGTGAGGTGGTAGAGTGTGGTAGTGTTTACAGCTCCCATGAAACAATGGAGAACCCAGAGGGATTCTGACACCCTGTTTCCCCTCCTCATGAGTGAGAGTTTGTAGGAGAGCTAGGTTCTCTATAAGTAACATTTGTTTTTCTGTCCACCCAGAGTTTCAAAAAAAAGAGAATGCTGGCTGGAAACAACTCCTTGGTTACGGAATTTATTCTTGCTGGATTGACAGATCGTCCAGAGCTGCAGCAGCCTCTATTTTACCTGTTTCTAATGATCTATAGTGTCACCCTGGTGGGCAACTGTGGCTTGATCACTCTGATTGGTCTAAATTCTCACCTCCACACCCCTATGTATTATTTCCTCTTCAACCTCTCCTTCATTGACCTTTGCTACTCTTCTGTTTTCACCCCCAAAATGTTGGTGAACTTTGTATCAAAGAAGAACATCATCTCCTATGTTGAGTGCATGACTCAGCTGTTTTTCTTTCTCTTTTTTGTTATCTCTGAATGCTATATGTTGACCTCAATGGCATATGATCGCTATGTGGCCATCTGTAACCCCCTGCTGTATAAGGTCACCATGTCCCATCAGCTGTGTTCTGGGCTGGCTTTTGCTGCATATGTGATGGGACTTGCTGGAGCCACTGCCCACACAGGGTGCATGCTTAGACTAACCTTCTGCAATGCCAATGTCATCAACCACTACTTTTGTGACATACTCCCTCTTCTCCAACTTTCTTGCACTAGCACCTATGTCAATGAGGTGGTAGTTCTCATTGTTGTGGGCATTAATATCACAGTACCTAGTTTCACCATCCTCATTTCTTACATGTTCATCCTCACTAGCATTCTTCATATCCAATCTACTCAAGGACGAACCAAAGCCTTCAGAACTTGCAGTTCCCACATTATTGCTATTTCCCTCTTCTTTGGATCAGCAGCGTTCATGTACCTTACATACTCTTCTCCTGGATCTATGGACCAAGGAAAAGTTTCTTCTGTTTTCTACACTAATGTAGTACCACTGCTCAACCCTCTGATCTACAGTTTGAGGAACAAGGATGTCAAAGTTGCAATGAGGAAAGCCCTAACTAAACTGCGGATGAGAAATCTATTATAAATAGAAGTATTAAAACATCAAAGAACTCAATTTTTAATTGGTGTTTTTTATGAGGACATTTTACTCAAAACCATATTCCTTGCCTTTTTCTGATTTTCCTTGGTTCCATTGAGAATGATGTCTCTACCACATGGACCTGCTGCTGAGAACACCTTTTAGCCCATACAATATTGAAAATAATAGGAATAGTTCCAGTTTTTATTACGAATTCAGTAGTAACAGAGGTTGATTCAAGAACATGTTTATTCTAGAGTGCCAATAAGAGGCAGGGAAGTTTATCTGATAAAACTGGCATCCATTATCATCTAAAAAGCTGTCAGATATTTTGAAAAAAGCATGTAGGTCTCACTGTGCATTTTTAAGAATAACTTATAAGATAACACTTCATATTATTTGAGTAGAAGTGTTTTAGCCAATATTTTACTTATCCAATGATGTTTTTCATGAAAGCTATGTATATATTTATAATAAACTGTATTCATACATTTTATAATCTTACTGAAACTGATGAATGAGATGCAAATCATCTTGAACAGAGGTGCTTTATTTCCTTTTACTTCTCAAATGTTTTTCCTGTTTTTAATATTTGGATACTGTAAATACTGTCTAGATAGCACCAATAAAATTACTATTAATAGTTATAAAATAATAAATAAAAACAGCAGTAATAATTTTAGTGACATAAGCCAAGCACCAAAAGACATATATCATATGATCTCACTCAATGTGCAGTCTTAAAAAAAAATCAGCCAGTGCTGCAGCACAATAGGCTAATCTTCCACCTGTGGCACCGGCACACTGGGTTCTAGTCCCGGTCTGGGTGCCAGAATCTGTCCTGGTTGCCCCTCTTCCAGGCCAGCCCTCTTTGATGGCCCATAGTGTAGTGGAGCATGGTCCAAGTCCTTGGGCCCTGCACCCACATGGGAGACCAGGAGAAGCACCTGGCTCCTAGCTTCAGATTAGCGTGATGCGCTGGCCACAGTGCGCCCACAGTGGTGGCCATTGGAGGGTGAACCAACAGCAAAAGGAAGACCTTTCTCTCTGTCTCACTCTCTCTCTCACTGTCCACTCTGCCTGTCAAAAAAAAAAATAAGTCATTAACTCATGGAAGTCAAAAATATAATTGCTGCTACCAGAGACTAGGAAGGGAATAGGGGAAAGAGGGTTTGGGAAATGTTGATTGACAGGTACTAAGTTATAGCTAGACAGGAATAAGAAGTTTTGGGGTTCTTTTGCACTGTCAATGGAAGATGGAAAGTTTACCATATAGTTCGCTATCTGAAAAGATAGAAGTTTTGCTATAGATTATTACACAGAAGTGTTAAATGCTTAAAAAAAGTTAATATATTTACACTGATTGGACATTACATAATGCATACATGTAACAAAAGCATCACCTAGCATCCCATAAAGATGTATAATTTTGATATGTCTTAAATTTTTTGAAATAAAAATTAAATGATATGAAATAAAAATTAAATGATATAACATAAAAAGAACAGTAGGCACAAATCAGAATAAGGTTGACATTTAGCTTTTTATTTGGAGTTGGACTGTGGCAGCCTGACAGACGAGCCATTCAGGCCTTTACAGAGCACCAGCTATTATCTTGCATCAGAGACTAAGAGCCCATAGCACACACTCCTCTGTGCCCAGCACAATGTCCACCACACTTCTTGTTTACTTTGAGACACACCCAGCCAATGACAGCATGGTGGGTAGGGCTTACTTGATCTGGCCAATATGTGTCTGGCATGAGTGTCTTCTCATAAGCAACTTTGCTTAGAGACTTTCTACAATCTTGGCCAAGAGGTTTTACAATTGCGCCCTGAGGTTTCCTACTCTTCCAATCCAGCCATTTTTCTCTCTCTTCTTTGATTTTCATCCCGGTATGAGGTGTTTGTTGGTGATTCCCATCCCTCTCATTTTATACTTCATGGGCATTTACTAAAATATAAATGTCTTCTGAATCTAATCATTTTTTCGCATCGCCTTAAAGGAAACTAAAATGACATAGATAAATTGTTAACATCTTTTATTTACTTTTTGAAAATACTTATGTATTCATTTGAAAGAGCAACAGAGAGTGAGGGAGAAATAGAGACAGAAATCTTCCATCTGCTGGTTCACTCCCCTCATAGCTACAACAGCAAGGACTGGGACAAGCTGAATCCAGGAGTTAGATTCTTTACCTGGATCTCCCACAGGATTGGCAGAGTCTGGGCACTTGGGCTATCATCTCTCGCATTCCCTAGCACATCAGTAGACAGGTGGATTGAAGGCAGTGCAGCTAAGACTCTAACAGCACTCTGACATGAGAGGTTGACATTTCAAGTGGTGATTGAGTCCACTGTAACACAACTTCGGCCCTTGTTAATTCTCTTAAAGGTTATTGTAATGCTGTGAAAATCAAGAAATTTTTTGTCATTAAGATCAAAAATTCATTCCTTATGATATTAAACCTGAATATATAAAAGATATGAAATTTCTTCCCTTTTTTAAAATTAAAAAAAAAACAAATTATCTATTTGTGGGACAAATAGAGAATTTAGAAGCAAGTCATTACTCACACAATCAGTTGATTTTTGACCATGAAACAAAAGAATCCTATTAGGAGAGGAAGTTTTTTAAGCAGTCAATGCCAGAAAACAAACATCTTAGTCTTTGCCTCACACAGTACACCAAAATTAGTCTATGGTAGATCAAAACCATACACAGAAGGACTTAAACTATATGTCTTATAGAAGAAAATATAGAAAAGTATATGGTGTAGGCATAGCTTTCTTAGACGTATTCTAGAAAGCACTAAAGCCAAAAGAAAGGCAAGATAAAATAAACTTCATTAAAATTAAAACATCTGTTTAACAAAAAATAAACAAGTCACAGGCTGGAAAATATTCACAGTACTTAGAGGAGATAAATGTATTGAGTCTAGTTTGCATAACAGTGCAGGAATTATCTGATTTATAAATAATCAAAGTGTAAGCTAATAAATGGACAAATTAAATAAATGGACAATCTTAAAGGAAGGCAGGCAAATGTCCAATAAACACAAGCAGATGTGCTTCCTTGCTGCGTCTCCTTAGGGGCATGGTCAGCAGCAGGGGAGCCCTCCAGTGCAGTCTGGCCAGCCTCCCTCACAACACTGCCCAGGCTTTGCTCCTCAAGTGGCTCAAGCACTTGTGAGGCTTCACTGTTGGTCCTCCTACTTTTTGGCTTCAGCAACCTTGGGTGCAGCCCTTCCTTCAGCAGTGTAAGTGCCAGCTGTGTGGTGCCTCCAAACTGTCAGTAATCCAGTCACTAACCCTATAGAACTTCTTTGAGGATCTAGAATTGGGTCGTGCTTCCTCTTTCTTTGCACCAGCCTGGGAGTGATAGCTTTTTTCTGCAGTTTTTAGTATTTATATTTTTTTTAGTGTCAACATGTTGCTCTTTCTCTCTTGCAATATCTGTGTAGCTAATTCTCTGTATTAATATTCTTGATAGGAAACATGGAATTCTAAGCTTATTGGCCTGGACATTTCATGATATAGGAATTACATTTGATGCAGTTTTGATGGACTGTCTTGCTGGTGTCACAATTAGCATATGCCAAATCCTATTGATAGGGTTTCCAAAAAATACTCATTTGCCTGCAGTCTTTTCTGATAAAATTAATTTTAAAAGGACCTTATTTTTCTCCAAATTATACTTCAGTTCAGTCTAGGAATTCTGGTGATTCTCTTCACTACATAAGAAAGTCCACATGAAATTATAACTCAGTAGAAGTAAGCAGAAGAAAATGTGGGAAGCAAGACACACCTCATGAGGCGACTTAAACCAGCTCTGGCCATTGTAGCCATTTGGGGAGTGACCCAGTGGGTGGAAGATTTCTCTCTAGGTATCTCTTCCTTTCTGTCTGTAACTCTGCCTTTCAAATTTATAAGTAAATCTTTTTTAAAAACTTCAGATTTTGTGTCATAGCCAAAAGAAATTTGGCTATTCTTTACCCATTTATGAAGATGGCAGTGGGTCGACAAATTCCTGGAAACATTATTTAAGAAAATGAAATTGAGGCTGGCGCTGTGGCTCAACAGGCTAATCCTCCGCCTTGCGGCGCCAGCACACCAGGTTCTAGTGCCGGTCTGAGTGCCGGATTCTGTCCCGGTTGCCCCTCTTCCAGGCCAGCCCTCTGCTGTGGCCCGGGAGTGCAGTGGAGGATGGCCCTAGTGCTTGGGCCCTGCACCCCATGGGGAGACCAGGAAAAAGCACCTATCACCTGGCTCCTGCCATCGGATGAGCACGGTGCGCCGGCCGCAGCACGCCGGCCACGGCAGCCATTGGAGGGTAAACCAACGGCAAAAAGGAAGACCTTTCTCTCTGTCTCTCCCTCTCACTGTCCACTCTGCCTGTCAAAAAAAAAAAAAAAAGAAAAAATTGAAATTGAGTCCTAGGCTTCCATAGCCTTGGCAACTCATTACAAGAGCCTAGGGTGATTACTGATGCCATAAACAAGAGTGTCAATTTGTTAAGTCAACAACAAGAGTCACTTACTGCTCATGTAGGATCTCTGTCCTTAATGAGCTATACATTGTGATTTAATGCTATAACTAGTACTCAAGCATTATTTTTCACTTTGTTTTTCTGTGTGGGTACAAACTCTTGAAATCTTTACTAACTATATGCTAAACTGATCTTCTGTATATAAAGAGAATTGAAAATGAATCTTGATGTGAATGGAAGGGGAGAGGGAACAGGAAAGGGGAGGGTTGTGGGTGGGAGGGAAGTTATGGGGGGGAAGCCATTGTAATCCATAAGCTGTACTTTGGAAATTTATATTCATTAAACAAAAGGGAAAAAGAAAAGTAAAATAAAATAAACCTGAAAACAAAAAAAAAGAAAAGAAAACAAACACACAACAACACCAAAACCACAAAAACATGTGCAGGGATCTTGCTCAATTGAGATTTGTTTGTTTAATATGTAAATTTTATTTATTTTTTTCCTAGAAGAAATAATTGATTTGAGTTCATCACTGTATGCTATCTTGTTTACAAGTCCTATTAAATATAAGTCTCTCTATTCTGTTCATTTAATTTGGATATGCTTATAGGAGTTTCTCTAGGCCACACAAGTAATCATGTAGAGGCTAGGATTTTCTTTCTTTCTTTCTTTCTTTCTTTCTTTCTTTTTTTGATTTGATTATTTATTTATTTGAAAGTCATAGTTACACATAGAAGGAGAGGCAGAGAGAGAGAGAGAGAGAGAGAGAGAGAGAGAGAGAGAGAGGTTTTCCATCCGCTGGTTCTCTCCCCCATTGGCTGCTAGCATTTCAAACTATTGTACATTCTAAGCAGAAATGGAAGGGATGGTGGGAGTAAGGGTGGAAAGAAGAAGGAAGGAAGGAAGGAAGGAAGGAAGGAAGCAAGGAAAGAAGCAAGGAAGGATAGAAGGTAGGAAGGAAGGAAGGAAGGGAAAAGAAAAAGAAAGGAAGAAAGAAATTGTGAAAGAATAGAGAGAACCTCTGGAGAACTCCTACAGAATGGGACTGAAAATGTGAGTGGTATGGGAATTGACTCTCAGCCCGGATGCTGACAGATGAGCCACAGACTTTGATGCCCAATGAGAACACACACATGACTCTTTAAAGATCGATTTTAAAATGGGGTAAATAGGACGGGCAAAAAGGAAATGTTCCATCATGCTCTCATCCAATGGTCAGTAATTTTCTGGGAGGATGAGGCTGAGGAGCTTAGGTCAAGTTTTCCCGGTGAGGCGGGTCATGATTTCCACAGCAGTACATTCATATTTCGCTCTCTCCTGTCCATCCTTACTTTGAATGATTTCAGTGTAGTATGGCCTTCAAGAAACAATGGTTCTTACCACTGCATTTTTATATTTATGAAAATCTATCATGATTTTTGAAAAACTTTAAAAAGACTGGCTTTTAAGATTAGCCTTAGAAGATAATGATGTCAGCTATGATCTTTACTTCTTTACTTTATGATCTTTTACTTGAGTAAAATTATTGTTTTTAAGGAAGAGCCAAGTATTTTTTTTGGACAGGCAGAGTGTAGAGCCAAGTATTAACATTTATGATAATACTCATCTCGCCATTATAATTTTAAGACTTCCATTAATTAATCAGTATCTAAAAGCTTTGTATTACTTCTATACTTCTTTTGTCTATATTCATTATAGTACTTGGTTACATAGAAATCTTAAAATGATTTGGTTTGAATTTCAACCTAAAGTATGTATTTTACTCTTTTTAAAGATTTCATTTATTTATTTTTATTTGACAATCAGACACACATACACAGGGACAGAGAAAGTGAGAGCAAGAGCACTAAAGAGACAAAAAGGAAGGGAGAAAGGGAGGGAGGAAAAGAGGGAGGAATGGAGGGAAGGAGGGAGGGGGAGAGAGAAAGAGAGAGAGAGAGAGAGAGAGAGAGAGAGAGGAGAAAGAGTACTCTCACATACTAGTTAACAGCCCAAATGCCCTAAATGGCCTGGGGCAGGGCCAGGCCTTAGCCAGGAGCCAGGAACTCCATCCGGATCTCCAAAATGGGTGGCAGGGACACAAGTCTTGAGCCATCACTTGCTCAAAGTATTTAATTTGAAAGTTCCCATGCTTTCAAAAATGATATAGAATGAGGGGCATAACATCCATATCTACAAATCCTTAGTACTCAACAAAAAGCCGCAATGTGAATCCACAGGCATAGACATTACTGTGGTCTGAGTACTAGATGTAGTCAGGAGTACTCCCTGGTGGGGAACAACTCAGAACCCAAGAAATTTAAAACAATCACAATATTTTATTTCTCATCAGCTATAATTCTAACTTGATTACTTTGTTAATTTTAACTGGACTTTTATTACAATAATTCAGTTGCCCAATGGAGACCAGAAAATTCTTCAATAAGGGCAGGTCGGAATCATACTTTTGGTGCTTAAC
The DNA here is from genome assembly GCA_949820135.1 of Sylvilagus floridanus. NCBI lineage: Eukaryota > Metazoa > Chordata > Mammalia > Lagomorpha > Leporidae > Sylvilagus > Sylvilagus floridanus. Next base: position 15,460,377 of record OX463224.1, on the reverse strand, counting down.
CTAACTACAGTGGAGATGTGAAATAAGATTATGTGGGGAAATGCTAGCCTAACTGTGAGGAGAAACTAAAAGTTAGTTAAATCTAAAAAGTGCCTGAATAGGCATGGTGGCTGAAGAAAGGGATGGGGGTCATTGTGTTTGTAACTCCTGTGAGCATGTGAGATATATGGACAATGATCTGAAGGTTTTTTAGCCAGAGGAATTAATTCCCCACTCCCAAAGAGAAGGGTGGGATCTCCTTTGTGTTCTGCACTGCACTTAGGACCAAGAAGAAAGAATAAAACAGACAGAAGTGATTTTTGTTTTTAGAGAACTTATGGCTTTTAAGGGAACATAAGAATTAAAGGGAAAAAATGAGGAAAGGTGTGTGTGGAACGTCTATCAGAAGTTATGGGAATGTGTGTAATGACAACTGGTATTTACTACTCATCCTGTAACTGTATTCCTTGTACCTTGTTTAACTGTCACAATGAGTGGCATGATATTATTATTACTACTCCTATTTTAGGAATTCTGTACCAGAAGCACATGGAAGTTAGATTAGTTCCCCAATGTACTATATAGTCAATGAGAGTAGGAAGGTCCTCTTAATCCACAACCACCACTGTTTGCTAGGATGAGAATCAATTGATGTTCTTATTACTAAAATGATACAGTTAAGTTCTGAGCATTGGTGGGCATTTGGGGTTGTGACGGCACCTGCATCCCACATCTGAATGTCTGCCTTCGATTTCCAGTTCAGGCTCCAGATTCACCTTCCTGCTCATGCAGGTCCTGGGAGACAGCACTGATTGTTCAAGTACTTGGGTCCCTGCTGCCTTTGTGGGAAACCTAGATTGAGTTGCTGGATCCTGGTTTCATCCCAGTCCAGGCCTGGTCATGGTGGGCATCTGGGAAGTAAACCAGATGGGGGTTTCTCTCTCTCTCTCCTCTTCCTTCCCTTTCTCAAATAAATAAGATATAAAGATATACACATTTTTAAAAAGGACTGGCCCAGACACTCATGTAGACATCTGCAGCAGGTGTTTAGAAGTCACTACTTTAGAAAGGACCATCATTACATGATTCTAATGAGTCTCAAGACAGGCAGCACCTGAGTTACTCTAATCTTTGAAAAATTTCAGATGAAGAAATCAGTAAGTCTGGAGGCAGATCCTGTGGGAAATACCAGTTGGGATGTGAGATGAAGGAACCCAAGCAACAGATTTCCCTGAAGAGATCCAGACAGTAGGGAGATGGGAGTTGATTTTTGGCCCTGCTTTGGGAGATATTGTACATCTCCCTTTGGGAGATGTACCCCTTGAGAGAAGGGAAACTTGAATACAATTTTAGCTAAATACTAATCAGTCTAAGTGTAAACACAATCCCCTTTTTCCTGTCTGACATCCAGAATCCTTTCCCTTGGGAAGAGACTGAACAAACTTCTATCCTTTTTATAACCAGGTACATTATATAATAAACTTAGTTAAATCTTCTGTGTTCTTCTCAAATGGTAAGTGTGGTAATCATAAAGACTCTATTTTTTCTGGTGCTAGAGAGAAAAATGTATTATCATGCATTATGCTATTAGAAATCATCATACATTATGCTATCAGAAATATTTCCAGGGCATATCAGGAATCAGGTGTGGATGGCATCCTCTTAGAACCAGAGGAATCAGAGGATTCAAAATTATGGAATCTGAGGCTACTTTTCCAAGAACAGAAGATTAAACTACAAGACAAGGAAGGACTGAGGTATGGACTAAGGACAGTGAGTTCCTGAATTGTATGAATGTTAATGTCCTCTGTTTAAGGATGGAGACAATGGTCAGCTTTTCAATGCAGCAGGTTAAGTCTCTGCATGAAATTCCAGCATCCCATATGGATGCTGGTTTGAGTCCTGGCTGCTCTACTTCCAATCCAGCTCTCTGCTGATGGGCCAGAGAAAGCAATGAAAGACAGCCCTAGTGTCTGGGCCACTGCCACCCATGTGGGAGACCAGATGGTGCACTAGGCTCCTGGCTCCTGGCCTCTGCCTGGCCCAGTCCTAATGGTTGCTGCCACTTTGGTAGTGAACCAGTGGGTGGGAGATCTCTTGCTCTGTAACTCTTTCAAATAAAATAAATAAATATTTCAAACAATAAAAAAGAATGGAGGCCAGGCTTCTAAACTTGACTATCCTGCCCCGATTCCTGCTTTGTGCAATCCTGAATGCAAGTGAAGCAGCTAGAAGAACGTGTCTCAGGGAGGAGCCCACATCAATTCCTGCTCCACAGATAAAATTCTCAGTCATATTTCTGTGACACAGAAAGCAACTTAACCTCTACCAGACCACTATTCCTTAGTTTAGCATTAGGAACATTTTTTTAAACATTCATTTAGTAAATATAAATATCCAAAGTGCAGTTTATGGATTACAATGGCTTCTAACCATAACTTCCCTCCCACTTGCACCCCTCCCATCTCCTGCTCTTCTCCCATTCCATTCATATCAATATTCATTTTCAATTATCTTTATATACAGAAGATTGATTTAGTATATATTAAAGATTTCATCATTTTACTTCCTCACAGAACATAAAGTGTAAATTACTGTTTCTGTACTAATTATAGCATTAATTCACATTGGACAACACATTAAGGACAGGATCCTACATGAGGAGTAAGTACACGATGACTCCTATTGTTGACTTCACAATGTGAGACCCTTGTTTATGGCTTCAGTAATCTCCCTAGGCTCTAGTCATGAGCTGCCATGGCTATGGAAGCATTTTGAGTTCACAAACTTCAATCTCATTCAGACAAGGTCATAGTCAAAGTGGAAGTTCTCTCCTCCCTTCAGAGAAAGGTACCTCCTTCTTTGATGGCCCCGTTCTTTCCACTGAGATCTCACTCACAGAAATCTTTAATTTAGGTCCGCTTTTTTTTTTTTTTTTTTTTGGCCAGAGTGTCTTAGCTTTCCATGCCTAGAATACTCTCATGGGCTCTTCAGCCAGATCCGAATGTCTTAAGGGCTGATTCTGAGGACAGAGTGCTGTTTAGGACATCTGCCATTCTATGAACAATTTTTCTTTTTTTGAAAGGCAGAGTGGACAGTGAGAGAGAGAGAGAGACAGAGAGAAAGGTCTTCCTTTTGCTGTTGGTTCACCCTCCAATGGCCGCCGTGGTCGGCTCGCTGTGGCCAGCGCACTGCGCTCATCCGATGGCAGGAGCCAGGTGCCAGGTGCTTTTTCCTGGTCTCCCATGGGGTGCAGGCCCCAAGCACTTGGGCCATCCTCTACTGCACTCCCAGGCCACAGCAGAGAGCTGGCCTGGAAGAGGGGCAACTGGGACAGAATCCGGCGTCCCGACCGGGACTAGAACCCGGTGTGCCGGTGCCGCAAGGCGGTAGATTAGCCTGTTGAGCCATGGCACAGGCCAATTTTTCTTTTTTTTTTAAGATTTATTTATTCTGAGGGATGGCGCTGTGGCTCACTTGGTTGGTCTTCCCCCTGCAGAGCTGGAATACCATATGGGCGCCAGGTTCATAGTCCCGGTTGTTCTTCTTCCAGTCAGGCTCTCTACTGTGGCCCAGGAAGCCAGTAGAGGATGGCCCAAGTGCTCGGGCCATGCACCCACATGGGAGACCAGGAGGAAGCACCTGGCTCCTACCTTCAGACCAGCACAGTATCGGCTATAGTGGCCACATGGAGTGTGAACCAACAGAAGGAAGACCTTTCTCTCTGTCTCTCTCTCACACTCTCTATAACTCTACCTGTCAAATAAAAAAAATTATTTATTTTTTACTTGAGAGTCAGAGTTACACAGAGAGTGGTGAGGCAGAGAGAGAGAGAGAGGTCTTCCATATGATGTTTCACTCCCCAATTGGTCGCAATTGCCGGAACTAGGCTGATCCGAAGCCAGGAGCCAGAAGCTTCCTCCAGGTCTCCCACATGGGTGCAGGTACCCAGGGACTTGGGCCTCTTCCACTGCTATGCCAGGCCATAACAGAGAGCTGGATCAGAAGTGGAGCAGCTGGGACTAGAACCTGTGGCCATATGGGATGCCAGTGCCTCAGGCCAGGGAGTTAACCCACTGCACTACAGTGCAGGGCCCCAGGAACAATGTTTTGGTTTCCACTTTATTAGTCTAATCTGCATTGGAGGGGAGCACTGGATGGCTAAGGTCTCAATCTCCAATTTTACTAGAGAGGGGAGTGCTCAAGTAAAGGAACAAATTCTAAGAGAACAAACCATCCTGCCCTGGTCCATCTCTCCTGTCCTTTATCCCAGAACTGGTGACTGCACTTGATGCTGCTCCCTGCACTCTGCAGGCTATGTTGGTTGAGCTCTACAAGGGCTTATTTCACAGGCTCATTCCAGCACAACCCTCACACTGTGGCTGAGGTAGGGTGGGAAGAGCTGGGCTGTCCTCTAACAGCACCCTTCTTCCTTCACCCACAGACTCCCTAGAGAAGAATGGCTCCTGGGAATGGCTCCCTTGTGACTGAGTTCACCTTGAAAGGATTAACAGACCAGCCAGATCTCCAGCTGCCCCTGTTCTTCCTGTTTCTACTCATGTATGCCGTCACCGTGCTCGGAAATTTGAGCTTGGTGACTCTGATTGGGCTGCACTCACACCTTCATACCCCCATGTACTTTTTCCTCTTCAATTTGTCCTTCATTGACTTCTGTTATTCTTCTGTATTTACACCCAAAATGCTGGTGAACTTTGTTTCAGAAAGGAACATTATATCATACACGGAATGCATGGTGCAGCTCTACTTTTTTCTGTTCTTTGTCATTTCTGAAAGCTATGTGCTGACATCAATGGCCTATGATCGCTATGTGGCCATCTGTAACCCACTTCTCTATACTGTAGTCATGTCCCCTAAAGTGTGTTTCAGGCTTATGCTTGGTTCATACTTGATGGCCTTTTCAGGTGCCATGGCCCACACTGGATGCATGCTGAGACTGACCTTCTGTGATGCAAACACCATCAACCACTACTTATGTGACATCCTCCCAGTGATGCAGCTCTCCTGCACCAGCACATATGTCAATGAATTGGTGGTTTTCATTGTGGTTGGCATCAACATCATTGTGCCCAGCCTCATCATCTTTCTCTCTTATGGTTTCATTCTCTCCAGCATCTTTCAAATAAACTCCACTGAGGGTAGGTCCAAAGCCATCAGCACCTGTGGTTCTCACATAATTGCTGTTTCTCTCTTTTTTGGATCAGGAGCAATAATGTATCTTAGGCCATCCTCTGCTGCAACTATGGATGAGGGGAAAACTTCTTCTGTTTTTTACACCAATGTGGTTCCCATGTTGAATCCTTTAATCTATAGCTTGAGGAATAAAGATGTTAAAATTGCCCTGAGAAAAACATTTCTTAGAGTAAAGTGTTGATAGAAATAGTATGTCTATGTTCATTAGTTTACAGAACATGTAAAATCTGGATATATATACTGAATATATTCTAGTGGTGGAATTCTTATTATGTTTTTCCCAAGATAATATTTACTCTTTGTATTTAGAACTTAAAATAAAAATATTTTATTCATTAAGTTGATCAGTGTCTATATTATTTTAATGGTATAATGTCATATATTGAAATATATGTGTGTAATATATATTATATATAATCAAACTGCTAAATTCTGCTTGCATTTCTTTTTTAGAATGGTATAACAAAATTTTTTAAAAGATTTATATATTTATTTGAAAAGACAGATTTTTAGAGAGGCAGTGGCAGAAGGAGAGAGAGATAGAGGTCTTCCATCTGCTGGTTCACTCCCCAAATGGCTGCAACGGCCAGAGCTGGACCAATCCGAAGCCAGGAGTCAGAAGCGTCTTCCATCTCCCATGTAGGTGCAGAGGCCCAATGATTTGGGCCATCTTCCACTGCCTTCCCAGGCCACAGCAGAGAGCTGGATTGGAAGTAGAGCAGCCAGAACTCGAACTAGCGCCCACATGGAATGTTGGCACTGCAGACAGTGGCTTTCCCCAAACTAAAAGTGTGCCTTTTTTACATTCTATTTGTTTTTCTCTGGGTTGTGTGCAGATGTCAATCGGACTTGACATAAGTGAGGAAGCTAAAAGAAAAGGCAGGAAAAGTGATTGCAGCAGAACCAGGGTAGAGAAGGAAAAAGGGTGGGTAGAGCCACAATCAAGAAGGGGCACACATTGGCTTTGAGTTGCTAGCTCTGTTCAATATGTACATTTGTATGATGTATTATAAACCGCTGAGTTTCATACAAATTAGTGTAACAGGTCTCATTGTGGATGTATCTGAAATGCTGTTGCAGATCATTTGCATAAAAATCAGGGACAGTTTCCAAAGAATTATATATTTTTTTCAATTGTGCTCTGTAGTTAATTTGGGGGGATAAGGAGAAACCTGGAATAGATAGCAAAACTGAAAATCAGCAGTGCCGATGCTGGAACATTTGTCTTTCCTTTTGCTTTTCTTCTGGGACTTCCCATGTACTTGCACATTGGGTGTGCAGAGGGAGGCGTGTGAGTGTGTGTGTGTGTGTGTGTTAACACCTACAAACCACAACTGGTTTAAAATGCTTAGAACTTCTTCCCAATCTGGCTTTACTTTTCTGTTCTACAGTGTTCAGGGTAACGCAGTACACCCATGCCATTGCTGTGGGAGTTCTCCCCAGATGCATGTGTTTGAGTCCATAAATAAAGAAAATATGTGTTGGTTTCTTTTTCCAACTTAAACCATAGGTTTACTAAAGCAAGAAATGAAAGGTCACACATCATACATTCAGGTTCCTTTCTTACTTTTCTGACAGTGCATGTCTTTGAAAGCATGAGTAAATAGGATTAACACAGAAGTCGAGTGTCCAGAGAAACATTTTTAGCTGTATAGTTATTGCATTTTTTATAGTGTTTATAATTGTGTATGGCTTCTACTACCAGCAGCCTCTCTCCTTCTTTCCTGTCCCAGGTTTCTTGTCAAAGTAATGACTGCGTACCTTTATGTGTGTGTGTGTGTAATAAGACTCTTGAAGGTTAATTTTAGTGTATTAATAGTATTCCTGACTTGTGCTGCAAAAATGGCTATGAGCCTTTTTTCTTAAAGTGACATTTTCTTTAACCTAAAAGCTGGTTTTAGAAGGAAGTACAAATTGGCTTCCATCCTGCAAACACTCTTTTTTTTCTTTGTTAATTTTTGTTTGTCATTCACGAAAAAGGAAATCCTACTTGTGCTGTAAACTAGACAATGAGGAAACACTCGAGGCTTCTGCTGTGTGTTTTTCTGTTGGTATTGTTATTGTTGTTACCCAGTAACTTGAAAATTGTTTAATGTCTTGAAGACATTGTAGAGTTTATCTTAAGCTGTTAAAAATCATAATGTACAAATGTGAATAGATACTTATCTATAATAGGAGTAGGTTTTGTTTTGCCTATAATAGATGTTTATAAAAAAAGGTATAAATGTATATTTTTTAGAACTTTATATCTGTGTTTATATAAAATTTTTTATACAAATGAACTTACAAAGTTGTGATTAAAGCTCCAGTTAGGTGGGACAAGAAAAGCATCTTAAGCAAATATTGATGATGAAGGCCCAAATACAGTATCCAGGAAATGCCTTTGCATATACAGAGGGGTTCTCACCTAAGAGATTCAAGAGAGAAGGTAGTAGTGCAGAATAATCTAGATCAGTCCTGGACAGAGACAAGTCTATTTAGCACATCTAAAGAGGAATCTACTCTAATGCCTATTGGAGAATGGATGTTATCTTGATTTGTATTCCAGTATATATGTCATTATGGTTAGTTTAATTGTGTGGTATAGTGGATAGAGCTCTCATTCCATATTAATTGGTTTCATTTCCACAGTCTTCTCTACTGACTTGGTAAGGTTTTTCCTTAAACTTTTTCGGATACTATTTTTTATTACTCATAGTGAAAAGAACTAGGAAATTTAGAAATGCAGAGATAATTTTAATCTTTATAATAGGCCTAAAGTAGTATCTCATATGATTTTAATTTGCTTTTCCTCAATACTTAATTATGTTAGGTACAGGTTCATGCATTTAATTACCACATGTATTAGGTCATAATTCAGGTCTTTGCAAATTTAAGACACTCAAAATGTTTTTCAAAAGCTACAGGTCAATATTAGCATGATGATGGGAAAAATTCAGAAATATGTCAAACAAGCAACACACACTTGAACAAACCATGGGCCAAAGAGGAAATAAAAGGAGATTTAAAAATATTTCTAGAGAAATAAAAATGCAATAACGATATAGCAAACAGTAAGGGATACAGCAAATGCAGTACTGTGTGGGAAGTTTATAGCAATAAACACGTGTTAAGAAGAAACAAAGATTGGCCAGCGCTGCGGCTCACTAGGCTAATCCTCCTAATGCCTGCGGTGCCAGCACCTTGGGTTCTAGTCCTGGTTGGGGCACCAGATGCTGTCCCAGTTGCTCCTCTTCCAGTCCAGCTCTCTGCTGTGGCCCTGGGAAGGCAGTGGAGGATGGCCCAAGTCCCTGGGCCCTGCACCTGCATGGGAGACCAGGAGGAAGTACCTTGCTCCTGGCTTTGGACCGGTGCAGTGTGCCGGCCATAGTGGCCATTTGTGGAGTGAACCAATGGAAAAGGAAGACCTTTCTCTCTATCTGTCTCTCTCTCACTGTCTAACCACGCCTGTCCAAAAAAAAAAAAAAAAAAGTAACAAAGATCTCCACTAAGCATTATAAACTCACACTTTAAGAAAAAGAACAAATTAAGTTAAATTCAAAGTTAGCAGAAGTAATAAAATAGAGATTTGAGAAGAGATAAAAATAGAATATGAGGTTAAGAGGAAAAGAAAACACAATTTACAAATTCATTTTTTGAAAAATAAACAAAATTGGGGCTGGCGTTCTGGCGCAGTGGGTTAACGCTCTGGCCTGAAGCGCCAGCATCCCATATGGGTGCCAGTTCAAGACCCGGCTGCTCCACTTCCAATCCAGCTCTCTGCTATGGCCTGGAAAGCAGTAGAAGGTGGCCCAAGTCCTTGGGCCCCTGCACCCATGTTGGAGACTTGGAAGAAGCTCCTGGCTCCTGACTTCAGACTGGCGCAGCCCCGGCCATTGCAGCCAACTGGGGAGTGAACCATCAGATGGAAGACCTCTCTCTCTCTCTCTCTTTTTCTCTCTCTCTCTCTGACTCTCCTCTCTCTGTGTAGCTCTGATTTTCAAATAAATAAATAAATAAATAAATAAATAAATAAATAAATAAATATTTTTTAAAAAAGAAAAATAAACCAAATTGAAAAACCTTTAGTTAGATTGACCAATAAAAATAAGAGAACAGATTTTTCTGTGATACTTTTTTCTGTTGTTTCAAGGTAAGCTGACCTCATAAAATGGGGAAATACTTGTGAGCTACCTACCCCACAAAGGATCGATATCTTGAATATATCAGCAAGTTTAAAAACCCAACAACAATGGTAACAATGAATACAGTTAAAAATTGGGCAAAGGACTTCAATAGACAGTTCTCAAAAGAAATAATACAAATGGCTAACAAATATATGAAAAAAATCTTCAACTATCAGTAGCCATCAGGGAAATGAAAATCTAAATCACAATGAGAAACCATCTCACTCCCGTCAGAGTGACTAAAATCCAAAACACAGAGTAACAAATGCTGGTGAAGATGTGGAGAAATGGGAACACTCAAACATAATATTTGAGGGAAGCTAAATTAGTGTAGCCACTGTGGAAAACAGTATGGTGATTTCTAAGAGACTAAATATGCCATCGCTTCTCAGCCTTTTGGCTGAGATCAAGTGTGAAACTAAATATGCCATATGTTGCAGAAATTTTAACTTTGGTTATATACCCAAAAGACGTGAACAGCTTGTATCAAAGAGATGCCTGCACCATCACAGCTATGGCAGCTCTGTTCACAAAGCCAACATATGGACCCAATCCATCATATCAGATGAATGGATAAAGAAAATATGTATACACAATGGAATATTATTCAGGTATAAAAATGAATTAAATTCCAATTTACAAAATGCATACAACTGGAGGACATCATGTTGAGTGAAATAAGTAGGAGACAGAAAAACAAATACTACATATTGTTCCTTATACATGGGAGTTAAAATTAGAAAGATAAAAAAAATCAAAAAAGAAATGCGTTTGTGCTTCAGTATTGCTGCAAATGTAATGTTGCCAATCTTTGTTCTATACCATTGTGAAACCATTGGTTAAGAATGTTACATTGCTATAGTTTCAATGATCTGTAATTTCTTTAAAATGTGCTGCATGTGGGTGAAATGGCCATCATTCCACTCAATTTTTTTATAATCCTGGCATATTTTTTCTGCTAAAATAGGGGATTTTTTTTCTTTTTACTAGTTTATTTGGTGGAGTGTGAACCCCTCAACTATAATGTCAATGAAAAATATGCCATTTCAAAAACTAACAAACAAGAAGAAATGATGTAATAATGAAATAAAGGGACAGGGAGGGATGACAGGAGGAAGAAAGTAGTGAAATATGGGCCAGTACTGTGGCATAGCAGGTAAAGCCAACTCCTGCAGAGCCAGCATCCAATATGGGTACCAGTTGGAGTCCCAACTGCTCCTCTTCAGATCCAATTCTGTGTTTTGGTCTGGGAAACCAGTAAAAGATGACCCAAGTCTTTGGGCCCCTGCATCCACAATGGGAGACAAAGAAGAAGCTACTGGCTCCTGGCTCTGGATTGGCCCAGCTCTGGCCATTGTGGACATTTGGGGAGTGAACCAGGGGATGGAAGGTCTCTATCTCTCTCTCTTTACCACTGCCATTCTGTAACTTAGTCTTTAAAATAAATAAATCTTAAAAAAAGAAAGGGAGGAAAGGGATATTGTATTCTTAGAATTGTATCTGTGTACTACACCGAATCTGTTAAAAACTAAAAAAAAAATCTATTAAAACTAAAATAAGTAAAATAAAGAAAAAGAAACAGAGGTAGGAATATACTGTATCCACAAAAGAAACTTAAAAAAATAAAAAAACACAAAAGCACAATCTGTGTCCCCACTGGACCCAGGAAGCTAGGGTATACTGTCAATTGTCACATTCCAAGATAACCTAGATAGTGGTCAGTTGCCTTTTCTAGTATACTCCCCAAAAGCTGAGCACTGGAAATTTAATGCCCCTCTTTCCCTATTCAAGGGCAAAAAGAGTGGTAGGGATGTTACAGCTTCTGCCTTTGTCCTGAGGTTAGAGAGCAGACTGTGCTGATTGCACTGAAAACTGCCCTCTCTGTTCCCACTGGCCCCTGGTGATCAGAGTGTACCATTTCCTGTGTTCTGCCAGTGTGATTAAACAGGTTGGATAGAAGCCAGTCTTCTGGATCATCTCTGCAAAAGGTGGGGAGTAGGATGTGTGGTACATTTCAAAGGAGAAGCATCCTCTCTTCCCCAGTTCTGTGGTGCTACATTAAAGTAGTGAAAACAGCAAGAGAGTGAATAAGTTTTCTGCCAGATTCAGTGTGGCTGGTTTAATTCCAGACTATGGTGCAGGAACATCAAAAGCAGTTTGGAATACTCAAAAATGAAATCTGCCTAGGAATGGATGAACTACTTTGTTTATGGTGGGAAGGAGATCCAGGACTTTCCATTTCACCAGAACAGAGATGAAAACTTATTATTGGCTCTACCTTGAGGGATGCACAATCCCTAGGGTGAAGGGAAAAGTCTGAGAAAGTATTGTGAGTCTCTAAGAAATTAAAGACAGATTATGATCTAGACTATAAATACTCCCTCCCATTTCTCTGTTAGACTTTGAATCTTCACCTTACAGAAGAGATTGAGCCATCTCCCTGGTTTATAATCAAGTGCATTTTATCATTAAACTCATATCAAGTCTTCTGTGTCTTATCAAATGACAAATGTGAAAATGAGAAATAATTTATTTTTCTCTAATGCGTGAAAGGATTCAGAGTCATAATCAAAATTTACTATCCATATTTCATAAATATTTCCAGCGCATATTGGAAATATAATCTGGGCTGCATGTTAGAGTCAAAGAAAACAAATCCTCAAAACCTAAAGTTTTCCATTCAGGACAATAGCGGTATACAAGCAATAAGAAAATACCAAGGATTCTTGGGCTAAGCAGGGTGAGTTCCTGGATTCTGTGAATATTGTTGTCTCATTAGCTTTGAGATTGAAGTCTGGGGATCTAAGCTGTTCCCTCTTATTTTTCATTTCGTGCAGTTTATGACTCAGGGAAACTGGTATCAGAATCTGTTCAAGAGGGCAGTCCACATGAGCAGAGACACCAGGGTGCTCAGGAATGCAGTATCTGGCAGTAGTCTCCCATTCATGGATAAAACACTTACTCTTCCAGTTGTAGGACATTTTTTGTGACATTGGGAATTAACTTAACCTCTTGTAGACGCTTGCTCTTTGTTTCAGAAACAGTGGTCTTGGTTTCCACCCCACGAGAGGCTAATCAGGATTTGAGACCAGGACCAGATTGCTAATGTCTCTGCCTCCAATTTTATTGGTGAGAGGAGGGAGCAAGTAAAGGAAGAAATGTCAAGAAAACAGAACGACAATACTAACCTGGTCCACTTTTCTTCTCTTCTTTCCTAGGCTTTCAATTGTCATGTTTTCATAAGGTAGCACTGGCATCTAATGGTAACTTGGTTATGTACTTCACAATACTTATCTTGTTAAGAGGGAGACAGTGCCACTCAGTATCAGGGTAGTACTAAAGGTGGATCCTGTGAGCTGAGGTTGGGCTAAGTCTCAGAAATCCCAACAATACTATATGTTGTGGGGCAAATATTGTGGGAAGAGCTGAGTTGTCCTACAACATTATCTTTTCTTCCCTGTGTCCACAGGTTCCCCGAGGGAAGAATGGCTTCTGGAAATGTCTCTATTGTGACTGAATTCATCTTGGTGGGGTAAACAGACCAGCCAATTCTCCAACTCCCCCTCTTCTTCCTGTTTCTAGTCATGTATCTGCTCACTGTGGTGGGAAATTTGGGCTTGATGATTTTAATTCAGTTGAATTCACAACTGCACACTCCCATGTACTTTTTCCTCTTTAACTTGTCTTTCATAGACCTCTGCTATTCTTCTGTGTCTACACCAAAATTGTTGATGAACTTCATATCAAAGAAGAATATGATCTCTTACATGGGGTGCACGTCCCAGTTGTACCTTTTCTGCTTTTTTTCTCTGATGCAAACACCATCAACCACTATTTCTGTGATATTCTCCCTTTGCTCCATCTCTCCTGCACTAGCTCACAAGTCAATGAGCTGGTGGTTTTCATTGTAGGAGGCATGAACATTATTGTCCCCAGTCTCACCATTTTCATCTCATATGGTTTTATTCTCTCTAGCATTCTCAAAATAACCTCCACTGAGGGCAGATCCAAAGCCTTCAGCACCTGTAGTTCCCACATAATTGCTGTTTCTTTTTTCTTTGGATCAAGAGCATTTATGTATCTCAATGCCTCTTCTCCTGGATCAATGAACAAGGGAAAAATCTCTTCTGTTTTTTATACCATTGTTGTTCCCATGATGAATCCCTTAATCTACAGCTTGAGAAACAAAGATGTTAAAATTGCCTTGAGAAAAACACTGAGTAGGACAAAGTTTTAATTAAAAATTATATTGCCTGCGTATGTAGCTATAGCAAGAGAGAGTCAATGCACTTAATTACAAACTTTTGGTGGTTGGTTTCATTTCTGATTTCTTACTCAGAATAATTAGAGGCCCTTTTGGATTTTTTCCAAATTCTTTATACTCTAGGTTTTTTTTTTTTTTCCTTCAGTTTTACACAATTTATCTTCCTACGATTTGCCTAATTAAAAATATAATTAAGGAAGACATGTACCTTTTAGTTTTAATTGTCATTATGAAATTTATTTCTTTACAGAAATAATGAACATTCTGTAAATGATCAACTATCAGGGGTGGCAAAGTCTAGCCCATGGACTAGATAAGGCCCACAGAATCATTTCATCTGGCATTGCCAAGCAGCTGTGGGTGGGATGCAAAAGTCAATAAAGTTATAGCAGGCAAAATTATAAGTGAACAGTTTTGTATGGCCCATGCATGATGTTATAAATAAATAAAAAATTATAGCATAAGTAAATATGTTTTAAATCTAAATATGCCAAATGGCCCTTTGAAGAAGAAGGTTCCCCGTCCCTGCTCTTAAAGGAACACTAGATTGATATTATTCTATTGTGCAGGACAATTCTTATCTATTGCTTGTAATGATTCAAGTGCAACAGTACGTCTCTATTCTTGTCTTTACCTTCTCCACTGGGCAGGTGTCTGTATCTTTCAAATACCTGTGATTCCATGTAGATTGTCAAGCACAATCACTTTGCAGTTGTAACTCCATGCACGGACTTCTTTTGGGAGAGATGTTGTATTTACCTTTGTACAATGAGCGCATACTAGGGTGTCAATGTTTATTGCATGGTCAAGCTATTGAAGCTCAAAAACCTTAGCAATTTAGGTGAGGTCATACAGCTTCTCAAAGAAAACACTTGAAACACCTGCTGGCCGGTGCTGTGGCTCAACAGGCTAATCCTCTGCCTTGTGGTGCCGGCACAACGGGTTCTAGTCCCAGTCGGGGCGCTGGATTCTGTCCTGGTTGCCCCTCTTCCAGGCCAGCTCTCTGCTGTGGCCCAGGAGTGCAGTGGAGGATGGCCCAAGTGCTTGTGCCCTGCACCCCATGGGAGACCAGGAGAAGCACCTGGCTCCTGCCACCGGATCAGTGTGGTGCACCGGCCGCGGTGGCCATTGGAAGGTGAACCAATGGCAAAGGAAGTCCTTTCTGTCTCTCTCTCTCACTGTCCACTCTGTCTGTCAAAAAAAAATGATAGAAAAAAAAAGAAAACTAACTGTGCAATGTCTTTTTACGAGAAGGATATTAGGATATAAGCCCTTAAAGAAAACAAGTGAACTACTCTTAATGTACAATTTAAGTAATTTCTAAAAAAACTATAATTATATTCATTATTTCACTCTTTTGGAATTTCCATTCAATGTTTTGGTTTTGAGAAATTAGGTATAAATCCTTCTTTTTGGCTATTTTGCTTATTTTTATATTCACAATTGATAAAGCCCTGACTTGTAGTATGAACCTCTGAATATCCACATGGTGGCTCTAAGAGTAAGAAGATTTGTTTTTCACTCAACAAGTTCTATTTATATAAAAATTTTTAAGATTATAATTTATTTTATTTTTATTTATTTCTAAAATGTTATTTAAAGTATTCAAATTTCATATATTAACTATATACAGATTCAGGAACTTCCCACTTCCCACCCATAGTCCTTGATACTCACATTCCCACACTTATTCCTCTTCTCTCTCCTGCTCCCTCACATAATTTTTACAAAGATTTATTTCAGTTAACTTTTTACTCATAAGATTAACCCTACACTAAGTAATGAGTCCAACAAATAGTATAAAGAAAAAAATGTTATTCCTCAACAGTTAAGACAGTTAAACAAACATCAAATCTCAAAATGTCAATTTCACTCCTACAGATTACCCTTTAGATATGTTACTCATAACCACCCATCTAGGAAAAATCTATGGTATTTGCCTTTTGGGGACTGGCTTATTTCACTAAATGTAATGGTTTCCAGTTGTATCCATTTCGTTCCAATGATGGGATTTCATTTGTTACTGCATTATGTTATTCCATAGTGTATATAGACCATGATTTCTTTACCCAGTCTTCAGCTGATTGACATATGCATTGATTCCTATCTTAGCTATTGTGAATTGAGCTGTGATAAACATGGAGGTACAGCTCACTCTTTCATATGCTGATTTTCAATTGGGTAAACTCCCAAGAGTGGATGGCTGGACTATATAGTAGTTCTATATTCAGATTTCTGAGGTATTATCATATTGTCTTCTAAAGTGGCTGCACCAGTTTACACTCCCACTAACAGTGGATTAAAGAATCTTTTCTCCCATATCCTCACCAGCATTTAATGTTTGTTGATTTCTGTATGACAGCCATTCTAACTGCAGTAGGGTGAAAGCTCATTATAGCTTTGATTTGCATTTCCCTGATGGCAAGTGGTCCTGAGCCTTTTTTTTATGTGTTTGTTGACTATTTGAATTTCTTCTCATTAAAAATGCCTGTTCAAGTTCTTTGACCATTTCGTAACTGGATTGTTTGTTTTGTTTTGGTTGGGTTTCTTGAGCTCTTTATAGATTCTGGATATTAATCCTTTATCAAGTGCATAGTTTTCAAATATTTTCTCCCATACTGTTGGTTGCCTCTTCAGTTTTCTGTTTCTTTTGCATTGCAGAAGCTTCTCAACTTGATGCAATCCCATTTGCCAATTTTGACTTGGATAGCCTGTGCTTCTGGGTCATCTGCTAGTATTTTTTGCTGTTATTGTTGTTGTTGAGGATTGCCGCATCTATATTCATCAGGGAAATTGATCTGTAGTTCTCTTTCTCTGTTGCTTCTTTATCAGGTTTACAAAATAAGGTGATGCTCACTCCATATAAGGAGTTTGAGTGGATTCCCTATATTCCAATAGATTTGAATGGCTTGAGAAAAATTGCAATTAGTTATTCTTTAAATGTCTGGTAGAATTCAGCAGTGAAGCCATCTGGTCCTGGGCTTTTTTCTTTGTTGGGAATGTCTTTATTACTGATTCAATCTCTGTCTTGACCATTGATCTGTTTAGGTTTTCTATTTACATCACTCAATTTGAGGAGATTTAATGTGTTTAGAAATCTATCAATGTCTTTCAGGGTTGCCAGTTTGTTGGCATCCAGCTGTGTGTAGTAATTCCTGCTGACTCTTTTCATTTCTATGGTATGTGTTATTACATTTCCTTTTTAATTTCTGTGCTTATTGATCTGAGTTTGCTACCTCTTTTTTTGTTAAATGGGAAAATTTTATTTTTTCAAAAAAAATACAGGTCTTCGTTCACTGATCTTTTGTATTGTTCTTGAGTTTCAATTTTGTTTAATTCTTCTGTAATTTTAATTAATTATTTCCTCCTACTGATTATGAGTATGGTTTCTTGTTGGTTTTCTAGGTCCTTGAGATGCAATGGTATCTCATTCCAATTTCTTAATGTAGGTACCAATTACTATAAGCTTCCTTTTTAACACTGCTTTTGCTGTATCTCATAAGGTTTTTTTTTTTGTAATCTTCACTCATTTATAGAAATTCTTTTATTTCTTTTTTGATTTCTTCTATTACCCACTGATCATAGAGACCCACTGACCCAGAGCTTGAGTTGTTAATTTTTTTAATAATGCTTTTATTTAAAGAATATATATTTCCAAAATACAGCTTATAGATTACAATGGCTTCCCCCCCATAACTTCCCTCCCACCCGCAACCCTCCCCTTTCCCACTCCCTCTCCCCTTCCGTTCACATCAAGATTCATTTTCAATTAATTTTCAGCATCATTCCACTGTGGTCAGGGGAGATGATGGAATGATTTTGATTTTTTTTAATTTTCACAGACTTGCTGTATGTGCTCATATATGGTCTGTTCTAGAGAAATTCCCATGCACTGATGAGAAGACTGTGTCTTCTCCAACTTTGGGATGAAAACTTCAGTAGATATCAATTGGTTCCAATTGGTCCATATGATAATTAGCTCTGTGGTTTATTTATTTTTTGTGAGGTTGATCTGTCCATTGATGAAAACGGGATGTTGATGTCCCTCCTTAACTATTTTTTTGACTTTTATGTCTCTCTTTAGATCCATTAACATTTCTTTTAAATAACCAAGTGCCCTGGCATTAGGTGTTAAATATATTTATGAAAGTCCCATCTTCCTTTTGAATTAATCCCTTGATCATTACACAGTGTCTTGTTCTCTTTAACAATTTTTGTTTTAAAGTCTATTTTGTCTAATGTTAGGATGGCTACAGCTGCTCTGTTTTTGCTTTTCATTAGCATAAAATATCTTTTTCCACCCTTTCACTTTTAGTTTGCATGTATCTTTGTTGGTGAGGTGTGCTTCTTATAGGCAGCAAATAGATGTATCTTATTTTTTTATCCAGTGAGGCAGTCCGTATCTTTTAATTGGAGAATTTAGGCAATTTATATTCAAGATTAGTACTGATAAGTAATGATTGGACCTTCCTTTTAAAAAAAAAAAGATTATTTATTTGAGGGGTAGGGTTAGAGAGAGAGGAGGAGAGACAGAGAGAAACATCTCCCCTTCATTGGTTCACTCCCCCAAATGGCAGCCATGGCCAGCGCTGGGCCAGTCTGAAGCCAGGAGCCAGGAGATGCTTGTTTTCTTTTCTTCTGATGGCTTTTATCTTTGAATTATTCCTCTATGGCTTAGAGGAAAGTCTGCTCTGTCTGGATACCCTGAGGTGTTGGTGAGCACGGCCAGAAAACTCTGGTCAGTTCTCCAGGGTTGGGTGAGTATCCAGGGTGATAGCCTGGATACTCCACATGGCTGGTTCCTGGTGCTCGGTATGAACCCCTATTCACCTCTCTCTCTCCTAAATAAAGCTCTCACTTTCCTACGCAACATTCTCATTAAATAAAAGCTTAAAATGTGAAAAAAAAAAAAGGCATGCCCCTTCCCAGACTGCACGGAGGAAGGGCCACAACAGGTGCACACACACCTCTTAGGTGAGCAGAGTACGGGCTGCACAGTACAGCACACTGGTGACCAGGCCAAACCTGCCACGCTGGGGACCAGGCAGGAGATGAGGGGCGGAGAGGGGGCAGACAGAGCCTGGGAAGATGACTGGTTGGGGCCAGACACTGTGGCATCAGTGTCAAGCCAGAGGAGCAGGGACCCCTGGCCCCCAACCACCTACAAGAGGTGTGCCTGCACCGAGCAGAGTCCATCAGTGACCTGGACAGTGGAGGCTGCCTGCGGCCCCGTGTGCGGCTGTGGGGGTGGTTCCTGCCACGTTGGCGCTGTTGGTCCTCACCTGCCTGGCACTTGCTGTCCTCGCCTTCTACTTGAGTGTGCTGCAGAGTGAATCCTTGCGTGGTCTGCCACACACGCTGCGCATGCAGGAGGAGACGCTGCTTAGACTCTGCCTGGCCAGCCTCAACCAGCTGCGGCGGCTCAACTCCAGCGAGGCCCAAGCGCCCAGCTGAGACATCACTTGGACCTGGGGCCTGTGTGTGTATGTGTGTGGCCGGGCGGGGCAGGGAATAAAGCAGCCATTGGCAGGTGTTTGCCACGGTCAAAAAAAAAATAACTCCATCACACCAAGTTGAGCGTGATGGATTTCTTGTTAACAGAAGGGAGAGTATGGTCATGTCTGTTTGCAAAATCTCACACTCACCTCCTCTCCTTCATTGTAATCAATGCCTGGGTGTTAGCCCTCAGTTGGTGCCATACTCATCCATGATTCTGCACAAAGGTCCTGTGCAATTCTCAGTATGAGCACAATGCTCTTGCAATAACCTATCCCAATCAGGGATCTCTCACAGTGATTGCCAAGAGACCCAGCTGCACCTGGTGTCCTCTCATGCAGTCACAGGGTTCCCATAGTCTCAGCACACAGGGTTCCCATAGCCACAGGATGCAGAGGATCCACTCTACCCCACTAGCCTGTCCCATCCACTGAGATGGTGAGATGTTCCCAGTGCCAGTTGCCTTGGACGTTCTGCCTAGGCAGTTGGAGCCACAGAGCTTGTCATATATTGAGAGGCTGAGAGCACCTTACAGTCACGTGTGGGTTTCCAGCCTCCTGTCAATCCTCCCAGCCAGACTCTGTCAATGGGAAGCACAGATTTTTCCCTCTGGTAAAATCCCTGGATCACATGCATGCAGAATAGCTGCTAGCTGTAGCCCTACTCGTTTCACAATCGAGCCTTCTCTCTGCTGCTTATTGTGCACATTGGAGAGCCTCTGCAGCTGGTACTAATTTTGGAATGGTTCATTCTCCCTGTCTGTTGCTGGGTGCATGCATCCTAGCTACTGTTGGTGTCTCTACTGACAAGATAGCGTCTGTCCCCACCAGTTGCTGGGCACACACTCAGGATCTTCAGCAGCTGCTACATACTTATATTCCAACGGGCACCTGCCTTCTCTCACCTGGTTGCTGGGAGCTTTTGTGGGTGATGGGAAGTGAGAAATATGCCCCTTTCTTTCTTTAGGTGAACAGGCACTCTGTTCCCATAAGAGCTATGGGCCAGACTCAAAGACAGTATAGTCCTCTATGCCCTCCCTCTGGCTGTATCACCAGTGGCATGCGCCATGGCAATCTGAGCTCAACTTGCTCTCCATGGCTGGAGCTTTCTTCACTGGGCTGCTGGAGAGTGTGCTATGTCCATGCTCATTGCTGTGCATCTACACCTTCCACACAGATCCACAGTGTCTCTTCTCCTTCCACAGGATCTTTACTGCAGTTTTACCCTCCAACTCTCCCCTGAGAATGCAATATCTCCAATTTTTTTTTAAACTATTTTTCCCTAGCCTAGGGCAATCTGTCCTTTCCTATTCTGCAATCTTGGAAGCTCTGTATATAAAATTGTGTGACTTGATTTTTCTTTTCTTTGGCTTTTGATAAAATTATTTTCTGTATCAAATAAAGCTCTATTTAAATAAGAAAACAATGTGCATGTGTCTGTCATTTGGTACCCTTTGCAAGTACTGCAAATAACATCCCCTCCTAAAATATTTCATCACTATTTGAAGGGACAAAAGGGTAGATTTAACCAGTTCAATAATATTTCATTTGAAGAAGCCCAGGATACAAATGAAGAGTGCTCCATTTTCAGTAAACATAAACCTTTAAACTTAGTTCCATACTTTCAAAATTTTGTGGGGAATTAATTTTACAAAATTTAAGTATGATTTATAAAATCAAAGTGATGATGTTTGAAACAAGACATTCACTGATAGGACTGAAAAACATCAGCTTCGGATTTCTATTAAAAAAGACATAAACAACTTGGGTGGTTACTTTTTCTTTCTTTTAGTTTAAGTTAATAGAAAGTGTAACAGTTCTACCTTCTTAAAATACTGGGTTTATTTCATATGTGTATTTTTTCTCCCTATGATTTCTATGTCTGACCACCACTGATACTGTGTCCTATCATAACATTCAAAACACATTTAACACCAAAGGAAAGACTGAATGTTCACTACTTGCCTCTAGTGTTATAGTTAAATGTTAGAGAAAACTTGTAAATTCACTTTTCCTATTCTTGTCTATGGTGAGAAGAAATTGATAACCTCATTAATGAAATGCCACATCTAAGGAAACAGCAGTATACTCAGGCTTTTTTTTAATGAGTTTTTCATTTATTTGTAAGGCAGAGTTACAGAGAGGCAGAGGCAGAGAGAGGGAGGGCCTTCTTCCATCTGTTGGTTCACTCCCTAGTTGGCTGCAATGGCAGAAGCTGCATTGATCCAAAGCCAGGAGCCAGGAGCTTCGTCTTGGTCTCCCACGTGGGTGCAGGGGCCCAAGGACTTTGGCTGTCTTCTGCTGCTTTCCCAGGCCATAGCAGAGAGCTGGGTTGGAACTGGAGCAGCTGGGACTTGAATTAACACCCATATGCGATATTCGTACTGCAGGTGGTGGCTTTACCCCTTCTGCCACAGGGCTGGCCCCCACTAGGTATTCTTTTTCAGTGCTGTGTTTGCTTACTTTTCATTGAATTATTTATTTAGTGGAGGGTTAATGTTATGATTATAAAATAAACTGAAAGTATATCATTATAAAAATTAAAAGAAAGTATAAGAAAGGAAGGAGGAAGGAACTTGGGCGGAGGGGAAGGTAGGGTGGGAAATTTCTCTATGTTCCTAAATCTGTATATGTGAAGTACATGACATTTGTTCTACTTATATAAGTAAAAATTGTTTAAAAACATCAACAATGAATTTTCACCAGGCATTTAAATATAAAAACTTTAACTGGATACAACACAAGAAAAGTCGTTTTAGTAATATCCTTGGTGAAACAACACCTGAAAATTTTTAGGTAGGAAAATGAAAAAGCAGGCAGAAACACCCCTGGGAATATTTTCATTAATGATGTAGGAAGAAAGGTGAAAAAAAATCACAAACAATCCATTTCCCAGCAGAGTGAAGGTGATGGAGAGAATTTAATTTTGGACCTGCCATGGGAGAAGCACATTCCCTAAGGTGAAGCAAACATTTGAGTAATATATTGGGTCTCTCATGAAAACACAGTCCCTTCATTTTCCTGTTGTACGTAGAATCTCTTCCCTGGGAGGAGAGTGAGAACGTCCTTCCCCTGCTCATAACAAGGGCATCATGTTATTAGATTAGATTGAATCTCCATGTATCTCATCAAGTGGCAACTGTCTCAATAGCACGGTTGTTTATTTTTCCCTGGCTCGAGAGTCCCAAATTATAATCAGGAATTGAAACAGAAGTTCAGAAAGATTTTCAGGGAATATGAAAAAATAACTCTATGTCGCATCCTCTAGGAATCAAAGGAAGCAAAGCCTCAGAGCCTGATATGGGCCATGTCAGGACCCCAGAGTGAATAACAGCATGAAAGAAGCCTTAGCATTTTCTTCCTGTGCTGGGTGAGTCTTGGATTCTTTTTACATTAATGCCTTCCTTGTTACTTGACACTGTCATGGAGATATCACTGACACAAATTGTACATATAGGCACCTATTTAATTTACATATATATTTCTAAAATATAAGATTGACAACTTTATGTTTATATATGTATATGTATTATAATGTATATTTAAATTGGGAAGGAATCACAGTGTTCAAGTTAGTTAAATTATCCATCACCTCTTAGGAGATGGCTCTTTCATGAATTTGTGTCTGTACATGTACTGAGAAAATTAATTTTCCAATGTATAATCTTAGAAAATGTTAATTATGGATACACTCCTATATATCAGATATCTAGAAATTATACATCTTGCATAACTGAAACTTTACTGCCCTATCTGATTACCCCCTCACTGACCTCAGGCAACAAACATCCTACTCACATCTTACATGAATTTGAATACAATAAATCCCTCATATGAGGGAGATTATGATGGATTTCTCTTTCTGAATCTTGCATTTTAACCTTATATGATGTTTTCATTTTTTAAATTAAATGCAGGGATTTAAGAAGCACCATTTGGTTTCCATTTCCTGAAATCCTAACTTCCTGACTGTGACAGGAGAGCAGAGACTATTCAGAGAAAATAGTGGGCACGAGGCTTGCAATCCCTTAATAGTAAACTCCCATTACATGGTAAGAGCCCTCACTCTTCTAGATTCATAACTCCTATTCTCTGACAATAAGACAGTAACCAACCTCTCATAGAATCTGGTTCCCTAGTTTCAGTTAGAATTTGTTTCAGGGACCCATCCTAGCTAATTCTATCTGCATTACTGGTAGTACCAAATTGTTAATTTCTTTGATTTTATTGGTAGTGAAGGATCTTCAAGAAAATTTGACAAAATGGTGAGAGGGGACAAGGACCACTTTGTGCAGGCCTGCCCTTCTTCATTTTTAACTCTTGACTTTTCCATATAAAACTGGTGTTAGAAACATGTTTGCATATGAAACGGGTGACTTTCTCTCTCACAGGAGAGTGCATTGGTGTTTCACTTTGCTTTTCTTCAGTGTTAAGACTCCAATAAGGAGAAGGCCCATCACTTGGCAATAGGGTATTCACAAAAGCAAACCCGATAGGCTCATGTTGGGGTAATCTCAGGCATTCACAGCATTGACCTTACACTTGTGTGAGGAAATACTGTTCAAAGAGTGGGGTTCTAAAGCAATTTTTTGCCTTGTGTCCACAGGTTCCCTTGGAGAAGAATGGCACTCACAAATGGCTCTCTGGTGACTGAATTCATCTTGGTGGGGTTAACAGACCAGCCAGTTCTCCAGTTGCCCCTTTTCTTCCTGTTTCTGGTCACATATACAGTCACTGTGTTGGGAAATTTGGGCCTGATTATTCTAATTGTGCTGAATTCACACCTTCACACCCCCATGTACTTTTTTCTCTTTAATTTGTCCTTCATAGACCTCTGTTACTCCTCTGTCTTTACACCCAAAATGCTGCTGAACTTCGTATCAAAGACGAATATTATCTCTTATATGGGATGTATGACCCAGCTCTTCTTTTTTTGCTTCTTTATTATCGCTGAATGCTATGTGCTGACATCAATGTCCTATGATCGCTATGTGGCCATTTGTAAGCCACTTTTGTACAATATAACAATGTCCCAAAAAGTATGTGTCATCCTTATGCTTGGTTCATACTTGATGGCCTTTGCTGGTGCGATGGCCCACACTGGATGTATTCTCAGACTGACATTTTGTGATGCAAACACCATCAACCACTATTTCTGTGATCTGATTCCTTTACTTGAGCTCTCCTGCACCAGCACTTATGTCAATGAAGTAGAGATTTTCATCGTGGTGGGCATCAACATCATTGTGCCCAGCCTCACAATCTTCATCTCTTATGGTTTCATTCTCTCCAGCATCCTGCACATCAGATCCACTGAGGGCAGGTCCAAAGCCTTCAGCACCTGTAGTTCCCACATAGTTGCTGTTTCGCTGTTCTTTGGATCAGCTGCATTCATGTATCTCAATCCATCTTCTGCTGGATCAATGGGTGAGGGAAAAGTCTCTTCTGTTTTTTACACCATTATGGTTCCTATGATGAATCCCTTAATCTATAGTTTGAGGAACAAAGATGTTAGAGCTGCCTTGAGAAAAACACTGAATAGGATAAAGTTTTAATTAGAAGCACCCTGTTTGTGTGTGTGTGTTGCTGGCGCACAGAGAGACTGAATTTCATTACAAACTTTTAGGGCATCTTTCTTTTTCTATTTCTTTATTATCATGATGAAGGAATTATTCTCCTTTCTTGATTTTTCAATTTTTTTTGTCTCGCAGTTTTTGGTACTTGCTTCACCTTTTGTACAGTTTCTCCTTTCACCATTTTACCTGTTTATTAGTGGAGTGAAATAAAAAAATTGTTTCTTAGTTTTCATTGTCAGTAGAAAGTTTATTTTTCTTCAAGAGTGCTGAATGTTTTGTAGCAAAGGAATACCGAGTCGACATTACTCCATTAGTTCTTATCTAGCACTTGCAATGATGCATAACTTCAACGACATGTTTCAACTTGTCTTTTCATCTCCACTGAGATGGAATATGCCTCTGTCAAATGTTGGTCATGCACAAATATATACCTTTCTGGATAGACTATCCAGTGGAACCCAATTTGCAGTTGTAAACAGTATGCATTAAAGTTCTGAGGTCAGAACTATTACATTTGGTATTGTGTAGGTGACATGTAAGTACTCTATTTTCAATATGGATTTATTTTATGGACAAGATTTTGAGCTCAAAGTCTTTAACAACATCGAGAGCTATTTAAATACAAAGGTAAGAATAAACTGTCAATGCATCACCTCAAATGTTGCACACTTACAGTATTTTTTCTGTATACTTCATTGTATAGATTTTATTTCACTAAATATGAAAGCATTCTACTTTGGAAGTTGGCTATGGTTTTTTCCTGGAAGATACATGAATTTAACTAAAGGTCTTTCTTTCACTTTCTTCTTTGTTCCTGGAAAAAATGATGATCTTTTCCATAATTATATTACAATCTTCATATCACTTTATTAATAAGACTATGATATCAAAAGGGAAGTTTTCAAAGAGCACAGTATCTAATTTTACTGATTTATGTGCTTTGCTTTTCTTAATAATTTTGATTACCTTTCTTATAATACATACAAGGAAAACCACAGAAATTCTGATTTTCTCCTTGGAAGACCTGTACACTTTTTACTTTTAATTCATTTAGGAGAGAGAAGTAATTTCCAACATCTCAAAAAATACGGTTTTTGAAAAAACTACGTATTCATTTGAAAGGCAGAAATACAGGGAAAGATATAGAGAGAAATAGAGAGAAAGAGAGAGAAAGATTCTCCACTGCTGGTTCACTCCCCAAACAGTCACAATGATTAGCTTTGGGCCAGGCTGAAGCAAGGAGCCAGAAGCCTCCTCCAGGTCTCCCTATTACTAACAGCTTACTTTAATGTTTGTCTCAATCCACAAATCACACTCCCCTTTACTAACTCTCTGTGTCTCTCCCATCATTCCTACTCTATACTGATCAACATTCCATGTTCATATTGAGGCTTCTTTTATAGCTTCCACCTTTGAGGAAGAACACTCAGGACATATGTTAAGCAATGACTTTTTTTCTGAGTGAGAAAGGAAGGACTAGGATGTTGGGCTAGGATGGTTGGGAAACGCTGACTCAAGTAGCAATCTAAAATTTTTACTAAAAATGTATTTTCAGTGTCTTTAAATTGCCATAATAGGAGTTTGGGAACAAATGAAACTCTTAGCAAGAATTTAAAGGCAAATATAACCAGTAAACAAGAGTTTTGTATGTTGTCGATAGTCAATGATGATCTAAATAGCATTTTAAACTCAATTTGACTCCTGTCCTAAGAGTCCTGTAGTTTTCTTCAATTGTACTGTGCAAAATGATTAAAAATAATACTTCTCATCCAGGGCATCCACACATTAATATTGTTTGTAGAGTTACAGAAACTTCATTTGTCAAGAATCAGGAAGTTAGAAGAAAGCAAGTTCGTTCCCAACATAAAATAGTGAGTGACAAGAAATTAGGAAGGAGAATTTGAAATCCAGAGTGATCAGAAAATTAAAAATCCTTTTGTACAATAATCCTAAAATCATAAAGATTATAGAATGTTAATGGATACAGGAAGGGTTATAAATTAAAGTGAGAAATAAGAGCTATTTAATACAAAGATTGGTTAAGCCCAGAAGACAGGAAGATTTTGAAACAATGAAATCACTCATCTTTTTGTTGGCTCAAATTCTATTCCCATATGGAACTGAAGGCATTAATATCTCCTATTGTAGACAGGGAGCAATGATAATCTGAAAGGAGCATATGGTGAATAAAACCAGTTGTGATAACTTTTAAAAATTGGATGTTAAGATATTATCCTTGTAAGAAACTAGAGGAATGTGATTATTCAGAAAAATTTTAATGCAATTCATCAAATTAAATATTTTTAAAAATAACCATAAAGTATACATTCTTTTACCATTGTTGTAATCCCCATCCAACCTTTAAGTATTGGGGATTTTAGCATAAGTCGTTCCTTTGCAGTTTTGATTATTTTTAGATATTCAGTGCTGCTGTATCCATGACTTAGGATTTGAAATGACCTCTCAGTCCCTACACAGCAGTTCCAAGATCAAATGCTTGGTATTTCATTCAGCAAGTTTTATTTATGTAAAATAGATTAACTTGGTTGGGGAAAACGTTTAGGTTTTCCTTTAGCTACTGCTTCTTTTGCTACAGGTAATTTTTGTGTCAAATAAAATTCTATTTGGGAAAACAGATATGCGTCATTTGGCATCCTTTAAAGATGTGACATGGCTGCATCATCTCACATATTTCACTATTTGAAGAGATCAAAATTTGATTCAACTAGATAACTAAGCTTTTTTTTGGAAAACCCCAAATACAAAAGAAGGCTGTTCTATATTCAGAAAAGATAAACATTCTCTAAAATTATGTTCCATACTATCAATCTTTTTGGAAAATAAATTTTAAAAGCTCAAAAGCAATTTGTATAAGTTAAGGTGGCACCGTTTGTAAAGAGGCAGTTCCGCAGATAAATAGTGAAGAACTTAATTATATTTGTTTCCAAAGGTAAGTAAGCAAGTTAGGATTTTTATTTTTTAAATACACCAGCTAACGAACACTTACAGGTAATGTAATAATTAAAAGTGGTAATTACTCATCACTAAAAAGAAATATTTCTCCTATGGGCAAGATCTAAGCTACAGAATTATAAATTATTAATTATAAAGGAGAGCTAAAAACAGTACAAGCCATTTATTTCACCTTTGCATCACAGTAACTCTCCCATGGGATACCCTGCAGTTCACCAGCCTCCTTCCCAATGTCATAAAACTACACATGATAACAAGAAAGCAAGTCTGAATATTTTACATGCACCACATACAGTATTTCTTGAGAAATACTTCAGAGAGAGAGAGAGAGAATCTAGTACCTGCTAGTTTATTCCCCAAATGTATGCATTTTCTATGGCTGGGCCTGTCTGAAGTCAAGTACCCTGCAACTTAATCCGGGTCTCCCACAAGGGTGGTAGGAACAAGTACCTGGGTCATCACCTGCTACCTTCCAGGACGTACATTATCAGGAACTAAGAACAAAAAGTGGAGCCAGAACTCAAAACTAGGCACTCCTGTATGGGACAGAGGAAATCCAGGCAGAATCTTAATTACTCTATCAATGCCCACCACTCTTTAGGATCATGACAACATCATTCCACTCATGTGACATGTAGAATTTGTTGTGAGATATCTGATAATAATTTATATTGAAAGCTTTGCATGAGCTATATTTTTATTTCTGCTTCTTCAGAATTATTTTCTCTTGATGTTTCTTTTCTTTTCTTTTCTTTTTGTTTTGTTTTGTTTTGACAGGCAGAGTGGACAGTGAGAGAGAGAGACAGAAAGAAAGGGCTTCCTTTTTCCGTTTGTTCACCCCCCCAATGGCCACTGCGGCCAGCGTTCTGCGGCTAGGGCAGTGCGCTGATCCGAAGCCCGGAGCCAGGTGCTTTTCCTGGTCTCTGTGTGGGTGCAGGGCCCAAGCACTTGGGCCATCCTCCATTGCCTTCCCAGGCCACAGCAGAGAGCTGGACTGGAAGAGAAGCAACTTGGACAGAATCCGGCGCCCTGACAGGGACTAGAACCCCGGAGTGCTGGCGCTGCAGGCAGAAGATTAGCCTATTGAGCCATGGCTCCGGCCTGTCTGGATGTTTAAAAAATTTTATTTAAATTATATAAGTTTTATATATTTCATATACACAGATTTAGGTTACATAGTGATCACTATGTGTCTCAGTCAACTCCTCTTTGAATCAAATTTGATTGGTGACATCTTCTCTTGGACATGGGTGTCGTATTTTTGCATAGATTAAGGGAATTTTCTGTAATTATTTCCTTAAACGTACTTACTTCTCTTCTGTTCTTCTCAAATCCTTATTGTATGAACATTAAGTCTTTTTTGATTGTGTCCCATAATGTCTGTAGGCTTTCTTTCATTTTTTTTCTAATTACTTTTTTGTTTTATTTTTTCTAATTACTTTAAGCTCTCTAATTATTTTTGAGTTTCATCAAGTCTACTATTTCAGCTTTCTAGTGCATTTATCTATTCAGTCATTGTTTCCTTAACCACTGATATTTCTAGTTTCTATACCAAAATGTTTGCTTTGTTCATTAAAGTTCTCATTTTTACATATTCCATTTGCAATTAAAATATCTGTATATTCTTGTAGTCCAATCAACCAGTTTAAGAGAAGTAATCATTCTTCGCATGCTCTTTCATTAGCCTCTACTTCTTTTGGGTCCATTGTTGAGTGTTTCTTGTTTCTTTTAGAAATATCACTACATTCTTAATCTTTCCAAAACTATGTCCTTGTATTAGGGCATGTCTTTTGGAGTAATAGTCACTAATTCCAACCCTTTCAGGGGTTTCTCAGTTGGTAAATGACTTCACTATTAATACAGTCTGAGATTCTTTGTGTACAGGCTGATAACAAACCCACAGAAGCTTGACTTGGGGTTCTCTAGACAGCTAGAATGCGACCTTTGGTGTGAATTTTGGTGGGGAAGCTGTCTGGGTTCTGCTGGCTGGTGTGACCATTGGAAGAATTAATTTTGCAATTTAAAAGAGCACTGAAATAATCTCTACTTGAACTTGGAGAGAGTGTTTTCCAGGAGAGTTGGTGTTATTCTTCATGTCTTTGAGTTGGATGGGGTTGCAATTCAAGTTCCAGACAACAAGCAGAGTCAAGATTCAGGATAAACTGGACCTACTCTTAGCCTCCTTAGAAATATTCCATCGAATTTTCCCTCCCAGTATATGTAGGAACATCAGGTGAGCTTTGAGACTGTGTTGAGAAGTATTTAAATATTTTAGTGAGGCGAAAGTAACTCCCAGTCTTTGTTACAATGTGTGATGCCATGCATCTCTTTCCCTGAGTGCTGAAAGTTGACTGTTTTGGAATTCAAGCCGGGTATATATAGCCACGACTTCAGAAAGTAAGCAGATCAGATGTGTGCACTAGGCACTGTGTGTTCTACATCATGGCTTTATTTCTACCTGATCCATGGTGGTACAACTGTATAATTCACTACTGGGTTCCATATGAGGTAGGACTGGAATGGGCTTTGGAGAAACCTCTTGGAATCCTGTTGAAAATGAATGCTGCATTTGCAGGAACTTTGGTCATGGATAATATTCTTTGTGAAGCATCATGCCAACTTAGCAGAGGAGAAGCATGATGTTGTCAAAGAATATCATTTCCCTGCCCTTTCTAAGACTTTATTCCATTCTGTTGTCCACACAGGTTTCCCAAGCTGGTTTTAAGGTACTCTTGTATGTGGGTAGTTGCTAGCTAACTTTCCTGAAACAGGGTTTTGAAACTTTGCACCTAATATTCTGTCATCATGCTGTTTTCTTTTTTCCTGAAAGTTCTTGAATTTTGGAAGGACAAACCTGTTTGTTCAGAGCCTGTGCAAGCAGTGGTGTGAAGAACTAAATAGTAGTGTGTACATGGGGACATATTAGAACAGTGGGTAGAGTAACACCACAGTTCAGCAGTGTAGTTCACATACAACCTTATCAGTGTCTCTATTTGTGAGGTGGCTGTGGGAAAGCATGGAAGTCATTACATTTATTGTTGTATTGCTCAACCTGTGAGAAATATGGAGACAATTCTGAAAAATTTTAGCAAAAGAAAAACAGGATTTCCATAAATTTAATGAGTGCCTATGCAGTACACTGTATTGTGCTTAAATGACAGAATCAATCCATATTAGAAAATTGTAGGTCATTTAGAGCAAGATATTTATGGTTTAGCAGGGAACACATTAATTACATGAACAACAAACATTGATGATAAGTGTTTTAATGCAGTAAACAGCAAAAACAATAAGAACATCAAAACAGACAATCTCCAACTTATGATGTTGAAGTCATAAGTTTGTGATTTACAAGAGTATGAAACATGTGCATTAAATACAAATCATATTTTTAGCTTTTTTTCTAAGATAGGGATATATAGTATTGTCATCTCTTGGGATATACAGTTAAAGGCTTTTAAAGTGATCTGAACATATTGAAGTTGGGCTAAGCTGTATTTGGTGAGTAGGTGTATTCAATGCATTTTTTCTCATTTTTAAATGTTTTCTGTTGAACTCACATATTGTAGCTGCATATATGCATAGATTCAATGTGACATTTCAACCTATCATTGACATGAATATTGATAAAATTAGGAGATTAGCGTTTCCTTTTCCTTAATATGCCTTTATGCTTGGAGCCTTTACAACTTCCTATTCTGGTGCTTTATGAAATATAATAAGTTTGTTGCAAACTGTCATCACTCATCAGTGCTAGAGAAGAAAAAAAGCTAGTTCTTCCTGTCTAGCTGTATTTTGGCCCCTGTTATAAACCCTCTCAGAGTTATGTTTTCTCCCTACCCCCACCTGTCATATCTTGGAATAATCACTATTTTACTCTATTCTTTAAGGTTGATGTCTTAACTTTTACATATGCTGAAAACTGTAGAATTTTCTTTCTTTGTTGGCTTATTTCACTTAATATCCTGCATAAATTTTAGTGCTTATGACATTTTCAACTTTAAAATGATTTTATGAAAATAAATCTCACCTAGTCCTTAACCATTGATCTTCGCAACTGACAGGGGAACATTTGCCAAATGCCAGCACATTCCAAATATTTTTCTGGAATGTTTTGTTTCAATTATCTCAATAACCCAGTAAAGAAGATGCTATTTATATCATCCCTATTTTGCAAAGATTAACCTCAGATATGAAAATGTTAGCTATCTTATGAGAGGCACAGGGATTCAAGCACAGACTTTTTAACTCCATAGACCACTGATCTCATTACTGAAACATCACATCTAAGGAAACAACAGAATACTCAGATATAAATTTCCACTAAGTTTTTTTTAAGATTTTATTTATTTATTTGAGAGGTAGAGCTACAGAGAGAGAGAGACAGAAAGGTCTTCCATCCACCGGTTCACTCCCCCAAATGGCCACAATGACAGGAGCTGGGCGGATCTGAAGCCAGGAGCCAGGAGCTTCTTCCAGGTCTTCCATGCAGGTACAAGGGTCCAAGCACTTGGGACATCTTCTACTGCTTTCTCAGGCCATAGCAGAGAGCTGGATTGGAAGAGGAGCAGCTGGGACTAGAACCGGCACCCATATGGTATGCCGGCACTGCAGGCAGAGTGTTAACCTACTATCCATGGCGCCAGCCCCTCTACTAAGTTTTAAGGAATAAAAACTTCAATTGGGATGCAATACTTGCAAAGATATTTTGGAAATGTGCCAACAGAGATAACGCCTGAAGTGCGTTATTGAAGTCATTTCATGCTAAGTGAAATAAGTCAAACACCAAAAGACAAATATTGTATGTTTCCCTTGAATTATAACTACTATACAGCATACAAAAAGTGTAATGTATATGAGCAGAATGGACAATTTGAGATTTGATTATTGTTTATTGCTCCTGTCTGTATTCTAGAGGAATAGTGTTTTTCTACTTGACACCTGTTGAATGTTATCTTTAGTGGATGGGTAAGCTTGTGATTATAAAGAAAATTGAAAGTATGTCATTGTAAAAATTTAATGAAAAGAAGGAAGGAGGTTGGGAGTGATGGAAGGAGAGTAAGATGAAAAGTATCATTATACTCTTAATAACTGTATGTATGAAATATGAGAATCTTGTTTCCTGTTAATAATTTTTTTTTAAAATCACACAAAGAATAAAGAAACAGGAAGACAGACTTCAAGAAACATTTTTGTTAAAGATGTAGGAAGAAGTTGGGGAAAAAATCCTTTTCCCTACAGAGTTGAAGATCATGGAGAAAGATTAATTTTGGCCCCTCCATGGGAGAAGTACAATCTTGAGATGAAGTGATGACCTGAGTAATATACTGAATCACTCAGCAGATAAAGACAGGTCACGATCTGATGCACATCTATAGTCTCTTCCTTTATTTATTATTATTATTACTACCTAGAATATGTTCCCTATGAGAGAATGAACAAGTCTTTACCCTGCTTATCACCAAGTACACTGCATCATTAAACTCAAGTTAAATCTCCAAGTGTCTCATCAAGAGGCAAATGTCCTAATGGCACAGGTTGCTTAATTTCCCCTGGTACTTGAGATGGCAAAAATTATAATCATGAACTGTGACCAGCAGCTCTGAAAGCTTATGACAGAATAGAAAAAAATAAGTCTATGCTGTATCCTCTTAGCATAAAAGAAAGCAAAGTCACAGGGTCTGATACAGGTCACTGCAGGACCACAGAGGGAATAGCAATACGGAAGCACTGAGACTTTCTTCCCTGTTGAAGGTGAGTTTAGATTCTGTTCACATTAATGTCTGCCTTTTTTGGCACTTTCATGGAAATATATATGAGGTACACAATTT
Source organism: Sylvilagus floridanus (assembly GCA_949820135.1). NCBI lineage: Eukaryota > Metazoa > Chordata > Mammalia > Lagomorpha > Leporidae > Sylvilagus > Sylvilagus floridanus. Next base: position 15,426,882 of record OX463224.1, on the reverse strand, counting down.
CATGTTTTGAAATATGTACTCATTGAGACATAGTTGCAATGATCAAGTATATTAATATATCTGTCACCCCAAAGGCAGTTTCTCTTTTGTGTTTTATTTTGCCTGTGCCTTATTGAGAATATCAGCTTGCAAACCTATCTTCCTAGAAAATATAAAATATAGTAGTAGAGTGATTTTTAAATTTTATTTAAGGCACACACATTTTCATGTGTTTTATGCATACAGCTTTAGGAATTAGTGATGTTTCCCAGCATACCCTCCCTCCTGCCCACATGCCTAACCTTCCTACTCCTTCCTTTCCTATTCCTTCTCTTAGTTGTTATAATGATTTAATTTCAGTTTGCTTATACTCATAAGATTAACCATACACTATGTAAAGAGTTCGACAAATAGTAAGATAAAAAATAAAACACCTGTGGAACTGCTATACATTTGACCTCAAGAAATCAATCATCTTGCATAATTGATTGGTAAACTTTAACCAACCCTACATTATTTCCCCTTCCACTGACTTCTGGCATCAAGCATAATCCACATATAAGAAAGATTATGCAGAATTTCTGGCTCAGTGCTTACATATTAACATAGCATGAGTACTCATGTCTTAAGCAAAATTCAAGGATCTAAAAAGCTATATTATCTTTTTATTTCCTGAAATCCAAAACATCAGAATTGTTGCCAAGGTTTCTCTTTGAAATGAGTGCAGAGAATATTCCAAGTCATTAGTCGGCACAGGGCTGCAATAACTTCATAAGAAAATTCCCTCCGCGTTTTCAGAATTATCACACTTCCAGATTGATAACTTTTGTTCTGTGACAATAGATAGTAGCCAACCTCTCACAGACCCAGGTTCCTCAGTTTGAGTTAGAAACTGTCTCAGGGGCCCACGCTAGTAAATTCCATTCTGCATTATCGGTAACACCAAATTGTTAATTTCTTTTCTCTGATTTTATTAGTAGGGCAGGATTTAAAGCATATGAGAAAATTTTAGGAGAGGTGAGAGGACAACTTTGTCCATGTCTTCACTTCTTCATTTTTACCATTCTTGACTTTTCCAGCAATTGAGTTTGCATATTAAAGCACTGGCATTCTCTCAGATGGGAGGATAAACTGGTGTTGCATTTTGCTTTGTTTCTCTTTTAAGCCTCCAATAAGGGATGCAATATGACCTTGTAAAGGCAGATGCTATGAGTTCATATGGGAAGAGTCAAACAAATTCATGATAATGGACCTTACACTTATGAGTGAATACTGTTTTGAAAGAATGGGATTCTAATGCAATTCCTTTTCCTTGTGTCTGCAGATTCCCTCAGAGGAGAATGGAACACAAAAATGGCTCTTTTGTAACAGAATTCATCCTGGTAGGGTTAACAGATTAGCCAGTTCTCCAGTTGCCCTTTTTCATCTTGTCTCTAGTCACATACATGATCACTTTTTTTGGAAATTTGGGTTTGATCGCTTTAATTGTGCTGAATTCACACCTACACACTCCCATGTACTTTTTCCTCCTCAATTTGTCTTTCATAGACTTCTGTTATTCCTCTATAATTACACCCAAAATGATGATGAGCTTCGTATTGAAGAAGAATAGTATATCTTACATGGGATGTATGACACAGTTCTACTTCTTTTGCTTTTTTGTCATTTCTGAATGCTATGTGCTGACATCCATGGCCTATGATCGATATGTGGCCATCTGCAAGCCACTTCTATACAGCACAATCATGTCCCCTAAAGTCTGTTTCAACCTTATGCTTGGTTCATACTTGACTGCCCTTTCTCACGCCATGATCCACACTGGATGCATTCTCAGACTGAACTTCTGTGATGCAAACACCATCAACCACTACTTCTGCGATGTTCTCCCTTTGCTTGAGCTCTCCTGCACCAGCACTTATGTCAATGAGGTAGAGATCTTCATTGTAGCAGGCATTGACATCATTGTTCCCAGCCTCATGGTCTTCATCTCTTATGGTTTCATTCTCTCCAGCATCCTGCACATCAGCTCCACTCAGGGCAGGTCTAAAGCCTTCAGCACCTGCAGTTCCCACATAGTTGCCGTTTCTCTGTTCTTTGGATCTTGTGCATTCATGTATCTCAAGCCATCTTCTGCTGGATCAATGGGTGAGGGAAAAGTCTCTTCTGTTTTTTACACCATTGTGGTTCCCATGATGAATCCCTTAATCTAAAGTTTGAGGAACAAAGATGTTAAAGTTGCCTTGAGGAAAAACTCTGAGTAGGATCCAGTTGTAACTGGCAACACTGTACTTCTGTGTATATAGTTAAGCACAGGGAGAGAATGATCCAACATAGGAAGCAGAGTCACAGAAGACTCATAGAATGACAGATGTCCTAAATAACACTCTGGCCTCAGAATCAGCCCTTAAGGCATTCAGATCTGGCTGAAGAGCCCATGAGAGTATTTTAGGCATGGAAAGCCAAGACACTCTGCAAAAGGAAAAAAAGAAGACCTAAAGGGAAGACCTCAGCGAGTGAGATCCCAGTGGAAGGAACGGGGCTACCAAAGAAGAAGGTACCTTTCTCCGAAGGGAGGAAAGGACCTCCACTTTGACTGTGACCCTGTCGGAATAGGATCAAAGTCGGCGAACCCTAAAGGCTTCCATAGCCTCAGCAACTCATGACTAGAGCCTAGGGAGATTCCTGACGCCATAAATAAGAGTGCCAAATTGTTAAATCAACACCAGGAGTCACTGTGTACCTATATCCCATGTGGGATCTGTCCTTAATATGTTATCTAATGTGAAGTAACGCTGTAACTAGTGCTGAAACAGTATTTTTACACTTTGTGTTTCTGTGTAGATGCAAACTGATGAAAATTTTTACTTAATACATACTGAACGGATCTTCTCTATATAAAGATAATCGAAAATGAAAAAAAAGAAAAACTCAGTGTTACGTTGGAAACTGCATCAAAAAAATTAATCAGTTTCAAATATATATATATATATATTTCATGTAGGATCTCTGTCCTTCATGTGCTGTACAATGTGACTCAATGCTAAAACGAGAACTCAAAGAGTATATGTCACTGTGTTACTATATGAGGGCAAATGGACGAAATCTTTACTTAACACATGCTAAATTGATCTCCTGAATACAAAGAGAATTGAAAATGAATCTGGATGTGAACGAAAGGGTGGAGGGAGTGGGCAAGGGGGGAGGGTTGTGGGGGGGGAGGGAAAATATGGGGGGAAAGCCATTGTAATCCATAAGTCGTACCTTGGAAATTTATATCCTAAATAAAAGTTAAAAAAAAAAGAATTTGTGATTTATTTTTTCCTATTTTATTTTTATTGTGTAAGTTCTTCCAGGACAGAAGCCACAGTATTGATTTATTTATTTTTAGATGCTTTTTGTTTTTCCTAGAAATCTTTTATTCAAGGTATACAAAGCTTTTGCTTTTCACAAATACAACTTTAGGAACATAGAGTCTGTGATTTAATTACAAATTGTTATGGGCAATATTTTTCCTTATTCTTTCTCAGGACTCTCAAGGAAGTGATCTCCCTCCTTTTTCCTTGTTGATGTTCTATTTACGAGGCTTTTTTATTCTTTCATCACCAAACACACATTTTCTTCTTTCACCATTTTACTTGACCAAGAATGTAACTAAGGAAGAGCTTTATCCTTAGTCAATATTGTAATTATGAAGTATATTACTCTATAGAAGTGATTGATGTGCCCATCATCAGTATACTGGATAAAGAAATTATGGAACATGTACTCTATAGAATACTATACAGCAGTCAAAAACAATGAAATCCGGTCATTTGCAACAAAATGGAGGAATCTGGAAACCATTATGCTGAGTAAATTAAGCCAGTCCCAAAGAGACAAATATCATTTGTTTTCCCTGATCAGCGACAACTAACTGAGCACCAAAGGGGAAACCTGTTGAAGTGAAATGGACACTATGAGAAACAGTGACTTGATCAGCTCTTGTGCTAACTGTTGTTGTATATTGTAATACTTTATCCATTTTAGTATTTTTTTATTATAGTACTATTGGTTGAACTCCGTAATTAAAACACAATTATTCTTAGGTGTTTAAATTTTAACTGAAAAGTGACCCCTGTTAAATATAAGAGTGGCAAAAAGAGAGAGAGGAGATGTACAATTTGGGACATGATCAATCTGACTTGCCCCAAATGATGGAGTTAGAATCGTGCCAGGGGAGTCCAATACAATCTCATCAAGGTGGCATGTACCAAGGCCATCTCACTAGTCCAAGTGATCAATTTCAGTTCACAATTGATCACACTGATGGATCTAAGAGTCAAAGGGATCACACAAACAAGACTAGTGTCTGCTAATATTAACTGATGGAATCAAAAAGGGAGAGAACGAACCAACATGGGAAGCAGGATACATAGTAAACTCATAGAATGGCAGATGTCCTAAACAACACTCTGGCCTCAAAATCAGCCCTTAAGGCATTCGGATATGGCTGAAGAGCCCATGAGAGTATTTTAGGCATGGAAAGTCAAGATACTCTGGCAAAAAAAAAAAAAAAAAAAGAAAAGAAAAAAAAAGAAGACCTAAATGAAAGATTTCTGCGAGAGTGAGATCCCAGTGGAAAGAACGGGACTATCAAAGAAGGAGGTACCTTTCCCTGAAGGGAGGAGAGAAATTCCACTTTGACTATGACCCTGTCAGAATAATATCGAAGACGGAGAACTCAAAAGGCTTCCATAGCCTTGGCAACTCATGACTAGAGCCTAGGGAGATTACTGACGGAATAAACAAGAGTGTCAAATTTTTAAAGCAACAACAGGAGTCACTGTGTACTTACTCCTCATGTGGGATTTGTCCTTAATGTGTTGTCCAATGTGAAGTAATGCTATAATTAGTACTGAAACAGTATTTTACACTTTGTGCTTCTGTGTGGGTGCAAACTGATGAACTCTTTACTTAATATATACTAAATCGATCTTCTGTATATAAAGATAATTGAAAATGAATCTTGATGTGAATGGAATGGGAGAGGGAGTGGGAGATGGGAGGGGTGCGAGTGGGAGGGAAATTAGGTGTGTGCGGGGGAAAGCCATTGTAATCCATAAACTGTACTTTGGAAATTTATATTTACTAAATTTAAAAAATTTAAAAAATAAAAACTAATACTTTGTCTTCACTCTAAAGTAAAGTAGAATATAAAGTCTCATTTCTTCTATCTTACCGTGTTAGTTCCTATTAAAAAATTTCTCATTGTCATGCATCCCTCCCACCCTCACTAGTCACTACTCTAATGTCTTCTTGGATATTAAGCTTTTTAAATTTTACACAGAATTGAAAATGGCAGTGTTTCTTTCTGTGTTGGGTATTTAACAAAACATCTTTCACCAATTGTACTTTACTTTAGGCTTATGATATTTTCAACGTAAAATGAGCATATGAAAACAATATCCATCCTAAGCCCATAACCATTGATTTCACAACTGACACTTGAATATTTACCAAATGCCAGCAGTATTCCAACCATTTTTTAATGTTTTGTCTTAATGTCTCAATACCTCAATAAAAGAGATGTTATTTTTATTATCTCTGATTTGCAAAGATCCACTGGAAGTACAAAATTGTTAACTAATTTGTAAGAGGCACAGGTATTCCAACACAGACTTTCTAATTCCATAGCCAACATTCTTTTTTTTTTTTTTTTGATGAGAAGAAATTGATGATCCCATTACTGAAATGTCACATCTTAGGAACCAGCATGTTATCCACGTAGGAATTTCCAATAGTATTTAGAAATAAAAACTTTAGTAGGGATGCAACACAAGAAAAGTCATCTTGGAAAGAGCCTAGGAGGGAACAAAACCTGAAGCAAGTTACTGAAATCCTTGAAAAATTTCATATAAAGAAATAAAGAAGCAGGTACACAGAAAATTTCCATTGAAGATATTTGAAAAAGGTGGGGGGGGGGATCCATTTCCCTACAGAGTTGAAGATGGTAGAGAACACTTATATTTGGCTTCTCGATGAGAGAAAGGATATTCTCTGGAGTGAAGTGAAAACTTGAATAATCATTGAATCACTCTTCACATAAAGGCAGATCATGATCTGATGTACATCTACCATCTCCTTATTGCATTATTCTTCCTAGAATGTGTTCCCTGGGAAGGCAATTGGCAAGCCTTAACCCTTCTTATAATCAAGCACATTACATCATTAAATAAGTTAAATCTCCAAGTGTCTCATCAGGCGGCAAATGTCTTAATGACACATGTTGTTTATTTTCCCATGGTACTTGAAATGCCAAAAAATATAATCATGAATTGTAACCAGCAGGTTTGAAAGATTATTATGGAACATGCAAAAAGAATTACATGCAACATCTTATTAGCTTCCAAGGTAGCAAAGTCACGGAGCCTGACACTGGCCTTAGCAGGACCACCGATTTTATAGCAATAGGAAACAATCAGGATTTCTTGCCTGCAGAAGGTGAGTTTGAGATTCCATTTACATTCACTTCTTTTTTATTTGATGTTTTCATGGAAAATCAATGACACAAAATTATATACGTGCATATGTGTGTGTGTGTATGTGAGGTAGGTAATATCATGTTTTGAAATATGTACTCAATGTGCAACAATCACAATGATCAAATTAATTATGATATCCATTCCTTTATAGGCACATCCTTTGTGTATTTTTGTTTATGTGTTGAGAAAATTATTTTTTACGTGAACCTTCTGAGAAAATATCAAGTATACTAAATCAGTATTATTAATTGTTGTTACATTGCTATATATCAGGTCTCCAGAAATCAATTATCTTGCATAGCTGAAGCTTGGTGATCTTTAACAAACCCTATGTGTTTTCCCTCCTAATGAGTTCGTTCGTTCTTTCTTTCTTTCTTTCTTTCTTTCTTTCTTTCTTTCTTTTTTTTTGGACAGGCAGAGTTAGACAATGAGTGAGAGAGAGACAGACAGAAAGGTCTACCTTTTCCGTTGGTTCACCTCCCAAGTGGCCTCTATGGCCAGCACGCTGCACCAATCCGAAGCCAGGAGCCAGGAACTTCCTCTTGGTCTCCATGCACGTGCAGGGCCTAAGGACCTGGGCCATCCTCTGCTGCCCTCCTGGGCCACAGCAGAGAGCTGGACTGGAAGAGGGGCAACAGGACAGAGTCCGGCACACCGACCGGGACTAGAACCCAGGGTTCCGGCGCTGCATGCAGAGGATTAGCCTAGTGAGCCATGGCTCTGGCCCCTCCTAATGACTTCTAGAATAAACATCCTCTTCCTTCCTTACATGAGTTTATTTATGGTAAATTTCACATATAGTGAAGATTATGCAAGATTTCTCTATCAGTGCCTCGATATTAACAAAGCATGATCTCCTCATGCTTTAAGTGAAATCCAAGGATCTCTGTTTTCTCTTCATTTCATGAACTTCTTAGCCTCATGAATGTTGCAAAGATTCTTTTGAAAGGAGCTCAGAGAATATTCAACACATTGGTGTTCACAAGGGTTACACATTCTTAATAAGATGATTCCCACTGCATAGTCAGAATTATCACTGGTCTATATTCACAACTCTCATTCTTCGATAATAGGCAGTAACCAACCTCTTAGACTCAATTTACTTCATTTTAATTAGAAACTGTTTATGTTACCCAACCCAGCAAATTCTAATCTGAATTCATAATAGCACCAAATTTGTCTCTGATTTTGCTGGTAAAGAAGGATCTCCAAGCAAATGACAAAATGATGACAAGAGAGAAGGATCACTATGTTCAGGTCTGCTCTTGATATTTTCCATGCACCTTCCTGGCAATCATATTTGGGAATGAAAGCACTGACTTTCTCTCCTACAGGAGGGCACTTTGCCCTGTTTAGCATTTAAGGCTTGCATAATAGGGAGACGGTATCACCCAGTAAAGGCAGATGCTGTGAACTCACCTTAGGATAGTCTCCAACACTCACAATAAATGACTTTACACTTACATGTGGAAATATTACTGAATGAGGGGGAATATAATGTAATTTTTCCCTTGTGTTCACAGATCTCTTCAAGAAGAATGGCACACACAAATGGCTCTTTAGTGACTGAATTTATCCTAATGGGGTTAACCGACAAACCAGACCTCCAGCTGCCCCTTTTCTTCTTGTTTCTAGTCACATATATGATCACATCTTTTGGAAATCTGGGCATGATCATTTTAATTGTGCTGAATTCGCACCTACACACTCCCATGTACTTTTTCCTCTTCAATTTGTCTTTCATAGACTTCTGTTATTCCTCTGTAATTACACCCAAAATGATGATGAGCTTCGTATTGAAGAAGAATAGTATATCTTACATGGGATGTATGACACAGTTCTACTTCTTTTGCTTTTTTGTCATTTCTGAATGCTATGTGCTGACATCCATGGCCTATGATCGATACGTGGCCATCTGCAAGCCACTTCTATACAACACAATCATGTCCCCTAAAGTCTGTTTCAACCTTATGCTTGGTTCATACTTGACTGCCCTTTCTCACGCCATGATCCACACTGGGTGCATTCTCAGACTGAACTTCTGTGATGCAAACACCATCAACCACTACTTCTGCGATGTTCTCCCTTTGCTTGAGCTCTCCTGCACCAGCACTTATGTCAATGAGGTAGAGATCTTCATTGTAGCAGGCATTGACATCATTGTTCCCAGCCTCATGGTCTTCATCTCTTATGGTTTCATTCTCTCCAGCATCCTGCACATCAGCTCCACTCAGGGCAGGTCTAAAGCCTTCAGCACCTGCAGTTCCCACATAGTTGCCGATTCTCTGTTCTTTGGATCTTGTGCATTCATGTATCTCAAGCCATCTTCTGCTGGATCAATGGGTGAGGGAAAAGTCTCTTCTGTTTTTTACACCATTGTGGTTCCTATGATGAATCCCTTAATCTACAGTTTGAGGAACAAAGATGTTAAAGTTGCCTTGAGAAAAACCCTACATAAGTTCCAGTTGTAATTAAAAACACTATACTTCTGTGTATAATAAGGATGTTAAGGAACAGGAGATTAATATTATTCCATTGCACAGGACAGTTCTTATTACTGCTTGCAAAATTCTGTTAAGTTCAATTTCATATGTCTATTCTTTTCTTTCCACTATCTCTGGGCAGTAACATGATTCTACAAACTTCAGAAATTCACATATATAAATGTTTCTGTATAGACTATCAGTTACAACCAACTTTGCAGTTGTAACCCATATGCATTGAACTACTCCAGGCAGAATTGTTAAATCTGAAATTGAATAGCTGAACTGCACCCACTAGATTCCCACTTTGTGTTTATTTTGTGTACCAGATTCTGAAGCCCAGATTCTTTAACATTTACACAGCCTCTTAAAGCAAAGGTTTTAACTTACAGTATCTTTTTTTATTTATTTGAAAGTCAGAGCTATACAGAGAGAGAAGGAGAGGAGAGAGAGAGAGAGAGAGACGGAGAGAGAGAGAGAGAGAGAGACAGAGAGAGAGAGCTTCCATCCTTTGGTTCACTCCCCAATTTGCTATAATTGTCCAAGCTGCGTTGATCTCAAGCCAGGACCCAGGAGCTTCATCCAGGTCTCCCGTGCGAGTGCAGGGGCCCAAGGGCTTCAGCCATCTTCTACTGCTTTCCCAAGCCATAGCAAAGAGCTGGATTGGAAGTGGAGCAGCCAGGACTCGAACCTTCATCCATTGGGATGCCAGTACTGCTGGCAGTTGCTTTACTTGCTACCCTACAGGGCTGGCCCCTTATAGTATGTTTTGTTTAGCTTCATTTTATGTTGTATTTCACTAAATATGAAGTTTGAGAAGAACAGTTTACAATGGAAAATGATTGTATTTTTTCTCATTGAAGATATTTTAATTTATCTAAAGGTCTTTTTTTCATTTTCTTTTTTGTTCTTGCTAAGAAAATTGATTGTTTTTTCATAATTATTTGAGCAACATTTATTTTACTTTATTTAAAATATCATGAAGTATGAAGAGCTGCCATCAATGAGCATCATATCTAATTTAAATGATTTATGTGCTTTGCATTCTTGAGAGTCATTGAAATAAAGGATTGCCCCATGGTAAATATACTTCATTTGTATTTGTTGAATCAGTTTTTATTCCAGTATAGTTATAAAGTTACAGAATTAAAAATTGCAAAGATGTACATGTTCCCATATATCCCACATACAGCTTTCCTTATTATTAACATCTTAAATTTATATGTTTGTCTCAATCCACAAACCGCAATCAACTTCCTCTATTTTTTATCCAAATTTTCTGCATTTCTCCCATCCATCCCAGTCTGTAGCTGAAAAAAAGAATTTTATATATATATATATATATATATATGTTTACATGCATATACATCTCTATATCTTTCTATCTATATCTATCTATCTATCTCAGAATCTTCAAATGATGTACTAGGATTTTGGGAAAAAAATGAAACACTTAGCCAGAAGTCAAATGGATAAATATCCAGTAAATAAGAGATTCATCCAATGGTGACCTAAATGCATTTCATTTTCAATTTTCATTTTGTCCTGGGAGTCTTTTAATCACATTCCACTGCACTATACAAAGACTACCGAACAGTGACTACCAGATAACACTTGTAATCTACAGCATCCACACACTGATATTGTGCATTGATTTCCAGTGACACTTTTGTGAAAACACAGGAAATGAGATGAAAACAAGTTCTGTAGACAAAATAGTGCATATGAAAAAGTTAGAAAGAGGAAATTTGAAAACTAGAAGGATGAGAAAGTAAAAGCTCCTACTTAAGATAATCTTTTTTTAATAACGCTTTTATTTAAAGAATATAAATTTCCAAAATACAGCTTATAGATTACAATGGCTTCCCCCCCATAACTTCCCTCCCACCCGCAACCCTCCCCTTTCCCACTCCCTCTCCCCTTCCGTTCACATCAAGATTCATTTCCAATTCTCTTTATATACAGAAGGTCAGTTTAGTTTATATTAAGTAAAGATTTCAACAGTTTGCCCTCACATAGCAACACAAAGTGAAAAATACTGTTGGAGTACCAGTTATAGTATTAATTCACAATGTATAGCACGTTAAGGACAGAGATCCTACATGATATATATATTTTTAAATTGATTAATTTTCTATGCAATTTCCAACTTAACACCAAGATTTTTTAATCATTTGCAATTATCTTTATATACAGAAGATCAATTCAGTATATACTATGTAAAGATTTCATCAGTTTGCACCCACACAGAAACACAAAGTGTAAAAATACTGTTTCAGTACTAGTAATAGCATTATTTCACATTAGATAACACATAAAAATATGCAGATCATAAAATGTCAGTGGCTATGATGAAGAACTATAAACTAAACTGAGAAATAAGGGATATTTAATAGTAAGGAAAGGTTAAACCCAGAGAGCAGGTAGATCTTTAAACAATGAAATGACTCACATATTGGTTGATCTTCTAATTATAAGTAATGTTTCAAAGGCAATTTAAATATTTTTAAAAATAACCATCACAATATATATTTTATCATTTTTTAAATCTACCTCCAATGTTTAGGTATGGGGTAATTTAGCATAAGTCATTTCTTGGCTCCTTTGATTGTTTTTAGATACGCAGCTGAAACCAAAAGTGGAACCAAAAGTCAAAACTAGTCACATTGTTTTGGACATGGCAGTCCAAGCAGCTTCTTAACCACTGTGATATTGCCGCCACTCTTTTGTATTTTGAACACATCCTTCCACCCAAATGATCTCAGAATTTTGGCTGATTTACCTGATAATAATTGTATTTATGCTCTTTGTGTAGGCTGTGTTTCTTTTTATTGCTGCTTCAGATTATTCTTATTTGATTTCTGGTATTTTGGACACTGTGTGCCTTAGTGAACTCCTCTTTGGATTGAATTTGTTTGGTGACATCTTCTCTTCCTCTACCTGAATGTTGTTATCTTTGCCTAAGTAAGCGAAGTTCTCTGTGCTTATTTCCCAACATGTACTTTCTTACTTCCTTTTGCCTTCTTTCCTAGAATGCCTATTGTAAGAACATTGGGTCTTTTGATTGTGTCCTGTAATTACTGTAGGTTTTCTTTTACTTGTTCTTTCATTACTTTAGAAAAATTTTAAATGTTCTTTGTTCAAGCTCTAATTCTTTTTTGAGTTTGAACAAGGCTACTATTACAGTTTATTATTGCATTTACCCATTCAATCATTGTTTCCTTAAACACTGATATTTCTGTTTACCAAAAATATTAGTATTTATCAAAGTTGTCCTTTTATATATTCCATTTGCAATTAAAATTATCTGTATATTTTTGTAGTCCAATCAACATATTTAAGAGAAATAATCTTAAATATTTTCATTGACCTACATTTCTTTTGAGTCTGATGTTGAGCTTTGCCAGTTCCTTTTAGAAATGTCAGGATATTCTGAGTCTTTCAAAAGCTATCTGAATGCATCAGTGCATGACATTTGGAGTAAGAGTCACCAATTCCAGCCTTTACAGTCATTCTTGTGAGGCAAATAACATTACTACTAGTATAACCTGAGATTCTGTGTTTATAGGCAAATAGCAATCCCAGAAATGCTTGATTTGAGTTCTCTAGATAGCTAGGGTGCAGCTTTGATGAATTTTAGTGAGGAAGCTGTCTGGGTTCTGTTTTCTGGTGAGAACATTGGCAGAATTCATTCAACCACTTGGTACATCTAAAAATGGCACTGAAATAACTGCTTTACTGGACAGGCTGTGTCATTCTTAGAGTCTTTGAGTGGACAGCATTGTAGTACAAGTTCCAAGAGTCAGGCAGGATCATTACCCATTATGGACAGAACCAACTTTTAAGCTGACTAAAAATGTTCAATTGAAATTTGCCTCTTACTGTTGTATGTGACCTTCAGGTGGACTTTGAGGCTATGCTGATATATTTAAAGATTTTGGTGACAAAAAATTAGCTCCTAGTCTTTTTGATTGGGTGGTGCCATGCATCTCCCTCCCTGGCTGCTGAAAATTGATAGCCTCAGAATTCAAGCCAGGTGAATCTAGCCACCACTTCTGGAATGAGCCACTCAGCTCCTCAGGTGGGCTACCCAGTTAGGTGATACCTGTGATCAGGCACCCCTCCTGAAAGACACACAGACCTGTTACCAAGATCTGTGCACTGGACACTGTGGGCTTCACATCCTTGCTTTGTTTCTATCTGTTTGCTGGTGCCCCAGCTGTGTAATTACCTACTGGGCTCCACGTGAGGCTGGACTGGAGTGGAGTTTAGGGAAACTTCTTGGAATCCTGGTGAAAAATGAATGCCGCATTGCAGGAACTTTGGCTATGGAGAATCTTCTCTGTGAGACATTATGCTAGCTTAGCAGAGGGGAAGCCTTGACATCATCAAGGAACATCATTTTCCTACCCTTTCTAAGACCACTCCATTCTGTTGTCCACAGAGGTTTCACAGGCCCGTTTTCAAGGTTAGATTTTAGGTACTCTTGTATGTGTGTAGTTAGCAGCTAAACTTCTTGAGATGGGGTTTTGAAAATTTGGACCTCATGTTCTGTCATCATGCTGGTATCTCTTTTCCTGAATGTTCTTGACCTTTGGAGGGACAAAGCTGGTTTTTTCACAGCCTGTGCTAGCTGCAGTGTGATGGACTAAACAGCAGTGTGTTTGGGGGAAAATGTTAGAACAGCTGTTAGGACACACTGCAATTCAGCAGTATGGTACTCTTACAACTTTACTAATTCTGTATTTGTGTGATGGTGTTGAGAAAGGTATGGAAGTCATTGTTTTTGTAAGCCATATATTCAGTATGTGATAAATATGGAGATGATTCTGAAAAATTTTAGCTAAAGAACAGCACAATTTCCAGAAATGTTTGAGAGTGTCTACACTATAGTCTGTATTGTATTTAGTAACAAAGTGGTAAAAATGACAGAATCAACATATGTTATAAACTTGTAAGTCATTTACAACAAGCTGTATATGATTTAGGGAGAAATACATTAATTAAAAGAAAGCCAGATGTTGATGAGGATTTTTATGAAGGATACAGCAGAAACAATCAGATATTCAAAACAGAAATCCCTAGCTTTAGAATTTCAAGTCATCACTTTATGACTTAAATCATATGAAAACAGTAAGATTGAAAATAAGTCATTCTTTGAATTTTCATTTTGGGGGATTGGGTTATATTAGATGGTACTCCTTGGGATGAAAACTTATAGACTAACGTAAATGTTCTGAGATTGTTTAAGGTAGGCTAAGCTATGATGCTTGTAGATTATGCTTATTCAGTGCATTTTTTTATATTTTAAAATCTCCCTGTTAAATGCACATAGAGTAACTATCTATTCCTGGGTTCAATGTAACAATCCAGAATATCATTGCCATGTATAAGGGTAAAATGAGTATAATTTTTATTTTCATTTTCTTAATATTTCTCAGTGTTTGGAAACTTCAAATCTCCTATTCTAGTGGATTTTAAATTAGTAGTTTGTTATCACCCTACAGTGCTGTAGAATATAGTCTTATTCCTTCTATCTGGCTGTACTTCAGTTCCTGTTAAAAAAAAAATCCCTCCGTGTCACCCATTCCTCCTATCCTTAATATTCTGGAATAATCTCTTTTTTAATATCTTCTTAGAGATTAACCTTTTTACTTTTACATAGAATTGAAAACCACAGTGTTTGTCTTTCTGTGTTGGTTTATCTAACAAAATATCTTCCATCAATTGTACTTTACTTTAGGCTTATGATATTTTCAATGTAAAATGACTTTATGAAAGCAATATCCATCCTAAGTCTATAACCATCGATCTTCACAACTGACAGTTGAATATTTACCAAATGCCAGCAGTATTCCAACCGTTTTTATTTCATGTTTTGTCTTTTTTTTTTTACAAGCAGAGTTAGACAGTGAGAGAGAGAGACAGAGAGAAAAGTCTTTCTTCCATTGGTTCACACCCCAAATGGCCCCTACAGCCAGCGCGCTGCGCCCATCCAAAGCCAGGAGCCAGGTGCTTCCTCCTGGTCTCCCATGCGGGTGCAGGGCCCAAGCACTTGGGTCATCCTCCACTGCCTTCCCGGGCCACAGCAGAGAGCCGGACTGGAAGAGGAGGAACCAGGACAGAATCCGGGGTGCCAGCACCGCAGGCAGAGGATTAGCCAAGTAAGCTGAGGTGCTGGCCTAATGTTTTGTCTTAACATCACAACACCCCATTAAAAGAGATACTATGAAATCCTTGAACATTTTCATATAAAGAAATAAAGAAGCAGATAGACAGAACCCAAGGGAAATTTCCATTAAATATATTTGAAAAGGGGTGGGAGGCAATCCATTTCCCTACAGAGTTGTAGATGATGGAGAACACTTATTTCTGGCTTGCCCATGGGAGAAAAATATCCTTTGGAGTGAAGTGAAAATTTGAGTAATATATTGAATCACTCTTTAAATAAAGGCAGATCTTGATATGATGTGCATCTACCATCCCATTATTGCTTTTCTGTACCTAGAATGTGTTCCCTGGGAAGAGGATGAGCAACCTTTACCCCTCTTATAATCAAGTGCATATCATTAAACATGTTAAATCTCCTAGTGCTTCATCAGGTGGCAAATGTCCTTATGACACATGTTGTTTAGTTTCCCTTGGTACTTAACATGCCAAAAATTATAATTATGAATTGTGGCCAGCAGTTCTGACAAGTTATTAAGGACTATGAAAAATAATTTTATATTACACTTAGCTTCCAATGTAGCAAAGTCACAGAGCTTTACACTGGCCTCAGCAGGACCACCAATTTAATAGCAGTAAAGAAACACTGAGGATTTCTTGCCTGTTGAAGGTGAGTTTGAGATTCTGTTCACATTTATTTCTTCCTTTTTATTTGATGCTTTTATGGAAATATCAGTGAAACAAAATTTTATATATATGTATATGTGACGTAGACAATATCATGTTTTGAAATACGTACTCAGTGTATAACAATAATAATGATCAAATTAAGTATGATATCCATCCCTTCTTAGGCACACCCTTTGTGTTTTTTGTGCATGTATTTAGAAGATTAATTTTCAAATGAATTGTCTTAGAAAATATCATGTATAATTATTCATATTATTAACTATTATTATTTATATTATATCATATATATTATGTATTATATAATATATTATATGTTATTATTATTATTAACTATTGTTAAATTGCTATCCATTATGTCTCCAGAAATCATTCATCTTTCATAACTACAACTTGGTGATCTTTAATCAGCCCTATGTGTTTTTCCATCCTAGTGACCTCTGGATCAAACATCGTCTTCCTTCCTTACATGAGTTTGGTTGTGATGAATCTCAAATATAGGGAGGTTATCCAAGATTTCTCTATCAGTGCCTTGATATTAACATAGAATTTTTATAAGTAAAATCCAAGGATCTCTGTTTTCTTTTTATTTCATGAAATACTTAGTCTTGTGATCGTTGCAGAAGATTCTATTTGAAAGGAGATCAGAGAATATTCAACACATGTTGGCCACAAGGGTTGCACCTTCTTAATAAGATGACTCCCTCTGCATGGTCAGAATTATCATTCTTCTATTTGAATAACTCTGATTTTCTGACAATAGGCAGCAACCAATCACTTATAGACTAAAATTTCCTTTGTTTCATTAGAAATTGTTTAGGGTGCTCACTCCAGAATATTCAAATATGCATTAGTGGTTGCACCAATTGTTTTTCTATTTATTTGGAAGGAAGGAACTCCAAGCATATGACAAAATAATGAGAGGAGAGGGACCATTGTGTCCAGATCTGCCCCCTATCCTTTCCATGCACCTTCTCAGCAATCATATTTGCATATGAAATCATTGACTTTCTCATAGGAGGGCTTTTTGCTTTGTTTAGCTTGTAGGGCTTGAATAACAGGACAACAATATTGCCTACTAAGGGCAGTGCTATGACTTATTGTTGGAGTAGTCGTAGACTTACAACTTTGAACTCTCACTGAATATATGAAAAATTTGTTGAAAGAGGGGTGTTCTAAGGTAATTCTTATTTCCTGTGTCCACAAATTCACTTAGAGAGTAATGGCACGCACAAATGGCTCTTTTGTGGCAGAATTCGTTCTGATGGGATTAACAGACCAACCAGACCTCCAGATGCCCCTTTTCTTCTTGTTTCTAGTCACATATATGATCACATCTTTTGGAAATCTGGGCTTGATCATTTTAATTGTGCTAAATTCACACCTACACACTCCCATGTACTTTTTCCTCTTCAATTTGTCTTTCATAGACTTCTGTTATTCCTCTGTAATTACACCCAAAATGATGATGAGCTTCATATTGAAGAAGAATAGTATATCTTACATGGGATGTATGACACAGTTCTACTTCTTTTGCTTTTTTGTCATTTCTGAATGCTATGTGCTGACATCCATGGCCTATGATCGATACGTGGCCATCTGCAAGCCACTTCTATACAACACAATCATGTCCCCTAAAGTCTGTTTCAACCTTATGCTTGGTTCATACTTGACTGCCCTTTCTCACGCCATGATCCACACTGGATGCATTCTCAGACTGAACTTCTGTGATGCAAACACCATCAACCACTACTTCTGCGATGTTCTCCCTTTGCTTGAGCTCTCCTGCACCAGCACTTACATCAATGAGGTAGAGATCTTCATTGTAGCAGGCATTGACATCATTGTTCCCAGCCTCATGGTCTTCATCTCTTATGGTTTCATTCTCTCCAGCATCCTGCTCATCAGCTCCATTCAGGGCAGGTCTAAAGCCTTCAGCACCTGCAGTTCCCATGCAGTTGCTGTTTCTCTGTTCTTTGGATCTTGTGCATTCGTGTGTCTCAAGCCATCTTCTGCTGGATCAATGGGTGAGGGAAAAGTCTCTTCTGTTTTTTACACCATTATGGTTCCCATGATGAATCCCTTAATCTACAGTTTAAGGAACAAAGATGTTAAAATTGTCTTGAGAAAATCCCTGAGCAGTATCAAGTTTTAATTAGAAACACTATATTTTTTAGTACATAGTTACAGGAAAGAGACTCTATGGATTTCATCACCAAATTTTAGGGAAACTTTTGTTTTCCTATTGCTTTCCCAACATTCTGAAGGAAATTCTCTTTTCTTGATTTTTCCATGTTTTATCTTCTAGAGGTTATTTTTCCCCTTCCTTTTCCTTCTCACCATACATACAATTTCTCCTTTCACCCTGTAACTGCCATAGATCATCATTAAGTAAGAGTTTTAACTCTTGATTTTCATTGTCATTATTCAGTTTATTTTTAAATTTAATTTCATTGTCATTAAGTTTAATTTTTTTAGAAGTGATGAGTGGTTTGTTGTTGTTGCTGCTCTGTTTGTTCTACATAAGACCACTGGTTTAACTCTGTAATCAATGCACAAACATTCTTAGGCATTTAAAATTAACAGAAAAGTGATCTACGTTAAACATAGGAGTGAGAATAAGAAAGGGAGGAAATATATAGGTTGGCATATGCTCACTAGGATTTACCTCCAATGGTGGAACTAGAAATGTGCCAGGGGATTTCAACTCAATCTTACCAAGGAGGCAGGTGCCAATGCCAGCGCACTTGGTAAAGTGATAAGTATAAATACACAACTGATCAAAAAGATAGGGTATGTGTCGAAGAGATTCCACAAATAAGACAAGTGTAAGCAAATCATGAAGGATAGAATTAAAAGGTAGAGAATGGTCCTGTGGAGGAAGCAGGACACACAGCAGACTCATAGAATGGCAAACGCCCAAAACAGCACTCCTGCCTCAGAATCAACCCTTGGGACACACAGATCTGGCTAAAAGGTCCATGAGAGTCTCACAGGCATGGAAAGCCATGACATGGTGGCAAAAAAACTATCTAAATGAAAGATCCTGGTGAACAAGACCCCAGCAGAAGGAACAGGCTATCAAGGAGAGAGGCGCCTTTCTCTGAAGGGAGGAAGGAACCTCCACTGTGATACGGCCTTGACTAAACAAGTTCAGAGTTGGTGAACTCAAGGGCTTCCATAGCCTAGACAGTTCATAGCAAGAGTCTCGGTTGATTGCTGATGCCATAAATAAGAGTGCCAATTGTTAAGTCAACAATGGGAGTCACTGGGTACATGCTCCCCACATAGGATCTCTGTCCTTAATGTGTTTTACTATGAAACTTAAAAACAACACTACTACTCAAACAATACCCTATACCTTGTGTGGTTGTGTGAGTGCAGCCTGTTGAAATCCTTGCTTAGTATATACTAAGTTGATCTTCAGTATATGAAGGAAATTGAAAATGAAACTCAATGAAGGGCGGGATGGGAGAGGGGAGGGCCACGGGAGGGAGGGAGGCTGGGGCGGGGGGAGCCACAACAATACAAAAGTTGCACTTTGTAAATTCACATTTATTAAATAAAAAAAGAAAAAAGAAAAAAAAAAGAAGTGATTAGTCGCTGGTGCTGTGCAGTATGTTAATCTATCCCGTATGGGCGCTGGTTCTAGTCCCTGCTGCTCCTCTTCTGATCCATCTCTCTGCTGTGGCTTGGGAAAGCACTTAGAAGATGGCCCAAGTGTTTGGGTCCCCACACCCTCATGGGAGACCTGGAAGAAGCTCCTGGCTCCTAGCTTCGAATTTGCACAGCTCTGGCTGTTGTGGCCAGTTGGGGAGTGAACCAGCTTATAGAAAACCTCTCTCTATCTCTCCCTCTCACTGTTTGTAAGTCTACCTCTTAAATAAATAAATAATATCTTTAAAAAAAAAAGATGTGACAAGAGATAATGTACAGGATCAAAAGGTTGAAATTATTCCACTGGGCGGACAGTTTTTATTAGCACTTGTAATGATGTGTAAGTTCAACAACATGGTTCCATGTGAAGGAATAAGTTTCTAACTGTTGAAATCTTTACTTAATATATGCTAAATTGATCTTCTGTATATAAAGATAATTGAAAATTAATCTTGATGTGAATGGAAAGGGAGAGGGAGTAGGAGAAGGGAGTGTTGTGATTGGGAGGGAAGTTATGGGGGGGGAACTATTGTAATCCATAAGCTGTTCATTAAATAAAATTTAAAAAAGGAATGTTTCTATATATATTTATATTATACATTATATTATACATTATACTCAATTATACATTGAGTCAGTAATTCACAGATACAGGTATTTTCTACTGCACTTTGCAGTTGTAAACAGGATTCATTAAACTAATTCTATTGTTTAGTTGAAGTGCACATACTAGATCTTCAATATGTATTTATTTTATGGACAAGATTCTGGAGCTCAGAGTCTTTAACAACTTACATAGCTTTTTAAAAGACAACAGCAAGAAAAAAAATCAGTATCAAAATTTCAAATGTTCTATACTTATAATATATTTCCTGTACACCTCATTTTATGAGCTTTGTTTCTCTAAATATGAAATTTTAGAAAACAATGCTATTTTGGAAGATGACTCTGCTTTGTTCCCAGATATTGGGTGAATTTACTTAATGGACTTTATTTCATTTTATTCATTTCTTATCATGAAAACAATCTGATGTTTAATAATTGTAGAAGAAATGATTTTCCTTTATTAATAATAATCTTATATAACAAAATCCACAAACCAAGAGCATGATATCTAATTTAAAAGATTTATATTGTTTGCCTATTTTAATAATTTCGATTATCTTTTGTATGATGTAAACCAGGAAAACTACAAGAAAATTTGATTTGCTCCTAAAATTCATAGGTATTTTGCTACTGTTTAATTCACATATTTCAGAGAACTCATTTCTTTGAATAATTTCAAGAAAGCATTCTGTAATGTTAAAAATAATTTCAGACTTACCAAAAATTTGAATATGCTTTAGAACTATTCATAATTGTTTTTAGTTTTGAAGAAACCAAGAATTTAATTTAATAAGTTAAGTAAAATAACACTGGATATTAAAATATATTTCTTGAATCCTTAAAATAAACTATAGTCACATTTTAAATATAATTAATCTGTATTTTTTAACTTTTTAATTTTAGAGTAGTTTAAAACTACATACCAAAAATTTTAGAATTATGCAAAGTATCTATATACCTGTGCTCTGCTTTTTCTACTCTTAACGTACTTTTTTAATATATTTGTCACAATCTCTAAATCACACTCGACTTCCCATAGTTTGTAACACAAGCCCTCTTTGCCTTCCTCACACCTCCAGTTCTCTAGTAACCAACATTCTGTGTTCATATTGTGGATTTTTTTCGCATTTTTTTCTGCTACCTATTAAGTAGAACATGTGGGGCATCATATTAAGTAATAATTTTTTGTGTGTATGTAAGTAGAGGCCTGTTGACCTAGGATAGTTAGGAAATTTTTTGTTTGAATTACAGAAGTAAAAGTTTTCAAAAAATAAAAAGAAATGAAATTGAAATATATCAGAATTTTTTACTTGATGTAACAGGGTTTTGGGAGAAAATGAGACT
This sequence comes from Sylvilagus floridanus, assembly GCA_949820135.1. Classification (NCBI taxonomy): domain Eukaryota; kingdom Metazoa; phylum Chordata; class Mammalia; order Lagomorpha; family Leporidae; genus Sylvilagus; species Sylvilagus floridanus. The sequence continues at coordinate 15,405,437 of OX463224.1, read as the reverse complement.
ATGAGCCAGAAGACAAATGGATAAATAGCCAGTAAACAAGAGGTTCATGCATGGTAAATAGTCTAAATACATCCGATTGAAATTTGTATCCTGTTCTGGATTATGACCTTCCACTACATTTGTTCAAAGGCTATTGAAAAGTCATCACAACAGTGTCATGGCTTTCTTTTTGTAGGAAAAACTGTGAGGAGTGTTGTGGTAAGATAGTTGGCACATGATTGGCTTTTGGGTTGGTTAGGGAATTGACTTTTTTGCAGAAAGTAAAAAACAAAAACAAGAAGATTTTAAATGTTTTCAGAGTTTTATAACTGATGGGATAGATCCTTTTGCCATGACCTAAAGATTAAGTAGCTAATAAATAAGAGATCCACGTGTGTCAAATGGTCAGTGATGATCCAAACAATATTTAAATCTCAAATTGTTTCCTGTTCTGGAGAATGTTATACTTATGCTCCCCTGTTCTAAAAGTGTTTGAACATGATATCCATAGATTAATAATTAGTGTACAGTGGCCTTGTTAGGTAAGGAAGCCAGATATGAATGTGACAAAGATATGTGTGTGACAAAGGCCTAAGCAGACATCTATGTCCTGCAAATGCATCTCAAAGTCATCCTGATAACCTTTCAGGAGCAGCCCAGTATTTGTATCCTGCCCTGACCCTTCTACCAGATAACCTGCCAGGTGGGGGTCCCCGCCCCTTCTGCCTGATAATGTTCCAGGTGCAGTCCAGTATCTGCATTTCAGTATCCTGCTCAGATTCTGATCCTCCAGGGGATCCTGCTCATCCTTCCTCTAACCCAGAGCGGCACCAGCCAGGCTTCCTCCAGTCTAATAACTTCAGGGGGAAAACTCAGAAAGGAATTTCTAATATTTACATCCAAAAAGTCTTTTGTTCCAGGAGAAGATGTGGGAAGTCAAAGACCCATCTCCTAAAAAACCCCTAGCCTAAATGTGAACCAGGCACTCTCTCTCAGGTTCTGTCTGGAGAGGTGCCCATCCGTCCCTGCTCTAATAAACCTTGTTATTTGCTTTCCACTTACTCTCTGTCTCATGCCTGAATTCTTTCTTGTACGAAGACAAGGGCCCTGTCATTCTTGGGTAACAGCCTCATTTGTGAAGAATCAGAAGTAAGAAAACAGTAACTTTTAAAGATAATGTTTAATGGAAATTTAATCCCAAGCTCCAAAGAAGCAGTTTGAAAACCAGAAGAATAAAGTAGAAGACCCTAAACATATGAGGATCATAGGGTTTTAATGGATATGATAGAGGCTTATCATTTAAGGTAAGAAAGAAGGTTTATTTGACATTGAAGAATGATTAAACCCAGAAGGCAGCATGATTTTGAAACAATTAAATCACTCTGATTTTGTTGACTCTCCTCATGTAATTTAAGGCATTAACACGTACTATTGTAGCTAGGGAGCAATGATAATTTGAAAGGAACATTTGTTGAATAAAACCAATTGTGATATTTTTAGGAGTAGGATGTTAGGATATTATCCATTTAAGAAAACAGAGAAATATGACTACTCTGAAAATTTTAAAATGTGACTTAAAGAGGGAGAATTTAAACATTTTCTTTTCTTCTTTTTGTAGAGATTTATTTATTTACTTGAAAGTCAGAGTCAGAGTTACACAGAGAGAGAAGGAGAGGCGAGAGAGAAAGAGAGAGGACTTCCATCTGATGGTTCACTCCCCAACTGGCCACAATGGCTGGGGCTGTGTCAGTCTGAAGCCAGGAGCCAGGAGCTGCTTCTGGGTCTCCCATGTGGGTGCAGGGACCCAAGGACTTGGGCCATCTTCTACTACTGTCCCAGGCTAAAGCAGAGAGCTGGATCAGAAGTGCAGCAGCTGGGACTCTAACCAGTACCCATATGGGATGTTGGCACTGCAGGTGGCGGCTTTACCCACAGCGCTGGCCCCAGAGTTTAAACATTTTCTAAGATATAATAATGTGTAGTATTTTACCTTTTAACATTTAAAAATATTTATTTGAAAGGCAGAGTTATAGAGAAAAAGTGAAGGAAGAAGAGATGATCGGGAAGAGAGAAAGAGAGAGAGAGAGAGAATCTTCTATCACTTGTTCACTCCCCAAATGTCCACAATGGCCAGGACTGGGCGAGGCCAAATCTAGGAATCTGGAACTCCAGCCAGTCTCCCAAGTGGGTGGTAGGAGCCCAAGTACTTGGGACATCTTCTTTCCTCTTTTTTTTTTTTTTTTTGACAGGGCAGAGTGGACAGTGAGAGAGAGAGAGACAGAGAGAAAGGTCTTCCTTTTTCTGTTGGTTCACCTCCTAATGGCCGGGACAGAATCCAGGCACATTAACAGGGAGTGGATTGCTACTGGAGCAGCTGAGATCCAACTGGCACCCATATAGGATGCCAGCCTTGCAAGCAGCAGCTTAATGTGCTGTGCCACAATTCTAGCCATGTTTTACCATTTTTCTAATCTCTACTCAATGCTTCTTTATTGTGAAATTTAGCATAAGTGGTTGCTTGTGTTGATTATTTTTATAAATTCCGCATTGCTAAATCCCTATGATATTTATCCCAATGACTAAAAACCTATGATTTGAAATGACTTCTTAGTCCTCACACAATAGATCAACATGCTTGGCTTTTCATTCAAGTTGTTCTATTTATATAAAATAGTTTAACTTGGTTGGAGATTCCTTTTTGGTTTTACTTTACCTGTTGCTTCCTTTGATAAAACCACTTTTCGTATTGAACAAAATTCTATTTAAATAAGGAAGTGTTGTATGTGTCATTTGCTACCCTCTGCACTCACTGCAGAAATATATCCACTCCTCATATAGTTCATCACTATTTAAAGTGATCAAAAGTGTGAATTCAACCAGATCACTAGTAGTTCATTTGAAATTTCCCAAAATACAAAAAGAGATTGCTTTGTTTTCAGAAAAATACACCTACACCTTCTTTAATTTCCCTGGCTTCACCTTTTTGAAAATGAATTTCAAAAGAAAATGAATTTAAATAGCTTAAATACATCCTACATGTAGGTAAATTCCAAAAGGTCGTAGAAAGCAGAAATAACTCAAAGAATTAATCATGCAGTTATAACGAACTTGTGAGGCACTGACAAGGGATTTTTAAATAAATATGGCACAGTTTATTTTTATTTCTTGCATTGAGACATTTCGCTGGTAATTAAGCGGAGCACCAGAGGAAGTGAGGAGTTTAATGCAGAGCTTTGTTATAAAATCTGAGGCAGAGCCTCACACCTTCCTTAGTGGACGGGAGGTTAGTGGAGTCCACAGTGGTGTTTCAAGTCTCTTGTTGACATGAGTTGAGTGGGCCCACTTCTAACATCCATCAGAAACGTGTGTGGGTGTTGGAATTCCTCCTAGGAGTACTGCACTATGTCTCTACCTTGTCTTATCTATCAGCACCTCAGAGAAGGACTGGGAGGTCACTGGGGGTAGGGACCTAGTTCCTATTTCATAGATGTTGGGCATGATGTTCAGAGATGTTCATGGTTTGTTTTAAATCACAACTTAATGGTAGAGCCCACACTGGGAATTAGTGTTTGGATTTAAATTCATCAGGACTTTCTTACTTATTAAAAAATTTATCTACTTTATGAATTATGGAGACAGTAATGTTGGTTTTAGTGAATGACATGCTTTAGGATACAAGTAAAATATAATAATAAATATAAATAATACAAATAAAAGCAAAATATTAAAATAAAAATCAACCAGAAGTATTCTTCTTTTCTTAATTTGTATTTTAGAGCCTTGTTGTCTCATCTGGAGTGTGTGGTTATATTCATAATTTATACCAGCCTATGTATTAATGAAAACACTAAGGTGGTCTATACCAATCATTGTGGGCAGTGCTTAGTAAGTCATGGGCTGGTAGTCAGTTCTTATAGTCAATGTTTTTTGTTTTTGTTTTTGTTTTTGTTTTTTTGCCAGGGACAGTTAGACAGTGAGAGAGAGAGAGAGAGAGAGAGAGAGACAGAGAGAAAGGTCTTCTTTTTTCCATTGGTTCACCTCCCAAGTAGCCGCTATGGCTGGTGCGTTGCTGCCAGCACGCTGCACCTATCTGAAGCCAGGAGCCAGGTGCTTCTCCTGGTCTCCCATGCAGGTGCAGGGCCCAAGCACTTGGGCCATACTCTACTGCACTCCTGGGCCACAGCAGAGAGCTGGACTGGAACACGAGCAACCGGGACAGAATCCAGCGCCCCAACCGGGACTAGAACCTGGGATGCTGGCGCCACAGGTGGAGGATTAACCTAGTGAGCCGCGGCGCTGGCCTCAATGTTTTATTTAATCTCACATCTGGGACATTTGGTAGGCAATGATATGAATATCCCAGTGTGTCAGAAACTGGTGCTCTTTAGTCTTCTTCCAGGGCAGACTTTTCCAGTCTTTCTTGAGTGTGGTGCGGCACATGACCGAGTTCTAGGTGTGACGGCACTGGTGCAGAGCCAAGTATGTCCTGTCCACATTTCCTTTATCCATACCAGGGCTGGCCCCGGTGCCACTCAGGTGGTGGGGTTTACAGAACAGACAGGAAGTGATTGCAGAGAGTCAGGGCGGGGAGAGGAAGGATGGGTGGAGCCAGGATAGAGAAGGAGCACACAGGAGACTAGATGCTGGCAGTGTTCTCTATAGATCTTCACAGTGATTAGTTACTGCTTGCTTTATAGTACTTGCAGTAGTACACATTATGTACTTCTTGATGTGTACTTAACCTAAATTACAGGACAAAATAAGGTTAGGAAACATTGGTTAGAGCCCCACCAAATGAACAATAAGTTAATCTATATGCAGGAACAGCCTTACTAGTGGAATGGCTCAGAGCAGCACAAGGACAACTCTGACACAGAACGCAGAAAATCAAGATCACAGCAGGAAGGGTGGTTCTCTTTACCACGTAGATGCTGCAGTTACACTGATGTATGAGGGAAGAGGAAACTTGTATGAGCGCACTTTAAAAAGTTCCTGGAAAATGAAATTGAAAGACAAGCTTATTTTCCTTCAAAAATTTCAAAATCCATGTAAAATTTTTAAAAAGACTCATTTATATATTTATAAGGCAGAGTGATGGAGAGAGAGAAAGAGAAGGATAGCAAGAAAGGTCTTCCATCAGCTGGTTCATTCCCTCAAACGATTACAACAATAAAGTCTGGGACAGGCCAAAGCCAGGAGTCCAGAATGTCACTCTGGTCTCTACATGGGTGGCAGGGACCCAAGCACTTGTGCCATCTTCTGCTTCTAGGTGCATTAGCAAGAAGCTGGATCATAAGTGGAGCAGCCAAGAAAATGGAGTTGTTGTGTAATGGGTAAAGCCACCACCACCTGCAATGCCAGCAACCCATACAAGTACCTGATCATGTCTCCACTATTCTACTTTCAATTCAGCTCCCTGCTACCAGCCAGGGATATGTGAAAGATGGCCCAAGTGTTGCATCGCTGCCACCCATGTGGGAGACTCAGATGAATCTCCTGGCTCTTGGATTTGGCCTGATCCAGCCCTGGCCATTGCGGCCCTCTGGGGAATGAATTCAGAAGGTATTTCTCTCTCTCTCTCTCTCTCTCTCTCTCTCTCTCTGAATTGCTTTAAGAACGAATGAAACAATCTTTAAAAACACAAGTGGAGGTTGCCATGGCTCACTAGGCTAATCCTCAGCCTGCGCTGCAAGCACCCGGGGTTCTAGTCCCGGTAGGGGCACAGGATTCTGTCCTGGTTGCCCCTCTTCCAGGCCAGCTCTCTGCTGTGGCCCAGGAGTGCAGTAGAGGATGGCCCAAGTGCTTGGGCCCTGCAACCGCATGGGAGACCAGGAGAAGCACCTGGCTCCTGGCTTCAGATCGGCGCAGCACGCCAGCCATAGCGGCTACTTGGGGGGTGAACCAACGGAAAAAGGAAGACCTCTCTCTCTCTCTCTCTCTCTCTCTCTCTCTCTCTCTCTGTGTGTGTGTGTGTGTATGTGTGTGTGTTTCTCACTGTCTAACTCTGCCTGTCAAAAAAATAAATAAAAAAAAATAAGTGGAGCAGCCAGGACTTAACTGGCATTCTGGTGTGGGATGCTAGTGTTCCCAGTAGGGGCTTCACCTGCTGCTCCACCACACCGGCCCCCAAGTATATATTTTTTCATAATTTCCATTGCCATGGACTTTTTGAAGACCCCCTCCTATAATCACTCTGTGTTGATTTGTAGTATATTGTATATCATTAAGCTTAGGTTTGTTGTATAATACAGAGAACATAGTTTTCTTTCCATATTGTATAACATCATTTTCTTAACCCTTTTTATTTTATTGATATAGTATTCCATAAAGAAATACTTCAGACTACATTTATCTATTTAAATGTTTTTCATTTATTTAAACTGGAGAGAGAGAGAGAGAGAGAGAGAGAGAGAGACCAACTCTGCACTGAACTGGAATTTCAACCTAGGTCTCCCACATGAGTGGCAAGAATCTACTTGAACCATCACAGATGGCTGCCAGGGTCTGCCTTTAATTATTTGAAGGGCAAAGCAAGAGACAAAAAAGGGGAGAGAAAGGAGAGGGAGAGAGAGAGATCTTCCATCCCTCGCTCATTCCCCAATAGGCTACAGTAGCTCTTCTGGGTCAGGCCAAAGCCAGGAACTCCATCCTTGTCTACCACACAGGTAGCAGCAGCCCAGGTTCTTGGGTTATCTTCTACTTTCTTCCCAAGTACATTTGACACAATATAAAATTACACGTGGGTTGAAATATGTATATGTACCTGTATTATTTTGTGTGTGAAATATTGTAAGTCCCTTTACTTTTTTGTTAATGATCTTATCCAAAACATTTTTTATTTCTACAAGCCACTCAGGCAACATTTCCACACAACGGTAGGGGTTTGTTGTTGAGAATAAAAACAAGGTACAAAAGAAAACATATAGCATGCTGCCTTTGGTATAAGAAAAAAGTAGGAAACAGGAGTGTGTGTGCTCTTCCATGTGTGTTTGTGGGGTTTTTTTTCCCTCCATAAAATAAACATGGGAAGAATAATCAAACTAATGAAGTCAGTTACCAGTTGGAGGTAGTGAGGGAGATGGGAATGGAACTTCTGTGTATACTTTTTTTTGATAAAGCTTTTATTTAAAGAATATAAATTTCCAAAGTACAGCTTATGGATTACAATGGCTCCCCCCCCCCAACTTCACTCCCACCCACAACCCTCCCCTTTCCCGCTCCCTCTCCCCTTTCATTCACATCAAGAATCATTTTCAATTCTCTTTATACACAGAAGATCAATTTAGTACATATTACGTAAAGATTTCAACAGTTTGCCTTCACAAAGAGACACAAAGTGAAAATACTGTTGGAGTACTAGTTATAGTATTAATTCAAAATGTACAGCATATTAAGGACAGAGATCCTACATGATTTTTTAAAAAAATTGATTAATTATCTATGCAATTTCTGATTTAACACCAAGATTTTTTAATCATTGGCAATTATCTTTATATACAGAAGATTGATTTAGTATATATTAAAGATTTCATCAGTTTGCTTCCTCACAGAACATAAAGTGTAAATTACTGTTTCTGTACTAGTCATAGCATTAGTTCACATTGGACAACACATTAAGAACAGGATCCTACATGAGGAGTAAGTACACAGTGACTCCTATTGTTGACTTCACAATGTGAGACTCTTGTTTATGGCGTCAGTAATCTCCCTAGGCTCTAGTCATGAGTTGCCAAGTCTATGGAAGCCTTTTGAGTTTGCCGACTTCAATCTCATTCAGACAAGGTCATAGTCAAAGTGGAAGTTCTCTCCTCCCTTCAGAGAAAGGTACCTCCTTCTTTGATGGCCCCGTTCTTTCTACTGAGATCTCACTCACAGAAATCATTCATTTAGGTCTTCTAATTTTTTCAGAGTGTCTTGGCTTTCCATGCCTAAAATATTCTCATGGGCTCTTGAGCCAGATCCAAATGCCTTAGGGCTGATTCTGAGGCCAAAGTGCTACTTAGGACATCTACCATTCTATGAGTCTGCTGTGTATCTCGCTTCCCATGTTGGATCATTCTCTCCCTTTTTTATTCTATCAGTTAGTATTAGCAGACACTAGACTTGTTTGTGTGATCCCTTTGACTCTTAGACCTATCAGTGTGATCAATTGTGAACTGAAATTGATCACTTGGACTAATGAGATGGCCTTGGTACATGCCACCTTGCTGGGATTGTATTGGAATCCCCTGGCAAGATTCTAACTCCATCATTTGGGGCAGGTCCAATTGAGCATGTCCCAAATTGTACATCTCCTCCCTCTCTTATTCCCACTCTTATATTTCACAGGGATCATTTTTCAGTTAAAATTTATCCAAAACATTTTTAAAAGTCACTCTGAAAAATAAAAATAGAGAAGTGGAAATTTTCTGCCTGCCATATCTGCCCAGGAGAATGTACGATCCCTGAAAATGAACCTATGAGCTGAACATTGCTTCCAGACACTGGGGTAAAAGCATCCCCAGTAGTGTGTAAATAACTCCCAAATTCTCCCTTTCCTAAAGGATTTGAATCATGGAGGGGCTCCTGGGAAACCTCTATATCAAATCCCTGAGTCCTTGAAACTCAGGAAAAAATAACTTTCAAGATGATACCTGTTTTTATGTCGAGAGAGAGAGCTCCTTGGATTCCTTTTTTCATGTTTAATGATTATTCCTGGGCAAAATCATAATTAAAAACTATGGTGTTTACCCGGAAGACTCTCAGAGCAAGTTGAACACTGAGATTAGTAATTGACCTGAATCTCTCCATGCATAAGGAGGAGGAAGACTTCAGGTCAGCAATATTACATCTGCAGTGGCAGAGCTATTTCTCTGTGCAGGATAATGGCAGAAATGACACCATGAGGACAGTTCTGGTGCCTCTAGGCAGAAGACATGAGAGGAAGATGAGAAGAAGGTGAGTGATGCATCTTTCTGTTTTATGTCCTTCAGTGTGCCTGTCCGCTTTCCATCACTCTGACCCTGAGGTTTCAGTGGTGGAGAGGTCCATGTAGGAGAAAGTAGAGACCAGAAGTAGCTCAGAGAGGGCAGACAGGCTAGCAGTACCTCTTTTTCTGTCCTTCAGAGAATTTCCCATGAAGGAGACCCGAGGGCCATTGCTGACTTAGAGACCTTCTTGCCATGCATGTATGAGGAGTCAACAGGCTTCTGTGAGTCTCCTCCCCTAATTTTGAAGTGGACTTGCTGCTCGAGGTCTTTTTTTTTTTTTTTTTTTTTTTTTGACAGGTAGTGTGGACAGTGAGAGAGAGACAGAGAGAAAGGTCTTCCTTTTCCATTGGTTCACACCCCAGTGGCCTCTGCGGCCGGCGCAAGCTCAAGGTCTTTACTCTTCACAGCATTCAATCTATATTTGGAGTCAAAACAGCAGAGTCAGAGTGTGGTAACGTAATGATTAACAAGCATAAAGTCAATTAAATGTTAGTGACAAACTGGAAAATCAGATGAGAAATCATTGCACTCCCCTCCCTCTTGATGGGTTTTTCCCATGTGTTTCACTATGCTGATAGCTTTCCTGTACCCGTCTTCCTTGATCAAAGAAGTGCCGATCCAGCTTTGTAAAAAGTAGTTAACCCTCAGCAGAGGGCCTGGGCTTCTTGGCTGTGGAAGGGACTGGATGTGGTATCACATAGTGAATCTGGATTCCATTTCATATGTAATTCACTCTTTTGTCTTTCAGATCCTGCTGATGAAAAATGGGCATTGAAAACGGTTCCTTTATCACTGAATTTATCTTGATGGGTTTAACAGATAACTCAGGAGTCCAGTTTCCTCTCTTCTTCTTCTTCCTAGGAGTCTATGTCATCACTGTGGCAGGAAACCTGGGCTTGATTACTTTAATTGGACTAAATTCTCACCTTCACACTCCCATGTACTTCTTTCTTTTTAATTTATCTTGTATTGATCTCTGTTACTCTTCTGTCATTACCCCAAAACTGTTGGTAAACTTTGTGTCAAAGATGAACACCATCTCTTATGCAGGATGTATGACTCAACTCTTTTTCTATTGCTTCTTTGTCAGTGCAGAGTGCTGTGTGTTGACAGTGATGGCCTATGATCGCTATGTGGCCATCTGCAAGCCCCTGCTGTACACAGTCACCATGTCCCCTCAGCTCTGTTCCCTGCTGGCTGTGACTGTGTATGTGGGGGCATTCATCGGTGCCTGGGCCCACACGGGGTGCATGCTGAGGTTGGCTTTCTGTGAGTCCAACACCATCAACCACTACATGTGTGACATCTTGCCCCTGCTGGAACTCTCCTGCACCAGCACTCACATCAATGAACTGGTTTGCTAGGTACTTTATGTTAATTATTTAATTTAATTTGATGCTTTTGCGAGCAAGTTGAATTGTAGGCTCAATGGGTATATCAACTGTGCTGTTGACAAAAGTTGAGATGGATTCTTTCTTCTGCTCCCTGGCAAGGAAGCTCATCCAAGACTCCCCCTAGCTTCAGTTACAGAGAAACAGGGAGGAATTAATTCTGGCTTCACTAATACATATTACTGTATTGTTCATGTTCATTAAATGTTTGAAATATATTTCAAGTTAATGTGCTCAAAGTGTCTCCAGCAAAAATTTATGTTGCAAAAATTGTATAATAAAAACTATCCACTGTATCTCAAATATTATTTATATTTTCCAAATTAAGATCTTTAAGAACTTTCCATCCTCCTGGTTATGTCTCTGAAAATCAACAGTATCGATTTCTGTATGAAAGGCATTCTAATCAGGGTGAGGTAAAAGCTCATTGTGGTTTTGATTTGCATTTCCCTGAGGGCTAGTGATCCTGAGCATTTTTTCATGTGTCTGTTGGCCATTTGAATTTCTTCTTTTGAAAAATTTCTGTTTAAGTCCTTTGCCTATCCTTAACTGAGTTGTTTATTTGTGGAGTTTCTAGATCTCTTTGTATATTCAGTTATTGAATCCTTTATCAGTTGCATAGTTTGCAAATATTTTCTCCTATTCTGTTGGTTGCCTCTTCACTTTCCTGATTGTTTATTTGCTGTGCAGAAATTCTCAATTTGATGTAATCCCAGTTGTTAATTTTAGCTTTGACTGCCTGTGCCTCTGGGTTCTTTTCCAAGAAGTATTCGCCTGTGCCAATGTCTTACAGGGTTTCTCCAATGTTCTCTAATAATTTTATGGTGTTTTGTCGTAGATTTAGATCTTAGATCTTTAATCCACCTTGAGTAGATTTTTGTGTAAGGTGTAAGAGAGGGGTCTTGTTTCATATTTCTGCATGCTGAAATCCAGTTTCCCCAGCACCGTATGTTGAAGAGACTGTCGACTGTCCTTTCTCCAGGGATTGGTTTTAGCTCCTTGGTCAAATATAAGTTGGTCATAGATATTTGGATTGATATCTGGTGTTTCTCTTCTGTTCCATTGGTCTGTCCATCTATGTTTGTATCAGTACCAGGCTGTTTTGATTATAACTGCATTGTAGTACATCTTGAAATCTGGCACTGTGATGCCTCTGGCTTTGTTTTTGTTGTATAAAATTGCTTTAGCTTTTTGAGGTCTCCTGAGTCTCCATATGAATTTCAGCATCATTTTTTTTCTAGAACTGAGAAGAAGGTCTTTGGTATTTTGATTGGTATCCCATTGATCTGGAAATTGCTTTCAGAAGAATGGACATTTTGATGATATCCATTCTTTCTATTTGTGAACATGAAAGCATTTTTTTTTTTAATTTTTGTATCTTCTTCTATTTCTTTCTTTAAAGTTTTGTAATTCTCATCATAGAGATCTTTGACATCCTTGGTTAAATTTATTCCAAGGTATTTGATTTTTTTTGTAGCTATTGTGAATGGGACTGATTTTAGAAGCTCAACCTCAGCCTTGGCATTGTCTCCGTATTCAATGGCTGTTGATTTCTGTATATTGACTTTATAATCTGCTATTTTTTATCAAACCCTTCCAGGACTTCCAACAGCCTCTTAGTGGAGCCTTTTGTATCCCCATATATAGAATCATGTCTTCTGCAAATAAGGGTAGCTTGACTTCCTCCTTTCCAATTTGTATCCCTTTGATTTCATTTTATTGCCTAATGTCTATGACTAAAACTTATAGAACTACATTGAATAGCAATGGCGAGAGTGGCATTTCTGTCTGGTGCTGGATCTCAGTGAGAATGCTTCCAACTTGTCCCTATTCAATAGGAAGCTGGCTGTGGGTTTGTCATAAATTGGTTCACACCCCAAATGGCTGCTTGGGCTGATGTTTTGCTGATCTGAAGCCAGGGGCCAGGTGCTTATTCCCAGTCTCCCATGTAGGTGCAGGAACCCAAGAACTTGAGCCATCCTCCACTGCCCTCCCAGGTCACAGCAGAGAGCTGGACTGGAAGAGAGCAACTGGGACTGGAACCCGGCACCCAGATTGGATGCTGGCATCACAGGTGGAGGATTAACCAAGTGAGCCATGGCGCCATCCCCCATCATATGGTTTTTGTTCTCCAATTTGCTAATGTGATTTATCACATTGATTGATTTGTGAATGTTGAACCATCCCTGCATACCAGGGATAAATCCCACTTGGTCTGAGTGGGTAATCTTTCTGATGTGTTTTGGATTCAATAGGTTAGAATTTTGTTGAGGACTTTTGCATCTATGTTCATCAGGGAAATTGGGTCTGTAATTTTCTTTCTCTTTTGCATCTTTTTCAAGTTAAGGAATTAAGGCTGTACTGGCTTCATAGAAAGAATTTGGGAGGGTTTCCTCCCTTTCAATTGTTTTGAATAACTTGAGAAGAATTGGAGTTAGTTCTTCTTTAAATTTCTGGTAGAATTCAGCCATGAAGCCATCTGTCCTGGGCTTTTCTTTGTGGGGAGAGGCAGATGTCCATCAGATGTTGACTGGATAAAGAAATTATGGTATATATACTCAATGTAGTACTAATCAGCTATAAAAAATGAAATCCTGGGGCTGGCACTGTAGTGCAGTGGGTTAATGCTCTGGCCTGAAGCGCTGGCATCCCATATGGGTGCCAGTTAGAGACCCAGCTGCTCTACTTCCAATCCAGCTCTCTGCTATGGCCTGGGAAAGCAATAGAAGACAGCCCAAGTCCTTGGGCCTCTGCACCCGCGTGAGAGACCTGGAAGAAGCTCCTGGCTCCTGGCTCCTGGCTTTGGATTGATACAGCTCCAGCCATTGCGGCCATCTGGGGAGTGAACCATCGACCATCGGATGGAAGACCTCTCTCTCTCTCGCTCTCTCTCTGCCTCTCCTTTCTCTGCATAATTCTTTTAAATAAATAAATCTTTTAAAAAATGAAATCCTGTTTTTTGCAACAAAATGGATGCAACTGGAAATCATTATACTTAGTGAAATAAGCCAAAAGACAGATACCATGTTTCCCCTGATAGGAGGTAATGAATAGAGAACCTAAAGTACAATGTATTGCAGTGAAACGAACGAACTTTGTGAGATTCAATGATCGTTTGCTGCCTTTATCTCTTCTATTTTTTTCTTCATTCTATTTGTTGGACTCTTTTACTTAATATAGAGGTAACTTCGTGATCATTAAGTAAACTGAAAGTAGATCTTTGTAAAAATTGAATGGGAATGGGAGAGGGAGAAGAAAGAAGGGTTGAAGGATGGGTAGTTGGGAGGATAGGATGGGAAGTATCACTATGTTCTTAAATCTGTATCAATAAAATTCATCAAATTTGTATAATTTAAATAAAATTTTTAAAAAAGAAAAAAGATTTGACTTTTTTTGGTCTTCAATTATTCCAACTTATTAGTGAATGTTTTTATTTTCTTCCCAAAGCACCACAGAGCAGTGTCTACTAGCAAGTCCTGATTAAATTAATACACGGAAAAAAATGTGAGGATCCCTCAAAAAATTTAAAAAATGGAGCCACCATATGATCTAGAAATTCCACTTTTTAAAAGGTAAGGGCACCTGTGGAAGAATGAAAGAAACAGAATGTGGCATGTTCAGACAATGAAGCATAATTCAGCCTTTAGTTTAAAAAAAAGATTTGTTTATTTATTTATTTATTTATATTGCAGAGTCACAGAGAAGTAGAGGCAGAAAGAGAAATAGAGAGAGAAGCCTTCCATCTGTTGGTTCACTACCCAGATGGCCACAATGGCCAAAGCTGTATCGATCCAAAGCCAAGTACCAGGAGTTTCTACCAAATCTCCCACGCGGGTGCAGGGGCCCAAGGACTTGGGCCATCTTCCACTGTTTTCCCAGGCTATACCAGAGAGCTGGATGAGAAATGGAGCTGCCGAGACTTGAACTGGCACCCATATGGGATGCCTACACTGCAGACAGTGGCTTTATCTACTACACCAAAGTGTCAGCCCCAAATTCAGCCTTTATTTTTTTTTTAAGATTTATTTATTTATTTGAAAGTCAGAGTTACACAGAGAGACAAGAGGCAAAGAGAGAGAAAGGTCTTCCATCTGATGGTTCATTCCCCTATTGGCTTTAACAGCTTGAACAGCACTGATCCAAAGGCAGGAACAAGGAGCTTCTTCCAGGTCTCCCATGCGGGTGCAGGGGCCCAAGGACTGGAAGCATCTTGAACTGCTTTCCCAGGCCATAGCAGAGAGTTGGATTGGAAGTGGAGCAGCCTGGACTAGAACGCCAGCGCCCATATGGGATGCCAGCGCTTCAGGCCAGGGCGTTAACCTGCTGTGCCACAGCGCCGGCCTTAAAAAGAAGGAAATGCTACTATTTGGGATATAGATAAATCTGGAAGATATTACTCTAAATGAAGTAGGCAATCACAAATAGAGAAATACTGCATTGTTTCTCATATATGATATATTTAAAATAGTTAAACACAGGGAAGTGGTCAATAGAGTGGTGGTTAGCAGAGGAAGAAAGTAAGAAGATAGGGGAGTTTTTGGATGGGTATAAACTTACAATAAGTTCCAGATATCTGCTCTACAACACATTGCCTTTTGTTAAGAATATGCAATATTATGCAATGCAATATTAATAGGGTAGATCTTATTCATAGTAAGTGCTATTAACAAGAAAAAAAAAAAACCCCAAGAGGTCTAAGAAAGTCAGAGCTATACACAGAGAAGACTAAGAAGAGAGAGAGAGAGATTTTCCATCTGATGGTTGAGTCCCCAATTGACTGCAACAGCCAGAACTGTGCCAATCCAAACCAGGAGCCAGGTCTCTCATGTGGGTACAGAGGTCGAAGGGCTTGTGCCATCTTCCAGTGCTCTGCCAGGCCATGGCAAAGAGTTTGATCAGAAGTGGAGCAGCCAGGACTTGAACCAGTGCCTATATGGGATGCCTACACAGCAGGTGGTGGCTTTACCTGTTATGCCACAGGGCAGGCCCCAGGGGCTCAAGTTCTTGAGCCATCCATTACCTGCTGCCTCCTATGATATGCATTAGCAGGAAGTTGGACTCAGAATTGGACATGAGAGTTGAACTCAGGCAGACTTATATGGAATGTGAGCATCCTAAGTGGTATCTTAACTTCTGCTCCAAATACACTCTTGTAGGTAATTTTTGAACCACAACTTCAATAAAACTTGAAAAAAGGAGATGACTATAATAAAGACCTCTTTGTGTTATCTTATAACTAGCTATAATATTCAATATAATAATCTTTTTTAAAAGATGTATTATTTATTTGAAAGACAGAGCTACAGAGAGAGGTAGACACAGAGAGAGAAGTCTTCCATCTGCTGGTTCACTCCCCAGATAGCCGCAATGGCTAGAGCTGTGCTAGTCCAAAGCCAGGAGCCAGGAGCTTCTTCAGGGTCTCCCATGTGAGTTCAAGGCCAAAAGACTTGGGCCATAGCAGAAAGATGGATCGGAAGAGGAGCAGCCGGGACTAGAACCAGCACCCATATGGGATGCCAGCACTTCAGGCCAGGGCATTAACCCACTGCACCACAGCACCGGCCCCAACATAGTAATCCTTTATAAAATTTAATTTGTAGAAACATACATACATATATATATATATATATATGTATATCCATTTATATCTATATCCATCTTTCTATCTATCTATCTATCTATATAGATATCTATCTATATATCTTATCCGTTGTATGATTCACAAGTGCCCACATTGGTATGCATGGGTGAAGTGTAGCCAGGGATATCTGGGACTAAAGCCAAGATCTGGGAACTCAATCCACAACTCCAATCTAGGTAGCAGGAACCTCATTACGTGAGTTGTCACTGCTGTCTTCCAGGGCTCGCATCAGCTGGAATCAGGAGTTGGAGTTGTAAAATGAACCCAATCTCTCTAACAAAGTCAATCACAAAGCCAAATGCCCATCTTCTTTGTCATTTCTTTAACATTTAGAAATATTATTGTAATTCCTAGTACTCTAGTAGTGGAAGTTGTTTTAGTAACTGGTTTCACAAATGGGGTGATGTTTGGAATTTTAAAGCTACAATTTATAAAAATATGGGAGACAGAAAATTTCAATCCAATAAAATCAGCAGAGGATCCATCCTTGTAACATCTAGCTATAGGACGCTGTGATAAGGGGCAACCCAGGATCAGACTGGGCCTGATCTGCACGTGGTCATGTTTAGGAAACTGCAGTTCCCACACTCTTGGTCCCACAGCTTTTCACTTTGTTAAGTACTTGAGATCACCTTTGAGTATATGACTAGCACAGAGAGAAGAAGGATGTTGTTTAACCTCCTAGTTGGGGAGCGCCTAGGGAGTCAGGACCCAGAAGGATACACTCTCCCTGGAGTCACAGAAAAGGAAATCTCGAGTGTAGAGGTACAATTTGAGAAGAATGTGGAGTCTCTAAGGGGAGATGTGAACACTTTATCAGATGTAAATAAAGAGATGTCCCAGTTTCCTGTGAGAGGCTCTGCCCCTGGGTACTTACCAGTCACCAAAGATCTCCACACTTGAAATAAAACCCTTTGTGCTGTATCACTAGGTTGTTCATCTGATACTAAAGACGATGTTTTCCTCTGTTGCAACTAAAGTTGACTCCTTGGCAGAAGGTCAATGAAATGGAAGCTTGTACCTTCTCTCTGGAGGTGACCCAGCACTGTTAGGAGGTAGACGTCTGTGTTCTGATGCCCTCCACAATTGAGGCAGCTAAGGAGTCTTGAGAGGACTCTTCACACCCAATTTCTGGGAACTATTTTTACCCAAAACACGTGCAGAAGAGAGAAATTAAGGACCTGAGTTTGTTTCTAAAGAAGAAAAATCTGTGAGTATCACAATCTAACAGTTCTTTGAAGAATTCTGTCACCCTCTAATCTCTTAGCAAATAGAGTCAAGGAGTCTCTGAGCACGATCTGTCTTGTTGCTGGAGACAGCTCTGAGTCTGAAGGTCTTCTGAGTGTGGGATATGGAAGAGGAGGGGAAGATAGACTACTTATAGAGAGAATGGGAGTCATCCTACAGTGAAATAGGTCTCCTGAAGCTTTGGTGAAAGCACTAAACACCAGGGCCTTCTTGCTGTTTGATCTTGGGCAAAGTCTAATGCTCATGCTAAAATGTTACCCAGATATTTCTGAAATGGGGACAACATTCACTTCTGTGAA
The DNA here is from genome assembly GCA_949820135.1 of Sylvilagus floridanus. NCBI lineage: Eukaryota > Metazoa > Chordata > Mammalia > Lagomorpha > Leporidae > Sylvilagus > Sylvilagus floridanus. Next base: position 15,387,910 of record OX463224.1, on the reverse strand, counting down.
GTTCAGACAGGTAAGGGAAGAGCACAGGCAATGATCTAAGAGCATAGATAGGAATCACACATGAGTGATATCAAAGAAGTAAGTTTTCGAGTTTTCTTTGACTCTGTGACTACCATCATATGTGTATTGAGTGCCTGCTGTGTTGTCAAGTCACAATGGATACACCCAAAAAAGGCAAAGCAGATCCTGGTCTTCATGAACAAAATTATAGTCAACCAGCTGAGAAGACATTAACTAATTAATTACACAAATATTACTCCATCCCTGACTCTTATTTCATCAATTAGTGTTATCCCATCTCTAACTTCACTCAAAAATCTCAGCCAGTCACAGACACCTTATCCAATCCTAATCTCTACCCAATTTATAATTCTGAATTCCATGAATTTCTCTTTATCCCTATTGTTAAACTTGACATTCCCTCTACTTAGTTCATTTCCTTAATTTTTCCTCATCCTTCAATGTACCTCTGATTGTAATCCCACTTTTAATATTTACTACGTTCCAAATTATAATTCTTACTTACCCTTGTCAGTCTTCCTTTTATTGCACCCTACTTATTAGTTCTCTCAACACTACCCACTCCAACTGTGAACATTATACCTTCCCTTGTGCCTTACATACTTCTTGAATTTCACTATATCCCTCATTCCATTAGCCTGATTTTAATATGGTACCCTCTATATTTTTGAGTATAATTCTATCAGCAACCACATTCACCAGACTTGCTCCATCTTTGGATCTGCCTTCTTTCCTCACTTCACCTGTGTCTCTCTCACAATACAGACCTTTACTCATCATGGGAATCTGATGCACAGTATCTGATGTCTACCCATGCCTCTGAGTGAAATCTAGGATTTGGTTGAGGGTCAGGGATGTGTGACACAACATGGGGTTTTTAAAATTTGAACATTCAGTATTTTAGCAACATGAAGTAGCTGTGCATATCTATTTAAAGTGTTCTGGGACAGGTCATCTGGCCGAGCAGTTAAGATGCTGTTTGTTTTGCCTGCATCCCACCTCAGAGTGCTTTGGTTTAAGTTCTGGCTCTGCTTTGAGTCCCAACTCCCTGCTAATACATATCCTGAGAGGCAGCAGATGATGGCTCAAGTGCTTGGGTCCCTGTCACCATGTGAAAGACCTGTATTGAATTCCTGGATCCTGGCTTCAGTTTAAATCAGCTTCAGCCATTGTGAGCATTTAAAGAGTGAGCTAGAAGCTATACTCTCAATCTATGTGTCTCTTTTTGTTTTTCCATTAAATAAAAACTAAGCAAAGACATTAAAAATGTTTTGTCAAATTATTTTGTACTTCATGTTTCCTTCACTCTTGTATCTCAAAGTCACAGATGAGCAACTCTATGTAGGCTCCCCTTACAGTTTAGGCTGCTCAGAAAACCCCCTTGTCCCTGGAGAGTTTATCAGTCAGAAGATCTGGATGCACATCCTGGGGTCTGAAAGGACTCTCCCCAACTGTCCAAAGAATGCCATTTCATGGGAGAGAAATCACACAGAGAAGATCAGTTTTTCTCTAATTGGCTCTTCCTTCATCTCCATAGATCATTTCCTGCAGAAGAATGGAAGATGGAAATTATTCCTTGGTGACAGAGTTTATCCTGGAAGGTTTAACTGACAAGCCGGAACTCCAACTACCCCTCTTCTTCCTATTCCTAGGGATTTATCTAGTTACTGTGGTGGCCAATCTAGGCTTGGTTACATTAATTTCCCTGAACTCACACCTTCACACTCCTATGTATTATTTTCTCTTCAATCTATCTTTCATAGATATCTGTTACTCTTCCGTATTTACTCCCAAAATGCTGATGAACTTTGTACTGGAGAAAAATACTATCTCTTACACAGGCTGCCTAACTCAGCTTTATTTCTTCTGCTTTTTTGTCATTGCTGAATGTTATGTACTGACAGCAATGGCATACGATCGCTATGTTGCCATTTGCAAACCACTGCTCTATAATGTAATATTATCCCCTCGGATCTGTTCTCTGTTCGTGTTTGGAGCATATGTGATGGGATGCTGGGGTTCCCTGGCCCACACACTCTGCATGGCAAGACTGACCTTCTGTGATGCCAACATTGTCAATCATTATCTGTGTGACATCCTCCCTGTGCTGCAGCTCTCCTGCACCAGCACGTACAACAATGAGATTGTAGTCTTTGTTCTAGTTGGCATGAACATTTTGATATCCACCAGCACCACTTTTGTCTCCTATGGTTTCATCATCTCCAGCATTCTCCGAATCAGCTCTACGGAGGGCAGAGCCAAAGCCTTCAGCACCTGCAGTTCTCATTTAATGACTGTTTCACTTTTCTTTGGAGCAGCTGCATTCATGTATCTACAACCTTCTGATGCAGAATCTATGGACCAGGGGAAGGTGGCCTCAGTCTTTTACACAAATGTCGGCCCCATGCTGAACCCTTTGATCTACAGCTTGAGGAATAAGGATGTCAAACTTGCCCTGAGGAAAACTTTCAGACAAAAAATATTTTCCTAATCGACAACAGTTGTATGAGGGACTTTTAGGACTAGATTATTCTGCTGATGTTATTGGGATTTCTTCATGGTTAAATCTGTACCTTAATCAAATGAAATGCATTTTATCCCTTAATTCAGTTTTTTTCTTTCATTATTTCCTGGTTTTGTTAATAGTCACAAAATTTGTACTGACATCTAATAGAATTTAGAAAGTGTCAGAAGAATACAAATTGGCAGCCAATGTTTACACACGTTGAAGTAACTACTGTGGTGAGTATTGCTTTGAACAATTTGGTTTCTATCCACTTCCGTAGCATCAATCTACTTTTTATTTATATTGCTAAGCATTTCCATTTTCTCTGACGTAACACTTGGCACATCCGTTTTAAATCTGAATTATCAGTCTGTTCCTCTTCTGCATCGTGAGCCTCTGAGAGCACAGACTCACTTCCTACCTTTGTGTTCCTGATGTTGGACTGCTTTTACTCTTCAGTCACTCAATATTTGATGCTGTGGATATCATAATGTAAAACGAGTGTCTTATCTTTTATTTGCTGATACAAATACTTTTGGCAAAATGTATTATAGAAAAATACTAAATTATTTAATATAAAATTTTAAAAAGTAATGCAAAGACTTATACAATTCTTGCATTATCTATCTTTGCCTCTAATCTCAGTATTTTAAATTTACATTTTCAGAAAGTTAGCAGAAATCGTGAGTTTATATTTTATGTTTATATATTTAGATTAATAGGATGACATTCTGAAGTTCCTGCAGTTGCAAATTTCAAGGCAAAAATAAAATATAAAATTTTTATTAATTACTGACAGCAAATAATTAACTTCATTATTGTACTTTGGCAAATGTAATAAGTGAGTGACAGAGTTTGGTTTGAAATAAAAAGTAGATTCTTCAAATATTAAACCTGAGAGAATATTACATTTCTAATAATCAAGAGAGGTTGCGCAGATCAGGGACTTCACTGAGGACAAATGAAAAGGCAGAAAGAATGAAAAGAGTCATGGAATAGTAATAGATCTTTTTTATTGACACTGGCAACAATTTTCAGGACATATCTCTCTCAGGTAAACTGATTTGCTCTAAAATATTTCAGTGATGGAGAAATTTATTTTGACACTCTATTCCAGAAGTCCCAACACTTCCAGGTTCATCATCCAAAATACTGACATTTTACTAATTTTTACTAAATATAAGTGTTATTCAAAAACAAATTAACTCATATAACATGTAGAGATTCCTTGTTACATTAGGTTTGTAGAATGTAATGAAATGTAAAAGAAACAGCAGTCAATATGATATACACTTGGAAGAGAGGCCATCACTGGCCTCTGTCAAACTCACATTTCTTCCTAGTGTATTACCTTCTTATTCCCTAAAACTTCCACTCCTTGTTCCCAGTATCTATTATCTTTGTGTCTTTGCTTCAAGTGTTCTGCTTCTTTGCAATTCTATTGTCCTCTTCATGCTGGGTAGTACTCCTGTGGTGCAGAACTACTTTGTAAGGAAATTTCTCCAGTTAGGCTGTGAAGGATTTGCTACTATGAACAAATAATCTATTATGAGGAAAGAAAATGATCCAATATAGGTGGGGAGAATTATATACATCAAATAGAAGCATTAGGACTTCAACAATTTCTGTAAGAGGACTGTTGATCTATAAAAGACTGTGGTCAGGGCCACTGCTGTGGCCCAGCAGGTTAAAGCCTCGGCCCACAGTGCGGCATTCCTTATTGGAGCAGATTCCAGTCACAGCTGCTCCACTACTGACAAGCTCCCTGCTAATGTGCCTGGGAAAGCAGCAGAGATAGTTCAAGGGCTTGGGCCCCTATATCCATGTGGGAGACCCAGACGAAATTCCCTGGTTCCTGGCTTCTGGCTTCCAATCAACTCAGTTCCTGCCATTGCAGCCATCTGGGGAGTAACCAGTGGATGGAAGACCTCTCTCTTTCCCTGTCTCTACCTCTCTCTGTAACTCTCTTTCAAATAAATAAAATAAATGTTAAAAAAAGAAACTGATATTTCTAAAAAATGACTATGGCTATGCACCAAGGGGACACTTACTCGCTGATCTTGAGATCTCTTTCCATGTGAAGAAGCACTAATGCACTCAGCTGGCCATTCTGCAGCCCCTACCTGACTGGTGATAACTTCTTTTTCTCCCTTTTCTTCTGGAAAGCCAGGAAGCATGTGCCTTTCCACTAAGTGGGTGACCAGTCAGTAACTGTTTAATTATGAATAGAAGGTTGAAATGTTTTAAGATATGGTAGCCTCTTCATTATCAAGTTCATGTATTTGTGTCCAAATATGTCTAATTTCTCCCAAGTTCACAACTCAGAAGTGAAAATTGGTGTTATATGTTACATTCTTTAATTTCTACCAGAAGTAAAATAACTAAAGGCATAAAAGAAGATAAATAAAACATTAAAATACAAACATGTTGTAAAAGGTGACATAAATTTGAAATGTAACTACACGGAATTTATATAAAGAAATATATAAACAATGAAATTAAAAAGTGGCTAGGTGAGTAAAGTGGTAGATTAAACACAGCTAAAGAGGGAATTGACAAATAGAAAACTGATCTAGCTAAATAACATAATATGTAGCACAGGATTAAAAATACCCAGTGTGAAATAAACCTAAATGATCCAGAAGACAGATGTTTTATATAAGTCCAGAAAGAGATCCAGAAAAAAATTGAGGAGTGATACTCTCAGAATACTAGTTATTGAGAATTACTTAGAATTTTAGAAACATGAATTCTTATACATAGACTAAATAAACCTAAATGAACACCTAAAAAAACAGTAAAATTTTAATATTAGCTAAGTACATAAAAAAGATAGGTAATTAATAGAAAATACTGCAACAGCAAAAAGAAAATAAAGTAATGGCATACTCCATTTCCAGTGCTGTGGGGGAAAATAATAAATATTAATTTATAATTCTATATTCAACTAAGCTTTCATTTGTGAATGATGGTGAAATAAGAACAATTTTGGGCAATGCCTGGGGGATTCCTTCCACTACCACATTCTCACTGGAAAGAAAATCAACAGAAAGAAAGCTATGAGGTCAGAAATAGAGGGACAAGAGACAAACAGCCACAGTGTGGGAAGAAATTAGTGAGTGAACAATTTGATAGGTTTAAATAGGCAATAAGTTTATGCAATTCAAATGATGAGAATAATTGTATTGTGGGTATTTAGAAACACATAAAACTAACGTACCAAATTATAATAACATGAAAATGGGGGAGAAGGATATTAATGTTAAAATAGTTATAATTCTTTAGCTACTTGAGAGGAGTGTACAAATATTGATTATTTTTTTACCTTATTAAATTAAATGTACTAAAATCTTTACACGTTTACAGCAATGAAAAGAAAGGGGAAAAGGAGCGGATAAAAGTATAACAGTAGTAATCATTCAAATATATAAGTAAAAATAGGAAATGCAAATGAAACTAAGCACAATATTTAAATGAGACTTCCAGACTGGGAGGGTCCACAAGCCACACAATTCCCAATCCTTTCCCCAATACAGCTATGTTCTGTTCATAAAAGATTAATGTTGAGGCCGGCGCCGTGGCTCAACAGGCTAATCCTCCGCCTTGCGGCGCCGGCACACCGGGTTCTAGTCCCGGTCGGGGCACCGGATTCTGTCCCGGTTGCCCCTCTTCCAGGCCAGCCCTCTGCTGTGGCCCAGGAGTGCAGTGGAGGATGGCCCAGGTGCTTGGGCCCTGCACCCCATGGGGAGACCAGGAAAAGCACCTGGCTCCTGGCTCCTGCCATCGGACGAGCGCGGTGCGCCGGCCGCAGCGCGCCGACCGCGGCGGCCATTGGAGGGTGAACCAATGGCAACGGAAGACCTTTCTCTCTGTCTCTCTCTCTCACTGTCCACTCTGCCTGTAAAAAAAAAAAAAAAAAAAAAAAAAAGAGATTAATGTTGAAGGAGAAATAAAAATCAATTAAAAATAAACTACTGAGGGGCCGGCCCCATGGCGTACTAGCTTAATCCTCCGTCTGCAGTGCTAGCATCCCATATGGGCGCCGGTTCTAGTCTTGGCTGCTCCTCTTCCAGTCCAGCTCTCTGCTGTGGCCTGGGGAAGGCAGTGGAGGATGGCCGCAGTGCTTGGGCCCCTGCACCCGCATGGGAGACAGGAAGAAGCACCTGGCTCCTGGCTTCAGATTGGCTCAGCTCTGGCTGTTGCAGCCAGTTGGAGAGCGAACCAGTGGATGGAAGACCTTTCTGTCTGTCTCTCCCTCTCGCGGTCTGTAACCCTGCCTCTCAAATAAATAAATAAATAAATAAACAAAATCTTTCAAAAAAGATTTCTATCAATGAACTACATTGAATCTGTTCTCTTTTTATTAATACACATTAACATGGGAATTGATGAATATTGTATTATAGTAATTACCATGTGTTTGCCGTGACCCTGAGAATCTAATGTATCAACAAATTTCTTACAAAATACAAACCTACTAAATTCACTCCATAATTTAATTAAGACAAATGAAATAGACTTTAAATATTAATATTGGAAGTAAATCATTGCATGCTAATATAAATAACAAGCTGAAGTAGTTTTGATATACACTTACCAACATTCTCAAAATATGCACAATCTGTCAGAATTTTAAGAATTTACCAATTCTAAAAGCGTAGTATGAGATTTTCTCTTTTTTATTTTAATAGAAAACTTTTATTTAATAAATATAAATTTAGAAAGTACAACTTTTGGATTATAGCGATTTTTCCTCCCATAACCACCTTCCCACCCTCAAACCATCACATCTCTTAAGCCCCCTGCCACCCCATTCTTCATTAAGATTCAGTATGAGACTTTATAAACCTCTCATGAATTTATAAATAAAGGGGTCTGAAAAGGAAATATCCCCTTTGAACAATCAAGTTAATAAATGAGCTCTGCAGATATTACATATAGGATCTTGCATTCAACAATGAAATATATTTTGTCACTTTTAAGTACATGCAGAATTTGCTTATGAACTAATGCTTATTCAGTCTAAACAAATACAAACAAGTGACATGAAGACAATATTCTCCAATATCATATATTAAAATAAGAAATAATAAAAACATTTACCTTCCTTACATTTTGAATTCTGTGAAACACTTCCAAATATTTCATGGTGCAAGAAGCAGTTCAAAATGAGATTAGAAAATGTTCAGAACTGAATGACAATTGAAACACATATAGTAAAACTTGAAAGACATTGAGTAATAGTTAGAGAGGTAACAGCCATTTTGAAAATGGTATGTCAGGGTTAGAATGTAAGCATTAAAGTAAATTGAAAGAACAATAATATTTGAATACTAATATGATATTAATACTGTAATACTATAAAATACTATAATAGTTTAATAATATTAGAAGAGAAAAAGTGTGAAAAATACAAAAACAGGAATAGAATATCAAAAGTTGACTACTCAAATGACCAATAAAGTAGAAAATAATTCTGTTAAAATTAATCAAGAAGTAATGGAGAAGATTCAAATAAGTATCAAGAATGGAGAAAGGGGACATAACTTAAAAGATGAGGCAAAACAAAAAACATTCTTACAATACCATGAATGATGTCACATAAGAAATCTGAGGGGCCAGCTAGTTAAGCTGCTGCTTGCAAATGCTGGCATCCCACAGAGGTGTGCCAGTTCAAGTAGTGGCTCCTCCACTTTTTTGTTTGTTTGTTTTTGACAGGCAGAGTTAGACAGTGAGAGAGAGAGACAGAGAGAAAGGTCTCCCTTCCCTTGGTTCACCCCTGAAATGGCTGCTATAGCCGGTGCACTGCGCCAATCCGAAGCCAGGAACCAGGTTTTCCTCCTGGTCTCGCATGAGGGTGCAGGGCCCAAGCACTTGGGCCATCCTCCACTGCCTTCCAGGGACATAGCAGAGAGCTGGACTGGAAGAGGAGCAACCGGGACAGAACCACCGCCCCAACGAGGACTAGAACCTGGAATACTTGCACCATAGGCGGCGGATTAGCCTAGTGAGCCCCGGCACCAGCTGGCTGCTCCACTTCTGATCAGCTCCTTGATAATGCACCTGAGAAGGAAGAGGATGGCCCAAGTATTTGTGTCTCTGCCACCTATGTGGGAGACCCAGATGGAGTTGCAGGATCCTGGATTCAGTGTGACCCAACTCTAAACCTTGAGGCCATCTCAGAGAGTGAACTAGCAAATGAGAGACTCTCTCTCTCACTCTCGTTCTCTGTCTCCCTCTACCTTACCCTCCTTTCAAAAATGATATTTGAAAACTTAGATGCAATAGACAACTATTTGTAACAATATACAACTGTTTGTATAGTATAAAAACCTCATTTAAAAACTGATCTGAATAAATATATAATCAGTAAAGAAATTAAATTGCTATTTGAAGTTCCTATCCCGCCAAAAATTCTTGAGAAAGTTTTACAAGTGCTTTGTAGGAAACTGTAAAAGTGAAGTATTTCTAACTTATGTGAACATTTCTATGGACCAGAAATAGAAGGAAAGTATAAGAAAGGACTGTTAATAATGTAATGTCATATGGTGAGAAAGTTACAATTAATTCTCATTATTATGCTCCATAAATAAATAAAATTATCTGACATGGTGTCACAAAGTAGAAAGCAGGAGTTTTAATAGATGGTCCAACTAATTAAATTATAAAGTTATTTCTTCATGGAAAAGAATATTTCACTTAGATATGCTCCAGAAACAATTATATGTAAGGGTGTGTGTTCCCTTATTGACTTTTTTTTTTTAACAGGCAGAGTGGACAAGTGAGAGAGAGAGAGAGAGAGAGAAAGGTCTTCCTTTACCGTTGGTTCACCCTCCAGTGGTCACTGTGGCCTGCACACACCGCACTGATCCAAGGCCAGGAGCCAGGTGCTTCTCCTGGTCTCCATAGCGTGTGTAGGGCCCAAGCACTTGGGCCATCCTCCACTGCCTTCCAGGGCCACAACAGAGAGCTGGACTGGAAGAGGACAACCGGGACAGAAATCAGCATCCTGACCAGGACTAGAACCCCGTGTGCCGTCGCCACAGGCGGAGGATTAGCCTATGGACCCACGGCACCAGCCCCCTATTGACTTTTATTACAGCTTATTAAACTGGAAAAATTCAGGAGCCTTCCCTGACTACAGTTCATTTTGAGACTGTCTGAAAGTAACTAGTCTAGAGATTTAGACAAGAAAGTTTGTTAGAATGATGATTTTCAAAACTCTTGGCAAAATCTAAAGTTTTTTTGGAGGACAAAATATACATTTTTATTTTTATTTATGCTTTAATTTTACTAACAGAGATAAATCTCTGGGGTGATGAAATATTTCAGTGATTATGTGTAGCTCTAATTTGTTTTTTTGTTAATTGTGTATGGCACACAGAACCAACTCTTGAGAGATTTTGGAAACCTTTGGGAATTAGTTGTATATTTCTAAATCACACATCAACATTTCCAAGTAATGCTAGGAAAGAGTTTTTGAAGGTAAATGTCTTAGGGTAAGTGAATGGCAATCCTCAGCAGGTTGTATAAATTCTACATGGGGTTTGGATTGGTTCTATTTAAGTGTTCTAATTAATGGTTAGTCCTTCAAATGACCAAATGGAAATATATTATTCTTGATGACTTAGGCAATACCTATTGTTTCAATTCTGATTAAACATCAGGGGAAACTAAGTCAATGTACAAGAAATTACCTAGTTCTGATCTAACAGGTTTGAAAGTTTGGTATGAAGAGTCATGCATAACTGAGAAAGACAAGGAGGGAGGCACTGATTTGTTGGAGGTTCAGATATTACACCTAAAAGTTCACCTTACTTTGCTGTTTCTGCAACAAAAAAAAAAATTCAAACTGAAGTCTAATAGCTATTAGCACCTCAATTCTATTATTTTGTTAGTCACGTCCACACTGATTTGAGCGATTCCTATAATTTAGAGATTTAAAAATGTTTCTTAGGCTCCAGGTTTAGAGTCTGTTAGTTATATTGGTTCATGTAGACAAGTCAGGAAATGGAAATGAGCTACTCTTAAATCATTAGAACTAGACTGGAAGCCATGTTTATCAAATCTGAAGGCTATATTGGGATATGCTCAGAATAAAAGGATAAGCAGTCTTATTTTAATGTTATTTACCAAGAAGTAATTAGGTATGGGTTGTTTGTGCTTTCTATAAAAGTGAGGCAATTTGGGACATAAGCCTGGGAACAAAATACAAGTATGCAGACTTAAGAACAGCATTCAAGAAGGTTGGGGAGAATCCAGGCTCTGGGTTACAATCAGAGTCATTGTTCTTCAGCTTTAAGAAGTTCCCGAAAAGGATCAAATTATGAGATAGATGGAAATATCAGGGAGGGAGTCAACCAAAAGGAGCATTCCATTCTGCTTTGGGAATCAGGAACTAAGACTAATGCTCCTTTCATTTCCTTCTACAGATCTCTTGTAAGAGATGGCTGCTTCAAATCATTCTTCAGTGACTGACTTTATCCTTGAAGGGTTAACAAATTGCCCGGAACTCCAGTTGCCCCTCTTTCTTCTTTTCCTGGGAATATATGTGGTTACAGTAGTGGGGAACCTGAGCATGATCCTCTTAATTTCTGTCAGCTCTCAACTTCATTCTCCAATGTATTATTTTCTCAGTCACTTATCCTTCATTGACCTCTGTTACTCATCTGTCATTACTCCTAAGATGCTGGTGAACTTCGTGTCAGAGAAGAACATCATCTCCTTTCTGGAGTGCATGGCTCAACTCTACTTCTTCCTTATTTTTGTAATTGCCGAAGGGTACCTGCTGACAGCCATGGCTTATGACCGTTATGCTGCTATCTGTAGCCCACTGCTTTACAATATTGTCATGTCCCATAGGGTCTGCTCCATCATGATGGCTGTGGTATACTTCCTGGGTTTGTTTGGGGCCACAGTCCATACTACCTTCATGTCAATGCTGTCATTCTGTGGGTCTCATGTTGTCAGTCATTACTTTTGTGATATTCTTCCTTTACTGACCCTGTCTTGCTCCAGCACCCGCATCAATGAGATTCTGCTGTTTATTATTGGAGGAGTTAACACCTTAGCACCTACGCTGGCTATTCTCATCTCTTATGCTTTCATCCTCTCTAGTATCCTCCACATTCGCTCCACTGAGGGACGGTCCAAAGCATTTGGCACATGTAGCTCCCACCTCATGGCTGTGGGCATCTTCTTTGGGTCTATCACATTCATGTACTTCAAGCCACCCTCCAGTGTTACTATGGAAGAGGAGAAGGTATCCTCTGTCTTCTACACCACTGTGATCCCCATGCTGAACCCCCTGATCTACAGCCTGAGGAACAAGGACGTGAAGAATGCACTGAGAAAAGTTGTTGGGGGAAGGTAGGCATCTTGAAAATGTATATTCTAATAAGAAGTAAGGAAAATCGACCAGATGAAAGGATGCCATGAACCCACTGCAACTTCATTTTCCTTCCAGAGAAGCAAGTTCATGGTTATTAACAAATATATATTTTATACTTGATAATGGCTGACCCTTTTTGAATCTTTTTTGGAGATTATCAAGCAACATGATTTTCTTTGGAATTGTATTAGAGAAAAAAGTATTGTCAGAAGGAGGGCAAACATATAGCACAATTTATATTAAACAAAAAATTTTGAGAATGCTTGAGGACTAACATATGAGTTAAGCGCAGTCTTTTTTTTTTTTTTTTTTGACAGGCAGAGTGGTCAGTGAGAGAGAGAGACAGAGAGAAAGGTCTTCCTTTTGCCGTTGGTTCACCCTCCAATGGCCGCTGCGGGCAGCGCACTGTGCTGATCCGATGGCAGGAGCCAGGTGCTTTTCCTGGTCTCCCATGAGGTGCAGGGCCCAAGCACTTGGGCCATCCTCCACTGCACTCCCTGGCCACAGCAGAGAGCTGGCCTGGAAAAGGGGCAACTGGGACTGAATCTGGCGCCCAGACCGGGACTGGAACCCAGTGTGCTGGCACCGCAAGGCGGAGGATTAGCCTAGTGAGCTGAGGCACTGGCCAAGGGCTGTCTTTAAGATGGGATGATGCTAATTGGGAAATCAAAATTCCTGGAGAGCAGGATGAGGAGTGTCTTTAAATTTTTGACAGAAGGGGTTGTTTTTGTCTAAATTCCAAATACTGAGATATTAAGAATATTGAGATGGGGTTGTTAGGGATGTATTATAGTGAAGAACAATTGTGGGTAGATCATAGAAGGTTGAACAGTGGAAGGGGAAGTGGAAAGAAAGAAAGAAAGAAAGGAAGAGTGAGACCATTAGGTTTAAGTGGTGGGTTAAGGTGGCAAAAACATAGACTAATCTTATCAACAACTTACACACACTCAGTTAAGATCACTAATAACCTCCTGGAGTCCTGTATTCCCTGCCTTTGGAAACCATTAATTAGCTGTAATTATACATTAAAAAGCCTGGCAAAATGTAGCTCCAATCTGGGGAGATGAAAGCATTTTTTATTTTGTATTAGAATGATAATTTTTAAATTTATTTATTTTGAAAGAGCTACAGAGAGACAGAGAGAGAGAGATAAAGAAAGAGAGAGAGAGAGAGAGAGAGAGAGAGAAAGTCTTCTAACTGCTGGTTCACTCTCCAGATGGCTGTACCAGCCAGGCTGGGGTCAGGTTGAAGCTAGGAGTCAGTCATATGGATTTCCCAGGTGGGTGGCAGGGGCCATCTTCTGCCATTCTTCTCCAGCTTATGGCAGGAAATTGGATCAGAAGTGGAGCATCCAGGACATGAACTGGTGCCAAGGTTAGATACTGGCATTTCAGGTGGCGATTTTACTGACTATACCACTATGCTGGCCCCTTAGAATAATAATTTTTAAAATATCAAGGGTTTTTTTTCTTTTCCTCTCAGGAGTCTATAGCAGTTTCCTACTTCCTACAAAGATCCTGGTTCTCAAACACCCTGTGATTTGCCTCTATCCACCATTTTTCCTGTGGTGGAACAGAAATGATCTCATTTACCATGCTGGCACATCATTTCAGGCAACAGATCATACAACTACTATGTATAAAACTCTTCTGGAATCATGTGCAGGAGGTGGGTTGATAACTGCATGATTTAGCATTCCTGGATTGTGTCAGTGATGTGGATGAGAATGTCAAAGAAGTCTCATTCAGATAGGCAGATTATGTGAAGTTGTGATTTAAGAATTGATTTAATGAATAACAGGATTATGATTCACGAAGACTTCTAGAGGCTTGATTCATAAACATATTTAATGAGATTAAAATGTAAATAGTGGATATAACAGTCTGTACTTCTACAAAAATGAAGAGAAGGGAAATTCAATGATGAACTGCAGAGAATTAAGGGCTTTTGATGTCAATGAAGTCAAAATACATAAACAATATAACTACTAAAAACAGTCACATTTCCATGTCTGCATTAGAAACAGTTTAGTATTTAGAATAATTATTATACTAGCCATCATTTCCACTATAACAATTGGACTATTCTACTTGAATATAGTTTATTTTGTGAATATCACTTTCCAATAGGTCATTGGCATTTTAAAGTATATTCTGAGGAGGGTGGTCATGAAAAGGAAGGGACTTGAAATCTCACATCTATTGATTTGTCATTCATTTGATCCTTCTTTTAACAAATATTTTCAAATCTCCAGTACATGCCTGAAAACATTTCTGATTTTGGATGATTAACAGAGGAGCAAAAATCACAAAGTCCTTGCCCTCATTTAATTTAGGTTTTAGTCTCAAAGGCAGACAATAAACTCATACATACACAATCTAAGAAATATTTTCAAATGAAAACAAAGCAAGAGAAGAGAATAGAGACTGGTCATAGATATTGGAGGACGAGTAGCTTACACATGGAAGAGCTGGGGTTAATTATTGAAGTTGTAGTAGTCTTTGCTAAAGGCACAAATAAGTTGGATGGGAGAAAGCTCCACAGTGGCACATTTTTCCTCCAATAAGGAGCACTCTTCTGAAAATCAGAACTATCCAAGTAACAACCAAAATCTTAGCTAGTTTGTGAGCTATTCAGCAAGAAGGATTTGGGTAGAGACTAGATTGTCTATCTGTGACGTTTCTCAGGAACTTACATACTGACTGGGATATGACCAAGTTAATCCATTTGCTCAGTTGCAACGCTGAGGCTTTTGTGATCCATTCTGTCTCTTGTAGACATCACCTCTGATCCTTTTTGCTCCCTTCCTCTTCACTGTCTTAGGCTTCCCCTCCTTTCCCACAGCACTCACTCTCTTTGTTTTCCTTTCTTCTTTCTTCTTAGGCTTCCAAGGCCCTGTAAGTGAAGGCTAATTGCTTTTATTATTTTCCTCCTTATTGTCTTTAGCTGATAATAAAGAATATTTTTAAATAAGATTTTTTTGTATATGAATGTTATTGAGGCCTTAGTTGAGTGCAATGTATAATAGTAATTTACTTTATTTATTTTTTTTTTTTTGCCAGGCAGAGTTAGACAGTGAGAGAGAGAGAGACAGATAGAGAGAGAATTGAGAGTTATAGACAATGAGAGAGAGATACAGAGAGAAAGGTTTTCCTTCCGTTGGTTCACCCCCAAAATGGCTGCTATGGCCAATGCTGAGCTGATCTGAAGCCAGGAGCAGGGTACTTCCTCCCAGTCTCCCATGTGGGTGCAGGCACCCAAGTACTTGGGCCATCCTCCGTTGCCCTCCCGGGCCACAGCAGAGAGCTGGACTGGAAGAGGAGCAACCGGGACTAGTACCCGGCGCCTTAGCTGGCACAAGAACCTGGGGTGCTGGTGCAGCAGGCAGAGGATTAGCCAAGTGAACCATGGCACCGGCCAGTTATTTAAAGTTTTAAGCAACAGTAGTTTATGTCCACGGTAGTATATCATGAAGTATAAATGTTTGTGTTCTGACATTCTTATCATTCACTTTACTAAAATAACCAAAAGTTTAGATATCTATATCAAATAGTACAATTTGCATTATGTCCTGTTTGCCTTAAGAGTTTTACTTTATTTTATTTTAAATATTTAAATATTTATTTATTTGAAAGGCAGAATTACAGATTGAGGGACAGAGATCGATCTTCCATCTGCAGGGTCACTCCCTATATGGCCAGGACAGTCACTGGGCCAAGCCAAAGCCAAGAGCCTGGAACTCCAGCTCAGTCTCCCATGTTGGTGGCAGAGACCCAAATGCCCAAGCAGCATCATTTTCTGCTTTTCCAGGTGTACTAGCAGGGAGCTGGATAGGAAGTGGAACAGCTTAATGTGCTGAACCACAATGCCAACCCCTGCCTTCATAATTTTAGTTAACCAGATTACGCTCAATATTCTTCTTCAAGATGCTCCTCATTATTCAGATCAGTATTGCTGATAAGCATTTCCTTCGCACAAGTTATGACCAACTCTGTGTGCTGTGATAATCTAATTTAGGAGGTGTTTTTGTTGAGCACTTCATGTGCTATATTCTGAGCTGGTACATTGTATTTATTTATATATAATCTTTATAACAAATATCTGTAATATGGCACCTATATCTTCAGATCGCTAATGAAAACATTGTCCTCAGAGTTTAAAGGGACTGCTCAAGTTCACATAGTTTGCAAGAGGCAGGACTTGAATTCAAATCTAGGTCAGCTTGATTCCAAATCCCTGCCTTTCCATTGCATCAGCCTCCTTGCTTGTTAGGCTTACAAACTAACTACTTTTGCCTTGAGAAGGGAGAACCCTGGTATTTAATTAACAATGGTTTATTAATGAGATATTGAGTCTCCTCTGATTAATTTGAATCCAATGAAACTGTCTGATTCATTTCTTTCACATTATCATCTCTACACAAAATTCCTGATTTGAACACTTACTGAGGTTCAAAATGTAGTTTTTTATAAACTTAAGACATCATTTTAAAAAAGATTTATTTGAAAGTCAAAGTTACAGAGAGAGAGAGAGACAGAGAGTGAGTGAGACAGAGAGAGCAGGGGCTGCGCTAGGCAGAAGCCAGGAGTCAGGAGCTTCTTCCTGAGCTCCCATATGGAAGTTTGGGCCCAAGCACGTGGGCCGTTTTCTGCTGCTTGATCCAGCACCCATATGGGATGCTGGTTTTGCAGGTGGAGGCTTTACCTGCTATGCCACAATGCTGATCCCAAGACAACATCATGCCAAAGAAGAAAAAGAAATGTGACTTTAATATAGCAATAAATATTTATGTTCCACATAATTCATTAATATTTGAAAAGTTTATGTACATATAAAATAAACATGTAATGTCACGTTATTTGGCATATGGATAGTAATGTTACCTTCACTGAATTATTTCTTTTACATAATAATATGCCTTTCTTCCTTCATTTTATGATACTTGTAATGAGTTACACATTATGTGATGTCAATACAGCCATCCTTGCTCTAAAAATAGTATATATGTCCAAGTCTGTAATTGTGTGTGTGTGTGTGTGTATTAAGCAAATAAGGCAAAATGTTAGAAACTGTTAAATTTATGCAAGAGCACAGCAGGTTAAACCACCACTTGCAACACCTTCATCCCATGTGAGAGTGACAGTTTACGACTGGGCCCCTCTTCTAATCCTGTTTCTTTCTTTTTTTTTTTTTTTTTAAGATTTATGTATGTATTTGAAAAGCAGAGTTACAAAAATAGAGATAGAAATAGACTTAGAAAGAGAGAGAATCTTCCATCCCTTGGTTCACTTCCTAGATGGCTGCAATGGCAAAAGTTGGGCCTGGCTGAAGCTAGGAGCTTGTAATTAACTCCATCTGGGTCTTCCATGTGGCTGTCAGGGGTCCAAGAACACGGGTCACCCTCTATTGCTTCCCAGTCTCATTAGTAATGGAACTAGATCAAAAGTGGGGCAGTCAGTATTTTTACGAGCACTCACATGGGATCCTGGCATCTCAGGCAGCAGCTTAACCCACTGAACAACAATGCTGGTCCCTCTGATAGTTTTCTGCTGTTGCATCCTGAGAGGCAGCAGATGATAGTTCAAGTGCTTGGGCCCCTGCCACCCACCAGGACGATGAGGATGAGTTCTGTGCTCCCAGTTTTTCCTGAACCAGCCTTGGCTATGAAGGCATTTGAGGAAGTGAATCATCTCTGTCTCTGTCTCTTTCTCTCTCTCTCTCTCTCTGTGGGTGTATGTGTGTGTGTCTGTCTCCTTCTATCACTGTGCCCTTCAAATATACCCTTTAAATGTTGTTACATTTGTTCCATGATCACTTAAGTCTTCATTGTTTTTCCAGTATTTTTTGAAATATTTATGATAAAAATTATATAATTACATATTTTATAATAAAAATTACCAAATCTCGATCCACTAAAAGGTTTTTCAGAGTCCTCTCTCTTTTCCAGAGGGAATATTACATTGCATTGTAAGCCATAAGAATGTATGTTTTATGACAGTTATAATGAAATAAAATTGAAAATAAAATTAATTCTGTGAGATTGGAAAGATATTTTCACCAGTACATTGTACCCTCTCTGGGGATAAGTTGATTATTTATGGTATCTTTGTCACTTATGGACCCAGGAGCCTCGATAACATTTTCATCTCAGAGGTGTAAATGCTGAAGACTTGAATCTGTCATTCTTGGATATATATATAAATATATGTCTATAATAAGAAGAATTGAGTTCGGTGATGAGAATTTCAAGTTCAGTGAATCCTTAAATCCATAATTTATTAGCATAAGTACTTGAACAGAAAAACTGCAATAAAACGAAACCGTGGCTTGTAAGGTTGTCTCTATACAGTAATAGGCTCTCTCTGAGATATGTGCAACTTACAGAATCAAAGATGTCTACAAAAAAATCTTTATCATTGGCAGTAGCATACATGTTAAGATGTGGTAATATTATGTAGAAAAGGTTTACCAATGATGGTATTTTAAAAATTGAAAATGAAGAAGTAGAACCAAATCACAAAGTCTTCTAATAAAAAGTCTTAGTGTTTGGGGGCTGGGTAAGGGTGTGGTGTTGACAGAGGGATGATGAAGGACAGGTTGGCAGTGAATTAGTACTTAGGTTTGTAAAGGTGTGAGTGCAGCACAGGTGAGAATATCACACCCGGGCGCCCTCGTACAAATGCGGCATAGATAATCCAGAAGCAAATGAAAAGCAGGGGCTGAGCGCAAAGAATGTTTGCTGAGAGATGAAAGTGAGAGTTTGGGTCTGCTCTGTTGCAGCTGTTTTGACAGCTTCTTTAGCACTCAGTGCAGAAAAACCTGGACATGAATTTAGAAATAATGGAATATGCAGTATAGACTATTTGTTAGACACCTCTAAGATAAGCCATGTGAACCACTGGAAATGAACCATCCTGATCTGGCATAACTACTGAGCTGTGTGCTTAGAGAAAGAGGCAGAGAGGAAAAAAAATAGGAGAGCCAGGAGCTTGGCAGCTTTTTTTAATACAAGATCATGAACAGCGAGAGGGAGAGAATACCATTTTTGTTCACTGACTTTAAGGGAAAATGCCTTTACTCGCCTGTAAAGATTAGCACTGAGTAGCCTCTGATCAAGGATCAGTTCCTTGTTCCTTGGAAGAACGCAGATGAGTAAAGCTGTGGAGAGAGAAGCTAAATGTCCCATCTCCACACACCCCTGCTCCCTCCCATGCCGCGTTATCTTCTGGTGGGTTACAAGCACAGTCTGTGGAACATAGGCTTGGCTGACACTGGCGCTAGAGGCAAAGGACAGGCTGTCCCAGGCTGCACTACCTGACAGTCTTCCTTAGCTGTTTGCCACTACTCTGTGGATGTTCTTGTGATCAAAAAGATAGACAATTTATCCGATGTGCACAGAAATTTTTAAAACATGAGAAAAATGATAATAATTTAAAGTCTTTTTTACGTAAGCCAAAAAAGTCTCCTCGTATTCTATTTTCCGTTCATGCTATACCCAAACACATTATGTAGCATCAAGCAACAGAAATTGCACAATGAGTCCCAAAATTTAAAATTTAGATACAAAGTACTTACACAGGACATACTAAATAATCCACCAGAGATGAAAAATTTAAATGGAAAATTTCCATTAAGAATTAAAATTATTAATTATAGAGAGAGGAACTGAATAAATATAGCCCCAGTAGTTTCACGGGGAAATTCTGCAAATCGTTCATAGAAAAAATAGTGCTAAGGCTTAAAAAATTTTGAGAATAAAAATAAGGAAAAGGTTTCAATCCTTTTATGATAATATACTAGGATAACTAAACCTGATAGAAGTAACACAAAAAAAGATGTTGCATAACATCACCACTAAGAATATCAAATCAAAAATGCTAAACACAATGTTGATCAATGAATTCAGCACTGAACTAAGAATATAAGGCACCCAGATTGAAAAGGACTTATCATTTGAATACAAGGCTTTTCAATATTAAGATACTATAATATAATATTAATAAATTTAAAGATAAAAGAAAAATCTAAAAATGTCTACAAGCGATGAAGAAGCCATTGACAAAAATCATATTTTTTATTCCTTCTCACTAATGTGCTCTATTAAATAGAAGATAGATAACACTATAAATGTGCCTCCTTCACTATATGTGTGTCTCTGTGTGTATATAGAGAGAATGAGTGTATACATTATATTGTTGTATATATAGTACATTATAGTATATACCATATATACAGATAAGAAACAGAGTGGTTATTTCCTCCTCTACTTCTTATTTTGAACAATTTAAAACTTACAGAACTGTTTCAAAAATGAAACAATGATCATTCACATATTATTCAACTGAATTTACCAGTTATTAACACTTTGCCACCTTGGTTTCAGCATTTTTACTTATACTACACCAGATGCATGCACACATACACATGCTATACATATATGCTGTACCACGTGGGAGATGTCTATACATCGTGACACTTCATCTCTGAAATTTTCAACACCATCTAAGAGTGCAGATATTTTCCTTCAAAGCCACAATACAGCTACCACACTTAGTAAGTTTACCATTGATTCAAATGTATTATTGAACATATAATCCACATTTAAATGTCATCAGTGATCCCAATAATGTAGATCATAGGTTCTTTTTATTTTTTACCTTTTTATTTTTTAAAAGAATTTATTAATATATTAGATTTAGAGTCACAGTAAATGCGTGATAACTACTACATCACAGTTCTCATCAGTTCTAAAGTTAATGTATTACCAATACAAAGAGACTAGACTTGGTGCAGTTCATAAATACAATTCAAAGAATATAATGATACTTTCATTCTTCTCTCCTTCTTTACTCTCCGTCCTTAATCCCTAACTTTCCTTCTGTTCTTCCTCCCTCCCCCCTTTCCCGCCCCCTTATTTTTATTTACATCTATCTGGACTATAGCTATCAATTTTCTTTAGTATGCATTAATCTAGAATTTTTCCTCTGTCTTATAATATTTTTAAAAATTCACTTACTTATTTTAAAGTCAGAGTTACACACCAAAGAGAGAAGGAGAAGCAAAGAGAGAGAGTTCTTCCATCCACTAGTTCATTTCCCAATTGACCATAACAGCCAGAGCTGCACCAAACAGAAGCCAGGAGCCAGGAGCTTCTTCCAGGTCTCCCACATGGGTGCAGGGCCCCAAGGACTTGGGCCATCTTCTGTTGCTTTCCCAGGCCACAGCAGAGAGCTGGATCAGAAGTGGAGCAGCCAGGACTTGAATCAGCATCCCTATGGGCTGCTGGCACTGCAGGCTGTGGCTTTACCCACTATGTCACCAAGCCGGCCCAATGATATTGATATATTTAAGTAATCATGTTAATTATACAGATTACTTCTCAGCTTTTTCTCTTTTGTTAAAATAAATAATGTTTTTTTAAGTTTCAGAATAATTTTAGATTTACAAAACAAAAATATTTATAAAAGGTTCCCACATACTGCACCCCCAATTTCCCATTGTTAGTATCTGCTTTAGCTTATTTGTTGCAATCTATAAACCACACCCAGTTTCCCTTACATTTTTTAATCCGAATTCCTTCTGTCTTTCCCATCCCCCCAAGTCTCTACTTATCAACATTCTGTATTCATATATTTTTAATTAAGCTCCTACATATAAGGGAGAACATACAGTATTTGTCTTTCTATATCTGACATTTCATTCAACAGGGTGCCCTCTAGTCCCATCCACTTTGCTGCAAATGATAAGACTTTATTCTTTTTATTGCTGACCAATATTCGGATTTGTATATTTATCACATTATCTTTATCCACTCACTGATGATGGACACCTTTGTTGAGTCTATGTCTTGGTTACTGTGAAAAGTGCTGCAATAAACATGGAAGAGGAGGCATCTCTTTGATGCAATGATTTCATGTATTTGGATATATACCCTATTTATCTACTTTTTTCCTCATGGTTAGATGTAGTTTGATACAATATGTTATGATATAATGTGATATGATATTTAATCTTTCTCTAGTGAATATAAGAGTACTCTGAGGAGAATGAGAGTGCTCTAGGTTGAGAGTAAGGCCCTCAATGAAGAAGTGAAGGTTACCAAAAATAAACCATTCAAACATCATAATTTAATATGGAATTGATTTGAAACTAGCTACTCTTACAAACAAATGAAAGATAAATTCTGTCTTTAAAAGTGCTAACCATTGGAAGTGTCATTTTTTACACAGACTCAGAAAATATTCTACTACTGAGAAATTTCTATAGAGCTTCCTTGACATCCTTATTCCTAAGGCTGTAGATAAGGGGGTTAATCATGGGAATCACTGTGGTGTAAAATACAGAGGCCACCTTCTCCTGGATTGTGTCGCTGGTAGATGGTTTAAAATACATGAAGATGATGGAGCCATAGAAGACCCCAACAGCTGCAAGATGGGAGCTGCATGTACTGAAGGCTTTGGACCTACCTTCAGCTGAATGAATTTGCAGAATGCTGGAAAGGATGAAGGTGCAAGAGATGAAGATGGGTAACACACATGCAAATACGTTAAATCCAACCAGAATCATCACTAAAAGCTCCTTAGTGTTGTCTCTTGAGCAAGATATATTCAGAAGAGGAAGGATGTCACAAAAATAATGATGGATGACATTAGTCCCACAGAAGGAACAGCTAGATATATAGCTGGTATGGACAAAAGCCCCCAAAGCTCCCATTGTATACACGCTGGTGACCAGTAGAAAACAGATACAGGGGGACATGGTGACATTGTAGAGCAAGGGCTTACAGATGGCAACATAACGATCATATGCCATGGCTGTCAGCATGTAGGAGTCAGCAATGCCAAAGAAACAAAAGAAAAAGAGCTGGGCCATGCACTCAGGAAAAGACAAGAAATTCTTCTCTGAAACAAAGTTCATTAACATCTTGGGAATTATGACAGACGAATAACAGAGATCTATGAAGGACAAGTTACTGAGAAAATAGTACATAGGAGTGTGCAGCTGTGAACTGATCCCGATTAAAAAGACCAAGCCCAGGTTTCCCACAATGGAGACCATGTAAATCAGTAGAAAGAGTAGTAAGAGAGGGAACTGGAGCCCTGGCTCATCTGTCAACCCCTCAAGGATAAAATAGGCTACTGAAGAATGAGTTCCTGCATCCATTCATCTCCCAGTTGTGATAGTTCAAATCATCTGGAGAAGTTCCCATTAGAAAAATATTGTCAACCTATAGGAATTGGTGGCTTAGAGTGATGAATGAAGTAATTTCCAACTGATCCAGAATTTGAATCATAAACCAAGTGACTCAAATATACTTTCGATTGAATCTTTATCAAGATGCTGTTAATTATTTTGGGTTCAGTGTTTATAACTCTGATGGAATTTAGAAGTGAAAATTATTTTGTTTCTACTAGATCAAGCTTTAGATTTTTACCATAAAAGAAAAATAACTCTTCTTATTTGATAACCTTCAAAGAGGATCTTACAGAGCTGCTATCTTCTTCTTTGGTTTTCTGTCTGAACACTGTTCTCCTCTGACTTGGAACTTGAACACTTCCTCACTGATGTCCTTCAGTTTCTCCTGACATCAGCACCTTCAAGGAATTTATTTGGTCTTGACTTCAATCACAGGAGATTATGTCTCCCCAGCTTTGGTCCTTCCACTCCTCTCCGTTACTGGTTTTGAGTTTGCTTTGAGAGGAATAAAGCTGTGCTCTAGATGGTAGAAAGAATGGAATACCAGAAAGGGAAGTCATTGTCCTGTACTGAAAGAATCTGAGGAGAAGGAAAAGCAACAACAGAACAAGGTGCAACCATTATTGAGCCCCTAACAGTTTCCATGAACAATGTTAAGAACTTTACATTTATGGCCTCATTACATCTTGTGCGATGCCATGATGATAATGTATTTGCTATTCCCTTTTTTTTTATTTTTTTGACAGGCAGAGTGGACAGTGAGAGAGACAGAGAGAAACGTCTTCCTTTTACAGTTGGTTCACCCTCCAATGGCCGCCGCGGCAGGCGTGCTGCAGCCGGCGCACCGCGCTGATCCGAAGGCAGGAGCCAGGTGCTTCTCCTGGTCTCCCATGGAGTGCAGGGCCCAAGCACTTGGGCCATCCTCCACTGCACTCCCTGGCCACAGCAGAGAGCTGGCCTGGAAGAGGGGCAACCGGGACAGAATCTGGTGCCCCGACCGGGACTAGAACCTGGTGTGCTGGTGCCACAAGGCGGAGGATTAGCCTACTGAGCCGCGGCGCCAGCTCCCTTTTTTGTTTTTTAATCTTAATACAAAGAGAACAGATTTCATGTATTTATAGATAAAATTCTGAGACAATAACGATATATCTCTTCCTCCTTCTCCCTCATCGTTTCCTTTTTCCCTTTGATTTTTGCAATAGCATAATTTCAATTTACTTTATAATTATAGGCTTAATGCACAACTTGCCATAATGTTACAGAAGTAAAAATTAGAACGACCACTGCACCACAGGAGTAAAGATAAGCACTAAAAACAAGAATCAAATCTTAAAATACCAGTTGCATTCTTATATGTTGTGTGGGTTTGTTTGTTTGTTTTTTTTTTTTGTATTCTATATTAAGACTGAGATACAGAAAAGGTTAAGGAAATACTTTCTCTGAGTTACAAATCTCAAAGCAAGATAATTTCCACTATCTTCAAAATGTTTATGTGAATATTCTTAGGGCATCCATTAAGATATAGAAATAGGACTCTTAAATGTGTTTGTTTAATTAAAAGATTAATGTCCCCTAAACATCAACATTTTTGATGGAACGTGAACATTGAATAGTAACTTCTGCATAGCTGTAGATATTATGCTACTCTGTCACTTCAGTATCATTTCCTCTATATTTTATTCTTGTTAGATAAATTAGAGTAATTTTTATATACTTTTATAAGCACCGAAAACATATCTTATGTCTAAGAAAGAGTACATCATCTTTTCAATAATCTTAAAGTGGAAAATAAAAAGAAGAGAAAGATATTCGTGTATATACACACACACATTTCTTCATGTGAAAATAAATGAGCCTCAAATCTACATATACCCTTTTTGAACAGCAACAACACAACTCAACTGAGTATGCAAACCCTTCCTTTTAGCTCTTTATTTATGGAGCAAGCTGTAAAATAAAACATTCCCTCTGCAGACAGTAAGAAAATTCATCAGAAAATAGGCTTCTTGTTCAAGACTGAATATACCTAGTCTAGGTGGACGAGGGGATCAGTGAAATATTGTAGCAAGTTCACAGAAGGCCCATCATGAATAATATTTTGTTTCTAGGTTCCTTGGATATTACCTAAGTAGTCTTACCTACAACATTTCCTAAATACAACTCTTCTTTGTCGAGTCAAACCAGGATTACACATATTTCATAGAAGTCTCATTTTTCTATCTGTCAATTTTCCCTTATTCTTATGTCTACACTCATTTCTCCCAATAGTCCAACTCGTGTCTAACTATTTAAAATGTCTGATTACCCAGGTAACTTCTCATTCTACATGACCTCATTTACTTTGACTTCCTCCCTTCTCCTAAAGACATTTTAACCCTTTTTAAGGACATATATAATGCAATTTTTATATTTGGGGTTTTTCTTTTCTCTTTTTGTTACTGGTCATTGTGAGATGATAAACAGTTCAGACTTTTATTTCAAATCAAAGTGGTTCATTTTCAGGCATGCATACTTTCTAGCTGTGTTAACCTGAAGGACTTACTTCTGTATAAACTCCAGTAACTTCACTAATGTAAGATGAATAATTCCTCCCATATGTCCTTATTTATCCAGGACTTTATTGGAAGTCAGTCTTCTGTTGCTGAGAATACAATATCATACAGACAAATTCATAAATTTGATGAGACAGTCTCATAAAACCTATATTCTAACATGTGAGTTCAATAAACTAACAGATATATGTGGAATTTAGAATCAAATAGTGAGAAAAACTACAAGGAAAATAATGTAAAAGGAAGTGATTGATAATTATCGATGGCAGTGGAAGGAGGACTGCATGGGGGGTGACCACTGAGGTGAGTTCTGAATGAACTGAGAGAGGGAGTCGTGGAAGTACCAGGTTGAAAGATGGTTTCAGACAGAAGGAGCACCAAGTTTAAAGTCTGTGACACAAAGCATGCTTGGCACATTTGAGCAGCATCCAGTAGACCAAGATGACTGTAGCAGACAGAGCAGGGGAGAGAATTATACAGGTGAAGGTTTTTGGTGGAACCAGGTGCCACATGCTGGCCCATCCAGAAAGTGGGACTGTTACTCTAGGTGTGATGGGACAGCTTCAGAGAGTTTGCAGAAAGTGGAGTGTAAAGATTCAACCAGGCTCATTGTTCTGTAAGAATATGCATTAAATAGTCACCTAGGAGTGCATTCAAGAAGTCACAGAGGAGGCAAAGTGTGCCAGTTGAGAAATGATGGCTTTTGTCATTCTGTCAATGACAGTAATATCAAAAATGAATCAGTATAATTTGGGATAGATGATACTTGTTGGATATGGGTGTATGAGAATAGGAATTTTGGGAGCTAAGATATTGGCTTGAGAAGTATCAATGGTATTATGAGGGTAGGTTGGGGAATTTTTCTGTTTGTTTTGTTTTACACATACATAATTTGATGCCTATATCATTACCAAATGGGTATGTTGAGTAGGAAACTCAAGGCATGACTCTGAAAGTCAGAGAAAAGGCATGACTGGGAAATAGTTTTCTGAGCCACCACTGTGCGGACTTATTTAGAGCCAGGAGGTCTGATGAGATCAACCAAGCATGATGTGTGCAAAGACTTTACATGAAACGTTGTCAATAAATTTTTGGCATTGTCATTTTTACTGTTATTATCAGAAATTGTGTTAGATGGTATTTTGAAAATATCCTTCCATTCTATTTTTGTATTCCTTTTCACTTCTTCATTAAAGTTAATTAATCTCCATTACCATATATCCAAGGTAGTAGTCCATCTGTGCATCTGTCATATGAATCAGAAGCATCTAGGACCTAGTGGAGACCTTGCATCTATTCTCTTTCCTCCCTTTCTTCAAATTCTGTCTACACATTGACTCCTGCCCACTTCTCAATTCTACTTTTCCATAATATGCCAATTAAGCAACACATCCAAAGATACATAAAAACATCTTATTTTTCCTTTCAATTCTTTTGCTTTTCTTGTGATTGTATTCACATGCTTCACATATATGTTTTTTCAGAAAAATTTAAATAATGAGCACCAGATTTAATTCAGTTCATGTTTCCAACTTGATTCCCTTATGATAAATATTCTTGTGTTGATTGGGTCATTAAAATTGACTTAACCTTTCTTTGTAGGGCAATGTATTAGATAAAATGATTCTTTAACATCTCCAAATACTGTATGAACCCTGGGGAACAGTGTTTCTCAAAAATATAGGTGTTTGTAGAAATTGGTTTGAAGACCGAGATTTTCAATCCTCAATAAAGAATTATTAATGTTTTTATTAGAATCATTTGATTTAATTAAATCTGGAATAGGTTTCTTATTCCAGAATTATAGCCAGGGGAGAAAGGAGCAGACAGAAAGTTGATTATCTGGGATAAAAATGTCAGAGGTAACATCAGGAGTTTCTTCCTTTCATTTTCAAGGTGGGTTTGAGAACAATTCTGAATTCATCATTTGAAAAGCATAAAGTAGAGGAGGGCATAACTTTAAAAAATTAAAGATATATGTATATATCTTTATATATACATCAGTATTTATGTATACATGTGTATATATATATATATATAAAGATAGATAGATAGATAGATAGATAGATAGATAGATAGATAAAGACAGAGCTATTATCTGCTGCTTCACTTTCTAAATACTCATCAACTGAGGTTGGGCCAGCCTGAAACCAGGAGCAAGGAATTAAATCCAGGTTTCCCACATGGGAGACAAATATCCAATTACTGGAGCCATCACCTGCTTCCTCTCAGGATGTGCATTTAGGACTTAACTCTAGCACTATAATATGATTTATATACATATTAACCATGAAACTAAATGCCTGATTCAAGAAGGGCATAATTTTTGCCCCTAAACATAGTGGTTTTTGATGTGGGCTAGGAGAGAAGAGCTTGAGACATTTATGAATATGGATGGATGGATGGATGAATGGGAAGGTGGGACTATCCCTTCCACAAGTTTATTTCCCCAATGCCCAGAATGATGGAAGCTGAGATCTAGGAGTTCAATCCGAGTTTCCCACATAGGTTTCAGGGAATTAGTTACATGAGTCATCACTTTTGCTCCCAGGGCCTGCCTTAGACAGAGTCAGGAGCCAGGGACATTCATTGACACCAGACAATCCAGTGTGTAACACAGGCAACGTAACTGCGAGGACACATACTTATTCCAGGAGCTCCGGTCTTTCTTCATATATTAGCTAATTAGTTACTTAGCGATGTTGTATAAGTAGGCCAATGTTAGTATTCTTTCAATAAAAGGAATTTCTGACCTGATCAAATATTGCAATAATATGCTATTCAGTGCAACTGAGAATGCTCTATAAACTGAAAAGTTCATTATAAATGTTAGTTGTGATTGTGAATGGCCTTTCCATGGGAACAGGGACAAGAATTTGAGGTCAGAGATAGAGGAAAAGGAAGGCTAATTGGTTTGTCCACGTAACAAGTGTGCCCATAACAGGTCTGTGTTTGAGCAGACCCTGCCAGCTTGGTGTGTCTCACCCAGTGGGTATAAAACACCAGCTCCATCAGCATAACTATTAAAAAGGTTTAACCACCTCCCAAAGTTAAATTATAACTATAATATTTTATCAAAGCTAGGTAGGAATTTGTGACTTACCTGAGTATTATCATCAAGGAAAATGCTGTTGAGTTAGAACTTTAGTTTTCTAAATTGCATGCACAAACACACAGACACACACAAACACACAGTCACTCACAAGATACTTTTATCCTCAAACACCAACAGCCCAGCATCTTTCACACTCAGGCAAAACAGTGGAACTGATTCTGTATGAGAATTCAAGGAATATCTTTGATCAATAGCAGTTTAAGAGACACAAACAGAGCACGAAAAAGTAGCATTCAACTGTTAAGGGGAAGTTTTATTTATACTTGTTTAGATTATACAAAATGATTATAAGCAAATGTTCTTTTTAGGGGCCATCATCTCAGGGGCTGGAGTATAAGGAAGAGGCAATTACAAATTACACGTCTGCTGGCATTATCCCAGAAATCCTGCGATATCTGAGGTATTTAAAACAAACATCAAACTTTGTCCTTGGAGTGTTGGTGAAATTAATTATGCTTCTATAGTTATCATCAAATTTTTGACATCCTGTGCAAAATTGTCCTGCTTTATAAAAATTAAAAAATAATAAATTGTATTCCTTAGCATTTTAAAATTTTCCATAAGGATGTCCAAACTCACTCCCTCTCCATACACAGGAGCGCTTTGTTTTATTTTCAACCAGTCTTCACATTTTAAAAGATTATATGTGAAGAAAAGGAATAAGTGATGTATTTTCTTTCTATAATTTCAAAATGTGTGGCCTGGGTTCAAGGCACCTTCTCATAATATCACATGTATACAGAACATCTACATCCATGTAACTTTCTGATTTAAAGATAGCATATATGGCTTTTTGCCAATCTGAATTATTGTGAGTTGCCTGTTCATTTCTCTTTCTTGTTAAAGATTTTCTTTCTTTCCTTCCTTCCTTCTTTCCTTCCTTCTTTCCTTCCTGCCTTCCTTCCTTCCTTCCTTCCTTCCTTTCTCTTTCTCTTTCTTTCTATTTATTTTTCTCTTTCTTTAGATTTGCTCAATTCTTTGAAAGTCAGAGCTAGAGAGAGAGAAACACACACACACACACACACACACACTCACAGAGAGAATGAGAGAGAGAGAGAGAGAGAGAGAGAGAGAGAGAGAGATTTTTCCATCCATTGGTTCATTCCTTAGAAAGTCTCAAAGGCCAGGGATGGACCAGATAGATAAAGACATCTTCCATATAATAGTTCATTTCCCAAAATGGCTGCAACAACCAGTGTTGGGCTAGGCAAAAGGCAGGATCCAAAAGTTTCCTCTGGCTCTCTCCATTGGGTGCAGGGGCCCAAGGACTTAAGCCATCTTTTACTGCTTTTCCAGGCCATAGCAAAGAGCTGCATTGGAAGTGGAGCAGCTGGGACTTGAACTGGTGCCCATATGGGATGCCAACACTGCAGGCAGTGGCTTTATCTGCTATGCCATAGTGCCAGCCCTCCAAATAAACATTTTTGAATGTAAAATTAGAGTAGCAGAAATTTATTTCTGGGAGTGGAGAGAATTCTAATGAGCATAAAAGTAAAAGACTTAGGTATCCATGCTATACCTTGCTTGATCTGGAACACTCAGAATAGCCCTTCTTCTTCGTGGGCTTAGATCCAGATCTCTATGGAAAGATCATTGCCTTGACTCATCAGAGCATTGAAAATGACTGAGGTGTCTCCTCTCGCTGGAGCTCTGCTTTCCAGGATGCCAGTGGGGCTACATATGAGGAGGGGCTGAACCTCAGAACTCACTAGGATCTTGAGGAAGTTGGTAGATGCTAGGCACTGTGGAACCAACTGCCATAGATGTCACCCTATACATGAGTCTGGCATAATTTCAGGTCCACCTTGGTCTTGGGTCACTTCAGGATGGGTGAATTAGACAAACACTGGGCATCCAGCTTGCTAGATCATCTGCCTTTTGGGAACCCCCAGGATGCACACATTTTCAGGTTGCAGGCTTGTTTTCTGGGACTGCTGACTATTGTATCACTTCTTCAGATAAGTGATGAAGAAAGCAAATGGTGGGAAAATGGTGAAGTAGAAATTATGAGAGGGCAAACAGTGGAAACTTAAAAAGAAACAAGAAAGAGAGAAAAGAATGCTCTGTATGATCTTGGCAAGAGAGTCAAATATTAATCAGGACAACAAAACTTCTTCCTTCTTCAGTTTCATTCTGTACTCCTCCATTGACAACTCTTACCATGTAGCCTGAAGGCAAAGAGGAAATATTTTAAATCTTTGGTTTCATTTTCTAAAATCCTAAAAAAAAAAAGGTGGGTAAAACAGAACCAAGAGATGAAAAATGAAATATTGACAGAAGAAATACTCAGTGCTTGGACACTAGACATGATGCTAGCCATTGACCTTACAAAATGACCTTCTACAGGTTGAGGAAGGGCTACTCTATTTCAAATTTCCTGAACATTATTTTGTTTTTAAGAGTTATTTATTTTACTTGAAAGTCACAGTTACACAGAGACAGAAGGAAAGGCAGAGTGAAAGAGAAAGAGAGAGAGAGCTCTTCCATCCGTTGGTTCACTCCCCAGATGGCCACAATGGTCGGAGCTGTGCCAATCCGAAGCCAGGAGCCAGGAGATTCTTCCAGGTCTCTCACATGGGTACAGGGGCCCAAGCACTTGGGCCATCTTCCACTGCCCTCCCAGGCCATAGCAGATAGCTGGATTGGAAGTGGAGCAGCCAGGTCTTGAACCAGTGCCCATATGGGATGCCAGCACTACAGGCTGTGGGTTTATCCGCTGTACCACAGCGTCGGCCCCTCTGGAAAGTTTTTGATGAAGATGTATACTGATTGAGTTTCTTTTAAAGATTTATTTATTTGAAAATCAGAGTTACACAGAGAAAGAAGGAGAGGCTGAGAAATAGAGAGTGAGGTCTTCCATCTGCTGGTTCACTCCCCAATTGGCCACAATGATCAGAGCTGCACCGATCTTAAGCCAGGAGCTAGAAGTTTCTTCCAGTTCTCCACGCAGGTGCCGAGGCTGAAAAACTTGGGCCCTCTTCTACTGCTTTCCCAGGCATAGCAGAGAGATGGATTGGAATTGGAGCTGCCAGGACTTGAACTGGCACCCACATGGGATGCTGGCACTGCAGGTGACAGATTTACCTGCTAGACCACAGAGCCGGCACCCTGACTGACTTTTATGGAATGATTTCTTGTCAGAAGACTACCAAAATTATTCTTGCTTATCTAGTTTATATGATGAATTATATCACTGACTTTGGAATCATAAATGAATATTATTTCAGGTATAATCCTGAGTTTCTAATGACATATTAGCTTTTTAAGTTATTGAGGGATTCAATTAAAATTTTATTGTGACTTATTAAACATATTTTTCATGGGAGATATTAGCCTTTAACTTTATATTCCTCCAGCATTCTAGCCTAGTACTTGTCTAGTGCTTGTTTTAGGATAATGTTGGTCTTACTTAATAAATTGTGAGCTACTGCTTCTTGTTTTATATTATATAAGAATTTCTGTGTTGTAAGGAACAGTAGAGAATATGCTAAATATTTGTGGACATATTTGTATATGACAATTAGCTTTACACATGTTAATTTTGATTTTTTAAAATCAGAGCTTGAATTTGAATGAGAAAGAGTCCATCTTTAATTATAGTTCCATTGATATGAGATTTTGGGGGACATTACTTAACATGGAATTCTGCTGCCAAATCTGAAGAAATTTGGATTAAAAGCACTTTTTGGTCATGTAGAGGTTTAATATGAAAGTGTACATGAAAGTCTGAGGGAGAATTTTTGGTACATTTTCAGAAACTATATAATAGGATTTATTTTGTCCCTGTCCTCTATAGAATTGGTTCTAATAGTAATAACCACACCATTACTCTATTTTACATATTACTTTTAGAGTTTAACATGTCTCATTTAACAAATTCTGTTAACTACTTTGTTTATAACAAAATAAGGTATCTAGATAGGTAAAATCAGTAAGAGGATAAGAGCGATCTATTAGTTTGGAGCAAGTATTTTAAATAGTCTTAGGAGTGAGCAGTAAGGAGATTTCAAATAGGTAGATGAGCAATGATAGTGATGGATGATGGGTTCAAATGGATGTCTGAGAAGACAGATAGCATTGTGGTGACAAGAGTTTAGCACCAAGGGTTAATTAATTAAGATTTCGTGTCAAGGAAGACAGTGAAGATAATGCCAATTAGTGGAGTCTGGAGATAAGTGTTGGGAGTGCAGTCCCTTGAAGTTCTGGTACAAAAGAAAGAATTCTAGTTTGTAAAGAGTTGGAGCTGAAAATGAAGATAAACACTTAAGTCTAGGTATACAGTACAGAGTGGCCCTATCTACAAAGACGAGGATAATGGGAAGTTACTTTCATCATAAGAAAGAAGACCAGAATGTAATTACAGAAATTTACATCTTTTTGGTTCTTTCCAAAAACAAAAAGCTAACACTACAGGTTCTATAGGTACAGAAATAAGACAGGAGAAACTCCTATCTTGGGGCAAATGTGTTAGAGACACAAGCCGCAAATAATTAGACATGTGTAATAAGTTTTCCACTAATGACAGGTACTAAAAAAAAGAGTATGGCAAGATAAGTGGAAAAGATGTGATGGAGGGTGGTTGTTTTGACAGTATGGTTGGAGAAGGTAGACAGAGGAGCTTGATAGGCTCAGGGTCTTTAGAATGTGCCTATTACTGATGGATGTTATGCTGTTGCTCTACTTCCCTGCCTACTTCTCTTTACTGCATTTTACCTAAATCAGAGCTGTGTCCAAAAGTTTTGTTGAATGAATAAAGAACATGACTCCTACCACATTTTCTCTATTTAAAATTTTCATTTATTTACTTTTTATGTTTTTTAATATTTATTTAACAAATATAAATATCCAAAGTACAGCTTATGGATAACAGTGGCTTTCCCCTCCCATAAATTTCCTCCCACCCACAAACATCCCACCTCCCACTCCCTCTCCTATTCCATTCACATCAAGATTCATTTTCAATTAATTTATATTCAGAAGATCAATTTAGTATATATTAAGTAAAGATTGCAACAGTTTGCACCCACACAGAAACACAAAGTGTAAAGTACTTTTTGAGTATTAGTTATAGCACTAATTCACATTGTACAACACATTAAGGACAGAGATCCCACATGAGGAGTAATTGCACAGTGACCCCTGTTGTTGACTAAACAAATTGACACTCTTGTTTATGGTGTCAGTAATCACCCTAGGCTCTTGTCATGAGTTGCCGAGGCTATGGAAGCCTTTTGAGTTCTCCAACTCTGATCTTATTTAGACAAGGTCATAGTCTCTCTCTCCTCCCTTCAGAGAAAGGTACCTCCTTCTTTGATGGCCCCGTTCTTTCCACTGGGATCTCACTTGCAGAGATCTTTCATTTAGGTTTTTTTGTTTGTTTGTATGTTTGTTTGTTTGTTTTGCCAGAGTGTTTTGGCTTTCCACGCCTAAAATACTCTCATGGGCTCTTGAGCCAGATCCGAATGCCTTGAGGGCTGATTCTGAGGCCAGAGTGCTGTTTAGGACATCTGCCATTCTTTTTATTTTTTTTTTTAATTTTTTTTTTAAATTCTTTGACAGGCAGAGTGGACAGTGAGAGAGAGAGACAGAGAGAAAGGTCTTCCTTTGCCATTGATTCACCCTCCAATGGCCAAGAAGGCCAGCGCGCTGATGCCGGCATACCGCACTGATCCAAAGGCAGGAACCAGGTGATTCTCCTGGTCTCCCATGGGGATGCAGGGCCCATGGACTTGGGCCATCCTCCACTGCACTCCCAGGCCACAGTAGAGAGCTGGCCTGGAAGAGGGGAAACTGGGACAGAATCTGGCGCCCTGACCAGGACTTGAACCTGGTGTGCCAGCACCGCAGGTAGAGGATTAGCCTATTGAGCCACAGTGCTGGACCAGGACATCCGGCATTCTATGAGTCTGATGTGTATCCCGCTTCCCATGTTGGGTCATTCTCTCCTTTTTAATTCTATCAGTTAGTGTTAGCAGACACTAGTCTTGTTTATGTGATCCTTTTGACTCTTAGTCCTATCATGATGATCAACTGTGAACTGAAATTGATCGCTTGGACTTGTGAGATGGCATTGGTGCATGCCACCTTGATGGGATGAATTGGAATCCCCTGGCATGTTTCTAACTCTACCATTTGGGGCAAGTCCGATTGAGCATGTCCCAAATTGTACATCTCCTCCCTCTCTTATTCCCACTCTTATATTTAACAGGGATCACTTTTCAGTTAAATTTAAACACCTAAGGATAATTGTGTGTTAATTAAAGAGTTCAACCAGTAGTATTAAGTAGAACAAAAAATACTAAAATGGATAAAGTATTAAGTTGTTCATCATGTTCAAGACAAGGGCTGATCAAGTCACTGTTTCTCATAGTGTCCATTTCACTTTGACCAGTTTCCTTTTTGGTGCTCAGTTAGTATTTGAAAGGTAGTGAGACAGAGATCTTCAATCCACTGGTTTACTCCCCAAATGTGCACAATTTTCAGGGCTGGAGAAGGTCACATGCAGTAGCCCAGAACTTCACCTGGGTCTCCCATGTGGGTGACAGGGACACTAGTACTTCAGCTATCATCTGCTGCCACTCAGGGTGTTTGTTAACAGGAAGCTGGATCAGAAGCTGAGTACTCAGGACTGAAACACACACTCTTTTTTTTTTTTTGACAGGCAGAGTGGACAGTGAGAGAGAGAGACAGAGAGAAAGGCCGTCCTTTGCCGTTGGTTCACCCTCCAATGGCCGCTGCGGCTGGCGCACTGCGGCTGGCGCACCGTGCTCATCAGATGACAGGAGCCAGGTGCCAGGTGCTTTTCCTGGTCTCCCATGGGGTGCAGGGCCCAAGCACCTAGGCCATCCTCCACTGCACTCCCAGACCACAGCAGAGAGCTGGCCTGGAAGAGGGGCAAGTGGGACAGAATCCGGCGCCCCAACCGGGACTAGAACCTGGTGTGCCACCGCCGCAAGGCAGAGGATTAGCCTGTTGAGCCATGGTGCTGGACAAAACACACACTCTTACATAGGATGTGAGACTCCCAAGAGTTGACTTATCAGCTTGTACCAAATACCTTCCACGTGTTTTCTCTATTTCACAAATTCCCATTAAAAGACAAACATTGTGACTATCAAAGTAGTTTCACATGAGTGGTTACAAGAAAACATGATCTCAAAACTTTGGGGAGAGCGGCAAGATGGCGGAATAGGAAGGGAGCACACCGATAGTCTGGGGAGAGACAGTTTAATAAAAGTGGAGATACTGCAGGTTCAAGGAAGAGTAGGGGAAGAAACAGCAGAGAAAACCCTTCCAGAACTGGAGATTCACAGTGGACCTGCGTGGAGAGCGTGGGAGCCCGCAGTTTGGGACACCAGCAGCAGATTCAACACACCAGCGCTGGAACGCGAGGTGAGCAGAACCTCAATAGCCCGAAATACCAGAAGGGAAGCGGAAAAGGGAGCCTAGAGCAAACAAGGCTTGAAACCCTGCAGGGAAAAGTTCACCAGGCTAACTAGAAGAGAGAGAGAGAGAGAGAGAGGGAAAAAAAAAAAGTGACCCATACGGACACGAGCTTCTCTCTCTCCGCTCACCTCTCAAAGGTGAGCAAGACAAAGAGCAGGCGCCATTTTGGAATACGTCATAAGCAGGGCGACCTCGGGTCGGCACCGGCCCCGAGCCTAGCAGAAAATCCTGACTCTGGGTGGGAGGGGTGAAATAACAGGAGATTAGAACCTAATGAATGTGTGGTGCTAATGAACTGAGACTGTGAAAAAAGAGACGGTGGGGGAGAGAACCCACGGAAATCACGAATTCATGTGAGTACTCTCCAGAGACGCTACAGTTCTTTAGCCTTGGCAGCCCAGTAGGAGACTACAGGAGAATCTCAGCCCACACAAAGGGCCGCAAAGATTCCTTCTCTGGTCCTTGGGAAAGAGCTTCCGATCTCTGGCTCCTGTGGGTATATCATTCGCCTGCTAACCACCCCCAATTCCATTCAGCTGTGTGGAATTACTTCCCTTTTGAACCAAAAAAAAAAAAAAAAGTAACAGAGAGAGATTTACCACGCCTAACCTGGGAGTGTCTCCTTTGACACACCCTCAACCCTGAGGAACCAAACAGAGCTCTCAGGCCACACCCATCTCAAGCCTCTAAGGCTCCATCAAAAGCAGACAGTCCACTTAATCTAGAGTCATAGTATAACAAGAAAAAAACACCACAGTGAAGAAACCAATATGCCAAACAACAAACGCAAAAACCGAGGTAATAAGAACAAGGAAGACACTATGGCATCCCCAAATGAAAAAGACACCCCAATTCAAGATTACGAAGATGATGAGATAGAAGAGATGCAAGAAGCAGATCTCAAAAAATTGATAAGAACACTAAGAAGTACTCAAAAACAAATTCTTGAACTACAGAAATCCTTAATGGACAAGGTAGAAAATCTCTCTCGTGAAAATGAAATATTAAGGAGAAATCAAGCTGAAATGAAACAACTAATAGAACATGAAACTGTGATAGTGACGAGAAATCATAATGAAGTGAAGAATTCAATAGATCAAATGAAAAACACATTAGAGAGCCTTACAAACAGAATGGGTGAGGCAGAAGAGAGAATATCGGACTTAGAAGACAGAGCACAGGAAACTATACAGTCAAACCAAAGAAAAGAAGAGGAAATTAGAAATCTAAAAAATATTGTTGGGAATCTACAGGATACTATTAAAAAACCCAACATTCGAGTTCTAGGAGTTCCTGAAGGCATGGAGAGGGAGAAAGGATTAGAATGCCTTTTTAGTGAGATAATAGCAGAAAATTTCCCAGTTTTGGAGAAGGACAGAGACATCCTAGTACAGGAAGCTCATAGAACCCCTAGTAAACATGACCAAAAGAGGTCCTCACCACGACACGTTGTAATTAAACTCACCACAGTGAAACAGAAAGAAAAGATCCTAAAATGCGCAAGAGAGAAACGTCAAATTACACTCAGAGGATCTCCAATTAGACTCACGGCAGACTTCTCATCAGAAACCCTACAAGCTAGAAGGGAATGGCGAGACATAGCCCAGGTACTTAGAGAGAAAAACTGCCAGCCCAGAATATTATATCCTGCCAAGCTCTCATTTGTGAATGAAGGTGAAATAAAGACCATTCATAACAAACAAAAATTGAATTTGTTGCCACTCGTCCAGCCCTGCAAAAGATACTTAAAGATGTGTTACACACAGAAACACAGAAACACGGCCATCAACATGAAAGAAGATAAACGAAGGGAACCTCATGGCAAAAGATCACAGGGAATTCAAAGCATACATTTGGATAAAGAAATTATGGGACATGTACTCTATAGAATACTATACAGCAGTCAAAAACAATGAAATCCGGTCATTTGCAATAAGATGGAGGAATCTGGAAAACATCATTCTGAGTGAATTAAGCCAGTCCCAAAGGGACAAATATCATATGTTCTCCCTGATCGGTGACAACTAATTGAGCACCAAAGGTGAAACGTATTGAAGTGAAATGGACACTATGAGAAACAGTAACTTGATCAGCTCTTGTGCTGACTGTTGTTGTACAATGTAATACTTTATCCATTTTAGTAATTTTTTTATTCTAGTACTATTGGTTGAACTCTGTAATTAACAAACAATTATTCTTAGGTGTTTAAATTTAACTGAAAAGTGATCCCTGTGAAATATAAGAGTGGGAATAAGAGAGGGAGGAGATGTACAATTTGGGACATGCTCAATCGGAACTGCCCCAAATGATGGAGTTAGAAACGTGCCAGGGGATTCCAATACAATCCCATCAAGGTGGCATGTACCAAGGCCATCTCACTAGTCCAAGTGATCAATTTCAGTTCACAATTGATCACACTGATAGGTCTAAGAGTCAAAGGGATCACACAAAAAAGACTAGTGTCTGCTAATACTAACTGATAGAATCAAAAAGGGAGAGAATGATCCAACATGGGAAGCGAGATACACAGCAGACTCATAGAATGGCAGATGTCCTAAATAGCACTCTGGCCTCAGAATCAGCCCTTAAGGCATTCAGATCTGGCTCAAGAGCCCATGAGAATATTCTAGGCATGGAAAGCCAAGACACTCTGGAAAAAAAAGAAGACCTAAATGAAAGATCTCTGTGAGTGAGATCCCAGTGGAACGAATGGGGCCATCAAAGAAGGAGGTACCTTTCTCTGAAGGGAGGAGAGAACCTCCACTTTGACTATGACCCTGTCGGAATAAGATTGAAGTCAGCGAACCCTAAAGGCTTCCATAGCCTTGGCAACTCATGACTAGAGCCTAGGGAGATTACTGAAGCCATAAACAAGAGTGTCAAATTGTTAAATCAACTTCAGGAGTCACTGTGTACTTACGTCTCATGTGGGATCTGTCCTTAATGTGTTGTCCAATGTGAAGTAATGCTATAACTAGCACTGAAACAGTATTTTACACTTTGTGTTTCTGTGTGGGTGCAAACTGATGAAATCTTTACTTAGTATATACTGAATCAATCTTCTGTATATAGATAATTAAAAATGAAAAAAAAATCTTGGTGTTAAATTGGAAATTGCCTAGAAAATTAATCAATTTTTTAAAAAAATATATCATGTAAGATCTCTGTCCTTAATGTGCTATACATTGTGAATTAATACTATAATTAGTACTCCAACAGTATTTTTCACTTTGTGTTGCTATGTGAGGGCAAACTGTTGAAATCTTTACTTAATATATAGTAAACTGATCTTCTGTATATAAAGAGAATTGAATAGGAATCTTGATGTGAAGCAAGGGGAGAGGGAGTGGGAAAGGGGAGGGTTGCGGGTGGGGGGGAAGTAATGGGGGGGGGAAGCCATTGTAATCTATAAGCTGTATTTTGGAAATTTATATTCTTTAAATAAAAGCGTTATAAAAAAAAACTTTGGAGGTTTTTAAAAGGTACAAAATAACTGAAAGATACAAGGAGACTGAGGTTCTGCTTCATGATCTGCAACAACAACAAAGCATCTGGGATCCAGACCTTCAGCTGTGCAATAAAGGAACTGTCAGTTCTCTACTTCCAGTCCCAGCTGAGTCTATTTTGCCCTTACCCTCCCTGAGTATACCTACTTATTGCTTTTGGAAAATGATTTGCCAAAACATACTCTTCCACAGTGGAATGGAGGCTTTGTCAAGTCTTATTCAAAGGATAGAGAAGTGAGAACCTGACTGCTTGAAATAAGAAGTTTTCACATAGAACATTATATTTGATGTGGGTCTTGAGTGTTAGGAATGTGATTGTCTAGCTAAAAGAGAATGAGAGAATAAAAGTAACAGAGCTTAAGAGAATAGAGTAGGAAGCAGCGTTCTCTTCAGCAGTGTGCATCGGCTCACTAGTCCGACCCAAGACTCAGACACAATATTGTCATCAGTTCAGTCTGGCAGATCCCCTGACTGAACTCTGATTCTGCAAAGAACCAAGTGGGGGGCAGGGACACTTGCCTCTGACTCTGCCCCTTCCCTCCTATCTGCACCCTTTCTTCCACCACTCTTCCTTCCCCATCATGTCTTTTTCTCCCCATCATGTTCTTCTCATCAGCCTTTTTTCTTCCTGTCTTCACCTTTTCTTCCTAATCTCCTTCCTTCTCATCACTCCCTTGTTTCTCATCATTCCCTTCTTACTCTGTTTTTTCCCATCAAATTGTGGTCTAGATTATAATGGCACTCTTCTTATGGCAAACTCAAGTGGAAAAGACAAAGGAATATCAAAGATAAGAAACTAAAGTCAAAGTCTTTCTGTGAGCAGAACCCACAAAACTATGAAATAACAGCTTTGACTTCACCATGACATGTGGCTGTACTAGAGATCACAAAGCCAAAAACAATTTTCTAATACTGAAAAAAATATAAAAACAGAGTAAGTCACCTCTCACGTATTCTACATATCTACTTTCTCCACATTCTACCTTTCTCTCTTTCTCTTTTTCTGTTGTCACAGTATCCAGCTAAACTTGCTTCCAGGTCCAAGACCAACAGACACCTTTTGTAGGTGACAGAACACTAGCACCTCTGATTCATTCATTAGAGATCTTGGCTTCCTTGCATAAATCCTTTTCGTTTACATAACTTTGTTGTTCAGAAGTCACAGGATACAACCTGAAGCCGTTTGCTTGTCACTCTTTAAAGTAATTGAATGCCATCAAATGAGTACTCGTTCAAGCAGACATTTGAGGGGATAATTCCATAATACTGCCAGTGAAGATTAGGAAGTGAAACACTAAGGAGAAAGAAACAAAAGAGAGAATGTAGGAGTAGGAATATACATAAGGAAAATGAAGAGACGGTTCAGTATATTTCCACAACTGGGGAGAAATAATCATTCTTGTGTACAAGTATTTATTAGTTATGTGATTGCAATTTATGTCTTTAAGTCTTACCTTCCTCACTGTCAAAGGAGGCAGTGGTAATATCTGTGCTCTCTATTGCAAAAAGGAAACATCTTTTGTAAGCGAAATGGCATATTAATGTGTTAAGTACTGATCCTCTCTCCATCACTTGTCAGAAAAGGATGCTGCCTCCTGTAGCACCTTTCTCAGAGAGTATTTTACTTCCTTGTTTCTTAAGCTATAGATCAAAGGGTTCAGCATGGGAGTAACCAGGTTATTCAGTATCTGAACAGGTGCATTAAGCCAGGGATTAGGAGTGGGTTGCAGGTAAATAAGGACCACTGGCATGAAGGAGAGAAGGATGGCAGTGAGGTGGGCACTGCAGGTGGAGAAGGCACGGCGTCGGCCCTCTTTAGATCGAATTCGAAGAATTGAACAAACAATGCAGCTGTAGGAGGTGAGGATGAGAAGGAAGCAGCTGAGGGGCATGAGGCCCACGCTGATGAACCCCACCATCTCCAGGGATGAGGTATCTGCACAAGCCAGCTTCAGCATCACTGGGATATCACAGAAGTAATAGTCCACATCATTGGGGCCACAGTAGGGCAATTGGAAGGTGAGAGTGGTTAGAAAGGTGGCCTGAACACAGCCAAACAATGAGGTCCCAGTGGCCAGGATGGCACACACTCTGTGACTCATGATGACCGTGTATCGCAGAGGGTAACATATGGCAACAAAGCGGTCGTAGGCCATCACGGTGTACAGGAAACACTCAGTGCAGCCCAGGAAATGGTAGAAGAAGAGCTGGGACATGCAGCCTGCATAGGAGATGGTGCGGCTGTTCCCTGAGAGGTAGAAGAGCATCTTGGGGGAACTCACAGAAGGGAAAAATATATCGCATACAGATAGTTTGCATAGGAAGAAGTACATAGGAGTGTGAAGCCGAGTGGAGGAAACAATTGCTAGTAAGATGAGCAAGTTCCCCAGAAGGGTGAAGACATAGAAGGACAAAAACAGGACAAGCAGCACGGTCTCCAGACCCTCTGTGTGTGGGATGCCCAGCAGGATAAACTCGGCCACCATCGAGACATTCCTCATTTTTGTCAGAATGTTGGACTTCAAAATAGAGTGCGAGATTCTGTAATGTGAGGCCTTGTGTCAAACTGAGGAGCCATCTGTTGGATGTGTTGGTTTCATATTTTAGCAATCAACAGTCAACCTTCTGATGTAGGGACAGATCTATATAAAAACACAAGGACAATGCAAACTTAACTAGATTCTGGAAATTTGATTTTGACCAAGCTGGATAAGGATACAAAAATCTATCTTTCGTGCACATTATAATTAACACGTATTTTTCTCAAGGGAATCTGACAGAAGGTGCTTCTGTCATCAAAAAGTATGAGACAATCTCTATTTTATTTCTATGTTTTTAAAATTCCAATTGTGCCTCAACAGTAGGACCCATTTAGGAACTATGTTACAGCTGTAAGAGAAATGAAAATTTGGAGAAAAAGTTTCAGTTTTTGGAGAAAGAATTCACGCATGGAATGGTGTGTTTGTGCACAACTATGTATTTTGAGAGTGTGTATATATCTGTAGACTAACGAGAGAGTTGTGGAAGGGAACAAAGCCAGGATCACTGCTCAATTGTATATGTGCAATGGACCCAAAGGCGAATCACAAAGCTTTTGAGCAATGAACTGAAATTCAAAATATCGAATAGGTCTTCTAATAACATCTGAGTGGCTCATTTGAAGGACAAACACAGTGTAGGCTTTGGGAATTGAACTGACATTGGAAATGTTACCCACAGAAGGTAATAAAAACTACTTGTCTGATGCTAACTGAATTGACAGTTTGTTAAAGTAAACACGAACAGACACAGACACACACATACACACACACACACACACACATGTAAATAAAATCAATTTTCTCCCAATAATTTTAACAGATCCAAAGTCTAATAACTTAACATGAAACATGTCCAGATTAAAATCTGAAATTATTCAACAAAAATTATTCAACAAGTAACAAGAACACATAAGAAATATAATCCATTCTCAAGAGAAAAGATTATCAACAGATACTAACTCTAAAGGAATCTAGATATTGGAAATTGCCAAAAATTTTGTATCATCTACTACAACTATGTTCCATGTGGTATAGCTAAGTCCATTTGAAATGAATGGAAATATGGTAGTTCTTGGCAGAGAAATGTGAAGTTACAAAACATGTAGGAGATAGAAATTTCAGTGCTGAAAAATGTTGTTCATAGTTAGAAAAGTAGATACATTTAATACCACCTCCTGGGCATTTCTTGTGTTTCAGTCATTGGTAGCTCTGAGGAAGCAATTAAAGTTAAACACATTTACCATGCAAAATACTATATCCCCTTTTTAAGTGCTTTCTAGAGAATGGACACTAATCCTGATCTCAATGCTTCATGTTAAGGACTATATTTTCCTATTGCTTATGTTTAAGTCTTTTCATGTGGCCACATCCTAGTACCTTCACTTGGTTATATAAACGTTTCAAGTACTATGTAGATATGAACAATGAGCATAATTATTTAAGAAGTTAATAACTATTATACTTAGTGAAATAATCCAGTCCCCAAAAGACAACTACCCTATGTTTCCCCTGATCTCTGGCAACTAATAGAGTACCTAAAATGTAAAGTATAGGAGTGAAATTGACATTTTGAAATTCAATGATTGTTTACAGCCCTTGGTTTTACTTTCAGGAACAGTCTTTTTTTATATCACACTATTTGATCAACACATTGCTTAGTATAGGGTTAAACTTATGAATGTAAACTGAAAATAGATCTTTGTAAAAATTAGGAGTAGGAATGGGAGAGAGAGGGGAAGAGGGTGGGAGCATGAGTGAGAGGAAGGGTAGGGTGGAAAGAATCACTGTGTAAATCCATATATATGAAATTTGTATACCTTAAATAAAATTTTAAAATAATTTAATGAACAATAAATTATTTCTTAATTGTGTCCATATTGCAAATGCATCTTAAAAGTAGCATTAATGAACTATGTACATTAAAAGAAAGATTATAAATTGGCTAAGTAGCAAGATACCCCATGTGGAACTGATTTAATACAAATAATAGTTCAATATTGACTGAATATTTGCAAGGTACTATGATAAAATTTAGAGTCTCTCTCTTTTTTTTTTTTTAACCAGGTCTCAGAAAAATCTTGTTAATTAGGAGAGGAAACTCAGGCAGAAAGTGATTTAATAACTTGATCATACATCTGCAAAAAGACTGAGCTATGATTCCAATCCAGCTCTGATTCCAGGAACAATAATTCCAACACTTCTTCTATAAGAGCACCATAGTAATTTTGTTTGGAGAGGCAAAGACATCACACTCAGTTTCCAATACTTGAAAAGCTATTGTGTGGATTTGTTGTGTGCTTTTCCATGGTTAATGACCGGTGAAAAGTTATGGGAGATAATTTTTTAAGAAACAGTTTTATATCAGTATAGAAAAAAATTTCCATGAGGTAAATTACCTTGCGAAGATTTCATAATGATACAGATATCTTTAAAACAATGAAAATCATGACTATAGCTATAGTAACCACAATAATGGCAATTTGATACCATTTTTAGTATTTTTTTTAAAAAAAGAGAGGTGTATAGCATAGAGAAGTCCAGATGTTGCTGAAGGAAACTGTCTTAGGGTGGTAGGAGCTTGTTGAGATGC
Source organism: Sylvilagus floridanus (assembly GCA_949820135.1). Classification (NCBI taxonomy): domain Eukaryota; kingdom Metazoa; phylum Chordata; class Mammalia; order Lagomorpha; family Leporidae; genus Sylvilagus; species Sylvilagus floridanus. Next base: position 15,343,047 of record OX463224.1, on the reverse strand, counting down.
TTCTATATAAAGTTCATAGTTAAGGAACATATATTTAAAAAATTAAGTTTTATTGAAACATATGTCTAGATATTGAATGCTTTATGTACACTAATTCTTTTAGTTCTCACTACAGCTCCATGAGACAAGTAGTCTTACTTTCCATTTTACATTGGACCGGCTCTGTGGTGCAATGGGTTAACACCCTGGCCTGAAGTGCTGGCATCCCATTTGGGTGCCCGTTCGAGTCCCAGCTGTTCCTCTTCCAATCAAGCTCTCTGCTACGGCCTGAGAAAGCAGTAGAAGATGGCCCAAGTCCTTGGACTCCTGCAACCACTTGGGAGACTCAGAAGAAGATCCTGGCTCCTGGCTTCGGATTGGCACAGCTCTGGTCATTGTGAACAATTGGGGAGTGAACCATCAAATGGAAGCTCTCTCTCTCTCTCTCTCTCTCTCTCTCTGCCTCTCCTCTCTCTGTGTAACTCTGATTTTCAAATAATTAAATAAATCTTTAAAAAAATAAAAATGAGAAAGAGAGGTGTATAGCATAGAGCATTCCAGGATGAAGCTGAAGGAAATAGCCTTGGGATGGTAGGAGCTTGTTGGGATGCTTTTATATAAAGTTCACAGTTAAGGAACATATATAAAAAATGAGTTATATTGAAAAATATGTCCAGATATTGAATGATTTATGTACACTAATTCTTTTAGTTCTTACTACAGCTCCATATTTTCCATTTTCCATTAGAAAATGAAGGCATTGAGGGCTTATCTGCTACTTTGGATGCCTATATCCACAGCATAGTGTTCTGGGTCAAGTCCCATCTCAGCATCCAATCAGGTTCCTGTTAACATGATTGACAGGCAGCAGATGATGACCCAGGTACTTAGATTCCTATCACCCATGTGGGAGACCTGGATGGAGTTGCTGGTTCCTGGCTTTGACCTGGCCCAGCCTTGGTTCTTGTAGGCATTTGGAGAGTGAATCAGAGAAGGTTAGATTCTGTCACTCTCTCTCTCTCCCACTCTCTGTCACTCTACCTTTAAAATAAATTATAAAAATCCATCAATAAATAAAAAGTTTATAAAAGGAAACTAAGGCACAAAAATTTAAGTCAACTGATCAAATTCCTATACATCTTAGTGGTTGGAATCGGGTCCCAAACATAGAAAAGTAAGAATGCTTTTCTGGTTAGTTATCAATTCTGACTCTTAGTACTTATAAATAATGTTGCATAAATTAATTTTTATAATGCCTTATTCTTATAATGGACTTCTGTGCTATTGTAATTCTCACAAAATCCTTATAGAACTATAGTAACTGCCTCCATATTTCAGATGTGTATGCTGAAACTTAGAGTATTAGAAACTCCTTACACAGTATAATAAAAAAGAAGTCATACCCAAATCTTCTGACTCCAATCTCAACTTTCTTTACACTTCACTTTCACAGCACCAAAAATTCTTCACACATGAAGGAATTATTCCTATGTGAGGGAAAAAATCACTTTCTCCAGATCTGGGGAAGTCTTTCTGGCACCATCACAGCCAAATAACTGTCTTTATTTTCTATTTACTGAACAGTTTATGGCACCAAATTGTAACTCAAGAAAGGGAAGCAAATCTCCCAAGATCATATTACATTGGATTCAATAGGTCCCAGAGCAACAGAATAATTTCACAGCATGGAGGTGATTCCCAAGAGCATATCTCAGAGTATGGTGTAACGTGAAGGAAAATTTCCATCATACCTGCTTCATTCAGAAATGGAAGTCTTGACCCTTGTTTAATTTCAGATTTAGAGTTCTGACATTCATCAAACTTGTAGACCAGCATGGCTAGACCAAAACTTCACACCAAGTGATAGATTCCACTTCTTGAAAGGGAAGATGAAATTGTATTCCTTTAAGACCATGTATGAGTATTTTTAGTAACATAAAAGCATTCATATAAAAATAGCTTTTCACAGACTACTTGTGCCTGTGTTGGTAGAGGACTGGAATAATAAATGATCATTTTCCTAAAGAAATCAAAAAGGAAAAGAAGTAAGCATGACCCTTAGAACTCCAATAGCAAACATGAAAGAATGAAATGTAAGTCAAGGTGGAAAGATAATTTTTACAAGATTCAATAGATCCATTGGAAAATACTCCAAAAACTTAGATTTAGATTAAGTGCTTAATTTAGGTATTGTGGTTGGTGGGAGATTTCCAAGTCATTCTGCATAAAGAAAGACCCTTTTAGATGCTGAACTCACACCCTGATTCTCCTTTACTTGGGTTAATAAAGTAAAGAATCTCTGAATAACAAAAAGAAGACCGAGACTGATTGGACATGATCATCTTAAGAGATACTATGTCATTCTGGATGCAATTTATAGTAGTTAAATGCAATATCTATTGCATAGTTCAGAAAAAAAAAACATGTCAATTATTATTACATTAACCCATCTTTCCCAAATGCCTCCCATTCTTTACCATGATAAAAAATAGTTAACATCATTGACAAAAGAAGGTGTAGAAACAACTTCTGATGTTCACCCTTCTTCTGCTTTTCACATTTCATAACCTATAATACCTCACATTTAACAACATATCCAATAATTTCAAATATAATAGATTGATAATAATTTTAATGTACAATTACTAGTACAACCTTTTAATAGAAAATGCCATCAATTATATTTTTCATATATGAATTATAGGACAATTAGTTTATTCTCAAAAGGCTCAATAGGTATTCCAAAAACTTTTGACGTTCACAGAGATTTCGTTACATAATAAAAATGTGCGATGAATATGATTGACCTAACACAATTCCTTTGTTAGAATGAGAAAATTGAAAAAAAATGTTCAAAATCTCACATCCACTAGTGCATTTTAGTTCACTTTTATCAGAATGTTAAAGTTACCATCTCATCACATGAAATTTTGGGGGGCCCCTTCAATTTGTTAAGATTTATTTATTTCCTTGAAAGGCAGAGAGACACAGAGAAAGGGAGAGACATAGAGAGACAGATCTTTCATTTGCTTGTTCACTCCCTAAATGGCCATGACAGCAAGGGCTGGGCCAGGTAGAAGCCAGGAGCCAAGTACCCCATTGCGTATTCCATACAAGTGACAGGTGCCAAGCACTCGGGCTTTCATCCTCTACCTTTCCAATGAAATTGTCCAGAAGGCAGGTGGGAATTGTAATAGCCAGGACTGTCACTCTGATATGCAATGCTGGTATCATAAATATCAGCTTAACCCATTGCACCACAATGCTGGCCCCATTCTTCATTGCTTTTGGATACCACTGAGTTATCAGTAAACAAAGAAATTACATATGTTAGTCTGTGTAACTTTCAGAGTTTTAACAGATTTCATGGAATCCATGATGATTTCTGCATCACAAGAAGTAATAAAACACAAGTCCAGTATCAGGAAATGAACTTTCAAAACACTTTATGTTAGTTAATCCTCTTCATATATCAAAACCCCTTTCAAAATTCACTTACAGTTCATTTCTTTCTCATAACAGCAAGTAATTAACCCTCAAAAGTCCAATGGAGACTTCTGATTCCTAGTCCAACTGATAGAAAATTCAAGTAATTATTCTAACAATAGGTAAAAAAAAATAAACTGAAAAATTAACAGTTTTTCTTTGATCCATCAGAGAGGTAAGATTGTAGAGCAAATTGTTGCTCCTGAGATTAGAGATACAGACATGTGAATACACAGAAGGTCAACTTACTGGAGCAGAAATCAGTAAGTAGAAACTTCCATAGGAACCAGTGCAAGAGTAGAAAAAAGTAAGTAGTAATTGATAAATTGGTGAAAGCTCAGTGTGGACAAGTCTAAGAATAAAAACTCAAGGAGAACCAGTTTTAGAAGGGTTCCCACACCTGTGAGTTTTGCTTTCAGGGTTTTCCTTAGTGAGCTTCAGAGAAAAATCTTCTCAGGCTTCCATTAATTGGAGAGAAAAAGGAAATGATTAAAAACTACACCACAGCATTCTATTCTTCTTAATAAGTCTGTTCTCAGCAGATATTATTGACCAGAACCCAACTTGCCACAGTTTACCAGAACCTAACTGACTTGGAGAAGAGAAAATACCCAATTCCAGTTAGCTTTAGACTTCTATAATGGAAAAGGAAAAATCTCAGTTCTCACTGCCTTGCTCCATTCCGTCCTTCCTGGGCAGAATCTCACTACAGATTCAAACTTAATCATAGGAATATGGACTGGTTCCCTTCACCCCACATCAATGATTACTAATAGCCTGTTCCCAAAATGTTTGTTTTTTTCTATATCATTATGTCTAGCTATCAAGTAAATAAAATATCAGTCATATCAAAATTATATTTAAACAAGAGTCAGAATCCGTCCAGACTCAGATATGGCAGGGATGCCATTTGTTTATTTATTTTGACTATTACTCATTTTTATTTGCAGTGATTATATACAATTATGGGGTGCAGTGCAAAATTTCAGTACATGTATATAATGTGTACTGATCAAATCATGGTGATCTATGTTTTATCTCTTCGACTTATATTGTTATTGAAGCATTGGAACTCCTCTCCATTTGCTCATAAAACACTCCATAGTACATTTTGTGGGATAGGTAGCTTGCAAATATTTTTTTCCCATTCTGTTGGGATGTCTCTTCATTTTATTGACCATTTCCTTTATGGTGCAGAAGCTTCTGAGTTTTATATAGTTTCATTTGTCTAGTTTGGTTTATTTGCCTGTGCATTAGGGGTCTTATCCAAGAAGTCATCACCTACACCAATGTCTTGAAGTGTTTCTCCTACATTTTCTTTCAGTAACTTTATAGTCTCAGGTCTTAAATTCATGTCTTTCATCTGTCTTGAGTTGATAGTATAGGTCTAATTTCATTCTTCTACAAATATACGTGCAGTTTTGCCAGAACCATTTATTGAAGAGATTACCTTATTCCCATTTATTTTCTGGGCACTTTTGTCAACAATCAGTTGGCTGTATTTACACAGATCTGGGCTCTGTATTCTGTTCCATCGATCTATGTGTTGGTTTTTATGCCAGGACTATGTTGTTTTAATTAGAATAGCTTTGTAGTATGGTTTCAACTCAAATATTGTGTTTTTTTCTTTCTTTCATATTTCTCTTTCTTTTTTCTTTAGTATTCCTTTGGGTCATTTTGGCTATTCTTGGTCTTTTGTGGTTCCATATGAAATTTAACATTGTTTTTTTTCTGATTCTGGAAAAAATGTCATTGCTACCTTGATAGAGATGGCATTTAATGCATAGAAAGATTTGGGTCTCATGGATTTTTAAACAATATTAATTTTTTCAAGCCATGCATATGGAATTGATCCATTTTTGTATATGCTTTGTGACTTATTTTATCTGCATTTTATAATTTTCATTGCAGAGATGTTTCACTTATTTCATTAAGTTTATTCCCAAATATTTTATTTTTGTAGATTTTGCAGCAATCATCTTTTTCTTGACTTCTCTTTCAGTAACTTCATAACTGCTGGATAAAAATATTACCATTTCTCAAACATCAATTTTTTTGATATTTAACTTTATCAGTTTCAAAAGCTTTTAAGTATAGTATTTAGACTTTTTCATGTATTTAATTATGTCATCAGCAAATATGAATATTTAGATTTCCTTCTTTTCAATTTGGGTATTATTTATTTCTTTCTCTTCCCTAATTGTATAATAAAACTTTATTGAATAAAAATGGTGAAATGGACATCTGACTTGATCCCTATCTTAGGGGAAATGCTCTTAGTTTTTGCCAATTCATTATGATTTTGACTATGGGCTAGTTGTGTGTAGCCTTTATTATTTTGAGGTATGATCTTTCTAGTCCTGATTTGCTGAGAGTTCTTTTATCATAGTGGGATATTGAATGTTAATCAGAACTTTTTATGCATCTACTGAGATTTTCATATGCTTTTAGTTCTTCATTCTATTTGATTTGTGCTTACGGATTTGAAAATGCCAAATCATTTTTGCATTCCTTGGATAAATCCCACTTTATCTTGGTGGGATTTGGTTTCATAATATTTTATTAAAAATTTTTACTAGAGGCCGGCGCCATGGCTCAACAGGCTAATCCTCCGCCTTGCGGCGCCGGCACACCGGGTTCTAGTCCTGGTTGGGGTGCCAGATTTTGTCCAGGTTGCCCCTCTTCCAGGCCAGCCCTCTGCTGTGGCCCGGGAGTGCAGTGGAGGATGGCCCAGGTGCTTGGGCCCTGCACCCCATAGGAGACCAGGAAAAGCACCTGGCTCCTGGCTCCTGCCATTGGAGGAGTGCGGTGCGCTGGCCGCAGCGCACCGTCGGCGGCGGCCATTGGAGGGTGAACCAATGGCAAAAGGAAGACCTTTTGGTCTGTCTCTCTCTCTCTCACTGTCCACTCTGCCTGTCAAAAAAATAAATAAATAAAAAATAAAAAAATAAAATTTTTACTAGAATGTTCATCAAGAATATTGGTCTTTAGTTGCCTTTTTGTATAGTGTCTTCATTTGGTTTTGGAATCGGAGTATTTCTAGCTCATAAAAAGAATCTGGCAGAGTTTTATCCTTTTCTTGTTTTTGGAAATGTTTGAAAAGTGTTCAGATTAGTTCTTCCATAAGTATTTTATACAATTCAGTTTTAAAGTCACTGGATTTTTCTTTGATGTGAATTATTTTAATTTTTAAAAATATATATAAAGGAGTTTTAAAAATCATATGTACAGTTTTAAAAACATGTTAATTCTTACCCTAATTTCCATGCCTCCCTCATATCCACCTTTCCTCCTCCTTCCGTTCTCATTTTTCTTTTAATTTTTATAATTGCATACTTAATTTACTTTGTAATCACAAGCTTAATAAATGATTACTGCTTTAATGTGATTACTTTTTTTGTTCTGTTAAGATTTTTCATATCTTCTTGATTTAATCTTGGCAAATCACATATGTTCAGGAATTTATCCATTTCTCAATGATGTTCGAACTCATTAGCACATAATTCTTCATAATAGTATCTTATGATTCTTTGAAATGTCTTTTCCATCTCTAATTTTATTTGATTTTTCTTCTCCTCTTCTTTGTTAGTTTGTTTAAAGGTTTGTCTATTTAATCCTTCCAAAAAAAATGAACCTCGTATTTTGTTGATCACATAGTTGATTTAGTTGAAATTTCATTTATTTCTGCTCTGTATATTTTACTGCATCCTGATAATTTGGGATTTGATTTGATCATGTTTTCCTAAGTCTGTGAGTATGCAGTTAAATTTATTAAAAATATTACTTTTAATGAATAACATTTTATGAAAGTCCCTCTTATTACTGTTTTTCCTGTATTCCACAATTTTGACATGTTGTGTTTGTGTTTTCGTTCAATTTTTTTTTTATTTCTTTTTTAATTTCTTCAATTGTTCACTGGACATCCTAAAGCATGTTGTTCAGTTTTCATGAATTTGTAAAGTTTCTAGTGGTCTTTTTATTAACTTTTGCTTTCATTCCACTGTGGTCTTAGAAGACATATGGTACTATTTTGATTTTTAAAATGTAGCCAGGTTTGATTTGTGGACTAGCATACCTTCTGTTTTAGAAACTTTTTCATGTGGTGATGAGAAGATACATATTCGTAACTGTTGGCTCAAATGCCTCCTAAACACATTGTTTGTTTTTTTTTTTTTTTTTTTTCATTTTTTTTTTCTTTTTTTTTTTTTTTTTTGTGACAGGCAGAGTGGACAGTGAGAGAGAGGAGAGAGAGACAGAGAGAAAGGTCTTCCTTTGCCGTTGGTTCACCCTCCAATGGCTGCCGCGGATGGCGCGCTGTGGCCGGCGCACCGCACTCATCCGTTGGCAGGAGCCAGGTGCTAGGTGCTTTTCCCTGGTCTCCCAAGGGGTGCAGGGCCCAAGCACTTGGGCTATCCTCCACTGCACTCCCGGGCCACAGCAGAGGGCTGGCCTGGAAGAGGGGCAACCGGGACAGAATCCGGCGCCCCGACCGGGACTAGAACCCGGTGTGCCGGCGCCACAAGGCGGAGGATTAGCCTGTTGAGCCACGGCGCCGGCCAACACATTGTTTGTTTTATGACATGGTTCCGCATGATGTGTCTGTGCTGATTCGCTGTGGGGATGATGTGTCTATTGATGACATTTGTGTTTTGAAGCCCTCGACTATCATTGTATTAGAGTTTATCTCTGCTTTTACTTTTTTAAAACTGAATACAAAGACTTTATTAAGAAGGCTTTGAAATCAAAAAATAAAACTCTGAATACACTTTTAACCCTTAAATCTGATCAGCAAATGTATAATCAGTAATTTAGCTGTGTAAGATTAAACTTCCATTATTCATTTAAAATAAAATATATTTTAGTCCTTAAAATTTATTCCATAAAGTACATATTTCCCTATAAATTTCCTACATATATACAAGAGGTAAAAAGTAAAAAAAAACAAAAATAGTTGGAGGGTGAACCAACGGCAAAGGAAGACCTTTCTCTCTGTCTCTCTCTCTCACTGTCCACTCTGCCTGTAAAAAAAAAAAAAAAAAAAAAAAAAAAATTTAATGACAACAGAAACCACAGCATGAAAGGGAGGGTTAATTAAAAGATAAAAGGGGTGGGGTCAGAAATCCAGAGTGGGCTCCCTCGCCCCCGCGGCCCCCTGGGAGGGGCGGAATAAAGTGTGCACTCGGGGCCTTTCCTGCGGTTTATTGTCACGGGCTCTCAGCTCTGCTGCTGGCCGCGCCCCGCGCTCCCGCCGGGCCTCTGAGCCGCGTCCACGCCTGGGTAGTGAGTTAAAGCGCCACCACGGTGCATGGCCCGACCCGGACCAGCCCTGGCCCCGGCCCGCGCTAGGAAAAGATATGGATGGCCTGCGTGGCCGGCGTGGGGCACGCGGGGCACTCGGGCGCGCTGGTGCCGCAGGTGCGCATGGCGCAGTCCATGCAGAAGAGGTTGTAGCCGCAGGGCACCAACGCCGCCATGGCCTCGCCCTCGGCGCACACCTCACACTAGTGCGCCGCAGCGGCGTGAGCTGGGGCCGCGGCCCCCAGAGGACGAGGACGCAGACTCGGACGAGGACGCGGACGCAGACGAAGCCGGGCCGGCGCGGCAGGTTTGCGGAAGCTGTCGCAGGCGCCGGAGCCCATCATAGGGGCTGGCGGGGCCTGGGTACGGTCCGGGAGCGCCCCCGCGGCTGCTCCTGTAGAATGGATGGGGGGCGCCTTGGCCCAGAGGCTGGCCGCCGCCCCCAGCAGGTCCAGGCACACGTCCGTGCGGTTGGCTTGGAAGTCGCTGTTGGCGCCGGCGTCCGGGAACGCGCGAGTGCGCAGCGTGATGTGCACCTCGATCTCCTCGCGCGCGCGGTCCACGCTCTCGGGCATGCCCGTGACGGTCGACACAGGTACCCCGGCGTCACGATGTACGTGTGCGTCTGCTGTTGGATGCGCTTGATGGTGGCGCCCTTGGGCCCCACCACCAGCCTCACCACGCGGTAGGGCACGTGCACTTGGATGGTGGTCTGTCCTGGCAGGTTGGGCGAACCCGGGGCAGCGCCGGGCAGTCAGCCCGCCTTGCTGCGCGTGGCGCGGATCAGCGAGAAGCGCTCAGCGGCCGACAGGATCTCGCGCTTGGCCGTGTCCACGTCCTCCTTGCGGCCGGTCACGGTGAACACGGGCTTCTCGCTGCGCACTGGTTTCTTGATGTACCTGTTGGGCTTGGCGCGCAGGGCCTTGAACTTGCACCCTGAGGGGCGAGGGCTGACGCGGGGGGAGGGGGGGCGCAGGGGCGCCGGCCACTGCCCAGCCCCCGCGGGCCGCTCCCGGCCATGGCCCCAGCTTCCTCTGTACTCGGAGCTGTGGTCAGCCTGCCAAGCAAGGCCTCTGCTATCCCCGCCCTACCTCAGCCCCCTCCAAATGCGGGGTCCAGTACCCAAGGAACACCCCCCCCCCCCAGCCACCTGTGCCCTTCCTGGGTTCCAGTCCATCAGCTTCCTGCTAATGCACACCTCCAAGGCATCAAAAGCAGGCGCCAGGGACCACTGGGGTGACCAGGACCCTCCCCCTCCCCCGCAGCCTGGCGCAGGAGCCCACACCCCTGCTCAGGCCCCCATGGTGCAGACCCCACAAGTCGCTCAACCAGGGCGGCCCCAGGCCCATACTCTGCACACCCCACCCAGGATCACGGTGCCCCGGCTCCCGCCCAACTCCTCTCGTCCCGGCCCCTCCCCGGGGCAGTGGGTGCACTGCCGCTGAGGGAGGCGGACTGAGCTGGGACTGGGTGTACAGAGCCCCTTGGGGAGGGTAACACTGTTGCTAATGGGGAGGGACCAAATCAGCTGCCTCAGCACTTCTGACAGCCAGTCCCAGGGATTGGGGCCAGGCAGAAGGCTGGGGTGGGGGGTCAGGGGTTGGGGGAAGGCAGGCGCAGAATCCACCCCAAGAGGAGGCAGTGGCCCCCAGCGGGTCTCTGCACTGGGCCCCTGGATCTCCTGGGAGGCAGCGAGGGTGCACCTGGCAGCCAACCCCACCCCAGCCGCCGCTTCCTCCCAGCCTGGGGCTGCCCAGAGCCAGCCTGGCGAGGGTCCCGGTGGGGGTCTTCATCTACCTTGTCCCTGCTATGTGCGATGGATGCTCCCCACCCCAACTCAGACCCCTCCCCCATTCCCCTGTGCTGTGCTGCAGCCTGGTGCTGCCTCCTACAGGAAGCCCATCTTGACTGCTGAGCTGGGTCCACACTTCTGCAAGTTCCTCCTCACTCTCCTGAGCTGTGCTGTGGGGAGTCCCTGGATGGGCTCTCCTGTGCCTCAGTTTCTTCACCCAGAGACAGGGAGCGGCCCTACAGGCTGGGGGAGGGCCTCTCACCCCGCTGCAGCCCCAAGTGCTGGCTCTAGACAGACCCTGCCATGGGAGGTGGCACCAAGCCCTGGCTCCCATGGGCCCCCAGGTCACGGGTGTCAGGGCGGGGGCGCCTCCTCCCCGGAATGGCTGCGGGACCTCAGGAGAGTGGGGGCGTGCAGCCACTGCCCCTCGGCTGGGCGCTCCCGTCTCTGCCCTTGCTTGGGCTCTGACCTCGGGAGCCCACGGAGTGCGGGAGGGCAGGAGAGAGGCAGAGGCCCAGGAGCAGGTGGGCACCGTCCCCAGAGGGACCCAAGGAGGGGAGAGGCGCCAGACTGGGGTCCGCTGTGTGGGCCGGAGTCCAGGCCCTCCGCCCCCGACAGCAACACAGTCACCCCCATCCACTCCATCAGTCACTCACTCACTCATCTGTCCATCTGTCCAGCTCTCTCCCCCTCCCTGCCTCAATCTTTCCCCAGAGTCAGCTGGGAAATGGCCCCTGGAGGGGCGCTTTGCCCACAGCACAGGAGCTTCCTGGTGCAGCTGGGGACGGCCCCTGGGTGGCGCTGCAGCCCCCCCCCCCCCCCCCCCCCCGATGACCAAGCAAGCACTGGCTCTGGTCCCTGTCCCCTGGGGCCTGCAGGGTGTGGGAAGGGAGTGGCCGTGTGGTCACACCCACAGCACAGGAGCCTAGCGGTCCAGCTGGGGGACGCCCCCGCAGCCTTTCAGGGTTCGGATCCCAGCCCTGCTTCCCCTGGCTCCGGCCCCGTCCATCACATCCCAGGTTCCTCCTCCCCACCAGGACCCTGGAGCCAGAGGCCCAGCACACAGGGGCTGGGGGCCAGCACAAGGGGGTGGGGCCCAGCACACAGTAGGGCTGCACTCCTGGAGGGGACGCCTGCCCCCCCAGGACAGCTCCCGGGCCGCAGGAGAAAGCACGGGGCTGGTGAACCGCCAGGCCACGCCCCAGCACCCCAGAACCACTCTGGGCTGGAAGATGGAGGTGCAGGGGTCAGCTAGGGGTGCCAAGGATGGGGCTGGCCCTGGGTCTGTGCAGCACCAGTCGGGCGCGGGGTCCAGGCCAGGGTCTCTCTCCCACCCTCCCTGCACACACAGGGGAAGCTCAGGGGGACCCCAGGGCAGGGTTCGGGGTGCATGTCCCCAGGAAGACAGCAGGCGGGGCTGTGGCACACGGAAGCTGCCTGCCAGTCCTACAGCCAAGTCCTTACCATAGGCACCAGGGGCCAGCGGTGAGCCGTGACTGGGCCACCCACCCAAGACGGAGCCCACCAGTCCAGCCGCGCTCTGCCAGCCCCCACCACCAGGCGGTGCCGGGACCACTGCCCTCACACAGGTCTGGACTGGGGCACAGGGCAGAGTCACACCACAATCCAGGCCTGCCACTCCCACTGGAGAAGACAGGGCCCCCAGCCTCGCCACGCCTGCTCCGCCCTATGACCAGGCAGAGGACACAGGGGCCAGTCAGGGCCCTAGAAGCCAGGGCGCTGGCAGCCGCTGCCCCTCCCACCAGAGCATCCCCGGGGCCTCCCTGGCAGCCTGCAGGACAGTGACAGGTGACCAGGCCTCTCTGGCCGACCACGCCACTCTGCCTCCTGCTTCTGAGGACCCACGGGCCGAAGACGGCACCCCCACACACAGGCGGATGGCAGCCCGGCCCGGGCCTCACCCCAAGTTCTAGAACCTGGACAGCACCTGGGCATTGGGGGCCGGAGCCGAGGCAGGAGAAAGTTGAGGTGGAGGGGCAGCAGCTGGCAGGGCGGTGGGAGTGTGCTTCTCTTTTATTTTATATATTTGAGTGTTCTTGTCTTGGATGCACATATATTTTTATGTATATGTCAAAATTGTTATACTTATTATATAGATTAATTTTTCATCATTTTAATGACCTTATTTAATGATCATTTTGTCCCTCCTCCCTCTCTCTCCCTTTTTTTCTTTTACAACTTTCATACTGGGGATGTATAACTAGGATTAGTATGCTAAGGTTTGTAGTGGCTAGAGTAGACGGGAAATGTGAACAGATGGGCAATGTTAGCAGAGAGATGCAAATTTGTAGAAAGAGTGAAACTGAAATGTTAAAAATAAAAATATCATTGTGCAAATAAACAGTGCCTATGATAGTGTATTCATAGATTGCACACAGCTGAGGTAAGAATCGCGAGACTGAGTATATCTCAATAAAGACCTCCAAATTGAAAGCCACAAGGAATATAAAACAAATGCACAGAACAGAATATCCCAGAACTGTGGGACAATTTTGGAAGCTGCATAAGGAAATGCTAGGGAGAGAAGAATGAGATAAAGGAGCAGAGAAATGTTTAAAATAGTAATGACTGAGAATTTCACAGAAATAATGTCATCCATGAAACCACAGATCTTGGAACTTTTAGTAGACTCTAAGCCAGATAAATTGTAAAAACAAACGTCAAAACACATTAGTAAACGATTCACTGACATATCATATCCAAAGTACCGAAAAATTAAATGCAAAGAAAATTATGGGAGCAGGTGTTCATCTTAGACATTAAGATACCAAGTTTTGGGTGTGAGGCTGCATTGTAGCATAATGATTAAAGCTGCTGTCTATGTGCCAGCATCCCATATGCGTGCCAGTGCCTGTTCTAGCTGCTCCACTTCAGATCCAGCTCCCTGTCACTAGTCTGGGAAAAGCCACAGGAGCTGACCCAAGTGTTTGGGCCTCTGCCTACCATGTGGGAGACTTAAATGAAGCTCCTGGCTCTTTGCTTCAGCCAGGCCCAGCACTGGCTGTTGTGGACATCTGGAGAATGAAACAGCAGATGGAAGAAAGCAAATGTCTGTGAACACAAACTTTAAACCTATAACAAAAAATAACTCAAAATGGGTTATAAACCTGAATGCTAAGTGCAAAGCACCCCCAAACACCTTGATTTTGGTGTTTTCTTTTTAGATAAACAACAAATTCATGATCCTTGGAAGAATTAATTGATGAGCTGGATGTTTTAATCAAAACATTTCTGCCCTGCAAAAGATTGTGTTAAGGGTTTGACACTGTGGTGAAGTGGATTAAGCATTCCCCTGCGGCACCAGCATGCCCCTCTGGGCACTGATTTGAGTACCAGCTGCTCCTCTTCCAATCCAGCTCCTTGCTGATGGCCTGGGAAAGCAGTGGAAGATGGCTCACGTGCTCAGGCCCCTCCATAATGTGGGAGACCTGGAGGAAACTCCTGGCTCCTGGCTTCAGATCAGTGCAGCTCTGGTCATTGATGTCATTTGAGAAGTGAACCAGTGGGTGGAAGACCTCTCCCTGTATCTCCCTCTGTCTGTAACTTTGCCTCTCAGTAAATAAATAAATAAAAATATTTAAAAAGAAAGTGTCAGGAGAATCAAAATACAAGCTACAGTCTTGGAGGAACTATTTGCAAAAGATAATATCTGATATCTGATAATGGACTGTTATCCAAAATATACCTAAAATTCTTAAATCTCAACAATAAGAAAATAAATGTCATGGTTAAAAAGTGGACCAAAGAACTTAACATAAGACTCAGTAGAGGAAACATGCAGACATAAAGTAGCATGCGAATGATTCTGTTCATCTTATGTCATCAGAGAAATGCAAATAAAAACAGCAATAGGATACCATTACATAGCTATTTGAGTAGTTACAATCCATAACATTAGCCAAAATGAAAGACAGGATGTGCAGCAACAGGAACTCTCATTGACTGCTGGTTGGGGTGTAAAACAGTACAACTACTTTGGAAGGCAGCTTGTCCCAAAACTAAAATATACTCACCATATGATCCAGCAGTTGCATTCTTGATATTTACCCAAAGGAGTCAAAAACTGATATCTATACCAAAACCTACACATGGACGTTTATAGCAGCTTTTTCCATAACTGCCAAAACTTGGAAATAAATGAAGAGATAAACAAACCATTTTACATGCATACTGTGGGGTATTATTCAATACTAAAGATAAAATAAGCACTTTTGAATCTTATTCAACACTAAAGAAGAAATGAACCATGAAGCCTCAAAAAATGCAGGAAACTTTAATGTGTATAACTAAGTGAAATGAAGTAAATTGAAAAGGCTACATACAATATGATTCCAAATCTATGACATTATGGAAAAGGTAACATTATAAGGAAGTAAACAGATAAGTAATTGCCAAGAGTTAGAGAGGAGGAAGTAGTGGAACATGGGATTTTTCAAGCAGTGAAATTATTCTGCATGGTACTAATTATGGATCTACGTCTTTGGACATTCCCTTAAGCCATGGAATGTACAACATCAAGAGTGAACCCTAATATAAACTCCAGACATTGGTGACAATGATGTATCAATGTTGTTTCATCAATTGTTACAAGTATACCACTCTTGTGGGGAGACTATGCATGCGCAGGGATAGAGGGTACATGGGAAATCATTGTACCTTCCACTGAATTGTGCTATGAATCTGAAACTGATATAAAAAAGTAAAACCTCTTAAACATAAAAAGCAATTAGAGTTATTCTCAAGTGTCATATAATCAGTAAAATTAATGCTTCTCTCTCTTTTTTAAAAAGAATTATTCATTTGAAAGTCAGTTACATAGAGAGAGGAGAGACAGAGAAAAATCTTCCATATGCTGATTCACTCTCTAGATGGCCACAAACAGGAGTCAAAAGCTTTTTCCTGGTCCCCCATGTGGTTAGCAGGGGCCCAAGAACTTGGGCCATCTTCTGCTGCTTTTCCAGCAGGAAATTGGATCAGAAGTGGAGCAGCTGGAGCATAAACCGGTGCCTATATGAGGTGCCAGCATCACAGATGGCAGCCTTACCTGATATGCCATAGGACTAGCCCTTTCATGTTCCCCTTTGGGGTCTAATGCCTTGATGGAGATAGCAACCTCATTGTGTAAGCCCTGAACCATACTTGGCTTGCCGTACATACTAATGTCGCTTTGCTTTGGAACTTTGTTCTTTCATTATTTTTGGTGTCAAAACTCAGATTACAATGATGCACATTTGTTTTTCTAGAATATATTGAAGTTGCCTGTAAAAATTAACCAAATGCCAGAGTTCTCTATCATCTAGGCATAACAAAGCCCAAAACTGAGAAGGATGAAGGAAATCACTAATTTGAGTGATGATAATAAAATAATTCTTGGTATTTATAAAATATTCCACCCAGGAAACCAAAATAGGAGAGATGAACATAGGTATAGTTGTAATATTCTCTGCATATACTCTTACCCTGTTAGTTGGTACTCCACATATCTGATCCCAATTTCATTTTTCGCTCTTCTTTATAAAGGTTCAGAGTATGATATCCTTGAGAGAATGATTTAGAATGCAACTGACAGGTAGTTTGGAAGAGGCTAGGACAGTGGAGGAGATAAACAGTGCTTGCATACAGAAGAAAGGCTACTTGCACAGGTTGTGTCATGGAAACTAAGCAGGAGAAGGCCTTTACGTGACATTGACATTTGAATTTTGGAAGCCAGTAGGAAGAATATTTAACTAACTAAGCCCAAATGACTGCATAGATGCTGCACCACTAGGTGGAGAAATGAGGTGGCTGGAAAAAACTCGATGGCAATGACCATTTGGATCTGTGGACAAATGACCTTGAGATCATCAGCACTTTATTTGTCATGGGTCCAATAGTCTTGTGGTTTACAAGCAAGAACAACAGTCTTTTACTGCTCGGCATGAAGTTTCTCTGTCAATTAGGTAAACTACTTCCTAGTCAATTCTTCCAGGATGGGGTTGTTTGGGCATATGACCACTTGGACTTGAGATGCTTTTTTCATTTTTTCAAAACTTTAATCATTTTTAACATATTCAATATGATTTGTAGATACAAGTCTAAGAACTTAATGATATTCTCCCCTCCCTCCCTCCCTCCCTCCCTCCATCCCTCCTACCCTCTTTCCTTTTATCTTTTTCCTTTTTTTTTTAAATTTGTGATAGCATATTTCAAATTTACATTACAGTAAAAAGGTTTAATACTTCACCAAATAAGAAGGAAAATAAGTAAAAGCAAAAAGACCCTAGTTTAGTGGGAATATAGACAATAGCTATAAATAAGAATTGAATACATACACGACATGAAGTGTAAAGAGAAAGTTTAGGTCAGAGATAGAAGAAGGCTTAGACACAAGGAATCTCCTTCCACTTTCTGGAACACTCACAGAAGTGGTAGAGATCCCAAATAATATTGAGGTCAAACGTGCTGCTAAGAGGCCGTTTGGACTGGTTGTCAAAGTCATACATGGGCCATGCCCGATTTCAAAGAAAGAAGAACAGATAGCATTTGAGATCTGAAACCAATTTGAGAGGAATAAGATTATTTAAGGGACATCCAAGAGGAGAGTCAGACAGAACACAGGAGGAGGAAGCTCCCATAGTGACCTGAGGGGTCAGACTGGCAGATAGCAGGTATCCCTGAGATCATGGCAGTCTGATGAGGAGAGTAAGGGAGCAGGGAGTGAGATCGTCACTGGCATCCACTATCATTTGAGGTGTAAAGCCCAAAGGAGTTTCAAGATTTCAAGAGAAAACAGTGAAACCACAACCCTAGTAGAGACCACAGTGGGAGAATTCACAATTCCCCATCTTACCTCAGGATTTGGAGAGCTGATAGAGCATTTGTTGATGAAGAAGGAGGTCTGGGGGTGGTTTTGTGGTTGGTAGGAGTACAGGATCCCAAATCAGCTCAGATTCCCAAGGGGAGAGCAAGGTCGATGGAAAAGCCTGGGTCCGAGTAACAGCACCAATGAAAGGCCACCACAAAACACACCAAACACCAGAGTAAAAGGAAAGTTTTTATCTAGGGGTGGGGCGACAGGCTGGAGAGAGAGGGTGAGGGAGAGAGCCTGTGTGGAAAAACAGGTCTTATTATAGCCTTGCAGAGAAAAGGAAGTGGGAGCAGTGAATCCTGTTAGGGCTGGAGTTCACACTTGTGGTTGGGCCATTTGGTCACCTGACTCTTAGTAAGCCAGGCTGGACTTAGGAACTGAAACTTATTCTGGAAGACCAAAACTTATTGTACAAGATGGCAGCTGGGTTATAGCCTGAAATGGTGCCCAAGGTTAAAGATGGTGCCTGTGTCATGACCAGAAATTATATGCTATTATTAAATTTTTCAATACATATAAAGCTGTGCAAAAATATAAAGTTAATTTAACAGTATGAAAAAATCACAGCACATACTTAAAGTTGAATTCCACTGATGCAAGTACAAAACTAACAAATGTATATGAGGCTGAAGTGAAAGATAGTCAGGGTATGTAAAGTGGAATATTGGAAGTATCAAGTACATTTGTCATTCAATATTATTTGAATTAATACTCTGTATTGTGTTAGAACATATGTAAATTCAGTAAAGACATATTAAAAGAATAAATATTGACTTATGATCACAAGCAGTGTCTTCTATGAAGAAAAGGAAGCAGTATGTGAGAGACATACCAGAGGGATGGTGTATAAAGTAAATTAGTTGAATTCCGAAGATGAGTTCTTGGAAGAAATTCTATTTAAGTTACTAAAGGCATTAAATGGATATTTTCCTGATTACCTTCTGGCACATTTTGCATTGGTTATCCAGTGTTACACTTGTAATACCAAATTAGCCAATAATTGGGTTTATTTTAGAGAAATCACTTAACTCATCTTCAAGTGAATCCACCATGGACTGTCATTAGAATTTTTGGTGACTCAGAACAATCAAATCCATGACTGATGTGGAAATCCTGACCATTTCTGCTTGGTACAATTACTGCACTATATTAAGCAATTTTAGATATCCTGGGAACACTAGCTCACTCTTGCCTCTAGTTACAGGCTTAGATGATTTAGAAATTAAATAATCAGAGGTCAGTGAATAAACATAAAGTTAAAGTAAGTTGTATAAACTAGAAATCAACCAGAGAAAATTAACCACTTCCATGGAAGGAAGGAGGGAGGGAAGCAAGGAAGAGAGGAAGCAAGAAAAAATACTCACTAGTGGCAGAACCAATCTAAATCTATGTATCAAAGTTATTTCCCATACAGTATTATGGGAGAAGTTATTTAATGCTCTGGGTATGGATCTAGACTGCTTTTTGGAGCCCTAGTCATCACTGAAGTATATTACTTGTTATGTTGACCTACTATAGTTCAAATCTCTGTTTAACATATTTTGTCTCTTATGCCCTTTTCCAGAATAAAATATGGATTAGACTTGCTTAAAGGACCTTTTGGTTGCCAGATGTAATGATTTAGGTAATGCAATAGGCACAAGTTTATCATATCTGCACCAGGATTTTCATCTGAAGGAACACAGTGATAATATTTCTAAACCTTTGCATAGAGGCAGTTAAGGATGCCATTAGTTATATATTTTAAAAGAATTCTCCAAGCACAGTACAATGGAATTGAACAGAAGGCAAACCAAAGGTTGCATACACCATTTGAAGAAGTTAATGGGTGATAATTGTGTAGGATGTACACTGGTTTTCATGTAAATATTTTAAAAAGGTGAGTAAATATTAAATAATTTTCAAGAGTCTACCAGGAAGCAAATGGTTGTCTAAGTGCTGGAGATGTGGCACTGAGACTTATTTCAGAGGAAACTTAATGGGCATTATAGTCCAGCGCAAAACTGGACAAGAAGCAGGCAATTAAAAGCTAAAAAGATAAATGGCAAGGCAGTGGTATTAGGTTGGCAAATCACAATGCATGCACAACTGTGGATCAGATTTTATAGTTATGATTAGGTTTTTAATGTAAGAGTACAGGAAATAGTCTAAATATTAAAGTGTACAAGCGTATATGGTGGAGTTTTTTTTTTTTTCTGAATTAGAACTGTGTAAAATGCCAATGATTGCAGGCATGCTGTTGATATTTTATGCTGTTTTTGCAGGGTATAGAAGAAAATAAATTATTGATCATTGTTGGAAGTCCAAATGTTTATTATGTTGCAGACTTTATTTAAGCCATTTGCATGGAAAAATGGGAAAGACAACGGGGTTGGAGTTAGTGGGTTCATGTACACGTCTCATTATTATCATTTCAACTAATCTGTGTTGCAATGACACATAGGATAGAAAACCAAAAGGAGGCTGGTGCTGTAGCACAGTAGATTAATCATCCACCTGAAGCACCGCCATCCTACATGGGCTCTGGTTTTACTCCCGGCTGCTCTTCTTCTTCTGATCCATCTCTCTCTCTCTCTCTCTCTCTCTCTCTCTCTCTCTCTCTCTCTCTCTCTGCTGTAGCCTGGAAAAGCAGTAGAAGATGAGCCCAAATCCTTGGGCCCCTGTACATGAGTGGGAGACCTGGAAGAAGCTCCTGGCTCCTGGCTCCTGGCTTCTTATCAGCTCAGCTCCAACAATTGTGGCCATTTAGGGAGTGAACCAGCAGATGGAAGACCTTTCTCTCTGCCTCTCCCTCTCACTCTCTGTAACTCTACTGTTTGACCTCTCAGTTGCAGAGATGCCCACTTGCTCGGGAGGACGCCCAAAGATCCAGACTCCAGACGAGTTGATGCAAAAAGCACAAGGTTTTTATTGAAGGTTTGCGCAAACGAGCCCCCACCTCAGGCAGTGAGGAGCCCTGAGTGGCAGTTTCACACAGGTTATATAGGCAACGAATTAGCATATTCCTAATGCGCATGGGTAAAATGCAGGTGGAGAATGCTGGTGGAGAATGCAGAGGTGTTACAGGATTGGTCAGTTCAGAGGGACCATTAGCATATGGGAGAACGCTGGCGAAGAATGCTGGTGGAGAGTGCTGGTGGAGAATGCTGATGTGGCACGGGATTGGCTGGTTCGGAGGGACAATTAGCATACCGGAGAATGCTGATGGAGAGTGCTGAGGTGTTACAGGATTGGCTGGTCACAGTGACATCATAAGTGCGCACCTAAAGACTCTCCGAAGGGGAGGGGCAGCTCTGCTCTGGGCGTGCCTAGAGATTCTCTGAAGGGGATTGACTTTTCCTACCCAGAGAATGTCCTGCCCGCTAGTCTCTGGGGAACATCTAACCTCTTAAGAACCCCCTGATATTTGCCCAGGCCTAGTTTCTTGTCCCTCCCCCTTAAAGGTTCTTCACTACCTCTCAAACAAATAAATAAAATCTTTTAAAAAATGCTTTGGGAATAAGAAATGATGTCAACAGAATTCTACCAAATGAAGTGAAGCATTGACTGGTAGACTAAAATGAAATACATTAATTCCTACAATGCAATCACCAAAACTTAGATCTAAGGAAATATTCACATGACTCCCTTCACAGGAATTTCCCTCTTTCTTGCATTTTTTTCAGGGCAATATGGACATCCTTATTTCTCAGGCTGTAGATCAGAGGGTTCAGCATGGGTACAACAACAGTATAAAATACAGATGACACTTTTCCTTGATCCATGGAGCTGAGAGATGATGGATTCAGATACATGAATGCAGCAGAACCAAAGAAAACAGCAACAGCTGAAATGTGGGAGCTGCAAGTGCTGAAGGCTTTGGTCCTGCCTTGAGTGGAACGAATTCGAAGGATGCTCACAATGATTAGGGTATAGGAGATAAGGATGGCCAGGCTGGGGGTAAGGATGTTAATTCCACTAAAGATGAGAATCAGCAATTCATTGGCATAAGTACTAGAACAAGAGAGCTTTAGGATGGAAATAAGATCACAGAAATAATGGTTGATTACATTCAATTTGCAGAAATAGATTCTAAACATGCAACCTGTATGAGCTGATGCACAAATCACACTTACAGTATACACCCCTACAATCAGGGAAAAACAGACCTTATGGGACATGATGACATTGTAAAGCAAGGGGCTACAGATGGCAACGTAGCGGTCATACGCCATTGCAGCCAGCATGTAACACTCTGCTATAGCAAAAACCAGGAAGAAATAGAGCTGAGTCATGCACTCAGGGTAGGAGATGGTGTTCTTCTCTGCCACAAAGTTCACCAGCATTTTGGGGGTAATGACAGTGGATTGACAGAGATCAATGAAGGACAGACTGCTGAGGAGATAGTACATGGGGGTGTGCAGGTGGCAACTGAGCCCAATGAGTATGATCATGCCCAGGTTGCCCACCACAGTGACCACATAGATTCCCAGGAATAGGAGGAAGAGGGGCAGCTGCAGCTCTGGCTGTTCTGTGATCCCAGCCAGGATGAACTCTGTCACCATGGAATGATTTCCTGCCGCCATTGTTTCTGGTCACTTCCTGATGGGGGGAGAGAAGAATATGGTTATTGGTGACACTTTGTTGCTATTTTGTTTTAAAGAAGGGCATCCCTTTTCTCCAATCCTTATGATCATTTAATAATTAATCAATTTATCACAGTAGAAATGATGTCAGTTTAATATCAATTTAGCCTTATTTTTCAAACACAATAACTTTAACTTATATAAAGATATTTTGTCCATGTATTTAGTACTGTGATGGTTTACTTTAAAGTGTATTTTTAATGATCACCAAACAAATATTATTAACCTGAGATTTATATGTTTAAATATAAAGAGCAGTCAGGGTAAAATAGCATAATTGGATGATTAAGAGCTTGTAGAGAGCAAGCTCAGTCTAAAGATAGCAAGCTTTGGGGTCTGGTGCTGTGGCATAGTCGGCAAAGCTGCAATCTGTGCCTCTGGCATCCCATATGGGCTCCAGTTCAAAGTCCTGGCTGCTCTACTTCTGATCTAGCTCATGATTAATGTACTTGGGAAGCAACAGAGGATGGCCCAAGTGCTTGTGCCCTGCACACACATGAGAGACCAGGAAGAAGCTCCTGGCTCCTAGCTTCATACTGGCTCAGCTCTGGTCATTGTGGCCTCTTGGGGAGTGAACTGCTGGTTGGTAAATCTCTCTCTGTCTCTCCCTCTCTCTTTCTCTCTCTGTAACTGTACCTTAAAAAAAAATAAAGGGAGAAACTTTTAACAACCTGAAACTAACTTATGGCAGGGACATTACTATTTCAGACTGTTCAATTGTAAGTAATTAAATATATTTAATGGTATATAAATTATGAATTTATATATAATATACTTATTTTATATCTTATGTATATATTAGGGAACATGAATTTCTGCACAAAATTTCAGATTTCTAAATGTTATCAAAATTAAGTATCATCTACAGTTATTGATCATATCTTTCACCTGGAGTGACCCACAGTTAGCTGGTTTGTGGTTTCTGAACCAAGCCCTTGTGCCTTCTCTGGATGGAGAATGAGTAGTGGTTAAAGCGTCAAGCCATAAGTCAAAGGTCATGTGTTCACGCTTTGACACCATCACTAACTCACTGACTGCTGCAAGGAAAATACCACTTTGCTTTATGACTTTCAAACCAACAAGAGAATGACTTCACTTATTTTATAATTAAATTGGCAGAGTCTTATCAGAGAGTGAACATGATTTTTGCATTGTTGATTAACACCCTAACGATTGAAAAACAAGCAATAATTAATTATAGATTTAGAACTGCAGAAATGACAACCTAAGTATTCTAATTTGACTTTCTTTCTTAAAAATGTCTGTGAATTGAAAAGGAGCTTAAAGCAGAGGAATAGGCCTGGAAAACAGATTTATAAGCATGGTTTCCTATTCTGGTAGACAATAACTACAATATTTTATCGCATACAAGACATTCAAGTTTCAAATAGATGAGTTGGGTTATAAACATAAATGTAAAACATAAAAATATCTAACATATGCTTAAATGAAAATAAATCTTAAAAGTGTCAGATTCATATTTAAAAGCTGAAATATGAACTTCTGGAAAAACACATCAAAGAAAATCTTTGAATGTTTATGATTTTATAAGAGACTTGCATATAAACAAAAGAAAAAAGCAAAAGTACAAACAAAAGACTAGTCCTAACACTCATTCAATTGTATTTCACCAAATTTTAAAATAAAATTAAAGACATAATTAAGAAAATGCAAAGGTAAATTCACAGTTTTATGTCTGGCAAAAGGTGTTAACCTAAACTATGTTAATAGAGACCAAGTGATTAAGGGGTCAGTTAATACACCAGCATTCCACATTAGAAAACCTGGGTTCATACACTTCTCAAAATACTATATTGTTACTCTTAAGTATATACTATTATTATTTGCAAATTAAGAGAGTAAATAAATGAAATAGCTGAATCCAGCTCCTGACTCCAGCTTCATGTTAGTATAGACCCTGGGAGGCAGTAGTGATAACTCAGGCAATTGGTTTCCTACCACCCATCTGGGAGACCCATTAAAACCCACATTAACTATGTATTCCACATTTTGAATGTCACACAAAACACAGAGTAACTCAATTTAAAATATTTCCTGAGTTCTTTTTCATTGTGTCATTGATTATACAGAATTGAATGGCTAACTTTCCAGAAACTGAGTTTTTTTTTTTCATTCCTTTTTAAATTGTTTCTTTCAGCTTCATAGTGGTCAATGAATATACTGAGTTATCCAAGTTATTTCAAATTTCTGAAGTTTTCCTAATAAGTCATCAAATACTCATTTTTATAACTATTTCCAGGTCATTCATATGGGTGCAGGGGCCCAACTATTTGGGTCACCTTTTTCTGCTTTTCCAGGTACATTTGCAGGGATTTGGATCAGAAGAGGAGCAGCTCTCAAACCAGCACCTGTATGGGATGGCAGCATTGCTACACCAATGCTACGCCACAATGCCGGCCCCTGGGTGTTGAATCGTTTAGTCAATCCTAACAGAAACCAGAAAAACTCGTAATACATAGAGGAATTTATCCTATTTATGAATTAGAAGACTCCATATTATAAAGGTGTTAAGATTCTCAAATGTATGACTAGACTTAAGATAATAAAATTCATGCATACAATATCTAAAGAAATAATCATTACTGTAAGGTATCAATAAAGTCCTAACAGAGCTGTTTCACTGTCTATTTTCATCTCTTAAGGTTTATAGAAGATATCAGCTTGGTGTGACATTGGAGTAGAGACAAAATACTGATTCTGAAAACTTACAATATTGGATACTAGAAACTCAAGTTCAATATTATAATATGGCATCTTTCTTCTCTATATCTCTTTCTCCTTGAATCTGTCTCCATTCAGCATCCATTTATAGGTTCAGTAAATGCTTCTTTTCTAGATTCTAGCTTGTGTCAAATGTCTAGCTTGGGGGCTAGTGCTGTGACGTAGTGGGTAAAGCTGCCACCTGCAGTGCCAGCATCCCATATGGTGCTGGCTGCTCCACTTCTGATCCAGCTCTCTGCTGTGGGCTAGGAAAGCCCAAATCCTTGGGCCCAAATCCTTGGGCCCCTGCACCCACGTGGGAGACTCGGAAGAAGCTCTTGGCTCCTGGCTTCAGGTGGACGAAGCTCTGGCAGTTGTGGTCAATTGAGGAGTGAACCAGTGGATGGAAGACCTCTTTCTCTGCCTTTCCTTCTCTCTCTGTGTAACTCTGAATTTCATATAAATAAATAAATCTTTTAAAAAAATGTCTAGCTCGTGTCAAAGTCATATTCTTTACACAATATGGACATGACATGGAGAGACTTCATTTTTGTTTCCCACAGGCAAATGCCGCAGGCACTAAACATGTGCTTGTGGATAAGCTCATGTGGGCTGGTTGCTTGGCAGTCAGGCATAGACACAAACGAGCACAAACTGTTTATTACTACAGGGGTTTACCAACATGACTGATCTTCAGAGTCGCTTAGAGAGATCAAATGCTTGTATAAGATGACAAATGTAAAAGTGTAAACATGATTATAATGAAAGTCAAAAGTTCCTTAATCATCTCCCTATGCTCTCTGTCCTGTTCCCCAGAGACAATGTACTCTCTATTGAGTAGTTCCAATAAACATTTCTGTTTCTTGTTCTTTGAAATGTTCCCTCCATGGCTGGAAATAATTTGTACTGTGATTAACAGAATAAAAATTCATGAATGTTATATGAACTTCCCATGTTACATGGGGATTAGAGTTGGGGACGGGGTTCCATGATCTCTAGGATTTGAACATTTCATAATTGTGTTCTACCAGGTATTTGTCTTTTCTAAAACTTTAACTATAATCTCAGGAGATTTATCCAACAACTTGCAAAATTATCTGAACTCAAATGGAGAAATCCTCATTGTTTAATTTGTTTAATTTAGATTTGCTACTTCTATACCTGAGTTAATGAAACAGATTTCTGAGGGTGAGGTTCAGGTATTTTAAATCTCTAAAAAATAAAAATAAAAACAAAATAAACAAAGCTAGCAAATCAGTTATATAAATATCAAGCTTTGTGGAAATAGTTGAAATACACAAGTGAAAAATTACCAAGGCAAATATTTAACTTCAAAAATTAGTTTAAAATTAATTCTCTTTATAAAAGATAACTAGCTCCAGTGAAATTCAAATGAAAGAGTCTAAGGCACAATTTTCAAAAAGTTAGTGAAGGCCATAGGACAATGTGTGATGAATAAAGCAATTAAATATTCTGGATTAATTTCTACAATATGATTAGAATGATCATTCTTAATTTCATTAAGTTTGAAAAGCTTCACAACTCGTGTATTATGTTTCTGTGAGTTGTAATGCTGCTATAGTACTTACTTGGTCTCTGGAGGTGGTGGAAAGTAACCTATAACATCCACATATACTTAGTGGTCACCAACAGCTATAAGATGTGCCAGTCGTTTATCCCATATGCAATATAGATCCTACCACATTCTGTACACACAGTGAGGTTTGTGAGCACTAGTCTACACCTGTGGTGTTGTACTTTGAGTTTTATGTTTAGTAATGGATATCCATTTTAAGTTGAAAGGTGTTGAGAATCTATGAAGATCTTTGTAAATACTTGAAAGTTTGGGATAATTAGCATGCATTTTAAAATATGCCAAGGGACGCATAAATGGAGGAGAGTTTTATTATGCATATATTATTTGACACATTTAAGAATATAAGCTTTAGTGACTATAAGAAAAATATTACTGCATTTCTGATTTTATAAATGCAATGATCTTGCCAGCGCTGTGGCTCAAAAGGCTAATCCTCCACCTGTGGCACCGGCACCCCGGGTTCTAGTCCCGGTCAGGGCACTGGATTCTGTCCGGGTTGCTCCTCTTCCAGGCCAGCTCTCTGCTGTGACCCGTGAGTGCAGTGGAGGATGGCCCAAGCCCTCGGGCCCTGCACCTGCATGGGAGACCAGAAGAAGCACCTGGCTCCTGGCTTCAGATCAGCGTGGTGTGCTGGCTGCAGCACGCCGGCCACAGCGGCCACTGGGGGTGAGCCAACGGAAAAGGAAGACTTTTCTCTCTGTCTCTCTCTCATTGTCTACTATGCCTGTCAAAAAAAATGCAATGATCTTGGTCATTGAATATATTCAACCATAAACTTGATGATGATATGCCTTCACAAAAACTAGGGGAAATTTTCCTTTATTTATCCTTTGATCTAGTATAACTATCTACCATATCCTATCCTCTGCACTCCCAGTTCCTGAAGTCCTATTTTGCAACAGAAATATTAAGCTTCTTGCAGATTCTGGAATATGTCACATAGATTCAGTTGTCTATTTTTATTTGTGCTCCTTCCACTTGAAAGAATCTCACCAGTTTCTCTCTCGTTTTCTATTTGTGTTCATGTCACTATGGAACATTCTTCCATTTCTAATAATTGAGTAGACCTTCCTATTGTAAGCTTAGAAAGTTGTAATTCCTAAGCAGTGCATATTTTGGTTGTGAACTACACTGTAAGCTGGATGATGCACCAGAGTCACTCTCCTCTGTATCCTCAGTAACTAGCACAATATGACATTGAACAGAAAGTTAAAAAGCATTTTAGGAATAAATGAATACAATGATTAAATAAATACATGAAAGAATTTATTAACATTTGTCTGGGTTTTCACATTGTTTACTTGCAGCCCAGTAAGCACAAATCACAACTGTAAAAATGAAAACACTCACTTTTCTTCTCTCTTGAGTCTCAGTGTCCAGTTTTATGTGAAAGTTGCTCTTTCACTTGGAGAAGTACGTTGATGCTGCTATTAGGAGCTGCAGGGACCCAACGTTCTGTGAGCTGTAGTGTTGAGAAGGCAGGGCCCAGCTCCTAGTCTCAGTAACTTTTGAAGCTGGACTGCATCCCAGGTCAGCATCGTCAGTTCTTCAGTTTGTGTTTCCCCAGTCTCAGGGAGCAAACATCCACATCTCTCACAGGCACCTGTGTGACTCTGATTGCTCTACTGTGAAGGTCTGTCCAGGTTTTGGATCTGCAGGGTACTAAATATCACAGAGACGGATGCTCTCCAGGGATTTCCATTTCTCAGGGATCATACTATTTAAATAAGCAGCAATTAAAGTAGACAATTCCCCAGTTGTTCCCCTGACAAGCTTAATCATCTCAATCCATAATCAGGATTTGTGTATATACATCAAGAATTTCTTAAAATGTTTATCTTATTCACTTGGAATATGATAATTATTATAGTAATCATTTGATTATACTTGAATGATTATGTACACCACACCTACCATTATATTCTTAGAATTGTATCAATAAACTATATGGAATCTGTTAAAAACTAAGTAATATTAAAGAAAGAAAGTGAAAAAATAAGACGTAAAAATAGAAAATAAAGTGCTTTCAACTCAAACTATAGTAATGTGGTATGTTCATGTTGGACAACTTTCTTTTTATTTTTACTTCTGGGTGGGGTCTGAAAGTCTAGATTTTTATAAGCTATTTATTTATTATTTACTATTTATTTATAACCAGTGCTACTGGTTCACAACCCACACCACATGATTAGCATGGTTTAGAGGACCACAGCATATCCTAACTAGTTATACCATTTTGACTATAGGATTAGAAATTATAAAATAAAATAAACTACTTGGCAGATCTCATACACATATCTCAATAGTTTCTCAAACATGGAGGCACTATATTACCTTGTTTCTAAGTTTAACGACACCAGAAATGCAGTTGAATGCCTTATATTCAATAGTGTATTACACTACTGTCTCCAGAGAAGCTATGGGCTGAAATTGTTCTACATTAATTGAACTTCATGGTTGAAGTGGCCAAAGTCAGAATTAATCGAGCTCTGAACATATGAGAAGCGTCATACTGATCAAGTTGTTGTAAAACATCATTTATAATGTATGCACTCTATTACAGATGTTAGAGGGTAGAGATATGGATCATTACAACTCAGGAAATACAAGTCAGAAATTCTAGTCTGGTTCAATACCATTCAACAATATACTATGGCTTTTTTAAGTATATCCTTAGTATTCATTTTCAAAAATAATTGATCCTTACTTAATACTTAATAATTGGAGTTAGCAATTAGTGTATTCAGTTTAAAGTATAGTTATTTATACTGCATAGGAAAACTGGAAAAATTTTAAAAATGTGCCAGAAATCTTGTCTTTTAGAGGTTGATTGGAAGAGATTATATTCCAAGATGGATATATAGAGGTGCCCACCACTTGCTTCCTCTTCAGAGAGGTACCCAGCAACAAATGAAATACGGAATTTTGAGCTGAGTGGTTGAGGTGAAGTGCTGGAACTCAGGAAATTACAAGAGGAACCCTGTAAGACACAGAGACCGGGATAACAGGACAGATAGAAAAATTGAACACTAGTAGTAACAGCATCCCAGGTACCCAGTTGGGAGAGCTCTCAGTTACAGGCAAAGGATGGATGGATGATCTCCAATAGACCCATTAAGAATGCCAACCATCCTGTTATGAGAGGGATTTGCAGTAATCACAGGCCTGGGGCTCATGGGAGGAGCTACCTAGTGTCTGCATGTTAGCTTTGCTTTAGAGAAAGAAATCACATTGCCTACACTCAACTATCAGAGACCAGGCTGCCACAGCATGCCACCATACTGAAAATAATGAAAATTATTGGAAGATATTCTGTCTTAGAGTATGGAAGACTAAGCATATTCCATCTCTAGATGGAGATTTGTCACATTTGAACAGAAGTGCAGACTTGCAAAGCCAAGTATTCCTAGCATGCAACTGTGATACCAATAGTCACAGTCCTTGCACTGCAAGTGACAGATGGTTCAGAAATGGGGGAGACCCATAGAATGCTCTCACATCTATTATGCAGAGCTACCCATATCATCCATATCATCCAGCCATAACACTGTTGTGTATATATTTCAAGGAAATGAAATTAAGGTGTCAAATAGGTAACTGTACTCTCCTGTTCATTGCAGTATTATCCACAATAAGTAAGATATGGAATCAATGTCAGGTTCCATCAATGGATGAATTGATAAAGAACATGAGGATATATATATAGATATAGATAGATATTATTAAATCTCAGAAAATGATATTCTATCATTTGTGACAATATGGAAGGACCTGGAGGACAAAGTGTTATGTGAAATAAACTATGCACAGGAAGACAAATGCTACATGAACTCACTTAACTAGAAACTCCAAAGTTGAAATAACCAGTAACTAAAAGATGACAGATGAACTAAAATTAAATGTATCAAGACATCAATTCATGCCATGTGATAATCATTGATAATCAATGAGGTGGATAAAAAAGTCATCTTCCTATTATGATGTTCATAGTGATATTCTCACTAACATCTTCTTCAGAGCAACATTGACATCTTTATTACGAAGACTGTAGATCAGAGGGTTCAACATAGGCACGACTATAGTGTAAAACACAGAGGATACTTTGCCTTGGTCCATGGAGTTGACAGATGACGGTTGTAGGTACATAAATGCTGCAGAACCAAAGAAGATCACAACTGCCAACATGTGGGAGCTGCAAGTGCTGAAAGCTTTGGTCCGGCCTTCAGTGGAGCGAATGCGGATGATGCTGCCAATAATGAAACTGTAGGAGCTAAGGATGGCCAGGGTTGGGATAAAAATGTTAAGTGAACCAATACCTAGAACTAACAATTCATCGACATAGGTACTAGAACAAGAAAGCTTTAGGAGTGGAAGAAGATCACAGAAGTAATGGTTGATCACGTAGAGTTTACAGAAATGAATCCTAACCATGCAGCCCGTATGAGCTGATGCATAAACCACAGCTGTACCATAGACCCCTAGAATCAGGGAAAGGCAGACCTTATGGGACATGATGACATTATAAAGCAAAGGCCTACAGATGGCAACGTAGCGGTCATACGCCATTGCGGCCAGCATGTAACACTCTGCTATAGCAAAAACCAGGAAGAAGTAGAGCTGAGTCATGCATTCAGGGTATGAGATGGTGTTCTTCTGTGCCACAAAGTTGATCAGCATTTTTGGGGTAATGACAGTGGATTGACAGAGATCAATGAAGGACAGACTGCTGAGGAAATAGTACATCGGGGTGTGTAGGTTAGAACTGAGCCCAATCAGCATGATCATGCCCAGGTTGCCCACCACGGTGATCACATAGATTCCCAGGAAGAGCAGGAAGAGGGGCAGCTGCAACTCTGGCTGTTCTGTGAGCCCAGCCAGGAGGAACTCTGTCACTATGGAATGATTTTCTGCTGTCATTGCTTTGGGTCTGTTTCTGAAGAGAAAGGAGAACACAGATTTTCAGTTATTTATTTTTTTTAAAAAAAATCTATTATAATTCTATTGTTGTCAATGAACATACCCTGAGTTACCTAAGTTATTGCTAAGGTTTGTCTCATAACACAGTATATGGTCAGTTTTAAAAAGTGTTCCCAAGGCTCTTAAACAATGTGTTTTCTAGTTTTTCGGGTCATGTGATTGCATCCAGTTCTCTCATTGTTACTGAGATTTTCCATATGTACAGTGTTTTGGCTTTTTCTTTTTTAGAGTTCTTTTTTTATCTTTTGGTCTGCTATTCCAATAGCTGCTGCAAGAGGTATTTCAATGCCTCCTACCAAATCTTCTGATTTGTTTATTTGTCCCTTTAATTGTCAAAAACTTCAATTAGATTCATTGTCATTATGGAATAGCTCCTTTTATTTGGCAATATCTCGGCCTTGCTGACATCCTGTGTGTCTGATTCGAGCATATTATCATAGAATTATTGCTGGTTAGTGCTTATAAAGCCTGTCATCCTCCATCCTCATCCATGAGATTTCTGTGTCCTCAATTACAACGTTTTTTGAAAGACACTATGAGTGGAATAAAAATTTAAAACAATTTCACATAAAACAGATAAAATGTTAACATCAAGTATTTAGAAATACATATAACAAAATACAATAAACATTTATACGCTGAAACTTTCAAATGACCCTGATAGAAATTAGAAATGCCCTTAATAAGGGAGGGATTTATCATTATTCATTATTGCACAACTTAATATTGTAAGGATATCAAGCTCCACAAACACATGGATAGATTCAAGTTAATGTAATTCCTGTATAAAATATCTAAACAAATAAATAGTATCTAAGCCAATATTAAAGTACTAAATGGATAATTTGACTACTTATGGTTATCATTTAGGATTTGTATAAAATTTATCTTGATATTAGAACAGAGTGAAGATGACTGATTACTGAAATGAAACAAATGTTAGACTCTACAGGCCCAAACTGGATATAATAACGACCTATCCTTCACTCTCTATAACCCCCTCTCCTCAAATCTGTCTCCACTTAACATTTAAATGCAGATCAGTAGTTGCTCTCCTTTCTAGAATTGAGCATATCTCAAATCAGAAAATTTTACATCCAACGCAATACTTTAATAGCTCAATTTGGATATCCATGGGCACAGTTCATTTCACAGAAGCAGGTGGCATAGGCTCTGATAACACACTTGTGAGTAAAAAAGAACAATGTGGACTGGTGCAATACAGTCAGAGGGTGAACAAAAAGAGTTCTGTTTTGTTTGTTTAATGCAGGGATTTCCCAATGTGACTAATCATCAGAAACTCAAAGTGAGATTATATATGAAACATAATGAATGTAAAAATGTAAACATGATCATAATGAAAAACAAAGTTCCTGATTAATGGCTCCTGTGCTCTTAGACTTATCCCTGAGAGAACTTAATCTCTTTTGAATAGCTCCAATAAGTGTTTTCTTTATAGCTCTTCTGAAGGCTGCCTCTATAGTTCTAACCAATCTGTTCATACACTATTTCCAACCTGATCAGCTTTGAAAATTGTAACAACTTCTAATATTACATGTAAAGTTATTTTAGTTAAGTCTCTATATTCATTTTTCATTCTGGTATTTAATAATTATTTTCTATTTTAATAGCTCTGGAATTTGAAAATATTCTCAACATTCATATGTGTATATATATATATATATTAATATACATTTCAGGCCGGCGCCATGGCTCAATAGGCTAATCCTCCACCTTACGGTGCCAGTCCCGGTCAGGGCGCTGGATTCTGTCCCGGTTGCCCCTCTTCCAGGCCAGCTCTCTGCTGTGGCCAGGGAGTGCAGTGGAGCATGGCCCAAGTGCTTGGGCCCTGTACCTGCAAGGGAGACCAGGATAAGTACGTGGCTCCTGCCATTGGATCAGCGCTCTCTCAGAATGGGGCTTAAATATCTAACCTATCTAAAAAGAAAATAAAAACAAAACAAAATCAAAAGAAAACAATTAAGCAATGGTGATAATTAGTTGGGTATTAACGCAATTGGATTCAGGTGTTAAAGTCAGTCTACTGATACGTTTCCAGGGCTGATGCGGGGCATCTTCACTACTTATGTTTCTACCCTTCCCTCTCCTCTCCTCCCTCTCTCTCTTTCTCTCTCTCTCTTTCTTTCTTTTATTCAGCAAACATTATTAAGATACAAGGGGCCAGACCTTAAACTGAAGTCTAGAGAAATAAATAGTAAAATAACACATTATTTGATCTAATGTAACACAATCTAATTCTATACTACTAAAATATTTCCCTATCTTGAGTAAGATTGAGCTATGAATTGTGGTCATCTAATTTACAGATGACATTAAACTGAAAAGAAAATAAAATCAAGAGTTGATTGGTTGTTAAGAAGAGAGATGTAATGCTTGATACCAGGAAGTGTGCAATTCACCATTATGAGGCATAACATGACAAGAAAACTGGAGTAAAATCAGAGTAAAATTTTTCAATGATTTACTAAATTAATTCAAAGTTATAAAACAAAAAGTATTTGATTTTTATTTGTTT
The DNA here is from genome assembly GCA_949820135.1 of Sylvilagus floridanus. Classification (NCBI taxonomy): domain Eukaryota; kingdom Metazoa; phylum Chordata; class Mammalia; order Lagomorpha; family Leporidae; genus Sylvilagus; species Sylvilagus floridanus. The sequence goes on along the minus strand of OX463224.1, from coordinate 15,309,168 downwards.
CAACATGTGTTTTCTCTTATTTATGTTTCCTACTCTAATATCCATAGGATCAATATCAGGCTTTGGAAAATACTTCTTGTGAAACAAACTATTTTTCCATATGAATATAGGGAACAATTAAGGGTATACTGGTTCTCTGATTAATTTCTCAGATCATGTGGAGAATAGAACAGAAACCAGGACAGGTGAGGGATTGGTGGTGGTGGTGGAGAACAATTTGGTTAATGGGTGTACAGTTATAATTGGATTAGAGGAATAAGTCCTAGGGTGCTATTGCACATTAGGGTGACTATTATAAACAATAATGCCTGGTATATTTTAAAATAGCTAGCAGAAGGATTTTGAGTGTTTTCACCACAAAGAAAATATAAGTACTTGAGGTGATATAGATGTTAATTACTCTGATTTGATCCTTACATATTGTATATACATACCGAATCACTTACATTCTTACATGACTATTAAGCTGATTTTTGTTAAAAAAAATACAGCTATTTTATTCAATCTTTCTTATTAAAAATTGGGTGTATCTGACAGTAGCTATAAGGAATCTGCCCAATCCAGCCATGTGGGATTACAAATAAAGAATGAGATAAGGTTATATGTTAAACCTGGACTTGGAGGTTGCCAACCCCTATGAGATGATACATATACTTTGGTCAGCAATACACCAAATTACTATAACTTCAGTCCTAAAGGACTGAGTCAACAAGGAAAATGTATCTGAATAATGAAAATAATTGTACAAGCAAATTAAAAATAGTGTGAAAGAAAAATATGTTAATTGCTACTTTATTTTTTAAAATTCTTCAAAAATAAGATATCTGATTTTCTTGCCTACCATATGAAAAATAAAGGCATTATTCCTTATGGACTCCATGAAGTCCACAGAAAACTGCATGGTGAGAAAAAGCTATAGGAGATTCAGATTTCACTTATAAAAAAATACAATGGCTAGATTGGGATGACTAATAATTCCTGTAAAATCGGAAATACTGACAAGATGGAAAGTGTACAGACACTGTCAATAGTTTAGGGAATATTCAAAAGTAAGAAATAATTAGTAAATATTTTTGTATATACAAAGAACACAAAAGGAAAGAGAATTTTAGTTTGTATATGGTGTTACAAATACATCCTTTAATCAATACAAGGAAAGGTATTTAACAGTTGAATTCATAGAAATGAGATGAGCTATTATTTTTTAAAATTTATTTATGTATTTTAAAGAGCTACAGAGAGAGATAGAGGGAGAGAAGCTATTTATTCTTAGTCATAAAACAGAGTCAAAAATAGAAGGTAATCTATTTTCAAAAGCATTGACAAAAGGATTTATTACTCTAGGATAATGTATGCAAATAAACACTTTCCTTCCCTCTCTCTCTCTCTCTCTCTCTCTCTCTCTGTCTCTCTCTCTCTGCTGTTGGTTCCTGTAGTCCTCTTCTTTTTCTACAGGAACATTTGGCTTCTTTCACCTCTGGTCTGTGGCACTGAGTGACTGCTCACTGCCTACACTTTATTCATGTTTATTACTTAGGTTCATTCACTTGAAAGGCAGAGTGAGAAACAGAAGCAGAGAGACAGAGAGAGCTTCCATACACTGGGCCACATTGCAAATGCCTGCAACAGCTAGAGCAGGATTGGGCCAAACTCAGGATCCTAGATCTCCATCCACAATCCTGGTTGGCAGAGGCCCAAACCCTTGAGCCATCAACTGCTGCCTCCCAGGATGCATTAGTAAGAAGCTGGTTCAGAAGCAGAGAAGTCTGGACGTGAGCAGCCACTCCCACATGGAAAGTGAGCAGCAGAAGCAACAACTTAACCTGCCGTGCTCCAACACCCACTCCATGCTCCCCTTTTCATTAGTGATTTGTTGTATAGGAGATAGTCTTACCAACATTGTCCTCTCTTTGTCTAGCAAACATTTACTGATGTTCAGACTTCATTTTATACTGAAGTAGTCATGGAAGGATGCCCCTAATCCATTGTATTTGATTGTACCTTCCTACTGAATGCCCAGAAACCTGCAATTTCCAAACAGTACATTTTTAGACTTTGAGCTACAGTGTAAGTCAAGTCAACCAGACCAGAAGTCTACAGCCCGAGTGCCTAGCAAAGTGGTTGGCATACAGTAGGAGATTTAACAAGTATTTATAGGTGGCCGGCGCCGTGGCTCAATAGCCTAATTCTCCACCTGTGGCACCAGCACCCCAGGTTCTAGTCCCGGTCGGGGCCCCAGATTCTGTCCCGGTTGCCCTTCTTCCAGGTCAGCTCTCTGCTGTGGCCAGCGAGTGCAGTGGAGGATGACCCAAGACCTTGGGCCCTGCACCCACATGGGAGACCAGGAGAAGTACCTGGCTCCTGGCTTTGGATCAGCGCAATGCGCCAGCCGCAGCGCACCAGCCGTGGCGGCCATTGGAGGATGAACCAGCAGCAAAAGGAAGACCTTTCTCTCTGTCTCTCTCTCTCACTGTCCACTCTGCCTGTCAAAAATAAATAAATAAATAAACAGACAAATATTTATAGGTGAAGGATACTTTTTGAAGATTATCTTCCTGAATCTTCACAATAGTTACTCCTAGACCCACTAGTTTCAAATCACAAGTGTAGGAGAATCACACTTACCTTTCCTCTGTCTGAGACCATGGACCAAATTTTACTTTCCACTTACACTCTTTGACCTGGAAAATGGCAGCACAGAGTCTAGTGTTGGGAACAGCAGGCACCCAGTGTTCTGTTGTTCTGCGATCTTAGTGCTGAGAAGGCAGGGCCCAGACCTTCGTCTCAGAGTCACTGGTTAAGCTGGTCTGTGACACAGGTCAGCATCTCCAGTTCTCCAGTTTGTGCTTTCTCGGCTTCTCAGCTTCAGAGGGGCAAACATCCTCGCCTCTCAGAATCAGCTGAGAGATTTTGATTGCTGTGGTATGTGGGTTTATCTTGGGTTTAGCTCTGCCAGGCACTAAATACCTGGGAGACAAATCATCTCCAAGGATTTCCATTTCTTAGAGACCACACGCAAAAAAGAGGAAATATCAGCTGATATTTCCCTAGTTGCCCAGCTTCCCTTGAGGGGATTCTCTGTCATTTTTAAACTTGTCAATTAGTAGCAAACATTTAAGTACAGAGATCACTCATAGTAATGTGCAGATTCTGATTTAACATGTCTGAGTTGGGTCTGAGATTCTGTAATATTTTTAAAAGATTTATTTATTTAATTGAAAGAGTTACAGAGAGAGGAGACTCAGGGAGAGAGAGAGAAATCATTTTTTCTGCTAGTTCACTTCCCATGTGGCTTCAAGGACTCTGAAGCCAAGAGCCTAGAACTCCAACTGGGACTCCCATGTGGGTGCCAGGGGCCCAAGCACTTGGGCCATAGGCAGCATTAACAGGATTCTGGATAGGAAGTGGAGAATTCAGAACTTAAAATGGCACCCATATGGAATGCCAATGGCTCAGGTGGCAGCTTAACCCATTGTACCACAATGCCAGCCCCCTATATTTCTATTATTTAAAATAATAATTTATTTGATAAGAAGAGAGATGGAAATATAAAGACAGAAACACAGAGAAAGACCTCCCATCTCTGATTTACTCTGCAAACACCCACAGCAACCAGGGCTGTGCCAGTCTGAGACCTCATTCCAGATCTCCCAAAGGATGCCAGGGACCCAATTGTTGGAAGAAGCATCTGCTGTCTTTCTGGGAGCCTTTTAGAAGAAAGCCAGAATAGAGACTCAAACTCAGGCTCTGGTATGGGGAGTGAGCATCCCAAGTAACATCTTAACTTCCGCATCAAGTGTCCCCATGAGACTCTGTATTTTTTATGAGCTTTAAGATTTTAGTGGACCAGAATACATCCCAACAAGTAATCTTGATGTTATAGAGTTAAGGATATTAAAATAATAAACTATTTCCTTGTACAAAAATATACTTAATTTTATGTGTAAAGAGGTAATTTATTTACTTGGTTCAAAAATAATAAATATTTTTAAATGTACATTAGATATTGTGGTGTGCCACATATAATGAGATGAACATCTCTAGAAAGGTGAAGCTATGGATATTTGTTAACTATAAAGTAATGTTTCTCAGACTTTACTGTGCAGGGACTCGCCCAAGGATCTTAGTAACATGCATATTCTGTTAATGAGTCCGTTGTGCAGGATGAGCAGATGCATTTTTTAAAATGCCCAGCTTGGGGTAAGACTTCGTATATGGACAACTCTTTGAGGACCCAAATATTAAATGATTCTTTGCTTTGCATTGTTACTTTGATATCATGTTTTTAGATTCAGGGGATTTCTTTGATGTCCATACTTCAAAGATCCTCTTTTATCTTTCACATAGCAGTAGCTACAGGATTTTGGGATTCTTTGAGGAGAATGTCATGTTAGTTATACCAACTCCCGGTTGAGCAGACTATCACATACACCTATTTCACACTGCTGTTGAATCAAGAGAGTGAGAAAGAGCTTTGGAGTTTGGATGAAGTTAGCATCTGTAACTGACATCCCAGCATTGTGTTTTGGGAGTGTTTAATTTTTTCTTGTTCCTCGGGTCAGCATATGGAAGGGAATTTAACTCGAACTTGCGCCTATCCTATTTAAATGTTTTAGAAGATGATATTTTTCTTTTTTGTCTGATGAAAATTAGAAGAGATTTGAGGCTTGAGGTCATTCTATAATGGTTTAACATTTCTGGAAGTCATGTTGAAGAGTGATTGTGTTTTGCATGAGGGATGAAAGTGAATCTTGGAGTCTCAGGAGCTGACTGTGGTAGAAGAAATAATTCACACTTCCAAGTATGTCACATGTCACTCCCAGAGCCATTGAACTTGTTAGAAAATGATAAAGAGGATTGTAGGGATGTTATTAATTATAAACCTTGAGGTAGAGAGGTTTTCCTAATTATGTGGGTGGGCTCAATGTAATCACAAGAGTTCCATAAGAGGAGGCAGAAACTGAGTATGAGATGTGACAGTAGAAACAGGAGATTGCACTGTTGCAACAGTGAAATCACAGCCAAATACTTCCAGCAGCCTCTCAAAAATGAGAAAGCAAGCAAGGAATTCTCTCACCAGCCTCCAGAAGGAATCATCTCTGTTGAGTTGAACATACTGAGGCTCACTTTGGACTCTGACCTTCAGGACTATAGGACAATAAATGTGTGTTGTTTTAAACTATTGGATTTAGAGTTGGCATTTGACTTAGTGTATAATACAGCTTGATACACCAACATGCCGTATAGAAATGCCAAATCATGGCTGCACTTCTGATCCAGCTTTCTCCTTATATGCAACCAGGAGGCAACAGATGTCTCAAGTGATTGGGTCCCTGCATTCCACATAGGAGACCTGGACTGAGCCACTCAGCTTAGCGAGTGAACCAGTAAATGGAAGCTCTCTCTCTCTTCTTAGCTTTCAAATAAATAAATTTAAATAATATTAAAGCAGTAAATTTAACAGTAATTTGTCACAGCAACAATAAAAACAATACTTCTGGTGAAAGAGAATACTGTATGTTGTATCAGATAAACAATACAGGAAATTTCCAATTGAAAGGAATCAGACTGGGAGTGGTAGGAAAGTGGAAGGACAAAGGCCCTTCCCATAATGTGGAGAATTTTCTTAACCTACCTGGGAAACAAGTCTGAGTTAGGAAGCAAACTTGATAATGAAGAGGCATAAAGAATTTTGTCGGTTAGTCCAGAGATAAGTAGGCTCTGGATTCCAGGTTGCATGCAAGGCCAGGTGGCTAAAGTTGTCTGGGACCATTCTCTGGAAGCTAAACAGCTGCCTGACAGGCCCCAAATTAGAGTGTTTCCTTTCTACTTTGAGAAGTGTTTGATGGTTTGTGTATATAAACTCCTAGCACAAGAAATCACTGGAACTTTCTTTCCCCTCCCAGCTATATTTAGGAGAGTTTCTTATCTTTCCTTTCTAATGCACTTCCTTTCTTTCCTAAAATTGCCTTCTTGTGTGTTTGTCTGCTTCACACTTGTTGCAAATAGAGCAAGGTCCCAGGGTTCCTCCAGCTGTGACTCAGTGATTATTGACCTAACAATACTATGCAGGATGACTTGAACTGGAGAGAAAGTGGACAGGTAAGTATACTGGATGCCATTTAAAGTCACAATTTCTACATGTAAGTCAGTTCGCTCATTTCCTTTTCAAGTTGTGTTTTTTATATTTAGCACAATGTCATCCAAGTTCATGTTACATGTAACAGGATATCCTTTATTGAGAATTAATAACATTTCATGGTGAGTGTATTGAATAATATCTATAATTAACACTGTGTGATATACTGAAAATTTACTAGAGAAATAAATTTGAGGTACTCTTTCACACACAAAATGTAACCTTGTGAGGAGATGAATTTGTTAAATTGTGTATAAGGATTATTTTACTGTATGTATATATCAAAACATCATATTGTATACATTAAACACATACAACTTAAAAAATAAAATCACAGTAACAAGACATTACATGCTCAGAAGCAGAAAATCAGCAAAAATTAGGAGAAAAAAAGAATCTTAAATTTAAAATCTGAAAAAAATACCATGTATAGTCAATGGTCCCAGCTGATCATTATGTACTCAGAATTATTTTAATTTTTGCCATTTTCTTATAGTCATTGTGGGATAAAGGGGCATGATACTTATGCAAGTGATGCAACTTTCTGGATTCGTGGTTCTTATGAATATTTGACTCATAAATCACCACATTCTGATGCTACAAAAATAAAGAAAATCTCATGTGAGATACTTTTACACAAATGTTTACTGTTATCTATTGCATTTTGAATCCATATATTGAAAAATAAACCCTTGGCTCTGGTCCATTTTGTTTCAATAAGAAGAGAAGTGATTTTTCTAATTTTTGTTTAAATTTCTGAATCTTGTTTTTAAGATACATCATCATTGTACATATTAATGGGATACATCTTTCATGATATATTGTGCATACTGAACTCAGAGTATTTAGTGTATCTATCACTGTATACATTTACCACTTCTTTATGATGAGAAATCCAGAGAACATGGCCTGACAGAAGTCCACAGAACAGCACCACACTCATATAGGGAACTAGGACACTTGACGTACAGAAGGGAATCGTGTGGAAGTAGTACTTTAGTACAATTCTGTGTTAGAACTGAACTTCCTGGCTTGTTTGTGAGGTTTGGTGGCTGTCATGTTTGCGACCTTCAGGCATTTCAGTGATTATGTATATCTATCACAAGCAGCACAGGCTGAGAATACAAAGAGCAAGGCTGTCTGACAAAAGACAGCAGGATGCTGTGGAAAAGTAATGTACATTGAGTTTCAAAGGTGAGCTTTTTGAGGAAATAACTTGAAGTCTTTACAGGCTTTTAATGTACATTTTTAAAGACAGATTCACTAATTACTTTGAGATATACTGCTAATAGTAAATAGGCTAATGGATTGGGTTAGTCTGGAGAAATAATTCAAATCATCTTCAAGTAGAAACAATTGATTAACCATAGAATTTTCCTACACCTGGATTTATAGAGCGCATGATTGAGAATTTGCCCCAATAAGGAGCTCTGTCCTCTTGCAATTTTAATGTATGGCATATCTGTACAGTTCAGAGATCACCTCTATGGAGCTAGGGCCTGTTCACCTGCCTGTCCTTCAAGTCAAACTCTCAACTAACTGAAATTTAGGTAAGAACTGGTCTGTAGGGGCTGGAACTGTGGTGTGGTAGGTAAAACCACTGCTTGCAGTGCCCACATCCTATATGAGTGCAGGTTCAAGTCCTGGCTGCTCCACTTCTGATCCAGCTCTCTGCTGTGGCCTGGGAAAGCACTAGAAGATGGTCCAAGTGCTTGGGCCCCTGCACCCATGTGTGAAACCAGGGAGAAGCTCCTGGCTCCTGGATATTGGCTTTGAATTGGCACAGCTCCAGCCATTGTGGCCAATTGGGGAATGAACCAGTGGATAGAAGATCTCTCTCTCTCTCTCTCTCTCTCTCTCTCTCTCTCTCTCTCTCTCCCTCTGTGTGTGTGTGTGTGTGTCTCATTCTCTCTGTGTGTAAATCTGACTTTCAAATAAATAAATAAATAAATAAACCTTTTGAAAAAAAGTCTGGAAGAAATATATGTAGAAAGGTAAACTAAATTATTTGGAATTTGAGTTATAAAATCTTAACTAGCCTTACCTTAAAATGGGCAAATAGAATATGTCTTCTGTTTATAGAAACACAGGCTACTGTAACTAATAATATTGTTCAGTCTTTATCTTAAACTTTATTTTTAACACTTTATTTCAGAATAGAGTTAAATGTATTTTAAAAAATTGTGAGGTAGTAATAGAAAGCGTTCCCCTGCACTACTTTCCCATATTAACATCTCTCATTAGTATCTGCACAGCCAGCTTCTCCCCTTTTATTTTTTACCCAAACTCCTTTTATCCCTCCCACCCTTCCCAGCCTTGAGTAATCACCTTTCACATTCAGGTTGAGTTTGTTATTATTGTTGTTGTTGCTTTAGCTCCCCCGTATTTGGAAGAACATGTGATATTTGTCTTCTGTATTTGTTTAATTTTACTCAACATCATGTCTCCAATATTGTCAATTTTGCTGCAAATGACAGGATTTTTTCTTCTTGTAGCTGAGTAGCATTCCCTTGTGTGTATATATGCCACATGTTCTTTATCCATTGATTTGATGACGGACACCTTGGTTGATCCCATATTCTGGCTGCTATGAATAGTGTTGCTATAAGTATGGTGATTCAGGTATCTCTTTGGTACAGTGAATTTATGTTTTATGGGTATTTACTCCATTGTGGGATAGCTGGATCATTTGGCAGTTTCATTTCTGGTTTGTTTGTTTTTTTTCCTTACTGACTTCCACTCGGTTGCACTAATGGACATTCCCAAAAACAGTGAAGAAGAGTTCACATTTCTCAACATCGTGGCCAGCATTTGTTACTCTCTGTCTTTTTGAGATAGACATTCTGACAGGCATGATGTGATATCTCATTCTGGTGTCAATCTGCATCTCTCTGATGCCTAGTGATATTGTACCTTTTTTCATATATTTGTAGGGTATTTATATTTCTTTGATTTTTAACTTGTATTTAATAAGCATAAATTTCCAAAGTACAACTTTTGGATTATAGTGGCTTCCCCCCATAACCTCCCTTCCACCCACAACTATCCCACCTCCCACTCCCTCTCCCATCCCATTCTTCATCAAGATTCATTTTCAATTATCTTTATATACAGAAGATGAATTTAGCATATACTAAGTATAGATTTCAACAGTTTGCACCTACACAGAAACACAAAGAATAAAGTACTGTTTGAGTACTAGTTCTACCGTTAATTCACATAGTACAACACATTAAGGACAGAGATCCTACATGGGGAGTAAGTGCACAAATACTCCTGTTGTTGATTTAACAATTGACATTCTTATTTATGATGTCGTTAATCACCTGACGCTCTTGTCATGAGCTGCAAAGGCTATGGAAGCCTCTTGACTTCGCCAACTCCGATCTTATTTAGACAACGTAATAGTCAAAGTGAAAGTTCTCTCCTCCCTTCATAGAAAGGTACCTCCTTCTTTGATGGCTCATTCTTTCCTCTGGAATCTCAATCACAGATCTTTTATTTAGGTCATTTTTTTTTTCCCAATGTGTCTTGGCTTTCCATGCCTGCGAAACTCTCATAGGCTTTTTAGCCAGATCTGAGTGCCTTAACGGCTGATTGTTTATTCAGGTTCTATCCATTCATATCACTAATCTTATGAGTCCACTCCTGCCCTTGGCAATTTTATTCCAAGTAATCAAATACTAGCAGTAATTTCATTACTTGTGGACATGCATTGCAGTTTCTGGATCGTTTTCTTACCAAACTTCTTCTAAAAATTATAATTTTTCCTAAACAAGATATTCATTTTTGCAGAAAATTTCTTTCAAGTAACTTACTTAGGGCAACCATGACATCTTTATTCCTCAGACTGTAGATAAGTGGATTCAGCATGGGCACAATGATGGTATAAAACACAGAGGACACTTTGCCTTGGTCCAGGGACTTGACAGATGATGGCTGTAGGTACATAAATGCTAGAGAACCAAAGAATATGCCAACAGCTAAAAAGTGGGAGCTGCAAGTGCTGAAGGCTTTGGACCTACCCTCAGTGGAGCGGATACCAAGGATGTTGCCAATGATAAATACATAGGAGCTGAGGATGGTCAGGATTGGGACAAGGATGTTGAATGCACTGAAGCACAAAACTACCATCTCATTAACATAAGTGCTAGAACAGGATAGTCTCAGTAGTGGGAAAAGATCACAGAAGTAGTGGTTGATTACATCAGCCTTACAGAACAGCACTCTTAACATGCAAACTGTATGTGCTGTGGCACCAATCAAACTCATGATATACACCCCAGCAACCAACCAGGCACAGACTTCCCAGGACATGACAACATTGTAACGCAACGGACTACTGATGGCAACATAACGGTCATACGCCATCACAGCCAACATATGACACTCCGCAATAGCAAAAATAATCAAGAAGTAGAGCTGAGCCATGCATCCAGGATAGGAGATGGTGTTCTTCTCTGTCACAAAGTTGACCAACATTTTGGGGGTAATCACCGTGGATTGGCAGAGATCAATGAAGGACAAACTGCTGAGGAAATAGTACATGGGGGTGTGCAGGTGAGAACTGAGCCCAATCAGCATGATCATGCCCAGGTTACTGACAATGGTGACCACGTAGATTCCCAGGAAGAGGAGGAAGAGGGGCAGCTGCAGCTCTGGCTGTTCTGTGAGCCCAGCCAGGAGGAACTCTGTCACTATGGAATGATTTCCTGCTGTCATTGGCCCTGGTGAATTTCTGAAGTGAAAAGAGAAAAACAGGGGTATTGGGAATACTTGATCTTCTTTTTTGAGGAAGGTATTCTCTGGTCTTTCACACATCTGAATAATTAACTCTGGGTCATTTTAGTCAATAGAATTTGCTCAATATAATAATTGTTAAACTTTATTCTCAAATATAATTAATATGAAACATTTTACCTGTATGTCATACTGTAATTGGAAAACTCCAAGGGATTTGTGTTCTATTTTGAAAATTTCAATTTTCTTCAAGCCAGCATTTCTAAATTGAGACTTGCAAATTAAATAAATAAAGAGGAAGTCAATGAAAGTGAAACTGGTAGGATGGTAACTTGTAGACTGCAAGCCCTTTCAATGGGCAGTAACTTTTAATAACCTGAAACTACTTTCTAATAGACATACTGTTATTGTCTGATTTTACAATGCATCGTTCAATATCAGGAAATGTTAATTTGTGCATAAACCTTTAGATTTGTTTAAAAAGTAATTATAAAAGGGAACAGATTTAATGGATTTCATATATGTAATTTTATGAGCATAATGAGACTTTCCACTCTATCGTCCCTCAATCCCTTCTTTCTCTTCTCACTTAATTTTCTTTTCATGTTTACAATGACATACTTTCAATTTCCTTTATAATCACCAGCTTAATCTTACACTAAATAAAGAATTCAACAAGTATAAGTAGAAAAACCATGGTTCCCCAAGAGTAAAGTCAAGGCATATAAACAATAATCAAATCTCAACATGTCAGTTTCACTCATATACATTACATTGTTTTGTACTCTAAATATTAGTCACTAAAAATCAAGAAAAACATGGTATTTGCCTTTTGGAGATTTACCTATTTCACTAAATGTAATGGTCTCCAGTCACATTCATCTTGTTGCAAAAGACAGCATTTAATTATTTTTTCTTACAACTGAGTAATATTCCATCATGTATATATACCATGATTTCTTTATCTACTCATCAGTTGATAGACATATGGGTTGACTGCATATCTGAGTTACTGTGAGTTGAACTGTTACAAACATAGGGGTACAGATTTCATTTAATTTGGGTAAATTCTCAAAATATTATTGTTAAAATGAAATAATGCAATTATTATATATCATTTTTACCTTGAATGAAAGGCTTTCTTTATCTGTATCTCAAAAGTTTTGACATATCAAAATTACAACATAATTTAGTATACTTTTTATGATTTGTTTCTTTTTTACATTGTCCTCTAGACTATGTCAAATTCAATTGTTAACTTCACACGTCTTGATATTCTTTTGTATTCCTTTATGAAAATACCCACTAATTTCACTGTGTTTCAGTGAATATAGTCTGAAATACTTAAATAATACTTTATAATATATATTGTGATTAGATTTTATGAATAGCCCAAATGCATGTTAAAGTAATATGTTGTCTGCTTTATGAGGTCACATAATATATAAGGGTACTTCCAAAGAGTGATGGAAAAGTGGAATTAAAATATGTGTTTAGGCATGGGCTTTTGGTATAGAGGCTTAAATGGCCACTTGGAATACCATATCCCATATTGGAATGACTGTTTCATTACTGGCTCCTCTGTTTCCTGTCCTGCTACCTCTTAATGAATACACTGGGAGGCAGCAGGTTATGACTCAAGCACTTAGGTCACTGCCACCCACATGGAAGACCTACATGGAGGACCAGGCTCCTGGTTTCAGTCTGACCTGGGCCTCATAGTTGGAGGCAAGTTGCAGAGTGAACCAGTGGATGGAAGATCTCTACCTGTTTTTCCTTATCACTCTATCTTTTAAATAAAATGCAAATAAATAAATAAAAGTTTGAAAATAAGTTTACTTTAGTGCAAACATTTTCAAAAGCCATGCGAAGGAGGTGTCTTCAAAATATTCATGGACAATGTGTATCATGAAGAAAATTACATGTGCATTAAAATGTTTTATTCATTGTCTTTTAATTCTACTTTCATGATCTTTTTGAACTACTCTGGTAGGTAATAATATCCAATTCATCAATTGAAGTATTTGCATTGTAATTTTAACATATTTTCTGTATAATATATTTTAGATATTTTGTGTAAAATTTTTAAAGTTTTTGTCTACTATTCTAATAGTTATTGAGAAGCAATAGTAATTCCTTGTACAAAAATTACTGATTTTTTTAATTTCTCTTTTTAGTTGTTGAGAACTGGGATTGATGATTGTTTACAGGCCTTGTCTCCTCCATTGAAGAACAGTGTTTTTTTCTTCATACTATTTGTTGAACTCTTTTACTTAATGTAGGGTCAATTATCCAATCATTAAGTAAACAAAAATAAATCTTTGTAAAAATTAGGAGTGGGGATGTGAGGTGGAGAAGGAGCAAGTGTAACATGGTGGTAAGGGAGGGTAGAGGGAGAAGTGTCGCTAGGTTCCTAAATCTGTATATATGGAATACATGAAACTTCTATAACATAAATACAATTTTTAAAAATACATAGGAAAAAAGTACTGGAATTGAAGTTTTATTACTATACAATGGCCCATTTTATATTTAGTAATATGTCTGCCTTGCCTGAAGTCTTTTTTTCTGATGGAAGCAAATCATCAGAAGATTAGTTCTGGGTAGTGTTTGCAAATTCTTAATCTTCTCTATCCTCTTCCATTAGAACTATTGTGTCCTTATATCAAAATGTATGATTGAAGGATGCTATAAATTAAACAAACACTTAAAATATCATCACATTAAATATCACTAAGTTAGCATCAAATACCTAGCAACAAACCTAACAAAACATATGCAATGCTTATTCACTAACATTTTAAAATAATTGTTATAAATTGTAAAAATCTTTAAAAGATGATGGATTTACTGTTTTCATAATTGGAAGACTTGATATTGTAGAGTCTCTCAAACTTATGGTTTGACTCAAGATAATCTAATTCCTGGTGATACAAAAAACCAGGTGATACATGGAGACATCAATGAAGTCCAGAAAGGATCATTTAGCAACTTCCTTTCATTTCTTATGATTTATAGTGAATTTAAGAGAAATACCAAGACACTGATTTTCAAGAGATTAAAAATACTAAACTAAAACTTAATATGAGGCTGGTGCCGCGGCTCACTAAGCTAATCCTCTACCTGTGGCGCTGGCACACCGGTTTCTAGTCCCGGTTGGGGTGCTGGATTCTATCCCGGTTGCTTCTCTTCTAGTCCAGCTCTATGCTGTGGCCCGGGAAGGAAGTGGAGGATGGCCCAAGTGCTTGAGCCCTGCACTGGCATGGGAGTCCAAGAGGAAGCACCTGGCTCCTGGCTTCAGATCAGTGCTGTGCACCAGCCGCAGCGCACCGGCCGTAGCGGCCATTTGCGAAGTGAACCAACGGAAAAGGAAGACCTTTCTCTCTGTCTCTCTCTTTCTCTCTCACTGTCTAACTCTGTCACAAAAAAAAAAAAAAAAAAAAACTTCAAATGAGTAGTCTAGGGTGCCATCTTTATTCTCTATACCACTTTCTCCTTTAGTCTATTTCCACAGGAGATCCATATGTAAAATAAGTAAATGCCTTCTTTTTAGAATCCAGCTTGTCTCAAACCAGAGCATTTTACATCAATGCCATGTCTCACGCACTCGGTATGGACATGATATACACAGAGTTAGTCTTCATACATGCAAGTGGCATAAGCTTTCATAATATGCTTCTGAATAACAGACATTGGTGGACTGGTCTCATGTAGAAAGGCATATTTGAGCATAGTATGTATTAGTTCAGAGATTTCTCAATATGTTTGATCATGAGAACCACCTAGGGAGATTATACTATTTAAAAAATGGTGAATATAAGAATGTAAACACGATTACAGTGAAGGTTAAAAGTCCCTGAATTATCTCCCTACGCTCTTAGTCTGTTCCCTGGGGACAATTAACTCTCTACACAATATTTCCAGCAGACAATTTCTGGTTTTGAAGGTTGCTTCCACATCTCTAAATGTCTTGTTTTTCATTTTGTTATTTGTAGAGTTAACTTTCTGTACTACATGTGAACTTGGTTTAGTTAAACTGATTCCATGATCTCCTCCTGGAATCAGATAGTTGTCTGTTGTGTTTTAATCCAGTATTTTCTTAGAAGCTTCTAGAGCTCTGAAAATAATCTCAAAAGTCATTCTTCTCAAGTCCTCTGAACATATACGGTGAAATCCTGAGTTTTTTGTGGTGTATTTAATATGAATTTGCTACTTCTATACTAGGCCTAATGAATCAGTCTTTCTCTGAGCATGAGTTTTAGAGACCTGAATTTAGTAAACATTAAAATAAGGGACTGGCGTTGTGACGTAGTGGGTAAAGCCACAGTTTGAGTCCTGGCTGCTCCACTTCCAATCCAGCTCCCTGCTAATGTGCTTTGGAAAGCAGGGGAAGATGGTCCAAGTCCCTGGGTCCCCGTCACATGGGATTATCTGGATGGAGTTCCAGGCTCCTGGCTTTGGCCTGGCCCAGCCCCAGTCATTGGGGCCATTTGGGGAGTGAATCATCAGTTGGAACATCTCTCTCTCATTTCTCTCTATGTCTCTGCCTCTCCTCCTCTGTAACTAAAATCAAATAGATCAATAAATATCTTTTAAAAAATTAAAAACAAGAAAATGGAACAAATAAGATTTGGGAAACAGCTAATACACACAAGCTTAAATTTAGCATAGAAGTATTTGTTAATGTCTAAATTTGGTCTAAAAATAACTACATATGTAAGATAACTGGTTTGGGTATTATATGAAGACATAGGCATAATTTAATATTAACTTACTGAAGTCCACAAAGTAGCAAATAATGAATAAAGCAATGGGAGATTCATATCTCATTTACAAAAAGATGTTACACTGGACCACACACTAGGAATACACTGAAATACACTATGCTAGACTGGAATCAATAACGCTCCACATAAGATCTGCAATATAGCCTTCAAAGCCTGTACTACAAAACTAAAGTGTTAGGGGTGGAATTGGTTCTCAGCCACTGGGATATGGAGGACAGGTTGTTGTATTTAGGGATCCTGAGGTGTCACCATCAGTCATGAACTCTTTCATCCATGTAACCCTTATGCTGTATTAACATGACCATTTCCTGTGTGTAGGAAGCATTGTTATGCATTCATCACACTGCATCTGGAGTTTGATGTTTAGGTCTGAATATGCTTTTAAAGGAGACACAATGACAAGATGGAGCATATGCAGATGCTCTCAACTACTTTGTAGAAATTTGAAGGTAAGGCAATAATTTGCAAGCTTTACATACATCACTACAGAAGTAAAAGGCAAGAGAGTTTATTTCTCATATGTTGTTAGAGAGACTTTTTATTTTTTTATTTGACAGGCAGAGTTAGACAGTGAGAGAGAGACAGAGAGAAAGGTCTTCCTTCCATTGGTTCACCCCCAAATGGCCGCTACAGCTGGCGCATTGCACTGATCCGAAGCCAGGAGCCAGGTGCTTCTTCCTGGTCTCCCACGCGGATGCAGGGGCCCAAGCACTTGAGCCATCCTCCACTGCCTTCCCGGGATACAGCAGAGAGCTGTACTGGAAGAGGAGCAACCAGGACTAGAACCTGGTGCCCATATGGGATGCCAGCACCAAGGATTAACCAAGTGAGCCATGGCGCCAGCCCCAATGTTAGACAGCTTTCATCAATATAAGGAAAAATGATTTTCACACTTGAGAGCTTAGGAATTGAATGAGCTACTATTCCTAGTCACTGGATACAGTTACATAAATCAGCCCACTTTCCTGGTCGTGGATGAACAGTCACTAACTGTTCTTAGGATAAAATACACAAATACACAGTCTTGTCCATCTTTTAGTCCCCATAAACCTCTTGTGCTCCTTTCAGCTCCTGGAATATGTCACAGTTACTCAGTGTCTACCTTTATGTTAATGAGTCTTTCTGCATGTGATAATCTTATAAGCACTACTCTCTGTTGTCTAGCAAAATTTACTTCCTTTCCAATCTCATTCTAAACTGAAGTTGCCATGGAAACATTCTTCAGTCCATTGCAATTGCCTATACCTTCCAACTGCATGCTCAGAAAACTATAAATTTCAAACAGCACATTTTTAGACTGAGCTGCACTGGAAGCTGGGTGGTCCAGATCCAGTCTTCTCTGCATCCCCAGTGACACCACAGAGGCTGGAGGCTTGCAAAATATTGCATGTGTAACTGAGTAGATGAGGTTATTGAAGAGCATTTCTCTGAATTTTCACAAAGATTACTGCTAGACCTAATAGTCTCAAATTGCAAATGGATAACCACACTCACCTCTCTTAAACCTGAAACCTCACAGTAAAATTTTATTTGCCACGTGCTGTCTTTGACTTGGAGGAGAATGTTTCCAAGTGTCTTGGGAGCGGCCAGTACCCAGTGTTCTGTGAGCTCAGTGCTGAGAGAACAGGGCCCAGTCCTTGGTCTCAGAGTCACCTTTGGAGCTGGTCAACATCCCAGGTCAGCATCTCCAGTTCTTCAGTTCCTGTTTCGCCAGGTTCAGGAAAGCAAACTTCCCCTCCTTTCACAGTTATCTGAGTGACTCTGCTTGCCTTGCTGTGAAAGTTTGCCCTGGGTTTAGATCTGCCACGTAATAAATACCGTAGAGACAAATACTCTCCAAGGATTTCCATTTCTCAGAGATCACACCCTTGGAAAGAAAAGCAATTACAGTTCACATTACCCCAGTTGTGTAATTTTCCTTCAAGTGGCATTCCCTGTTGATTCTAAATCTGTCAATTTGTGGTAAACATTTACACACAGAAATCATCTGTATTAACATATGTATTCTGATTCAACAGGATTGAATAGGATTTGATATTCTGAATTTCTACATGCTTCTAACCAGTGTAACTAGTCCACATCCCACTTGTGATTACCAGGTTTTAGTGGAGTAAGACACAAAGTGACAAGTTATATCATACTGTTAATAGGAAATAGAGAACATGAGGATTCTGAGAATTTAAAATAAACCAGAGTGGGCACCACTTTTGATTCCAGCTTCTTGCTAATTTACACCTGGAAGTAACTAAGTAATGGCTCATGTACTCGGGTCTGTGCCACACAGGAGAAACCTGCATGGAGTAACAGGCTCCTGGCTTTGGTCTGGCCCAGGTCTGGCTGTTGCAGGAACTTGGGGAGCGACCAGTGGATGGAAGATTTGTCTCTGTGTGTCACTCCCCCTGTCTCTCTCCCCACTCCCCATTCCTGTTGCATCTGCCTCTCAAATAAAATAAATGCATAAAATGAACAAACAGTATAATAAACCATTAATTTCCTTTTACAAAAAGATAATTTATGTGTAAAAAGGGAACTTATATTCTTGGCTCAATAAGCAACGGTGTTAATTGCATTTTAGGAATTATGATAAAAGAATTTGGAGAACTGATATTTAACTGTTGGGGTTCTTTTTTTGTTGATCTAAATTCTGTTTCCTTATTTTTATAATTGGAGGAAGTATTTAATTGTTTGAAAGTTAACATGTCCAACTTTTCTTCTTATTTCTTAAGTTTTGTTTATATTTTTCATCCCCCAAATGGAAAGGTAGTAGATTGATTGAATTGAGATCATCCATGTGAGCAATCATGTATTAGAACTTTGAAAGCAGTAATATGAATATATTACCTCAAGTAATATTTAAGGAGAATGTAGGTTGGTCTTTCTGTACCACATGTAATTAAATCCGAATCTCTAGCTCTAGGAGAAGATACCGATGTTTATTAAATACAGTGTAAAAATTCTCATAATCACCTAAAATCTTATTTTAAAATATTTCACTAATATAAAAGGAACAGATTTCAAATATTTCAAAGATACAATTTTAACAACATGAAAATATTTCCATCCCTCCCTCATCCCTTCCTTTGTTTTATTTTTTCTTTCAATTTTTCACCCGCTTTACACTCCCCTAACCTTAATATTTTCAAGTGAAATGTAGAAAGACCACCGTTCCACAGTGATATAATAAATGTTATCATTTATAGCCCTTGGCTATATTACTGTGGAACGGTGGTCTTTCTAATGTTCACTTGAATAACGTTACATTTAGTGGAGTGTAAATTCTGTGATTACAAAGTAGAATTGTGTTATACAACACTGTGGCTTCTATACTTTGCAACAGTTTTAAAGAGGGAAGGAAACAAGAACACTCTTCCCAGGATCCAGTATAAAAAGCTTCCCAGTCTTGTGTACCTTCATCCAAGGTGGAGTGATTCACTGCTACAGTTGGATGTGTCACTTTCACAGTTCCTTTCACAAAATAAATTTTGCATGAACATTCATGTGTTTGTGCTTTCCAAAAAAAAGGGGGTGGGGGAGGGGGAGAATGATGCAAAGTGAATTATACTGGCAAAAATCCATGGGTTAAAATCAAAAGGAATCAAATAAATGTTTATCAATTTGATGCTTTCTAATTTTACAGCAGCTTTGGATATTATGATCTGATTTGTTTCTTGTGGCTATCCATGAGGAACACAACTCAGTCTTCTATGTTGGCTCTTCTCAGAGCCATTCTTTGTTCAGTGTAACAAAACATATGAGATAATTTCATCTGATACAATCATTTGTTTTCCCAATATTTCATTTCATTATCATATGAAATTTTGTCATCTTTAGCAAGCTGAATACACACTTGGTTTTGAGAACTACACTTATCTTTACAGTTATCATGTGCAGCCTTGAGATTTACCTATGATGAGCCATCCTTAGCAAACTGGAAACTTGCAGAAACAAAGATGTAAGCTGAGAGAATTTTTTTTTGCTTTTCCAAGCATAGTTAACCCACAGTATTGTAAATGTTTTATTTGTTAAACAGTTTTGCAATATTTCTTTTTTTCAAACATATCATCTGTGCTTGAGTTCCGTTCATCTCTTCTTTTTTGCCTCCTGGTCTACCCTGAAAACATCTTTGTATAATTTTTCTCTGAATCAAGAAGATCCCTCCACAGCTGAGAATCTTTGGTTTTGTATTATTTTTTAATTAATTCTAAATTTTTAAAGGTTTATTTCTTTATTTGAAAGGCAGAGTTACAGGGAAGGAGAGTCTGAGAGACAGAGAGAGAGGTCTTCCATCCTCTGGTTTACTCCCCAGATGTCCACAACACCCAGAGCTGGGATGATGGGAAGCCAGGGCCCAGCAGGTTCTTTTTGACCTTCTGTGTGGTTGCAGGGGCCCAAGCACTTGAGCTGTCTTCCACTGTTTCTCAGGCCACAGCCAGAGAGCTGGATGGGAAGAGGAACAGCTAGAACCCGAACCAGCGCACATGATGGGATGCTGGCTCTGCAGGGGGAGGCTTCACCTACTACCACACAGCCCAGGTCCTCTTGTAATTTTTGCATCTGGGTTCTGAGCTTTAAATATAGGAGCTGTTTGAAAGCCAGCGGTTTCTTTAGATAACTGCCCAAGGAGAATGAACACCATTTCAAATCTACACAAAACTGAAGGGTAAGTAGAGTCGATTTCCACAGTCAGCTTACAGATCAGCTCCAGAATTGGTGAGAGTCCTCAGTGCCACCCACAGGTTTAGAAGCGTGGTCTCACTGGTGGACTAGGCTATGGCTGCATCCCAGTCTGAAGTGGCCTCCCAACACAAGAACAAACCCAACACAACTGGAACCCACGTGCTGCCATCCAGCATCTGCTGTAATGCTTGTTACTCTTGAAGCATTGTGGAGATTATGTATTATTTAAAAAGCTCGCAGGAATTTTTCTCCAAGATAAATTATACTAAAATTTCCACAAACCTCGTTTAAATAACAAATATGATGGCATTTGTGATCTTGATTTGATTAAATTTATTGAGAATTGGTTTTTGGGCTTGAGTTAAGCTGCAATAGATGGAAATTGGGGGCATCACTCAAAAGTATAATTATATTTTTGCATGTGGGATGAGAGTGAATTTGAATATTTGGAGATCAGGGTTGGACAATGGCAAACCCCCCCTAAAACATGGCTAAGTTGCAATCCCAGAACCAATGAATTTGTTAGATAAGGTTAAGAGGGAATTTAGGATTTGATTAATTTAAGGATCTATACTATAAGACCATACTTAACTCCACAGAAATACAAAAGATTGTTAGAGATTATCATGAATAATAGTGTGCCAATACATTTGATAACCTAAAAGAAATGGAAAACTTTCTGGATATACACACCTTGACAAGAATAAATCATAAATAAATAGAATTTATGACTGAACCAAGAGTGAGATTTAATCAGTAGTAAAAGTCTCCCCTTAGGGATGATCATTTGGTGCAGTGGCTAAGATGCCCTGTGAGATGTTGGCACCTCATGTGGGAGTGCTGGTACTGGAGTCCTGACTCAACTGTCCCAGAGGTAGCAGGTGACAAATCGAGCACTTGGGGGTCTCCCACCCACACAGGACACCCAGGTTGATTTCTAGGCTCCTAACCTCGATCTGACTCAACCCCAGCTATTTGGGTTAGTTGGAAAATGAATCAGGAGATGAAACACCTCTCCCTGTCTCTGGCTCTCTTTTTCTCTCTCTTTCAAATAAAAGAAAAATCCTCCTAGAAAAGAAAAATGCAGAAGATGGTTTCACTGCTGCATTTTACCAAACATTTAAAGGATAGCTGATAACAATTTTCAATTAATTCATAAAATGGAAGACGAGTAAATTCTTCCAAACTCATTCTAAAAGGCCATTATTAGCCCAATACAAAACCAGATAAGGCCAATATTGTTGATGAACATATATGCAAAAATCCTCAGTAAATATTAGCAACCTAAAACAGCATTACAATAAAACAATTATTGACCATGATATGGTAGGATTTATAAAATCAACAAAATAAAGGTCAAAAATTATATGGCTATCTCACAGATAAAAAGAAAACATTTGGTAAAATTCAACATCTCACCACAATCGAAAGCTCTGAACAAATCATGTGGACAAGAAATGCACTTCAGTATAATAAAGATTATATGTGATAGGCTGACACCTAACATCATACTGAATGGGGAAAAGCTGAATGCTGTCTCTGCAATACCTAGGAAAAGATCTGGTCCACTTTTATGTAATGTAGTTCTGAAAGCCCTATTGTGAGTAATTAAGCAAGAGAAAGAAATCAATTGCATCTGAATTAGAAAATAGGAAGTCAAATTGTCGCTATCTTTGACATGATCTTGTATAATGCAAATCCCAAAGATTCCACCAAAAATACCAGAACTAATAAACTCAGCAAAGTTGTAGGGAAATATCTTATTCTTTGCCCTTTCTTTACAGTAGTTATATGATAAAACAAAATAAACCACAAGGAAATTATGTGACTTAGCAATATTTGTGCATCATTTAAACCATTGATCCATAAACCATCAAGTTTTGACTTGTATAATGATAAGCCAATCCCATATGAGATGCTTGTATACAAACTGTTGCTCTCTTCCACTATGATTTGAGTCCATCGAATAAAATCATTCAAATAAGATACAGTTTATTTCATCCTTAAAGGGGAATAATAGTAGTCCTTGCCCAGAGGGAATAAGATAAACATCAAATAAAGTGGCCCATTCCATGCTCATGGATTTGAAGAATCAATATCATCAAAATGTCCACTCTCCCAAAAGCATTTTACAGATTCAAAGCAATACCCATCAAAATACTGAAGACATTCTTCTAAGATCTGGAAAAAATGATGCTGAAATTCATATGGAGACACAGGAGACCTCGAATAGCTAAAGCAATCTTGTCTATTGAGGTCCTTGGCCCATCTCTTAAGTGGGTTGTTTGTTTTGATGTTGTGGAGTTTCTTAATTTCTTTGTAGATTCTGGTTATCAACCCTTTATCTGTTGCATAGTTTGCAAATATATTTTCCCATTCTGTCGGTTTCCTATTCACTTTCCTGACTGTTTCTTTTGCAGTACAGAAACTTTTCAATTTGATGCAATCCCAGTAGTTAATTTTGGTTTTCAGTGCCTGTGCTTCTGGGGTCTTTTCCAAGAAGTCTTTGCCAGTACCTATGTCTTGCAGGGTTTCTCCTATGCTCTCTAGTAATTTGATGGTGTCGGGTCGTAGGTTTAAATTTTTAATCCATGTTGAATGGATTTTTGTGTAAGGTGAAAGGTAGGGGTCTTGCTTCATGGTTCTACACGTGGAAATCCAGTTTTCCCAGCACCATTTATTAAACAGACTGACCTTACTCCAGGGACTGGTTTTGGATCGGTGATCACATATAAGTTGGCTGTAGGTGTTTGGATTGATTTCTGGTGTTTCTATTCTGTTCCATTGGTCTATCCATCTGTTTCTGTACCAGTACCATGTTGTTTTGATAAGAACTGCCCTGTAGTATTTCAGAACATACTAAAGCAATCTTGTACAACAAAAACAAAGCCGGAGGCATCACAATACCAGATTTCAGGACATACTACAGGGCAGTTGTTATCAAAACAGCATGGTACTGGTACAGAATAGAAACTCCAGAAATCAATCCAAACACCTACAGCCAACTTATATGTGATCACCGATCCAAAACCAATCCCTGGAGTAAGGTCAGTCTGTTCAATAAATGGTGCTGGGAAAATTGGATTTCCACATGCAGAATCATGAAGCAAGACCCCTAACTTTCACCTTACACAAAAATTCACTCAACATGGATTAAAGACTTAAATCTATGACCTGACACCATCAAATTATTAGAGAGCATTGGAGAAACCCTGCAAGATATAGGTACCGGCAAAGACTTCCTAGAAAAGACCCTGGAGGCGCAGGCAGTCAAAGCCAAAACTAACTATTGGGATTGCATCAAATTGAAAAGTTTCTGTACTGCAAAAGAAACTGTCAGGAGAGTGAAGAGGCAACCAGCAGACTGGGAAAATATATTCGCAAACTACGCAACAGATAAAGGCAAACCAGAATCGACAAAGAAATCAAGAAACTTCAAAACATAAAAACAAACAAACCACTTAAGAGATGGGCCAAGGACCTTAATAGACGTTTTTCAAAAGAAGAGATTGAAATGGCCAACAGACACACGACAAAATGTTCAAGATCACTAGCAATCAGGGAAATGCAACTCAAAACCACAATGAGGTTTCACCTCACCCCAGTCAGAATGGCTCACACTCAGAGCCAGCGCCATGGATCAACAGGCTAATCCTCCACCTTGTGGCGCCAGCACACCAGGTTCTAGTCACGGTCAGGGCACTGGATTCTGTCCTGGTTGCCCCTCTTCCAGGCCAGCTGTCTGCTGTGGCCCGGGAGTGCAGTGGAGGATGGCCCAAGTGGTTGTGCCCTGCACCCCATGGGAAACCAGGAGAAGCAATTGGCTCCTGCAAAAATAAAAAATAAATAAATAAATAAAAATTTTAAAAAACGGCTCACATTCAAAAATCTACCTACAGTAGATGCTGGAGAGGGTGTGGGGGAAAAGGAACACTAACCCACTGTTGGTGGAAATGCAAACTGGTTAAGCCACAATGGAAGTCAGTCTGGAGATTCCTAAGAAACCTGAATATAACCCTACCATACAACCCAGCCATACCTCTTCTTGGAATTTACCCAAAGGAAATTAAATTGGGAAACAAAAAGCTATCTCCACATTAATGTTTATTGCAGCACAATTCACAATAGCTAACCCAAATGCCCATCAACAGTAGACTGGATAAAGAAATTATGGGACAAGTACTCTATAGAATACTATACAGCAGTCAAAAACAATGACATCTGTCATTTGCAACAAGATGGAGGAATCTGTAAAACATTATGCTGAGTGAATTAAGCCAGTCCCAAAGAGACAAATATCATACGTTCTCCCTGATCAGCGACAACTAACTGAGCACCAAAGGGGAAACATGTTGAAGTGAAATGGACACTATGAGAAACAGTGACTTGATCAGCTCTTGTCTTGACTGTTGATGTATAATGTAATACTTTATCCATTTTAGTATTTTTTTGTTTTGTTCTAGTACTATTGGTTGAACTCTGTAATTAACACACAATTATTCTTTGGTGTTTAAATTCTAACTGAAAAGTGATCCCTGTTAAATATAAGAGTGGGAATAAGAGAGGGAGGAGATGTACAATTTGGGACATGCTCAATAACTTGCCCAAAATGGTAGAGTTAGAATCGTGCAAGGGGATTCCAATACAATCCCATCAAGGTGGCATGTACCAAGGCCATCTCACTAGTCCAAGTGATCATCTTCAGTTCACAATTGATCACACTGATAGGTCTAAGAGTCAAAGGGATCACACAAAAAAGACTAGTGTCTACTAATACTAACTGATAGATTCAAAAAGGGAGAGAATGATTCACCATGGGAAGCAGGATACACAGCAAACTCATAGAATGGCAGGTATTCTAAATAGCACTCTGGCCTCACAATCAGCCCTTAAAGCATTCGGATCTGGCTCAAGAACCCATGAGAATATTTTAGGCATGGAAATCCAAGACACTCTGGCAGAAAAAAAAAAAAACTAAATGAAAGATCTCTGCAAGTGAGATCCCAGTGGAAAGAACGGGGCCATGAAAGAAGGAGGTACCTTTATCTGAAGGGAGGAGAGAACTTCCACTTTGGCTATGACCCTGTCTGCATAAGATCAAAGGCAGAGAACTCAAAAGGCTTCCATAGCCTTGGCAACTCATGACTAGAGCCTAGGATGATTACTGATGCCATAAACAAGAGTGTCAAATTGTTAAATCAACAACAGGAGTCAGTGTGTACTTACTTCTCATGTGGGATCTGTCCTTAATGTGTTGTCCAATGTGAAGTAATGCTATAACTAGTACTGAAACAGTATTTTACACTTTTGTTTCTGTGTGGATGCAAACTGTTGAAATCTTTACTTAGTATATACTAAATCGATCTTCTGTATATAAAGAAAATTGAAAATGAATCTTGATGTGAATGGAATGGGAGAGGGAGAGGGAGATGGGAGGGGTGCGAGTGGGAGGGAAGTTGTGGGGGGGAGCCATTGTAATCCATAAACTGTACTTTGGAAATTTGTATTTACTAAATAAAAAATAAATAAAATAAATTTTAAAAAGGATCAAAAATAGTGGCCCATTTAAAGTTCTGGGCATAGTGCTTGATATTCCATAAAATCTCAGTAACATGCATATTTTGCTACTATCATTAAAAAATAAAACAAGAATTCCTTTAAGTCTCAAGTATGTTTTAATTCTGTGTATTTCTTCATATATAGTTAGTGAAACATGGATTCAAATGAGGTAGGATGGACAAAAATTTAGAGATATATTACATAGGAATCCATCACTGATATTCAAAAATTGATAAATAAACCCAATAAATTACATAACCAGGAAAACCCAAGATCTGTTTCTAATAAGACAACATGACAGTGATTTTATTCATGGACGTGGTTTCCTGACCAAAATTTTCTTCAATGCCAATTTGACATCTTTATTCCTCAAACTGTAGATAAAGGGGTTCAGCATGGGCACAATAATAGTATAAAACACAGAAGATACTTTTCCTTGTTCCATTGAGCTGACAGATGGTGGTTGTAGGTACATAAATGCTGTAGAACCAAAGAAGACACCAACAGCTGAAATATGGGAGCTGCAAGTGCTGAAGGCTTTAGACCGGCCTTTGGCTGAATGAATGGCAAGGATACTGACAATGATGAAGGTGTAAGAGCTGAGGGTAGCCACTGTTGGGACAAGGATATTAAATGCACTGAAGCACAGAACTACTACTTCATTGATGGAAGTACTGGAGCAGGAGAGCTCCAGTAGTGGAAAAAGATCACAGAAGTAATGATTGATTATATCAGCCTTACAGAAAACCACCTTTAGCATGCAGACTGTATGAACTGTGGCGCCAATCAAGCCTATGGCATACACCCCAACTACTAACAAACTACAGAGCTTATAAGACATGGTTACATTGTAAAGTAATGGGTTACATATGGCAACATAGCGATCATAGGACATTGCAGCCAACATGTGACATTCTGATATAACAAAAACCAGGAAGACATACAGCTGGATCATGCATTCGGAGTAGGAGATGATGTTCTTCTCTGCCACAAAGTTCACCAACATTTTGGGGGTAATTACCGTGGATTGGCAGAGATCAATGAAGGACAGACTGCTGAGGAAATAGTACATGGGGGTGTGCAGGTGAGAACTGAGCCCAATCAGTGTGATCATACCCAGGTTCCCCACCACAGTGACCACATAGATTCCCAGGAACAGGAGGAAGAGGGGCAGCTGGAGCTCTGGTTTCTCGGTTAGTCCAGCCAAGATAAAGACCGTGAGTGCGGAATGATTTCCTCCTGCCATTTTCCTCATGGAATTGCTTTAAAAAGGAAAGAAAATTTGGGACATAAATGCATTGTACCATCAAACAATGAAGTGTGATTGAATTCAAGTCTTTACCACCAGATGTTCCCAGTTCTTTGCCTTTTCCTCAATTATGTTAGCAGTTAAAACCCTGGAAACCCAGAAATAAGTGATATGTAAATCAATATCAGATAGCCCTGTCACTGTTTTTGTTCTATCCTGTAATAATGGATAATAGTGGTGGTGTCCAGTCACTAAACACTCACAGAGCTCTTCTGATAAAATTTGTTGAGTGTCCTAAGAACTTCCATGCTTTATTTTAATCCTCCCAACTCCTTTGTAGAACACATGCTAGCATGCTTATTTTAATACCTTGTATTACAAAGCTAAAGATAGAGTGATTGGATAATTACCCATTGTTATGTGTATAATAAGTAACTTATCAAAGATATAGGAAAAGACTTGTTTCATCTTCCATCTCTTTGTTTTAGCTACTCATGTCTTCTTTCTGATCATTATCTCTTTGTTGCATCAGAGAAATCACTCACAGTAATTAACATGAAAGAATAAAGTCAAGTGAAGTACTGGCAATAGTGTAGTGCCTACTGACACAGGCTAGACTCTTTTAGTGAATTCTTTGACCACAAGTACTGATTCAAAAATACAGAAATAGATGCTTTCAAAATTAACCAGATAGTTAACACTCAGCTCAAACAGCATGACAAGGAAAGATGAGCATACTAATTCATCTATTACAAGAACACTTATGAAATCATCAAGTACTCCAATTCTCCTTGGGATGATCCTTGGGCATATGGTAAGGAGGACCAGGGTTGGAAAATGTCAGTCTTGGATGATCTTAAGCTTTAAGAACAGCGAAATTGTCTTGGTATGATTTGCACTTACCTTCAAACCAGAGCTGTTATCAGCACTGCCTCTGGGGCATGAGAGACTAAAGCAGACAAAATATGTGTATCTCTTTAGTTCTAGGATATTGTTTGTCCAGATGTTGATGAGCTCTGTGAAAGGGACAACGTGATGATTGTTTTATGTTCAAAAGAAAGAGACTGACAAACATCATTCGAAATTTTTGCTGAGTCAGAAAGCAAATATAACAACATTTAGATAAAAATGAACAGGAAATATGAGTAGTTATTTCTTGGTTACCATGTGCTTGGAACAGATATTGTACCTTCGTAAATGTAAATATTTTTTCCTTCAACAACTCTATTAGATACAAGTCTATCATTTTTATTCTCAGAGATGAGGAAACTAAAATTCAAAGGCTTAAGTGATTTGTTCAGTGTATGTGTAGCTTTTCAGTACAGATGAGCATAGTGATTTTCTAAGAATACAGATTAAAAATTTGACATAGACATGAAAAATAAAATAAAACATGAGATAATACAATATATTCTGGAAATGGCATCTTTTTAAAGTCAAAGCATGTACAAAACACATGCCATATTAAAAAACCATAAGAGCTGGGAAAAAAGTATGAGTGATACTTCTCATTATTGAGTGATTCTAATTGGACCAGAATCTAGATGAGATCTTACAGATGAATACCAAACTTATAATATTTATCCGTGCACAGATTGTTCACTGAATTACATATGAATAAAATGATGTAACTGTTCACATCATAATGAAGAAAAGCCTTTATCTTCACTAAATTGACAATTTCATCTACCTTTCTGTTAAGAGCACATCTGCCAATCATATATATGCTTACACTCTGCATTTCGTGGCTGAGAACAATAAATATAAACCAATTAACCTTTTGCTTATCTGTCCCCATATTATTTCACTGTAATATTAATGGTGGTTAAAACAATAAAGTAATCTCAGTCTTTGCTACTGGCAGTTTTCCAATGCTCTTTACTTTGATTATAGCTTAAACAACAGCCGTGCCAAAAAAATTTTAAAAAAATTATAGCAGTTATATTTTGAAAGATCTTTTTCATGGAGTAGGAATTGGTTTTCTGCCATTCTCTTTTTGGCACTATTTGTTTACAGCAGTGGCATCCACTCCAGATTGAGCAGAGCCCCTTTAGAAAGAGAACCCTTTAGTCCTCAGATAAGGGGCACTGCAAAGCTGCGATTTTTTTGAAGTGTCATATATATAGAATTCAGTGATGGCACAGGGAAAAGTTATTTACCTTCTTAGGTAACTCTTCAGAAGAAGATTTGTAAATTACTAGGTTTAAGAACAACTCGTTCAGGAGCTATATTCTGTTATGGGGTTGGAAATCTTTTTCTGCCAAGGTCCATTGCATATTTATAACATTTCATGCTCTACACAAAATTGCCAGCTGAAAACTCACCCTGCTTTAGATTAATAAATTTGAAGTTCCACCTGCAGTTGCCTTGGCAGTGCCAGACTAAGTGATTTTGTGGTTCTTATACAGTCCATTGGCTGGATTTTACCCACCCACATAACGGAGCATAGTGTTTTAGAAATAAATTTGACTTTAGAATCTTTAACAGAATATGGATTTTAAAAATCACTACTTCATTCTCTTATAGAGTTTTTATATATCTGTATCTGTTTACTTATGAAGACTTGAGTTTCTGATTCCTCTATAAGCCCCCCCCCCTTTTTTTTTTTGGACAGGCCGAGTGGACAGTGAGAGAGAAGGAGAGGCAGAAAAGTCTTCCTTTTTTCTGTTGGTTCACCCTCCAATGGCCGCTGTGGCCAGCGCACTGTGGCTGGCTCACCGTGCTAATCCGAAGCCAGGAGCCAGGTGCTTATCCTGGTCTCCCATGTGGGTGCAGGGCCCAAGCACTTGGACCATCCTCCACTGCACTCCCAGGCCACAGCAGAGAGCTGGACTGGAAGAGGAGCAATCGGGACAGAATCCGGCGCCCCAACCGGGACTAGAACCCGGTGTGCAGGTGCTGCAGGTGGAGGATTAGCCTGTTGAACCGTGGCACCTGCCTCTATAAGCCCTTTTATCCATGTCCTATTTTAGGGAAAAAATAACATCCATTAGGAGGAAAATGACAACTCAAAAATTTCATTTTATTAAAATATTATAAATTTAAATGAAACTAAAGATGTATAGACTGGGTATAAGAAAGTGGGGAATAATGCACTATGAAGCATGCATGCTTTATTTTTAAATAAAATAGCAACAGCAGCCCCAAGAAAATTCATTGCAAACAACATATTTTATGGTGAAAGACGGAGTCTATTCCACCTAAGATAAGGAAGAAGGCACAGTGCCCATTCCATGCACTTGTTTTTTTTTTTTTTTTCAATATTATGCAGGATGTCTCTCTAGGTCAATATGGCAAGAAAATTGAAATGGCATTGAATGGCATTGAAATGGCATTGAAAGCATGGAGGTTGGTAAGAAGCATAACTCTACTTGTAAATGATGCAAGATTTGTATATATTGAAATTTGTAAGGAATAGACTAAAACAGAAAAAATTCAGAGTGAATTAAAAAGTTTAGCATGTTTTCAGGATACAATATCAATCCACAATGGTTAACTATATTTTCATATGCTTACAATAAATAATAGAAAAAATAATTTGTAAGAAAACAATGAACAAAATACTTAGGATTAAATTTTAAAAATAAAAGGCATGCATCCTGGTACATAAAATATTGCTGAAACAAATTTAAAAAGACCTAAAGAAACAGAAACACAGCCCATGTTCACAAATCAGAAAATGCAGCATTATTTGATGATGTCTATCTATACTTTCCAAGTTGATCTACAAAACCTATCAAAATATCACTCTGTTAATTGCAGATATTGGTATGTCAAAAATAATCTTCCTATAAAAGTACAATGGACCCAGAATCATCAAATGAAAGTTGAAAGAGAAAAATAAAGCTAGGGGCTGGTGCTGTGGCATAGCAGATAAAACTCTCCTTGCAGTTCTGGCATTCCAGATGGGCACCAATTAGAGTCCTGGATGCTCCACTTTCAATCCAGCTCCCTGCTAATGTGCCTGAGAAAGCAGCAGAGGCTGGCTCAAGTACTTGGGGCCCTGCACCCTTGTGGGAGACCTAGAAGAAGCTCCTGGCTCCTGATGAAGCTCCAAGCTTAGCTGTTTTAGCTGTTGAAGCCATCTGGGGAGTGAACCAGCTGATTGAAGATTCTCTCTCTCTCTCTCTCTCTCTCTCTCTCTCTCTCTCTCTCTCTCTCTAACTTTGCTTTTCAAATAAATAAATAAAAATATTAAAAAAAAGAATAAAGCTAGAGGACTCACTCTCCCCCTCCACGATACTCATTCAACTATGTCTTGTTCTGTTTTGTCTGCTATAATAGAATACTCGAGATTGGGTAATTCATGATGCATAGAAATATTATTCTTACAAAAGAGGCTGGAAAGGTAAATATCAAGATAGTTCTCAAAATACATAAATACATTTAGCAATGTTAGTTATTTAGGAAACACAAATCACTATCACAGTGAAAGAAAACTTCACAAACATGATGATGATAGTCAAAAAGACAATAGAAGTGCTGGCAAAAATATGGAGAAATAAAACTCCCATATGTCATTGCAGGATGGCAAAATGGAATAAACTGTTAGGGAAACCATTTGGTCCCCAAAATATGCAAGGTAGAGTTATTATGTGACTCTGCAGTTTTACTGTTGGATACAAAGTCATGAGAATTAGGGGAAAAAAGTGATCACACAGAAATTTCTACCTGAAAGGTTAGAGCCATGTTACTTGTAAGAGAGTAGGAATCACCCAAATGGCTTCAAATTGATGAATGGACAAAACAATATATAGTATATATGTATGACTGAACATTACTTCATAATAAAAAAGCTAAATGCTGAGATATTTCACATCGTGAATGAGCCAACGATGTACTATGTAAAACACACACACACACACACACACACACAAAAGGCCATATACTGCCTGATTTAATTTGTATCAAGTGTCTTTCAAAAAATATAGTGCTATACTGACTCAAAATTATAACTGTTTTACCATTATAGTATCTTAAAATATTATGGTACTTTTATCATAATATCTTTCTCATCATGCTTCCCATAAACTGGAAAAACATAGACCTTAATTTTTATATGTTATGGGAAAAGGCATCTTCAACTTAAAATGTTTCTCTTATATCAGGAGAAAGAATCACCAAATGCAAAGACAAATAATAAACAAACAAGAAACCTCCCAAGAAATCTACCCTGCTTCTGTCATCTTGGCCTCTTTACCTGAGATTAATAACCCCTAAGCAAAATACCAGGAGCAAATAAGAGGACTTTGGTTTAACAGTTTTAACAAGGTATGCTTGTCACACAAATAATTGCACATATTTATTGTATATAATTTCAGGAATTTGAGCATATGAAAACACCCATGATATTATCACCAGAATCAAGGTAATAGACAGATCTGGCACTTCCTGGAGTCTACATGGGTCCTTTTGTTTTGTATTGTGTGCATGTGTCTGTGTTGTAAGGATATTTAACATGAGATCCACCCTATTACCAATTTTGAAGTATATAGTGTGTTGATAATTATAGACACTATGTTGTACAAATCTCTAGAACTTATTCATCTGTCATAGCTGTTGACTACATACCTATTGAACATTAACTCCCCATTCCTTCCACAAACCATCCTTTTTCTACCACTATAGTATTCTGTTTCTATCAGTTTTACTATTATATGTATCTCACATAAATAAAATCACTACATATTTGTCCTTCTTGGTCTGGCTTATTTCACTTTCCATAAAGTCCTCCAGGATAATGCACATAGCAAATGACAGGTTCTACTTATAAAAATTAAGACATCAAATGTGGGATTTTATCTTAAAGATAAATCTTGAGTTATTATTCTTTGGGACTTAATATTTGGTCTTGTCTTGAAAAGACAACATATCAACAACTTGGTTGATTCTATATAAGAAATTATCATGACATGTATAGATCACATTAAATCAGATAACATAAATCAATCTTAGTATGATGGTTGTGATTAAAGAATACTTAGTTGAATATAGACTATACTCAATAATGTAGTCCAGTGAACATGGGCTGATATGAAAAAGAAAAAAATTAACAGTGCTAACAAAAATTTATTATGAAGCTCAGAATGTTGTGCTCTAGAAGAGAATGGGGGGGCGGTGAACTAAGGAGCTTGGTAGATGCTATGACTGCACAGGTCAACACAGAACACAGTGAGTATGATCTAGCCCAGAATGGGGATAAACGAAAGTTTGTAAGATAAATCAGCCTGGAATAAGGATAAGCTTGATCTATACTACATTCAAAATTGAGAATCATTGACCTAAAAGCTTTTGATGTGCAAAATATCTGGATCCAGAGAAAAACACCTAAAATGTCAATAAATTCAAAGGAATCATTGAAACAGACTCTGCAAAATGAGGGAAGTAATGGTCACAAAAGATAAATTGCATTTGGAGAATTGGACTGAAATATGGAGCTATGTTTTACGGTACTGATTCATAAATTACAACTACTCAGGAAAACTGAAGATGTAGATCAAGGTAATTTACACCTAATATCTGCATGGTTAACAACACAGATTACAATTGGATTTATTCTGTTACTTCAGAATGCAGAGCTATGGATAATAAGATTTAAACATGACTGAAAGCAGCAATGATTGAACTGTGAAAAAATAGTTTTCTGTTATCAGATTATTTCAGTGAAAGATGATTATTAAAACTAGTAACCTATTTCAGGAAGTTTTAGCAAATACCTGTAATGTTGTAATGAAGCTAATCTTCATCATAGCCCTTCAAAATCTGAGAGTAAAAGATTCTAGAGCAGATGAACTCAGATGCTCAGCTTTCCCATGCTTGGGAACCTTGGTCCTTTCTATGTGTGAACTTTAGATCGAGTACCCTCTAAAAAAATGGTCCTTGATGATGTTGGTGGTGTCAGTTGAAAATAGACACTTCTGCGTTTTCTTAATCAGAAAGTCAGGAAGCAGCTCTTGATTTCTGAGTTGTTTACATGGATATTATGAATCAAAATCTGTAATTCTTCCTCATAGTGTCCTCGTAATGCTTCTCAAAGCGCTTGCCAAAGTGACTCTATTTTTATCTAGGGTTTTGATGCATGAACGGTGTCATCAAAAACATGTATGGAAGCTCCCGCAAGATTTCATTTCACCAGGGATGAGCTACTGAATTGTAAAAGCAATTAAAAATTTGCTTTTTTCAATCCTTTGTATGACACTCAAATCCGTTCTCTGAATATAACATTCTCTTTAAGTGTTAAAATAGTATCAATAATTAAATGAAGGGCTAGAAATTGAAACCCTGCAGAAATGATTCTTAGAAAGTTTTCATTACAAAAATTTCCCATTTAAACATAATTTTTGCAATATTAAAGCCAAAATTTCAATTTTACCATTCATGTGAAACTTGGAGAAATAATTAATTACATGTAACTATTAAGCAAAGATATTCTTTACAGTATTCCTTATAAGTTTTCAAGATTCCTTATGGCATAGCTTCTATGAAAAGGGGAGGTGCTAACCTAAGTCACATTGAAAATGAGTAGAGATTTTAGGATGAAAGCAAAATGAGCTGTGTAGAAGCACTGCATTAAGTTTTCTCCATGGGAATGTAGGTTGACAATTCTGAAATCACTGTAATTGTGTACCAGGATCACTGTAATTGTATACCAGAAATGAACAGACGCATAACCAGGTGGTGGACAATGCCAACTTCATGACATTTACAAATAAATAAGGGGGATTCCTAGAATGAGCAAGAATCGTCAATATGAATTGATGTTTGGCTCAATACACACATACACACATATACACACACACACACCTGCAATCTATATATAACTATATATTTGTTTGTATACATGGATTAGTATAAACACATCCATTTTCTAGTTTAGACTGATGAGAGAACTATAAGCATTAACACCCAAGCAGCAATGAACATACACAGCCCCATGTGTGTGCTGGGTTTCTAATATTATTCTTCAACAGAAGAAACCAGGTAAAGAATACACAAAATGTCCAGAGCACTGTGTAATGCCTGAAAGAGAGGAAGTAGTAAAGTAAAAGAGTCAGAGTAGATCAAGAGAGTTCCAAAATGGTGGAATAGTGACAGGATGATATGAATTACATGGGGCAAAATTAATAATTAAAAAGGGGAGAATAAATGCCTGATTTAAAGCTATGGGAAATTCTCTGCAGGAAACCCAATGAGAATAGCACAGACAGTCCAGGTCCATGCTAACAGAACAAATAAGAAAAAAAAAAAGCAGTTCAGACTGGGGAAGTGAGTGCCGGCCCCCACGGGCCAGGTGAGAGGGGAATCTGTGGGTCCACAAAGCTATGGACAGCAAAAGGAAGGAGAGCTTGGTGAACTGCTTTTGAAGTTCCACACAGGAAAAAAAATATTAAGAAACAAATAGAGAGGGTGAGCACTTCCCTCCCCTATGCCCCCACCTGGCCTTGCAGCCAGCCAGGAGAAACCATTTTACTCCTTTGTTTATATTTTTGGATGTAAGCAGGGAACTGACATCTTTTCCTACAGTGCACGTGCCCAGCAACAGTAGCAGTCACCTCACCTCACCACCCCACCAAAAACAAGAGTCACACAATGCAGAAGAATTTCTTTTTTTTTTATAGCTTTTATTTAAAGAATATAAATTTCCAAAGTACAGCTTATGGATTACAATGGTCCCCCCCCCCAGAACTTCCCTCCCTCCCGATACCCTCCCCTTTCCCGCTCCCTCTCCCCTTCCATTCACGTCAAGATTCATTTTCAATTCTCTTTATACACAGAAGATCAGTTTAGTATATATTAAGTAAAGATTTCAACAGTTTTCCCTCACATAGAGACACAAAGTGAAAATACTGTTGGAGTACTAGT
Source organism: Sylvilagus floridanus (assembly GCA_949820135.1). NCBI lineage: Eukaryota > Metazoa > Chordata > Mammalia > Lagomorpha > Leporidae > Sylvilagus > Sylvilagus floridanus. The sequence continues at coordinate 15,273,155 of OX463224.1, read as the reverse complement.
TATAGTATTAATTCACAATGTAGAAGAATTTCTTTCCCCACCACTTAAGCTGTCCAGCAAGGGGAAGCCCTGACAGTTGGAAGCTCATACCCACCCCTACCACCACTGAGAATTGAGTTGGGCTCCATCAGGCTGGGCTCTGTGCACACATTCCCAACACACAGTACTATAGTAGCTCATAACAGAGGGAACCCTGCTCACAGGAAAGTCTCCACGGATTAGAAATGCAATTCAGTAAGCAGTGAAAACTAGTGCTGAACACACCAGATACAAACAACAGGGCATCCTGCAACTCTGAGGAGAAGGGCAGTTCACACCAACAGAAGTGAGCAACTGCATCCAACCAGATGACCAGGGGAGATCTCCAAAGCCCCATGGGGGCCTTACCTGGGATATTTGCTCCACCCTGCAATACTGAACAGAGCACCCAGGCCACATCAAGCACATATATCTTGGTACTCACTAAAGCACAAAGACACAAATCAAAGAGAAAAGCAACCAGACAAAAATACGCAAATGCCAAAAAAGGGGAAGAACCCTAAATAAGAATAAGGAAGACACTATGAGCCTCTCCAACAGAGAGTAGTAGTAGGTGAAGTAGTAGTAGAAGGTAGTAGATGAAGTAGATGAAGGTGTAGATGAAGAGATTGAGGATATGGTAGAAATGGAATTCAGAAAATGAACCATCAGATTACTTAGAAGCAACTAGAAGCAAATTCACAAACTAAATGAAAAGTTTTCCCATGAAATTGAGATATTAAAGAGAAGTCAGAATGAACTACCAGAAGTGGAGAATTCAATAGATCAAATAAAAATTCACTGGAAAACCTTAACAACAGAATAGGTGAGGCAGAAGAAAGAATATCAGAACTAGAAGACACATTTCTGGAAATTTTATAGTCAGACCATAAAAAAGAAAAATTAGGAAACTAAAAAACAATGTTGGAGATCTAGAAGATACTATGAAATGATCCAACATATGGGTCCTAGGAGTTCCTGAAGGTGTGGAAAGAGAGAAAGATTAGAAGGTATGAAATAAAAACAGAAAACCTCCCCAATCTGGAGAAAGAAAGAGACATTAAAGTACAGGAAGCACACAAAACTCCCAATAGACGTGACCAAAAAAGATTTGCACCATGACACATTGTAGTAAAACTCTCTATAGTAAAGTATAAAGAAAAGATCCTAAAATGTGCACAAGAGAAATGCCAGATCACATGCAGAGGAGCCACAGTTAGACTCACAGCTGACTTCTTATCAGAAACCCTACAGGCAAGGAGAGAATGGTGAGATATATTCCAAGTCTTAAGAGAAAAAAAAATCTCCAGCCAGAGTACTTTGCCCTGCAAAGCTCTCCTTTATGAATGAAGGTGAAATAATGATCTTCCAGAAAAAACAGAAATTGAAAGAATTTGCAACTACCCACCCAGGGGTACAAACAATGCTCAAGGATGTGCTACACACAGAAACACAGAAACAGGATCATCACTACAGAAGATGGTGAAGGCAGAAAATTGCCCAGTAAAAGTACAAAGGAAAACCAAAGTAAAAAATTAGGACTATTAACTGAAACACAGCCAGGCAAAATTGTTTCTTAACAATGGTCTTCCTGAATGTAAATAGCCTCAACTTTCCAGTTAGAAGATACAGACTGGCTGAATGTATTAAAAAAGAAAACCCATCTATTTGCTACCTGTAAGAAACAGATATCACTAACAAAGATGCATGCAGACTGAAGGTAAAAGGGTGAAAAAAGATAATCCATGCTAACAGAAACCAAAAATATCAGACAAAATAGACTTTAATGCAAAAACTATTAAAAGGGACAAATAAGGGCACCATATAATGATTAAGGGATCAATTCAAAAGGAAGATATGACTATTATAAATGTATATGCTCCTAATTACAGGGCTTCTGGCTGTTTAAAAGAAAGGTTAAAGGATTTAAAGGGAGCTATACAATATCTCAAATACAATAGTAATGGGGGACTTCAATACCCCACTTTCAGTAATGGACAGATCAATAAATAGAAAATCAGCAAGGAAACAACAGAGTTAATCAACACTATAGACAAAATGGATTTGACAGATAACTACAGATATCTGTAATCAAATAATTTCTATTAAACAATTACAATGATTTGCATTGAAGGATACAAAAAATTTAAGTTGCCCACGCCTTGATGGAAATCAACTAGAAGACTACACCAAAACTTTTCAGAAAAGAGTCAACAATGCAGAGTCATATGCAAATGAGCAAGAATTTTCTCGCATTCATAATGTGCATCTGAACTTAGAGAACACAATGTGGAGCAGGCTAACATCAACTACAAATAGAAAAGATGCTTCTGGTTAAGTGGAGCAGAAAATTGGTAAGTGGAACATAGGACAGAGTAATGGGTTTTGGGGACATTAATAGAAGAATATTATTTTTCCTGAAGAATAACAAGAAATGAAACTGGTTGCACTGAGTAAGTAGGGTTTTGATGTGGATGACATGGCATTACACAATGAAAACCATGTGGAGATAGTTTATATGAAACTTAAGTCATTTATTTCCATTTTTTGAGAATTAATTAGTAGAAAAAAGTTTACATGTTTATTGTATAGAGTTTGGTCATCTTGAACATATATGTACATACATTATCCATCACCCCAATCAAGATAATAAACATATCCTTTCCCTCCATCATTGGCCCTTTGCTATTGTGTGTGTGTGCACATGCGAACATGTAACCCTAGATCTACCATTTTAAATTTAATTTTTAAATATTTATTTATCTAATTATTTGAAAGGCAGAATGAGACAGAGAGAGACAGAGAGAGAGCATGAGCAAGATTGAGAGAGAGAGAGAGAGCATGAGCGAGAGAGAGAGAAAGAGAGAGAATCTTCCATGTGCTGGCTTACTCCACAAATGGCCACAAGAGTCAGGTCTTAGCCAGGCTGAAGCCAGGAGCCCAGAGCCCCATCCTGATCTCCCACATAAGTGACATGGTCCCATCTTCTGCTGCCTTCTGAAGCCCATTAGGAGGAAACCGGATCAGAAGTGGAGCCAAGGCTGGAACCGACACTCTGATATGGAGTGCTGGTGCAACAAATGGTGGCTTAGCCCTCCATGCCACAACACTGCCTCACCCTTTATGTTGTAAAGGGTGCGACACTGTTATTAACTATGGGCATTCTGTTGTAGAACGGATCTCTAGAACTTATATAACTCTTAGTTTATACTCATTGAGCAACAGCTCCTCGTTTTCCACTTCCCCCTTCTCTGGGAACCACCATTCTATTTTCTGCCCTTTTAAGTTTGGCTTTTTCATGTCTCATGTACGTGGGATCCTGCAGTATTTTTCCTTTTGTGACTGCCTCGTTTCACTTTGCATAAGTCTCACAGTTCTGCCCATGCTGTTTCAAATAACAGTTATTAGAAGTAGTACTATTCCTCAAGTTGAGTATTATTCTATTATTGTAAACATCACATTTCCTTTAATGTACAAGTGATGGAAATGTAGATTGTGTCCCTATCTTGACTATTGAGAATAATGCTGCAATGGACTGAATGAAGGAGTGAGGATTTCTCTTTGAGACTCTGGTTTCAATTCTTTTGGAGATGCATCCAAGAGTAGCATTGTTAGATCATACAGTCAATTATTTTTATTACCTGAAAACACCAAGTTCTTATTATGTATTAAACAATAAGCTAGTTGTAAAAGGCACAATAATGAATTAGAGATGGGCCTTAACATTGATGTGATCACTCTCCAAGGCAGGGAGCAGGCTCTCCTCATCTCCAGTTCTCTCTCCATTACATCCTCTTGGTGCATCAGCTTCCTTTCCCCTCCCTCCTAAACCTCTTTCTTTACTGCATGAACTAAGTAGTGAATCTCCAAAAAATTTCTTTATATAATTAATTTGTGTTTTATGTTGTAGATATAATAACAGTTGCTGCTGGATATTAGGTACCACTTGATTTTGACACAGGCATATTTCTAGATGGCAGGGCCTGAACCTGCTTGGGGCTAAGCTTGAGCATATGTCCAGGCACAGCTGCAGTTTGGGGACTCAGGAGCCTCGTTTGCCTCAGTGATATTTAACACAGTGTGGAGAACACAATACAAAGGCAGCCACTTAGGTGACTTCAGGTATGCCATCATCTTTGTTGCTTCATTTATTTTTTTAAAGAAAAGAGTGGAAATATTTTGCCACAAAGGCTTCTTCAACTGTTTTTTTATTAAGTTGTAAGAAAATTGGGATGCAGAACAAAGGATTGAATTACACCTGTAAATCATACGGCACATTGGTATCCATGACTGACAGACTATAAATGCCTTTTTGGAAAGCGTGAAAAGGTTATAGTTAAAGATTCAGTTTTCTTCAACCTGGCGATCATGGGATGACTGGTGGATTCTTGTTTTTTGTTTTTTTTTTTTTGTTTTTTACTTCTAATGCTTTTTCTCACAGTTTTTAAGTGAGAATTTGCCATTATCCCTTCCTCCCTTCCATGCAACATCCAGCCTCAACTCCGTTATTTCCTTAGATTCAAAACAGACACTATCTCAAGACTCACACTCCATAGCAAGGCCTGTGTTCATGGAGTAAACAGCAAAGCATTGCCTTGGGCTCTCAGGAGATGAGGAACAGAGAGTTAATTACAAAGTTGTGTTGTCTCCCTTGAGTTCTTAGAGGATGCTAAATTAGCTCTTCATTAAAGAAAAATAAATGTGAATCTTATTAATCATAGACATCATAGACATGGATTCCCTCAGGGCTTATGTTCAAATTGAAAAGAGAATATTTACACTAAGTCTAAATTATTCTCAGCTTCTATCATTATATAGAGATTATGTCTTTATTTTGACTCTGTTTCTGCACATGACAGCTAATTTAAGGCCAGTTCCATGTGTAGTCATTTATAGTCCACAAACACTAGCACAGAGAAAGCACGGTGCATAATTTTCAAAGCCATGACTCCATGAGCACACAAAATGGGTGTCTTTTATTTTAAGAGAAAATTAATATGTAATAATAGAAGTTCTTGTCATCACATATGTGTGTGGGTACAAGTCCAGACAGGGCAGTCCTGAAACACTAGTCAGTGTGGGTTGAATAAAATGTTAATGAGCCTTGATCTCCACCTAGGGTAGAGATTGTAGTATTAAAATGAATCAAAAAAACAAATTTAGATTTTTTTTTTTTTTTTTTTTTTTGCTCATCAATGCAAGCTTTTCTCTTGCAATAGTTTCTGGCTGGTGATTGCACTCCTCCCTGGAATTTGGCTGAAAACCTAAAAGACAACTTTGGAGAACATTAGGTGTTTTGGGGTCTTAAAAGTAGAAAAAATGTCACAAAGAAGACTTTTAAACTACATGGGGCATTAGCCAGTGTCGCATTTCACAGCAATAGCCTTACTGTCTCTTGCTCTTGGGCCTGCTTCCTTCCTGGTTGGGATAGGAAGGGTGACCCTTACATTCTCTGTTATCCCACTTTAGATTGGTGGTTGCCCAGATGGAGTAAGACGAGTTTACATTTCATGGTAACATTAGGTCACAGGCAGATCTCTACCACCGTTTACAAACTGAGAACTTGTGTTCAGAAATAGGCCTGAATGTGAGAGGAAATATATTCCCAATATGACATGAATATACAGATTCTCAGGTTCCGGGCTGGTACTACATTTACCAAAAGACCATGGCTGTGTGACTGGTGGTTCAGTTACTTACTTCCTCTCATTAGGTAGACTTACCACTCACATAAACACATTCTCATACTTTAATTTCAGCAAATCCCTGTAAAGATTGGTATGGTCTGTGAGTCCTAATTTACAGGTAATGATGAAACTCAGTGAATATGAGTGATTTTGCTTCTATATTTAGGATTTGAATTAACCTTTATGGAAAGCTTTTCATTACAAATTCAATTTCCTTAAGAGATATAGATCTATTCAGACTGAGTGAATCTTGGAATTTGTAGCTTTCAAGAAACTGGTCTTTTTTTCACACAGGTTATCATAAATCTGGGCCTGCATTCTTTGGGTACACTCTCAACGTCAGTATTACTTTGGAAGTGTCTGCATATACACTACTTTGCAAATCAGGAATCTGGGCAGTACACCCCACAGGTCATTATCAAAATCTTTGATACATTGCTTATGGTCAGATCCTTTTCTAAAAAATATACATCTATTTATTTATTCGAAGGGTAGCGTTAGAGAGAAAGAGAGAGACAGAGACAGAGAGAGAAATCTTCCATCCTCTGGTTCACTCCCTAAATGGCCACAATGGCTGGAGCTGAGCAGGTCAGAAGCCAAGATCCAGGAGCCAGGGGCTTCTTCCAGGTCTCCCATGTGGGTGCAGTACTTGGGCCACCCTCTGCTGCTTTTGCAGGCCATTAGCAGGGAGCTGGATTGGAAGTGGAGCAACTGGGACTCAAACCAGAGCCCATATGGGATCTGGAGCTGCAGATGAGTTGCAACTTAATTGTTCTGCTGCAACGCTTGCCCCTGGTCAGATCCTTGCATGAGCAGCAAGGAGATTAGCCCAAAGATTCATTCAAAAATTTCTCCTGATTTTTTAAGGAAAAAAAAATTCTTTTTTCTGTTAGAAAATTACACCGGTCTCTCCTCTGACTCACTTTCCATCCAGAAACGTGGGACTTTATCGTCCCACTCCTTTGCACATTTCTGGGATGGTATTGGCCTTTGGGGACAAGTGGAGGAAAGAGAGAAAAATGTCACAGAGATTCCTTCTCAAATTCATGAAAACTCAATTCTCTTTCCTCCCTCATAGTAGTTTGTACTTGCCATGTGTCTAACTCTCCCTGAAGCCACACTTTCATTGCTCCCTCCCCTGAAGACTGGGGATAGGAGATAGCTAACACACACTCTCTGGGCTGTTTCCCACACTCTCTGACCCAGGGAGACAGTAAGCTGCTTTTTTCCCAGATCTGAAAGTTCTTTCTGATAGTTTTTGCTGTGCAGGGGGTATGATTTGGACTGAATTGGGTAGGGAGGGACAGGAAATTCTCTGCAGTATTGGTTTTATTTTTGATATGGGAAGGTAGGTATTTTTAACAAGAGGAGTTGAGGTTTGACAACCCTAGCAAACTCACAATTTGATGGACATAACCGGTTGCCAAGTGCCAGCCCCAGGTGACCCAGATGATGCCACAGGACAGCAGCCATTTCGGGCCTCCTCTGACCTGTGTGACAGCCCAGTCTGCACCATTCAAACTCCCTTCCCTTTCTGTGCACTGCCAAGTCCTCAGGCATTTTCTCGATAGCAGAAATACATGTTCCACAACATTGAAAATTTAGAACCAGCACCAGCTGGAGATATCCAATGTGGTTGGAGGGTGTCTCCCAACGAGGACCTTTAAGCCATTATAATAAAATCACTGGGGAGGAGAGGGCTTTCCCACACACATCCTGAAGCCATGACACTTTTAATATTTCCAAAACAGGGCATGGCAATGGGGGTTACCAAATCCCTCTCCCAAATTCTTCCCCCATTTAAGCCTCATACAAGATGCAACTCCTTATGCCTCTTAATAGTATAAAAGGATGGCCCAAATGCAGATATCTGTTTACTTTATGAGGAAAATTTAACTCAGACTCCAAAACCTAGGAAGATATTATACATAAAAACTGAGAGACAAATTCTTAACAACATATTAATAAGTAGAATCCCATAATATACAAAAAGGAAATGCAACATGGCAAAATGAGGCTTATTCCACAAATGAAAGTTTGAATTAACATTTGAAAATAAAGGAGTTTAATTCAAAATATTAGCAAACTTGGCTGGCGCCATGGCTCACTGACTAATCCTCTGCCTATGGCGCTGGCACCCAGGGTTCTAGTCCCGGTTGGGGCTCCAGGTACTAGTCCTGGTTGCTCCTCTTCCAGTCCAGCTCTCTGCTGTGGCCCTGGAGGGCAGAGGAGGATGGCCCAAGTGCTTGGGTCCCTGCACCCGCATGAGAGACCAGAAAGAAGCACCTGGTTCCTGGCTTAAGATCGGTGCAGCGCTGGGAGTAGAGGCCATTTGGGGAGTGAACCAATGGAAGGAAGACCTTTCTCTCTCTCTCTCTCTCTCACTGTCTATAACTCTCTCTCTGTCACTCTCTCTCACTGTCAGGCAAAATATTTTTTAAAAATATTAGCAGAATAAGGAGAAAAAAGAAATTATCATCTTCTTATAGTCAAAGCAGTGGAGTATCTTAATTGTGAAATATTAAATGTGGTTCCCCTAAGATTAGGAACAATGTGAGCTTTGTTTTTGCTATTAGTATTTAAAATTTCATGAGATGTCCTAGCATAAAGAAAAATTGGTGACACTAAAGGGAATGAAGGCATAAAATTAGAAAGAAGTAGAGTAGATGAGATGATTTTCTGCACTGACAGTTCCAAAGAATCCATAAAATGAGACCTATTACATAGATTTAGAAGAATTTCAGGATAAAATGCCATTATAAAAAAATAAAATATAATCATGTATATTTATAAAACGACTATAAGTGTAATAAAGTAATTCATCTGATAATTGCATCAAAATTTATCAAACAACTTAATTTTAGAAAGATCAAGTATATCCAATGTGCTACTATTTTTTTTTAATTTTTTATAGTGCTTTTATTTAAAGAATATAAATTTCCAAAATACAGCTTATAGATTACAATGGCTTCCCCCCCCCATAACTTCCCTCCCACCCACAACCCTCCACTTTCCCACTCCCTCTCCCCTTGCATTCACATCAAGGTTCATTTTCAATTCTCTTTATATACAGAAGATCAGTTTAGTATATATTAAGTAAAGATTTCAACAGTTTGCCCTCACATAGCAACACAAAGTGAAAAATACTGTTGGAGTACTAGTTATAGTATTAATTCACAATGTATAGCACATTAAGGACAGAGATTCTACATGATATATTTCTTTTTAAATTGATTAATTTTCTATGCAATTTCCAATTTAACACCAAGATTTTTTTTTCATTTTTAATTATATTTATATACAGAAGATTGATTCAGTATATACTAAGTAAAGATTTCATCAGTTTGCACCCACACAGAAACACAAAGTGTAAAATACTGTTTCAGTACTAGTTATAGCATTACTTCACATTGGACAACACATTAAGGACTGATCCCACATGAGATGTAAGTACGCAGTGACTCCTGAAGTTGATTTAACAATTTGACACTCTTGTTTATGGCGTCAAGAATCTCCCTAGGGTCTAGTCATGAGTTGCTGAGGCTATGGAAGCCTTTAGGGTTTGCTGACTTCAATCTTATTCCAACAGGGTCATAGTCAAAGTGGAGGTTCTCTCCTCCCTTCAGAGTAAGGTACCTCCTTCTTTGATGGCCCATTCGTCCCACTGGGATCTCACTCGCAGAGATCTTTCATTTAGGTCTTCTTTTTTTGCCACAGTGTCTTGGCTTTCTATGCATAAAATATTCTCATGGGCTCTTGAGCCAGATCTGAATGCCTTAAGGGCTGATTCTGAGGCCAGAGTGCTATTTAGGACATCTGCCATTCTATGAGTCCGCTGTGTATCTCGCTTCCCATGTTGGATCATTCTCTCCCTTTTTCATTCTATCAGTTAGTATTAGCAGACACTAGTCTTGTTTGTGTGATCCCTTTGACTCTTAGACCTATCAGTGTGATCACTTGTGAACTGAAATTGATCACTTGGACTAGTGAGATGGCCTTGGTACATGCCACCTTGATGGGATTGTATTGGAATCCCCTGGCACAATTCTAACTCCATCATTTGGGGCAGTTATGATTGAGCATGTCCCAAATTGTACATCTCCTCCCTCTCTTATTCCCACTCTTATATTTCACAGGGATCACTTTTCAGTTAAAATTTAAACACCTAAGAATAATTGTTTGTTAATTACAGAGTTCAACCACTAGTACTAGGATAAAAAAAAATACTAAAATGGATAAAGTATTACATTGTACAACAACAGTCAGCACAAGAGCTGATCAAGTCACTGTTTCTCATAGTGTCCATTTCACTTCAACAGGTTTTCCCTTTGGTGCTCAGTTAGTTGTCGCCGATCAGGGAGAACATATGATATTTGTCCCTTTGGGACTGGCTTAATTCACTCAGACTGATGTTTTCCAGATCCTCCATCTTGTTGCAAATGACCGGATTTCATTGTTTTTGACTGCTGTATAGTATTCTATAGAGTACATGTCCCATAATTTCTTTATCCAAATGTATGCTTTGAATTCCCTGTGATCTTTTGCTGTGAGGTTCCGTTCGTTTATCTTCTTTCATGTTGATGGCCGTGTTTCTGTGTGTCTGTGTGTAATACATCTTTAAGCATCTTTTGCAGGGCTGGACGAGTGGCAACAAATTCTTTCAATTTCTTTTTGCAGTGAAAGGTCTTTATTTCACCTTCATTCATAAATGAGAGCTTTGCAGGATATAATATTCTGGGCTGGCAGTTTTTCTCTCTTAGTACCTGGGCTATGTCTCGCCATTCCCTTCTAGCTTGTAGGGTTTCTGATGAGAAGTCTGCCGTGAGTCTAATTGGAGATCCTCTGAGAGTAATCTGACGTTTCTCTCTTGCACATTTTAGGATCTTTTCTTTCTGCTTCACTGTGGTGAGTTTAATTACAATGTGTCGTGATGAGGATCTCTTTTGGTCATGTTTATTGGGGGTTCTATGAGCTTCCTGTACTAGGATGTCTCTGTCCTTCTCCAAAACTGGGAAATTTTCTGCTATTATCTCACTAAAAAGGCATTCTAATCCTTTCTCCCTCTCCATGCCTTCAGGAACTCCTAGAACTCGAATGTTGGGTTTTTTAATAGTATCCTGTAGATTCCCAACAATATTTTTTAGATTTCTAATTTCCTCTTCTTTTCTTTGGTTTGACTGTATAGTTTCCTGTGCTCTGTATTCTAAGTCCGATATTCTCTCTTCTGCCTCACCCATTCTGTTTGTAAGGCTCTCTAATGTGTTTTTCATTTGATCTATTGAATTCTTCACTTCATTATGATTTCTCGTCACTATCACAGTTTCATGTTCTACTAGTTGTTTCATTTCAGCTTGATTCCTCCTTGATATTTCATTTTCACGAGAGAGATTTTCTACCTTGTCCATTAAGGATTTCTGTAGTTCAAGAATTTGTTTTTGAGTACTTCTTAGTGTTCTTATCAATTTTTTGAGATCTGCTTCTTGCATCTCTTCTATCTCATCATCTTCGTAATCTTGAATTGGGGTGTCATTTTCATTTGGGGGTGTCATAGTGTCTTCCTTGTTCTTATTACCTCTGTTTTTGCGTTTGTTGTTTGGCATATTGGTTTCTTCACTGTGGTGTTTTTTTCTTGTTATACTATGACTCTAGATAAGTGGACTGTCTGCTTTCAATGGAGCCTTAGAGGCTTGAGATGGGTGTGGCCTGATAGCTCTGTTTGGTTCCTCAGTGTTGAGGGTGTGCCAAAAGTGACACTCCCAGGTTAGGTGTGGTAAATCTCTCTCTGTTTCTTTCTTTATTGTTGATTCAAAAGGGAAGTAATTCCACACAGCTGAATGGAATTGGGGGTGGTTAGCAGGCAAATGATATACCCACAGGAGCCAGAGATCGGAAGCTCTTTCCCAAGGACCACAGAGGGAATCTCTGCAGCCTTCAGTGTGGGTTCAAATTCTCCTGCAGTCTCACCACTGGGCTACCAAGGCTACCGAACTGTAGCGTCTCTGGAGAGTACTCACGTGGTGAATTCCGTGAGTTCTCTCCCCCACAGTCTCTTTTTTCACAGTCTCAGTTCATTAGCACCACACATTCATTAGGTTCTAATCTCCTGTTATTTCACCCCCACACCCAGAGTCAGGTTTTTCTGCTAGGCTCAGGGCCGGTGCAGACCTGAGGTCGCCCTGCTTATGACGTATGTCCAAAATGGCGCCTGCTCTTTGTCTTGCTCACCTTTGAGAGGTGGGCGGAGAGAAAGAAACCCGTGTCCGTATCAGTCACTTTTTTCTTTCTCTCTCTCTTCTAGTTAGCCTGGTGAACTTTTCCCCACAGGGTTTCAAGCCTTGTTCGCTCTAGTCTCCTCTTTCCGCTTCCCTGCTGGTGTCTCGGGCTATTGAGGATCGGCTCACCTGGCGTTCCAGCGCTGGTGCGTTGAGTCTGCTGCTGGTGTCCCGAACTGCGGGCTCCCACGCTCTCCTCAAAGGTCCACTGTGAATCACTAGTTCTGGAAGAGTTTCCTCTGCTGTTTCTTCCCCTACTCTTCCTTGAACCTGCAGTATCTCCACTTTTATTAAACTGTCTCTCCCCGGACTATCGGTGTTCTACCTTCCTATTCCGCCATCTTGCCCTAATCCCCCAATGTGCTACTATTTTAAAATAACTAGAAATGTAATAATGTAATTCCTCCTATAATTGCATCAAAATACATCAAATATTTAAATTTGAGAAAAAATTCAAGGGTTCCTCAAAATACTGTTGAGAATAATAACAATTTTTATTCTAAAGAATTCAAATAATCACACGAGTAAGTATTTGTTTTTATAAAATAAAATTTGACCAGCAGCTTTTGAAATTGATGTGATGTTGTAGAGGATCTTGCTTGAACAGAAAAACGATGTTGAAAAAGAAGAACATTGTTGAAAGACAGGAGGCTCAACTCAAAAGGGAGTGAGCAGTATCTTGTAGAGTGATGTGCACTCCCATGTTAGCCAGCAGCATCATTCACAACAACCAAAATATGGAAGCAACCCAAGTTTTTATTGAGAGTAAATTAATAAAATGCTGGCAGAATTTCCTTATATTAAAGTTGTATAGTATTAAATTATTCTTATAATTTGTCTCTATTAAAATGCAATATTATTCAGATTTGAGAAATAAGGAGATTTTTCCATTTGCAACAACATGGATGAACTAAAGATTATTAGGCTAATGAAATAAACTAGACACAAAAGCATAAACATTCTATGATCTCCCTCATATGTGGAGTCTAGGGGGAAAAATACACAGTAAGAGTAACAAGATGGTTTTCAAGGGAATGGGGATAGGCCAGCACCGCGGCTCACTAGGCTAACCCTCTGCCTGCAGCACCGGCACCTTGGTTTCTAGTCCTGGTCAGGGTGCTGGATTGTGTACCAGTTGCTCCTCTTCCAGTCCAGCTCTCTGCTGTGGCCCAGGAAGGCAGTGGAGGATAGCCCAGGTCCTTGGGCCCTGGACCCGCATGGGAGACCAGGAAGAAGCACCTGGCTCCTGGCTTCAGATCGACACAGTGTGCTGGCCACAATGCACTGAGAGTAGCAGCCACTTGGGGGGTAAACCAACGGAAAAAGGAAGACCTTTCTCTCTGTGCGTGTCTCTCACTGTCTCTTTTTCTCTCTCTCTCACTGTCTAACTCTGCCTGTCAAAAATAAAATAAAATAAAATAAAATAAAATAAAATAAAATAAAATAAAATAAATAAAGGGAATGGGATAGACAAAAATAGGAAATATTCACCAAAGGGTACACATTTTTGGTTATACAATGAAGAGGACTGGAGTCCTTGTGTACAGGATGGTGACTGTAGTTAATGTATTATACAACTGAAAGTTTCCAACATATTAGATCTCAGGAGTTCTCACAACACACACACACAGTAACTAAGTAAAATTATGCACATGTTAATTACCTTAATTTTGGCAATCACTTCACAAATGTATACCTATATCAAAAAAATCACAGTGTACTCTCTAACTATATGCATTTTTATTTGTCAATCACACTTCACCAAAGCTAAAGAAAAGGAGAAATAAAACATGTACAAAATGAAATCACTGCATGATGTCACATCTGGAATCCATAAATGTTGAATACATAGAGAGTAGAAGGTGGAAAATGGGAGATTGTAGGTCAATGAGTACACAGTTGCAGTTGTATAAGGTGAATAAGTCTAAAGATTTATTGCACAACATGATGACTGTTGCTAATAATATTAGATTATGTGGCTGGTGTTGTAGTGTAACAGGTTAAGTCACTGCCTGCAATGCCAGCATCCCATACAGGTACTGGTTCTAGACCCTGCTGCTCCACTTCCAATCCCTCTCCCTGCTAATGTGCCTGAAAAAGCAGCAGAGGGTGGCTCAAGTCCTTGGACCCCTGACCCAGTGTAGGAAACCTGGATGAAGTTCCTGTCTCCTGGATTTGGCCTGGCCCAGCCCTGGCCATTGCAACGATTTGGGGAATGAACCAGCAGATGGAAGATCTTTCTCTCTCTCTCTCTCTCTCTCTCTCTCTCTCTCTCTCTCTGTAACTCTGACATATAAATAAATCTGAAAAAATAATCTGGTATTATATGCTGGGAATTTGCCAAGAGTATAAATTTCACATCACTATACTACACACACACGCACATTCACACACACACATACACACACAAATAATAAAGAGATATAAATGTTAATTTCTTGACTATAATGATCATTACATATCAAAGCGAGCATTGTGTTAAACATCTTTAACTATATACAATTATACTTTTAGGACCTATATAACACAATTTTAAAAGATTATTTATGAAGTTACCATAATCAAAGGAATACAAATGGGAAAGGAGGAAGTGAAATTATCCTTGATTGAAGATGACATTTTTCTACGTATAGGAGTACCAAAGACACAACTAAGAGACTATTGGAACTCATAAGAGAGTTTGGTAAAGTGGCAGAATATAAAATTTACACAGACAATGGCATGCCTGAGAAAGAACGTTTAAGTTCAGTCACATTCACAGTAGCTATAAAACAATTTAAATACCTTGGAATAAATGTAACAAAGGTCGTGAAAGATCTCTACCATGAAAATTACAAAAATTGAATAAAGAAATAAGACATACACACACACACAAATCTTCCATGTTTGTGGGTTGGAGGAATTAATATCAAAATGTCAATACTACGGAAAGCAATTTATAGTAGTAAATTTAAATTTAAATTTGCAGTAGCAACTTAATATCAATGCAAGCCCACTTAGAATACCAATGTCATTCTTCTTAGATCTAGAAAAATGTTACTAAAATTCATATGGAAACACAAGTGACCCCAAATAACTAAAGCAATCTTAAACAACAAAGACACAGCTGGGGGCATCACAATACCAGATTTCAAGACATACTACATGGAAGTTATAATGAAAACAACCTGGTTCAGGTAAAAAAATAGGCACGTGGTAAATGCAACACAATAAAATACCCAGAAATCAATCCATGCATCTACAACCAACTTATCTTTGACAAAGGAACTAAAATCAGTCCCTGGAGAAAGAACAGTCTCTTCAAGAAATGTTGCTGGAAAAATTGGATCTCTGCATGCCAAAGTATGCAATAAGGCCTCTACCTACACCTTACACAAAAATCCTCTCAAAATGGATAAGGGATCTAAATCTATGACCTGATGTAATCAAATTACTAGAAGAAGACATTGGGAAAATCCTGCAAGACATTGGCATAAGCAAGACTTCTTGGAAAAGATTCCAGAAGCTCAGGCAATCAAAGCAAAAATAAATGAATGGGATTATATCAAACTAAAAACCTCTGCACTGCAAAGGTAACATGTGACAGAGTGGAGAGGCATCTGAAAGAATGGGAGAAAATATTTTCAAACTATGAAACTGGTAGAGGATTAATATCCAGAATCTATAAAGAGTTCAAGAAACACAACAACAACAAAACAAACAATCCAGTTAAGAAATGGGCAAGCACTTGAACAGGCATTTTCAAATGATGTAATTCAAATGGCCAACAGACACATGGAAAAATGCTCAGGATTACTAGCCAACTAAAAATTCAAATTAAAACCACAGTGTTTCTCCTCACCCCAATTTCTCATACAGAAATCAACAAACATAAATGCTGGTGAGGATGTGGGGAAAAGGTACCCTAATGCACTGTTGATGGGAATTCAAACTAGTACAGCCATTGTGGAAGAGTAGTGTGGAGATTCCTCCAAAAACTGAAAATAGATCTATCATGTGAGCCACCCATTCTACTCCTGGAAATCTACTCAAACAAAAAGAAATGAGCATATGAAAGAATTATCTGTTCCTTCATGTTTGTTGCAGCTCAATTCATGATAGCTAAGACATGAAATCAACACAATATCCATCAACTGATGATTGTAAAAAGAAAATGTGGCATATATGCACTATGGAACACTACTCAGCCATAAGAAAGCATGAAATTCTGTCTTTTGTAACAAAATTGGTGCAATTGGAAACCATTATACTTAGTTAAATAAGACAGTCTCCTACAGACAAATGCTGTGTGTTTTCCTTGAGCTGTCTTAACCAATAAATTACATAAAAAGTATATTACTGAAATTTACATTTTGAGAATCTATTATTGTTACAATACTTGTTTCTACTGTTTTAGAACAGTGTTTTTTTCTTACTTTTTGTTTAATTATTTTGTTAGTGTAGGGTTGTTCTTATGATTATAAAATAAACAAATATGTCATTGTAAAAAATTAAAAAGAAGAATAAGAAAGAAAGGAGGAGGGAGGGTGAGAGTGAGATTTGAAAGGAAAGAAGAGTGGGAATTATCACTATGCTCCCAAATCTGTATATATGAAATACATGAAATCTGTTCATCTTATATAGACAAAAAATTGTTAAAACATTTTTAAAAAGAAGAAAAGCAGCATTACATAGCAATAAATAAGAAACACATAGGAATAGGTAGATCAAAGGTATAAATTCACACTTGATTCTTTGATTGGAACCTCATAGTAACTACATAGAAAAAGAAATCTCCACAACAAATTATATTGAAAGAACTTAGTATTCATATATAGAGAAAATGAACCTTAGCCTTAACTCCAGACTATAGCAAAAATTAATTCAATATGGGTCATAGGCCTAAACAGAAGTAAATGAAGCTGTAAAACCTCGAGAAAAAATAAGACACTATCTTCAGGATTCAGTAACCTAAATGTAATGCTTACTCTGTAATTGCATTATTTTGTAATCCCTTTTCCATGCAACTGCATAATGCTGACAGCCAATAATAGTGGGAACCATATCATATGTTATTAAACCAATATATTTCTGGCATTAATTTACCCATATCTTAACATTGTTTCCTCCCCCCCTCCCTTTTCAAAATATTTCAGTATGATAATTTCTCAACATTAGTCTTACTGAGTCAAAGTGTGTGAACATATTCCTTTTTCTGGATTTACATTTTAAAATTACTTTTCTGAAGGATGTACCAATATGTTTTAACCATGAATAAATCATATTGCTTCATTCTATTGTACTTTGGTGAATTATGCTTCCTTTGCTACTTTAATATTCTTTTTTGGAGAGTTGACTTTTTTCTGTTTAAAATAAAATTTCTTGAGAATAGCAAGAGGGTGGTGACTCCACCCTTCTGAGCTACCAGTTTACTGTAAATCAAATTAGGTATCCCACCCTTGAGATGGCTCTTTTGTTTTATCATGAGCAAACTAGACAGAATAAAGGATTGCAAATCAAGTCTTTTGTTGGGTTTGTCCCCATCTTATTGATTGACAGTTTCTTTCCCAAAATTGTACTTAAAAAACCCACCACCAGCTCCTTCAGCCTTTTCCTCTCTTGGCATCCCCTCCACTCTGGCTGGAGGTCTTTGATTCTAATAAATCTTGCTTTTAAAATCTCAAAAAAAAAAATTAAATTTAAGGTTCCTTAAGCCTTTTGAATCTGTTTTTTTCATATCTTTCCCCGTTTCAAAACTTATTTTTCTCTTAAGTGATGAGATAAAATCACATGTGCTTATTATCATCACAAAAATCACCTTCAGGGGAAGGTCACTGTTTCACATGACTCATAAACCCAACTCCTGTCACTCCACAAAACATACCAGAGATAATCAATAAATACTCATTGAGTGAATATACAAATCCATAAATGCCACCAGCAGTCTAGAATCTGTGGTTTTATAAGTACGTTATCTTGATTCTTTAATTATATTTTTCTAATTGAGTTGTTACTAGACAGAACAAATGATGCATTGTTTACTGTATTTTTAAATGTTAACAGCTATATTAAACATTTATATTTATTGGCTTTCAATTTGCATGGGTTAACTACATGTTTAATATAACCTCATTACTATATTGCTTTATTTTCCATTTTTATATTACTATCTAGAATATAATAAATTATATCTTCTTTAATATTTGAGATCCTGTAAATAAGTCATATTCCTTCAATTAATGAGTTCCTTTAGCATATGTAAATATAATATATACATAAATCATAAACACAGCCTGGCTGCCAAGAAGCGTAGACAGTGCAGTATAATGCAGTGTATAAAGTTATGGTAATTAGCATCTGCAATTAGAATACAGAAGAAACACTGTCTTCCTATGAGAATTAAGCCAGACATTTTGCAGGTGATTTTCTAAAATTTCTATTTATTTTATGTATTTGAAAGTCAGAGAAATAAAGAAGGAGAGAGAGCCTCCATCTAATGGTTCACTCCATAAATGCCTGCAATAGCTGGTATGGGACAGGCCAAGACCAGGAGCCTAGAACTCAACCCAGGTCTATCATGTAGGTTCCAGGGACCCAACTACTTGTGCCATCATCTGCTGCATCCAGTGACGAGCATTAGCAGAAAGCTGTAATAGAAAGCGGAGCCAGGACTCAAACTCAAGCACTCTGATATAGCATCCAATGTCTTAAGCAGTGGCTTTATCATCAAGCCAAATGCCTGCCCTGAGGTGATTTTTGACAGATAAAAAGGACTGAATTTCATTCCAAAGAGTGAGAAGATTATAAGCAGAGTCACAAAAGTTTGACCCAGTTTGTTTGAGGGAAAGCACAGTACCTTGATGACTCTGGAGTGCATGAATTGATGGGGAAACAGATATGGACATGAGATTGGACATTCAGATATAGAGTCAGAATTTAATCATTGGATATTTTATTAAAGAGTTTTCATTTTATTCTAAAGCTGTGGCTATCCACAAAAGATTTTAAATCATGGGACTAACATCATCACATATACTTTCACATAAGCAGATAAAACTGATGTATTTTTAAAAATTAATTTTACTGGCAATATTTTTCGACAGGTGGAGTCATAGTGAGAGAGAGAGACAGAGAGAAAGGTCTTCCTTCCATTGGTTCACTCCCCAAATGGCCGCTACGGCCGGCGCTGTGCTGATCTGAAGCCAGGAGCCAGGTGCTTCTTCCTGGTCTCCCACACGGGTGCAGGGGCCCAAGCACTTGGGTCATCCTCCACTGACCTCCTGGACTCAGCAGAGAGCTGGACTGGAAGAGGAGCAGCCAGGACTAGAACCTGGCTCCCATATGGGATGCCACTGCTGCAGGAGGAGGATTAACCAAGTGAGCCATGGCACCGGCTCCAGCAATCTTTTTTTGAAAGCATATTATTAGATCACAACAATAATAACATGCATTAACTGAAATTTTTAAAATATTCATCTCAGGAGAACTCATTATCCAAATGTAATTGCTCAAAATCTCAATAGTTTCCTTTTTTTTTCAATCTTACATACACATAAACGTCTTTGTGAATAAGTGTTTATGCAGAGAATATCATCTCTTTTGAATTACCAAGGAACTTGTGAAACAAATTTCTTTCCCTGTCCCTGCCCCTCCAAAAGTACATGTCATTGAAACCCCAACCACAGGGAGACATTCATCCCATGCACTAAGGGTAGAGATGTTTCCACATCCACCAGGGGGCGTTAGAGCTCAGTTAACAGACTACAGACACTGGTGTGTAGCCCAGACCCCAGCAATTTATTGCCCAAGGTCATTGATTTTAATTAGAGTGCATCACAGTGACATGGGAATCTGGGGTGCATGCAAAATCACCATGTGCTTATTAATAAATTCCCAATATTAATAAGCCTGTGATGGTTCTTGCCTAATGGTCAGAATTCTGAATACCGTCATAAATGAATGAGCCAGCATGTTTTTAAGCTTTTATTCAGTGAGAAGGATGCATAGCAGAGTGAGGGCTCTATCTAAAAGAGAGATAAATCTTGACTCATACCGAACACCAGGAGCCAGCGCCGTGGAGGAGCATGTAGGCCAGGAAGCATGGGGCAGGTGGCCCGAAGGCCAGGTGCCCTGGAGGTTCAGGGCAGCAGGGTTCCATAAGGGCAAAGGAAAATGAAAGGGCAGGGCACACCTTCTCCCAGGCTTTTAATCCACTTCCAAAGAGGGGTGGTTAATTAACCTGATTGGCTGGTGGACACACAGGTGTGGCCAGGTAGGGGCATGAGGTCACATAGGGGTGTGGTGAAGCCCTGGCCTTCCAGCTCACAAACCTGATCAATTTTGTTCTATATGCCTGCCTACAACAACAGCTGTAAAATTCTGCCAGAATAGCCATTATCCATAAAGTTAATGCAGGTGGAAAAGGAGAGAGCAACTCCAGCTGCCATCAGTGTTAAAGGACAGGAAACAGAAGCGAGGTCAAGGGATGACTTTTAGAATGGGAGGTGAACATGCATGCGCTGTTCTTTCCAATCCAAGCCCAGAAGACAAGGAAAGTACAAAAACAAGTTCTTCTTTCTTGCTCAGTCCTCCATATCATCCCCCGAGGCTGGCAATGCAGACTGCACCCACTGAGTTGCTTTCAGGTTGGTAGAATAGGTCACCCCTGGAGTCACTGGGACCATTGCATTCATTCCTATGCATGTTGCATTCCCTGGTATGACAAAGAGGACTATGCAAATGCTGCCTGTGAGACCAAGCCCAGTGCAGCCCTCCCTCCCTGCACATTGCAGGACTGGAGACTCCAAAGGCATAAGGGATTCAATCCTATTACTGCCTCTCTGTCATAGGGGAATTCCAAAATCTCCAGCTCAGAATCAAAACATAAGAAAATTCTATGACCAGGGCTTGTAAATGAGTATAAATCAGATTCATTCCAAATTTAAAATACACTGTCTAAAGTCTAACATACCCTGTACATTAGTTTCTCTCCATTTGCCAGAGAACACAAATCTAAGTACAACTTTAAGAAAAAGTATAGAGAATTGCTGATCTCTTCAGTGAGGCATTCGGTTTAGCCATGTTGAATACAAGCACGGTTTCCACAATTGTCAGATCCACCGTAGGTCAGTTACAAGACATGCTAAGTAGAACTTCTTGCCAGAGTTTTTGAGTGTTCTTTAAACTCTTCTCGTAATTTGTTAAAACTGAATGTCTTACGGCGCCGGCACCCCAGGTTCTAGTACTGGTCAGGGCGCCGGATTCTGTCCCAGTCGCTCCTCTTCCTTTCCAGCTCTCTGCTGTGGCCTGGGAGTGCAGTGTAGGATAGCCCAAGTCCTTGGGCCCTGCACTCGAATGGGAGACCAGGAGAAGCATCTGGCTCCTGCCTTCTGATCAGCATGGTGCGCTGGCCATGGCGACCATTGGTGGGTGAACCAACAGAAAAGGAAGACCTTTCTCTCTGTCTCTCTCTCACTGTCCACTCTGCCTGTCAAAAACAAAAAACAAAATAAAACAAACAAAAAAAACTGAACATCTTATATTCTGCTACCACATCCATTCTTTCTTATTTTGTAGATTTCTAGATCTTTGTAAGGATTTGATTAAATTGAACTGAAATCCATGCTCATAGTGCTATTTCCCTCTAGTTATGTTGTTTTCCTCAGCTCTGTAGTTGTTTTAGGAGTGCTATCTACACTTTCAAAGATGAGGAGATTTTAGAGAAAAGAAGCAGCTTTTTTTAAACTATAGCAAGGAAATGATGTTTGCATGGTGTCTGAGAGATGGGCCTGGTTTAGACCTACAAAGAAGAATGAACAAGATCAAAACTCAGAGTTCAAAGGGGGAAAAGTGCAGCAAAATTCTCTATGACCTAGGATGGGGAAAGAATGAAGTTAGGATTGCACTGGATAATCAGGTTAAGTAGCTGCATTGCTTTGGGGCATTACAAAGTAGATTGAATTGGCCTCTGGAAAAGTCAGGTATAAATGGGAAATGGGAATAAAATTGATGACACAAATTGGAACAAGATGCCAAAAAGTTTTGAATGTTTAAGCACAACATAATCAACCTTGAAGTCAATAGAAAATTGAAACACACTGAAGAGATTTTTTTTAAACTTTTATTTAATGAATATAAATTTCCAAAGTACAGCTTATGGATTACAATGGCTCCCCCCCCATAACTTCCCTCCCACCCGCAACCCTCCCCTTTCCCACTCCCTCTCCGCTACCATTCATATCCTATTTTATGGATGTTTTGAAGTACTCCCATGTATACAAAAGAAAAATTAATTTCAGTAAATTATGTGTGAAAAATCCTTCCTTTGGTAAATCTGTCTGCCTCTCTCTCTCCACCTGTCTATATCTTTCACTGTATATGTGAAAGATATCTCTATCTATATCTATATATATACATATATTTTTAATTCAATTATTCATAACAAATACTGACTTTCAGAATAGTCATTAGATCAAAAATTCTGGTTTTTAAATACTTCATCTCCTAAAAATTATTAATGAATCATGTAATATCCAACATGTCTTAAAGCTGTTTATTTTACTAATTTATCATATGAAGTGGGCAATAGTTAACAGCAGTTACTTTTTTAAATAAGGAGCTATAACAAATGCTTTTTCTTATCACTGTGAGTCCTTTTTAAGTGACTAGTGTGCTGATTTCCAATCACTCATTTACTATTCCTGCTTTTGAGTAACAATTACAGTCATGCCTAATGGAATGGCAAGGCATCACTAGGCGATTGTGTCTTTGTGTGACAAACACAGAGAACACTTACACCAAGAAAGATAGCTCCTATGTCCCAGGAGATATGATCTATGGGACCATGGTTGAATATGTGGCCTGTCATCCATGGAAACATACTAATATTTCCATAATGCAGTACATGGCAGTCCTGGAACCTTCTGGGGCAGGTTGACAATATGATAATTCTCCGCTAAAGTTTTATATTTATATTCTGAGAGCCTGGAGTTGTGGTACATTGAAAGTACATTGTGTTGTGAGGTCAGGGGACATCTGCTCAAGACATGTCCCTGCATTCTGTGGGTGGGTGAGAATCAGAATGAGTGTTGGCCTTACTGTCTTACTAGGACCTGTCACGATGAGCATCCCAGGGCTTGGTTCTACCATACACATCTATCTGGACATCCCAACCTGCTCAGTGAGGCCGGAGACGTACAGGAGCCTAACTCAGCCCCTGCAGCCTGCACTCCCGAGAGCTTTGCTGAGGATGGGAGAATCCAGTACATCTTTAAACCAGGGGTGATGCCTCGAGGCATAACAACTGCTTCTGTTTCATTTTGCTGCTATAACAAATCACCACAAATATAGTGGCTTAAAACAATGTGAATTTGTTATCTTACTCAAACAGTACTGGAAGTTTGAAGTACAAAACCAGCGTCACTGTAGGAAAAATCAGTGTTGGCAGAGCTGTGTTTCCTTCTCACCTGATTTCCATCTTTTTTTTTTTTTTTTTGGTCTCCCTTTTTCAAATCTACAAGAATCTTTGAGGTGATATTGAGCCTACTCAAATCACCTGGGATAATCTCATAGCTGCGGAGCAACCTCAGTCGATGTGCATCCTTAATTTCCTGTTGTATGCAACCTAACCTCGACAGGTCCTGAGGATTAGAACATGGATTTGTTTTTTGAAGTATCATTAAGGCTTTCACAGTAACTACAAGATTCTCCACTGAGGAACAATCAGATCCCAGCATTAGTTTCCATGGACAGGGAAGTTAAAGCATTCCTAGGACTTTAATAGGCATTCTTAACCATTACTGTTACCAATTATCAATCATTATTAATAGGCATTCAATCAATCTACCCAGGTGGGATTCCTGTGTTTCACGAATAGATTGATCTAATTCATCTTTTGCTTTCTGCAAGAGTGAGTTAGCAAAAATATCACCATTGACGCTGATTCACAAATTGAAGGATTGAAAGCTGATAAATTTATTTAGCTGCTAAGTAATGTTAAATAAGCTGTTGAGAATTCTCTTTTGTTTTAAAAATTTCCAGTTAAATTGTAGCCAGAGATGAAATAGGCGTAAGAGAACAAAGAACAGGAGTGCACAAATGTGACTTTTTTGCTGGTTTTGAATCAGAAAAACATTTCTGTTTTACCACTAGAGGAAATGTCTGCCTATGCATGTTGCCATGGCAACAAGTGTACGTTGTCATGACAACAAGTGTAGGTTGCCACACAACAGATATCTTCCTGGAAAATGAATTTTTTAGAATAAAAGTAAACAATTATGGGCAACAAACTAATTGAAATCAAGATTTTCTTTGAGTTATTTAGTTACAACCAGCTCTGCAGGTGATCCTGAAGCTAGATTAATTTTTAACAGATAGTTAATTACATTGTTCTTCTCTTACACAGCTTTGAGCCTAGCAGAAGACCTGATGTACTCCAGTATCAAGTATTATGCTCAAGAGATCACAAGCTTTCATCATTCAACAGCCTGTAAGACTGGTATGAGTCTAGTCAGGAGTGAGTCTAAATGTTGGGCAGAGAGAGCAAAAGAAAAAAAAAAGGGACTGGGCATGTATCCTATGTGATGTCTGTGTCCCACAGCAGAGTTCCTGGATTCAATTCCTGGCTCCAGCTGCTGACTCCGGGTTCCCAACATTGCAAACAGTGGCAGGCAGCAATGGTGACAAACAAAAATTAATAAATTAAGGATGCAAATGTCTGGGGGGAAATATCTTCAAATACAGGGAATGTCAATGCTAAAATTTCATTTTCACAACTGGATGCTGAAACATTCATCGCACATTCACACTATTCCTTAGACAACAGTGATGAAATCACACCAATGTGATCTTTTACATAATGGTGCTCTCATCCATCACCTGATGTGACATTTTTAATAAGTTGGCTTCAATATCCTCATTTCCTCTTTATTTTTGCGTGGACCTGACCTTGAAACCAGAATTTTTTTTAAATTTTGGACTCAGTTATTTAGGTTTTTAACCTCCTATGTTTTTACCTGTAAATATGTGTTTTATGAATTTTTCTTTTTCTATGATTTTGAAGCTAAAGAACCTCTACTCACTTTCCTAGCATTTTAGATAAAAGAACACATTTGCACATATATGACCAAGTCTTACTGCACCAGATCCATTTTTTCCCCTAAGATTATTGTATTTTTTCCCTTAAGATTATTGTATTCCACACTGTGAATTGATTTTAAAATATTATTCTCAGGAAATAATCTATGTAGCTTACCAAGTTATTTGTCAACATCTCACTATATAAACTGAGCTTAAGAATCAATATTAGCAAATCTATATTTTACTCACTTCACAGATTGATTATGAGAATAAAACCAAGTGGTTTGTGTTGAAAAGGGTTGCAAATCACAAATCACAATGTACACATTGAGAATTATTATCATGTCTGTAATAAGGGCCAGACATACCAGTGATGAGCATTTATTTGATTTATATCAGGAACTTTTAGTAAGTCAATTCAGATCACTTTTCTCTGATCAGCTAACATATCCATTCTGCCTACTATTCTAAACCTATCCCCTAGTTGTTTTATTCTTATTCATCTGTGTCTTTTAAAGCCCCATCTTTTATGCTTTTTTTAAAATTTATTTGATTGACAGATAGAGTTATAGACAGAGAGGGAGAGACAGAGATAAAGGTCTTCCTTATGTTGGTTCACTCCCCAAATGGTCGTCACAGCCCGGTGCTGTGCCGATCTGAAGCCAGGAGCCAGGTGCTTCTTCCTGGTCTCCCATGTGGGTGCATGGCCCAAGCACTTGGGCCATCCACTGCCCTTGAGGGCCACAGCAGAGAGTTGGACTGGAAGAGGAGCAACTGGTACTAGAACCTGGTGCCCATATGGGATGCTGTTGCTGCAGGCAGAGGATTAACCAAGTGAGCCATGGCCCTGGCCCTTTTATGCTTTTTGTTGCTTTGTTGTTTTTAATTAATTTATTTAACTGACATAAAATTGTATGTAATTTTTAAAATTTTATTTTGCAATATAGGAAAGGAAGAGAAGGAAGGAAATCCCATAACAGATATCACCATTCCCAGACTTTGTCACATGTCTAATAGGACAAGAGAAGGAGGAACTGGAAACACTGAATTTCCATGACCTTTGCTTGCAGAACTTTTTAATGTGTCTCTAAAATTACATACATGTACATCTGTATGCATGGATATGCATGTGTTGTTATTGCTATTTTCCCAGGCTGCATGCTTATGAAGATTAGGATAATTTTTATTTTCATATTTTTCATGACCTATCACATATTTTGGAACGTACTATATGTTTATAATCTTTTACATATGTAGTGTCTAAGACAGAATTGTCTTAAAAATCATTAGACTCAGATAATAGAGTGGAAGATTGGCAAACAGTTAATTGCCTCTTCCTTTGATCCTGAGTAATCTCAATTTTTCTGGATCTCAATTTACATAATGATAAAATATAGACAGAATAACCTCATGTCTACTAATTTTTGAATATTATAAGTTAAAATATCATATACAAAAATTATCAATCATGTAGTTTTTTCTTTTTTCCCTAATTTACTTTATAGTTTTCTATATTTTTACATCAAAGAAGTTACATTTTTTTTTTGACAGGCAGAGTGGACAGTGAGAGAGAGAGACAGAGAGAAAGGTCTTCCTTTTCTGTTGGTTCACCCTCCAATGGCTGCCGCGGTTGGCGCGCTGCGGCCGGCGCACCGCACTCATCCGATGGCAGGAGCCAGGTGCTAGGTGCTTCTCCTGGTCTCCCACAAGGTGCAGGGCCCAAGCACTTGGGCCATCCTCCACTGCACTCCCGGGCCACAGCAGAGGGCTGGCCTGGAAGAGGGGCAACCGGGACAGAATCTGGCGCCCTGACCGGGACTAGAACCCGGTGTGCCGGCGCCGCCAGGCGGAGGATTAGCCTGTTGAGCCACGGCGCCGGCCAGAAGTTACATTTTTTTAAAATATATAATTTTAATTTTTAAAGGATTTATTTCAAAAACAGAATTACAAAGAGACAGAGATAAAGGCAGAGAGAGAGAGAGAGAGAGAGAGAGAGAGAGAGGTATTCCATCTGCTGGCTCACTCCCCAGATGGCTGCAATGGCCAGAACTGCGCCGATCTGAAGCCAGAAGCCATGTGCTTCTTCTAGGTTTCCATGCATATGCAGGGACCCAAGCAGTTGGGTCATCTTCCAGCGCTTTCCCAGGCCATAGCTGAGAGCTGCATCGAAAGTGGAGCAGCCAGGACTCGAACTGGTGCCCACATGGGATCTGGCACTGCAGGTGGCAGCCTTCCCCACTATGCCACAGTGCTGGCCCCAAGACTTTGTTTATTTGAGAGGTAAAGCCACGGAGTGAGGGAGAGACAGAGAGAGAGAGGTCTTCCATCTGCTGGTTCACTCCCTAATGACTGCAAGGACTGGAGCAGCATTGATCCAAAGCCAGGAGCCAGGCCAGGAGCTTCTTCTGGGTCTCCCATGTGGGTGCAGGGGCCCAGGCACTTGGACCATCCTCTGCTGCTTTCCCAGGTCACAGCAGAGAGTTGCATCAGAAGAGGAGCAGCCAATCCTGTTCCCCCAGTAGCCTGGCAAGGATGAAGGCTCCTCAGATGGCGGTGGCTACCTCCTTAGGGCACACTGCACACCCAGGCCAACATGACCATAGCAGCCCCGGCAGTGGCGGTAACAAATGCCTTGAGCCTGGTCTGTTGGCCTGCCAGCATCTGCTACTGTACTGGCTTAATCTTCAAAACATCATCCTTGAGGGATGCCCGCAAGAAAATGTCAGTGATCCCAGACTCCTGGATGAGCAGGCAGAAGAGATCGATCACCTCCGGGGACTCAATCTCACGTCCTTAATCGGCAACCCAGCTTGGTGACAGGAGCCTCTCCCTGTCCTCTGTCTTGCCTCTCCGAGCTTCTCACCTCCACCCTAGCTCCTGTCTCTGCCAGGACTGTGGCCCCGGGAAGCCACTGCAGAAGCATCCAAGGAAGCTGCCAGGGCCTCCCATTCCAGGGCCCCCAGCATCTGCAGGGTCCCCAGGGCCCCCAGGGTCTCCCGTCTGTCCTGCTGCACGGACTTCATCCGCCTTTGGGTTCTCTTGGAGAAGAAACAAGGTCTTATCTTGGAAACCAGTAGTATAACTGCGTTAAGTTAAAAACAGCTAAGAGACAAACACTTCATTTCACTCCTTGTTATAAAGTAGCAGTTTTTAAGTTGTTCTGCGTTTCTGAAGTACCCATAAAACCTTCAGTTCTCTTTTCTAACTTCTCTAAATTTACTTCAAATGAATTAAGCAATGTTCTAACAGTAATGCTTTCTAAACATTTTTTTTTATATGTAGACAATAGGCAATAAAGAAAAATTAATGAAACAAAAGAGTGATTTCAATAGAGTGGGCAGGGGAAATGAACACATAGATCTGAGTATTTAGACCTCTGACTAGGGCAGTTTGCTGGTATAAAGTTCAGTTATAGTGAGCACTGGATCTGTGAGCAGGGGAATTTGATATTTTCATCATTCTCTTGGTTCTTTGTCTTACAAGCAAGAGTGTCAACCATATCTTTTTGACTATGAGAGTTTCCACTCAGTAAAACAGAACAGCTTTTTATCTGATCATCTGTGATAGGGGTAATTTTCTGTTGGGATCCTGTTTTAAGAAGGACACTCGATTTTCCCCAGGCTTCTTTCTCAACCTCTAACCACTATTGCCAATGCAGGTGCAGAGCAGACAAACTGTAACCTATGCGTGATTAGTTTAAATTTGGAAAATTTAGAGGTGCAGGATGTATGACCATAGCCAAAAATATGTAACAAAATAGAACTTTATTCATTCACATTTGAAAAAAAAATACCTGGTACAGATAACAGATTTTAAGGGAGAAACTAGAGAATCCTGATCGGGTCTCATTCCTGCCATGAGGTTGCTGCATAGGCTCAGACAATAAAAGAAATAGGGCACCTGGAGCAAGTGGCTGAACTGGGACAGCTGTTGTTTGAGTTGTTTGATGGTGCAGAGACCAGTGTAGTTAGGAGGTAAGTATTTTCCAACTGCAGATCAGAGAGCAGAGTCTACTATTTTTTTCTCACTGGGCACTGGCTCTCAGCTAATCAAGGTCATATTCAGCAGTTATACTTTTATTGAGTCTCTGTTGCCAAGTTCTCCTTAGCTTCACAGAGAAGTAGGGTATTCATATAATTTATTTTAGAATTTTTATAAAGCTTTGAGAGTGTGGAAGCTATTAAAACTTGTGCACCAACTCTCCTAACAAAATTGGATATCTGGCCTTCCTACATGGCGGGCCCTTTATGATATATGGAACACTCAAATTTTATTAGCCTCTGTTCTATCATCCCCATCTCTCCCCTACTTTCTACCCCCGTCTCCCCTCCCACTTCCAATCATCTTCTACATGTGCACATCAAAAAGTTCATGGAAAAATGTAGTCATAAGTTTATTTGAGTCCAAAGCCAATTTTAATTGATGTACTGCATTTTTTTTGAAATATAGGGTGCAATGTTGTGGTACAGCAAGTTAAGCCACCACTTGCCACACCAACATCTCATATTGGAGTGTTGGTTAGAGTCCTGCTGCTCCAATTCCTATTCATCTCCCTCTTAATGCATCTGGGGAGACAGCAAAATATGATCCAAATGCTTAGGCACCTTCCACCCAATGGTAGATCAGGATGGAATTCCTGGCTCCTGGTTTTGGCCTGACCCAGTCCTGGCTGTTGTGACCATTTGGGAAGTGAAATAGTGGATTTAAGATCTCTCTGTCTCTCTCTTTATTGCTCTGCCTTTTAAATAAATAAATATCTTTTTTTTTTTTTTACAAATTATTTACTTAATGTGGAGAGAGAGAGAGAGAAAGAGAGGGCACTCCTATCTACTGGCCCATTCCTCAAATGCCCACAACAGACAGGGTTGGGCCAGGCCATAACTGGGAGCCTAGAACATAATCCAGGTCTCCCACATGAGTGTCAGGGGCCCTATTATTTGAACCATTGCCTGCTGCCTCCCAGGATGTGCAATAGCAGGAAACTGGAATCCGGGGAAGAGCTGAGACTCAAACCTAGGCACTCTAATATCGTATGCAGGCATCCTAAGTGAAGTCTTAACTGCTTGGCCTCATGGATAGATTTTCATTAATAAGTATTCTCCATGAATTTTTTGAAGACCCTCATGTGTATGTGTGTCTGTATATACATGTATATATATATATATATGAATAATATGAAAGACTACACATATATTAATATTATGAAAAAACTACATATACATGGATATTACAAAATATTTTGAACCAAAATAAGCTTCAGTTTTATTTTATTTTTTCCACCAAGGTTTTGAAGTGTCCTCATGTTCTACCAATATTGTTTCCCCTGAAAATAAAGTGCACATTGCACATCCAGTCTGCACAAAGATCCCCTCCTCTCCAACTCCACCCACTTCCCTGTTCTCCTAGTCTGCTGCTCTCTCTCACTCACTCTCCAGCTCCACTGGTCCTTCACAGCCTGACTCCTACATTCCCTCTCCTGCAGCACCTGAAAGAGCCCCAGCCAGAAACCAGTGCCCACATCTCCATTCTCTACTTGCCCCTTGGATTCCTGGTGCTGATAAAAGAATGAAATCATTCAAAGGAAAAAAAAAGACACTGAAATCAGCCAGCAAGGCTTCTAATGCTAGCTTTGTGACTTATTAACTCAAAAATCACTTAATGTCTCATTGTCCCATTTTTCTCAGGTATAAAATGGGATAAAATCCAAATATTTTATAGAATTATGTTGAGGACCAAATGAGTTAACATAAGTGAAGTGCTTAAGAATAATATCCAACACATGAGAAGTTCTAAAAACTGTGTCTTGTCATTATTCTCATCTTCTGTTATTAAAGACAATTTCTATATCAATGCCATCAGCAAATGGTACACTCTTTCAATGCAGTGACCTTCTTAATTTTTATAGATTTAGCATGAAAATAATGCATATTTCAGAAGAAGCATGTAATTAGCGTAGGCTGAATCATGTCTCCAGGGTGTCTCATGGGGAAACAGAAAACTTCCTGCACGCCCTCTCATCTATTGCTTGGCTTTAATATTGACAGAGACCTCCCTTTTTCAAGCTATGTATCTTCTTTCTTCTGTTTCTTTCAGGAGGATTTTTTGAAAAGAAGATGTAAACTTTGGGAAGAAATTCTTTAATGGCAGAATTTCAGGCAAAAAAAGTATTTTGAAACAAATGCTCTGACCATCATGATGTTATTTATGAAAACTTAATGGTTGACTTGGCATCTTATTCCTCTTCTTTCCTTAATTACAATAGAAATATAGTGAGTTCACAGGTCTGAGTACTCTTGAAATAACTGATACTTTATTGCTTCCATCATAAATCATGAGGCCTCAGGCCTCCCAACATCTCCTAATCTAGGGATTCAGAGAAGAAATCATAGGACAAACTGAATAAATGTGTCATGTAAATTTTGTGCTTTGTTAAATATTTGAATATTTCTGAAATAAAAGTTGTTCTTACTTTAGGAATTTTCAGATTACCATGGAGGGGGGAGAGTAGGAGACAAGGAAGAGAGCACCCCTGCCCCTGAGAGTCCTTAGACTTTGCTCTTTGTGAAAGCATCACCTTATTGCTTAAGTGGAAGGAAGAGCAAAGTGACACCTGTTGCAGAAGATTTCATTTTTAACTAAGAAATAAGGACATCAGAGGAATTAAAACATAGAGTGCCACTCAACAGTCTTCCTTCATCAAGCTACAACAGGGGACAGACATGAGCCTTTTCTGTTTTGAGTGTAAGTGATCCCAAACAAATTTGTAAGGAAAACTACCTCAGGAGTCATATTTAGTAGCATTTATGTTAAATAGCTGTTTTAATTCAGGTAATAGCATGTGACTAATTAATCATTCCCTACTAAGAAATTGCTAAACTAATTAAAATCCCAAAGTAGTCTACCTTTACCAGTGGGATGCATGTGCTTTTGATTATGCAGACAAGATTCGCAGATCCCATAAAGAGTGCATGGGTTCCTTTCTTGCTCTGGCTTCTGACTCCAGCTTCCTGCTTATGCAGATGCTGGGGAATAAAGGTGATGGCTCATGTGATTAGGTTCTTGCTGCTTCCATGGATTTGATCAAACCAGTAATAGAAAACACAAAGAAAATTTTTAAAAGATGGATGTGGTGTTTGTCTGCAATTATTCATTTTGTCTTAAAACACTAATAAGACACAGAACTCTCAGAACTTTAGAGAATTCTTCCCTAATGATAGACTTTGAGATGTTTCTGAGAACTCTTATTTATTTGAAAGGCAGAGTCACAGAGAAAGAGGCAGAGAGAGAGAGAGAGAGAGAGAGAGAGAGAGAGAGAGATTCCATCTGCTGGTTCATTCCCCAATGGGTTACAATGGTTGGAGCTGGGCCAGTCCAAATCCAGGAGCCAGGAAACTTATCCAGGTCTCCCAAGTGGGTGCAGAGACCCAAGCACTTGGGTTATCCTCTGCTGCTTTCCCAAACACATTAGCAGGGAGTGGAATTGGGAATAGAACATCCAGAACTCCAACTGGTGTCATATGTGATGTCAGCGTCACAGGCTGTGTCTCCCCCAGCTACACCAGAACATGGTTCTCAGGTTATCAGGAATTGAATTAATCATGCTAGCTGCAAGTCAGCAATGTGGCTCAGGGACAGGGTTGTAAGCTGATGGACCAATCAGGTAGAAATCAACAATAAAAGATCACCAACTGTTTTTCTACATTGTCCTGGAAACTTTCTTACGAGATTTGTAGATTGCAAGTGACAGAGGAAACATGATGTGAGTGTTGGTGGATAGAGCTTTCTCTACAGCTTGTGCTCACTTTCATATCCTCAGTCATCTCTTCTCTCCAGGAATTCCTAGTGATGCAATCACAGATTCCAGTACCTTCATTTATAGTGCTTTCATTATTTTTACCCAAATAAGGCTTAGAGCAAAATGTGGAACTTCTTATTCCTAAGTGACACCTCCTTGCTTCTGTTACTGTGTCCTACTAGGGTGCCCCACCATATCTCACTGTGGGGTCAGCATCTTTGAGGCCTTTGCCACCTGCCTCCTGCAGTTAAAACACAACCAACTCCATTGGTTACCATTTCCCTCATAAATGTGGGAGATATTATCTTCATTTTAGATATCTTATGCTTCTTGAGCTGTCATGGATGAAATTGTTTTCTCAGCATTTATTCTTTTTTATTTATTTGTTCATTTGAAAGACAAAGTGATGGGAGGGAGAGAGAGAGAGGAGAGAGAGGTAAAGCCAGAGAAGGAGAGAGCTTCCATCTACTGGTTCACTCCACAAGTGGCTGTAACTGCCAGGTCTGTCTAGAGTGAAGCCAGGAGACAGGAACTTCATCAGGCTCCCACGTGGGTGGCAGGGACTGTACTTGGGTTATCTGTTGCCTTCCCAGGCATATTGACAGGGAGCTGGATCAGAAATGGAGTCTCTGGGATTTAAACACCTCTTGGATATAGGATGCCAGAATTACAACACAACAAAGCAGATATCCATCTTACTTCTTCTTAATTGAAAAAATTCCTTAAGATTTTGGAGATATTTCTTAGTGTTTATGAATAAAAGTCTTGCTTGATAGCCTAGTCCTATCTCATTCTATCTGTATCTTGAGCAAATAATTTATTTATATATTTATAGTTATAATATAACTATCAAAGATCACTTCGAGGTTTAAATGAGATAATTTGTAACAATTACCATAATATCTGACAAATAGTAATAGATCTATAATTGATAACTTCTATAATACAAAGACAGAAGTGTGAGGCACAAGTGGGCAAACGGGCTATTTAAGACAGTTCTAGACCAAGATTCCAAGGATTCAGATCATTCTGGGGAGACTGTGCTCTGAAAGTCTCATGCACAGAGCTTCTTAGGAAGGAGAACAAAGGAAAACATGGAGCTGAATTTGTGTTATATGACTATAAGTCAGGAGGCTCTGCAGACAGAATTCTAACAGCACAGCAGTTGGTATTTTTTCCTGAGTTGCAAACAGTTTGGGTAAAAGTACATCTACTCTAAGCACCTAACACTGGTACAATGGCAAAATGCCAAGTTATCTTTGCCTTCTGTGACATTTCAGATCCAGTCACTGGCTCTATTAGGCTGAAAGGTATCTAAATGGACCAAAGCTGATACTTTTGATACATATCAAAAAACAAGGAGGTCACATGAGACCAAATATAATCATAAATGTTTATTTTTGTATATTGGAATACAAGAATGGTTTTATATGTTTGGAAATAAACTTTGTTACTTTAAAAAGTCTGGTCGGTCTGAGTGAGTACTGGGTGGTAAAGGTTGAGGTTTAGGTATTGAGGAAAATCTAGCACATTACTAAAGTTATGAATAGAAAAATCAACATAGATCTTGGCTTTCGAACTAGGACTACAGCATGGATAGGATGTGATCCAGAGGCTTTCACTTTCAATCTTTTTCCAGTGGACTCTTACCCAGAAATCTAACCCATAGATAAATAAAATGGAATTTCTCATCAACTGTAATTCACACGGAAGCTTTATAATAAATTCACTAGAGCCCTGGGGGACTGTTTTTAGACAAATTCTAAGGTATCTCCTTTCCAGACAGTTTGGAATAGAGAAGAAAACTTTTTTATCCTGACTCTACTATTTGATCCAAAAATAATAAAAGAAAGATGATTATCTTACTCTGTCACTCAATTATATCAAAATCCTTTTTTTTCTATCTATTGCTTTTCTCCATGGGTTATTCTGCCCAGTATGAAGAAGAGGAAACCAAGAATAGTAGATGAAATTGTTTGGTCAAAAAACCCTCCTACCAGTGACAGTAGTTCTCCATAAAATAAAAGTAAGTAATAATAAACAAGACTACTACATGATTTGAAAAATAGGTAGAGAGGAAGAATCCATATAAAACAAGAAAATATAATACACAGATATATTATTCAATATATTAAAGTGGTCCACTCTATTCAGTGTGTTCTGAAAATCCCAAATTGTTGCTACATATGAGTATTCCAGAAGAAATTTTACTTGTTGAGGCACAAAGAATCCCAGGGTCATATGCCCATCAATCTGTTCTTACTAACTTTTGGAGATAGGGCCTCTCCTGTGCAATATTGTTTTTAGGACTGCTTTTACTTCCTTATTCCTCAAGGTATAGATCAAAGGGTTTAGCATTGGTCCTACCAGGTTCATCAGAATTTGCACCACAGTTCCCAGCATGGGGTTGGGTGTGGGCTGCAGGTAGACTGTAATGATGGGCCCATAGGCACACAGGATGGCGATGAGGTGGGCACTGCAGGTAGAGAAGGCATGGCGGCGTCCCTCAGTTGTGTGAATACTCAAGATAGCGACTGTGATTCGAAGGTAGGACACAAGGATTAGGAGAAAGCAGACAAGAGATACAAGGCCAACATTGGTAAAACTCACCCTCTGTGCCATGGATGTGTCAGCAGAGGCCAAGGGCAAGAGTGCTGGGATATCACAGAAGAAGTGATCCACATTATTGGGGCCACAGAAGGGCAATGTGAAGGTGAGAGAAGTCAAGACACTGGAATGGATGCACCCTAACAGCCACGTGCCCACAGCAAGGGCTACACAGATTCTAGGGTTCATGATGGTTGTGTACCGCAGAGGATAACAAATGGCAGCAAAACGGTCATAGGCCATCACAGTATACAAAAAGCACTCGATGCTTCCAAGGAAATGGAAGAAGAAGAGCTGGAAGACACAGTCTTTGTAGGAGATGAGTCGACTCAGTCCCATAAGGTACAGCAGCATTTTGGGACACGTCACAGAGGAGAAACCCATGTCAAACACGGACAGGTTCCCCAGGAAGAAATACATGGGTGTGTGAAGACGAGTAGAAGAAACGACAGCCACGAGGATAGATAAATTTCCCAGCAGAGTGCAGACATAGAAGGGCAAGAATAAGACAAACAGCATAGTCTCCAGGCCCTCCGTGTGTGGGATTCCCAACAGGATGAACTCCGTAACCACCGAGCAGTTATTCACCTCCATGAGAGCCAGTCCTGAGCAAGGAAGAGGAAGCAGAGGTGGTGGAAGGAGACTTGCTGTCAAGTCAATAGATTGGCTTGCTGTCAAGAAAGGAACATACTGCGAAAATGAAATTTAGAGTGATTGTGGTTTGATTCTAGGTTTTAGAAAGATGGGTTGTGATCCAAATTACAGCATTTTATAACTGGAATGTAACTGTCATAGACAACTTAGTTTCTGTATCAACTGCTTTTGCTGTGTTGATTCCAGTTGAGATTTTCCTTTATTAAAGCAATATTTTGAAAAGTATGTTAGCACAAAGCTTTTCAAGGGGAAGGACAGTGCCTACATGAACATATGCTGCTCCTCTCTTAGGTGAAGAAATAGCAAGTCTTAGAACCATTTAAAGGCATTTCTTATCTCTGAAGATAATTGCAGCAACGTAAGAATCAATATTTTGGGAATTATCATTGCCGACAACATTACATGCTATCCCTTTCTTTTTTCTAAATGAACAACCCCCCATTTATAGTTCAGAATCTGCACATATGGTCTCAGTTTATTTAATCCTCATAGTAACCCTTGGCTGTAGATTTATAGAAAATGGAATATTTGAACAATAAACACTAAGCAATTCTCATAAATTATGATAAGCTAGTAAGTGGCAGAAGTAGGGATTTAAATCTTTTTCTCCCCAGACATCAGTCTGCATCTGTGGTGGATCGTGGCATCACTGCAGTTGCACAACCTTGCCCCAGTGTCATCCATGTTTTTCTTTTCATATCACCAGATTATGAAAATGTGTCTGCTCCCACTCAGTGGGCAGTGGGAAATCAACGTTTGTGTGCATACCTCCCATGCACACTCTGAAACCTAGGAGAGTAAATACTTCTTAATACTTGCAGCTATAACCTCAGAGCAAAGAACAGTGACTGGAAAAGAGTAGCTTCTTATCAAGTGTTGAGAGAAAGTATAAAAATAGCTTACTCAGTGACTGGCAAGTACTGGACATCATCATTTGTCTTGCACACAGACTTATGACCATACCAGACAGGAACTCTGTAAGCAACATTGTAAAGCAGCTGGACCGGCTGCCTGTTCCTGCTTTACTCCATTCCCAGGAACAGTTAGAATTGATCTCTATTTCCATGACACTAGCACCTCAGCATAAATATGCATTGTCTGAAATAGGTCACTTGACTCAACACAAGAGCTACACTCAACACTGCCTCCAAGATGGGGGTCACACATCACAAAAATAGCTGAACTGAAGATATCCAAGTGTAGGTTCCCTTTGAGTTTCCATTCTTTAACCCATTTTTAATCAATCGCAATTCCTGGTTATAAAAGGAAATAATCATGAGGTTGTAAACCGGTGAGCTAGCACGATGGATGAAAGAAAAACTGAGCAAATAATGTCTTGTGGTTGTGCCCAATAGCTCCACATTCTTGTAATCCTAAAAGAGAACATTTTTATAGAAAAAACTGCAAATTATCTTTTACATTAGATATATGAGGCAAAAGAAACAGGTAGGAAAAAAGACATAAATATGATACTTATGTGGCTTACAAAAAGGAATGATCCTTTTACCATTTGTCTCTACGATTGGCAGTCCAAGTTTACCTTTGGTATCACACTATGAGTCAAGACCAGGGATCTGCTCTCACAATTCTGAAAGCTCTTTCAGCTTAGTCAAATGAACTCCAACCTGAATTTGTCCCTATCTTCAGCAAAAAATACCTTCCAAGACACTAATAGCTACAATATTAAATTTAAATGTCTATGGTGCCTTTGGGACTCTATTCCTGAATGGGTTCCCTTTTAAAGAGGCTACTGAGCAAAGGGAATAATTAGAAGTGAACAATGATCCAGTTGAAACAGAATAGGGTGATGTTCCCTGGAGGTATTGCTACAATATGAACAAGGTAGTATCATATCCATAGTTCCCACTTTTGTAACTGACCGAGGGAAGTGGGAGAGAGATGAAGCATATTTCAACCTTAGGAAATATCTAGGAACCATTCCATTAGTTTCAGAAATTATTACAAGGATGAGAAGTGGCAATCATACATTTCAGGCTTTTAGAATATCTAATTTCATTACTTTTGTCTCAGTTTCTTTATAGTCCTTGCTATGGGTTAAATTGTGAGCCTCAAAATTCATATAATGAATCCATAAGGCATATCCTCACATGACCCTATTGGAGCTGATGTTTTCAAGGGGGTAATTATGGATAAATGAGGTCACAGATGTGAAGATCTGATTCAATAGAATGAGTTCCTTATAACAGATCAATTTTCTCTTGCCCTCTGTTTCCTCTTGCCCCTGGCCTTGTGAGGACATAGAAAGAGAGCAGCCATCCGTCATTCACGCTGCCTATTCTATGGTATTTTGTTATGGCAGTCTTCGTGCATAATCATCTATGATTTCTAGCATTTTGGTTTAGAAATATTTTCTAATAGTCTTAGAGAGTGCTTATGGCTTTCAGACTACATTTTTTAATGCTTTCACTTGGAAATATATTTTCCATTATCAATAAACAATTTTGTTCAATTGACAGAGTTGACTTCTATGAACCAGGAACTGTTCTCCACATGGTTTCTCAAGTATATATAATTATATAAACATAATATGTCTGTCTAGGATCCTAAGCCTAACTTTGCCTTTGATATCACACTGTAATCCAGGGTCAGGGATAGTAATTAGTCTTCAATTTACATATTTAATTTAATATACAGCATTGCTATTTAAAGGGGACAGAAATATATGTACTAAGCAGATGATAAGAGATGTTCCAATATCTGACAACCAATGTGGATGATCTATCAAAATACATAATTTATCCAATAGTCATTAATTATGAAAGCTGACTCAAATCCAGAAAGCATGATTAGTTATATGAATTAATGTCTGTTGTTTGCTGCAAAACCAATTATTCCAAATCTTAAGGGTTTAGAGATATTTATTGTCTCATAGATCTGGCTTAGGAATCCAGTTGCAGCCTAACTGGGTATCTGACTTAGGGTCCTTTGTGAGAGTGCAGTCAAGCTCTTGGCTTTGCTGACTCACTTCTGCTACATTATGTTCTCAAGAATGCAGTCACTAAATTTGGGCAGGTAACTGCACAAGAATCCTCAAAGGTGGGAGGACAGTGGAGGTAATGATGAATTATTAAATAAGTGGTCCTGGGACAAGTGCCTATTATTATTTTTTAAAGTCGAACAGAATTGAATTCTTACCTTAATCACAAAGAAAAATTAATTATAGGTGGATTAAATATTTTAGAATAAAACAAACTTAAAGATATAAAATAAGGATAATATGTGATTTCCAAATATGACACAGTAAACTTCAATTATAAAATAAAACCTTCCTAAATTATGTAAAGTAAAAATAAAGCCCTGGGGCTGGCATTGGGCTTCAACAGGCTAAAGATACCACTTG
The DNA here is from genome assembly GCA_949820135.1 of Sylvilagus floridanus. Taxonomy (NCBI): domain Eukaryota; kingdom Metazoa; phylum Chordata; class Mammalia; order Lagomorpha; family Leporidae; genus Sylvilagus; species Sylvilagus floridanus. The sequence goes on along the minus strand of OX463224.1, from coordinate 15,233,705 downwards.
GGACGTCCATCTCCAATGCCAGAGTCCTGGCTCCTCTGCTTCCGTTCTAGGATATGGCTTCCTGCTAATATGCATAGGAAGTAGCATGTGGTGGACACCTACTTGAGTTTCTGCCACCTACTTGGGAGATCTGGATGGAGCTCCTCTCTCCTGACTTCAGCATGGCTCAGTCCGCATTGTTTGGGGCATCTGGGAGGTGGAGGGGTGAATCAGCAAACAGAAGAGCTCTCTGAATCTCCCCTCTGTATGCTACTTTGCCTTTACACATATACATCTTTAAAGAATTACTATGTTCCTAAAGTTGTATTTATGAAATGCATGAAGTTTTTATAGCTTAAATAAAAGGTTTCTGGGTACAAAAATAAAACATTTAAAATCAATTCTCAAAAAATAATAAATAAAACAGTCATTTATATTATTAAGAAAATGCCTTAAAGCTAGAAGATAAGTTTCAAACAAGAAAATATTTGCAATACATTATGAACAAAAAATTAGTAACCAGAATGCATACAGAACTATGACAATTTTATAAAGGTCAAAATATTTAAAAGAATGCTAAACTATAAAAACATAATATAAATTTCTCAAAGAAACCAAATTTTCATTACAATATTAGAAGATGTTTAACTTTTTCAGTAAGTATGAATTGGCATTTTAAAATTCAACGAATATAATTTCACACCCTCATATTTATAAACATTAAGGTGGATACCAAAATAAGGAGAATAAAATATTTAGCACAATGGGAAGTACTGTGAAACTCATTGATTGAGAACACGCATGTATACCCATATATATATATATATATATATATATATATATATATATACACCCATATGCCTGACAGCAATTGAATAAAGGTATGCATAAAATAACATGCAAAATGTCAAGTTTATGCATCAAAATAAAAAGGTATCTAAAGCATTTTTGAGAGAATCAGAAACAATCATATCTGAGTGTTTAAACAAATCTAATATTAGGGAAAACTAAATGATATGTTGTTTGGGATGCATATGTAGGTGGTGAGTGCATAAGTAAAAGAATATTTTGTTAACAAAAACATGTTGGCACTAGCATTGGGGTTCAGTGAGTTAAGTTGCCAACTGTGATGCCAGCATCTGATATCAGAACACTGCTTGGATTCCTATCTGCTCTGCTTCCCATCCAGCTTCTTACTAATGTGCTTGGGAAAGGATGGAAAATGGCCCTATTGCCTGAGCCCCTGCCACCCACTTGGGAGATCAGGATGGAGTCCCAGGCTTGAGCCTTCCGCCTGGCCCATCCCTGTCCATTTTATGAGTAATTCAGCTGATGGAAGACGATCTCTTTCTCTACCCCCCCCCCTCTCTCTGTTACTTTGCCTTTCAAACATATAAAATGAATCTTTTTTAAAAATTCAGATGGCTAATACTTTTAGGGAATGTGACAGACAGATGTGCATAGAGGGAACCTAGGTTATATTCTGCTTCTTGCACTGGCTGCAACGTAGACATACCATTGTTAATATTATCTGAATTCTATAATATTTTACATTTTTAAAAATGGTTTTAAAAATATTTCACAATAAGAATAATTTTAAGAACTGATTGAGGGGCCGGCACTGTGGCACAGTGGGTTAAAGCCCTGGCCTTTGCAGCGCCAGCATAAAGGCTTTATGGTTCAAGTCCCAGATGCTCCACTTCCGATCCAGCTCCCTACTATTGCGCCTGGGAAAGCAGCAGAAGATGGCCCTATGTGGGAGACTTGAAAGAAGCTCCTGGCTCCTGGCTTTGGATCAGCTCAGCTCTGGCTGGTGCAGCTATTTGGGGAGTAACCAGCAGATGGAAGACCTCTCTCTGCCTCCGTCTCTCTGTAATTCTGTCTTTCAAATAAATACAATGAAACTTTTAAAAAAAGATTGAAGTGAACGAAAATATATTATAAAATTTATGTTAAATACTATAATTAACACATAAAGCAAGTTTTATTTATTCCCAGTCAATTAAAAATAGACTATTTTTATCTTAAATAAGTTATAGAAAACACATAAAGCAAAAAATGCACAATTTTATAAGATTTTTTCTAGTTTTTTTAATTATTATTTATTTTTTGACAGGCAGAGTGGACAGTGAGAGAGAGAGACAGAGAGAAAGGTCTTCCTTTGCCGTTGGTTCACCCTCCAATGGCTGCCGCGGCCGGCACGCTGCGGCCGACGCACCACACTGATCCGATGGCAGGAGCCAGGAGCCAGGTGCTTTCTCCTGGTCTCCCATACGGGTGCAGGGCCCAAGCACCTGGGCCATCCTCCACTGCACTCCTGGGCCACAGCAGAGGGCTGGCCTGGAAGAGGGGCAACCAGGACAGAATCCGGCGCATTGACCGGGACTAGAACCCGGTGTGCCGGCTCCGCAAGGTGGAGGATTAGCCTGTTGAGCCACGGCGCCGGCTTTTTCTAGTTTTAATTGACCTAATAATTGTACATGTTTTTGAGGAACAGTGTCATGTTTTGATTCATGTATTAATTGTGTAATGACCAAATCAGAGCACTTAGTATATCCATCACTTTCAAAGTTTACCATTTTTCTGTGGTGAGGACATTTAAAATCTAATCGTCTAGCCATTTTGAAATATACAGTACATATTGTTAACTATAGGCACCCTACTGCACAATAGGACCTGAGGCTTATTCCTTTTGCCCACTGTAACTTTATACCCATCGACCAGCCTCACCCCATCCTGCTTTCCCCTCACCCTTCCAAGCCTCTAGCACCACTATTCAATTCTCCTCTTCTATAAACTTTTCTGTTTTAGAATTCACAATACGAATGAGATCATGTAGTATTTTTATTCCTGTGCTAATGGGTTAAACAACGTATGGTGAATACATATGCTTGAATAAGATTTCGTCATAGAAAAGACTGAACTCCTGTCATTAGCAATAGCACAGATAAGCCTGGAGGATATTACATTAAGTGAAATTACTCAGGTACAGAAGGCCAGATCATTTTTAAATTGCTGAATAATGCCATATTTGGTTTTTACACCAATTATACCTTAAAAAGATGATTGATATTTCATTTTAGGGTGTGCAAATGGGCAAAATCCATTTTCAAAACCAACTGTTTATAAATTTAATGCGTTGGGACTAAATTCATGGTATAGTGAGTTAAGTCATCACTTGCAATGCCAGCAACCCATATGGGTACTTGTTCATGTACCAGCTGCTCCACTTCCAAGTCAGCTCCCTGCTAATATACCTGTGAAAGTAGCAGTGATTGGGCCTCTGCATCCATGTTGGAAATCTGGAAGAAATTGCTTGCTCCTGGCATCAGACTGGTCCAGCTAAAGCTATTGCAGCCATTTGGGTAGTGAAACAGCTATGGAAGATCTCTCCTTCTCTGTCTCTCCCTCCCTTTATCTCTGTGATCCTACCTTTCAAATAAGTAAATAAATATTTTAAAGAAATTTCACATTCATAGTTAAAATTTTTAATATTCTTAGAAACAAAATATTCAGGATTTTATTTATAAACACTTCCCAATTTTTTGATCAACAAGTATATGGTATACTTTCCTAGGGAAAAATGAACCCTCATATTTAATTGTACCATGGGCATAGTGGTTAAGTCACTGCTTGGGATGCCTGCATTCTGTATCAGAGTACCTGATTTATGTGCCAGCGCCTTCACTTCTAATCTAGCTTCCTGCTAATGTGACCCCTGAGAAGAAGTAGATGAAGGCTCAAGTACTTGGTTCCCTGCCACTCATAAGGGAGGCTGTAGGGAGTTCTGGGCTCCCAGTTTCAGTCTAGCTCAGCCCTGGCTATTGGATATCTGCGATATGAGGAGTATTCCAGCAAATAATGCTTCTCTCTCTCTCTCTCTCTCTCTCTCTCTGCCCTCCCAATCCACATGTATTCTGTGTGTGTCTGTGTATGTGTCTGACTTATAAATACAATGAATACATAAAAATGTTGAAACATTGTCACCGTGTGTTTTAATATTATTTTGAAATATCAGGATTTGATGAGATGGATACAATTTCATAAGTTAAACATGAGCCAAACATGCTAGTCTATTTTTCTTCCTTATTATAACTTCAATATCATTTTCTTCATGTCTCCTCTTTTGAAACATTAATTCAATATAGATATGAATTATATCAAAGTAGTTAAGAAGACAATTTAAATCTCTAAATGTTAGTATAAGCAGTTAAATCATTTTTGTATATTACTACCCAATCAAAGACTGAAATATCAGCATATATTCCCACATTCTCAAATATACCTGTTCACCAAAACTCACATACAGAGATTCTCAAAAATTTTTCTTTAGAAGAAAATCATTAAAATGCTTTTCTCAATATTTTTTTTTAATAATTGAAGAAAAGTAGGACATTGCTATACTTATTGAAGTGAAATGTTGGGGTCATTTTGGAAATCTCACTGGGTTTCCAAACCCCAATTTGAAAATACTGTCCTGCACATTTGAGAGCATCCATTACAGATTCCAGTCTCACACTCCCAGAGGCAAGGATGACACTCTTTCAAGATGGACCATCCCATTGCTGATAATCTCTGCATGCAAAGCCTGCTCCTTAGGCTGTCTAGAAAATGTTCCAATTTTTGCTCCTTGCAACCTGCCAAATGAATCTAATCCCGTGTTCATTCTGCATATTTTGCAAATTTGAGATCAGCAGTTATATCTGCTTTCTCTTTACTTGAAGAGTCTATTTGACAATCGCTGTTCCCTATATATCATATTCTTTTAGATTCCTGACAGTTCACCATTCTAAATTGTCAAAGTCCCCCTTAAGGTGTGGTGTGTGACTTGAAGGAAATGTTCCCGGTGCAAGGACACTTTGATTGTGGCTGTGATGGAGGGCTCAGCTAATGTTTACAGATTGAATGAATGACTCTTAGTTTCTCCACCTTTTGTGTTTCTTTATATTGCAGTCAATTTACTCTTCATGTTTGTTAACTCAGTCCTCCAACCCCATGAATACAGCTTCAGTTGAAAAGAAAAGGGACAGCTTATCTTAGTCCTAGTACCTCTTTTACCAGAGAGCTGTCCTTTTGGACAACTGTCTTTGCTAGTACACTTTGACATCTCAAACTAGTGTTATTTTTCTTTACTATAGAACATGTGCTTTCAGAGGGAAGGCAGCTCAACATAAAATTTACCTTCTCAATGGAAACATAAAATATATTTTATACGTCAGTATTTGTGGCATTTGAAAGATGGTCTGCCTGCTACATATTCTCTTAGTATGTTTGAAATCATTCCTTTTTAAAGATTTATTTATATATTTGAAAGACAGTTGCAGGGTGGGGCGGTAAAGAGAGAGAGAGAGAGAGAGAGAGAGAGAGAGAGAGAGAGATCTTCCATCTGCTATTTCACTCACCAAATGGGCCACAATGGCTGGAGTTGTGCTTATCTGAAGCAAGGAACCAGGAGCTTCTTCTGGGTCTCCCGTGTGGGTTTAGAGGCGCAAAGATTTGAGACATTGGCTGCTGATTTCCCAGGCCATTAACAGGGAGCTGGATTGGAAGTGGAGCAGCCAGGACTCAACCCAGTCCCCATATGGGATGCCAGTGCTGTTTACTTGCTTAAGCTGTGGCTGTCCAAGAGGTGTGACAGAGACAGCTGTCTCATCATCACAGATATCTGGATGAAAATCAAGGGTTTGAGAGTATGATGTCTATGAGTAGAATTATGAGCGGAAAACAGAAGGCCTACCTAATAAAATTTGGAAATTACTTGACAGTGTGTTACTAAATGCAACATCCTCACTGACCTTGAAGCTTACACCTATTTCCACAGGGCTCCATGAACTAGCTTTGGTCTGTCACTCACGCACCAAGTCCACTCTAGAGAGAGCTCCATGGAAACTAAATGAAGAAAGGAAAATGCAGATAAATTATCCAATCATTCATATTAAGCCTGATAGTTTCTTTTCCTTGAGTCCTGACAACAGAGCTAATGTTTTCAAAAAGGTCTATATCTACTGAATGTAAATCTACTGTGTAGTACTATACTATGAATATTATTATACTATTAATATTACAAATATAAATTACTGTCCTATTGTAAATAGTATAATAATATTTTATAACTAATGTAATATATAATATGTATAATAAATAATAAAATAAAATCAATACACAGTCATGCATGCCCTAAAGACAGGGAACATTCTGAGAAAAGAGAAATGTGTTATTGAGTAATCACTTCATCTACTGAATATCATTCAGTACGCTCACACCAACCAGATTGTATAAGTGAAGCCCTCAATATGGATGTTGATGCAATAAGAGATGAGGCAACCTTGAGATGTGTGAGGCTGCTGCTATCGTAACACAGCACACTGCTTTACAATAAGCCTTTTCCTCATGAGGAATGGCACACTCTAAAATGGAAATAGAAAGCATAGTACAATAACCACATAAACCAGAAATGCAGTCATTTATTATCATTATCAATAACTGAGATCATAACTGGATGCTATACTTCACATGGCTGGCAGTGCAGTGGTTTGTTCACACCAGTATCACCACAAGCTCATGAATAATGCATTGTGCTATGATGTTATGATGGGTATGACATTACTATTGCTGTGAGTTTATGGAGCCATAATTATATATGCGGTCTGCCACTGACTGAAATGTCATTATGTGGTAGACGGTTTATGTTATATAACACTTAATAGTAAATTTTTATAATTAAATAATATAATAAATACTATAAGTACATAATAAATTATTGGGTATTCTATATTACCAGGCTTTTAAAGCTAAAGTAAAAAAAAAATAAGAACTAATGGCATTTTTCTCACATTCTTGCAATTTCTGTCTTAGCCCTTTAAAATTTTTCTCCTAATCCTCACATTTTCTCTGTTTCCAAATTTTCAATTTCTATCATCCAATAAAACTAAATTAATCTGTCATCTCCCCCTTCAGATCCACTGTTGTATTTCCAGATCAATTAAATTCTAGCTATGTTTTTCTTATGACAGGCAATATATAATTTGCTTCAGTGTTAATATAAAAATTCTGTGTGATTCATGTTTCTACTTTACATAGCTCATAAGTGATTGGCTTATTAAAATCCTCAGTGAAGATTTGATAAATTAATGCATGAGTTAATTAATATAGAAGAAAATCTACTTTGATTTCAGGTACCTTAATGAAAAGCAGAACTCTTAATTAGTGCGTATATTTCTATGCATATATTAGGACATTTTCCTCAGTTTTAGGAGCTGTGTCTACATTAGTGATCTCCAAGGTGTCTTCTTGTTCAAAGTTTCAGTTGAATAATGTTGACACCAAAGTAAGATAAACTATGGTGTGTTTTTGCTAGGCTTAGTTTCGGGCCTAGTCTAAATGATTCCCTTTAGTTTTCTGTCCCATTGGCTTCCTACTGATGAAGTATAGCTCTATTAATAATGAAATTGGCAGAAGACAAATGCTCAGTTATACAAGGGTGTTACAAGGAGACAGCCAAGTCAGCATTACAGATACAGACTTCCTGCTGTGCACAAGCTCCTGTGCTGAACCATTGCAGGGGAAATAAAACTACATTAGTAGTAGAAGATATGTGAGGCATATAGTACCTATTCTGTGGAATTTGCAATCTATGCAGTGGATAAAACGACCACAAAGACAATTATGAACCTTATTCTGAAGCAGACAAGATCAATAGACAATTTAAACTCTGTATTAGACTCGAATCCATCCATGTAAGTATGGTAACCCTGAATGGCAGAGTACCTCACTCTGTTCTCACCTGTCCAGCGTTATTCTGTGTTATTTTTTCTGGAATCTCTGTGTCCTGTGTTTCATCATATATAAAATGAAGTGGTTGCTTATATGATGTTTATTTAGTATACTCTTCGTCTCCACCCAGTTATATTTAAAAGGACATACACAGTTATTTCTCTATTTTGGTAGAGATTGTTCATTTATTGCAGACTCTAAAAGATTTTTATGGTAAGTAAAATAAATAAAATACAGTAAATAAAAACTATGGATTCCATTTGATGAGTATATGTTAAAATTATTGTGCACATGTGTGTGTGTCTTTGTATATATTTAAGGCAATTAAATATGCCTTAAGATGACATAAAATGCCTAAGAAGGTAAAACTTTGGGGTTTCAGAATGTGGGGAGAAGTTTGAGTTGGGGGTATGAAGTGTCTTAACAGCTTGTGGTGATGGAAGGAATCCACAAGTATTTGATTAATTTAAACAAAGAGAACTGTCAAGGCGGATAAATTGAGACCTCTGAATTCCCTCTTGAAATTCACTTTTATATTCAAATACCTACTGTGGCCTTGCAACTCATTTTAGTTTCCAGGCTTTAATTCTGCTATTCACCGTGTTCTGGGGCAAAGCCACTTCTGAACTCTGAAAGAGTTCACTGATGCTTCTTTGAAATGAAAAGAAGCCACATTGAGAATGTATAACCACCTTGACAATTTCTTGAAAGTCCATATTTCCATTGCTCTCTCCAGGCAATTCTAGTCAAGTCTACTTATTTTTTATAAAATGATTTATATAAAGTGAACAAATTTTATGTATTTTATGTATACAGATTTAGAAGCATAGTGATACTTCCCACCATACTCTCTCTCCTTCCCAGATACCACATGTCTTCCTTTCTTATTTTTTCTTTTAATTTTTATGATGACATACATTCAGTGTGTTTTATAATCATAATCTTAACCCTCCACTAAACGAAAAATTCAACAAGTAATAAGTAGGAAAAAACCACTGTTCCTCAAGAATACAGACAAGGGCTGTAAACAGTAATCAAATCTCATAGTTTGAAATTACTTTCCCCCATTCTGTTGGTTGCCTCTGGACTTTGTTGGGTGTCGCCATTGCAGTACAGAAGCTTCTTAGCTTCATGTAATCCCATTTGTGTATTTTTGCTTTGATTGCTTATGCTGCTTCTGGGGACTTTTCCAAGAAGTCTTTGCCTATGCTAATGTCTTGCAGAGTTCCCCTAATGCTTTCCTCTAGTAATTTGATGTTATCAGGTTGCAGATTTAGATCTTTTATCAATTTTGAGCTGATTTTTGTGTAATTTGTAAGGTCTTGTTCATACTAGTGCACATGGAGAGCCAGTTCTCCCAGATCCATTGGCTAAAGAGACTGTCCTTTCTCCAGTGATTAATTTTAGCTCCTTTGTCAAAGACAAGTTGGTTGTAGATGTGGGGATCAATTTCTGAGGTTTCTAATCTGTTCCATTGGTCTACATGTCCATTTTTGTGCCAGTCCTGGGCTGTTTTGATTTTAACCACTCTGTAATATGTCTTGAAATCTTGTATTGTGATGCCTCTAGCTTTTTTTAAAAGATTATTTATTTATTCAAAAGGCAGAGTTACAGAAATTCAGAGGCACAGAAAGAGAGAGAGAGAGGTCTTCTATATGCTGGTTCAATCCCCAGATGGCCACAATGGCTGGAAATGTGCCAATCAGAATCCAGAAGCCAGGAGCTTCTTCCAGGTCTCCCACACAGGCTCAGGGGCCCAAAGACTTGTGCCATCTTCCACTGCTTTCACAGGCTATAATAGATAGCTGGATCGGAAGTGGAACAGCCAAGATTCAAACCGGTGCCCATATGGGATGCAGGCACTGCAGGCCGCGGCTTTACCCACTGTGGCACAGTGGGTAGCCCCCTGGCCTTCTTGTTGCTGTTTAAGATTGCTTTAGCTATTTGGGGGTCTCTTCTTGTGTTTTCCATATGAATTTTAGCATAATTTTATCTAGATCTGGGAAGAATGTCATTGGCATTTTGATTGGGATTGCATGGAATTTGTAAATAGTTTTGGGTTGTATGGATATTTGATGATTGCTAAGTGGTATTATCACTAATTTCCACAAAGAGGTAATATTATAGAAAGCTTTAATTTTCTTCTTAATATAATGATTGAGCAAGAATTGGCTTCATTTTTGAAATATTGGATAAGTAGATCTGAATGATTTTCCATGGATGTGTGTGTGAAAAGGTTGAATGTTAGCATGTATGTGATACACTTAGGGTTGGTTTCTCCTCAGAATACTATCCCAAAGAGAATCCAAGGCAAAAACACTCCAACAAATTTTCTTGCATTTCCTAAACTAATCTCCAGTCTTACTAATCCAGTTTGTCCCTTGACACAGCTCACACATGGGGACCAAAAATTAGAGAACAAAAAAGTCATTCATAATGAGCATGATAAGTATAATATAGGAATAAATACCTTTGAGATTAATTACCCCCAAAAGTTCTCTTTTCAATGATTCTAGCTTGATGCAAATGGAGAAGCTTTTGCAAACATGCTACTTATCAGGAGCTTTCTGTTTCCTAATGAAAAGAACAAGAAAAGCTGTCTGCGTTTCGATGAATGATGTCACTAGAAAGGACCATAGAACACGCATACCATTATCAGTATTATGCAGTATACACTGTATAGGAGAGGCCTCAGAATAGAGCTCCCAGACAATGTAGGGCCAAATGCTACAAGGAACATGCAAGTGATTCTGAGCAACTTGTTCTCTCTCAGTGTCAGTTCTGTACAGTGCAAAACTGACAAGAATAATCAATACTGTCTAAGAAGGTCATTGTGCACAGTAACTGAAATATGAAAATGAAACACTAAGCACAGTGCTTAGCTCATGTCAAATGTTCCATAAGTCATAGCTAATCACAATAAAGCTTTACATTTTCTTGTTATCTCAGAGACTTCCGATGGTAGTTTTACTTTATCCTTTTCAATCTATTGTTATAATTTTAATAAGTCTATCAACTTGCTCATCTATTCTAAGTTCTATTTTACATAACATTTATTCATGCTTTCAATTCTCTTAAATTTAACAAATTCTCAATTTCTGGTAGTAGTTACAAATGGAAGCATTGTCTTCTTAAATTTTAATTTGTTATTTTATATGACAAAAGAATTTTCTACATGTTTATTACCATAATAATTGCACATTTATGGAGTACACAATGATATTTCTTTGTTTGATATGCACAGTGATATTTCAAAACATTTATCCAATATGTGCTAATCAAAATATGATAACAGGTATTTCCATCTCCTTATCACTTCTTTATATTTGGAGATTTTGAGTTCCTCCTTTCTAGTTCTTGATGAAATTTTCTCCCTACTGTGATATGGGTCATTAGACATATTCTTTCTATATAACTGAATTTTGCTACCCATTATCCAACCTCCTTCTCTCCTCTCATAGCATTCCCAATCTTAGTAATCACAATTCTTTTTTTTTTTTTTAACAGGCAGAGTGGACAGTGAGAGAGAGAGACAGAGAGAAAGGTCTTCCTTTGCCGTTGGTTCACCCTCCAATGGCTGCCGCGGCCGGCACGCTGCGGCCGACGCACCACGCTGATCCGATGGCAGGAGCCAGGAGCCAGGTGCTTTCTCCTGGTCTCCCATACGGGTGCAGGGCCCAAGCACTTGGGCCATCCTCCACTGCACTCCCGGGCCACAGCAGAGAGCTGGCCTGGAAGAGGGGCAACCAGGACAGAATCCGGAGCCCCAACCGGGACTAGAACCCGGTGTGCCGGCGCTGCAAGGCGGAGGATTAGCCTGTTGAGCCACGGCGCCGGCCAGTAATCACAATTCTACATTCATTCTAAATTTTCTTTTAGCTTTCAGAATAGAAAGCATTGTTTTGGGGCCGGTGCTGTGGCTCAGCGGGTTAAAGCCCCTGCCTGAAGCGCCAGCATCCCATATGGGTGCCGGTTGCTCCTCTTCTGATCCAGGTCTCTGCTATGGCCTGGGATAGCAGTGGAGGATGGCCCAAGTCCTTGGGCCCCTGCACCCACGTGGGAGACCCAGAGGAAGCGCCTGGCTCCTGGCCTTGGATCAGCACAGCTCTGGCTGCTGTGGCTATCTGGGGAGTGAACCAGAGAATAAGGACCTCTCTCTCTGTCTCTACCTCTCTCTGTAATTCTTTCAAATAAATAAAATAAAAATCTAAAAAAAAAAAGAAAAGAAAGCATTGTTTCATGATTCTATGTTTCATTGGAATTTGGGGATAATTGAGAACAAATTCTCTTTCTCTGCTCTATTTTCACCCAATGATATTGACAAATACAGGGATACTTCAGAAAGTATGGAAAATGCACATTATTTCTTAACCCTATCTTATTAAGTTTCTGAAGTTCCATTTTATGGCCCAAATATATGTTGAGGTGGCATAAACCATGTGATTTCAATATTAATCGCTGTATCTATTACTACTTTGGAATCATATTTTCAAGGTCCTCTAGGCTTATCCCAGTTGCCACAAATGACAGGATTTCATCCTTTTTTAGGGCTGAGCAATATTCTGTTGTGTATACTACATTTTTTTAATTCATTCATCTGTTAACATACATTAAGGTTGCTCCTACATCTTGACCATTTTGAATAATACAAAGGTAAATATGGGAGTATAGACAACTCTGACTTAGTGATTTCCTTTCATTTTGGATGCATATTAGTAGTGGGATTGTTGGGATAAATCATGCTGGTATACCTTGGAGAAACCTTGGGTTTGGTTCCCAATTTCAGGCTACTTTAATAAGGCCAACATCACAACAAAGCAATTCATATAAACTTTCTGGTTTCCCAGTGCACATAATCATTATGTTATACAATTTATAATCTATTAAGTGTGAAGCATTTATGACTAAAATTGGGCATATCTAAGTGAAAACATTTTATTGCTAAAATGCTAGTGATCACAGAAACTTCAGAGAGTCACTTTTTGTTGTTCCTTCTATGCTGGTATCTGCTGATTGACTGAGGTAGTGGCTATTGAAGGTTGGAGTGGATCTGTATTTTTTTTTAAATATGACAACACTTGATGTTTGCTTCATAAATTGAGTCTTACTTTAAGAAATATTTCTCTTTTGCATGCGATTCTGCTTAATAGCATTTGATCTGCAATAGAATTTTTTTTTCAAAATTGCAGTCAATCCTTTCAAACCCTACAACTGATTTATCAACTAAAGTTATATAACATTCTAAACCCTTTGTTGTCATTTCAACAATGTTCACAGCATGTGCACCAGCAGTAGATTCTACTTTCTTTCTTCCTCAAGAAGAACTCCTCATCCATTAAAATCGTATCACAAGATTGCAGAAATGCCCTCACATCTTCAGATTGCACTACTAATTCTGCTTCTCTGGCTGTTTCAACCACATCTTCAGGTCACCCGCATGGGAGACCTGGATTGGGTTCATGAAAACCAATCCAGCCCAAACCATTGGGTATCTGTTGATATATTTTGAGTGAACTAGTAGATGGGGTATCTTTATCTATCTATCTGTCTATCTATCTACCTACCTATTCAATCTATCTAATATATCTCTTTCTCTCTCTCTAAAAAGATAAATAAATAATAATTTTTGTCAGGTCATCCATGAATGTTGGAATGAACTTTTGTCGTGCTCTCACAAATCATGGGTACCAATGGCACTTAGAATTGTGAATCCTTTCTGGAAACTTTCAAATTCACTGTGCGAAGAACTCACCATCTATAGAAGAAATAGAATTACAAAAGTATAATTTAAGTAATAATGAAAAGTAAATACTAGTCACTGCAAAATAGACACTGTTAGCAAGCAAGAAAACAACACAAACTCATTTCACATGTCTATCAGAGTTCTTGGGTGATCAGATACATTGTCCATGAGCAACACTATTTTTTTTAAATTTATTTTATTTATTTGAAAGACAGAATTACAGAGAGAGGTAGATCCAGAGAGAGAGGTCTTCTATCCACTGGTTCACTCCCCAAATGGCCCCAATAGCTGGAGCTGAGCTGATCTGAGGCCAGGAGCCAGGAGCTTCTTCCAGGTTTCCCAGGCAGGTGCAGGGCCCAAGGTCTTGGGCCATCTTCTACTGCTTTCCCAGGCCACAGCAGAGAGCAGGATCGGCAGCAGAGCAGCCAGGACTTGAACAAGCGTCCATATCTGATGCTAGTGCTGCAGGCTAATGCTTTAACCCACAGTGCAACGGCACTGGCCCAGCAATACTATTTTAAAAGAAAGATTTTTGAGCAATTGGTCTCAATAGTGGGATTGAAATATGAGTTTACTTTAAATTTTTTTGTAAAAAGTTAAAATATGTTTATTTTGGTGAAAAACTATGGGAAAATCTATGCATAATTTTTCATAATATGCATTTTATGTATCCTAATGTTCAGTAAAGCATTTTGTAAACAGATGTGCTGTCATCCAGGGCTTTTTGCTCCTTTTATAGAGCTCAGATAGAGTAGATTTAGTAGTATCCTTAGGAATAATTTCTCATATACCATCTCTCAGGGGATTCTCAATGGAATTGAATCTCAGTTATCCACAGCAGTAAAGAGTAGACACTTGTGATTTCAAACTCCCTTCCCATGCTTTGCAGATTTTCCAAATTGCTTATACCCAAACCTTTGTCTTGGTGCTGGCTAATGGGAAAATCCAAGTTAAGTGTATTTTTTTTTTCTTTTTTCCCTAGCAGAAGGAAATCTTGAGGAGAGGTTAGTGATAACATATTTGATAGGTATGAAGAGCTGACCAAAACACTATGATAGAAATAAGCCAGGGCTGGCACCACGGCTCACTAGGTTAATCCTCCGCCTGCGGCCCCGGTATCCTGGGTTCTAGTCCCAGTTGGGGTGCCAGATTCTGTCCCAGTTGCTCCTCTTCCAGTCCAGCTCTCTGCTGTGGCCCGGGAAGGCAGTGGAGGATAGCCTAAGTGCTTGGGCCCTGCACCCGTATGGGAGACCAGGAGAAAGCACCTGGCTCCTGGCTTCGGATCGGCACAGTGTGCCGGCCACAACACACCGGCTGCAGTGGCCATTAGAGGGTGAACCAATAGAAAAAGGAAGACCTTTCTCTCTGTCTCTTTCTCTCTCTCACTGTCTAACTGTGCCTGAAAAAAAAAAAAAGGAAAGAAATAAGCCAGATACAAATTTAAGTGATCTCACATGTGAAACATTTATTTAAAAAAGAGCTCAACTACATGGAGGTAGAAAAGGAAACACTGGTTAACCTAGGTGGAGGACAGAAGAAATGGGGAAATATGGATGAAAGGATACAAAATAGCAGGCATGGTACAATATGAGGATTGAGGTTAATAAAATTGCATTGTCTTAGGGATTTTTGTGAGACAGGTAGATTTTTAATACTCTTGTCACAAAAAGTGGCTATGTGAGATGATAGATTATCTGCTTCACGGCAGCAACCACTTTGTCAACTTCAAATACTTGCAGAAACTATATTTAAAATAAACAAAACATTATGGCTGCCCAAAGAAAATGCTTACATTTTTGATATTCATATGTATGAATAAAAACCACAGTAGCACTGAGTAGACATCTATTCTAGTGGTTACATGACTTTCATCCCACATCAAAGTATCTGGTTTTAATGCCCAGATCTGCTCCCAGTTCTAGCTTCCTGTCAATGCAGACTTGAGAGACAGCAGTGATCACTCCAGTGACTGGGTTCCTGTCATCCGCATCAGAGATCTGGACTGCATTCCCATCTCCTGTTGTTGACCTTCCTTCCTTCCTTCCTTCCTTCCTTCCTTCCTTCCTTCCTTCCTTCCTTCCTTTCTCTCTCTCTCTCTCTCTCTCTCTCTCTCTCTCTCTCTCTCTCTCTCTCCCTCTCTCAGATACATACACACATACATTCTGCTTCATAAAAAATAAATTTTAATTTTTTATTAAAAATTGGTTTAAGGGACAAGCACTGTGGCTTTTGCAGACAAAGCCACCACCTGCAATGCCAGCATCCCATACGGGCACTGGTTTGTGTCATGGCTGCTCCACTTCTGATCCAGCGCTCTGCTAATGCACCACAAAAGCAGCAAAAAATAGCTCAAGTCCTTGGCTGGGCCCCTGAACCCATGTGGGAGACCCAGATGAAGTTCCAGGCTCCTGGCTTCAGCCTGACCCAGCCCCGATCATTGCAGCCTTTGGGGAGTGAAACAATTCATAGAAGATCTCTCTCTACCCCCTTCTGTCTCTCTGTGTCTCCTCCTCTCTCTGTAACTTTGCCTTTCCAATCAATAAAATGTTATATATATATAACATTTGGATAAATACAAATCATTAAATAGTAAATAATTATAAAGCAATATTTAAAAACATGCCAAGTGTAAAGAGTTATGAAATAATGAACATAGCTGCCCCACTACCCAGTTTAAGGAAGAGTACTGCTGGAGTCTTTGAAGTTCCCTGCAGCCACTGCTTTGGCCTCACAACTTTCACTCCTCCCTAGAAGTCTTTATTCTTCTGAATTTATATTTATCATTTTCTTATTTTTCTTGGAGTTTGTCTTTATGCTTGTCTCCCTAATTGCCATATTGGAGTTTTGTTTCCTGTTTGTGCCCCTAAATACTGTATTGTAAAGTTTTGAACTTTATGACTTTATGTTAATTTAGTGCTACTGAAATTTGCTTTTTTCACTTAAATTACATTTTTGAAATTTGTGTCATTATATATGTGTCAATTCAGTATCACCAAAGTGTGATATCATATTGTATGGATCTATCAGCATCTGCTTTTTTTTAAAAAAAGATTTACTTATTTATTTGAAAGTGAAAGTTACACAGAGAGGGAAGGAGAGGCAGAGAGAGAGAGAGAGGTCTTCCATCCACTGGGTCACTCCCCAGTTGGCTGCATTGGCTGGAGCTGAGCCAATCTGGACCCAGGAGCCAGGAGCTTCCTCTGGGTCTCCCATTCGGGTGCAGGAGCCCAAGCACTTGGGCCATCTTCTACTGCTTTCCCAGAGAATAGCAGAGAGCTGGATTGGAAGTGGAGCAGCCAGGACTCAAACTGGCGCCCATATGGGATGCCGGCCCTGCAGATGGCAGCTTTAGCCACTACACCACAGCACTGGCCCCAACTGCTGCTTTTTAAAATCAATTTTTAAATATTTTTTTATTTATTTGAATTGTAGAGTTACAGGGAAACAGAAGCAGAGAGAGGGAGCAATCTTCTAAACCCCATATATATCATTTTAAGCCCTCGTGATACCTCCCAGTCACCCTCTCTCCTCCTTCCTTTCTTTTTTATTTATTTTAATTTTTGCAAAGCATATTTTCAATTTATAGTGACAGACGTAGTCCTCCATGAAATAAAGAATTCAACAAGTATAAAGAAGAAAGACCCGTGTTCTGCAGGAGTATAGACAAGGGCCATAAAAATAATCAAAAAGCTCTGGATGTTAATGTCACGTACATGTATTATATGTTATTGTACTTTATATGTTAGCTACCACTAACCACAGAAAACACTTGACATTTAGCTTATGGATCTGGCTTATTTCACTAAGCATGATGATCTCCAGTTGCATCCATTGTGTTGTGAATGAGAGGGTTTCATTCTTTCTGACAGCCGAGCAGTATTCCATTGTGTACGTATGTCATGAGGCACAGCCAACAGGACAGGGAAGGATGGTGTTTTGATGGTACAGGGCGTTGCTGAAAGAAGAACTGATATAGGAGCAGGCACTAGTCAGAGTAGTTTCCGTGCCTGGTTTCAAGTCCATCCTTCCCATTCCAACTTTTTGCTGATGCACAGCCTGGGAGTCGGTTGGAGATGGCTCAGGTACTTGGTTCCCTGCCACCAACACAGGAAATCTGGGCTGAGTTTTAGGCCCCTGGCTTCAGCCTGGCTCATCCCTGGTTGTTGAGGACATTTGGGAAATGAACCATTACATGAAAGTTCTTTGTCTTTCTGGCTCTGGCTCTCTCTTTCTATCTTTCAAATAAATGAAAATATATTTTAAAAAAGAATGAAAACAATTTTAAGCAACATAATGCAAAATAAAAGAACATATTTCATATAGCTCATAGATACACTTTTAAAGGTTGATCTCACACACACACACACACACACACACACACACACAGAGGCACACACACAAAAACACACTGGCGTGTGTTTTAGTGAAATGCACATCACAAACCAGAATAAACTTTGGTTTAAAAAAGAACACATTTTAACATGTGCAGAGAAACATCCAGAAAGTCAAGTATTAGCTCCTTATCTAATGCTATCTCCAGTTTGAGGATATATATGTTTGTCTGAGGAGAATAAAATTTTTTTCCTGCGATGAAAATGAAGAAAAAACCTTAAAGATTTTTCAAATACAAAATAGGCCTAAAACTCATTTACCTCTTTGGAAGTAGATTATGTAGCAACTAAAAGAAACAATGGGGGTTGGCGCTATGGTGTGATGGGTAACGCCCTGGCCTCTTGCTCTGGCATCTTATATGGGTGCCAGTTGGAGATCTGGCTGCTCCACTTCCAATCCAGCTCTCTGCTATGGCCTGGGAAAGCAGTAGAAGATGGCCCAAGTCCTTGGTCCCCTGCACCTGTGTGGGAGAACCAGAAGAAGTACTGGCTCCTGGCTTCAGGTAGGCATAGCCCCGGCTGTTGCGGCCAATTGCAGAGTGAACCAGTGGATGGAAGTTTCTCTCTCTCTCTCTCTGCCTCTCCTCTCTCTGTGTAACTCTGACTTTCAAATAAATAAATAAATAAATCTTTAAAAAAAGAAAGAAACAATGAGGGTTGTCGCTATGGCTGTGGCATAGTGAGTAAAGCAGCCACCTGCAGTGCTGGCATCCTATATCGGTGCTGGTTTGAGTCCTGACTGCTGCACTTCCAATAGAGCTCTCTGCTATGGCCTGGGAAAGCAGTTGAAGATGGCCCAAGTCCTTGGGCAGTTAAATGAGTGTGGGAGACCTGGGAGAAGCTCCTGGCTTCTGGCTTCGGATTAGCACAGTTCTAGCTGTTGTGGCCATCTGGGGAGTGAACCAGTGGATGGAAGACCTCTCTCTCTCTCTGCCTCTGCCTCTCTGTAACTCTGCCTCTCAAATAATATGCAAATCTTTTTTTTTTTTAAACAATGAAGACTGGGAACAGGATGTCAAGGACAATCTTTTTTCTATTTTTCCATCTTATTAAGGACTGTTAGCTGTGGTGGAAAGTGGACGACAGTGTATAAATGACTGATGCTCATGTCTTTAATCATGACTAGACAGAGTGCTTAATATGGGGTCTATGGGTGAGCTTTAGTTGTACCCACAGTAGTGTATATAACAATCCATGGATTTCATGTGTGTCACTCCAGGCACTGAGCCCATAGCTTTAAACTAATTCATAATGGGTGTATGATCCAAAAAGGATTTAAGAGCTCCATGGATGGTTCATATCTGTTTCTACACAGATTATAGAGAGATGTAGATTTGCAGTCACAGACTACCAGAAATGATGCTGTTTATTTACGTCCCAGAGTAATGAGACAGTTGTTGCAGAGCTCTTGAATTTTCTATGGAATTTTAAGGAGTTACACAGTTTACAGTTCATGGTTGATATCAGCCGTGTACCTGGGTTTGTAGTCTTTTGGTTTTCTTCCCCTAATTCCTTCCCCCACACCTGCCCTGGGATGAGGTTGATAGGATCTTCTAACAGTGATATGGGTTGTAGTTACTTTTTATCAGAAATGCCTTGTGTTTAAGCAGTATATGTTTCTGTAAGGAATTTTGTCATTTCCACACTAGTATCTCATTAATCCATTCTGCATTCCCAAGAGATTTCCAAGTACTTTGTTTCATCCTCAGTAGGAGAAAAAATAGAAGTGTTGATATTCTTACCATTTAAAGACAGAAAAACACAGCTCAGAGTCTCTGTCAACCTACTTTCCAGTTGGAATTAAATGTCAAACATTTTAATAATTATGGGCATTACTGCTTCTCTTACTCTAAGTGGTCTAGCATGACACATACTAATGCTGTTCTCTTACTTTGAGAAATCATTTTGGTAAAGATAAAATTAGTATTCATGATGATTTCCCGCCCCTAAATTGCAAACTGAGTGATTAATTGTCTATTTGTTCATTTCAACCATTTAAAGTAAATCATTAGTGTTTAGGGAAAAGCAGGGAATATACAGATTAGTACTTCTTTGAAAACCTCTCCCCTCCATACCCCACCTTGGCTTCACTTTCAGTGTGCACTTTCCACTTCGGATGCCCACACTTTTGCTCTCTGGGAGCTGTAGGTAAAACTAACTACAAAAATTTAATTCAGAATCGGCATCAGTTGTGTTACAAATATAAGGAGGGCACAGAAAAGGAACCGTGACTGCAGAGTGCAGTGGTATTTTGCAGAAATTGTTGATGTGAACAGAGAAAGCTCTTAAAGAAACAGAAGGCACTTGCTGTCAGGTCTCCTACCCCCTCTTAGGGCTTCCTGAAGCCATGTGTGAGGAAATGCAGCTGCTATAGCCCATTCATTCAAATCACCCTCTGAACCTCTCCTTCAATATTCTTGATCTTCTCTGGTCTTCCTGGTCTTGAGCTTTAATTCTTTGTTTTGATATGTTTCCATGGAATGCTTACTCTTCTGGGTGGTCTACCTGAATTAATATTTCGTCTATGGACACTTTTTTTATTAAAAGTGTCTTACACTGCAACTTAAAGATAGAAAACAAAAATGCCACACCCACCATCAAACCCATTATGGGCCTCCACACCCTAGTCATGGCCTGGCATTCTAGGTTCCTACTTAGGTGGAGTTACCTGGAGATGTGGACACACTCAGCATCTCAGAACAGAGGGATGAGCAGAGAGGTGAATCTGTTGAAGAAGATAGGGGTAGAGTCCTTTTGTTCAACACAATTCCTTCAGTCCTGTACCAAAGGGTTGAGCTGGAGAAGAACCCTAAAAGCAGAAGGTATAATGATTCCTTTATCTCAGAAGCTATTTCCTTATAAATGACAAGTGGTTAAGAGACACCTGCCCAAGAAACTCTCTCACTCTATACATTTCAAAACAATTTGAGAAGTATGTTGCCTTTCTCAGGAAAACATTGCTCAGCTATTCTTCATCTCTAAAAATCAAATAGATGCAATCTCTTCACCACCCCTTCGACAATGTCCTTCTTCTCCCCAGGAAATTGAACTCTGTGGTCATAGGATGAATCATGGGACATTCCAATTAGTGCAGTGTCTGATTATTTCTCCAGTGGACTCTGATTTCCTTCAGGAGGGCTCATTTTCCTTCGGGGGGGATCATGTCTTCCTCAGCCAAAGCAAAACAAGATACTCATCCGGTGACATCTAAATAAGTGAAAATGAAAGAATAATGTAATCTTGTTTGCAGCAAGATGGGTGAAACTGGATGACATCATGTTAAATGAAGTAAGCCAGACACTGAGAGAAATACTGCATATTCTCATTTGTGGGAGTTAAAAAAACTCAATCTGAACACAGAATGGTGCTTACTAGAGGTTGGCAGGAGTAGACAGAAGGAAGTTTGACAATATGTACAAAATCAGAATTGGATCAGAGGATTACCTTCCTAGCATTACACAGCATAATGGGGGAGACTGTAGTTCACAACATCCTAGAAGATATTGTATAAACAAATAGAAGAAAGGAGCAGAAAGAATTTCTAAACCTCTAATCCTAACATAATTTTAAAGAAGGGGAAATATTAACTTACCTTGATCAGTATGCAATGTGTTTATGTTACACACACACACACACAGAGAGATCACAATTATTGTTAATAAATGTTAAAAGAAAAAGGAGTCTGATTCTGTATTTTATTCTCAGCAGTTGTTGTGTTTTTGTTCTGAGCAGCTATAAGCAGGAAAATGAAAGTGGACACGGAGAGGATTGAGAAGAGCTTGGCATACACTGAAAGTGACGCAATTGGAGATATATTTGCAGCTTCCTGTTTAGGTTCTTATTTGCTGAAAAATAGCACTGAGGGGGTTTTAGGAGCTTAAGGGAAAAAAGCCTGTCTCTCTTCCTGGAGCATGTACTGGCTCACCCCACTGGTTGGAGCCACAGACACAGCACTGCTGGTTGGGTCCAACATGTCCCTTGGCTGCTGTGAGTTTGAAAAGTGAGCTCAGGAGGAAAACATCGCCCTTGACCTCTGACTTCCTCTTCCATCACCCTCTCCCCTTTGTCCCGTCCTCCCTGCATCACTGTAGGAAGAAACTTCACAGCAGCCATGTTTCTCAGATGTGAGAAGGATTCTGAATGCACTCAGTCATGAACACAGTAATTCACTGGATAGCACAGTTCTCATTCTAAGCATTTTATCCAGGATAAATTATTGCTTATTAGCAAATGTGGGAACATGAGCCCAAATCAGATGATTTCAGTAAACAGAGAAGGCAAAGACCAAAACAACAGCTTGGACTCATCCCTCATTGCCTCCTGGTTGTACTGAGCAAGAAAAAGAAAACAGTCCAGTTTTCTAACAGGAAATCACAGCACAGTTAACTTTCTGTGAGTTCACCTTTCTGACCTCTCTTTTACACGTGCTGCACATTCACAGTCAGGGCCTGATTCCAGGACTGACACTCACAGGCAAGGCTAGTAAGTCACACAGAACCAGGGCATTTTGGCCTCACCCCTAAGACATCTGCCTCCTGTCAAGGCAGAAGTCTTCCTGTTTACACAATTTATGTAAAATTCAGAAGTAATTGTATGCTCTTGGGAGCCACAAAGAGGTACCCCTGGTGCTTTCTCAACAATTTTTGTATTCGTATAACAGGAGCTTAATCCAATGTGAGTACTTGAGGGCGAATCACTACAGCCAAGCAGAAAAAGGGCCAGTACAAGAGGGAAAAGGATTGAAGGAGATGAAGGAGGATGCAGAAAATAAAGATTGAGAAGCAGAAGCTCTGGGTTGTTTTGCATGCTGCGAAGAGGTCCCTCCTTCCCACATGAATATTATAATATGCACAGAGAACACAAGTCCCAGAGTCAGAAAAGCAGTCCTGGAGTCTTTGTCTTGCTCTTCACGGTGTGCATCCTTGGACAAGACACTTTTACTATTCCATCTTGGTCCCTATAAACAGAGGTAATATCTGGGTGCTCAAATTCAAAAATATATTTGAGAATCAAATAAAGATGCGATACAAGCTATGAGGTGTGATTGGTCTCTCTTTACAACTTCTCAGGAAGAAAGCCCAGCTGATGTAGGACCTGCCTTAGTGATGATTTCACCTCCTTATTCCTAAGGCTGTAGATCAAGGGGTTCAGCATGGGGGTCACCAGGTTATTCAGAACCTGAACGGTTGCATCCAGCGAGGGGCTTGGTGTTGGCCTTAGGTAGATGAGGACCACTGGCATGTAGAAAAGCAGGATGGCCGTGAGGTGGGCACTGCAAGTGGAGAAGGCACGGCGTCGGCCCTCTGCAGAGCGGATCTTCAGGATGGAGAAGACAATGCGACTGTAGGAGGTGAGGATGAGAAGGAAGCAGCTGAGGGGCATGAGGCCCACGCTGATGAACCCCACCATCTCCAGGGATGAGGTATCTGCACAAGCCAGCTTCAGCATCACTGGGATATCACAGAAGTAATAGTCCACATCATTGGGGCCACAGTAGGGCAGTTGGAAGGTGAGAGTGGTTAGAAAGGTGGCCTGAACACAGCCAAACAATGAGGTCCCAGTGGCCAGGATGGCACACACTCTGTGACTCATGATGATCGTGTATCGTAGAGGGTAACATATGGCAACAAAGCGGTCGTAGGCCATCACGGTGTACAGGAAACACTCAGTGCAGCCCAGGAAATGGTAGAAGAAGAGCTGGGACACGCAGCCTGCGTAGGAGATGGTGCGGCTGTTCCCTGAGAGGTAGAAGAGCATTTTGGGGGAACTCACAGAAGGGAAAAATATATCAAAAATGGACAACTTGCACAAGAAAAAGTACATAGGAGTGTGAAGCCGAGTGGAGGAAATAATTGCTAGTAGGATGAGCAAGTTCCCCAGAAGAGTGAAGATGTAGAAGGACAAAAACAGGACAAACAGCATGGTCTCCAGACCCTCTGTGTGTGGGATGCCCAGCAGGATAAACTCCGCCACCATTGAGATATTCCTCATAGCTGTGAGAAAACCAGCCCTTAAAAGGAACCCAAGACACAAAGTAGGAGCTCAACATCAAATTGTCAAGCTTTATGCTGACAAATACTTTGGCTATTTTTTAACAAGCACCAACCTGTTCATATGTCTGGAAGAGAAAAATCTACATACTGTGTCAGGTCGTAAGAAAAGCCTATTTTAGAGGCACAGACTCTCCAGCTCCTGGAAGGAATGTTTTGCAAATATAGGTGGTTGTCCTCTATGAAAAGATCAGGAACATACTGAAAACATTCTCAAGCTGGTAGTTTATTTTTTTTTACCATAATTTTATTCTCTTTGAGTGCATTTATGTTTGAACTGCCATGATGTCTTTAAATGACAAGCTCCCACTGTTCATTTCCTTCTGAAAAATAAGACAAAAATGTGTAAAAATTAGAATGCTTAATAAGAATCCTGATTTTTGCAATAATATAATTTCAATTTACATTATAAGCACAGGTTTAATGTTTTCTTTATTTTATATATCTACAATGTAATTCTTTAAGTACCTTCCTTTAATATTGATATTCTGCAATTAATGCCAAATGAATGTTTTCTTAAATAATATTATTGAATAGGCTAGACTTTCACAGTCTATGATCCCCAACTCTGAAGTGATGCTGCTGATTATTCTGGGACTTATGGCAACTCTGAAATATTAATCAAAATAAATAGTAGCAGTAAGGAAAGCATCAAATTCATGGGACTTTGAGGAAGCAAGAACTATAATTACTCATGTAGAAGAAAGGCAAAGAACTTAACTAGCAAGTTAGCTTACGCAGCTGAAGAGCATCATATGGCACCTAGAAGACACAGAAATATCTTCCACTCATTAATCAAACAGTAATAACAATACACACACACACACACTTACTTCATTTAATGCATACATATTGTTTCAAAATCTTGGGTCAGTATTTTTTAAATACTCTGGGGCAGAGGCTAACAAAGAGGCCCGGGCAAAACTTGGAATACTCACTCCATCCTTCAGGGAACATAACCATGTTTACCAAAGGAACCAGACTTCACATTTATTGTTTCTGAGCAGACATAGTGTGTTCCATCCAGAGGAGCTCTTCCTAGAACTGAGTCGTGTAGGGCTTGTACAGAGGAGACCTTCACGTACTCACTCTCTATGGATTTCTCTTAGGAGTTGTCTTATTTCAGATCCCTTTAAGCCCTACATAGAGTTCAGTGATAGCTCTGAGGGAGCAATTAGTTTGTTAACTTTATTCATTATGCAATCATGAAATAATAGTAATGATATCACCAGAAAGGTATGCTATAAATCAGAAGTATGCTCGTCCTAGATTGGGTGCCTGGTAGAAGAGGCTCAAAGCTATCTTTTTGTTTATTTTGCTTTCCTTGAAAGCATTCAAGCTTTTGCTTGTGATGTCATTAGTCTCAATGCTTTTTAAATTATCTGTAACCCATGTGACTATATAGTTTCCTGAAAATCTAATAACCATCACTATTCATGATAGAAAACTAAATATTTATTATGCATCTACTATCATTATATATCCATAGGTCATTATTCCCAAAGAGGGACATTTACATAATAGAAATGTTCATAAATGACCAGTATATATAAAGAATCTGTGACCCTTCTAAAAAGAATGATTGACTAAATAACTAATCCTGTTAATTCATTGTGAGAATTTACCACATGATAAGTGCTCATGTTAAAATTTTAATTAAAAATTACACTTAAACTTCTAAGGAAGTTTTATGAAGTAGTGCTATTATCTGTCAAAGAAACTTAAAACATATTAGATAACTTAAATATTAGACAATACGAAAGTAACTAAGCTGAGACCCTTTATATCAAGCCGATGTTTTTCAGTATAGTGCTATGATATGTTCCAGAGATTTGGGTGTTTGTTTATTTGAGATAGATTGAGATAGACAGAGGGAACTCCCATCTGCTGATTCACTCCCACAAAATGTCTATGATAGCCAGGCTAGACAAGACTGAAGCTAGGATCTAGGAACTCACTCTTGGCTTCCCACATAGGTAGTAGGAATCCAATTACTTAAGCCATCACTACTGTCTCCAGGGTCTGCATTAGTGGAAAACTGGAGTCAGATGCAAGAGGCAGATATTGAACCCAGGTACTGTGTTATGGGATGCAGACATTTTAATTAATAGTCAAATACCTTCCCCGAGATTTGGGCTTTTCACTTAAAGAAAGGAGAGATGTGATGTGGTCTTCTTATGCATGTCTGCAGAACTGGTAGGTAGACTTGATAGGAGTTGTTCCATGCAGAGACTCTAGGGTCATGTGCAAACAAGATGAAACACAGATTTGTTTTCATCATGGAAAGGAACAGTTTAATGATTTTAAAATGTATGTTAATGAATTTAGTAACCTTAAGATGTAATTTTCTCCTTTTCAAGGAAGTACTGTGTTCATGAAGACATGAAAAGAAGCATCTTTCAGGTATACCATTAAAGATAGTCTCAATAAATGAAAACTTGAGTCACTTAAATTCTTTATAATTCTGGAATTACTTGATTATGTTTATAACATGGAAGTTTTCAATGAAACTGTCCTGATGCAATAAAACTGGAGCTTTAAACCAATGATGCAGTTCAACAAACCCCTATAGCAAAATTATGAACATGCCTATAGTAGTTATAAAAGTATTATAATGTACAGGCCATTGTTTAGATATTCCTAAAGAGAGGAAACAAACACATGCTAAGACGGGATCTAGGAGTTGCTCAGACAAGGCCTGGCAGGATAGGAATGACCTGTTGGGATGTCATAGTGCATGGAGCACAGTTCTACTATGGCTAACATTGGGGGGGGTAGATATTGTGGTGAAGTGAGTTAAATGTCAGCTGGAGGTGTCCACTTCCCATACTGAGTCCCATCTCTGTTTCTGATCCAACTTCCTACCAGTGCACCTTGGTGGTTGTAGGCATTTGGGGAAGAAACAGAAGATGGAAGATTACATCTCTCTCTGTTTTTCCCTCTCTCTCTATCACTCATTTACCATGCATTTGTTATATATTGGAATTGTGTTGAGGGCTCTGTGTGTATTATCTCTTTCAATTCTTACCATAAGAAATTTCCCAATTTTCGTATGTAGAAAATATAGTCTCAACAAATTCAAGTTATTTAACCTAGGTAAAAGTTGATTAATAGTGGAGCCATGTCACAACCAGAGATGGCCTTTGAAAGTTCCATTGAGTTTTGAAGAAAAATAAGTTCATTACTAATTCTGATTTTCAAATACTCATTCATAACTAATAGCATCTAGCATTTGCCATTGCTCTAGTTTTCCAATACATACTTATAT
Organism: Sylvilagus floridanus; assembly: GCA_949820135.1. NCBI lineage: Eukaryota > Metazoa > Chordata > Mammalia > Lagomorpha > Leporidae > Sylvilagus > Sylvilagus floridanus. Next base: position 15,206,501 of record OX463224.1, on the reverse strand, counting down.
TGCTTTAATCAATTATCAAAAACTGTGTAAGGTACTTCTCCTTAATCCCATTTTACAAATAAGGACATTGGATCTCAGGGCAATTGAGACTTTCCTAAAGATAGACAGTGAGGAGCCTAGACATTCCCAAGTTTAGCTCCCTTTCCAGTTACTCATCAGCACTTGCCTAAATGACTCCATTCAGACAGCTGCTGTCACTGTATGAGAAGAGAGTTATTAAAAGATTCATGATAGAGATTTGGAAAAGTCATCTGTATTCCCTCATAGATACTACTGTTTTCAGCTCGTATTCCCTGATCAGACTACAGCCTCAAGAGAGAAGCCTGTTCAGCTCATTGTGTATTTCTCAGGAAACAAGTCCCACTGGAAAGCTCAACATATTTCTTAAAATAGATCTCTTGTCATGATATAATTTGTATGGAAATTTGCATTATATTTTCATCATCTTTGCTTCGTCCTTGCCTGCCTCATGCAATTCTTTTTTTCTCTATTCTAGACATTCAGGTTAATCACTGAGATGTTCCAGCAACAACTGGGTTCTCCACTAATCACTCATCAAAGCTTTTTGATTATAAATAGCAAGGCTAAGCCTAGGTATTATTGATCCAGTGACAGGTGCCTCATTGTTCACAAAAGTGGAATCTGAGGTGAATTATTAATCATAAGTTTCTGTTTACCCACAATAACTCATTGGAGAATTATTGGACTGGCAATGAAAAATGGAAAGTAATAGGATGGTGGCTACTTTTTTTGTTCACAAATTTCTAAGTTACTTCTTACTTTCCTCCCTCCCTCCCTCCCTCCCTCCCTTCCTTTCTTCTCTCCTTCCTTCCTCCTTTTCTTCTTTCCTTCCTTTCTTCCATCATTCTTTTTCCCGGTGGAAAAGTTCATGGTTTCCTGAAACTTTAGTGAGTTCTGTGGAAGAGATGTGATTCATCTAATGAAAAAGTTAACATAATGCATATAAAACTAAAAATTATAAAACTTTTTTCTGCATTTTTATTGAAGAGAGGTGGAAACGAAAGTACTATCAAGGATGTGAATCCATGGAGATTTTATCAAGTAACCAGGTATATTCAGTCATCATTAATTCCCATTGTGTAATCTGATTCCCACTGCCACTACAAAGCCTGTAGTCTGCTAGGATATGAGTCAGATCCCCAGCAGGTACAAACACAGGTCCAGCCATGGAATCAGATGAAGTAGAGCAGGTGCTAAGATAACAACTGCCATTTCTCATTTGATAGATAGAGTCTATCTAACTATCTACGTATCCATCTAATTAATCATCAACTATCTATCATCCATTATGAATGGGTCTTTTGTTTTGCTGAGACACTGTCCTGTATCTCCTATATTTGGTGTTTACTGAAAGTTTTTCCCTTACCTAACCTTTATCTGTTTGTGCCATGGAAAATAAACTTTTACAAATTGACTAAAAGACAGGACCATGTCTCAGATCCTGCTAGAGGGTTTGAGTGTCTTTGGTTATGTCATCAGGTGTTCTTGGTGAACCCTCTAAATGAACCATACACACACACACACACACACACACACTAGTAGGCATGATTTGTGGTGGTGAATTTTCTGAAGTTTGTATGTACTCATCCAATTTCAACCTCAGTGTATGAGAAAATGGAAGTTTTACTTCATGGTGAAACTAGAAGAATTCAGAACTCAATACAACTTACAGGTAGACAACAAAGCCTCAAAAACAACGAACAGACTAGTCATTGGTACTAAGTACTAAAACTATGGTTTTCTACTTAAACACAATATTTTTATAGTCACTTCTATTTGTTGCAACAATAATAAGGTTGTATTAAACAAAATAAATCTAGTTTTATTAAACTTGTCCTCATAATTCAAATAAATGGAGCTATGATGGTGAACCCCCACATAATTTTAAACTATGACATTCCAATTAAGAAGTTGGTAATACAAGTAGATTTAAAGAAGTTTATGTAAAATGGAATTAAAAGCCAAAATTTTAAAAATAGAAACTTTATCTTTCAGCATACGCTTCATGGAATTAAAAACACTTTTCTAATTGATGATATGCCTGTCATTTAGTCCCTTCTGAAAGAATTGAGAACCCTGGGAATTTAATTATGTGAATTCTATCCTGTTTATATTATTAAATGTGGAAAAGAAGGTGTGTTTAAGGATTTTTTTTTAAGATTAGGAAACAAAAAGCAGTCAGAAAGAGCCAATTAAAGACCGTAAGGGGGAGCCTGATGATTTCTCCTTGCTCTCATTTGGGGCGACAAAGGAAGAGGAACACTGTCGTAGTGAAGGAATCTCCAGTGAAGTTTCTCTGTGCATCTTTCTGTCAATCTTTGGCTTTCTCAAGATGTCTTTAAAACAAACTGATGTTACCACTCCTTGAGCCTCCAGAAATCAAGCAGAATGCCTGGAGTATTCTAAGAAAACATCGTCATTAACTCTTGAGCAATCTGCTTTGGTTTGTACCGCTCTCACATCTCACTAGTCATCATAAAGACTGCACTTTGGCCAGCACCACAGCTAATCCTCTGCCTGCAGCACCGGCACCCCGGGTTCTAGTTCCGGTTTGGTGTCGGATTCTGTCCCAGTTGCTCCTCTTCCAGTCCAGCTCTCTGCTGTGGCCCAGGAGGGCAGTGGAGGATGGCCCAGGTGCTTGGGCCCTGCATCCACATGGGAGACCAGGAGGAAACACCTGGCTCCTGGCTTCGGATTGGCACAACACTGGGCCGTGGCGGCCATTTGGGAAGTGAACCAACCGAAGGAAGACCTTTCTCTCTCTCTGTCTATAGCTCTACCTGTCAAATAAATTTTTTTTTTTAAAAAAAGCACAAAAGATAATTATGGGGCTGCCAGGGAGACAGTGGTCAAGCCAGGAGGCAGAACACAGTTCATTCTTCTCATGCAGGAAGGATACTTACCACTGTTTCCTAAGTAGCTGGTGTTGTCAGTGTATTTAGATTAATGGCACTCTAAATGTTAACTTGCAGAGCTGTCATTTTATTCAGCCACTTCATTTCTGGGCATATATCCAAAGGAACTGAGATTAGGAACTCAAAGGGATATCTGCCTTCCCATGCTCATTGCAGCACAGTTAATCACAATAGCCAAGAAGCAGAAGCAGCCTAATGTCTATTCAAAGATGAATGAGTCAGGGAAAGGGTGACTCTTCTTGTTGCTGGGATTGAATTCTGCTGGCTCATTGCCAAAGCCTGCCTCTCCAATTTGTGTACCGACCAAATTGATTTAGTGTTGAAATTAGTTTAATCATTGTGTCCTAGCTAATCTCTTTCAGTTTACAGTTTAAAATTTTCTTTAAGGTAAAGGTAAAATTTATTGCACATAGGACTCTGATCAAGTACTTCCTTAGCTTAGAATTTATCACACTAAATTGTAATTTCCTGATCATACCATTTTTTTCAACAAAGTAATTTATTTTTTCCTGAGAGAATAAATTCAGTACAATATTTGTTTTCATAACATCCAACATGTCTTATGTCAAACTTAACCATTCTCTATGCAGGGACTGTGGTGGGGTGATCTGCTTTATTGATTACCCTCAATGTAATTCATCTGGGTAGCTCTAGGCATATATCAGTGATCAAATTGTTTCTCCCTACAGTTACTCCTGCATTCTCAATCAGTTTCTTCTGCACATCATCTAAAGAAAATTTATGTAGTATGATTACACTCTTTTTTAATACCAGGATTTTTTAAACCAAGAAAAACACTGATCATACCATTTTAAGAACACCAGTCCAATAGCTGTCCCTCCTTTTCCTTGTACTTACTGTTTTTGTCCATCATTAATGAATGCTTCTTTTACTCAAACCTTTTCTCCTTTACAGGGTAGCATACATGAGCTCACACCCACACACAGTTGTTCATATGGACTCTATGATCCTCTATTTATCTTCTAATTTTTTTGTGGAAGACTAGGAGACATCCAAGAGTTCCCTATGCTGTGAAAGAACCCCTTTCTTTTTTTCCCATTCACTATGAGTAGCAGTAGAGCAGAAGCAATAAGCTTTAGCAATACTTTCACCTCCCTTATTTCACCCTGCATTTTCATTATTGGCAGGAATGAATGGCAACCCTAGAATTCTATGTGCATTTGGTAAAGCCATTCCCATCTCTTTACTCCAAGCTCATAACCACAGCACCAATATCAGCTTGTACAGGTTACTTTCAAAAGCTCATGGAAAATGGAATTGAAAGTTCATTTTGATGCAAAAAACTTTGAAATTTACATGTATGAAATTTTCATAGTATGTAATTACAAATTTTTGAAGACTTTTCATGTTTGATTACTACATATATTGTACCCACTAAGAACTTGCTTGGTTTGAGAACATATTTTTTCATCTTCTGAAATTTAATTCCTATAAGACTCTTGGGGCAGTAAGGCAAGCATACATAACATGCCAGAATCTCTTATTTCACTTTATGGTTTTGTTCATATCATGTAGAAGCCCTATATTTTACTTATGTAACTTTGCCTTATTTCCTCCACCAGGATACATGAGCATTAGGGTTTTGGGGGTTCAACGATATATCCTTTTTTATACTAAGTCTTTTTATACTAAGTCTTTGAAATCACTGTATATTACACTTCATAGCATGCCTCTATGCAATTAAAAATTTCATTCCTCATTTACATTAGCAACAATGTGACTAATGGATACTGGATGGCATAGTATGATTACAGAATGTATAGTTATTGCATCAGTTTCTACCATCTGAAAATTCATAATCATATATGTCCTTTAGGTTCTGGGCACATGACTGATATTTAATACTTTATCAATAAGTATCGGAAGATTTAGCAAATATTTTTAAATTCTGGAATGTAATTTATCCTCAGTGTATTTGAATATATTCAAAGCAACTAGTGGGTTCCTCACACTTCATCTATGTTGGCTTCTATTCACTTCAGGTAATGTCAGGACCACTTCCTTCAGCATAAAGAGGAGCAATAATGGAGTTGTTATCAGAGGTTCTAAAGAAAGATAGTTCTAGGACTGAGCCTGAGTTTGCCAATAACTGGAAACTCAAGTATGTTGTTATACCTCTCTAACATTCATTCTTTTTCCATGTATAAACTTGACTATGATCTACCTTATTTAATTGATATGAGGTTTAAACAAGATTATATATGATAAGTACACGGCACATTGCCTGGTACAGAGTAATTGTCCACTAAATATTAACTACACAATGAAAATGATTGGCATGACATATAATTAAAGTGGAAGAGGAGAATTTGTTCTCCCTTTATCAGCATCAATCTCAAGCCATCAACTCCTCCTAGCCAGCCTACTACTTCTTAATGTATTGTGCTCTTCATAAATAGGAAAAAAAAAAAAACTTTCAACTTCTGTTTAAAAGTAATTAATTTACAGTATGGCTCCTATAATATCCTTCCTCAAGGAGACCTCAGTTTACCAATTCCAGTTACTGACCTCCTCCCATCAGTCATGCATTCTGTTTATTTGTTTTCACCTCACCTTGGCAGGGTGGGTTGCCAGTGTGTCTTCCAAGCTCATACCTAGGACCTTGGCCAGGCTTTCATCCAGATCCCAGGAACCGTTTGCCTTTTGGAGGGAAATCAGCTGCATGTGCTGCTTTTCTCCAAGGACTTTGGGGAGGAAAGAAGAGGAAAGAAGTCAAGTGTGAATCTACTGGTCCCTGATCCAGTAGATACAGAGGCTGTATCAAAGGCAAGGTGTAGTAAGAGTATAATCAGGAGAAAGTAATCAGAAAACACCCAGAAAATCTACCTGCAAACCAAACTTGTGTAAGAATGATCAGTGTAGCAGGGGCCCAAACTGGGTGACAGCAGATTTCAGGAGGAGGAAGGCCCAGCCTTCAGCCAGCTATGTGAGCTGGAATGGCAAAAAGGGTTTGCTCAACTAGGTGTCACTAGGACTCCACTGTGGCAGGATCCACTATTTCAGAAACTGAGCTGACCCTGGCAAATGGGGGACTGGATATTCTCACTTCTTGACATTTTCAACAGATTATCCCCTGTGGAGGAAAAGTCATAACAGTAGAGTCTTGATGATTAGTTTTTCAGTACCCATATTCATAGAAGCAAACTGAGGCCCAAATCACCTGCTTGGGATATTTGTGTGTCGATGCTGGTGGCAGAATATGTGTTTCCCTTCTCACAGGAGGCCTGTCTGCTGACAGAGAAGCAAGCGTTCCTTGACTTATGACTAGTAGCTTGGGATGTGCTTAGTCCTGTATAGGTGACAGACAAACATGGGTGAGGAAATTCCAGGAAACATGCTCGCTTAGACTCTATAGGACCTTGTGATTCATCAACCTATGGGGATTGATATCATTGTGCTGGTACTCTTCGGTCACACAAGAAGAAATTTCTGCATGGGCAGATGTGCAGGAGGATGATGAATGGAGGATGCTGCCATCAGATGAGCTGAAAAACACAAGTGCAGACTCAAGATGGAAGAACCCCTATTTTCCTCAGTAAACAAAAACCGTGAAGTCTGATCATTGGAGACAAAAATCTCCCATCCATATGCGCTCCAGTCTCCCAGCCTTGTTACGTCATTCTTTTGGCACACACCCTTGCCCTCTGAGCTCTGTTTCTACTTCTATGGCAGCCTCTGGAACCCCTGACATGTGCTGAACAATTACTGCTGCATCTTTGGTTTCATTACAGGAAGCTTCTTTCAATTAAGTCTTAATTCCAAACCAATTTATTCTGTTCAAACAATTATCCCTCTGTGCCTCTCGAATGTTGTTCCACACTCTGGGTACTGTGGTTTGGGATGTATGTTTAACAGTCTCTTCAGCCCCCAATTCTGTAACCAGATCATTACTCTTTCTCTCTCTCTCTGGAGTTACCTTCAATGTATCCTCACTATTGTCAACCTCTACCCTCCCTGCCATGTTCCATATCTTCTGAAAGTTATGAGAACTAAGCCACAGACCTGCACTCCATTTCAAGGCCTGCCATCAACCTGCAAGATTTCAGCACCTTTGTAGACAGCCTATTCAACCCCCAATGCAAGGCTTCTTGAGCTCCTAAAACCCAATGACTCCCAAGCCATCACATGTTAGCCACTCCCTCCCAAGCATGACTCCCTTATCATGCAGAACTGTTCCACTTGTAAAAACTAGATTGAGAAAAAAAACCTACCTTTTAAATACCATATCCAATTTATCCAGTTTTCTAATTCAGATATTCTATTAAGTCTCTAACTCCTTTACTTTTCCACTGTGTATCAACTGCCTGCTATCTTTGCTTTCTTCTCTAATTTCCCTAAATTTCAGGTCCAACAATTTACCATTCTTTTCTCAATCTATTTTATTCCATGTCTCTAATTTCCTTTTATTACACTCACTGTACAAAACCCTGATCTTGGAATTAAGTCAACACCCTACACCATCCATTCTTATACCAAAGTGGCTGAGTCCCCTGAAATGAGTCACATAAACCACGATTCTCTTAGTAATTTGATGCCACTACCAAAGTCAAGCTGCTCAAGCTAAACTGAGCCCTCAGTACTCTGTGGCAAATGGCATTCCACTCTCCAATTGTTCCTAATGGCTTTTGCAAACCTTCTCCTTTTCCTCATATTCCCTGTTCTACCACCTCTAGTCTAATGCCCTTTCTGGTCACTGGCTGTCTATGTGATCACCAACCACCTATTATTAGGAAGGCAAACTAGCATCAGGTTTAAAATGCTTGACTAGTCAATGTACATATGCACTTTTTATATTTTACTGTTTCCTTGTCCTCCTACCCCACCCTCCTTGGATTACTTTAAATCTCCTTGTTAATGGCATACTCATATTCTAGTTCTTTAGCATAGAAAATTCTAACACTAGCCCAAAATCCTAGATGTGGAAGGATATGCTTAACAAGGTAACAAAAGAACTTTTAACAACTTTGTCCTTTAGCTAATGTGCTCAGATAAGGACCTTTAATTCCACAACTTTGAATTGAATAAAACTTACCACCAGCAGCAAATATATTCCAAGACACAAATTTTCTTGGAATGGGGGCACAAATTGATCTTGGAATGCACCTATATACAAGGGGCCCCTGAATTGGCTCATTGAGTTCCTTGTTGATAGCAACAAAAGCAGTGTAGGAGCTTATGACTCCAGACTTATGTTCAAAACATCCTTTTTATCTTCTTCAAGAGTATCTTTGAAGCCCATGTCTTTGGTCTGGAGCAGGGATTTTTCAGCAAAGTGGTGAATGGTGAGGCTACAAGACAAAGATTCCAGAGACTTGAGTATTACACAGAGCTCCTAAAAGTTAGGGCTAGCAGACGATAGAAAAATCAAGATATCTTCTTTTTTTGTCCTCTTTTTTTTTTTCCTTTCCAGAGTATCTTGGCTTTCCATGCCTAAAATACTCTCATGGGTTCTTGAGCCAGATCTGAATGCCTTAAGGGCTGATTCTGAGGCCAGAGTGTTATTTAGGACATCTGTCATTCTATGAGTCTGCTGTGACTCTGCTTCCCATGTTGGATCATTCTTTCCTTTTTTGGTTCTATCTGTATTGGCAGACACTAGTCTTGTTTGTGTGTTCCTTTTGACTCTTAGACCTATCGGTGTGATCAATTGTGAACTGAAATTGATCACTTGGACCATTGGGATGGCATTGGTACATGCCACCTTGATGGGGTTGTATTGGATCCCCTGGCATGTTTCTAATTCCTTCATTTGGGGCACGTCTGATTGAGCTTCTCCCAAATTGTACATATCCTCCCTTTTTTCCCCTCTATCATAGTTAACCAGGATCACTTTTCAGTTAAAATTTAAACACCTAAGAATAATTGTGTGTTAGTTGCCGAATTCAACCCATAGTAATAGAACAAAAACAAACGACAAAGGGAGATACTAAAATGGGTAAAGATTTACATTGTACACCAACAGTCCAGACAAGAGCTGATCAGGTCTTATTTTCTCATAGTGTTTATTTCATTTCAACAGGTTTCCCCTTTGGTGCTCAGTTAATCGTCGCCAATCAGGGAAAACAAATGATATTTGGGACTGGCTTAATTCACTCAGCATGATGTTTTCCAGATTCCTCCATTTTGTTGCAAATGACCGGATTTATATATATATATATATATATATATATATATATATATATATATATAAAGTTTTATTTAAAGAATATAAATTTCCAAAGTACAGCTTATGGATTACAATGGCTTCCCCCCCCATAACTTCCCTCCAACCCGCTACCCTCCCCTTTCCCGCTCCCTCTCCCCTTCCATTCACATCAAGATTCATTTTCAATTCTCTTTATACACAGAACATCAGTTTAGTACATATTACGTAAAGATTTCAACAGTTTGCCCTCACATAGAGACACAAGTGAAAATACTGTTGGAGTACTAGTTATAGTATTAATTCACAATGTACAGCACATTAAGGACAGAGATCCTACATGATTTTTTTAAAGAATTGATTAATTATCTATGCAATTTCCAATTTAACACCAAGATTTTTAAATCATTTTCGATTATCTTTATATACAGAAGATCAATTCAGTATATACTATGTAAAGATTTCATCAGTTTGCACCCGCACAGAAACACAAAGTGTAAAAATACTGTTTCAGTACGAGTTATAGCATTACTTCACATTGGATAACACATTAAGGACAGATCCCTCATGAGACGTAAGTACACAGTGACTCCTGAAGTTGATTTAACAATTTGACACTCTTGTTTATGGCGTCAGTAATCTCCCTAGGCTCTAGTCATGAGTTGCCGAGGCTATGGAAGCCTTTAGGGTTCGCTGACTTTGATCTTATTCCGACAGGGTCATAGTCAAAGTGGAAGTTCTCTCCTCCCTTCAGAGAAAGGTACCTCCTTCTTTGATGACCCCATTCGTTCCACTGGGATCTCACTCACAGAGATCTTTCATTTAGGTCTTCTTCTTCTTTTTTTTTTTTTTTTCCAGAGTGTCTTGGCTTTCCATGCCTAAAATACTCTCACGGGCTCTTCAGCCAGATCTGAATGCCTTTAGGGCTGATTCTGAGGCCAGAGTGCTGTTTAGGACATCTGCCATTCTATGAGTCTGCTGTGTATCTCACTTCCCATGTTGGATCATTCTCTCCATTTTTCATTCTATCAGTTAGTATTAGCAGACACTAGTCTTGTTTGTGTGATCCCTTTGACTCTTAGACCTATCAGTGTGATCAATTGTGAACTGAAATTGATCACTTGGGCCAGTGAGATGGCCTTGGTACATGCCACCCTGATGGGATTGTATTGGAATCCCCTGGCACAATTCTAACTCCATCATTTGGGGCAGGTCCAATTGAGTATGTCCCAAATTGTACCTCTCTTTCCTCTCTTATTCCCACTCACATATTTCACAGGGATCACTTAGTCAGTCTGGAGATTCCTGAGAAACCTGAATATAACCCTACCATTCAACCCAGCCATCCCACTCCTTGGAATTTACCCAAAGGAAATTAATTTAGCAAACAAAAAAGCCATTTGCACACTAATGTTTATTGCAGCTCAATTCACAATAGCTAAGACCTGGAACCAACCCAAATGCCCATCAACAGTAGACTGGATAAAGAAATTATGGGACATGTACTCTATAGAATACTATACAGCAGTCAAAAACAATGAAATTCAGTCATTTGCAACAAGATGGAGGAATCTGGAAAACATCATTCTGAGTGAATTAAGCCAGTCCCAAAGGGACAAATATCATATGTTCTCCCTGATTGGCGACAACTAACTGAGCACCAAAGGGAAAACCTGTTGAAGTGAAATGGACACTATGAGAAACAGTGACTTGATCAGCTCTTGTCCTGACTGTTGTTGTACAATGTAATACTTTATCCATTTTAGTATTTTTTTTTTATCCTAGTACTAGTGGTTGGACTCTGTAATTAACACACAATTATTCTTAGGTGTTTAAATTTTAGCAAATGACCAGATTTCATTGTTTTTGACTGCTGTATAGTATTCTGTAGAGTACATGTCCCATAATTTCCTAATACAGTCTACTGTTGATGGGCTTTGTGTTGGTTCCAAGTCTTAGCTATTGTGAATTGAGCTGCAATAAACAGTGTGCAGACGGCTTTTTTGTTTGCCAATTTAATTTCCTTTGGGTAAATTCCAAGGAGTGGGATGGCTGGGTTGCATGGTAGGGTTATATTCAGGTTTCTGAGGAATCTCCAGACTGACTTCCATAGTGGTTTAACCAGTTTGCATTCCCACCAACAGTGGATTAGTGTCCCTTTTTCCCCACATCTTCTCCAGCATCTATTGTTGGTAGATTTCTGAATGTGAGCCATTCTCACTGGGGTGAGGTGAAACCTCATTGTGGTCTTGATTTGCATTTCCCTGATTGCTAGCGATCTTGAACATTTTCTCATGTGTCTGTTGGCCATTTGGATTTCCTCTCTGGAAAAATGTCTATTGAGGTCCTTAGCCCATCTCTTAAGTAGGTTGTTTGTTTTAATGTTGTTCGTTTCTTGTAGATTCTGGTTATCAACCCTTTATCTGTTGCATAGTTTGCAAATATTTTTTCCCATTCTGAGGTTGCCTATTCACTTTCCTGACTGTTTCTTTTGCAGTACAGAAACTTCTCAGTTTGATGCGATCCCAGTAGTTAATTTTGGCTTTGAGTGCCTATGCTTCTGGGGTCTTTTCCAAGAAGTCTTTGCCAGTACCTATATCTTGCAGGGTTTCTCCTATGCTCTCCGATAATTTGATGGTGTCGGGTCGTAGGTTTAAGTTTTTAATCCACATTGAATTAATTTTTGTATAAGGTAGGGGTCTTGCTTCATGAATCTGCACGTGGAAATCCAGTTTTCCCAGCACCATTTATTAAATGGACTGTCTTTACTACAGGGGCTAGTTTTGGATTCTTGATCAAATATAAGTTGGCTGTAGATGTTTGGATTGATTTCTGGTGTTTCTATTCTGTTCCATTGGTCTATCCATCTGTTTCTGTACCAGTACCATGCTGTTTTGATAACAACTGCCCTGTAGTATGTCCTGAAATCTGGTATTGTGATGCCTCCGGCTTTGTTTTTGTTGTACAAGATTGCTTTAGCTATTCGAGGCCTCTTATTCCTCCATATGAATTTCAGCATCATTTTTTCCAGATCTGAGAAGAATGCATTTGGTATCTTGATTGGTATCACATTGAATCTGTAAATTGCTTTTGGCAGAATGGACATTTTGATGATATTGATTCTTCCAATCCATGAGCATGGAAGATTTTTCCATTTTTTGGTGTCCTCTTCTATTTCTTTCTTTAAGGTTTTGTAATTTTCATTGTAGAGATCTTTAACATCCTTTGTTAAGTTTATTCTAAGGTATTTGATTGTTTTTGTAGCTATTGTGAATGGGATTGATCTTAGCAGTTCTTCCTCAGCCGTGGCATTGCTTGTGTATATAAAGGCTGTTGATTTTTGTGCATTGATTTTATATCCTGCTACTTTGCCAAACTCTTCTATGAGTTCCAATAGTCTCTTAGTAGAGTTCTTTGGATCCCCTAAATAAAGAATCATATCATCTGCTAATCAAGATAAGCGGAGAGATAAGACTTGAGTGGTGATTGTAGGCAAACAACTTAGCCAGAATTAAGAGAAGAAAATCAGCTCTAAGGATGGCAGAGGAGGAAAGTAGGCAGGGAGGGAGGGAGGGAGGAAGACAGAAAAGGAAAATTGAATTCTGACTTGTCATCAAGCTTGTGTTGTAGAGAAAATGTCACCTTATCCTCCAAACTCTTGCCTTGAAGGATATACTTGAGGCATACTTCTCCTGTAGTCTCTTATGGGAACAAATTAGAGAAAAGCAGAAGTGATGGAGAGTAGATAACTGTTGTGAGAAATGTCAGAATCAGGGTAGCTCCCTGAAACCACAGATTAATATTTCTAACTAGAAATCTCTTACCTTTGGAAACCAAAGGCCTAAAATTGTGAGGAATAGGGTAGGCTGGCTCTACCTGGCCAATACAATCTTTTGTTGGGATCCAAATAGTTCTACCAGCTTTAATTAAACTGTAAGGGAAGCTATAAACAGCAAAATGAACAAGAAGAGAAGCTCACCAGCATGTCCCAGTCAACTGGGCATATATAATTAACCTCTGACCCCTAAAGATGACAGTCCATTCTGGGGAAAGCATTTAAGCAGACAGAGCAGACAGCAGATCCCAGCTCAGAGAGATGTTCTCCACCACAGGCTGTTGAGAGGGTTTCAAGGCCCTAAGAACCTGATAGAGGAAATAAAGTAAAATAAACACAAACTAAGAGCAACAATGATGGACAATTTATTGTGTATCAGGCACCACATCCTACATAACACACGTTATGCCTAGTCTGAATACTAAACTAGGAGATGGACATAGTTCAGTTGTTTACATATGAGGAACTAAAGCTGAGAGATTTGATAACATAAATGTGAATGAAAGAAACGCTTGGAAATAGAGATTCCAGGAGAAGAGGGTTAAATAAAATACAGCACCGACTAGGAGAGAGAAGATAAGAAATACAACCAGAGAGGTTTTCTTGTGAATGCTGATGAAATGCAGCTTACCATCCCTTTCACAGTTAGGTAGACCACAATTGTTCTCCTTTTCTTGGGATCCTTTGCAATCTTTCCAAAAAGAGATCTTAAAGTACAGGCTTAGAATCTGAATCCTAACAGCTGAACTGTTTCTCTCTTGCTTAAGTACAAAGGTCCTAGCCACTTTCAGCATCTCACCTCTGAGCTTCCAGCTTCTGGCTCCCATACCATTTCTCCAGATCCCCAGTGGGTCCCTTTTCACCTTAGGCAAAAAGAAGCCTCACAAATTCTACCTCCCAAGGCCTTGGGGATATGGCAAAATGCATGCTGGAGGCAAGTTGTTGCCCCTACCCTTGCAGCAGTGTCACCATCCTGCCCCACAGTTGGTCTGGATTGCCCACCTCTCCCTCACCTTGGACTGCATCCTGTCCTTGCCTGTGGTAAATTCTGAAGCATCCCCTGAAACCTAAGCCATGCTTTTTATTAGGCTGATGCAGGCACCTTCTCCAATACCAAATAAGAAACACCTGCAATTGTTAAAGGATGGAGGTTAGGGAGCAGTTCATAATTAAATCAGAATTTTAACACATAATGATCCAAAACACGTAAGAGATTGTCTACTTTCTTAACCAGAAGCCTAATAGCTACCATTTATTGATCATACATTTTTAAAACTGTAATAATAAATGCCTTAAATGAATGGTGCAATTTTATTATCATGAGACTCCTAAGAGGCAAGTTTCTACTTCTTGTTGCAAAGAAGGATTTGAGGCCCAGAGAATATAAGAAATTTGCCCAAGGTCATGGCCCTACTGAATGGTGAGCAATGAATGCACTGGAGCACTGGTCTGTCTGACTACAGGATTCCCCTGGCAAGTCACAAGAAAGGGAACAGTCACCACTGCCTACACAATATTGTTCTGGCACCACATTTGCCCAGGCAAAGCTGTTCTGATGGTAGGGTCCTGTGCCTCCTGCTCTGCTAACTGGAGAGTTCACACCCTGCCCTGGTCCACGGGCACCAAATAGCTCCTTAACCAGTTTAGTTTCTCAAACAGAACTGTCTATAAACAGACAACACATTGATAATACAAATACACACATTCTGAGAAGACATGACAGAGATAATTTTCAATGTCATGTAATGCACTAGAATGTTGGCTGTTTTGATTTGGGTTAGTGTGAGGTATTATCCCCAAGTCTGGTGACATCAATTTTAGGATTAATGCTCTAGTTTGTGTGGCTAAGGTCCTAACTTCTAATTGCAGTGACTGAACTATGATAATTCTCCCTAAGGAACCCAGGCAGTCCACATCTTTTTAGAATCACAATGAAATTCTCATCATTATCTTTGAATTGTAGCCTAGGCTATAAATGCTTTTGTGTATATTTTAGGTACTTTTTTATGTACAAAATCAAAATTGAGGGGCTAGTGCTGTGGCAAAGCAGGTTTAGCCACCACTTGTGTTACTAGCATTCCCTATCAGAGCACTGCTCCACTTCAATCCAGCTGCCTGCTGATGCACCTGGCCTGGCCCACCTCTGGCTATTACAGACATCTGGGGAGTGAATCAGCGCATGGAAGTGCTCTCCCTCCCCCCCCTTCTCTCTCTCCCTCTCTCTCTCTCTCTTTCTCTCTCTCTCTTCTGTGTGTGTGCATTCTGCAACACTAGGATAAATATTAAAAAGTCTCTTTTATGTTTTCTTCAAAAAGTGATAAATAATAGTAGAAAATGGTAGAGCCATTTTAATTCACTCTGTAGTATTAGAGCCTCTGTCTGTGTGTTTCCACCTTTCTCTAGTGCTCTGCCTTTCAAATAAAACACAACTTTTTTAAAAAGAACAATTTTCATTGATAGCTTACTATTTGCCTTAATTCACTAGCTAAATGAATTTTTATTCATCTGAAATATATTCTATTAAGAAAATTATAACAGCCTCTCTCTTTCTGTCCAAACACACACACACACACACACACACACACACACACACACATACACACACTCTTTCTCTCTCATTCACTTCTGAGATCTAATTACAGCTAGCAATTAATTGCTCCTTTGACCAATAAGTTCCCTGACTTGGGGGACTTACACCCAAAGGAGGACCAAGATTATTTAAATCTCCTGTGTTCATGAAATATTACAATTCCCAGAGTCAAACAGGAAATTAATGCAAGGTACCTGAAGCCATTTAGATTTGTGTAATTCTATTTGAAAGTGACTGGGAAAGAAAACTCAAGGTAGCTACATGCAGGCTGCAAGCTGATGGGGGTTTAGGCAGGGGTGTCTCCTTCCTTCTACTGGGGAAGGATAGAAACCACCAGCAGCTTTCCCTGTTTGTCATGTAAGTGCCCAACCCTTGTGTTGTGCTTGTTATCTTCACTCTAGTTCTCTGCCTCACAATCACCAAGAACACAGATAACAGATGATAGAAAGATGGGTGGGTGATTCCTATATAGATGATTACTAGATAGAAAAACAGATAGCTCATAGGTGAAATGACAGGGTCTTAGACAATAGAATCCATTGATTGAGCTACAATGTAATGACCTCGGTGTGTTGGAAAAGACAAGATGACTAGAAAATAATCAAAACTTTTCAAAATATGAAACTTGGAGAGTCATTTCCACACAAACTCCTGTGCTTTGTACTGTCTTAAATTGATCTTGCCCTGTTTGGATCCTGTTAGACAATTTCAGACTTCAGAGATAGAAAAGGAAGTTTAACTCTTGTACACTAGGTTCTGGTGACTGCAGATTAAGGGCGCTGTTTTTGTCATTTTTCAATCCATTAGCCCCATCTGAGACCCTGTTTGTGGCCAACTTCTCATTGTTGACCCTCTAACCCGGGGAAATAATGTTAGAAGGACATTGTATCTTTCATATATGTGGCCTACATGAAGATAAATGAATTCTGGAGAGTTGGTGTAACCATATTGCCTTAAATGAAAATAAGAAATGTGAAGAAATGTGGAAGTGACTTAATATAAGACTATAAATCTTTATATTTTTCACTTTAGAATAACAAAGCAGCTTTGGAATGCATACCATTTGATAGTGTCTATGAAACGTGGGAGATAGGAGACTCTTCCTGGAGCTATGTCTGATGAGACTGTGAGGAAAAGGTGCCTGCCACCAAAGGCTGGGCTGCAGAAAGAGCCAGACTAGGGTGAGCAGCATCACCACAGCTCCACAGGGAGGCTACATCCTGTAAGGCTCTGTGTCAAGGTTTTCGCTGCTTTTCCATTTCACCAATCTAATCACAGTTAATTTACAAATACATCAGAAGTAACCATGAATTTCTTTCCACAGACGCCCAAGAGTTGATCCTTCCACTACAATGGGAAATCACACATGGGTGACTGAATTCATCTTGCTGGGAATCCCTGAGACACAGGGCCTCGAGGGGCTGCTTTTGTGCCTGTTCTCGGCATTATACCTGTGTACCCTCCTGGGAAATGTGCTCATCCTTACTGCTATCATCTCCTCGCCGAGGCTGCACACCCCTATGTATTTTTTCTTGGGAAACCTCTCCATCTTTGACCTGGGATTCTCTTCAACAACTGCTCCCAAGATGCTCTGCTACCTCTCAGGGCAGACTCAGGACATCTCCTTCCAGGGCTGTGTGGCTCAGCTCTTTTTCTACCATTTCCTGGGCTGCACAGAGTGTTTCCTGTACACGGTGATGGCCTGTGACCGCTTTGTTGCCATTTGCTTTCCTTTGCGATACACGGTCATCATGAACCACAGAGTGTGCTCTACCTTGGCCACAGGGACCTGGATGGCTGGCTGTGTCCATGCCACGATCCTCACCTCCCTCACCTTTCAGTTACCCTACTGTGGCCCTAACCAGGTGGGCTATTACTTCTGTGATATTCCTGCAGTGTTACCTCTAGCCTGCGCTGACACCTCTCGAGCCCAGAGGGTAGGTTTTACCAACGTTGGTCTTCTATCTGTCATCTGTTTTTCTCTCATCCTTGCCTCCTACACTCGCATTGGGATCTCCATATCAAAAATCCGCTCCAAAGAGGGCAAGCAACGAGCATTCTCCACCTGCAGTGCCCATCTTGTTGCAATTCTGTGTGTTTATGGGCCAATCATCATCATCTATCTACAGCGGAACCCCAGCCCCTTGCTTGGTGCCATAATTCAGATCCTGAATAACCTTGTCACGCCAACACTGAACCCACTTATCTACAGTCTAAGGAATAAGGATGTAAAATCAGCCCTGAAGAATGTGTTCCCCAAGAGATGCTTCCCTCTGAAAAACAAATGACAACAGTGACAGCTTTGCAGAACAGAATTTGACTCTCCATTTCTTCAGTTATATTTTCATTTACCACTTTCATGTACATTGTTATGGAACATACTCAGAATCAATGTATGACATAATCTTTCTGTATGTTTACATGAACAATTACCAATAGAGTCACACAGCAGACATTACATGGGTTCTTAGGCCCTTTGAATTCTCTGCCAGCATGGCTATTTTCACGAACCTTTCTTATTTGTTTTATTCTTTGAAATAGTGAGGAAAGTATATTTGCCCTCTCGTAATCTCATTTAAAAGTACAGTCTAGTTTATCTAGGGAAAGTAAAGAAAGTAACCCAGAGACTGCTCAAGAGTAGTCACTCTTGCTGGAAATCAAATGACCACTAATGCAAATCCTAACAGCCTCAGTGAAGGTGAACATCCCTTCAGATCAGCACCACAGATGATCAGACCCCTATGTTATGTATTCTTTCTTTGTAAGCTCCAGCCATCACCAGTCTCACCAAAACTCAACTACCTTAGTCATGTTTAATATAAAGTCTTTCCAGTGTGCAATCTTGTTTGATGTTGAGATTTTTCTGGTGTTCAGACTGCTGTATGATCAGCACGTTTTCCTTGAACAATTAAACCTCTTGATGGCTAATCCTAAGGAATCTAATTCAGTTTGTAAAACATGGTTAAAAAAATTGAGTTTGAATGTGTTGCTTTTTAAGGAACATTTATTTATCTCCATGTCTATTATAGAAAGCCCACATTGGGATTTTAATTTAAATTTGAGGATCAATAAAAATTTTCCTCCCCATGGGAAAGAATATGGGTCTTCCTTTCTCAGAAAAAAGTCATATATGACTTACTTTGTTTCCTCAAATCTCTGTTCCATAATGCTGGGGAAAACAGACAAACTTTATACATAGAAACTATGTTACATTTTGTAATGAACATATACTCTTTTTTGTGGATTTGGTTTTCTCTTTATATTGTATCAGTCATAACTTTGCTTGTAAGCAACAATAAGCTCTTATCCGAAAGAAGTAGAGTTTAGATACTACAAAGAAGTAAAGAGACAGAGAGAGAGGGAAGGAAAAGGGGAGGGAAGAATATTCATGAGAATATTAATAATGGAATGAATATTATGTTCCTTTTCTTATATCCAATCCCTATCAACACAGGCTATTGAAAATCAGATCTTATTACAAGCATGAACTGTGAGTGGCAGGTGAGTTATTAGAAAATATGAAATGTCTTCTTTTTTTTTTTCCAGAGTGTCTTGGCTTTCCATGCCTAGAATATTCTCATGGGCTCTTGAGCCAGATCTGAATGCCTTAAGGGCTGATTCTGAGGCCAGAGTGCTATTTAGGACATCTGCCATTCTATGAGTCTGCTGTGTATCTCGCTTCCCATGTTGGATCATTCTCTCCCTTTTTCATTCTATCAGTTAGTATTAGCAGACACTAGTCTTGTTTGTGTGATCCCTTTGACTCTTAGACCTATCAGTGTGATCAATTGTGAACTGAAATTGATCACTTGGACTAGTGAGATGGCCTTGGTACATGCCACCTTGATGGGATTGTATTGGAATTCCCTGGCCTGTTTCTAACTCCATCATTTGGGGCAGTTCCGATTGAGCATGTCCCAAATTGTACATCTCCTCCCTCTCTTATTCCCACTCTTATATTTCACAGGGATCACTTTTCAGTTAAAATTTAAACACCTAAGAATAATTGTGTGTTAATTACAGAGTTCAACCAATAAGACCTAAATGAAAGATCTCTGTGAGTGAGATCCCAGTGGAACGAATGGGGCCATCAAAGAAGGAGGTACCTTTCTCTGAAGGGAGGAGAGAACCTCCACTTTGACTATGACCCTGTCGGAATAAGATTGAAGTCAGCGAACCCTAAAGGCTTCCATAGCCTGGGCAACTCATGACTAGAGCCTAGGGAGATTACTGATGCCATAAACAAGAGTGTCAAATTGTTAAATCAACTTCAGGAGTCACTGTGTACTTACGTCTCATGTGGGATCTGTCCTTAATGTGTTGTCCAATGTGAAGTAATGCTATAACTAGCACTGAAACAGTATTTTACACTTTGTGTTTCTGTGTGGGTGCAAACTGATGAAATCTTTACTTAGTATATACTGAATCAATCTTCTGTATATAGATAATTAAAAATGAAAAAAAAATCTTGGTGTTAAATTGGAAATTGCCTAGAAAATTAATCAATTTTTTAAAAAAATATATCATGTAGGATCTCTGTCCTTAATGTGCTATACATTGTGAATTAATACTATAACTAGTACTCCAACAGTATTTTTCACTTTGTGTTGCTATGTGAGGGCAAACTGTTGAAATCTTTACTTAATATATAGTAAACTGATTTTCTGTATATAAAGAGAATTGTAAATGAATCTTGATGTGAAGCAAGGGGAGAGGTAGTGGGAAAGGGGAGGGTTGCGGGTGGGGGGGAAGTTATGGGGGGAGAAACCATTGTAATCTATAAGCTGTATTTTGGAAATTTATATTCTTTAAATAAAAGCGTTATTAAAAAATTAAAAAAAAAAAAAAAAGAAAATATGAAATGGTCCCTGTGACAGTGCCTGCTACTCACCAGTACCTCATCCTTTGCAATGAGGAATCTCTGAGAGGTGCCACAGTTTACCTTTTAAGTAGTTGAATAGTCACTCTGGCTGCAAATCAAATGACCACTAAAGAAAATTCTAATAACCTCAGTGACACTGAATTTATCTTCAGATCAGCAACAATTGGAGTGAAATACTGACTCACTGAGTGTAAAGAGATAAAACACAAGTAAAGGCTTAATTTCTTCTTAATTCTTAAACAACAAACATGTAATAACTCTTCATTACAGCTAGGTTGCAACAATTTTAAGTGTTCTGTTCACCAGTAAGCCCAACAGCTGCAGGACTAATTAGAAATCATTCTGTGCCTTTCCCAGTGTATCAGATCAGGAAGTTCTTGCTGTGGATTTGTCCTTTCCTAATGAGGTTAATTTTGATTGTTTCTTTTTTATTTTTTAATTTATTTATTTGAGAGGTAGAGTTGTAGACAGTGAGAGAGAGACAGAGAGAAAGGTTTTCTTTCCGTTGGTTCACTCCCCAAATTCCACTATGTTTGGCACTGTGCCAATCCAAAGCCAGGAGACAGGTGCTTCTTCCAGGTCTTCCATGCGGGTGCAAGTGCCCAAGCACTTGGGCCATCTTCCACTGCCCTCCCAGGCCACAGCAGAAAGCTGCACTGGAAGAAGAGCAACCAAGACTAGAACCCAGCACCCATATGGGATGCCGGCACCACAGGCGGAGGATTAACCAAGTAAGCCACAGCACTGGCCCCTTGATTATTTTTTAAGGTGGTATCTACAAGATTACTCAACTGCAGTTATTTTACCTGCTAATTAATAATGATTTTTGAAGGGGGTGAGTAATTTGTAATTATTAAAATAATTCCTTACCCCTCAAGTTTACTCCTGCTAGTTTTAGCTTCCAGGAATAATACTTGCCTAAATCAGTTACAGATGTTCCCTGACTTACACTGAAGTTATGTCCTGATAATCCCTTCTAAATTGAAAACATGACAGTCAAAATGCATTTAGTACAACTACCCCATGACACATCCTGGCCTAGCCTAAGTTATTTTCAACATGCTCAGGGGGCAGATGTGGCCTGGTAGGTTAAGTTGTTGCTTGGGATACCCACATCTCACATCAGAGTGCCAGTTCAAGTTTGGCTCCTTTGCTTGATATAGCTTTCTGCCAATGTGCTCAGAGGCAGAAAATAAGAGACCAAGTCTGAGTTTTTTTTTTGTACATAATAATTAATGCTTTATTTGTAGTTTCCCTTTAATTTAATTCTGTTTATTTATTTTAAATTTATTTTTAAGGTAAAAATTCCCAAAACAATCTTAGGAATATAGTTATTCTTCCCACCATCCCCACCCTCGCACCAAAACTCCCACTCCTCCTCCCTCTCCCCTCCCCAGTCCCATTCTCCATTAAGATTCATTTCCAGTAAATTTTGTACACAGAGCAACAATTCTGTACTAAGTAAAGATTTTAACAATTTGCACACACAAAAAACTGTTTGAGAACTAGTTTTACAGTTAACTCTCATAATACAACTCATTGAGGACAGAGGTCCTGCATGGGGAGTTAGTGCACAGTGACTCCTGTTGTTAATTTAACAATTAACACTCTTATATATGACGTTAGTGACCACTGGAAGCTCTGGACATGAGCTGCCTATGTTATGGAAGTCTTTTGAGTCCACAAACTCTGTCAGTGTTTGGAAAAGGATATAAGCAAAGTGGAAATTCTCTCCTCCCTTTAGAGAAAAGTACATCCTTCTTTGATGGTCACTTCTTTCTGCTTGGATATAACACACAGAGATCCTTCATGTAGAACATTTTTGCCACAGTGTCTTGGCTTTCCATGCCTGAAATGCTCTCATGCACTTTTCAACCATACCAGGAAGCATTAAGGGCTGATTCTGAGGAGGGAGTGCTTTTTAAAGTTATCATTCTATGATGTTGCTTTGTGGACTGCTTCCCATGTTAGAACATTATCTGCTTTTTAATTCTATTATTATTACCAGTCCACACTGGAGAAGAGAGGGGGTAGGATGGAGTCTCAGCTCAGGAGAACACTCTGGCTTTAAGCAGCAAGCTTTGGTCCTGAGACTTAAGACCAGCGTCCATGCTAATTGTTTTTAACTGGGTGATATGGACTTGGTATTTTTGAGAAAATGAGAATTGTTATGGAGGAGAGTGAAGTTGTCTGAAAAACAGTGAGAACCATCCGCATGCTCATCAGTCTGGTGGGATGATCCTTGGCTGGCTTGAGTCTAACTCGAGTGGGATCTGTGCCACGTTTGAGTTGCAATCCAAGTTACAGCACCAAAATTTTATGGGTGAAACGGCAGCAGAGAAAATATTACTACCTCAGTTCTTTGCTTCACAGAGAAGAAGAATTTCCAACCTGACAAGGCAAAGAGAAAAGCAATATTTAAAGTTTTAAAATCAGATTTATTAGATTGCAGACCTCCGGCCAGGGAGGCATGGAGGGGGCTCCAAGAGAGGCAAAACCCAGGAGCTCTATTTTCAGGTTCTGAAATGAGGACTATCCATGCTGTCTTCCATAGTGGCTGTATTTATTTAAAAAAAACAGTGAACATATAAAAATTCAAAGTATGTTTTCTATTGAACGCATATGGCTTTAACACTATATCTCAAACCATTGTAAATTAGATCATGAGTATTACTATGATAGTTCTCAAAGTTTTCCCAATTTGATCATTCTTACTACATTTCTTGACATTTTACTATAAGGAAGAGCTTTCACTTTTTCCCTATTGACATATATAAAAATGACATTCTAAGAAACTGAACAAAGTGTTTGATACCTGTCATGTTGAACTGTCAGCTGGTATCACAGGAATAGGTGATCACACTGGGACAGGATCTTTCAGTGGGGAAGACAGATCCCATTTAAGAGAGAAGATGAAAATTACATCCAAGGAAAGCCCCTTCCACTGGACTAAATAACTTCTAGGTTCCCTCCCAATTCTGAAACATAAATTCTGCACTTGCATAAATCTGTCTCATAAATGTGGACAAACTTGTCTGATTGGAGAAATGAAAGTATGGATGAAGTGAATGGAGTATGAGAGATGAAAAGGAGACAGCATGAAACATTCTTTTTTGAGGAGAAACCCCTATTGAGTTAGCTCAAAAATAAGAACAATTCCTCTTTCACTTGCTTGGTGTCAGCCAGCAGCAAATTAAATACTATGCAAGGACAGCAGGCTAGCATATAATAGGGCTTATTTGTTTGAAGAATATAGAAGACATATGCACCAATCAGGATATTTTACAGAGAGATGAACAACATTTTTGAGACAGAAATTATAATGCTCCTAGATGAAAATTTCACCATTGAACACAGGCATTTCACAATAATAAGAAGGAGTAAGTCTATATCAGGCCTCTGGAAGCATTTACCACTCCATTTAGACTCAGACAACTGTACATTAGAATGTCAATGTAGAGGTGAGTATTTGGGGCAGCAGTTAAGTCCCTGTTTGGGATTCCCACATCACATATCAAGATCAGAGACCCTTTTTCTAGTCTAGGTTGTCAGCTTCTAATCCAGTTTCTTGCTAACCAACATCCTTCCCAGGCTCAAGTGTTTGGATCCTTGTCAATCACGTGGGAGACCCAGATAGAGTTCCAGGCTTCTGGCTCTGGTCTTAGACAAAGCTGTTTAGGTATTCAGGGAGTGAAGCAGCAGAATCTCCCTCTCTCTCTCTCTCTCCCTCTCTCTCTCTCTCTCTCTCTCTCTTATTCTCTCTCATTCTCCATTCAAATAAAGTGAAAACTCTGTCCTTTCAAATCAAGTGAAAATTTAAAAAAAAAGAATACAATCTTCGACAAGTGTTGTATATATGTGCTACCAATTACCTCAATCTAGGGCAGATTTACCACATCATCCTCAGCATTATATGACTAAATGCACAATATGATAAAAGAGACAGTACGCAGCGAATGCAGACATTTAGAGTTCCCAACCATTGCTGTCTGATGTTGCAGTCCCTGATTTCTGCTGTGAGTGCGATGTTGCA
This sequence comes from Sylvilagus floridanus, assembly GCA_949820135.1. Lineage (NCBI taxonomy): Eukaryota > Metazoa > Chordata > Mammalia > Lagomorpha > Leporidae > Sylvilagus > Sylvilagus floridanus. The sequence continues at coordinate 15,182,062 of OX463224.1, read as the reverse complement.
CAAGGTGCTTCAGAATTAGAAAAGGAAGGAGTTTCCCAGAATTCTTGGTCATCCCATCAAGAATTGCATCCTCCAACTCATTCAGCACTTAGTCTATGCTTTCCTCCCATCCAATGCTATTTTAGAATTTCACATTTTCTAAAAAACACAATGGTCCTGTACTATGAACAAGCCAAAAGCCTCAGTAGTCAAATGGTCAACTTTTAAAACATGGTGCCTTTGCCCTTTAAAATATTGGAATTAATTCTTCATGGTTTTCCTTTACCTGTCACCCATGGGCATATGAAATGAAATCATTTTGTCTATAACTCATTTAAGTGGGCAAGAAAGAGCTGAGTGGCAAACTGTGACACTATTTTGGAACAACTGGGGGATGGGTACTGAAGAGTCACAAGATCAAACACAGAGCAAGTCCCAATGTAGAGTGAAGGAAATTTGGACTGTGGAAGATGCAGAAACATGAATGCTGCTTATACAGTAGTCTTTCCCATGGGGCACCATCATTGTAAGATGAGTTAACATGACTGTACTACCTTCACAAGTGGAATAAGATAGAAACAAGGCACATAAGGGAAACAAACTAATAGGTAAAGCATATATTGATATGTGTGTTATGTTCAATACATATTATTAACCTGTTCTGTATAATAGCTAAGGTCTTTGAGCACAGAAGTGTAAACAGGCTTTGTCTTCAGTATTTAGATCTTGGGCTGATAAAGTGAAAATCATGTGTTTTTACTTGGTAAAGCAAGCAAAAGCAGACAATAATGAAGAGACTCTATGTTGGATTAACTCAAATTTGTAAGGACTAAATAGCCTCAAGCTATTCCATTAGGAGAGACACCGGAGACCAGACACAGAAGAAAGAACTAGGATCACAAATTGGACACCTCAACCTGAGAATGAGATGGATATGAAATTGCAGTATGGGGTGGGGGAGATTTAGACTCTTAATCCTTTGAGTGTCAATATAAAACATAAGAGGATTTCATATTTGTATTTTAATTTCAGGCCACAATTTTAATAATAAAACATAGGTCCAGAATTGGTATTCATATATGCAATTTAATTTTGCTAGAATTACATTAAGTGGCATATTTCAACACTGTTGTGAATGCTCATTTTATAGATTCTTCTCTTAAGCCATATTGAATACAACGACTAAATATAATTTATGAGAAATAGATTGAAGAATGCATTTTTGGCTGAGGGCAAAGTATGATCTTGCTATTAAGTCAATTTATATTCTGTGCTGAAGAGACGCCAGTGTCCCACCACCCTGGCTGCTCTCCCTGGGTTGCCTGGCAACAAGCTGCTGAAATCAGGTCCTGTTTCCTCCAGCAGTGCAAAGGTGGGGTGAGGCAGAGAGGGGGAGCGATCAAGAGGCTGCTGGTTCTGAAGTTTTAGAGTAAGAGAGATAGGATATCCCCCCTGCATTACTAAACCATCTTCATCATTAATAAACCTAACATTTTGTTTTGTTCTTCAGTTAGATGCATTCTTATTCATCAATTTTTAGTACCAGAGATGAGGAAATGGGCAGAAAGGAAGACAGGGCACCCTCAGTGTATATGATTGCATTATTTCACCCTCAACTGTTTATGATACTGCACACAGAACATCACCACTAGCTGAATGGATACATTTATTAAATAGTATTCAACCAGGTTGCTAAATTTCTTCCTGTCCTCAGCCTAATATGTAGGAGTAAAAAACCATCACCAATGCTCCCCAAGTGCTCATTAAGCTAAAATTAACACTGAACACATAACAGAGAATAATTTACATCAGTCACCAGAGCCTTTTTATTGTTTTCTTTTTTTTTTTTTTGCCAGGAAGAGTTAGACAGTGAGAGAGAGAGACAGAGAGAGAGTTATAGAAAGTGAGAGAGAGACAGAGAGAAAGGTCTTCCTTCTGCTGGTTCAGTCCCTAATGGCTGCTACAGCTGGTGCTGTGCTGATCCCAATCCAGTAGCCAGGTAACTCCTCCTGGTCTCCCATGCAGGTGCAGGGACCCAAGCACTTGGGCCATCTTCCACTGCCTTCCCGGGCCACAGCAGAGAGCTGGACTGGGAAGAGGAGCAACTGGGACTAGTACCGGGGACGCCGGCACTGCAGGTGGAGGCTTAGCCAAGTGAGCCACTGTGCCGGTCAACCAGAGCCTTTTTATATGACTAAATAATTAGTCTTTCCCTTTCTACCCACCTTTTGTAAAGAAATGATCTTATTGCTTAGATGCCCAAATGAGAAACCAAAAGCATACTCTTACATTTTCTTACTCCTACCTTGCATATCTTCCAATAAATTCCATTAGTCTATTTGCTACCTAATTTTTCTGATCATCATCTACTCCCCCTCCCAACTATCCCTGTTTCATGTCACATTCTGACCATACCTTGAAGACTTCTTAAATGGAGTCCCAACTGCCCCTGTGCCTGTGTGCAGCCATCTGTCCACAGTGACTTCTATCAGCCTTTTAGGATACCCTCTGATTACAGAGCACATCACAGGCTCTCCACTGCCTTTGGCAGGAAGTTCAGAAGTTATCCCATATCCATGATAGCACTTCATGGCCTGAGCCTCACAGGTCTTTATATCCACCTGCTCCTGCATGAATCTGAGTTGTGATTTCTAAAACACACTGCGCTGCAGGTCCAAAAAGTTTGACAAACCTCTACTAAATTTTTCAATTTAGACATGTCTAAATAGAGTAATCTGCATAATGCCAAAGCTGGAGAAGCTGATCTCTCCTCCAGGTCTCTAGGTGATATGCCTCATTACTGACGGAATTCTTTCATCACATTCTTTAGATAGCAAGCCACACAAATCTGAGCTGAATCCCAATACATTACTTATGTGCATGTGACAATGGGACTATTACTTAAACAAACTTCCTGGGCCCCAGCTTACTCCCTCGATGGGCATATTGGCAACATTATGTAATATCTATTAAGCATCTATCATAATGCTATCAAAACTAAAGCATTGATTTTTAATATTTATTTCCTTCACAGTCTTTTCCAGGTAGGATATGAGATTTCAGATAGAACTGAAAATAAGCACCAATGCCTTCCCATAATGAATAGTCAATGAAGTGAGGAAATATGTAATTGATAAAAATGTTCACCAGTCAGTGTCCATTAACAAATATTTATTCAAGTAACTAATCTGTGTGCTTTCAAAGATACAAAGTTACTTAGCCTTGGACAGACAACAAAAGATCATATAAACTGATCATAATTGCCATGCAAGCCCACTAGGTAATTCTGAGAACTATGGTCATGAACTCTAATTAAAAGGCATCTTACAGGGAATTCATCACCAGAATTGTTTTCTTTTACCAAAATCTCTAACAAGAATTACTTATCAGTCTTCCCTTAACAAGACATCTGAATATAGAGAAAAAAATGTAAGAGAAAACTAAATTTATTTAAATTCTCAGGTACTGGAGGTATTTGTTTCTTTTAAATAAAAAGCAGAACTCAGGATATCCATCAAATTTTGGCATGTTTTACTTTGTCAGGGACTTTTATGCTTTGTGGATCTCAATAATGATGGTTGCAGGACAATACATGTTTTATCTGAGTCAGTGTTGTATTCCTCATCATCTTTACAAAAATTCATTTAGTTTTAATTGACTCATGGTTTTATATATATATATATATATTTATAGAGTACAGTGTGATATTATATGTCTATATTATGAAATGGTTAAATCAAACTAGTACCATGTTCATCTTTTATATCTTTGTAAAGAAAACATTTAAAATCTGCTCTTTTAGCAATTTCTAAATATACAATATATAATTATGAATTACAGTCAACATGTCTTACAGATCAATAAAATGTGCTCTTCCTATCTAACTGAGCTTAATTTTTCACCAATATTCTCCTTTTCCCATCCCTTACACCCACCCTCAGCTTCTGGTAATCTCCATTCTACTCCCTACTACTGTGAGTTCAATTCTTTTGAATTCCATATATAAGTGATAACATATCATATTTGTCTTCCTGTGCTTGGCTTATTTCATTTAACATAAAGGAATCCAGGTCTATCCATGCTATTACAATTGAGAGGACTTCCACCTTTTATGAAAGGCTGAATAATATTCCACAATGTGTATATATCACATGTTCCTTACACTTTTACCCATTGTTGAATACTTCAGTTGCATCTGCATCATGGCTACTATGAATAAAGCTGCAGTGAATGTGAAGATCAAGGCATCCTTCAACATGCTGATTTCAAAGAAATGCAGCTTTTTTAGATGTAGGTTTTATTTACCCTTTTCTAAGAAAAACCATGTACTTGGGATTTCAATTTTCTTCAAAATATAAAGAATATATGAAGGAAGCCATTATGCAAAGAATCATTTTTAACCTTGAGAGAATTCAGTTTTTAAAAATTTTTACTTATGTATGTATTTGAAAATCAGAGTTTCAGAGAGACAGAGAGAGATCTTCCATCTGTTGGTTCACTCTCCAAATGGCCACAATGGACAAGGCTGGGCCAGGCTGAAGCCAAGAGCCAGGAAACCCGTCTGGGTGTCCCACATAGGTTCAAAGGCCCAAGCACTCGGGCCATCCTCTGTTGGTTTCCAGGCTCATTAACGGAGAACTAGATAAGAAGAGCAGGCAGGACTTGAACCAGCACCCATATGGGGGCCGAGCAGGATGATGAGTGTCAGTGGCAAAGGAATTACACCAGAGCCGGGAGATTAGTCAATGCCCAGGGAGCAGCCAGGTTCCTGACTTTATTGGGAGGGGAAGAGCTTTTATCGACACAGAAAGGGGGCTGTCCAGGGCACAAGGGAACCGAGCCAACCAGCTGAAAGGTAAGGCAGGACATGAGCCGGGCACTCCCTCAAGGGCCAATCACAGCCGAGGACACATACTGTTCACAAATAGGGAAGTCTCCTGTCAGGCTAGGTACCTCCCCCAGGGGCCATCTTGGATTGTTGGAAACACTGAGTCACTGAAATGCAGAAGTACAGCAAACTTGAGCAAAGGCTTACCCGCCTTGTCAAGCAAAGGCTTAGCAACTTTGTTTCCTTTTTGATTGGACCCCCCTGCAGCCTAAGTGCTTGAGTCCAAGGAACACCTGGCTCCTGGCTTCAGATCAGCGCACCGCCGGCTATAATGGCCATTTGGGGGAGTGAACCAATGGAAGAAAGATTTCTCTCTCTTTCTTTCTCTATCTCTCTCACAGTCTAACTCTATCTGTCAAAAAATTTAATTAGAAACTACCATCATGTGCCACAGCTGCTTTGTTCTGGAGACCAGGAATTACTCATGGCCACTACCTCCAAAAAGCTCACAATCTAGTAATAGAGAAGAGAGGTATTATTCAAATAAACTCTAATTGCTGTGTATTAGGAACTAGGAAGAAAAGTTCAATGGCAGAGTGTTTATATCCTGAGTAGCTCACTCCTGTTTCTCTGCCATATTAATAGCTATGTATTTACATCATGACCTGTATGATCAACTGAGGTTCCTTGAGGGTGGAGGAAGACATTCCTGAGAAAACGCTCATGGGACTGAAGTCTGAATGGAAAAAGAAATACAGTATAGATGCACAATGGAATATCATTCAGTAATAGAAGGAAAGAAATTCTGTCATTTGTAGCAAAATGGGTGGAACTAGAGGGCACCATGTTAAGTAACACAATCCAGGGAAAGAATGATGAATACTACATGTTCTCCCAAGTATGTGGAGGCTAAAAAATCTACTATGAACATAGAATAGTGATTAATACAGTCTGGGAGGGTGAGCAAGGGGGTAGAATGAATTTGAGTAATGGGTACCAAATCAGAGTTGATTCAGAGGAATAGATTCCTAGATTGCAGAGTGTAGTAGGGAGACTGTAGCTCAAAGTAACCTATGTTCTATTTTATGGTAAAATATTTTATTTAATTTGAAAATAAAAGAACTGAGCACCAAAGGTCTAATCTTAAAGTAATGTCAAAGAAAGAGAGATGCACATTATCCTGATTTTGTCAGCATGCTATGTATACATGTAACGATTTATGACACTATAATCCATAAATATGCATAATTTTTGTTAACAAAACATTCAGAGCCGTGCCTAATAAATAACAAGGATTCAATAAATGTTAACTGAAGATTATGACACTAGGCAGATGCTCTGAGGGTTACTTTAGGTACATTTCTCAAACTTTACTCTGTCAACACCAAATTAAACAATTAAGCAACAGTGATATGAAAAGCATCAATGGTGTCCTCCAGTTGCTTGCATTTTGCTGCACATGGTAGAATGTCATTCTTTTTTATAACTGAATGATATTGCATTGTGTATAGATACCACATTTTCTTTTTCTATTCATCTGATAATGGACACCATGGTTGGTTCCAAGTTTTGGCTGTTGTAAACAGTGCTGCTGTAAAAATAGAGGTACAGGTGTCTTTTTGATACATTGCATTCAAGTCTTTTGGGTATATACCCAGCATTATGATTGCTGGGTCACCTGACAAGTCTATTTCTAGTTTTTAAAGAAATCTCCACAGTTTTCCACAGTGGGTGCAATGATTTACATCCCCACCAACATTGTTTCAACATTACCCTTTGTCTACATCCTCACCAGTATTGTTACTCCCTGTGTTTTGGATTTTAGCCACTCGGAGAGGGGAGAGGTGATATCTCATTATGATTTTGATATGCATTTACCTGATTTCTAGTGATGTTGAGTAATTTTTTCATATATTTGTTGGCCATTTGTATTTCTTCTTTTGTGAATTGTCAATTAAAGTCCTTTGCTCATTTCTCAACCAAATTGGTTTTTGTTATTTCTGAGTTTTTTCAGATAATATTAGTTACAGAGTTTCTTCATGGAGTCTCAGGCACACTAACATAGAAAATCTCATTAGACATACAAAATACAATGCTTTCAGATGAAGTGTTTTCTGTTTGTTTATTTGAGTGGAGGAAATAGCAGGATAATGTCAACAGACAACCCATTTTTTAAAATTTTATTTAGGTTATACAAATTTCATGTACTTCATATATACAGATTTACAAACAGTGATTCTCCCTCCCTACCCTCACTCCCACCCATGCTCCAATCCTGTTTCCTCCTCCCTCTCCTATTCCCTCTCTTAATTTTTACAAATATCTATTTTCAGTTTACTTAATACTCATGAGGTTAACCTTACACTAAGTAAAGAGTTCAACAAATAGTATGAGGAAGAAAACACTGTTCCTCAACAGAAGAGACAGGGCTGCAACAATCACGAAATCTCCACATGTCCTTTTCACTCCAACATGTTACATTTTGGGTACTCCATCAGTTATCCCAGATCAGGGAAAGCATATGAAATCTGTCTTTTTTGGATTGGACAACACGTTATTAAAATCCATTATATTATCTGTAATTTACTTTCAAATGATGAGTACAACATCTTGGAATACCCTTTTCAGGGACCTTTTCACTTCCTTGTTCCTTAAGGAATAAATTAAGGAGTTCAGCATTGGTGACACAATGTTGTTTAGTATTTGCACCACAGCACCAAGCAAGGGATTGGGCGTGGGCTGCAGGTAGATGATGATTACAGGTCCATAGGCACAGAGGATTGCAGTGAGGTGGGCACTGCAAGTAGAGAAAGCTTTCCGCCTGCCCTCTGCTGAACGGATTCTCAAAATGGCAATTGCAATGCGTGTATAGGAGACACAAACCGTGAATAAAAGCATTAATGCCAGAAAGCCAACATTAGTGGACCCCACTGTCTGGGCCAGGGAGCTGTCAGTACAAGCCAGAGGTAAAATAGCAGGAATGTCACAGAAGAAGTGGCCCACCTGATTGGGGCCACAGTAGGTTACCTGAAAGGTAAAGAAGGTCAAGGTGGTGGCCTGGAGGCCACCCACCACCCAGGCTACCAAGACCAAGGTCATACAGACTCCAGGTTTCATGATGAGCATGTACCTCAGTGGGTGACAGATGGCAACGAAGCGGTCATAGGCCATGACAGAGTAGAGGCAGCCTTCAGTGGAGCCCAGAAAGTGATAGAAGAAAAGTTGTGCCACACATCCTTCATAAGGGATGGCTCGGCTCTGGCCAGAGAGATAGCAGAGCATCTTGGGGCAAGTGACGGATGGGAACAGCATGTCAAAAATCGACAGGAGTCCCAAGAAGAAATACATGGGGGTGTGAAGGGTAGAGGAAGAGATGATTGCTATAAGGATGAGTAAATTTCCAAGCAGGGTGAAGAGGTAGATGAGCGAGAAGACAACAAAGAGCAGAGATTCCAGTCCCTCTGTCTGGGGTATTCCCAGCAGAATGAACTCATTTAGCAGTGTGTGATTCATCATGTTCCTAGAAAGGTAGTCTAGAGTTTCAGAAAAGGTGTGTAAATATGAACATGGAGACTGACTGTAAGAGACACAATACTTACATTCGTTATCACCAAACTTTGAATGTAAAGGTGATGGATAATTAAAAATTTTTACATAAACAAATAGGGGCCAGTAAACACACATAGGCCTTCATATCTCAGGGCATCATAGTCCTCCATCAATACAAACACAAAGCAAAATGAAATATTACATAGCAAAATATTGGATAGTTAGTACAGCAAAGGCCTCACTATAAACAGTTAAGCAAAATTTAATTATTGTTCATGATCCATTATATAGCCATTATTGCCTGATTAGAAATCACCCTGGAAGCCTGACCCTCTTGATTTCTTTTCACACTCTGCCTGTGTTACTAAAGATGTGGTCAAATATCCTGAATCTTCATCAAATTCCACATTAGGCGTCTATAGCTCTCGCCAGGACAAAACAATATGATAGAGTGAAACGAGCATTATATTTGAGGTTTATTAATCATTCTAATTAGATATATTCATTAGTTTGAACATTTACTTACCTGACAATGTTTCTTTTGCTTGAAAATTAACAGTGTCAGATTTGGTTGTTATTACAGTGTTTTACATTGTTTAGAGCTTAGTAGCAAAGGAGCATGTTGTAAACTGTCATTTTTAGTGAAATACCATCCTATAAATGTGTTTGAGAATTTTAATCTTTGTTAACAAATAGAAGTTTTTAACCATTAGAGCAATAAAACTAAAATATATTAATTATGCAACTTTTATATATTTTCTGCTTAAAATGTTTATTAAAATACTTATTGTGGTAAGGATGTCTAATGTGAAATCTTTCTTTTAAAATATTTATTTATTTATTTATTTGAAAGGCAATGTGACACACAGAGAGAAGAAAAGCCAAAGAGAGAGATCTTCCATCCACTGGCTCATTCCTCAAATGGCCACAACATCCAGGACTGAGCCAGGCTGAGGCCAGGTGCCTGGAATTCCATCTAAGTCTCCCACTGGAGTGGCAGGGACCAAGTACTAGGGTCATGTTCTGCTACATTTCCAGGCATATTAGCCAGAAACTGGATGGGAAGTGCAGCAGTAGGGACCTGAACCAGCTGCTGAACCCTCTGTGCACCTGACAGCACTGAGATCTACTTCCTGTAAAAATTTTCTTTTATTTTATTTAAGGTTCACAAATTCCACGTATTTTATGTGTACAGATTTAGGAGCATAGTGATACTTCCCAACCTACCCTCTCTCCTGCCCATACTCCCTCCCTTCCTCCTCCTTCCACTCCGAATCCCTCTCTTAATTTATACAATGGTTTACTTTTACTAAGATTAACCCTACACTAAGTAGAGTTCAACAAATAGTAAGAAGGAAAAACAAAATCCTATTCAGACCTGTAAATAATCATCAAAACTAATGTAATATATAGAAGTAAAAAATATTTTTGATGTATAATAAAATACTAACTATAGTTATAATATTTTAAAACAGATCTTGATAACTTTATCTTGGAAGTATTCGAACTTTATGTTTATTTATTAGCAACTCTGTATTATTCCCTACCATCTTTTCTGGCAGTCACCATCCTGTAAATTTCATTTTCATGGAAAAATGTAACTGAATAAGCTCAGAATATGAAATTACCTCCAGGGTGCACCGTGGCCTGATGTCTGTTTCAGTGCTTGCATCTGAAGTTTCTGTAAATCTCACGAGAAGAGATGATGTTTTCAATTTCACTGTTGCTTTGTGATCTGTTTTTTAAAGATACACAAAGTATATGAACCTGTATAAAGATAATTGCTCTGATTTCTAATTATAACTCTTGGTCAAGTTTTCTGATTTTCTTTTGAAGCTAATTTCATCTTCTAAAGCATTTGAAGTTGTTACATAAATTAATGTTATCCATATACACATAAGAAATTTTGATGAAATTGAGTCCAGGGTCTATTGGACTGCATGGTCCCCGAGAACAGACTAATTAGTCCTGTAAATGGTAGCATCACCATAAGATCTGTTGAATAGATGGCATTTCAGTATTTCTAGATGACTGCATGAAGAAAAGGTTAGAGGTGATTGATAGCTACACTTTAATTAGAAGTTCCCTAATAAAACCATGTCTATTCTTTCTCATCACTGCATCTGTCAGATTCAGGAAATACTAACAAAGGTGTACACCCAGTACTAGATACACCCATCACTCATGGAGTGAAGTATTCATTATTTGAATTAATCAATTTTTCAAATACTCTGAAATGAATCCTATTGTATTAGATTAATGTTTCAACATTAATCCCAGAAAACAATGGGTTCAACAAATGCTGCCTAAGACTTTAGATTCCATGCCCGACACAAGGAATTTAGATATGCTTCAAAGTGAAAAGCATTGAATTTCTGACCTAGGAAAGATTGAAGAAGATCTGGACGTCTTCATAATTGCTGTTATGTAATAATTTCCCTCACTGGAGAAAAAGGAATGTAAATGTTAGGTACAGGTAAAATGCTAAGGAAAAAAATGTATCTCCATGAGTAAAAGGAAAAGGAGAAAGTAAGAAAGAGAAAAGGATGTCAAAAGAAATTAATGCAATAATACCTGAAATAGGACAGAAGTTATTCATACAGTCACAGGTAGACCATTTTGTGCACTGGGTAATTTAATGCAGAACAGTATTATCACAATATATACCAATAACCTATTTACCTTACTGCCACCCCAAGGTATCAAATCTATAGAGAATGTGTTTATTGTTTTGGGTCTCTGAGTCTTTGGGTCCTTTTGGTTTCTTACTGGAAAAAAGTCAGTACTCATTTTTCACTTTCTTTCTCAGCCTGGTTTGGTCTGTCTTCTGTGGAGCATGATCTGGCCTTGAGTTCAGCTTGTATCTGTGCTGAAGTTGTTGAAGAAAGAGTGCATGGCTATGGGTGGTTCCTGTGCTCTGGATTCGTTGTCTATTTGCAGTGGTAGGTATGGTGGCTTCTGAACAATTTCAGTTAGGCCAAATGAATCAGAAAAGAAAATAGAGCAACTGCTAGGCAGTTATTTTAATTTACTCCTAGGAAAAAACTTTCAACAATATGGCACAGAAAAGGATGAAATGGGATATGTGACTTATACTAGGAATGTATGGAGATAAATATAAAAAGAAGTTGTTGCTGGAAATAAAGATGCAGTAAATAGGAAAATACTGATGAAACTGTGGGATATTCTGATAACTATACTTGGTATTTAATGAGTACTCATTAAATGCTTATTTTTGGTGAACTGAGATAATAGTTCCCTTGCAGAATTGCTGTGATGACTGAATATAATGATATATATGAATAACCTTGAAAGACACAGAGCAGTCTATCATTGTCTGGACCAGAGGAGGCGATTCAGGAATGATGATTTAGAAAGCAAGATTCCTTTTTAAATTTTTATGTTTATTTAACTTTTTGAATGTGCAGAAACACAGAGAGAGAGAGAGAGATTCTCCATCTTCTGGTTATTCCACCAAATGCCTGCACAGTGGGTACTTGGCCAGGCTGAAATCAGGAAGCTGAAATTCAATCTGACTTTCCCACATGGGTCGCAGGACCCAGCTACTTGAAAACACCTACTGCCTCCCCAGGTATGCACTAGCAAGAAATTTAATTAGAAGCAGAATCAGGACCTAAGCATCATCTTAAATACTGAACCAAATGCTCACCCCAACACAAGTTTCTTAAACCAGTCACATTTGGTTTTAAGTCTAGGATCTTGCTGACTGATTTTTGGACTTAGCTATGCCTTCAGTTTATGTATCTCTCTCACACACAGTTGTTAGGTAGATTAAATAGGAAATGAAGTTTGAGACATCTAATAAGCTGTCACATATTTCAGGTTCCCAGCAACCATTGTTTACACTTTTACTCTGGGCAAGAATAAAAGCATTCTTGTGGGGCCTGTGCTGTGGCTCGCTTGGCTAATCCTCTGCCTGCAGCGCCAGCATCCCATATGGGCGCCGGCTTCTAGTCCTGGTTGTTCCTCTTCCAGTCTAGCTCTATAATGTGACCCAGGAAAGCAGTGAAGGATGACCCAAGTGCTTGGGCCCCTGAACCCACATGGGAGACCAGGATGAAGCACCTGGCTCCTGGCTTCAGATTGGCTCAGCGCCAGCCATAGCAGCCATTTGGGGGGTGAACCAACAGAAGGAATACCTTTCTCTCTGCCTCTCTCTAAAACTAATTCTGCCTGTCAAAGAAAAAAAATTACAAAAAAAGCACTCTTGTAATGTATTGACTTAATGTGGGCATGAGTATAGCTAATGCCAAATAACATGCAGTTTTGGTGAAGTGTTTAAACATTTCCCCTGGGAATCCATATAGGTGCCCTCTGAATTCTGCTGAGGAACAAAAACAAGTGATGATGAACATTGAGAGCCCTGATTTAAGTGCCTCCTGCAACCCCTGTACCCCCCAGGTAAGCGCTCCTCCAAACCATCTAAAACACAGTAAAATAGAAATAGTAACAAATGGTATCAGGGATGCACAGGGAAAACAAGTCACGTTGTTATTGATTCTAAGGCAGTATAAACATGACTTGCTGTAAGATGAAAATTTAAAACAAAACAAAACAAAAACCTCTTTGTGTGAATGAAATTGAATATCTTTTCATGTGATTGTTGTTTACAGCCCTTGGCCATTTTTCTGATAGATCATGGTCTGTTTTTACTTTCCATTTGTTGAACCCTTTATTAGAGCCATTAAACCTTTGACTATAATGTGCATAAAAAATGTGCTATTTTTAAAAAAATAAAGAAAATGTTAAGTAGAAAAAAAGACATGATTTTGAATGTTTTTGTCATAAATAAATGTTAAATGTTTGAGGAAATGGAGGTATTCACCTTGATTGGACATTATACAAAGTATAAAATGAAATATGGTACCAAATAAATGTGTTCAATTTTTATATCCTGTAAAAAATATTTTAACTAGAATAAAATTAAAATTGTTAATAAAAAGTTAAATGAGGTTTGTAGTCCTGAAAAAACCTCATAAAGTAACAAAATTTCAGATTAAAATTTTATTTACTATTTTTGAAATTCCTTCTTATAATTTCAAAGTAAGATACCAAAGGCACTATTTTACTATGTTTTTCCTGTCAGAATCACTCTTAATAAAATATATTAAATTTTAAAAAAGAAAAAATTGGATTTTTTCTGCCTTCAAAATGTTTATCAAATCTTGTATCTCACAGGTTTTTAAAACATGTAGAAAATAGGAAATATTCCAATGAATGAAACATACCAAGTGTCAGTAATGAGCAAGAACATGAATGGTGCTTTCTCCAACAATCCTTGCTACCCAGATTTCTAGAGGGAAGGTTAAAAAGTGAAAGTTGATACAGGGGGAAAGTGCTAATCACCTACCTGGTCAACAGGGTCATAGCTGGCTCAAGGAAGGAAAAGCAAATGTTTTCTTTTCTGTCCCTTTAGCCTCAGTTTGTTACATAGATTTATGGAGCTTTCCATCCCTAACACTTCTCTTCCCTCCTGTGCGGGGAATTGTGCTGGGTTCTCCAGCTGCAGACCCCTAAGGGCCTCTTTCCTTCAGAATTACACAGAGATGATGCTGCACACTGATTGGCAGCCCCACACCCAAGGTTATTTCCTCAGTGTTAGCAGAGGTGAAGTTATCTGCTACCTTGGTAGCTGTGGAAGTGAATCACAGTGGCTCTGGAGCCCCATGCATGATGTATCCCCCGACACTGAACAGGCAGCAGCCCTCTGAGCTTAGGGAGCAATTAGATGCCTGATGCTGAGAGAGGTTAGAAGTTTCAGCACAGTCCTCAATAGTCAAGGTAATCATTAAAGAAATTGGGAGTCAAACTGCTTGTGAATCCCCTGTGACCACCCATTTTTCTGTTTTGCGTAGATATCCCATCCATCCATTTTGTTCTCTATTGGCCTAAAGCATTTGGCCTGATTATGTCATTTTTCCAGTTCCTAATATTTCCTTTATAGCTTGTGATTCTGGAGAATCTGTAATTTATTGAGAAGACCCACCTTGAAGGCTCCACACCAGAGAAGGTGCTGATATAGAGAACAACCTGTTTCTCATTAGCTGTATGAGTTCAGGTCAGGTGTCTTCTCGGAACAAAACAGATGTAATTTTTAAAATGGAGCTTTAGTAGCATCTCAAGGAGTGATTTTGACAGACAAATGAAGAAGCATTTATGAATTTCCTGGCATGTGATGGGTTCCTGCGATGTTTAGTTTTTATTTTTTAGAAGATTTATTTATTTAATTGAAAGTCAGAGTTACACAGAGAGAGAAGGAGAGGCAGAGAGAGAGGTCGTCCATCTGCAGGTTCACTCCCCAATTGGCCACAATGGCCGGAGCTGTGCCCATCCGAAGCCAGGAGCCTCCTCCAGGTCTCCCACGTGGGTGCAAGGGCCCAAGGACTTTCCCAGGGCTACAGCAGAGATCTGGATCAGAAGAAGAGCAGCTGGGACTCGAATCTGTGCTCATATTGGATGCTGGCTCTGAGGTGGTGGCTTTACCAGCTACGCCACAATGCCATCCTCCTGGGTGTTTATTATTTCTTGAAATTGGATGGAACATTAATTATGACCTCATCATTTTAACTTCATTGTTAGAATTTTTCCTTTATCTTCCTTTAGAGGTTCCCACCTTTCCGTCTTGAATTTAGGATGAGGGACTGTTTTTTTGTTCTTTTTCTGTTGGCTGATTATTTAATTTTTTTAAACTATGAGTAACTCTGGGGAAACAGTATGTAACAAAATCCAAAACAAAACAAAATATAAAAATAATACTAGATTTATAAAAAGTATAGGAAATAAGAATTATTTTTGAAAAATATTTTGTTTTATATGGAAATCTAAATGGCCTGTATCTTTCACATTCTCAGGATCCAACCAGACCAGCTCACGAAGGAGAGTTGAACTAGCATTTAGATAATGTCTAATATGGCAAACACCTTTTTTTGTCTAATTATTACCATATTCACAGAGGATAGGTTAGGATTAGTTCATTTTACAAATGATAATCTGGACTCAGAAAAGTTATGATCATTTTCTGAAGCTTACACAACTCTTACTCCTGGAGGTTGAAATAGATTTCCAGGCTCTTCTAATCTAAACTCAGAGATCTTGCCAGATGTTTGCTCTGGTGTTTCAGAAGTTGCTTAGGACTCCCTCATCCCATATTACAATCTCTGGGTGTGAGTCCTGGCTGTGCTCCAGATTCCAACTTCCTGTCAATGTGCACCCTGCAGAGCAGTGAGTAAAAACTCAAGTAATTAAGTCTCTGCCATTCACATGGGAGTCCTGGACTGAGTTTCTGGATCCTGGCCCAGCTCCAGCCATTGTAGACATTGGTGAATGAATCAGTGGATGGGAGATCTTTCTCTCAAATAAACACATTTTTAAAATTCTTAAATATGCTGATTTAATTTCAGGACAGAATCCACTTGGTTCTAACACAAGAATCTGGTTCCAAATTCTCCCTACTATGTTTTGACTATCTGGATAAATAAGATACATCCTTGGGACTGGCATTGTGGCATAGTGGGTAAAGCTATTGCCTACCACGACGGCATCCCATACGGGCATCAGTTTGTTCTAGCTGCTCCAGTTCTGATCCGCCTCCCTGCTGATAGCCAGGGAAAGTAGCAGAAGATGGCCCAAGTGTTTGGGCTTCTGACACCCACATGGAAGACCAGGATGAAGCTCCTGACTCCTGGCTTTGGCCTGTCTCAGCCCCAGCCACTGTGGCTATCTGAGGAATGAACCAGCAGAAGGAAAATCACTCTCCTCTTTCTATGTCTCTCCCCCCTCTGTAATCTTTTCAAGTAAATAGATAAATCTTTTAAAAAATGAGATCATCTTTTACTGATCGTTAGAGATTTAGACACTTAAATTTCATCCACCTTGTGCCCCTTAGCCCTCATTTATGCTTTTTGTTTGTCAGGAGTATATTTCCTTGTAATTGATGACAATTGTTGTTCTTAAGCAATGGCCAGCATCTTCTAACATAATTGCAAACAAAAATAGGTCCTTTTTTTGATGGCTTGCATTATTCCTACCTGAAATTAAAGCTGTTTATATCACCATGTAAGATGTTTAGCTTGGTTTCTAGTCTGAATTCATTATGTAATGCCTAACAGACAGTTCTTGGCATGTCAATGGTTTGATTTACAGTTTTTCAATTTTAAAATAAATAACATCTGAATTTAATTCTTTCTTGAAAAACAATTTTCATGTTCCATTTAGATTGCATTAAAATATTATTCAGGGTGATATGCCACATTGATAGTTACACTTGTGACTTTCTTACCATCCAAAACAAAAACACTTGAATTGTATATGTTTATTGACTGAGAAATTAATTCCAAAGAACAAATATCTAGTTTGGTTATTACTAAAATAATTGCTAAATCTATTTCAGTTAGAACATCATTTTCTCCATCTACTCTTTTTTCCACTTTTAAGTCTAAATTCCAGCATGTACTTTGCTTACTCCCACATTCACATCAGCAATCATTTTACCCTTACTATGTTTCATGTACTTTGCTGTGGATCATAAAGAAAGAAAAAAACAAATACATTCAACTCTGCTTAAGCCTAAAAAAAAGCAAGAAAGCAGCATGTACACAACAAACAAGGACAAAAGTTGGCAACACTGAAAAAGAATTTAAAAACCAATAGCTTATTTCACTTAACTTAATAGCTTGCAGTTCCATCTACCAACTCTTCAGTTGCAGGTGATAAGATTTCATCTTTTTATGATTGAGTAGTAGTTCATTGTGCATATATGCCACATTTTCTTTAATCATTCATCAATGGATAGACCCTTAGTTTTCTTCCATTTCTTGACTATTGAGTTAGTGTTGTGATAAACATGGAGATGCAGATGTCTCTTTGACAGAATGATTGTATTTCCCCTGGATATATAACCAGTAGTGGAATAGCTGGATTAAACCAAGTATGGGAGTCAAGTATCATATGATCTTGCTCACATGGAGTGCCTAAGAAAAGCTGATTTTTTTTTTTGCCTAAATATATTCTTGTTACTTCCTGGAATTTATTTAGGTATACTTGTACTTACATGAGATCTCAACTATTGGGGCCGGTGTTGTGGCACAGTCTGTTAAAACACTGGCCTGAATCTCAGGCATCCCATAAGGGCACCAGTTCTAAACAAAGCTGCTCCTCCTCCGATCCAGCTCTCTGCTATGGCCTGGGAAAACAGTAGAAGATGGCCCAAGTCCTTGGGCCCCTGCACCCATGTGGGAGACCCAGAAGAAACTCCTGGCTCCTGGCTTCAGATTGGCACAGCTCTGGCTATTGTGGCTGGCCATATGGGGAGTGAACCAGCGGATGGAAGACCTCTCTCTCTGTCTCTAAATCTCTCTGTAACTCTGTCTTTCAAATAAATAAATCTTTTTTAAAAGATCTCAAATATTTCCAATAGGTAATATCAATTGCAATCTTTAGACCATATGATTTATCAGACCAAGAAGATGGAAATGCTAATGTGTATGAACAATTCACTCTAGGACAATTTTATATTTTTTTGTTTTATTAATATAAAGAGAACAGATTTCATGTATTTCATACATATGTTTCTAGGATGATAACCACATTTCCCTCCGTCATCCTCTCCCTCACCCAGCCTTCCTTCTTCCTTCCCTTCTTTTCCTTTCATTAATTTTTGCAAAGACACCATTTTACCCCACTCTATAAAACTATACTTGAAATTTTGAATTTTGATCTCTTCCCTGGATAGCAACATACAGTTCAATGCTCTCTCATGATGTAGGCAGACGTGAGTCACAGTAACCAGTGAGTCCTGCCATCTTTAGCAGAAACAACCAATATTCTATAATGTATGGTATTGTTAAGCTATGATGTTTAGAGCTTATATGGACTAAATTCACTTCTGACTTACAAAATTTTCAGCTTAATATGGGGTTTATTGTGATATTTCACCATCAAGATCAGGGTATCTGTAAGAGATCTGTATGAAGATACTTCAAAAGATTTGTACTAAATAAGAATTAAAAAGATGTTTATTTTGCTTCAAGAAACCTTGACATCTATGCTTAGATCTTTCATACTCTATGCTATGGCCTAAGGTTCACAATGAAAGAACCTCAGCATTAAATTTTCTGCTTTATTCCTTTCACTCCCTAATACCCAATCAAAAGACAATCAGTAAGTTTCTGAGTGGAAATTAGATTACAACTACTTAAGAAAAGGTAAAAACAAAGATAGTGTTAATAACACAATATCAAATCACCAAACAACCCATAATTATTGTTGCAAAACCCATATAGCAACCAAATAACCACACAGTTAATCAGAAATGAAAGCTTACCTAAACATAAATAACAGTGAGGGTACTAAAAGCCCTTAGAGATAAGTGATAATAAGATGAAACTTATCAAATATTGCATGTTGAATTGAAATGAATGCTAATCTTCTCTGATCTCTTGAAGACACACATCATATTGTCTCACTGTGGTGTAATGGAAAGCAGTTATGTGTTCCTTCTTCTTGGGAGCCCCATACTGGTCTTCAGCCCATTAATATGGTATTGTGTCTACATCTTGATCTTGTGATTCTGACACTGCATTATTTGTAAATCATTTGAAAGACCTATAGTATAAGTCTGTGACCTGCTTCTATTCCCAACTCTTATTTTTAATTTTTCCTCACTTAGGTTCTATTCTCTATAGGAAGGGAATATTAAAAGACATAAGCTTTCCAATGTATTTAAATTCAAAGGAGTCAAACTCAACACTTCCTTTTAATTCCAGAAGCTTTTTTAAAGATCATAAAATTGGTTTTTCTTTATATACAATAGGCTAGGAGACTATAGGAAAACAAATACATACACAAATATGAAGAAATGTAGGTACAATCTCAAAAATGTCCATTAACAGGAAATTGCCCACATAATGTATGGGTATTTCATACGGTGGACTTCTTCACCTTCATGAAAGAATAAGGTAGACCTATGTTCACTGATATAAAAAGAGCTTTATTATACATTCTGTGAAAAAAAGGAACCCTGTAGAACAGGATGATGGCATTTCAAAAAGTTCCTGGAAAAAAACAGATATTTACTTTGGCACACATAAAAAATTTGAAATTCATGCATAATTTTTACTTTTTTTCTTTATAACTTTTTTAATTTATACAAGGTGAACAAATTTAATGTAATTCATATACACAGGTTTAAGAGCATAATAAAGCAAATTTACAAAAAGACAGAGAGAACGTCCATCCAAGAATTCTTTATATCAGACTAAAACACATGTATTCCATAAAAATATTAAATAAAAAATTTCAGAAATATGTGGAGAAAATCAAATGAACTGCAAGATCTTTTGGCAAAATGGTGAAAAATGCCATGTAAATTGAAAGGAAGTTTCCATAAAAAGTCAATATTTGTGTTACGATTCTCAGAAAACAGGTAGCAGCAGCACAAGATCCAAACCCTCTGGCCTTAGTCCTAGTTCATCAACTTCCTAGCTCTGTGGCACAGCAAAAGTGCCCTAACTCTCAGTGCACTAATCTCTCTCAGTAAACTGGGATAACAATATTAGTTACATAATAAGATTATTATATTAATTAAGTATGTCAGCACTTGTGAAGTGCATAGAATTATACATGGTATCAAGGAAACTTTTTTTTTTCTTTTTACAGGCAGAGTGGACAGTGAGAGAGAGAGACAGAAAGAAAGGTCTTCCTTTTGCCATTGGTTCACCCTCCAATGGCTGCCGCGGCCGGCGCGCTGCAGCCGGCGCACCGCGCTCATCTGATGGCAGGAGCCAGGTGCTAGGTGCTTCTCCTGGTCTCCCATGTGGGTGCAGGCCCCAAGCACTTGGGCCATCCTCCACTGCACTCCTGGGCCACAGCAGAGGGCTGGCCTGGAAGAGGGGCAACCGGGACAGAATCCGGCGCCCGGACCGGGACTAGAACCCGGTGTGCCGGCGCCGCAAGGCGGAGGATTAGCCTGTTGAGCCACGGCGCCGGCCTCAAGGAAACATTTAAGAAAGGTTTTGTTGAATTAGAAATTGAACAAACACATGAGTATAGCCATAAATCACACCAGAGTCAACTTGATCTCACCTGTTTGTCTCAAACAACATTTAGTAATCATATCCAGGGTAAGAAACTAATTGTCTCCAGATAAATGTGAGGCAAAACTATGGAGACAGAGAGCAACATGAAGGCTATTCTTCACCAGTAGGAACTCCTTGCTTCAGTGCCTTTCTCAGAGCCAACTTGACATCCTTGTTTCTCAAGGAATATATCAAAGGATTCAGGGAAGGGGTGACAATATTATTCAACACCTGAACCACAGAATCCAGCCAAGGACTGGAGGCAGGGCGGAGATAAATGAGGGCCACGGGTCCGTAGAATAACAGGATGGAAGTGAGATGGGCACTGCAGGTTGAGAAGGCTCTGCGCCTGCCTTCCGAGGAGCTGATTTTCAATATGGAGATGGCAATGCGAGTGTATGAAGCCAGGATCAGAAGAAAACATGCAAGAGCAACAATGCCCACATTGGTGAAACTCACTGTCTGGGCTAGAGAGGTGTCAGCACAGGCCAGGGTCAGCACCACCGGAATATCACAGAAAAAATTGTCCACCTCATTGGGGCCACAGTAGGGTAACTTAAAGATGAGGTATGTGAGGACAGATGCATGCAGGCAGCTCCCCAACCATGTGCCGAGGGTCATGAAGACACATACCTGGTGGTTCATGATCACTGTGTATCGCAGAGGGTGGCAGATGGCTGCAAAGCGGTCATAGGCCATCACAGTGTAGAGAAAGCACTCGGTGCAGCCCAGGAAGTGGTAAAAGAACAGCTGGGAGGCACAGCCCTGGAAGGAGATGGTGCAGTCTTGCCCCATGAGGCAGAGCATCATTTTGGGGGCACTCACTGAAGAGAAAAAGATATCAAGCACTGACAGGTTTCCCAGGAAGAAATACATGGGGGTGTGCAGGTTGGAGGATGTGAAGATGGCCAGCAGTATGAACAGGTTCCCTGGCAGATTGAGCAGATAGGAGGCCAAAAATACCATGAAGAGCACATGTCCCAGTCCCTCTGTGTGAGGGATTCCCATCAGGAGAAACTCAGTTATTGGTGTGTGGTTCCTCATCTTCAGTCTAGTTCATCCTGCAAGATCCCAGAATGGTCTCACCAAGGTGACCTTCTCCCAAAAAACTAAATGCCTGCATAGATTCTGCTGCACTCTGGTAATACCTATTTGCTCTCAGGAACTTCCTAGTAGGGGCCAGCTCTATTCTGACACTAATTAACATGTGACCTTCAGTGCATCATTTCTTTGTCCATCTGTTGCCTCAAAATTAAAGACACAGATAACACTAGAGGTGGCAGAGAGCTTCAAGCAAATCTTACAGTTGATTCTATCAGGGTTTAAACATCATTTCTGACTTCTGACAACTTTGGGAAAAAAATCTCCAAATCTTCCTGAATCTCTATAATTAGTACCCTAATGTATGTTCTTCTGATAAGGATGAGCACTTTAATTCATGTAAGTACCTAGTGTAGTCTCTGCTTCTACATACCCTGGTTAAAAAAATCTATCCAAGATATTGATATTCTGATTTTAATGAGTTTTTATTCCACAAAGTTATTTTAGGTTAATTTGGAGCAGTTGTGGAGTTACCTACTGATGTGATTGATTTATGAAATCACAATCTCCATTGGTAGCTGGAGCAACTGAGAACTGTCTAGTGGATACAAAGAAAGACAATATGTATCATGAACAATCACCAATATTAAAACAGTCATCATCTTTCAGTACAGAATTAATGTCTCTCCAGCAATTTGACTGCAATTTGGCTGAAGATGTGCCATCGCCCTAGAGGTTTTCAAAGCTAAGCTTCCTTAATCAGATAATACCTTAAGAACATGCCATGGAGTCAAGTTGGTCGGCATTAGTCCAAACTCAAATACAGCCAGCTCTCACATTCTCCTCACCTTCTTCTAGTGCACATCACCCTGGAAGGATGAGGAGGAGAAAGTGCTCCAGAGAAGAGGTGCTTAGAAATTGTTGACAATTATGGCTGACTGCAGCTGAAACCCTAGGTCCCATCACCACCTGCCCTGTCCCCTTTGGAGAGGCATGGAACAGAAGAACCAGGCTCCAAGGACAGAAAAGCTGGGTGCTCCTCTTGCTCAGGCTCAGCCACTCCTGCCTGTAGACCCAGCAGTGTCTCTGAGCCCAGAAGGAAAGGGCAGCAATCACCCCCACAGTGAGAGAATAAATCTCCTTGGCTTCCTTTAGGAGCCTATTCCCCAGGGATCGCTGACTCAGGAGTGTAGAACAGAGGGAGCAATTAGGTTGCAGATCTTCCTCCCTTCCCTCCTTTCTTCCCACACAAAGAGGTAATAACTCCATCCACTATTAACAAAGCAAACCCAGACAGATCTGCAACTTTTTACTACAGTTAGGTTAATAATTCCCCATTACCACTTCCACAAGTTCTTTTATTATTTACATGAAAAATCCTCCTTTATTCCCTATAAGACTACTAATGAAATTTTCCCCTATGTGCTCTAGTTGCTATAACTCATTCAATGTGTATTTTAAGAACCCAATATGTAACTGCTTTCATTTTCTAACTGCTGCCTAGAAAATGTATTCTAATGGACAATGATTAGGTAGGCCTGTGTCTATGGACTGTCCATGGAAACATGCACATAGGTCTACTAAGAACATTATTTCTTAAATTCCTTTTGAAATAATACAGAAGTTGCAAAGTGGGTACTACAATGAGGTATAAGTATTCTTAGGGGCCTGCATTGTGGCATGGTGGTGGGGGTGCTTTCTGTAGCACTGGCATCCATATGGGTGCCAATTCCTGTCTTGGCTGCTCCACTTTTGGTCCACCTCCCTGCTCATGTGCTGGGAAGGGCAGCACAGGATGGCCCAGGTGCTTGGGCCCCTGCATCCACATGGGGCACCTGGAAGAAGCTCCTGGCCCCTGGTTTTGGCCTGGCCTAGCCTTGCTCATTTACTGCCATTTGGGGAGTAATCCAGCAGATGGAAGATCTCTCTGTGTCTCTGCCTTTCAAAAAATAAATCATATATATATATATATAATATATATAATTTTAAAAATAAAATCAATTAAATAAAGAAGTATTTGTAGCAACATTTTTGTAATTATTTCCTTTCTTAATGACAGAGTGAATACAAAAAAAAAAAAAAAAAAAAAAAAAAAACCTCTCCTCTCCATGGTTTTGATTTAGTAATTGCTACTCACCAGGAAAAAAACATTAAACCAAACAATTTAAAACCCTTTTATTTTATCATTGCATCCTTGTCAGATATTACTTTTTAATGTTAACAATAAAACTCAAAAGTTAAATTACCAAAGTTCATTCCAAAGGTCAAAGAGCTCAGATATTAATTCAATCTGTCTACATTTAAAACTTACTCTGGCCAGCGCTGTGGCTCACTAGGCTAATCCTCCACCTGCGGCACAAGAACTCCAGGTTCTAGTCCCGGTCGGGGGGCCAGATTCTGTCCCGGTTGCTCCTCTTCCAGTCCCGCTCTCTGCTGTGGCCCTGGAGTGAAGTGGAGGATGGCCCAAGTCTTTGGGCCCTTCATCTGCATGGGAGACCAGGAAGAAGCACCTGTCTCCTGGCTTCAGATTGGCACAGCGCTGGCCACAACATGGCAGCCGTAGAGGCCACTTGAGGGGTGAACCAATGGAAAAAAGAAGACCTTTCTCTCTGTCTCTTTCTCTCTCACTGTCTAACTTTGCCTGTCAAAACAAACAAACAAAAATTTATGCTGAGGGGTTGGCGCCGTGGCTCACTTGGTTAATCCTCTGCCTTCAGAGCTGGCATCCCATAGAGATGCCAGTTCTAGTTCTGGCTGCTCCTCTTTCAGACCAGCTCTCTGCTGTGGCCCAGGAAGGCAGTGACCATTTGGGGGATGAATCAATGGAGGGAAGACCTTTCTCTCTGTCTCTGTCTCTCTCTCTCACTGTCTATAACTCTATCTGTCAAATAAATAAAAAAAGGAAAAACTTATGCTGACTTCTAACCAATGTAATAAATATTTTATTCTTGATTTTAGAAGTAAATATGCTAAGTCTTATGTTTCTTCTTTTGTTTTCAAAATTAAATTATTATTGTTTTGTTCACTGGCAAGGATTTCTTTTTTTTTTTAACTCATCTTTATTTGTTGCCTTTAAAAGCAAAATTACTTGGCATTACACTTCCATCATTTGCATTCACAAAGGTTGCTTATTTATGTTTCAAACAGCTTTAAAACACACTTAGGTAGGTTAATAATTTTGTGCATTAAACAGTATTTTTTTCTTTGGGAGAAAAAAAAAAGCCTCTTGGAGCTTTCCTGCTAATAAGTTGTTTCAGCTTAACATATTTCTAGAGGATGAGTACATGCAGGAGTGGTGCCCGCAGGGAAAATTTAAAAAGTGGATCCTATGAGATCAAACCTAAGCCATTTTAACCAACAGTTTTCTTTTAAACACCAGGTATATCTCAGAACAGTTCAGTGATTTAAGATCTGGTCTACCAAGGAATCTGGCTTGATAGCTAAACACATCAGTCCACAAAATTAATGGGTTACACACATCTTACAACAATGTCATAAATTGCACCCATTTTAAATTATATTTTCAATTACTATATATTCAGAAAGATTATATGCAGCATTTATAAACACATACAGCTATAAGCACAATCTAATCTTGAAGATTTCCATCCCATTAGAAAGAAACTTCCTGCAGATTTACAGACTTTACCTGTACTTACTGCCAGCCCTAGTTAATCACTAATCTGCTTTTTTTGAGATATAAAAGCAAGAATTATTAGAGAATTATTAGAGTCAAGACCTCCAGCCAGAATAGCACATGGGGGGCTCCAAGGGAAGAAAAAAACCCTAATCTGCTTTCTATTTTTGCATATTTGCCCTTTTGAGAAACTTATTTTAAGTTATGTTCTTTTCATCTGTTTTCTTTCACTGAGCACGATATTTTGAAATTCATCTCTGGCATTCCAACTGCCAGCATTTTCCATTATATGACTATTTCTATTTGAGGGACCATATGCTGAATTTAAATTTTACTCTTAGTGCCTATAGATGCCTAAAAGATTATTGGTATAAAACCTAGAAACATTTTAAGATATCAACATCATCATCGTCATCTAGTCAAAAGAGAAAGATTTTGGACTGGTCACAGATTAAACATCTTAGTGTGTGAATTGTGGAAAAATGTATGATTCAAAACTTTTCTGATAATTTTTTCATTTAACAAATATCTGCTGCAGAAATTTCATAGTCATTAATTTGTGAGATTTAGTCAGCTTCATAGGACATACAGCTCTTTTTTTATTTTCTTTTTTATTTTTGGACAGGCAGAGTGGACAGTGAGAGAGAGGGAGAAAAGTCTTCCTTTACCATTGGTTCACCCTCCAATGGCCGCTGTGGCCTGCGTGCTGCAGCCGGTGCACCACACTGATCCGAAGCCAGGAGCCAGGTGCTTCTCCTGGTCTCCCATGTGGGTGCAGGCCCCAAGCACTTGGGCTATCCTCCACTGCACTCCTGGGCCACAGCAGAGAGCTGGCCTGGAAGAGGAGCAATCGGGACAGAATCCGGAGCCCCAACCGGGACTAGAACCCGGTGTGCTGGCGCCGCAGGCGGAGGATTAGCCAAGTGCGTACAGCTCTTTTATATAAGAATTCATGAAACTATGATCTATATATGTTATAAACTGAGGCCCTTATACACATATACAAAGGAGAAACAAATAGAAGAGTATATTCACTGAAATACATGGGCTAACATAGACTTTTTCATGCAAAGCAAAATACTCTCTCAGGAAGCTGCCTGAACTGGTAACTGTAACCAAGTGTTCTGCTACAGTTGAAGTAGCACCTTGACAGTAGGGACTCCATTTTGGAGCACTTGAGACTCCATTCTGGGAAAGCACCCCCCCACCGTGAGACTCTGGTCTGAAACGATGATCTCAAATAGTCAGACAATAGCAGTGCATAGCAGTGTACATCACCCTTGGCAGAGCACAGAAACCCCCTAGCATGATCGCTCAAGCTTGAAAGTAGAAAGGTTGCACCTGGGTTAATGATAAAGATGTGATTTGTCTATGTCTTTACGTATAATTAAAACTAATAATTGGATTAATGTCAAGATCATAATTGATAATTGTTAAGATTGTAACTGGTATTGTCAAGATTATAATTGATACTAGTTTCGCATAGGTTTTAGGTCAACTTGACCCCGGTAACCATGTATTCCCCCCTGTTCCTAGCAACCATGAATTCCCCTCCTGATTTTGCGGTTTTTGCCTTTATAAACCCTGTAGCTTTGGGCCTCAGGTTTGAGAGTTCTTTGGGTGCATGAGCCCACTCTCGGCTGCCGGCAATAAAGGACTTTAAAACTTTTTCAGTGTGTGGCGCTCCTCTGTCAGCACTCACTCAGGCACAACACAATCATTGGACACACTTTCCTCCCCTATGTCAGTATGTTCTCTAACAGGCTGAGATGTCTGTCAGTTGCTATTTCCTTCAGAACACTAATCATTTGTTCAGAGTTTATTTTCTTTCTATTTTTCTATAGATTTATTAAAGTATAGTTTATAAATCATAATTTCACTCAATATAAGTTAATTTTAATAATTTTTGTGCATTTAGTTATACAAACATTGCCAAAATTCAGACATTTCCTCCCAAATCTCCAGATCCCCTTTGCAACTGGTTCCCACTCCTATTCTCTTCCCCATGAAACCTCTA
Source organism: Sylvilagus floridanus (assembly GCA_949820135.1). NCBI lineage: Eukaryota > Metazoa > Chordata > Mammalia > Lagomorpha > Leporidae > Sylvilagus > Sylvilagus floridanus. The sequence goes on along the minus strand of OX463224.1, from coordinate 15,154,916 downwards.
ACTTGATTTTTGTTTCTAAAATTCTCTTGTCTTGGCATTTGATATAAATAAGATAATACAATATGTCATTTTTTGAATTCTTTCAATTAGCACAATGTTGCTGAGGTTCTCTGACATCAAATATTGTAAAATTTTTGAGACTTTGATAAGATTATACCATATCTTCTTTCTCTTATCAATGATAAGCCTCATAACATCAAACCATGTTGTAGAATGACTCTGTAGACAGGTATTTTTGTGAACTATATATTTATTCTCCTAATCATTGTTTTAAAAGAAGGTCTTTCCCAGATCCATTATGCAGGTATCTGTAAATAGGTGAATGTATCTTCTACATCTTCTACAGATCTTTTATCTCAAAATACCCTGAAACCACAATTTATTGGCATAGAAATACTTTCTTTAAAATACCACTAATCACTGTGTTGAAATTTGAGATCATATATAGCCTCTTATTTTCTCATAACACAGCCATAGGTATATATGCATACCTGAATGCCCAGCTTGCTTGCTAACAGTAGAACTAGTATACTATCATGTGGTTTAGAAACAGATAAAGTCAGCTGTAGTGTGATACATCACTCATATTGTCACATGACTTAAAAGAAATCTAAATTAAAATCTCTATGGAGATCTTTTTTTTTTTTTTTTGACAGAGTGGACAGTGAGAGAGAGAGACAGGGAGAAAGGTCTTCCTTTTTCCATTGGTTCACCCCCCCAATGGCCACTGCGGCTGGCACACCTCACTGATCTGAAGCCAGGAGCCAGGTGCTTCTCCTGGTCTCCCATGTGGGTGCAGGGCCCAAGCACTTGGGCCATCCTCCACTGCACTCCCAGGCCACAGCAGAGAGCTGGACTGGAAGAGGAGCAACCAGGACAGAATCCAGCGCCCCGACCGGGACTAGAACCCAGGATGCCAGTGCCGCAGGTGGAGGATTAGCCTAGTGAGCTGAGGCGCCAGCCTCTATGGAGATCCTTGAGACTTGATAAAGGGAATCCAAATGTATGCATTTGGGAAAAAATTACATATATTTAGCCACAGACTTAACCATATTCTTTAATTCAATAATCATCAGTAACTAAGTTGTTATTTTGATGTAGTTTGACCACTTCATTTTTTTTTTTTATTTGAAAGACAGAAGCAGAGACAGACAGAGTGTTCCAATCCACTCCTTCATTCCCCAAGTACCCACAATAGCCAGAACTGGGGTGGGACCAAAGTTGAGAGAAGGGAACCCAATTAGAGCCTCCTACATTGGTGCCAGAAGCCCAAATTTGTGAAATATCTCCACGACTTCCCAGTGTCTATGTTTGAGGGAAGCTGGAGTAAGGAGCTATGGAGAGAAATCAAATCCAAGTATGCTGATGTGAGACAAGGGTGTCTTAATTGGCATTCTTATTGATAGGCTAAACAACTATCCCAACACCTTTGTTTTTAATCTCAATTATTTCTGTGTTTGGAGAGAAATGCAAGTGTTGAGTGCTTTGTATTGGCTTTCTCAAACATTAATAAATAAGAGTTAATACCAAAGGCTGATAATTGCATAATAATGGATCAAATTGTAGGCATGTCAAGAAAAAAAGTTGTGAGTAGAAGAAGGATTTGTGAATACTCTTGGGTGACAATGGACCTCAGGATGTGTGACTGTATTGAGCTGACATAAAGGGTTATGGTTAAGGGGGACAAACCTGAAATCTCTGATGCACAGGGCCATAGGCAGCTATGACCTATATTCATCCTTTCATAGGTTTAAGGGAGAGTAGTTATCCCAGGTATGGGAAACTGCTTTTCTCAATCCTGATCTAGAAACAGTCATTGGTAGCCTTTTCTAGTTTGGCTAGAGACAGCATTTATAAAACATGACACAGATTAGGAGAAAGACCTATATCGCAGAAAAATCAAAAGCAAACCATTGTGTGAGGTGGATTAGAGCAAAGAAGAGATATTCTGTACAGATTTGGGCATCAGGAAAATGGAAGACAAGTTTAAAAGGTAGATCATTCATTGAAATTGTTTATTTTTTACTTTTAAAAATATCATGTTTATGGATCAGATATTTAGCCTAGTTGTTAAGATGCTGTGCTCAGTATCAGAGTATCTGTATTTGATTCCCCCTCCAGTTCCTGAGTTCAGCTTTCACTAATGCAGACCCTGGGAGGCAGCAGTGATGACTCAAATTGGGTTCCCACCACTCATGTGGGAGGATTGCATTGAGTTCTGACTCCTGACTTTGGCACCAGTCCAGCTCGAGCTGTTGTGGACATTTGGTTAATGCGCCAAGGGAAGAGAGTACCCTCTCTGTCTCCCTCTAGCACTCTCTTTCAAATAAATAAACAAAAATTTAGAAAGAAATAATGTTTTTAAGAGAATGAAGTATCTGTCAATAGATCTCTTTTTTCTATAAAGCAGGAATACTCATTGGCTACCTTGATATAGAATTTTAAAATATTTTAGAATCATACTCACTAGATTTATTTCTTAAGATGCCATTGCATTCACTAAAAAACATCATTTCAATGCATTTCAGAATAACACGTAGACAACAAATAGAAACAACTGTGGACTACAAAGGATCACCCTCCCTTGCTTAACAACAAGCTTCTCAAAACTGCCTAACATACTAGAAATACAAATAATCATTTGCCTACCTGTTGCACAGTGACTTGAAATCCCATAATAGTTGCCTTGCAAAAAAAAAAAAAAAATCTGCTGTCTTGTCTTTCCGGGTCCTTGATAAAACTGGACAGAACTGGCTGCACTTGACCATGTAACTGAAGCATGCCCAGGTCCACAGTGACCAGAGTTACGTTATGGTTCATTATAATGTTGATTAACATAGTTCTGCTCATATTTCAGGAGCCTTCTTTGAATAGTGATGTATGTGAAAACAAGATAAGTCAACAAGCATGCTCATGTTGTTTCACCCAGCTGTTCCTCAATTGCCCCAACTCCATAAACTCTCCAATCGCTTTCTGAATGGGGAGATTGATTTACACTTCAATATGATTTGCCACTTTCTGCTATAAGCCTTTAATTAATAACAGACGTTCTCTCTCTCAGAATGAGAATCCAGGATTTTTATAACAGAATTGTTGCCTGCAAGTAGGAAGACCTGCTATCTGATAATAGAAGGAATAGTGTTCAAGTCTGCCAGGTGACATTACAGGAACAGAATCTGCACATTGGTTTTGATAGTCTGAGTTTCATCTTTTGTCCAGTTTTTTAGTTTCCATCCTTTCTTGGCCCTGGAACTTTTAGGCAAATCTAAGTGTTCATAACCCCTCCAATTTTATTCAAAGACTTCATCCCCATCACATGTCAACTATTTGTCTCATATGTGTCTTCTCTAATCTGCTCTCTGTTCTGTAAGGGCAGCAGTCACATCCATGCTAGTCACTACTCTGCCCTCTTTGGCTAGCACCATGTCATATCAGTAGTAAACCACCAAAAATATTTGATGTTACCTTCAAGGCTACTGTTCTGATTTGTGTTCTATGTCAGTCATTGACTAAAATGCTGGAAAACAATTTATGGGTCATGTAGTAATCCAAAATGACAATATAAAAAGTCTCATCATTTGTATTCACTAATCACAAAGTGATTAGTTTAATCAATAAGAACTAGCAGTCAATAGACGAAAGGGATAATTGTGGAATAAGATGTTCAGAGAAGATTTTACAGCACTGATAGAACTTGAACAAAGAATCTAAAAGATATGTGATTCTCACAATGGCAGAGAAGATTATAACAGCCATCTAAGTCAAGAAAACCATATAAAGAAATATTTCTTTAATATATGAAATAACCCTGAAAAGAGTTCCAATAAGGAAAAATGTTTTAATAAGGTGGAAATCTGTCACACCTGGAAACACATGAACAAATTTTTTTGCATTCCTCTTGAAAAGTGGAGTTCACTTTCATCCATACTGAATGTGGTATAGACCTAGTGACTCACTTCTAACAAGCAGAAAATAAAGGAGTGATGATGTGTGACTTCGGAGACCAGACTCTGCAGCTTCAGGTATTCAAATACTCCAAAATCCAAAACACTTTGAGTGATGAATCAACAGCACAAGTGTTTGGATTATCTTGGATTACTCACTCCCAGGTAAGCCGCCTCCATGATGGGAGGACATAGTAAGTGGCTAAATGAAAGGAGTGAGGAAGTGAGCCATCCTCTTAGCAGCCACATACTGAGCCATCCTGCAAGTGGATCCTAAGTCAGCACTGCAGCCTTGGCTGACAGCATGACAGCAACCCCATGAGAGATCTCAAGCTATGACTGCCCAGCTAACCTGCTCCAGGATTCTTGCCCCTCAAAAAGTGTGCAAGACAATAACTGATTTTGTTTAAAGCTACTAAGTTTTGGAGTAATTTGTGGAATCACAACAAGTAACTACTACAATACCATGACTGACCCAGGGTATCCAAGATTTTGCAAATAAGGGAAATAAGGTGGCCCTTGAATAACAACATAGTGGTATAGATTGAGTATTCCTAATCTGAAAACCTGATATCAAAAGAACTCCAAAATCCAAAACACTTTGAGAGCTGACATGACAGCACAAGTGAAAGATTTCACGCCGTGAATCATTGCTTCATGCATAAAACTATTTAAATATTGTAAAAAGATTTCCTTCATTCAATGTGTAACAGAATGATATGAGACATGAGTGATTTTTTTATTTAGGCTTGGGATTCATTCCCAATGTATCTCGTTATGTTCAAGTCTATATAAATATTCTCAAACCCCCTCCAAAAAAGTCCAAAATCTGAAACAATTCTAATCCCAAAAGCATTTCAGAAAATGGATATCCAACCTGGATTATCTACTGTAGTAGTAAACAAAATGATTGCATATGAATGCTTGATTTACTCATGGAGACTTAGATGCTGTTCCCCAAAATATTTTTCCTCTTCATCTCTCTATATAGATCATTTATCAAACACTATCTACATCCCGTCCCATCTGCTGCTTACTGGATTGAGAGGTTTCAATTAATCAGTGAATCAATTACTGACTGAAGGAATATTATTATAGAGCAGAAAAGAGTTGAAGTTAGTTTTTCTCATTCTTCTTTATAACTTTGAATGTTACCCAGAGTGCTTCCCTACTTATGCCCAGAATCATCACTATTTTTCTATACACAGTTCCTTAACCTACATGTGTCTCAATTCTTTCATATGTAATCAAGAACAATAATTGACTATGCAATCCCAGTGCTGTTCAGATTGCTTTAGCTAATAAATGCAAAATAATGAACAATAAATTACATAAAGAAAGTAAGATATATCAGCAACTATCATTAGATGAAACTTGTAATTCTTCAGTACTTCCTATAAGGCAGTATACTGTATGTAAGGCTGAGTTTATAGATTCAGACAGCCTAAGTGCAAATACTTCTCCCTTAATTTCTTCATCTATAAAAGGAAAACATAATATAAACCTCCTCAGATTTTATGAGTTAATTCAGTCAGTATGTCCAAAGCACTTAGAACACTATAATATGCCAAGTAAGCAGATTTTAAATGGTATCGCTTAGTCTATGTATGTGATTAGATGAATATAAACAGATGAGGCATTGGCCTGAAGTTCACTTGATTAAATCTCAAAGTTTAAATGTTGAAAGATTCAAAAAATGAATAATAAATACGGATAGTGGTTTAATTTTAATTAATTATAGATATATGAGATGTTCAAGAATAGAGTATACCTGCAGTGGATAGAAAATGCTGGCAGGACCATCTTTGTGGCATAGCAGGTAAAACTGCAACTTGTGAGGCCAGCATCCCATATGGACATTGGTTGTGTCCTAGTTACTTCCTATTCACTTCCTATTCAGCTCACTTCAAATGGACTGAGAAAAGCAATGGGGAAAGATCCAGGTATTTGGGCCCCTGCCACCCATGTGGAAGACTCAGATGGAGCTCCAGGCTCCTGGCTTTGATTTGTCTCAGTCCTAGTCAATGTGGATGTCTTAGGGAGTGAACCACTGGTTGGAGGGTCTTTCTTTGTTTGTAACTCTAACTTTCAAATAAATAAGTAAGTATTTAACCAAAAAAAAAAGAAATATAGGAAATGGTGCCTAAACAAAGTCTTTCTTCTGCAAATTTACAAAATCAATCCTCTAATTCTATACAAATAAATTAATGTCCATATTATCATTTGAGACACAAAAAATGAAATCCAACACCAGATTTCTCTGAAAGCCAAAGCAGTATAAAGCTCCAAAATGATTCAATTTTAACAGGAAGGTGTGGTTAAAACCAAACAACTTACAAATTGAGTGTAAATTTAGATTTTCCTAACTGTGTAATGATACTTTCAAATTCCATGCCCTGTTCAGTCTAAAACTAGCTTTGCTGAATGCTGGAGAGATACTATAGTAGCATAAAGGAAAGCATAAATTTTGGAAGGAAGGTGGAAAACAAGGAAAAAAAAAAGGAAGTGAGGGAATGGGAAAAGGAGAAAAGAGGGAGGGAGGAAGAGAATACAGCTCACAGCCTCTAGAAATTTGCAGCTTTATGATAATTGATCAAACAAGAATCCAATAAATATAGACTGTGTGAAGCAGAAATACAGAAAGTCAAAGCTGTGTTGTTTTGAAAAATTAAAAAAAGAAAAGGAGGGGTTAGTCTGAAAGAGCTTCTCTGAAGGGATAAATTAGTGGCTCAGTCCTCCCGGCCCCTTCACACGACCAATAGGAATCCCAACAAATGCCCAGTGGAAACTTTGCTCAACTAATATTTGGCAACACTCCTGTTGTAGGACCCCAAATGATCTCAGACAGGAATTGTCCCTAAACCTTTACACGAGAAGTGTGGTCCCCTAGAGCTAACACCTTCTTCAGAGCTAATTTCACATCCTTATTTCTCAAGGTATAAATCAGAGGGTTGAGAGAAGGAGTGACAATATTGTTTAACACCTGAATGGCAGAATCCAGCCAGGGACTGGAAACAGGCCGGAGATAGATGAGCATCACAGGCCCATAGAACAAGAGGATTGAAATCAGGTGAGCACTGCAGGTGGAAAAGGCTCTGCGTCTGCCTGCCGAGGAGCTGATTTTCAGTATGGAAAGGAGGATGCGGCTGTAGGAAATCAGGATAAGGAAGAAGCAGGTCAGAGTCACAACATCCACATTAGTAAAACTCACTATCTGTGCAAGAGAAGCATCTGCACAGGCCAGGGGCAGCACCACTGGAATGTCACAGAAAAAATTGTTCACCTCACGGGGGCCGCAGTAAGGTAGCTGAAAGACGAGGAATGTGAGGACAGTTCCATGGAGACAGCCCCCCAGCCAAGTGCCCACTGTCAGGCCAGTACACAGCCTGGGGCTCATGATGACTGGGTATCTCAAGGGATGACAAATGGCCACAAAGCGGTCATAGGCCATCACCGTGTAGAGGAAGCACTCAGTGCCACCCAGGGTGTGGTAAAAGAAAATCTGGGAGGCACAGCCTTGGAAGGAGATGGTGCGGCTTTGCCCCATTAGGTAGAGCATCATTTTGGGGGAACTCACTGAAGGGAAAAATACATCAAACACTGACAAGTTCCCCAGGAAGATATACATGGGGGTGTGGAGTTTGGAGGAAGCAAGAATAGTGAAAAAGATGAGTAGGTTTCCCAGTAGGGTGAAGAGGTAGAAGGCCAGAAACAGGACAAAGAGCAGGTTCTCCAGCCCTCCAGTGTTGGGAATTCCCAACAGGATGAACTCTGTCACGGAGCTCTGGTTCCTCATGTTTATGCATCAGGGGAGCCTGGAAAAGAAAAGCAATAATTATAATGTAAATCCAAAAGAAACCGAGAGTAGCTTCCTAATGCAGGGATTACTGTCTAAGGTCATGACTGCAAGCAACAGAATGACAAGAACACCCGTAAGAAATCTGGCCTGGTGCTGACTGATCTCTCACATTCGGCCTTCATGTGACCCATGAAGAAGCAGAATAATCGGTCTTTCCAGGTGGCAGAACTCTTTAATCCTTGTTACCAGACCTATGCGGTTGCTTCTAATCTTGTTCATTAAGAAGGAAACAGGTATATTTCAGAACCATCTTCTCCATCACCACATGGCCAATTCATTTTAATATCAGCCATGTCATATTGTGTTTCTAAATAAGGCAACTACACAGATAGATGCATATAAGTCCATACACTTATTTATTTTTACATTTAAGAATATTTTTCCATTATTCAACATTTAAATGAGGAAAGGCATAATTCATATTTATAACATCCACACACACATACAGCAGTTAGAGTGAGTAAAGTATTACATGGGAAATGGAAATAACCACTGTATTGCAGTACAAAGAATTTCTACTCAGCTAGATCTCACAAAGGCAAAATCCAATAGCATTAATACCATCCGCCCTTATTAATTAAATCAGTTCTAATTAAACCTAGATAATTCTTAGTTTTATTTTTGAAGCCCCAATTTTTCCTTCTATCTATTTGCACCCCATGTATGCTAGTCCTCAGTATGTTGCTACTGTATATAAGTAATTTTCCTCGGATGTCCTCAACATTTGTTCTGAGGAAATACTGATGATCTATTCACACTACTATCATTTGTTAGATTGTTGATCTCTTATCTTTTCCTGCATATTTCAATTTTTACAAAAATAAAGACATGCCATAGATAAAAATCTCAATACTTGTAGTTATTGGCAAGAATGAAGGGGAAAAGAAGCAGGAGCTCTCCAGACCATTGTTGTAATTAATCTGTAGAGCTGGGTCGTATGTAAAGCCGACCTACTCATAAAATTTCACCAGATAAGGCCGGCGCCGTGGCTCAACAGGCTAATCCTCCGCCTTGCGGCGCCGGCACACCGGGTTCTAGTCCTGGCTGGGGCACCGGATTCTGTCCCGGTTGCCCCTCTTCCAGGCCAGCTCTCTGCTGTGGCCAGGGAGTGCAGTGGAGGATGGCCCAAGTGCTTGGGCCCTGCACCCCATGGGAGACCAGGAAAAGCACCTGGCACCTGGCTCCTGCCATCGGATGAGCGCGGTGCGCTGGTCCCAGCGCGCCAGCCACGGTGGCCATTGGAGGGTGAACCAACGGCAAAGGAAGACCTTTCTCTCTGTCTCTCTCTCTCACTGTCCACTCTGCCTGTCAAAAAAAAAAAAAAAGTTTCACCAGATCGAGATCACAGCAAAAATATAGACAGGAAGACAAAAAGACTCATTTTCAACCCAAAACATCATTTGAACATAAAGTTCAGCCTATGGTAATCAATTTAATCATGCAAACATTAATTTTCTATTTGCCTGCTGTAAATATAAAGATGAATAAAATAGAGAACTATCTCTTGAAGAACTCACTTTTGTTAATATAAAACTGACTTCCAAACCTGATCTGACCCTGCCATTTGCTTTCTCTGGTATCTAAAGCTATTAAACTTCTTTGAGCTTCATTTCCTTCAAAAGAAAAATGGATAATAACATCTTATCACACATTCAGTGTTTACCAAAATTAACTGTCAGAATGAATACAAAATAATTTACTTAGTATTTGGCACTTGGTTGCAAACATTTAATAAAGTTGATTTAACAGCTAAGCTTCATGTTAGATTGAGAAAAGAGTGATAATATAGTAACAACAAAAATATTGCAGATACAATGAATATAGAAATAGACTTTGCCAGAGCTGGAACATTTGAAAAAGCAGAAAAATATTTAAGAAAATGTTAGTTTTCCTTTTTTTCTGATTTAAAATAATGTGTTATGTAAATATGTACTGACAGAATTAAAAGATAATTTTGTAGTCTAGGAAAGCACAAACTCTTGGATCTGAACCTCCTTTTTCTAGCTGAGTAACTAAATTTGCACTGCTGCAGAGCATAGGTGTCTGGTCTAAACTTGCCTCTCAACAAATTACCTTAAGATACATTTACAAAATCATTTTGCAGTCAATACTCAATACGTTATCTCCATCCAAACTTGTTGTCAACAGAGGATCTGACATCAATCCCAGGAAGAAAAACCTGAGAGGCATCACTTAATCATAAGGAGAGTCTTTTGAAAATGGACTGAATTTCCTCCTCAGCTCTTCAGGTGGAACCCAACCATCGCTCAAGGAAACACAAGAAGGAATTATCCTACAGAGCAGAGTAAACTAGATGTTTTCTCCAAACTCTAAATTGTAAAAGTTGTTATTAGCTTTGTATTTATTTTTAGAGTTACTATCACTACCCTTTCTGATATTTGCATTTTATCCTTCAACTTTAATGGCAGAATGAACACATCTATGCCTCTATGCCTACTAAAAGATGTTCTCGTATTGATAAGAAGAAATGAAGGATGGGACTAATTTCTAGTTTTTGTATGCCAAGTGCAAAATAGGATGGCTAAGGAAAAATCTGACTGTGTTTAAACACATACTTTTCCCTTACAAGCCATTCTCCACCCACATACACACAGACACATACACATACCAATACTTTTCTCCTTCATTTCATTCTCCATGATGGCTTACAAATAAATTGTTGGATTCAGAAATATGTGCAAATTATCTCAAGTTCAATGATTCGCTTCCTTCAGTTTGATGAGCAGGATAAATTACTCAGAGTGCCTAGAAAATGTAATTGGGCAGTGGGAGAGAAAAGGAAGAACAGTACAGACCAAACAGGAGATAGAAGGCAATAGAAGGCAAGATTTCATTACTTAACAGCTGATGCAAAACACATCTAAATTGGGTAAAGAAATTGTCTTTTAAAGCTTATTGGTAAGAAAAATATGATCCTAAAACCAAAACTCTTCTTGCATAAGGTGCCAGAGCATAGAGAAAAGATGTCGTACCTTCCATTCTTGAACCCAGGACACAAATTGCACGCTAATAGCCCTGCTATTAATCTGGTCCTGAAACTCTGAATTTATAATATTTTCAAATTAGAGAGTACTGACAGACCTGGTTTCTTTTAATATAATATCCCCAGTGGCTCAATCCCCAGATTCCAGAAGCACAAAGGAGCAAATAGAGTAATTAGAGCATTTCCTCTCTTTCCTCATATCCTCTCCCATTCCCAACCTCATTATCTTATGTGACATATTCACGATGAAAGTACCATCACAAGTTTATAAAGTTGTAGGATAAATATTCCAAAAAGAAAAGATGCCAATTTCCTTTACCTTAACATAACCAATGTTGAAATTTTATGGTGTGTTTTTTCCAATGATTCCAATGTATGCTTATGGTATATTTTCAATTTGTTACAGTCATACTACACATGTAGTTTTGCATACTTTCTTTTAATTTACAATTTAATCACAATATTTTCAATGTCACTCAATTGTTACAAGTATCATTTTAATAGCAATATTTGTTCTACACATCAGATTGTCTGTCTATGAATTTGTTCTATGCGTCAATTGTCTTTCTACGAATTTTCAATGCATAAACACAAATTCAAATTTTAAAACTACCATTTAAAATAGTATCAAAATGGTAAATAGTGATAAATCTGACAAATTATCCTGCATCTGAACAATTAAACTACACAGCAGTGTTAAGAGAAACAAGAGGTTTGCAGTAGCCATGAATCAGACATAAGATTGTTAAGATGTCAATTCTCCCATAATAGTTCTAGAGAATCAGTGCATTTCTTATCAAAATTCCAGCAGATTTTTTATAAAAATTATAAGCTGATTCTAAAATATATGGAAATGCAAAAGGCCCTGAATAGCACAAATAATTGTGAAAAATACTCATGTCATAAAAATTGCTCACTGGCAGCACAGGCCCAGTGATGAATCTATGTGGTAAACACCAGCGCCCAGAGCTCTACCCTTCTGCAGTGTTGGTTAGAGAATCAACACAAGTCACAGAATTTGTGGTGGTCTCAGCTGTGTCTTTTCCACATGCCAGGGGTTATCAGTGCAGAAGTCTTCATGATGTTGGAAGTCCCAGCTCATTTATCACATAGAATCTTGTAGGGTTTAGTGAAATAAAGCAAGAAAGACGAGTCATACTTTCTTATTCCTGAAGAAGGTGAACCTCAGAAATCTCTTGATGGAGAGATACAGAACCAGTTGTGCAGCACTCTGAGATTTCAAAGGAAGCCCTGGCAACAGATAGGTGGGTAGCAACAGTGTTTTCCACCGACACAGTAAGACAGGAAAGGAGTGTTTACTTTTAGGAAGAAAAATACAAAGTCTGTATTTTAGAAACATAATTGCTATCTTCTTTCATTTTTAGTTTTAATTAATTTTAACAGATTCAAGTTGATTTGTAGATACAAGTCTAAGAACTTAATGATATTTCCTTCCTCTCTCCCTCCCAGCCTTCTTCCTTCTACCTTTCATTAATTTTGTTTTTGAGATAACATTTTAAATTCACATTATAGTAAAAAGGCTTATAACCCAAGAGAATAAAATGGAAGTTAATAGCATTCATAAGGATTTGAAGAAGAAATTTAGATGGAAGTTTAAGCATCTATTTGATAAGGAAATTTTGAAGTATATTAACCAGAGCTCAGTTGAAAATGTTTTATTAAATAGTCTTTCTAGATAGCATTGTGATCTTGCATTAATTAATTATGTATAACCAATACCAGAAAATAGATTAATGTGGTAGGTTAATTGCCAGAAATGTTGATTTAGGGAGCTTCAGCTCCTCAAAATCCCAAGTTATGTTCTCCATACACAGGTGACACAAAAGCTTCTATTAGCACAAAAGGCTTATGTAGCTACAACTATTTTTTCTCCAAAACCAATGATGATTTGGGTTTCTGCTGCCTTAGACCAGTTTTTTTTTTCCCGTGATTTTAAAATGCCTTTTCCTGATAGCTAAGATATATGTCAATTCTGAAAGAATCGTACACCACATCTCTTTAACTGTATGAATTCAAGGTAAAGAACATTCAGATAAAATGTAAATATGTTTTAAATTAAGAGGCTAGAAATTCTGAGAAAAGGAAATCTCTGAACCAGATCCAGTGAGGTTGCATCCATTGTTGGCTAGGAATTTGCCCACAGCACAAGTCTGCCAAACCATATAGGGACAGAGTTTAATGAGTATGATGATTATCTAGAAGAAATGATACACATTCCCTGGAGCACCGAAGACCCAGGGCTCCTTTTGCTGACTTAGCACAATTACTAGAAAGTTAAAGATTCATCAAGGGCCCTATGAACTCATAAGAGAATTGTCTCCCCTGAGATGGACATCTATTTTTTTTTTTTACTTTGAACTTTGGTGCTGAAATATTTTTGAATCCATACATAGCTATTTTACAATACACATTTTCCATGGACTTTTAGAACAGCCCTTAACACATCATGACACTAAAGTCCTCTGATTACTTATGTGTTCTCCATTGGACACTGGTGTTCTGGAACATAAATGCTGTCTTGAAGCTCTGTATCCTCTGATCCTAAAATAATAGTTACCTAATTAAAATGGTAGAAGGAATTATTCGATTGATTAATTGAGAAAGAGCAAAGCTGAACTGATGAGCAAGTATCAGCATCTGGACTTTTATAAAAGTCACTTTATTCAAGATTTGATCTAATTCACCCTATACTTTAACACTTTACTTCTTATTTTAAATCCCTTCCAACTGTTAGTTGACTCAGGGAATGTAGATCAGACACACCATGACCATACTCACATGGTATTTTAGAAATACAGGTTAACAAAGAAATTACACCACTAATAGTTATCCCCTGTGGGTAGCATCTTAGTTCAGTAATCCAGGGTTGCTCTTTCAAGGAGACACTCAAGAGAAGAAATCAAAATAATGTATAATGTGATGAAAGATTGATGAGGTGGAATGAAAACATCTATTTTGGTTTATTTTTATTTTATTTTATTTTATCTTATTTTATTTATTTGCGAAGGAGAGAGAGAAATGGGGTAGGAGAGGTGGGAGGGCAGAGAGACAGACAATGCTCCCCATTCTGATTTCTCTTCTTTTCTTACTTTTGAAAACGGTAATGACATCATGAGTAATTATAGAAGAAATCTGTCCTAATTACTATTTGATGATGTAAATGTTCATTATTGAAGTATAAATATATATCATTAATATTTCAGATCATTTCCTAACATTTCAAGTCATCCTGTCTCCTTTGTCTTTTCTGTTTACCCATCTCTTGTACCCTTTTCAGTTACATGAGGAAGAAACATCAGAGGAAGGATCACAGGAAAATCCTCCAAGTTTCAGGTGTTGGCTTCAGGCCATTCTTGGCTCATAAGAGACAAACAATGGAACTGAAAAGGAGAAAAATCTTTATATCTAGATGGAAATCTCTACCCAATAGAAATTATTATGGACTCAAATCAAGAAAGTTGAAGCTTGATTAACACAAAGGAAAATCGCCTGTTTAGAAGTGACGTCTGATATTGTGAACACTTCAGACAGAAAGTGACTATTTAAGAAGATGAAGGGTCAGTAGCCAGGAGAACATTCTAAAGTGAACCTAACCAAGACTCATGTGAGTTGAGGTAGATTGCTATAGGCTAAGAAAATACCTTTCTTTGATAAGTCTAAAGTTTAATATGGAACAATTTCAATAGAAAGCAAATAGGATGATATAGTTAGATTAAGTATTTAGAGTTTAAATCTGGTAGAGGTTGAAGAATGCATGAGATTTGTTTTAGATTCTATGGAAAATAAAGTTTTTTTTTATATATATATAAAGCTTTTATTTAAAAAATATAAATTTCCGAAGTACAGCTTATGGATTACAATGGCTCCCCCCCACACAACTTCCCTCCCTCCCGCTACCCTCCCCTCTCCCGCTCCCTCTTCCCTTCTGTTCACATCAAGATTCATTGTCAATTCTCTTTATACACAGAAGATCAGTTTAGTACATGTTTTTTTTTAAAAAGTTCTTACACTAATGTTTAAAATGTAACTATATAAAAGTAGATGCTTAGTTATTTCAATGATACTAATATTCATCGATATTGACCTGCACCCTGAAAAAGATGGAATGTTCCTGAGATTTCCTGATAACAAAGTAGTATAGATGTCAGCAGCATGGGTTTTGGTGTCAAATAATTCAAGATCAAAGCAAGCCCATATTTCTTACTATTTGTCTGAATTTGGGTTACATTATCAGTATAATAGCATTTTTATAATGATTAAAATGAGATAATGCTTATGAACTATTTATGTACATAACAAGTGTTTTGCCTATAAATTAGTCTAGAGTGACTCTGTTTAGCATAACTACAGCATTTCATGTATTTTATTATATTTAAATTCCTTGACAATAAATAAGAGAATACTAAATTTGTCAAAATAGCTCATTAATCAGAAGTATGATGCTTTTAAAAATATTGTGTAAATTATGAGTTGAACAGAGCGTGGCTCCTCAAACTCCTCCAGATGTTCGAGGTTTGGTGTCAGTGTTCCAAGTTGATCTGGGGTGGAGAACTGACCTAATTGTAGCATCTGAGAATGGGTCTGGTGGGAGGTCTTTAGTCACCAGGGTGCTCGCGCTTCTTGCTAAGAGTCAGCTGTGTGAGTTGTGTTTGGTATAGCTTCTCTACTTCCTGGCTCATCTGCCCATCACTGTGTGGGGACACCTGCTTCCCCACGGCCAGCCTCTGACCTCATCAGACGCCAGACTAATGCATCTGCCTGATTCTGAACTGTGAACCTCCAAACTTCAAGATAAAGTAAACCTTTTCCTTCCCACGAAACTCCTCTTAGATGTTTTAAAGTAAGGAAAAATAACTAATAAAATGGCTAAAAGTAATTCATTATCAGTGATTTAAAGAAAACCATATTTCTATATTTTCAAAATTTTTAAAAGTAAAAATAAACAGAAAAGTCCCCAAACATAGAGAAATATACAACTATCTAGACACAGGAAGGTCACAGTTCACTAGTCAGTCAACTCAACCAAGTCTACCCCAAGATATTATAATCACGCTCTCCAACAGTGATGATAAAGAGAAGATTCTCAAAGCCATAAGAGAAAAGAAACAACTATGCCCCAGTCTGCCTAACTGCAGACTTCTCAGAAGAAAACGCACAGGTTAGGAGAGAGTCCAGTAAGATTTTCACAATACTGAATAAAAAAAAAAAAAAGCAACCAAAAAAATGTTTTTAAAGGTATCCTTTAAAAATGCAGAGCTAAAGACATTTCCAAACAAAAGTCAAGACGCATCCCCTCCCCTTGGCACCCCAAGCCGGTCCCAGGGTCCCTCTCGGGTTATGTGGTCCAGACTCCAAGAGCAGCTCCAGCCTCACAACGCGACCCGGAGGGGCCCCAAGCAGCCAGCGGCCTCCGCTCGCGGTTCCCGTCCCTATGTCCCTGTGTCCCTTCCCACCGGCTGCCTGGCCCGGCTCCTCGGCCCGGCTCCTCATTCCCCTACCCTTCCAGGCCCCCATCTGTTACCCCGGGCTAGCAGGGAGAGCCAGGCGCCCAGAGCTGCACAGGCAGTGACTCAGGGCGGCGGTGGCGGGAGCAGGAGTACACTGCGATGTTATATATAATATGGCACATAATAGTTTAATGCTGCATTATTTATAACATTACATGAATATGAATAAACACTATAAATGAAATTATATAATATATTAATTAATATCAGTAAAAAGTATGATTAGGCTTCTGCCAAAGAAAAAATATAAAAGTACAAAAGATATGTGAGAAGATGCTCAACATCATTAATAATCAGGGAAATACAAATCAAAAGTGCAACAAATATCACCTGTTCAGCTGGCTATTATCAAAAATTCAAAAAGTTAAGCTCTGGCAATAATGTGGGAAAAGAAGGATTCTCGTATACTGTTGATGAGAATATAAATTAGTGAAGCCACTAAGGAAATCAGTATCAAGATTTCTAGAAAAATGATGAATTAGGGATTGGCATTGTGGCATAGCAAGCAAAGCTGCTGCCTGAGATGTTGACATCCCCGATCAAAATGGCAGTTCAAGTCCCAGCTGTTCAGCTCCCAATCCAGCTCCCTTCTAACATGTCCGGGAAAGCAGCAGAGGATGGCCCAAGTACTGTGTTCCTTCCATCCATTCGGGAGACCCAGATGGAGCCCTCAGTTTCTTCTGCCTTCAGCTTGTCCCAGAATCAGACCTTGAAGCCATCTGGGGAGTGAATAAGAGGATGGAAGATTCATTCTCTCTCTCTCTCTCTCTCTCTCTCTCTCTCTCTCTCTCTCCTTACTCTCTCCTTCAAACAAATAAACAAGTAAAATAGAATTACAATATGAAGCAGTAATTTCACACCTCATTATACAATCCTAAGGAAAACAAATTAATATGTCAAAGAGATATCTGTACACCAGATTCTTGCAGTATTATTGTCAATATACAGAAAAAGAAATGTGGTACATGTATACAATAAATTTTTTTCAGTGTTAAAAAAAGAATTAAATTGTCATTTGTGACAACCTGGATGAACCTGAAGGACATTATATTTAGTGAAATACATCAGTCACAGAAAGACAAATACTGTAATATGGAACTAAAAAAGAAAAGTTGAGCTGAACTCTTAGTAAGAAAATTGAACATTGGTTACCAGGAAATGAGTGTTGAGAGGAAAGAGGACATATGGGTCAGAAGATACAAACTTGTAGTTATAAGGTGAATATGATCTGGAGAACTAATGAACAGGATGGCAATCGTGGTTCATAATAATATACTGTGTAGTGGACATTTGCTAAGAGCATAGATCCAAGTGATAACACACAATCAACAAAGGTAACCTGTGAGGCAAGGGATTTAATTAGCTTTATTACCAAAATCATTTCAAAATATGTTTATTTTAAAAAACATATTCTAATATATGTACACATTCATTTCTCAAACATATGTCAAAAGTTGGAAAAATCAGTACAATTACTATGTTACTGGTGAGGAAATTATTGAAATAACCTGTCAACAGTGTGACTCTCAAAATCAGACTACCTGGAAGGTGGTAACAGATTTGAATTTTAAAATTATTATAAATTAACCCTTCTCAGTGCACTTTTACTTCTAATAGCTCATTTAATTCTTTTTTTTTTTTTGCTTTTATTTAAAGAATATAAATTTCCAAAGTATAGCTATGGATTCCAATGGCTCCCCCCCCCACAACTTCCCTCCCTCCCGCCACCCTCCCCTCTCCCGCTCCCTCTCCCCTTCTGTTCACATCAAGATTCATTTTCAATTCTCTTTATACACAGAAGATCAGTTTAGAACATATTATGTAAAGATTTCAACAGTTTGAGAGAACTTCCACTTTGACTATGACCCTGTCGGATTAAGATCGAAGTCGGCGAACCCTAAACGCTTCCATAGCCTCGGCAACTCATGACTAGAGCCTGGGGAGATTACTGACGCCATAAACAAGAGTGTCAAATTGTTAAATCAACTTCAGGAGTCACTGTGTACTTATGTCTCATGAGGGATCCGTCCTTAATGTGTTATCCAATGTGAAATAATGCTATTACTAGTAATGAAGCAGTATTTTTTCACTTTGTGTTTCTGTGTGGGTGCAAACTGATGAAAGCTCATTTAATTCTAATAACAGTATTTTGAGAAAGACTTTCACAGGTGGGAAATTCACATACAGAACATAAAATTGCTTCTAAACAGACTTGAATTTGTGTTTGTTTTATGTGAAGTCCTAGTAGTTCTATTCAATCACATATAGGTGCCCACAAGATGTACAGCGCCTGAGTTACAGAACTACGCATTAAGATTTTTAGAGTGCTTTGTTTGTGCCAGACTTTGTCTGTTCTGTGCAATAAATACACTGAAATCCCATGATAACAAGTTGTCTATCTACATGAATTGTCTTCAAAAGTTCTTGGAAAATGTGTACTGTAAAAAAAACTAGATATAGCTTTCAACTTTGTGCACCTAATTCAACTCATTCTAACTGCATTTTCAACAGACTGTTTGAAGAACACTCATTTTCTTTTCTACCTTCTAAATGAAAATTACCATTGGTCCTGGTCTGTAATGTTGTTCGTTCCTGCTCTGGACAGGTTGTAGCTTGGTATAGGTGAATTCCATGGCTCGAAGATGATGGCAGAAGGAACTATCTGGACAGCATGGCCAGCCACTACCATCGATAGAAAGCAGAACCACCATAAGCCCGCCCTGAACTACAAATGGACTTCTTTCTTGTTGGGTAGAATAGGAAACCCCAGATCAGAATATATTATCTACTGATAATGTTGTCTGGGACCCAATCTCATTTACCAACATAAAAAACCTGCAGGGTTCTCATAAGTGGTTGTTGTTTCCAGTAACAAAAGGATCACATAACTGCAAGAACTTGGCAAAGAAATCCTGTGAAGAGAGACAAAAGTCTACTCAGAAAATTAGGGGGTAGCTATTAGAAAGGAAGAATTTCCACCCTGGTGTGCTTACATACAAGCAAACTGCACAACTGATAGAACAGTTAAAAGTATTCACGCCTGTATGCCAGAAAGAAATGATCTCTAATATTTATCAATACCCATAAACAGTTTTCCCATGACTGTAGGTTCTCAATATTGTATGCAAAACTAATCATCAACAAGCGTATTCCCTGTGTAATTATATAAATAAGTGAACTCTCTGTATAAAAACCAAATCCCAATGTTTATATTATTAAAAAAGTAACAAGAATTCTATTGAAGGAAAATAGAACAATAAAATATGATATGTTCAACATAAATAAAAAATTCATGAGGAAATTGTTGTAAGACACATTACTGAATCGGCAATTTTGAATAATTTCAAACATGGAGAACATGGATAACTAATTATGTCACTGTTTTAATGAGCATGTGTGTTTCTCTGTTTATTCACTCGGAAAAAGTGCTATCTTGTATTTTAGCTTCAGGAGCGCTTTCTTCACCTCCTTGTTCCTCAGGGTGTACACAACTGGATTGAGCAGTGAGGTCAGCACAGTGTAGAAAACAGCCACAACCCCATCCATGACATGCTTGGAGCCTGGCCTCAGGTAAATGAAAACACAAGGAACAAAGAAACACAGGACCACGATGCAGTGGGAGGCACAGGTCTGAAAGGCTCTGTGCCTCCCCTCTGAGGTGCAGATCTTCAGGATGGAGCAAATGATGGACACGTAGGACAGCACTATCAGGAGAAAGCAGCCCGAGGCCACCACCCCAACGGTGACAAAGATGACCATCTCATTGGCTGAAGTGTCTGCACAGGACAGCTTGAGGATGGATGGTGCATCACAGAAGTAATGCTGGATCTGGTTGGGTCCACAGTAGGGCAAGCGGAATGTCAAGGTGGTCTGGACAGCAGAGTGCAGGGAGCCACTGAGCCAGGTGCCAGCGGCCAGCAGGGCGCAAGTCCTGCCACTCATCATGCTGGTGTACCTGAGAGGGTAACTGATGGCCAGGTAGCGATCATAAGACATGACTGTGTAGAGGAAACACTCAGTGCTCCCCAGGAAGTGGAAGGAATAGAGCTGTGCCACACAGCTGTGGAAGGAGAGGGCCCCGCCACCCGGGGACACCAAGGCTATCAGCATTTTGGGCACCGTGACAGTGGAGAACCACACATCTATAACAGGTTGGTGAGGAAGCAGTACATGGGGGTGTGGAGGTGAGAGTCCACACTGATCACCAGCAGGATGAGGAGGTTCCCCAGCACGGTGAGGACGTAGACCACCAGGAAGATGCCAAAGAGAGTGGAGCCCAGGGCTGGTGTGTGGGGAAGGCCCGTGAGGAAGAATGTTGTCACAAGGCTCACGTTCGTCATTGCCACTTCCACTGGCCTCTCTCCTAGAGATGAGGTATAAAGAGTACCCAACAGTTAGCACTTAACTGAGACAGATTTCTTTCTCTATGTGGCAACTGTGATGATTTTCGTCGATAATTATAGGGTTATACTTAATTTTGCTTGTTAATTTTGCTTGGCAAAATTGATGAAGTAACTTCAACATCTTATTGTGTGACTCCTTTTCACAAGCACACTCATACACAAGCAAATATGCTAAGATGCAGGGTTTTCTAAATGTGCATTAAAAATGTTTATTATGAAAAAATCTAGCTTGGATTACAAAATATTTATGTTCCAGAATAAAATTATTTTATTCCATATACCGTGAGGATTTTAGAGTGCTGTGATACATATACATATACACTGACACACATAAACCACTGGAGATGCATACAAATGTAGGCAGAAAAAGCATAGGAGAAACCTGTACTTTTAGCTTTTTATTGCTGTATTTTAAATTACAACAAATTTAGTGTCATTAAGCATTCAAATTTATGTTCTCACTTTTCTGTGGACAAGATAGCTGGGCCCTCTGCTCATGGTGTCAGCATGTTTTAATGACAGTGGCAACTGAGGCTACAGTTTTCTTCTTACACTCTGGATCCTCATACATTGTAACAAGATTGTTGGCAGAATTCCTTACATTGGGAATGAAGACACTGCTATCTGGCTGGTTGTGGACAGATTGTATCACTCAGCCCTGAGAAGTCACCCCAAGGCCCAGAAAGCCCTAGTCCCTAGGGTTCTCCTAACACAGCCCTGTCCTTCAGACACAGCAGAGTGTCTCCACTTTTAAGACAAAGTGTCACGTAGCATAAAACCTCAAGGGAGAGATGACCCTCATGTTCAGTGGTCAAACCTACACTCTGGCAGAGCTGATTATACAAGGAGAGTACAGTAGGCAGTGGTGATCTTGGAGGCTATTTGAAATTCTGCTCAGCACATTCTACTTCCTCTTCAGGGTTCATAGGGAACCTTAAACAGCCAAGAACTTAGCAATTGTTGATAGTAATGATTACTTGAAAATCCCACAGTTCCCAAAATTCATTCTCCAGTTTCCTCATCTGCTGCCTGGCATTGTTAACATCTCTACTTATTGGGTAGTTAAAAGTATGAGATAAGGTAACACAAATCAAGTACTCAGTATAGTACCTGGCTTGTGATAATTGCTCAGTATGTGATGGTGAATCACACAACACTGTGTCTTGCAGTTCTGACCTCAGACAGAAAGACAGAATTCATAAATTCTGTTAGTGTTTCCAGAGGCTTCTTCTCAATTTCAAAGCTAGGTTTGTGAAACCTTCATCCCTGCCATGGTTACCGGTGCTTGCTTTGAAAGGGGCATCTCTTTGCTCTCTCAGAACCAGTGAGTATGTCAGTCGAACTCCATGGTGGTATTCCCCATATCCTCTCATATGGTCTTGTGAATAACCGGTCTCAGACAGTGAAAGTCCCCTGATTCTCCTCCATTTGAACATCTATTATGAAGTTCTAAGGGTATAAACTTTATATGTTCTCTCCCAATCACAGTCTTTCGGGTAAAGACCACTTAACTGAGCCTTCTATCCTAGACATGTAAAATTTGTCCAATATTGACTTCATTAGAGGTCATATTTTGCTCACATCCCCCTCTCTGCCCCACATATTTGTAAATCTAGAAACACTCATGTACAAGAGGACAGTTCTGCCAAGTCTATGTTTCTTGTTTATAATCTAGTGCCTGAGAAAAGAAAACAATCCAGTGTTAGAGGAGGACTTCTGTCAATGTCAAGAAAAATCAGTATTGTGTATAATCCAAATTGAGGCAGAAATGAATTTTTTGGCCTATTTTCCGGAATTCAGTATTGTTTTTAATTTTCCCATGGGAAAAGGTTATGTAACAGGTTTTCCACTAAGAAAGAAACCAGGATCTGCTTGCTCTGAGTGTAAACCAGGTAAACTATATCTTATCTCTAGGGAACGTGGCTTACTTTGCATTAAAATATTTTTTCCAAATATGAAAATAAGTAACAGAAACAGAATGAATATAATTACCAAGATGGATATCTAGAACTCCAAAACTGGAATGATATAATTTTGAAATTTCTACTATATAATAAGCAATGCCAAATAACCAGGATAACTTCATGTACATTTGTCATAAAATATGAAAAATTTCATAAGGAAAAGTCCAAGGGAGCCTGAAACAGGAATCTCAATCACCCTAGTCAAGGTTTGACATGTTTATCTGCTATTGCAAGTTTATTAATGTTGTAGCCACTGGGTTACTCTGCCTATATATATCCATTCTATCTACCTATCTATAATACTCATCTGTCTATCATTCATCTCTCATCTATCTATCCATCCACCTCTCTGAGAGATTACATAACAGATATTAGGATGAGATCCAACAATTTCCAAGTAACATTTCTCTGCAAGGAAGTTGAAGATAAAGGAAGGAAGGAAAACATTGAAATATAAGCTATATCTTCCTTTCTTATAACTTACCTTACAGTATATACTGAATTTCAACAGTACAACTTGTCTGACATTTCTACACGATATTTTTCATTCTATCTGCTCTGTGCAGGTATTAGTTCCCAAGATGTCACTTGATGAACAAATACACTCTGTTGAGGAAGAGTAATTCATTTCTATTCAAGAACCAACCCAGGTAAAGTACAGGCAATAAAAACTAAGATGACTGGATGAGTAGGAGCTTAACTTGACGATGTCTCCAGGGAAGAGGCTGCTCTTGAGTTTTCAGGTTTCCTGGATGAGCACAAAAAACAGCAAGAAGAGACCAATGAAAGGTTTTCCCTGAATGTGGCGTGTTTGTCTATGCATTTTTTAACTGAACACTCCTGGGGTAGCTGATGTCTTTTGAGAACTATTATTTATACCTAAGAGGAAAACAACTCCCAAATATTGTTGTTGTTGTCTAGAATTTTAGAGTGGCTTTTTCCCAAACACATACCTACAGGTACATAAATATTTCACAACTGTATAAGTAATAATTAAATGTTATTGCTCTAATAATTTTATTTTTAAATGAGTTTTATTTATTTTCAATTTATTTGACAGGTGGGATGGTGGGAGAAGAGATTTTTGCATCTGCTGCTTGATTCTCAACTGTCAGAAAAGTGCCAGCCCAAGGTTGATGTTGGAATTCCATCTAGGTCACCCATGTGTGTGCCAGGGGTTCAGCCATCATCTGCTGTCTCACCAAGATCTGATTAGCAGGAAGCTGGATTGAAAACAGGAGCTGGAACTCAAACCACATACCCTGATATGGGATGCAGGTGTTCCAAATGGTGGCTTGACCTGCTGGGCCACTTTACCCACTCCTCTCACATAATTCTAATTGCCTTTATTAGTTATCACTCATATTTCATAAGTGTATCTTATTTTGTGAATCAGCTTTTCAAGAATTTATGCATTTTCTTTCCTTTGAGTTAACATTCATTTTCTTTTTGATATATGTAAATTGAGACTACTAATGCATTGTTTTATCATAATGTAAAATATGATTTGAAATTTGTCTTTGTTTATTTTTGTTTCTACAGAGTTTTAAGGTCTTGGGAAGTTGTATATGTGCCGGCTTTCCATATGAACGCCAGTTCATGTATCAGCTGCTCCTATTCTGATCCAGCTCTCTGCTTATGGCATGGGAAAGCAGTGAAAGATGGCTCAAGTGCTTGGGCCCCTATACACCCATGAGAGACCCAGAATAAGTTCCTGGATCATGATTTTGGATTTGCCGAGCTCCAGATATTGCAGCCATTTGGGTAGTGAACCAATGGACCGAAAACCTTTCTCTCTTTCTCTCCCGCTCTCTGTCTATAATTTACCTCTCAATTTTTTAAAAAAAAAGAATATGGATCAAGAGAGCATATCCAAATAGCCTTGAAAGAATGTGGTTTTTTAAAAGATTTATTTATTTATTTATTTATTTATTTATTTGAAAGTCTGAGTTACAGAGAGGCAGAGGTAGAGGCAGAGTAAGAGAGAGGTCTTCCATCCATTGGTTCACTCCCCAGATAGCCACAATGGTCAGAGCTGTGCTGACCCGAAGCCAGGAGCCAGGAGCTTCTTTCAGGTTTGCCACATGGGTTCATGGGCCCAAGGACTTGGGCCATCTTCCACTGCTTTCCCAGGCCACAGCAGAGAGCTGGATTGGAAGAGGAGAAGCTGGGACTTGAACCAGTAAGAATGCTTTAAGTCATTGAGATGCAAAATAATGTAACAAGCTGCCAATTCATACTCAAAAAATACTAATAAAAACCATACATTGCTGATATGAATGAATGAAGTTTTACCTTATGTTGTTGGGTACATATATGAAGAGTTATAGAAGTTTTTTTTTTTTGAGAAAGTAATATGAAAATAATTAACGAGCCTTATAGATACTCTGAGGTCTAGTTACTCCCTTCTAAACATCTATTTTATTAAAATAAAAAGGCCAATACATAGAAATATTTCTTCAAGTGTTTGATTCATGGCTTATATTAGCAAAGCAGTAGAAAACCAAGTGAAAATCCCTAATGATGAGTCTGAATGAACACACTTTTATATGAGTTTTTATTGTCCCTTACTTCAGATTCAAAGTCTAGTTGAAACACTTTGTTGGCCAAGCCTAGATCTCATGGCCATGTTCTGTAAATATATATATATATATATATATATATATATATATATATATATATATTGAAAGTCAAAGTTCCAGAGAGGGAGAGAGACAGCGTCCATCCTCTGGTTCACTCCCCAGATGGCCACAATAGCCAGGGTTGGGCCAGGCTGAAGCAAGGAAACAGAAGTTTCATCTGGGTCTCCCACATGAGCGCAGGGTGCCAAACACTTGATCCATCTTCTACTGCTCTCCCAGGCAACCAGCAGGGAGCAGATCAGAAGTAGAGCAGCCAGGAAGAGAACTGGTAACTCATATGGAATGCCAGAGTCACAGGCAACTTTACCTGCTATACCACAATGCTGGCTTCTAAATAAATATTTTTAAAAGGCTAGACCATTACTGTTTGAATATTTTTCTCTCCTGCCTTAAGATAGTGCCTTTTTCAAGAAGTTCCACAACCCCTTACCATGTCTCCATCAAATAAAAAATGAAGTAGAGAAGAAAGGGAGATCTAAGATAAAGAGGAGAGGAGAGGAGAGGAGAGGAGAGGAGAGGAGAGGAGAGGAGAGGAGAGGAGAGGAGAGGAGAGGAGAGGAAAATGAAATAAAACAACTTTGAAACTCCTTAGTAGAGATGAAAGGTGTGGCTTACCCTCCTAAGCCAAGGATCCACTTTGCAACTGGAAACCAAAGCCCTAGTCTGTAAATCACATACTCCTCTAACTCAGGGTCCATTCAAAAAATAAACCAAGTACAACATAGTGTTTCACAATATATTTTTTTTATATAGATTTATTTACTTATTTGAAAGGCAGAGTTACAAAGAGAGAGAGAGAGAAGTTTTCCATCCACTGGTTCTCTCACCAAATAGCAGCAATGGGTGGCACTAAGTTTGTCCAAAGCCAGCAGCCAGGAGTTTTCTGAGTCTCCCACGTGGGTGCAGGGGCCCATGGACTTGGATCAACTACCACTGCTTTCCCAGGCACATTATCAGGGAACTAGATTGGAAGTGGAGCAGCCAAGACTCAAAATGGCACCCATATGGGACACCAGCACCATAGATGGTAGCTTTATCTGCTATATCACATGCCAGTCCCACAATATATTTCTTAAAAATTGCACACACACTAAGTAAGCATTTTTAAATAAATAGAAATTTTTTATTTCACAACAGAATGGCTCAAAGTAAGTATTTGAAGTATATTAATATTAGAAAAAGGGGGCTTTTTACATTTTTTAAAAGATTTATTTTATTTATTTCAAAGTTACAAAGAGAGGTAGACACAGAGAGAGAGGTCTTCCATCTGATGGTTCACTTCCCAGATGGCCGCAATGACCAGAGCTGCACCTATCTAAAGCCGGGAGCCAGGAGCTTCCTCCAAGTTTCCCACATGGGTTCAGGGGCCTGAGGACTTGGATCATCTTCCACTGATTTCCCAGGCCATAGCAGAGAGCTGAATCAGAAGAGGAGCAGCTAGGACTAGAATTGGTGCCCATATGGGATGCTGATGCTTCAAGCTAGGGCTTTAACCCACTGTGTCACAGCCCCGGCCCCACATTTTTATTTTTTAATGTCCATTTGATTTGAAAGACATAAAGAGAGAGAAACAGAGAGACAGAGATCTTCCATGCTCTGGTTCACTCCTCAAATACCTGCAACTCAAGACTCAGCCATGCAGAAGCCAGGAGCCCAGAAGCCAATCCAATTCTCCCACATGGATGACAGGAACCCAAGTACCTGAGCCTTCATCTGCTACCACCAAGGGTGCATATTAGCAGGAAGCTGGATCAAAAGCAGAGGAGCTGAGACTCAAAAGGACACTCCAATATGAAATGCATATCCCTTAAGCAGCATCTTAACCACCTCACCAAATGCCTGCCCTAGGCAAAACGTATTTTAACAAATATTTATTGAGGCCAGTGCCACGGCTCACTAGGCTAATCCTCCACCTGTGGCACCAGCACCCTGGGTTCTAGTCCTGGTTGGGGTCTGGTTCTGTCCTGGTTGCTCCTCTTCTGGTCCAGCTCTCTGCTGTGGCCTAGGAGGGCAAGGAAGGATGGCCCAAGTGCTTGGGCCCTGCACCCACATGGGAGACCAGGAGCAATGGAGACCAAGAGCACCTGGATCCTGGCTTTGGATCGGTGCAGCACACCAGCTATAGCAGCCATTTGAGGGGTGAACCAACAGAAGGAATACCTTTCTCTCTGCTTTCTCTCTGTCTCTCTCTCTGTGTTGAACTCTGCCTGTCAAAAAAAAAAAAAAAACCACAAATATTTATTGATCTATTTTTTGCTTGGTACTAATTCAGAACTGTGAGCTCCCCAGTTCCCAGAACTGAGTAAATTCATTTATCTACATAGACTTCTATGAAATTTTAGCCACTATTTATCCACTATTCTCTTTAGAACTCAGTTTTGTCAAGTGTAAAATGGGAATGCACTCTGAGTCACTTCTTGAAGCATTCTCCTATCTCTAAACTAAGTGTGTTTGATTTTCAAGAGACTGCCAATTTTTATATTCTGTCTGGTTTAGTCTTCTATTTGCATAATGGATCACAGAGGCTGTTCTTTCTGTAGGAGCATTGCCTATACTAACACAATGTCCTGTAATTACTTCTTCTGCATTAAATCAAAAGATAATTTTGTTTTAAACATATGACATTTAAATAGTATTGTTGGTTTCAAGATTATTTCAAAATCCATCATCATATTCTAATGGGATTAGTGGGGAAGGTATAATTCTCTCCAAAATGTAGGTGAGAAGGCTATAAACTGATAATGGGAAGGGACCCCCTGAATCCTGATCCAGTGCCTGCTCTCAGCAGGACCCCGTGCTACAGAGACACTGCTAAGTAACAAGGTAAACTTCCTTGTGGGATATTTATAGTTGATTACTGTTAACGAAGCCCAGTGCAACTTATTTCCATCCAAGTTAATGGTCTCTGAAGGCTGAAGCAGAAGTGATGTCAGCCCCCCTGTCCTCCATACCTTAGGGACAACAGGAAGAAAGAAGCTGTTTGCCAAAGAGCCCAACTAGAGAAGTCAAAGCCTCAGGACACCACAACCAACAGTTTCAAAAAGGTTATAAAGGAGAGGGTTAAGGTGAGTCAGAGAAGTGTGTAGAAAGCACAGGGACACCAGCAAGAAGGGGCCTGTCAAAGGAGTAGACCAGGCAATCTGTTGAGCTGCAAAGGAGGACTTCACAAGGAACAGCAGAGAACAAGGAGAAGTTGAGGCGAGCAGCAAGCAATGGTCTCATAGAAGATTCACACCCAGCTAGGGCCACCAGCCGAGAGGCCTGGAAAGGGAGGGAGAAGCACAGTACTGGAAACCTTTCTGAGACATAGAGTGTGCAGCAGGTGTTGGGAACACAGAAGGCCTCTGGATCCTCCTGGAAGCGTTATGCTTGACATACACACAGTGGGATGGGAAGTCTGCTGTCAGTTTCCAAAGGCCAATTTACCCGCTGCAGTTTTCTGACCCAAATGGATTTTAGGGTCAACCTGAAGCCTGGATCAACCCACACAGGATGTGAAATGACCAAATGGAGGTAGTATACAGGTACTAATTATCCTTCTTCCCCAACTTCCTGGGAAATTGCTTCTTTCCTTATTACACTGATAAATATAAGTTGATAAAGTAATGTGGTACACACCAAATCACTGGAGCAGTTTTAGTTGGTAATAGGTAAACTCAAGGCATTTTACTGTCTTTCCAGGTAAAAAGTGTTATTACTCCATATAGAGAACAATAAGTTATAAAAGTGAATAACACCTGAAATGTCAAGGCAACAGGGAGGCAGGAGAAAATACATTTTATGGGATAGGATTGTTACTAGGCAGAAAATTGATTTTTTTTAGTGTGAGAACAAAATTTTAAAGTGCAAATTGATGTAGATGCAAAATATATTGTTATTTCTTTTTGGTGGGGATCTATACCTACTCCCCTTGCCCATTTTTTAAATGAGAATCAGACTAAGAATTTTAAGAAATCTGTCCCAAATGATATAGATATCAAGTAGTGTTGGTCTCAGAACTGGAGTTCTAAAATTTGGGGAGCCAAATTGTGATACCTACCTAACAAAATCTTAGAGTCAGAGTCTAGATATAGGAACACACAGACAAAGGGAAAGGCATTGGCTCAGTACTACTTGAGAACTTTCTCTTGGAGGTGTGCTACAAACTTGGGCTGAATAGAAAAGTGAGACAACGTCCCAGGAACTGACAGCCTCATGAGGAAATCAGGCACACACAGGGCAAATGTCAGCACACTTGTAGTAAACCTATCATAACCACCAGCAAAGTATTCAGAGGCTACACAGCATGAGTGATCAGTTGGGGGAAAGTAGGAGTGGTGAGTAGATGACATCTGAATGGGATCCTGGGAGATCAGTATAAGTGTTCTAAACATCAAAGGAGCAAGGCCATTCCAAGTTACAGGAGTCAAAGGAGAAGGAAAAAATGTTTTTGTTAGCACATTTGTGGAGCGGAAGTGCTGAGAGGCAGACAGAGGAGAAGTCAGCCCTGGAATGTGAGGCTCTGTCCCTCCCGGCTTTGCAGTCATCTAGGGCTTTCCTTGGGCCATGCAGAGAAGCACCTGGTAAGTCACCAAGCATCATATTAGCTGTGTCATAAGATGGATGTTATAGCTACAGTTTGACAGATCATTTATTTTCTTTTAAACATTTATTTGCTTGCTTATATAAGGGAAGCAAATTTTGTGTATTTCATATTTACATGATGCATTTTAAACTCATGAACGATGACAAATTGTTTCAGTCTACCACAAAATGTTTCCTAGCCTTGGCACAGAGTGTCCCAAGTCCCAGAAATCACTCAGCACTGAGAAGAATAGTCTCTGCCATTGAAGGAGATAGAGGTAAGAAGACAGTGACACAGAGATCCACAACAGATGTAGCTGCAGCCATAGCTCTGTTGCCCAGCAGGAGCCCAGCTTGGATCCCAGTTCCATTCCAAACCCTGCTGAGTGTTTCAGTATTGCCCCTGAGCCTTGTGGCCCAGGCACACCATTTGGATGTTTGTCTCCAGTTTCTAAATAAACTGTTAGAGTAAATATTATTGGAAAGATGGTGTATGCAGTATATAGTTACATGGGTAACTGAAGCATTGGAAAGCAAAACCAAGATTGTAGAGGGTGGTTACTGAACACAGGGTCTGTTACTTTTAACCTTGGAGAAAACAACTGCTCCCTGAAACCAAGCAGCATCTCAGAATCAAGAGCTGGGGAGAGTGTGAGGTGAGAATGATGAAGAGAGTAATGAAGAGCGAGGGTGAGAGAAGGAGATTCTTTCTGTCCATATTTGGAAATGACGCAGAATGGATATGCCATGCCTAGAGATTTTAAAGGAATCCTGAATCATCTCTCTTCTTCTTTTGGCAGATGTGACCAGCAAAGAAATGCAAAGTGGCAATCAGACTTTTGTGTCTTATTTCATTTTGGTGGGCCTGCACCACCCACCACATCTGGGGGTGCCGCTCTTTCTAGCTTTCCTTGTCATCTACCTCCTCACTGTCTCTGGCAATGGGCTGATCATCCTCACGGTCTTACTGGACATCCGGCTCCACCGCCCCATGTACTGGTTCCTATGCCACCTCTCCTTCTTGGACATGACGATTTCCTGTGCTATTGTTCCCAAGATGCTGGCTGGCTTTCTCTTAGATAGTAGGGTTATCTCCTTTGGCGGGTGTGTGATCCAGCTTTTCTCTTTCCATTTCCTGGGCTGCACTGAATGCTTCCTTTACACACTCATGGCGTATGACCGGTTCCTAGCCATCTGTAAGCCTTTGCACTATGCTACCATCATGACCCGCAGTGTCTGTAACTATTTGGCTTTGGGCACCTGGTTAGGAGGGACCATCCACTCACTTTTCCAAACAAGTTTCATGTTCCGGCTGCCTTTCTGTGGCCCAAACCACGTTGACTACTTCTTCTGTGACATCCCTGCCATGCTGCGCCTCGCCTGTGCAGACACCACCATTAATGAGCTGGTCACGTTTGTGGATATTGGCTTCCTGGCTCTCACATGCTTTATCCTCATCCTCACTTCCTATGGCTACATAGTGGCTGCCATCTTGCGAATCCGGTCTGCAGAAGGGCGCCGCAATGCCTTCTCTACCTGTGCTGCCCACCTCACTGTTGTCATTGTCTACTATGTGCCCTGCACCTTCATTTACCTGCGCCCTGGCTCGCAGGAGCCCTTGGATGGGGTGGTAGCTGTTTTCTACACTGTCGTCACCCCGCTGCTTAACCCCATCATCTACACACTCCGCAACAAAGAGATGAAGGCAGCATTACGGAGACTCGGAGGCTTCCAGGAAGTACAGTGCCACTGACTCCATCCAGCACACATGCCGCAGACATCGAAATGCAGGGTACTGGAGGGGACACCAAGCAGTTGACAAGATTTGCACACAGAAAGAGAAATAAGGACACACAGAGAGGAGGACTTCTAAGTAGAGAGGGGGGAACCTGGAAAGTTCCACATGTAACATGCTCTCAAATGTGATTTTTCATATGTCTTCCCCTAGAACCACTCAAAGCCACTCAGCAAGGGTAGCACCTTACAGAAAAGGTCCAAGCTGAGTAAAATATCCATATAAAGGCTGTGTTTCTCTGTGCACCTATCTATATGTATGCTATTGTGTCTATTTCCTGTACAGGTTATGAATAAATAAAGCCAGCTCTTTACAGGCTATAAGTAACCTTTATGTAATCCATCTGATTTAATCTTGAAAAGAATTATGTGAGATGGGTATTATTTTTATTCCCATGTAATCATGGAAGAAATGAAGTTCAAGGAAGTCAGTGGCTTTTGCGAATTCACTTCTCTCTGTCTTCTACCTTAACAAACATCATAGGATATGATTTTGGACTTGAACTAAAGGGAATAATTTCTTCTCAGTGCGAGGCATTCATTTCACGTGCACTGCACCATGACCTGAGTAGATCTAGTCTTCTGAGCTAGCATTAGATTCTGCTTTTTTATGTTTTTTTCCAAGATTTTACTTATTTATTTAACACATAAAATTACACACTGAGAGACAGAGAAAGGTCTTCCATCCACTGGTTCACTCCCCAAATGGCTGCAACTGCTAAAGCTGCTCCCATCCAGAAGCCAAGAGCCAGGAGCATCTTCCAGGTCACCCATGCAGGTGCAGGGGCCCAAGCACTTTGGCCATCTCTTATTGCTTTCCCAGGCCATAAGCAGAGAGCTGGATCGAAGTGAAGCAGATGGGACTCGAACAGGTGCCCATAAGAATACCGGCACCACAGGCAGAGGTACCTATCACACCTTAACACCACCCCATGGGTTCTGCTTTGATAAAGTTCAAAAAGATGTAACAATGATCAGCTTCCTTGCACTGGTACAAAGTGTCCCAGAAGCTTCCATGGGTGTTAATAAAGCAAATTAAAATTTCAGGGAACTGTATGTGCAACCATACTCTTGCATTTGTTAAATAGTTTTTTGGTTTGAGTGTGGTGTGGGTTTGAGTTGGAGGGAGCACGTGTCTAGTTGCAAGCAAATGAGAAAATAGTGACTCAAAGCTCACGCTGATGGAGTTTCTTATAAGTGATTTCTAAGTAACCTCATATTTTAAGATTCAGAAGTTCCATAATTGTTCCATTCTTAGTGCACCCATGATAAAACCATGATAAATGATCCAGAAAATGGGTGTAATGGAGAAAAATACTCTTGGAAAAGAGACAAGTATAGAGCTGTCATAGCTAAATCTCATTTTTTGTCAACATAGATACTTACTAGCCACATTTTTAATCCATCATTGATACACTATATGTAAACAGTGAAATATAGTAAGCATAATTTGTTAAAATATTTGTTTGAATTGAGCATTTTGACTTTATTTTATGGTGCAAAGCACCAGGCTTGAACTAATTGATGGGAGTTTAGGTCCCCTTATTTAAACTATACATAAAGAACATTCTAACATTTATGAAATATCTGTATTGGAATAGACTTTTCTGTGGGGTAATGATATTCTTAACTGAAAACATCATAGGAAAATCACTGATTTGGGTAACTGGTTGGGAAAAAGTTAAGATTTTATTCTATCTCATCTAATTTTCACAATTAATGACTTCTAATAGGACATTCTACTAATAAGACATTCTGCCAATTTTTATTGAAAAAAAATTACTCATTTATTTGAGAGAAGTTCCAGATACTCCTTCATTCCCCAAACCACCACCAAGGCCTCCTAGCTGATTTTGAAGCAAGGAACCAGGAACCCAATACAGATATCCCATGTGGAAGACAGAAACCCAGTTATTTAAACCATTACCACTACCTCTCTGGGTTTGTGTTAGCAGGAAGCAGAGGTGAGGAACCAAGCACAGTATGGAACTCAGGCAACTCAATATAGAATGTAAGGGTCTTATCCAGTCTTCACTGGTGTCTTAACTACCAGGCTAAATGCCCACAAACATTTCTGTTTTAAAGATGGTACACACGAGCACATACCTTGATATAACATTTATAACATATCTACTTTTAAATAAAAAATGTTCTATTTCACTACTTTAAAATTATACACAGATGAGGAAGATAAATTTTAGAAATTTCAAGAGAACTTAGCAAGCTACTCAGCTTCTCTTAAGGCAGAGCAAGAGTGGGGAAGACAGAGAGACAGAGAGGTCTTCCATCTGCTTG
Source organism: Sylvilagus floridanus (assembly GCA_949820135.1). Classification (NCBI taxonomy): domain Eukaryota; kingdom Metazoa; phylum Chordata; class Mammalia; order Lagomorpha; family Leporidae; genus Sylvilagus; species Sylvilagus floridanus. Next base: position 15,120,920 of record OX463224.1, on the reverse strand, counting down.
TTCACTATCCCACAGTCAGCTCTGGGCCAGGTTGAGGGAAGAAGCAAGGGGTTCCATCCCCGACTTCCACATGGAGGAGAAAGGGGGAGAGGGCAAGATTCCAAGTGCTATCATCTACCACCTTCCCATACTCATTAGCAAGGAGATGGTGTTTCTAATTTTAAAAAACATTTTATAAAATTTACTCCATTTGTGTATACATTTCGATAGTTTTTAACACATTATACCAGTTTTGCAGCCAGACCGACAATCTATTTTTAGAACATTCTGATCACATTGTGCCCATTTGCTATCAGTCCTTGTTCTCATCATGGCCCAAGGCATTTACTAATTTACTCTCAGTTCTTATTCATTTCATATACACTCATCATAGAACAAGTAATATTTTGTGTCTGATCTACTTCACTTAGAGTGTTTCTGAGGTTCATTTACATCGCAGCATATTACTATTTCCTTCTTCCTATAGCTACATGGTACTATGCAATATGCATATACCACATTTTGTTTCTCGTTCACCAGTTTATGTACAATTGAATTGTATCGACATTTTGGCTATTAATAACGCTGCTGTAAACATTCATCTACAAATATTTAGAACATATATTTCCTATTCTCTTAAGTTTAAACATAGCAATGAATTCTCTATGTGATATGGCAACCTTGTATTGAGACCCTGCCAAACTGATTTTCATAGATCCTATATTATTTTGATGACCATCAATATTTTATTTCACTACATCCTTGTCAATACTTGTTACCTTCTCTCTTTAAAAGAAGAATGCCATCCTAATAGCTTTGAAATGGTATTCCACTGTGGCTTGATGTGCATTTACCTAGTGACTGATGATGCTGGTAAGTTTCCACGTGCTTATCTGATATTTCATACATGTTATTTGATACAATGTCTATTCAAAACTTCTACCTCATTGCCAATGACAGGATTTTATTTTTATTGTCAAATAGTAGTTCATTGTGTATACATACCACATTTTCTTTACCCATTCATCTGATGATGTTTGTCATTGGCAGTAATTGGATGGAACTAGAAGACAGCATTTGAGTGAAACAAACTAGACAGAAAGACAAATACCACATGCTCTTCATATTTGGGAACAAAAATTTAAAAAAAAAATCAATCTGAATACAGAATATTGATTACTAGAAGTTGGGAAAGGTAGCAGGGTTGAAAGAGGTTGGATTAAAGAACTAGAAGCTATATATGGCTTATTAATTGTGACAAATGGACTAATATGATATACTGATAATAGGGAAAAGAAGGTGAGTCATATATGGGAACTCTGTATCATTGCTTTACAATTTTTGTTTTATAAATTTAAAATTATTCTAAGATAAACTGCTAAAAATGAAACTAAAAATAATAAAATTTCACATTTTTCTGACTTTTTAAATTTATATAAAGGGAAGAAATTTCATATACACAGTTTTAAGAACATAATATTTCAAACCTTCCCCTCCCCAATTGTGTTATTTGACATCTGAGTTTTAAGAGTTCATTGTATATCCTGGGTGCAACCTTGTTACTGGATATGTGACTTGAAATTATTTTCTCTAAGACTGTGTTTTGCTTTCACTCGTTACTTTACTCTGAGAAAAATAATACATCCCAAGATTAGGGTGTTAGACTTTGAAGATGCTAATGCTCCAGGTCACATGGTGTCCTGCTACCTGGGACTGCCTCTGATTTCTTGCAGTTTTAGGATTTATCTCATATTGGTTTCCTTTCATTCAGGAATGCTGTACTGCCTTTTGCCCAGTGGCTGAATAAAATTAACTCATAGATCTTTGTCTGGTTCCTTGTACTTCCACAGTAGGAAGTTATTTCCTGTAGCAGGTAATGCTTTATGGACAGATGTAAAAATCTATTGTTGGTTTTTGATAGCCTCCTTCATATCCAAAATATTTGCTTAGTATCAGATTTGATATAATCATTTTTCTGTGGGTTATCTGCTTTCTATTTAAACTGACTATAAGAAATAAAAAAGAAAATGTGAAACAGATATTTTATAATTCACTTTTTGACAATCTTTATTTAAAAGGAATAATGATTCTATAAAAAATAAAAAAACTGTGTCACTGAGCTTGTAGACATTTGTTTCATTCTGAATCAGTGCTCTGGGATGCAGAGAGAAAACAGAGGCAATTAAACAGAGTTTTCATTATCTGGTTGAACATGAAAAAGCAAGGTTCTATGAGGTGAAATTGAACTTTTACTAATGTTATATTGTAAATACCAGAGTTCCTGCTTTGAAATGATCTTTCATTCACTGTTGAGAGACAAGTGTTAGCCAACTAACCTACAACATATAGAACTAAGGGTCTATAACATATTTTTTACACTTAAGTGTGATGAAAACCTTGGTCCCTAGTCATCCCTTTTTCACAGCTAATTATATTGAAATTTTAATATTTTACACAATTCTTTAGGTTCACTGAAACATATTACAATGTGCTTATATTCACCATTTATTTGCTTGTATTTTACTTGATAAATATAAGGAATTTTATATTGTGTGTTAAAAATCATAATGTAGAAAGAAATATCAAAAAAATTTAAACAACTGCTGATTTGTGTAGCTGAAATTTTGCCTTGTTTCTGATTTAAAGATAAAACAAAATTTCTTTCTTGCCCAGAATCATTTTCTTCTTTTCTTGCTTACTACATCAGCTAAAAAAAAAGTCATATAAGGGTCAAAATGAGCATGCTGTTTTTCCTCAACTTTAAAAGAAATATGGTTCACTTTCATCATGAAATGTTATGTTCCTAGAGTTATTGTAATAATTATCCTTGATCATGCTTTTTAAAGTTCCTTTCATAATACCATTAGTTGAACTTTTTAATTAACACAAAATTATTCTTAGGTGTTTCAATCCAATAGAAAATTGATCTCTGTTATAAATAAGAGTGGGAATAAGAGAGGGAGGAGACGTAAAGGATTTTACATGTTCCCTTGGACTTACCTCTAAGGGTAAAGCTAAAAACTTGCCATGGGACTCCAAATCCCATTAAGTTGGCAGGTACCGATGCCATCTTACTAGTTAAAATGATCAGTTTAAGTTCATAAAGATAGGATTAAGTGTCAAAGGGACCACATAAATAAGGCCAGTGTCTGCTAATAATAATAGATAGAACTAACAAGGAGAGAATGATCAAACATGGAAGCAGGATACACAGCAGACTCATAGAATGGCAGATGTCCTAAACAGCACTCTGGCCGCAGAATCAGCCTTTAAGGCATTTGGATCTGGCTAAAAAGCTCATGAGAGCATTTCAGGCATGGAAAGCCAAGACACTCTGGCAAAAAAAAAAAAAATGACCTAAATAAAGATCTCTGTGAGTGAGATCCTGGTGGAAAGAAGAGGCCATCAAAGAAGGAGGTACCTTTCTCTGAAGGGAAGAGAGAACATCCATACACTTTGATTATGGCCCTGTCTAAATAGTGTCAGAGTTTGTGAATTCAAAAGGCTTCCATAGCCTTGGCAGCTCATGACAAGAGCCTCAGGTGATCACTGATGTCATAAATAAGAGTGGTAATTGTTAAATCAACAACAAGAGTCACTGTGCACTTGCTCCCCATGTAGGACCTCTGTCCTTAATGTGTTGCACTATGAGAATTAATAGTAAAACTTGTCTTCAAACAGTACTTTATACTTTGTGTGCCTGTGTGAGTGCAAACTGTTGAAATCTTTACTCAGTATAGAGTTGACCTTCTGTATATAAAGATAATTAAAAATGAATCTTAATGAAGAATGGAATGGGAGAGGGAATAGGAGATGGGACGGTTTAGGGGTGGGAGGGCAGGTATAGGGGGAAGAATCACTTTAACACAAAAGCTGTACTTATGAAATTTATATTTATTAAATAAAAGCTTTCTATAAAAAATAAAATTCTTTTCAGCTATTATCCACTATGTTATTTTTCTTATAATTATTGTTGAATTTTACTTAATCTTTTTCAAAATTTATTGGAGGATATTTATTTTCTCCAATTGGTGAATTACAGTAAAAGATTTTGAGGTGGTAAAATATCTTTATCTCATGTGAAAACATTATTTCATGTTATGGCATATGCTAATTTCCAATATTTGCATCTATACTCATAAATATAAAAAATGATATTTTCTCTTGTTCCTTATCTTTATTTGGAATTTATGTTAAGGTTATGTAAATTGAATAAACACAATTTTTTTTAATTTAGTCTCTAAAAAACTTATAGTGAAATTTGATACATAGCATAATAAAACTTATATTTCAAATATAAACATAAAATAACCAAGTCTCCAGCCAAAAAAATTCAAATTCTTTACAAAAACAAAAGAATTCGAGCATAGGCAGGCATTTGACACAGTAGTTAAGCTGCTGGTTGGAATCCCATATTGCAGGGTCTAGGCTGGAGTCCAGGCGTCAGTGTCCATCCCAGTTTCCTGCTAATGCACACACTCAGAAGCAGCAGCTGACAACTCAAGTACTTGCATTCCCACCACCCACAGGGAAGACTCAAACTGAGTTTGAGGCTCCTGGCATCAACCTAGAGTACTGTTGGCTTGTTGCAGTCATTTGAAGTGAACCAGTGGGTGGAAGACATCCCTGTCTTTTTCCTGTTCCCTTTTTCTGCCTCTCAAATAAGCAAAATAGATGAATAACAAATTAAATTTTTAAAAAATTAAACTAGGGATCAGGCCTACAAAACAAATACAAAGTGACCCATATACAAAACAAAGCAATAATGGAACTACATGGATCCCAGTGAAAGAGTGTAAGCCAATGGTTTTATTTCCAGCTAACCTGCCCTTCAAAGATTAAGGCTATGTGGAAAAAATAATAAATATAAATGACCTTAAAGAGTTCTGCATTGGGACCAGTGCCTGGCAGAGTAGGCTAAGGCTCTGCCTGAAGTACCAGAATCCCATATGGGTGTCCATTCGAGTCCCATCTGCTCCTTTTCAGATCCATCTCTCTGTTAATGGCCTGAGAAAACAGTAGAAGATGGCCCAAGTGTTTGGTCCCTACACCCATGTGGGAGACCAGGAAGAAACTCCTGGCTCCTGGCTTCAGATGGCCCCAGCTCCAGCTGTTGCAGCCATTTGGGGTGTGAACCAGCAAATGGAAGACCTTTCTCTGTCTCTCCCTCTCTCTGTCTGTAGCTCTACTTCTCTGATAAGTAAATAAAATCTTTAAAAAAATTCTGGATTCAACAGTCCTTCTTGAAGAATCTAGTAAACAATGAACACTAACCAAACCAAAGACGAGTAGCAAAACTTGTGCAAAAAGACAGATTGTAAACATTCAAAATTGTATAATTGTATACTCTAGATTAAAATAAAATGTAACATGATCCATATAGAAGTAAATACAGATATGAGCATGGATGGATTCATGTCCATGTATATAATTTTTTTTGTCTTGGCAGAGCCTAGGAATGATAAATTCTCAGTAGCAATGAGTATAGCTGGAAATCAGATCTTAGCTTCCAGTGTCATGCCCCAATAAAAGGGCTATTTGAGAAGTCTTTAAGACTAGGGTTGGGGCAGAATACAACAGGAACCTGGAATATATTGAGGTTCCAAGAAATAACAAATTAAATGGAAAAGGTGGGGTACATCAATAAAAGCAACAGGGCACAAGTGGCCAAGTGAAAGTGATATAGGTGGCCAAACTAGTGCAGAGAATAAAATCAATAGTTGTAATTCAGAAGAAAACATGTACCAACATAAATAAATAAATGAATGAACAAAAAGAAAACACAACACAAAACCTCAAAATTATAGCATTCATAGGCAAACTACAATAATAAGATACAAAATCAGTATGCAAAAATTATGAGAGATACATAATATACCACAGATTGACAATGTGTTTCCCCTGAAACTTTTGTCATACCCAGTATGAAGAAATACTGGCATCATTCATCCACTAATATGGTACCCTGAACAGTGGACAGCATTGATTTTCTGATGTTACTAAAAAACACATCCTTTTGGCCTACTCAAGAAAGAAAGTCATGCATGCCCAAATTTAGAAATATTGTACAAAATTAATGACTAATATGTAATAAAATGAGTTATGAGCAATTAGGAAAGAATAAAGGAGAGTCATGGATGGGAGATGAAGGAGACTTAATGAATAAATGCAATGCAAGTTCCTCACTATGTCCTGGAAGCTTAAAAAGAAAGATGATGAGAAAATAGTGAAATTGAAATATTGTCAGTAGCCCTGTAAGAGATGGGATATAAAATGGCTTGTGAAAGTCTAAATATAAAGTATGCAGAAGCAAGATCCAACAGAAAGCAAGCAGTTCAAAGAAAAGTTTCATGTAATTCAATATCTAATTAGGTTTAGGAGATAAAGGATATGAAAACCCAGGGAGAACTCACATTTCGATGTGACCCAAGAGAAAAGCTCAATGAGAAAGGCACCTGTAAACAATTCCCAAAAGTTTGAGACAAAGATTTACAGGAAGAGCCTAAATACACTCAACAAATTGTCCTGTTAATTGTTCAGTCTATTCTCCAGGGCTTCATATCAGACACTTGGGGGTTGTGGGGAATTGAAATCCCTCTTAGTATTGTTTTTTTGTTTGTTCTACTTAATACTATTGGTTGAATTCTGTAATTAATACACAGTTATTCTAAAGTGTTGAAACTTAACTGAAAAGTGATCCCCGTTAAATATAAGAGTGGGAATAAGAGAGGGAAGAGATGTACAATTTGGGACATGCTCAAGCTGACTTGCCTCAAACAGTAGAGTTAGAAACATACCAGGGGATTCCAATTCAATCCCATCAAGGTGGCATGTACCAAGGCCATCTCACTAGTCCAAGTGATCAATTTCTGTTCACAATTGATAGGTCTAAGAGTCAAAGGGATCACATAAACAAGACTAGTGTCTGCAAATACTAACCGATAGAATAAAAAAGGGAGGCCGGCGCCGTGGCTCAACAGGCTAATCCTCCACCTTGCGGCGCCGGCACACCAGGTTCTAGTCCCGGTCGGGGCGCCGGATTCTGTCCCGGTTGCCCCTCTTCCAGGCCAGCCCTCTGCTGTGGCCCAGGAGTGCAGTGGAGGATGGCCCAGGTGCTTGGGCCCTGCACCTCATGGGGAGACCAGGAAAAAGCACCTGGCTCCTGGCTCCTGCCATCGGATGAGCGCGGTGCGCCGGCCGCAGCGCGCCGACCGCGGCGGCCATTGGAGGGTGAACCAACAGCAAAGGAAGACCTTTCTCTCTGTCTCTCTCTCTCACTGTCCACTCTGCCTGTAAAAAAAAAAAAAAGAATAAAAAAGGGAGAGAATAAATAAAAATGGGAAGCGAGATACACAGCAGACTCATAGAATGGCAGATGTCCTAAACAGCACTCTGGCCTCAGAATCAGCCCTTAAGGCATGGGGATCTGGCTGAAAAGCCCATGGGAGTATTTCAGGCATGGACAGCCAAGACACTCTGGCAAAAAAAAAAAAAAAATGACCTAAATGAAAGATTTCCTGCGAGTGAGATCCCAGTGGAAAGAAAAGGCCATCAAAGAAGGAGGTACCTTTCTCTGAAGGGAGGAGAGAACTTCCACTTTGACTATGACCTCATTTAAATATGATCAGAGTCGGTGAACTCAAAAGGCTTCCATAGCCTTGGCAACTCATGACAAGAGCCTAGGGTGATTACTGATGCCATAAACAAGAGTGTCAAATTGTTAAATCCACAACAGGAGTCACTGTGCACTTACTTCTCATGTAGGATCTCTGTCCTTAATGGGCTGTACATTGTGATTTAATGCTATAACTAGTACTCAAACAGTATTTTTCACTTTGTGTTTCTGTGTGGGTGCAAACTGTTGAAATCTTTACTTAATATATGCTAAACTGATCTTCTGTATATAAAGAGAATTGACAATGAATCTTGATGTGAATGGAAGGGGAGAGGGATCGGGAAAGGGGAGGGTTGTGGGTGAGCGGGAAGTTCGGGGCGGGGGGGGGAAGAGAAGCCATTGTAATCCATTAGCTGTTCTTTGGAAAGTTATATTCACTAAATAAAAGTTAAAAAAAAAATAAATTCCAAAGAACTCCCTCTGGGTGAGGGAAGTGGGGGTGGGGGAACTGTTTTGTCCCTGGCTGATGTAACAGCACCAAAACATTAACCAAGATCCTCCAAGTTGGACTGCAACTCCCTGATGACGCACAGCAATGATAACGTGCCTGTGACATCTGCACATGACAGACTTAATGAGGAGGACAGAGACATCACAAAGTTGGAATATAGGCAATAAATATAAACGCAAAGCAAGCAGGAATTGCAATGCACATATACATCGCCATTATTTACAAAGCGCATTTATGCTAATAATTCTTAATGTGCCTCAGAGAAACTGTGGATCTCATTTTGAAAATTTCATCATCAAGAAACAGGCAGCAAGAAAACATGAAAACTGACCAAAACTGTAAACCACTTAAGGGGCAAGACCAAGATGGCATGGCCCGATGGATAATCTTATTTCAGGAAAAGGAAACAGCTGTTCATTCTCTCTGCTGAAGTCAGCATAGCTGCAAAGGGGATGGGGATTAATAATCAATAATTGGCATGGAGACAGAGTATTCCAACCAGAGCATGGTCAGCTACTTTTACCTCGAAGGTCTGATGTACACTGCTGACCATCCCAGCCTCTTTTTTCTCCTCTTCCTCCTCATCTATACCATCACAGTGACTGGGAATCTCCTTATGCTCATCATTGTGGGCTCTGATACTTACCTGCAGTCTCCCATGTACCACTTCCTGGGGCACCTCTCCTTTCTGGATGCATGTTTGTCTACAGTGACAGTGCCCAAGGTCATGGCAGGCTTGCTGACTCTGGGTGGAAAGGTGATCTCTGTTGAGGGTTGTGCCATGCAGCTGTACTGCTTCCACTTCCTGGCCAGCACTGAGTGCTTCCTGTATACAGTCATGGCCTATGATCATTACCTAGCTATTTGCCAGCCCCTGCACTACCCAGTGGCCATGAACAGGCAGGTGTGTGCCTGGCTGGCTGGCATCGTGTGGGCCATAGGGACCACATACTCTGCTATTCATACCTCTCTGACCTTCCACCTGCTCTACTGTGGTCCTCACCACATTGCTTACTTCTTCTGTGATATCCCCCCGGTGTTGAAGCTGGCCTGTGCAGACACCACCACCAATGAGCTTGTCATGCTTGCCAACATTGGCATTGTGGCTGCCGGCTGCCTGATCTTCATTGTCATATCGTATGTCTTCATTGTAGCGGCTGTGCTGCGCATCCGCACAGCAGAGGGCCGGCAGCGGGCCTTCTCCACCTGCACTGCCCACCTCACAGTGGTGCTGCTCTACTACGTGCCCCCTGTCTGTATCTACCTGCAGCCAAGCTCTGGTGGGGCAGGAGCTGGGGCTCCTGCTGTCTTCTACACCATCATCACTCCAGTGCTCAACCCTTTCATTTACACACTAAGGAACAAAGAGGTGAAGCTGGCCCTGGGAAGGCTGTTGTGCCAAGCCCCTGGAGATCACCCAGCAGGTGGCCAACCCCCATAACCTGAGCTGTAAGTCTCTTACTTTGCCAGCAAAGAAGGCAAGAATCAATCGTATCTTTAACTGAGTAGAGCAACGAGTTCAAGTATAAATCAGAGTGACTGAGTTTCATCTCAGCCACTAAATCGCACCTCTATTTGGTCAAGTGACCTGTGTTAATGTCTCTGTTACAAACTCTTCATCCACAAATGAAAGAACTAGACTAGGTGATGTATAGAATATCCAAAATATAACTACATTGCCTGAGGAATGGAAAAATTATTCATGTTATTTATTTTATACTTGATTTTTAAAAATTTTATGTAATAATTTTATTAAATATATAATACACACTAAAGTTGGCAGAAAATAAAAATGCCAGATATGTACAATAAAAAAAGTTTTCAACCTGCTAAAGAGAAGGAACCACATTTTTTACAAAACTATGATACATTTACAAGGGGGAAAAGTAACTGACTTAAGGTTACTTAGAAAGTATCATTATCTTTATTTTAACCCTCAAAGTCATACACAACTAAGGCTGTTCTGAGTGGTAGACATACATGGATTTCAAATCAGTTGGCCCTAGGATTGGTCCAACATTGAGTCCATGAAATATAATTTTGTGCAAACATTATCTTACTTGGTTTTCAACAAGATTAAAAATAGCTAAATTTTAGAATTTTCTGAGGGCTAAGGGGGAAAGTTATGTTAAATATCCAAAATTAAATAGGTGTTCCAGTTTCTTACCAATCAAACTATAGAAATCTAGGAGATCTTATTATATAAGCCAAGATTCAAGCTGTCTCTGAATCAATAGCAAAGTTTTGGTCTCTTGATTAAGCAAGTATTTAAATAGAGTGATTTTAAAAAATAAAAAGTAATTTCCACACTACAAGATGATAACAGATAAGTCAAATTTCTATCAAACAAGTTAGCCAAGTAAGTGGGTAGAATTATACTATGTTCAGAAAAATGAATGAATGGCCCTAAACTACTCTATAACCATAAAAGAATCTAGAAAGTCTTACTAAATAATTTAGATTATGAGTAAATTTCATTTATACTTCTTTATTTCTCCTCTTTTTCATCATATATAGGAATTCTCTCATCCTCATAATTCATTTTTAAATACTAAATCATACGATAAATCAGAGAAGAAGAATGGAAGAGACAGTTGGTAAAATGACCAGTTGATAACACAGAAGATAATAAATAACACCCAAATGTAGGAGAAGAAAACATTGCCAATTTGGGTGATTATACTAGAGATAAGAGATATTTTGGAGAATTAGGTTGGACAGAGCTGTTTTAAGTGTGAAAAACTCAAAGATTGTTAGAATGAGGGGAGTAACGCTAGTCACTTTTGCTGTACACATATGTAAAACATTGTGCTAGGTGTTTTATCTATATAGATCCTCCTGCAAACTATATTTCAAGAGAATGCTTTTATTTTTATTTATGTTACACAAGTGGGATAACCAACACCAAGGGGGATTTGAGTAAAGTAAGTTTTACAAAGCTGAGCAGAGAACAATGGAAGCCAGGATTTCTACTCAAATCTGTATGGTTTCAAAGGCTACACATTTCAGTTGTACAATCAGACCTTAGAGATAATCAAACTCTATCCTCACAGTTTACCCAATTATATCAGAGGTATCAAAATCATTTAAAGTCTACAAAGAAGGGAAATGTTCTTTAAGGTAAGATTTAGTTGATCCTTGAATGGTGTCTTGTCCTCTTTAAAGAAGACTTTAAACATAGTATTGCTGGAAATGAAAAACACAGAGAAAAAAATGACAACACAATGAAGATGCAGCATTCATCCATAATTCAGTTCTAGTGCCTCCACGGTATCAATATAACTGCAGGAAGGCTAGAACTGACCCGGGCAACTCATCATTCCTATCAGAGTAGCCTTAAAACACAGGTGAAAATACAGAGAGTCAAATATACCATGAGAGATGACACTAAAACCAGCTATAGTCCTGTCCTACACCATTCCTCAATCTTGTCAAATGGCTGCCTTTCAGATATTGGTGGATATATTATAGAAGATTTGACTATGCAATTCCAGTCTTATACTCTTCTCAACTTCAGCCGTAACATTACTATATCTGTCTATCCAGTAATTACTCTTTACTCTCTTGAATTTTGCTTCTCCACATCTGTAGTATGGATTCTCCAGCACATTGGCCTATTATACACTTCCACAATGGCACTAACTGATACCCTGTCTGACACTGTTATTAAAAGTTTTACCTGTATAACTGGAATACAAGAGTTTAAATGCAAAGACCCTTTATATCTATAAAGTATTGCAAACAAAATAACTCAGTAAAAATAATGTACTACTTCAGTCCATAAAGTCTATGAATAATGTGAAACACTGTAAGATGTATAATTGTGCCATCCCTTCATTGGAAGTAATGGAATTTTTAAAAATAGCATTAAAATCTCCTGTAATGCATAGTTTTTGTTTTATGGTAACTTTACACTTATCTTCCATTTTAATTATTATTAAAATTCTGGCATGTAAAATACAGTGACTATCTGGAAACACTGAAGTGAAGAGAGCACAGACTGCAGAGGACCTATGATGAACAACGATTTTCCCAGGGATGTTGCAGATATACTTGAGCTTCAGATCGAGTGTCCCACTTGGGACCCTTCAGAACCTTGCCATAAGCATTGCCTCCATCCGCTGTTCCTGAGTTTTCTCCCAGTATAACAAACATGCATTAACAGATAAAGGGTTTTCCTGAGTTCCATGAGCCACTCTGGCAAATGGTGGAACATGAGGAGGAAATGTGGGAAATTGATTCACAGCCATTCAGTCAGTTAACCACCTGGACTACACTTGTGTCTGAGGTTGGATCAGTCTTGCAGAATTGACCCTTCAATGTTTGAGATCTCCAAGTACACAGTGTCAGAATGGACTTAAACTATAAGATACCCAGCTGATGTTAGAGAATTATTTATTGGAAAAATAGCTCAGACACCTCACAGAAATGTTCTGTGTTGAGTGTGAGCACAAGGAAAAACAGTTGGAGTGGACTATGTTAGAATGGTGAGCACTCTGGACTCTGAATCTGGAGAAAAACATTGGTTTTCCAATACACAGAATTGATGGTAAAATATATTCATATACTCAGAGATACTCTCAAGAACAAGAGATTTTATTTGGAAATACCAGAAGTGTTGCAATCTGGGATTGGCATGTTATCAAATTCATAGGAACATCTGAGGAAATCTGGACAACAGCACCCTCTAACAACAGACTTCTCTGTACATGCAAACTGCTTTGAACAAAGATGATTGAGGAATGGAACTCAGGACAAGAGTTGACATGTATTCATTGATGGAGATGTTTATTGATAGGCAACTGTCCTCATGCCAGGGGCTCATGAAATACTGGGTGCCAGAGGAATTTCCTCTGATAAATTCTGGAGGAGGGAAACCTGCAGATATTTCAGGAATGCACCCATAACAGCCTCTTCTTTTTCATGTAAAAGTTTATTTTTACCTTGTTTATTTAAAAGACAAGGAGAGAGAGAGAGAGAGAGAGAGAGAGAGAGAGAGAGAGAGAGAGAGAGAGAACCTTCCATCCACTGGTTCAGGTTCACTCCCCAAATATCCGCAAGAGCTGAACCAGTTACTAGAAACTATCCTGGTCTCTCACACAGTTGGCAGAAACTCAAGTACTTGGGCCATCATCTGCTGTCTCCCAGTTGCATTAGCAGGAAGCTGAGTTGAAGGAACTCAGTCCTTTGCAATCTTGTTGAGATACATGCATCTCAAGCAGCGGCTTAAGCCACTGTGTCACAGCACTTACCCAAGAGCCACTTTCCTAGGTGCACTCCCCACTCCATTTGGTTAGGGTTCAAACAAATGATTCTTTTTATTATGAGTAATTTCCACTATAATCATCAGAAAAATGCAGAAAAGAGATACAATGAAATATGACTCCCCTACTTAAGATGACTATGGTCAAAAACATATTGACAAGGATATGGAAAAAGAGAACCCAACTACATTATTGATACAATTATAAATTAGTACATTCATTATGAATAATAGTATGAGGTTTGCTCAAAAAATTAAAAATATAGTTACCATTTGAAAAATCACTCCCATTTCTGGGTATATACCTGAAAGAATTGCAACAGTATTACAAAGAGATATCTGTATTCTCATGTTCATTACAGCACTATTCACAAAAAAAAAATCATAGGAGTAACTTAAATGTCTTTTGGTGGATGCATGTATTATTTTAAAAATGTGGTACAGATTATGGCATTGTAGTACAGCAGGTTAGGCCATTCCCTGCAATACCACATTCCATTGAGTACCAGCTGCTCTGCTTCTGATCCAGCTCCCTGTTAACATGACTGAGAAAGCAGTAGAAGATGGCTCAAGTCTTTGGGCCCCTGTACCCACAGGGGAGACCTGGATGGAATTCCAGACTCCTGGCTTCAGCCTGGTCCAGCTCCAGCCATTACAGCTATTTGAGGGCTGAACTAGTGCATGAAAGATTTCTCTCTCATTCTGACTCTCCTTCCCTCCCTGAAACTGTACTCTCAAAGAAATAAATAAATCTTTTTTAAAAATCCATAATTAGTGATATAGGATAAAGATAACATTGAATTTCATTGAAACAGAAAAGGCTGCCAAGCATATACAACTTGATTGCCACTTTCAATTTCTATTTTATACTTGGTGAAAGTATGCTTTGGTTTTTCTTTTTTATAATTTCTTCATTTGAAAGGCAGAGAGCCTGTGAAAGACATGCACACACACAGAGGTCAAGGGATGTCTTAACCATCCACACTTAGCCAAGTGTCCACAAAGTTCAGAGCTGAAACAGGCAGAAGGCAAGAATTAGGACTTGAATCCAGGTATCCCACAGGGTGGCAGAGACTCAACTACTTGAACCATCACACACTGCCTCCTTAGATATCCATTATCAGGAAGCTGTAATGGAAAACAGAGCCAGCACTCAAACGTAGGCACCAAGATATGGGCTAAGGGCATCTCAAATGTCAGCTAAGCCATGGCATAAAATGTCTACCCTAAAAGCACTCTTCTTGAACTATCTACACATTGCCATATTACAGAGAATTCAACAATTCACCTGTATTCTGCTATATTCTTTTTCATGTGTAAGCCTATTATCTGTCAGGATCCAGCTTCATTGATTTATGGATATATTGATTCTTAGTACTTCTTTATCATTATTTTGAAATAGATATATTGGGGCCTGTGTTGCAGTGTAGCAGGTAAAGCAATGGCCTGTGGTGCAGGCATCCCATATGGGCGCCAGTTGAAATTCCAGCTGCTCTACTTCCAACCCAACTTCCTGCTAATGCACCTCAGGAAGCAGTGTAGGATGGCCCATGTGCTTGGGCTCCTGCACCCATGTGGGAGACCTGGAAGAAGCTCCTGGATCCTGGATTTGGCCTGCCCAAGCCCTGGCCATTGTAGCCATTTGGGGAATGAGCCAGAGAATGAAAGATCTCTCTGTATAGCCTGTATCTCTCTAATTCTGCCTTTCAAATAAATAAAACATTTTTAAAAGAAGTATACACACACACAAACACACACACACATAAACATACATTTGTGATAATTTAATCAGTGAAGTACATTTACTTAAAGGTCTTCAAATTTGAACCCACCAGTCTTTTTCAATATATTTCTATAAATGTGATAGCTTTTTACTTCAGTGCTGTGTTAAAAATACAAGCATATATAGTTAATTACAGAATTGTGTAATTAAATTTTATATAGAATATATGATAAAAATTAAATAATTTTAACAGCAGTTAATCTAATCCATATATGTGTCTCTGCACAATTCTTATAAAAGACAAAAACATGAATAGCTATGATTAAATAAGCACGTGCAATGACAGCTACAGCAAAACCTTCCACAGGAAGACAATGATGCAGAAGCGTCACTGGTTAAAGGTGCACACTGATATTACAGACATTATGTGAAAAGAAGAGTGCATCTAAAAATGACTGGGATGTGATTTTTAAACCACTATATAGAACTTTCAAAACATGTATTCTTTCATTAATTTTACATTATATCATTGAAATGAGAAAAGAAAAGAAAATTTCTTGTGCAGGACAGGGCAATTTGGTTTTGTTTAATGGTTTTATTTATTATTTCATGGATTTCACTAGACCTCGCCCATGGAACCCTTACCATATGCCCAGGGTTGGTTAAAAATGAACATAGACAGGACTTCAAAAAAAATCCCTGTGTAACTCTTTTAGGACATATTTATACATATCTGCTCACTCATCATGCCCTCTCCTGAACACCTGCACCCAGCTACAGCTTGCTGTAAACAGCTAGTCCTCTGAGAGCACAGGCATTTCTGTCTCAGATCTTTTATTGTTAAAAAGAGCTTCATACAGTATAGATTCTGAATTAGGTTTTGCTGATTAAATATACTACATTAGTCAACAAGGTGGCATAGCTGGTTAAATTTCCATTTGCAACATGGCAATACCATATCAGAACATTTGTTCAAAACCCAGCTGCTCCACTTCTGTCCAACTATCTGCTAAAGCAGTGGGTGAAGCCCAAGTAATTGGATCCCTGCCTCCCACCTGGGAGACCCAGATGGAGTTCCAGGTTACTGGCTTTGACCTAACCCAGCCCCAGTCTTTGTGTCCATAATGGGATGAACAAGTAAATGGAAGGTCCTTCTGTCATCTGCTCTCTCTATCACTCTGCCTTTCAAATAAGTAAATAAATACAAGCAATCTTTCCAAAAGGCACACTGCACTATTTTTTCTGTATAAACCTCAGAGACAAAAGGAAGAATAGAAATAATAAATAGAATAATTACTGAAGATTGAAATTCTTTTTGATGAAAGGAAAAAATATTACCCATGATTTTTACACATTAGTTATAAAATTCTTTCCAACAAAGATATTTGATGTCCCAGTAACCACATTCCTACACTGATGTCCCACCAATTACTATCATTCAGGTTTTGATCCTTACAACATTAGTTTAAGTGCTACAACGAACCTGGAATATAACAGAATAAACTATTATCCATATACTCTTTAAAAGAATGAAGCTTGATACTCCAGTTCCTTACATTGTTTTGACTTGTGAGAGGATTTATGTACGAGATTGATTTTCCCTATCATCAATCATCTGAATTTCTATTGTCAGTCTTAACTATTATTTACCTAGATTTATGTATTGTGTGTCCTTAGTGGGATCAACATCCATAACCAATCCAATTCTACTTAGGAGAGGACACTTTTCTTCAAAGTCTTACTCAGTGCAAAATGGACATCTTTGTTCCTCAAACTATAGATGACAGGATTCATCATTGGCCCCACAATGGTATAAAAAATAGTAGATACTTTATCTTGAGGCAGAGACCCAGCAGGAGAAGGCTTAAGGTACATAAAAGCTGCAGATCCAAAGAAAAGACAAACAGCAATTATGTGGGAGCTGCAGGTACTGAAGGCTTTGGACCTGCCATGGGTAGAATGGATGTGGAGGATGTTGGAGAGGATCCTGGTATAAGAAGCAAAAAGAGTGAGACTGGGCAATGTTACATTGATCCCCACCACAATGAAAACCACCAGCTCATTGATGTAGGTGCTTGTGCAGGAGAGCTGGAGGAGAGGAGATATGTCACACACAAAATGATTGATGATGTTGCCATCACAGAAGGTGAGTCTCACCATGCATGTAGTGTGGGCCATGGCACCTGCAAACCCCATTGAATATGTCCACACTGTTAACATGAGGCAGACCTGAAGGGACATGTTGATCTTGTACAGCAGGGGCTTGCAGATGGCCACATATCGGTCATAGGCCATCGATGTCAAGATACAGCACTCATCAATAACAAAGAAAGAGAAGAAAAAGAGCTGAGTCATGCATTCAGCATAGGAGATGATGTTCTGTTTCACAAAACTCACCAGCATTCTGGGGATTATGACACAGGAGTAGCAGAGATCAACAAAGGACAGATTGAAGAGGAAGTAGTACATGGGGGTGTGCAGGTGAGAGTTCAGACCAATCAGAGCAATCAAGCCCAGGTTCCCCACCACAGTGACCACATAGATTCCCAGGAAGAGGAAGAAGAGAGGCAGCTGCAGTTCTGGCTGTTGTGTCAAGCCCTGTAGGATAAATTGGGTCACTGTGGAATCATTTTCTGAGGTCATTCTTCTCTCAAATATATCTGTGAAAGGAAGAAAAGTAGAAACAGTAACAGATGAGAACCCAGCTTTCTTCACCCAACCCCTCTCTCATTAGACTGAGACCCAGAACAGGGAAATGAACTCAAGCTCACCCTGCTGTGCACTTTCATCTCCTCCATTTTACAAAACTGAGAGAATAAAGCTGATGGTCAAGAAGACTTAGAACATTTCTGGAAGAAGGAGATTCAGGAGCTGTCTGACAGCTCTTGACTCTACAGCGTCTCCAGTCCACGATGCTCACCTCAGGGTCAATGGTGGTCTCAGATAAAAGGTGCTGAGGCATTTCAAGAACTCCTGGGCAGCTATAGATAAGGTGTAGAAGGAAACTAGTGGGGCAGATGCAATCAACACTCACCCTTCTGCATCAAGAATCAGGGGAAGATCTTGCAAACTCTTCCCTGTTCTCACTGACATGCAGGTGGCTTCTATGATTTTCAGGGGTGAACAGCCCAGAAAAGAAATTCTCTCTTGTTTCATGCAAATTTGGGACTGAGGATGCCAGAGCACATTCTTCAATCTCCCAGCCTGTAGAGAGCCATGAGTCACAAATCATGGACTCTTACAGTGCCTCTTCCCAAGGTGTCCTAGCCAACACAGGTGGGGTTAAATAGCATTTGCCAGTGCCAGTAGAGCCACTTGCCAATATGACTCAGAGAATATTATGGGTTAGGAAATCCAAGGGGCCTAATTACAAATTGGAATACCTATGTTTCTCCAATGTTTCCCTAGAGGTCAGCCTTTTAGCAAAGCACAGTTTCCTAGACACCTTTACTGTCAAGTTCATTTTAATAGCAGTGACTTTTTAGAACAATTCCAGTGTGCATACATTTTGGTGTTCTACTAAATGAGTCATATCTCCAAAAAGAAAAGCAGGATGACCACTCCTGCAACCACATCAAAATTCATATATGAAATACTATAGATTTATTTGTTTTTCTTCTTACAACACATTAAGCCCCCACAATCATTTGAATTCAAGCTCTTAAAGAATAGGGTTACTATTCATTTTCTACAGTGTCATTTCTGCAGCAACTTAGAGAAATACCTGTCACATATATCAGGTAGTTGATTTAAAAAATGAATGACTGAATGATAATCTCTTCTCCATTTGTCTTGTAACCTATACTTGATCTTTCAATAAAATCTTGTCCATTGAAAATGTAGACCTGAATGTGGCGCAAGATAAAACATGAGTAGGGCATATATACTCAAAGAGGTCATCAAAGAGAACCTCAGAAAAAGGCTCACATTTCCCTCCTGCCTGAAAACATGGAGAACTTGCATAGGCTCTCCAAGAGGTCTCTCCCCAAAGGACTACAAGAGCATAAACTCAGATCAAAGGTAGGTTTGAATCAGTACAGAAAGCTCTCAAGAGCAAACCTTAAAGATCTGCTCAATATAGAAGATCATCAGAAGCCACTCATTATTTTTATTTATTTATTGGCACAGAATTGAAAGAGTGAAAATGCAGATGTAGGAAGATTTGTATGGTGGCAACCTAAAGGAATGAGCTTCAGGAAGCAAATATACCTATAATTCAGCAGCCTATCAATGATTTTCAACGAATGTTGAATGTTTCTTAGAAACCAAATGTGGAAAAGGTGTTACAAAGAAAGAATCATCAGAAATTCTCATAATTGAGGATAAAAATAGAAACTTATAGATATATATATGAAAAGTCTTCTATATGCTGATTCACTCCCCAAATGGCCTCAACAGCCTGTGCTGGGCCAGACTGAAGCCAGAATCAAGGAGCTTCTTCTGGGTCTCCCATGGGGGCAGGAGCCCAAGAACTTGGGCCATTTTCTACTGCTTTCCTAAGTGCACTAGCAGAGAGGTAGATCGGAAGTGGAGCTGCTAGCACTCAAACTGCCACCTATACCAGCTATGCCACAGCACTGGCCTCAGCTTCTTTTTATGTAACTCAAGCCCTGTATGTTCCAACTTGCCAAGTAACTGGTAATTTAAGATTGATATTACACTACACAATGAAGATACATTAAAAAATGTGTTCTGCATAAATGGATGTTTGATTTGCAGGATTATGTCAGACTAAGCTAACCTGCTAAAATACCCAGAAATCATGGCCAATGTCTAAAATGATTTATGCAGTTTTCATGTAGTTTCAATGTCTAAAATATAATAATCTAGATTCTATACTGTAAAGGAGAATTTTTCAAGTAAAATTAAATCATGAGATGCTCACAGAGAGCTAATTAAATGAAAACCACAACTTATTATCACTGATTCAGTCAAATACAAAATATTTTCATCACCACAGAATCCTCCATGTTGCCCTTTCAAACCCAAGGCTTTCTTCCTGCTTCCAGTCCCCCGTTACTTCCTGGCAACCACTAATGTTTCCTATAATTGTATTCATTTATTATTGAATCCCAACTCCACTTCAAATCTGGGTTCTTATTAATGCACACCCTGGGAAACAGCTGCTGATGATTCAAATAAGGTGTTTTGTGGCTTCCACATGGGAAGCTAGGCTTGAGTTCTCAGGCTTTAGCCTGGCCTAGTCACAGTTGTGAGCATTTGAAGAATCAGAGGACGGGAGACCTTTTTCTGTCTCCTCTCTGTTTCTCTCTGTCTCTACCTCTTCCCCCACCCCCTTTCTCTCTCCCTGCCTCTACCTATCTCACTGATTTTCCAATGGATAAGCAAATAAAAGTGTAAATATAAATATGTACAATGAAAAGTTATTGCACAGTAAATGTCAAGAAAATGAAAATAAAACCAGAGAATATGAGAAAATATTTCCAAGCAATATATCTGATAAAGACTTCTTGTCCCTAATAAACAGACAACTCCTAAAACAATAATCTGTTTAGAAAATATTTAAAGAAACTGAATAGACATTTCATAAAAAAGACATAGATGGTATATGAGAAGGTGTACTATGCCACTCTGCAATTGTGATTTATTATGAAGAGAGTGTATTTGTCCTTTGTCCTTTGTCAAAGTACACAGTACACAGTGTACACAACTCTCTATGCCAATGAGATTACAGGAAGCATTAGGCTCCTGAATATCCAAAGGATGGGGACTTGTTGCCAAGGCAACCTACCATGTGATTGGAATTATCAGGCCTATCCACAGTCACAATACTTGATCTCCAGGTAGGAAGGAGAGGCCAAAGATTGATGGATCACCAGTGGCCCACAACTTAATCAGGCATGCCTATTCAATGATGCCTCCATTGAAATCCAAAAGGATATAGTTCAGAGAGCTTCTTGATTGGTGAAAAAGAATGTATGCATTTGCCATGTGGTATACCCCAATTGCACAGGAACTATACCTGCACTGGGGATTCTTTGGAACCTCCCTCTAAGCATTGTTTCCATGTGTTGTTCCTGAGTTGTATCCTTGTATAATAAAAATGTCACAGTAAAAAAAAAGGGCTTTTCAAAGTTTTGTGAGCAATTCTGCAAATGTTAGACATGAGCAGAGGATAAGCAAAGTGAATTACAGCAAGTCAGTCAGCAGTACAGTTAATAGCTTGGACCTGCAATGGTGTCAGTGGTTGGATCAGTCTTGTGGGACTGATGACTCAACCTGTGAGATCTATCACTATCTAAAGGTAGAGAGTTTCAGAATGGAGGCAAACTGTAGGATCCCTGGCTGATATTAGAAAATAAGTGTAGGAGAAAAAAATCTAGTGACATTAGTGACATCTGAGGAAATCAAAACAAGAGGATAACCTTTTTTTTTTTTCATTTTCAATTATCTTTATATACAGAAGATCGATTTAGTATATATTAAGTAAAAATTTCATCAGTTTGCACCCACACAGAAACACTAAGTGTAAAAATACTGTTTCAGTACTAGTTATAGCATTACTTCACATTGGACAACACATTAAGGACAGATCCCTCATGAGACATAAGTACACAGTGACTCTTGATGTTGACTTAACAATTTGACACTCTTGTTTATGGCGTCAGTAATCTCCCTAGGCTCTAGTCATGTGTTAACAAGGCTATGGAAGCCTTTTGAGTTTGCCGACTTTGATC
This sequence comes from Sylvilagus floridanus, assembly GCA_949820135.1. Classification (NCBI taxonomy): domain Eukaryota; kingdom Metazoa; phylum Chordata; class Mammalia; order Lagomorpha; family Leporidae; genus Sylvilagus; species Sylvilagus floridanus. The sequence continues at coordinate 15,099,131 of OX463224.1, read as the reverse complement.
TTATTCAGACAGGGTCATAATCAAAGTGGAAGGTCTCTCCTCCCTTCAGAGAAAGATACCTCCTTCTTTGATGGCCCCGTTCTTTCCACTGGGATCTCACTCACAGAGATCTTTCATTTAGGTCTTCTTTTTTTTTTACCCAGAGTATCTTGGCTTTCCATGCCTAAAATACTCTCATGGGCTCTTGAGCCAGATCCGAATGACTTAAGGGCTGATTCTGAGGCCAGAGTGCTATTTAGGACATCTGCCATTCTATGAGTCTGCTGTGTATCCCGCTTCCCATGATGGATTGTTCTCTCCCTTTTTCATTCTATCAGTTAGTATTAGCAGACACTAGTCTTGTTTGTGTGTTCCCTTTGACTCTTAGACCTATCAATGTGATCAACTGTGAACTGAAATTGATCACTTGGACTAGTGAGATGGCATTGGCACATGCCACCTTGATGGGATTGAATTGGAATCCCCTGGTATGTTTCTAACTCCACCATTTGGGGCAAGTCTGATTGCACATGTCCCAAATTATACATCTCCTCCTTCTCTTATTCCCACTCTTATATTTAACAGGGATCACTTTTCAGTTAAGATTTAAACACCTAAGAATAATTGTGTGATAATTACAGAGTTCAACCACTAGTACTAGAACAACAACAAAAAAATACTGAAATGGATAAAGTATTACATTGTACATCAACAGTCAGGACAAGAACTGATCAAGTCACTGTTTCTCATAGTGTCCATTTCACTTCAATAGGATTCCCCTTTGGTGCTCAGTTGTCGCCAATCAGGGAGAACTCATGATATCTGTCCCTTTTGGACTGGCTTATTTCCCTCAGCATGATGTGTTCCAGATTCCTCCATCTTGTTGCAAATGACCGGATTTCATTGTTTTTCACTGCTGTATAGTATTCTATAGAGTACATGTCCCATAATTTCTTTAAAGAGGATAACCTTTAAATACAAAAGAACGTGGAAACTGCTTTGGCCAACATCCATTGGTCAAAGCAGCCCAGGTCAGGAATTGGCATTTGTTTTTTGTGGAGATAGCTCTTCTAGGCAACTCTTTGGTGACAGGAGCTTTTCTACATACTGCTAACCAGAGAAATTTCTTTTGATAACCTTCACAAGGTATTAACTAGAGGAGTGAATTATGCAGTATTCCAGGAATGTACCCATAAAACTCTAATTTTTATGTGTTTATTTTTGCATCTATTTAAAAGGCAGAACACAGAAAAAGATAGAGATGATAGAGATTGATTGATATAGATGGAGGTGATAGAAATAGAAATAGAGATGGAGATAGGAATAGAAATAGAGATAAGGATATATATATATATATATATATATATATAGAGAGAGAGAGAGAGAGAGAGAGAGAGATGAAAGAGAGACCTTCGATTATCTAGTTCACTGCCCAAATATGTGCAACAGTCAGAGATTGGCCAGGCTGAATGCAGTAGCCAGAAACTCCATTTCCCACCAGGGTGGCAGGGACCCAAGTACCTGAGCCATTGATTCCTGCCTCCCAGGTTTTGCCTTAAGGAAGCTGGTTCAGAAGATGAGGAGCCAGGACTCCAGCCAAGCAACTCTGTTGTTGGATACCAGCATCCCAATGAGAAACCATACTATGCCCAATACCAGCCCCAGGTTTTGTGATTTCTTTCATTTTTATTTCTTTTCATTTCTTATTTGGAAGCCAAAGTTTTAACTCACTACTGATAACAAAATAAGGTGGGAGAATCTTTTGGAGGTGATGGATATGTTTATGGTCTTGAATGTAATCGTGATAACATGAGTGTTTATTTATTCTTCAATTCATCAAAATATGTATACAAAATATGCCAAGATCTTTAAATGTCAATTATACCAAAACAATGCACCTTTTTTTATTTGACAGGTAGAGTTATAGACAGTGAGAGAGAGACAGAGAGAAAGGTCTTCCTTCCATTGGTTCACTCCCCAAATGGCCACCACGGCTGGCGCTGCGCCCATCCAAAGCCAGGAGTCAGGTGCTTCTTCCTGGTCTTCCATGCGGGTGCAGGGGACCAAGCACTTGGGCCATCCTCCACTGCCTTCCTGGGCCACAGCAGAGAGCTGGACTGGAAGAGGAGCAACCATGACTAGAACCCAGCACCCATATGGGATGCTGGCACCACAGGCAGAGGATTAACCAAGTCAGTCAGGCGCCAGCCCCCAAAATAATGCACTTTTAAAAATGAGAATTCCTTCAATGTGCAATTGAAACTCAACACATTTTAAGGGAAAAAAACCAGTGAGCTTCAAGATAGGTTCAAAGAAACTGCTTAATTCCAATTCAAAAGGAAAATGGGAAACTGTAGCATATCAAATAAATTTGGCAGAACTTCAACAGTGTTAATATAGACATAATTAGAATTGAAATAATTTTTGCAGATGTATCTAATTGTCTAGATATATTCTAATTTTTTTCATCTCTGTTGATAAACATTTGGAATCTTTCAATTGTTTTCTGTGAAAATAATACTGAAATAAATGTTCACGTGCTAGTCTTTGTATTCTATGCATTCATATATCCTGAGTAATTATGTAGGAGTAGAATAGCTGGGTCATATATTACTTCTACTTTTTTTTAATTATTTTATTTATTTGAAAGACAGAGTTACAGAGAGAGGTAGAGCCATAGAGAGAGAGATCTTCCATTCCACTGGTTCACTCCTCAAATGACCACAATGGCCAGAGCTGAGCTGATTCGAAGCCAGGAGGTTCTTCCACATCTCCCATGTGAGTGCAGGGGCCCAAAGACTTGGGCCATCTTGTACTGCTTTCCCAGGTCATAGCAGAGAGCTGGATTGGAAGAGGAGCAGCCGGGACTTGAACAGGTGCCCATATGGGATGCTGGCTCTACTGACTGGGGCTTTAACCCACTGCGCCACAGCACCGGCCCCATATTACTTCTACTTTTTAACATTTATTTATTTATTTATTTATTCATTTATTTATTTATGTATTTCAAATACCATTGCAAGGAAAGAGCTAGAGAGGTCTTCAGTCTATTTGTTTATTACTCAAATGGCTGCAACAGCTGGGGCTGGGCCAGACTGAAATCAGAAGCCAGGAACTCCATCCAGTTCTCCCACATGGGTGGTGGGGGCCTAAGCACATGGGCCATCTCCCACCGCCTTCCCAAGAGCATTAGTGGGGACCAGATTGGAAGCAAAGCACCGCAAACTCAAATCAGCACTCTCATAAGGGGTACAGGCATCACAGGCAGCCACTTAACCTGCAGTGCCACAGTGCCAGCCCCTACTTCTATGGTTACCTTCTGAAAATTCTGCCAAAGTGTTTACTATTTCACGTTCCTCTATGTGGTGAATGAAAGGTCCAGGTCCTCCCACTCATCCTCATTTAGTCCTGAATATGAAAATGGTCAGTCTTATAACTTCAAATATTCAAATAAGTACATACTATATCTCTATATAATTTGTATTTTCCCAATGACACAAATATCACGCAGCACTTTTCATGTTCTATCTAAAAACCCTTGTAACTTCTTTGATAAAGTGTTCAAATTTTTGTCAATTTTCAGTCGGACTGTCAATTTTCTTATTGTTGAGTTTTGATTTTTTTTAGGTTTTCTGAACACAAATTATATTAGGCATTATTGACAGATATCTTAGTCTGTCTTACTTTTCATTCCCTTAATTATATCTTTCAAAGAACAAAAAATCTTAATTTTGTTGAGTTTTAATTTCTCAATTTCTTTTTTTATAAAGCTTTTATTTAAAGAATATAAATTTCCAAAGTACAGCTTATGTATTACAATGGCTTCCCCCCCCATAACTTCCCTCCCACCCGCAACCCTCCCCTTTCCCTCTCCCTCTCCCCTTCCATTCACATCAAGATTCATTCAATTTCTTATTATGGTTTATTATTTTGGGGTTCTATCTAAGAACTTGCTAATCCCAAACTTCCAAGAATTTTCTCTTATGTATTCTTTCAGGATTTTTAAGCCTTTAAGTTTCACACAGCACATTTTGAAATAATTTTTGCATACAGAAGAAGAATGTAACAAATAGCAAGAGACAGAGCTCCCATCTGCTGTTTCAGTCTCCAAATGTCCTCAATGGCCAAGACTGGATCAGTGCAGAAACAGGAGTTAGGAATACAGTCAGGGGATGGTGGGGCTGGGAGGTGGTAGGAACCAAATTACTTGACCATCATCACTGCCTCTTAGAGTCCACATTAGTAAGAAGCTAGAGTCAGAAACAAGAACCAGATATTGAACCAGATACTCAGACAGGTGATGCAGGCAAGCTAAACACTAAACACTCTCTCTACATATTTGGATTTAAGTGTTGTTTTGATATATTTACATGCCCATGTGTGTAGTAAATAATGCAGATCTTATGGACCCTTTGCCTAGATTTTCCTACTGGGAACACCTTTCAAGACAATTGTACAAGCCGGCGCCATGGCTCAACAGGCTAATCCTCTGCCTTGCAGCGCCGGCACACCGGGTTCTAGTCCCGGTTGGGGCGCCAGATTCTGTCCCGGTTGCCCCTCTTCCAGGCCAGCTCTCTGCTGTGGCCCGGGAGTGCAGTGAAGGATGGCCCAAGTGCTTGGGCCCTGCACCCCATGGGAGACCAGGAAAAGCACCTGGCACCTGGCTCCTGCCATCGGATGAGCGCGGTGCACCAGCCGCAGCGCTCTGACCGCAGCGGCCATTGGAGGGTGAAGCAACGGCAAAAAGGAAGACCTTTCTTTTTTTTGTGATAATTTTACATTTTATTTTATTTTTTAATAACGCTTTTATTTAAAGAATATAAATTTCCAAAATACAGCTTATAGATTACAATGGCTTCCCCCCCATAACTTCCCTCCCACCCGCAACCCTCCCCTTTCCCACTCCCTCTCCCCTTCCGTTCACATCAAGATTCATTTTCAATTCTCTTTATATACAGAAGGTCAGTTTAGTATATATTAAGTAAAGGTTTCAACAGTTTGCCCTCACATAGCAACACAAAGTGAAAAATACTGTTGGAGTACCAGTTATAGTATTAATTCACAAAGTATAGCACAGGCAGCCAAAAAGGAAGACCTTTCTCTTTGTCTCTCTCTCTCACTGTCCACTCTGCCTGTCAAAAATTTTAAAAAAATTAAAAAAATAAAAAAAGACAATTGTACAATATCACAACCAGGATCTTAATGATGGTCTTCTATAGCCACATGCTCCTCTCTTCCAATGCTGCCTACTCCATGACACTTAACGAAGACCAACTGTTTTATATTTCCATAATTTTGTTATTTCAGGAATATTAAAAAATGCAATTATAAAGTATATATAACCTTTTAGCATAAATTTTTTTTCACTTTGTATAATTTTCCTCTGAATATTCATACAGATTGTTGTATGTATCAATGGTTGACTTTTTTCTAATTGCTGTATAGAACATGGTATGAAAGTACAATAGTTTGTCTAGCCATTAACACTTGGAAATATATCTCAGTTACTTCCAGTTTGGGGGTATGATGAGAAAAACTGGCATAACATTTGAGTACAGGGTGTTTTTTGTGCAATTATATGTCTAAGATAAATGCCCAGGAATGCAGTGACTGAGTAATTGAAGTTTCATGTTTAGTGTTTTAAGAAAACGTCAAACTGTCTTCCAGAGTGGCTATGATACCATTTAGCATCTGCTCCAGCAATGCATGGGTGAACTAGTTTCTCCACATCTGTGCCAACATTTAATGAGGTCACTATATTTAATTTTAGCCATCCAGACAGTTAAGGAGTAATATCTCATTCTGGTTGAATTTTTATTTCCATAATAACTAGTGATCTTGAACATTTCTGCATGCTTAATATTTTTGGTGCTATTTTCCAGGTGAATATCCTCCTCAGTGAACTTGCTCTTTAAAATCTTTTTCTAGAGTCAAAGGGATCACACAAACAAGACTAGTGTCTACTAATAGAATGAAAAAGGGAGAGAATGATCCAACATGGGAAGCGAGATACACAGCAGACTCATAGAATGGCAGACGTCCTAAATAGCACTCTGGCCTCAGAATCAGCCCTTAAAGCATTTGGCTCTGGCTCAAGAGCCCATGAGAATATTTTAGGCATGGAAAGCCAAGACACTCCGGCGAAAAAAAAAAAAACCTAAATGAAAGATCTCTGCAAGTGAGATCCCAGTGGAAAGAACGGGGCCATCAAAGAAGGAGGTACCTTTCTCTGAAAGGAGGAGAGAACTTCCACTTTGACTATGACCCTGTCAGAATAAGATCAAAGTCGGTGAACCCTAAACGCTTCCATAGCCTCGGCAACTCATGACTAGAGCCTAGGGAGATTACTGACGCCATAAACAAGAGTGTCAATTTGTTAAGTCAACATCAGGAGTCACTGTGTCTCATGAGGGATCTGCCCTTAATGTGTTATCCAATGTGAAGTAATGCTATAACTAGTACTGAAACAGTATTTTTACACTTTGTGTTTCTGTGTGGGTGCAAACTGATGAAATCTTTATTTAATATATACTAAATCGATCTTCTGTATATAAAGATAATTGAAAATGATTTAAAAATCTTGGTGTTAAATTGGAAATTGCATAGATAATTAATCAATTTTAAAAAAAAAATCATGTAGGATCTCTGTCCTTAATGTGCTGTACATTGTGAATTAATACTATAACTAGTACTCCAACAGTATTTTCACTTTGTGTCTCTATATGAGGACAAACTGTTGAAATCTTTTCATAATATGTACTAAACTGATCTTCTGCATATAAAGAGAATTGAAAATGAATCTTGATGTGAATGCAAGGGGAGAGGGAGCAGGAAAGGGGAGGGTAGCAGGTGGGAGGGAAGCTATGGGGGGAAGCCATTGTAATCCATAAGCTGCACTTTGGAAATTTGTATTCTTTAAATAAAAGCTTTATAAAAAATAAATAAAATCTTTTTCTATTCTCTAATAAGATGCTTGGTATTTTTAAAACTGCTAAGTTTTGCGAATTTTGATGCTTTCCAGATACAGTCCAGGGTTCTTCACTGAATGTAAAATTTCCAAATGTTTTCTCCCAATCTGTATCTGGTCTTATTGCCTCTAGGTCAAAAACATCTAGAAACAATTTAGGATAATAATTTAAATTTCCAAATATTAGAGTTAATCCAAAGATCTGTTTTTCCTTTTAGAACATGTTCTGAACTCTTGAGAACATCCTAAAGAATGCTTAATATATTGTTGCAAAATCACCAGGAAAAGTTGTAAACAGCAATATTTGTCTATATTATCCTGAAAGCAACCATGAGGCTCCTGGATCAAGGAACATTGTTGCTCTTTTAGGCAACAGTTGCTTCCATCTGCCTTGCCCAGTCCTTCCAGGATAACATGAGGGCCAGATAGCTTTTCTTGCCTGGAGGGAAAGACATTGTTGTACTGGAGAGTGAGTTGAGAGAATGAACCCTTCAGCGAACATAAGAGGTTTGCTCAGAAGCCTGCCTCCACTCCAAGAGAGGGAGAAGTCAAGTCTCCCTGATGTGAACATATTTATCTAGTGTAGAGAAAGGTTAAATCTGGATTCATGTCCTTTGAAAGTAAATAAATTTCTTCAAGGGGAGATAAGCAAGTGTCTCTGCATTTACCACATCCATCATCACTACCAGTGTTGCCATGCTTCTGGTTGTACACTTTGAGATATAAACATGTAAGACCAGTCCTATAACCTAGATTCCCATAAAATTTACTAGAAAGAACTAACTGTGCACAACACAAGAATATTCACTTCCTTACCCTATGTTGAACATTATTTTTAATAAACTTTAAATTTCAGGATAGTTTCAGAGTGTAACTGGAGACCATTATGTTTAGTGAAATAAGCCAGTCCCAAAAAGGGACATAAATCATATGTTTTCCTGATTAGTGATAACTAATATACAAAGTACACAAAAAAGTAATGTGTAAGAGCAAAATTTTGAGAATTGATTAGTGTTTAGAGTCCTTACCTATACTCTTGTGGAATAGTGGTTTTTCCACTTACTACTTGTTGAACTCTATATAGTAAAAGGCTAATCTTGTGATTATAAAGTAAATGGAAATTATGTCAGTGTAAAAATGAAAATATAAATAAGAAAAGAAGGAGCAGGGAACTTGACAGTGAGGAAGAGAGAGCAGTGTAGGAAGTATCACACTCTTCAAACTGTATGCATGAAATATATGAAATTTCGGGCCGGCGCTGTGTTGTAGCAGGTGAAGTCTCCAACTGCTGTGTCGGCATCCTGGTTTGAGACCGGCTGCTCCTCTTCCAATCCAGCTCTCTGCTATGGCCTGAGAAAGCAGTAGAAGATGGCCCAAGTCCTTGGGCTCCTTCACCCACATGGGAGACCCAAAAGAAGCTCCTGGCTCCTGGCTTTTTTTAGATAGGCATAGCTCCAGCTGTGGGGCCAGTTGGGGAGTTAACCAACAGAGGGAAGACCTCGTTCTCTCTCTGTGGGAAACTAGTTACACGAAGCAATTCAAAGATGGTGCCGAAAGGAAGTAAGGTGGTGGGCGGAATCCAAAGTTGTTTACCACTAAAACTAATTGGCTACACAACATCAGGGGAGGTAACAAAACTAGTAACAAGTGTATAGACATAAGGCTAGTCCTATAGAAACCCCCCGGGAGGGTGACCGTTTAAGTGATTGGTTGGTCCTTAGTCCTGCCCCAATGACTCTGCAGTTTTGTGCTATAAAAGGTTTTGTTACGCATGGAATAAACGAGTCCTTGCTAGACTTGGCTCCCCGCTGCATCTGATTGTCTCCGGGATCGGGAGGCTGGGGAATGGGCGAGCGGTGCACTCACCTTTCCTCGGACCCAGTCCATCCTGTACGGGTGGACTCAGACCCTGCATCTCTCTCTGCCTCTCCTCTCTTTATGTAACTCTGACTTTCAAATAAATGAATAAATAAATCTCTTAAAAATATATGAAAATTGCCCTCTTTGTATAATTTTTTAAAAGATTCCATTTATTTATTTGAGAGGTAGAATTACAGACAGTGAGAAGGAAAGACAGACAGAAAGGTACTCCCTCTGTTGGTTCGCTCCCCAAATGGCCGCAACTACCAGAGCTGTGCTGATCCGAAGCCAGGAGCCAGCTGCTCCTTCCTGGTGTGGGTACAGGGGTCCAAGCACTTGGACCATCTTCTACTGCTTTCCCAGGACACAGTAGAGAACTGGATTGGAAAAGGAGCATCCAGGACTAGAACCAGTGCCCAGATGGGATGCCAGCGCTGCAGGTGGAGGATTAGCCTACTGTGCCATGGCGCCTGCCTCTGTATAATTTTTATAAAGAAAAAATAGGTTTAAATTTACAAGCAAAAATTATGAAGTACTATAGAGAATTCACATATGCCCCATGCCTAGATTTCTCTATTATTAACATCTTGTATTAGTTTATTTGTCACAATTAATGAGCCACACCTAGTTTCTCCTATTTTTTTTTTTTAATCCAAACTCTGTCTATACCTTCCACCATTGTCACCCTCTGTAAATCACATCCCATGTTCAGAGTTAGGGATTTTTTTCAGCTCTCATATGTGAGTGAGATCATGGAATATTTGTCTTGTTGGGACTGGATTATTTCACTTAGCATGATGTCGTACAGTCCATTTTCCTGCAAATGGCATGATTTCATTCATTTTAATGGTTGAATGATATTCCACTGTGCTTCTATACCACACTTTCTTTATCCAGTCATCTGATGAGGATACCTTGACTTGTTCCAGTTGTTTGTTTTTCTGATTGCCACATGCATATCACAATAGGTACCTGCCCTCCACCATACCACTGTCACACTGCCCTCACTCTGCAGGGTGGTCACTGTCTCTGGGATTTTACCACAGATACTCGCACTGCCTAGAATGTTCCTTGTGCTTGGCTCCCTCTTGTAAGTCAGCTGTCACTGTAAATGTCAGCTCCTCAAAAAAAAAAAAATCCTGATGATCCAATGTAAAGTAATCACACAATACTCTCTGTATCTTCATATCCATGTGACTGCATAACACATTAAGGGCATATCCTCCTATATCTGCTCACTCATCATGTCTCCTCCTAATGAACACCTGCATTCCATCTCACCTTGCTATGAGCAGTAGCACTGTAAGAGCACAGACACCTTGTGTTCACACCCCCACAAGATCTTTGATTTGAATAAAACTTATTGCAGTGTATATGCTCAATAATATTTGCTTATAAAAATACCATACTGTTTATATTATATAAAACTTGTGAGAAAAAAGGAAAAAATAATGAGAAATATGATGATAATGAATTAATATTTTGCATCAATTTAGTGAAAAGAAAAAAATTCCTCCACTAATTATTCTAAACACTTGTAATAAATTTCTTCCCAGTGAACACATAACATGCCCAGGTACTCATATTTCTGCTCTGAAGACCCAGCAGTTAGTCTCATCCAGCTCTTTAGCCTTACATAATTATAAGTCATAAAATGAAGCTGTAGGACAATGGAATGGATGACTCTCAGGCTCTCTGAAATGATGAAGTTGACATCTTTAACTAATTTTCCTTATTACTAAATCATTTGCATTTTTATTATGAGTCCTTACTCTTATTTCCATGAATTTATATAACATGTGCCCTAACTAGCAATTGACTTCTATAACAAAACAGCTTCAAGTTAGAAGAGGATACTTTTCTACAAAGTCTTACTCAATGCAACATGAATGTCTTTGTTTCTCAAACTGTAGATGAAAGGATTAATCATTGGCCCCACAATGGTATAAAAGGTAGTGGACACTTTATCATAAGCCAGAGACCCAGCAGACAAAGGTTTAAGGAACATGAATGCTCCAGATCCAAAGAAAAAGCCAGCAGCAATTATGTGGGTGCTGCAGGTACTGAAGGCTTTGGACCTGCCATGGGTAGAATGGATGCGGAGGATGTTGGGGAGGATCCAGGTATAAGAAGGAAAGCGTGTGAGACTAGGTGCTGTTACATTGATGCCCACCACAATGATAGCCACCAGCTCATTGACATAGGTGCGTGCAGGAGAGCTAAAGAAGTGGATAAATGTCACATGCAAAATGATTGATGATGTTGCCATCACAGAAAGTGAGTCTCAGCATGCATGCACTGCGGGCCACAGCACTTACAAACCACATTGCATACACACCCATCATCAACATGAGGCAGACCTCAAGGGACATGGTGACCTTGTACAGCAGGAGCTTGCAGATGGCCACATATCAATCATAGGCCATCAATCTCAATATATAGCACTCATCAATTACAAAAAATGCATGTTTCACCAGCATTCTGGGGCTTGTGACACAAGAGTAGCAGAGATCATCAAAGGACAGATTGAAGAGGAAGTAGTACATGGGAGTGTGCAGGTGAAGGTCCAGACCATCAGAACAATCAAGCCCAGATTCCCCACCACAGTGACCACATAGATTCCCAGGAAGAGGAAGAAGAGAGGCAGATGCAGTTCTGGCTGTTGTGTTAATCCCAGTAGGATAAACTCAGTCACTGAGGAGTCATTTCCTGAAGCCATTCTTCCCTCAGACATATCTGTGAGAAGAGGAAAAATAGAAATATTAAAATGTTGACTCCACTCACCTGAGTCTAATGGGAGTGGGACACAGAAGAGGTACTCCAGCTGTACCCACAATGGAGAATTTAACTCAAGTCCACCCTCTAGGCAACTTCATTTCCTACAAATTTTAACTGAGTAAAAGTGTAAAGATGAATGTAAAGAAACCTATAGGCAATTTCTGTAGGAAGGAGATCCAGGGACTCTTTCACTCTTGACTCTGCAGCATCTCCAGTCCACCTGTGCCTTCTTCAGGGTCAATTGTGATCTTAGATGAAAGGGGATGATGCATTTTGAGGACTCTTTGGTTCCCACAAACATTTTGGAAGAAAATAATGGGAAAGATACATCAACACTCACCATTCTGCAACAGGAGTCAGGGGAGGGCCTTTTTAACTCTTCATGCTTAATATACAGGGGAAATTAGCTTTGATTGATTGTAGAAGTGAGCAGCCCAGAAAAGAGATTTCCATTTGCTTTGAGCAAGTTGGCAACTGAGACAGCCAAATCACATTCCTGTCTCCCAGGATCTGGGAAGACAAAAGACAAACAGATTAAGGATCTTCACAGTGGCTCTCCCTCATGTGTCTTCACAGCTTTGGGGATGTTAAATAGCATTTACCAGCACCAATAAAGCCATGTGCTAAAATGACTCAAAGCTGTTTATAAGTTAGGAAATCAAAGAGACCTAATTAAAAATTGGAAAATCAGTGTTTCTCCACTGATTACCCCAGAGGTCAGGCTTTCTTTCAAAAAGAAAGGCAGGGTGACCTCTCCTGCTTCCACATTAACTCTTCATATATGAAATATTACATATTCATTTGTTTATTTTTCTTATTCTTCCCATAACACATAAACACATATCCTATTCCCAAAATCATTTGATTTTAAGCTCCTAAAGAGCAGAAAAATTACCCATTTTCTGCAATGTTACTTCTGCAGCAACTCAGAAATACGTGGAATATCTGTTAGGTACTCAGAAAATACCTGGCATATGCGTTAGGTACTCACAAAATAAAAGAATAATTGAATTATAATTTCCTCTCCATCTTTCCTCTAACCTATAATTGCTAAGTAGAACTTTAAGTAGTCTCTATGTTTATACTTATAGATTTGAGTGTGTCATAGGAAAAACTCTGGGTAGGGCATGTAAACACTTAGAGGCCACCAAAGAGAACTTCAGAGTAGAGGTAATGAGCACAGTTAAAGACTCACCTTTCTCTCCTTTCTGACTCTCATACTGAGAACTTGCACAGGCATGCCAAGAGGTCTCATTGTCTCTCCCACACAGGACTACAAGAGCATAAAATCAGGACAAGACCAGATTTGGATCAATATAGAAAGGTGTCAAGTGCAAAATCCAAGGATCTGTTCATCAGGAATAGCTTAAGATTTTTATTTCTTTATTGGAATAGAATTGAAATAGTGAAAATGTGAAGAAACCATTGTAGGAGAAAGCTTAATGTAAAGAGCTTCAGGTAGCAATTATATCTATAATTCAACAGTTTATGAAGTATTTTCAACAAGATGTCCTGGATTAACAATGCCACTGTGAGTAGTTCTAAGAAACAGACATGTGCAATAAGTTTACAAGTGAATATTCATCAGCATTTCCCATAGTTTGAATTAAAAATAGACAAGAACTTCCCAAATATACTAACCCATATGTTCAAGTAAATGATGTTATTGTTACAAACAAAAATAACTTAGAAAAAGTAGGAATGTTGGTTTAAAAAAAAAAAGTCAGTTTTGAATATGGCAGACTCCAGTTACCAACTGGACAGCCAAACAGAAATACGTAATAGGTAAATGCAAAAATAAAGGGAGCTAGAAAGGTTAAAATGTGAGGAAAACATATGGAGATGATTGTCAGAGATACTATAGGATGAAGGTGGCATTTGGCCTACTTCTTAGACAGTTGAAATGCCTGTGTCCCACTCTGGAATATTTTGACTCAACCCCAGACTCTGGTTCCTGATTCCAGCTACTGCTAATAATGGAACCTGAGAGGCAGCAGTGATGCCTAAAATTGTTGGATTCCTGCCATGTGTATGGTAGACCCAGATTGACTTCCTGGCTCCTGGTTTCAGGCCCCTGGCCATTAAAGTCATTTAGGGAGTAAACCAGTTGTTGGGGGCTCATTCTCTGTCTCACTAACTTTCTCTCTTTTTGTTTCTGTCCCCCACAGCAACTCTTAAATTAGTTAATTATTGTAGTAAATTCATGGGATTAGGTGAGGAAAATGAAAGAGCAGAGGCAAGAAAAAGTGAAACCCCTATTTTTAATTTTACTATTGGGATAATTTAAAACACTATCACTACTAAAATATATCTCAGCTGCTATTATCAGGATCTTCAAAATTATGACGGGAAAAATCCCTCAGGGAAAATTTTCTTGCAATGGAGCCCATGAGAGTGATATTCCTTTGTCTACAGCAATGATGAGGACCTTAGTGATCAATTAAACTGTGTGCTCACTATGGAAATGTTAACAACTCTTACTTAGGTGACACAAGAGTCAGAAATACTCTCTGGAAGTTTATGCTACATCAAATCACATAGCAAGATGTATTTTATCCAGGGTTCTAATGTAGAGCTTAGAATTAAAGTCATTATTAACCTGCAATATAATCTTTTTTGGTCAAGTCTTTGCTGCTGCCTTCATTCCTACAATAATTCCTGGAAACCATTAATACTTTCACAATTTCTAAACATTTGTCATTTAAAACTGCTATATGCACTCATATCTAATACAGAACAAAGTGCCAGGTATTCAGTCCCAACTCTACTTCCAATGTGGCTGCCTACCAATACACACTCTGGGAGGCAGCAGGTAATGGATCAAGTAATTGAGTCCCTCTCCCATATGGGAGATACAGGCTTGTGTTCCTAGCTCCTGGCTTTAGCCTGGCCCAGTCCCAATTGCAGTGAGCATTTGAGTAATGAAAAAAAGAATGGGCGATCTCACTCTGTATCTCTTCTCTATCTGCCCCTGTCTGTTTCTGCCTTCCATCCTTCCTGCCCTTCTCTTTCTCTCTCTCTCTCTCTCTATCCCCCAACCATGACAAATAAATAATCAATAAAGATGTAAAAATAAGTACAGAAATTCTCAACAAAAAAGAAAAAAAGAAAGCTAAAAGACCAAGTGGGATTTATCCCTGGTATGCAGGGATGGCTCAGTGTTCGCAAAACAATCAACGTGATACACCACATTAACAGACTGCAGAAGAAAAACCATATGATTATCTCAATAGACACAGAGAAAGCATTTGATAAAATACAACACCCTTTCATGATGAAAACTCTAAGCAAACTGGGTATGGAAGGAACATTCCTCAATACAATCAAAGCAATTTATGAAAAACCCATCCTATTAAATGGGGAAAAGTTGGAAGCATTTCCCCTGAGATCTGGTACCAGAGAGGGATGCCCACTCTCACCATTGCTATTCAATATAGTGCTGGAAGTTTTAGCCAGAGCAATAAGGCAAGAAAAAGAAATTAAAGGGATACAAATTGGGAAGGAAGAACTCAAACAATCCCTCTTTGCAGACGACATGATTCTTTATTTAGGGGATCCAAAGAACTCTACTAAGAGACTATTGGAACTCATAGAAGAGTTTGACAAAGTAGCAGGATATAAAATCAATACACAAAAATCAACAGCCTTTGTATACACAGGCAATGCCACTGCTGAGGAAAAACTGCTAAGATCAATTCCATTCACAATAGCTACAAAAACAATCAAATACCTTGGAATAAACTTAACAAAGGACATTAAAGATCTCTAGAATGAGAGTTACAAAACCTTAAAGAAAGAAATAGAAGAGGATACCAAAAAATGGAGAAATCTTCCATGCTCATGGATTGGAAGAATCAACATCATCAAAATGTTCATTCTGCCAAAAGCAATTTACAGATTCAATGCAATACCTATCAAAATACCGAAGTCATTCTTCTCAGATCTGGAAAAAATGATGCTGAAATTCATATGGAGACACAGGAGACCTCGAATAGCTAAAGCAATATTGTACAACAAAAACAAAGCCGGAGGCATCACAATACCAGATTTCAGGAAATACGACAGGGCAATTGTTATCAAAACAGCATGGTACTGGTACAGAAACAGATGGATAGACCAATGGAACAGAATAGAAACACCAGAAATCAATCCAAACATCCACAGCCAACTCATATTTGATCAAGGATATAAAACCAATTCCTGGAGTAAGGACAATCTATTCAATAAATGGTGCCGGGAATACTGGATTTCCACATGCAGAATCATGAAGCAAGATCCCTACCTTTCACCTTACACAAAAATTCATTCAACATGGATTAAAGACCTAAATCTATTACCGAACACCATCAAATTATTAGAGAGCATTGGAGAAACCTGCAAGACATAGGTAACGGCAAAGGCTTCCCAGAAAAGACCCTGGAGGCTCAGGCAGGCAAAGCCAAAATTAACTACTGGGATTGCATCAAATTGAGAAGTTTCTGTACTGCAAAAGAAACAGAGGAGTGAAGAAGCAACTGACAGAATGGGAAAAAATATTTGCAAACTACGCAACAGATAAAGGGTTGATAACCAGAATCTACAAAGAAATTAAGAAACTCCACAACATCAAAATAAACAACCCACTTAAGAGATGGGCCAAGGACCTCAATAGACATTTTTCAAAAGAGGAAATCCAAATGGCCAACAGACACATGAAAAAATGTTCAAGATCACTAGCAATCAGGGAAATGCAAATCAAAACCACAATGAGGTTTCACCTCACCCTGGTTAGAATGGCTCACATTCAGAAATCTACCAACAATAGATACTGGAGAGGATGTGGAGCAAAAAGGACACTAACCCACTGTTGGTGGGAATGCAAACTGGTTATGGAAGTCAGTCTGGAGATTCCTCAGAAACCTGAATATAACCCTACCATACAACCCAGGCATCCCACACCTTGGAATTTACCCAAAGGAAATTAAATTGGGAAACAAAAAAGCTGTCTGAACATTAATGTTTATTGCAGCTCAATTCACAATCACTAAGACTTGGAACCAACCCAAATCCCATCAACAGTAGACTGGGGCTGGCGCTGTGGCTCAATAGGCTAATCCTCCACCTTGCGGAGCCACCACACCGGGTTCTAGTCCCGGCCAGGGCACCAGATTCTGTCCCGGCTGCCCCTCTTCCAGGCCAGCTCTCTGCTGTGGCCTGGGAGTGCAGTGGAGGATGGCCCAAGTGCTTGGGCCCTGCACCCCATAAGACACCAGGATAAGCACCTGGCTCCTGCTATCAGATCAGCGTGGTGCGCTGGCCACAGCGCACCATATGTAGTGGCCATTGGAGGGTGAACCAACAGCAAAAGGAAGACCTTTCTCTGTGTGTCTCTCTCTCACTGTTCACTCTGCCTGTCAAAAAAAAAAAAAAAAAACCAGTAGACTGGACAAAGAAATTATGGGACATGTACTCTATAGAATACTATACAGCAGTCAAAAACAATGAAATCCAGTCATTTGCAATAAAATAGAAGAATCTGGAACACATCATGCTGAGGGAAATAAGCCAGTCCAAAAGGGACAAATATCATATGTTCTCCCTGATCGGCGACAACTAACTGAGCACCAAAGGGGAAACCTGCTGAAGTGAAATGGACACTATGAGAAAAGTGACTTGTTCAGCTCTTGTCCTGACTGTTGATTTATAATGTAATACTTTATCCATTTTAGTATTTTTTTTTGTTCTAGTACTAGTGGTTGAACTCTGTAATTAACACACAATTATTCTTAGGTGTTTAAATTCTAACTGAAAAGTGACCCCTGTTAAATATAAGAGTGGGAATAAGAGAGGGAGGAGATGTACAATTTGGGACATGCTCAAGCAGACTTGCCCCAAATGGTGGAGTTAGAAACGTGCCAAGGGATTCCAATAAAATCCCATCAATGTGGCATGTACCAAGGCCATCTCACTAGTCCAAGTGATCAATTTCAGTTCACAGTTGATCACATTGATAGGTCTAAGAGTCAAAGGGAACACACAAACAAGACTAGTGTCTGCTAATACTAACTGACAGAATCAAAAAGGGAGAGAACAATCCATCATGGGAAGCGGGATACACAGCAGACTCATAGAATGGCAGATGTCCTAAATAGCACTCTGGCCTCAGAATCAGCCCTTAAGTCATTCGGATCTGGCTCAAGAGCCCATGAGAGTATTTTAGGCATGGAAAGCCAAGATACTCTGGGTAAAAAAAAAAAAAAAAGAAGACCTAAATGAAAGATCTCTGTGAGTGAGATCCCAGTGGAAAGAACGGGGCCATCAAAGAAGGAGGTACCTTTCTCTGAAGGGAGGAGAGAACCTCCACTTTGACTATGACCCTGCAGAATAAGTTCGAAGTCGGCAAACTCAAAAGGCTTCCATAGCCTTGGCAACTCATGACTAGAGCCTAGGGAGATTACTGACGCCATAAACAAGAGTGTCAATTTGTTAAGTCAACAACAGGAGTCACTGTGTACGTCTCATGTGGGATCTGTCCTTAATGTGTTGTCCAATGTGAAGTAATGCTATAACTAGTACTCAAACAGTATTTTACACTTTGTGTTTCTGTGTGGATGCAAACTGATGAAATCTTTATTTAATATATACTAAATTGATCTTCTGTATTTAAAGATAATTGAAAATGAATCTTGATGTGAATGGAATGGGAGAGGGAGCGGGAGATGGGAGGGGTGTGAGTGGGAGGGAAATTATGGGGGGAAAGCCATTGTAATTCATAAACTGTACTTTGGAAGTTTATATTCACTAAAGAATAGAAAGAAAAAAAACATTGAACAATGTTCTAAAAATGTATCTAATAAAGGCTTAATAACCACAACATAAAAGGGACTCCTAAAACTAAATAGTAAAAGTAAAATAAAATAACCTAATATTTATTTGAGTTTAATAGACATTTCCATAAGGTAGATACATGTATAATGCACAGATTGTATATGAAAAGGAGCTTCAATATCAAAAGCTGCTCAATATCACTGTGAAATTATGACTGACAATAAGAAAACATTTTTGTTCTTCATCCAGGTATTTGTAACGGATACATGTCTTTTATGCTAATCAGATTGCAGATGGCTAGGGCTCCTGGATACTGACAGGATGGGGACTGGTTGCATGAGAAACACTCATGTGAGTACAGCTATCAGCCCTATCCTCAGTCCTACTCTTTGGTCCCCAGGGACAAAGGAGATGTGGAATATTGAGTGTGTCACCAATGGCCAATGACTTAATTAATCTGGTCTATTTAATGATACGTCCAAAGAAAACCAAAAGGAAGGAATTCAGGGAGCTTCTGAGTTGGTGAACAAGAACACATCTGCTTGCCTCATGATGCTCCCCAGCTCTACAGGAACAAAGCACATGTACTGAGGACCCTTCCAAACCTCTCCTTAGCATCACTTCCATCTGCTGTTCCTCAGCTGTATAACACGTGTGTAAATAAAGAGCTTTCCTGAGTCCTCTGAGCCATGATGACTCTCATGATCATGCTGATCATGATTACCTTCATGATGGAACATGAGAATGGAAAGTGCAACTGATTTAGAGCCAGTCAGTCAGAAGCACAGCTAACATCCTGCCTTTGCACAGGCTGTGCTTGGGTCATTCTGAGATTTAACACTAAGTTCTGATAGACAGGGTCAGAATGGAGGCAAATTATAGGAAATCCAGGTGTGAGAGAATTGGTTGGTGGGGAAATACCTCACACATCTCACAGAAATGTTTCATGTTGAGTGTGAGTATAGAGAAAAACTGGAGTTGTCCTATTGTAGAATGGTGATCACTTGGGACTCTTAATCCAGAGAAAAACTGTTGGTTTTATGCAGTATTAGTATTATGCAATACTAGTGTCAAATTTTTTTAAAAAAATCATATATTCATTGGGGTGCCGGTTCTGTCCCGGTTGCTCCTCTTCCAGTCCAGCTCTCTGCTGTGGCCGGGGGAAGCAGTGGAGGATGGCCCAGGTGCTTGGACCCTGCACCCACATGGGAGTCCTGGAGGAGGTGCCTGGCTCCTGGCTTTGGATCCACGGCATGCCGGCCTTGGCGGCCATTTGGGGAGTGAACCGGCAGAGGAAGGACCTTTTTCTCTATCTCTCTCTCTCTCACTGTCTAACTCTGCCTGTCAAAAAAAAATCATATATTCAGAGATACAGGTCCAAATGTACAAGAGATTTTATATTGGAATAGCAGAAAGGTTGCAATCCAGCTTGGGCATGCTATCAAATTCCTAAATACAGCTGAGGAAATCAGGACAAAAGAGTAACTTTTAGAGTGAAGTATATGCAAGCTCTTTTCAATAAAGCTCACTGGGCAAAGAACATAGTGCTGGAGTGTTTTTTTCCTTCTCAGATGCAGTTCTTCTAGGCAACTTTCCTGATACCAGGACCTTGTCTAAAATACTGCAGGCCAGAGAAATTTGCTATGATAATATCTGGTATAAGGAGAAGTGCAATACACAGGTGTTTCTGGAATGAACATAAAACACCTCTTCTTTTTTAGATAAAAGTTTATTTATTTGAAATGGAGATGGGAAGAGAGAAAGAAAGAGACAGCATTTCCACACCCTGGCTGATTCTCCAATCCAGGGCTGGACAGGCTGAAGTCAAGAACCAGAAGCTCTATCCTGGTCTCTCATGTAGGTGGCACGAACTCAAGTACTTGGGCCATCATCTGTTGTCTCCCAGGTGCATAAGCAGGAAGCTGAAGTGGAAGAAGAGGAGAGATTTGATCCCATGCACTCCCATATAGGAAGCAAGCATCTCACACAGCAGCTCGATCCACTTGTCACAATGCCAATTCAAGATCTCTTCCTTAGGTACACCTGTCATTTGATTTTTATCAGGGTTTTGACACAAATGGCTCCAATTTGTTATTGGTCATTTCCACACTAATCTTCAGGGAAATGCTACCAAAATCAAAATGATTTCCTCCTTAAAGTGGCTTTTATCGAAAAACATAAAATATAACTCATTTTTAAAAGAATGGTGGGGGTAGGGGAAGGAATAATATCTTATAATGTGCTTTAAAATTTTTGGAATTCCTGGGGAAGGCCTTGTGGCAGAGCAGGTAAAGCTGCACCCTGGGATGCCAGCATCCCATGTAAGTGCTGAATCAGTTCCAGGCCTGGCTGCTCCACTTCCACTCTAGCTCCCTCCTGACACACAACATAAGATGACCCAAGGGTTAAGACCCTGCCACCCATGTGGGAGACAAGGATGGAGTTCCTGGATTCTAGATTTCAACCCAGGCCTAGGCCTTGCAGTTATCTTCAGAGTGAAACAAAAGATGGACTCTCTCTCTCTCTCTCTCTCTCTCTCTCTCTCTCTCTCTCTCACTTTCTCTGTCTTTTCCTCTCTTCTGCCTTTCAAATAGATTTAAAAAATTTAAAGTGCATTCTAGCTAGAAGAAGAATGCATTTTCAAAACAACAAGTGAAAAGAAAGAGTGGGAAGAGAAATTGCTAGGTTAAATGGGAAGGTTAGGTTTAGCTTTATTTGAATCTGACATATTTAAAAGAAACTCTACCATGTTATGTTTCCTCCAGCTAAATATGAGTGTTGAGTTTATCCATATCTTCACCAACACTGGGCATCATTGCTATTTTTATTTACTGTCATTCTAATGAGTACGGAGTTGTAGTTCATTTTGATTTTGATCTGTATGTACTTAATACATCATGATAGTCAACATCTTTTTCACACACTTATTAACCATTTTCATAGCTTCTTGAGTGAAATGTCAGCCTAGATTTTGTGCCTATTTTATGACTTGGAAATATTTTTCCTTTATGTTAAATTTTAAGATGTGATTAAGAACATAAAAAGTCACACTAAACTATGAGAAATGTGTATTTTCAAAATGTGTATCAGAAGGAGGACTGCTCAGTCAGATAAAGAAGGATTAGGGTATCAACAAAAATAAATCAGAGTGGTTTCCCTTTTTGACCATGAGACTTGATGTAAATGTACACAGTTTTATATGAGTTTGTGACATATATCCAATTTTATTTTTCCAAAATAAATATTTTATTGTGTTACTATAATGTGGATAAAGCAAGTTTTTTCAACAACGTAATCATTAATGTTACAATGTAACCATTTCTCTTACAGGTGTTACTGAGTTCTGCTTTCTTAATTCTGTTTTTTCAGGTCAATTTATGAACTATAAAATAGTGATTTCACAAATACCTTATCTCACTCAGAGTAAAAGCCATTTAATAGATTAAACTTTTGAATAAGGGCACACAATGGGTGAACAGATACATGTGTACATATCCTAGAGTGTTATATAGAGTCTTATACTAAGATGATGATACAGAGAGTACTTGTATGATGTCTTTAAACTGGGTGGCCAGGGAGGGCTTTTTGAGGAGGTGAAATTTACACTGAGAACTGAATGACAGGAGGGAGCCAAGTACATGGAGCATTCCAGTCATATGGAGTGGCTGAGGCAAAGTCCCAGACCATCTGATGAGTGTGACAAGCAGTGTGACAGTGGTGTGGTTAGGAGGGATACGTAACAGGATCTAATGTATGCAAAGATTTAGGAAATAAACTTTAGGGATCAAGGCTTTGCAACCTTTGAAAAGTGGTTGTTATTTTCACGCAAAACTAACTTATTTGATACTAATCACACAAAAACATTAACTCTTTTTTCTCCTCCCATCTTATCTCATTTTTAACACATCCTGGAGTTATGTCAAGGGTTCCATGGTGATCTGTAGTGAAACCCACTGAACATTATGTTTTAAATAACACTAAATAGCTCTGAATTTTTTAAAAGATTTATTTATTTTATTTGAAAGGCAGAATCACAGAGAGAGAGGAAGAGACAACAAGAGAGGCCTTCCATCCACTGGTTTACTCCCCAAAATAGCTACAACAGCTGGGGATGGGCAAGGCCAAAACTGGGATCCAGGAGTTTCATCCAGGTATCCCGCATGGGTGCAGGAGCCAATCTTCTGCTGCTTTCCCAGACACATCAGCAGGGAGCTGGATCAGAACTGGAGCAGCTTGCTATTTGTGTACCTCAGCAAAGCTGCTGCTTGGAATGCCTACATTCCATACTGTAATCTAGCTTCCAGTTTATGTACATCCTGGGAGATAACAGGTGATGCCTCCAACAGTTGGGTCCCAATCACATTCATAGGAGACCTGGATTGAGCTCCTGGTCCCTGGTTTCAGCTTGGTCCAGCTCTGCCGTTTCAGTCATTTGGGGAGTATGAAGCAGCGAATGGAAGATCTCTCTCTCTCTTGCTCTCGCTCTTGCTCTGTATTTCAAATAAACAATAATAATCCAGGGAAAATATGACTGATGGTGAATTAAGATTTTAAAATCTATTTTGTGAAAGGGAAAAGTTTTCTCTACAATGGATCATAAAACATCTGTAGGGATGTTCTTCCCAGTGAATATATAGCATGACCCAGCATCTATATTCCAACCCTGAGGCCCTAGAAGTTAGTGTCATCCAGCTTTTTCTCCTTATAACATCATAATTACTTAAAGAAAGCTGGAGAATAATAGGAGGAACTGTTCTACAGATTCTCTCTGAATGATTTAAGGCCTAATACTCCTTTTACATACATTTTCTTGAGTTGTGAAATGATACCAACCACTAATTATTTTTCATATCATTAAATCATTTGCATTTTTATTTGATTTTCTACTCTTCTTTCTCTGAATTTATTTGTAATGTGCCCTTATTAGGAATTAGAATCTATAACAAAAACACAGCTATGATTAAAGAAAGGATGCTTTTCTTCAAAGTCTTACTCAGTGCAACATGGGTATCTTTGTTCTTCAAACTATAGATGAAAGGATTCATCATTGATCCCACAATGGTATAAAAAATATGGGATACTTTATCTTGAGGCAGAGACTCAGCATGAGAAGACTTTAGGAACATAAATGCTGCAGAACCAAAGAAAAGACAAACAGTGATTATGTGGGAGCTGCAGGTACTGAAGGCTTTGGATCTTCCATGGGTAGAATGGATGCAGAGGATGTTGGAGAGGATCTGAGTGTAAGAAACAAAGAGGGGCCGGTGCCACGGCTCACTAGGCTAATCCTCGCCTTGTGGCGCTGGCACACCAGGTTCTAGTCCCAGTCGGGGCACTGGATTCTGTCCCGGTTGCCCCTCTTCCAGGCCAGCTCTCTGCTGTGGCCCGGGAGTGCAGTGGAGGATGGCTCAAGTCCTTGGGCCCTGCATCCCATGGGAGATCAGGATAAGCACCTGGCTCCTGCCATCGGATCAGCGCAGTGCATTGGCCACAGTGTGCTAGCTGCAGCGGCCATTGGAGGGTGAACCAATGGCAAAAGGAAGACCTTTCTCTCTGTCTCTCTCTCTCTCTGTCCATTCTGCCTGCCAAAACAAACAAACAAACAAACAAAGAGGGTGAGACTGGGCACTGTTTCATTGATCCCCACCACAATGAAAGCCACCAGCTCATTGTGCAGGAGAGCTGGAGAAGTGGATGGATGTCACGTGAAAAATGATTGATGATGTTGCTGTCACAGAGAATGAGTCTCAGACATACATGCAATGTGAGCCACAGCACCTACAAACCCCATTACAAATGTCCATACTGTTAGCATGAGGCAGACCTGAAGGGACATGCTGACTTTGTACAGCAGGGGCTTGCAGATGGCCACATATTGATCATAGGCCATTGATGTCAAGATACAGCACTCATCAATTACAAAAAAGGAGTAGAAAAAGAGCTGAGTCATGCACTCAGCATAGGAGATGATATTCTGTTTCACAAAACTCACCAGCATTCTAGGGGTTATGAACAGGAGTAGCAGAGATCAATGAAGGACAGGTTGAAGAGGAAGTAGTACATGGGGGTGTGTAGATGAGGATTCACAAAAATGAGAACAATCAAGCCCAGGTTCCCCACCACATAGATTTTCAGGAAGAAGAAGATGAAAGGCAGCTGCATTTCTGGCTGTTGTGTCAATCCCAGCAGGATAAACTCAGTCACTGAAGAGTCATTTTCTGAGGCCATTATTCCTTTGAACATATCTGTGAAAAGAGGAAAAAAATAGGAATTTAAAAATATGAGAACCCTGATCTTTTCACCCATCCCTACTCTAATGACATTGAAACCCAGAATGGGGAAGAGAACTCCAGCCTATCCTCTTTGCATCTTCATTTTTTTTAGTTTATACAATGGAGGGAATGTGTAAAGATGAGTGTCCAGTACAGCTGGGAAGGCAATTTCCACATGAAAGAGATACAGAGTCTCTAAGACAACTCTTCTTCTATGGCATCTCCAGTCCATGTCTACCTACCTCAGGGTCAATAGAGTTCTCAGCAAAGAAAAGATAATACATTTCAAGGATTCCCAGGCTCCCACAAATAGGATTTGGAAGGAATTAGCAGGACAGACACAATCAACACTCACCCTCTTTCTTGAGATCCAAGGGAGTACCCTGTTAATACTTCTCCCCTGTTCACGAAGGAGCAAGTGACGCTGATGAATTTTACCAATGAACAGACCAGAAAGGAGATACTTTTTGTTTGAGGCTAGTTTGGGAATGAGAGACTAGAACACATTCCTCAGTTCTCCAGACTCTAGGACGCCATGAATAACAGGTCATTGTTTTGGGTGGTGGCTTTGACCAGAGTTTTCTTGCCAGCCTAGTGGATGATAAGTAATGTTTTCCAGTGCCAGAAATGCCAACTACTAATATGGCCCAAGGGTTTTTATGTTTGAGAAAATCCAAGGGATCTCATTAAAAGTTGGAAGACCTATGCTCCTCATCTGCTTCCGCAGAGATCAGAATTTGCAGCTGACAGAGATTACTTACCCTGCATCTACAGCCTGGTTTAAGATAATGACATTCACTTTTTGGAACAACGTTTTACATAAACTTGGTTTCCTACCAAATGAATCACATCCACATTCCCAAATAGAAAGGTAGTATGATCACTGCAGAATTGACATCATTTGTCCATTTTTGAAGCATTATACATTTATCTGTTTGTTTCTTGCTCTTATTCTCCCCACAGCATATAAATACACATTCTGAACCCACAAATAATTGAATCTGAGCTACAAAACAACAGAAATGTTTCGTACTTTTTTTCAATATTATTTTTGCACCTTCTTTGAGAAATGCCTGGTATATATGTTAGGTATTCTTCTACTATTCTTTTACTTTCAATCTACTTATATGAGGACAGTTCACAAAATTCATGGAAAATGCATACATTTAATTTTTTTGAAGATTTATTTATCCATTTGAAAGGCAGAGTTACTGAAAGAGACAGAGACAGAGATCTTCCATCTGCTGGTTCACTTCTCAGATGTCCACAATGGCCAGCACTGGGCCAGATCAACGCCAGGAGCCAGGAGCCAAGAGCTTCTTCCTGGTCTCCCACATGGATGCAGAGGTCCAAGTACTTTGGTTATATTTCACTGCTTTTCCCAGGCCATTATAAAGGAGCTGGATCAAAAGTGGAGCAGGGGCCAGTGCTGTGGTGTAGCGGGTTAAAGCGCCAGCCTGAAGAGCCAGCATCCTACATGGCCACCAGGTTCGAGTCCCAGCTGTTCCACTTCTGATACAACTCTCTGCTATCACCTTGGAAAGCAGTACAAAAATGCCCCAATTCTTGGGCCTCTGCACTCTCCTAGGAGACCCAGAAGAAGTTCCTGGCTCCTGGCTTCAGATTAGCTTAGCTCTAGCCATTGCAGTCATTTAAGGAGTGAACCAGAGGAACAGAATACCTCTCTCTGTAACTCTGCCTGTCAAATAAATAAAATAATTCTTAAAAAAGAAAAGAAAGTGGAGCAGCCAGGACATGAACAAGTGCTCATATGGGATGCCAGAATACCAGATGGGTGTCTTTAGCTGCTATGCCACAAGGCTGTTTCCACATTTAAAAATTTTTGTACCAAAACAGCCTGATCTTTTAATTCCACTTTTCAGATATATCTTGAAGTATCTTCATACTGTTGTACTTGAAGTTATAGACAGTATATAGATTGATCACTTTTAAATGCACTTGACACTGTTTCCTTTAGTTGAACCTTCCATTTAATTTATTTAAATAATTTATTGACTTATTTATGTCTTAGAAACTACTCCATATTTGTATTCTGTTTTCTCTTGTTCCTTTTTCTCATTCTTTTGTTTCCCACTTTATTTTTTTAAGATTTATTTATGTATTTATCTGAAAGGGAGAGTTACAGAGTGGCAGTAATAGAGAGACTGGTCTTCCATTGACTGGTTCACTCCCCAGATGGCTGCAACAGAACCGATCTGAAGCTAGGAGCCAGGAGTTTCTTCAGGATTTCCCATGCAGGTGCAAGGATCCAAAGAATTGATCATCTTCTGCTGTTTTTCCTAGATCATTAACAGGGAGCTGGATCGGAAATGGAGCAGCCAGGAAATTAACCCGTGTCCATATGGGATTTTGGCACTGCAGGCACCACTAGTCACCACCAGGTCTTAGTGTCAGTACCCTCAATTTTTTTTTTAAGATTTATTTATTTGAGGCAGGCACTGTGGCATAATGGGTAAATCCACTGCCTGCAACTGGAACAAAAATATCATTTGATATTGCACTCAATGTACATAGAGGAAATACTTAAGATAATTTTTCAAAATAGGAAAAGTTAAAAGTAATTAAATAGAAGTAAGATTTTTACAGTTTTCTTAAAGTACTGTCAGTTGTGTAAGTTACATGTTGTGATAGCTATGGTAAACACTAAACATATATAGAGAGATAAAATTCAGAGCACTATAGATGAATCAAATTTGAATTCCGAAAAAAATATCAAATAACCCATGTAAAGGCAAGAAAATGAGAAACATGGGGTAGGCATTGTGGCACAGTGGGTTACAATTGCTTGGGATATCTGCTTCTTATATCAGAGTGCTGGTTCACGTCCTGGCTGTTGCACTTCTTGCTGAGCATCCTGATAATGCAGGAACTTGAGTTCCTGCCACCCATAGAGGAGATCCAGATGGGGTTCCAGGCTCTTGTCTTCAGTTTAGCCCTGCTTCCATTATGTAGGACATTTGGGGAGTGAACCATCAGATGGAAGCTTCCTTTCTCTCTCATAGAAAGAGGAGAGGCACTGAGGTGGGGGGGGGGGGTCTTCCATCCACTGATTCACTCCCCAATTGGCTGCAATGGCTGGAGCTGCACCAATCTGAAGCCAGGAGCCTGGAGCTTCTTCCAGGTCTCCCACATGGGTCTTAAAAATATTTTATATAGAGGCCAGCACTCTGGTTCACTTGGTTAATTCTCCACCTGCAGCGCCAGCATCCCATATGGGTGCCGGCTTCCAGTCCTGGTTGCTCCTCTTCCAGTCCAGCTCTCTGCTGTGGCCCTGAAGGGCAGTGGAGGATGGCCCAAGTGCTTGGGCCCTGCACCTGCATGGGAGACCAGGAAGGGGCACCTGGCTCCTGGCTTCGGATCAGCACAGTGCCGGCCATGGCGGCCATTTGGGGAGTTAACAAATGGAAGGAAGACCTTTCTCTCTGTTTCTCTCTCTCACTGTCTATAACTCTACCTGTCAAATAAATAAAAAATATTCTTATAAATATTTTATATTATATATTTATATTTTATATACATCTTTTTATATTTTTAATATTTTTTATTTATTTGGCAGTCATTGCATGTCACAAAAGTGTCAATTTTACTTCTATAGATTGATTACCTTTTAGGTGCTCTCTTAGTTATCACAGGTCAGGGAAAACATATGGCATTTGTCCATTTGGGACTGGCTTATTTCACTAAATATGATGGACCAGACCAAAACCAAGAGTCTGGAGCTCCATCTGGGTTTCCCACATGGATGGCAATGACTCAAGTATGTGGGCCATCCTTTGCTTCCTTCCCAGGCACAGTAGCAGGAAGCTGGATAGGAAGCAGATTCAAACTGGGACATCACAAGGGGCAGCTTAAAGCACCGAACCACAATACAAGACCATAACATTATTTTGCATTACTAAAAAGGAAAAAATATAAATTGGCAACTATTATATTATGTGGCTGCCACATGGAATTTCTGCTTTACACTCAATGAAAATGTCCCTTTATTTTTAAGTTTTATTCACTGATTTTATTTATTTGAAATGCAGAGAAAGACTAGCAACAGCTTTTTTTCATATTTGTTGAACTCTTCACTTAATATAGAGTTAATCTTACGTGTATAAAGTTAATTGAAAATAGATCTTGGTAAAAAAAATAAGAATGGGAATAGGAAAGAGAGGAGGAAGAAGGGTGAGAGTGTAGATGAGAAGAATCAGTTTGTTCTTAAAGTTATATTTATGAAATGGATGAAGTTTGTGTATCTTAAGTAAAAAGTTTTGGGGGGGCATTGCTGTGGTTAAAGCCCTAGCCTGAAGTGCCAGCATTCCATATGGCTGCCAGTTCTAGTCCTTGCTGATCCTCTTCCAATCCAGCTCTCGGGTATGGCCTGGGGAACCAGTGGAGAATGGCCCAAGTCCTTGGGCCCCTGCACCCACATGGTAGACCCGGAGGAAGCTCCTGGCTCCTGGCTTTGGATTGGCACAGCTCTGGTCTTTGCAACCATCTGGGGAGTGAAACAGCAGATAGACGACCTCTCTCCGTAACTCTGTCTTTCAAATAAATAAAATAAATCTTTTAAAAAAGGTTTCTGGGGAAGTTATGGGGGGGGAGCCATTGTAATCCATAAGCTGTACTTTGGAAATTTATATTCATTAAATAAAAGTTTTTTTAAAAAAAGGGTTTCTGTGGAAAATAATTAATTAATTATTCAATCAATTAAAAATAAAATTAAAAAAAAAACAGATTCAGACAGAGAGAGGTCTCTCATTCACTGGTTTACTCCCCAAATCAAAACAATACAAAATGGTTTTCAGACATGCCAAGTATCACCTTACTCACTTTCCCAAATGTCCACTCTTTTAAAAACATTCAATAATTTGTTCTGCCTTCAGTTACATTGCATTTAATGTACAACTTACCAATTTGTATGTGTCTCAAGAATGAAATACAACCCAGTGGAATTGTCTTGCCTTCTTAGGACTTCTTTTGATTGATTTTGAAATAAATAAATGATAAGAAAAATTATGGTTGTACCATAAATATTGTACAGTTACTTAATTGTTTTCAAGTTTATATCCACTGCACTTGTAAACACATATTTCTGTAAATGTAATGCTTTTTACTTCAATGTTGTATTAAATATATAATTGAAGTTATAGTTATACAAACTGTAGAAATAAGCTTTCTAAGAAATATTTATTAAAAACTACATAATTTCAAAGGAAATAAACTCCACACATATTGATTAGTAATTCTTCTCAACTACAGAACATGAATAGCTACAAACAAGTTTGTCCATGCAAAAGCAATGATAACTACAGTACAACTGCCAGCAGGCAGATATGAATGTAAAATGTCACTGATTATAAGACACATATTGATTTGGGAACATTAGGTAAAAAGAAAAGTGCATAGAATTACTGGAATATGACTTTTAAATCAGTCAACATGCACCCCTCCTCCACCACACCACTGTCACACTGACCATTGTACCCGCTGGGATGTCCTCTGAGCCTTTGCCCCCGCTACTCCTTCTGCATAGAGTACTCCATGTGCTTAGTTCCTTCTTGTCTGTCAGCACTCAGAGGACATATCACCTCTTCAGAAAGGCCCTTCCTGACCACTCTGTCTAAAGTACAACTTTCAGGTACTCTCTGTATCATCACCTTAATATATCATTCTGCATAACATTTCCATGATATGTCTGCATGTATCTGCTCACTCATCATGTCTTATGAATGCCAACCCATCTACACCTTGCTGTAAACAATCAGCCCTCTGACAACTCAGTCATCTCCTATCTTTATCACCAGGAGATCTTTGAATTTTAAAAACATCTGGGTACAGGGTACATACACATTATGTATCTACTTATTAAAATACTGCATTATTTATATCACATAAAGCATTGAGAATAAAAGGAAGAATGAAAATAATGAGAAAATTATGAGCGATAATTATTTAAGATTTTGACATCTATTTAGAGAGAGGAAAAGTATTTCTCTACCAATAATTGGTAAACGTTTATGGTAAAATTCTTCCCAATAAACACATACCATACTTCAGTACCTACACTCTTACCCTGAAATCCAACCAGTAAAACCCTTTTATCTGGCTGCTCTATAAGCTTATTTGTATTTCTTGTTCTTAACCAGGCCCATAAGAAAATCCTTGGTCTCTGTATCTCACCCTCTCCTAAGATGACAATGAGAACAGACCAGAGACCAGAGGGAGAAAAGCATCCCTTGAAGTTCTGCATTCATGAAAACAAAGCAATCCCCCAAAACAAAATCTCCTATAACTTTCAAAGAGGGTTACTAAATTAATGAATTAATAAATGAATTTAAGTCCACCAAATGTGATATCTCCATAAAAAAAAAAAGCTGCACAATTTCCTAGTCAAAAAGCTCACAGTCTTACCATTTCTGGTGTAATTATCATGCAACTTTTTCTATTTAAAACACACATTATAATTCCTGAAACTTAAGAACAGAATGAGCTCTTCTTCAGACTTCCTCTGAAAGGCTGAAGGTCTGACACTCCACTTCTTTATATGTTCTTCACTAGTGATCTATATAACTAAATTTTCCCTATTTTCTAAATTATTCACATTTTTATTTTGATTTCTTACTCTTCTTTCCCTGATTATACATATCATGTGTCCTTACCAAGAAATGGCATTGATAACTAACACAGTTATATTTAGGGAAAGAACTTTTTCTTCTGCAAAGTCTTACTCAGTGCAACTTGAACATCTTTGTTCCTCAAGCTATAGATGAAAGGATTCATCATTGGTCCCACAATAGTATAAAAAACAGTGGATACTTTATCTTGAGCCAGAGACCCAGCAGGAGAAGGCTTGAAATATGTAAAAGATGCAGGTCCAAAGAAAAGACAAACAGTGATTATGTGGGAGCTGCAGGTTCTCAAAGCTTTCGACCTGGCATGGGCTGAATGGGTGTGCAGGATGCTAGAGAGGATTCTGGTATAAGAAACAAAGAGAGTGAGAATGGGCACTGTTACATTGATGAGCAACACAATGAAAACCACCAGCTCACTGATGTAGGTGCTTGTGCAAGAGAGTTGGAGGAGAGGAGGTGTTTCACACATGAAGTGATTGATGACGTTGCCATCACAGAAGGTGAGTCTCAGTATGCATCCAGTGTGGGCCATAGCACCTGCGATTCCCATTGTATATGTACACACTGTCAGCATGAGGCAGATCTGAGGAGACATGATGACCTTGTACAGCAGGGGTTTACAAATGGCCACATATCTATCATAGGCCATCGATGTTAAGACATAACACTCATCAATAGCAAAGAAGCAGAAGAAAAAGAGCTGAGTTATGCACTCAGCATAGGAGATGGTGTTCTGTTTCACAAAACTCACCAGCATTCTGGGGGTTATGACACAGGAGTAGCAGAGATCAATGAAGGACAGGTTGAAGAGGAAGTAGTACATGGGAGTGTGTAGGTGAGGATTCACAAAAATGAGAACAATCAAGCCCAGGTTCCCCACCATGGCAACCACATAGATTCCTAAGAAAAGAAAGAAGAGAGGCAGCTGCATTTCTGGCTGTTGAGTTAATCCCAGCAGAATAAACTGGGTCACTGAAGACTCATTTCCTGAGGCCATTCTTTCTTCACACATACCTGTGATAGAGGTACAATAGAAACATTAAAACATGGGAACCTTGTTCTCTTCACCCAATCCAACACTAATGAATTATGACCCAGAATGAGGGAATGAACCCAAGCCCACCCTTCTGAGCACTTAATGTCAAGAAGACCTGGAAGCAACTTCTATAGAGAGGAGCTCCTGGAATTCTTCAACCACTCTAGACTGTACAGCCCCTCCAGGCCACGTTTTGCCCTCCTTGGGGTCAATGGTGGCATCAGCAGAGAAGGTGAGCCATTTTGAGTATTTCTGGGCTCCCATAGATGAGGTTTTTAAGTACTTAGCAGGACAGATACAGTCAACACTCACCCTTTTCCCTCAGGGTTCAAAGAGGATTTTGTTAATTCTGCTCCCCTATTCTTACACAGGAGCAAGTGGCACTGATAACTTTGGGCAGTGAGCAGTTCAGAATGATTTTCTTGTATTCTGATCAAGTTTTGGATTGAGGGAACTGGAGCACATTGTTCAGTACACCAGGCTCTGGGAAGCCATGAGTCACAGATCATGGTTTCTCACAGTGGCTTTGACCACAGTTTTCTTGTCAGAATATGTTGTGATAAAAGGGATTTACCGATACCAGAAGAGCCACCTCCTAGAATGACCCAAGGGTTTTTTATGAGTTAGGAAATCCAAGGGACCTCATTAAAAATCTGAAAACCTATGTTTGTTGTCTGTTTCCCCAGAGATCATGCTTTGGAGCTAACATTAATTACCTTCACTGCATTTACAAACTAGTTAATGATAATGACATTCCTTTTTCCAACAGCAACTTTGCACACACTTGCTTTCCTACCAAATGAGTCCTATCCCAAAACAGAAACCAGGATGACCTCTCCTACACCTGCATCTCTCTATATATGAAATACTGTAAATTATCTGTTTGTTTCATGTTATTATTTTTTTAAAAAGATTTATTTATTTATTGGAAAGTCAGAGTTACACAGAGAGAAGAGAGGCAGAGAGAGAGTGGTTTTCCATCTGATGGTTCACTTCCCAGATGGCCACAATGGCCAGAGCTATGCTGATCTGAAGCCAGGAGCCAAGAGCTTCTTCTGGGTCTCCCTCATGGGTGCAGGAGCCCAAGGACTTGGGCCATCTTCTACTGCTATCTCAGGCAACAGCAGAGAGCTGAATCAGAAGAGGAGCAGCTGAGACTAGAACCAGTGCCCATATGGGATGCTGGCGCTTCAGGCCAAGGTGTTAACCCATTGTGCCACAGCACTGGCCCCATCATGTTCTTTCTACAACACATACACACACATTCAGAACTCACAAATATTTGAATATAAGCACAAAAAGATCAGGTACATTATCTATTTCCTTCAGTGCTATTTCTGTAGCACCTTTGAGAAATACCTGGTACACATATTAGTTATTCAATAAATATTTTATAGTAAAAGAATGAAAGAATAATAATCCCCTCTCCATTATTCATGAAACCCATAACAAACTTTTAGCCCCAAAGAACAGGCATATGTAGTCTCAATGTTTCTTTGTAGACTTGAATTTAGCACAAAATAACATAGGAGGATCATGCAAAAGGCCATTTCTGAACTCTCAGAGGTCATGCAGGAGAACTTCAAATTAGTGGTGATGAGTGCAGGAAAAGACTATAATTTCCATCCTCCCTGAACATCAAACTGAGAATTTTCAGTCTCTCAAAAGTTCTCAATGTGCCCCCCACAGGACTGCCAGAGCAAACCTGCAGGTCAAAGGCACATTTAGATCAGTAGAGGAAGTTGTCAAGTGCAAAAACCAAGGAGCCATTCACTACAGAAGGTTTTTATTTTTATTTTTGGCATAGAATTGAAATAGTACCAGTGCAGATGTAGGAAGATTAATATGGTGGAAATCTGAAGGCATGAACCTCAGCACACAATTAACATTTATAATTAATCAGCCCATGAATGATTTTCAACAAAAAACCCTGAATTAGCAGTGCTACTGTGAGTAGTTCTAAAAATACACTTGTGGAAGAAGTGTTTGAGTAAATGATGTCATTGCTACAAACAGAAAGAATGCACAAAAAGTAGGAACATTGGTTAAATTTGTACATTCAGTTTTGAAGTTGGTGGGCTTTTGTTGCCAAATGTCAAATTACCAATGTCTTCAATTGATGCTTGTTATACAAGGGGGCTTGAAAAAGTTCATGGAAAATGCACTTGTTAAAATCTTCACCTAGATCTCAAAATCTTTGCACCAAAATGTGATGCCACTTTTGATTCTTATTTAGCAGTCAAGAGCCACATTTTTGTCTTTTAAATGTTATCTAATAGTTTATGTTTTGTGTTTAGAAAGGCATCACCAATTCCAATCCTCATCCTATATCTCCTAAATTTTATTCTGCTGCTTTCCTTTGTTTTTTCCTTTAAATCTACAGAGTCTGGCATTTTCTTGATTAAACAGCTAATGTTTTTTCTAAAAAGCTGAATTTATAAACTGGGCTTTTTGTGTGTCTTGGACCTTTACCCTGGTTTGTGATTTCTTTAAAAATCACATACTAAATTTTTCAGTGTATGCAAAGATTTGCTGCAAGAATAATAGCAGTCCTTTGAAGAATCTGTCAACTCTTACCAGTACAACTTCACCCTTATTGTTTTTGAAATAATATACGTACATATCTTCCGCTGCTTTACCAGACTCATTAGTGGGGAGCTGGATAGGCAATGGAGCAGCCAGGACTTGAACTAGCACCCATGTGGGATGCCAGCACTACAAACAGGGTTTTAACCAACTGCACCACAGAGCCAGCCCCTCAGCTCAACTCTTAATTCTAACCTCCTGTTAATGCAAACTCAGGGAGGCAGTAGGTGATTGCTAAGTGTGTCCTCACTATCCAATAGGAGACCCAGATAGAGCTCCTGGCTCCTGGCTCCTGGCTCCTGGCTCCATGGCTCCCAGCTCCTGGCTTCAGGCTTCAGCCTGGCCCAACTTCAGCCATTTTGGATACTTGGGAAGTAATCCAGTGGATGGAAGCTCTGTCTGTCTTCTTGCCACTTTAATTACACACACACACACACACACACACACACACACAACTTTTATCCTTTGATTTTATCCAAAAATAAAATCTTTATCCAAATTTTTTTTTTTTTTTTTTACAGGCAGAGTGGACAGTGAGAGAGAGAGACAGAGAGAAAGGTCTTCCTTTTGCCGTTGGTTCACCCTCCAATGGCCGCCGCGGCCGGCGCACTGCGGCCGGCGCACCGCGCTCGTCCGATGGCAGGAGCCAGGAGCCAGGTGCTTTTCCTGGTCTCCCCATGGGGTGCAGAGCCCAAGCACCTGGGCCATCCTCCACTGCACTCCTGGGCCACAGCAGAGGGCTGGCCTGGAAGAGGGGCAACCAGGATAGAATCGGTGCCCCGACTGGGACTAGAACCCGGTGTGCCGGCGCCGCAAGGCGGAGGATTAGCCTGTTGAGCCACGGCGCTGGCCTATCCAAAATTTTTTTTAAAAATCTAGTTGTTGTTAAACTAAGACCATTGTATTTCTAAATTATTGAAGATTTTGAGGAGGATTTGTTTCTGGTTGCTGCTCCATTTCCATTTCAAACCACAAATTAGAAAACTATAAGATGCTTATTGATATTATAATAGTTTCCTGTATTTTTTTTCTTTTTTTAAAGGAATTTATTAACACATTAGATTTCCAGAGTCACAGCAGATTCATGATAATTACAACACAATTCTTTTTTTTTTAACTTTTATTTAGAATATAAATTTCCAAGGTACAACTTATGGATTACAATGGCTTTCCCCCCATACTTTCCCTCTCCCCCGCAACCCTCCCCCCTTACCCGCTCCCTCCACCCTTTCGTTCACATCCAGATTCATTTTCAATTCTCTTTGTGTACATGAGATCCATTTAGCATGTGTTAAGTAAAGAATTCGTCCATTTGCCCTCATATAGTAACACAAAGTGAAATATACTATTTGAGTACTCGTTATAGCATTGAATCACATCGTACAGCACATTAAGGACAGAGATCCTACATGATATATATATATATATATATATTTGAAATTGATTAATTTTCAATGCTAAAGCTAATGTAACATTAATACAAAGAGAACAAATTTCATGTAGTTCATATATACAATTCTAACATTTTCTACAACAAATAACAGAAATTTATTTATTACAGTGCTCGAGGCTGAGAAATCCAAGATTGAGGTGCCAGCAGATTCAGAGCCTGGTGAGGGCTCTCTGTTTTATCTGCGGTACCTTGTGACTGTGAGGATGGGTTGAAGTGGGGGGGGGGGGGCGGAATCCCACCATGTTCCTAAATCTGTATATATGAAATATATGAAACTTGTAAAACTTAAATACAATTTTTTAAAAAAAAATTTGAAATTTAACTAATGGAGCATCTAAAGTCTCAGTAAAGTCTCTAGTTTTTTTTTTTTCTTACTCTTAACTAACTAGTCCAAATGCAATATGTAATGCTTTACATTTTTATAGACATCTTATTAAAATGATTAAAGATTTCTAAAATAACATTAGTGGGTAAAATATTAATCCAAATGACACAGTATTTTTGAGACTATTTTTTCCTAACTAGAAAGGCTATGGGATTCATAATGAGCACAGATATATATATATATATATATATGCCACTTTAACCCTGCTGTTCTACAACATCAATAAGAAGAGAAAATTCATGAAGCACAGAAAAGAAGAGCAGGATTTCCAGAGAAAAATCTAGTAAGCATTTGAATTTTGGATGCCTCAAACACAAAAAGGCTCACAGTACTTTTAAGCACTATCATTATGTCATCCTTTAGGTAGTGCAAATCTTTATTTCATTTCTAATTTTACCCAGAAATAAAAACTAATTCATTACATAATGCATCTTATCAATTTCAGTTTTCAAGTATTCAGGTAATACGAATCCAAGTATTTTATTTTGTGCCAGGAAAACACAGAGTATTAAAGACAATAAAAAATTCATATAAAATAACTAATACACTCTTTTGCCCAAAGACATAAGAACCAAGACTTAACACTGTAATTGCACAAATAATATGTAATAAGAGAAGGAAAAAAAAGAGTCCAATGTAATCAATGTCTTCTTTTTCAAGATTCACAAACAGATTGCCTTAATACGTGGCTAGATTCCCAGTAACAGGATATTCTGAAATCTAAGGAACTACAAAAAAAAAAAAAAAAATCGGGAGTATGTTAAATTTCTCTGCCATTTTTCCATAAATGTTTCTATGGTTTGCCTTAGATTTCCTTTGTACTTTTACTGGGAGATTTTCTGCCTTCACCTTTCATAGTGATGACCATGCTTCTGTTTGTAGCACATCCCTAAGCAACTTTTATGAGGCTGGATAAGTGGTGACAAATTCTTTCAGTTTCAGTTATGGAAGGTTTTTATTCTACCTTCATTCATAAATGAGAGCTTTGAAGGGTACAGTATTCTGGGTTGACAGTTTTTTCTCTTAAGACTTGGAATATATCTCACCATTCTCTCCTAGCCTGTAGGGTTTCTAATGAGAAGTCAGCTGTGAGTCTAATCAGAAATCCTGTGGAAGAAACCTGGTGTTTCTCTCATACACATTTTAGCATCTTTTCTTTATGTTTTATTGTGGAGAGTTTGACTACAATGTGTTGTGGTAAAGATCTTTTCTGGTCATGTCTATTAGGAGTTCTATGTGCTTTCTATATTTGGACATTCCTTTCTTTCTCCAAATTAGGGAAGTTTTCTGTAATTATATCATTGTAATCCATTTTCTCTTTCCAAGCCTTCAGGAACTCCTAAGACCCGCATGTTGGATCAGTTGATAGTATCCCATAAATCTCCATCACTAGTTTTTAGTTTTCTAATTTCTTCTACTTTTTTGGTCTGACTACAAAATTTCCATAGATTTCCCTTCTAACTCGAATGTTCTTTCTTCTGTCTCAACAAGTCTGTTCTTTGGGTTTTCCACCACATTTTTTATTTGTTCTATTGAATTCTTCATTTCCAATATTTCATTTTGACTTCTCTTTAAAATATCAATTTCATGGGAAAAATATTCATTCATTCATTCATTCATTCACGATTTCTTTAATTTGTAACTTTGCTTCTGATTACTTCTAAGTAATCCTATGATCAATTTTTTGAATTCCATTTCCAGCATTTCTTCAATCTCTTCATTTCTCATTCTTACTAGAGATTGCTGTGTTTTTTTTGGAGGCAACCTGTTGTTTTCCATATTCCTGTCTCTTGAGATGCTGCATTTATTTTTGGGCATTTGTGGAGATACTTGGTGGGTTTTTTTTTTTTTCCCTGTGATGGCTTTTTATCTCTGGACTATGCCTCTGTGGATTAGTGGAGTGTCTGCTTTTTCAGTGCTGGGTGTGGCCAGGGAGTTCTGTTCAGTGCTTCAGGGTGAGGAGATTGTTCAAGGTGACACACAAATTGGGTTGGTAAGTATCTTCTTTTTCATCAGAGGGAAGGATTAATCTGCTCTGTTGGCAAAGTCTCATGCTCACCTCCTCTCCTCCAAGGAGACCAATGCCTGACCACTAGCCCCAGTGTGTACAGTATTCATTCGCATGGCCACAAGAACCACACAAAGGATTCATGCAGTAATTGGTGTGAGCACAGCTCCCACAGCAAGGACCCTCCACAAGGAATCAGGGAGCCCAGAATGTGTGGAGCCAGCCACTCCCAGGGCCCTCACACAACACCAGTGTTTTTGAAGTCCCAAAACACAAGGTTCCCACAGTCATGAGCACCCAGCCCTCTGTCAACTCTCCCAGCCATACTCAGGTGTTTCTGCTCAGCTGGATGCTGGGCTCATGGACATGAGCTGGTGTACATTTACGTATGTCCAAAATGGTGCCTGCTCTGTCTCAGTTAGTTACAAGATGTTGGCGCCTGGTTGTCATAGAGAGAGAAACATGTTCCCACTTTTTCTCCCTCTGGGTTGGCAGGTACACTGTCCTGCACAAGGCTCCAAACCCAACTCATTCCAGGCTCTTCCCACAGCTTTATCAACACTGGCTTGGGCTGCTGAAGTCTGGTCTCACCTCACTCCCCAAAGATGGTGCTGAGGCTCTTGGCTGCTAAGGTCCTGAGTAGTGCACTTCCACACCCTCCCTGTAGGTCCACGGTGTTCCGCTAATTTGCGTGGAATTACCTCTGCCATTTTCTACCTAACTCTTCCCTGAGATTGGACTCTCTCCAACTTTTTTTTTTTTTTGTACTATCTTCCCCTAGATAACAGCAGTAATCTCCCTTCCTGTCCAGCATCTTGGTTGTATCTTGTGCATACATTTCATTTATTTATTTATTTTTTAACTTTTATTTAGTAAATATAAATTTCCAAAGTACGGTTTATGGATTACAATGGCTTCCCCCCTCCCATAATTTCCCTCCCACTTGCACCCCTCCTATCTCCCGCTCCCTCTCCCATTCCATTCACATTAAGATTCATTTTCAATTATCTTTATATACAGAAGATCGATTTAGTATATATTAAGTAAAGATTTCAACAGTTTGCACCCACACGGAAACACAAAAGTGTAAAATACTGTTTGAGTACTAGTTATAGCATTACTTCACATTGGACAACACATTAAGCACAGATCCCACATGAGAAGTAAGTACACAGTGACTCCTGTTGTTGACTTAACAATTTGACACTCTTGTTTATGGCAGTAATCTCCCTAGGTTCTAGTCATGAGTTGCCAAGGCTATGGAAGCCTTTTGAGCTCGCCGATTTCGATCTTATTCCGACAGGATCATAGTCAAAGTGGAAGTTCTCTCCTCCCTTCAGAGAAAGGAAGGAGGGCCTTCTTTGATGGCCCCATTCTTTCCACTGGGATCTCACTCGCAGAGATCTTTCATTTAGGTCTTCTTCTTTTTTTTTTTTTTTTTTCAGAGTGTCTTGGCTTTCCATGCCTAAATTACTCTCATGGGCTCTTGAGCCAAATCTGAATGCTTTAAGGGCTGATTCTGAGGCCAGAGTGCTATTTAGGACATCTGCCATTCTATGAGTCTGCTGTGTATCCTGCTTCCCATGTTGGATCATTCTCTCCCTTTTTGATTCTATCAGTTAATATTAGCAGACACTAATCTTGTTTGTGTGATCCCTTTGACTCTTAGACCTATCAGTGTGATCAATTGTGAACTGAAATTGATCACTTGGACTAGTGAGATGGCCTTGGTACATGCCACCTTGATGGGATTGAATTGGAATCCCCTGGCACGTTTCTAACTCCACCATTTTGGGCAAGTCCGATTGAGCATGTACCAAATTGTACATCTCCTCTCTCTCTTATCCCCACTGTTACATTTCACAGGGATCACTTTTCAGTTAAAATTTAAACACCTAAGAATAGTTGTGTGATAATTACAGAGTTCAACCAATAGTACTAGAACAACAACAAAAAAAAACACTAAAATGGATAAAGTATTACATTGTACATCAACAGTCAGGACCAGGGCTAATTAAGTCACTGTTTCTCATAGTGTCCATTTCACTTCAACAGGTTTCCCCTTTGGTGCTCAGTTGTCGCTGATCAGGGAGAACATATGATATTTGTCCCTTTGGGACTCTTGTGCATATATTTTATTATCTCAAAATACACATAAGGGTGTAGACAGAGTTATAAGTTTAGTTTAGTGCAAATAATCTTGGAAATATATATTTTTTTCATATTAACACCCATCAACTTTTGAAAGCTGCTCTATGCATGAATTTCAATTTTTAGCAAAATAAATTTTCAATTCCATTTTCCATAAAATTACTGAAATACCCTCATATATTGTATATATTTATGTCCACATATATATAAACATAGGTACAAATATATCAATGAATATTAATAAAGAACACATTCCTTATGAAGATATTTTTCTTCTTAAAAGTTTTGTCAGTGCATTTTTCACTTCCTGGTTCCTCAGACTATAAATCAGGGGATTCAACATGGGAATTAACGTAGTGTAAAATACTGAGGACACCTTCTCCTGGACTAGTGAACTGCTAGGAGCAGGTTTGAGATACATGGACATGAGAGACCCATAAAACATAAGAACAGCCAGCAGGTGGGAACTGCAGGTGCTAAAGGCTTTGGACCTGCCATCTTTTGAGTGAATACGGAGGATGCTGGTGAGGATAAAAGCATAGGAAATGATGATTGTCAGGCTGGTGGTTACCATGTTAAATCCCCCAATGATGAAAATCAGAAGTTCATCTATGTAAGTGCTCGAACAAGAGAGTTTAATGAGGGGGACGATGTCACAGAAGTAATGTTTAATGATGTTTGGTCCACAGAAAGACAATCTTAATATACAGCCACCATGAATCATAGCATCAGTGAAACCTACTGAAAAGACAGCAGCCACCAGCAGAGAACAGGCCCGCGGGGACATGATGCTGTTGTAGAGCAGTGGGCGACAGATGGCAACATAGCGATCGTAGGCCATGGCTGCCAGCATGTAGCATTCAGAAATGACAAAAATGCAGAAGAAAAACAGCTGAGCCATGCATCCAGAAAAGGATATGGCTTTATCTCCATATAAAAACCCAGCCAGCATTTTGGGAGTGATGACAGAAGAATAGCAGAAATCTAAAAAAGATAAACTGCTGAGGAAATAGTACATGGGAGTGTGAAGTTGGGAGTGCAACCTAATAATGGTGACCATGCCAAGGTTTCCCACAGTGGTAACTACATAAATCCCTAAGAAGAGGTAGAAAAGGGGCAGCTGAAGCTCTGGTTGTTCAGTGAGCCCTGAAAGAAGAAAGACAGTCACTGTGGAATGGTTTCTCATAGTCAGCCTCCTTTGATAATTCTGTGAAGATGAGAGGGAAAGAGTCACATTAGACAGAGAGAATCCCACTTATCTCCAACTCCCCAGAGCCAAGATATTTCTAATTATGAAAACATTGACTCTGTATGATGAAAACCAAAAAATTAGCACCCAGAAAAAAACAGCCATTAAGAACATCTACCTTGCTTGTAGATTATATGAACAATCAACACATGTTCCTATGCCCACCAGTCTCTCCAGTTCCTTCAGAAAATGACAAAGTCTTTCACTCCAGAGTGAGAAGCAAGATTAATGCTGAAGACAAGACCCAGA
The DNA here is from genome assembly GCA_949820135.1 of Sylvilagus floridanus. NCBI lineage: Eukaryota > Metazoa > Chordata > Mammalia > Lagomorpha > Leporidae > Sylvilagus > Sylvilagus floridanus. Next base: position 15,056,710 of record OX463224.1, on the reverse strand, counting down.
CCATGGCGTCTAAAGCAAATCAGTTCAAGAGGTGTATAAAGAGGATGCTGAGGGTGAAGATACTTTTGTTGATGACACAGTTACCTAGGCTCACCCTGTATCCATAACTTCCTGTGAACAGGTCAATTATGTCAAGGTTTCCAAGAGGGTTCCACAGAATTTTAGTTCTGAGGAGTTGCTAATAGGCATATGAAATAAGTGACCAAACATTGTATGATTTACAGAGTTAACTTAACCAAAGGATGGCTCAGTCTTCCTAGAGGACTACACAGGACAGTCTTTTCCAAACTTATTTGATAATAGATCTTCCCCACACTTATTTTGAAAACATACTGTACACTAGTGTGGCTCAGAACACATTTCAGGAAAATATTTGTATTTACATGATCGCTCTATTTTTCAACCAACTGTAAGTTGATGTCCAAGTGGCAGGTTTATTCTTCTTACACTTCAGCACATCTAGGTGTTGGTGAACAGCAGACCTCTTGGAAGTGTTTCCATCTTCTGAATTTTTGGCCATCCTATAGGATAAGCCTACCTCTCACCAAGTCACTGAGAATTTCATGATGTTCAACTGCTGCCATATTGAAACGCCAAACACCCAGATATCTGTGTTCACCCAAACAGCACTTCCTGTCTACAAACACACCTCTCTTCAGCAGAGGGCAAAGATGCTACACTTCTTTGACTTGCCTGACCTGGGATCTACCATGTCCTTAACTCTGAGAAATCTAACCATGGTTCTCTGAATGTTGAGCAGCTCACAAAGCCCCCTCCACTTCCTCACGTGTGTCCAGAGATAGTATGCGGCTCTGCTCAGACATCTGAGTCAGCATTTTCTCTTGTTGCTGAGCTCAGGATCTGCCTCACTCCTTGGCTCTTCAAGAGGCTGCTTGAGTCGTTTTGCTCACAGTCATTTCTGCTTAATAGGACAAGGAGGTCTTCTTTGACAACTTGAGCTATGAGCAGGTTTCAAATTCCACAGAATATGTATATTTTTGGATCTGCTCTTCATCCATCTTCATCCTCAGGGATGGAGATGAGCAATCATCTGCAAAACAGTGTCCTGTCGCCCTGTGCCCATTATCAAAACACCCGAATCTTCCTTTCCTGTCCTCTCTCATCAATTAGCATGCACAGGTACAGTGTAGTCACAGAGACTACACAAAAATATCGAAGAGTGTTTGAGGGCACTCTTGTACAGTTTTCTGCTTTTATCTCATGGGTTTTTCCATGCATGCCTTTAATCCATCCCAAATATCACAAACACACTGACCACTCTCAGAATGTATTTAATTTTCCCACATTCCCCTAATCCAGCTGGGCATGCCATCAAAGAAACATGTCTTCCATGTTGCCTGTGGTCTTTGTTTTATTCCAGTGTCATATTTTATGCTCTTCTTGGTTAGATCTCTCTTTCTAGTATTGTACTTCCCAAACATTTTTGGCTCATGTTCTTGTTATCAGTGTGATCCAGAGGCCAGCAGCAACAGTACCCCTGGGGAACTTGTTAGAAATGTGCAGCTCCAGGTCCTACCCTCATCCCCTACTGAATCAGGATCTGCATTTTAACAAGATCCTGACAGGGCTTGTGTACATTTCAAAGTTTGAGAGGTAGTATGTTAGATTATTCCCTCTTGAAGCTGAAATTTTCTTTCTTGTTTTTTTCCCTCCTCTAAACCTCTCCCTTTTTTATCTCTGCCAAAAACATATGATCACATTAAGCTCGTCTCTGTAAGCATCTTCTCAAGAAAAGCTCTCTTGAATAAAACATAGAAACTATATAATTTTATATATCAATATTTTTCCACCTGTATTTGAATGCTGCAGTTATATAGCAGTGTAATAGTCACATCAAACAGCTTGTTACAAAAAATTCTATTATGCTGTGGTGTTTGTAGGAAGAAATGTTATATAAATCTGTCTTAATACACATAAAAATTAGAAATGGTAACCAGTATCTACTATATCTAATCAACTACTAATAACAGAGATGAAATTTTGTTAGATGGCATGTCTAAAATAAACCACTACCCTGACTCATGGGACTCATGTGTTGTTAGCAATTATCAAAAAATAAATAAATAAATAAATAAGAGAAAGAAGGAAGGAGGCAGTGAGGAAGGAAGAGAGGAAATACTGTTGTATTCTTGGAGTCATATCTATAAAATTCATGAAATCTGTTCTCTATACATTAATACATTTTAAAATGTAATTTAGAATGCATAGTAGGATGCCTTTTAAACATTTTGGTATATGACACAATATTATTAAAAGTATGACAATTGAAGATATTTTTTGAAAGTAGAGTCTGCTTTGCATTGCACATTAGAAATATAACATGGCTACATGGACAACTTAAGGTTTCCTAGAAACTTATTTTTATAAAAGCAAAAACAACAGATAAAATCAATTTTAATAATGCAGACTGATTTGGTGTGACCAAAATACTATCATTTCAATATGTAATCCATATAAAAATCTTAATGAAGTTTATGTTCTTTTTTAAAAGTCCGTAGTGTATTTTACACCCAACAACACAAAAGTCAAAGTAGCCACATTTCAAATGCTCAGTAGCCACCTGTGCCTGGTAGTTATATATTAGACAGCACAAGTCTAGAATACATACTTTTTTCTGAACCTGACTTGGCAAATCTTAATTGCCTCCCTTTCAAGAAAGAAACCATTAGTACAGAGATGGCAAAAAGAGCCCTAATCATGAGTCACAAGATTTAGTTCCAATTCCAGCTTTAAGGCTTACAGTGCAATATGTGACTCATTACAGTCTCTGTGTGTCATGCTTTCACCCATAAAAAAATAATACTTGCTTCAAAATATCATGTAAATCAAGTAATACAATGGCATCAACACACTTTATGCATTGTTATGTCTGTGTAAATATGTTTAAAGCTGGCAATTTTGCATATTAATTCACAGAATTAGCTCTAGTCTACTAAATGAGATCAGTGGTCAAAGCACAAATGAGGCTTAAATGGTTGCCCATGACCTCTTTTGTCTATTCCTATGTCTTGGTGACCTGAAAACATGCAGAAATTTAGGTCTCATATGTGGACAATCAGCAGTTGATTTTAGAATATGTTTTAATGGCCACACAAGATGAACACCATAATTCCAAAACTCACTCTCTTCCTCCTGAAGATTGCAGGTGAGTTTCTCTTACCCTTCTCACTGTAGGAATTAAGATGGATGAACTATAACTTCTTCCTTAACAGATAACAAGAAACTGTGACTTTCATTCCCAGTCTCAGTATTTAATATCTAGAAATATAAAGACCAGTAGTCCCAAGAGTTTCTTATCTCCTGAGGTTTGCAAGTTTGTGTATTTGTAAGAACAGTTCCCAATCTAGCCTATCATTTGGGGCTTCTACAATAGATTAAGTACACTGATAGAAAAATAAGCCTCTTTGGAACCTCATTAGTTAGTCAAGCAAATGTATTTACTGCTGAATGAATGAAGAAACATATACCATGTGTGGCATAATAAGGTTTGGGCTCATAGATCAAACATCTCAATCACTATCATCTTCAACAGTCAAGAGGATCTTCATGAAAGGGCAGATTTTGAAATTTGCTTTCGAAGTTGAGGATAATTCACTTAAACTGAGAAGATACAAAGGTATATTCAAGATTTAGATTCAGATATAAACAGAGGAACAAAGAAGTAGAAATGAATATGTGAAAAATTTTGATAGTGCCATAAAGGCAGTGGATTCAATTCAGTATTGACTAATTATGAAAGCAAATTGTGTCAGTGATGATTCTGAGCCCAGAATCCAGTCTGCAGGGAGGCGTCTCTTGGACACCTAGTAGAATATACCTGGTGAGCTTTGGATGATCTGTTTGTGATGCTCTTGAAACACTACATTCACTTGAAAGTTCCAAATTTTCAGGGACAAACAAGTAGGTCCAGATGTGAGTTTGAGAAAAATTGTGACATTATTTCATATTACCTCAAAAATAATTATGCACTTGTACTGTTAAAGACAGTGTTTTGGAGACAGAGTAATGGCAGTTCATACCTTATTCATTCAACTATTTGGGAGCTTGTTGAGACAAGGAACAGTTTCTTATCTATGACTGTTTTCCCTATTGACTTAGGACAATGGCTGGCATACAGTTGCTTTAATTTTTTTTAGCATCCTCACCCTCATAGGCATCTATTTCTATCAGAATGCTTCATTCTTGCCTGTCTAGAAAATCATGATCTGAAAAGCTAAAGAAAATGGGCTTATGGGGAAGATTTTCATTTAGCAGATAACTCACAAAATGAGATGAATTCTATAACTAAATGAAACAAATCATAAATGATGAGGTCTGTGATATTAGAAGAGTAAAGAACATGGCACAATATTCTTGCTTATCCTTAGAGTCAAATACCATGCATAATCACGTTATACTTATCCTTGAAGGTCTGTTGCATAGAAAGCTACTGGAGTCAAGTACAAAATGTCAAGCATAGTCAGGATACTTCCTACTAGCTTATTATATAATGAATGACCTTTGGTAAAATAATTATTTTATCAGCCTGTCATGATTATGTCCATTACTATCTCACCATTCAAGCAGTTTATTATGGAACTAAAATTTATTTATAATTTCCTACACAAATATCATAGAAAATATAGTTGATTACAAAAAGCCAAATGAGCAAATATAATTCAAAGGCAAAGAGAAATGTTCAGATTATCATTATTCTTCTTTGCTAAAACTGATAAATCAAAGTTGGCTAAGTAATGTCTTTGCAATTATGCCAGAAATTCCTCCCAAAGTATAAAGAGAACCCTTAGGCCAGAAATAAGAAAATCATAAAGTCAGGGAGGATGGAGAGGTGACTTTACTATTGTTGTTATCTTTGTTTTGTATTTTTCAACCTTTTAATCCTCAGCTAGGGCCTTTGGGGGGTTTTAGTTGGGGTGTTAGGTTTGGGAAGAATCACATAACCCATTTGCCTCCTCCAATCACCCTCACTATCACCATCTTAAATGCTGCAGGCTCCACCAGTAAAGGATACCCCCACTGCTACCTTTGCCCTAACAGAGCCAAGGGCAGGTGAACTTAGTTGTGTTTTGCTAGATGTTTTATTCAGGAAATACTAATGGTACATCAGTGTCTCACCAAGATTTATATTAAAAGCAAATTTCTGGTTGCCAATGTTGTAGGGTAGTAGGCTGTTTCCAGGTGTGGCTCCAACATCCCATGGGGTGCCACTTCATGTCCCGGCTGCTCTTCTTCTGTTCCAGCTCTCTGCTATTGCCTGGGAAAGCAGGAGATGATGGCCCAAGTGGTTGAGCCCCTGTATCCACATTGGGGATCCAGAAGAAGCTCCTGGCTCTTGCTCAGCTCAGGCTGTTGCAGTCATCTGGGGCGTGAACTAACACATGGAAGACCTTTCTCTCTCTGTCTCTCCCATTCTCTGTCTGTAACTCCACCTCTCAAATAAATAATCTTTTGAAAAAATCAAATTTCTGTTTTTAGTTCATCTCTCTCTCTCTCTCTCTCTCTCGATGGGTACAGCTTCTTTTGTAATCAAAATGAGCAAATCCAAGGTCTGGTTTTTCTTCATTTGAAGTTTTCAAGAATGCTGCATTTTGGTGGAAATAGAATTTTGAAGATGGCCCACATTGCATCCCAAGTTATGTCTACATATGTCTGCTTTGCCCATCTGCCCACAGACAGGCAGACACACACACACACACACACACACACACACACACACACCCCAGAATGGAAGAAGAGGCAAAGGAGTCGATATTTATTGAGGACTGATCCACATATTCTGTAAACATTATTCCGTTTTGATGCTGAAACTATTCAATAAGTAAGCATTTCACCCTGATTATTACTGATGGAATTACAGTAGCACAGAGTGATCATGATACTTGCTCAAGGCTACACAACTTGGAGAGTAGAAAAGCCAAAAAGTTGATCTAAGAATGTCTGGCACTGGACCCATGTCCAGCTTCTCCAAGAGAAAAGCCAGCAGAAAGATGGTTGCTCATAAGAAAGCGGCAAAAATAATTCTTTAGTTTCCTTTTAAGTGATTCAGCAAACATCACAAAATTTGAAAAGAAAACACCGATTTGCAGCAAAAGTTAAACCCAACAAAGTTAGTGTACTTGGCTGAGGGAATATCTACAAATCTTTTTATCACTAACTTCTCCACTAGACTCAAAAGCTTACATAATCCATCAATTACATTCCAAAACATGAACATTTTGACAATATTAATAATTCTAATCTATGAACACAGAATGTCTTTCAATCTTTTTTTTTTTTCCTTTTTTGGTGCCCTCTCAATTTTTTTCATCAGTGATTTACAGTCTTCATTGTAGGGCTCTTTCACCTCTTTGGTTCAGTTAAATCCCAGGTACCTCACTTTGTAGTGTAGCTATTGGAACTGAGAACTGAGGTTGCTTTCTTGATTACTTTTTCAGATAATTCACTTTCAGAGTATAACACCACCACTAATTTAACACTAACTGTACTTTTTTTTTTTTTTTTTGGACAGGTAGAGTTATAGACAGTGAGACAGAGAGAGAGAAAGGTCTTCATTCCATCAGTTCACTCCCCAAATGGCCACCATGGCCGGCACTGTGCCAATCCAAAGCCAGGAGCCAGGTGCTTCCTCCTGGTTTCCCATGTGGGTACAGGGGCCCAAGCACCTGGGCCATCCTCCAATACCTTCCCAGGCCACAACAGAGAGCTGGACTGGAAAAGGAGCAACTGGGACTAGAACCCAGCACCCATATAGGATGCTGGTGCCACAGGTGGAGGATTAACCAAGTGAGCCATGGCTTGGGCCCCTGAATCTTTTGTTTCTTATCTAACAACTTTGTGGTGGAGTCTTTGATGATTTCTATATATAAGATCATTTATGACCTGAAATTGTGAAACTGCCAGAAGAAAACACAAGAGAAATGCTTCAGGACATTGCATTAGACAAGAATTAAAAGAAAAAAAAAAACAGTCAGATTCCAGGAGCACAAGGAGTAAAACTAGAAACAGATAAATGACTGGAGCTGGCACTGTGGCGCAGCAGGTTAAAGCTCTGGCCTGAAGCACTGTCATCCCATAAGGATGCCAGTTCTAGTTCCAGCTGCTCCTCTTCCAATCCAGCTCTCTACTATGGCCTGGGAAAGCAGTAGAAGATGGCCCAAGTTCTTGGGCCCCTGTACCCATGTGAAAGACCTGGAAGAAGCTCCTGACTCCTGGCTTTGGATTGGTGCAGCTCTGGCCATTGTGGCCATCTGGGGAGTGAACCAGTAGATGGAAGACCTCTCTGTCTCTACCTCTCTCTGTAACTCTTTCAAATAAATAAAATAAATCTTTTAAAAAAAGAAATAAATAAATGGTATTTTGTTAAAGAATATCTGCATAACAAAGAGAACAGCAGAATGAAGAGCCAATTTACAGAATGGAAGAAAATATTTCAAGCTATACATCTGACAGAGACATAATAACCTGAAGCAAACAATTCAGTTGTAAACAATACCAATAATCTAATTTAAAAGTGAGCAGTAGATCTTAATAGACATTTCTCAAAGACATACAAATGTCCAACAAATAAATGGAAAAAATGTTCAACATCACCAAATATCAGGGAAATGGGAATAAAATCACAGTGAGATATTATCTCACCCACTGTTAGATTGGCTATTATCAAAAAGACAAAAGGCAACAAGTACTGGAAAGGATATGGAAAAAAGGCAACCTTGTACAAGGTGGGTAGGAATGTAAATTAGTACAACCATTGTGGAAAAACAGTATGGAAGTTCCTCAAATAATTAAAACTAGAACTACCTTAAGATTCAGCAAGCCCACTACTGGGTATATATCCAAGGGAAATGAAATCAAAGATAGCTGTACTCCATGTCTATTGCAGCACTATGCAAAATAGCCCAAAAAATGGAAACAACCTGTGTTCATCCACCGATGAATGCAGAAAATGTGGTACATATCTACTGGAGGATATCACTCAGCCATAGGATGAAAACTTGTCATTTCCAACAAGATGGGTGGAACTGGAGGCCACTATGTTGAATGAAAAAAGTCAAGCAAAGAAAGGCAAGTATCACATGATCCCACTCTTAGATGGAGCCTAAAAAAACAAGGATCTCATAGACTTTAAAAGATAATGTAAGTTGCTAGTGGCTGTGGAAAGAAGGGGAAAGGAAGGCTAGGAAAGGTTGATTAATGGGTACCAAAAATTACAGCTAGAGAAGACTAAAATTTCTGGGGTTCTGCCACACACCAGGGTGGCTATAAGTAACGTTAATATACTGCAGATTTCTTTATTAAGAAAAACTAGAAGATTTTGAATATTTTACCATAAAAAATGTTGAATGTTTGAGGAAATAAACTTACCCTGATTGGTATGATGCAATACATTCACGTATTCACAATATCATATAGTACTTCGCACCTACGTAGAATTTTCATATATCTGCTTTAAAAAGTTGGTAGAATGTTTTTAGATAGTTTACATAGATATACAGGTGATTCATGAAGAGATACCTGAAAAACCAAACATTCCCCAGATTTGTAACTCCTGAACTAGTAAGTTCTTTGTGTTCCATCTCAGAAATACTGAGAATAGTGCAAAGGGCCTCAGAGCATAAGTAATACATCCAAACACTACTCACAGCATTTACAACATCCTTAGGCTAAGAGTGGGTCCACTGGATGAGATTCTCAAAGGTTAGTATGCTGGAAAATCATCCAGGGCACCTGCTAACAATGGATTCTATGCCTGCCCCTTTAAGTTTCGATTCAATAAACCAGGGTTAGAGAAACGAATCTTCAATATCAATAACATCTCAGTGGGTTATCAGTTAAGAAAGTTCTGCACATCAGGGAATCCATCCTAAATACCAATCCCCAGTTCTCTGAAAGATATCCTGATGAATCAGAGAGCAGTGAAGTCAAGTGACTGGCAAATGCTCCTGAGTAGAAGTGTAGACATACACCATAAACAATGTTGTGTAGATAGCTTTTGTCCATAAGTGCCACCATCACCACCTTCAGTAGGACCCAACAGTCAGAGAGAAAACATTTCACTTTTATTGTAAGTGCCTTCAGTGTGCCCCACACTCTGTCCCTTTCCTTTAAGGATGATGTCAAGGGGAACTGTTTTGGCTACAAGGAACAGGATATAGTACTGCCTTGGATATATGACCCTCCATGGGAACCAGACTACCTGCAAGGACCTCTCAACTCCAAGCAAAAGAGTATTTCTGGGGGCCAGTATTGTGGCACAGCAGGTTAAACCACTCATTTGAGTGCCACTTCAAGTTCCGACTATTCCACTTCCAGTCTAGCTCCCTGCTAAAGAGCCTAGGAAGGTAACAGAAGATGGCGATACTACTTAGGCCCCTGCCACTCACATGAGAGAACCAGGTAGAGTTCCAGGTGCCTGGAATCATCCTGGCCCAGTCCTGACTGTTGCACTTACTTGAGGAGTGAACTAGTGGATGGGATATCTCTCTGTCTCTCTCTGTCTCTGTAACTCTGCATTTCAAATAAATAATAGTATTTAAAAAATGAGTATTTATGGTGGCATATAGGGAGGTCCTGGATACCATCTTTTCACCTTAAAGAAAAAAAAAGTATTCAATTGAAAGTCCCAGAAACCACACAATTAAAGACTTGTCTACAAAATCTCAGCTCTGGGAGACAGAACTCAGGAGTTCTTTGTAACTTATTAAGCTTTCTGACTTGCAATTATTATTTGGATCACAGACGCACCTAATCAGAATGCTAAGGAGACTACACTCTGATTTAGATTTATAACATTTCTGATTCTTCATGGTCTCTAGAGCTCATGCTATTTAGAAAAAGGTTTAATTGCCCCAGATGGGACTATGTTCAATTATTTACAGGTGAATTCTACAATATTATACTATTATATAGTAATGCTACATTACTATTTCTAGATACCTATAGGTGGGAAACATTTTTTTCATGTGCATACTACCTCAAATGGATTCCACTTTTTAAAATGATCTATCTGGGAACCAGCACTGTGGCGTAGCAGGTAAAGCCTCTGCCTGCAGTGCTGGCATCCCATATGGACACTGGTTCCAGTCCCAGGTGCTCCACTTCCAATCCAGCTCTCTGCTATGGCCTGGGAAAGAAATAGAGGAGGGCCCAAGTCTTTAGGCCCCTGAACCAATGTGGGAGACCTAGAGGAAACTTCTGGCTCCTGGCTTCGGATTGGCACAGCTCTGGCCGTTGAGGCCATCTGGGGAGTGAACCAGCGGATGGAAGACCTCTCTCTCTCTCTGCATCTCCTTCTCTCACTGTGTAACTCTGACTTTCAAATAAATAAATGAATCTTTAAAAAGAAATGATCCCTTAGCCTTTCATGCTTATCTTTCATAAGGATAACATGATTCATGAGTCATGGTGTACTTTTCACTTGCAAACCCTGCAAATCTGATAGTTCAATATCTGAATGGAGCAGATATACAGAGAAAGAGAGAAAATACATACTTTTTTGAGATTCTCATTTTCAAGGTCTATTAAGGTCCTTTACCAGGATGGGTATTTGGTCTAATGGTTAAACTGCTGGTTAAGACACCTGTACCCCACGTCAGAGTACTTCCCTCTCAATTTCAGCTTTCTGCTTATGTGTACCCAGGGAAGCAGCAAGCAAGGAATCTGGCCTTTGGGTTCCTGCCATCCACATCTGAAACCTCGGTGAAAAAGGGATTTTTTGAAATGCATGCATACAAGGAATCTTCAAATAGTACATGGGAAATGTTTATTATAAAACAATCTGTGCCGGCGCTGCAGCTCAATAGGCTAATCCTCCGCCTGCGGTGCCGGCACACCAGGTTCTAGTCCCAGTCAGGGCGCCGGATTCTGTCCCGGTTGCCCCTCTTCCAGGCCAGCTCTCTGCTGTGGCCAGGGAGGGCAGTGGAGGATGGCCCAAGTGCTTGGGCTCTGCACCTCATGGGAGACAAGGAGAAGCACCTGGCTCCTGGCTTTGGATCAGCGCGGTGCTCCGGCAGCAGCGCACCCGCCACGGAGGCTATTGGAGGATGAACCAACGGCAAAAGGAAGACCTTTCTCTCTGTCTCTCTCTCTCACTGTCTAACTCTGCCTGTCAAAAAATAAGAAAAAATAAATAATTTTTTTAAAAAATCTGTGCCTGGATTTCAAAATTCTGCCAAACTGGAAAACTTCCATGCCTATATGCACAACTGAAGCAGAGGAAAACTGAATCACAAGACCAACATAAATTAAATATGTGAAACTTGTATAACTTAAATAAATTTTTTTAAAAATTAAATAATTACAAACAGAAAAGAACACAACAGAGAAGCAGGTGTTTAGCCTAGCAGTTAAAATGTCTGAATCCCACAACAAAACTCCTGGATTCAATCCCTGGAGCCAGCTCCTGATTCTAACTTCCTGTTTATGCATACTCTGGGAAGCAGCAGTGATGACTCAAGTAATTGGGTCCCTACCATTCACATGGGAGACCTGGATTGAGTTCCTGGGTCTCCGCTTTGGCTCTGACACTAGCCCAGCATTATCCATTGCAGCCATTTGGGGAGTAACCAGTGGATGATTCCCTCTGAAATAAATGAAATTATTTTTTAAAAATGTACTATCAGAACATTAAAACTCAAAGTAGAACAATTAATATGGCAAATATCTCAAAACTTGGGAAAAAAGTTGGGGAAAATATTTTAACATATACTTTATTAAAAAACATATAGATAACATAAGACTCTACGGCATTAGCATGAAAATGTAAATTAACATCAAAATGAGTTACTACAAGATATCTATTAGAAGAGCTTAAATTTAAATAGACTATTGATAAGTATGAATAAGGATAGAGCAATTGGACAACTCAAACTTTGCTGTGGGGAATATCACATGACCTGTCTTTATAACACAGGTCAGCACTCTTTGTAAACAAGTCAAGCATGTAAATACCATGTACTCTCACTTCCAATTATTTACCCAAGTGAAATGAGGATTTAGGCTCAAACAAAGGCTTGTACACTGAAGCAGTAATGCTAGTAAAACCAGTGCTGTCTTACGAGGCAACACCTGAAACCTCAGATGCTGTTTTATGCTCTGGCCCCATAGCCATCTTGTACAGTAAACTTCTGTCCCGAGCCCAGCCTGGCTTACTAGAAGTCAGGTGACAAAATGGCCCAACCAGAAGCATCAGCTCCACCTGCACCCTAACGGGATTTGCTGCTCCCACTTGCTTACCTCTGCTATAATAAGACCTATTTTTCCACACAGACTCTCTCTCATTGCCCTCTTTCTCCAACCTATCAGATCCCTTCCATCCCCCAGACAATAAACTTTTCCTTTAACTCCAGTGGTTTGTGGTGGTCTTTCACTTAAGATAGCCAAAAACTAGAAAAGGTCAAAATGTCCACTAAAATTCATGAATAAAAATTTTGGTAAAAATCATCCAATATAATTCTTTTCATAAATAAAAGAAGTCAACCACTAAGATACCTCATTACAAGACTGCATCCAGAAAGCATTGTACTATGTGAAAATAGACACTAAAAGCCACATTCTGCATGATTTTAATTTATATGATATTGTAGAAAAGACAAACCTATAAGAAGGTCTCTTAATCAGCCCTTAAGGCATTCGGATCTGACTGAAAAGCCCATAAGAGTATTTCAGGCATGGAAAGCCAAGACACTCTCACAAAAAAAAAAAAAAAAAAAACCTAAATGAAAGATCTCCACAAGTGAGATTCCAATGGAAAGAACAAGTCATCAAAGAAGGAGGTACCTTTCTCTGAAGGGAGGAGACAACTTCCACTTTGACTATGACCTTGTCTAAATATGATCAGAGTCGGTGAACTCAAAAGGCTTCCATAGCCTTGGCAACTCATGACAAGAGCCTAGGGTGATTACTGATGCCATAAACAAGAGTGTCAATTTGTTAAGTCAACAACAGGAGTCACTGTGCACTTACTCCTCATGTAGGATCTCTGTCCTTAATGTGCTGTACATGGTGATTTAATGCTATAACTAGTCTCAAACAGTATTTTTCACTTTGTGTTTCTATGTGGGTGCGAACTGTTGAAATCCTTACTTATTGTATACTAAACTGATATTCTCTATATAAAGAGAATTGAAAATGAATCTTGATGTGAATGGAAGAGGAGAGGGAGTGGGAAAGGGGAGGGTTGTGAGTGGGAGGGAAGTTATGGGGGTGGGAGAGGAGTCATTGTAATCCATAAGCTGTACTTTGGAAATTTATATTCATTAAATAAAAGTTAAAAACAAAAAATAAATAAATAAAATAAAATAAATAAAAAAAAAAACAAATCAAACAACCACAGAAAAAGAAAAAAAATAGACTGGTTTAGGTTTTATTTTTTATTTTTTTATTTAAGAAATTTATTACTGCATTAGATTCTCAGCATCACAGCAAATGCATAATAATCATTAAAACACAATTTTCATAAATTCTGTTAATGTGCTATCAATACAAAGAGAACAGATTCAATGTAGTTAGTAGATACAATCTAATAAAGATACTTACTCCCTCCTTTCCCTTCCTCACCCTTCCACTTCTTTCCTCTCTTCCTTCCTTCCTTTTTAATTTTTGAGATAACAAATTTTATTACACATTATGGTCAAAGACTTAATGTTCCACCACACTCTAGTTCAGCAGGAATATAGGCAAGGGCTATAAACAATAATCAAATGACTTATATGATCATTATACTCATATACAGTAAATTTTAAAATAATCACAAATCACTAAAACTACAATAGTACAGCATTTTTAACCATTGGTTTGATAAAGATCTAAAACAAAGCTTAACAAAATTATATTTGCCTCAGTACTGATAAGCACAGGGATTTATTTCTGTTATTTGTTTTTGGTTTTAGGGTTTTTTGTTTTTTCTTTCTTTTTGACTTTAGCTCCCGCATTGAAGGGAAAATATGCAGTATTTCTCATTCTGCGTCTGTCTTCATTCACTCACTCAACATGATTTCCTCCAGTAGCATCCATTTTGATACAAATGGTAGAGTTTCATACTTTTGTATTGCTGAATAATATCTGTGTGTGTGTGTGTGTGTGTGTGTGTACAATATCGATTCACCTGCTGATGTACACCTTGGATGATTCCATTTTGGCTATTGTGAACAGTGTTACTATAACATGGTGGTGCAGGTATCTCTTTGATACACCATGCTCATGTCTTTGGGTATATAGTCAGTAGTGGGACTGCTGGATCATATGGAAAGTCTATTTCTACTTTTTAAAGAAATCTCTGTACTGTTTCCCACAATGGTCACACTAATTTATAGTCCCACCAACAGTATCTAAGAGTTCCTCTTTCTCCACATCCTCACCAGAGTCTGTAGTTTCTGTCTTGTGATAATAGCCATTCTGACAAAGATGAGGTTAAGGACCTGCTATCACATTCTGCAGTGTAACCGAGACCAGATTCTCCGGGGACTGAAGATACACATCCTAGTAAGCACAATTTCACCTCAAAGTCACACTTCTCCCAATGCAAACTACTGTAGACAAAACCACTGTGTCACTTATAGACACCAATGACAAGATTTAGCAAAAAAAAATAAAATCACTCAGAGGCTGTACTTCTAGGCTTACCTGGAACAAAAGCCAAAGCAAAAAGATACCTCATATTCCGTCTAAACCACAAACTCTTCTCCAGTAAAATCTATTCCATAAAGAAGAGACCACTACACTAGATGCACAGATGTTAAGGGAGATAAACACAGGAAGCTTTAAGAAGCAGGGTAATGTGGTACCTCCAAAAGAACACGACAGGGCTGGAACACGTATCATAGCGAAACAGATAAGCTGCTGCCTGCTATGCTGGCATCCCATATGGACACCAGTTCATGTCCCAGATGCTCCACTTCTGATCCAGCTCCCTGATGATAACTGGAAAAAGCAATGGAGGATGGCCCAAATGTTTGAGCCCCTGCCACCTATGTGGGAGATCCACATGAAATTCCTGGCTCTTGGCTTTGGCCTGGCCCAAACCTGTCTGTTGTGGACATCTGGGGAGTGAACTAGCAGATGAAAGATATCTCCCTTTCTCTCTTTCTCTCTCCTTCTCTCACTGTAACTCTAATTTTCAATTAAATAGATAAAAATGATTTCAAAAATCAAAAGAACACAATAGTTCCCCAGTATTGGATCCTCTTCTGAAGGAAATGTATGAATTGCCAGAAATGGAATTCAATACAATGTTTGAAAGGAAACTCAATGTGACGCAAGAGAATACATATAGACAGCTTAAAGAAATGAGGAAATCAATGATTGACATGAAAGAAAAGTTTGTTAAAGAAATAGAAATCACTAAGAGGAATCACATAGAAATTTTAGAGATGATATCTACAATCAACAAAATGAAAAATATGATTGAGAGCTTTAAAAGCAGAATAGGCCAAGTGGAGGAAAGAATTTCTGACCTCAAAGACAAGACTTTTGAAACAACCCAACCAGGCAAAAATAAAGAAAAAAGAATTAAACAGAATGAAGAAAGTCTATATGAAACAGGGCTACCATTAAAACAAATATTCATAATATAAGGATTCTTGATGCAGAAGAAAAGGAAAGAGGCATTGAGAACCCACTAAATGAAATAATAGTTGAAAATTCCCCAGGTCTTGAAAGAGACATGGACATCTAGATACAGGAAGCTTAAAGGATCCCAAGCAGACTCAACCAAAATCAATTTTCTCCATGGCATATTATACTCAAATTGTCAGAAGTTAAGGACAAGGACAGAATCCTAAAGACAGTAAAGGAAAAGCATCAAGTTACATAAAAAGGAAACCCAATTAGACTAAAACAGACTTGTCAGCAGAAACCCTACAGGCTAGAAAGAGCAGGCTGATGCATTCAAGATCTTAGAAGAAAAGCTCTTCCAACCAAGAATATTATATTCAGTGAAGCTATCCTGAAGAAGTGAAGGAGAAATAAAGCATTTCCCAGATGAGCAAAAAGAGAGAGACTTCAGCACACCAGATCAGCCTTACCAGAAATTTTGAAAGGAGTCCTGCTTTAGAAGTAAGCACCATGAAAACGCATGACACTACCAAATTCACTAACAGAATGGATACAATCAGTAACTGATTAACAATATGATAGATGTTAGTTCTTATCAATACTAAACTTGGATGTAACTGCATTAAATTCTCCAGCTGAAAGATTTAGGTTAGCTGAATGAAAAAAAAAAACCAAGATGTCATAATTTTGAGATAACATATTTTAATACACATTATGGTCAAAGACTTATTGTCCCACTAAATAGAGTTCAACAAGTGAAAAAACTGATATATAGGCAACAAATTTCATGAAAAAGACATTTAAATAAATAAAAGACTAGAGAAACATATAAAAGATACTCAGGAAAAGAAAGTCTGAGCCATGAATTTTATACATAGCTAAGCAATTATTTATGATTGAAAAACAGTATTAAGCATATAAGGTCTCACATAATTTTGTACCCATTTCCCTTTTCTAAAATATCTATTGGAGGATAAATGTCATTCTATGAATCACAACTCAATGTACTGGAAACTTCAGTAAGAAAATAAGTTGTAAGGACTGAAGACATTCTTGGGTGGCTCTACAACTGAAACCAAAGGTCAGTGGAAAGGCAGAAATAAAATTCATATTCACACAAACTGAACACAACAGAATCTTTACTATGGGAAGAGAGTAAATAAAATTGAATCTCACTTATTAGTTTGCAAGATCAAAAGAAATCACTTAAAGCTTTCCAATAAAATACCAAAAAATAACTATTAAGTGTAGTTAAGGGTACAAAGATAAGCAATTAGACACTAAATCTGATTAAAATAGTTTGGATGAATATTAAAATTCTCTTTTATTGTAGTTAATTAAAAATAAACATTAGAAATTAAAAAGCTAAATAAAAGTAGAATAATGGAAAGCCTAGATTAAAGCTATATCTCCCTAAACACCAAAAACATTTTATAAAAAAAGCACAAATATCACATAACTAATATTATATGCATTAATCAAATATATACACCTCATAAAATGAATATACAAAATGGCCTAATGAACTGACTCTGAACATTGAATGCATGTGGGCTTAAGTTGCATATCTTTAAAAATGCCTGAGAATTGGAAAGGACCTTACGAAACATTTTTCCCAACAGCTACAGAATACACATTCTTCTCATCAACACATGAAGCAAAATTCAATTTTACACTGCACACAAGAAAATATGCTCACATAGAAAAGCTAAAAAGAATAAACTAGATGTTCAAGAAAATGCAAAAAAAGGAAATCAACAGTCACAATGTTAATGCCAAACCAAATAGAATCAGTCCCAAGAATTACTAAAGAGACAATAACAAATAATGATGAAAGCTTTAATTCACAACAAACATATGAAACGTTCACAAATACTATTTAACAACTAACATGGCAGTAATTTTTGCATAGCAGAGACTATTGGGTAGATAAAAATCATAGTCATAATTTCAAAAGATATCATTAATGCAACTTTCTGAGTTCAAAATGAAGTGGACCTAAAATAATTTACCCTGACTTGATCAACCCACATTGTATGTTTGGCACTGTCACAGTATAGCTCAAAATTTTGCAAAACTATTCCTAATTTTTAAAAATCATTTTAATATTTAAAGAGACAGAAATGTTAACCCATATGATATGATCTTTACACATTGAATATATTATTAAATTATCACTTTATACTCTGGAAATATATGTAGTTAAAATAATAATTAAAAAGTAAAATTATGGCCAGCACCGCAGCTGAATAGGCTAATCCTCCGCCTGCGGCACCGGCACACTAGGTTCTAGTCCCAGTCAGGGTGCCGGATTCTGTCCCGGTTGCCCCTCTTCCAGGCCAGCTCTTTGCTGTGGCCCAGGAGGGCAGTGGAAGATGGCCCAAGTGCTTGGGCCCTGCACCCCATGGGAGACCAGGAGAAGCACCTGGCTCCTGGCTTTGGATCAGCGCGGTGCGCCAGCCACAGCCCGCCAGCCGTGGCAGCCATTGGAGGGTGAACCAACAGCAAAGGAAGACCTTTCTTTCTGTCTCTCTCTCTCACTGTCCACTCTGCCTGTCCAAAAAAAAAAAAAAAAAAGAAGAAGAAAAAAGAAAGAAACAAAAAGTAAAATTATGATATAGAAGACCTAACTAAATTTAATGAAAAAAATATTATGAATGTACATCAAATTTAAACCTCAGTATCAAAGAACACCTTCTTTTTAAGTGTGTAGAATGCTCCTAAAACATAACTGTCCCTCCTAGTATAAAAGAAGTTCTCAGAATTTTTTAAAAGTATCCACAACGCAAATAATGTTCTTAAAATACAAAGCAATAACAGTAGAAATTAATAGCAAAAAATTCCTTCCTACTGCAAATTAAAAATATGCATTTTAGGGGCAAGTGTTGTGGCATAATGGGTTAAGCCACTGTTTGCAAAGCTCACATCCTATATCAGAGTCCCACCTACTCTACTTCCAAGATAGCAGAAGATGGCCCAAGAACATGGGCCCTTGCCACCCATGTAGGAGACCATGATAGAATTCCAGATTGCTGGCTTCAGCCTATCCCAGACCTATTATGGTCATTTGGGGAGTGAACCAATAGGAGGAAAATTTGCTCCCTTCCTCCACCACCTCTTGTGATTTTTCAAATAAGTCAATCATTAAATATATATATATTAAAATATATTTTTTAAAAAGGCCAGTGCCGCGGCTCACTAAGCTAATCCTCCACCTGAGGCGCCGGCACCCCGGGTTCTAGTCCCAGTCGGGGTGCCAGATTCTGTCTTGATTGCTCCTCTTCCAGGCAAGCTCTCTGCTGTGCCCAGGAAGGCTGTGGAGGATGGCCCAAGTTCTTGAGCCCTGCACCCGCATGGGAAACCAGGAGGAAACAGCTGGCTTCTGGCTTCGGATAGGTGCAGCACCAGCCATAGCAGCCATTTAGGGGGTGAAACAATGGAAGAAAGACCTTTCTCTGTCTCTCCCTCTCACTGTCTGTAACTACCTCTCAAATTAAAAAAAAATCTTTAAAAAAATAATGGGGGAAATATTGTTCTAACTAAGTGAGGAAAGGGGGAAAAAAAACTAGTCTTGCCACTCTCATTTGACTTTGTAATGCAAATGTCTAACAAAAAACAAACAGGTGAAAATAATCACAGATCTAAGAATTATAAAAAATGAAGTAAAATGGTATCATTCTGAGAACATATGAAAATAAAACTTGAAGCCCAAAGATAATAGATAATACCATAAAAGAACAATAATAAGGGCATGCAATAGAAGAATGGTATAAAAATGAACATATCAAATCAATAGACTTTTATACACAAATAATAGAGAATACAAAAACACAGCGGATGTGAAGATCTATTCAAATGACACCCATAACGAGAGATCAACACATTACTTCACAGTCGTTTTCCAGCAGATTTAAACATAAGCAATGACATAAATGAATGGAGAAAATCAATAAACAAAGTGTTATATTATAAAGACCATTATTTACATAAACATTTTACTTTTTTTAATCCATGAATACTCAAAATTTGTCATGTGTTTGGCTACCAGGGAAGCTTTAACATTTAAACAGTACATTGTTTCAGGGTACATTCTTATTACAATCCATTTTAACAAAGGAAAAGAATTAGAAAAAATAGCAAGCTAAAACCCATAGCTTCTGATAATGAAGAATCCATGGTGAAATAAAAGCTAAAATTTTAAATGATCTAATATGAAACAAAAGGGGGGGATGCATATGAAATGTATGAGACATAAGCAACTTCCTGCCTAAAGAACAATAGATAAATCTAGTCTTGGTGCTGGTGCTGTGGTCTGGAAATGGGTTTGGGTGCTTCCCAGAGGCTGGTGATGAAAGGTTTGGTCCCAGGATGGTGTTCCTGAGAAGTGGTGGAACTTTTGAGAGGACATAGCAGGAGGTCCTTTGGTGATAAGGAGGATGCCCTAGGAGGGGACTGTAGCCCCCCCCCCCAGTCTGAATCTCTGTTTGGTGATACAAACCCTTCCACACATGTGCACTTCTATTGTAATGTACTGCCACCCCACTCTCAGTAGAGACCAAGCCAATGGGACTCAACTCATCTGTACACTGAACCTCCAAACCATGAGCTAAATAAACCTTTTCTCTTGTGACATTAACTGACTCCAATGTTTTGTGATAATGATGAAACAGTTCATCTGAAATGTTAAAGAATAAATTTATTTTAAGCAGTTTAGAAGATATAAGCAAAAAAAAAAATTCTAGAAGAGAAAAAACAACTAATCAATACAAAAATTTGAAGTAGGGGCTGGCATTGTGGTTCAGTGGGTTAAGCCCTGGCTTGTAACACTTACAGCCCAACTGTTCCACTTTGGATCCAGTTCCCTGCTAATGCACCTGAGGAAGCAGTGGAAAATCACCAGATTTTTGGGCCTCTACTACCTATGGAGGGGATCCAAATGGAGTTCCTGGCTTCTTGACTGAGCCTGGCCCAGCCCTACCAATTATGTCCATGTGGGTAGTGAATCAACAGATGGACAAACTCCCTCTGCTTCTCCATGTCTATGTCTATGTCACTCTGACTTTCAAATAAATAAACCTTTTTTTAAAGTCTTTTAAAAAGCAAAATATTGTATTAAAAATCTTATTTCCAATTGGGTAAATATATAAGTAAAGAGATTTTTGAAAAGACTGATAAAACTACTAACCCTCTAATTACTAGAATAAGAAGAAAAAGAGAGAGAAAGCAAATGATATATTGTCCCCCTCACTGCCACAAAAAAAGTAAATCTTTATCTTTAAGGATATTAAAATATGAAATTATGTCTGGTATTTGTTTCAGAATAATTCAGGTTACAGTCTCTGAAGCGAGATGAAAGATTCATGAATATTCATTATACTATTCTCAGCTTTTTCCAATTACACAATTTCCCTTGAAGCTACCATTCCACCTTTTTTTTTTCTGTTGTTATTTGAATAAAATTACCTGTTTCAAAAGAAACTGTCTCTACTTCTACATCCACTTCTCCCATCATTCTACCAGATTGTCAAATTCAGCAACCTATGTTCATTTTGCACCTAATTTGATTTCTCTGCAACATTCGAAAACACTGGTCAATCCCTTTTCAAAATGAGCCTCACAGTTACTGGCAGTAACTGGTTAGATGGAAGGCATACCTGGTTTTTCCAGTACTCTAGGCCTAAGGGTCAAGGGTCAAACATAAATAATTCCATGGCAGTTAGCAGCCTTGAGAGCAGGCTGGTCTCACGGTAGTGCTGTAGGGTGGAAGTTATCTTCTCTGTTCCACAAGATACTTCAGCTTCTGCCATTGCCAATGCCTCAGCAGTCACCAAAACCCCAAATTTTGCCCTTCCTCCTGTGACTAATCAAATCAGAGAAGTCTATGAAATATCCGTGCACTCTCAGCTAGAAATCCCACTCGCAATGGTGTATATATCAAGCAGAAATATGCAGGCCATCAACATGCTCTCCTCCTCCTGGGCCACAGTCTTGCTGACAACAGGAATCATCGTGGATGAATGGGTGGAGCTGATCCCCAAAAGACAAAAGATCAAGGTGAACCACAGTCCATGGATGACATGCTGCATTACTACTTGGCCAGAAGGTCAGAACTACCCTCTGGGAAGAAATGAGTGGTGAGGAAGGGTTCGTCATTGCTTTAGTTTCCTGCGCCTCACCAGCTTTTCCATTCTTCTATGGCACAACTTTCTCAAGCAGCAGTGTGTCCATTTCCAGAAACAACACAGGCAAGGCAGACTCCACAATCCACCATTTGCATGTTTAAGAGAAAAGTTCAGAAGTTTACCTATTTATCTGCTAGACAATTGAGAAAAGGTGGCAGTAGGAGTGGGGGTGAGGGCAGCATAAAGCACAACTCGAGTGTGAGGAGTGTGAAAGGAAGGGAACTGGCAAGGAGGAAAAATAGGTCGCGTTGCCTCTGAAAGAAGGCAGGGTGAATTGGAGTATTTAACAAGAAATGAGTTCTGAGAAAATAATAGGAGAGAAAGAGGCTTACAGAGACACCAAGACAGGGAGCAGTTTCTGGGTTCCTCTCATTTTGCTGAAGGGCTCTGCCCCTTTATGCTGCCCCTCTTGCTTTATTTGTTACAAAGTCAAATCTTTGCTCTGTTCCCATTTCCACCTAGTGATTTCCCAGCCCCTTGCCTCACTACAGCTCTGCTTCCCAACAGGTGAGCTGGAAAGAATCCAGATGATGATGATTGCAGTCCTCAGCATTTCCTTCTCCCTTAACTTGATCCTAGGTCTGGAATTCACCTATGTGCTTCCTCAGAACATATATATACACCTCCTCACTGCCACCGAAGGTCTCCTCTCAGGTAACTTCCGAGCTCCTCTAACACAAGTGGGAGGTGTGATGGGTTTATGGGTCCAAGCTGCAGCCTCTAGCTAACTGGCCTTCCCAGTTCTCTCAGTCAGACCTATATACAGCTTCTGAATTAGGTCTATCACCAAAGCCAGGTCAAAGACACAGCCAATCAGAGTGAAACCTGGGAGGTCACGTGTATCTTGAGGGGATGAATCGAGCAAAAGAAAGTTCCTGAAGGCCGGCGCCGTGGCTCAACAGGCTAATCCTCCGCCTTGCGGCGCTGGCACACCGGGTTCTAGTCCCGGTCGGGGCGCCAGATTCTGTCCCGGTTGCCCCTCTTCCAGGCCAGCCCTCTGCTGTGGCCCAGGAGTGCAGTGGAGGATGGCCCAAGTGCTTGGGCCCTGCACCCCATGGGAGACCAGGAAAAAGCACCTAGCATCTGGCTCCTGCCATCGGATCAGCGTGGTGCGCCAGCCGCAGCGCGCCGACCGCGGCAGCCATTGGAGGGTGAACCAACGGCAACGGAAGACCTTTCTCTCTGTCTCTCTCTCTCACTGTCCACTTTGCCTGTCAAAAAAACAAAAAAAAAAAAAAAGAAAGTTCCTGAAAAAGAACTCTTTTTTTTCTTCTGTCTGGACATTAGGTATCCTTCTGGTCAGTGCACTCCTACTATACCACCAAAAGCTAAGACAAGGTGAATCCGTATACTTCACTAGATACAAGATCTCCCTGGCCACTTTCATTGCCTACCTAAATGTTTTCTTCTTTTTTGTCACTGGTGAGTGTCTGCAGGGTCTATGAAGGGTGATAACAACCAATGCAGCCAAGATAGAGAAGAAGGTGAAAGGGTGGGACAGGGAAATGAAAAAAATAAAAAATAAAAAATTCTACCCCTGCATTTTGACAGGCTAAAGCTCACCTTGATCCATTCTGTAGGACAGTTCCTATAGGGAGAGAGCTGGAGATAGGGCCTGTGTGAAGAGTGTCTTCTTTCACACCTTCTCCACCTTTAGGCAGAGATGACCACCACAGATGCAGTCAAAGAGCATGGCTGGGACAGAATGCTCAATTACAGAGAGGGGCAAGGGACTGCGGAAGCAGAGTGAAGTGCCAAGCCTGCTTGAGGACAGGGAAAATCAACAGCTGATGCTATATGGGCACCTACCAAAACCAGAAACCTCCATTCTTAATAAGTCTTTAAATTTTCATTTGCAATTGTACTTCCTAACCCGGAAAGAGACATCTCTTCCCTCAAAAAAAGTGCTTAAGCTTCTGTGCATATAATTCCAGTCTCCTCTACTAAACCATTCCCCTCCCACATGGAATCAGGTAGTTGGATGGGATTCACTGGGCTTTGGGTCAGGGCCTTCTGCCAACATGGAGGGAAGCGTGCCTAGGACTCTCCATTGTTCCTTCATCCCACTCCCTGGTTTTTCATTTGCCTAGGAATCATCTCTCTCATACAGTGCAAGCAGTCCATAAATTGCAGAACCTGGCTGCACCTCACTAATCCTGCCAAGGAACGTGAGAATACACAGCTGCCTAAGACTTCTGTCCGAGTGACGTCATTACCAGAAAACACCATAATGCCTCGCAGCATTGTCCGCATGCACTCCTCCGTGAGCTCTAAGGAAGATATCCCAAGCAAATCACAAGTCCAGACGCGTCGTGTGACCTGGGCTTTATGATTTGACAGTGGGCACCTTTCAGTACATGCCCATCTTTATACAACTGCTTTGTGACTGTGTGCCATGTGGTCTCCAACCATCTGCCCGCATTTGGCTTTGTGTTAATGACTGTGAATGGTTTGGAGACCTGTGAAAAGATCCAGATGATGGCTTTCTTTTTTATCCTGACATGTTGAATAAATAGTTTCTTCTACAATATTTGTTGCCAGTATAATAAATATTTCCATATAAATAAGATTTGCTGTATTCTTAACTGTATACATCACAAACATTAAAATACCTTTTATTGTGACATATTTAAAATATACAAAATACAAGACTATATGACAAATATCTATGTACACATCCCTGAACTGTATGAAATGTTAAAATCTCCTCTAGAAAATTTTCAACTAAATTTAGAGATGGAGGGGCAGGACTTTAATCTAAGCTGCCAATTGGGATTATCTACATCCCACATGACAGTGCCTGACTTCAAATCCTGGCTCTGCTCCCAATTCAGGCTTCCTGCTAATGCACACCCTGTAAGCAGCAGATCTTGGCTCAAGTAAATGAGTCCTATCCACCCATGTGGGAGATCTGGACTGGGTTCTGGGCCCCCAGCTTTGGCCTGGCCCAGCCCCCATCACCGCAGACATCTGGGGAGTGAACCAGCAGATGGGAACTCTCTGTATGTACCTGTGCCTGTCTCTTTCTCTACTCCCTCTCTCCCTCTCCCTGTCTCTCAAATAATAATAATAAATATATCAATACAAAAAATAAATAGGTATAATTGATTTTCCTTTAACCTCTTCCTAATCTCATTCATCTCCTTTTTTTAACATTTATTTTGTTCATTTGAAAGGCAGAGTGCATGATTAAGACACATCAAGTTCAATTCCAGATTCCACTTTCAGTTCCAGCTGTCTAGGAGGCAGCAGATGATGGCTTAAATACCTGGGTCCCTGCTACCCATATGGGAGATATGGATTGAATTCCAGGCTCCTGGAATTGGCTGTTGCTAACATTTGAGAAGTAAGCCAGCTGGAGGTGTCTCTCTCTCCTCTCTCTCTCTCTCCCTCTCTCCCTCTTTCAAATACAATGAAAATTTAAAATAATTTTAAATACATTAAGAAATAAGTTAGTTCTTTCCTTTTAAATTATTGCTAACTGTGTGGTGATACATGGTTACAACAAAGTAGAAACAAACCCTGTTCAGAAAATCTTATGTCTTCAGAAGATTAAAACTTATCTCTCGTGAGAATACAGGTAACTGCAGCAGCAACAGAACAAGAAGAAATAAGGCATTTTACCAAGGAGAAAACAGTACAAGAAAAGATGCAATAATAAAGAGGTCATATGTCTGTTAGATTATAGAAAGCAATTGCACATAACTCAGGGTACAGCAACGACCCGCTACAAATATATATATATAATATATTTGAAGTCATACAGGAAGGAACAATTTTGAATTCTGACTTCTGAATAAACTGAATGATGTAATATAACAGTTTTCTGCGTTTATCTGGGTAGTGATGAATGAAATTAATAAATTTTATATTTCTAGTTACATAGTTTGTGCTCAAAGATTTTCTCACAAGGTAATAAACCAGAAAATTTTTTCTCCAATTGATCTACCTGAAATATAATGTACTGATGGCCTATACAATGGAGTCCTGGGGGAAAATTCTGTATGTGATGTAAGGAGAAATCTCTGGAGGATGCCCTGAGTAATTATCATAGAAGAACAGCCATGCAGAGACTGACAGGGCATACACTCGTGTTCAATGCAGTCCTTACACCATCACTCACATTACCACTGTCAACTTTGCTATTGCTGTCAGATGTTGCTCCTTAGCCTCTTCTGTGAGGATTAAAAAAATCATAACCTGTCCTTCATAATGTAATCCGACCTTTAATCCAGTTATGACATTTTTCACTTTGCTGTGTATTTATTTATTTATTTAAGTTTTATGATCAAACCAATGATTCCATGTTTTGTTTTTTTGGGTTTTTTGTTTGTTTGTTTTTGACAGGCAGAGTGGACAGTGAGAGAGAGAGAGAGAGAGAGAGAGAAAGGTCTTCCTTTTTCTGTTGGTTCATTCCTGCAATGGCCACTGCAGCCTGCGCACTGCAGCCGGCACACCGTGCTGATCCAAAGCCAGGAGCCAGGTGCTTCTCCTGGTCTCCCATGTGGCTGCAGGGCCCAAGGACTTGGGCCATCCTCCACTGCACTCCTAGGCCACAGCAGAGAGCTGGACAGGAAAAGCAGCGACCAGGACTAGAACCCGGTGTGCCAGTGCCGCAGGCGGAGGATTAGCCTATTGACCCGCGGCGCCGGTCTGTGTATTTATTTTTAATGGAATAAACATCTATTATCCTACCACTACTCAAGAACAAGAACCATATCAATAGCAGCTACCTCCATCCAAGCTCCCCACACCAATGATAAATTCTGTTTTTATAATTACCTGTTTGTGAATTGCTTTATCATAAATACACATTTCCAGTTTTTGAAACTTAGGAAAAGGAATTTAATATCACTATATAATGTTTTCTGAGACTTGCTTTTGTTATTCACATACTTGATACTAAAATTGATTTTTTTTACACATACCTGTACCTCATTCATTTTCTCACTATATTTGTGTTTCATTGTTGCTATACAGTTGTCCTCAGTCTCTGTCTAGATCCAGAAATCACCCTCCCATATCATAATTCACAAATGCTCAAGTTCTTCACATAAATAAGTTAGTATTTGCATAAACCTCCCACTTGCTTTAAATCATCTCTAGCTTCCTAATAACACCTACTCAATATAAATGCTAGGCAAATAGTTGTCATAATGTTTATGAATAATGACAAGAAAAAATTTGTACATGTTCAGTACAGAAGCAACTGCTTGTTCTAATATTTTCAATACATGGTTGATTGAATCTGAAGATACAGACTGATGGATGTATGAGGATGCCGGTTTTTAGGTTCTTCTGTAGTCTGCCAAAAGGGCATTTAAACTGCTTTTACCTTTGCTATCATAATCAGTAAATCTCTGGACAGTTCTACATTTGTCCAAGTTTTTCTTGCATAGAACAGGGGGTTGTAGGATTGGCAATTATCTCACTTGACAAAATAAGAGCAATTATTTTAGAAAGCAATTGTTTCCTTGTATGCACCTATCAGCAAAGTCTAATATATTTTTGATGCACATCTTCCCTATCATGTGATAATTTCAGAACTCCTGGGTTTTGGACAATTATGTTCATATGAGTTAGTACTTCAGTGTGGTTTTAATAGGTATTTTCCTATTAACCAGTAAGACTGGACATCTATTTACTTGTTTATTGTTACATGGGTTTCTGTGAGTTTCCATTATTAACTTTTGCTGATTTTCCCTACTTTCATTATTGACTTTTTAAAAATATTTATTTATTTGAAAAGCACAATTAGAGAGGCAGAGGCAATGAGAGAGAGGTCTTACATCAGCTGATTAACTCCCCAAATAGCCCCAGAGGCCGGAGGTGGGCTGATCCGAAGCAAGGAGCCAAGAGCTTCATCCAGGTCTCCCACATAGGTGCAGGGATCCAAGTTCTTGGTCCATCTTCTACTGCTTTCCTAGGCCACAGCACAGAGATGGACCAGAAGTAGAGCACCCAGGACTCAAATTTGCACCCATATGGGATGCCAGCACTGCAGGAAGCAGCTTTAACTGCTACATCAAAGTACCTGCCCCTTGTTATTGACTTTATGGATGTGTTGAGGTGGATTCGTTTCTGAGAGGAAGAGCGTGGTGGGGGGCAAGAGGCATGGAGTCACCACACAGACCCCGGGAGTTGGGTGAAAGCAGGCCTGAGGCAAGCAACCTGCAGATTCATTTATTTCAGTTTATTTCAGTATATAAGCCACAACAGCTTATATAGCCAAGGCAGCCAATCCGGTCAAGGGGCCCTAACCAATCACAGCCTGTTGCCAGGCAGTTTCCAAAGCCATCCAATCACAGCCTGTTGCCAGTCAGGCTCTGTTGCCAGGCAGTTTCTGAAACCATCCAATCATAGCATGCTGTCAGTCAGGCTCTGTTGTCATGTGGTTTCTGAAGCCATCCAATCACGGCCTGTTGCCAGGCAGTTTCTGTTGTCAGCGGCCATCTTGGCATGACCTTCTCATTCCACCACATTTCCCCCTTTTTGTTTATTTTTGGAGCAACTGGAGGCATGATTCTTAGCCATACCTTTGTTGACCCCGTTTCCATATGGTCTCCATACACGGCTGTGCCTGTCTTAGGTTGTCCCCCAGGGGATCTTACCCATCATTGACTAACCAGCGCTCAAAACAGAAGACCACAGGAGTGCTTGCTCAGATGGGGGTAGGAATGAGGAACAGTGGTAATCAGGAATGGTATGACCACACACAGGCTGTGGGCCATTTGAGTGGCTGACCAGAGCTAGTGGGGTATAAAGCAGTAATGGATATGGCTATGGGCAGTTTCTCAGGGTAGAATGATAGGGCAGGTGCGTCTGCTAACAAGGCAGACTCTCAGTCTTGTTCAGCTGGTTCTGGTTGGCTGTCAGTGGCAGGCTTGATGTTTCTGGCTGGTACCCAAATGTTCCAGCATTCTCTGGAAAGACACAAGCATATCCTCAACCCTTGGTTAGCACAGGGTGTGGTCCCTTCCATTCTCCTGTCAGGGGGTCTTTCCACCTAACCATTGGGGCTGGGGTCTGGGATGGAAAGGATCCCTAGTGTTTATAAGCTGGGTTGATCCCTTGGGAATCAAAACTAAGAAAGTTGATAGTGTAAAGGACCTCAGTCAAAGCAAGTAAGAGGGAGTCCCACCACTATTAATTGGGCAATGGCTATCCTCAATCTGAGGCCAAAATTGACCCTATACTTAGATACCAAATTGATATCAAAGTCTACACAAAGCATTTATGAATCCCTTGCCTAGTTGGAGACGTGTTTTCATTTTGTATTAGATGCA
Organism: Sylvilagus floridanus; assembly: GCA_949820135.1. Taxonomy (NCBI): domain Eukaryota; kingdom Metazoa; phylum Chordata; class Mammalia; order Lagomorpha; family Leporidae; genus Sylvilagus; species Sylvilagus floridanus. The sequence goes on along the minus strand of OX463224.1, from coordinate 15,027,669 downwards.
TTTTGATTAGCATGAATTCTTATTTTTAAAATATTTACATCTATTAATATTACCTCTAGGTCTGAGACTTCTTTAATATTAACAAGAAATAATTCCTAAAAATTTCAGAAATATTTACATATATTTTAAGTATTTGTTTTCCTCTTATATTTAAATCCCTAACCCACTTAGAATTGATATTTGTAAAGGTAGAAATCAAATTTTTGTTTTTCTATATAACACATAAATATGCTATTTCCATGTATGGAAATATAGTTTTTCATTTTGATACATATATCCATTTCCCAATGTTCATTTTTTTTTTTTGACAGGCAGAGTGGACAGTGAGAGAGAGAGAGACAGAGAGAAAGGTCTTCCGTTGCCGTTGGTTCACCCTCCAATGGCTGCCACGGACAGCGCGCTGCGGCCGGCGCACCGTGCTCATCCGATGGCAGGAGCCAGGTACTAGGTGCTTATCCTGGTCTCCCATGGGGTGCAGGGCCCAAGCACTTGGGCCATCCTCCACTGCACTCCTGGGCCACAGCAGAGGGCTGGCCTGGAAGAGGGGCAACCGGGACAGAATCCGGTGCCCCGACCGGGACTAGAACCCAGTGTGCCGGCGCCGCAAGGCGGAGGATTAGCCTGTTGAGCCACGGCGCCGGCCTCATTTTTTGAATATTTCTTCTTTCTCCATGGATTCACCATTCATATTAATTATTCAAGAGAGTACTTCAAAAAGTTTGTGAGAAATGATTTCAAAGGATAATGTGAGGGCAGCACAGCTGTTAAGATGCCACCTGAAGAGCCCATGTGCCACATCCCTATATCAGAGTGCCTGAGTACAAGTCCTAGCTCCACTTCTGATTCCAGCTTCCTGTTAATATACACCCTGAAACATTATGGATTCTTTTAATAATTGACGTTTACTCCCTACCTTACACAAAGATCTTGTGAATATCTTGCTTAGCTGGAGGCTTATGTTTTTGTTTTCTATCAGGTGCATTATGAATAGCAAGAATTCTTATCTTTAAAATTTTTTAACCAGTCAATATTACATCTATATTTAAAATTCTTTCATATTAATAAGAAATCATTCCTCGAGAATTTCAGAAATATGTTATTTTCATTGTATTTTTAAGGTGATGGTTTCAGTACTTGGGTCTTTGCCACTCATGTGGGAGACGTGGACTGAGTTTCAGGCTCCTGGCTTTGGCCTGGACCAGCCCTACTGTTGTGGGCCTCTGAGGAGTAAACAGCAGATGGAAGATGTCTCTGAGTCTGTCTCTGTCTCTTTCTCTTTCCTTGTCACTCTACCTTTACAATAAATAAGTAAGGGGCCAGTATTGTGGTGCAGCAGGTTAAGCTGCTGCCTGCAATGCCTACATCTCATTTGAGTGTCAGTTTGAGGAATGAATCAGAAGTTGAAAGATCTTTCTCCCTCTTTCTCTTTCTCTCTCTCTCTCTCTGACTCCTTCCCCATAACTCTGCCATTCAAATAAGCAAAAGAAAACCTTTAATATAATATATAAATATGTAAAAATAATATGTAAATATTATAAAAAATAAAATAAAGTACAAAAAAATTGATTTAATCGTTTCAAAAACAACTGATAATTGTGTGGCATTCTTACATTAAAATTTTTATCCTGGGACTGGCGCCGTGGCTCACTTGGTTAATCCTCTGCCTGTGGCGCCAGCATCCCATATGGGCTCCGGTTTTAGTCCCGGTTGCTTCTCTTCCAGTTCAGCTCTCTGCTGTGGCCCAGGAGGGCAGTGGAGGATGGCCCAAATACTTGGGTCCTTGCACCCATATGAGAGACCAGAAAGAAGCACCTGGCTCCTGGCTTCAGATCGGTGCAGCGCTGGGAGTGGCGGCCATTTGGGGAGTGAACCAATGGGAGAGAGACCTTTCTCTCTGTCTCTCTCACTGTCTATAACTCTACCTGTCAAATAAAAAAAAATTTATCCTTTATTTCTTTAACTCTTTTGTATGTGAGTGTACTATGTTCTATATCTGAAATCTATAAGTCTATTATCCTTGTGTCAGATCTGTTCCAGTACTTTATATTTCCTGCTGACTCTCATTTGCAGTGGTGGACTTGTGAATGTGTTTGGAAATATTTATCTGAATGTGCCTTGCTTCTTCTTAGTATCTGGTAGTTCTTAGGTCCTGATTTCGAGATGTTTTCCTCTACAAGGCATTTCTTCTCCTGCTACTTGCCAGAATGCTTGCCTCATCTGGGGCCACTCAAGTCCCTCTCACAGATCTTCGAACAAAATGGATGCCTCAAGATTCATCTCCCATCTTTTTTGAGGTTACCATATTGTGTGGCCATGGCAATGGTTCCCAAACATTATAACCACGTGGTAGTCCTGTTCTTCCCAGAAGCCTACTGGAAAAGTCAAACCTGCTTTGGTGGCTCCTACCTTCTCCAATTCTACAATTCCCTTGCCAGCTCTCTGCCTTGGCTGCTTCAGGTCCCAGACACCCTGCTTTTGGCTGGCTGCCCAGCCCCCACTACTTTCACCTCATGTCTGCATGTCCTTGTTGTTTAGGAAGTAAACCCAGGTAACACATGATGCAGAGTATGGCCTATCCAGTTGTAGGTCAATAGAATCAATCCTTCAGGTCATGATCTGTTAGTCAGCCATGGTACATGTATGATAATATAATTTATGTCTGATTGTATATCATCCCTCAAGAAAGGATGATACGTGGTACCAGCATTGTGGTCTAGCAGATGAAGCTTCCATGCAGTGACAGCATTCCATATGAGAAATGGTTCAAGTCACAGCTGCTCTCTGGCTGTTGTGGCAATCTGGGGAGTGAACTAGCTGATGAAGGATCTCTCTCTCTTCTCTCTCTCTCTCACTAACTCTGCATTTCAAATAAATATTTTTATTTTTTAACTTTTCCATCAGTTTTTAACAGATTCAATAGTTCAGTTACAATTCTAAGATTATAATAATATTCCCTCCCTCCCTCTTTCCCTTCCTTCCTTCCTTCCTACCATTTTCACACCCTCTCCTTTTCTTTCTTCCTTTCCTTTTTTTGTAGTTTTTGAGATCATAGCAAATAAATAAATCTTTAATAAAAAAAAACAATGATATGAGGTTATAAGCTAAGCTATCCGTACAAATAACAGTTAAAATTTAAGGAATTTTCAGTTAGCTATACATTTCAGTTAGCTTACATGGATTTGGATCTAAAGAAGGAAAAATGAAAGAAGGAATTATTTAATGAAAATAAAAAAGTTAGAATTTAAAGGGGCCACAGAGACTTGTTTTTCCAACTCATTAATTATGTAAGTGAAAACTGAGGCCAAGAGAGTTGATTGGATTTGTCCAAGGCTGTGTGGAGTCACCAGCAGGACTAGGACCTGGCCCCTGTGGGAATGTTCTGTCTATATTTAGCAAGGGCACAGGAAATGTGAAAGCTATCATCCACTCTTCTAGTTTCCTGTTGCTCAAGTAGAAACAACCATGAGAACCCAGATCACAGTCCCTGAATTTACCCTGGTCTCCTTCCTCATTGTCCAGAAACTTTAGGTTTTCTCATTTGTCATTCTGCTGACATATACACTCACCGTGACAAGAAGCATTGTTCTCATTCTCTTAATATGGACAGAAAAATGTCTCCAAATCCCAATGGACTTCTTCTTCCATTGTTTTTCATTCTAGGACATTTTGTTCACAACTCCCATTACCTTTACATTGCTAACTTACCTCTTAAAGAGTGGACGATCACATCACTTGCTGACTGTATCACTTCTCTTGGGGAGAAATGGAGTTTCCCCTCATGGTAGTCATAGCCTTTGTGCACTATGTGTCCATCTGTAAGCTTCTGGGCTACACCATCATTATGAAGAGCAGTGCTGTGCTCCTGCTGGCTCAGGGAAGCCATGTGAGAGCCTTCCTGTCTTAGTTGTGCCCAACCACAGAAGTAAGGAAATTAGTCTGTTCTGTGACATCTCCTCTCTGCTACAGGAGACCTATATAAAAATTAATTTCCTTCAGTAGATACCACAGATATAAAAAGAATCATCAAAAATTACTATAAAGAGCTGTATGCCAACAAATCAGGAAACTTAGAAGAAATGGATGGATTCCTCAACACATACAAACTACCTAAAGTGAGCTATGAACACATAGAAAACCTAAACAGACCAATAACCAAGACAGAAATTCAATCAGTCATAAAGACCGTTCCAACAAAGAAAAGCTCAGGACAAGATGGCTTCACTGCTGAATTCTATCAGACACTTAAAGGACTAACTCCAATTCTTCTCTAGCTACTCAAATAACTGAAAGGGAGGGAATCCTCTCAAACCCCTTCTATGAAGCCAGCATCACCTTAATTCCTAAACCTGAAAAAGAAAGAACACAAGAAGAGAACAGACCAATTTCCATTGATGAACTTGTACGCAAAAATCCTCAACAAAATACTAGCCAATTGAATCCAACAACATCCAGAAAGACCATTCATCTGGATCAGTGGAATTTATCCCAGGTATGCAGGAATGGTCCAACGTTCCCAATTCAGTCAATGTGATATAAAACATTAACAAAACTACAGAACAAAAAGCATGTGATTATCTCAATAGATGCAGACAAAGTATTTGATAAAACACAACACCACTTGGGGCCAGCACTGTAACATAGCAGGTAAAGCTTCCACCTGCAGTGCCAGCATCCATATAGTTGCCTGTTCAAGTCTTGCCTACTCTACTTCTGATCTATCTCTCTGCTATGGCCTGGAAAAGCAGTGGAGAATGGCCCAAGTCCTTGGGTTCCTACATCCATATGGAGACCTGGAACAAGCGCCAGGATCTTGGCTTCAGATTGGCCCAGCTCCAGCCATTTCAGCCATTTGGTGAGTGAACTAGCAGGTGAAAGACATCTCTCTCTATACCTCTACCTCTCTGTAACTCTGCCATTCAAAAAAACAAATAAATTATATGATAAATGAGTGGCCTGTTAACCTGGGTGAAATTAAAATGCAGCAAAGCTATACAATTCTTAGACTGAAGCCAACAGCAATATTTTCCAAATAATTATTAAATAAGTAATTGCTTCTAACTGCTCAAAAATCAAAACAAGAAGCAAAAAGATCAAAGGGTTATTTGGTTTCTGGAGAAATCGTGCTACATGTGAGAATTTTGTTAGTTTCTATTTTTAAAGTTAGTAGAGAAATAGCTGAGTTTGAAAAGGGCTGTAATTAACATCAGGTTGTGTTACAGCTTCAAAGAGTCATTTGATCCCTTTGGCACTGTATAACCCTGTTGCTCAAATGATATTAGAAACATCAGCAGAGCACACTTAGGCAACTAAAGCTTTGCCAAGGCCCATGGCTGTCACCTAGAGAAAAGGCTTCATTCAGTTTGGTCTAGAAAATTGTGAGACTGCCTTCAATATACTCTTTGATAGGCAACTTTTCATCTTTAGTTGAAACTGCTAGTTGGCTTTGAGACTTCTATTAGAGATATAATAAAATTGTTTTGAGAATTGAAATACCTATACTACCTAATCTCTGTGAGATCAACTTTCTAATAGAGAAATAAATGCTCAAAGAGGCTCCTAAAAAAAAAAAAAGTGGTATTTAAGGAAATTTACAAAACAGGGGGTGCTGTAGGCACTCACTGAATACATGAGCAAGTGGCTGCAATGCCTTTCAGCCTTATTTTGGATGGCCCTAATAAGTTACCTAATGCCAGAGCCGAATAGGATTCTCCCTCTAATCAGTTATGAGAGGCTGCCAAGTAAGCCACATGCTGTAAGAGTGGAGACTAACATTTTAACGCAAAGGTAATTGCATGGCAACTCTCTGATGGCTACATTTTGAAGAACAAAAAGATAAATATGCTTAATGGGCAGAATTAAGAGTCCTTTTCTCCACAGCATTGAAGGAACCAGATAATAAAAACTATGATTAAGTACAGATTTATGGTAATTCTTGGGAAGTAGACAACAGTTTGGTAATATGGTCAGAAAGTGGATCTTTGGGCTGGCGCTGTGGTGCAGCGGGTTAATGCCCTGGCGGGGAAGTGCCAGCACCCCATATGGGCGCCAGTTCGAGACCCAGCTGCTCCACTTCCAATCCAGCTCTTCGCTGTGGCCTGGGAAAGCAGTGGAAGATGGCTCAAGTCCATGGGCCCTTGCATCCACGTGGGAGACCCGGAAGAAGCTCCTGGCTCCTGACTTCGGATCGGCACTACTCTGGCCAATGCGGCCAACTGGGGAGTGAACCATCAGATGGAAGACCTCTCTCTCTGCCTCTCCTCTCTCTGTGTAACTCTGACTTACAAATAAATAAATAAATCTTTAAAAAATAATAATAATAAAATTTTAAAAGAAGAAAGTGGGTCTTAAATGATCAGAATCAAAATTTCTGTTTGATAACTTTTTATGGTTTCTTTGTTTCCTAAAATTCTTATTTTGTCCATATATTATGTTCCTGAATTTGTTTAGTTACCTACCTGTATTCTCTTGTAGCTAACTGAGCTTTGCTAAGGTTATTGTTTTGAATTCTATGTCAGGCAGTTCATAAAACTTCAATTTCTGTAGGGTTGCTTTATTTTATTCCTCTGACATCGTCCATGCTTTCCTGACTGCTGTTGATCATTGTGACACAGCCATTAAGCTGCTGCCCGCATCTCACACTGGAGTGCCTGGATTCAAATCCTGGCTCTGCTTCTAATTCCAGCTTCTGCTAGTTCATATCCAGGGAGGCAGCAGGTGATGGCCTGGGCAGTTTCGTCTCTGGGAGACCAGGACTGAATTCCTGGCTCCTGTCAGGAATTCAACCCAGCCCAGCCCTGGCTGTTGTGGGCATTTGGGAGGTGAGCCAGTGAAAAGACGTATGTTCTCTCTTTCAAATAAATTAAATAAATAAACTTTTAATTTAAAAAATAAATGTACAAAAATCCATTGGAAGATCTTCATCAGATTTGTCGTGGCCAGATTTCCATTTAAAAAATAAGAAGAGGGGGCCAGCATCATGGCATAGTGGATTAAGCCACCATCTCTGATGTCAGCGTCCTATAAGAGTAGCAGTTCAAGACCCAGTTGCTCCGCTTCCCATCCAGCTCCCAGTTTATGCACCTGGGAAGATGGCCCAAATGCTTGAGCCCCACTCCCATGTGGGAGATGAAGCTTCCTGCTCCTGGCTCCAGTCTGACCCAGCCCCAGCCATTAAGGTCATTTGAGGAGTGAACCAGTGGATAGAAGATTTTCTCCTCTCTCACTCTCTCTCTTTCTCTCTCTCTCCTCTCCCATTCAAATTAATAGATCTTTATAAAAAGAATAAAGAAAATAAATTATTTTTGGACCATGATGCTGGAAGTACAACACCCAAACATCATGGTGCAGGCTCTTGTGAGGGTTCCCTGCACTGCTTGACATCACAAGAGCACATGTCTGTGCCTTTCTCTCTATAAAGCCACAAGAATTCAGTCAAGTGGACTCCCATTATTCATGTGATCACTTCCTAGTGGCACCACCTCTAAACATTATAGCCATATCAGGATTTCCTCTTTAATACCATTCACATAAGACTTTGGGGACTAAACTCCTGCATGAACTAGGGGAGAAAAATCATCTCCAAACCCTGGCTCAACGTGACTGCTTTCCACTGCCATCCAATCATCAGTGAGTCTCATCCATTAACGCCATTCCCAGACAGAACCTTAATATTTTGCTCTTGATTCAAATAGAAAGAAAAGATCACCAAAAATCACACTGAAAAATTTAAATCCAAAACAAATACATAGGAAAAAAATGATTGATCTGGAGGAAAAGTAACAGTGTAGAGAAAGGAACTTTTCAAAACAATGCATAACTAATATTCGTCCTTTCCCACTGCAGAGAGATGAAATAATCCAAAGAAAGAAAAGGTTTAAATAAGAAGGAAGTTAACTGCCTGGCTCCGATCCCAGCGCGCTGCAGACGGCGGCCGATGGCCCCAGTACCCGGGCCCCTGCCAGCCACCGGGAGAGCCCGACCGAGTTCCAGGCTCCTGGCTCCGGACTGGCCCAGCCCGGCTGACGCAGGCACTTGGGGAGTGAACCAGACGATGGAAGAACTTGGCAAGGCTGCTGCATAAAAGGGGAAAGGCCGTATCTTCAGAAAACTCACGGTCACGAAGGGCAGAATCCGAGCAGGCGGTGGACAGACGAGGCCCCGCACCCTGGGCCCGCGCCCGGCAGGGACCCGCACGCACCCAAAGAGACCTGCGGCCCGAGGGTCCCCAGGGGTGGGGGGACGAAGGCGGTGCCTGCGTGGAAAAGCGCGCTGGCTGGGGGCTCGCGGCGTCGGGGAGGGCACCCGGAGACCCAGGGGCTCTGCTGCCCCGCACGCCGCTGGCCGGAGGCCCGGGTCTGAGGAGAAGCCGCCATGCGGGGCGGCCCCGCGGCCCAGCTCCCCGCCCGCCTTCCCTCCCCGCCCCGGACCCGCACCTGTACCTGATGTCCAACACTGGGGCGTCCTGGTCGTCGTCCTCCTCCTCGTCAGCGGCGCCATCTGCACGCGCTCGGCCGGCGTGGTGATGACGTCATACTTGCGCGTCGTCTTGAGCCGCCTGCCCGACCTCCATAATCTTGGTTCTAACACAAGATCGCGATTGATTGTGTCTCTCCATCTGTATTTTCAGGTTTATCTTCATGTGTTTATAAGCATGCATGAAATAAAAGGCTTAAATTTTTTGAAGAGTCCCTGTTGTTTCAAATGAATCCTGGCCTACGATGTGCCCTAAGTCAGACTTAGTTCTTGTGGATGCTTCAAGAAAGAGTCGTGAGACCATTCCTAGCATGTTGCATTTCATCAAAACGTCACGTAATTCTCAATTAGCCACCTGGAAAGAAGTCCAATGTCTTTGTCAGCTAGCTATCTTCAAGTAGTTTAGGACTTCATAAAAAATCAAGGTGAAGTCTACTCAATGACAGTGGCATGTCTAAACAGAAGAACCATAGGAGCCAAATGTCTACAGCAAGAAGATACCATAGACATGGTCCGTGATCAGTCTGGCACAAAAGAGGAATCCAGTATGCAATGAATGAAGGCATAGTGAACGTATGGATAAATACATAAAACGGACTATATCAAAGCAGCACATATATTTCAGGATTCCCTGGAATTCTTAGTGTGGCTAAACATGTGTAAGACTGGCAGCACGTTCATAGACAAAACAGCGTAAGTTGCAGAGTTTCTCCAGGGTCCTTTCCTGAGTGCTCTTAACTTTTTAAAGCAAACTGTATCTATCTGGACACTGCTTTCCTGAATTCTATTTAATTTTTCTTCTTCCCTTCCTGCCAGGGCATTATTCCTGTGATTATTCACCTGTATCTGGCTTACCCAAGTCTACAAGGAAAAGCTTGACAATGTGATAAATATGACTGGGGAGTTTGAAACATTCAAAAAAACAGTGTTTGCAATCTTACAATTTCAAAATGAGAACACAGCTATGTCAGAAAAAATACTGTGCAAGTTTCATGGGGGGGGTGTTATCCTTTAGGAGGGAGAAAAGCACACGTGTTCATAAATTTTAACTTTTTCATGCAAATACCAGTTCACAGACCTTTTCTATACATATGAGAGATCTATGAACCTGGGAAAACGCTCTAATACTAGAAAGGAATCTATTTCTCCATAAGTCTGTAGATGAAAGACTTTCACAATGTAATACAAACTCATCAGCAGGCCAATGCAGAGCAATGTTTCAGGAACAAGCCTGCATATTTATGGAAACACACTGAACTTTTCTACGTCTGTCTCTCTCTCTCTCTCTCCCTCCCTTCCTCCCTCCCTCCCCCCTCAGCAAGTACTGTGGCACATGGGTTAAGCCGGAGCTTACAGTGTTGACATCCCAGTTCAAGTCCCAACTACTCCACTTCTGATCCAGCTCCCTGCTTATGCACCTGAGAAAGCAGCGGAGGATGGCCTAAGTGATTGGATCCCTATACCCAAATGGGAGACCTGGAAGAAGCTTCTGGCTCCTGGCTTCGCTCTGGCCCAGCCTTAGCTGTTGCAGCCATTTGGGGAGTGAACTAGTGGATGGAAGTTCTCTTTCTCTCTTTCTCTGCTTCTCTCTCTGTATAACTCTTTCAAATAAATAAATAAATCTTTTTTAAAAAAATCTATCGCTATCTCTCTTCCCTCTCCCTCTCTCCCCATATCTCTGCCTTTCAAAATAAATTTTAAAAATAAATAATTAACTTTTAAAAATAAAATGATGGTGAGCACGGAGAAGAGTTTAAATGGCATTTATCACTTCTAAGCAGTCATGCGTAGCCATCCTATCCATTTTACCACGATTCTCACTCAATATTTCACATGTATTTTCTCACTAGAATTCCCCCTCAACCCCCTCATACTTCTGATTATTATCTCCCCCCCCACACACACACACACAAAATACACACAGGCCTGGCTTAAATGCTGCCTTCCTGAGTTGTGTTTGCCTCCCCCTTCACCTTGCTGGGGAGGGAGGGAGTCCTGGCCCAGGATTCTGGAGATCCAGGCAGATAAGGTTGCAGCAGTTTATTATTGGCCCCTGGGTCCTCACAGCCAGGCGAGCACACCGTGTGCCATGCAGGGTGGTGGGGTTGTGCTCAGGAGCCCTGCCAACCATTGCCTGGCTGGCCAGCAGTTCCAGCTCATTAGGTTGAATACTGCCGCTGGGGAGCAGCTGGCCTGCTGACTGTGGTAGGCGTGCAGGGTACCTTCCTGCTGGGCAATGCGAGGAATCACTGGAGCAAGCAGGGCAACTCTCAGTGAGGCCCCATGAGACATAAATTTAGCAAGGCAGGCCATAAAAATGTTAGGCTGAACCCCTTGTTACACAGCACATAACCGTACACATACATAAGTACTTTTTAAAAAATGTGGAAAATTTGCATTATTTTCAACTCCATTTTTCCACAAACCATGAGGTACCATGTACATACATTAGTGAACTTGCTACAATATTATCATATATATTTTATATGTATGGGTGTATATATATAATATATATATATATGTACTCACTCATAGCTTCATTCAAATCTTCAACTATGGTCTTCAAACATTTATGGAAAATGTTCTTTTTTTACTTTTCTGAATGGATTTGATTTTTATTATGTAGTAATTCAATTTTTTAAATTTTATTTAAGGTATATAAATTTCATGCATTTCATATATACAGATTTAGGAACACAGTGATTCTTCTCATCCTACTCTCCCTCCTGCCCATTCTCCCACTCTTCTTCCTCCTCTCTCTCCTATTCCCATTCTTAACTTTTACAAAGGTCTATTTTCAGTTTACTTTACACTCATAAGTACAATTCTGTTTTCCTATGAATCTTCTGAAGTGCCCTCACACACTCATACATACAGCTCAAGGCACCAGGCCTGAGAGAACACACAGCCATTCAGAAGCTGAACTCTGAAGGAAACTGTGGGGAGAGTATTTGGGAACCAAACACTGTTCAATGGGGGGAAGGGGCAGCATTGTGGCAAAGTGGATAAAGCTGCCACCTACAATGTCTATATATATATATATATATATATATAGAGAGAGAGAGAGAGAGAGAGAGAGAGAGAGAAAGAGAGAGTGAGCAAGGTATATATGTAGCTCTGTTAAAAATATAAAGGACTGTTTAATTGGAAGGTAATGGTTCAAGACTGAAACTCTGGAGCTTGGAACTTCAGAGACTGAGCAATTCCATGTGATGCATTTCTCCTAGTGAAGTTGATGAGGAACGCAGGAGATGGTCGTGGGACTTAAGATGACGCTATGGAAATCTTAGGGCCTTTTGCGAACTATTCACACCATCCAGTAAAACAGTCTTTACTAACAGTGTGAGCGGGGATTTTCAAGTCCAGTCTTTTAAAAAACTTATTCCATAGTTGTTTTCCTTAAGAGATTTTACTACTTTCTTGAAACTCAGTTAAGCAATAAATGGCAGAATGAAAAAACTTGCAAAAGTGCATCCTATAATCCTCAGAGGAGTTTCATAAAAAACTGAAACAATTTTCTGTCCTCAAGTTGTAATTGGGAGCAAAGTAACAAAATTATTTTTTTACAAAATGAATAATATAATACATTATATACCACATAACATAATTAAAATCGATATAAAATAATCAATTAAATGATTTAATAAATCAATCAATAAAATTAATAAATTAGAGAATTGATTAAATGATGTATATTATATGTTAATAAATTAATTTTAATATATTAATAAATTGGGCCAGCGCTGTGGCTCACTAGACTAATCCTCCACCTGTGGCACCGGCACCCTGGGTTCTAGTCCTGGTTGGGGCACCAGATTCTGTCCCGGTTGCTCCTCTTCCAGTCCAGCTCTCTGCTGTGGCCTGGGAGGGCAGTGGAGAATGGCACAAGTGCCTGGGCCCTGAACCTGCATGGGAGACCAGAAGGAAGCAGCTGGCTCCTGGTTCAGATCAGCGAAGCACCAGCTGTAGTGGCCATTTGGGGGGTGAACCAACGGAAGGAAGACCTTTCTCTCTGTCTCTCTCTCTCTCTCTCTCACTGTCTCTCTCTCTCACTGTCTAACTCTGCCTGTCAAAAAAAATTTTTTGACTTGCCCCAAACGATGGAGTTAGAAATGTGCCAGGGGAACCTAATAAAACCCCAGCAAGGTGGCATGTACCAAGCCATCTCACTGGCCCAAGTGATCAATTTCAGTTCACAATTGATCACACTAATAGGTCTAGGAGTCAAAGGGATCACACAAGCAAGACTAGTGACTGCTAATACTAACAGATAGAACTAAAAAAGGGAGAGACTGATCCAACATGGGAAGTAGGATACACAGCAGACTCATAGAATGGCAGATATCCTAATAAATCACTCTGGCCTCAGAATCAGCCCTTAAGGCATCAGGATCTGGCTCAAGAACCCATGAGAGTATTTTTGGCATGGAAAGCCAAGACACTCTGGGAAAAAAAAAAAGAAGAAGAAGAAGAAGAAGAAGACATAAATGAAAGATCTCTGCGAGTAAGATCCCAACGGAAGGAACAGGGCCACCAGAGAAGGAGGTGCCTTTCTCCGAAGGGAGGAGAGAACCTCCACTTTGACTATGACCCTGTCAGAACAAGATCCAAGTCGGCGAACACTACAGGCTTCCATAGCCTCAGTAACTCATGACTACAGCCTAGGGAGATTGCTGACGCCATAAACAAGAGTGGCAAATTGTTAAATCAACAACAGTAGTCACTGTGTACTTACGGCCCATGTATGATCTGTCCTTAATGTGTAGTCCAAGGTGAAGTAATGCAATAACTAGGACTGAAACAGTATTTTTGCATTTTGTGTCTCTATGCGGATGCAAACTGACAAAATCTTTGCTTAATATATACTGAATCGATCTTCCGTATAGAAAGACAATTGGAAATGATTAAAAAATTGGAAGTTACATAAAAATCAATCAATTAAAAAAAAAATAAGATCATGTAGGATCTCTGTCCCTAATGTGCTGTACAACGTGATTTAAAGCTACAACTAGTACTCAAAGAGTATGCTTCACTCTAGGATGCTATGTGAGGGCAAATGGTTTAAAATCTTTTCTTAACATATACTAAACTGAACTCCTGTATACAAAGAGAATTGAAAATGAATCTGAATGGGAATGAAAGGGGAGAGGGAGTGGGTAAGGGGGAAGGGTAGCGGGGGGGGAGGGGAGGTATGGGTGGGGAAGCCATTGCAATCCACAAGTTGTACCTTGGAAATTTATATTCTAAATAAGAAAAAAAATAAAAATTAAAAAAAATTTTAAGATATTAATAAATTAATAAAATAAGTTTGACATGAGGTAATTAAAAGTCAATATAAAATGACATAACCTTATTATTGTATTGTTATAATTAGGATTTTCCTCCAGCCCAGCCCTCTGGAACATGGAAAAGAGGATGCCCATTCTCATTTGAAAGACATGCAGGGGAACCAGGGTTCTTAGGTGAAATCCAGATTTCTGTGAAGGTTAAAAAGTAGACTTTTTATTCAAGAAGATAATACTTTTTTTTTTTTTTGACAGGCAGAGTGGACAGTGAGAGAGAGACGGAGAGAAAGGTCTTCCTTTGCCGTTGGTTCACCTTCCAATGTCTGCCGCAGAAGGCACGCTGCGGCCGGTGCACCGCGCTCATCCGATGGCAGGAGCCAGGTGCTAGGTGCTTTTTCCTGGTCTCCCATGGGGTGCAGGGCCCAAGCACTTGGGCCATCCTCCACTGCACTCCCGGGGCCACAGCAGAGGGCTGGCCTGGAAGAGGGGCAACCGGGACAGAATCCAGCACCCCGACCGGGACTAGAACCCGGTGTGCCGGCGCCACAAGGTGGAGGATTAGCCTGCTGAGCCACGGCGCCGGCCTAAGAACATAATACTTAATGGGAATTTTTATTGAAAACTGTACATTAGAGAATATAGCAGAAGTTTAGGGCAAGCTTGCAGCTGTGGAACATAAGTGGAGACTGTTGTAGGTCAGAATTGTGCAGAGCTGAGCTCAGGTCAAGGGCTCATCTTTTTTAACAGGAACAGCACTTGGATTAAAAAAAAAATCATGGTATTTACTATGACCATATTTTCATCTGGAATGTTTTTTTAATTCTATGCTAATATAGTTGGAAGTACCATGGTGCCTGAAATGCTAAAATATTCAGTAGTTGGAGTAGATTTCTCATTGTATCAATGAGTTAAGAAATATGACACACATTCCATGCTTTCAGCTTCCTCTTTTCCCTTTAAGTGAATAAATTAACTTAACTGGGGAAATCCCCAAAGATCCCCTAGCAAGTCTGCATGGTCCCTTCTAAAACTTTGTACTTGTGATTAGGTAGTGCAGAACCAACATTCTTTTATAACAAGATGTTAATTAACTTCTTGTGACCCAAATCCCCATGAGATTTTCTAATCTAAATCTCTAAGGCAAACAAGCCCATGGGGGTGGAAGGGGGAGCATAGTTCAGCCACTTAGGGAAAAAAATGATAGGATAAAAAGAAAGTTATATAGAGAAAAGGAAATAAGTAAATTTTTTTAAAGATTCAATCACTTTATCCTGGGGAATCATTTAGAGTGTGCAAGAGCATTTAGTAAAAGCTTCAACGGCAGGATGTTCTAGTCACCAGAAGGTAGAGCAAGACCTCAAAAATGTCCCTGAGGCCCTTCACTGAGCCTAGGAAGGATTCCTCATTGGCCACATCTACATGGGAGTCTGTATCTTAAAAGTCTTGATACTAAATAATTCCAATGACTGAGAGTTAACAAGAGACACAAGAACATAGCCTCTGTACGTGGGGGAGAATATTTGGGAACTATAAATCAATAATTTTCTAGGTTTCTTAAATGGAAGGCAGAACAGCTCTACTCTATTCCAGCTATGACTGTGCTTTCCCCCTAGCTTTGTCAGACCACATCCTGTGTCTATCATATTTCCTAACTGCAAAAACAAACTCTAGAATTTGCATGGTGCTAAAACCACTCTGTTGAGATGGTGCAGGGAGAAGATGGTGTCTGGACTGTGGTGGTGTCTGAAGGATTGTTGTGGTGTTTGCTCTGTCCGATTTTATAGATGAACGTGTATTTGGAAGTTTCAAAGACAACAATTTCCATTTAACATATGAGCTTTATGTTCAGCCAATGCTAAAGCAAGATAGTGATTTAATAATCACTGTAGTCACCTGAGCAACGGCTGAATGGGTACATATTGGAGGCAGATAGCTCAGTGACATGGTAAGGTTTATTTTATCTTTGGGAAGCATTTCTATGAATTAGAAATAGGAATGGATTTGACCAAAACAAATTCAAAGTCTAATGCTTAGAATTAATTGATGCACATATAATCATTAAATTTGAGCTTCTTACTGCAACTATACATATATATAAAACATGTCAGGAGAATTTTTTAAAGATTTCTTAATTTATTTGACAGGCCAAGTTACAAAGGCAGAAGGAGAGAGAGAGATATTTTCCATCCACTGTTTCGCTCCCCAAATAGCCACAACAGCCGAATCTGAGCCAATCCAAAGCCAGGAGTCTAGAGGTTCTTTAGGTCTCCCATGTGAGTGCAGGGGCCCAAGGACTTGGGCCACCTTCTGCTGCTTTCCCAGGCCATAGCAGAGAGCTGGATAAGAAGTGGAGCAGCTAGGATTGGAATTGGCACCCATATGCAATGCTGGCACTGCAGGAGGCATCTTTACCCACTAAGCCATAACACTGGCCCCAGGAGAATTTTACATATTGTTTAATTAATTAATTTCACTTAAAAAGCAAAACACAGAAAAACAGAGACAGAGAGAGATCTCCCATCTACTGGTTCACTGCCTGAATGCCTGCAAAAACCAACTTTGGCCCAGGCTAAAGCCAGGAGCCCAGAACTTAATCCAGATCTCTCCTGTAGGAGGCAGAAACCCAAGGGCTTGACAAATCAACTTCTGCCTCCCAAAATGCACATTAGCAGAAAATTAAATTAGAATCATAGCTGAGACTCAAACCCAGTCACTCAGCTGAGCTGTGGGCATCCCAAAACCAACATCTTAATTACTGTGCCAAACATCCACCCCAAAATTTTAGATCTTACAATATCGGTGAAAAACCTGCTTTCACATATTTAAAAAAAAAAAAAGTGGATGCTTTGTGGGTGGGAGGGAAATTACGGATTATAATCCAAAAGTTGTACTTTTGAAATTTATATTTATTAAATAAAAGTTTTCTAAAATATATGTATATATTTCCCACAAGTTCTTCTTACAATAAAAGTCTCTATTTCTTTTCCATCTTCCACTGCTTTCCCAGGCACATTAGCAGGGAGCTGGATTGGCAGTGGAGCAGCTAGATCTCGAACCAGCATCCATATGGGATGCCAGCATCACAGGCAGCAGCTTTACCTACAATACCACAATACTGGCCCCTTCCCATGTCTTACTTACTAATATTATATCACTTTTGGTAAATATCCTTCTCTATGTATACTCTCTCTAATCTGTAAATATTCTTACTGGCGCCAGATGTCAATCTGGTAGGATTCAGATTAAGTCTACATTAACAATATTTCTCAGCTACCAATTCAACTTTTCATAACTTATTATTATTTATTCAGTTAACAAACAATCAGCTCCAAAACAGCCTGGAAATTTTTCCACCTAATGTTGACACTATGTTCTGTAAGAAGCTTGATTACTGATTTTAATTTTCTTTTCTGTATTTGCATCTTGAAATTCTTTACACTGAAAACGACTTTCTTGTAATAGAAAAATTTCAAATACAAATTAAATTGGCAGGCAAAATTTTTTTATCTGAAGGGAAGAGTAAGAGAGTAGGTGAGAAAAGAAAAATTCATACTAACTTTTTATTAAGGAGGTGCTAAGTGAAATCTAGACACAGAAAGCTTGGTCAGAGATAAAGCACAGATAGTTTTAATCTGAAATGGAGGAATTTGTGCAACAGAAGAATCTCTCAGACACTGGAATGAAGAACAGAATTGATAGTCTTGAAGTATACCTTGATGATTTCATCAAGTAAATCAAGGAAGTAAAATCATCCCTACTTTACCTTCACACTTATCATTTGTACCTCTCTGATGTTTTCATACTTCAAAACATATGATCAGCAGATAGATGTTGTAAATCTCACATACTCCATAGAACTAGTAAGGGGTAGATTTTAGACATAGAACAAAAAGATAAGATATCCGTTAGGCCGGCGTCATGGCTCAATAGGCTAATCCTCCGCCTGCGGTGCCAGCACACTGGGTTCTAGTTCTGGTCAGTCGGGGCACCAGATTCTGTCCTGGTTGCCCCTCTTCCAGGCCAGCTCTCTGCTGTGGCCCGGGAGTGCAGTGGAGGATGGCCCAAGTGCTTGGGCCCTGCACCTGCATGGGAGACCAGGAGAAGCACCTGGCCCCTGCCTTCGGATCAGCACGATGCTGCCGCCATTGGAGGGTGAACCAACGGCAAAAAGGAAGACCTTTCTCTCTGTCTCTGTCTCTGTCTCTGTCTCTCTCACTATTCACTCTGACTGTCAAAAAAAAAAAAAAGATACCCATTATTCCCCTTTGGGGTGTCTTCTGAGGTGATTGATAGGATCCATGAGCCACCTCTCTTTTCAAACAATTCTGATTTGTGTCCAAAGAAGTAAGCATGCCAAATAAATTGAAATTGAAAAAATTGGAAGATTCTGTATATCACCAGACATAGGGAAACATAAATCAACCAATCAACTTTTATCTGTTACTCACAACAGGTCACAAATGTCAACTACCAAAGTGGAAAAAAAAAAGTTATGGAAATGGCTAGAAACTGTTTAAGGGGATTTCCCTCTCAGTGATTTTAAACTTCAGAATAACAGAAAGCTGTTCTGTTTAAAGCATGAGTCAGCACTTCAGCACATTTTTTGCGGGATAATGGAAGCTGGAAGAGTAGAAATGCACAAAATTCTACCTCCTTAAAAAGTATAGAATTCTATAACTAGAAGGAAGCATAGAGATTTTAAAGCAATCTTATCCCTTAGTTTTACAGAAGAAGTGTGTCTAAATAGTATTTTGACTGTCAAAGCCACAGTAGTGACTTTACATAGAGGACGATATGCCGTGACTCATCTCTCAATATAACCACTCTCAATAATACACTTTCAATGGTTATTTGTACAATCACCCAAGCTGAGTTTCCTTTCCTTGTTTCTTCAGGGACAGCCTGCTGACTGTGTAGCAACAGCCATGGGAAATTTGAGCTCTGCCACTGAATTCACCCTGACTGCCTTTCCAGGTCTTCTGGAGATTCAAATATTCCTTTTTGCACTTCTCTGGCTGACTTACATTTTAACAGCAATAGGGAACGTTATATCATCTCCCTCATATGCACCAACCATCACCTGCAAACCCCAATGTACTTCCTCCTCAAAAATTTGTACTGTCTGAATGTTGTATACACTACAGTTGACCCCCCAAAGTCGCTAGCTTGTCTGGTAGAAGAGAAAAAAAATCATATCCTTTGCTGGCTGCATGACTCAAGCATATTTCTACTTCTTCCTGGGGAAGTGGAGTTTCTCCTCTTGGAAATTATGCCCTTTGACTGCTACATGGCCATCTGTGACCCTCTGAGCTACACCATCATCATGAACAGCAGGGCCTGCCTCCTGCTGGTTCTTGGATGCTGGGTGGGAGCCCTCCTGTGTTAGTACCAACCATTGTAGTGACAAGACTACCTTACTGTAGGGAAAAAAATTAATCATTTTTCCTGTGATATTGCCCCTCTTCTACAGATGGCCAGTGTAGATACTCCCACATTGAGAAGATAAACTTTCTCCCCTCTGCCCTTGTTATTCTGAGTTCCCTGGCATTCACTACTGGACCCTATGCCTACATCATTTCTACCATCCTGCCCATCGCCTCAGCCCAAGGCCATCAGAAAGCTTTTTCTACCTGTGCTTCTCACATCACAGTCATTTCCATTGTTTATGGCAGCAACATTATTGTGTATGCAAAATCAAATCAGACACATTCACTGGATTTTGACAAGGTCACTGTTATTCTCACTACAATAGTAACACCCCTCCTGAACTGTTTCATCTGCAGGTTGAGGACTGGAAAGGTAAAAGAAGATTTGAGAGAGACAAAGGACAGAATTGTGTCCTTGATACTAAGGAAAACTCACCACCGGTGTTTAGTATATCACAAAACATTTCTTTTCTTCAGCACTTTCATTCTTCTTGAAAATAGTGGTATAATAGTATGCCAGAAACTTGAGACCATGTCAACTGGATGAGCAATGACTGTACCAAACTGAAAGAAAATTCTGTTCATGTCCAGGGATAGAAAGGAATCCAATCCATGGTCTGTCTTATATTTGCAGGTATTTATAGGTCGCCAATTCTAATCCTAATCATTTTCCAGGAACTTTGGTCATGTCACAATTTATGTGAGCCTCAATGTCTCCATCTCCAGATGAAATAATAAGTAATAAAATGTCACTATTTGTCATGAGGCATGTAAAGCTAGAGAACTGTAATTCTTGTCAAACACTCTTGAATATTTTAAGGAACCTAATCTTAACCTCTGTTAGCCAGGTCAATAGACATTATGCAAGCAATGATGGAAAAGAAGGTATAACCCAGGGTAGCAAGCCTCCAGCTATACGGAGTGAGAGGCGGAGTCATCTGAGGTGAAAAGGAACACAAGAGGTGGGTTAGTGGTAGAGTTAGAGATTTCTGTGCACATGCAATTGTAAGTTGTCAGTTGCATAATTATAAGAAAGAGATAAGATATAGAGAGGAAGTTTAGGAAGCCATCAAATATATTAACAATAATTAAATCTATAAAAGTGACCTAGATCACCAGGGAAGATAACAAAAGGAGACAATCTACAAATTAGTTGAAGCATGGGCAACCAAAAGAAGAAAAATTAAGAGAGTATAGTACCACAGAATAGGCTAAAAGGCAAGGGGAGAACATTTCAAGTAGCATCGTGACAGATTGAAAGTATCTTCTACATGCAGTGGCAACAGATCTGAATGACTTAAATTAAAAAAAATATAGGATCTGGGAAATAAAACCTAAAAAAGAAAGAGGGAACATAAAATACAATATTATCCAGAAAGTTGTCTGGGATATAAGGAGTACTGTAATATGAAGGAAATGTGGATTAAAACAAAGATTATTTTGAAATACAAGATACATTTTTTTGAAATGTTGGCTGTAAGAGTGCAGATGTGGGGACAGGCTGAGGCTACAGGACACAGGGGAGAAGTAACACTGGGTTGGTTCCCAAGGATGGCCAAAGGTAATGGACATCTGAACACTAGTGGAAAGCTAGTTGTTGGGAGAAATTTGGATTACAGACTAGTAACTAGAGATGGATGCACTGAGAAGAGGAGCCATACCACGTAACATGCAAATTATCACAGTGCCCTAAAAAATGTAATTTGTTTGTTTACTTATTTATCTATTTGAAAGTCAGAATTACAAAAAGAGAGAGGGAGAGACACAGAGAGCTTTTCCATCTGCTGGTTTACTCCTAAAATGGCCACTGTAGCCAAGGTTGGGCCAGGCCAAAGCCAAGAGGCAGAAGCTTCATCCGTATCTCCCAGGTAGGTGCAGAGGCCCAAGCATTTGAGCCATCTTCTACTGCTTTCCCAGGCACATTAGCAGAGAGCTGGATCAGAAGTAGAGCAGCTGGGACTTAAACCAGCACCCATGTGGGATGCCAGCACTAGACAGCAGCTTAACCCACTGTTCCACTGTGGTAGATATATTGTTCTGTTTGTTGGTATTCCTGCTATAGATAGGGAAACTAAGCTATATTCAAACCAGAAATTAGAAGAATCTCCATTATCCCTGCTTCTTAGTCACAGATGTAAGGTTGCTTATACACCATATCTACAAGATCTCTTTACTTTTTTCATAGGGACTCTCTACTTATAATGTTAATGTTTATTTGTTTATTTATTTTAGAATGGCTAGGATTACATGTAGGATGGGGAGAATCACTATGTTCTTAAAGCTGTATTTACAAAATGCATGAAGTTTGTATATCTTTAATAAAAGACTTCTGGGGGGGGTGGAACGCCTACTATTAAAAAGACAAATGGTACCAGAGCTGGTGAGGGGTAAAGTCATTGTGGAAAGAAGTATGGAAGTTCCTCAAAAACTTAAAAATACAAATACCATATAAGCCAGCAAATCTATACTTGGTATTTATTTTTATTTTTTTAAAATACTTTTTTTATTTGACAAATAGACAGTGAGAGAGACAGAGAGAAAAGTCTTCTTTCCATTGGTTCACCCCCTAAATGGCCGCCACTGCCAGCACGCTGCACCGATCCGAAGCCAGGAGCCAGGCGTCCCCCCAACCCAGTCTCCCACGCAGGTGCAGGGGCCCAAACACCCGGGCCATCCTCCACTACCTTCACAGCAGAGAGCTGGACTGGAAGAGGAGCAACCGGGACCAGAACCCAGCACCCATATGGGATGCCGGCACCGCAGGCAGAAGATTAACCAAGTGAGCCACAGCGCCGGCCCCTACTTGGTATTACATTTATATATGTACTTAAAATTAAATCAGTATGTCAAACCGAGCACTTGCATGTTTATTACAACATTATTCACAAAAGGTAATGTGGAATCAATCTAAATGTCCATCAATGGATGAATGGATAAAGAAAATGTGATGTAGGTAAACATAATAGAATATTATTCAGCCTTTAAAAAAAAAGAAAAACTGTCATTTCCAACAACATTAATGAACCAAGGAGGGCATTATGTTATGTGAAATAAACCAGGCGCAAATAGATAAATATTACATGATCTTACTCATATGTGAAATCTTAAAAAGTTGATCTCATCAAAGCAAGGTTACCAGGACCTAGCTGTGGACAGGGGCACTGGGGAGATGTTGATCAAGGAATACAAAATTTCAAACCATAACTTAAAAAATAAATTTAAAAAAGAATACAAAATTTCAGCAGTATGAGAGAAATAAGATCAAGAGATCTATTCTAAAAGATGTTAGGAGAGTGGATGTAATCTGTTCTCTCCACAAAAATAGTAACCATGTAAGGAAATCCAAGTGTTGGCTAACTAGAATTAGTCATTTAAAATGTAAATGTACTTCAAAGCAAGGTGTTGTGCACAATAAACATACTTTTATCTGTTGATATAAAAAATAAATTAAAAATATGTATTAGACTTAGGTGTTTGGGTGCTTTGGATACACTAAGTAAACCAGGCACAATCGTTGAGTTTAAGAATACTTAGATTCCTCTTTTCACGTTTATACAAGGATACTCCAAAAAGTTCATCCAAAACAGAATTAAAACATTTTTGATGCAAAAATGATTGAAATGTATGCACAGTTTTCTCATAAGAAACATTTTGCAGGAACTTTTTGAAAATCCTCTGTGGAGCTGGGCTGTAAGAGCAGCTTGCATTCTCCTACCGCTGAAGAGAGATGTCCCCCTATTATAATTCCCACATTTGTAATGGTACAGGGAAAGAGAAACATGTAGTTCACGTTGTAGACTTGCGGCTCTGCATATCAGGGGCAAACTCTTTCCAGGTGGTGCTTTCCCTTAGAGTCCTCCTATGCTCCTTTCGCCATCACAGGGGTGAGATACCAAGGTCCAATATGAAGGAGAGTGACTCTGAATTACAAAATCTGCCTCCCTCCAGTAATGGGCAAGAGGAGTGTTGGCATGTCTCACACCACCCAGAATACATTGCGAGTAGGCTTCAAGGCCAACAACAAGGAGCTTTCCTTTTGTTGTTCTTGTTCTTCAGAGACCCATGGGAGAGGCTACGGCTACAGGAGACAGCTGGTCACAAAATTAAGGGTTTGGTATCATAGGTCCTCGTCATCTCTCTTTCTGTTGATTTCTACCTGAGAAACAAATCTTAAAATTTCAGGAAAAACTATATTGAGCAAACATGGGCAATCACACTTCTTATTGTTCATAGATTATCTTCTATAGATAGATTCTATAGATAGATTATCTTCTATAGATAAAGGAAATTCACTGATAAAGAGTTTACAGATAAAGTTTGAAATAGTTGGCATTTGCAAAATTCAGTAAGTCACATAGCAATTCAGTTCCAAATTCTCAACTGATCTTGGAGCAGAACCAGGTTCACAGAATGGAAGGCTGATATTTCCTTTAGCAAAAAACTGATTCTTAAGTAAGAAGCATAAGCCTCCAATACCAGCAGTGGCAGAAGGTTATGCCTGACCCAATTCTCTGGATTTAAACAGCTATTCTTATGCCTTTGAATAGTAATAAGGCATAGGTGACATAAATTTTCAGTTAGGGCTACATCACATGGCATGTTGATGGGGAGTGTAAATGTACACACTATTCTTCATGCATGAGAACATATTGCAGCTACACAGTGCCAGGAAGGGCACTGGTGGGGAACACACAGCTGTCTCCTATAAATGGACCATAACAGGAATGACAAATGTAGGAGCAGCCGACAGGAACAGCTGAGACTCGTGACAAACTGATTCAGATTAGAGAAGTATACACCTGTTCAAAGATTAATTTTTGGAAACCTGGAAATGGCGAGCTACATTATGAATTACAGTAGTCCTTAAATGAGAATCAGATGTCTTGGGTTCCAATCCTGGCCTACCCACAAACGAAAGCAACAGCTTCAAGTAAATCAATACATTCCTATTTTCTCAATTGCCCAAGCTGTAAAATAAAGTGGCTATTGTCTAGGACATCAGACTTCATCAAAACTTAGATCAATGCTAATCAAACTTTGCTATGCAAGCAAATTACCTAGAAAGCTTATCAAAAATGCAGAACTAAATTACTCGAACTTAATTGAGATCCAGTATTTTGCATTTCCAACAGGTTCACACAAAATTCAATCATTTGTTTATTTTTTGTAGTAGAGCACTACAATTTGCTAATGCTCCTAGGCAGAACTGATCAATAAAGGAACAGTTAGGATTGCCATTTTAGATTATGGGGTGAGGCAGATAAGTGAGTGGAACAGAGATTAGACCAACATATTAATCAGGAACATAGGCACAATCCAAAACTATGAAGAACTGGTACTGAAGTATGCCATGCAAGTAGGTATTGATAGGAAAAACATTTTAAAATAAAAAATGAGCATTGGTAGGAATGTTTGAATCCACAGCTCCAGGGAACTTTCATTTGTAAAGTGAATTGTGAGCACTGCGGTTGATTAAAGAATTAAGAAACTTATTTATCGTGATAGCCTAGAGAATCCTGGGTATCTGATTAACAGTATCATTATCAGGAAGCTCTGGGCTTTTTTACTTCTTTTTCCTTTTATTTCCTCTTTCTCTACCCTCACGTATCTTACTCCTTTTCTATCCCAATTCCCTCCCCTCACCTGCTTTCCTAGCCTCTCCAGACAGGCAGTCATCATTTAGGTAGTTCTTTAGAAAACCTGCCATCTTTGAGATGCAAATAGCGTCAAGACCTTGTCCTCAGTTTCATGACCTGGGGATATCCTACTCTAACCAGAGAATCTTCCCTTGGAAATTTAAGCAATGAAAGTAGTGCCCCTACTCTCCCTGTCTCTATGGAATTGTAGGAGACTAACTTTGATGAGCCCCAATTAGCAAGCATTGATGGCCTAATTACAGAGGAAAACACTTACTGATTAAGCATAATTCACTGCGCTGAACATATCCCCTTGATGAACCTTCTCCCAATATCCCCTAGTACTTTTGGTGTAGGCAGACAGATTCAGGATAAAATTGATTAGGTCTGTGAGCTGGAAGACCACACTTTCGCCATGCTCCTGTGTGATCTCATGCCCCTAATGGATGCCCACCTGCCAATCAGACTACATAACCACTCCCCTTTGGAAGTGGATAAAAGGCCTGGAGCATGGTGGGCCCCTCTTTGTTGCCCTGTTGCCCCGTGGGCACGGGGCCTTTGGGCCACTGCTCTCTGCTTTCCTGCCTGCATGCTTGTTCTCTGCTTGAAGTGGACCCAGCTTAGCTTCTAGACTTCCCTTTCTGCCCTGTACAAAGCCCTCACTCTCCTGCGTATTTCTCTCACTGAATAAAATCCTTTAAAACTTACCACATTGTCTGGTCTATTTGCAGAATTCTCTGAATATGTGGCAAGAGCCCACAGGCACATTAATATTGAGGATTATTAATAAGCAGTCTGATATCATTTTTATGCTATCTCACTGTACTGGTAAAATCCTCTCACATCATCTCAGTGGAATTGAATTCAGACTGAGTTCCAGCCTCCTTCCCCTATGGCAAGAGCTGTGAATAAAGTCCTCTCTGTTTGACTTTGCATGGTGCAAGTTCTGCTTTGATGGTGTACATAATTTTAATGTATGTAGATAGCATTATTTTATATCATACTGTGCTTCTTGTTTTAACTGAGAATTATGTGTCATAGCTATGAGCATGATTTTATGTGTATGTCAGCTTCATTCTTTCCGACAGTAGCTTAATAATCTATAGTTGAGCTTTGTTTGACTTCCTCACTATCTTCTTTTCTATTGTCATTTGTTTTTTGGGTTTTTTTTTTTTGCATGTTCTCACTCCTTTTTTTATAGATTTATTTATTTTAAAGACAGAGTTACCAAGAGAGGTAGAGTCAGAGACAGGTCTTCCATCCAATGGTTCACTCCCCAGATGGCCGCAATGACTGGAGCTGCACCAATCCAAAGCCAGGAGCCAGGAGCTTCTTCCAGGTCTCCCACATGGGTGCAGGGGCCCAAACACTTGGGCCATCTTCTGCTCTCCCAGGCCACAGCAAAGAGCTGGATCAGAAGAGGAACAGCCAGGACTCAAATCATATAAGTTGCCGGCGCTTCAGGCCAGGGCATTAACTGGCTGCACCACAGCACTGGCCCGTCATTTGTTTTGTTTTGCAGTTGTTTGATTATTGACAAATTAGAATTTACATTTATGTGCATGTTTCTATCTAGTTTTCCTCTGAATTGTTGAGTTTTGCTCATTTTTCTATTGTGTTCACTGTATTACTCTTATTGTATTATTCTTGTAGAAGTTCTATGAACACTATGACTGTTAATTCTATGTGGTTATAAAAATTGTAAATATGTCTCTCAATCAGTTATCTATATATTAAGCTTGTCCACAGTGTACATTGTAGTATACTGTGAAATCAAGATAACTCAGATTTATCAATCATCTGTCTTGTGATTTATATTTTATAACTTTAACATCTAAATTAAAGCATTCCAACCCATATTACAAGATATAAACTTATATTTTCTTCTATTTGTTTCTTGATTTTGTTTCACTTTGTCTTCACATTAAGAATGTTAATCCATCTGGAGTCTTCCTTTATGCAATTTGGTTTGTAGGGATATGGTTTTAATTTTCTCTTCTGTTTAAAACTCTCTTAGCCCTTTTAATTTGCAATTTGTTTTGTTTTTCTAGTTATGAGACATTTCTCACCATGATTTCCTCAAAAACCATCTTCTCTCCATTTTTCTTCTTTCCTACTAAGACCAATCTGTAGACGATATCTTAGCTTTTGTTGTGTTTTCTGTTTTGCTTTCTAAACACATTCTATCTTGTTATCCTATTCTGTTGCCTTCAGAAAAGTACTCAGTGTAATTGATCAACTCACATATGGTTCTTAACTATATTAATCCTAGAGTTTACTGTGGTCCTTATTTTAACAATTGTGTTTTGCATACTAACATTTGCTATTTGGCTCCTCAATGTGATTTTCTGTCCTTTTAACGTTTCTTAACATCTTCCCTTAAATCCTGGAGTATCCTTATTTTGTAAATTTTAAATTCTTGTTCTAATGAGTAATTCCACTGCAGTTTCTATATGATGATATTTGTCTTTATTTATAATAGAAGCTACATTTTTTTCCTTGTCTATTGTTTGGCTGTGAACTCATGTACCCCTAGAGACACCAACTGTTCTTTTTGGTAATGTGTGTTGGGGAACAGCCAAAAGCCATCTGGTTATTGTAAGAGTTCACAAACCATGGGCCTTGGACAAACCTGATTCACTGCCTGTTTTATTAATGAAAAGTTTACCGGAACACAGGAAACATACATTCGTCTACATATTGCCCATGACTGCTTTAGCATAACAAGCAACAGAGTTGAGTAATGACAACAGAGAAGATACAGCTCACAATGTCTAAATTATTTACTATCTGGCACTTTTCATAAAATGTTAATTGATCGCTGATTTAAGAAGTGGAGAATATTGCCCAGTACCATAAACCCTTGTCATTACTTCCAATCACTGCTTTTCCATCAGTCAACACCTGTGTTGATTTCACCTTTGAGGTGATTTCCTTACAGTGTAATATGCAATATGATGGTCTCTATGAAGAGGAATTTATAAATGTTTCCCAGCCTAGTCCCTCAATGCCTTGCTTTGTGCTCTAAGAACAATGTCGCTGGCGCCGTGGCTCAACAGGCTAATCCTCTGCCTTGCGGCGCCGGCACACCAGGTTCTAGTCCCAGTTGGGGCGCCGGATTCTGTCCCAGTTGCCCCTCTTCCAGGCCAGCTCTCTGCTGTGGCCCGGGAGTGCAGTGGAGGATGGCCCAAGTGCTTGGGCCCTGCACCCCATGGGAGACCAGGAGAAGCACCTGGCACCTGGCTCCTGCCATCGGATGAGCGCAGTGCGCCGGCCGCAGCGCGCCGGCCGCGGCGGCCATTGGAGGGTGAACCAATGGCAAAGGAAGACCTTTCTCTCTGTCTCTCTCTCTCTCTCACTGTCCACTCTGCCTGTCAAAAAAAAAAAAAAAAAAAGAACAATGTCACCACCACTTAGCTCATCAGAGTAGAGAAACGAAGGAAGGGAGGGAGGGAAAGAAGGAGGAAAGAAAGAGGGAGAGAGAAAAAAAGAGAAAAGAAAAAAATGATTTTCCTACTTTAAACCCCTTCATTCCACCTCACCTCACCTCAGAGTCAGTGTTGAGGGCAGGGAAGATACCAAATTTTTCCAGAGCCCTCGCTTGAGAGTTTAAAATAAAATCATCAGGAAACTTGGGATTCAGATCTTCACCTTCCTCCTCCCAGCTTGGTCTCTTCAATGCGTGGCCTTCTGCAATGTGTCTTTAGCACACAGGAAAGTCTAACAACAGGAAATCATCTTGTCCAAAATGTCAGTAATGCCAAAGCTGAGAAACCCTGGTTTGCATGAATATAAAGGACAAATAGAGAAAGAGATACTTATAACCCACTGGGCTGTTTCATGGGTCAGGCACATAGCAGTACTTTATATTAATTATTTCACTTAATTCCTATAATAACCCAATGATACAGTTCTTTTATTAACTCCATTGCTAATATACAGAGGTATGTGTGTGTGAGAGAGAGAAAGAGAGAAGAGAAATAAAGAGAGAGACTTTATCACTTGGATACAATCCTATAATGTTAAAGATTTTAATAAACCCTGTTCTTTGTCTACCCCGATATATGTGTGTATATATATATATATATATATTACATATGTGTGTGCACACATATATGCACACACACATGGAGGGAGAGAGAGAGAGACAGAGGCAATATCACTTGTCTACCGTCTCCACTCAGTAACTTTGAGGCTCATTGCACTTTATCAATCACTTTGCTACAATATCTGTTTCAGGGGATGTGATCTACAAGTATGTGGGGTATTAACTTTATGATTTAATATTGATTACTGCGGTCCCAAGGTGCTTGTAGGGTGCTTGTAGGGTAGTGACTTTTCTCCTGTGGAGCTGTGTAGGGAGAATGGGCACTACTTTGCACTGAGGACCAGGAGGAATTCTTGTTGGTAAACTGAGTAGAAATTTGAGTCCCCAAAGATCTGATGCTGGGTTTATGATGCGTAGAGTGTAAACACAAGCTCAGTAATTTCTACCCTCAAGGGGCTCATCCAACTTGGGAAGATTAAAGGCAGGAAGAGTGTTTTGTACTTCTACTCATTTGTCTCAGAACTATGAAACATGGAACAGATTTTCATATGAATCAGTGACTTGTGGAGCCTTTTAAAAGATTATTGTTTACCTCTTAGCAAGGAAAGAAAAACAACTTCTGGGAGAGCTCTTAAATAGCAATCACAGCATGTCCTCTATCATAGCTCTTCTAATATCTCAAAGACTGGGGTCTGTGACGATGGCTGGAATTCTTTCATCATTAGAAGCTTTGTCTCCTCAGTAGAGTGGAGAGGACGGGCCCTCAATGTGCAGCTCAGTGAGGCTTGCTGAGAAAGAAAGGTGAGCACTGAATTACTTTTCTTTTAATAATTTCCCTTCAAATCCAAAACTATATAAATGAAGGGTTATAAAGATTACCACCTATGTGTTGCTCTTTTCAGCACTCAGGGACGACTGAGGAGACAGGGGAATGAAGTGCGGAGACACTGGGAAGTGTATCAGCATTCTTCCTGGTCAGACACACACACAGGTGAGGGAAGGAGGAGATGGGGAACCCTCAGGAATCAGCCTAAGAAAACTCGCTCCCTGGAGATCTTGCTTGAGTCTTCAGCTAGCCCTGAAGTTCCTTCTCCTCTGGAGACAAAAATGAGAGTTCATTGTTAATATCACCTTGTATTCCTCTGCCCACAGATCTACTGGTGAAGTGAATGGCTATGGAAAAAAACTCGTCAGTGGCGGAGTTTGTTCTTGTGGGATTGTCAGAGCAACCTGAGCTCCAACTGCCCCTGTTTTTTCTGTTCTTGGTGAACTACATGGTCACTGTGCTGGGCAACTTGAGCTTAGTTACTCTAATTTGCCTGAATTTGCACCTTCACACCCCCATGTACTTTTTTCTTTGCAACCTGTCCTTCATTGATTTCTGTTATTCATTTGTCTTTACCCCTAAAATGCTGATGGGCTTTATTTCAGAGAGCAACATCATCTCCTTTGCAGAATGCATGGCTCAACTCTTTTTCTTCTGCTTTTTTGTCAACTCTGAGTGCTACGTGCTGACAGCCATGGCCTATGATCGTTATGTGGCCATCTGTAAGCCGCTGAAGTACACGGTTGTCATGTCCCCAAAGGTTTGTTTTCTGCTGATGTCTGGTTCATATTTGATGGGGTTTTCTGGCGCCATGGTCCACACGGGGTTTATGCTTAGGCTCACCTTTTGTGATTCCAAAACCATCAACCACTACATGTGTGACATCGTCCCCCTGCTTCAGCTCTCCTGCAGCAGCACGTATGCCAATGAGCTTGCCAGCTCTGTCATTGTGGGTACCGTTATCATTGCATCGAGCCTCATTATCCTAGTATCTTATGCTTTCATTCTTTTTAATGTCATTCACATGTCTCCAGCTAAAGGTTGGTCCAAAGCCATCCGCACCTGTGGTTCCCATATCATAACTGTTGGCCTGTTCTATGGATCTGGGTTGCTTGCGTATGTGAAGCCATCTTCTGCTAAATCTTCCAGCCAAGGAAAATTTTTCTCTGTGTTTTATACTATCGTAGTGCCCATGCTGAACCCCCTCATTTATAGCCTCAGAAACAAGGATGTCAAACTTGCTCTGAATAAAACTCTGAAGAGAATTACAAATTAAACAGCACTGCTAGGGCTGAGTTGGTTGTTTTCCATGGCTAGGTCTTTTTGTCCTCTTCCTATACCTCCTTGTAAACTTCGTTCTAATATCTTTCTTTCCTCTCTTCATCTTTCTTTCTATAGTCTTGGCAGGATTTCTACTCTAAAACACTTTCTTCTCTCTGCATGCAATACAGCTACATGTGTCTTTTCTTGGATGAGAGTCATCTTGGTCCCAAGGGGGCTCTGCCCCAGTTTCCATCTTTATACCTGATGCAGATACTGAGCTGATATCCTTTCCTATCTAAAGGTAACCTACTTACTAGTTATTTCTTATGTGTCTTCATTATTCAAGGCAAGGCAAGGCGTTGGGTACTATCTGATGTGTTCATTTCTTTCTTCCTCTTCTGAAACTACTACATAGAGTGCTTTTCTCTTTCAAGTATTTTACTACTTAAAACTGCATTGAAACAGGAGCCATGACAGAACTTGTGGGCATGGTACAGCTATCAATTTTTTAGGGTTCTTTCAATAATAGTTCTTATTCTGGATTTTTAGCCTCACATCTATATAGGGACCATATACTTTATTGTATTAAGTTTCTATTGTAATTGATGCTTAGGTAAGGCTCACAGTTCTGCCCACCTTTCTCAAACTTCACCAAAAACAACAAGGCTTGGGTCAACTGATACTTTGTGATAAATAGAATTGAAATATTGATAATGTTTCCATTTAAATGTGGATTGTGTCTGTGATTGTGATGAAAAATACACAATGATATTCCTGCTTACAGTATAAAGAGCCACATGTGATGTCAAGTGTCTTTGTTGCCCTGGTTGTGTTACCAGGGTTTCCTTTTGCAAAGAGAAGTCTATTCACTTCTTTTAAAACACACAAATATGTGTGCAGATCTTGCTCAATTGAGATTTGTTTGTTTAATATGTAAATTTTATTTCTCCTTTTTTTCTTAGAATAATTGAATCTGAGTTCATTACTGTATGCCACCTTCTTTACAAATCCTATCAAATATCCTACATAGCCTATGATTAGGATATAGTGATATGAATTTTTCTAGGCCACACAACTAATCACACAGAAGCTAGTTTTTCTTTCATTCTTTTTTTTAAAGATTTATTTATTTGGAAGTCAGAGCTACACAGAGAGAGAATGAGAGGCAGAGAGAAAGAGAGGTCTTCCATCCACTGGTTTACTCCCTAGTTGGCTGCTAGTTTTTCAAACCATTGTACATCCTAAGAAGAAATGAAAAGGAGGGAGGGAAGGAGAAAAAGGAAGGCAGGAAGGCAGGGAGGCAGGAAGGGAGGGAGAAAGGAAGAAAGGAAGAAAGGAAGAAAGAGAGAGAAAGGAAAAAAAGGAAGAAAGAAATTGTGAAAGAATAGAGAGAACCTCTGGAGAACTCTTGCAGAATGGGCCTGAAAGTGTGAGTGGTATGGGAATTGACTCTCAGCCAGGATGCTGACAGATGAGCCACAGACTTTGATGCCCAATGAGAACACACACATGATTCTTTAAAGATCGATTTTAAAATGGGGTAAATAGGACGGGCAAAAAGGAAAAGCTTCATCATGCTCTCTTTCAATAGTCAGTCATTTTCTGGGAGGATGAGGCTGAGGAGTTTAGGTCAAGTTTTCCTGGTGAGACTGGTCATGATTTCCACAGTAGTACTTTCATATTTTGCTCTCTCCTATCCATCCTTACTTTGAATGATTTCAGTGTAGTATGGCCTTCAAGAGACCATGGTTCTTACCACTGCATTTTTATATTTATGGAAATCTACCATGATTTTTGAAAGTTTTTTAAAATACTGGCTTTTAAGATTAGCCTTAGAAGATAATGATGCCAGCTATGATCTTTACTTCAATCTGAGTAAAATTATTGTTTTAGGGAAGACAGAAGTATTTACATTTATGATAATACTGATATCACCATTATAATTTTGAGATTTTCATGCCTTAATCAGAATCTAAATGTTTTGTATTACTTCTATAGTTCTTTTGTCTATATTCATTATAGTACTTGGTTAAATAGAAATCTTAAATTGATTTGGTTTGAATTTCAACCTAAAGTATGTATTTTATTATTTTTAAAGATTTCATTTACTTATTTTTATTCGAAAAATAAGATTTGAAAAATCACATACACAGGGACAGAGAGAGTGAGCAAGAGCAAGAAAGAAAGACAAAGAGAGGCCAGAACCACGGCTCAATAGGCTAATCCTCTGCCTGCAGCACCGGCACACGGGGTTCTAGTCCCAGTCGGGGCGCCGGATTCTGTCCTGGTCGCTTCGCTCCTTTTCCTGTCCAGCTCTCTGCTGTAGCCTGAGAGTGCAGTGGGGGATCGCCCAAGGAGCCAGGAGAAGCACCTGGCTCCTGGCTTTGGATCAGCACCATGCGCCGGCCGCAGCACACCCACCGCAGCGGCCATTGGAGGGTGAACCAATGTAAAATGAAGACCTTTCTCTCTGTCTCTCTCTCACTGTCCACTCTGCCTGTTTAAAAAAAAAAAAAAAGAGGGAAGGAGGGAGAAAGGAGAGAGAGAGAGAGAAAGAGAGAGGAGAAAGAGTGCTTCCTTGTGCCAAATGCCCTAAATATTCTGGGACTGGAGCTGGGCCAGGAGCCAGGAGCCAGGAACTCCATCCAGATCTCCAAAATGGGTGACAGGGACACTTGAGCCATCACTTGCCCAAAGTATTTATTTTGAACGTTCACATGCTTTCAAAAATGATGTAGAATAAGGGGCATTACATCCATATCTATAAATCTTTATTACTCAACAAAAAGCTACAATGTGAATCCACAGGCATAGGACATTACTGTGGTCTGAGTACTAGATGTAGTAAGGAGTACTTCCTGGTGGGGAACAAGTCAGCAAATAGCCTGAGTCAATTCTGTGAAATCAGAATTGTGAAATCATTTTTCAGGACAGATTGCTTGTATTGAACTGGAAAATGTAACTTATTTAACTCTTTAGTTAAAATGACATTTAATAATATTTGTAACTAAAATTGTTCAGTCAAAGGCTTTGCATAATTAATGTCATAAGAAAGTAGACATAAGATACTGGTAGAATATTTGAGCTTGTTTTATCATTATTTAATGTTTGGAAGTTTTGTATGTATGCTTTGGGAGCAATATGGGTACATATTTCAAATCCTCTTGTTGTGTTGTAGCTTCTCCACACGCACAGTCTGAATTGGAGAAACATTCAGCCTTATGCACTCGGCTTTTGGTGTTGCCTTTACAGTCCAGCCTCTCTCTCTCCAGATCACACACAAGCTAGTATGGCTACTCTACAAATGCAGAAGCCTTCTGCAAATGAGGACTTCTTTGTAACTTTGAAATACATGAGATGAAAAAGTGAAACTGGTTATGAAGTGAGTCGACACAAAATTTGTAAATGGAAAAAGATGATATCATGCGTCCTTTGAAAATGATTTTGATTTTAAATTTTGAGTGTTTTAAACAGTTATTTAAAACTATGTTAAATTAAATATCTATTGTTGTTCTGGCAATTGTAAAAATTTGGTAGTTATTATTATTGAGAATACTTGATCAGTAATTGCAAGAAGTTGTTTACTTCAAAAAACCTGAAACTGGGATGAGGTGGTTCAGTGGCTAAGCTTTCTCCCGAGACACCAGTGTCCTATATAGGTGCCGGTTTAAGTCCCAACCACTTCACTTCCTGTCCAGCTCTCTGCTATGGCCTGGAAAAGCAGCAGAAGATGGCCCCAAGTCCTTGGGCCCCTGTACCCATGTGAGAGACCTGGATGGAATTCCAGGCTTTTGTCCACAGCTGGGCCCAACCCCAGCCATTGCAGACATTTGGAGAATGAACCAATGGAAGGAAGATCTCTCAGTCTCTGTGTCTCTCCCTCTCTGTGTAACTCTGCTTTTCAAATAGATAAATAAATCTTTAAAGAAAAAACATACCTGACAGAAAAAAGTATTCCAGAAGAAAGCATAGCATAAATAAAATAATCACAAATTCTTTTAATTATGTTTTGTTTTAAATAATTTACATCGATATATTATATAGTGAATAAATATAGCAATTTTTCTTTTTACCATCAAACATATCATGTACATGAATCAATTTAACAAAGAAAGAAAATAATCAATAAAATATCTACTTAGGTCACAAAATATTGTCAGGAATTTTTATTCGGTATTTTTGGCTGTGTTTTTCCCAAAGTGGAAACCTGAATGAAGCACAATACTAGATAGGTAAGTTGTTATGTAGTTTACTCAGGGCAAGTGCACTGGGTGCATGGAATTCAAAATGTTTTTTGCACCAAAATAAGCTTATCTTTTAATTCCTTTTTGCACAAACTGAAGCATTCCCATATAGTGTGTATGGATCAATTTATGCCATCTGGATGCCAACACTGGGAAGGAGGGAAATTGTCTTACACAGTAAATAGTAAACATTTCTTCTCCCTAATGTAGAAAAATTCAGTGCATGCTAATGGCTGAGAAAATTGGTGATTTTGTTAGTTCTCCTGGCTATGAGGCTGGCTCTGTGGCATATTTCTGACAGAAGAGGCACAAAATAAATGCTATTTGCAGGAAACTATTTGCTTCATGGTATAGGGGACTTCTTTGGCTTTCTGTTTGCTTTTGCTTTATTATTTGGGTACAGTTGTGCTTAAGTGTGATTGTCGGAGCTAGGCAGTTATGTTGTGAACATGAAGGGACAAACTCCCAGAACCATGGCCAACAGACACTGTGCAGTGGTCGGCCCTTGATATGAGTGTTTGGTTATTTCATAAACTCCAGGACACTCTACTTCTTACTTATTGTGTTCTTTAAAGATTTATTTATTCGAAAGGCAGACTGTTAGAGACAGAGGTACACACACACACACACACACACACAGAGAGAGAGAGAGAGACAGAGAGACAGAGAGAGAGAGACAGAGAGACAGAGAGAGAGAGATCTTCCTTCTACTGGTTTACTCCCCAAATGCCAAAACAGCTGTGGCTAGGACATACTGAACCCAGGAACCAGGAACTCCCTCTGTACATCT
Source organism: Sylvilagus floridanus (assembly GCA_949820135.1). Lineage (NCBI taxonomy): Eukaryota > Metazoa > Chordata > Mammalia > Lagomorpha > Leporidae > Sylvilagus > Sylvilagus floridanus. The sequence continues at coordinate 14,991,679 of OX463224.1, read as the reverse complement.
CCTGTGGATGGCAGGAACATAAGTTCTTGGGCCATCTGCTGCCTCCCAACCACGTTAGTAGGAAGCTGGATCAGGACGTTGAGGGCTTGAACTTGAACTGGCGTTCCAATGTGGGGTGTGTGCATCCCAAGAGAAGCTTACTTTGCTGCCATCACAACACTCAGGCCCCGTTCATTACCATATGAGAAATGGAAGCTCCTATCTTAAGAAGATTTTTGACTGATTATTCCATGATTCAAAGAAACTTTGAAATCTGCATATCCTAAATGTTGAAGATAAAAATTAATTTATGATGATAGTAAGAGTTTGTGAAGACTTTAATTTGACCTTAAATCTCACCTGAGGAGTGTTTTGTATGTTTTGCTTTCTCTCGTGACTTTGAAATGTAAGCACTCTTCAAGCCACCCTTCAACTGATGATTGCATAAAAAAATTCTTGTGGCACCAGCATTCCACAATGGAGTGCTGGTTTGAGTCCTAGCTGCTCTGCTTTTGAGCCAGCTCCCAGTTATTGTGACTCATGAAGGTATACAAACAAATAAAATGTTTCTGGAAGAAAAAAAAAGAAGTCAGCAGAAGATGGCCCAACCACTTGGACCCCTGCTACCCATGTGGGAGACCAGGATGGAGCTTCTGTGTCCTAGCTTTGGTCTGGCCCAACCCTGGCTGCTGTGGTTATTTGGAGAATGAATCAGCAGATGGGAAATCTCTCTTATGTTCTAACACTCTGCGTTTTGAAAAATAAATATTTAAATCTTTTAAAAACATCTCTTTCTTATATTTTTAAGAAATTAAGAGTTTACATGTAACAGTCAATGCACTCAGGGGCTGGCACTGTGGTGTAGCGGGTAAAACCGCTGCCTTCAGTGCTGGCATCCCATATGGGTGCCGGTTCTAGACCTGGCTGCTCCACTTCAGAGAGCAGAGATCCAGCTCTCTGCTATGGCCTGGAAAAGCAGTGGAAGATGGCCCAAGTCCTTGGGCCCCTGCACCTGTGTGGGAGACCCAAGAGGAAGCTCCTGGCTCCTGGCTTCGGATAGGCACAGCTTTGGCCGTTGCAGCCAATTGGGGAGTGAACCATCAGATGGAAGACCTCTCTCTCTCTCTCTCTCTCTCTCTCTCTCTCTCTCTCTGCCTCTGCCTCCTGTAACTCCACCTTTCAAATAAATAAATATTTAAGAAAAAAAATTCAATGCACTCAAAACATTTAAATCAATCACAATATTTTATTTCTCATCAGCTATACTTCTCACTTGATTTCTTTGTTAATTTTAACCGGACTTTTATTACAATAATTCAGTTGCCAAGTGGGTAATCGAGACTAGAAAATTCTTAAATAAGGGAGGGCCGAAATCATATTTTGGGGGCTTCGTCTAACAACAGTGTAGATGCGAAATAAGATTATGTGGGGAAATGCTAGCATAACTTTGAAGAGAAACTAAAAGTTAGTTAAATCTAAAAAGTGCCTGAGTAGGTATGGGAGCTGAAGAAAAGGGATGGGAGTCATTGTGTTTGTAGACCCCTCTGAGCATGTGAGATACATGGACAATGTTCTGAAAGTTTTAGCCAGAGGAATTAATTCCCCACTCCCAAAGAGAAGGGTGGGATCTCCTTTGTGTTCTGCACTGCACTTAGGACCAAGAAGAAAGAATAAAACAGACAGAAGTGATTTTTGTTTTTAGAGAACTTATGGCTTTTAAGGGAACATAAGAATTAAAGGGAAAAAATGAGGAAAGGTGCGTGTGGAACGTCTATCAGAAGTTATGGGAACGTGTGTAATGACAACTGGTATTTACTGTTCATCATGTAACCCTATTCCTTGTACCTTGTTTAACTGTCACAACAACCCAATGAGTGGCATGATATTATTATTACTACTCCTATTTTAGGAATTCTGTACCAGAAGTACATGGAGGTTAGGTTAGTTCCCCAATGTACTATATAGTCAATGAGTGTAGGAAGGTCCTCTTAATCCACAACCACCACTGTTTGCTAGGATGAGAATCAATTGATGTTCTTATTAGTAAAATGATACAGTTAAGTTCTGAGCATTGGTGGGCATTTGGGGTTGTTACGGCACCTGCATCCCACATCTGGATGTCTGCCTTCGATTTCCAGTTCAGGCTCCAGATTCACCTTCCTGCTCATGCAGGCCCTGGGAGACAGCACTGATTGTTCAAGTACTTGGGCCCCTGCTGCCTTTGTGGGAAAACTAGATTGAGTGCTGGATCCTGGTTTCAGCCCAGTCCAGGCCTGGTCATGGTGGGCATCTGGGAAGTAAACCAGATGGGGGTTTCTCTCTCTCTCTCCTCTTCCTTCCCTTTCTCAAATAAATAAGATATAAAGATATACACATTTTTAAAAAGAACTGGCCCAGACACTCATGTAGACATCTGCAGCAGGTGTTTAGAAGTCACTACTTTAGAAAGGACCATCATTACATGATTCTAATGAGTCTCAAGACAGGCAGCACCTGAGTTACTCTAATCTTTGAAAAATTTCAGATGAAGAAATCAGTAGGTCTGGAGGCAGATACTGTGGGAATTGCCAGTTGGGATGTGAGATGAAAGAACCCAAGCAACAGATTTCCCTGAAGAGATCCAGACAGTAGGGAGATGGGAGTTGATTTTTGGCCCTGCTTTGGGAGATATTGTACATCTCCCTTTGGGAGATGTACCCCTTGAGAGAAGGGAAACTTGAATACAATTTTAGCTACATACTAATCAGTCTAAGTGTAAACACAATCCCCCTTTTCCTATCTGACAACCAGAATCCGTTCTCTTGGGAAGAGACTGAACAAGCTTCTATCCTTTTTATAACCAGGTACATTATATAATAAACTTACTTGAATCTTCTGTGTTCTTATCAAATGGTAAGTGTGGTAATCATAAAGACTCTATTTTTTCTGGTGCTAGAGAGAAAAATGTATTATCATGCATTATGCTATTAGAAATCATCATGCATTATGCTATCAGAAATATTTCCAGGGCATATCAGGAATCAGGTGTGGATGGCATCCTCTTGGAACCAAAGGAATCAGAGGATTCAAAATTATGGAATCTGAAGCTACTTTTCCAAGAACAGAAGATTAAACTACAAGACAAGGAAGGACTGAGGTATGGACTAAGGACAGTGAGTTCCTGAATTGTATGAATGTTAATGTCCTCTGTTTAAGGATGGAGCCAACGGTCACCTTTGCAATGCAGTGGATTAAGTCTCTGCATGAAATTGCAGCATCCCATATGGATGCTGGTTTGAGTCCTTGCTGCTCTACTTCCAATCCAGCTCCCTGCTGATGGGCCAGAGAAAGCAATGAAAGACAGCCCTAGTGTCTGGGCCACTGCCACCCATGTGGGAGACCAGATGGTGCACCAGGCTCCTGGCTCCTGGCTTCTGCCTGGCCCAGTCCTGACTGTTGCTGCCACTTTGGTAGTGAACCAGTGGATGGAAGATCTCTTGCTCTGTAACTCTTTCAAATAAAATAAATAAATATTTAAAACAATAAAAAAGAATGGAGGCCAGGGTTCTAAACTGGACTATCCTGCCCTGATTCCTGCTTTATGCAATCCTGAATGCAAGTGAAGCAGGGAGAAGTACGTGTCGCACGGAGGAGCTCACATTAGTGGTCTCAGCTGTTGCAGCATCAGTAAGTTCCGCTCCACAGACAGAACTCTATCATTGTTCTGTGACACAGGACAGCAACTTAACCTCTACAAGACCACGCTTCCTTCGTTTAGCATTAGGAACAATTTTTTAAAAAGATTTATTTATTTTTTACTTCAGAGTCAGAGTTACACAGAGAGAGGAGAGGCAGAGAGAACGGGAGAGAGAGAGGTCTTCCATCTGATGGTTCACTCCCCAATTGGCTGCAACGGCCGGAACTGCGCCGATCCGAAGCCAGGAGCCAGGAGCTTCCTCTGGGTCTCCCACACGGGTTCAGGGGCCCAAGGACTTTGGCCATCTTCCACTGCTATGACAGGCCCTAGCAGAGAGCCGGATTGGAACTGGAGCAGCCAGGACTAGAACTTGCACCAATATGGGATGCTGGCACAGCAGGCAGCAGCAGCAGCCTCACCTACTACACCACAGTACTTGCCCCTGGTCTTTTTTTTTTTAAGATTCATTTTTATGTATTTGAAAGGCAGAGTTAGAGAGATTTCCATTTGCTGATTCACTCCCCAATTGGCTGAGACAGGGCCAGTCTGAAGCCAGGAGCCTAAAGCTCTTCCCAGCTCTCCCATGTGGGTGGCAGGGGCCCCTGCTACCAATCCGGTGCCAGAGCCAGGTGCTTCTTCCTGCTTTCCCATGCAGGTGCAGGGGCCCAAGCACTTGGGCCATCCTCCACTGCCTTCCTGGGCCACAGCAGAGAGCTGAACTGGAAGAGGAGCAACCAGGACTAGAACCCCGCGCCCATATGAGATGCCAGCACCGCAGGTAGAGGATTAACCAAGTGAGCCACGGTGCCCCCAAATTCAGATTTATACATGTTTTCCTATAATTCTGGAGCTGAGCCTCTGTCGACTACACATTTCTACTTTGCCAACCAATACTCACATTCTGATAAAAATAAATAACATCTCAAAAAAATATAAAAGCAAAACTGAAACAAGTTTGTAGAAAATGATCTGAATACTTGGCATTGATTTAATCACATGCAGTGAAAAAGAGTAAGCACACTATTCCCAAATGCCACAGCTGGCATTATGTAAATAAACCACTAAACAGATTCAAATGTCTTTTCTTCCTATATATGTGAAAACACAGTTGCATGTTCGTGTGTCTTTTGGAGGGGATCCTCCACTCAGTATTATATTAGTGGGCTTCAGTGTCCAACTTTCCCTTAAAGAACCATATGGGAGAGAAGACCCCTCCCTACACCCCCTGGCAGTCAGAAACCAGATGCGTCAATCTGAGCTACACAGTTCCTGCTCCCACCTCAGGAAATTCATCTGCAATGATACAAACCAATGGGGCCAATGGGAACTATTTGTGTGGTTACAGCAGGATCCAATAGTGTTATGCAACAGTCTTATGGAACAGGAGAATGGCACTGTGGCCAGACTGTTACTGCTGAGCCATATCCACCTCTTGGCTTCTGGGGTTGCATTGGTTCTGCTCACTCCAGTCCGCATCCCCAGGATTCTTGCTGCCAACTCCTAGAGCCACTTGCAATTACTTGTCAACATAAACCTTTTTTTAAAGAGTTATTTTATGTATTTCAAAGACAGAGTTAAGAGAGAGGTAGAGACGGGGGTGGGGGGGGAGAGGTCTTCCATCCGCTGGTCACTCCCCAGATGGCAGCAATAGCCGGAGCTGAGCTGATCCAAAGCCAGGAGCCAGGAGCTTCTTCTGAGTCTCCCAGGCAGGTGCAGGGGCCCAAGGACTTGGTCCATCTTCTACTGTTTTCCCAGGCCATAGCAGAGAGTTGGATTGGAAGAGGAGCAGCTGGGACTGGAACCGGTGCCCATATGGGATGCAGTCACTTAAGGCCAGGGCTCTAACCTTGTGCACCACAGCGCCAGCCCAGCTAACATAAACCTTAACACAGTGGTTTCCCTGCATCTATGTAAGACAAATTGTGAACTGACAAAGACATATTTGTGAAAAATGTTAATTTCTAAGTAGTAGATATGAATAAATATTGAAGGAAATGTGTTAGAGTGTTTTAATTCATAATTAATAATAATAGATTGCAATAGTTTTTGTAACCCTCTCTGTATTTCACTTCCCAAAAGATAATACCCTAGTTTCCTGCTCTAACAAGTAATGCTGTTATTGGCTTTCACAGTGGTGGTCCTCATTCACATAAGAACCTTGTCTGCAACAATTTGGGATATTACCACTAAAACTTAGGAGTTAAGTTATATATAATCTCCGCATCTATTGAAAATTATAGGGAAGACAAGATCCAAAGGACTTAGTTTACCATTCTTATTAAATTTAGTGTAAAATTCAGATCACAACCTCAGAGAGCAGGCATTTTGCCAAGAGGTTAAGATACCTGCATCTCATATTGGAATGCCAGGGTTTGATCCTGGGCTCCTGCTTCTGATTCAAGCTTCCTGCCAATGCACACTCTGGAAAGCAGCAAGTGATGATGTACATAGTTGGTCTGTGCCACCAAAGGAAGACACCCGGATTGAGTTCATCGCTCGCAGCTACAGCACTGGTCATGGCCTTTTGTTCATTCTCTTGCTCCCTTGCTATCTTGCTTGCTTGCTCTCTCACTCGCTCCTTCACTCTCCTCCTTTCTCAGTCTCTGAAATTAAAAAATGTTCACACCCATGTCCTAGCCATGTGCCCAACTACATTCAACACAGGATTAATTAAATTCACTGTGGATTCTGGACCTTGCAATATTCACTTGGGATTAAAGGAGGACAGAAGAGATCTAATAAATAACACAATGTGTCCCAAGTAACGTTCATTGTCTCCCACATCGGCAGCTGCCTCTCCTTTTTATTTCCAAGGTTAGAACCCTGTTGTCTACATCTCTAAACCTCTGCTGACATCTTTATACAATGACAAACAATTTTAAAATAGCCTTTTAATGAAAGAGTTTCCAGCCTACTCTAGAACCCAACAAGCAATTTTATGGTTACAGTGAGGACAATAAGTATGCGGGTTCCCAAGTACATATGGTTGGTTAAAGAGCCTGGGAGGTGCCATAAAGAAAGTTTTGTTTAAACAAAGAACAGAAAAAATGAATTAACTGAACAAAAGACGACATGGATTTTGTCAGATGGGGAGTGTGGGAAGCAAGGCAGAGAGAATGTTCAAGAAGAAACTACTTGAAGGAAGGCTAGAATGTAACAGAACACTGTGCATCCCAGGAAGATCATAAGCATACAATAGCCACTGTGTGGAAATTACACATTAGGATGGAAAAGAGATGCAGCAGGGCCGGCACCATGGCTCAGTAGGCTAATCCTCCGCCTTGCGTTACCGGCACACCAGGTTCTAGTCCCGGTCGGGGTGCCGGATTCTGTCCCGGTTGCCCCTCTTCCAGGCCAGCTCTCTGCTGTGGCCTGGGAGTGCAGTGGAGGATGGCCCAAGTGCTTGGGCCCTGCACCCCATGGGAGACCTGTCTCTTGCCTTCAGATCAGCGTGGTGCACCGGCCTCAGCGCGCCGGCGGCAGTGGCCATTGGAGGGTGAACCAATGGCAAAGGAAGACCTTTCTCTCTGTCTCTCTCTCTCACTGTCCACTCTGCTTGTCAGAGAAGAGAAGAGAAGAGAAGAGAAGAGAAGAGAAGAGAAGAGAAGAGAAGAGAAGAGAAGAGAAAAGAAAAAGAAAAGAGATGCAGAAAAATGTTGCTTTCAGTTAATTTCTAAGGGGTGGCCCAGTAGGTAGAATGAGAATCTATTCAATCTCAACAGGAACTGGATTGCAATCAATTATCCAAGGCTAAGGCTGGGTACTATGAGAGGAGGAGTGGAAACTTCAGTGGCTAAAGAGGATGTCACATGCCCACCAAACACCAAGTTGAGGAATGCAGACTAATGCCCTTGGGACTACACACATGGTACCTTTGTAAAATGGTACCCTTTATAAAATTAAATTCGAGCCTCAGAGTTCTTCAGTACTGACATCCTTATATGAGGAACTGCAAGCTAATTTAGTACAAATAGCTGAGTTGGAGTCAATTACAGCAGCTGAGCTTCCGACAATGGTAGGCGGCCAGCTGATTCAAATAAGGCAAAACACCACGCTGTAACTAATTCCTCTGTCTCTGTACATCACTTTTGTTTTCTGTCCCCAACCACATTTCAGTCCTCGAGTTCCTTAAATCTGTTCTGGTTCTGAGGCCTGCTTCGGTCTGAAAGCTAATTAAGAGCTTTCAACTAAATTTGTTGTAATTTTATCTTTTGACAGCATCATGGTTATTTTCAGCTCAGAAATGAATATGGATGAATCAGCAGAACAAAGCCTCAGAACTGGAGACTGTGTATTCTAGAAAAGAATAAAGAGACTCCCTCCTCTCCAAGGTGAACCTGAGGAATTCTTGCTGTGCTCTCCACAGAAATTCTACCTATTATTATTAAAAAGAACAATAAATGAATTCCCTGCTCTGTTCTTTCTCACAGTAATGTTTCTCCTAAATACTGAAAGAAATGATGGCAACACTCATTGACTCATTCATTGAATCATTCAACAAATATTTTTTGAACAGTTATTATGTCAGGTACTATATTTGGGATATAAATAAAGTTACTACATTCACAGAACTTATGACTTGGGGGAAAATATCCTCTATAATACATATTATCTAACATATTATGCTTCATAACATGATTATATTATTTTACATTTATGTATTTTAACATGCTGTGGAGAATATGTGTTTACTTTGTGATACACTTGATCTTTTATTGTTATGCCTGTTGTTTAGATTATTGACAATTTTATCATAGAACTCGCTAAAGACTGTGATCATTGGGGCTGGCACTGTGGTATTGTAGATTGAGCCACCACTTGCAATGCTGGCATCCCATATGGGTACTAGTTCAAGTCCTGGCTGTTTCACTTCCAGTCCAGTTCTCTGCTAAAGCCCCTGGAGAGTAGGGTAAGGTATCCCAAAGTCCTAGGTTCCTACACCCACACATGAGACCTGTATGAAGCTCCTGGCTCCGGCTCCTGGCTTCAGTCTGGCCCAGCCCTTGCCCTTGGAGGCCATCTGGGGAGTGAACTGATGGATGGAAGCTTGCTCTATCTATCTATCTATCTACCTACCTACCTACCTATCATCTATCTATCTATCTCTATCTCCCCCTCTCTCTATTTGTAAGTCTGCCTTTCAAATAAATAAAATAAATCTTTAAAATAAAAAGATTGTGCTCCTTACCAAATCTAGTAAAACCCGCACTGAGGAGAAGTCCAGATGACTCCAAAGGAGACTCACAATGTGCAAGGCCCTGGTGAAGTGATGGGCTGCTTGAGCTCATGCAGAGCTGGTCCATTTCACACCCACACGTACTTGCTGGGGTGGATGCTCCATGAGAACTTCAAGTTGTCCACATAGTACATGCCATACATCCAGTGCCAAATGCAGTGTCTCATTGGTATTCAGTAAGCACTAAGGAACATTTATTCAGATTATAAGTAAAAGGGAAAAGAGGAGAAAATGTGGCTAGTATCCAGAGACCAATCAATGAGAATGAGGAATTTGTTCAGGGTCTGGTCACAAAGCCTTGGAGAATGTATCTGTATTCCCAGTGACTGTTCTCTAAGCCCTGGACAGAGAGGGCTGCATGAGCACTATCCTCACCCCACCCCTGCCTCCAGGGCGGAGTGTGTCCTCCCACTCTGAGAGGGGGAGGAAGCCACGGGAGACAGGGTCATTGGATGTCTCGGAGCTGCACCAGATGACTAGTTCCTGGGCACAACCAGATCTTTTTGAAGGCTTGGAAATCTTGCAAGGAATTTCACAGGAATTGAATTCTTGCATTAGTTTGCGGAGGCACAAGCAGATGGAAATTATGTATTTTAATGAATCATTTCTGGTTTTCAAATCTCAGGATCAGAGGTCGTCAGTGCAACCCTGCCCCCCATGCGTGGTAAAATATCTTTAAAGCATTTCTGGCAGAAGCTCATTCACTTCTTCCTGGACATTTTTAGTCATGGTCACCTGAACAAAGGGCATGTCCAATGCCTCACACTATAGATAGCACGGATCCAACAAAGATAATTTTCCCAGATCCATTAAGTGGACATCAATCACCTGAAAAATTCACAAACACTTTAAAAGGTTGCAAACAAGTAAAACCATAGTTTTAATTCACAAAATATTTATTAAATGTCTGTGGGATGTCAGAATTATAATTTAAAAGTGTGTATCAGTCTTCTTGCTGTTGAGAAATTAACTATTTGCAGGAGACAAATGTTCTACCCACATAGTTATTAGAAGATCAGTTCACAGCACATATATTTGTTATACAAAATAAGTGTTGTATGATTTTTTTTTGAGAGAGAGAAAGAGAGAGTGTGTGTACACGCACTACAATCCACTGATCTAGTCCTCAAATGTCTGCTACAGCTGGGCCAAAGCTGGGAGTCAGGAATTCAAACCAAGTTTCCCACATGAGTGGCAGGGAAACAACTACTTGAGCCATCACCAATGCCACCAGGGTCTGTATTAGCCAGAAGCTGGAGTCAGGAACCAGAGCCAGGAGTGGAACGCAGGTAATCCAGCATAGGATGTAAGCATTTTAATCACTAGGCCAAATTTTAATTACAACACTCAAAATTTTATGTATTTTTAAATGTAAAACAATAAATGCCTAACCAGTACAAGGAGACACATTCAAAAGAGAAACTAAAAATACTAAGCCAGGTAGTTCACTTAAGTATCCACCAGGTTGTGCTAGTGACTCAGTAACATTTTTAAACCAAAAATAAAAAATGAATTATAAATGAAAAAGAATATTTCATGAGACCCATATTTTGTATCTTAGGCCCCTAAAATGTATAGTCATGGATCTTCTATAACTCCTTTTATAAAAATTAAACTCCAAAACACTGTTTTAAAAATAAAAAGTATTCTTTAGAGCAAAATTAATTAAACAGTTGGAATATATTCAATTTGCAAAACATATTGGACAATGTCTTTGTTGGATAGTGGAAGGAGTAATGGCTAAGACTTGACAATCACAGTATAAATAAAATACACAAGTATAAACAAATAATTCCAATATGACAGGATCATCATTAGCTCCAAGTATTTCTTGTTTTGCTTACTGCTCCATTCTAACACCTAGAGTATATTAACAGCACAATAATTATTTGCCAAATGAATGATTTCATGAAATCATGATTATATAATAGATGCGGGTAGTTTTTATGTTCTGCTTATCAATATAATCTAGGATCTAAATGTGAAATTTTTTTTTTTTAACAGGCAGAGTGGACAGTGAGAGAGAGAGACAGAGAGAAAGGTCTTCCTTTTGCCGTTGGTTCACCCTCCAATGGCCGCCGTGGACGGCGCGCTGCGGCCGGCGCACCACGCTCCTCCGATGGCAGGAGCCAGGAGCCAGGTGCTTTTCCTGGTCTCCCCATGGGGTGCAGGGCCCAAGCACCTGGGCCATCCTCCACTGCACTCCCGGGCCACAGCAGAGGGCTGGCCTGGAAGAGGGGCAACCGGGACAGAATCCGGTGCCCCGACCGGGACTAGAACCTGGTGTGCCGGCGCCGCAAGGCGGAGGATTAGCCTGTTGAGCCACGGTGCCGGCCCTAAATGTGAAATTTTAATACTGAAAACAAGGCATGATTGAATGTTTCTTTCTATCAACCAACAATAAATGTGTTTCTATAAAATAGTGTTTGAAACCAGGTTCAAATAATCAGATGCATTTTTAACATTTTTATTTATTTGAGAGGCAGGGTGGCTTAGACAGCTGGTTGCCTCTCCAAATGCCCACATCTAGGGCAAAGCCAGGGTCAGAGCCAAAGCCAGGAATGCAATCTAGCTCTCACATATGGCAGAAGCCCAACTACCTAAGCCAGCACTGCTGCCTCCCAAGGTCTACTTTAGCAGGATGCTGCTAGAGTCAGACTGGAGCCAGGAATTGAACCGAGGTCCTGTGATGAGGCATGCAGGCATCTTACCTACTAGACTAAGTGCCCAACCCTATTTGGTGACAATTTCAATTTTACAAATCTCCCAGATTCACAGAAATAACTTCTCTTTCATTTTAGAATAAATGTTGTCAAAAATATTTTATAAGTTCTCCCCAGAATATTTTGTATTATTAAATTGCATTATTAAATTTGTTGTACTTTATTTTATTTCAGCATATAAAATTAGTTGACAATGAATTTTAACTATATACAATCTCTGGAGAGACATATAAGCCCAGAATAAAGCTAGCATCTTTCAACCTTGTAAGTGCTAATATTGAAAACAAGGCATGATTGAATGTTTCTTTGTATCAACCAACTGTATTTATTCTGCTCTATGGACAAATTTATCAAGAATATTTGCATGTGTCCACTTTGGCATTGAAATCACTACAGAATATTTCTCACATAAGGACATGGGCACCATCTTTACTATTACCTTCTTTTTCATGTTGATTGTGAATCATCTCTCAATTGCTGATCTCTATTCTCCCATTTCTCTATATGTTTCTATTTCTTTCCATTCCTTCCTGGAATGCACTGTGTATTAGTGCAGAACCCCTGCAGCTGGAACCAGACAAAGATGGGCTTGACTAAAGTGGGATCTGCCACATTCTGATGGCTTTAGCAGATTCCTTAACTGAATCTTCATTTGCGCCTTGATGAAAGAAGATAACCAGCAGGAGTGTGCTATTTCTGCCTCAGAAGCAAAAGACAAATGGGAGTTGCCTGGGAAGATACTCAATCCACTCCATACAGTTTCAGGAATAAAAGTTTTTTTATACAGTTAGAAAAACAAATAAATTTCACTCTTGTAGCTAGCCCTTTGATCCTGAGCTTAGACAGACTAGTTTGTGGATGCATGGAGCCAAGGATATTTGTCCACAAACAGCTAGAATATAAAAGAAGAAAAAGCGAATTATTTTATTTCAGATTCACTTAACATAACATGCACTTAACATAACATAATTGTATTATAGCTACAATACCAGAAATACAATTCTATGAACTTTGTCCAAAGTGGAAGGTAGTTTGACAATTCATTTAACATTCCATAACTGTATTATAGTTATATTACCATAAATACAATTCTATGAATTTTGTCCAAAGTGGAAGGTAGTTTGACAAACAGTATAAGTTCTTGGAAATAAAAGCAAACGGGAAAAAACCAACAAGACTTTCAGTTCTAGCTTAAATTTTTTAAAAAGAGGTATAAATAAAATTATTTCCATAAATCCTATTTTATAAAGTGCATTTAATCAAAAGTTGATGATAAATTCAACCCAAAAAATTCTTTTAGCATCAATGGTGTTGATCACATGATCTTTCTCCTCAGCTTTATCAATATATTAGTAGATTTCTTGATGTTGAACCCCATATGAATCCCCAGAATAAACCCCGCTTGGATTGGATGAATTACTCTGTTTTTTCTTGCTAAATGTTTGCAAATATTTCATTTAGAATTTTGTGTAGCTATTCATAAGTAAGGTTTGTACGTAATTTTTAATGCAATCTTTTCAGAGTTTTGGATTTTTTTTTACTCCCTATATAAACGCAACTTTGAAGAGATTTTTTTTTTTTTGAGGTTTCTAGGCTCTGAATCCATTCAGACAGTATCAGAGTTATCTGTTTGTTGTTAGAATTCTTCTGTGAAACCATCTGGGTCTGGCAGTTTTTGTGATAGAAACTTTACCAATTTTACTACTTCTGTGGAATTGCAATATTTTGATTTTTCTATCCCATCCAGAAATCATGTTGTTCAATTATGTTTTCCTAAAATATGATCTCTTCAATCCAGGCTTTTAAATTCTTTGAACTAAGGCTGACAAAAAACTGATTTTTTATTTCTTCTATGATTACTCCCCTCTTCCCTTACTTTTTTACTTGTTATTCCTCCTTTTTCTCTGAATTAGGATAGCCAGCAGTTGAGATATTTTATTCATTTCTCTAAAAACAAGCTGTTAAATTTTTTCACTAACTCAATTATTTTTCTGCTTCCAAGCTCAATATTTCCATTTTTAAAATGTATTGATTTCTACTTGTCTTTCTTTAGTTGGCTTTATTATTATGTCTCTTTTCCAGACCTACTAAGTACAGAACTCATTTACCTTCATTGTCCTGTTTGTTAACAGAATAAACAGTTATCTGCTTTTTCTAGCCATTCTGCAATTTTGTATTTTACTTTGACTATAAGTAGCCTAAAAGAGACTGCCTAGCATCAAGGTAACAGAGGGGGACCAGCATTGTAACTCAGCAGGTTAGACCACCACCTGTGATGCTGGCAACATATATGAGCTCTAATGCAAGTCCCACTGCTCAGGTTTCTTTTTTTTTTTTTACTTTATTTAATAAATATAAATTTCCAAAGTACAACTTTTTTATTATAGCGGCCTTTTCCCCCCATAACATCCCTCCCACCTGCAAGCATCTCATCTCCCACTCCCTCTCCCATCCCATTCTTTATCACGATTCATTTTCAATTATCTTTATATACAGAAGATCAATTTAGTATATACTAAGTAAAGATTTCAACAGTTTGCACCCGCACCGAAACACAAAGTATAAAGTACTCATTATACGTTAATTCACATACTACAACACACTAAGGACTGAGATCCTACGTGGGGAGTAAGTGCACAGTGACCCCTGTTGTTGATTTAACAATTGACACTCTAATTTATGATGTCAGTAATCACCCAATGCTCTTGTCATGAGCTCTATCTCTCCTCTCTCTCTCTTTCTCTCCCTCTCTCTCCTCAACCCCCACACTCAGACAAATAAAATATCTTTATAAATCTCATGGAAAATGCTTATTATAAAAAAGGTGTGCATGGGATTCAACATTTTTTCATGAAAATAACCATTTTAAGCTATTTATTTGAAAGGCAGAGTTACTGAGAAAGAGAGAGAGAGAGAGTGAGGGAGAGAGAGCGCGCACTCTGCCACTTGCTAATTCATTCCCCAGTGCCAGCAACATCTGGGGCTAGTCCAGGCTGAAGCTCGGAATTTCATCCAGGTCTCCCATGTGGATGACAGGAACCCAAGTACTTGGGCCACCATCTCCTGCTTCCCTTGCACACTAGCAGGAAACTGTACTGTAAGTAGAGGTGGGATTCTGTCCCAGGCATTCTGATACAGGATGTGGACATCCCAAGCTGCAACTTAACTTGCTATGCCATAACACTGGCATATCCTATGCCTTAACTTATTACTTGTTTTTACCAAATAGCAATTTATTTATTTTTTATAGCAGTGTAGAACCACTTATGTTCTTCCTCATTATTGACTTTTTCCTAATACTCCAAATCCCATCAGTGGGCCTAGACACAAACAGTCCTAGAGGGTGGGATTCAGTGAGGCCCAGAGGGTTGACTAGCAGTGAACAAGGTGTTAATTCAATTGCAACAAGTGAGTTAATATATGTAAGGCACCTCAAACAGTGAACATATATATGAGCATGCTAGGTAAATGCTGAGTATTGTTATTATCACAATTTACATGTAACTGAAATATCAGAGTTCTTCTCCTTCTTCAATGATCTCCTCCGTTTAATAAATAGGAGAAAATATAATTTGTCTCTTGGCTGCTCATTCATCAGCCCATGCTGCAGGTGCTCCTCTGTACAGTTCTCAGCATCCCCTGTGGATGTCTCCCTTTTGTTTGCACCTAGAACACTGCACTTTCACACCAGTGCCAGCAGAGAAGTAAATAGGGGGAAGACTTTCTATTGCTGCCTTGTTTCTTACACCAATACGCACTGTGGAATTGCTCAATTTTATGGAATAGAGTTACAAGCAAAGCAAAAGACAGACTCAGTACCTTCATTTGACTCTTCCTGTACCCAAAAGATAAGCACCAAATATTTTTCACTGGGGGCTCAACTCAAGACAACCTCAAATTCTACCCTCTATTCAGATAGTGCTCATTCTTCTGCCATGATGTGAGATTCCACTTTCTTATATCTCCACATGAACTGCGCTGGCCCTAAATTCACCTTCCCCCTTACACTCACAGCAATTAATGGGAGTTATAGTTGCTGAATTCTCAACTATTCAAACTAAAATAGCAGAATGTATAGCAGAGCAGTACAGAATTGCCTTTGGCACTCAAAATGCAAATCACTTATGGTACCCTAAGAGTGAAGAGTATAATATGAATTCACTTTCTTCTTAATTTCTCCAGGGTTAATAGCAATACACACATTCTCTCTCTCTCTCTCTCTCTCTCTCTCTCTCTCTCTCTCTCTCACACACACACACACACACACACACTTAAATCTAAATCAATTTTAAAAAATAAATTTCCTAAAAACTCCATAATGTACAACATAACATGCTACATAATCATGCAAATCCATGAAAATTCTTTGTTCTCCCTTTCACCCTGAGACCCATAAAGCTTATGAAATTTGTCTAATTGCAAGATTGGATCTGTCTCTAGTTATCATCCCAAGGCCCACAAAGTTTGAAACTGAGAAGTAAAAGATTCGGGCTTTGATTTAGCCTTTTTTTTTTTTTTTTTTTTTACGGACAGAGTGGACAGTGAGAGAGAGAGAGAGAGAGAGAAAGGTCTTCCTTTTGCCATTGGTTCACCCTCCAATGGCTGCCACAGCTGGCGCGCTGCGGCCAGCGCACCACGCTGATCCAAAGGCAGGAGCCAGGTGTTTCTCCTGGTCTCCCATGGGGTGCAGGGCCCAAGCACTTGGGCCATCCTCCACTGCACTCCCGGGCCACAGCAGAGAGCTGGCCTGGAAGAGGGGCAACCGGGACAGAATCCGGCGCCCCGACCAGGACTAGAACTCGGTGTGCCGGCACCGCTAGGTGGAGGATTAGCCTATTGAGCCGTGGCGACGGCTTTGATTTATCCTTATACATCAAGCCATATGAATTTCTTGAGTGAGGCCTTCTTTAATGTGTATGTATATATATATATATATATAAAGGCAAGGATTTACAATCCCTTGGCAAGCAAACCCTCTAAGACTTGGGAAACTGGCACTAAGGAATCTACCTTTGGTCTTTGGTAAGACTGCTCAGTAACTAGATTCTCATATAATGACCTGCCTTTTCTCTCAGCCAGAAATGTTCTTAGACAAACTCATTCAGCCTACCAAGGAAAAAATGCAAGGCATTGGGTCTTATCTTATTCATCTTTTTGACCTAATATAGAATCTAGTAAACTCTAGGAAGTTAATAGATGCTAAGTTGCATTCAGTGAGCCTAGTTAAGTGGTACAAAATGATATAATTCTCAAGAAGACTATAGGCAAGAGAATTCCAATTTTCTAAGTAGAGAAAATGCCCTGTTTGAGGAAATAAATTAAAATTACCTGTAGATAAAATGGTTCTAGGGTATGAAGTTTAACAGGAATTAATCACCAAAGATTCCAACAGATGCATTAGAAGAGCACTCTCTTCAAAGTTTTATCCAGGGCAAGTTTAACATCTTTATTCCTCAAGCTGTAGATCAAAGGATTAAACATGGGAACCACATTGGTGTAAAATATTGATGCTAATTTGCCCTGAGCCATAGACCCAGGAAAAGAGGTGGTTAAATAGGCAAACGCTCCTGACCCAAAAAACAAAGCAACAGCAGTTAGGTGGGAGCCACACGTGCTGAAGGCTTTGGATCTGCCCTCAGCAGAAGGAATCCGAAGGATGTTGGAAAGAATCAAAGCATAAGAGATGAAAATGCTGATACTGGATACTGTAATGACCACTCCAACGACAATGAAAAACACCAGCTCATTGACATAGGTGCTGGTGCAGGAGAGTTTCAAAAGGGGGAGGACTTCACACAGATAATGATCAATGACATTAGAATCACAGAAGGTCAGTCTCAGCATGTTGCCCGTGTGGGCCATGGCCCCAGCAAATCCTATCACATATGAGCCAAGCATCAGCAAAGAGCACAACTGAGAGGACATAGTGATTGTGTACAGCAGAGGGTTGCAGATGGCCACAAAGCGATCATAGGCCATCGAGACCAACACATAACACTCGGAGTTGACAAAGAAGCAGAAGAAAAACAGTTGAGTCATGCACTCCACGTAAGAGATGGTATTTTCTGATACAAAACCATTCAGCATTTTGGGAGTAAACACACAAGAATAACAGAGATCTATAAAGGACAAGTTCAAGAGGAAAAAGTACATTGGGGTGTGAAGGCTGGAATTCAGTGCAATTAAGATGGTCAAACCCATGTTGCCCACCATGGTGAGCATGTAGATCCCTAAGAACAGGAGAAATAGAGGGAGCTGGAGCTCTGGCGGTTCTGATAATCCCACAAGAATAAACTTGGTCACAGAGGAGTTGTTTCTTAAAGTCATTCTCTCAAGAGAGTCGTCTGGGGAAACAAGGACAAAACACAAAGAGTGATGACAGTGACAAGTGTAGTCAGTGGAAGAAGGTTCTAGGAGATGAGCCAGTACACATATAATCTTTTTTCTTTTGCATTTCTTCCCTCATCAATGGCCCTCCCCATCCTAAGCTATTGACAACATGTCTATAACAGTATCTGAGTTCCCCTGCATGTACCATGAATTCAAGCTAAAGTGTATTAGCACAGGCAACAAGAGTTCTAGCTTCATTTAAGCGATGACTAGAAAATGTACTTCAACTGGTTGCCCAAGGATTCTCAGAAAGACACCCTAAGATTCAGAAATTCACTGCCTCAACTCTGAGAGAGAGGAGAGTTCCCATGTTGTGTCCTTGCATTCTCTGCCGCCTTCTCCCAACTTCATATCAGGTTTCCACCCGGAGGGAGAGCCGGGAGTGCCCCCTGCCAGCTCTGTACCTCTTGCCTTCTTCCTCTAACCCCTTCATTCCACCTCACCTCACCTCAGAGTCAGTGTCGAGGGTAGGGAAGATATCAATGTTTTCCAGAGCCCTCACTTGTGAGTTTAAAATAAAACCATCAGGACACATGGGATTCGGATCACCTTCCTTCCCCCAGCTCGGTCTCTTCAATGCGTGGCCTTCTGCAACGTTGTTTTCTGTTAGCAGACAGTGGTGCAGCCAGTGAAAAAGCCTTACGAGCGGACTTTTCTGATGACCTTGGTGCTGAGAGAGAGCTTTTACAGACCCAGTTTCCAAGGTGCTTGAGGAGCAGATAAAGGCTTCTGCTTGTGAATTTTCCCTGGTGGTCTTCAACAACTGTGCGAGAAAAAAAACCTAGCAACCCTCATTCTCAACAGAACTCCACAAGCTTGACATGGGGGAACTTTAAGCCACTTGATGATCTCAGGGACCTGCTTAGAAAGTTCCCCCTGGGAATGCCTCTGGGATCAATCTCTAGAGGGGAGAAACTGCACTGTTGTTTGTAGCCTGAATCAGATGCTTATATCATGTATTAGGAGTCAAGGTTCTACTCTAACTTCCCCTTTAATCCAGGGTTGTCATGTCATTCTGTCCTGAGTTTACAGGCTCATCTTCTTTCACTAACTCTCAGAGCCTATAATTGACTTCAAGACAGAATGGTCACATTTTTGCTACCATTTCCAATTTTTCAAAGGGAGCTTTGAGAGTAGAACCATATTTTAAAAAATCCAGGTTGTAGGAGTTACAGAGAGCACCTCACACAAAATACTTCTAGGACCAGGAGCTTCTCAGAATGGTAGAGACACCACACCACCACCTCCACAGACACCACCTACTCTCAGTTCTACTAAAGGACACAGACGGGCCTTTACTATATATGAGGAGATCAAAATATCACAACACTCATGCCAGGAAGTACACACACACACACACACACACACACACACACATCCTGCATGGAGTTACTCTATAGATGTGCAGGCTTAAGGTACAGCAACAGATGTACCTGAGGGTTTAATCCTATCATTATTCAGATGACAAAGTTATTCTTCATATGATCTGTTCTATGAATACTCTTAGAAGAATTCAAATCATAAAAGCAGTTCACTTGTAAATTTCCACTGCAGCTGCCTAAAATAATCCCAATTTTTCCTGGGACAGTCCTAACTTACACCAGTTATCCATGAATAATTACTAATAGCACACCTCATTTCACTCTCAAAAGTGTCAGATTTGGATAACAAATTATATGGTTGCCCTACTAAAAAGAGCATAGGCAGCTATTCAGGTCCTCTGACCCCAGCAGTCTCCCAGACTCTCTGATTTCTATCTCCTTATTGACACAGTCTGTACTTCTCCCTCCTTGCCCTCAAAATACTGAATTTACACTGCTGAACAGGCAATGCTGTCTCTTCCGTAGCTCTTGGCTTCAGAATTGGGAAGAGTATTGAATGCAAGCTGCTTCTGATTTATACCTACCCAAAAATCCTAAAGCAAAGAAATACTCTAGTCACCTGCTTAAAATAGATAAAAAGGAAAAATAAAGGTAAAAGATGAGACTGGTACCAGGAATAGACATTAGTGCAATACACTGTTGTATATCATTTAGATGGATAGATTAAATTGGTTAGTAGTACTTAATAAACTTGGGCATATTCATACATTCTGAACCAGCATTCCACTACTAAGTGTATATCCAATAAAAATAAGTATACATGTTTATTTAAACACATGCCACATATGTTTACAGCCTCATTGTACATAACAGCCAAAAACTGAAAATAATCCACATGTCTAACAATTGGGTAATAAATGGTATGATATTAACAATATAACCGGCACCGCGGCTCAACAGGCTAATCCTCTGCCTTGCGGCGCCGGCACACCGGGTTCTAGTCCCGGTCGGGGCACCGGATTCTGTCCCGGTTGCCCCTCTTCCAGGCCAGCCCTCTGCTGTGGCCCGGGAGTGCAGTGGAGGATGGCCCAGGTGCTTGGGCCCTGCACCCCATGGGGAGACCAGGAAAAGCACCTGGCTCCTGGCTCCTGCCATCGGAGGAGCGCAGTGCGCCGGCCGCAGCGCGCCGGCCGCGGCGGCCATTGGAGGGTGAACCAACGGCAAAAGGAAGACCTTTCTGTCTGTCTGTCTCTCTCTCTCACTGTCCACTCTGCCTGTCAAAAAAAAAAAAAAAAAAAAACAATATAAAACTCTATATAGCCAGGCTATATAGACATATATGTCATAAACCTACTATGAGGCAAAAGAAACCAAGTACAAAAAAGTACAAAATTTTGTTTCTATTTAAATAAAATACAAAATCAAGGAAACTATAGTGTTAGGCATCAGATAGCCTTTACTCGTGGCCAAGAAATCAAGAGTAAAGAAAAGAAGAGACATGAAAACTGCTTCAAGGATCCCAGCAATGTTTTGGGTCTGATAAGAGTTCTGGTTATACAGATGTGTTCAGTCTCAAAAATTCATTGAGCTGTACCTTTATGTTACACTTGTTTAAAAGTCTATTTAAAACAGAACTGGAGAACAAAAAATCATCCTACAAAACTAGTTTAAGACGAAAATTACTACACAGCTTTGAGTCATGATTTCCTCGTTTGTAAAATGAGTATTTACTGACCTGACAACTTAGTATAGCAAAACATGCAAGAAAAGTAGCACTGTTTTTATTTCTCATCCATCTTGTGCCCCTTAAAATAAAAACTTGTTATATTTTTCTTATATAAAAGGAAAAAATCAAGAAGAAAGAGAATTAATGCATATGGAGCAACTGCAAGTCCCTGGCATCATGCTAGATGTTTTCCAATGTAGTATCATGTTTATAACAACCACACAATGTGTATATGTGTGGCAGATTGTTTTTTCCCAAAGATGGCCATCCCAGCACACACACACACACACACACACACACACACACACAGCCACTCATATGAGTCCCACACTTTGTGTTCTACATGTTCTTAGTGTAATAGGACTGGCATTCCTCCCATCAAGAAATGAGGTTGGGGCACTGTGGCGTAGAGTATTAACCTTCCACCAGCAGTGCCAGCATCCCTTATGAGCAATGATTCAAGTCCCGGCTGCTCCATTTCCAACCAGCTCCCTGCTGATGAGCTTGAGGAGGGCAGCACAGGAGGCCCAAGTGTTTGGGTCCTTGCACCATATTGGAAGCTCCTGGCTCCCAGCTACAGCCTGGCCCAGCCCCAGCTGTTGCTGCCATGTGCTGGGGAGTGAACCAGCACATGGAAGATTCATTCTCTCTCTCTCTCTCTCTCTCTCTCTCTCTCTCTCTCTCTCCACATCTCTACCATTCAAATAAATAAATAAATCTTGAGAGAGAGAGAGAGAAAGAGAGAGAGAGAGAGAGAGAGAGAGAGAGAGAGAGAGATGAGGTCTATGTTCCCTATTTTTTTCTCTAGGCAGGGACATGGACATCTCCAACCAATAAAAAATGGTGGAAGTGCTGCTATGTGACTCCCACAGCTAAATCATAAAAGGTTATGGTTTTAGGTGGCTGTCTCTCTCCCATTCCCTTTCTCTCTCTCCTCTCCTTCTTTTAGCTCGCAGTCTTTCCACGCATTTCTCTTTTGTCAGTCCCTTGCCTTCAAGATAATCATACTGGAACCCTCTGGTCTTGCCTCAAGATACACTACAGGGGGCTGGCAGTGTGGCACAGAGGGTTAAAGCCCCGGCCTGCAGTGCCGGGATCCCATATGGGTGCTGGTTCGAGTCCTGGCTGCTCCACTTCCAATCCAGCTTTCTGCTATGGACTGGGAATGCCAAATCCTTGGGCCCCTGCACCGCGAGGGAGATCTGGAAGAAATTCTTGGCTCCTGGCTTTGGATTGGCCCAGCTCTGGCTGTTGCAACCATTGGGGAATGAACCAATGTATGGAAGAGCTTTCTCTCCCCCTCTGATTCTTCCTCTCTGTAACTCTGCCTTTTAGATAAATAAATAAATCTTTTTTGAAAAAAAGATACAGTACAGTTTATTTACCTAGTGTTGAGGGAGAACAGAAGCCCTGTAGGGCCTAGATCTGGGGGAGAGGGGAGGATGGGGGGGGGGATGAGCATCAAGAAAAATGACCAGGGCAATGTTCAGTATAATTCTGGATTCCTTGGTCCAGTTATCCTTTAATACCCAGAAAATCTCCTTCCAGGTCCACATTTGAATGATGTTTGTGAGGTTTGCTCTTAAGGAGAAAATAGTATACATAATTTTATTATACATAAATATAATAAATAGTAAACATAAGACTACATAAGTATATAAATAGTACACACAGTTTCTTACTCATTGCATTTTCCTATCTTGAATGACAGTTTGGCAAACGTGGAGCACCATGGCCCAGCAATGGAAAAGAGAGAAAATGTTACCTTTTTTTAATTAGCATAGAAGTCATTTTATTCATCAACCAACAAATGTTCATTAAAAACAGCTATGCCTAACGATACTCCAAATTTTACATCCAGAAAGAATTCTCCTGATAAGACAGAACTAAGAATTGTGGGTGAAATATAAAAATCATATATTTTTCATGTTTGAGCTGGCAGAAATAAGGGGAAATCTGTGCAATCAAAATAATTATGACTGATTCATAATACTGAAGCCCCCCAAAGGAAACATTCTTGTGGCTACGTTAGATTACAAAAAGAAACCCACGGAGGAAACAGGAGCAAGACATGTATCTGACTTGGCCTTCAGTGACTTGATCAGCTCTTGTGCTGACTGTTGTTGTACAATGTAATACTTTATTCATTTTAATATTTTTTATTCTAGTACTAGTGGTTGAACTCTGTAATTAACACACAATTATTCTTAGGTGTTTAAATTTTAACTGAAAAGTGATCCCTGTGAAATATAAGAGTGGGAATAAGAGAGGGAGGAGATGTACAATTTGGGACATGCTCAATCGGACTTGCCCCAAATGATGGAGTTGGAAACGTGCCAGGGTATCCCAATACAATCCCATCAAGGTGGCATGTACCAAGGCCATCTCACTAGTCCAAGTGATCAATTTCAGTTCACAATTGATCACACTGATAGGTCTAAGAGTCAAAGGGATCACACAAATAAGACTAGTGTCTGCTAATACTAACTGAGAGGATAAAAAAGGGAGAGAACGATGCAACATGGGAAGCGAGATACACAGCAGACTCATAGAATGGCAGATGTCCTAAATAGCACTCTGGCCTCAGAATCAGCCCTTAAGGCATTCAGATCTGGCTCAAGAGCACATCAGAATATTTTAGGCATGGAAAGCCAAGACACTCTGGGAAGAAAAAAAAAAAAAAAGAAGACCTAAATGAAAGATCTCTGCGAGTGAGATCCCAGTGGAAAGAACAGGGCCATCAAAGAAGGAGGTACCTTTCTCTGAAGGGAGGAGAGAACTTCCACTTTGACTATGACTCTGTCGGAATAAGATCGAAGTCGGCGAACCCTAAAGGCTTCCATAGCCTCGGCAACTCATGAGATTACTTACACCATAAACAAGAGTGTCAAATTGTTAAATCAGCATCAGGAGTCACTGTATACCTACGTCTCATGAGGGATCTGTCCTTAATGTGTTGTCCAATGTGAAGTAATGCTATAACTAGTACTGAAACAGTATTTTTACACTTTGAGTTTCTGTGTGGGTGCAAACTGATGAAATCTTTACTTAGTATATACTAAATCGATCTTCTGTATATAAAGATAATTGAAAATGAGAAAAAAAAAACTTGGTGTTAAATTGGAAGTTGCATAGAAAATTAATCAATTAAAAAAAATCATGTAGGATCTCTGTCCTTAATGTGCTGTACATTGTGAATTAATACTAAAACTAGTACTCCAACAGTATTTTCACTTTGTGTTGCTATGTGGGGGCAAACTGTTGAAATCTTTATGTAATATATACTAAACTGATCTTCTGTATATAAAGAGAATTGAAAATGAATCTTGATGTGAATGCAAGGGCAGAGGGAGCGGGAAAGGGGAGGGTTGCGGGTGGGAGGGAAGTTATTGGGGGGGGGGAGCCATTGTAATCCATAAGCTGTACTTTGGAAATTTATATTCTTTAAATAAAAGCTTTTAAAAAAAGAAGAACAGAAAAAAAGAGATAAAATGCTTCCTGAGAATTTCAAATGACCTATTTACATCAGGCAAAAAAAATTATATTACATATGTAACAACAAAAATCTTCTCAGGAAAATACAACATAAATCCAGATATCAGAGAATTTCTTCAGATAAATAGTCAAGGATCATGAGCTTCAGATGAAAATCAATTAGAAAATACAAAGTAATCCACCGTGAATGAAAAACACAACACACAGCGAGGGGCCGGCAATGTGGAGTAGCAGGTGAGGCCACGGTCTGCAGTGCCCGCATCCCTTATGGGCACTGGTTCAAGTCCTGGCTGCTCCACTTCTGATCCAGCTCTCTGCTATAGCCTAGGAAAGCAGTAGAAGAAGAACCAAGTCCTTGGGCCCCTGCACCCATGTGGGAGACTCAGATGAAGCTCCAGAATCGTGGCTTCAGATCAGTTCAGCTCTGGCCATTGTGGCCATCTGCGGAGTGAACCAGCAGATGGAAGACCTCTCTTTCTCTCTTTCTCTCTCCCCCTCCCCACTCTCTGCCTCTGCCTCTCAGTAACTCTGCCTTTCAAATAAATAAATCAATGTTTAAACACACACACACACACACACACACACATACACACAGAACCCAGTCTATTCCTGCAAAAGTATTGATTTTGTCAGGGACAGTGTACAATAAATGTGTTTAATATGTTTAAAGAAATAAAAGAGCAGATTCAAAGAATAAAGGGAGCATAAAAATCAAAGAACCACCAACATTTTAAAGAATAAATTCTTTATTAACTGGAGGGTTTAGTTTGTGATTATAAAATAGATGGAGGGGCTGGCACTTGGACATAGTGGGTAAGGCCACCTCCTGCAACGCCGGTCGGTATCCCATATGGGCACCGGTTTGAGTCCTGGCTGCTCCACTTCTGATCCAGCTGTCTGCTATGGCCTAGGAAGGCGGTAGAAGATGGCCCAAATCCTTGGGCCCCTGTACTCACGTAGGGCACCCAGAAGAAGCTCCTGGCTTCGGATCAGCACAGTTCCGGCTATTGTGACCATCTGGCGAGTGAATCAGTGGATAGAAGACCTCTCTCTCTCTCTCTCTCTCTCTCTCTCTCTCTCTCTCTGCCTCATCCTCTCTGTAACTCTTCCTTTTGAAAAAAAATACATTTTTAACAAAAAGTAAATTAAATTGAAAGTATGTTATTGTAAAAATTGAGAGAAAAAATAAGAAAAGAAAGGGGAGAGAGGATACAATGGGAAGTAGTATGCTCTTAAAACTGCCTATGTGGAATACATGAAATTTGTTCCCTTTATATAAATTTTTAAAAGTAAAAAATGAATCAAATAGAACATTTAGAAATGAAAATCAGATTACTGAAATTAGGAATTCAATAAATATGATAATTAATTGTGTCTATTAGACACAAAGGAATAGAGAAATGCAAACTAGAGGGTAGGTTTGAAAAAAATATCCATAAGTCAGCATCAGTGGTGAAGGGAAGCTATGAATTAGAGATCTAATTCAAGAAAGTAGAAATGAGAAGGTCCAACAGATAGTCAACCCTCCATATCCATGGGTTCTGCATCCTCAGAGTCAACCTACTGTGGGTTGATAATATTTGGAGCAAAAAATTGTATCTATCAGGAACAGGTAGACATTTTTCTCTTAACACTACAGTATGGCAACATTCACATAGCATTTACATTGTTTTAAGCATTATAAGTTATCTAGAAATGATTTAAAGTCCGTGGGAGGATTGCCTAGGTTATATGTAGACATCACACTATTTTATATAAGGCACTAGAACATTTGCAGATTTTGGTCTCCATGGAGGGTTTTGGAACCATCTCTAGGGATACCAAGGGATGAATGCCCATATAGAGCATTTAACACAAGTTAGTACCCATGATTTGCTCTAAAAATAAGGCAACAACCCAAACAGACAAGTCCGTGCAATTCCAAACACAGCATCTAGATACAGAAACCTAGAATGAACAGATACACAAAACTAATTAGAAATACAAGTGTGCCAGAGAGAAGCTATAGATGCTATGAAAGCAGTAAGCAGGGGCCTTGCTGCATTTTCCAGGTCAGAAAAGGCCTCGCTAAGGATGTGAAATTCAGTTTCAAAACTCGAAAGCACACAGGAATAAACATAGCTGTTTGAGCCTGTCCACCATTGGTATGCCTTTGCATGAAGTTGGGTTGGAGCCAGGACTTGGCTACCTCCTGGGACAATTTCCTACAGAACAGAGACTTGAGTTCAGCCAGCAGGGTGTTCACACACAGGATTCTGAGTGCAGGGCCAGGGACACAAAATAACCAGCAACAATTTCTATTTTATTGGTTTCACAGTAGAACAGCAGTTACCAGAGGCCGGGGAGAGTATGGGGAAAACTGGTCAGTGGGTATTAAGTTACATTTAACAGAAACAAATTCTGGTGCTTTTTTGCACAGTAGGGAGACCATAGATAATAATAGTGTACTTAATAATAGTGTATTTCCAAAAATATTGAAAAAAGGATGAGTTTTGTTTTTACTGTTTTTACCATAGTGAAATGATAAATTTTTAAAGAAATAGATGTATTTGTTTACCTGATTTGAACATTATACAACATATACAAAAATTGATTGAAACATCATAAGGTTCTCCATAAATATACAATTTTTAAGTGTGCATGTGTAAAGATAAAGAGAAAAAAAGTGAAAAATCTACCAACTGATAACAAATGGCATGGGGTGCTGGTGGTGTCAGCAGGAAAACCAGGGCAGCCTAACCAGGTGATCCTGTAGTGTCGTTGCTGCAATTCTACCATCTGACTTCCCCACCTGCCTGCCCCCAAAGCGGGTTCTCCAACCTGATCTGAGATTCATTTAACACCCCTATTTTTGCCAATTAGCTCTGTTTACCAAGGTTAGAGAGAACCCACTACCACCACTTGCAACTAAGATCATTGGCTAGGATAATAGGAACTAGAGGTCAAGAGGGCCGCAGATAGTGAGTGCAGACAGGATAACCCTCCTGGGCTGTGGGGCAAAGTCTCACATCCCTGTGACGAGGGCAAACACTCCCCAACTGTCACCATCGAAAATGAATGTAGCAAACACCCTTTAGTGTTGCTCTTTTGAACCACTTTCCCCTTCCAGGACGTGAATAAAATAAACAAGCATGCCAGAATCCAGACACTGTTGTTCTCCATATCCCGGCAATAAAGTTTTCAAACCGTTCAGCTCTTTAATTCCTCATTTTTCCTTGAATAAGGCAAATTATGCTGTTTACTGGAATGCATTCAGTTACTTTTTTGGCTAAACAGAGATGAATTCAATGAATTAACTGACCAGCTTTTTAAATGGGATGTCAGCCATAAAGAAATAAAATAAAAAGAATTATGCTTAACACTTGGGGAAGAAATGGAACAATAATTAACATTACCAATGATTATCTAGTGTATATTTAAATCAGTCAAAGTCACGATAGTTTTCTATTTTTTATGGGCTCTATATTCACTTCATTGTCTTTGAGATACCTTACAAAATTAACAGATAGAATGTTTTGCACACTTTTTAAAACCTCTGCTCTTTTTTTAAAAGATTGATTATTTATTTATTTGAAAGTCAGAGTTACACAGAGAGAGGACAGGAAGAGAGAGAGAGAGAGAGAGAGGTCTTCCATCCGTTGGTTCACTCCCCAATTGGCCACAACGGCTGGAGCTGCACCGGTCCGAAGCCAGGAGCAAGGAACTTCCTCGGGGTCTCCCATGCGGGTGCAGGGGTCCAAGGACTTGGGCCATCTTCTACTGCTCTCCCAGGCTATAGCAGAGAGCTGGACTGGAAGTGGAGCAGTCGGGACTCAAACCGGCACCCACATGGGATGCTGGCACTGCAGGCAGTGGCTTTACCTGCTATACCACATGCCGGCCCCTAAAACCTCTACTCTTAAAATGTAGGTTGTTAGGCCGGCGCTGTGGCTCAACAGGCTAATCCTCCGCCTTGTGGCGCCGGCACACCGGGTTCTAGTCCCGGTCGGGGCGCCAGATTCTGTCCCGGTTGCCCCTCTTCCAGGCCAGCTCTCTGCTGTGGCCCGGGAGTGCAGTGGAGGATGGCCCAAGTGCTTGGGCCCTGCACCCCATGGGAAACCAGGAAAAAGCACCTAGTACCTGGCTCTTGCCATCGGATGAGCGCGGTGCGCCAGCCACAGCGCGCCATCCACGGCAGCCATTGGAGGGTGAACCAACGGCAAAGGAAGACCTTTCTCTCTGTCTCTCTCTCTCTCACTGTCCACTCTGCCTGTCAAAAAATAAAAATAAAAAAAAATAAAAAATTTTAAAAAATGTAGGTTGTTAAAGAAAGTGTATCTTTGATTTTATATCCAGTTGTTTTGTGCTGAATCTTTATTCAGCAATAGTCTTGTACTGCTACACAATTACTGTGGAAATGCTCGATCCCTATTTTATAACATGATTTTAGAAATGCATGGCTGGCTGTTGGTTTGGGATAACAAGCAAGTTTATCAGAAAAAAATCAACAAAGCATTCTTTTATATAACACACATTTATGGGATATAATGTGATACCTCAGTATGTGTCTATGCTGCATCATGATCAGATTAATTAGAATATGCATAACCTAAACATGTATTATTTCTTGTGAGAACATTCAAAATCCTCTCTTCTAGCTATTTAAAATATACAAAGCATTACTGTATGTAAAATATGCAACACATTATGCCATACTCGTTGTCTAACAAGTACAACGTTACAGTTAGGAGGAATAAGTTCTTCTATTCTATTGCACAATAGGGTGAATGTAGCAAGGGAAAGACATTCTGAGCCAAGGTAACCAAAAGGAAATGGAAAGGTCATAAAGGGTAGCAAAACACTGCAAATTGGGGAATGGCAATTGGCATTAAGAATTGAATTACTGGGGTCAGCATTGTGGCAGAGCAGGTAAAACTGCTGCCTGCAATGCCAGCGTCCCATATGGGCACAGGTTCATGTCTTGGCCTCTCCACTTCTGATCCAGCTCCCAGCTAACAGCCTGACAAGAGCAGTGGAGGATGGACCAAGTGTTTGGGCCCCTGACACTAGATGGCAGACCCAGAAGAAACTCCTGGCTCTTGGCTTCAGCCTCAGCCATTGCAGCCATCTGGGGAGTGAAAGGGGATGGAATATTCTTCTGTCTTCTCTCTCTCTCTCTCTCTCTCTCTCTCTCTCTCTCTCTCTGTGTGTGTGTGTGTGTGTGTGTGTGTGTGTGTAACTCTGAATTTCAAATAAACACATAAATCTTTTTAAATCAGAATTGGATTGCTGTATACATAGGAGGGAAATTGTTGAAGTGAGTTAATATTGTTAATTAATTGTATCCTTCTTCCCTCACTGAGTCCAGAATCAATTGAAAAATTAGTCTCAAAATCACACAGGAAAAAAAATAAACTCTATTGCTGATAAAGTTAATTGGGAGATCCAACTTGAATGTGCATCTACAGCATGACTGTTATTTCCCATTGCACACCACTAGTTAAATTTCTAATCCAGGTCAAAACTGAGTTGGTAACATTTGATCTTCCCTGCAAAGCAGAGCAGTCACACACGGAAGAGATGAGTTGGGTCCTGAGAACACGTCTGTCCTGATTAGAGAATGTGGTGCAGGGTCTGTGTAAGGGGAGGGGCCACACTGAACTACAAACTCATCCTATGAATTTCTCATCAGTCTTACAACCCACTTAATCTCCCTTGAAATGGGGTAAGGATATGGGAGAAGAGATAATAATGCTTCCTCACTTACTTTCAGGGACAGTGAAGTTTCCCTCCCAAGCCCAGAGAATATGAGGTACAAAGCATTATGTAGGAAAGTCAAAATTTGGGCCCAGATGGGCTTGGATTTGTCTATATTCAGTGGTGAGCAAGATGGGAGAATGCTAACATCACCAGACTTGAGTCTGGACTTTTGGAAATGAGAAAGAAGGGACTGGAGGTAGCAGAGGGATACGCTGAATTGGGGCCATTCAGTTATAACAAAATTCCTCTCAAAAGATTAGAAAGGGAATTTAGGATCATCAGATGAACACATGACTGTTAAAAAGCTCTTTGAAAAAAGAAAACAATGCATTTACTCTGTAAAGCAAATAGAAACATTTTACCCCCCTCACACTGCCCTTATGACTCTAAACACATCCAATACCATCACTAAAAGTCATGACTTTGATATATATTTTGAAAAGCTATTTACATGTTATAGCACTAAAATTAAATGGCAAAATAGAATATGACCTTTTTTTTTTACAAAAAAGTTTGTAAAAATGAGAATTAAAAAATAAGTTTAAGCTGGTATTATGGCATAGGGGTTAAGGCCCAGAGAGTTCTCTGCTTATAAAGCCAGCATCCCATATTGGAGCACCAATTCAAGTCCCTGCAGCTCTGCTACCAATCCAGCTTTCTGTTAATGTGCCTTGGAAAGCAAAGCTGGCCCTGCCAACCACGTGGGAAACATGGATGGAATTCCAGGCTCCTGGCTTTGGCCTGAGCACAGCCCTGGCTGTTATGGCCATCTGTGGGAGTGAATGAACACATACAAGGGCTCCATTTCTCTCCTCCTATTTCTGTTACTCTGCCCTTCAAGTAAATACATTAAAAATATCTTTAAAAGTATCTATATATTCCCTATCATACATATTCCTACATCACATAATCCCTGCTTTGCAAATTTAGGAAGATTGATTTTAAAGTTAAATTAAAAACAAAATACTGCATACTTTCAGTGTTTGAAGGTCTCACTAGGGATTTTTTCAGCATTTATTCAGCATCTTCTGTATTTGTCAGGTATTAAGTTTCCCACTTGAGTTACATCACCTGGCCGAGGTTAGGGATATAACCTCAAACAAACATCCTTTATTTAGCTGGATTACTGTGCAATCCATGTAACAGCAGTTCAGCAGCTCTCATGTAAGCTTCTATTACTGACCTATTAACTCAGTGCATTAAATAAGGAGACAAACTCTCAGTGTTTTCCCTTTGACATAAGTTGTTCACCAATTGTAGAGATTTGTTCATCTCAAAGGCAACAAGAATTTGGACACCGTACAAGGTGAATATGCATCACATGTGCTATTTCTTAAACACCCAGATTGTGCCTTCTGGAATGTTGCTAGTGTTAAGAATGTGGGCTCCTGAGTTATACAAGCTAAATTCAATTACTTAGCTCTTAAATCTGTATAATCTTAGGCAAGTTCCTTAACTTCTTTAAACCTCGGTTTACCCATTTGAAAAATAAACATAATTATACAGTTATGGAGAAAGATCAAAAGAGAGGCTGTGTATAAAGTTCATAGAAGATAGTAACATCTCAAAAAATGTTATTTTTTGTTTTTGGAAAGAAAGAGTTCCTTGACTGTAAAATTCTTGTCCTCATACCCACATTTATTCTCAGATCATGGTAGTCTGAAAAGATAAAAACAAAAAATATATGAAGGTATCTGAAAAGATTAGGAAACAATGAAGTTTTGGTTATTAAACCAGAAAAATAAAAAAGAAAAAACTAAAAACAAAAATAAATACAAAAGGAGAAGGAATCATCACAAAAAACACCATGATGGAAGGCCCTTAATGGGGAGAGCAGTCATTTTTCAGGCAGCCGAAGCCATGGCATTTACAATCAAATTGTACAGACAACAGTCTCAGGGCTTTTTCCCTCTCATCTCAGGCCTATTTCTTCCTTTTCTGTGGTCACACCGGTCGCTGATAGGAACCTGAGGACGCCATCATAGGGGCAGGTAAAAAGTGGTAACAAGAGGATAACAGGTGAGACTTGGTAAGATATGCGTTGGGCAACTATGTCAGTCAAGCACAGGTGTGCCCAGAGAGACCAAGACACAAATGAATATTTCACAAACAGGAGTATGCCTACAGAATCACACTAGCTTACTGCTCATAGCTTAGCTTTACACACTCTCTGTAAACAGAATCAATGTTGGCCAAGGAAAGAACAGAACGAGCCTCAGACATGCCATTTTACTAGAAAGTCATAAAATGATTAAAATATGGTGGGTACTAAAAGGACATAGAAACTACTGTGAAAAGGCTCCTACTGGCCAAGTCAGGAATACCCTGAACACCAAAGTAACTACAGATAATAATGAACCATACTCCATTAGATAAAATCAGAATGCGTGAGTTCATAGGAATACAAATGAAAACAGAGTACACAAAAATGGAATGGATATGAGAGAAACTGACATTTTGAGATTTGATTATCATTTATAGCCTTTTTCTATACTCCTGAGGAACAGTGGTTTTCCTACTTACTACTTGTTGGATTCTTTTTTTAGTTAAGTGTGTGATTATAAAGTAAATTGGAAGTATTTCATCACAAAAACTACAAGAAAACTAAGGAGGGAGGAGGGTGGGAATACAGGAGGAAGAGGGGGAGGGTAGGATGGGAAGTACCATTATGCTCTTAAAACTGTTTATATGAAATAGACAAAATGTGTTTCCTTTATATAAATTTGGTAAAGTAAAAAAAGAAAGAAGATTCTTCTTGACAGAATTCCAGCAAACAAATAAAGAAGGATTGATAGAACTAGACAATCTCCATTTTCAATCATCAGAGTAATAGTTAATTCAGGCACAAGTCATCCATCAATGGATGTTAAAACTAATGAGTGAAAATTGGAAAATCAATAAGATGTTTCTCATAGTCTCAAAATATCTCTCCCCACAATTTATTTTCAGTGACAAAGGGGACAGTAGTAGTCATCCCCAATAAAATTATTAAGGACTTGAAAAGTTACAGAAGACTGGGTATTATCAGCTGTCTCCAGAAGCAATTCTAGGAGGAGATAACACAGTGCCATTTGTGAGAGTAAAGAAAGAGGAAGATTTACTCTGAGAAAGCAGCACTTTGTCCTGCAAGTCTGCAAAGGCAGCCATGATCCTGGTGACTTTTTCTAAGCCTATTTATCTTTTCAAGACAAGCAGTCAGGAAAGTACTCTGGGAAAACCGGAGTTCCATAATCAGTGATTTGTTTTCATTGCACAAAATTGTCTTCAGTGATTATCTCTGGGAATATCAGTTTAAATGGAGAATTCAAAATATGCCCAACTGGTTAGATTTTAGAAAATTTCTTTCAAAGGCTAGCGTTCAATTGGATAGCAATTTGGAGTTTAACTATCTTATAAAATACCACGCGCTGTGGTACAGCGAGTTAACTCCCTGGCCTGAGGCGCCGGCATCCCATATGTGCGCCAGTTTGAGATTCAGCTGCTCCACTTCCAATCTAGCTCTCTGCTATGGCCTGGGGATGCAGTAAGAGATGGCCCAAGTCCTTGGGCCTCTGCTCCTGTGTGGGAGATGCGGAAGATGCTCCTGGCTCCTGGCTTCAGATCAGCGCAGCTCCAGCCATTGTAGCCTATTGGGGAGTGAACCAGTGGATGGAAGACCTCTCCCTCTCCCTCTCCCTCTCCCTCTCCCTTTCCCTCTCCCTCTCCCTCTCCCTCTCCCTCTCCCTCTCCCTCTCCCTCTCCCTCTCCCTTTTTCTTCCCCCTCTCCCTCTCCCTCTCCCTCTCCCTTTTTCTTCCCCCTCTCCCTCTCCCTCTCTGTGTAACTCTGACTTGCAAATAAATAAATAAATCTTAAAAAATATACCATGCACTTGATGGTAAAAATGTATGGAGAGTCAAGGCCTATAAATCTAAGTAAGGGTCTGGTTTTTACAACAGACATGGGTGACATGAGCTAGTGGTGAGGATCACAAGTGAACTAAAGGATGTAACAGGCAACCAGGGTGATGGGACCAAACATGTCCATTTATGGGATGGAAGAGAAGACCATGCTGCCAGAAGCATGAGCAAGTCAGCTTCTAAACATGCTACAGATTCTGCCCAGTGCCCTTAAATCCTTGTTAAACCTCCACTCCACACGCATCAGGCACTGTGCCAGGTGTGGGTGAGGTCAAAACAGACACCAGGATCTGCTCCCACAGAAACCATAATTCAATTTGTGATAGAGTGGAAGCGGAAAAGTAAGCAAGCAATGCCTTACTTTGTGACCCACGCCTCAAAGGCTAAATGCTGGGAGAACACAAAAAAAAGGGCACTGAAACCATAGAAGGAAGAGAGAAGGAGAAATTCTAAAAAAAGATGCTTCACAATAGATTACCACCAGGGGAAGGCTCAAGAGTATCTTCCCTTCCTCTGGCTAAATGGGTTGCAGAAATATGGCCAAGTCAAGAAAACAGACACTTAAGAAATAAAGGGAGGGACCCGGTGTTGTGGTACAAAGCATTGTATGAGACAAAAATATTCTCTGGACCCTGAGCTGACCACTCCAAGCTGTAGACTTCTTCACTCCGGGTTTGCAAGTACATTGAAAAGAAGGAAATGACTTTGTGTTAAACAATTGCTACATTCTGTCCTTCAGTTCCTCGACATTTTCTGTAAGTTCTTGCACCCAGCCTCATCACCAAAACTCTTCAAGTCTAAGTCCCTGAAGATCCACACCACCAACTCAGAAGGTATGATGCTTGCTGTCTCTGGGTCCTAACACTTCACTCCCACACACTCCCCAAAAGTCTTCAAGAATTTCTCTGGTCATTTAGCCAAGACCAGCCCAACAAAATCCTATACCTCCTACCTCCTTACAAAAATGTGATATTTAAAATTAGCCCTTCAAAAGTTGCATGAAATTTCTGTAGAGAGTGCCAGATTTTAATATCCAAGGCCAGCTCATATTTGAAATGAAGTCTTCCAGGGCCCGAGGGAGGAAAAAGTGAGCCACAATAGAGAAAGCCTGTATCCTAACCATAGCTCTGGCACTGAGAAGCCAACTAACCTTAAGGAAGAGATATAAGCCTGTATTTACCTTCAGAAACATGAGAAAATGAAATTAAATGATTCTTAAAACCCACCAAATGTGAGGATTCTTTGGTTTTACGAATATTTATAAAATGAACAACATAGGAGGGTAGGGTGGTAAACCCATGTAAGAATGAGTTAAGATTTCTTCCATGTAATCAACGGAACCTGATGCATTCACTGGGGAAATGTTTTTTCTTTCCTAAGCATTTCCTAAGCATTTCTCCTTTAAGAGAATGAGTGTTTACTCAAGGTTTTTCTCAGAGCAACTTTGACATCTTTATTCCTCAAGCTATAGATAATTGGATTGAGCATGGGCACCACAATGGTGTAGAATAAGGAGGAAACTTTCCCCTGGTTCATAGGTAAAAGAGAAGCGGGTTTGAGGTACATGAATGCCCCTGACCCAAAGAAAAGAGAAACTGCTACAATGTGGGAACTGCAGGTGCTGAAGGCCTTGGACCTGCCCTCGGTGGAGCGAATACGGAGGATGCTGGACAGGATGAGAGCGTATGAAATGAAGATGGTGACTGTGGGAACCCCAATATCAATGCCCACAACAATGAAAACTACCAGCTCGTTCACATTGGTACTGGTGCAAGAGCGTTCAAGAAGGGGAAGGAGGTCACACATGTAGTGATTGACAAGGTTATTGGCACAGAAGGTCAGTCTCACCATGAAGATGGTGTGCGCCATGGCCCCGGCAAACCCCATCCAATAGACACCCAACAGAAGGAAGAGACACACCTTGGGAGACATGGTGACTGTGTACAACAAGGGTTTGCAGATGGCGACATAGCGATCATATGCCATGGCCGAAAGGATGAAGGATTCCGAGACGACAAAGAAGAGAAAGAAGAAGAGCTGGGTCATGCACCCAGCATAGGAGATGATGTTCTTCTTTGAGACAAAGCTCATCAGCATTTTGGGGGTGATGACAGTGGAATAGCAGAAATCTATGAAGGAGAGGTTGAAGAGGAAGAAGTACATGGGGGTGTGCAGGTGAGAGTTCAGCCCAATCAGGGTTATCAAGCCCAGGTTCCCCACTATGGTGACCAGGTAGGAACCTAGAAACAGGAAGAAGAGGGGCACCTGGAGTCCCGGCTGGTCCGTCAAGCCTGCGAGGACGAACTGTGCTACGGAGGAGGCATTCTCAGCTGCCATTCTCACGGTGGCACTCTGTGGGGACAATGGAAAGGAGCCATTCAGAGAAAGAGACCACTGCTGCCCACACCATCACCTCCCCTGTTCATGAGAACTGGAAGCACACAGCGGTTTTCAGCTTCAGCAGCAGGGCCTTTAATGGTGCCCCTGGGGGCTCGTCTTTCTGCCCCAAGTGACTCTGCCTCTGGATTGCCCCCTGGGTGCCCTTGCCCCATCATGATGGCAAACGCTGCTGAGAAAGACTCCAAGGACTCTGATCTTTACTTTTTCCCTTTTGCTCTGTGCTTCCAATTCCATTTTCTGCTCCAGTTTGCAAAGACTGGGAGCAGTCCCTCCAAAGAGTCCTCTCAGAGGCTGGAGCCCATGTATCTGCATCTGGACTGTCCACCTGCTGGTCATCCAGGACAGAGCATAAGGGTGAGGTGGAGACTTAGGTAAAGTTCCCACCACCCAGCCAGACCCAACTACTCTTCACCCTTCAGCCTGGAGCTTCACTGATATTCCCCTTGATCCAGCTCTTACCCTCAGTTGTTCAGATAGATGAGCCATTGTACTAGCTCAGATGAAGGATGAAGCACAGCCATCTGTCTCTGCATCGACTGGAGCATCAGAGCCCAAGCTGCCTCTGAAATCTTTCTGATCTGCAGAACATGAGCTCTGAGCCAGGCTTTGGCCTGAGGCTCTTCTCCAGCTTTCAGGAGGGAGACAACATCCTTGCCTGTCATCAGCATCAGTCAGTGACCAGAAACTGAGCACTTTTATTCTGGGCTTGGAGACCAGGGACCTGATTACAAGTAGAAAGCCAGAGATTCCCCTGAGAACATAGCCCCAGATATTAACTTTAAAAAGAAATAAGTTCTGCTTTTATCTTATATCCTTGATAATATTTAAATTGCCTCTTGGAAATATTAAAATAATTGTTCAATTAATGTCTACTTGAACATATGCAAAGCCTGGTGCAAAGATAGTAATTTATCATTTATTAATCACGTAATGAATATTCAGTACATTTTCCATCCTAAGATTATATACTAATCTCAGCATGCCAGGAAACAATACTGTTTTTCATATAATATCTAATTTTAATCCTCTGAGCTGAGTTTTATCACCCCCATTTTGGAGATGAAATAATACCTCAGATGTTAAGTTACAGAAATCAGAGCAAACCTAGTTCCATCTCACCCCAAATTTGGAGTTCTTAGCAACTATGTTTAATATTTCCCCATGGGAAACAATGGAGTATATGAAACAGGGTCCTTGCTTTGAAGGCTCTGATGATGTTTTGAAAAAGATACAATAGAACACACTTGACTAAATAGGGGAAAGAATGTGAAAAGATCCAGAGAAGTTAAGAAAAGGAGTCTGCCAGTTCAGAGG
Organism: Sylvilagus floridanus; assembly: GCA_949820135.1. Lineage (NCBI taxonomy): Eukaryota > Metazoa > Chordata > Mammalia > Lagomorpha > Leporidae > Sylvilagus > Sylvilagus floridanus. The sequence continues at coordinate 14,953,782 of OX463224.1, read as the reverse complement.
CTGGCATTCCACATGCCACTTACATTTCAGTTCATCACGGGGACTGCACAATACTAGTCCAGAGAAGAAACCAAACTGTCTTCTCATGAAATTTGAGCCTTCCAAGAAAGAACAATGCCCATCATTAACAGGCTTTTTTTCCAAATTTGCTAAATTGTTAGTATTTCTGATGATCCTTTACTCTATCCTTGAGCCTTCTGTGTTATTTCAGCCCCTTCCAAGCTCCCGACCCTGATACTGAGCCTGAAGGTGGTTTGATTATTCTTCACCCCATTAAGCATCTGTTTCCCTGTTTTCTTTGCATTGCTCTTTTCCAAATGCCCTCTCTCTTATGAAAAAAAAGTTATCTCTTTGAAGTACCAGACTCTCACATACCAGTTTGAGCTAAGTGACAGCTAATTCTCACTCTTGTGATCTCATAGCTTTTAAACAATGTTACAAGAACATCTACTCCTATGATTCATAAATCTGACTACACAACTGAATTGGACAACTAGGTACTTACTAAAAGCACATATCCTACTCCCATAATCCAAATATATTAACTCAGAATTTCTAAGGTTGGGATTTTAAGATTTGTAATTCTTGGGGCTGGCTCTGGGACATAGTAGGCTAAGCCTCTGCCTGCAGCACCTGCATCCCATGTGAGTGCTGGTTCATGTCCCAGCTGCTCCAGCTCTCTGCTATGGCCTGGGAAAGCAGTAGAAGATGGCCCAAGTCCTTGGACCCCTGCACCCATGTGGGAGACCTGAAGGAAGCTCCTGGCTCCTGGCTTCAGATCAGCCCAGCTGATCCAGAAGGAAGATGGAAAACCTCTCCCTGTCTCTCCCTCTCTGTAATTCTCTCAAATAAATAAAATCTTTAAAAAAAGAAGAAGAAGAAGAAGATTTGCTCTTCTTTTCAAAATCTTCTAGATAATCAGCCACACTAGGAATCTGCTAATACAATCTTCTACCTTATGTTTTCCAGTCCAGAAAAACTGAGATCCAACCAGTCACTAAACTGGTTTGTGGTAAAGGCCTAAATGAAGCATGAGTCTCAGAGTCAGGTGTTTGGCACACTTGTTAGGACAGTGCTTGAGACACCCATATTCCTTATCAGAGTACTTGAGTTTGAGTTCCATCTCCACTCCTGATTTCAGTCTCTTACCAATGCACATGCTGGAAAGAAGGTAATGGCTCAAGTACTTGGGTTTCTGCCACATGGAAGACTGAGGTTGAGTTCTGTTAAACAGTTAACTATTTATTAAGCTCTGATTCTCTATTCCTCATTTACAAAATGGGATAACAGTTATAATTCACTGGGTTGCTGTGAGAGATAAATTAAGCCATGAAACATGGAAGAGCCCAGCAGCGAGGCTGACACATGGAAGAGCCTTGATGAACATTACAGAAAATACACAAGGGGCTGACACTGTGGTGTAGCTAGTAAAGCCACCACCTGTGATACCAGCATCCCATATGAGTGTGGGTTCCAGTCAGGGCTGCTCCCCTTCCAATCCAGCCCCCTGTTAATGCACCTGGGAAAGCAGTAGAGGGTGGACCAAGTACTTGGGTCCCTGCATCCATGTGGGAGACCTAGATGAAGCTCCTGGCTCCTGGCTTCATTCTAGCCCAGCCATGGCCATTGAGGCTATTTGGAGAGTGAATCTGTGAATGGAAGATTCTCTCTCTCTCTCTCTCTCTCTCTCTCTCTCTCTCTCTCTCTCTTTCTCTCTCTCTCTCTCTCTCTCTCTCTCTCTCTCTCTCTCTCTCTCTTTCTCTTTTACTCTTTCAAATAATAAAATGAAATTTTTTTAAAAAAGAAAGTATACATAAAACAAACATGAAATGTATATAATATGGAGGAGGAATGATGCCGGATGATCCTGAGAGAAGGAAGAGGGGGCAGTTGCAGGGTGGAAGAGGAGAGCTGACAGAGGTAAGAGGAGCATGGAAACAATGCATTTTTTCAAAACTTGATTTAAGGTCAATACCACCAGCATAGCTTAATCCATAGACAGCCTTGGAGCTCTTGAGTCTCTCACTCTGCTGCTACTTCCTGTCCCACCACCAATGCCCACTTTTCAAATAGCCACTTTCTTCCTCACCACAAAGGCCTAATTGTGAAGTGGATGAGGTTCCCTCTATAGCACCCAGTCTTCTGTTTGTGTCCACCTCTTATCTCAGTAAGGATTCTTCTTGCCAAGACATTCACAATCCTAATTCTTGTTCTATCTTCTATTCTCAGGCAAAACTAGCTCTCAGAAAGGATCTTACAACGTTATCACCACACGTCTTCTGAAACTTGTTAGGGGTCACCCACATGTCACACCCTCTTCTGGGCATGTTGTCTTAATGAAGACAACCTCTTCAGTTAAAAAAAATTATAATAATGAAATTTCAAACAATACTCAGTTGATAAGAGATGTATTTTGGTCATGATTGCAGCAGCTGGGGTCGACATGCAGTGAATTTGTAACCAGAATTTCATTGGCAGCTGCCTGACTACATGTGGTGTGTGAATATCAGTCCCATGTATGATGTGTAAGATCTGGGTGGCATTTCCACATAGCCCAGGATTTGCAATTCCCCCACATGTGGAATATATTTTAGTCACTGCTCAGTAACAAGGGGCTGAGTGTGTATCTTACACCTAGGCATTTGCAACTGCCTTGGTGACTATGCTCCTTAAAAGCCTTGTTCTCCTGCCCACCACAGTTAGTTCACAATTGGAAAAAATAAATCACTCTAATGGACCTGAAATGAGCCTCCCAGGAAAGGGACCCCTTGGGGCACAGAAAGCAAAGCAGACTCAAGTGTCATTAAAAGTTGACTTTTCTCCAAGAGCCTTAGAGAATTCTTGTTTGGATGATGGAATAACCAGGGAAAGTTCTTCTGGTTTTATGTCACTTTAGAGCCTGTTGCCATGGGAACTATGTTTCAAAATCCTCTCAACTGGGACTGCACTAAAGTCATGTTCCCTGAGGAGCAGATGAAGCCCAAGCAGGAAGCAGTGTAGGAAGAACTATTCTTAACTCGGCTCCTTTCACTGCAGTACTGCCCTCCAAAACTTGCTCTCCTGAACCATGCTTCTTCTTAATATTTTACTACATTCTACTTGTGTCATTTCAGGTGTAATGTATGTAAAACCTATATAATGTATCTCACATACATTCATTAACTCTCATACTTTCTCATAGTGGCATGAGGTTAGCCCCAAGTGCACTAGCCTTCCTACACACCAGAGAAAGCCAACTACAAGTATTATAAGAAGTCACAAAACCTGACCAGAGATAAAATAAGCAACTGAGAAGCCCTCGTTTGAAACAGCTTTCATTAACTCCTGAGGAAGCAAATATCAACAGTGTATGGTTGGTCACTACATTTAATCCCATCTTAATTTAATTCAGTGTTTTGAATTCCTTAATGTTCAAGTCAATGCATAAATGCTATATATAAATTCCGACCTTAGAATTAGATAGGATCTTGAAAGTCTTTGTTAGGGGAGTAACCAATATGTAATAAATTCATATGTGATAAGCACTGTGCTGGAAGTTTTACATCTATATAAAATGAAATGAGTAGTCTATACAAGCTTGAATTTGGCCTGCTTAAACATATCACCAAATGAATTCAAGAATACTAATACTAGTACTAACATGTTATATTTTATAGATTCTTAATTTGCATAAATGTCTATTATATATACTATTATGATCCTACTTTTTATAAGAATGCTTCTCTGAATTGAAGGAATAAAAATGTTCATCTCTGAGTTTCGACAGCCTGGTCTCTCTCTCTCTCTCTCTCTCTCTCTCTCTTTTTCTTTTTTGAGAGGTAGAGTTACAGACAGTGAGAGGGAGAGACAGAGAGAAAGGTCTTCCTTCCGTTGGTTCACTCCCCAAATGGCCGCTATGGCTGGTGCTGCACTGATCCGAAGCCAGGAGCCAGGTGCTTCCTCCTGGTCTCCCATGTGGGTGCAGGGGCCCAAGCACTTGGGTCATCCTCCACTGCCCTCCCAGGCCATGGACGGGAAGAGGAGCAACCGGGACTAGAACCCAACACCCATACGGGATGCTGGCGCCACAGGCGGAGGATTAACCAAGTGAGCCACAGCGCCAGCCCCGACAGCCTGGTCTCTTTAGACCCCAGGTATTTGTGGTGATGGAGGACTGGGAAGGAATGGAGAGGAAAGACCAACTGTCAAGGGTGATTAGAATCTCAATTCCAGGGTCCCTGAAAAGGGAAATCATGAAGATAAAGAGATCATATGTATACCACTGGTTATAGTCATTTATTTATGATTGTCAAATGATAAAAGTACTTCCAGGGGCTGGCGCTGTGGCGCAGTAGGTTGATCCTCCACCTGCGGTGCCAGCATCCCATATTGGCGCCGGTTCTAGTCCTGGCTGCTCCTCTTCCCATCCAGCTCTCTGCTATGGCCTGGGAAAGCAACTGAGGATGATCCAAGTCCTTGGGCCCCTGCACCCATGTGGGAGACCTGGAAGAAGCTCCTGGCTCCTGGCTTCAGATCGGCGCAGCTCCAGCAGTTGCAGCCATTGGAGGAGTGAACCAGCGGACAGAGGACATTTCTTTGTGTCTCTCCCTCTCACTGTCTGTAACTCTACCTCTCAAATAAATAAATAAAAAATCTTTAAAAAAAAAAAAAAGTACTTCTAAGAGCAAATGATCACTGAGATCTGAGTGGCATTTCCATGTGAGATCAGGGCTTAGGAGAAGATGTTAAGACACTTACTGGAAAATCATGATCACAGACAACACAACCTTACAGTTGTTCACAATCATTTAAAGGTAAGGAGAAAGCTGTTAATGAGTGGGTGGAAAAGGCATAGTTGGAGGCCCTGGCAGGTTTTCTAGCCAGATGACCTGGGTTTCGATCACATAAAACACCAGCCAAATAGGCTTACAGTTTGGGCCTTAGCAGCCTCCTCTGGAAAGGTAATTGCACCCGGCATATAGGACTGCTGTGAGGATCAACTATCACAAGCCTTAACAAGTAGTTTTGAATGAATGACATGTTACAGGGCCCTATTCTTGTGTATCTATTTTTATCCACTTGGTCATGCCCTGCCTTCTAATTTTATTCACTGTCTCAACCAAGTATCTCAACCCTACTGCAAGTCAAGATTATATGTTCAAGTGCTGTTTAAATTGCAATCCATTACTGAACACCGTGATGAATGACTATATTATCTGATAACATTCAATAGGAAGAAATATAGGCCGGCGCCGTGGCTCAACAGGCTAATCCTCCGCCTTGCGGTGCCGGCACACCGGGTTCTAGTCCCGGTCGGGGCACCGGATTCTGTCTCGGTTTCCCCTCTTCCAGGCCAGCCCTCTGCTGTGGCCCAGGAGTGCAGTGGAGGATGGCCCAGGTGCTTGGGCCCTGCACCCCATGGGAGACCAGGATAAGCACCTAGCACCTGGCTCCTGCCATCGGATGAGCAAGGTGCGCCGGCCGCAGCGCGCTGTCCGCGGCAGCCATTGGAGGGTGAACCAACAGCAAAAGAAGACCTTTCTCTCTGCCTCTCTCTCTCTCACTGTCCACTCTGGCTGTCAAAAAAAAAAAAATAGGAAGAAATATAAACATGGTTCAATAAAATCCCAGATTCTAAAACCGATACAGGGGCACATTTATTTTTTCAAATATTGAACTACTTTTTTAGAGGTTTACTACAAATATCCATGTGGTAAACCCATTCCAAAAAGACAAATAAACAACATATAACTGGTTTTACAGTAAGTATTTTTGATATTTTAAATATAGCAATGTTGACTCTGAACTAATGGCACTAGAGGCCTATTGGGTGTGGCTTTGAGGATCAAGATATTTACATATTAGAAAGAACCTCCTGCTATTTTGAGGACTGACATGGGAAAGTTACAATGAAAGAAAGACTGCAAAAACTTTTGAAGAAAGAGCTGCCCAGAGCTCAGTTTCATCAGAGCCCGCAGTTTGGGGCTCTTAAAATAGGAATCCATTTTTAAGTGACATTCATCTCAGGAATATACGTGCTATAAAAAGCAAATTCCACTAGCACCAGCAATGCAAAAATATATGACTTCAAGGTGTGTTAAAGGCATTTCACCAGGATTATACAGGGGTTGGAGAAAACAAGGAGATAATATGTCTTTATTTAAAGGTAATTTGATGGATGGGAGGTTATTCTGGGCATTAGTGAGAATGTCAGTTGCTTTTCTTCTTATATGAATCTTAATCTTGAAAATGCATTAACCTTGTAGAAACCTACATAATTTTTGGTTGAACAGAAACACCTCAAATGTCCTATTTGCAGAATAGTGGATGTTCTCTGTTAGTTTTGTTTTGATTTAACATTTCTATTGGTTAGGAAAGCCACAAAACCTCTTTGTAGAATTTTACCATACTTTTCAAATCTTTCATGAAGGAATATTATTCTAAAAGCTAGTTTGACTCAAGAGGTAGTGTGATATGAGGGATCCAGGTTTAGGAGTCCAAACATAATAGTCATCCCTCCATATCCATGGGGTTCTTGCCTCAAGACCCTTGCAGGTACCAAAATCTATGATGCTCAAGTCCCTTATATAAAATGATGTAGTAGTAGCATACAACCCATGTAAATCCTCCTGTGTGCTTTAAACCATCTCTGAATTACTTATGGGACTTAATCAATGTGAATGCTAAATAAAGAGTTGTTATATTGTATTGTTTAGAAAATAGTGACAAGAAGAATGCACATGTTCAAGATAGATACATTTTTAAAAAATATTTTTGATCCCATGTTGCTGGAATCCATGACCACAGAACTCAAGGTTACAGAGTACCAAAAGTAGTTGTGTGGTCTTGGAAAGTTAAAATGTTTTTTCATCAGAGATTTCTTCCGTAAACAAGAATGGCAAAACTTGACCAAATACCTCATAATGTTATATAAACATCATCAGATGGCTTCTCCCTGGTCATCATTGAATACTGAAGATCCTCACATTTCCAAACCTCTCTCTCTTACTTCCTCTATCTACTGCTATAACTCAAGTTCCATCTAGTGAGATTTTAATTATGATTTAATTACCTTAAGTATCCAATTGATGAAACGACTCACAAGAATCAATTCACTTGTACATTCAGAACAGCTTATTACAGACAAAGAATATAGTACAGCAATACCAGAAGGGCCATACTAAAAAGAAGTCCAGAGATTGTCTCCAGGTCCACCAACATATCAAGGAACAAAGTATGCTGCTCTTTTAATGAGTTGGTCTTGTGCAGTCCACCTGCATGACCAACCTGCACCATCAAAAATCCCTAGTCTCCACTGAAACCAAATACAAGTAGTTACAAGATGATATGCTATAGTCCAATCACTGCTTCTAGGCAATGTGGGAAAGCTGGTATATCTTGCCCCCAAATAATTCTAGGACTCATGCTTACAGGAAATCATTTGCCTTTAAAAAATATTTTCCATACCATTGGCCAATGACCAATACTATGAGCTATGCAGATAAACATGTAGTCAATCCACACTGAGACTAAGCAATGCTACACAATTGACAGCTGCCAATGTTTATGGCCAGCTGAGTCGTAAGTTCTGTACAATCCACAGACCATCAAGCACATCTGTCTGAACAGCTCACAGACACCTAAAACTCAGTCATATGAAGTCAAGTTATCTTCACCCTGAAATCTTCTCCTTCTCCTATGTTTTCTCCGTAAAGAAGACATCACTTTCTTACCCCAAAATCTGAATGTGATCCTGTGTTTCTCCTACTTTCTCTCTCTACAAATCAGTCACCAGATCTCTGGGATGATAATTTTCCAGATGTTAATACAATTTGCCACATCACTGATTTATCAAAGTTACTTCTTTTGACTAGTCAGCATTAAGCTGCCTTTTTAGTTCTTATCATGAAAATTTTCAAACATATACAAAAGTTATAAAAAGGGAGTATAGGAAACCTTGCACCATGTAAGTGGTAGGGATCCAATTACTTGAGCCATCATCTGCTGCATCTCAGGTCAGCATCAGCAGGAAGCTGGAAGTGGGAGTGGAGCTAGCACTGAACCCCAGGCACTTCTATCTGACACGCAGGCCTGCCAAACATCATCTTAAGCACAAGGAAAAATGTGCACGTGGTCTTCTTGTTCTTGATGTGACCTCCATATATCCATCAATCAGCATCAGTAAATATCCCAATTTTAAATATGTGTGCGTATTCCCTATATATTTAAGGCCAAAATATTTTAAAGCAATTCTCAGATATTATATTCTTTCAAATAAAAATAATTTAGCATGTCTTTCTAATACAGATACCTTGTTTCTCTTTTTTAAATTATTTATTTATTTATTTATTTATTTATTTATTTTGACAGGCAGAGTGGACAGTGAGAGAGACAGAGAGAAAGGTCTTCCTTTGCCATTGGTTCACCCTCCAATGGCCGCCACAGCCGGTGCACTGTGGCCAGTGCATCGCGCTGATCTGAAAGGAGGAGCAAGGTGCTTCTCCTGGTCTCCCACGAGGTGCAGGGCCCAAGCACTTGGGCCATCCTCCACTGCACTCCCAGGCCACAGCAGAGAGCTGGCCTGGAAGAGGGGCAACCGAGACAGAATCCGGCGCCCCGACTGGGACTAGAATCCAGTGTGCCAGCGCCACAGGCGGAGGATTAGCCTATTGAGCTGTGGCACCGGCCTATTTATTTATTTGAAAGAGTTACAGAGAGAGAGTGAGAAACAGACAGAGAGAAAGAGAGATCAAGAGAGAAAGAGAACTTCCATCTGCTGGGTCACTCCTCAAATGGTCACAACAGCCAAGGCTGGGCCAGGCCAAAGCCAAGAGCCAGGAGCTTCTTCTTGGGCAGAGCCCAAGCACTTAGGCCATCTTCTGTTGCTTTTCCAGACACGTTAGCAGGAAGCAGCCAGGACTCAAACAAGTGCTCATATGAGATGACGGTATAGCAGGCACTCTAACCTCCTGCACTACAGCACCAGCCCCACCATTTTTCTCTTTAATGTAATCAGAGAAACATTAATAATCAATTAGAGAACAATGTTGGGCAAGGAGAATGAAAAGATCATATACCTGTCACTTGATAAGCATTCAACATTATTCAGTTTATTCATTCCTCAAATTTAAGAACTTATTTCACTCAAGGATATTCCCCTAGGACCTATTTTTCTCAAATTATTCTTCTTCGGCTCGCTGCTGTGGCCTGGGAAAGCAGTGGATAATGGCCCAAGTGCTTGGGCCCTTGCACCCACATGGGAGACCTGGAAGAGGCTCCTGGCTCCTGGCTTCAGATTGGCACAGCTCCGGATGTTGTGGTCATCTGTGGAGTGAACCAGCAGATGGAAGACCCCCCCTCCCCACCTCTCCTTCTCTCTCTATGTGTAACTGTGACTTTCAAGTAAAATAAATAAATCTTTTTAAAAAAAAAAAAAAACAAGATTTTTCTCATACTTCCAATTCCTGTCTTATTCTGAAGATTCAGTAAGAGGCTATATGTAAAAATAAAATTTTAAGGCAGATCTCAAAATATGCAAACCTCTATGGACAGCCAACTTCCCAGATTTCATCCATTCTAAATCACTATCTACACATAGTCCTCCACGTCTTACAGAAGACCACTTCTCCACTCACACCATTCTTGCTAGTCTATTCATATGTCATAAATAATTATATTTAGTGGGTAAAACAGATCCCATTGATCATCTAATCAAATTACTCATCCAGAGATCTTAACTCTTTGCTTGTTACTCAGTAAAAGCATTTTGTCCACTTCCTTCAAGAAAATTTTCAGAAAAAAGTTTGCAATTTGTGTTTTTGCTTGCTTTCTGATCATTAACTAAGGAGAAATGAAAATAAGTTATCAGAAGTCAGAAAGACAGTGATAACAATCGTATCTAAAATTCAAATTTTAACTTGCCTTTTTGGGTTTTTTTTATATTTTTATTTATTTATTTGAAAGGTAGAGTTACAGTGAGAGGGAGAGACAGAGAGAAAGGTCTTTCATCTACTGGTTCACTCCCTGAATGTGCCTATCCAAAGACAGGAGCCAGGTGTTTCTTCCCGGTCTCCCATTTGGATGCAGGGGCCCAAGCACTTGAGCCAACCCCTACTGCTTTCCCAGGCCATAGCAGAAGGCCGGACTGGAAGAGGAGCAGCCGGGACCTGAACCAGCACCGATATGGGATGCCAGTGCCACAGGCAGAGGATTAACCTACTGCGCCACAGTGCCAGCCCTGCCTTTTTGTTTTAGTTGTCTTCAATTCTGCCCAGGTGGCCTTGGCAGCCTCCTAGAATGCCTGTCCACTACATTTCTACTGTGCCTTAAGGATGGGTTGATGCTAAAATATGAAAATAACACCAACAAAAGTACTAACATGGAAATCAATAGCATAAAAGTAGGGAAGCAAAAACAATGAGAGAGGCTGAGATTTTTCAGGAAGATCAAGAAGAGTGAGAAGGTCAGGGACAGGTAGAAACCTAGAGGCCCAACACTTAAAAGCATACAAAAAAGGGCGAGCCAGGGCAGAAGTGTGCTCCCCACCTGGACACTCACTCTAGCTTAGCTCTGTACTCTGTTTCTAGACCCACTAGTCCTGCTCTTCATCTCACATGAGCATTGTCAAGACTCCTCTGGTCACACACACAATAATTGTATCCCTAACCTAACTATTCCAACTCTTAAAGATACAAAATAAACAAAATTAAGTCTTCTTGCTCCTTTTTGTCTTTTTAAAATATTTATTTATTTGTTTAGCAAAGGAGAGAAAGAGATGAACAGACGTACAGAGAGACAGAGCTCCCTCCCATTGGTTCACTCTCTACAATACCTGGTCCTGGACCAGGCTGAAGCCCCATCAAAGTGACACATGTGGGAGCATCACCCATGCCTCCTAGATTTGGCGTTAGCAGGAAGCTGCAGTCAGGAGTGGAGCTTGGAGTTGAACCAATGCACTTTGATATGAATGTGGATGTCCTGAGCATCTCCTTAACCACAAGGAAAAATGCCTGCCACAGTCTTTTTAAAAAAAATGTATTTATTTATTTACCTGACAGATGAAGAGTCAAGCAGAGATGATCTGTGCTCTGAGTCACTGTGCAAATGGCCACAGCAGACAGAGATAGGCTAGGCTGAGGCTGGGAGCCAGAAATTTCTTTTAGAACTCTCACATGTGTTGCAGGGGCCCAGGTACTCAGATCATCTTCCACTGTTTTCCCAGGTACATTAAGATGAAGATGATTGGAAGTGGAGCAGCCAGAACTCAAACCGGCACTCTGATCTGTGATGCCAGTGTCATAAGCTGTGGCTTAACCGGCTGTGCCACAGTGCTAGCCCCTCTTGCAGTCTTTTTGTTCTTTTTTTTTTTTTTTTTTTTGACAGGCAGAGTGGACAGTGAGAGAGAGAGACAGAGAAAAAGGTCTTCCTTTTTGCCGTTGGTTCACCCTCCAATGGCCACTGCAGCTAGTGCGCTGTGGCAGGTGCACTGTGCTGAGCCGAAGCTAGGAGCCAGGTGCCTCTCCTGATCTCCCATGCTGGTGCAGGGCCCAAGCACCTGGACCATCCTCCACTGCACTCCCGGGCCACAGCAGAGAGCTGGACTGGAAGAGGAGCAACCAGGACAGAATTCGGCACCCCGACCAGGACTAGAACTTGGTGTGCCGGCGCCGCAGGCAGAGGATTAGCCTGTTGAGCCACGGCGCCGGCCTCTTCTTGTTCTTGATATGACCTCTCCAACAAGACTGGAATAATAGATATTGACTATCAAAACAAAATCTGAATTATCAGCTATGATTTTTTAAAAAGTCTATTATTCATTAGTGTATTCAAAAAAGTTAGTTATTTGGCATAGATAATCAAAGAGCTGCATCTCCTTTCGATCTTTTTATTCAATTTTCAATTGAATATATATGCATACATACATATATATGCATAATTTTCCATAAATGAGAATATACATGAAGTATTTCATAAAGTTTATGGAAACTGAAATTAAAAAATAAGTTTATTTTGGTGCAAAAAAGCTTGAAATTCATGCCTAATTTTTTCATATACACATAATTCATGAATTTTTGAAGACTGCTCTTATGTGACCTTTTTTGAATCTGTTCATGTGGTATAAGGCCAATGTTGGGTGATGTCTCAGCATCGGGTATCAGGAAGAGAGAACCTGGAAGGCCTCCAAAGGCTTGTCAGTCTCACTCCCCGCTCTGGTCATACCAATAAGACATCCCCCCAGGTCAACTCTCCTTGGGAAGACCCGAGAGAAGCCCTGCTTATTCCTGAGTGTCCCAGAGTTTCAGTTCCTCTAATAGGTCAACTATATCTCCCATGAAAACTTGGGGCACCCCACCCTGTTGATAAGACAAAGCTTGCTTCTCAGTCCCTGGCCATTTACTCTGTTCCTGAGGGCGTGTGTTGCCCTGCAAGGTGCGGTGTCTTCTTCCCTTAGGCAATGAATGTACTATGAATAATAAATTTCTGTCGACTCATCTATCCAGAGTCAGAGGCCCTTTGTTCAACCATTCCAATAACCATGGAGCACAAAAGCCCTCCCTCAGGGCCAGTGCTGTGGCATAACAGGTTAAACCTCTGCTTTGAGTCCTGGCTGCTCCACTTCCAATTCAGCTCCCTGTTAATGCAACTAGGAAAGCAGCAGAGCAGGTCTCCCACATGGGAGACCTGGAAGAAGCTCCTGGCTTCCAGTTTCGGCCTGGTCCAGCCCCAGCCATTGAGGCCATTTGGGAAGTATACCAGATGGAAGATCTCTCTCTCTCTCTCTCTCTCTCTCTCTCTCTGCATTTCTGCCTTTAAAATAATAAATAAATCTTTAAAAAAAAAAAAAAGCTCTACTTCAGAGATGGGGTAAATAGAAAATAATTACAAGAACTGATAAAGAGGCAGAAATTTTAAAATCTTATAAAATGAGAGTTTTGCATAAATTGATGTCATTATAATCTGCATAGCTCACTAGAGTAGTTAACTCTAAAGAGTATGATTTTACTGTTTTTAAGATCCTAATCTGACATTCAATCTTATTACAAAATCCCTTTCCTAACTACTTATATGTTTGATTTTATATTCACATAAAATACCTACTGCTTGCCTCATTGTGCATGAAATATAATTTTGACATGTGCCAATGATAATAACTAAATATTTGAATTGAGTAGTAGACGCTTAATATAAGCCATCTATTGTACTGTTTATATACTTCATCTCATTTAATTCTTAGTGAAATAGATCCTCTTATTAACAAATTTTACAAATGAGGAAATTGAAATTTACAAAGATTGATAATTTTCCAGAATTCAAGGAGTGACAGCCTCATTACAAAAGCAAATTTTCAAATCCAGTAACCAAATCATTAGTCATCAATTACCCATTTTCTCTAATTTTGTAATCTCTCTGTACAATGATGTACTGGTTTTGCCATAAACATACACTTCCAATTTCATTACCTCCATAAAAATAGCTTCCTCGGGTCTCCTCATTCCTGTCTGCTCTCAACTCCCTCTCTTTATAGTCTCTGCCTTCTGCCATCTGATACGCTTTACTGCAGAGTCTCCTATCCTGCCTGAGGAATGAGTGTTTTTCTGTTCACATGCTTATGCCTCCCCCGCCATCTAATTCTCAAAGTTCAAAAACCACAGGTCCACACTGGCATGACTACATGTAAGGTAATAGCTGACACTTGTACTACACTATTTAGTACATTTTTGGATCAGTACATGCTATACTCTTAATTAATCCTCACAATTCTGAAATTATATTATTTCCCTATTTATAGAAAAGAAAATCGGGTCATACATAACTTCTATAACTGCATGGAGGTTTTTTGTCTCCAATTTTCACAGTTCATTGTCTTTCCAGTAGTCTACTCTGTCATGTATTCCCAAACTTTTCCAAAAGGCTTTGGGATGTAACTAGGAAAGTGGCAGAGGATTGCGGAAGCTGGGAGCCAGAAACTCCTTGTAGAACTCTCACATGTATTGCAGAGGCCCAGGTACTCAGATCATCCTCCACTGTTTTCCCAGGTACATTAAGAGGAAGCTGGATTGGAAGTGGAGCAGCAAGGACTCAAACTGGCACTCTGGTCTGTTTTGCCAATGTCATAAGCTGTGGCTTAATCAGCTGTGCTATCCCCCCACTGAAGCCTGCAGTGAGGGACTAGAGTGACACAGGAGGTTAAGCCAGTGCTTGGGATGCCCACATCCCATATCGGAGTGCCTTTTTGACTCCCAGCTATTTTGCTTCTGATCAGTCTTCCTGATTACATGCCTGGGAAGACAGCAGAGGATAGTCCAAATGCTTGGGTCTCTGTCATCCATGTGAGAGACCAAGATAGAGTTCCTGGCCTTAGGCTTTGGCCTGACCCAGACCTGGCTGTTGCCACCATTTGAGCAGTGAACTAGGAGATAGAAGTCTCTCCCTCTCCCTTTCCCTCTCCCTCCCCCTCTCTCTTATCACTCTGTCTTTCAAATAAATAAATAAATCTTTTTAAAAATGAGTGTACATGAAACTTGTTTAACTTAAATAAAATTTTTAAAATTTTTAAAAATTAAAAATTGGGTATAAAAAGAAATTGTAACAATGATATTGAAACACTTTGGAAAAAAAAAACAGTATCGGAGACAGAAAATTTCTACAAAATGCAGGGCACATTGAGGGAAATTAATCAGCAGCAGGAACTAAACATCCCTGGGACAAAGAGTACAATGAAGGAAATCAATCCTTGCTCCTCCAAGCCCACCCAAACAGCAAAATAAAGGCCTTCAGAGCATGTTTTTCAAAGTTAAATCAAATTCCACACTAATTAAATGGGTGGCCTGGCCCCAAAGCATCCTTCTCCCTACACCTCCCATTCCTCAATAATGAGAGGGCAGCATAAAGCCACAGGGCCCCACCCACCCAGGCGCAGCTCAGGAGGCGCAGCCTGGCACTAGTCTCAGGGGAAGCCCAAGGTTGGCATTCTCCACCACTAAGGACCCATTCAAGGGCGAGCTTCCCTATAATTGCTAATGTCCTGGTCCATACTCTGGGAAGTTATTTAGAGAAACCTCTCTCACTCCTAGCACAGATACTCCCAAGTCAGGAACTGCAGAACCCCCAACTCAGAGCCAGCTGTCTGAAGCAGTCATGTCCCCACTCCACCTATCCTGAGGTTCCATCCTGATGACTCTGCATGCCCACACTCAGCAACATCAATTCAGTTGTACATACAATTATGGAGACATGCTGTCAGGTGTCTTCCTGCCTCATCACAGAGGCTCCACTTGGGGGCTGAGCTCTGAGCAGTCCCTGGTTGCAACATTCTAATTCATAGATGTAAGCTACCTCCTATGGCTGATGTCCAGATATCTCTGACTTTCAACCAGGCATCCCCTGCAAATGGGTTGCTGCCACAGTACCTTTTGAATTGTAATCCCCAATTTCAAAAGTGTTTGTCTGAAGCATGTAATTTTCAGATTAAAAAAACAGGGTAAAGAAGGTGTGTGGGGGTGAAAAGGAGGAGGAGGAGAAGCAAAGAAGAAAATTAAATTTGAATTACTTTAATTGCTATGTTTTCAACCAAAAACCTCGACACTAGTTGTTTTATCTTCAGGTTAATTTTTATTAACTAAAATACAGGGTGTTGATCCATTTTGAGCTTGGTATTAGGGGCCAATAATCTTTCCAGGACTCAGAGTTTCAAAAGTTCTTTAGCAAGACAATTATCTCCTTTGAGCTCTTCTCTCCTCTTCACCTCCAAGGCTCTTGACTAGGTATCACTAGTGCCTAATACCACGCAGGACATAGTATGTGCTGAATAAATGGTGTTTCTATTCTGTATGTCCACCTTCTTATGAACCCCATCCAAGCCACTATTATATTTATGGTTTTCTGCTCAGCTTGTTCAGTCACTGTCAAATTCCTATTTAAAAGAATGTGGCAGAGCAGATGGGATTTATAGGGCAGTGAAACTATCCTGAGTGATCCTACAGTGGTGGATACATATCATAAAATTTATACAAACATTAGAATGACCTCTAATATAGATCATGGACTCTGGATGATAAGGATGTGTTGGCCAGTTTCCCTGACTATAACACATGTACGGTTCTGGCATGAGATGTTGATCATGGAAGAGGCTATACATGTGTCAGAGCAGAGGAGTATGGGAAATATTCGCACATTCTCCTCAACTTAGCTATCAGTCTAAAATATCTCTGAGAAAATAAGGTCTTAAATGAGAAAGATACAGAGACAGAGGAAAATTGGGAGTTGGGAGATCTGACTTTGTTTTCTTGTGGTGCAGTGCCTACTAAATTATCCATGGAAGGAGTTTCTATCTTGTGTCACCTGTTTCTTCATAATTAAGTGGAGAAAGGCATCAATTCCTCCAATTTCTTCTTCTGGGAAATGATGATGGGAAAATCAGTCAAAAGCTTTTTCTCTGCACCCACTTCTCTCCTGCAATACCACTCTAGTCTAAACAACCCTCTGCCTTCCATCTAGGCTCAAAACTCAGGCTACATAAAAGATGTTGCCTATCCCGTGAAGTAGACATCAACAACAAACTACAGAAGCCTGGTGCCAAAATGTAGATTAACAGATATGACATACTACTGTCCTGTCCAGTATCATAGCTGTTTGAAAATAGAATTGCAAGACCAGAAGCTTAAGTCAGTGCATATGGCTGGCCTGGAGCAAATAAGATTGGTTCTCATTCCTGGCCGGCGCCACGGCTCAACAGGCTAATCCTCTGCCTGCGGCGCCGGCACACCAGGTTCTAGTCCCAGTCAGGGTGCCGGATTCTGTCCCAGTTGCCCCTCTTTCAGGCCAGCTCTCTGCTGTGGCCCAGGAGGCAGTGTAGGATGGCCCAAGTGCTTGGGCCCTGCACCCCATGGGAGACCAGGAGAAGCACCTGGCTCCTGCCTCAGATCAGTGTGGTGCGCCGGCCACAATGTGCCAGCCGCTGCGGCCATTGGAGAGTGAACCAATGGCAAAAGGAAGACCTTTCTCTCTGTCTCTCTCTCTCACTGTCCACTCTGCCTGTCCAAAAAAAAAAAAAAAAAGAGTGGTTCTCATTCCTGCTAAGGCACAGCAGAATCTCCACAGAGTTGATATTAGGAAATATTAGGACTCTGCCATGCTGGGGATGGGCAGAAAAGTTACAAAACTGCACCTTAAGAAGAGAGGGAAAATAATAAAGAAAACACATACAGCATGTAAACAATTTGTCTGGAATATTCATTATTAGAAGCAAGTTACTTATTTCCAAGCCTCGGGTACCCTACCTGTTAAGCAGGGTATTAAACCCACCTCTCACTGGCATACAGTTCAAGAAGTGATTTTCAGGGTTTTGCCTTTTTGGAGATTCCCTCCATGCCACTTTGTCTGGAGGTCTCTGACTCTAATCAATCTTGCTTTTAAACCTTTATATCTTGCTTTTCTCTTTGCCTCATCCACTTGGAAATCCTTCTTCCATGTGAGACAAAGAACCCAAGTAATAATATTTTGTCCACCACTGTTTCATCCGTAACAGTTTGGTGCTGTGACTCAGGCTGTAACTCCAGCATCATGCAGATCCCACCCGGTTTGACTCCAGACAGCATTGGATCATCCTACCAGATTTGTGAGCATGTGGACTGCTCCCATTTTTGTTTTGTTGTTGTTGTTTGTTTGTTTGTTTTTGGAGAGTTTTACTCTCCTTCATAGAGACTCTCTCGTCTTCTCACGAACATCTGGTCACTGTCAGCCAGTTAAAAGTGATTAGCACGGCTGCCGTTCTCAAGACACAGGGGTCAGGCACAGACTGATTAAGGCCAGAGCAACCCTGGAGCTGAGACTCTATCCTAATCCCTCTCTTCTCCAGTGTGGATCAGCACTGCATGAAGGAACTAGAAAAGGCCTTGAAATGACTGAAGGATGCTGCCGGGTACTCCCCGGTGTGTTCTGAAAATCTCTTGGCTGGACTCCTGTCCCTGACAAGCCTGTGTGGGTGTTGTGCTGTGAAACACCTCCCCTCTCTATTGCATGGATCGGCCTTCCCTGTGGTACAGGAAGAAGGCCTTGAGACAACTGATGGGTAGATCCTAACTGGGGCAACATTCCAGTGCTTCCAGAAGGTGTCATGGCTGGGCACCAGACCCCGACAGCCGAAAAGGTGTTGGGCTGGGAAATGCACTTTCCTGCAGGGAACAAATCCCCTGCTGTTTTGGAGTCCTCTGGAGCTGTAAAGCCAGAGGCTCCACACTTCATACTTCTCCCGTCAGCACTGGAATGCTAGTCTGGTCCAACTCAGCTTCCTTTTGCAGGGATCAGCCTGACATGTGGGACTGGGAGAAGAGATTGGAATAATCTTTTTCTTTTCTTTTTTAAAGATTTATTTATTTATTTATTTGAAAGGCAGAATTGCAGAGAGGTAGAGGTCTTGAATCCTGGTTCACACCTCAAATGGCTGCAATGGCTGGAGATGGGTAGATCCGAAGCCAGGAAACCGGAGCTTCTTCCAGGTCTCCCACATGGGTGCAGGGGACCAAGGACTTAGGCCACCTTCTACTGCTTTCCTAGACCATAGCAGAGAGCTGGATTTGAAGTGGAACAGGCAGGATTCGAACCTGCCCCCATGTGGGATGCCAGCACTGCAGGTGATGATTTTACCCACTATGTCACCACACTAACCTTTGGAATAACCTTGACATGAATTCAGGCCAGGGCCACTCTCTGGCATTTTTCAAGGACTCCCTGACTGGAAACCAGACCCTGATGGCTCGTTAGGGTGTCAGCCAAAAACTACATTCTGTTCTTCCTTCCTCAGAGGTTAATTTGTTGGAGAGACTGGGTTTAGCCTGGAGCAAGGCTATGGGCTCCAGGCTCCATACTTCAATGAGTTCTCCTTTACCCCAGATCCCAACAAGATCTCTGGCTCTCTGCTCCTCTAAATGCTTTCTGTACCTCGCCAGGTTTCCTCAATTCCTGCAAACTCGATTTCCGAGTCTCATTAGCAGGTATTTCCTAGATACATAGCTGATTAGCTCTGGGTTAAAGCTTAATTATCTCTTTTGCAGACAGGCAGTTTTTGGATCTAGACTCCCATTAAGTCCCCACGTGGCCTGGGCTTGTGTAGACGAGTCTCAGCATGTCTCTGGTATCCCCCATCTTCCTTCTCAAGCCCCCTCTTTTAGTTCACTTCTGTCTGGTCCTTCCTATGATATGTGCTAATCCCACCCTCACCTTCCTCCCTTCCCTGTGGGCTTCAGTGCACATCTGGAAACCACAGGCAGTGAGAGAGTTTTGAGAGACGTTTCAAATTCAAGGAGAGATAAGACCTGAAGTATGCTCCTTTCATTTCAGCCAGGAGGCAAACCATCTACTTTGAGGTTTCTTTAACCCTTGAGCTTAAAGAAAAATGCCTCATCATTTTTCTGTACCACCACCTGGCTTGGTTATAAGCTAGAAGTCGGAGAAATTTGCCTAAGTGAGTTGTGAAAAGTGCCAGCCAGCCCCTCTACTCTGAATCCCCATCTCAGAACTCTATCTCCTATTTCCTTGCTCCAATATGCATTAAATTCTTTTCCAGAGTGTCAAAGGGCCCTTGAGTTTACTCTTTAGTGAGTCACCAGGGTCCCTCTGCTATAGTGTCTAACTACGAAGGCTTTTGATCCCCAGTGGAGGAGAGATTTTTATTCAGGCAGCCATTGCCCCCATCACTGTAATTGTGCCCGGGGGTTTCTAGGCAAGAATCTAGGCCCAACAACTTCAAATGCTATTGAATATATATGGATTAATCCAGCTGATGAAGTCTTGAATTTGAGACACTTCCTGACCTGACTCCTCATCCGAGTCTGATTTGATAGCCCTACAATTAGACACTTCCAGTATTGGCTTTTGGTTTGGGGGCATAAGGTTATTGTCTCTTTGCAGGACTTCCAGTTTTTCTCTCTCTACCCTGCCTCTTCATGGGCTCTTACAGGAGCCTCCTTGTAGGTCATTGCCCTTTATTCTATCTCCTATCAGATTGTCCTTAGGAATCTCCAGAGGGTGTGGCTATCTGCTCTGATGGATGTTCTCTCCCATTAAACCTAACATAACAGTGAACAATCACCAGTGGAAAACTAGACTCAAATTCAACTAGAATCTAAAAGATGTCTTTGGTAAATAACAATCTTGTGCATGAAAATTGGGTTCATCTGTAGTTGGACACTGGGTTTAAAGGACTCTCTCCTGAATCTAGGAAGATCACTGTCTTTAAAAAAATATTGCTTTGGAAGTTGCCGAATTTGATTTGCAGTTTGGTTTAACAGGTTTCCATCGAAATGGCAATGGGTCATCAGTGTTTGTTATAGCTTCCTAAGGTGGATTTTGTAATCTCTGGTTTAACGTCACTAATTTCTAGCTAGAGTTTTATATAAAGGAGTCATTATGTCTGTGAGATTCACTCATGTTAGTATGTGCTGCAATAGATTGTTCCTTTATATTGCCATACATTTTACCACGGCATAATATGTAATTTATGTATCCATATGCTATTAATAGCTATTGATTTTTTGGCAGACAGAGACAGACAGCTCATATCCACAGGTCTACCTCCAAATGCTCTCAACAGCCCCTAGCCGGGATCAAAGCCAGGAGCCAGTTATCTACTCCAGGTCTCCCTACAGGTAGCAGGAAACCAACTATTTCTGTTACCAGCTGCTTCTTCCTTTGTGTGTATTTGTAGAAAGCTGGAATCAGGAGATGAGCCAGGACACAAATCCCAGTACCTCAATATGGGATAAGAGCATCCTGACTGGTGTCTTAACAGCCAGGCCAAATGCCCACTCCCATGGCTATTTCCTCAAAGAAAAAGCTAACTTTTGGTACCTTATTTTAATTGCAAAATAACGTTTATGGGGCCAGCACTGTGGTATAGCAGATAAGGCCGCTGGCTGCAGTGCCATCATTCCGTATGGGCACCAGTTCAAGTTCTGCTGCTCCACTTCCGATCCAGTTCTTTGCTATGACCTGGGAAAGCAATAGAAGATGGCCCAATATGGGAGACCCACCTGGGAGACCTGAAAGAAGCTCCTGGCTCCTGGCTTCAGATCAGTGCAACTCCGGGCATTATGGCCATTTGGGGAGTGGACCAGCGGATGGAAGACCTTTCTTTCTTTGCCTCTGTCTCTGTAACTCTCTGCCTTTCAAATAAATAAATAAAATCCTTTAAAAATAATAATAAATTTTACTTGTTACATATGTTGTTCCTTTTTGCTTTATGACAGATTATTGATTTTTCCTTTATTTGAGTCAATTTTCACTCAAAAGCATTATCTCATTATAACATTGTTAATATGGAAATGCATAGTCAAGTTTTTGCTATGCTAGGAACTTACTGCTATGAGCTCTGAATGACAGTTAGAATCTGACCAATGGGAGAGAAGGCAGATCATTCTAGGCAGAGGAGGCAGTGGGAAGGAATTGTTCTCATTATTTTAATTATTCTCATTCTTTTACCTCCTGGGGCATTGAAACATAGGTGCCCAATTAGAAATAACTCTTCTTTCTCTAATCAAGAAAGATTAACACATTCATGGGAATTATTTGTACAAAGATTCCTCCTTGTAGCCAACACAGGGATTTGTATCTCATACATGTGCATAGTCACATGCAAAAAAAAGAAATTCTTGCTCCAAATTTCCAAAAATATAACTCAAAACTCTTTAATTTAAAATATGTAATATTTGTAAAATCTGAAGAAGTAACTAGGAAATATAGAAGCAAAACTTATCTTCAGTGCATCTACTTTTCTGTACTAATCAGTAATGTTCCCTGGTTTGGAGGTCCAAGATATTGAATAATAATGTTTTGATAAATAAACAAAATTATTCTGAAATCAAGAACAATTCAGACATTTTGCCCTATGTTGGAGCTATTTTAGGTGTCTGCTTTCCTACACCATAGGTAACCTTGGTAAGAGAAAGTGTAGACACTTCTCTAAAGTGATCCACCAGCATTTCTAACTTAGGATGAGATTCTTATTTATTTTTTTTTAGAATTTTCACCTTTATTTTATGTATTTATTTTTATAGGCAGAGTGGACAGAGAGAGAGAAAGACAGAGAGAAAGGTCTTCCTTTTGCCGTTGGTTCACCCTCCAATGGCTGCCGCGGCCGGCGCACTGCGCTGATCCGAAGGCAGGAGCCAGGTGCTTCTCCTGGTCTCCCATGGGGTGCAGGGCCCAAGCACTTGGGCCATCCACTGCACTCCCAGGCCAAAGCAGAGAGCTGGCCTAGAAGAGGGGCAACCGAGACAGAATCCGGCGCCCAGACCGGGACTAGAACTTGGTGTGCCAGCGCCGCAGGCGGAGGATTAGCCTATTGAGCCTTGGTGCTGGCCTGAGATTCCTAAATTTAGAGTATGGACAAGCAACTCCCCTCAGCCATCCCTTGCATAGACAAGCAAGGGCAAAAGGTCTGGATCTCCCCAAGACCATTCTTCATCTTACCTTTGTGCCTCTGTTCTACAGCCTACTACCGTAGGTAACTATTCCCAAGCAGATGAAGGCTTGGAAAATTGGTCTCCTGGTTCACCAGCTAGATCCTAGTACATAAAGTCAACATGGCAGAGCTAACCCATCTGGTGGTTTACAATGTAGGATGTAGGGAAATCACAAGGAATTGTGCAAGACTAGTGAAGGAGGCACTGAAACCACATGTAGGCTGAAGTGGACCATGAAAGAGGCAGAGCTCCTCGGGGAGCACGTGACATGAGTGTGACTCTGGGTGGCAGCCCACAACACTCCCACAGGGAGAGGCCAAAGCAATATATACCCTGTTTTACTCACTCTTTCCCCATATTGCTTTTTAAGGGCAAGGGGAAGCAAGTCTGATAATGCATCCACATCTGGTGGATTCCCAACAGACGGATGGTTAAGTGAGGAGAATGAATTTGAAGGGGAACCAGAGGATGAACAACACAGCTGAAGTGGAAGGAAGTCAACTCTCTCTTACATACCAGGCAGAAGGGCTGGGAGCAGCAAGAAGATATCCAAGTTCTCCAGAAGAGTGGGATCCATTGATTTTTTGCCAGAAAAGGAACACAGTCAGGAAAGCCAGAATGGAGTCAGTTCCAGCTCTAATTATTTGGAGAGAAAAAGCAGAGGAGGCCAGAGTTCCAATAACAGCAAAATTGATTTTTTCCATTCCACAAGGGAACAACTTATTCTCATGGGCAAGACCAAAACTTCACCCAATATTTAGAACTTAAAAATACAGATGAGGGGGCCAGTGGAATGCCACAAGATGTTAAACCAGCATCCCATATTGGAGCACCAGTTTGAGCCCCAGCTGTACCAGTTCCACTTCAGTTCTCCTCTAATATGCATAGCAAGGCAGCAGAAGATGGTTCAAGTATTTGGACCCTTCTACTCTGGCGGGAGACCTGGAATTGGGGCCATTTGGAGTATGAACTAGTAGATGGAAGATCTATTTCTCTCCTTTTCTCCCATTCTCTTTCTGTGTCACTCTGCCTACCAAATAAATAAATAAATATTTTAAAATATATGTAAGTGATAACACCAAAAAGAAGAAAAACAAAAGAAAAGACAATGGTACAATTCAGATGTCAAGTGGTTTTGATTTTTGTTTTTACACCAAAGTCACAGCAGTAACATAAAAACATCTGTCAGCTGGGAACCACCACCCAGGGCCAGTGCCCTACCCATATCCTACAAAATCCTTTTATCAAATTGTAATGCACACCACTTCAAGGACACTGTCATAAAACGCAAACCCCTGTAACTATTTCTCCTTGCCAGAGATTTGGTTCAGGATTCTAGAGGCCAGTTTGCTTGCACAGGACATGCAGAAATATCTAGGAATCTGTGTTACTTTGGAACAATCCAGAGTGAATGACTGACTAGTGTGAAAGCATAAACACTCCAGCTAACTCACAAATGATGAAGACAACTTCAACTCAGAGCCACTAAACCACACAAATGGTTATATTCATCATTTTACATATGTTCCTCAAAATTCAGACTTTGAGCAGCTACTTAAGCAAAGCCTAAAAACCTCATTAAAGGTCCAGAAAAGCAAGAAGCCAATATCCCTACAAAGAAAGCAATGGGAAAATGACAAGTAGGAGAAATCTCAGCTCCCTGAAGAAATGTCTAGACCGATTGATTCCGGATCCCTTTCTAATTTGCTGGTCATGTACCCCACCTTTCTATAAATGATCAAGCAGCATCCCCATTTCGTTAATCAGAAGGATAGAATTAGAATAAGGGATAAACCCTTTGGGCAGTATTTATA
The DNA here is from genome assembly GCA_949820135.1 of Sylvilagus floridanus. NCBI lineage: Eukaryota > Metazoa > Chordata > Mammalia > Lagomorpha > Leporidae > Sylvilagus > Sylvilagus floridanus. Next base: position 14,929,529 of record OX463224.1, on the reverse strand, counting down.
TTACAATGTGTAGTTTATGTATGTCTCTCCCCTCTCTACCCTGCCAAAGGGTAGATTCAAACATTCTAAACAAAAAGTTTTGCCATCTACATGAAGTCCAGGCTGAGTCCGGCTACATAGCTGTCTATTCTCTGAGGACCATATTTCACTGCTAAATGAAGATTATGGAGCTGACAGCTGAGAAAAACACCTAAGTAGAATCTCTACTTCTTACACAATGCTTCCCTAGTGGGCTAATTCTTGACTGTATGTATTTCACCTCCCACTTAGACCTGATTCACAATAGGAAAAGATCCTTCTCATCCAGAAATAGAGAAAGCTCATAGGTAGATGCAGGATGAACCAACAAGAACAGTGGTTGACCACTGTGGGGGAAAAGTGACATTGATTTTTTATTTGAGGAGGAGGAGGAGGGACACAGAGAGGTGGCTAGACATCAAGAGAAAAAGATCTTTCATCTGTAGGCTCACTCTACTAATGACCACAGCTCAGTCCAGGTCTCCCGTGTGAATGGCAGGAACACAACTACCTGAGGCATCATCACCACCTTAGCAGGAGGCTGAAATTGGGAGCCAAACTGGGTATCACACCCAGGTACTCTCCAGTATGGAAGCACATGTCAACTGGTGGCTTGAACACCCACCTGTCACCTATGTTTTGAAATGCTATGTGTTCTCTTTACAGGTTCTGGAAATCAAGAATGATCTTTCAAGAACAATCTTACCAACCCCTTGATTCTTTCTTCCACTAAACAAGTATTACATATATATAATAAATCAGCTACTCTCTTAAGCAAAATTGAGATAATCACATAGACAACACAGACATTACCTTCATTAAATTTATATTCTTGATATATTTGTCTGTACTTTCACCCATACGACACTGTCTTGAATACTGTGGTTTTATAATGAGTCTTGAAATAGGACAGTGTTGGGCTTCTCACTTTTTTTGAAAAAAAAATCTATTTATTTATTTGAAAGGCAGAGTTACAGAGAGAGAGAGGGAGAGAGAGATGGAATCTTCCATCCTCTGGTTTACTCCCCAAGTGGCCACAAAGGCCAGATCTGGGTTGGACCAAAGCCAGGAGCCAGAAACTTCCTCCTGGTCTCCTACATGGGTACAGAGGCACATACACTTGGGCCATACTCCACTGCTTTCCTAAGCACATTAGCAGGGAACTAGATCAGAAGCGGAGCAGCTGAGAATTGAACTGGTACCCATATTGGATGGCAGCACTGTAGGCAGCAGTTTAACCCACTAAGCCACAGCACTGGCCCCAAGCTTTTCACTTGGTTCTTCAGTATTGATTTTGGTATGCTAGTGGTATGCTAGGTATTTTCCCTCTCCAAATAAACTTTATAATCAGTTTGCTGATATCCAAAAATAACTTTCTGAGATCTTTAATTAGAATTGTTGGGGTCGGCGCTCATTTGGTTAATCCTCCACTTTCGGTGCCGGCATCCCCTATGAGCAATGGTTCTAGTCCTGGCTGCCCCTTTACCGGTCCAGCTCTCTGTTGTGGCCCAGGAGGGCAGTGGAGGATGGTCCAAGTCCTTGGGCCCCTGCACCCACATGGGAGACCAGGGGGAAGCACCTGGTTCCTAGCTTCAGAACGGCACAGCGCCGGCCGTGGCGGCCATTTGGGGAGTGAACCAACAGAAGGAAGACCTTTCTCTCTGTCTCTCTCTGTCTCTCTCTCTCTGTCTCTCTCTCTCTGTCTCTCTCTCTCACTGTCTATAACTCTGTCAAATAAAACATATTTTAAAAAATTAAAAATAAAATTCAAAAAATTAAAAATTAAAAAAATTTTTAAAAGAATTGCACTGAATCTATGGATCAAGTTGGAAAGAACTGACATCTATTTTTTTTGGACAGGCAGTTATAGACAGTAAGAGAGAGAGACAGGACATCTTTTTTAAAATAATAAATGTCTTCAAATTTGTGTTTTCTTTCTTCAAAAGGCAGAGATCCAGAGAGGGGGTGGGGACAGAGACAGAGAAAGATCTTCCATCTGCTAGTTCACTCCTTAAATGGTCACAACAGCCAAGGCCAGACCAAGGCAAAGCCAACAGCCAGGAACTCCATCCATCTCCCACATAGGTGCAAAGGCCCAAGCACTTAAGACAATCTTCCCCTGCTTTCTCAGGTGCATTAGTAGGTAGATGGATCAGACGTGGAGCAACTAGACTCAAACCAGTGCCCTTATGGGATGCCAGCACTACAGGTGGCAGCTTAACCTGCTATGTCACAGTGTCAGCCCAGAATTGACATCTTAACAATGTTAAGTCTTCCTATTTGTAACATGAACTATCTATTAAGATCGTCAATTCCTTGCATCAGAGTTTCATAGTTTTCTTCATATAAATATTATACATATTACTATAGATTTACTCCTAATCACTTCCTCTGTTTGGGTGCTACTGTCAATGCTGTTATGATCTTAATTTCAAATTCTACTTATTCATTGCTGCTATATTTAAAGCAATTAATCTTCTATAATTAGTAATATTTTATATTAACCTTGTAAGTTCATTCTTTGAGGTTTTCTACACAATCGTGTCAACTCCTGTATACTTTTTATTCCTCTGCCCCTTTTTTTCGTTATTGCATTAGCAAGGACTTCCACACAATGACAATGTAGAATTGTAGTGGGTGGAGTGCTATCCTTGCTTAGTTTTAATCTCAAGGGGAAAGCATTTCACCATTCAATATGATGTTAGTAGGTGAGTTTTTTTTTAACTCTTTATCAAGATGAACAAGCTTTCCTTTATTTCTAGTTTGCTGAAAACTTTTATCATGCATGGTGTGGAATTTTGTCAAATGCTTTCTGTGCATAGGTTAATATGTGATCTTTTTCATCTATCCTACTCTGAGTTTAGCTGAGCATTTATATGATTCTATTTTCTCCTCTCCTCTCTTAGCCTATTAACTATTCTTCAGTTTAAAATTTTTAGTGATGGCCCTAGAGTTGTTAGCATATACAAAAAAGTCATCTAAATTTACTTTCAAATAATACTGTATCACTTCATATGTGGTTTAGACACCTTATAATAGAGAATTGTCTATCCCTGCCTTCCATTCCTTGTAACATTGCTAATTTCATTGCATCATCCCCAGGCTATGGATAGTCAATATGATGGTGTTATCATTCTAACAAGCATTTATCCATTTAATCAATTAATAAGAATAAAAACAAAAGGTCTTATTTTACCTTTATTTATTCCTTCTTTAAGGCTCTTCCTTGTTTATGTAGATCTTGGTTTCTGACCTACATAATTTCCTTCTCTCTGAATAACTCCTCTAACATATCCTGCAAGACGAGTCTACTGGAAACAAATTCTCTGTGTTTTATTTGTTTGAGAAATTCTTTAATTCTGCATTACTTTTTCTTTCAATGCTTTATTTATTTGTTTGAAAGGCATAGCTAGAGGCAGAGGCAGAGGCAGAGGCAGAGGCAGCGGCAGAGGCAGAGACAGAAGAGGAGAGGAGAGGAGAGGAGAGGAGAGGAGAGGAGAGGAGAGGAGAGGAGAGGAGAGGAGAGGAGAGGAGAGGAGAGGAGAGGAGAGGAGAGGAGAGGAGGAGGAGAGGAGGAGGAGAGAAGTAGGGAAGGGGAGGAGAGGGGAGGGGAAGGGCAGGGAGGGGAGGAGAAGAGAGGAGAGGAGAGGAGAGGGAGAAAGTCTCCCATTCACTAGTTGACTCCCCAAATGGCCACAATGGCTAGAGCTGGGCTGATCCGAATTCAGTAGCCAGGAGCCAGGAGCCAGGAACTTCTTCTAGATCTCCCACACGGGTGCAGGGGCCCAAGCACTTGGGCCATCTTGTACTGTTTTCCCAGACAATAGCAGAGAGCTGGATTGCAGGTGAAGCAGCCAGGACTCAAACTGGCACCTTTATGGGATGCCAGCACTGCAGACAGCAGCTTTACCCACTACGCCACTGTGCCGGCCCCCTCTGCATCACTTTTGAAGGAAAATTTTACTGCATACAAAATTCTAGGTTGATAGGATTTTTTTTTTCTTTCAGTGCTTTAAATTTGCCAATCCACTCTCTTCTTGCTTGCAAGGTTTCTGAATAGAAGTCTGATGAAATTCTTATTCGTGTTCCTTTATAGTTTTTTTTTTTTTTTGGTCTAGTTTTTTAGTATTTGAATATGATGCAGCTAGGTGTGATATTCATCCTGCTTAGTATTTACTGAAATTATTGTTATCTGTGGTTTGGTGTGTGTCATTAAATTTGGAAAATTCTCCTCTATTATGGTATCAGATATCTCCTCTGTTCATTTCTACCTTCTGGATTTTTCGTTAATGCTTATGCTATACCTTTTGTAATTATCCCTCAAGTCCTACATATCCTGTCTGATTTTTTTTCCATTTACTTTCCTCTGCATTGTAGTTTGGGAGATTTCTGTTCACATATTTTCAAAACCATTGATTCCTTTCCTCTACCATGTCTAGGCTACTGACGAGTCCATCAAAGCATTTTTTATTTATTTTACAGTGGAGTGTTTTCCCAGCATTTCCTTTTGCTTCCCTCTTAGAGTTTTCATCTCTCTGCTTACATTACCCATCTTTTCTCACTTGTTCTCCACTATGAGGGATTTTAGAAAAGTTCATGAATATGCATATTATAAAGAAATACACATCCTTTTCATCAAAATTAGCTTATCTTTTAACTTCATTTTTCCACAGAACTTTCTGAAGCACTCTCATATTTCTGTTGTAATCCTTAGCATATCGATTACACTTGCTTTAAATGCCTGGTCTGATAACTCCAACATCTTCACTACCTGAGTATGGTCCTGGTGCTTGTTTTGTCTCCTTAGACTTTATTCTGTCTACTTTCAGCACACCTTGTTATTTTTTGTTGGCAATCATCTGTGATAGATTAGGTAATGGGAACTGAGTTGTAAATAGGGCTTCCTTGTGAGATCTTAGTATGTGGTTTCATGTGAGGCTTTCTGTGCATGTGGCCAGCACTTATGTTGTACTTACTATTATGCTGTAGCTCACAGATCTGAGGTGTCACAATCCTGTAGTACCATACTGGTCTCATGCATCATGAGGTTCCCCTAGAAACTCTTTTAACTCGTCTGAGCCTGGCGAATCGTTCAGCTCTAATCCTTATTAGTATATTACAGATGTACTGATGTGATAATGAGAGGAGAGGAGAGGACTTCTTTATAGGTGTGGATGGATGGGTCACAGACCTTTGGTGTGCCTAGTTCCCAAGGCTGTGAACTTCCTAAGGGCTTCTCAACTCTTTACACCCTTTAGGTGAGACAGGAAGATTAGAAAGGAGGCCCGTGCTGTAGCACAGCAGTTTAAGCCTCTGCCTGTAGCACCAGCATCCCTTACAAGGGCACAGATTCGAGTCCTCGTTGCTCCACTTCTGATCCAGCTCCCTGCTAATGCACCTGGAAAGGCAGTGGAGGATGGCCCAAGTGCTTGGACCCCTGCACCTATGTAAGAGACCCAGATGAAGGCTCCTGGCTTCAGCCTGGCCCAGCCCTGGCCATTGCAGCCATTTGGCCAACTAATGGAAGATTTCTCTCTCTCTCTGTCTCCCCCCCCCCATCCTCTCTTCTCTCTCTCTGTAACTCTGCCTTCCACATAAAATAAATAAATCTTTTTTAAAAAAAAAAAAAAAAGGTACCGTAGAGAACTGGAGTTGGATAAGAATTGTTTACTCTCTTATATAAGAATTTCCCAAGAGAATTACTGACGCCATAAACAAGAGTGTCAATTTGTTAAGTCAACAACAGGAGTCACTGTGTACTTACTCCTCACATAGGATCTCTGTCCTTAATGTGTTGTTCAATGTGAATTAATGCTATAACTAGTACTCAAACAGTATTTTACACTTTGTGTTTTGGTGTGGGTGCAAACTGATGAAATCTTTACTTAATTTATACTAAATTGATCTTCTGTATGTAAAGATAATTGAAAATGAATCTCGATGTGAATGGAATGGGAGAGGGAGTGGGAGATGGGAGGGTTGTGGGTGGGAGGGAAGCTATGGGGGAGAAAAGCCACTGTAATCCATAAAATGTATTTTGGAAATTTATATTTATTAATTAAAAGTTAAAAAAATCAAAAAAAAAAAAAAAAAAAAGAATTTCCCAAGAGGCCAAGTAGAGAATAGAAAGCTCTGTATTTCAAATCAGTTACTTTTTACCTCCCCCTGTCCTGAGCTGGGAGAAATTTTCTCTGATATTCATGATGAGAAGCCCCAGAGGGTCCTCTAGGGCTCAATCATGCAAGGGTGAGGATTCCCTCCCCAAAACTGGGCAGCAGGAAATTCATATTTTTCAAGCTAGTCCATAATTAGCCTCCATAAATTCATCAATTACTATTGAAGATATCAAATTCCTAGAAATAGCTGTAATGTAACTTCAAAACAAGACCAAAACATCTGTTGTCATCACTTCCATTCACAATTTTACTGCTAGAACACAGCACTTGGGCTCTAAGCCAGTTTTTCTCCAAGTCCTGCAAAATTATCATTACTTGATCCTCAAATAGACCCATATAGTACAGGCAAAACACAATTAAAGAGGAAAGACAGTCATTTCAATAAGTGATGCTCAATTTAATAACTTCATGCAAAAATAAAACTACCCCATATCGTGTATGATAACTGATTTGAACTTGATCAAAATATTGAATATTTGAACTTGATCTAAATATTAAAGGAAAAACCATGAAGTTTGAGAAGAAAATATGAGAATATCTTTTTTTTTTATTCTTTTATTTTTTTTTCCTATTTAGAATATAAATTTCCAAGGTACAACTTGTGGATTGCAATGACTTCCCCACCCATACCTTCCCTCCCCCACCCCCTGCTACCCTTCCTCCTTACCCACTCCCTTCCCCTTTCATTCCCATTCAGATTCATTTTCAATTCTCTTTGTATACAGGATTTCAGTTTAGTATGTGTTAAGAAAAGATTTTAAACCATTTGCCCTCACATAGCATCCTAGAGTGAAGCATACTATTTGAGTACTAGTTGTAGCTTTAAATCACGTTGTACAGCTCATTAGGGACAGAGATCCTACATGATATTTTTTTTTTACTTGATTGATTTTTATGTAACTTCCAATTTTTTTTATCATTTCCAATTGTCTTTCCATACGGAAGATCGATTCAGTATATATTAAGCAAAGATTTTGTCAGTTTGCATCCGCGTAGAGACACAAAATGCAGAAATACTGTTTCAGTCCTAGTTATTGCATTACTTCACCTTGGACAACACATTAAGGACAGATCATACATGGGCCGTAAGTACACAGTGACTACTGTTGTTGATTTAACAATTTGACACTCTTGTTTATGGCGTCAGCAATCTCCCTAGGCTGTAGTCATGAGTTGCTGAGGCTATGGAAGCCTTTAGTGTTCACCGACTTGGACCTTGTTCTGACAGGGTCATTGTCAAAGTGGAGGTTCTCTCCTCCCTTCGGAGAAAGGCACCTCCTTCTCTGGTGGCCCTGTTCCTTCCGTTGGGATCTTACTCGCCGAGATCTTTCATTTACGTCTTCTTCTTTTTTTTTTTTTTTTTTCCAGAGTGTCTTGGCTTTCCATGCCAAAAATACTCTCATGGGTTCTTGAGCCAGATCCTGATGCCTTAGGGCTGATTCTGAGGCCAGAGTGATTTATTAGGATATCTGCTATTCTATGAGTCTGCTGTGTATCCTACTTCCCATGTTGGATCAGTCTCTCCCTTTTTTAGTTCTATCTGTTAGTATTAGCAGATACTAGTCTTGCTTGTGTGATCCCTTTGACTCCTAGACCTATCAGTGTGATCAATTGTGAACTGAAATTGATCACTTGGGCCAGTGAGATGGCTTGGTACATGCCACCTTGCTGGGGTTGTATTAGGTTCCCCTGGCACATTTCTAACTCCATCGTTTGGGGCAGGTCCGATTGAGTTTGCCCAAATTGTACATATCCTCCCTTTCTTTTCCCCTCTCTCCTAAATTAACAGGGATTACTTTTCAGTTGAAATTTAAACATCTAGGAATAATTGTGTGTTAATTGCAGAGTTCAACCAATAGTACTAGATCAATAACAAATAACGTCAAGAAATACTAAAATGGGAAAAGATTTACATTGTATATCAACTGTCCAGACAAGATTTGATCCAGTCATAGTTTCTCATAGAGTTCATTTCACTTCAACAGGTTTCCCCTTTAATATCTTTGATAAAAATGAAAAATATTGAAAATAACAAGTGTTCATATGGATGAAGATCTTCCTTACCTGGAAATTATCAATAAGAGTGCAAGTCAGTGTAAATATTTTAGAAGACAAGTTGGTAGTATTTAGAAGCATAAATATTTGCCTACCCCGTGACCCAATAAATCAAGTAAACACACAAGAGAAATAATTTTAAAACAAAATACAAGAATATTTCTAGGAGATTTATTAATAATATGCAAAACAAAAACAAGCCAAATGTCCATTAGGAGAATAAATGACCAGTCAACTGCCCTATATTCATACAATGAAATACTATGCAATAATAACCAAGAAAAGCATTACCAACGAATTTCAAGGACACTATACATTGAGCTAAAGAAGCCAGACATAAAGGAGTAAATATGTTATTTAACATTTATATGAAGCTCAAAATGGGCAAAATAGATCTGTGCTGCTAAAGGTTAGAATAGTATAGGGGCCAGCACTGGGGCATAGTGGGTAAAGCCACCGCCTTAAGTACTGGCATCCCATAGGGAGCCAGTTCAAATCCCAGCTGCTCTATTTCCGATCCAGCTCTCTGCTGTGGCCTGGGAAAGCAGTACAAGATGGCTCAAGTGCTTGGGCCCCTGGACCCGCATAGGAGACCCAGAAGAAGCTCCTGGCTCCTGGCTTCAGATCAGTGCAATTCTGGTTGTTGCAACCAACTGGGGAGTGAACCAGCGGATGGAAGACCTCTCTCTCTCTCTCTGTCTCTCTCTCTGCCTCTCTTTCTCTGTGCAACTCTTTCAAATAAAAAAAAATAAATCTTTTATTTAAATAAGGATAGTATGTATTTCTAGGAAAAGAAAACATAGTAATTAATGGGAAAGAACAGACAATAATATTCTGAAATGATGAAAATCACTAATATTTTGCTCTAGGTAGTGGTATGTAATCAAACTTACAGATATGAAGAAAATGATTGAACATTTAACATTTGTGCACTTCGATGTATAAATTTATGCTTCAACTTAAAAAGGGATGAGTTATTTATTTATTTGAAAGAGTTACATAGAGAGAGAAGGAGAAGCAGAGAAAGAGAGACAGAGAAAGAAAGAGAGAGGTTTTCCATCTGCTGGTTCACTCCCCTGTTGGCTGCAATGGCCAGAGCTGTGCCAATCCAAAGCCAGGAACCAGGAGCTTCTTCCAGGTCTCCCACACAGGTGCAGGGGCCCAAGGACTTGAGCCATCTTGTACTGCTTTCCCAGGCCATAGCAAAGAACTGGATTGGAAGTGGAGCAGCCAGGACTCAAACCGGTGCCCATATGAAATGCTGGCACTACAGGTGGTGGCTTTATCTGCTACACCACAGTGCTGGCCCCAAGAGATGTTTTTCCACTTACTTTTTTTTTTTTTGACAGGCAGAGTGGACAGTGAGAGAGAGAGAGACAAACAGAAAGGTCTTCCTTTGCCATTGGTTCACCCTCCAATGGCCACCACGGCCGGCACGCTGCAGCCGACACATCGCACTGATCCGATGGCAGGAACCAGGTGCTTCTCCTGGTCTCCCATGGGGTGCAGGGCCCAAGCACTTGGGCCATCCTCCACTGCACTCCCGGGCCACAGCAGATAACTGGACTGGAAGAGGAGCAACCGGGACAGAATCTGGTGCCCCGACTGGGACTAGAACCTGGTGTGCCGGTGCCACAGGTGGAGGATTAGCCTATTGAGAAGCGGCGCCAGCCTTTCCACTTACTTATGTTGTGCTGATTTATGACCACACAAGCATCCTGAATTTACTGATCATCTCCTCTACTGTATTTTTGAAAGAATACTCATCCCCTATATTTCTCTTCCTTTTATTACATTCTGCTCGAACAGAATCATTCCAAAGGAAAGAAAAGTAAACAATTTTCCAAACTCCTTTTTTTAATAGAAATTTCCTAAGAAAAGTCCTTAAGTCCAATTGTCCTCCAAACACTTCACATCTATTGTTTCTGCAAGATGTTACCATGAATAATGTGTTCAGACCCCAAAATTATTCTTCTGATTCTTTATATAAAACTATACCTCCATTTACCCAATGCTGTAAATATGTTACTTTTCCTGATACACCATTCCTTCACTTTAAGCAGTACTTTTTGAAGATCACAGATATACACAATACCTTAAAATGCAAATGGAAATTGTCTCCCCTAATAACTCACTGGTTTCCATGTCTTTCGTGGTTCACAAACCCAAAGACATCTATTACAAAGCCACATTTTTCAGAGTATGTGATACTCCAAGTTCTATCTTCATTAGTCTGGAAATAATGTATGAAGCTTGCATTCAAAACCTTCAGCTTCCTTAAATCTGTGTATTTCTCCTTTAGAAGATCTAAATTAGCCTGGGTCCCTTGGGCTCTGAACACCATTACAAGAAGCACACACTCGGTTCTATGTGGAAGCTAACATAGCTCCTATTCACAAAACCCTAAATTTTTTTAAAAACATTTATCTCATTGTCAAGAACAAATTAACCATAGTTTCACCTCAAACACAAAGATTACAATCCAAAAATTAACACATGAATAGTTGATGGTATCACTGTAAACAGAATTAGACTTCTTTCAATGCCAAATACAACAGCAATAACAAACACTGAATTTGACCAGATAAACTATGAAACAAAGAAGCATGACTAAAGGGAAGTAAAATAAATTGGATTAAAATTCAGTCACCTGGCTTCCACTGGCAGCTCCGGCAGCAGATGCATGTGTTTTTATAAGTCACCTACAAAATATTTAGTAGTCTCCTGTGCTGCTGTACTCACAGCATAAGGAGCTGTGTTAAATGATTTCCTAGGCTTATTTGAGATTCAAAACTCTATAATTGTACAAACATTTTTCATAAAACAAATTGTTGGAATAGTGTGCTTTAGAGTAAGAGGTAAAAACTTCCTCTAAGTATAAGGAAAGGAGGCACTGAATTTTGTCTCATTCATGGATAATCATACATAACAGAAACATTCTGACCCATGAAGTTTGGACTGGCTTTCAAACACTTTCAAGGAAAATTTTTCGATTCAAGGTTTTCATCAGGGCAATTTTGACATCCTTATTCCTCAAGCTATAGATTAATGGGTTCAACATAGGCACCACTGCAGTATAGAAAACAGAGGATACTTTTCCCTGATCCAAGGGCAAAATAGAAGGTGGCTTAAGGTACATAAAAGCTCCTGATCCAAAGAAAAGAGATACCACCATTATGTGGGAACTGCAGGTACTAAAGGCTTTGGATCTACCTTCGGTGGAGCTAATGCGCAGGATGCTGGAAAGAATGAAACCGTAAGAGATGAATATGGTAACAATAGGCACCCCAATGCCAATGGTCACAATAATAAACACCAGCAGCAAATTTATAGTAGAGCTATTGCAGGACAGCTCAAGTAGGGGAATGATATCACACATGTAGTGATTAATGAGGTTGTCTGCACAAAAGGTCATAAACATTAGGTTTCCCATATGGGCCACAGCTCCAAAAACACCCATCCCATAGACACCTAACAAAAGAAGCAAACAGACATGGGGAGACATAATGACTGTGTACAACAGTGGTTTACAGATGGCAACATAACGGTCATACGCCATTGCCGACAGGATATAGGATTCAGAAAAGACAAAGAAACAGAAGAAAAAGAACTGAGTCATACATCCTGCATAGGAAATGATGTTTTGCTTAGACACAAAACCCATCAGCATTTTAGGGGTGAGGGTAGTGGAGTAACTAAAATCTATGAAGGACAAATTGAAAAGGAAGAAGTACATGGGAATATGCAGGTGAGAGTTCAACCTAATCAGCATTATCAAGCCAAGGTTCCCCACCACAGTGACCACATAGAAACCTAGAAACAGGAAGAAGAGGGGGACCCGGAGCGCTGGCTGATTAGTTAAGCCTGCGAGGATGAACTGGGTCACGGAGGAGTTCTCTGCAGTCATTCTCCTCCAGGTGAAACTATGAAGGGAAAAGAAGAGTCACTGAGAGAAATACAGGGACAAGGAAGAAGAAAAGAGAAGCATTTACTTAGCACTAACTGTGAGAAAGGCTTTGTTCTAAATGCCGTGTGGCATTATAACTGTCTGGTTCTACTGATGAGGACACTGGGCCCAGGCAACTTGCATAAGGTTCTGTCGCTTCTGAGTTACCGCAGCAGGTGAACTCAGTTAATCTGACTCCTGTGCTTTGAACTTTTCAACACTCCCCTGCAGGACACGGTAAGTCAGGCAGTCACTCACCCTCTTCAGTTTGCAGCCACAGTGCTGTCTTCTACTGCCTACCATCCATTTCTTTCCTGGAGATGCAAACAGCCCTGGAAAAAAAAAAGTGACAGCTTTTAGTTCAGACCCCTCTGCTTCTGCCTGCAGGATCAAAGCCTCTAGTTTATCTGAGGATATTTTGCTGAACTGGAGGATATGACCTTTGATTATAGCTTGGCTAGAGTTTCCTGTCCAGCTTCCAGGGATGGGATAGCATCCTTTGATAACACCACAGAAAAAAGGGGATTGAAGAGTTCTTTATAAATTAGAGATGGTGCACTATTTACAGAGGCTCCCACAGGACCATCACCCACAACCCACTTTCCCCAAGGAAGAAGTGTTTGTATACACTCTTGAATATGCTTCACATGGCTTTTAATGACGTATTTCTTTGTAATATTTCTTGATTATATCTTTGTAAGCATAATTAAGAGCAAAGCACTGCAGGGAAAAATAATTCTTGCTATCTCGTATTGTATATTAACTGTGTATTGGATACTGAATCTAACCCAGCACCCTCAAATGGACATCAAGAAGCCAACAGCACTGGACAAATTATTTTGCCAAATTTATCATTCACAATAACTTCATAAATTATGTCTTTAAATCTTCACTCTAAACATGAAGAGCACACACAACTGAAAGATCCACAACCTGGACTGAAACCCTTGTCTGTGCATGTCCATTATTCAGGGGCTTCATCACTGGCTCTGCCACCCTCTCAGAGTGTGATAATGGAGTCCCTGAGCAGCATTTTTACCAATGAGGATCTCAGAAGATTCTTGATAGATTAAAAAACAAGCCACTTTAAAGGCAGCATCAAGTGTTAGATCCATGAAAAGTCAAATTAGGAGGCATCAGATTTCAGAGAGAGATTCACTACTTCACTCAATCCAAGAATTATTTGAGTGATTCCAGCCATGAAAATAAAGAAATATCCTTGATTTTCCCCTAAAACTAATGCAAGCATTAATTAATACCACATAATTAATACCAGATTTTGTCAAGCTCTAAATGCCAACTTGTCAGATAATCAAGAGCCCACTCTCTACCCTCAGCTCAGTCTCTGTAGTGATGCTGTTCCATCGATCAACTTACACTTAGAACTGTCCACATCTCACAGTATTTCTAATGAATCCCAAATCCCTATTCTCAATCCCACTGCACAAAAAGTTACAAATGGGGGAAAAAATCTACTATCGAAAAATGAAAAGAAATCCCAGAAGGAAAGCATGCCCTGAAACTCAAAGTTGACAAGGGCCTTAGGGGTTCATTAAATGTTCACCTTTCTCTGAGGTCTTTAGAGCGTTCTTGTATGCACGATGCAACACCAGGGAAAGTTCTGAAGCTTTTGTCACTTCAGAGATGGTTTCCATGGGAACTTCATTTCCAATGCATCAGGGTTTTATTTCAAATGAAACAAGGCTTCTCTAAATTATTTTTACTGTTGACTTGCTCCAATTCAAGAAGAGAGAAGCAATGAAACAAATATTCTTGATTAAGTTATTTTTGAGGTAGAACTGTCTCTTTTCCCAAAACTTGAATCTCTGTATAATGGCTTCCTTGTTCTATTTAGTGCTAATGTTAAAATATACATGAGACATGGGTTAGAACATACTCCTGTCATATATATAGGTACAAAATGTACATACGGCACAGCACTGACTCTCAAGTACCTGATTAGTCATAAGACAGCACTCAAGAAGTGTTGAAAACAATACTTTGCATTCTACACAAGAGAAATCTAAAAGCTTCAGTTTAAAAAAAAAAAAAAAAAAGAAAGCTTCCCAGAGAGAAAAGTTGGCAGCTGAAAAGTATAAATATTAAATGTTGTCATTTAGGTTCTAAAATTTGGCATAAAATTAATTTAATTGATCAGATGTTATGTGGTCTGCACAATACAAATTGGTTTTCAATAGATGTATTTGTCTTATTAAAATGTTAGGTGGGGGGCAGCGCTGTGGCGCAGTGGGTTAAAGCCCTGGCAGGCAGCACCAGCATTCCATAATGGGTGCTGGTTTGGGTCCCAGTGGCTCCACTTCTGATCCAGCTCCCTGCCAATGTGCCTGAGTGTCCCGTCCCGCGGGACGTCAACTGGGGCCAAGTACCTAGAATGGGGAATGAAAGGGACAGGAGACACAAAGATGGCAGCAAGACATGTCCTGATCAAGCTGCTAATTTTATTTTTCAACCACACACTTATATATCATAAAGGCAGAGTGTCGGGCGGGGGGAGGAGGGGCGATTAGGAGGGCAGGACCTTGGGCGGGGGAAGGAGAGGCGATTAGGAGGGCAGGATGTTGGGCGGGGGAAGGAGAGGCAATTGTCTAGCCCTGCCTCAGTAGTTTTCCACTAAGAGGCCACATGCTGCGTAGTCACCGACATATCCCCCTTTCTTATCAATTAAACAGAAATGGCTACCGGTTAGGCCAGGTGTGATGAACGAGCAGTGCCTGTCTTAGGAATCGACCCGGAGCTCCATCACCTCTTACCCGTCATTGGAAATCCTTGCCAGTCCCCAAGGACTCCTGTCTTAGGTGGGTGAGGTTCCGGGAAGGTGCCCGTCATTGGCTTGCTGCTCGTTTTATTGATAGGCCTGGGGCCCTTCCTGGGCTCCCGACTGGGGCAGCGTCAGATCAAAGGGGAGTGTCAGTTGTTGGATGGACTGTGACCTCACCAGCCAGACCTCACCGGCCAGAGAGAGATAACATTCTCCAGGGGATCTTCCATGGCCAGACTTTGGTAATGTATTTGAATTGGTCTGGCTGCTAAATTATCTACTTGCTGTCTGATAAAAGTCATCAGCTTACTGAAAAGACAAGAACCTACAGATAGTATAACAAGCAAACCAGCAATAGAGCCTAAAAGCGGTAGCAAATACGGAAGCAGTCCATTCCATCCCGTCCAAAAGGGATTTTCAGTCATGGCACGCCGGCGAGCTCCAGATCTTCTTGAAGTGTCTTGATTTTATCGCGAACAATGCCGGACTTGTTAGCATCCCACGATGATTAACAGGGTCGTCCAGTCTTTTCATTCCTGTGGGTATAAAGAAAGGGCGTTCTCAGGGCCAAATACAGGCTCTGGAACAACATTATTATTTGCAGGAATTGGTGAGTTAATTTGTTTAACCAATCTTTCGGGTAGCCATCTTGGGGCTGATTGTTTTTGGTCCAGGATGCAGGCTGAGCCACATCCCCAAATGAGTACTGGGTCTGGGCTGTGCCAGCTACTGGTGAGGGGGTCTCGCCACATTACCATAGGTGGAGCCGTGTCAGGGGAAGGGTGCCAATGACGGTCTGCAGCTGAATGATTATTATTATCCAAGGTTAAGAAATTTAGTACAAAGAGCGCATGATTCAATCGATCACGGGGAGAGGCAAAGGATAAGGAAGTGGCTTCAAGCCGAGTGAGCCAAGTTTTTAGTGTTTGATGGGCTCTTTCAACGATTCCCTGACCCTGTGGATTGTAGGGTATTCCTGTAATGTGATTAATATGGAGTGCTTCACAAAATTGTTTAAATTTAGTACTGACATAAGCAGGACCATTATCTGTCTTAATTTTAACAGGTTTTCCCAGTACAGAAAGAGCTGAGATAAGGTGAGAGATAACATCCTTAGCAGCTTCTCCTGTATGGGGGGAGGCAAAGATGAAGCCACTGTAGGTGTCTATAGAGACATGAAGATACTTTAGTTTGCCAAATTTTGGGAAGTGTGTGACATCCATTTGCCACAGTTGATTAGGGAGAAGACCACGCGGATTGACTCCCAAATGAGGTACAGGTTGGCTTGTAATGCATGAGGGACATTCTTTGACTATTTCACGAGCCTGTTCTCGTGAAATTTTACAGAACAAACGGAGAGATTGAGCATTTAAGTGATGCAACCTATGCAAGTTTCGAGCTTCCTGCACTGATCCCACACTTGTGGGGAAGGTAAGCCTTGTAGCAGCATCTACCTGGGCCTTACCTTCTGAGCTTTGAGGTTTTTGCACTGTGCCCACGCTTGTGGGGAAGGTAAGCCTTGTAGCAGCATCTACCTGGGCCTTACCTTCTGAGTTTTGAGGTTTTTGGACTGTGCCCACGCTTGTGGGGAAGGTAAGCCCTGTAACATCATCTACCTGGGCCTTACCTTCTGAGTTTTGAGGTTCTTGGACTGTGCCCACGCTTGTGGGGAAGGTAAGCCTTGTAGCAGCATCTACCTGGGCCTTACCTTCTGAGCTTTGAGGTTTTTGGACTGTGCCCACGCTTGTGGGGAAGGTAAGCCTTGTAGCAGCATCTACCTGGGCCTTACCTTCTGAGTTTTGAGGTTTTTGCACTGTGCCCACGCTTGTGGGGAAGGTAAGCCTTGTAGCATCATCTACCTGGGCCTTACCTTCTGAGCTTTGAGGTTTTTGGACTGTGCCCACGCTTGTGGGGAAGGTAAGCCTTGTAGCAGCATCTACCTGGGCCTTACCTTCTGAGTTTTGAGGTTTTTGCACTGTGCCCACGCTTGTGGGGAAGGTAAGCCTTGTAGCAGCATCTACCTGGGCCTTACCTTCTGAGTTTTGAGGTTTTTGGACTGTGCCCACGCTTGTGGGGAAGGTAAGCCCTGTAACATCATCTACCTGGGCCTTACCTTCTGAGTTTTGAGGTTCTTGGACTGTGCCCACGCTTGTGGGGAAGGTAAGCCTTGTAGCATCATCTACCTGGGCCTTACCTTCTGAGTTTTGAGGATTTTGCACTGTGCCCACGCTTGTGGGGAAGGTAAGCCTTGTAGCATCATCTACCTGGGCCTTACCTTCTGAGTTTTGAGGTTCTTGGACTGTGCCCATGCTTGTGGGGAAGGTAAGCCTTGTAGCATCATCTACCTGGGCCTTACCTTCTGAGTTTTGAGGATTTTGCACTGTGCCCATGCTTGTGGGGAAGGTAAGCCTTGTAGCATCATCTACCTGGGCCTTACCTTCTGAGTTTTGAGGTTCTTGGACTGTGCCCACGCTTGTGGGGAAGGTAAGCCTTGTAGCATCATCTACCTGGGCCTTACCTTCTGAGTTTTGAGGTTTTTGGACTGTGCCCACGCTTGTGGGGAAGGTAAGCCTTGTAGCATCATCTACCTGGGCCATACCTTCTGAGTTTTGAGGATTTTGCACTGTGCCCACGCTTGTGGGGAAGGTAAGCCTTGTAACATCATCTACCTGGGCCTTACCTTCTGAGTTTTGAGGTTTTTGGACTGTTGTAAGTTGTTTTAAGAAAAGGAGAAGTGTCAGGTAACGGAATGGAATGAGTTACATACGCACTATCTGTATAAATATTAACAGCCTGACTGGAAAACTGTGTAAAGACTTGAAGTATGGCATACAGCTTAACCAACTGGGCCGACTGATAAGATGTTTTAAAAACATGGGAATGGTTGTCTGCCACAAAGGCAGCCATCCCACTGGACGACCCATATGTAACAATAGATGTGGCTGGAAAAAGTCCATCAGAACCTATAGGAGGACGGCTAACCACAGAACCAACAATGCTTTAGTTTTATGAGCAGCAATTCTGATATATAAAACTGTGCATGACAAAAGACTTTAAGTTTCCACGTTTAAAATTATAAACTCATTATAAACTCAACAAGAGGCACGTGCTTACTTTACATAGCATTTTTGAAAGCACCTGTAGGATTTTACAGAACATTTAACTTTTTAGGCCTCTGTGGCTTTTTTATTAAGATCCAAGATTTCTTTCGTAACCTTCTGTGACTTCCACACACCCTCTTTAACTTACTTGAAACATTCCATCATTTCCATTTCAGTCTAGAGTAAACTAGCCATCAGGATGAAGTCAATCTTACAAACCTTGTTCTTTCTTTATTTAAAATAACTCTTTCCTTTTAACCTTCCTTACCAAATGTACATTTCTATAACATTTTTAACACAAATTTAACATGTTGAGTATATAAGAGTTTACAATAAATTAGCAGTTACACTTAAATGACTTAAGATGCTGATTTGATATATCTCTACTTGAATTTAATTAAAATTAAAATTACATTTATCTAAAACAAGTACTGATTACCCATTGTTGTTTCATTGAGTACTGATTACCAGGAAACCTGTTAAAACACCCTTGAGCTGACTTGGGGGTTATTGGACTGGCCTATACCTTGCAAATGGGTGAGAGATGCGGTCAGTGGCCAATGAGCAGGCCAATGATCTTGAGATGTCACTGTGGCATCTGCCCCTGTGTCCAAAATGCCCTTGAAATTCTTTCCTTTAATAGTAAGGGTTAACACAGGCCTATTTTTTGTAATTGGCTGGACCCAATAAGCATCTGAGGAGCCCAAAGGGGTAATGCCTTGGGGTCTGGGAGAAATTGAGGATGTACTTTCAGTAATTAAAGGCATAAGAACCAGTTGTGCTAGACGGGTGCCCTGTGGAATGGCAGCTACTCCATTAATAGCGGCTGCTAGGATTTTTATCTCCCCAGTAAAGTCACCATCAATAATACTGGGAAAAACTTGAATGCCTTTAAGGGTGGCTGACGCTCGGCCAAGAATAAAAGCACAGGTACCCGAAGGCAAGGGGCCCCGCACCCCTGTAGGGATAATTTGTGGGCCCTGGGTGGAATCTAATATTGTATCGGAGGCGGCACAGAGGTCCAGTCCTGCGCTACCTGGGGTTGCTCGTTGGAGGGAGGCAATTGCTGAGGCATTTGCTGAGCCTGAGGCTGGGAGGGGACAAACCGTACTGCCCCAGGGTTTGTCCTCTGAGATACGGGGCCAGGGGCTGGCTCCTCTGGGAGTTTCCCAGGATGTGAGGAGGGAGGGGTTGTCCTGAGGAATTAGTCTTTGACCTACATTTATTTGCCCAGTGATAACCCCTATGACATCCGGAGCATGGGGTGGAGAGGAGCGGCCTGCCTGGGGGAGACGGAGCCTCACCTTGGACCATGGGCCCGTTTGATAAGGCAGTTGGACATTCCCGGGCAAAATGTCCGGGCTGTTTACAGGCATAGCAAGTGGAGGTCCCCATGGAGGGATTTTGGGTCAATTTGAGTGCAGCCCCAATTGCCAAGCCCATGGTATGGGCCGATCCTACACCAGCGCAGAGCCTTACATATTCTGAAAGATCACCTTTATGTTTATGGGGCCGAAGAATATCTTTACAAGCTGGGTTGGCATTTTCAAAGGCAAGATGTGTAACAATGCACTTCCATTTTCTCCTGGGCCAACTAGTCTCTCAGCCGCAACATTAAGGTGCGAGACAAAATCACTATAAGGCTCGTCAGGCCCCTGCTGACTCTTAGCCAAAGAGGCAGTGACTGCTCCCCTTTGAGGAAGTTTTCTCCAAGCCCCTAGTCCGGCAGAGTTAATCTGTGCCAGAAGTCCATCAGGGAACTGGGCTTGTGAATTGTTGGAATCATACGGGGCGTCTCCCAAAAGTTTTTTGAGGGTCCAATTTTTAGATGAAGTTTTAGCAGAATTTTGCTGGGCTATTTCTTTGCAAATATGAACATAGTCAGCCCTCCACAGAACATAGTCACCTCCGTTGAGAGTGGCTCTGACGAGGAAGTCCCAATCATTAGGTGTAAGCCACCGGGCACTCTGGCTTTCCAGTAAGGCCTGAGTACACGGAGTAGTGGGGCCATATTGGGTGCAAGCAGTTTTAAGTTTCTCAATAAATCGGGGACTAAGTTTTTTATAGGGTGGCGGTTGTTCATTACCAGGTCCTTGATTGGGGTCCTGGTCTTTATCCTCTGACTCAGGTTCCTCACTATCTTCCCTGGGGTGGGGGGGTAAATTTCCCTCGGCCTCATTTTCCCCATCAGCGGCAGGCTCGGAGAGACCTCCGGCTTGTCTCCTGGTTACAGGGAAAGCTAGAAGGGGTTGGGTTTGGGACCTGACTTTACCTTGTTTAGGTTTTGTGAGGGGCTGCTCTAAGGCGAGGTGGCGGAGCTCCTCGTCGAGGGATTTTATTTCCTTAAGGAGCTGGATGTGCTCTCGTCTGTGCTGAAGTGACTGTCGCAAGGCCGACAAGTCAGGCACGGGAGGGTTAAGGTCATAGAGAGCCGGGGCGCAAATGGGAGGGTGAGGGTGAGTATTGTACGGTGGGGGATTTTTAACATTTGGGGGCCTATCGGAATCTTGATACTGTGCGACCTCTTCCTCTAGAACAGCTTCCTCGTCTGGGTCTAATTTGTCTCGGATTGCAGGATATAACTGGCTCGTCTCGTAGGGAGGGGCTGAAATGGACTCCTTAATTTCATCTTTGGGGTTATCATCAGTGGAGGGTGTATCCAGAGCGACAGATGGGCATTTAGATGCAGGTCAGGAGGATTGCTGTAGCGTTTTCTCACCATCCTTTACTAGGGCATTAATAGTCTTATCTAGGTGACGGGTTTTTAGAATGTCATTAATCAGGTTCCAATATGAAAAAACCATAATGGGCACCTTTGCAGGGCCAAAGGTTTCATGAAAATCCTTTAAACAACTTCCAACTCTTTCCCGCTTGACCTCACCAATTGTTCCTTCCTTGGGGAACCAGGGACACAATTTTTCTACCTACTCAAAAAATGCCTTTAGATCCTTCTTTTTAACCCGAACTCCTCGTGTCTTGAGGGCCTCCCTGAGACCCAAAATGAACATTTCCCGTGACGATAATGCCTGTCCCATGGCTGTCACTTACCTTGCGCCGTCTTCACTCCTCAGCGTCGACCGATGCTAATGATCTCGGGTGGGCAGTTCCGAGCCGGTCGCACAATCACTTGGATCCAAGTTTTCCTCCTGGAAGGCGGCGTTCCTCCAATCTTACAGGCACTCGAACCCCAAGGGCCGCACTCGAGCCCCACGTTGGGCGCCAGTTGTCCCGTCCCGCGGGACGTCAACTGGGGCCAAGTACCTAGAATGGGGAATGAAAGGGACAGGAGACACAAAGATGGCAGCAAGACATGTCCTGATCAAGCTGCTAATTTTATTTTTCAACCACACACTTATATATCATAAAGGCAGAGTGTCGGGCGGGGGGAGGAGGGGCGATTAGGAGGGCAGGACCTTGGGCGGGGGAAGGAGAGGCGATTAGGAGGGCAGGATGTTGGGCGGGGGAAGGAGAGGCAATTGTCTAGCCCTGCCTCAGTAGTTTTCCACTAAGAGGCCACATGCTGCGTAGTCACCGACACCTGAGAAACTAGCAGAGGATGGCCCAAGTCTTAGATGCCTGCACTCAAGTGAGAGACCTGGAAGAACCTCCTGGCTCCTGGCTTCGGATCAGCTCAGCTTTCCTGTTACAGCATCTGGGGACTAAAATAGTGGATGAAAGATTCTCTCTCTCTCTCTCTCTCTCTCTCTGTGTGTGTGTGTATGTGTGTGTGTGTGCGTGTATCTACCTTTCAAATAAATAAATAAACAAACCTTTAGTGAAAAAATACTTGCTCCCTGCCACATGCATGGAAGACCTGAATCCGGTTCCATTCTTCAAGCTTTGCCCTGGTCCAGCCCTTGCTGTTATAGGCACTTGGGAAGTGAACTTGTAGATGGAAAAATCTCTGTCTCTCTGCCTTTAAAAATAAAATGCCATTAAAAATTTTTAGATATATCTATAGTTTGTTGGAGGACAGAGAATAAGGAAGCACAATTCTAATATGACTAAAATTCTGGGTTCAGAGAACTTTGGGTAGGATGCCAGAAATGAAAAGAATAAGGAATAGAAAGGGTAAGAACCTGGGTTTTAGTCTGTGTGATGCAAAAGAAAATAAGTAAGAAGATGCTAACAGATTACTAGAGCTTTAAAGAAAAAGGATCAAAATACACACTGGGGAATCAGCTAAATGTAAGTAAGGATGTAAGATGATGAGTTGTCCCGAGCTAGAATATTTAATGACAGAACCGTCAAGGAGTAAGGGCTGAAGTTTTCCAAAGGCACAATCATTAAAGAGGAGAAGGAGACTTGGCTTAAATGTCAGAAATGCCAAATGCAACAGCTGGGAACAAGATCTGGAGACACTCCAACCAAAATCAAATTCCAACAATACAATTCATTAGCTAGATAAACTCAAGAAATTATTTGACATCACTGAGACAGAGTGTCCCTACAGGAAATCAGGGATAGCAATACCATAGTTGCAGATGTGTATAAGGTATGAGATTTACTTCAGTAAGGACACACGTAGTACATATTTACTTTTTTATTTTTATTCTAATTTTTAATTAATTTTTAACAGATTCAATGTGATTTGTACATACAATTCTAAGAACATAATGACATTCCTTTCCTCTCTCCCCCACCTTTCTCGCCAACCCTCCAGGCTTCTCCCTTTTTTCTCGTCTTATTTTTTGTTTGTTTCTGGGATAACATTTTAAATTTACATTATAGTAAAAAAAAAAAAGGCTTAATACTTCACCAAATAGGAAGTTTAACAAGTAAAAAGCAAAAAAAAAAAAAGTCTAATGGAAATATGAACAATGGCTATAAACAATGATTGAATGGAAAAATGGCATTTCACCCATACACATTAAATTTTAAAGAAATCACAGATCAGCATCCCATATGGGCAATGGTTTGAGTCCCAGCTGCTCCACTTCATATCCAGCTCTCTGTTATAGCCTAAGAAAGTAGTAGAAGATGGCCCAAGTGCTTGGGCCTCTGAACCCATGTGGGAGACCCGAAAGAAGCTCCTGGCTCCTGGCCTCAGATCGGCCCAGCTCCAGCCATTGCAGCCATTTGGGGAGTGAACCAGTGGATGAAAGATTTTCTCTCTCCCTCTCTCCCTCTCCCTCTCTCTCTCTCTCTCTCTCTTTCTGCCTCTGCCTCTCTGTGGCTTTGCCTTTCAAATAAATAAATAATATTTTTAAAAATCGCTCTAATGATTTTTGTTATTATTCCAACTCCTGAAATTTACTATCAGGAATTAATTTAGCTATTCTAGATTTCTTATGACTGATTCCTGCACAGTATATCATCTCCATCTTTCTTTGAAAGATTTATCTATTCATTTATTTATTTATCTGAAAGGCAGAGTAACATGGAAAGAGAGAATGAGAGAAAGAAGGAGAGATAGAGAAAGAAAGTGAGAATCTTCTCTCCACTTGTTCTATTTTCCAAAGGGCCATAAAAGCTGGAGCTGGGTCAGGCCAAAGCCAGGAAGCCAGGCCCTCCATCGGGGTCTTCCATACAGGTAGGTAGCAGGGACTCAAGTATTGAGCCGTCACCTGCTGCTTCCCAGGGTCACTAGCAGAAAGCTGGATCAGAGGCAGAATTAGCCGGGCTCAAACTGTCACTCTGTATGAAACGCAGGCTTTCCTAGGGGCATCTTAATGCACGGCACCACAATGCCCGCCGCTTCTTTCTATTTTAAAAGAAAACATGTCTTTATATTTAAACTGTGATTTATTTAAATGACATGTAGTTGAGTTTTGCATTTTCTTTATCCAGTGTAACTTTTCCTGTCTCTTAATTGGCATGTTTGGACTATTTATGTTCAATGTAATTATTGAGTTGAGCCTACAATCTCACTATTTGTTTTCTACTCATCCCATCTGGTCTCTTGTTGTTACTATTTTCCCTTTCTTTTCTTGCCTTCATTTGAATTATGTGAGTTCTTTTTAGTATACTCTTTTATTTCTTCTGTTGGCATATTAGTTATATTTCATTTTTTCAATAGTTGCTAATAACATTAACCATATGAAAATTTTTTCCTATAACAATGTATGTTGAAATAGCATTTTAATATTTTATGCCTGACATAAAAAAATCGTAAAGGAATATGCTTCTTTTTTTTTTTTTTTTTTTGACAGGCAGAGTGGACAGTGAGAGAGAGAGAGAGAGAGAGACAAAGAGAAAGATCTTCCTTTTGCCATTGGTTCACCCTCCAATGGCTGCCGCGACTGGCGTGCTGCGGCTGGCACACCGCACTGATCCGATGGCAGGAGCCAGATGCTTATCCTGGTCTCCCATGAGGTGCAGGGTCCAAGCACTTGGGCCATCCTCCACTGCACTCCTGGGCCACAGCAGAGAGCTGGCCTGGAAGAGGGGCAACTGGGACAGAATCCGGTGCCCCGACCGGGACTAGAACCCGGTGTGCCAGCACCGCAGGCGGAAGATTAGCCTAATGAGCCACGGTGCCAGCAGGAATATGCTTCTATTGCTATATATTTTATTTTATATTTTATAAACCCAATAATACATGATTTGAATTTTTGCTTTAAACTGTCAATTGTCTTTTAAGGAGCTTGTTTAATTAGCTAATTATTAGTATTTTATCTTTAAGTTCTTCATAGTGGTCATGAAAATGCACTTGTCAGATACACTACTTCAAAATGTGTGATGCGTGGTCAGTCCTGCTGCCGTACTACAATATCAGTCCACGCCACCCTTTCACTGAGATGTGCACTTCACAGATTGCTCTCAGGTAATGATTAAAAGGGACAAAGATATTAAAGCAAGCCTGTTCCTGCCTGATGCAAGACTCCTCCTGTGGAATTCAACTCGGGAATTCTGTCAACCTTACCCTTAGCCTTGTCAAATGGATGACTCTCCCAACTTCTTCTAGCTGCCTCTCATTGTTCCTGGCAGGTTACATATCTAATCTAATCCTGTCATCTTTTTCTCAGACAATCTGGACCAATGCAAGTGGTAACAAATGGGATCCAATCAAAAACACAATAAGATCGGGACTAGGGACTGACTCCACTTCTTGTTTAGTAGTTGAAGAGATCAACACAGTGGTCAGTGGGTTGAGCATAAAAAGTGACTAGCACACAGTGACTGTTCAATTCCTAAAGGTTTCATTGGTGACAATCTAAGATGAAGTCCCTGTAGAGGGCAACAATTGTTGTAAGTGTGTTGATTCAGAGCTTTGGAATAATACCTGCAGAGACAGAAATTGGCTGGTTGGTGCCAATTTGCCTGGTAAACAGAAAAGACAAACATAAACTATTAGCCATTACCCATACCTCTTTAACAGCTTACAAATAGGTTCTTATCTCCAACCTAACCAGTAGGCTGAAGTTTAATACTTGGAGTCACAAAGCTCCAAAATATTTTCATTTTCTCATTTTACAACATTTAAAAAGCAATCCATCAGCATATCTATTACTCCTATGGTAATCTTTTATGTTCAGTTTTCAGAGTCATCTTTCCACTACTCCATCATTTCTTCTATGTCCTAACTTTTTAGAGGACTTTAGGGATATCAGAGGGAATTTTTTAAAAAGTTTTTATTTAATGAATGCATTTTTCATAGGTACAACTTTAGGAATATAATGGTTCTTTCCCTCATACCCGCCCTCCCACCCCAATTCCCATCCCACCTCCTACTCCCTCTCCAATCGCCTTCATTATGGTCCATTTTTAGTTTAACTTTACATACAGAGGATCAACTCTATGCTAAGTACAGATTTCAACAGTTTGCACCCACACACACACACAACATATGAAGTACAGTTTGAGAACAAGTTTTGCAGTTATTCTCATAGTACAACTCATTAAGGACAGAAGTCCTACATGCAGAGTAAGTGCACAGTGACTTCTGTTGTTCATTGACTCAGAAGGAATTTTAATAACGCAGTTGAAACATTTTAGAAAAGTATATATGGCAAGAAGCAAAACTGAATACCAAATGGTGTGTAGTTTGTGGAAATGAAATAAGAAGGAGACTTATTTCTGTCATGGAGATAAAGACTATTGTGCTAGGCCAGACATCCTGGACTTCCAATCCTACCCCTTAACAACAAATGAAGGTCTTCAATGCATTTAAGCAAATTCAAACTAAATTCAACACCAATTAAATGGGTGGCCTGGCCTCGTGGAACTTCCCCTCCCACCACACCTCATTAATGAGAGGGTTGTAAAAAGCCATAGAGCTCCACCTACCTAAGGAGAGCAGCCTGGCACTATCACCAATTAAAATGCCATCCACAAGCCAGGGCAAACCTCCCTATAATTACCAATGTCCTGGCCCGAAGCCTGGCAAGTTATTTAGAGGATCACCTCCTGCTTCTAGTAAAAATGCTAACCCAGATACCCCCAAGACTGAAGATGCAGATGCCCTCTGCTCAGAGCTAGCTGCCTGAGTGGTCACGTCCTCACTCGGCCTATCCTCGGATTCTGTCATGATGATTCTGCATGCCCACACTCAGTGACAACCTTTCCCTGGCACACATGACTGCAGAGACATGCTATCAGGTGCCTTCCTGCTTCACCAGAGGGTCCCCACCGCAGAGGTTTAACCTGGAGTGGCCGTTGGATCACAAGGTCAAATTCCTATGTATGGGCTTCATTCAAACTGTTGCTGATGGCCTGAGTGGACTTTAAAAAGTCCACAAAAATCCAAATTACATCTTAATTCCATTGTTCCATGAATGCCTTCATATGTTAGAGTGACAGAGACATGTGGTACAGAAAGTGTCTTATAACATTCTCTATCATGTTGCAATCTTTTCTCAGTGCCTGGTGGTCCCTGACTCTTCTTTTAAAAGTAAAAGTGATTGTGGACACGCTGTGGTGTGGTAGGCAAAGCCTCTGCCTGTGGCGCCAGCATCCCATATGGGCACCAATTCATGTTCAGGCTGCTCCTCTTCTGATCCAGCTCTCTGTTTATGGCCTGGGAAAGCAAGGAAGACAGCCCAGGTGCTTGGGCCCTTGTACCTACGTGGGAGACCTGGAAGAAGCTCCTGACTCTCGGATTCGGATCAGCCCAGCTCTGGCCCTTTGGGGAGTTAGCCAGTGAATGGAAGATAAACCTCTTTGTCTCTCCCTCTCTCTGTCTGTAACTCTACCTCCCAAAGAAAAAAATAAAATCTTTAAAAAATAAAAAAGAGCTAAAAGTGATGCACTGGTGTTGTGGCACAACTGGTTAAGCCACCATTTGGAATGTCTACATCCCATATCAGAGCCCTGGTTTGAGTCTCGGCCACTGTGCATTCAATCTAGCTCTTTGCTGATGTGTCTGGGAAGCAAATGATAATAATTCAAGTCCTTGAGTTCCTGACATCCATAAGTGACACCTGAATAGAGTTCCTGGCTCCTTGCTTCAGCCTGACCCAGCCCCAGCTGTTGCAGCCATTGGAAAGTGAACCAGTAGATGGAATACACCTCGTTCTCTCTCCCTCCCTTTTAAATAAATATATAAATAAATACTTCTTTTTAAAAACTA
The DNA here is from genome assembly GCA_949820135.1 of Sylvilagus floridanus. Lineage (NCBI taxonomy): Eukaryota > Metazoa > Chordata > Mammalia > Lagomorpha > Leporidae > Sylvilagus > Sylvilagus floridanus. Next base: position 14,901,943 of record OX463224.1, on the reverse strand, counting down.
AAAGTAAAGTATACATTGAAGTGAAGCAGGTTAAGCAGAAGCTTGGGATGGCTGCATAGCACATTAGAGTACCTGGGTCCAAGTCTCCTCTCTGCTTTCAATCTAGCTCCCTGCTCATGCACCTGGGAGACAGCAGATGATGACTCAAGTACTTGAATTCCTGCTACCCATGTAGGAGACTCAGATGGAGTTCCTGGATCCTGGCCTCAGTTTGGCCTAGCCCTGGCTGTTGCAGACATTTGGGGACTCTAAGTAAATAAATAAATAATCTGGAACCCTATAAGGCTCTATATATTTGGACAAAGACAATTGACATTACAGGCTTAATTACTGAGTATATGGAAGGGAAGAAAGGAGATTGTTGGAGTTATAAAAGACAGCAAATACTCATCCTATTCTTTGCACTCTTATTAGAGAACAAATGGAGAAATAAGACTAAGGATCCTCACAAAATAGCAGAAGATTAGCTTTAGTCCTGGTGAAGTTGACTGTAAGACAGTTTAGATCTTCAGCCACGGTGAGACTTTCTCATTCCCTCACTGTATTCCCCAGATAAATCTAATGGGCCCAGGCACAGGAAGCATTGAACATCAGACCTTCATAAAACTGGGTACAAGTGCTGGTCCAGAGGGCTAGCCAGTTCTAAACATGGAACCCTTCAGAGAGGGCTGTCATTTCCAGCTCAGTCTCCCAGTTTCATGATGAGTCTCTCCTCTCACCTCAGGACGAGAACAGAGAAATAGGTAAAGAGAAAAGACTCTTTCCTTCCTTCACTCTCCTAGGGAATAAAAGAACCATCATCTGCTTTTGGACCAAGAAACATGGCTCGTTTAGAAAGACAGGGAATAATTTGCCTGAACCAGCTTTCCTCTGGGGGAAAAAAAAAAAAACGTATAATTGCTTATCTCACATAAGCATATAGTTTCACATTAGATTTTTGCTTCCTAAATTCCATAAATATAGCACAGAACTGCTTCACTGCTGAAATATTTATTTTTCAAATTGTCTTAGAAAAGAACTAGAAAATGTGAAGAGAGCAGCCTCTCAAAGACTATTTTCCCTTCAGCCCAGATGGCTGCCTATGGGGATCATGGCCTTCCTAGCTTCTGGGGGCCAAGGTCATTCTATGCGATCTCTGGGTAAATAAACAAAACCTAAGCTGTTTTAGAAGCTGTTTTCCCATACCATCTGCACCTTTAAGAAGAAAACTGGTAGTTAGTATCCTGGAACAATTCACCAGCACTTTCTACTTATAATAACACTCCTGGATTCAGGGAACAGACAAGGCACTCAACTCTACATAATTTGTGTGAGGGAAAGAGAGACAAAGGAATACCCAGATGACATTTTTTAGAAAACTGATCCCACCACCTATCACCTAGGCCTCAGGTACATGATATGACCAGGAAAGAATAAACCCTCATGATTTGGTTAGGGAGCAAGAACAGAAAATCTTTCCAAAGTATGCATAGGACGTAGGGAAACCACAAGCAATTGTGCAGGGTTCCAGAACTAGTAGAGGAAACACCACTACAATGTGTAGGCTAAACTAGACAAGGGAGGGAGAGAGCTGTATGGGAAAGGCCATTTAGCACAAGTGTGACACTGAGTAAATGAATGCAGCCCACAGAATACCCACAGGCGAGGCCAGAGGAATAAATACCGTTCCTTTCTCTCTTCTTCCCCACATTACTCACTAAGGCACTGGACAAGAGGGGCTGTGAATGCATCCGTCACACCAAAGGGACAGAGCAGGATGGATAAGTGCAGAGAATGGGTTTTGAGACCAAATGAAGGATAATTAGCATAGTCAGAAACACACTGCAAAGGAGGCACAAAGGATAACACGAATAAAATGATAAACACGCAGGCCCTCCAACTGCCTCACATCCACCAATCAGGAGGGCTAGGAGCAGCAAGAAAGATGTCCAAATCCTCAGGAAAGGTGGGGTCTGCTGAAAAAATTGCCAATTTTTATCAAAAATGGACTAGGGCTAGGGTAGGGGAGTCTATTTCTAAATGTCTGGGAAGAGCCAAGGTGGAGAAAATCAAGGTACCACTAATAGTGAAACAGGGGGTGGGGCTGGGGGGGGCACTGATTCTCAAACCAAAATTTCATCCAACAGAGCATCAGGAGGAAGATCTATATGCTCTGATATGAATTTTGTTCATGATCATGTATCAAAGGGAGAAAATGTATCCAGAAAGAGGGAAGTTCAGGAGACAAATGATAGCTGACCAACTGAAACACAACTTCTCCCCTTAATGTCACTGTAGTAACAGAAACATATCTGCCAGTGGTGTCAAACACTTGTTGGTGCCCCACCTATGCGCCCTTACACCCTGCTCTCATCCGGATGCACATCAGCTTCCAATTTGCTTTCACAGACTCCCAACAGCAAGCACCTACTGTTTGCTGGTGAGCTCCGTTCAAAATGGCAGAGCTGCATTCCTTGCTCAGGAGAGCACAGAAGGCTTGGAGATGTGCGTTCCCTGAGGTCCTTGAACCCATTTATCAGGGCATAAATACTCCAGATGCCTGGTCACTGCAAAAGACAATTCTAAGGCAGATCATACAATGGCTTCAAAGATGCCATGTAGGCTTGAGCCAAAGTTGGCCATTATCAGGACGTGTGTGATACCGAATACTTTTTCCATCTTCTTCTATCTAACCTCTGTATTCCTGTACTGTATTTGCATGGATCACTTTCACAGCAATCTTTATCTTGGGTATGCTGGTGCATTCAATCCACGCCAAAGAAGGGGAAAACCAAATGAAAAATGCAGAAGATGCACCTAGATAGAAGAAAAATTTGGGCCGGCGCCGTGGCTCAACAGGCTAATCCTCCGCCTTGCGGTGCCGGGCACCTGGCTCCTGGCTCCTGCCATCGGACGAGCGCGGTACGCCGGCCGCAGCGCGCCGACCGCGGCGGCCATTGGAGGGTAAACCAACAGCAAGGGAAGACCTTTCTCTCTGTCTCTCTCTCTCACTGTCCACTCTGCCTGTAAAAAAAAAAAAAGAAGAAGAAAAATTTGAAGAAAAATTTTAAACTATCACCTTTAAGGATGAAAATGTTTAGAATCCAGAACACATCACAAAAAAATTTAAAACAAAAATAAACTTTCTATATCAGGCTATCTCCAACTCACACAGGGAAATTCTCAGAGTTCTCAGCTCAGGAAACTAGCTGGTGAGTCTGTGGTCCAGCATGGCTGCCACTTTAATTGAAAAGACAGTGAGGTAGCACAGCAATCCTCAGAGGCTATTCCCAGAGCAGCAACAGAAGCACCACCTGGGAACCTCATAGGAATAAAAATGCTTGGGTTCTACTGAATCAGGAGCTCTGTGGATGGAACCCAGAATTATGTCTTAGCAAGGTCTCCAAGTGATTAGGGTATAGCTAACCTCGAGAATCTCTGGTATAGCTTCTGGTCCTAGGAAGTAAACTGAGGTGCATGCATTTAACTGATTCAAAAAAGGCCAAAAGGCCAATCACTTTTTGGATTTGCCTCAGGAGAAAGGAGATGGAAAATGTTGGAAAGGAAATGATGTCAGAGATGAAGACGGTCAAACACAATGCTTTATGATCACAAAACCCACCTGCTTGTGATGTGAGTGCTGATAAAGGAAAGTTTGATGAGAGGAGGCACGAAGCACAATGATGAAGGTTGATGACACTATGACAACAGAACGACAGAGAATCACCTGGGTGGAGCATGACACCATCAATACCTACCCCAAGACAAACCAATCATCAGAAAAAGAACAGATCAAAGGGGCACAGATGCTATAGCAATCCTAGGCCACAAGTATTAAAGATTAAGTGAGACCCCTAATGATCAAGAGGCACAAGAAAACCACAGAAACTTGCTCCTTAGATTAGTGATGTTCCTCTCTGAGAGTCTGTTATAATTTAAAAGGAAATAACAAAGAGGAGATATAAGAATGACAAGCTGAAGACAAGCTTACGGGATGTGAATTTATTCCTATTAGAGTGACCAAACTCTTAAGAACAAGGAGAAGAGGACAGACTCGAGCCCTGGTTGGTTCAGAAACAAGAAAACTATGAAGTCTCTAGAGATGCTCCCTATAACCATTCTCTTCTTGGGAGCCATCTCTGCAAGAAGGCAAGAACTTCTTTATGAACCAAACCAATTTTATGACCCCAAAATGAAAATTCCTATTGCTATAACCGGAGAATAGCCAGACTTAACATGGGGAAGATGACTAATGGAGAATGCCCATCTTTCCCTCTCTTTCCACACCTGTCCATGTCCTTTCCATATGAATGCACTTCCAGGTTTGAAAAATGTCCTATATAGGGCCAGTACTACATGCTGAGCTATACATAGAGTGTGCACAGGGAACCCAGCACTCACTGCACTGACTGGGAAGCAGTATCTCAGAGAGGTCCAGCAGCTGCCCAGCTGCTCAGGAACCACACATTGACTCAGCAATGAGAATGGGGAAGAGATCTGGAGACATCATGATCTCTGCTCCCATTGTTCAGTTACCCTCACACCAGAACCAAATTTAAGGTACAAAGCAGTTCCCCAAACATTCAAGCCTCCATTCGGTCACAATCCATTTTTCATCTTAGCATCAGGGTACAGTCTTCCAGCTCCTGCCCTCCCATGTCCTAGAAGGACATGACTTGGCTAGCATGGGACCAGCAGGGGCAGGAGAGGAAGAATGTGCTCAAAGTGTATATACTTATTTCTCTTGTTATGGAATGAAAACTAAAGCCTGAATTTTCCTGGAATCCATCCTGACTCAAAAACCATGAAGAAAGGAATCATCCATCTGTGACAATAGGGTCAGAAGATGAATTTAAGGGCTGACCCTGTGACTTAGTAGGTGAAGCCTCCACCTGTGATGCTGGAATCCTATATGGGCACTGGTTCAAGTCCTGACTGCTCCATTTCCACTCCAGCTTACTGTTAATGACCTGGGAAAAGCAGCTGAAGACAGCCCAAATGTTTGGGCCCCTGCCACCCATGTGGGAGACCAGGTAAAGCTTCTGGCTCCTGGCTTCAGCCTTGCCTAGCCTGGATGTTGAGGCCAACTTGGGAGAGAACCAGTGGGTGCAAGATTCATTCTCTCTCTCTCTCTCCTTCTCTCTCTCTCTCTCGTGTGTGTGTGTGTGTGTGTGTGTGTGTGTCCCTCTCTCTGCAACTCTTTTAAGTGGATACATAAAATCCTTTTTAAAAAAATATATTTAAGAGAGTTTCCTTTATGTGTGTGAATCAGAGATCTGACCACAAACCCAAAGAAATTTCCCTCAGGCACTCTCCTGGGATAGGTTTCAGTAACAAACAAGAAAAACACAGTTTTCACAAATAGAGCACACTTTGACTTCAGGGTAAAATTGTACCCCCAAAAGGTCTGCCAATTCCAGGAGTGAAGCAAGAGACCCTGTCTCCAGAACTGTGGTTGGGATGGATGTGGGGTTGATCCTAACAGGGGATCCCTACCCTGGTTCCCTGCACAGTTGATAAATAGTCAATAACGCTTGGTTAGCCTGGACATTGGTTGGGGTTCTTATATGCTTGACAGAGCAAATCCCCTCATCATATCATTTTCATTAAAAGTCTAGAAACTTGGCAAAGCTAATAAAGATTCTTGTAGTATTAAATAACAATGGCAGTTCCCCCTAAAAAAAAGGGAGGGGGGCTTCAAGCTTGTGCATACGGAAGAAAGAGAAGAAGGAAATGTCATCTTACCCTTGGCTCTAGGGAAGCAGTTATCTGCTATGTGGAGACAGCAGGGAAGAATCACACATAACCATGGTGACATTTTTCTAAAGATACCTCACTTTTGGAGGCAAGAATCAGTACATGTTCTCTATTATTTTGGCGAAGGCAGAAGTTCACTATATGAATGATTCATACTTTTATTCAATAATTATTCCATAATTTCAGCATTTGAAAAAATATCAAATCAAATTATGCCCACTTGCTATAGAAAGTTTCCTCCAAAATATGATGTAAATTGAATGATGGTGCAATTTTTTTCTAGAGTTCAATTTCTTCACTAATGCTACATATTTCTCTCTCTCTCTCTCTCTCTCTCTCTCTCTCTCTCTTTCTCTCTCTCTTTCTCCCTCCCTCCCTCCCTCCCTTTCAAATAAATAAATATTTTTAAAACAGAATATTTCAAAAAGGGAATCACACATTATTTAATCTTTGTGATTGGCTTTTTTTCATGCAGCATAATTCTCTTGAGATTTACCCAAGTTATTGTATGTACCCAAACTGTGTTCCTTTTTGGAGGAAAAAGGTGTGGCTATAAAAAGGCAATAAGCAACATGAAAAATCTTTGTGGTAATTAAACTCTTCTTCATCTGAGTCTGCCAATGCCCATATTTTGGTCTTAGTAGTTTGCCATAGTTTTGTAAGATTTTTACCAATGGAAGAAACTGGCTAATGGATACATGGGATCCGTGTATTGTTTCTTACAACTACCCGTGAATCTTTATATCAAAATAAAAAGTGTAGGGGTGTACATTCAGCTGCTTGGGACACTCTCATTCCAAATTAGAATGCCTGGTTTGAGTCCTGGCTGCTCTGCTTTCTGATCCAGCTTCCTACTAATGTGCATCCTGGGGGCCAGTGACATAGTAGGTTAAGCCTGTGACTACAGTACTAGCATCCCATATGGGTGCTGGTTCAAGTGCCCGCTGCTCCTCTTCTGATCCAGCTCTCTGCTAATGGCTTGGGAAAGCAGTGGAAGATGGTCCAAGCACTTGGGCCTCTGCACCCATGTGGGAGACCTGGAAGAAGCTCCAGGCTCCTGGCCATTGCAGCCATTTGGGGAGTGAACCAGCAGATGCAAGACCTCTCTCTGTGTGTCTCTCCCTCTCTCTGTCTGTAATTCTGCCTCTCAAATAAATAAATAAAGCTTTTTTTAAAAAAAAATGTACACCCTAGGAGGCACCAGTGATGGCTCAAGGGCCTGGTCCCTTCCAACCACATGGAAGGCTCAAATGGAGTTCCAGGCTCCTAGCTTTGGACTAGACCAGTCCTGGCTGTGGCAGGCATTCAGGGAGTGGACCAACAGATGGGAGATCTCTCTGTCTCTTTGTCTCCTCTCTCTCACTCTCACTTTCACTCTCTCTACCCTTCCAATGAGTAAAAATAAAAACTAAAATTAATATATATATATATATATATATAGAAAGTTTAACTAAAAACAAATAAATTCAACAAAACAGAGTGATTCCTTCTATCTGGTGGCATCATGCCTAAACGTCAGGACCATGACCAAGCCACAAACACAGAAGCCAAAACTCTGGCTAAAAGATGCCTTGAACATCAGACATGAAATCTCCAATACCACAGAAAAAGCAGATTTTGAAATCAAGTCCATTTGATATTGGAATACAAAAGGAACATGAGCAAGATGTAAGTGTAACATACAGAAAAACAGCCATGAGACCGACTGCACACCCAGGAAGCACTGGTCTCTTCTTTTGTAAAGAAAAGGAGGAAGGGAGAAGTACCAAAAGAAATTGTTAAAGCTAAACATAGTTTGCATAGGTATTTGAGATAAAAGAGCCCAAAAATATGGAGATATTAGGAATCTGGGAAAAATGAAATGTTAAGGGGTAAATCACAAAGAAAATGAAAAGAATCTACCAAAATTCAACAGCTATTCATAATTTTTAAATCTTTATTGAATCCAGGATAATGGGTACTCCATTAAGATGATAAAAGATACAAATCTCAGCCCCAAAGCCAGAAACTAAAGTTGAAAACACTAGTCATTCCTAAATAGAACTTACGATGCCTAATGTCTCTACTGTGATTTAACATTGTATTAAAGGCACATAAAATGCCTTTAAATGGGAAAGAGATAAAAGGCAAAAGAATCAAAAAGGTAAAAGTCAAGTTTTCTCTATTTATAGAAGACTTTATTATGTATTTGGAAATCTGAAAGAATCAATAGAAAAAAATCTCTAGAAATCATAATAGTTACATAAAAATATACAGTAATTAATAGAATTCATATATTTAAAAAAATCAGAAAATCTAATGAAAGATGTCATTTTAGTACAAAAATAAAATAAAGTTCCCAAGCATAAATCTAATAAGAAATATGCAAAGCATAGATGAGGAGAATAATAATATACTCCCACATGATACTAAAGTAGACATGAAAAAAAAAATCACTTCATGTTCGGAAGACTCAAGATGAAAAGATGCTGATTCCCTAGAAATCTACTGACAAATTTAATATGCAATATTAAATGCATCTAGGCAGTGAATATGTCATCAGATTTTTTCTTGGATCTAGAAAGATTGAATATAAAGTTATAGTTAAACACGAATAATCAGAAAAATCCTGAAAAAGAAGAACAACATGTAGGAAGTTACTCTCATGATAGGAAAACATATTGGAGCCTCCACAGTTAAAGCAGTGCCATTGGCTTGTGGATAGACTGATAGACCAATGGAGGAGAATGGTACAGAAATAGACCAGCTGCTCAAAGACATTTAGCATGTGATGCAGGGAGGCGTTCAAAAGCAGGGAAAAGACAGGCCTTGTTATACATGGTGATAGAACAACTTGATAGCCATATGGGGAAAGATAAAGTTGGATCCATTCCTCACACCATACATTGTTACAATTTCTAAATTAATCAGGCATCCAAAAGTAAAAGATTGAAGTCATGCAAGCGTTATGAAAAAATGAGTGAATTTCTTCATAATATAAGAGGTATTAAAACACTTTCAACTATGAAAGACACTTAAAAGCTTCCATGGAAATGTGTATTATGAAAACACTATGCATGGACTTCAAAATTTTTTGCAAAATGTTTCTCAAAGTCAACATATTTTAATTTCATTTCTCAAGAAGCTTTTTGAAGTGCTTTTGTATGATTAAAACGCCAGAAATTGGGGGGAGGGGAGGGCAGGAACATGACCTACTGGTTAAGACAACAGTAAAGGCACTCATATCCTACACTGGGGTGCCTACGCTCAATTCCAAGCTCCAGCTTCATGTTGGCATTAACCCTAATTGAAGTGGTTGGATCACTGCCTCCCACTTCAGACATGTGGATTAATTGGTTCCTAGTTTCTCTTTTTGCCCCATGCCATCCTGGCCATTGCAGGAATTTGAGGAATAAATCAGTTAAAGGAAGAGCTCTTTCTCTCTCTCTCTCCTCTCCTTTCTCTCTCGCTGCCTCTCCAATAAAATAAGTAAATAAATAAAAAATAAAGCATAAGAAATAATAAAAAAGTAACTTAATTTAAAATAAATACACTTTTAAAATCATAAAAAGGTCAATGGCTAAATTACAAACAGGAAAATATATGCAACCTATACTTCAGACAAAAACCCAATTTCTTGGGGCCAGCACTGTGGCACAGTGGGTTAATGCCCTGGCCTGAAGCGCCAGCATCCCATATGGATGCCGGTTCTAGTCCAGGCTGCTCCTCTTCCCATCCAGCTCTCTGCTATGACCTGAGAAAGCAGTAGGAAGATCGCCCAAGTCCTTAGGCCCCTGCACCCACGTGGGAGACCCAAAAGCTCCCTGCTCCTGGCTTCAGATCGGCACAGCTCTGACCATTGTGGCCAATTGGGGAGTGAACCAGTGATGGAAAACATCTCTCTCTCTCTCTCTCTCTCTCTCTCTCTCTCTCTCTCTCTCTTTCTCTGCCTCTCCTTTCTCTGTGTAACCTGACTCAAATAAATAAATAAATCTTAAAAAAAATTTCTTAAAATTCTTCTAATAACTTAGAACATCAAAATTCCAACAAAAAAAGATATGAAAACCAGTCCATATAAGGATGTCAATAGCCACTAAATACCTGAAAACATCCCTACTCTTTCTTGTAATCAGAAAAATGCCAAATAAAACAACACCCAAAGTATTTCTCATTTATCATTTTGTAAATTTTTTTTTTAATTTAGAATATGCTATGGTGGAGAGAGTCTAAGAAAGCAGGCACTCCGATTTTTCTCTCAGGGGAATACAAATGTCTAGTCTTCCTCCAAAATCCACAGATTCAAGACAATTCCAGTTAAAATCCCAGCCAGGTTTTTACCAGGAATTTATGGGCAAACTAATAATTAATATAAAATTCCAAAGAATCTAAAATAGTTTAAAAGACTTAGTAAAAGGTGAGTGAAGGTAGAGAATTTACACAAACTGATTCAGCAATTATTCTAAAGCTAACTAATCTTAACTGGTGCTGCTGCCATCAAGATAGACAAAGAGACCAGATGAACAGAACAGAGATAACAGAAACAGACACACACAAATAAGATCAACTGACTTTTGAGAAGAGGAAACAATCGCTGGAAAGCTATGTGCAAAAATAAATAAATAAAAGTCCCAAAAAAATCACTAACTTTTGTCCATACACACACAATGCACATACAAAATTAATTCAAAATGTAATGTAGACCCAAATGTAAAAATGTATAAAACTTCTAGAACAATATGTAGGGGAACATCTCTGTGATCTTTTCTAAGAAAAAGTTTTTGAATATGACAACAAAATTATAACTCATGAAAGAAATAATTGATAAATTGGACTTCACTAAAATTAAGAATCTGTCAACAATGAAGATATCCATGTACTGTTTGAAAATCGCACATGTACTAGCAGTGTTAAATCTGCAATACATTCAGAATTTTCAGACTTCACTAGTAAGAAATGAACAACCTAATTTTAAAACTGGGGAAATTATCTGAGTACACACTTCTCCAAGGAAGATTTATACATGTCAAAGGACTACATGAAAACAGATTCATCATCATTAGTCATTAGGGAGATGCAAATGAAAACCACAGTTAAATACCACTATACGCCAGTTAGATTGTATTCAGTTAAAAAGTGGACAATGCCAAGTACTGATGAAGATGAACTGAAAATTCCAGGAAGTGTAAAATGCTACAATCATTTTTGGAAACAATTTGGCAGTTCCTTAAAAAGGTTAAAAAAAGAAAGAAAGAGAACATAAACACTTAAGAAGTGATTGAACCATCCATTTCTTTGTTTCACTCAAGAGAAGTGAAAAGATATGTCTATACAAAAGCTTGTAAATACATGTTCATAGTAATTTTGTATGTAGTAGCCAAAAAACTGGAAACAATCCAAATGTCCAACAAGTGAATGAATAAACTAATTTTTGGAATATCCATACAGTAGATTATTACTTAGCAATGGAAAATGATCAATGAGTGATACATTTGTTAGAACCTCAAATACTTTCACCAAGTGACAGAAAACAACAATTTTGATTCCAGATTCCTGCCAATGTACACACTTGTAGAAAGCAGGTGATGGCTCAAGTACTAGGGTCCCTGCCATCCACGAAGGAAACATTGATTAAGTCCCCAGCACTCATTCAGTCTGACCCAGATCTGCCTGTTGCAGTCATTTGGCAAGTGAACCAGCAGATAATCAATCTCTCTGTGTCTCTGTCTCTCTATCTTTCTTTGCCCTTCAAATACTCCTTATATGAAAAAAAAAAAAACCTTACATCCTATCTTCTCGGTTTTTTGAAGACAAATTTACAGTACATTAACATTACAGTCTTAATGTGCAACAGAACCCCAGAACTTACTCCTATATACCTGTAACTCAGTGCCCATTAATCAACCTCTCCTATTCCCTCTTCCCCTCTTCCCTCCTTAGCCTCTGGCAACCACCATTAGACATTTAAGTTCTCTAAGATAACCTTCTTTTTTAGACCCCTCTTATGAAGGGACTTAAAAAATGTTACATCAAAATAAACTTACTTTTTAATTCCACTTTCTTTGAACATTTTGCAGTACCATCATACATAAAAAGATATATTTATGTAATGCATGAATATATAGTATAAATATATATATATATATATATATATATATTTTTTACAGGCAGAGTGGACAGTGAGAGAGAGACAGAGAGAAAGGTCTTCCTTTTGCCGTTGGTTCACCCTCCAATGGCCGCCGCGGCCGGCGCGCTGCGCTCGTCCGATGGCAGGAGCCAGGAGCCAGGTGCTTTTCCTGGTCTCCCCATGGGGTGCAGGGCCCAAGCACCTGGGCCATCCTCCACTGCACTCCCGGGCCACAGCAGAGGGCTGTCCTGGAAGAGGGGCAACTGGGACAGAATCCGGCGCCCTGACCGGGACTAGAACCCGGTGTGCCGGCGCCACAAGGTGGAGGATTAGCCTGTTGAGCCACGGCGCCGGCCAGTATAAATATATATTTTCATCAAATATTGTGTATCCTACAATTCTCCAAATCAGTAGGGAAAAAAATAGCACCCTTATTTTTTATATAGTTACTTTTCACACAATGTCCAAACAGCCAACAATGATGTTGAATAATGGATATTCAACATCATTACTCATCAGCAAGATGAAAATAAAACAGGAAAACATTACATTTCTTACAACAGGATGAATATAATAAAAATACCAAGAGTTAATGAAGATACAGAGTAGCTGGAACTTTCAGACATTGTTGATGGCGATGCAAATTAAATCAAATATTTAAAAAATAACTGTTGACAGTATTTTAAAATAAACATATGCAACATATGCTTACCCTATTTTCCAGCAAATTAACATCTGGTTATATACCTAAAAGAAATGTTTTCATAGTTCAACCAAAATAATGCTCACACTCTTCATGTAGGGATGTTTAACCTATCAGTTGAGACACCTGTGTTCCAAATTGGAGGGCCTGGATTCAGTTCCCAGATCTAGACTCCAGTTTCTCACCAAGCAGAACCTGGGGGCCAGCAGTGATAACTCAAGTTATTGGGTTTCTGCCTCCATGTGGGAGCCCTAGATTGAATATCAGTTCTGGTTTTGGCCCTGACCCCACCCTGGCCATTGTGGGTATTAGGGGAATAAACTAGCACATGGGGACTCTCTCTCTCTCATCCTTTCTCTGTCTTTCAAATTTAAAAATTTTCCTAGATTTGTACTAATAATGGGAAAAAATGTGAAGATTTCTGTTTATTAACAGAATAAAAAATGCATACTCATACAACTGACTACACAGCAATAAAAAATTAAACAATAATATCCTCACATATAGATGAACAATATAGGCTCGATGTTGACCAAAGAATCCAGAGAAGATAGAGTCACACGCATAGTGGCTGGCTCTGGGCGTAAGAAGTTGATGAAAGACAGAATTTACTGAAAAGAAGCAAGAGAAAACTTAGAGTGGAGGGAAATGGCTTGCATCTTGATCTAGGCTGTGGTTACATAGACACATGCATATGAATAAGTTTGTTGACATACACACTTAATATCTGTGTACTTTGCTGTTAGAGTACAAATTTTTTAAACAAGCACCCACCACATTCCCAAATTCTAGGTCCCCTGAATTCAGTTATCTATTCCATCTCAGCCACAAAACACTTCCCCCCACCATCATAAGCTTATTGTTTTCACTTCATCTGTATTGGGAAAAATCATTCAAACTGGGAAACTAAACATTCATCCACACTTCACTTATTTCCCAAGAGAAGAGGACTTTCCTGTGGAAAGTTTCAAGACTAACTATAGCCACACTTCACTTTTCATTGCTTCTCAAAGAGATTTTACCACTAGTCATGGGTTTAATCAAAAAGTAGTTCTGGGGGCCAGCACTGTGGCATAGCAGGTGAAGCACCAGCATCCCATATTGGCTCCAGTTGGAGTCTGCTGCTCCACTTCCAATCCAGCTCTCTGTTATGGCTTGGGAAAGCAGTAGAAGACGGCCCAAGTCCTTGGGCCCCTGCACCCGCGTGGGAGACCAGGAAGACGCTCTTGGCTCCTGGCTTTGGATCGGCGCAGTTCTGGCCATTGTGGTCAGTTGGGGAGTGAACCATCAGATGGAAGATCTCTCTCTCTCTCTCTCTCTCTCTCTCTCTGCTTCTCCTCTCTGTGTGTAACTCTGACTTTCAAATAAATAAATATTAAAAAAAAAAAGTTGTTCTGGTCATTTGTATAAAACTTTATTTCCCTTTACTCTATAGTGTGGATTTATTGACTTATCAAGAGATCACTATCACCTCACCATAAGTCCCATATCATGGTCATCTGCAATGCCTGAAAATTATGTAGCAATTGCATCTCCTAGCAAGCAATTGCCTGGTGCTGTCCAAAACTCTCCACTCTGTTATTGTCTCTAGACAAGTGTCATCCAAGAGAAACATTATTCAAGTCACATATGTAATTTTAAATTTTCTACCAGATGTTTTTAAAAACTAAACAGGGAGGAGGTACAGTGAATTAAACCATCTTGTATCAGAGTGCTATTTCCAGTGTTGGCTACTCCACTTCCGATCCAGCTTCCTGGTAATGCATCCTGGGGAATAGCAGATGATCGCTCACGGACTTTGGCCCCGCCACCCATGTTGGAGACTCACACAGAATTTAGGGATGCTGGCTTCCACCTGTCCTAGCTCTGACTATTGCAGGCTTTTGGTGAACCAGTGGATGTAACATCTTCCTGTCTTTCTCTTTTGTTCTTTCTCTGAAGACATGAAGATAAATGAATAATACATTTAAAATTGAATGAATTAATTTTCATATTTTATTTGACATAATAAATCCAAAATGTTTTCAATGTAATACTTCACATTATTTTTACAGTAAGTCTTCAAAAATTCAGCGTGTGTTGTACATTAACATTGTGCACTAACAGTGTATCTTGATATGAATGTCCTCATTTTAAGTTCCCAAAGGCAGTCATGGTTGGTGACTACCATACTGGATACTGTAGCTTCCAGTCACCTTGAACCACATACTTTCGCATCAGACTTCTAACATCAAGTTAACCCTTAATCTGAAACTCCAAATTCTTTCTCTGTTAGTCTTGAAATACCTCCATCCATTATCTTCGTACCTTTGAAAATTTTATGTCACTCTCTTGAGAGTTCTAATCCACTAGACTTTGTCCCTAGGGTTCCACTTACCAGGTCAGTGGGCATAATGCTTGCTTCTATATGAAAGCTAACATATTTCCCACATATACGCTACAAAATTCATCAAACACTGATCTTGTCATTTTGCCAAGACCAGCTTAACAAAATGTTTCACCTCCTACATTCTTGCAAAGTGTGATATATTATAATTGTCCTGTGAAAAATAGCATGAAATTGTTGTGAATATATTCATAACTTAAATGTGTTAGTTCAAGTTACATGTGAAATGAAATCTTTCAAGAAAAAGATGAGCCCAGAAAACACGGCATAAAGAAAAACAAAGTGGATTGGGATTCAAGATGGGATTCAGTTCCAGCTCTGGCACCAGGTAGCTTTACATTCCTGAGTAACATAAATATTTCCTAATCTCCAAAGTAAGAGGTATTAGGTATTAGGTATTAGGTAAGAGGGCTGGATAAATGGTTTCTAAGCCCCATTTAATTGAGTATTCGACGTTATAGAAATTATTTTCACAAAATAAAGAAGGGCTAGGCATGAGGGTAGAGGAGAATAAATCCACTTGGAAAAACACCAAAATTTCCACTACATATAAGGATAGAAATTGCAAAAACTTGGGTTCCTTTTGAAAAGATAATTGTAATGAAAACACCTAATAAAAATCACTGAATCTCTTTTCTCATTTTATAAATACTTTTTTAAAGGTTATTTGGGATCAAGTTTTCTACAGAGTAAGTTTGACATCCTTACTCCTTAGGCTACAAATTAATGGATTGAACATGGGCACAATAATGGTGTGGAATAGGTAGGACACTTTCCCGTGGTCAAGCTGGTCTGAGGTACATACAAGTTTTCGACCCAAAGGAAAGAGAAACTACAATTACATGTAGACAGAAAGTAGCAAAGGCTCTAGACCTGCCCTCAGTGGAACTAACCTGCAGAATGCTGGAAATAATGAAACCATCAGTAATAAAAATAACAATGAGAATTCTAGTACCAGTGAACACAACGACAAAGACCACCAGCAAAGTTATAAAAGATATTTTGTAGGGCAGCTCAATGAGGGGAATGATGTCATAGACACAGAGATGCACAAGGAAGTCTGCATAAAGGTCGGAAAAATCATGTTTTCTTTATGGGCCCCAAACCATTATCTTGTACTCATCCCACACGGTTTTACAGACAGCAACAAAGCAGTCACATGCCATGGATGACAGGAGGGACTCAGAAAAGACATACGAGATAGGAAAATCACAGAGAGACATGGATCCAAGAGTTCATGTTTGAGACACTTTTAATAAATGTTAAAGAAATGCCTGAGAATACAGGCAAAAGGAGTTCCAAAGAATTAAGGCGCCTTTAATAAAAGCTCCAACATTAGGAATTCCTAAGAAGCCATTCACAGAAAGATCCTCTTCAGACCAGTTGTAGCTTAAATGGAAGGGGCCTTCCCAGGTGCTACTGAGCACAACTACCTCAGTAAAATTAGGGTTACACTTCTACCTCGTAAGTCCTCACAGCTGAACTTAACAGACATGCCTGATTATTCCTGTAAGCCAATCAGAGATCTTAAGTCCCTCTTCAAAGCAAAAAGATCAGTAAAGCTTTTTCTTTCGTCACATCAAGACTGCTGCACCTTCAGACAGACGTACTGTGCCTGCCTCCTTTTTGATTCTCTCTGGGAACTGTTATTGACAATAAAACTCTTAACGGGTTCTTCTATTATAATTCTCTATGCTCAAGCTAAATGGGTTTATAATTTACATAAGGGTAGCCTATCACCACCCACTATCTGGGAATCTGTAAGATATGTTCTTTCCATCTTAAGGGGCACACCACTCACAATTGGTTTTGTTCCAGTTTAGCTTATGCTAATTAACAAACTTAAATGTTTCACAACTCAAAAACTTCTGGGAATAACTGACCATACAGGGCACATAGCTGCTGGTGGTGACTGAGACTACTACAGCTCATAAAGTGAATTCATTAGATAAGATAGGTGGAGACTTCCAGACCCAGGACAGGCAGGGCCTGTGCTACGCCCCCAATAAGCAGGAAGCGGCTATAGAAGATATGATCATTCTACGCCCTCCAACATCCCTTAGGATAAAGGGACTGGAGTCTCTGAAGGGGGAATGATGTAGGCAGGCAGATAGGATAAATTCATTAGGTGTGTGAGCTGGAAGACCACACCTTCACCACATCCCTGTGTGCTCTCATGCCCCTGTCTGATCCCACCTGTAAGCCCACCTGCCAATCAGTCTATGTAACCACGCCCCTTTGGAAGTGGATAAAAGGTTTGGAGCATGGTGGGCCCCTCCCTCATTGCACTTGCTGCCCATGCCTTCGGGGCACATGGCCTTCAGGCTGCCCACTCCCTGCTTTCCTGCCTGTACACTTACCCCACATGGCTCCTGGCCTACTCTCAGCTTGGTATGGACCCAACTTAGCCTCTTTTCTTTGTCCCCTGAATAAAGCCTTTATTGTCATGCACATTTCTCTCTGAATAAAAAGCTTAAAAGGAAGAAGAAGAAGAAGGAGAAGGAGAAGGAGAAGGAGAAGGAGAAGGAGAAGGAGAAGAAGAAGAAGAAGAAAGAAGAAAAGACAAACAGAGCTCAGTCACATACCCTGCACAGGAAATTAAGTGTTGTTTTTTGTTGTTGTTGTTGTTTGTTTTTTTGACAGGCAGAGTTAGACAGTGAGAGACAGGGAGAAAGGTCTTCCTTTTCCGTTGGTTCACCCCCCAATGGCCGCTGCGGCTGGCACACTGTGCTGATCCGAAGCCAGGAGCCAGGTGCTTCTTCCTGGTCTCCCATGGGGTGCAGGGCCCAGACACTTGGGCCATCCTCCACTGCACTCCCGGGCCACAGCAGAGAGCTGGACTGGAAGAGGAGCAACCGGGATAGACTTCGGGGCCCTGACCGGGACTAGAACCCAGTGTGCTGGGGCCACAGGCAGAGGATTAGCCTAGTGAGCCGTGGCGCCAGCCAGAAATTATGTTCTTCTTGGAGATAAAACCAATTAGAATTTGGGGGACAGCAGTAGTAAAATCTGTAAAGGACAAGGTGAAGAGGAAAAAGTGAAGAATTAGGCTCAGTCAATGCTATTAAGCCCGAGTTTCCCAGCAAGGTGATAATATAGAAACCTAGAAACAGAAAGAAGAGAAAGATCCAGAGCCCAGCTGGTCAGATGAACCTGGGAGGATGATCTGCCATGGAGGAGAAGTACTCTGCAGCTGTCCCTGTCTGTGAGACGCAGAGATTTGAAAGGAGACTGAAAAACACAGAAGGCTACACATCATGATAGTGAAGGACATAGAAGGGGAAGAAAAGAGAAACCTTTACTCGGCACTAACCATGGGAAAGGCACTATTTTAACTCCTGGGTTGATACTATAAATATCCGTATTTCACAGATAAAGACTCTGGGTCTAGTAATTTACACAAAGTCCCAATGCTACTGAGTTGCAGCAACAGAAGAACGCAAACTACCTGACTTCTAACTTCGAGCAGGACACAGCAGGTCAGGCAGTCACTTACCTCTCCACCTTGGAGTCACAGCACTACTGCCTATCATCCATATCTTTCACGGAGACACAAATGGCCCTAGGGAAAAGCAGGGGAGACTTTGGAGCTCAGACCTCTCTGCTTCTGCACGTTCAGGATCAAAACCTCCAGTTTGGGGGCCGGTGCTGTGGAACAGCAGGCTAACACCCTGGCCTGAAGCGCCAGCATCCCATATGGGCACTGGTTTTAGTCCCAGCTGCTCTACTTCCAATCCAGCTCTCTGCTATGTCCTGGGAAAGCAGTAGAAGATAGCCCCTGCACCCATGTGGGAGACCCGGAAGAAGCTCGTGGGTTCTGGCTTCAGATTGACACAACTCCAGCCATTGCGGTCATCTGGGAAGTGAACCAGCAGGTGGAAGATCTCTTTCTCTATATCTACCTCTCTCCGTAACTCTGTCTTTCAAATAAATAAAATAAATCTTTTAAAAAAATTATGCCTGATTGTAGCTTTGCCTCGAGGCACCTTTGAGCTTTCAGGAATGGGATTTTCTCCTTTCCTTAAACTTAAGATAATAGGAAGCCAAAGAGTTTTTATTCTGGATAGAGATCTCATTGCACTAGTTCTAGAGAATTCTGAAGGACCATTACCCACAAACCACTTTTCCCCAAGGAAAGATAAATGCTCATTTACATCATTGATAATTCTTCATGTGGCTTTTAATAAATCTGTTCTTTCATGTTACATCTTTGAAAGCAGAATCAAGAGCAGATATGGGGGGGGGGGGATCTTGTTACCTTGTACTGAGCACTCACTGTGTACCAAACACAGAGTCTGACCGCCCCCAACCCCATACAGACATCAAAGATTCAAAAGTAATCTACAAATGGTTTTGCCACAGTTATTACTCATAAAAGCCTCATAGACTGATCTGTAACTGTCCTGATTCCATTCTTGAGTCAATCTTTGGTGTTCCCCACTCCACTATGCAGAATCTTAATCACAGGCTCTCCCACCACCTTAGGAGTGATAATGGTGTTCCGGAAGCATCATTTTTACTGACAATGACCTCTAGAGACTACTCAAATACAAAAACAAGGAATTCTAAAGACATATAAAAGGTGTCAGAGCCAAGAAAGGTCAAATTAAGGGATGTCAGCAATGACTCAAAAGAGCCTTCAAAGCATTGCTCAATAAGAACAATTTTCTGCAAAGCCTCTGGGTCTTCAGATACTAACAAAGTGTTGTGGGGAAGACACCCAGCTAGACTTAGTCCACTGTCTTGTCTCCACCCATGAAAGAGTTCAAGGAGGAGATATAGATCAAGATGAGCAGGAAAGCAAGACTTATTTAAAGGGAAAGGGAGAGTATCACTCAAAAGTGTGGGCAACCTCATTGGGGAGAACTGCAATTTACAAGATCCGGGGTCCCCATTTTACAGGCAAGGGGTGATGCCCAGAGCAGGCCTTGACCGAATATTCAAATCAGGTGGGTTTTGGATGGGATTTGTGTCTTGCCCATTTCCATGCCCTATTTTGGAAATCTTGGCAGTGTCCTAGTGTCTGGTGCACAATGGGGAGTGAGGCTCAGGTGCTCCATGGAAGTGAGTGTGTGGGAACTGCAGCCATGTTAGATATTTCTAGCCAGCACAACTCGGTTTTCAAGGAGAGGGTGGGATTCTTGCTGCTGCACAGGGGGCTGCAGCACCATGAGGGCAGTCCTCTTCTCCTTGTTACCTCCCTGCCTACATCAAGAGCATCCCTCTAAGTCTCCACATTTATCTCCCTCGCGTGAAACGCAGTACCTTGAACCAGATTGAAGGCTCTAAGTGAGAAAATGCTGAATGAA
Organism: Sylvilagus floridanus; assembly: GCA_949820135.1. Lineage (NCBI taxonomy): Eukaryota > Metazoa > Chordata > Mammalia > Lagomorpha > Leporidae > Sylvilagus > Sylvilagus floridanus. The sequence continues at coordinate 14,881,706 of OX463224.1, read as the reverse complement.
GTAACAGAAGATAAGAGATCTGGCTGAGGATTTAGGCAATCACGAGTCACACAATGTAGGTTATTGACAGATATCAACACTAAGATTAATAAACCTTTGACCAGCAACTTGCATTCCACACCACTTACCAGGGTTGTATTTTTTTAAATATGTTTAAGGTAAAAAATTTCAATAAATTAGTCTATATTCGGGGAAATTTCAGCTTCAGTTAGCAAACGGGTCAGAGTTAAGGGCTAGAGTTCTCTAGGAGAGGTTGTAGATTCATAACACAAAAGGGCAGAAGTCCATCTTCCCCCAGGCAAACCCAACTAAAACCATTGTAGCCAGGTCTGTGTGTGTTGGTGCTGTCCCAGTGATTGACTTACACTTAGAACTGTCCACATCCCACAGCATATCTAACAAATCTTAACCTCTATTCTCTATCCCACTGCACAAAGTTACAAATGGAGAAAAACAGTTCATTAAAACAAGCCCATGAGGCAATCTCTCCCTGAGATCTAAGTGCAAGGGAGACTTTGGAGGTGCACTGGATGCTCCAAAGGGATTTTGTCTGTTACTTTAGAGACAGTTGCCATGGCAACTTCATTTCCAGACACATTCTTAAGCAGAGCTTCTCTAAAGCCATGTTGCCTGATGACTTGTTCCAGTACAACGAGCAAAAAAAAAAAAATTATTTTGATTTCTTCCCATTTGGTGCAGTACTGTCAACTTCCAAAACTCTGAATGTTTGAAAAATGGCTTCTTACTTGTATTTATTTCTAATTTAAACTATGCATTATACATGTAACATTATGGAGGATGTGGAAATTTACACAGAATAAAATTGCTGGGACTGGTGCTGTGGTGCAGTGGGTTAAGCCACTGCCTGAGATGCTAATATCCCAGATGAGCACTGGTTCAAGACCTGGCTGCTTCTGACCTAGATCCCCGCTAAAACATGGTCGAAGAGAGAAGACATGACTGTTGAATGGTCTCCATTAAAATAGTTTCAATTAGTGCCTAGGGAGGTAGACAGGTTAATCTATCAGCAGTCATTGACAGTGCATTAGCAGTCTGCATGATATTTAATGTTAAATTAATTTTAATAAGTATACATACTGAAGAATGTAGTATAACAGGTCATGCACATAAAAGGCATGATCCATGCCAGAGAGAGTCTAATAGAGGTATATCCCATTTTTGCTCGTCTTCCCACCTCTTCTGCGTATTTCACATTTACCAAGGTTCAGCTCTTAACCTTCCATGCTTTTTCTGTTTCTTTAACTTATGGTGAGCTCATGTGTTTCATGGCTTCAACATCCCTCTCTACAGATGACTCCAAAACTTGGGTTGTTGTTCTCAAACGTCTTTTAAGCCCCTTTCCTGTATATCCAATACATTTTCTGGATATTATCCCAAAAAAGCTATTCTAGGGTCATCCTCGAACTTGAGTACAAAGATGAACATATCTGTTTTTCTCCAAAAGTAGATGTCCTCTCTTTACTTGGGATAATCAAGGGTGAGGAGAAGTAGGATGCAGAATTCATCAAGCTGTAAGTCCTGTTTTTCCTGTGACAGTTCCAGTGTATGCTTATCATCTCAGAAAAATTAGTAACAACTCCCATTTCACTCTGAATGGCGTCCTCATTGAATACAATTTGTGTTCAGAGCATGAACTTTGAAATCTGGCAGGCCTCAGCACAAAGCCAGCTCGGCCATATACTAGCTCTGTGGTCTTGGGAAATTTGTAACACCTTTCTATGAGTTTCTAATTTTTTATTGTAAAATGATAAATAACTAAAATTCAAATGATTATTTTAATGAATAAATGATGCACTTTCTAGTAAAAGAAGACACAAAAAGCAGCTATGAACTATTATTACAAATGACAATATATGTCTTAAGTATATTACTCTTATTTTTATTTTTAATTAAATAAATTAAATATATTCCTTATTAGAACAATAATAATAGCTATACCTTTGGATAAAAGTGGTTTCAGGACTGAACCAGGAAGATGTTCAAGGGAGGGAAATCAGTTCAAAGGTTTTAGACAAGCAGTAGAAACAGAAAATGAGGAACAATGAAATTATTGATATGATGAGAAACAAAGTAGGATTTACTATCTGTGGTTTTTATATGGGTCTAGGTATCTTAATGTTAAGTCCAGATTATTTTGCCCCCTCAGAGATAAGAATTCAAGGTGGAGGCTTTTATGTATCGTGTACAAGTTGGAGCAGGATTTATTTAAAGGAGAGAGAACATAAATTCACACATCAGTGTGGGTCACCTCCATGGAGAGATACCTGTCTTGAGTGGGCCAGAGAGTTTTTAGAGTCTACAGTTTTTAGTCTATAAGGAGAGAAAGTGAGAGGAGGAGATACAAGAAGGCTCTCCAAGAATAGTCAAGAGCAAAAGAGGACCTCTCCCCCATGGTCAGTTTCTTTTATGAGGTAGGAGTTGTGCCGTATTTGAATAAACAGAGTGTGGTCTTGGCCATGTGCAAAGCTTTCTGGGATTTTTATGGACCCTTACATGGGGTTTAACCTCCATGAGGCTTTCATAATGTCTCCTTCCTAATACTGGGTGAGACACAAGTGCATCCTACAAATATAGGCATATCAGACTGACAGGTAAAGGAATAGAGTTAAAATACAGGGCTGGCAAAAAGCCCAGTTCATTTATTTCTGTATAACTCCCTGCCTAGTTCCCCACCACCACCCCTATCAGTTTGAGAGAGAACAGCAGAGAAGAGGCATAAATAAAACTTGGTTACATTTTCAAACTCAGGGAAAAAGTGCAGGATTAGAAGAATGGGGAAATAATATTGGATACACAGGAAAGGAGCTTAAAAGAGGTTTGAGAGCTAAAACCCAAGTTTTGGAGTCATCCACAGAGAGGGATTGTTGAAGCCATGAAACAAATGAGCTCTCCACAAGTTAAAGAAACAGAAAAAGCAGGAACAGTTAAGAACTGAACCTTGGAATATATGAAATATGCAGGAACAGAGGGGAAGAAGAGCCAAAGTGGGAGCTACCTCTATTAGACTCTGGTAAAAAGATAGATATTTTAAAAAATCATGAAATTTTGCAAGAACCTCCATATGAGAAAGAATCAAAGACCAGTGCCTGGGTGAGAGAGATACAATTACAAACTGGGGAAACATCTGCACAGAGGTGATTACAGAAAAATTGGGGAATTGTTTCAAGAAGAATTTAAAGATAGAATAATCAAGGACAACCATTGAATCTCGAAAATGCCAATAAATACATAATGGAGGGAGGAAATTAAACAGGGGAAATGTCAAAGAAGGCAGGTGTAGCAACGGAAAGTAAGAATTTGAGATAAACCTGGAATTAAATCCCATCTATATACATTTCCTTGGTAAATCTAAGTTACTTAACCTAATTAAAACAGTGCTCCATCTTAAAAAATATATGGGAAAATAATACCAAATCTATGGGTGTTGGTGAGGATTGAACTACTGCAAGCAAGAGTGTACGATTTACGCAAACATGGGCACAGGAACATAGGCAGAAATTCTAGAACAGGTGCTGGCAAATAAAAGAAACTAAGGGGCAGAAATTACAGCACATTATTTAGCTAGAGAGTTGTCAAGTAACTTAAAACTCTCCAAAACTTAACTATTTTTCTTAAAGCACTTACAGTTGGGGAAATGCTAATTAGTACAGCAGAGTTGTGCTAATTAACACAAAAATATTGTAAAATCTTTCACATACAAGGAGGGTATAAAGGGTACAAAAAAGTCAAGCCTGTGCTAGAAAGTACTGTGTGTATGGGATTAATCAGGACAACCTTTAAAAAATACTTTCAAGGCCGGCGCCAAGGCTCAATAGGCTAATCCTTCGCCTGTGGCACCAGCACACTGGGTTCTAGTGCCGGTCGGGGCACCGGATTCTGGCCGCGATGGCCATTGGAGGGTGAACCAAAGGCAAAGGAAGACCTTTCTCTCTGTCTCTCTCTCTCTCACTGTCCACTCTGCCTATCAAAAAAAATACTTTCAAGTGTAATTTCTGGGAAGATCCATGGTTTGATGAATAGAAAGGGAGGTTATTCTTTTTTTTTTTTCACCCTTATCAACAGGCAGAGTAGAGAGAGAGAGAGAGAGAAAGGTCTTCCATTTCCATTGGTTCACCCCCAAAATTGCCGCTACAGCCAGCCCGCTGTGGCCAGTGTACCATGCCGATCCAAAGCCAGGAGCCAGGTGCTTCCTCCTGGTCTCTCCAGCACTTGGGTCATCCTCCACTGCCTTCCCAGGCCACAGCAGAGAACTGGACTGGAAGAGGGGCAACCAGGACAGAATCTGGCACCCTAACCAGGACTAGAACCCCGGGTGCCGGGGCCACAGGCAGAGGATTAGCCTAGCGAACCGTGGCACCGGCTGGGAGATTATTCTTAGTGTAATGAAGATATCTTAATTGAACAATGATTAAATTGAATTCAATGCTTCATACAAAGATACTTCAAAACGTTCCCGGAAAATGGAATTAAAAGATAACGTTATTAAGATGCAAACAAAATTTAAAACCTATGCATAGCTTTTTTCATAGTTCACATTTTCCTTAAACTTCTGAAGGACCAGGGTCAGTGCTGTGGTGCAGCAGGTTAAGGTGCCATTAGCTGTGCCTACATCCCACGCAGGAGCAGGTTCAAATCCCGCTGCTCCACTTCTGATCCAGCTCCCCGCTAATGTGCCTGGTAAAGCAGTGAAAGATGGCCCAATTGCTTGGGCCTATGCACCCATGTGGGAGACCTGGAGGAAACTCCTGACTTCTGGCTTTGGCCTGGCCCAACCTGGGCCACTTTCACTATTTGAGGAGTGAAGAAGCAGATGGAAGATCACTCCCCCTCTTTCTTCCTCTCTCTCTCTCTGTAATTATGTCTTATAAATAAATAATTTTTAAAATTTTTTGAAGCACCCTCATGTGTGTAAAGAAACTAAGCAACGTAAAGACAGAAATTTAGTAAATTCCTCTTGTTGGATAGAAACTCCTCTATAGGCCGGCGCCGTGGCTCAACAGGCTAATCCTCCACCTTGCGGAGCCGGCACACCGGGTTCTAGTCCCGGTCGGGGCACCGGATTCTGTCCCGGTTGCCCCTCTTCCAGGCCAGCCCTCTGCTGTGGCCCGGGAGTGCAGTGGAGGATGGCCCAAGTGCTTGGGCCCTGCACCCCATGGGGAGACCAGGAAAAGCACCTGGCTCCTGGCTCCTGCCATCGGACGAGTGCGGTGCACCGGCCACAACGCGCCGGCCGCGGCGGCCATTGGAGGGTGAACCAACGGCAAAAGGAAGACCTTTCTCTCTGTCTCTCTCTCTCACTGTCCACTCTGCCTGTAAAAAAAAAAAAAGAAAAAAAAGAAACTCCTCTATAATGCTAGTTCCATTATGGAAGAGGCTATCTGCAATTTCTGAAGATTTCTGGAATGGAAAGCCACACCCTGTATCAGTGATGTGTTCCAGCATTTTATAAATCTTTCCCTGGGAATCTTGAGCCTGGTCACTAATTTAAAACCAAAGGTGGAGCTGGCGCCGCACCTGGCTCCTGGCTTCAGATTGGCGCAGTTCTGGCCATTGTGGCCATTTGGAGAGTGAACCAACAGAAGGAAGACCTCTCTCTCTCTGTCTCTCTGTCTCACTGTCTGTAACTCTGCCTGTAAAATAAATAAATAAATACAAATCTTTAAAAAAAACCAAAGGCAGGGTCATGTTCTAAATGAACTTCTAAGCTTGGATGCCCAAAGATATAGCTCCAGTCATCCAGTACTGAAGACACTATTCAGTTGTCTTTGCCCGGGAGCCCCTCCTCTATGAAAGGAAAATAAAACCTGCCTTAAATGTACCACAGTCTCTTGAACAAACAAACCAGATGGTTGAGCTCCATGAACACCTTGCAGGCCTGTTACTTGACACAGGTGACAGCTAATTCTTTCCTGAGTTCCTCAGTATCCTCTCCTTTCACAGCACCTTTCCATCCTCCCACTTCTGGCCACTTCTCCTTCAAAAGCTGAGGACTGATACTGCACAGGCTCCACCCTTAGCCTTCTTCCTATGGCATCCTGTCTACTCTCTGAGATGTTTTGTTCACTCATGCCTTGGATTACCCTCTGCTGGTAACTCCTGAATCTGTGTTTTTATCCTCATCTGAACCCATCAGAAACCTAAAATTCAGCATATTAAAAAATGGCATCACTACATTTCTTCAAAGACTCTCTTCTCCTTTTGTATTTCTTGTCTTAATGAATGACACTGTTTTCCCAGATGCTGAATCACCTGTACCAAAAACAAAGCCAAACTGACTCTAACTTTTAAAGGAGTCAGGCCAGTTCCTTGAAAATTAATTCACTGAAGCTAATTTACCAACAGGCCTATTTACCAAACCAAATTCACTGAACAGGCAATTTGCAAATCTTCATTGTTCCTTTAAACAATTTATTTTTGTAAGTTCTACATGAATATTTTAGAAAAATTACAGAATACTTGTTAACATAAATCAGGATATAAAAACCAAACATATTCCTATCACCCATAAATAACCACTATTCAGATCCGAGTGCATAATGAATGTCAGATTGTATATACTACCTTGAAATATTTTTAGACTCTATATTATTGGCATCTTTTCATGTCAAGTGAACTTGAACAGCATTACTCTGAATGGTTTCATGATATCTTTACAATGAAATTACCATCATTAGCATGTCAGTTCCTTCGTAGCATTTTATTATGTCCAGTATTCACTACAGTCAACACTACTGAGATGAATGTGCTTTTTGGAAGCATATTTATTTATTTTCTGAGGATAAATTCCTAGGAGTTAAACTGCTATATCTAAAGATAGTGTCTTCAATGAAATTTCTGAAATGTTCTCACAAAATTCCTTTCAATTATACTCTTTCCAGCACTATACCTATATGAGTATATCTTTTTCTTTTTTCTTTTCTAATGTTTCCTAACATCTTAAGCTAACTTAATGCTTCAAAAGCCATCATTTTTTTATTATATTTCTTTGATTACAACTTATGTTGGGCTTCAAGGATTTATTTTTATGTTTTTTGCCCTTGGCTATTTATATATCATAGCTTTATATTTAAATTCATTTCAGTCGGGTATATTGAAATCCAAAAAATTAACTCAATTATTGTGTACAGTTTAACATTTTTTGACAAATGTGTGCATGCATGCAATCACCACTGAGTCAAAATCTATGACATTGTCATTACTTTAAAAAGTTCTCTAGTATAAGCAATGACCTTTCTACCTTTAGTCCTGGAAACTGATGCCTGATTTCTTCTTTTTGTCCATTTTAGATTTTATAAAAATGCTATCCAATATGTACACTTTTGTGTCAAGCTCCTTTTTTAGTCAACATAACATTTTTTTTTTTTTTGACAGGCAGAGTGGACAGCGAGAGAGAGAGAGAGAGAGAGAGAGACAGAGAGAAAGGTCTTCCTTTGCAGTTGGTTCACCCCCCAATGGCCGCTGCGGCCAGCACACCGCACTGATCCGAAGCCAGGAACCAGATGCTTCTCCTGGTCTCCCATACGGGTGCAGGGCCCAAGCACTTGGGCCATCCTCCACTGCACTTCCTGGCCACAGCAGAGAGCTGGACTGGAAGAGGAGCAACCGGGGCAGAATCCAGCGCCCCAACCGGGACTAGAACCCGGTGTGGCAGCGCTGCAGGCAGAGGATTAGCCTATTGAGCCGCGGCTCCAGCCAGCATAACATTTTTTAAAGATTTATTTATTTATTTATTTTAGAAAGCTTTTATTTAATGAAAACAGATTTCATAGATACAGCTTTAGGAATGTAGCAGTTCTTCCCCCCATTCCCGCCCTCCCACACCCACTCCTGTCCCGCCTCCTACACCCTCTCCCATCCTTCTTCATTAAGATTCATTTTTTAATTATCTTTATATACAGAAAACCAACTCTATACTAAGAAAGATTTCCATAGTTTGCATACACACAGAAACACAAAGTATAAAGTACTGTATGAAGACAAGTTTTACCATTAATTCTCATAGCACAACTCATTAAGGACAGAGATCCTACATGGGGAGTAAGTGCACAGTGACTCCAGTTGTTGATTTAACAACTGACACTCTTATTTATGATGTCAGTGATCACCCAAGGTTCTTGTCATGAGCTGCCAAGGCTATAGAAGCCTTCTGAGTTCACAAACTCTGTCAGTATTTAGACAAGGCCATCATCAAAGTGAAAGGTCTCTTCTCACTTAGGAGAAAAGTACATCTTTCTTTGATGGCCACTTCTTCCCACTGGGGTCTCACTCACAGAAATCCTTCATGTAGATCATTTTTTGCCACAGTGTCTTGGCTTTCCACCAGCATAACTTTTTGAGATACATTCGTGTTACTGACTGTACCTATATTTCACTCTTCTTTATTGCTGAGTAGTATTCCATCATATATATATTATAAACAAGGTAGAGGCTATTTGTCACTTGAAAACCAATATTTGAGAGACAAGAGTTCATGCATGGAAATCAGGTTTATTCTGGATGCTGGTGGTCTTGAGGAGATGATGAACATATTTGTCATCAAGGCCATCTCTGGTTCTCAAGTTAGCAAGAAAGTTTTTGAAGAAATTCAAAATGAAAGGTAAAGGGGAGTGGTAAGGAACAAGGGGGACAAACGACAGGACCAACTGCACACTGGGGCCAGGTACTAAGAACTAGTGAGAGTCACAGCAGTTATTAGCCCACATTTATGTATCGAATTCTTTACCATGCTGACTGGGGCCAGATTACTCTGCAACTTCAGCCAGATATTTCAAGACCAGTTTCTGGAATTCTCAAGCAACCCTTATTTATCTGTTAAGTTAAACACAAGCTTAATTCGTCACAAAGTCAGCAGTTAGCTGAAACAGAGTCACCCAAACTGTGGCTACATTATAGATGTCCTATAATATATTTATTCTCTCACAAACTGGATTATTTCTAATTTAGCAATAATATAAATAAAGCTGCTATGAATTTCTACACATGAGTTTTGATATATATATATATGTTTCCATTTCACTTGGGTAAAACTTGAATGAAATTGCTGAGTCATATTAAAAATACAATTTTAATTTTACAAAAATCTGTCAAAGGAGGCCTGCTTCCAAGATGGCTGAATAGATTTCCAGCATGTGTCTCCTCCACAGAGAAGAACAAAAACAGCAGACAGATGACTGCATTGGAAGTGAGTAGCTGAGAGAGAGCACCAGAACTCAACAAGAGTGATACAGGAACACTGTTAAGGCACAGACTTATAATTGTCGCAAGCAGGAGGAACAAAGCACACAGACAACCTTGACCAGACCAGGGGACTCCTCCATGAGCAAGAAAGGGTGAGCAGGAGGGTCCCAGTGGATCCCAAGGGGGCAGATGTTGGCAACCCCTAGCCACGGGACAGTTACAGGAGCTGCCTGCAGCAAACTGGTGCATGTATCAGGAGATAATTTCTTCTTTTCTTTGTTATTATCTATTATGTAAATATTAAAGAATAATTTGCTAATCCACTTTCCTAATGATACACATTTGGATTATTTACAAGTTTGATGAAAATAAAGCTGCTATGAGTAATCTGGTACAAGGCATTTTGTGGACATGTTCTTTGCTAGTGCAAAAATAAACAGTACTTTGTAAATTAACTGTGCATACTGTGACTTTTAGGAAGTTATGTATAGGGATCGGTGTTGTAGCATAGCAGGTAAAACTACCACCATGATGCCAGCATCCCAAGCAGGCGCTGGTTCCTCTCCCACTACTCCACGTCTGATATAGCTAGCTGCTAATGACCTGGGAAAAGCATCAGAAGATGGCCCAACTCTCTCTCTCTCTCTCTTTCTCCCTCTCTTCTCCTTCCTCTATAACTCTGTAAGGATTTCAAATATTTCTTTGCACCACAGTAAACTTATCTTTTAATTCCATTTTTCTACAAACATTTTGAAGGACCCTTATAAATTCTTGCTAATCTTTTGTCTACTTGTTCTATAAATTAGTGAGACAAGAGTTAAATATCCAACTATAATTGCTTATTTGCTTATTTCTTATCTCAATGCTGTCATTATTTACTTCATATATTTGAAGTTTCATTATTAAGCAAAAACACTTTCAAGATTATTATAATTTTGATTAACTGATCCTTTTATTATTATGAAATGGCATCATTTATCTCTGCAAAGATCTGAAATTGACTATCAAAAATTAATGTAGCCAATGTTGCTTCCTTATAATTAATGCTTACATAGTATATAATTTTTATTATTTTACTTTTAAGAAATCTATCTTTATCTAGACAGCATATTTGTTTCTGTCTTTTCATTGTAACATTTACAACATTTACATTCAAAGTAATTTTAGATATTGTTAGTTAAATCTACCATCTTGCTATTTGTTAGTTTGTAGCACTTTATATTCCTTCCATCAGCTTAATAAATATACCTCTTTATTTTTCAAGACTTCTATCATGCTTAGCACAACTATATACAATTTCCAGAGTGATTAAGAGACTTAAAAATGTCTACTTCCATTTCATTCAGTATCTTCTATGCTATTGTTGCAGTACATTTTATTTTGACATATATTATAAACTTCACATTGTTACAGAAATTCGAGGTGGGAAGACTCCCTTTGTTCAAACAGGCACCAGAGACAGTGGAGGATCAAAGTAGTTTATTACATCAGTGGGCTCAGCTGGAATCATGTCCCAAGACCTGAGAGACAATCCCAAGTTTCTTACAATATTTATAGGTTTATCAGCATCATGCCTTAGCTGTTACAGCATTGGTGGGTTTAAATTGCAGCCTACATGACTTAGGACCACACTTCCAGTGGTCAGTGGGCCTGATACGTTTGTAGAAGAGATACCAGGGGCAGATTTATTAGGACAGATTTATGACTGGAGTTTACAGAAGCAGAAATTAAGACTTCTTCCCTCCATAGACAAGATCACAGTGGGCAGCTGCTTCACTAGTTAATTGCGAGCAGCCACTTTTCAAGGTCTGTGTTGGGAGGAGGGGTCTGTTTTTCTTTCTTTGTCTCTGGTTGTGGCAGTTTTCCTTCTACAACATTACATCATCATAATCTTGGCTATAAACAGTTACCTTCTTTTTGGTTGTTTTTATGATACTTTGTTTTTGTGTAATATTAATACAAACAGAACAGATTCAATGTAGTTCACAGATACAATTCTAACAATATGATAATCCCTTCTTCCCTTCCTATCCTTTCTTCTCTCCCTCTCCCTTTCTTGCTTTCTTTCTCTTTTTCTTTCTTCCTTTCTTTCCTTCTTTTTTAGTTTTTGAGATCATATATTTTAATTAACATTACAGTCAAAGGATTAATGCGCCACTGAATAAAGAGATCAGCAAGTGAAAGTTATCATCTTAAAATTTTCTAAAGGAAAAAGCAAATTAATTTATATTTAACCACATATTTAACTTTGTTGGCAATCTTCATTCTTTTGTGTACATCCAAATATCCATCTGGTATCATATGTCTGGCGAAAAAAAATTTCTTCACCTTAATTTTGAAAGATTTTCTCTGGATACAGTTCTGTAAAGACAGAATTTTTTTCAGTGTTTTAAACACATGGTCCCAGTATGTTTCAGTATTGCATTTTCTATGACAAGAAGGCAACAGGCATCCTCACTTTTCGTTCCCATTATTACAGATTGGTTTTAAGATTTTTCTTTTTAGCACTGAATCTGAGCAATTTGGTGATTATACAACTTGATGTACTTTTCTGTGTGTTTATCCTGTTTGAGACTCACTGACTTGTCCCGTAGGTTTATATTTTTCTTCAAACTTAGAAATGTTCAGCAACGATTATTTCTAATTTTTTTGTCCCATTCACTTTATGAGCCCAATTAAAGCACATTAAACCACTTGATATTGTTCCTCAGAACACCAAAGCTGTTTATTTCTTTAATCTTTTTTCCTTCTCTGTCTCACTTTGAATTGTTTGTATGGCTAGCAATCCAAGTCTCTGATCATTTCTCTTACAATGTGAATTGTTCTGTCTAGATCATGTGGTAATTTTTCTTTTCATATAAAGTATAATCATATCTACATGTCCCAATGAGTTTCTCATAGTTTCCATTTCTTACTGTTATAGTCATATTTTCATAAAGCCTTTGAGCACACAGTTTTTTAGAGCCCTTGTTGACCAACATTTCTGACACTTCTGATGTTTCCAAAGACCGACTGATGCTCTGGCATGGTTTACATTTCCCTACTTCTAGGAATATCTACTAAATTTCTACTGTAATCCAAACATTGTGGGGATTACAACATCAAGTCAGTACTCAGCATTTCCCACACCTCTCACTGCCCTCTACGATTCCTAGCCCATCCCTTCTGAGCCAAATCATCTGTGGTCCAGGGCTATGCTGTTTCAAGGGGAACCTAAAACATTGGTGTTTTCCTCTCTTAGCCTCTTCTTTGCACTATAGCAGGTAAATGGATAACAGCTTCATTGTTATGCTCAGTTCCATGCATTGTGATACAAGTGGGAGCACAGGCTTAGCTCCAACTTGGCATCTTTCCTTGGGGCCTTAGACTAATTTGTCCCATAGGGGAGGATGTAGTCAGCAGATGACTGGGTCACAGCCCAGGAGGAGGAGCCCTCTCAACCGGGTTAAGTAGGCCACCACAGATGCATGTCCTTCCCCCAAGTATTTGCCCTATGACTTTTCTCCACCTATCCCCCTACACCCAGACTAGCTGAGCCAACAACTGAAATACAAATTAGCATTTTCCCTTCATGTTACAAAGCTCGTTGATACTCAGTGTCAGTCAAGCCCATATTCTTGGTAGGTTATATAATTGTCCCATTTTACAGATAACAATAACGAAGCTAAGTGATTCCCTCAAAAGCACAAGTGAGAAATTGGCACCACTATCCCATATCTTAAACTGTAGATTCCAAAATTCTTTTTTTCTCTTTCCTCTACTACTCAACCCTGACATGCATTTTCCAGCTTTTCAGAAAGATCTAATTTGGTTTAAGCAAGAGGTTTGGGGTGGGAGGATTTATCACCCAATGTAGAGATTTAAAAAGAGTCAAGGACCAAATATGAAACTCACAGTAGAAAGAATAAAACACAAGAACAATAATACCCAGCAGGATCTTAGGGTTCCATTCTCATCCCAAAACACAAAATGAGGACCTGTGGTTAATGAAAGCAAATGACCAAATTCCACATGGATTACTTGGAATATATGGTCCCATAGCTGCCTATCAATGTGAGACCTGAGCCTGGATCAAGGTGTAACTATTTTAAATTAGGCCTCCATCTTGTAACTTGGGCCTGACCAGGCCCTGAACCCTAAGCCAGAAGTTCCTAAAAGTAAATAAATGAACTCCCCTTGCAATAAACTCTCCTAGCAACAGCCAATTAACAGATAACAGAGAAATACCTAGAGTTCCTGGTGTCTTCTCGGGGCAGATGAGGTGATTGATAGCTACCCGAGACCCTGCAGTTCAGCACGTACACCCCAGCAGCTCAGACCCTATGCTTCGGCCAATCAATTCAAAAGGCATCAACCCCAAAGCCATCCAACCACCTTTAGTAGGTCCGTTCCCTCCACTGGATGCACTAATCAATTCTAGGAGATGTCCTTTGAATTTCCCGCAGGATGAGATGATTTGCTAAATGTATGCTAAATGATGTATAGAATGTCTCTGAAAACCCTATAAAAACCCTGTTAAATGAAGAGTCGGGGCTCTCAATTCAGACCTGCTGCGTCCGTGTTGATTGAGAGACCAGGCCCGGACCTGCAATAAAACTCTCGTGTGCTTTACAGTGGTATCAGCTCCTTGGTGGTCTTTGGGGACAACTGAACTGGGCATAACATCTTCACACCATCCAGCTACAAAGAATTCACTAACAAGAGGACACAGCATGAATCCCCAGGGTTCTATCTACTCAAACAGCCCTAGAAAAGCAGCTGTCACCAACTCCAGTGGAAGGTCAGCCCTCCTCTACCCAAGACCCACTCAAATTAGGCCTCTCACATTTCTAGCATGCATGGACCAGTACCTGGTACATCATTAGAGAACCATCCCTGCTCCTGGCACAAATAAACACAAGTCTGTGGCTGTGGAGCCAACTTCCTACAACTGGCATGCTGCTATTCTGTCTGGCACATGTCCCATTCAGCCACTTGTCACCCCATGCTGGCCAGCATCACATCATTCACACACACACAGCAACAGAGCACAGCTCTCAGATGCCCTGTGCCTGAACTCAGTGACCCTACCTCAAGGGGCTGCCCTGGATTTGCCTTTCCTCGTCTTTCCCAGCCAAATGGTCAGCTTACCATAGCCACCGCTACCACCAAAGGTCAAGTTTACAGCTGCAAACTTTTCCTATTTTTGTTGACATCACCAACATGTGGTCAGGAGGTCTCCTGTGGTGAACTGATTCAGTGCAATAGGGAATGTCATCTCTTCATACAACTGTTCATGCAAGTTTTGAAGCAAGAGAGCTCCAAGTTCGAATCTAACCTTCATTGATGAGGGTTCCTGATTTGGAGCTGTAGTTTGCAGACAAAATGTATGCTTAACACACCACCACTGTGAGTAGCTTGGAAAAGTATCTCTAAACATTTACAATGAAAATTAACAAATTCTAGAGAGAAGCTACTTTAATTTCTGCATAAATGTAACTTTTGTGTTATTCTAAAATCAAAACTTTTGTATTAAGTTGCATGTGGGTAGTCTCCAACAGTCTTAATTAGGTCTTGATTTAGGCAGGTTGATTTTCTTTTCTGAGACCTCCTTACTCCCCACCTCCAGTGGTGTTGATTTCATTACCCAAGGGAAGTGCCTAGCAGTGCCAGGTCAAACATCTGGTACTGGATAACTGTCACTCATTCCCTTCTTTCTCCACTTTTCTCTCCAAAACTCCAGTTATACATACTCAGATATCTGTTGTCTTCTATTTAACTCAGTAAGATCATAAGGCCTGTTAAAGAGAATGTGGGTCATGTGGGAAATGGGGTTTCTGATTCTCTCCCTTCACTGTGCTGATGGCTTACCACACTTCCCAGGGAGGCTCCTCATCCTGCCCACTGCCTCTTCCTCCCACTGCAAGATGAACCTAAGTGTTGCTTCTCTCCTCCATCTCTACCTGCATATGGCAATGGAAAGTCAGAGGCTGTCCCTCAAGACCTACTTGCTCCCTGCACCACTGTTCCCCCACACTGTTCTGCTTCAGAAATCCAAGCAGGAAACCCTCTAAAATGCTGCCTTTCCTCTGAGAGAGACTTCACTACGGTGCCTAAAGGCAAAGGCATTAGAGACAGCTCATAGGTGACCTGCCAGAAAGCCTAGGGGAGAAATGTGGGAGGAGGCAGCTCCCACACCAGAAGGCAGAGTGGGACCATTTGGCTGGCCTGGGGCAGCAGCAGACTGCTGTCCTCTGTCACATTCTGTGCTATGGTAGCACAGCAGTTGGAGGAGAACAGATGAAGACAATCGGAAGATTCAGTAAGAAAATGAAGAAATGGCCTCTAGAGACTCCCACATGATTATTCTCAGGCTCCTCCCGCTCCTCTATTCTTGCTCAGGGCCTCCTGAATTTGTATTCCTGTCCCAGCACCTATTTTTGCAACTTCTGTACTAAGTAGGCTGGATACATGGTCAGCTCTGCAGAAGCTCCTTGGCTACTGTGATCAGGAAGACTCTGGCTAATAAAAACACAGCAGTTCTTGGGCTTCTCACATTACAGCACCCCAGTACACAGTTCCCACCATGCAGTGGTTAGTAGAAACCAAGGCAAGGCACAGTCCCTAAAGGCAAAGACAAAAATATGTCTCTCTTCTAGCAGCCAGCTATGATGCATACATAGTTGCTAATAAAACAGGCTGTGTATCCAGGCTGTGGATTTAGCTGTGATTCTTACCATTGGTAGGAAGGTTAAAATATAGCCTTTGAGTCCTAACAGCCATCATTGCTCAAAATCAAGAGGAACAATTATACAGATTTCATAACAGTGAGTTAGACACTCTTATTTTTCAAGATGTTGACTGGATGATTTATCACTGGCTCCACCTTGGGGAAAGGTACTGTGTTAAACTTACTTTGGTTTCTGGAATTGCTTACATATTTCTGGCATCTGAAAATATTGAACATTTGGACTTATCTTCAGCATTGAGTGAACAAAGATGGTAAAGAGATTACAATAAAAGATGAGCTTGGTAACCCTGAACAGTACAATGCTAGTTCTTATAAACTACAAATCCACCTTCTGTGACATACATGCTGGTATAGGAAGCCTAAGGTAGAGGACTTAAGTTTCACAACTAACAACTGATGCAGTTGTGATCATAAAAGAACAGTTGGTCCTTGTGTAATAATTGACCCACAATACCAGCAAATCCAATAAACTGTGAACCATCGGCAAGAAACAGAACTGCAGTATAAAAGTGAGTAGTCACTTAGGACAAAAATGCAAAATGAAAGGCTGAGTGTTTGGTGTCACATAGGCAATGGCATTTTTCAGTGTCACAAAGTTCATCACCATTTTGGAAGAAATGACAGGAATAGAATAAATCAAGAAGATAAACTAAACATTAAGAAGTATGAAAGTATAAAAAATTAAGGTGGTTTATGCCAGCTAGGTGACCACAAAGGACAAAGAAGAGAGAAGGCTTGAGCTCTGGTCCACCTGTCAACTTAGCAAAAATATATCCAAGAAAAGAATGATAAAATATCACATTTCTAAAACAACCCAAGGGTCAAAGAAGATCCAATCATAAAGGAAACTGGAAAATATTTGCATTTAAAAATAATGAAGTCACAACAGGAGTTGAGAAAATAATCAAAAATATAAACAAACAATTTAACACAAAAGTCATAGGCATAACATTTTCATACTAAGAAAGCATAGGGGAGATTCATAGTGTTGTAATAGTACAGAAAAGCTTAAGTAGAATTTTATATAACTACGTGCTAAAATCTATAAAATCTTTAGCTCAAAAATGTATTGGTAAGGAATAAAGATCAAATTATAATAAATAAAAAATAACATTCTATAGCATAAAGAGTATGATCCTTTCCTTTCTGTTCTCTGCATGATGGAATACATCTGTTAGCTCTTGCTATTTATCAACCTTACAAGGTCCGATTAGCAGCACCAAGGAGAATATTTATTCATCACAAGTATGTAGGTTGATTGTGGTGCCTCATCTGTTCTGGGCATGGGTGGGCAGCTCTGGTAACCTTTCTCAGTGAGCACTGTTCCACGTGAGTTCATGGTAAGAATCAGATGGACGGGCAGCATTTACCCAGGACAAGTTCTTCTCGAGACAAAGGCATAAGCAGGAAAGGACAAGCCCCACCATGCAAACACTTTCCAAGATCCTGCTTCCATCACATTAGCTAATATTATGTTAGCATAATATTAGCTTGGCCAAAAGATAGCACATAGATGAAGCAACCACCGATGGGGAAGGGAAATACATCCCAGCTCTATAAGACCATGGCAAGAGTGTCAGAGCATGAGTGAAGAATTTTGACCAGTAATTCAAGCTACCACATGGAGATATTGCTAATCTTTTTTTCTTCAGAAACATTTCACATTCTGAGTTTCCAACATTAAATATGAATCTCTGCAAGAATCTAAAAAAGAAACATTGCGTATCTTTCTTGTTAAAAATCGATTTTTTAAAAATATATAGGAATGTGTACTGAACCGAAAAAAAACTTGCCATCCTGGTGTTTTCAACTGTCAAGAGCTCTAACTTCAGCAGAGCATCAGCCAGAGATGAAGGTGGCACAACCATGGGATCAGGACAGAAGATGGGGTGCCCAGACACTTCCCTGTGACTGTGGGGCAGGGGCTCACAATGGCACAGCCAGGGCCAAGGAAAGCTCAGCTCTCCCTTCTCCTCAACCACATCCTGACCCATGCCTTTTCTGTGATTGGATCCTCTTCTTTTTTCCTCCTGAAATGTCCTCTGTCTCATCATCTTCCAACAGTTTCTGTTGGAAAATTCAAAGAGGAACTGGATATATTAGGATTCTTCAGAAACTTTGTGGAAAATGGAATTATAAATTCTTTTTGGAACCAACATCCATCCATGCCTATGAAGAGCCTTTTTAAAAGTTTTGGGAATGCATATTATGGGAAAAAAAAAAAACTGCATACATTTCCACAAACATTTGTCCCAAAATAAACTTACCTTTTAATTCTGTTTTCCACACATTTTTTACGTACCCTTATCTAGATACAGATATAGGTGGAGAAACAGACACAGGTAGATGCAAACACATATACAAGTGTGTGTATATAAAACAAATTTGCTTGAACATGGAAAAATTTTTAAGAAATTTTGAAACAACTGCTGTTTCTCGGGAGCAGAATTGAGGAATGGAATGATTAAGTGGGAGGACGGCCTATTTTCACCACATTAACCTCCATTGGCACTGTTAAATTTTGCCCCATGTGCAAGTATTACTTAGTCAAAATATATTACTTTCAAAATGAAAGTTAGAGAAGAGCCTTTTCCCCCTGATGACTAAGCAATTTCAACAAGAAAAAGTGATTTGCCCCAGGTCATGCAAATGCTGGAGGATATGCTGATAAGTAGATGAGGGAATTCTTGTACAGTGAGAACTAAAACCTCACCAGGGCCAGTCATTTGACTGGTATAGCTAAGTCCCAGCTCCACTCCTAATTCTAACTAAATGCTGATTCACACCCTGGGAAGCAACAAGTGATGGTTTAAGTGGTGGCATCCCTCTCCCCCAGTTAGGAGACCCAGACAGCTGGATGGGAGCATTTCTCTCTCTCTCTCTCTCTCTCTCTCTCTCTCTCTCTCTCTCTAACTCTGCCTTTCAAATAAATAAAATGAATCTCTTTTTAAAAAATCGTATGTCATAAAGCAAATGCACCAAATCAGGATCATTTTTTCACTTTTTAAAATAAAGGAAAAAATATATAGAAGGATTAAGTCACTTGACCAAAATCACATGACTACTAGACAACTCAGCCACGATACAAAACCAGCTCCACTGTAAGCCTCACACGTTGCTGTTCTCCTTTACTCTCTACCTCCTAGGACCTACTGACTTCAGCCACTTGAAGCTCATCCCACAGGTCTGCCTAACACCTTCGCTTGCCTTATTCAATGCTGACTAAAACAAAATCATCACACTACAAAAACTCATTCTTATGAGTTTGGCCCCTTTGATCTGTGTCATATCAAAGAACAAAACTAAACACTCCTCCAAACTTTTGTTTTTCTACAAGGAGAAAATATACCCAAGGTAAAGTTTATAAAGTGTCTCAGTATTCAACATATTAGTACTTTACCAAAGAAGCTTTCTTCAAAATTAATCAAATATCAAAATTAAATCAAAATATCTGATGTACATAGGCATCCCTGTCTTGAATGTTACGGATTTACGAATCAGTCCTCAGATGAATCATCTCTTTCGCACATACTGCCTATGCAAGAAGTCCAACTCTGTGTGTAGCACCTTAAAATTCAATGGGAGTCATCTTTCCTTAACATTTATTCAATTTCATTTTATTTGAAAGCCAGAGGGATGAACAGAGAACTCCTCTCTAGTGGTTCACTCTCCAAATGCCCACAACAACCAGGGGTGGGCCAGGCCATAGCCAGAAGCCCAGAACTCAATCTGGGTCTCCCACTTAGGTGGCAGAGACCCAAGAGGTTGGGCCATCACTGCTTCCTTCTAGCAGGTGGATATTAGCAGGAAACTGAACTGGAAACAGAAGAGCTGTAACTCAAACCACACACTCCAATACAGGATGCAGGCATCCCAAACAGGGACTTAACTGCTGTGTTAAATTCTCACCCTGGAATTACCTCTTCTAATAATCAACTGCCTCATGCATCCTTGATAACTAACTAGATCCCCAAAATTAGTTCCTGCTCTAAATCCTTTGTTGATTATCCTGAGCCATAGATTTCTCCATCATAGTGAAAACACTTAAACTAATCCTTGAAAATTTTCTACAATTTGACTGAGTCTTGGAAAAACTGTGTAACTTTTCACTCAGCATCTTTATAACATTTAAACTCATAGAAGTCCCAATTGACTATACTGAAGTCTCAGGATTTCATACATGACATCAGTACTACCTCAGTGCCACCTGTATACCACAATTGCAACACATCTGGCCAAAATTAACATAAGAAAATTTTCTGCCTCTTACTCAAATGAGAAAAAATCATTTTTAAGAAATCTCCATCACATTGGAGGGTGAACCAACGGCAAAAGGAAGACCTTTCTCTCTGTCTCTCTCTCTCACTGTCCACTCTGCCTGTCCAAAAAAAAAAAATTTCCATCAAAGAAAAGCCCAGGACAAGATAATTTCACTTTTGTATTCTACCAAATTTTTAAAGAAGAGTTAACACCAATCCTTTCTAAATTATTTCAAAAAATAAAAGAGGAAAGTATTCTTTCAAATTCATTCTGAGTCCAGTGTTACCTTGATACTAAAACCAGACAAGGGCACCAAAAAGAAAGAAAGAAAGAAAGAAAGAAAGAAAGAAAGAAAGAAAGAAAGAAAGAAAGAAAGAAAGAGAGAGAGAAAGCTACAGGTCACTATCCTTGATTGATACAGATACAAAACTCTTCACCAAAATACTAACAAATTGAATACAACAACATATTAAAAAGATGATTCACCATGATTGAGTTGGAATTATACCAAGAATGCAAGGATGGTTCAACTTAAGCAAGTCAATAAATGTAATACACTACACCAATAGGATGAAGGACAAAAATCACATGATCACCTCAATAGATTCAGATACAGAATTTGATAAAATGCAAAGTTAGATATAGAAGAAACATATCTCAAACATACCTCTTTTTTCATTAATGGGTTCATCTTTATTTCCCCCTATATTCATTACACACATCCCACATATAGCAGGGTTAAGTAAGTCATACACGTTTTGTGTGTACCAGATGCAAAGCAAATCCTAGAATAACACTGCAACCAGCAGATCACTGAGGAAACACAGGAGGATCACTAATGAAACACAGGAGGATCACTGATGATTCCACAGGACTCAGAAAACAAAATCCTGAGAAGGTCTCAGCCTCCTGGAGTCTCAGCCATCACTCTCAATGGTCAGCTGGACATTGCGTTCTCTGGCTTCTATCAGCACCCTCTGGATGTGAGCATCAGATTCGTCTATTTTCATCCTGAGTGTATGCAGAGGACAACTCGAAAGTTTAAGGCCAGCGCCGCGGCAAACTAGGCTAATCCTCTGCCTGCGGCGCCGGCACCCCAGGTTCTAGTCTCGGTTGGGACGCCGGATTCTTTTCCGGTTGCCCCTCTTCCAGTCCAGCTCTCTGCTGTGGCCCGGGAAGGCAGTGGAGGATGGCCCAAGTGCTTGGGCCCTGCACTCACATAGGAGACCAGGAAGGAAGCTCCTGGCTCCTGGCTTCAGATCGGCGCAGCGTGCCGGCCGTGGCGGCCATTTGGGGGGTGAACCAACAGAAAAGGAAGACCTTTCTCTCTGTCTGTCTCTCTCTTACTGTTTAACTCTGCCTGTCAAAAAAAGAAAGTTTCAAGGCTTCATATAGCATCTTTACTCCACTAAATCCCAAAGCATTCTGGCCCAGGGTCCAGACTGGCTAGGGTCTGGTTAATGGTGAGGACAGAGAATAGGCCTGCACAGCCAAATGGAGGGATAGAACATCCCCGCGACCAGAAGTATGTCAAGTTTTAATAAACAGAACAACAGCTAATATCATATTGAATGAAGAAAAGCTGACAGCTTCCTCACTAAGACCTGGAAGAAGACAAGGACGTCCACTTTTGTTACTTTTATTCAATGCATCACTGCAAGACCTAGCATCCGTGAATAGGCAAGAGAAAGACATAAAGTGCATCCAAATTAGAAAGGAAAACATCTAAGTCTCACGTTTACAGAGAAAATGATCTTATATATAGAAAAATATCAAATATTCTACCCAGAACCCATTAGAACAAGTAAACAAATTCAGCAAAGTTGCAATGTATAATGTACAAAGCCAATGTACAAAAATTGGTGCATTGCTATAAAATGATACTGAATCATCTGAAAAAGAAGTAGAGAAAACAATTCCATTTCCAATAATTATCAAAAAATAAACATTATCAAAATAAACATTACCAAAGAGCTTAAAAATCTCTACAATTCAACTTATAAATCATTGATGAAATAAACTGACAGAACACAAAGAAATGAAAAGCCATCCCATGTTCATGAATTGGGAGCATCCATATCATTAAAATGTGCCGACTACTCAAAGCAATTTACATACCCAGTACCATCCAAATTAAAATTCTAATGATATTTTTCACAGAACTAGAAAAATCACCACCAATATTTGTATGGAACCACAAAAAACCCATTATCCAAACAATCTTGAGCTAAAATAACAAATCAGGAGACATTATTCTGCTTGACTTTAAAATCTATTACAATGCAACAATAATTAAAAACAGAGTATTGGCATAAAAAAACTCATAGACCTATGGAACAGAATAGAGACCCTATAAGTACACCCACACACCTGCAGCCTACTGATCCTGGCAAAGGTGCCAAGAACATGCAGGGGATAAAGGATAGTCTTTTCAACATATGGTGCTGGAAAAATTGGATATGCAAATGCAGAAGAATGAAGCTAGACCCTTATTTCTCACTAAGAACAAAAATAACTCAAAATGAATAGAAGATCTAAATGTGAGACCTGAACTACTAGAAGAAAAGGAGAAATATTTCAGGACACTGGAATGGGCAAGTGTTTTATGGATCAGATCCCAAAAACACATGCAATGAAAGAAAAAATAGACAAATGGCATTTCATCAAACTAAAGAGCTTTTTCTCAGAAAAAGAAATGAACAACAAAGTGAAAATATAATCTAAAGAATGGAGAAAATACTTGTGATACATCTGACAAGGGATTAATACCCAGAATACATAATAAACTCAAACAACTCAATTAAAAATCCAATAAAAATATGCAGTAAATCTAAACAGCTATTTCTCAAAGGAAATCATATAAAATGGCCAACAGGTACATAACAAAAATGCTCACTAATCATAAGGGAAATTTGAGACAAAACCACAAT
The DNA here is from genome assembly GCA_949820135.1 of Sylvilagus floridanus. Classification (NCBI taxonomy): domain Eukaryota; kingdom Metazoa; phylum Chordata; class Mammalia; order Lagomorpha; family Leporidae; genus Sylvilagus; species Sylvilagus floridanus. The sequence continues at coordinate 14,858,588 of OX463224.1, read as the reverse complement.
GATATATCACTTCACTCTAACAAGATTTGGCTATTTTCAAAGACAAAAAAAAATAACAAGTGTTGGCAAGGAAATGTAGAGAAAAGGGAACCCTGGCATACGTTTTAGTGAGAAGGTAAATGAGTACAGCCATTGTGGAAAACAGTATGCAGTTTCCTCAAAAACACTAAAAATAGAACTACCAAGTAATGTATTGTTTATTCATATATTTAAAAAAACAAAAACAAACAAAAAAAGAGTTGGTGTTTATGGCACTGATGGTTGGGCTACTAACTGGGACACTTGCATCCCAAGTCAGAGTGGCTATGATCAAGTCTTGCCTCCACTTCTGATCCAGCTTCCTGCTGATACACATGGGACATAAAAGACAATGGCTCAAGTACTTGGGTCCTGCCACCCACTCAAATGCTTTTTCTGACTCCTGGCTTCAGCCTGCCCTAGTCCCAGTTGTGGCAGACATTTGGGGAGTTAACCAGTGGATGGAAGGTCTGTGTGTGTGTGTGTGTGTGTGTGTGTTTCTCCCTCTATGTCTCTCCATCTCTCTCTTCCTCTCTCTTCTGATTTCCCACTCTCTTCTCCTCTCTCCCATTCTCTGTTTCACTCTGTTTTCAAATAAATAAATAAATCCTTTCAATAAAAGGAATAGCCTCTAAATAAAATGCTTGTAGGAAACAAGTAATTCTTGAGTTCTTTTTTTCTAAAAAAAAATTGCAAAAATGAATTTGCATTAAACTACTGTGAATAAAATTAAATTTTATTGTATTGTTATCATACTTTAAAGGGAGATCTGCAAGGCTAGTAATGAAGCAAAAGACAACATGGCTTAAAGGAAATTGCAGTTCAGAGTCATGTAAACCAATCCCATTGTGGCACCAGTATTTGCCTGTTCTTGAGCAACGAAACAATATTTCTGAGTCTCCAATATCTGTTACATGAGGAGGCTAGATTAAATTACTTATAAAGACAATTCAAGATTAACGTATCTATGTAGAAAAATAGCATGCAACAAAGAAATCGTGGAATAGCTAAGGTGGAGTAAGTGGCAGGAAGAACAGATGTGCACTAAACACACACTCAGACATAAAGATTTAAAACTCACTGTTGAGGCCCAGCATTGTGGCATAGTAGGTTAAGCCTTCACCTGCAGTGCTAGCATCCCATATGCACACCAGTTTGAGTCCCAGCTGCTCCACTTTTAATATAGCTCCCTGTTAATGGCCTGGGAAAGCAGTGGAAGGTGACCCAAGTGTTTGGGCCCCTGTAACTACGTGGGAGATCTTGGAGGAAGTTTTTGGCTCCAGGGCTTCGGATCAGTCCATCTCTGGCCTTTGCAGCTATTTGAAGAGTGAACCAGTGGATGAAAGACCTCTTTCTCTGTCTCACTCAATCTCTGTTTATAACTCTGCCTCTCAAATAAATAAATAAATCTTTATAAAAATAAAACACAGATATTAAGAAAAAAATTGCTTTTCTTTCATCAAATATCTCCTTTCCTAGGAAAATATTTTTCTGTACAAGATTTTTCTCACAGCAACCTTGACATCTTTATTCCTCAAACTATAAATTAATGGGTTTAACATGGGCACCACAATAGTATAGAACAGAGAGGATACTTTCCCTTGGTTAAGAGGCAAAATGGAAGGTGGTTTGAGATACATGAAAGCACCAGAACCAAAGAATAAAGAAACAGCAATCATGTGGGAGCTGCAGGTGCTGAAGGCTTTGAATCTGCCCTCATTGGAATGAATGTGAAAAATGCTGGAAAGGATGAGGGCATAAGAAATGAAGATAGTGACTAACGGCAGTCCAATGTCAATGGCCACAGTAACAAAGACCACCAGCTCATTCACGTAAGAGCTGTCGCAGGAGATCTCAAGGAGAGGAAGGAGGTCACACATGAAGTGATTGACAAAGTTGTCAGCACAGTAGGTCAGACTCATTATGCTTCCAGTATGGGCAATGGCCCCAGCAAACCCCATTCCATAGACACCCAACAAAAGGAGTAAACACACCTGGGGAGACATGGTGACAGCATACACCAAGGGTTTACAGATGGCGACATAGCGGTCATACGCCATGGCTGACAGGATGAAGGACTCAGAGATGACAAAGAAGCAGAAGAGGAAGAGCTGAGTCATGCACCCAGCATAGGAGATGGTGTTCTTCTCTGAAACAAAGCTCATCAACATTTTTGGGGTGATCGTGGTGGAGTAACAGAAATCTATGAAGGACAAGTTGAAGAGGAAGAAGTACATGGGAGTATGAAGGTGAGAGTTCAGTCCAATCAGGGTTACCAAACTCAGGTTTCCCATCACGGTGACCAGGTAGAAACCTAGAAACAGGAAGAAGAGAGGGATCTGCAGCTCTGGCTGATCTGTCAATCCTGCAAGGATAAACTCTGTCACGGAGGAGTTTTTGGTTGCCATTCTCCTCCAGGGAGAGAGAAGGGAGGTCTGGAAGGACAAAAGAAGAGGATCACACACAGAGAAAGAAACGTCACTGCTACCTCCCCAGAACCTGTCTCCCATTCTTGAAAAAGTAATGCACAGAGAGAGATTTGAACTTTGGTAGGAAAGTTTTTGCTATTTGCTGTGCATAGTAGCAAACTATGAAGTGATTTGAGCACTGCAGGAGGCTAAATGTGTCTTCCAGGATGAGAGTTGGTTCTGTTGAAGTGAGTGGCACCAAAAGTAAGCCAAATGCCTTTCAGGTCAGTCTCTTGAGTATGTCCTTCCCTCCTGTCTCTGCCTCAGTTACTGAAACTTGGACCTCTTTCCCACAACAAGCCCTGAGAGCCAGGGCACACTGTGACTCTGCTCAGAGCCTCCACCTCTGAGTGATCAAGGAGATGAGGTCATTTATTTCCAAGACCTATTAGCTCAAGTGGCTGTAAGTTTAAGAATATTTTTAAGCCAGCATTCATTTAGTGATTATTGTAAGAAGCTCTAATCTAAGGGCTATAAGGCAAATTCATTATCTCCATTTTACAGATAAAATAACAGATTAAGTAACTAACCCTGAATCCCAAAAGCACTGAGTTGCAACCAGAAAGTGAACTTGGGTGGTCTGACACTCATGGTTTGTTATAACCACCACCTTACATGGCTGACTGATCCGGGTCAGGCTGCGACTCACCTTGCTTTGTTTAGAGCTATAATGCTATATTCTGCTAACTCTTCCAAATTGTTCAGGGGAGGAAAACGATCCTTTGAATACAAGATTCTAGCTTTGAACTCTGAACCCTTTCCTCCCAGAACACATCAAAGGATCAGAGCCTCTAATTCACCTCATTACTCTGCGCTGAAGAATTTGAATTCCAGGTACTGATCTGTCCAAAGCTCCTCCTGCTTCTAGGAAAGAGACAGCACCTTTTCCTGAGTGGTAAGTGATGCGACATTAGCGCTGTATCTTGATTACAAAGCTCAGTGATGTCATTATTAAGGCAAAGACTCCCTCCAGACCATTTCCTCAGAGATTGCTTTCCCTGTGGGAAGAGGAAATGTTTGTTTATCCCTTGGATTTGGTTGATTTGGCTTTTAGAGACAATTCTTTCTTCCAACTAACATTTATCCAGTACTATTAGAACAAATTTACTGTGAAAAAATTATTATCCTTCTAATTTCTTGAATATTCAATAATGTACCTGACACAGTGTCCTTAGATTTGACTTCTGGCCGCCAAGACATAAATATAATATATGTTTACTCCTCACAATAATGACATCTATTTCATAGGCAAGTTCCTAAGAGACAATATATTTCAGAGCCCACACTCATGTGTAGGTCTCTGTGACACCAACTCCCTCAGCTGAACCACTAGATTACACTTTCTCCTGAGGAAAACTACTGAAATTTATTAAGCAGGTCCTTGCCTTCTTGAATGTCACAAGTTTTTGGTAAATAGCAAAACAAATATTCAATGACTTTAATTAAAAGCAGTAATTAGAGAAGGAAACAAACAGCTATTGTAATATAGAATGGGTATTCAATATTCATACATATTTTACTTTATTAACTGTTTTACTAGTTTCATTAAAAAATAAAAAGACTTGTCTGATTCCATTCTCTGTTTTCACAGGAAGTGTAAACATAACAGCAACAAAGAATTACTTTTGACCTATGCCAAGAATAGTCTTTCTCTAAATTACAAGCTACTCATAATTTCCTTTCACTGCCTCTGCCTTCCACCTCCTTTCCTTTAAGACTTCTTTCAGTTTATCTTCTAGCTGCTTAGTGCTCTCATACTGAATCCTAGCAGATCAGTTTCCCAGTGCCAAACAATAACCAATCCTGTTCTTTGCCTTTGGTTTGTTTTCGAAAATTTTTATCCCCACTGCCAAAGTCCCCCTTGCGGAAAAAAAAAAAAGAAAAAAAAAAAAAAAACTTGTCCTCTCTCAATCTCTCAGAGCTTACTTTATCTTTACATTAAACCCACCAACCCATCAGCTCGGAATTTTAGACCTGGTAAGTTTCAAGATTGCCTCTCACAATGTTTTTCAAACCTGGATGAGTACCACAGTTATCAAAAGTATTTATTAAAATAATATCCTGAGCCAGAGTCATTAGGCAAGGGAAATAAATAAAAAGCATAAATCAGAAAGGCAGAAGTCAAATTATCCCTGTTTGCCAATTACTTGATTCTATATATAGAACCAAAGGCTCCACCAAGATACTATTAGCACAGATAATTCAGAAAAGTTGCATTATACAAAATCAACACAAAATCAATAGCATTTTTATATACCAACAATGATCTTGCTGAGAAAGAATTGTAAGAACAATCCCATTCACAATAGCTACAAAGAAAATTAAATACCTTCGGATATATGTAACCAAAAATATGAAAGACCTTTACAAAAAAATCACACAACACTAATGAAAGAAATAAAAGAAGATGCAACAAATGGAAAGGCCTCCCATGTTCATGGATTGGAAGAATTAATGTTATCAAAATGTCCATACTACTGAAAGCATCTTACAGATTCAAATGCACTCCCCCATCAAAATATCAAAGACATTCTTCAAGGAATCCGAAAAAGAAATCATAAAATTTATATGGAAATACAAAATATCCTGAATAGTCAACTCAGCCTTGAATAAAAAAAAAACAAAGCCAGAGGCACCATGGTACTAGATTTTAAGGCGCATTACAAGTCTGTTATAACCAAAACAGCATGGTTCTGGCAGAAAAACAGAAGAAATGTAGACTAATGAAACAGAGTAGAAATCTCAGAAATAAATACATGCTTCTACAACCAATTTATCTTTGACAAATGTGCTAAAAACTTTCCAGAGAAAGGAGAGTCTCTTAAATAAAAAGTGCAATGAAAATTAAATTTCCACAGGCAGAAGTTTGAAACAAGACCTTACTTACTTTATACAAATGTCAACCCAAATGAATCAAGGATCTAAATGTAAGACCTGGAACTATGAAACTACTAGAGAAAAACTGAGGGGAAACAATCCAACACATTTGCAGAAATAAAAACTTTTGAATAAGACCCCAAAAGCACAGATAATACAAGCAAAATACACAAATGAGATTATATCAAACTAAAAATTTCACAGGAAATTTCACAGGAAGCAATCAACAGGAGGAAAAGAAAACTAACAGAACAGGAGAAAATATTTGCAAAAGATCTATCTGATAAAGGATTAATGTCCAGAATACGTAAGAGGCTCAAGGACTTACACCACAACACAACAAACAATAGAGTAAAAAACTGTATTGTACAAGAACAAAACTGACATACAGCCCTTGTCTCTACTGTTGAAGAAGAGTGTTTTTATCTTCTGACTATTTGTTGAATTCTTTACTAAATGAAGGGTCAATCTTTTGAGTATAAAACAAACTGAAAGTAAGTCATCAAGCCGGCGCCATGGCTCACTAGGCTAATCCTCTGCCTGTGGGGTCGGCACACCAGGTTCTAGTCCCGGTCATGGCACCGGATTCTGTCCCGGTTGCCCTTCTTCCAGGCCAGCTCTCTGCTGTAGCCCAGGAGTGCAGTGGAGGATGGCCCAAGTGCTTGGGCCCTGCACCCCATGGGAGACGAGGTGAAGCACCTAGCTCCTGCCTTCAGATCAGCGCAGTGCGCCAGCCACAGCGTGCCAGCCGTGGCGGCCATTGGAGTGTGAACCAAGGCAAAAAGGAAGACCTTTCTCTCTGTCTCTCTCTCTCATTGTCCACTCTGCCTGTCCAAAAAAAAAAAAAAAAGTAAAAGAAAAAAAGTAGGTCATCATAAAAATGAAGAGAATAAGAAAGGTAGGAGAAGGGAGTGGGGAGGAGGGATGGTAGGGTGGGAAGTAGCACTATGCTCCTAAACATGTTATATGAAATACATGAAAATTATACACCTTAAAAATTTAATAGCATTTTTAAAAAGTGGTCAAATATTTTAATAGACATTTTCAAAACAAGAAATACACACAGTTGTGACAATTTTCACTTTACCCATATTTTGTCACATTCAAATCAGTGATGTCCTGGTAAATGAAAATCATTTATCTGAAAAGGAAAAAGATATACTGAAAAAAAAAAAAGAAATAAAAATGGCCAACAAACACGTAAAAAATGCTCAGGATCACTAGTCATCAGGAAAATTCAAATAAAAACCACAATGAGGTATCATCTCACTCCAGTTAGAATGACTGTCCTCAAAAAGTTAAAAATAAGGGTGAGTACAGTGGGAAGGATCACTATCACTATGTTCGTAAAGTTCTGTTTATGAAATGCATGGTCTGTATACCTTAAATAAAAGGTTTCTGGGGGGAAAATGTTAAAAATAACAAATGCTGAAGAGGATGTGAAGAAAAGGAAATCCTATAATACACTGTTGATAGAAATGCAAATTAGTACAGTCATTATGGAAAACAGTATGGAGAAATCACCTAAAGAACTAAAAATAGATCTACCATACCACCCTTCCCAGCTACCCCACTTTGGGGCATTGTATTCAAATGAAATGAAATCAGAATATGAAAGAGGTACCTGCACTACTATGTTGATTGCTGCCCAATTCACAGTAGCAACGAAATCAAAACAATGTAGATATGCATCAATGAATTTCTGCATAAAAAAGGATATTACTAAGCCATTAAAAATGAATAAAATCCTGACATTTACAACAAAATGTATGTAACTGAAGCCTCTTATGCTAAGTGAAATAAACTAGACACAGAAACATGAATGCCACATGCTTTTCTCTCATATGTGGAAGTTATGAAAAATGTGCGTGTTATTTTGTTTATTTTATATACACATTGATAAATGTTTTGTTCACTGAATTATACCCCTTACGTAACAGCATACCCTTCTTTAGTCACGTCATGAATTTATCATGAATCTTATATTATGTGTTACTAATGTATCCGTTTCTGCTTTCAAGAAAAAACAGTATGCACACATGGATACATGTATATATTTACATATGAATTCGATATGAAAAAATGCTAAAAATTATTACGTTTATGTTTTCTCATTAAATCCTTTATATTTTCTGAAATATTTTTAAATAAAAATTAAGAGGAAACACAAATTTAAAAATCAGAGTAATTAAAATGATACTGAAAAAGTATTTATTTAAAGCAAAAGAAGGTAGTGAAGCAATAACAGGAATCTCTTTAGATAGGATAAAAATGAAAATAAATAGCAAGAGACAGGTATAAATTCAATTTTATTGATAATATGAATGAACTAAACATTTGTCTGAAATGGCAAAGATTATCAGACTGCATAAAGAAGCAAGATCCATCTGATAATGAATGTTCATTCAGAATATATGATCACTTAAAGCAAGAAGACATATAACCTAATTTTTATATATATATATAAAGATTTTATTTAAAGAATATAAATTTCCAAAGTACAGCTTATGGATTACAATGGCTTCCCCCCCATAACTTCCCTCCCACCTGCAACCCTCCCCTTTCCCGCTCCCTCTGCCCTTCCATTCACATCAAGATTCATTTTCAATTCTCTTTATACACAGAAGATCAGTTGAGTACATATTATGTAAAGATTTCAACATTTTCCTTCACATAGGGACACAAAGTGAAAATACTGTTGGAATACTAGTTATAGTATTAATTCACAATGTACAGCACATTAAGGACAGAGATCCTACAAAATATTTTTTTAAAGAATTGATTATCTATGCAATTTCCAATTTAACACCAAGATTTTTTAATCATTTGCAATTATCTTTATATACAGAAGATCGATTCAGTATATACTATGTAAAGATTTCATCAGTTTGCACCCACACAGAAACACCAGGTGTAATAATACTGTTTCAGTACTAGTTATAGCATTACTTCACATTGGACGACACATTAAGGACAGATCCCTCATGAGATGTAAGTACACAGTGACTCCTGATGTTGATTTAACAATTTGACACTCTTGTTTATGGCGTCAGTAATCTCCCTAGGCTCTAGACATGAGTTGCCGTGTCCCATCCCGCGGGACGTCAACTGGGGCCAAGTACCTAGAATGGGGAATGAAAGGGACAGGAGACACAAAGATGGCAGCAAGACACGTCCTGATCAAGCTGCAAATTTTATTTTTAAACCACACACTTATATATCATAAAGGCACAGTGTCGGGCGGGGGAAGGAGGAGCATTTAGGAGGGCAGGAAGCTGGGCAGGGGAAGGAGCAGGAGCTTATCTTGTAGCTGCAATGCTAGTGCTAGTAGGGGAAAGGTTACAAGGTCTTAAGGCACAAGGTCACACAAGGTTGCGTTATCAGTACTCTCTGGTCTGGGCTGTTTAGCCCTGCCTCAGTAGTTTTCCACTAAGAGGCCACATGCTGCGTGGTCCCCGACATTGCCGAGGCTATGGAAGCCTTTAGGGTTCGCCGACTTCAATCTTATTCCAACAGGGTCATAGTCAAAGTGGAAGTTCTCTCCTCCCTTCAGAGAAAGGTACCTCCTTCTTTGATGGCCCCGTTCTTTCCACTGGGATCTCACTCGCAGAGATCTTTCATTTAGGTCTTTTTTTTTTTTTTAGAGTGTCTTAGCTTTCCCTGCCTAAAATATAATAATGGGCTCTTGCGCCATATCCGAATGCCTTAAGGGCTGATTCTGAGGCCAGAGTGCTATTTAGGACATGTGCCATTCTATGAGTCTGCTGTGTATCTCGCTTCCCATGTTGGATCATTCTCTCCCTTTTTCATTCTATCAGTTAGTATTAGAAGACACTAGTCTTATTTGTGTGATCCCTTTGACTCTTAGACCTATCAGTGTGATCAATTGTGAACTGAAATTGATCACTTGGACTAGTGAGATGGCATTGGTACATGCCACCTTGATGGGATTGTATTGGAATCCCCTGGCATGATTCTAACTCCATCATTTGGGGCAGGTCTGATTGAGCATGTCCCAAATTGTACATCTCCTCCCTCTCTTATTCCCACTCTTATATTTCACAGGGGTCACTTTTCAGTTAGAATTTAAACACCTAAGAATAATTGTGTGTTAATTACAGAGTTCAACCACTAGTACTAGGATAAAAAAAATACTAAAATGGATAAAGTATTACATTGTGCAACAACAGTCAGCACAAGAGCTGATCAAGTCACTGTTTCTCATGGTGTCCATTTCACTTCAACAGGTTTCCCCTTTGGTGCTCAATTAGTTGTCACCGTTCAGGGAGAACATATGATATTTGTCCCTTTGGGACTGGCTTAATTCACTCAGAATGATGTTTTCCAGATTCCTCCATCTTGTTGCAAATGACTGGATTTCATTGTTTTTGACTGCAGTATAGAATTCTATAGAGTACATGTCCCATAATTTCTTTATCTAGTCTACTGTTGATGGGCATTTGGGTTGGTTCCAGGTCTTAGCTATTGTGAATTGAGCTGCAATAAACATTAATGTGCAGATGACTTTTTTGTTTGCCAAATTACTGTCCTTTGGGTAAATTCCAAGGAGTGGGATGGCTGGGTTGAATGGTGGGGTTACATTCAGGTTTCTGAGGAATCTCCAGGTTGACTTCCATAGTGGCTTCACCATTTTGCATTCCCACCAACAGTGGATTAGTTTCTCTTTTTCCCCACATCCTCTCCAGCATCTATTATTGGTGTATTTCTGAATGTGAGCCATTCTAACCTTGGTGAGGTGAAACCTCATTGTGGTTTTGATTTGCATTTCCCTGATTGCTAGTGATCTTGAACATTTTTTCATGTGTCCATTGGCCATTTGGATTTCCTCTTTGGAAAAATGTCTATTGAGGTCTTTGGCCCATCCCTTAAGTGGGTTGTTTGTTTTGATGTTGTGGAATTTCTTGATCTCTTTGTAGATTCTGGTTATCAACCCTTTATCTGTTGCATAGTTTGCAAATATATTTTCCCATTCTGTCGGTTTCCCATTCACTTTCCTGACTGTTTCTTTTGCAGTACAGAAACTTCTCAATTTGATGCAATCCCAGTAGTTAATTTTGGCTTTGAGTGCCTGTGCTTCTGGGGTCTTTTCCAAGAAGTCTTTGCCAGTACCTATGTCTTGCAGGGTTTTTCCAATGCTCCCTAATAATTTGATGGTGTTGGGTCGTAGATTTAAGTCTTTAATCCATGTTGAATGAATTTTTGCGTAAGGTGAAAGGTAGGGATCTTGCTTCATGAGTCTGCATGTGGAAATCCAGTTTTCCCAGCACCATTTTTGAATAGACTGTCCTTACTCCAAGAATTGGTTTTGGATCCTTGATCAAATATAAGTTGGCTGTAGATGTTTGGATTGATTTCTGGTGTTTCTATTCTGTTCCATTGGTCTATCCATCTGTTCTGTTTCTGTACCAGTACCATGCTGTTTTGATAACTACTGCCCTGTCGTATTTCCTGAAATCTGGTATTGTGATGCCTCCGGCTTTGTTTTGTTGTACAAGATTGCTTTAGCTATTCCAGGTCTCCTGTGTCTCCATATGAATTTCAGCATCATTTTTTCCAGGCCTGAGAAGAATGACTTCGGTATCTTGATAGGTATTACGTTGAATCTGTAAATTGCTTTTGCAGAATGGACATTTTGATGATGTTGATTCTTCCAATCCATGAGCATGGAAGATTTCTCCATTTTTTGGTATCCTCTTCTATTTCTTTCTTTAAGGTTTTGTAATTTTCATCGTAGAGATCTTTAATGTCCTTGGTTAAGTTTATTCCAAGGTATTTGATTGTTTTTGTAGCTATTGTGAATGGGATTGATCTTAGCAGTTCTTCCTCAGCCATGGCATTGCCTGTGTATAAAAAGACTGTTGATTTTTGTGCATTGATTTTATATCCTGCTACTTTGCCAAACTCTTCTATGAGTTCCATTAGTCTCTTAGTAGAGTTCTTTGGGTCCCCTAAATGAAGAATCATGTCGTCTGCAAACAGGGATAGTTTGAGTTCTTCCTTCCCAATTTATATCCCTTTGATTTCTTTTTCTTGCCTAATAGCTCTGGCTAAGACTTCCAGCACTATATTGAATAGCAGTGGTGAGAGTGGGCATCCCTGTCTGGTACCAGATCTCAATGGAAATGCTTCCAACTTTTCCCCATTCAATAGGATACTGGCTGTAAGTTTTTCATAAATTGCTTTGATTGTATTGAGGAATGTGCCTTTTATACCCAGTTTGCTTAGGGTTTTCATCATGAAAGGGTGTTGAATTTTATCAAATGCTTTCTCTGCATCTAGTGAGATAATAATATGGTTTTTCTTCTGCAGTCTGTTAATGTGGTGTATCATGTTGATTGTTTTGCGAATATTGATCCATCCCTGCATACCAGGGATAAATCCCACTTGGTCTGGGTGGATGATCTTTCTAATGTGTTGTTGCAGTCTATTGGCCATAATTTTATTGAGGATTTTTGCATCTATGTTCATCAGGGATATTGGTCTGTAATTCTCTTTCAATGCTGCATCTTTTTCCGGCTTAGGAATAAAGGTGATGCTGGCTTCATAGAAAGAATTTGGGAGGATTCCCTCTTTTTCGATTGTTCTGAATAGTTTGAGAAGAATTGGAGTTGGTTCTTCTTTAAATGTCTGGTAGAATTCAGCAGTGAATCCATCTGGTCCTGGGCTTTTCTTTGTTGGGAGGGCCTTTATTACTGATTCAATTTCTGTCTCAGTTATGGGTCTGTTTAGGTTTTCTATGTCTTCCTGGTTCAATTTAGGTAGGTTGCATGTGTCCAGGAATCTATCCATTTCTGATAGGTTTCCCTGTATGCTGGCATACAAGTCCTTGTAGAAGTTTCTGATGATTCTTTTAATTTCTGTGGTGTATGTTGTTACATTTCCTTTCTCATCTCTGATTTTACTGATTTGGATCTTTCCTCTTCTTTTTTTAGTTAGTTGGGCCAATGGGGTGTCAATTTTGTTTATTTTTTCAAAAAACCAGCTCCTCGTTTGGCTGATTTTTTGTAATATTTTTTGGATTCAATCCTGTTGATTTCTTCTCTGATTTTGATTATTTCTCTTTTTCTACTTGATTTGGGTCTAGTTTGCTGCAGATTTTCTAGATCCTTGAGATGCATTGAAAGCTCATCTATTTGGTGCCTTTCCAATTTCTTAATGTAGGCACCTATTGATATAAACTTTCCTATTAACACTGCTTTTGCTGTATCCCATAAGTTTTGGTATGTTGTGCTGTTATCCTCATTTACTTCCAGAAAATTTTTGATTTCTCTTTTAATTTCTTCTATGACCCATTGTTCATTCAGGAGCATGTTGTTCAATCTCCATGTGTTTGCATATGCTCTAGGGATTCCTGAGTTGCTAATTTTCAACTTCATTCCCTTATGGTCTGAGAAGCTGCATCATATGATTCTAATTCTTTTGAATTGGCTGAGACTTGCTTTATGGCCTAGTATGTGGTCAATCCTAGAGAAGGTTCCATGTACTGCTGACAAGAATGTAAATGCTTTATGTGTAGGATGAAAAGTTCTGCAGATATCCGTTAGATCCATTTGGGCTATAGTGTTGTTTAAATCTACTGTCTCCTTGTTGATCTTCTGTCCTGTTGATCTGTCAATATCTGTGAGTGGAGTATTGAAGTCCCCCAGTACTATTGTGTTGGGGTCTAAGTCTCCCTTTAAGTTTCTTAACAAATTTTTTAAATAAACCGGTGGCCTGTAATTAGGTGCATATACATTGATAATTGTTATATCTTCCTGTAGTATTGATCCCTTAATCATTATATGTGCCCCTCTTTGTCTCTCTTAACAATGTTTGTGTTAAAGTTTATGTAGTCTGATATTAAGATGGCTACATCCGCTCTTTTTTCATTTCTGTTGGCATGGTATATCTTGTTCCATCCTTTTATTTTCAGTCTGTATGGATCTTCGTTGGACAGATGTGTTTCTTGTAAGCAGCAAATAGATGGGTTTTGTTCCTTAACCCAATAAGCCAATCTCTGTCTTTTAACTGGACAGTTTAGACCATTACTGTTCAATGTGACTATTGATAAGTGGTAACTTTGCCCTGCCATTTGCCAAAGATATTTTCTAATGTATGCTTTGAATTCCCTGTGATCTTTTGCTGTGAGTTTCCCTTTGTTTACTTTCTTTCATGTTGATGGCAGTGTTTCTGTGTGTAATACATCTTTAAGTATCTTTTGAAGGGCTGGACGAGTGGCTACAAATTCTTTCGATTTTTGTTTGTTATGAAAGGTTTTATTTCACCTTCATTCACAAATGAGAGCTTTGCAGGATATAATATTCTGGGCTGACAGTTTTTCTCTCTTAGTACCTGGGCTATGTCTTACACATTGCTGTTCTCCTTTACTCTCTACCTCCTAGGACCTACTGACTTCAGCCACTTGAAGCTCATCCCACAGGTCTGCCTAATACCTTCTCTTACCTTATTCAATGCTGACTAAAACAAAATCTTCACACTACAAAAACTCAGTCTCATGAGCTTGGCCCCTTTGATCTGTGTCATATCAAAGAACAAAACTAAACACTCCTCCAAACTTTTGTTTTTCTACAAGGAGAAAATATACCCAAGGTAAAGTTTATAAAGTGTCTCAGTATTCAACATATTAGTACTTTACCAAAGAAGCTTCCTTCAAAATTAATCAAATATCAAAATTAAATCAAAATATCTGATGTACACAGACCTCCCTGTCTTGAATGTTATGGATTTACGAATCAGTCCTCAGATGACTCATCTCTTTCCCACATACTGCCTATGCAAGAAGTCCAACTCTGTGTGTAGCACCTTAAAATTCAATGGGAGTCATCTTTCCTTAACATTTATTCAATTTCATTTTATTTGAAAGCCAGAGGAATGAACAGAGAACTCCTCTCTAGTGGCCCACTCTCCAAATGCCCACAACAACCAGGGGTGGGCCAGGCCATAGCCAGAAGCCCAGAACTCAATCTGGGTCTCCCACTTGGGTGGCAGAGGCCCAAGTAGTTGGGCCATCACTGTTTCCTTCTAGCAGGTGGATATTAGCAGGAAGCTCAACTGGAAACAGAAGAGCTGTAACTCAAACCACACACTCCAATACAGGATGCAGGCATCCCAAACAGGGACTTAACTGCTGTGTTAAATTCTCACCCTGGAATTACCTCTTCTAATAATCAACTGCCTCATGCATCCTTGATAACTAACTAGATCCCCAAAATTAGTTCCTGCTCTAAATCCTTTGTTGATTATCCTGAGCCATAGATTTCTCCATCATAGTGAAAACACTTAAACTAATCCTTAAAAATTTTCTACAATTTGACTGAGTCTTGGAAAAACTGTGTAACTTTTCACTCAGCATCTTTATAACATTTAAACTCATAGAAGTCCCAATTGACTATACTGAGGTCTCAGGATTTCATACATGACATCAATACTACCTCAGTGCCACCTGTATACCACAATTGCAACACATTTGGCCAAAATTAACATAAGAAAATTTTCTGCCTCTTACTCAAATGAGAAAAAATCATTTTTAAGAAATCTCCATCAAAGAAAAGCCCAGGACAAGATAATTTCACTTTTGTATTCTACCAAATTTTTAAAGAAGAGTTAACACCAATCCTTTCTAAATTATTTCAAAAAATAAAAGAGGAAAGTATTGTTTCAAATTCATTCTGAGGCCAGTGTTACTTTGATACTAAAGCCAGACAAGGGCACAAAAAAAAAAAAAAAAGAAAGAAAGCTACAGGTCACTATCCTTGATTAATACAGATACAAAACTCTTCACCAAAATACTAACAAATGGAATACAACAACATATTAAAAAGATGATTCACCATGATTGAGTTGGAATTATACCAAGGATGCAAGGATGGTTCAACTTAAGCAAGTCAATAAATGTAATACACTACACCAATAGGATGAAGGACAAAATCACATGATCACCTCAATAGATACAGATACAGCATTTGATAAAATGCAAAGTTAGATATAGAAGAAACATATCTCAAACATACCTTTTTTCATTAATGGGTTCATCTTTATTTCCCCCTATATTCATTACACACATCCCACATATAGCAGGGTTAAGTAAGTCATACACGTTTTGTGTGTACCAGATGCAAAGCAAAGCCTAGAATAACATTGCAACCAGAAGATCAGTGAAGAAGCACAGGAGGATCACTGATGATTCCACGGGACTCAGAAAACAAAGTCCTGAGAAGGTCTCAGCCTCCTGGAGTCTCAGCCATCACTCTCAAAGGTCAGCTCGACATTGCTTTCTCTGGCTTCTATCAGCACACTCTGGATGTGAGCATCAGATTCGTCTATTTTCTTTTTTTTTTCTTTTTGACAGGCAGAGTAGACAGTGAGAGAGAGAGAGAGAGAGAGAGAGAGAAAGTGTGAGACCCGAGCCTGGATCAAGGTGTAGGCCTCCATCTCGTAGCTTGGGCCTGACCAGGCCCTAAACTCTGAGCCAGAAGCTCCTAAAAGTAAATACATGAACTCCCCTTGCAATAAACTCTCCTAGCAACAGTCAATTAGCAGATAACAGAGAAATACCTAAAGTTTCTGGTGTCTTCTCAGGGCAGATAGGGTGATTAATAGCTTCCCGAGACCCTGCAGTTCAGCACGTACACCCCAGCAGCTCGGACCCTATGCTTTGGCCAATCAATTCAAAAGGCATCAACCCCAAAACCATCCAACCACCTTTAGTAGGTCCCTTCCCGCCACTGGATGCACTAATCAATTCTAGGAGATGTCCTTTAAATTTCCCGCGGGATGAAATGATTTGCTAAATGGTACCATAATGTATGAAATGTCTCTAAAACCCTATAAAAACCCTGGCCTTCTTTGTCTCAGGGCTGCTCTGTTCCTGTGTGTTCAGACAGCCCCAGCATGCTGGAATAAATAAACCCTTTGCTGATTGCATGAGAGTGTCTCTTGGAGTCGTTCTTGGGGCAGTGGATGTTTTCGGACTCTAACATTTGGAGGTCCCACCGAGACTATCAGCTGCCCTCCAGCGTCTCCAACAGACATCTCTTGGGGTAAGTAAAAGGTGCCTTGGGGGTTGTTCTGTGTGTGTATGTTTGTTTAGATTCTGCTTTTGTGTTGAGGTTCGGTAAGGTTTCAGTTACGGTTTTCGGTTCAGGGCTGGCATCGTAGTCACTGGGGCTGGCAGACGTGCCTGGAAGGCCACAGGCTACTCCCTGGGGGACGCCCCAGGAGGACCGGGAGACTGAGGACGCTCAGCGAAACTCCCATCAGGGAATTCCCGTAATTGGGAATTCAAGTGTGGTGCCAGCATTGGTATTTGTCTTTGTCTTTGCCTTTGTCTTTCGGAATAAGTTCAGATCTCTTTGGAACTCCAACAAGGGACGTGCAGAGGGCCGCTAACAGGGGGTCTTGGAAGACATTCTAATTACTCCATCTGTAGGGGACAAGGTTCCCCACCTCTGTAGGAACAAAGCGGGTTGCTCCCGCAGTGCGGCAGAGGCCAAGGTTCCATTTTTGTCCTTTTGTTTTGTTCAGTGTCTTTTTTGTGAGTCTCTTTGGTGTTTGTTTTTGGCTGTTTGTATTTACCTTTCTGAAACTCGTACAATGGGACAGACTTAGACAACTCTTAGAAAGGGAGACTAACCACCCTTTGTTCTGCAGATTGGCCTACCTTTGAAGTAGGGTGGGCTCCTGAGGGCACCCTTGACCTTGATACTACCAGTTCAGTTAAAACTGATTTTTTTCCCCAGATCAAATTCCCTACATCCTGGTCTGGCAAGATCTGGTAAAAACTCTTTTTCCTCATTAAAGCCTTTTTTACTCCCTTAGGAACAGCCTTCGAAGGAGATTTTAGCCGTCCAGGACTGTCCTGGCAAAGCAGATAAAAAGAAAACTAATACTTCAGCCTCGGCGCCGCTCTATTCTGTTTTACAGGGCGACTCTGAAGATTTGATTTTCCCTCCTCTCTCCCAGCTGCCAGGCCCTGGCTGTGGGGCCGGTAGCGGGGGCACAGGAGAGGGTACAAGAAGCAGCTCCCCAGTGGCCAGCAGATTCCACCACTCTCCCTTCTCTTGCAGCAGGGAAACCCCTGCTGTGCCATTAGCAAGTGCTGGGAACCCTCTATGTGTTCAAACAAAGCTGGCCCTTTGAGCCTCAGCCTACAGGACTTAGCTGGGGCCCGGGAATGGCAGGTGGAGGATGGGAAGGCGCGCCTCCCGACTCATTCCTCGGGATCCTAACTCCCCGAGCCATACCCGCTCCCCCCAGACTGACTCCCCATGGCTGACCAAATGGGGCAAGTGGACAGATCTCCTGGACTTCAGGACCCGGTAAGTCACTCTGGGGCACTCTGTACTCAGGACTGCCTTTGTGTGGAAGGGGAGGCTTCTGTTGTCCCTCTACCAGGTACCTGTCTGGTGTCTACAATGAAAAAGAGTACATATGTGGTGTGGATGTGTTTGTGGCTCCACGGCCCTGTGGCTACGGAGTCTGAATGAGCCCTAACCTGCAGTTCTGTGTTCGCAAGGTGTGTGGCCAGGTGGGAGGAGCAATCTTAGTCCGGATCAGTGCCTGTTCCAGAGGTCTTTATCTCTTGTTTTGTGTAACAAAGGGGGACACAATATGGGAAAAATCCATTTAAAACCAACTGTTTTAAACTGTATAATACAAACTTTAAAAGGGTTACGAGCACAAAACTATGTTCTAAGTAAAAAAAAAAAAAAGGGACATTTTAAACTTTTAACTCTCTCTGTTTTGTGGTATGTTAACTCCACCCCTTTACTGGGAGTGGAGGGGTAAAAGGTCAGTTGCCTGTTGGCATGGGGTAATAATAACTTAAAATTCTCCTAAATCAAGTTAATCTCTGGTGAGCTTTCCATCCAGGACACCCCAGCCCACAGTCACTCTTGGGACCCGTCTTGCAGCTGCCGGAACGGCTCTGTTTCAGAGGCGGTACCAGGTATCTGACTGTTGACTGAGTGCAGTCTGGGAGCCGGCAGCAGGAGCTGTTACTCACTGTCAGGGTGGATGGTGGCTTCTTCCCGACAGGCACTTTTTATCCCAGACTACCTGGCCTACTCCCTGCTTCATCAGCTTCATGAAAATGCTCACACGAGGAAAACAGCTTAGAAGCTCTGGTCAACTGGTATTATATGACTGTGCTCCCCATGCTTGACAGAAATGTAACACGGAGATGCTAAACTTGTACCTACAGCAATGCCAAACAGGGGCCCTCACAGCCACCAGGAATATGAAGAACAGGACGAAGCCTGTTTGGAGGCCCAGAGAAAGACCTTGCTAAGTTAATATCCAGCAGAGGCTAAGGATACCTGTTGTTACTGTTTGCAGGACTCAGGCTGGGTGGAGTCCTTCCACACAAAAACAGAAAAATCCAGAAAAGGCACCAGGGTCTTACTGATTAAGATTTCATCCAGGTATGGGGTGCCTACCACTATTAAAAAATTAAGGCTAAAATTTAATGTGTTGCCTTGTTTAAAAATATTGTCTTAATTTGGAGATTCTTAACAGGTTATTCCAAAATGTAAATCAAAAAAATTGGCAGATAAAAAACATCACAAGTGTAAAAATATGTACTTGATAAGAAAGGTTAAAAAGGAAAGAGTTTTTTAAATAAGAAAAGAACATGGTTTGTAAGAATAACTTCATCCTGATGGCTAGTTTACTCTAGACTAAAATGGGGAAGAAAGTTTTAAGTAAGTTACAGAAGGTGTGAGGAAGTCACAGAATGTTATTAAAATTTTCTTTTGGTTACAAAACTATTAGTCTATTTTTCTTTGGCATGGAGTCAATTCGATCCTCTGTTAAAACAATGAGTTGGAGTAATCTATTATGTTCTCTTGATGTCTCTGTTAAATTCTAGTTTCTTGAAAAACAGCTGAGTTGTTTGTTAAGAGGTATGGGTTATTTTAAATGTGTTTATTTTCGGGCATTTAAATAATCACCTTGTAGCAATGATAAAGTTTGGTCTATATTATGTCATCATGTTAAAAAATCTTGTTTCAGCCAGATGTTTTGGGTTTTGAGCCTTCTTGACATCCTTGACAGTCATTCCAAAAAAATTAAAATTTCAAACATTTAAACTTCGACAATTTACAAATTGGCCCTTGGAAATTGTCGAAGAACATATGTCTCTCGTCTTGTAAAGACACCAACTAATTGGGCTATTTGGATTATATTAAGAGTACTGTCAAAATGTAAAATGGTAATAAATTTTAAGTTTTAATATAAAATAATATTACTATAAATGTCTAACTACACATAATGGTTATCTTAAAAAAAGGGGTGGGGCTAAAGGCATAAAAGTGTTAAATACTTTGTAAAATCCTACACCTACTTTCAAAATACTGTGTAAAGTAAACAAGTGCCTCTTGTTGAGTTTATAATAAGTTTAAACATGGCTATTTAAAGTCTTTTGTCATCCCCAGTTTTGTATAGGTTGTGATGGACTTTTTCCAGCCATGTCTATTGTATTCAGTGTTTTAAAATGGCTCTGTAGACAGATAAAGCCAATAATGTATTACAGGTACCAACTAAAAAAGTATGGTTAGCTAAGGTAAAAGCAAAAAAAAGTAATTTAAATCAATTGGTAATTTACAAAAAAAGTTAAAAATTTTAAAGGCTAATACTAAAACTGCTTTATTGTTCCATCTTGTGGGTTACGTTATATGTTATACAGATTGTATGTCTATATAAAAAGTTTAGTAAAAACTTTATTTTAATTGGCTTATGGATAAAAATTATTCATAAATCTAAGCTGCCAAAATTAATCAAAGATACATTTTAATTCATGTGACCTAAATCTCTGTATCAGATGTTTTAAATCTGTTGGTTAAAAAAGTAAAATCATTTTTATGCGTTTGTGTTTGGGTTTGCTAGTTACACTAGCTACGCCATGTTAAATATTTAAAAAAATGTCTCCAAATACATGTATTCTTAAAATTTGTAAAAGGTATTGGACCTTCTGGTAAATGTTTCCCTAAGTTGTTATCTAATGGTTAAAATCACTTTTCATTTAATATTGCTATTGTCAGCAAACAATCTGGGACTTGCTCCCTCATTTCTCTATTCTCTTTAAGATGGGAAAATAACTATTCTAAAAAACTCTGTAAATGTATAGTTTAATTTTTAGGTCTTATAAAAAAAATGGCTAACATTTTCTGTAATAATAGTGAGAGAACACCTACGCGGCCAGCTTTTGCTATGCCCTGTTGTCCATTGTGGTATTACTGAAAAATGTCATCATTGTTTTGACGTGACCTACAGTGTAATCTCATTAGCTTGTTGGGCAACTGGTGGTGGTAATGGGCAATGCTGGGTGTCCTTGGCTTTGTATGTGTATTGTGTTGGATGTTGAGCTAGGTGATCCAGTGGCTACATTGGGTTGATTGTTGTGCGAACCGCACCACTGCCTGTTCCTGGCCCCTGCTGTCCTGCACTCCCCCTTTCCTCCACCTGGCCAGATGTGACCCCACCCTGACCCAGGTCCAGGAATATAAAAAAAAGGTTTACATAATAATAAAAACTCTGTGGGAGTTGGGCTTGGGGCTTGGGGGGGGCTACCTCTCCTGGGGGCACTGGCCCCCCCTCCCAGGTTCCAACGACTCTACTAATTGGCTTCAACTCTGGTCCCTGGTGGTGTAATTTTCGGGGGACCACGGACTGTGGGCATAACAATAGTATAGCCAAAAGAAAAACTTAAATTATAATTTCACAACTAGGCTTACTTTGCCATGGGCACAGTAAACAGGCAAAACCTTTCAGACCAAACATAAAACAAAGTTTAAAAACTATCAATACGTGCCTGTGACTGTAAACTAGTTTAGACTACAAGAATTAAAAACTAAAGTTAAACACCCCCTTGACTTACATCCTCTGGTCTACTTTAACAAAAAACAAACAAACAAAAAAATAAAACTAGGCCTCAAAAACTATGTAAGGACAGGTGACAGGCCTATTAAAGGCTGCTCCGTACAGTGATCTGCCATTAAGGAGACCCAACGGGCCAGTCCACTGCATTGGTTTTCGACATAAAAATTCAGGGCTTCTGAAGAGGTCAGCTTATAAAGAGCCCTGGCAGCTTGCCAGCCAAGAGCTGGATCACCAGAAAAGGACCTGCCCTGGAGTCGAAGGACTTCAGGTCAGAGCCACAGACCTTGTTGGCTCTAAGCTGAGAAACTCGGCCCGGCTTCCGAGGTAACCACCGCTGCAGAGGGGACGGCAAAGTAGGGTCACCACTGCAGGCAGAACTGTACATTTCCTGTAAGGGATGCCGCCTGCCTTTACCTGGCCAGCTCCCTCCCAGACCAACTAGGTGATGGAAGTCAACAGGGTGCCTTCCCAAGGAGGGTCACACCTCTCTTGGGATGTACCCCATGTAAAAAATAAATAGGTCTAGGCCTCATAGTAGCCAAGGCCTTAAAGCCTCTTCTGTCAGTTTCTATTTGACTTAGACAGCATCTTTCTGTCCTTTGTTATAGACCCTGACTAAAAGACAAGGGTCAACACTGTACAGTTGATGGTCCTGCCATCTCAATACTAGCCCCTAGATGAGCAGGCCATTAAAATGGGCAGAAGGGGACCATGATTGGTCCCCATAGTTACTAGAAGAAGGGGGGAATGTGAGACCCGAGCCTGGATCAAGGTGTAGGCCTCCATCTCGTAGCTTGGGCCTGACCAGGCCCTAAACTCTGAGCCAGAAGCTCCTAAAAGTAAATACATGAACTCCCCTTGCAATAAACTCTCCTAGCAACAGTCAATTAGCAGATAACAGAGAAATACCTAAAGTTTCTGGTGTCTTCTCAGGGCAGATAGGGTGATTAATAGCTTCCCGAGACCCTGCAGTTCAGCACGTACACCCCAGCAGCTCGGACCCTATGCTTTGGCCAATCAATTCAAAAGGCATCAACCCCAAAACCATCCAACCACCTTTAGTAGGTCCCTTCCCGCCACTGGATGCACTAATCAATTCTAGGAGATGTCCTTTAAATTTCCCGCGGGATGAAATGATTTGCTAAATGGTACCATAATGTATGAAATGTCTCTAAAACCCTATAAAAACCCTGGCCTTCTTTGTCTCAGGGCTGCTCTGTTCCTGTGTGTTCAGACAGCCCCAGCATGCTGGAATAAATAAACCCTTTGCTGATTGCATGAGAGTGTCTCTTGGAGTCGTTCTTGGGGCAGTGGATGTTTTCGGACTCTAACAAAAGGTCTTCCTTTGCCGTTGGTTCACCCTCCAATGGCCACCACAGCTGGCACGCTGCGCTGATCTGATGGCAGGAGCCAGGTGCTTCTCCTGGTCTCCCATTGGGTGCAGGGCCCAAGCACTTGGGCCATCCTCCACTGCAATCCCTGACCACAGCAGAGAGCTGGACTAGGAGTGGGGCAATCGGGACAGAATCCGGTGTGCCGGGGCCGCAAGGCGAAGGATTAGCCTGTTGAGCCAGATTCATCTATTTTCATCCTGAGTGTATGCAGAGGACAACTCGAAAGTTTCAAGCCGGCACCGCGGCAAACTAGGCTAATCCTCTGCCTGCGGCGCCGGCACCCCGGGTTCTAGTCTCGGTTGGGGCGCCGGATTCTGTTCCAGTTGCTCCTCTTCCAGTCCAGCTCTCTGCTGTGGCCCGGGAAGGCAGTGGAGGATGGCCCAAGTGCTTGGGCCCTGCACTCACATAGGAGACCAGGAAGGAAGCTCCTGGCTCCTGGCTTCAGATCGGCGCAGCGTGCCGGCCGTGGCGGCCATTTGGGGGGTGAACCAACAGAAAAGGAAGACCTTTCTCTCTGTCTGTCTCTCTCTTACTGTTTAACTCTGCCTGTCAAAAAAAGAAAGTTTCAAGGCTTCATATAGCATCTTTACTCCACTAAATCCCAAAGCATTCTGGCCCAGGGTCCAGACTGGCTAGGGTCTGGTTAATGGTGAGGACAGAGAATAGGCCTGCACAGCCAAATGGAGGGATAGAACATCCCCGCGACCAGAAGTATGTCAAGTTTTAATAAACAGAACAACAGCTAATATCATATTGAATGAAGAAAAGCTGACAGCTTCCTCACTAAGACCTGGAAGAAGACAAGGACGTCCACTTTTGTTACTTTTATTCAATGCATCACTGCAAGACCTAGCATCCGTGAATAGGCAAGAGAAAGACATAAAGTGCATCCAAATTAGAAAGGAAAACATCTAAGTCTCACGTTTACAGAGAAAATGATCTTATATATAGAAAAATATCAAATATTCTACCCAGAACCCATTAGAACAAGTAAACAAATTCAGCAAAGTTGCAATGTATAATGTACAAAGCCAATGTACAAAAATTGGTGCATTGCTATAAAATGATACTGAATCATCTGAAAAAGAAGTAGAGAAAACAATTCCATTTCCAATAATTATCAAAAAATAAACATTATCAAAATAAACATTACCAAAGAGCTTAAAAATCTCTACAATTCAACTTATAAATCACTGAAGAAATAAACTGACAGAACACAAAGAAATGAAAAGCCATCCCATGTTCATGAATTGGGAGCATTCCAGATCATTAAAATGTACTGACTACTCAAAGCAATATATATACCCAGTACCATCCAAATTAAAATTCTAATGATATTTTTCACAGAACTAGAAAAATCACCACCAATATTTGTATGGAACCACAAAAAACCCATTATCCAAACAATCTTGAGCAAAAATAACAACCAGGAGGCATTATTCTGCTTGACTTTAAAATCTATTACAATGCAACAATAATTAAAAACAGTGTATTGGCATTAAAAAAAAAAAACTCATAGACCTATGGAACAGAATAGAGACCCTATAAGTACACCCACACACCTGCAGCCTAAACTGATCTTGGCAAAGGTGCCAAGAACATGCAGGGAATAAAGGATAGTCTGTTTTTTTAAAAGCTTTTATTTAAATAATATAAATTTCTAGAGTACAGCTTATGGATTACAATGGCTTCACCCCCCATAACTTCCCTCCCACCCGCAACCCTCCTCTTTCCCGCGAAACCCCTAAAGGCTTCCATAGCCTCGGCAACTCATGAATAGAGTCTAGGGAGATTACTGACACCATAAACAAGAGTGTCAAATTGTTAAATCAACATCAGGAGTCACTGTGTACTTACGTCTCATGAGGGATCTGTCCTTAATGTGTTATCCAATGTGAAGTAATGCTATAACTAGTACTGAAACAGTATTATTACACCTGGTGTTTCTGTGTGGGTGCAAACTGATGAAATCTTTACATACTATATACTGAATTGATCTTCTGTATATAAAGATAATTGAAAATGATTAAAAAAAAAACTTGGTGTTAAATTGGAAATGGCATAGAAAATTAATCAATTCTTTAAAAAAATATTTTGTAGGATCTCTGTCCTTAATGTGCTGTACATTGTGAATTAATACTATAACTGGTACTCCAACAGTATTTTTCACTTTGTATTGCTATGTGAGGGCAAACTGTTGAAATCTTTAGGTAATATATACTAAACTGATCTTCTGCATATAAAGAGAATTGAAAATGAATCTTGATGTGAATGCAAGGGCCAAGGATCGTCTTTTCAACATATGATGCTGGAAAAATTGGATACGCACATGCAGAAGAATGAAGCTAGACCCTTATTTCTCACTAAGAACAAAAATAACTCAAAATGAATAGAAGCTCTAAATGTGAGACCTGAACTACTAGAAGAAAACATAGGAGAAATATTTCAGGACACTGGAATGGGCAAGTGTTTTATGGATCAGATCCCAAAAGCACACCCAATGAAAGAAAAAATAGACAAATGGCATTTCATCAAACTAAAGAGCTTTTTTCTCAGAAAAAGAAATGAACAACAAAGTGAAAATATAATCTAAAGAATGGAGAAAATACTTGTGATACATCTGACAAGGGATTAATACCCAGAATACATAATAAACTCAAACAACTCAATTAAAAATCCAATAAAAAATAGGCAGTAAATCTAAATAGCTATTTCTCAAAGGAAATCATATAAAATGGCCAACAGGTACATAACAAAAATGCTCACTAATCATAAGGGAAATTCGAGACAAAACCACAATGATATATCACTTCACTCTAACAAGACAAAAAAAAATAACAAGTGTTGGCAAGGAAATGTGGAGAAAAGGGAACCCTGGCATACTTTTTAGTGAGAAGGTAAATGAGTACAGCCATTGTGGAAAACAGTATACAGTTTCCTCAAAAAAACTAAAAATAGAACTACCAAGTAATGTACTGTTTATTTACCCATTTAAAAACAAAACAAGAATTGGTGTTTATGGCACTGATGGTTGGGCTACTAACTGGGACACTTGCATCCCAAGTCAGATTGGCTATGATCAAGTCTTGCCTCCACTTCTGATCCAGCTTCCTGCTGATACACTTGGGATATAGAAGACAATGGCTCAAGTACTTGGGTCCTGCCACCCACTCAAATGCTTTTTCTGACTCCTGGCTTCAGCCTGCCCTAGTCCCAGTTGTGGCAGACATTTGGGGAGTTAACCAGTGGATGGAAGGTCTGTGTGTGTGTGTGTGTGTGTGTGTTTCTCCCTCTATGTCTCTCCATCTCTCTCTTCCTCTCTCTTCTGATTTCCCACTCTCTTCTCCTCTCTCCCATTCTCTGTTTCACTCTGTTTTCAAATAAATAAATAAATCCATTCAATAAAAGGAATAGCCTCTAAATAAAATGCTTGTAGGAAACAAGTAATTCTTGAGTTCTTTTTTTCTAAAAAAAATTGCAAAAATGAATTTGCATTAAACTACTGTGAATAAAATTAAATTTTATTGTATTGTTATCATACTTTAAAGGGAGATCTGCAAGGCCAGTAATGAAGCAAAAGACAACATGGCATAAAGGAAATTGCAATTCAGAGTCATGTAGACAAATCCCATTGTGGCAGCCGGTATTTGCCTGTTCTTGAGCAACTAAACAATATTTCTGAGTCTCCAATATCATTACATGAGGAAGCTAGATTAAATTACTTATAAAGACAGTTGAGGATTAACTGATCTATGTAGAAAAATAGCATGCAACAAAGACATCTTGGAATAGCTAAGGTGCAGTAAGTGGCAGGAAGAACAGATGTGCACTAAACACACACTCAGACATAAAGATTTAAAACTCACTGTCTACTCAGAAAAGGTAGATGGGGAGCCTAGAACTTGGGTCCCTCTTTGAAAACACAAAAGTTGAGGCCAAGCGTTGTAGCATACTAGATTAAGCCTTCACCTGCAGTGAAGTGAAACTGCACACCAGTTTGAGTCCCAGCTGCTCCACTTTCAATATAGCTCCCTGCTAATGGCATGGAAAAGCAGTGGAAGGTGACCCAAGTGTTTGGGTCCCTGTACCCATGTGGAAGATCTGGAGGAAGTTCCTGGCTCCAGAGCTTCGGATCAGTCCATCTCTGGCCTTTGCAGCCATTTGAGGAATGAACCAGCAGGTGAAAGACCTCTCTCTCTGTCTTACCCTTTCTCTTTTTATAACTCTGCCTCTCAAATAAATAAATAAATCTTTATAAAAATAAAACACAGATATTAAGATAAAATTGCTTTCCTTTCTTTCCTCAAATATTTCCCCTTTCCTATGAAAATATTTTTCTGTACAAGATTTTTCTCACAGCAACCTTGACATCTTTATTCCTCAAACTATAAATTAATGGGTTTAACATGGGCACCACAATAGTATAGAACAGAGAGGATACTTTCCCTTGGTTAAGAGGCAAAATGGAAGGTGGTTTGAGATACACGAAAGCACCAGAACCAAAGAATAAAGAAACAGCAGTCATGTGGGAGCTGCAGGTGCTGAAGGCTTTGAATCTGCCCTCATTGGAATGAATGTGAAAAATGCTGGAAAGGATGAGGGCATAAGAAATGAAGATAGTGACTAACGGCAGTCCAATGTCAATGGCCACAGTAACAAAGACCACCAGCTCATTCACGTAAGAGCTGTCGCAGGAGATCTCAAGGAGAGGAAGGAGGTCACACATGAAGTGATTGACAAAGTTGTCAGCACAGAAAGTCAGACTCATTATGCTTCCAGTATGGGCAATGGCCCCAGCAAACCCCATTCCATAGACACCCAACAAAAGGAGTAAACACACCTGGGGAGACATGGTGACAGCATACACCAAGGGTTTACAGATGGCGACATAGCGGTCATACGCCATGGCTGACAGGATGAAGGACTCAGAGATGACAAAGAAGCAGAAGAGGAAGAGCTGAGTCATGCACCCAGCATAGGAGATGGTGTTCTTCTCTGAAACAAAGCTCATCAACATTTTTGGGGTGATCGTGGTGGAGTAACAGAAATCTATGAAGGACAAGTTGAAGAGGAAGAAGTACATGGGAGTATGAAGGTGAGAGTTCAGTCCAATCAGGGTTACCAAACTCAGGTTTCCCATCACGGTGACCAGGTAGAAACCTAGAAACAGGAAGAAGAGAGGGATCTGCAGCTCTGGCTGATCTGTCAATCCTGCAAGGATAAACTCTGTCACGGAGGAGTTTTTGGTTGCCATTCTCCTCCAGGGAGAGAGAAGGGAGGTCTGGAAGGACAAAAGAAGAGGATCACACACAGAGAAAGAAACGTCACTGCTACCTCCCCAGAACCTGTCTCCCATTCTTGAAAAGAGAGAGATTTGAACTTTGGTAGGAAAGTTTTTGCTATTTGCTGTGCATAGTAGCAAACTATGAAGTGATTTGAGCACTGCAGGAGGCTAAATGTGTCTTCCAGGATGAGAGTTGGTTCTGTTGAAGTGAGTGGCACCAAAAGTAAGCCAAATGCCTTTCAGGTCAGTCTCTTGAGTATGTCCTTCCCTCCTGTCTCTGCCTCAGTTACTGAAACTTGGACCTCTTTCCCACAACAAGCCCTGAGAGCCAGGGCACACTGTGACTCTGCTCAGAGCCTCCACCTCTGAGTGATCAAGGAGATGAGGTCATTTATTTCCAAGACCTATTAGCTCAAGTGGCTGTAAGTTTAAGAATATTTTTAAGCCAGCATTCATTAGTGATTATTGTAAGAAGCTCTAATCTAAGGGCTATAAGGCAAATTCATTATCTCCATTTTACAGATAAAATAACAGATTAAGTAACTAACCCTGAATCCCAAAAGCACTGAGTTGCAACCAGAAAGTGAACTTGGGTGGTCTGACACTCATGGTTTGTTATAACCACCACCTTACATGGCTGACTGATCCGGGTCAGGCTGCGACTCACCTTGCTTTGTTTAGAGCTATAATGCTATATTCTGCTAACTCTTCCAAATTGTCCGGGGGAGGAAAACGATCCTTTGAATACAAGATTCTAGCTTTGAACTCTGAATCCTCTCCTCCCAGAACACGTAAAAGGATCAGAGCCTCTAATTCACCTCATTACTCTGCGCTGAAGAATTTGAATTCCAGGTACTGATCTGTCCAAAGCTCCTCCTGCTTCTAGGAAAGAGACAGCACCTTTTCCTGAGTGGTAAGTGATGGGACATTAGTGCTGTATCTTGATTACAGAACTCAGTGATGTCATTATTAAGGCAAAGACTCCCTCCAGACCATTTCCTCAGAGATTGCTTTCCCCGGGGAAGAAGAAATGTTTGTTTATCCCTTGGATTTGGTTGATTTGGCTTTTAGAGACAATTCTTTCTTCCAACTAACATTTATCCAGTACTATTAGAACAAATTTACTGTGAAAAAATTATTATCCTTCTAATTTCTTGAATATTCAATAATATACCTGACACAGTGTCCTTAGATTTGACTTCTGGCTGCCAAGACATAAATATAATATATGTTTACTCCTCACAATAATGACATCTATTTCATAGGCAAGTTCCTAAGAGACAATATATTTCAGAGCCCACACTCATGTGTAGGTCTCTGTGACACCAACTCCCTCAGCTGAACCACTAGATTACACTTACTCCTGAGGAGAACTACTGAAATTTATTAAGCAGGTCCTTGCCTTCTTGAATGTCACAAGTTTTTGGTAAATAGCAAAACAAATATTCAATGACTTTAATTAAAAGCAGTAATTAGAGAAGGAAACAAACAGCTAAGACTTGTCTGATTCCATTCTCTGTTTTCACAGGAAGTGTAAACATAACAGCAACAAAGAATTACTTTTGACCTATGCCAAGAATAGTCTTTCTCTAAATTACAAGCTACTCATAATTTCCTTTCACTGCCTCTGCCTTCCACCTCCTTTCCTTTAAGACTTCTTTCAGTTTATCTTCTAGCTGCTTAGTGCTCTCATACTGAATCCTAGCAGATCAGTTTCCCAGTGCCAAACAATAACCAATCCTGTTCTTTGCCTTTGGTTTGTTTTCGAAAATTTTTATCCCCACTGTCAAAGTCCTCCCTGACGAAAAAAAAAAAAAAGTCCTCTCTCAATCTCTCAGAGCTTAATTTATCTTTACATCAAACCCACCAACCCACCAGCTCAGAATTTTAGACCTGATAAGCTTCAAGATTGCTTCTCACAATGTTTTTCAAACGTGGATGAGTACCACAGTTATCAACAGTATTTATTAAAATAATATCCTGAGCCAGAGTCATTAGGCAAGGGAAATAAATAAAAAGCATAAATCAGAAAGGCAGAAGTCAAATTATCCCTGTTTGCCAATTACTTGATTCTATATATAGAACCAAAGGCTCCACCAAGATACTATTAGCACAGATAATTCAGAAAAGTTGCATTATACAAAATCAACACAAAATCAATAGCATTTTTATATACCAACAATGATCTTGCTGAGAAAGAATTGTAAGAACAATCCCATTCACAATAGCTACAAAGAAAATTAAATACCTTCGGATATATGTAACCAAAAATATGAAAGACCTTTACAAAAAAATCACACAACACTAATGAAAGAAATAAAAGAAGATGCAACAAATGGAAAGGCCTCCCATGTTCATGGATTGGAAGAATTAATGTTATCAAAATGTCCATACTACTGAAAGCATCTTACAGATTCAAATGCACTCCCCCATCAAAATATCAAAGACATTCTTCAAGGAATCCGAAAAAAAAATCATAAAATTTATATGGAAATACAAAATATCCTGAATAGTCAACTCAGCCTTGAATAAAAAAAAAAAAGGAAAGCCAGAGGCACCATGGTACTAGATTTTAAGGCGCATTACAAGTCTGTTATAACCAAAACAGCATGGTTCTGGCAGAAAAACAGAAGAAATGTAGACTAATGAAACAGAGTAGAAATCTCAGAAATAAATACATGCTTCTACAACCAATTTATCTTTGACAAATGTGCTAAGAAACTTTCCAGAGAAAGGAGAGTCTCTTAAATAAAAAGTGCAATGAAAATTAAATTTCCACAGGCAGAAGTTTGAAACAAGACCTTACTTACTTTATACAAATGTCAACCCAAATGAATCAAGGATCTAAATGTAAGACCTGGAACTATGAAACTACTAGAGAAAAACTGAGGGGAAACACTCCAAGACATTTGCAGAAATAAAAACTTTTGGATAAGACCCCGAAAGCACAGATAATGCATCAAAATATACAAATGAGATTATGTCAAACTAAAAATTTCACAGGAAACAATCAACAGGAGGAAAAGAAAGCTAACAGAACAGGAGGAAATATTTGCAAAAGATCTATCTGGTAAAGGATTAATGTCCAGAATATATAAGAGGCTCAAGGACTTACACCACAACACAACAAACAAGAGAGTAAAAAACTGTATTGTACAAGAACAAAACTGACATACAGCCCTTGTCTCTACTGTTGAAGAAGAGTGTTTTTATCTTCTTACTATTTGCTGAATTCTTTACTAAATGGAGGGTCAATCTTATGAGTATAAAATAAACTGAAAGTACGTCATCATAAAAATGAAGAGAATAAGAAAGGAAGGAGGAAGGAGAAGGGAGTGGGGAGGAGGGATGGTAGGGTAGGAAGTATCACTATGCTCCTAAACATGTTATATGAAATACATGAAAATTATACACCTTAAAAATTTAATAGCATTTTTTAAAAAGTGGTCAAATATTTTAATAGACATTTTCAAAACAAGAAATACACACAGTTGTGACAATTTTCACTTTACCCATATTTTGTCACATTCAAATCAGTGATGTCCTGGTAAATGAAAATCATTTATCTTAAAAGGAAAAAAGATGTACTGAAAAAAAAAAAAAAGAAATAAAAATGGCCAACAAACATGTAAAAAATGCTCAGGATCACTAGTCATCAGGAAAACTCAAATAAAAACCACAATGAGGTATCATCTCACTCCAGTTAGAATGACTGTCCTCAGGCCGGCGCCGTGGCTCAACAGGCTAATCCTCCGCCTTGCGGCGCCGGCACACCGGGTTCTAGTCCCGGTCGGGGTGCCGGATTCTGTCCCGGTTGCCCCTCTTCCAGGCCAGCCCTCTGCTGTGGCCCGGGAGTGCAGTGGAGGATGGCCCAGGTGCTTGGGCCCTGCACCCCATGGGGAGACCAGGAAAAGCACCTGGCTCCTGGCTCCTGCCATCGGACGAGCGCGGTGCGCCAGCCGCAGCACGCCGACCGCGGCGGCCATTGGAGGGTGAACCAACGGCAACGGAAGACCTTTCTCTCTGTCTCTCTCTCACTGTCCACTCTCCCTGTCAAAAAAAAAAAAAAGAAAAAAAAGAAAAAAGAATGACTGTCCTCAAAAAGTTAAAAATAAGGGTGAGTACAGTGGGAAGGATCACTATCACTATGTTCGTAAAGTTCTGTTTATGAAATGCATGGTCTGTATACCTTAAATAAAAGGTTTCTGGGGGAAAAATGTTAAAAATAACAAATGCTGAAGAGGATGTGAAGAAAAGGAAATCCTATAATACACTGTTGATAGAAATGCAAATTAGCACAGTCATTATGGAAAACAGTATGGAGAAATCACAAAAAGAACTAAAAATAGATCTACCATACCACCCTTCCCAGCTACCCCACTTTGGGGCATTGTATTCAAATGAAATGAAATCAGAATATGAAAGAGGTACCTGCACTACTATGTTGATTGCTGCCCAATTCACAGTAGCAACGAAATCAAAACAATGTAGATATGCATCAATGAATTTCTGCATAAAAAAGGATATTACTAAGCCATTAAAAATGAATAAAATCCTGACATTTACAACAAAATGTATGTAACTGAAGCCTCTTATGCTAAGTGAAATAAACTAGACACAGAAACATGAATGCCACATGCTTTTCTCTCATATGTGGAAGTTATGAAAAATGTGCGTGTTATTTTGTTTATTTTATATACACATTGATAAATGTTTTGTTCACTGAATTATACCCCTTACGTAACAGCATACCCTTCTTTAGTCACGTCATGAATTTATCATGAATCTTATATTATGTGATACTAATGTATCCGTTTCTGCTTTCAAGAAAAAACAGTATGCACACATGGATATATGTATATATTTACATATGAATTCGATATGAAAAAATGCTAAAAATTATTACGTTTATGTTTTCTCATTAAATCCTTTATATTTTCTGAAATATTTTTAAATAAAAATTAAGAGGAAACACAAATTTAAAAATCAGAGTAATTAAAATGATACTGAAAAAGTATTTATTTAAAGCAAAAGAAGGTAGTGAAGCAATAACAGAGGAATCTCTTTAGATAGGATAAAAATGAAAATAAATAGCAAAAGACAGGTATAAATTCAATTTTATTGATAATATGAATGAACTAAACATTCGTCTGAAATGGCAAAGATTATCAGACTGCATAAAGAAGCAAGATCCATCTGATAAAGAATGTACATTCAGAATATATTATCTCTTAAAGCAAGAAGACATATAACCTAATTTTTAAAAAAGGAGCAAAATATTTGAGTAGAGATTTGTCTGAAGAATATACACAAATGGACAGCAAGCACAGGACATGGTCAACATCATTAGTCACTACAGAAATGAAAATTAAATCCATAATATTTAGTTTGGCTGAAATTATCTTGGATGTGATTGATGTGAAATACTACTTTAAATTGCCTAGAATTACCATGAGCAAAATAGCACTCTACAAAATATTTAACAGATGTGGAGAAATTGTACCCTTCACCAATTGCTCACTAGAAAATAGATTTTTACAGTCACTTTGGAAAAAACAAAAACATTCTGGGCCATTCCCAGACCTTCTAAATCAGAATTTCTATGGGTATTTATATGGTAATTGTATTTTTTAAATCTTCATAAAATATTTCCAAAGCCAGGAACTTATAGATCCACAGAACTAATGTTTATGCTCATTTTACAGAAAAAGACACAAAGAAGTTCAAAGAATTTTATACACAATGATTATAAAGCAACTGAAAGTACAAAGGACATACAATAGAAAACACACACACACACACACCTTTGAAAAAGAAGAAAAAACACTACACACACATCACAAAATCTAAAATTAAAGATTGATAATACTAAATGTTGGTAAGAATGTGGGACAAATAAAATTCTCTTAT
The DNA here is from genome assembly GCA_949820135.1 of Sylvilagus floridanus. Classification (NCBI taxonomy): domain Eukaryota; kingdom Metazoa; phylum Chordata; class Mammalia; order Lagomorpha; family Leporidae; genus Sylvilagus; species Sylvilagus floridanus. The sequence goes on along the minus strand of OX463224.1, from coordinate 14,824,740 downwards.
ATTGCTAGTAGAAACGTAAAATGAAGGGCCAGTGCTGTGGTGTAGTGGGTAAAGCTGCCACCTGCAGTGCTGGCATCCCATATGGACACCGGTTCGGTTCGAGACTGGCTACTCCACTTCCAATCCAGCTCTCTGCTATGGCCTGGGAAAGCAATGGGAGATGGCCCAAATCCTTGGGCCCCTGAACCCCCATGGGAGACCCAGAAGAAGCTCCTGGCCGCTGGCTTAAGATCAGCGCAGCTCCAGGCATTGTGGCCAACTGGAGAGTGAACTAGCGGATGAAAGACCTCTTTCTCTCTCTCTCTCTCTCTCTCTCTCTCTCTCTCTCTCTCTCTCTTTCTCTATGTAACTCTGACTTTTAAATAACAAAAAAGAAATGTAAAATTGTACCATGACTTATAAAGCTGACAGTATTTAGTAAAACAAAATAAGTACCTAGTCTGCGAGCCAGCAACATCTAATCTAGGTATAAACCTCAAAAAATAAATATATAGGTCCACAAAAAATCTCCTAGAATTCAAACATTAATAGCACTTTGGTCACAAGAACCCAAAAATGAAAACAGCCAAAATTGGAAATTCTTTAACAAAAGAATAAATAAGTCATTCCATTCATCCTATGGGATACAATTCATGAATTTAAAAAAAAGAGAAAGAGAACAGACTATTGATACATGCAGCAACAAAAGTTCAAAAAGAAAACAAATATGAATAGTCTAGAAAAGTTCACCAGGGACACTCTAAGAAAAATCTAGAAAGATGGACATGAGGACAAATTTTTAATCAACGGATAGCCTCAAAGAGCCTTTGAATAACAGGGTGACATTCATTGATTAATTCAACATATATTGAGGACTATGTGTCAGACATTGCTCTAGAGGATGCAGATAAAGCACAAAGTAAAAGAAGGCCATTTGCTTTTATTGAGCTTTTATTATTTTTTAATGGTGTTTTCTCTTTAAAAAAAAAAAAAAAAGATTTATTTATTTGAAAGTCAGAGTCACACAGAGAGAGGAGAAGCAGAGAGAGAGAGAGGTCCTCCATCCAATGGTTTCACTCCCCAGATGGCTGCAATGGCCGGAGCTAGCAGAGAGCTAGATCAGAAGTGGAGCAGCCAGGACTAGAACCAGTGCCCATATGGGATGCCAGCACTTCAGGCCAGGGCTTTAACCCGCTGTGCCACAGCGCTGACCCCTCAGTCTGTGTTTTCATCCATATTATCCAGCATCCTTCTGTTATCTCTTCATACTAACATTGCAAGCCTGTTGTAATCACTATTCTAAGTTCAAAGAAACTGTTTTTTAATCTCCATATATGAGAGAACTATAGTATTTGTCTGTCTTTATTTCACTCGAGATAATGATCTCCAGTTCCAGCTACTTAATTGCAGATGTTGGGATTTCATTCTTTTTATGGCTGAATAATATTCCACTGTGCATATATATATCACATATTCTTCATCCATTCATCTGTCAATTTGGCTTTATTTTAATTGGGTTGATTTTTTATTAGTTAATTGTGAGAGGTCATTATATATTTGGAATAAAAGTGTATTGTTAAATATACATTTATACATTGAATATATTATCTCAATCTGTGTCTTTTTCATTTCACTTTTTTTTTAGATTTATTTTATTTATTTGAAGTCAGAGTTGCACAGAGGAGAGGCAGAGAGAGAGAGAGAGAGAGAGAGGTCTTCCATCCGCTGGTTCACTCCCCAGTTGGCTGCAACAGATGGAGCTGCACCGATCCGAAGCCAGGAGTCAGGAGCTTCTTCCATGTCTCCCACGCAGGTGCAGGGGCCCAAGGACATGGGCCATCTTCTGCTGTTTCCCAGGCCATAGCAGAGCAGCAGTCGGGACTAGAACCAGCATCCACATGGAATGCCAGCACTTCAGGCCAGGGCTTTAACCCGCTGCGCCACGGCGCCAACCTCAACTTTTTCATTTTTTAATGGTATATTTCAAAGAGTAGTTTCATTTTTAAAGGCAATTATTGCTTTTTCTTTTATGGTTAGTATTTTCTCAAGCCAAACATCTCTTCATTTGCACCAAGATCATGCATATTTTCTACTTTCTCTTTGAGAAGTTTTCACAGTTTATTTTTTGCTATTATGTTTTATAAAGTTCATTTTTATACATTTTGAGTATGAAAAGTATCTAAATATATACAAATACAGAGAACAATGTACTAAACTCCCATGTGCAAACACCCAGATCCAACAAAAATCAATATTTTCTTCTTTTTGTATATTCTACATCTTTTCCAAAAGATTTTTGATGTTTTAGCTAATATTTCTATCATTGATCTGATACCAAACTCATTTAGCACATTTTTTATTTCATATATTGCAGTTTTCATTGATAGAAATACTAAATTTTTATATCTTTCATTTTTCTTTGCATTGTTTTCATATTTTATCTGAAATGCCTTTGAGACCTCTAAATATTTTAAAACACTTTTTTCTTAATAGCAACAGACCTGTTATTTCTGTTTCTCTTGTATTTAGGATATAGTTTCCCTTTTATTTAAGTGTTTTGTGATTTTTTGATAGAATGCTGGATATTGTTAACTGCCTAAAAATGGATTTTAAAATTTTGAAATGTTAGAGATAGTCAGTTAAAAAACTTGTGAAACACCTTGATATTTCCAAGGTTTACTTTGACATTTGTTAAGAAATACCAAGTGTAGTTTTTATTCTAGGAGTAAGTTAGCCCTTATATTGAGACATGAACCTTCTAGACTCATTGAGGCATACTGTAGGTGTTCATAGAAATCTCCCCACTGGATTGAAACATAAGCATCTCACAGTACTGTGAAAGCTGTGATAGTTAAACATGCAATTTGAAGTTTCTATTTGTTCTTTGCCCAGCATTATGGAGATTTATCCTATTCATGCAAAGCTTAGACAAAGACATGGAACACTCATACAAATTTCTAACGCTCTTTTTCTGCGTTTCTTCAATATGTTTCTCCATATGTTCCAGAACCTTCAGTATCACAAAACTCTGGTCTTCATCATCTCAACGTAGCAAAAATATTGTGCTTTGTATTCCCTTTCCTTGGGCCACAATACAGACATTATGTGTAGACAAAATATCTGGACAAATACAAGACGAGTCTCATTTGTTTCTTTCACCAATACTTTTGTTCAATGTCTAAAAGATTTTGTTTTGTTTATTTTGCCAAGATTAATTATTTTTGTTGGGATTACCAGTCCATTATCATTTTTCTAATGTGGTCAAAACTAAGAAATCACAACTCTTTAATTTCAGTGGATTTTTGTGGATTTCCAAGGTTTATAAGACAGAAGGAAAAACCAAAAAGAATATACTCACAAGAAAAATATATCTTTAATATTGCAAGTATTCAATAAATACCAGTCATAAATATTGTGAATATTCCTTTTCCAAAAATACATCATACTCAAAATACAAAGAAAATTCATTATTATTCCTCTTGAAAACTTCTTCCAACTGTCAAAAGAATGTATTCTTTTCACAGATACACCAACAAATACATCCTACTTATGGATACATTCCTCAAAAGACCACTCTTCCTCCTCCTCTTAATATAAATGATGATAGAATGTGGATATTTTGGAGTATTTTGAGAAGATAGAGTCCTAGTTTTTTTAGCTTTCCTGGCTGCTCTCATTAAAAATCCAGAACAACTAGGGAGTAACACAATCTATGACATTTATAACAACAGGTGAAATACTCGTCCCTTTCACTCCAAACACACGCAAATGGGAACAAATCATCAAAAGCTAAAAATATGCCCAATATCAGTATCTATACATGATTAACAGAATGATGCACAGGACAGCTGGTAAACCTGAAAAACCCAAAGTGACTAACAGGTATTCCATGTAAATACCAACAGGTCAATTTGGGAGCAGAACTTAAAACTGGAGTTTTATATGCTATATTTGTAGATAAATTTAGAGGGAACCATGGTAAGATCTGAAGGGGCTGCAGCTGTGTGGGCACTATGAACTCTCAAAATAAACCAACCAACGCTCCCTACAAGAATAAAGTGCTAGGAATAAAATCCAAACTAGATAGAACAGGGAAAGTAGAAAGTAAAAGAATAAAAGACCCATAGAAAAGCAGAAAGAAGACAAAGCCAGGCAATCATAGGCAGTAACACTCCATAGAAACAACATTGTTTTACAGATGTGAAGTTGGAAAAAAAAAATTTTTGATCTAAAATGAAAAATAATCAAGTTGAAATACTATTTAAAATCATTATAAGAAAAAGAAATACATTTCTACAAAATTGTGGAGTAAGCTACAGAGATGCTCAAAAATAACTACTGTAATCTTATTTCAAAGTGAGCTAAAACACCTTATGAGAATGATAACAGGCTGGCGCCGTGGCTCAATAGGCTAATCCTCTGCCTGCAGCGCTGGCACTCCAGGTTCTAGTCCCGGTTGGGGTGCCAGATTCTGTCCTGGTTGCTCCTCTTCTAGTCCAGCTCTCTGCTGTGACCTGGGAGTGCAGTGGAGGATGGCCCAAGTCCTTGGGCTCTGCACCCGCATGGGAGACCAGGAGAAGCACCTGGCTCCTGGCTTTGGATCTCTGCGGCACGCCAGCCGCAGCAGCCATTGGGGGGGTGAACCAACGGAATAGGAAGACCTTCTCTCTGTCTCTCTCTTTCTCTCTCACTGTCCACTCTGCCTGTCAAAAAAAAAAAGAACAAAACCATGAATTATTAAAAAATCATAAACTCAACAATGCAACTCAGAAAAGTATTAGAACTAAAAAAATAATAATTTCAGAAATTAAGACATAAATAGGAGTAACAAAAGGGAAATAAACTCTATATATTGTACATTAGGAGAATGAATAGTGGAAAAGAGGAAAAAAATAGATCTACTTGACACAGAATAGGAGCCTCAAGAGAGACATCCAAACAAAGAAAAAGGAACAACAAAAACTGTATTTCAAAAAACATTTTCTACTGTTAAAAAGGTGTTTTAGTAATGACATACTAAGAAGAAACACCACATCTAAGAAAATTGTTCAGAATGAACAAAGTTACCCTGGTATGATTACTAAACTTTGGGATCGGTGCTGTGTTGCAGTGGGTGGACGCCCTGGCCTGGGGCGCCGGTGTCCCATATGGGCACTGGTTCGAGCCTGGCTGCTCCACTTCCTATCTAGCTTTCTGCTTTAGCCTGGGACAGCAGTAGAAGATGGCCCAAGTCCTTGGGCTCCTGCATCCACGTGGGAGACCTAGAGGAAGCTCCTGGCTCCTGGCTTCAGATCGGTGCAGCTCCGGCCGTTGCGGCCAACTGGGGAGTGAATCATTGGATGGAAGCTCGCTCTCTCTCCCTCTCTCTGTCTCTCTCTCTCTCTGCCTCTCCTCTCTCTGTGTGACTCTGACTTTCAAATAAATAAATAAATCTTTTTAAAAAATTACTAAATTTAAAAAAAATTCAAAAAGGAAGGATCCTGTGAGGACAGTGTAGTCCTAAGTTTTCTCAGTTCCATTTTAAGAGACCTAGAAACAATGTCTAATTTAGCAGATATGAGTCTCTATCACCTAATTTGTACTCTTGAAATAGCATTTCCATACTATAAGAAACCAAATTTTTTGGAGAAATGGTTATTGGTTAATTCCAAATCTGAAGAATGAAATTTCTGAGATGATTTCAGAATATCCTTTTTTTTTTTTTTTTTTGACAGGCAGAGTTAGTGAGAGAGAGACAGAGAGAAAGGTCTTCTTTCTGTTGGTTCACCCCCCAAATGGCCGCTATGGCCAGCACTGCACTGATCCAAAGCCAGGAGCCAGGTGCTTCCTCCTGGTCTCCCACACAGGTGCTGGGCCCAAGCATTTGGGCCATCCTCTACTGCTTTCCCGGGCCACAGCAGCAAGCTGGACTGGAAGAGGAGCAACTGGGACAGACTCTGGCACCCCAACCGGGACTAGGACCCGGGGTGCCGGCGCCACAGACGGAGGATTACCCTAGTGAGCCAGAGCACGGGCCCAAGAATATCTTGACATAGGAAATAGCAAGGAAGATATTAGATTCTTTAAGCACTACCCCAAAAAGATTCTAGGGACACACTGAAGCAAATTCCATAGAACAAAGTTGGAAAAAATTGATAAACAAAGGGTAATAATAACTTCAGTGTGTTGAAGCACATAAAATAAGTTTAAATTGAGTAGAATGCTACTGATGAAAAATAACTAGGCAGTTTTGAAGGGCCTTAAGAAATCAAATAATTGCTATGAAAATTAGAAAATCAAGTGCTATGTTTTTATTTCAAGTATGGTGGTGATTAGATGGTCCTGCGCAATTGATTAAATTGGTCCTGTGTAATTGATTAAACTGCATGAAATAAATACAAGTACAAATGAATAATAATAAAATTATGGAAATCTGAATCCGACCAGTGGATGATATCAACATCAATATCCTGGGTGTACAATTGTTTTTGCAAGATAAGATGTTTTCCTTCATAAAGGGTATGACATGAGATCTCCCTGAATTGTTTCTTAGAACCACATGTGAATCTACAATTATCTTCAAAGGAAAAGTTTAATGAAAAAAGTCTCATTAGGAATATATTCAAACATGATATGATAAAAATACATATATAAATAGGTAATGTTCTTATGAACAAAATTCCTTTATTAGTGAGCATGTATGAATAGTCTACTTTCTCATTCTTTCAACCTGTGCACTGATAGTATACAGCTGACAATTCAATATTCTGTACAGATTTAATACTCCTTTAATAAAATTATAGCTTTTGTAAAGTTATTGGATTTGTTTTTGCACACACTGATTAATCACTGATGATAAATAACACACATAGAGGTAGTAACTGATGATGATGGTGATATGATAATAATGGGCATGATGATGATGATGATGATGATGATGACGGTATTGTTGGTGATACAATATTTCAATACTTATGTATTACTCCAAGTTTCCCTAGCAGCAAACTGATTGTGCCAATAAAAGGAAAATTAATACATCTGGGAGGAAAAAAATGATTCACAGGATGGATGTAGACCAAGATTCTAATTGGTCCTTAATGTGAATCTCTGCCTCTGGAGTGACTACATCCCAGGAGATGTTCTGCCCTGATAAAGATAAACAAGTACCCACCCTCACTGTCTTGGAGAGCCATTTTTTCATGACTTTCATATCTCTTTGAGTAGATTTTCCATGAGATGTAAGTCTACCTGCTTTTATCATTTCCTTATTGTTGAAGCCAAGGCATCCCCTACAGATTCCAAGACAAAGTGTTCAAGATTCCTTCAGCCCAGGTATTTAATTATGGATTAAAAGCAATAGTATGAGAAAGATACTTCTTTCAGGAACTCTTGTTTGTAATGCAGGCTATTTGCCACGTTTACTGCTTTTACTTTTATCACTAGGAGCTTTTTTCTCTCTGTGCTGTTGTCTTATTGTCAGAAATTCTGAGCCTACAATGGCTTGTTAACTCAGGAGTTAGTAATTGTAGTAACTTCCTGTTTTCCTATTTTATGTTAATAGATGGCAGTAGTGAAACATTAAGTCAATGTTGTCTAGGAGTCTCCTCTAACAACAGTGTTTGCATTTGCTCTACAAGATGGATGCTCTATGATTCTTACCAAGTTTAGAGGCAGAAATTGGGTAAGGAGATGTGTAACATTCTTTTAATCTATTGTTATCTAGAAAAAAATTTTATTTTTTGTGATAAAGGCAAACAATCAAAATATCTTAACTATATTTAATGCTGCTAATTGTGAATCTAAGTGCCTCACAATTGGTAATTTACCTATAAAGCTTATAATGCAATGAGGATTTTCTTGTACTGATGCTAAATCCTAGGGATTTTAAAGACTCATTCTGACAGCTGAGAAAAATAAATATTACAGTTAGTACCAGTTAGCATTATTATAGGAATCAAATTAGAATGTATTTTATAGTGTTGTTTAAAATGGAAGTTTAAACACACATGCAAATATATATAGGCATAGAAAAACTACAGATATTTACCACCAATGTCCAGTTCCATGTATCAGGAAATTCTTTTTTTAGTTTTGCTTATTTGTATTTCTAACTTACTATAATTCAGGGATATTTCTTTACAATTGCAAACAGTGCAGCTGAAATTAGCAATAAGATCTATCTTCCATCTAGAATACTTTAATAAATTTAGTCTACCAAATAATCTAAAAATGCAACACAAAAATAAGGTACAACTGAAAATCCTAGTTTAGTAGAAACAAACAGGCTGGTTTTAGGTCCTAGGTTTTAGGTCCAATTCTGCCTGTTATTAGCTGGGTTACCTTGGGTAACTTATTTCAATGTTAGGGCTTCAATAGCCTACAAAACAAAAAAAAATGAATAACAGCATTCCTCCTCTTTCATATGCTATGCACATACTAAGATATCAAGTGTAAAATGTGTTTCAATCACACATCGCTTAGCACTGTGGGTGTACAGATTTGTAAGGCTTCATGTCTGAGGCAAAGAAAGCAACTCATGACAAAGAGAGACAAGAGGTAAGTTTGCATGCACAGTACCAGCAGTCAGGCAAGTCGATTAGTGTTTGGCACATCAGTTTTCCCAGTATGAAAGTGAGAATAAAATTCCTGCTCTAAAACAGTCTTATCTCCATTCCTAAAACTTTTGAGATGTAATGAGATTGACCTTCAAAGAAAGTATGGAACCATGAACATTATACAAAATTTAGGAATTATGGATGGAATAAAATGGTGAGAATTTAAGTTTTTTAGCTTAACAAATTCATCCAACAAATGATGATATCTGTACATATGGTATTTACCAATGACAATCTATGCTTCCTAGAGACATGTCTGTCATTTGAACACTTTGTCATTGTAGATGCAATAGTGTGATGATTTAATATTATGATCAGAAAATAATAATTGGCCGGCGCCGTGGCTCAACAGGCTAATCCTCCGCCTTGCGGCGCCGGCACACTGGGTTCTAGTCCCGGTCGGGGCGCCGGATTCTGTCCCGGTTGCCCCTCTTCCAGGCCAGTCCTCTGCTGTGGCCCAGGAGTGCAGTGGAGGATGGCCCAGGTGCTTGGGCCCTGCACCCCATGGGAGACCAGGAAAAAGCACCTGGCACCTGGCTCCTGCCATCGGATGAGCGCGGTGCGCCGGCCGCAGCGCGCCATCCGCGGCAGCCATTGGAGGGTGAACCAACGGCAAAGGAAGACCTTTCTCTCTGTCTCTCTAACTCACTGTCCACTCTGCCTGTCAAAAAAAAAAAAAAAAAGAAGAAGAAAATAATAATTGTATAAATACTTGTAATAAGCAGTGACTAAGAACAATATTACTTTGCCAGTATCCAGACTGTAACAGAGATCAATTTAATCAGAAATTCTGTAGGTAGAATCCAGGCCAGGATATTTTGCAAATTTTCCAAGTGGTTACAATACACACCCAGTGTTAAGAATCACTGTCTAGGACCTTAAGCCCAGCAAAAAACTAAAAACAAATACTGGATTAATAATGATTAATAATGAAAACTCAGTTTTAAGAAATTGAGTGTTTGAAAAAAATATTTCAAAATATGTATATCTCATATAACCTTCATATTATCAATTTCTTCATCTTTCAGAAATTGACTTGTCACTTCATGATGCATCTATAACCATCACAGAATCCTAACATGGCATCATTGTGAGAAACAGACTCACATGTTTACAACAAATATTTAGGATTGCAGAAAAAAAGGAAATTCATTGCTGAAGCAAAATCCATCGCCAACTGCACAATACAAAGTGTACTACATATTATGTTTAGGATATGCTTTGGCACACTTCAGTGTGCATCACTAAAGAGATTGTAAAAACAGATTCCCCAGGGCACTGGAAAGAACAGATGTTAGCGGCGGCCTCATAATTTGCACCTCTAACAACCTCCAGGTGATGTTGATGCAGCTGGTCAGGGAACGGACTTTGAGAACCATAGCTCTATGAAATGAGAGCTACATGGGAGCAGCACGAACTCCAGATCTGGCCCCCTGCACTGTCATCATCACAATCTTTGAAACACTAAGAGAAGAATCTTCCTCTTAGGCAACAGCAGGAATTGGGGAAAGATACATCAGTGAAAAGCCTAGAATATCCAACTGATACCACAGGCCACAGCTGTTGACCCTAAACAGTCCAAGGACAGATTTCAGAGGTTCTTCCCAATCCCCACAGGGCTACCAGCTAGAGGAGAATGGCTGCAAGAAATCTCTCTGCGGTGACGGAGTTCCTTCTTGGGGGACTAACAAGCCGCCAAGACCTCCAGATCCCCCTCTTTCTCCTCTTCCTAGGAGTCTACATGGTCACCATGGTGGGCAACCTGGGCATGATCACTCTGATTTGCCTCAACTCTCAGCTTCACACCCCCATGTACTATTTCCTCAGCCATTTGGCCCTCGTGGATCTCTGCTACTCCTCTGTCATTACACCCAAGATGCTGGTGAACTTCGTGTCAGAGGAGAATATCATCTCCTATGCTGGGTGCATGTCTCAGCTCTACTTCTTCCTTGTTTTTGTCATTTCTGAGTGCTACATGCTCACAGTGATGGCCTACGACCGCTATGTGGCCATCTGCCACCCCTTGCTTTACACCATCATCATGTCTCACCCTGTCTGCTCCCTGCTGGTGGCTGCAGTCTACATCATGGGATTCATTGGCTCAACAATAGAGACTGGCCTTATGTTAAACCTGTCCTATTGTGAGGCCCTCATCAGTCACTACTTCTGTGACATCCTCCCTCTCATGAAGCTCTCCTGCTCTAGCACCTATGGTGTTGAGATGACAGTCTTCTTTCTGGCTGGATTCAATATCATACTCACCAGTTTAACTGTCCTTGTTTCCTATGCCTTCATCCTGTCCAGCATCCTCAGCATCAGCACCACAGAGGGAAGGTCCAAAGCCTTCAACACCTGCAGCTCCCACCTGGCAGCTGTGGGGCTGTTCTATGGATCGACTGCCTTCATGTACTTAAAGCCATCCACAGCCAGCTCCCTGGCCCAGGAGAATGTGGCCTCTGTGTTCTATACCACAGTGATCCCCATGCTGAACCCCCTGATCTACAGCCTGAGGAACAAGGAGGTCAAGGCTGCCGTGCAGAGAACACTGAGGAGAACACTGTACTGATGCAAATGCCATTACTCTTTCTCACTTTGAAAATAAACACTGGTGGGAAGTCCTCTGAATGCTGACACTGCCATGGATGGAAAATTCCCATTTTTCCAAATAGTTGCATGAACAGCTACTCTCCTTTTTCCCATACCCCATCCTCCTTCCCTTCTCTAATTTCTGTTTGAAATAAGCCAAATTCAGGTTTATATTTCTTTCATTTGGGCATCATTTACCCTACCCAGAGTCATCTGATGGAACCAACATATGACCCAGAAATTCCTCTTCTGAGTATATACTGAAATTAAAAGAAATTTTCTCTGTGTAAATATCTGCACCTGCACATTCACTGCAAAATTATTCACAATAATTTATATAGGAAACAACATATATACCCATTCAATGGATGAATATATACATTTATCTGTATCTGTGTGTATATAAATATGGACAGAACTATGTAAAGTCACATAGAAGTTCATGGACAGTATTAAAGATGCATTTCTCTTTCCCTCTCTCCACTCCAGTTTTCAAATAAATTCAAATTTTATGTTGAAAAATAACTAAAACATTTTGAAAGAAGGGGGGCAGGCATTTGGCTCAGCAGTTAAGTTACCACTTTGAAAATTATCCTATATCAGAGTGACTGGGTTCAAGACGCCACTCCGTGCTCTATCTCGCTTCCTGTTAATAGCATCCTGGGAGGCAGCAGGTAATGGCTTAGGTCGTGGCCCCGGCCACAAATGTGCGGAGCCCATATGGAGTTCCAGGCTTCTAGCTTCAGTCCGGCCCAGCCTTAGCTATTGTAAGAATTTGGAGAGTAAATCAGCATATGAAAGTGTTTCTCTCTCTCTTTCTCTTTCTCTCTCTCTCTCTCTCTCTCTCCCCTCCCTTCGTGCCTCCCTCCCTCTATGGTTTTCAAATAAAACAATAAAACATAAGTAAATGAAACTTTGTAAAGAATGTGTTTATTGGGGCCAGTATTGTGGCATAGTGGGTAAAGCCACCATCTGCTTTATTTCACCTAGCATAATTATTTCCAATTCTGTGCACCTTATGGCAAATGTCAGGTTTCATTCATTTTTATGACTCAGCAATATTTTGTCAGATATATAAATTTATATTCTTTATTTCATCTTCCATCTATGGGCATCTAGGTTGATTTGATATATTTGCTGCTATGAATTTTGTTGCAATAAACATAGGAGTGCTGATAGCTCTACATTCTGACTTCACTTCCTTTGGATATTATCCAGTAAGTGGGACATCTGGATCAAGTGGTAGATCTATTTCTAGGTTTTTATAGTAATCTCCATGCTGTTTTCCATAATGCTTCTACTAATTCACATTCCCATCAGTAATATATTAAGGTTCTCTTTTCCACATCCTTGTCAGGATTTGTTAATTAGTGACTTTTGGATAAAAGTCACCCTATCTAGACTTAAATGTTATCTCACTGTGGCTTTTGTGTGAATTTCTCTGATGGCTAGTCATACTAATCATTTTTTCTTGTGTTTTTTTGGCCATTTGCATTTTATTGTTTAAAAATGTCTATTCAGGGTTTTTGAGAGTTTTCAAGATGGTGGCATAGGGAAGGAGCTTACTGCTTTAGTCTAGGAGGGGGTACTATTTTTTTAAAAAGTGGGTAGAGTGCAATCTCAGGGAAGGTTTAGGGAGAAAACAGCAGAGAAAACTCCAAGCGAACTAGGAGACACATGGATCTATGGAGGGTGTGGACATGCACAGTTTGGGACCCCCAGCAGCCAAGAGACTCAGCACCAGCTTTCTATCCTACAGATACAGAATAAAATTCTTCTCACCAGTGCATGGAACTTTCTCTAGGATAGACCACATACTAAGCTTTAAATCAAGTCTCAGCAAATTCAAAAACAAATCAAAATCATACCATACATCATTCCTGACCACAATGGGATGAAGCTGGGTATCAACAACTGCAGAATCTCTAGAACAGATGTAAACACACAGAGACTGAATAACATGCTCTTGAATGAATAGTGAATCACTGAAGAAATCAAAAGAGAAATTTAAAAATGTCTGGAAATGAAAAAAAGTTGACAATACAACATAGCAAAACTTACGGGATACAGCAAATGTGGTGTTAAGAGGGAAGTTTATAGCAACTGGTGCCTATATCAAGAAATTGGAAAGGTACTAAATAAATAAACTATCAATGCATCTCAAGAACCTAGAAAAACAACAGCAAACCAAACCCATAACTAGTAGGAGAAAAGAAATAAGTAAAATTAGAGCATAAACAAAATTGAAACAAAAAAAAAAAATAGTGAAACAAAGAGCTGTTTTTGAAAAAATAAACAAAATTGACACACCATTGGCCCAACTAACCAAAAAAAAAAAAGGGAGAAGACACAAATCAATAAAATTAGAAATGAAAAAGTAAATATAACAACAGATACCACAGAAATAAAAAGAATCATCAGAAATTACCACAAAGAACTGTATGCCAACAAATTGGGAAACCTAGAAGAAATGGATACATACAACCTACCTAAATTGAACCATTAAGACACCTAAAAAGAACAATAACCAAGACGGAAACTGAATCACTATAAAGATCTTCCCAGAAAAGAAAAGCCCAGGACCAGATGGTTTCATTGATGAATTCTACCAGACATTTAAAGAAGAATTAATTCCAGTTCTTCTCAAGCTATTGAAAACAATTTAAAGAGAGATAATCATCCCAAATTCTTTCTTTTTTTCTAAAGATTTATTTACTTTATTTGAAAGTCAGAGTTACATAAAAAGAGGAGAGGCAGAGAAAGAGAGAGAGGTCTTCCACCCACTGGCTCACTCCCCAGATGGTTGCAACAGCTGGAGCTGAGCCGATCCAAAGCCAGGAGCCAGGAGCCTCTTCTGGGTCACCCACGTGGGTGCAGGGGCCCAAGCACTTGGGCCATCTTCCACCACTTTCCCAGGCCATAGCAGAGAGCTGGATCGGAAGTGGAGCATCCAGGACACAAACCAGTTCCCATATGAGATGCCAGCACTGCAGGCAGTGGCTTTACCTGCTACGCCACAGCACCGGCCCCATTCCAAATTATTTCTATGAAGCCAACATCACCTTAATTCCCAAACCTGAAAAAGATACAACAGAGAAAGTGAAGTACTGATGAACTAAGACACAAAAATCCTCAACAAAATATTAGCCAATCAAAACCAACAATACATCTGAAAGATCATTCACCCAACATGGGATTTATTTCATTTATGCAGGGATGGTTCAACATTTGCAAATCATTCAATGTTATACATCATATTAACAAATTTAAAAAAACAAAACCCATATGATTATCTCAATAAATGCAGAGAAAGCATTTGATAAAATACAACATCGTTTCATGATGAAAATTCTAAGCAAATTGGGAATAGAAGGAACATTCCTCAACACAATCAAGGCAACTTATGGCAAACTCATGGTCAGCATCCTATTGAATGGGGAAAAGCTGAAAGAATTCCCACTGAGTTGGGAACCAGACAAGGATGCCCACTCTCACCATTGCTATTTAATATAGTCCTGGAAGTTTTAGCCAGAACCATTAAGCAAGAAAAATAAATCAAAGGGATACAAATTTGGAAGGAGGAAGTCAAACTATTCCTATTTTCAGATTACACGATTCTACATATAGGGGATCTGAAAGACTCCACTAAGAGACTATTGAAACCCACAAAAGTGTTTGGTAAAGTGGCAGGATATAAAATCAACACAAAAAATCAATAGCCTTTGTATACACAGACAATGCCATGACTGTGAAAGAACTTCTAAGATTAATCCCATTCACAATAGCTACAAAAAAACAAATACCTTGGAATAGATTTAACAAGGATATCAATTACAAACATTAAAGTAAGAAATAGAAGATACAAAAAATGGAAAAATCTTCTATGTTTATGAATAGGAAGAATCTGTATCATCAAAATGTTCACACTACCCAAAGCAATTTATAGATTCAATGCAATACCAATCAAAATAGCAAGGACATTCTTCTCAAATATATAAAATGATGCTGAAATTCACATGGAATCACAGAAGATCCAATAGCTAAAGCAATCATATAAAATACAAAGCTAGAGGCATAACAATACCAGATTTCAAGACATACTCTAGGTCAGTTATAATCAAAACAGACTGGTACTGACATCAAAAGAGATGGATAGACCAATGGAACAGAATAGAAATGCCAGAAATCAACCCACACATCTACAACCAGATTATTTTTTACAAAGAAGCTAAAATCAATGCCTGGAACAAGGACAGTCTCTTCAACAAATGGTGCTGGGCAAATTGGATCTCCACATGAAGAAGTATGGAAGCAAAACCCCTACCTACACCTTAAAAAAAACACTCAAAATGGATTAAAGACCTAAATCTATGACCCGACACCATCAAATTATTAGAGAACATTGAGGAAACTCTGCAAGACATTGGCATAGGCAAAGAGTTCTTGGAAAAGACTCTGGAGGCACAGGTAATCAAAACCAAAATTTACAAATAGGATTACATCAACCTGAGAAGCTTCTGTATTGAAAAAGAAACACTCAGCAAAGTGAAGAGGCAACCGATAGAGTAGGAGAAATTATTTGCAAACTATTCAACTGATAAAGGATTAATAACCAGAATATATAAAGAGATCAAGAAACTCAACAACAACAAAAACAAACAACTCAGTTAAGAAATGGGCAGGGTGAGGCAAGATGGCAGCCACCAAGAGGAAGTGGCATGGAGGGTTGTGGGTTCAGGCAAAGAAGCCAAAAAGAAAAAAGCAGATGCTTCAGGCAAAGCAGAGTGTCACAACAGAGGAGGGAGGGAGACTGTATCCCAGGCCCTGTTTGGAAGGGCAAGTGGAAAAACAAAGAAAGATTTTTATCTCTTCTTGCAGAGGAATAAGTTTCAGGACAAGACATTTAATGCTAGGCTTGAGGATGCTGAAGCCTCATTCTAAAACAGATACTAAGATGGACCATAAAGATAAATTATTTGTGATTAATGAGGTTTGTGAAATGAAAAACTGCACTAAATGCATCTATTTTGAAAATAAGAAAAAACAGGATATCTAAATGTGGCTTTCAATTCACCTCATGGGCCATCTGCTAAATTCCTTGTTCAAAATGGCTTTTGATGAATTGCCACATTATGCTTCGTTAAAAAAACTCTTAAATCAGATCTTCAGTACACCACAGTATCATCCTGAAAGCCAACCAATTTTGGATGATGTGTTTACATTCTCCATTTTGGATAATAGGATATGGTTTCAGAACTTTCAGATAATAGAAGATGCTGCTCTTCTAGAATAGGACTCGTTTTGTCTTAAACCTCATAGAGATTTTCCAGGGGAGTTTTTGAGGATCAATTTTACATGAGAATCCTCACTGCCCATCACCTAACATGCATCGGCGTATTGTAAGATCCATCACAGCTGCAAAATACAGAGAGAAATAGCAAGTGAAGGATGTGCAGAAACTAAGAAAGAGCCAAAAACCATCCTTCCCCATGATCCCACTGCAGATGTTTTTGTTACTCCAGCCAAAGAGAAACAATAGAAAATCAGTGAGTAAAACAAGAACCTTAAGTTGATTTGAAAGCAAGAAAGAAAAAGATTCAAAAGAGGCAAGGAAAAATGAAACAGAGATGACCAATCAGTGGATAACTAGACTTTCAGTTATTGTGTATTTATTCTGTACTCAATATGTAAATATTTTTATTTTCTAGATCTGTCTTAGGTCTATTTAGTGTGACATTTAAAAGAAGGAAAATTTAAAATCTTAATGATGATTACTTTTTTCTAAATAAAAAACATGAGAAATGATAAAAAAAAAGAAATGGGCAAAGGACTTAAACAGGCATTTCTTAAAAGAGGAAATTCAAATGGCCAACAGACACATGAAAAAATGTTCAGGATCACTAGCCATCAGGGAAAAGTAAATCAAAACTACAAAGAGGTTTCACATCATCCCTGTTAGAATGGCTTTCATACAGAAATCAACAAACAACAAATGCTGGCAAGGATGTGGAAAAAAATAAACCCTATTCCACTGTTGGTGGGAATGTAACATGGTACAGTCACTGTGTAAGACAGTATGGAGATACCTCAGAAATTTGAATATAGACCTACCATGTGACCCAGCCATCCCACTCCTCAGAATTTACCCAAGGGAAATGACATCAGCATATGAAAGAGTTTCCTGTAACCCCATATTTTTTTGCAGTTCAATTCTTAATAGCTAAGATTTGGAATCAACCCAAGTGCCTATTGAAGACTGGATAAAGAAGTTATGGGATATGTACACCATGGAATATTACAGAGTGGTAAAAAAAAAAAAATGAAATCCTGTCATTTGCCACAAAATGGATGAAACTGAACAATATCATACTTAGTGAAATAATCAAGTCCCAAAAGGACAAACACCATATGTTCTTCCCACTCTGTGATAACAAAGAGAGAATCTAAAAGGTAATCTATAGAAATGAGATTAACATTTCAAGATGCAGTGACTGGAATAGCCCTTATCTCTATTGTTGAGGAACAATTCCTTCTCATACAATTTGTGGAACTCTTCACTTAGTATAGTTAATTGTATGTGTATAAAGTTAATTGAAAGTAGATCTTAGTGAAAAATAAGAATGGGACTAGAAGAGGAATGAGAACGAGGGGTGGGAGCATGGAGGGGAGGGCTGGTATGGTGGGAAGAATCATTATGTTCCTAAAGTTGTATTTACAAAAAAAATAGTTATACATCCCAAAAATGTATGTTCAGATTCTTGTCCATTTCTTAACTGAATTAGTAGATTTCTTGTTGAATTTCCTTATCTCCTTACATATTCTGGTATTAATCCTTTTCCGATGCCTAGTTTGCAATTATTTTCTCTCAATATATCAGTTGTTTTTTCACGCTGTTGGTTGCTTCACTTGCTGTATAGAAACTCATTTTGACATAACCTCATTTGTATTTTTTTTTTGCTTTTAATATCTGTGCTGTTGGGGTATTATCCAAAAATAAATTACCTGTGTCAATGTCCTGAATCTGGGTTTCTATTTGTTGGGAGACTCTTCTTTTCTGGGGGGCTATTTTTCACTGACTCAGTCTCATCCTAGTTTGTTGGCTTGTTCAGTATTTCTATGCCTTCATGATTCAGTTTTGATAAGTTATATGTTTCCAGAAATATACCAATTTCTTCTAAGTTTTCCAATCTGTTGGACTATAGTTGTTCATAAAAGTACCTAATGATTCTTTGTTTTTGCAATACCATTTACAATATCCCCTTCAGTCTTCTCTCTCTCTTTCATGGTTATTCTACCTTATGCTTTCATCAATATTATTTATCGTTTCAAACAAAAGCTATTCATTAATCTTTTATATTGTTTTTTAACTTTATCTTTTCCTTATTTTTTCTCAAATTTTGATTATTTGTTTCCTTCTGCTAATTTTTGGGTTTTTTTCTTCTATTTCGAGGTTTTTGAAATGTATTATTAGGTTATTTGATACTATTCTATTTTTTTATGTAGGCACTTAGGCCTTCCTCTTAACACTTCTTCATCTGTATTACATAAGTTTTGATATATTGTTTCCACTTTTCATTTGTTTCAATGAATTTTAAAATTTCCATTGTTATTTCTACAACAACCCATTGTTCATCCAAGAGCATGCTGTTCAGTCTCTACGTGTCTGTATAATTTGCAGAGTTGCTTTTGTTGTTAATTTCCAGCTTTATTCCATGGTGGTCACAAAGGACACATAATACAAATTCATTTTTTTATTTGTAGAGACTTAATTCATGACGTAGATTATGGTCTATCCTGGAAAATGTTGCTGGTGCTGAAAAGTATGTATATCCTACAGCTGCATGACGGAATGTTCTATAAATGCCAATTATGTCAATTTGGTCTATAGTGTAGATTATCTCTGTTGTTTCTTTCTTGATAATTTTCCTATCATTGATCTGTCCATTGATAAAAGTGGGGCACTGAATTCCTTCTACATTATCGTGTTGGAGCTATGTCTCCCTTTAGACTGATTAACATTTGTTTTACAAAAATGGGTGTTCTGCCATTGGTGCATGTACATTTACAATTGTCATAACTTCTTCTTGAATTGATAACTGGATTATTAGATAGTAGCCCTCTTAGTTTTTTAAGTTTTTGTCTTTTTGACACTAGAAAATAAAGATTCTACAGATTATAAAGAATATCAACCTACATATACATATACATATATATATGCATATACATAAACATACACATATACTGACAGGAGAAATCTGTTTAGATAGAATGAATGCCTTACATTTTTTTCTTTTTTTACATTTGCATCCTTTTTTCTGTAAGGTGAACAAATTTCATGTATACATTTAGGAGCTACTTTTAGATGTTACTTCCCACTCTTCTCTCCCTCCTGTCCACACTCCTAGCCTCCCTCCTCCTTCCTTTCTTATTCTTTTCTTTTTTATATTTTAAATGACATATTTTCAGTTTATCTTATAATTATAGGCTTACCTCTCCCCTAAGTAAAGAATTCAACAAATATAAAGAAAAAAACACTGTGCCTCTACAAACAATAATTAAATTTCAAACTCTCAATTTTGCTCAGATACATTACATTTTTTGTACTCTGTTACCACAGCCCTGAGGAAACATATATTTGTTTAAGTTTCTGTCTCAAAAATTGGATTTTGTCCAGTATAAAAAAAGATAAACCAGCTCCCTCTTAATTTCAATTTGCATGAGATATCCTTTTCCAAAACTGCACTGTGTGTGCATTTAATGGTGAAGTTCCTTTCTTTTAGGTAGCAAAATACCTAGAAACAATGCCTAATCTAGCAGCAATGAGCTTTTTTATCACCTAATTTGTACTCTTGATACATCAATTCCATATTAAAGGAAAACAAATTTCTTGGAGAAATGGTTATTCCTAATCTGAAGAATGGAACATATGAGTTCAGAATGCCTTGATATATCATTTTATAAGGAAAGTATTAAAGACTTTCAGCACTGTTTCAAATAGATCACAGAGACAAATAAGAAAATTCCACAGGACAAAGAAAAACGTCATCAATGACATAATAATAATTGCATTGGATTATAACATATAAATATGTTTAAATTGGTAAGATTAAAATGATGCTGTAGAAAAATAGCCAATCGGGGGGCGGAGCCAAGATGGCGGAATAGTGAGGACGTGCACTAGTAGTCCGCAAAAAGATAGTTTAATAAAAGCAGAGTTACTGTAGCCTCAGGAAAAGTCTCAGGGAAAAAACGCAGAGGAAATTCTTCTGGACCCAGTGAATGAGACACAGAGGACCTAGGGGAAAGTAAGTTTGGCGATGGCAAACCATGCCACAGTGGGATGGGAGCCGGGCGGAACAAAGTCGCCGTAGGAACTGAGCGCTTGAACGGGAGGTGATACAAAGATCCCCAGACACTGGCGGGGGGGGAAACAGACCCCACGGGGGAAACAGCACAATTGAGGAGAGCCCGCACAGACACTAGCCTCTCTCTTTGCCCACCTTGCGAAGCCGAACTAGATTGACCGCAGTGGGACGGCGCGCACGCACACACCCGCCTGCCCGTCACTGAGGCAGGCGGAACCAAAAACCCGAGGCTGTATAAATCTGAGGGGGAACCTAAATCTGGGAAAACACTGCGCACACAAACTCCGTTACCTTGACAACCCAGAGAAAGAGTGTGGAAAAAAAATGCCAAACAAAAATAGATACCGAGGTAGCAAGATCAAGGAAGACGCTATGATGACCCCAAATGGAAAAGACACCCCAAGTCAGGATTATGAAGATGATGAGATAGAAGAAATGCAAGAAGCAGATCTCAAAAAATTGATAAGAACATTAAGAAGTTCTCAAAAACAAATTCTTGAACTACAGAAATCTTTAACGGATAAGATAGAAAAATCTCACTCGTGAAAATGAAATATTATGGAGGAATCAAAACGAAATGAAACAACTAGTAGAACAAGAAGCTATGATAGTGACAAAAAATCTTAATGAATTGAAGAATTCAATAGATCAATTGACAAGCAATCTTGAGGGCCTTAAAACCAAAATGGGTGAAGCAGAAGAGAGGATATCGGACCTAGAAGGCAGAGAACAGGAGAGGAAATAGTCAAACCAAAGACAAGAAGAGGAAGTTAGAAATCTAAAAAATATCGTCGGGAATTTACAGGATACTATTAAAAAACACAACATTCGGGTTCTAGGAGTTCCTGAAGGCATGGAGAGGGAGAAAGGATTAGAAGGCCTTTTTAGTGAGATAATAGCAGAAAATTTTCCAGGTTTGGAGAAAGACAGAGAAATGCTAGTACAGGAAGCTCATAGAACCCCTAATAAACGTGACCAAAAGAGATCCTCAGCACGACATGTTGTAATTAAACTCACTACAGTGAAACAAAAAGAAAAGATCCTAAAATGTGCAAGAGAGAAACGTCATATTACTCTCAGAGGATCTCCAATTAGACTCACAGCTGATTTCTCATCAGAAACCCTACAAGCTAGGAGGGAATGGCGAGACATAGCCCAAGTACTAACAGAGAAAAACTGTCAGCCCAGAATAATATATCCTGCAAAGCTCTCATTTGTGAATGAAGGTGAATTTAGGACCTTTCACAGCAAACAGAAACTGAGAGAATTTGTCGCCATGTGTCCAGCCCTACAAAAGATACTTAAAGATGTGCTACACAGAAACACAGAAACACGGTCATCAACTTGAAAGAAGCTAAAGGAAGGAAACCTCGCAGCAAAAGATCATACGAATCTCAAAGCATATATAAGAAACTATCTTTGGCAAATGACAGGGCAAAGCTACTATTTCAATAGTCACATTGAACATGAAAGGTTTGAATTGCCCAGTCAAAAGAAACAGATTGGAAGCCTGGATTAGGGAACAAAACCCATCTATTTGCTGCTTACAAGAAACACATCTTTCTAACAAAGATCCATACAGATTGAAAGTGAAAGGCTGGAAAAAAGTATACCATGCCAGCAGAAACGAAAAAAAGCGGGCCTAGCCATCCTAATATCAGATAATATAAATTTTACCACAAAAACTATTAGAACAGACAAAGAGGGACACTATATAATGGTTAAGGGATCCATCCAACAAGAAGATATAACGATTATCAATGTGTATGCACCTAATTACAAGGCACTGGTTTATTCAAAAGACTTGTTAAGGGACTTAAAAGGAGACTTAGACCCCAATACATTAGTACTAGGGGACTTCAATACCCCAACCTCAGAGATAGACAGATCACCAAGACAGAGGATCAACAAGGAGACAGAAAATTTAAATGACACTATAGCCCAAATGGACCTAACAGATATCTACAGAACTTTTCATCCAACAGAGAAACAGTTTACATTCTTCTCAGCAGTACATGGAACCTTCTCTAGGATAGACCACATACTAGGCCATAAAGCAAGTCTCAGCAAATTCAAAAGAATTAGAATCATACGATGCAACTTCTCAAACCATAAGGGAATGAAGGTGGAAATTAGCAACTCAGGAATCCCTCGAGCATATGCAAACACATGGAGACTGAACAACATGCTCCTGAATGAAAAATGGGTCATAGAACAAATCAAGAGAAATCAAAAATTTCCTGGAAGTAAATGAGGATAACAGCACATCATACCAAAATCTATGGGAGACAGCAAAAGCAGTATTAAGAGGAAAGTTTATATCAATAGGTGCCTACATCAAGAAATTGGAAAGACACCAAATAGACGAGCTTTCAGCTCATCTCAAGGATATAGAAAATCAACAGCAAACCATACCCAAAGCTAGTAGGAGAAGAGAAATAATTAAAATCAGAGAAGAAATCAACAGGATTGAATCCAAAAAAAAACTTTACAAAAAATCAGCCAAACTGGAGCTGATTTTTTGAAAAAATAAACAAGATTGACACCCCATTTGCCCAACTAACAAAAAAAAGAAGGGAAAAGACCCAAATCAATAAAATCATAGATTAAAAAGGAAACATAACAACAGACACCACAGAAATAAAAAGAATCATCAGAAACTTCTACAAGGACTTGTATACCAGCAAACAGGAAATCTATCAGAAATGGATAGATTCCTGGACACATACAACCTACCTAAATTGGACCAAGAAGAAATAGAAAACCGAAATAGACCCATAACAGAGACAGAAATTGAAACAGTAATAAAGGCCCTCCCAACAAAGAAAAGCCCAGGACCAGATGGATTCACTGCTGAATTCTACCAGACATTTAAAGAACTAACTCCAATTCTTCTCAAACTATTCAGAACAATCAAAAAAGAGGGAATCCTCCCAAATTCTTTCTATGAAGCCAGCATCACTTTAAATCCTAAGCCGGAAAAAGATGCAACATTGAACGAGAATTACAGACCAATATCCCTGATGAACATAGATGCAAAAATCCTCAATAAAATTATGGCCAATAGACTGCAACAACACATCAGAAAGATCATCCACCCAGACCAAGTGGGATTTATCCCTGGTATGCAGGGATGGTTCAATGTTCGCAAAACAATCAACGTGATAAACCACATTAACAGACTGCAGAAGAAGAACTATATAATTATCTCAATTGATGCGGAGAAGGCATTTGACAAAATACAACACCCTTTCATGATGAAAAACCTAAGCAAACTGGGTATAGAAGGCACATTCCTCAATATAATCAAAGCAATTTATGAAAAACCCACGGCCAACATTCTACTGAATGGAGAAAAGCTGGAAGCATTTCCACTGAGATCAGGTACCCGACAGGGATGCCCACTCTCACCACTGTTATTCAATATAGTGCTGGAAGTCTTAGCCAGAGCTGTTAGGCAAGAAAAAGAAATTAAAGGGATACAAATTGGGAAGGAAGAACTCAAACTATCCCTTTTTGCAGATGATATGATTCTTTATTTAGGGGACCCAAAGAACTCCACTAAGAGACTATTGAAACTCATAGAAGAGTTTGGCAAAGTAGCAGGATATAAAATCAATGCACAAAAATCAACAGCCTTCGTATACCAAGGCAATGCCACGGCAGAGAAAGGACTTCTAAGATCAATCCCATTCACAATAGCTACAAAAACAATCAAATACCTTGGAATAAACTTAACCAAGGACGTTAAAGAGCTCTACGATGAAAATTACAAAACCTTAAAAAAAGAAATAGAAGAGGATACCAAAAAATGGAGAAATCTCCCATGCTCATGGATTGGAAGAATCAATATCATCAAAATGTCCATTCTGCAAAAGCAATTTACAGATTCAACGCAATACCAATCAAGATACTGAGGACATTCTTCTCAGATCTGGAAAAAATGATGCTGAGATTCATGTGGAAGCACAGGAGACCTCGAATAGCTAAAGCAATCTTATACAACAAAAACAAAGCCGGAGGCATCACAATACCAGATTTTAGGACATATTACAGGGCAGTAGTTATCAAAACAGCATGGTACTGGTACAGAAACAGATGGATAGACCAATGGAACAGAATAGAAACACCAGAAATCAATCCAAACATCTACAGCCAACTTATATTCGATCAAACATCCAAAACCAATCCCTGGAGTAAAGACAGTCTATTTAATAAATGGTGCTGGGAAAACTGGATTTCCACGTGCAGAATCATGAAGCAAGACCCACACCTTTCACCCTGCACAAAAATCCATTCAACATGGATTAAAAACTTAAACCTATGACCTGACACTATCAAGTTATTAGAGAGCATTGGAAAAACCCTGCAAGATATAGGTACTGGCAAAGACTTCTTGGAAAAGACCCCAGAAGCACAGGCACTCAAAGTCAAAATTAACTACTGGGATCACATCAAACTGAGAAGTTTCTGTACGTCAAAAGAAACAGTCAAGAAAGTGAATAGGCAACCGACAGAATGGGAAAAAATATTTGCAAACTATGCAACAGATAAAGGGTTGATAACCAGAATCTACAAAGAAATCAAGAAATGCCACAACATCAAAACAAACAACCCACTTAAGAGATGGGCCAAGGACCTCAATAGACACTTTTCCAAAGATGAAATCCAAATGGCCAACAGACACATGAAAAAATGTTAAAGATCACTAGCAATCAGGGAAATGCAAATCAAAACCACAATGAGGTTTCACCTCACCCCAGTGAGAATGGCTCACATTCAGAAAACTACCAACAACAGATGCTGGAGATGATGTGGGGAAAAAGGGACACTAATCCACTGTTGGTGGGAATGCAAAATGGTGAAGCCACTATGGAAGTCAGTGTGGAGATTCCTCAGAAACCTGAATATAACCCTACCATTCAACCCAGCCATCCCACTCCTTGGAATTTACCCAAAAGAAGTCAAATTGACAAACAAAAAAGCTGTCTGCACACTAATGTTTATTGCAGCTCAATTCACCATAGCTAAGACCTGGAACCAACCCAAATGCCCATCAACAGTAGACTGAATAAAGAAATTATGGGACATGTACTCTACAGAATACTATACAGCAGTTAAAAACAATGAAATCCAGTCATTTGCAACAAAATGGAGGAATCTGGAAAACATCATGCTGAGTGAATTAAGCCAGTCCCAAAAAGACAAATATCATTTGTTTTCCCTGATTGGCGACAACTAACTGAACACCAAAGGGGAAACCTGTTGAAGTGAAATGAACTCTATGAGAAACTATGACTGGATCAAATCTTGTCTGGACGGTTGATATACAATGTAAATCTTTTCCCATTTTAGTATTTCTTGATGTTGTTTGTTATTGTTCTAGTACTATTGGTTGAACTCTGCAATTAACACACAATTATTCCTAGGTGTTTAAATTTCAACTGAAAAGCAATCCCTGTTAATTTAGGAGAGAGGGAAAAAGAAAGGGAGGATATGTACAATGTGGGCAAACTCAATCGGACTTGCCCCAAACGATGGAGTTAGAAATGTGCCAGGGGACCCTAATACAACTCCAGCAAGGTGGCATGTACCAAGCCATCTCACTGGCCCAAGTGATCAATTTCAGCTCACAATTGATCACACTGATAGGTCTAAGAGTCAAAGGGATCACACAAGCAAGACAAGTGACTGCTAATACTAACTGAGAGAACTAAAAAAGGGAGAGACTGATCCAACATGGGAAGTAGGATACACAGCAGACTCATAGAATGGCAGATATCCTAATAAATCACTCTGGCCTCAGAATCAGCCCTTAAGGCATTAGGATCTGGCTCAAGAACCCATGAGAGTATTTTAGGCATGGAAAGCCAAGACACTCTGGGGAAAAAAAAAAAAAAAGAAGACATAAATGAAAGATCTCTGCAAGTAAGATCCCAACGGAAGGAACAGGGCCACCAGAGAAGGAGGTACCTTTCTCCGAAGGGAGGAGAGAACCTCCACTTTGACTATGACCCTGTCAGAACAAGATCCAAGTCGGCAAACCCTAAAGGCTTCCATAGCCTCAGCAACTCATGACTAGAGCCTAGGGAGATTACTGACGCCATAAACAAGAGTGGCAAATTGTTAAATCAACAACAGTAGTCACTGTGTACTTACAGCCCATGTATTATCTGTCTTTAATGTGTTGTCCAACATGAAGTAATGCAATAACTAGTACTAAAACAGTATTTTTGCATCTTGTGTCTCTGCGCGGGTGCAAACTGACAAAATCTTTGCTTAGTATATACTGAATTGATCTTCTGTATATAAAGATAATTGGAAATGATTTTAAAAAATTGGAAGTTACATAAAAATCAATCAATTTAAAAAAATAATATCATGTAGAATCTCTGTCCTTAATGTGCTGTACAATGTGATTTAATGCTATAACTAGTACTCAAAGAGTATATTTCACTCTGTGATGCTATGTGAGGCCAAATGGTTTAAAATCTTTTCTTAACACATACTAAACCGAGCTCCTGTATACAAAGAGAATTGAAAATGAATCTGGATGTGAATGAAAGGGGAGAGGGAGTGGCTAAGGGGGGAGGGTAGGGGGGGGAGAGGAGTTATGGGTGGGGAAGCCATTGCAATCCACAAGTTGTACCTTGGAGATTTATATTCTAAATAAAAATCAAAAAATAAATAAATAATAAATAAATAATATGAAAGAAAAGAAAAATAGCCAATCACCTTTGGCTATTAACAGGAAACTAATCCCATATTATGTGATAAAGTGATCACATTAAGTATGGAATTTATCATATAGATAGGACCATAAGTCAAAGAGATCAAATAAATAGGACCAAGACCTTGTAATAACATTAGATAGAATTCAAAGGAAAGTTCCAACATGAGAAGCAGTCTATACAGCAGATTCATAGAATGACAAACACCCTAAACAGCACTCTGACCTCAGAATCGGCCCCTAAGGCTTTCAGATATGGCTAAAAAGCCCATGAGAGCATTTCAGCCATGGAAAGCCAAGACATAGTGGCAAAAATGGTTATTCATGAAAGATCTCTGTGAGTGAGATCTCAGTGGAAAAAAGGAGCCATCAAAGAAGGATTTGTTTTTCTCTGAAGGGAGGAGAGAACTTCCACTTTGCATATGGCCCTGTCTAAAAACTGATGGAGTTTGTGGACTCAAAAGGCTTCCATAGCTTTGGCAGCTTACATCAAGAGCCTCAGGTGATCACCGGCATCATAAACAAGTGTGTCAGATGTTAAATCAACAGCAGGAGTCACTGTGCACTTGCTCCCCATGTTGGACCTCTATCCTTAATGAGTTGTACTATGAGAATTAACAGTAAAACTTGTCTTCAAACTGTACTTTATACTTTGTGTGTCTGTTGGGTGCAAACAGTTGAAATCTCTTCTTACTATAGAGTTGATCTTCTCTATATAAAGTCAATTAAAAATGAATCTTATATCTCCGCGAGTGAGATCCCAGTGGAAAGAACAGGTCATCAAAGAAGGGGGTACCTTTCTCTGAAGGGAGGAGAGAACTTCCACTTTGACTATGATCCTGTTGGAATAAGATTGAAGTCGGTGAACTCAAAAGGCTTCCATAGTCTTGGCAACTCATGACAAGAGCCTAGGGAGATTACTGACACCATAAACAAGAATGGCAATTTGTTAAGTCAACAACAGGAGTCACTGTGTACTTATTCTTCATGTAGGATCTCTGTCCTTAATGTGCTGTACATTGTGATTTAATGCTATAACTAGTACTCAAACAGTATTTTTCACTTTGTGTTTCTGTGTGGGTGCAAACTGTTGAAATCTTTACTTAATATATACTAAACTTATCTTCTGTATATAAAAAGAATTGAAAATAAATCTTGATGTGAATGAAAGGGTAGAGGGAACAGGAGAGGGGAGGGTTTTGGGTGGGAGGGAAGTTATAGGTGGGGGGAAGCCATTGTAATCCATAAGCTGTATTTTGGAAATTTATATTCATTAAATAAAAGTTAAAAAAATGAATCTTAATAGAAAATGGAATTAGAGAGGGAGTGGGAGGTGGGATGGGAGTGGGGGTAGGAGGGTGGGAATGGGGGGAAGAAACACTATATCTCTAAAAGCTATACAAGTGAAAATTTGTATTCATTAAATAAAAACCTTCAAAAAATAAAATTAGAAAATGAAGATGATATAATGGCTTATATTTCAGCTATGGTGGTGGCTAAATGTTCATATATATTTTATAAGGTTGCATAGGACAAAATAAAATATACATATAAATGCAAATGAGTCAGTAAAACTAGAGACATATGAACAAAATTAATATGTTGTGTTAGTGTTGGAATTATGGGTTTGATATTGTACAATTATTTTGCAAGCTGTTACCACTGGGAAAAACTTACTAAATGGTAAAATAACCTCTCCATGTTATTTCTAATAATTGCACTGGAATCTACAACTATCTCCAAATACAAAATTTAGTGTAAAAATCTTCATTAGATTCATATTCATACATAATGCTCAATCTGTCTTGATTAGGAAATTTTCTTATGAACGAGCTTCCCATATGAGTCAAGACTTCTTATAAGTCCACCTTCTAATGCTCCTTAACCTTCTGCCATCCTACACTGGCATTCAGAAAGTAGAGCAGGAGGGTGATAAATCCAATGCTTCTTACAAATTTAACCCTCCTCTACTAAAGCTATGGAATTAGTTCTACTAAAGTATTTTAATTTCTTTTAAAAGTCTTTTTTTTATTTTTATTTTTGACAGGCAGAGTGGACAGTGAGAGAGAGACAGAAAGGTCTTCCTTTGCCATTGGTTCACCCTCCAATGGCTGCCATGGCAGGCACGCTGCGGCCGGCACATCGCGCTGATCCGATGGCAGGAGCCAGGTGCTTCTCCTGGTCTCCCATGGGGTGCAGGGCCCAAGGAATTGGGCCATACTCCACTGCACTCCTGGGCCACAGCATAGAGCTGGCCTGGAAGAGGGGCAACCGGGACAGAATCCGGCACCCCCGACCGGGACTAGAACCCAGTGTGCCGGCGCCTCAAGGCAGAGGATTAGCCTAGTGAGCTGAGGCGCCGGCCTACAAGTCTTTTAAAGCAAACATTTAAACTCAGTTGATTGTACAAATGGTGAATAAATAATAATGAGTAAGGACCATAATCGAGGGCAGGCGCTGTGGCATAGCCCGTAAACCTGCCGCCTGCAGTGCCAGCATCCCATATCGGCGCTGGTTCGAGTCATGGCTGCTTCACTTCCTATCCAGCTCTCCACTATGGCCTGGGAAAGCCGTGGAAGATGGCCCATATACTTGGGCCCCTGCACCCATGTGGGAGACCTAGAAGAAGCTCCTGGCTGGCTTTGGCTTGGCCCAGCTCTAGCTATTGCAGCCATTTGGGGAGTGAACAAGTAGATCAAAGACCTTGCTCTCTGTCTCTCCTTCTCTCTGTCTGTAACTATGTCTCTCAAATAAGTAAAATTTCAAAAAAAAGAACCATAATGATAATGTTGATGGTAGCAACTGACATAATGTGGATCATAATGATGAAGAGGAGGAGGATGGTGATGATGTTGATAATCACAATGGTGTTGTTTGCAATATAATATTCTAATACTGGCATTAGACATCAAGTTTCCCTAGCTGAAGGATGACTCTACTAATAAAAGAAAAATAAGCACACCTGGGAGACAAAGCATGATTCTCAAAGCAGGTGTAAACAAGACACTAATTGCTTCTGCAGTGAGGACCTGTATCTCCGGAGTACATCTGCATCCCAGATGATATGCTGCCCCAAAATATACAAACAGGAACCCAAGACTCCAAATACCTGCAACCTATTTCCATGACTGTGCTGGCCCCTTTGAGTAAATTTAAGGCTAGGTAAAAATCTGTTTCTCATATTTGCTGACTATTGAAACCAAAGCCTTCTCTACAGTTTTTATGGTATGGTATGGTATTCATTTTCCTTCTGCACAGGTATTTCATTACAGTTTTAAATCAGTGGTCTGAGGCAAGTATTTTTCTAGTGACTTTTGTGTGTAATGCTAGCTGTTTACAATGTAGGATACCTTCATCATTTAGAGCGTTTTTCTCTGTACCATGTGTTCTTCACCAATCCTGAGCCTGTGAAGCCTAGGTTAAACTTACATAATAACTGCAGTAATTGATATAAAATATGGGGATGATATTTGTCTAATTTATATTGGTAGATTGTGGAAGTGAAAAATTAAATCAACACTGCCTAGGACTCTTCTCTACAATGGTGCTGCATTTGCGCTGCACTGAGTTAATGGCTTTCACTTGCGCTGCCCTGGAATGCACTCTGATACATGGTATCGATTATTTCAGGTGGATATTCTTTGATTCTTATCAAGGTTAGAATCAGATTGTGCAAAGGGGATAGGTAAGGTTCTTTTAATCTATTGTTATCTAGAATAAGTTTTGGCCTTTGTAACAAGTGGAAATGGTATTTTAAAAGCTTAGCTATCTCAGATATTAGCTATCATAAAGCCAAATATCCCACCACTAATGATTTAACCTACAATGTAGAATGCAATGAAGACTTTCTTGTATACAAATCACATGCTACGTTTTAAAGATTTTTTTCTTTTTTTTTTAATAATGCTTTTATTTAAAGAATATAAATTTCCAAAATACAGCTTATAGATTACAATGGCTTCCCCCCCATAACTTCCCTCCCACCTGCAACCCTCCCCTTTCCAACTCCTTCTCCCCTTCCGTTCACATCAAGATTCATTTTCAATTCTCTTTATATACAGAAGGTCAGTTTAGTATATATTAAGTAAAGATATCAACAATTTGCCCTCACATAGCAACACAAAGTGAAAAATACTGTTGGAGTACCAGTTATAGTATTAATTCACAATGTATAGCACGTTAAGGACAGAGATCCTACATGATATATATATTTTTAAATTGATTAATTTTCTATGCAATTTCCAATTTAACACCAAGATTTTTTAATCATTTGCAATTATCTTTATATACAGAAGATCGATTCAATATATACTATGTAAAGATTTCATCAGTTTGCACCCACACAGAAACACAAAGTGTAAAAATACTGTTTCAGTACTAGTAATAGCATTATTTCACATTGGATAACACATTAAGGACAGATCCCTCATGAGAAGTAAGTACACAGTGACTCCTGAAGTTGATTTAACAATTTGACACTCTTGTTTATGGCGTCAGTAATCTCCCTAGGCTCTAGTCATGAGTTGCCAAGGCTATGGAAGTCTTTAGGGTTCACCGACTTCGATCTTCTTCCGACAGGGTCATAGACAAAGTGGAAGTTCTCTCCTCCCTTCAGAGAAAGGTACCTCCTTCTTTGATGGCCCCGTTCTTTCCACTGGGAAAGAACACAATTATTCTTAGGTGTTTAAATTTAAAAGAAAAGTGATCCCTGTTAAATATAAGAGTGGGAATAAGAGAGGGAGGAGATGTACAATTTGGGACATGCTCAATCGGAACTGCCCCAAATGATGGAGTTAGAATTGTGCCAGGGGATTCCAATACAATCCCATCAAGGTGGCATGTACCAAGGCCATCTCACTAGTCCAAGTGATCAATTTCAGCTCACAATTGATCACACTGATAGGTCTAAGAGTCAAAGGGATCACACAAACAAGACTAGTGTCTGCTAATACTGACTGATAGAATCAAAATGGGAGAGAATGATCCAACATGGGAAGTGGGATACACAGCAGACTCATAGAATGGCAGATGTCCTAAATAGCACTCTGGCCTCAGAATCAGCCCTTAAGGCATTCGGATCTGGCTCAAGAGCCCATGAGAATATTTTAGGCATGGAAAGCTAAGACACTCTGGAAAAAAAAGAAGACCTAAATGAAAGATCTCTGTGAGTGAGATCCCAGTGGAAAGAACGGGGCCATCAAAGAAAGATTTTTTTCTAACATCTACAAAAAATAAACAGTACATGGAGTTTCAGTTGTTATTATTATTACTATAGGAATCAAATGAGACAGTATCTTTAAAATAATGTTATCTTAAAAAGTAGGTTTCAAAATGTTTTTGTAAAAAATAATATGTGTATGTATAAACAAATGTCTCCATAGAAAAATCTGGAAGGCTGCTCACTACCAGTGTTAACTCTAGTAGCAGGATAATGGATCTTTTTTAATTTTTTCTTATTTGTAATTCTAATAAACTTAAAGGCAAGTATATTGCTTTTCCAATTTCAATATATGACCCAATATAAGGAATAAGTTCTTTCCACATTTCCAAAAACTTAATAATAAATTAATTTTGGTAAATGTTTAAAAATGCCACACAAAAATAAGCTGCAGTAGAATAATATACTTTAGAAGAGACAAAAGAGATTTGTGGTCATAAATCCTGGGTTGTAAGCCCACTGCTGCACTGGGCAACTTATTTAACTTCTAAAGCTTCAATAGCCTAGAGAAAGAAAAAAGAATAAACAGTATTTTTTTCAAAAAAAAATTTTCAACTACAAAAATACACATTTATGGACTACAATGTGGTATTTCAATACACGTATGCAATACATGTATGCAATTATACTAATCAAAATGGGATAATCAATATTTTCCTTTCTTTGACATGATTTTTGGAGGCTTGGAACTTCTTTTTTCTATTTGTTCTTGTTCAAGTCTCTTTTCATTCCTTTGTGGTATGCAAAGATACATAGTTTGTTTCTTTATTAATTTACTGAGAATTCATGTGAGATCTAATATATCTACACTGGAAAATGTTTCGTGTGCTGAAAAGAATAATTTGTGCTCTGTAGCTATTGGGAGAAATGCTCTGTCTGTTGAAGTTCCATACTATTATTGTAGTGGGATCGACTTATCCATTGTGTCTACTAATATTTGCTTTTTATCTTTGGGTGGTCTTGTGTTGGATATATTTATTTTTTTTGCTGAATCAATCCTCTTACAAATACATATGAGCTTGTCCCTTTTCACAGGTTTTTATTTAAATTCTGTTTTATCTGCTTCTCTGTATAGCTGCTCCAGCTTGCTTTTGGTTTCCATTTGCATGATATATATTTTCCATCCCTTCACTGTCAGTGTTTGAGTGTCTTTACCTGTGAAGTGAGTTTCTTTTTGAAGTATGTAGTTGGGTCTTGTTTGGTTGCTTTGCTTTGTTTTGTTTTGTTTTATTCATTCAGCAAACCAGTATTTTGAAATATTTTCTCCCAACCTGTCATTTATCTTTTCATTCTGTTGGTTGTTTCTTAGCCTGTGCAGAAGCTTTAGTTTCATAGAATTCCATTTATTTTTCCTTTAATTGGTTATGCTTTTTAAAAATGAATACCTTGGGATAATTAAATCCAAGAATATAAAAGAACTCTACAATGAAAATTACAAATACTAATGAAATTGAAAAGCCAAAAATATATGGAAAGACTTCCATGTTCATTAATTAGAAGAATAGTATCAAATGTGCAAAGCAATTTACATATTCAACACAATTCCCATCAAAATACCAACGACATTCTTCATAACATTAGAAAAAACAATTCCAAAATTCATCTGAAAACACAAATACAAAACCCAATAGATAAAACAATCCTAAACAACAAAAACAAATCCTCTGGCATCACAAAACCAGATTTCAAGATGTACTACAGGGCTATTGTAGCCAAAACAGTTTGTTACTGGCATAAAAATAGACAAATAAAGCAATGAAAGGGAATAGAAATCCTAGAAATAAATCTAGGCATCTACAACCAATTTATCTTTAACAAAGGTGCTAAAAGCACTCCTTGGATAAAGGACAGTCTCTTCAATAAATGATGTTGAGAAAACTACATTTCTACATGTAGAAATCTGAATCAAAACCCCTATCTTAAATCCTGTGCAATAAAGCTTTTTAAGTTAGGAAATGGATCCCACAGATGAAGATGACTATATATCATTTTCAGCAAGGAGGAACTATACATCCTAGACATGTCTGTCATTTGCATACTTTGTCTTTGGAGATGAAATAATGTCAATGTTTGGTATTATAATCTAAAAATAATAAGAATTATCTATTGAGCACTGGGTACAATATTAATGTAAGAATATCCATAGTGTACTACACATTAATGAAATCAGAAATTCTCTGGGTAGAAAGCAGGAAATCAATATTTGTATTTTATATTATTATATAATTATAATTATATGTGTAATTATATAATAATTATTATAAATTATATATAATTTATAAAAATTATTATATATAACTTTACAATATATATAAAATATATTATATATATAATTATATAACACACAGCCAGCATTAACAGAAGCTGCCTTATAGCCTCAAGCCCAGTGAAAAATTAAGAACAAATTCTAGACACTTAACAAAAAACTAACAATTTTATAAGAAATCAGCATATGAAAAAAATTTCTTATATTTAAAATTTTTTTTGGACAGGCAGAGTTAGACAGTGAGAGAGAGACAAAGAGAAAGGTCTTCCTTCCGTTGGTTCACCACCCAAGTGGCCAGTGCGCCGCACCGATCCAAAGCCAGGAGCCAGGAGCTTCCTCCTGGTCTTCCATGGGGGTGCAGGGCCCAAGGACCAGGGCCATCCTCCACTGCACTCCCAGGCCACAGCAGAGAACTGGACTGGAAGAGGAGCAACCAGGACAGAACCGGTGCCCCAACCAGGACTAGAACCCAGGGTGCCGCCACCACAGGCAGAGGATTAGCCTAGTGAGCCACAGTACCAGCCTATATTTAAATTTATCAAGATGTCTTATCTATACAACTACCTATTACTAATTTTTACAACCTTCAGATATAGAAGTTGACTTGTCACTCAATGATACAGCTTGTAACTAACATATATGCCCTGGTACTGCACTAATTTGAGATAGAATATCTAATTGTCATAATCAGGAATTACGCATATTTAGGAATTATGTAAATGATGGGAAATTTTCTGAGGAATTGTCCATCTCCAACAAAACTACAAAACTGAAGTTTACTAGATATCAGGTAGAGGTTCTAAATTCCTCAAGAAGTTCAAGACTTTCACAGGGTTCGACTCTCCCATCCCCACAGAGCTACCAGCTAGAGGAGAATGGCTGCAGAAAATCTCTCTGCGGTGACGGAGTTCATTCTTGGGGGACTAACAAGCCGGCAAGACCTCCAGATCCCCCTCTTTCTCCTCTTCCTAGGAGTCTACATGGTCACCATGGTGGGCAACCTGGGCATGATCACTCTGATTTGCCTCAACTCTCAGCTTCACACCCCCATGTACTATTTCCTCAGCCATCTGGCCCTCGTGGATCTCTGCTACTCCTCTGTCATTACACCCAAGATGCTGGTGAACTTTGTGTCAGAGGAGAATATCATCTCCTATGCTGGGTGCATGTCTCAGCTCTACTTCTTCCTTGTTTTTGTCATTGCTGAGTGCTACATGCTCACGGTGATGGCCTATGACCGCTATGTGGCCATCTGCCACCCCTTGCTTTACACCATCATCATGTCTCACCCTGTCTGCTCCCTGCTGGTGGCTGCAGTCTACATCATGGGATTCATTGGCTCAACAATAGAGACTGGCCTTATGTTAAACCTGTCCTATTGTGAGGCCCTCATCAGTCACTACTTCTGTGACATCCTCCCTCTCATGAAGCTCTCCTGCTCTAGCACCTATGATGTCGAGATGGCAGTCTTCTTTCTGGCTGGATTTGACATCATACTGACCAGTTTAACTGTCCTTGTTTCCTATGCCTTCATCCTGTCCAGCATCCTCAGCATCAGCACCACAGAGGGAAGGTCCAAAGCCTTCAACACCTGCAGCTCCCACCTGGCAGCTGTGGGGCTGTTCTATGGATCGACTGCCTTCATGTACTTAAAACCATCCACAGCCAGCTCCCTGGCCCAGGAGAACGTGGCCTCTGTGTTCTATACCACAGTGATCCCCATGCTGAACCCCCTGATCTACAGCCTGAGGAACAAGGAGGTCAAGGCTGCCGTGCAGAGAACACTGAGGAGAACACTGTATTGATGCAAATGCCATTGTGCTTTCTCACTTTGAAAATAAACACTAGTGGGAAGTCCTCTGAATGCCAAGCTAACCATAAAAGAGAAATCACTACTTCTTCAAATGATTGGGAGATTGGGTTCTGCCTTCATTCTACCCTCTTCTCTCCTTCCCTGCACTCATTTCTCTTTGAAACTAGCCAATTTCAAGTTTGTGGTTTTCCTTCATTTGGGAACCATCTCCCCTATCAAGTCCTTTGGTAATTTTTTACTATCTTAATTGTAATTGGACATCAATTTTTAGACTTTCAACATTGAATTCTAGAGCCATTCCTAGTTTTCAGATTTTATACACAGATAGTATCTCTCAACTAAATCCTTACTTATTACACTGGGAATGCATAAAACAAGCAGGTGAATTTAAAAGTCATCAAGAAGTGACATACAGTCCCTTTCTCGTCCAGACATCTTCCTCTCCTGTCTGCTCTCTGCTTATTCATGCCCAAGAATGCCTACAGAATCCATTTATGTAATTTTCTTAGTAGCAGTATTAATAATGATAGCGACTGTGAGTCTAATTGGAGATCCTCTGAAAGCAATCTGGCACTTCTCTCATGCACATTCTAGAATCTTTTCTTTATGTTTTACTGTGGAAAGTTTGACTACAATGTGTTGTGGTAAAGATCTTTTCTAGTCATGCCTGTTAGGACTTCTATGTGCTTCCTCTACTTGGGCATCCCTTTCTTTCTCCAAATTGGGCAGGTTTTCTGTAATTATTTCACTAAACAGGCCATCTAGTCCATTCCCTCTTTCCACCCCTTCAAGAACTCCTAAGACCTGTATGTTGAAACATTTGATAGTATCCCATAAATCTCCAACATTCTAACACTGTTTTTAACTTTTCTATTTTCCTCTTGGGTTTTTTTTTTTTCTGTCTGACTGAAAGATTTCCAAAGATTGTCTTCTAGTTCAGATATTCTTTCTTCTGCCTCATTAAGTCTGCTGTTAAGGCTTTACATAGCATTTTTTTTCTGATCTATTGAATTCTTCATCTCTAATATTTCATTTTGACTTCTCTTTAAAGTCTCAATTTCATGAGAAAAATTTCATTCATGTCATGTACGGTTTTCTTTAGTTTGTGGATTTGCTTTTGATTGCTTTTGAATAATCCTATGATTAATTTTTTAATTCCTTTTCCGACATTTCCTCAGTCTTCTCATCTTCTCATTCTAACATTGAAATGTTGTTGTATTCCTTTGGGGGGGAGCAGGTTATAATGTCTTTCTTATTCTTGTCTCTTGAATTTCTGCATTTATTCGTAGTCATTTGTGGAGGGTTTTTTTTTTTTTTTCCCTCTGATGGCTTTTATCTTTGAGCTGTTCCTCTGTGGTTTAGTGGAATGTCTGCACTTTCAGTGAGTACCAAGAGGTATGTGGTGGGTGTGGCCAGAGAGCTCTGGTCAGTGCTCCAGGGTAGGGCGAGTATCCAGGGTAACACCCAAGTTGGGAATGGTAGATCTCCTCTTGTTAACAGAAGGAAGGGAATGGTCACCTGTGTTGGTGTGATCACCCTCTCATCTCCTCTCCTCCAAGCTGAGCAATGCCAGTGTTAGCCTCCAGTGTGTTCAACACTCATCCATGCCACCATATGAACTGCATAGCCTCACTGGGAACACAGTTCCCCCTGCAATGACCTGCCCCCAGGCAGCCAAGTGAAATAAGCCAGTCCCAAAAAGATATTATAAGTTTTCTCTGATCCAAGGTAACTGATAAAGTACATAAAATGTAAAATATTGGAGTGAAATGGACAATTTGAGATTTGAAGATTGTTTACAGCTCATGTCTCTTCCATTGAGGAACAGTGTTTTTTTTTTTTTCTTCATACTCTTTTACTTAGGGTAGGGTTAACTAGATAATCATTAAGTAAACTGAAAAATAGATCATTGTAAAAAATTAAGAGTGGGAATGTGAGAGAGAGGAGGAAGAAGGGTTGGGGTGGGTGGGAGGGAGGCTTGAGGGGCAGGGGAGTGTCTCTATGTTCCTAAATCTGTATATGTGAAATATATGAAACTTGTATAACTTAAATTTTTTTTAAAAAAAGAAAAACATCTGGAACATTACAAGCATACATCAGTGTTTAGTTATTCTCAACACCATCATCATCTCCACCATCATCCTTACCATATTATAATGCTTCTAAGTATACAAGTTTTTATATCTTAGTTGAGTATATGATTTAAAGAGTAAATGAGTGAAAAAAAGAATTTTAAATAGTAATGATAGAAACTAACGCAATTTTGAACCCTTAATCTAAGCCATAAAACTGTTCTAAGTGCTTTCTATCCTTCATTAATTGTATATCACTACTGATAGGTACTATTCCAATCTCATTGAACATATAGGAATTTGGCTCAGAGTAACACAGCTGATAAGTGAACAACACTAGAATTCAAACCCTAGTCTCAGTGCCCAAACCCTCATTCCCAGGCAGATCATGAAGATTTATTATCCTCTGTTGCACATCTCTGCAGCGTCTTTGCCCTACCTAAATAATTGATCTACACCAACCCCACTCAGTAAATTCAATTGCCAAAGAATACAATTCCTCCTACCACCTGCTCCAACTACATCAAGGATATATGTTTTGGATGAAGGAACCTGATACAGTGTCATTTATAGCTATTATAGCTATTTTTGGCATAACATTATACCAATTAATGATTTAATGTGAGAAACAGATCATTTGTTTTCTCTTGGAAGAGTTTCTTAAAGCTTTTATTTAATGAATGCATATTTCATAGGTACAACTTTAGGAATATAGTGGTTCTTTCGCCCTATACCTGCTTCCCCAACCTCACTCCTGTCCCACCTCCTACTCCCTCTGCCATTCCATTCTTCATTCTGATTCATTTTTAGTTTGACTTTATATACAGAGGACCAACTCTATGCTAAGTAATAATTTCAAGTTTGCACCCATACACACACACAACATATAAAGTACAGTTTGAGAACAAGTTTTTGCAGTTAATTCTCATAATACAACTCATTAAGGACAGAGGTCCTACACGGGGAGTAAGTGCACAGTGACCTCTGTTGTTCATTTAACAATTAACACTCTCATTTATGACATCAGTGATCACCCGAGGCTCTTGCCATGAGCTGCCAAGGCTATAGAAGCCTTTTGTGAACACAAACTCCATCAGTATTTGGACATGGCCATAAGCAAAGCAGAAGTTCTCTCCTCCCTTCAGAAAAAAGTACATCCTTCTTTGACGGCCCCTTCTTTCTACTGGGGTCTCACTCACAGAGATCTAGGAAGAGATTTAATGCAGGGATTTACAGACTTAGAGTTTTGTAATTGACTGGAGAAGGGGTAAGGGAATGCAAAGCCCATGTGACTGCAACTGATAGAAACCTGCATGTCAGGACGCTCCTGCTGCCTCTGTCATTGCTGCCACTACAGGAGGGCCTTCTCACATCCCTGAACATTGTAAGCAAACCAAAAAACCACAGGCTACGCATCACCCAGACCTACTGCATTACTGGCTGGGCCGAGCAATCTGCTATTAACAACCCCTCAGCTGGCACTGGTTATACTGAAGGGTGAGAACCTTCTCACTCCCACCTTCCAAACATCACACAAGTGCATTTATTGGTGAAAATTAGTTGACACACAGAGTTCTACCTGGAAATGTAGAAAGCATACTTTCTACCCATGTAACCTGGCTAGAAGGAAAATGGAATAGATATTGAGACAACTGTTTCCAACTGGCTCCTTTTTTTTTTCTTTTTTTTTTTTACATTGGCATTTTTTTCACTTTTATTTAAAGAATATAAATTTCCAAAATACAGCTTATAGATTACAATGGCTTCCCCCCCATAACTTCCCCCCGACCTGCAACCCTCCCCTTTCCCACTCCCTCTCCCCTTGCTTCATATCAAGATTCATTTTCAATTCTCTTTATATACAGAAGATCAGTTTAGTACATATTAAGTAAAGATTTCAACAGTTTGCCCTCACATAGCAACACAAAGTGAAAAATACTGTTGGAGTACTAGTTATAGTATTAATTCACAATGTACAGCACATTAAGGACAGAGATCCTACATGATATATTTTTTTAAAAAA
Organism: Sylvilagus floridanus; assembly: GCA_949820135.1. NCBI lineage: Eukaryota > Metazoa > Chordata > Mammalia > Lagomorpha > Leporidae > Sylvilagus > Sylvilagus floridanus. Next base: position 14,784,094 of record OX463224.1, on the reverse strand, counting down.
ATTGATTAATTTTCTAGGCAATTTCCAATTTAACACCAAGATTTTTTTTTCATTTTTAATTATCTATAAACAGAAGATTGATTCAGTATATACTAAGTCAAGATTTCGTCAGTTTGCACCCACTCAGAAACACAAAGTGTAAAATACTGTTTCAGTGCTAGTTATAGCATTACTTCACATTGGACAACACATTAAGGACAGATCCCACATGAGACGTAAGTACACAGTGACTTCTGATGTTGATTTAACAATTTGCCACTCTTGTTTATGGCGTCAGTAATCTCCCTAGGCTCTGGTCATGAGTTGCCGAGGCTATGGAAGCCTTTAGGGTTCGCTGACTTCGATCTTATTCCGACAGGGTCATAGTCAAGGTGGAGGTTCTCTCCTCCCTTCAGAGAAAGGTACCTCCTTCTTTGATGGCCCCATTCGTTCCACTGGGATCTCACTCGCAGAGATCTTTCATTTAGGTCTTCTTTTTTTTCCAGAGTGTCTTGGCTTTCCATGCCTAGAATATTCTCATGGGTTCTTGAGCCAGATCTGAATGCCTTAAGGGCTGATTCTGAGGCCAGAGTGCTATTTAGGACATCTGCCATTCTATGAGTCTGCTGTGTATCCCACTTCCCATGTTGGATCATTCTCTCCCATTTTGATTCTATCAGTTAGTATTAGCAGACACTAGTCTTGTTTGTGTGATCCCTTTGACTCTTAGACCTATCAGTGTGATCAATTGTGAACTGAAATTGATCACTTGGACTAGTGAGATGGCCTTGGTACATGCCACCTTGATGGGACTGTATTGGAAATCCCTGGCACAATTCTAACTCCATCATTTGGGGCAGTTCCGATTGAGCATGTCCCAAATTGTACATCTCCTCCCTCTCTTATTCCCACTCTTATATTTCACAGGGATCACTTTTCAGTTAAAATTTAAACACCTAAGAATAATTGTTTGTTAATTACAGAGTTCAACCAATAGTACTAGAATAAAAAATTACTAAAATGGATAAAGTATTACATTGTACAACAACAGTCAGCACAAGAGCTGATCAAGTTACTGTTTCTCATAGTGTCCATTTCACTTCAATAGGTTTCACCTTTGGTGCTCAATTAGTTGTCACCAATCAGGGAGAACATATGATATTTGTCCCTTTGGGACTGGCTTAATTCACTCAGAATGATGTTTTCCAGATTCCTCCATCTTATTGCAAATGACCGGATTTCATTGTTTTTGACTGCTGTATAGTATTCTATAGAGTACATGTCCCATAATTTCTTTATCCAAATGTATGCTTTGTTTTTTATTTTTCATGTTGTTGGATTTATTTTTTTTATATAAAGCTTTTATTTAAAGAATATAAATTTCCAAAGACCAGCTCATGGACCACAATGGCTCCCCCCCCACACAACTTCCCTCCCTCCCCCCACCCTCCCCTTTCCCGCTCCCTCTCCCCTTCTGTTCACATCAAGATTCATTTTCAATTCTCTTTATACACAGAAGATCAATTTAGTACATATTACGTAAAGATTTCAACGGTTTGCCCTCGCATAGAGACACAAATGATAATACTGTTGGAGTACTAGTTATAGTATTAATTCACAATGTACAGCACATTAAGGACAGAGATCCTACATGATTTTTTTTTAAAAAAAATTGATTAATTGTCTATGCAATTTCCAGTTTAACACCAAGATTTTTTAATCATTTGCAATTATCTTTATATAAAGAAGATCGATTCAATATATACTATGAAAGGATTTCATCAGTTTGCACCCACTCAGAAACACAAAGTGTAAAAATACTGTTTCAGTACTAGTAATAGCATCACTTCACATTGGATAACACATTAAGGACAGATCCCTCATGAGATGTAAGTACACAGTGACTCCTGATGTTGATTTAACAATTTGACACTCTTGTTTATGGCGTCAGTAATCTCCCTAGGCTCTGGTCATGAGTTGCCGAGGCTATGGAAGCCTTTAGGGTTAGCCGACTTCGATCTTATTCCCACAGGGCCATAGTCAAAGTGGAAGTTCTCTCCTCCCTTCAGAGAAAGGTACCTCCTTCTTTGATGGCCCCGTTCTTTCCACTGGGATCTCACTCACAGAGATCTTTCATTTAGGTCTTCTTTTTTTTCCAGAGTGTCTTAGCTTTCCATGCCTAAAATATTCTCATGGGCTCTTGAGCCAGATCCGAATGCCTTAAGGGCTGATTCTGAGGCCAGAGTGCTATTTAGGACATCTGCCATTCTATCAGTCTGTTGTGTATCCTGCTTCCCATGTTGGATCATTCTCTCCCTTTTTCATTCTATCAGTTAGTATTAGCAGACACTAGTCTTGTTTGTGTGATCCCTTTGACTCTTAGACCTATCAGTGTGATCAATTGTGAGCTGAAATTGATCACTTGGACTAATGAGATGGCCTTGGTACATGCCACCTTGATGGGATTGTATTGGAAACCCCTGGCACAATTCTAACTCCATCATTTGGGGCCATTCCGATTGAGCATGTCCCAAGTTTTACATCTCCTCCCTCTCTTATTCCCACTCTTATATTTCACAGAGATCACTTTTCAGTTAAAATTTAAACATCTAAGAATAATTGTGTGTTAATTACAGAGTTCAACCACTAGTACTAGGATAAAGAAAAAAAAAATACTACCATGGATAAAGTATTACATTGTACAACAACAGTCAGCACAAGAGCTGATCGAGTCACTGTTTCTCATAGTGTCCATTTCACTTCTACAGGTTTCCCCTTTGGTGCTCAGTTAGTCATCCCCAATCAAGGGAAACAAATGATATTTGTCTCTTTGGGACTGACTTAATTCACTCAGCATGATGTTTTCCAGATTCCTCCATTTTGTTGCAAGTGACCGGATTTCATTGTTTTTGACTGCTGTATAGTATTCTGTAGAGTACATGTCCCATAATTTCCTAATCCAGTCTACTGTTGATGGGCATTTGGGTTGGTTCCAAGTCTTAGCTATTGTGAATTGAGCCGCAATAAACATTGCTGTGCAGACGGCTTTTTTGTTTGCCAATTTAATTTCCTTTGGGTAAATTCCAAGGAGTGGGAGTCAGTCTGGAGATTCCTCAGAAACCTGAATATAACCCTACCATTCAAATGTATGCTTTGAATTCCCTGTGATCTTTTGCTGTGAGGTTCCCTTCGTTTATCTTCTTTCATGTTGATGGCCGTGTTTCTGTGTTTCTGTGTGTAACACATCTTTAAGTATCTTTTGCAGGGCTGGACGAGTGGCAACAAATTCTTTCAATTTTTGTTTGTTATGAAAGGTCTTTATTTCACCTTCATTCACAAATGAGAGCTTGGCAGGATATAATATTCTGGGCTGGCAGTTTTTCTCTCTAAGTACCTGGGCTATGTCTTGCCATTCCCTTCTAGCTTGTAGGGTTTCTGATGAGAAGTCTGCTGTGAGTCTAATTGGAGATCCTCTGAGTGTAATTTGACGTTTCTCTCTTGCACATTTTAGGATCTTTTCTTTCTGTTTCACTGTGGTGTGTTTAATTACAATGTGTCGTGGTGAGGACCTCTTTTGGTCATGTTTACTAGGGGTTCTATGAGCTTCCTGTACTAGGATGTCTCTGTCCTTCTCCAAAACTGGGAAATTTTCTGCTATTATCTCACTAAAAAGGCCTTCTAATCCTTTCTCCCTCTCCATGCCTTCAGGAACTCCTAGAACTCGAATGTTGGGTTTTTTAATAGTATCCTGTAGATTCCCAACAATATTTTTTAGATTTCTAATTTCCTCTTCTTTTCTTTGGTTTGACTGTATAGTTTCCTGTGCTCTGTCTTCTAAGTCCGATATTCTCTCTTCTGCCTCACCCATTCTGTTTGTAAGGCTCTCTAATGTGTTTTTCATTTGGTCTATTGAATTCTTCACTTCATTATGATTTCTCGTCACTATCACAGTTTCATGTTCTACTAGTTGTTTCATTTCAGCTTGATTTCTCCTTAATATTTCATTTTCACGAGAGAGATTTTCTACCTTGTCCATTAAGGATTTCTGTAGTTCAAGAATTTGTTTTTGAGTACTTCTTAGTGTTCTTATCAATTTTTTGAGATCTGCTTCTTGCATCTCTTCTATCTCATCATCTTCGTAATCTTGAATTGGGGTGTCTTTTTGATTTGGGGATGCCATAGTGTCTTCCTTGTTCTTATTACCTCGGTTTTTGCGTTTGTTGTTTGGCATATTGGTTTCTTCACTGTGGTGTTTTTTTCTTGTTATACTATGACTCTAGATTAAGTGGACTGTCTGCTTTTGATGGAGCCTTAGAGGCTTGAGATGGGTGTGGGCTGAGAGCTCTGTTTGGTTCCTCAGGGTTGAGGGTGTGTCAAAGGAGACACTCCCAGGTTAGGTGTGGTAAATCTCTCTCTGTTACTTTTTTTTTTGGTTCAAAAGGGAAGTAATTCCACAGCTGAATGGAATTGGGGGTGGTTAGCAGGCGAATGATATACCCACAGGAGCCAGAGATCGGAAGCTCTTTCCCAAGGACCAGAGAAGGAATCTTTGTGGCCCTTTGTGTGGGCTGAGATTCTCCTGTAGTCTCCCACTGGGCTGCCAAGGCTACTGAACTGTAGCGTCTCTGGAGAGTACTCACATGAATTCGTGATTTCCGTGAGTTCTCTCCCCCACCGTCTCTTTTTTCACAGTCTCAGTTCATCAGCACCACACATTCATTAGGTTCTAATCTCCTGTTATTTCACCCCTACCACCCAGAGTTAGGTTTTTCTGCTAGGCTCGGGGCTGGTGCCGACCCGAGGTCGCCCTGCTTATGACGTATTCCAAAATGGCGCCTGCTCTTTGTCTTGCTCACCTTTGAGAGGTGAGGGGAGAGAGAGAAGCTCGTGTCCGTATGGGTCACTTTTTTTTTTTTTTCCCTCTCTCTCTCTCTCTTCTAGTTAGCCTGGTGAACTTTTCCCTGCAGGGTTTCAAGCCTTGTTCGCTCTAGGCTCCCTTTTCCGCTTCCCTCCTGGTATCTCGGGCTATTGAGTTTCAGCTCACCTCGCGTTCCAGTGCTGGTGTGTTGAATCTGCTGCTGGTGTCCCAAACTGCGGGCTCCCACGCTCTCCACGCAGGTCCACTGTGAATCTCCAGTTCCGGAAGGGTTTTCTCTGCTGTTTCTTCCCCTACTCTTCCTTGAACCTTCAGTATCTCCACTTTTATTAAACTGTCTCTCCCCAGACTATCGGTGTGCTCCCTTCCTATTCCGCCATCTTGCCGCTCTCCCCCCAACTGGCTCCTTTAATCATTTAGGCCTGACCTTTCTCTACCACTACAGATCTTCTCTAATTAGCATAAAATATAGAAAAATATTTTAAAGGTGGAAAAACATTGAAAAAATTAAAAAGTAAATTGTGACTATACAAAAGCTACAATTTTTGCTCAGTAACAAACAACAGAAATAGAGTTAATAGAAAAATAATAGATTGAACAAATATATCCTAACAGCATATATAATAAACTCCAGCAAATCACAAGAAAAAGACATCGGCATCGACAGAAAAAAAAAAATGGGCAAGATCCATAGAACATTCAATTTGCAGGAAAGAAAACCTGATATACTACTGAGCATGTGAAGAGGTACTCAGACAGACTACTAAGTATAGAAGTGCAAATTTAAACAGTGACATATCTTTTTACAGCTATAAGATTGGCAAACGTTAGAAAGCTAGATGGCACTGTGTGCTAGTGAGAGGTGGGGATTTGGGAACCTACAGGCACTGCAGCTCTTCTGGAGAGTGCAAGGCTTTCCTTAGGAAGATAAGAACATGCATCCACAGGACCTATCAGTTCCATCCCATTCCCTCAGGACCTTAGGGGGGACGTTCTCTATAGCACTATTTTTAGGGATGAAAAATTAGAGACAAGATTGAGAAAGTAAACAGATTGCTGAGGGAAAGATTAAGAAAATCATGTGGAACAGGAAGGCTGACTAGAGGTGCCTGGCACGCTTCCCTTCACCACAAAGCACTAAAGGAAGAGAACACAACAGGTATTTCAGTGTAGTGTTTGAGGCAGAGCCCTGCAGTGCAGTGGGGATGGAGGAGTGGCACTGTGTGCACAGAGACACACAACCACATAAAGAAGGGAATTAAGCACATGGTATCTCCTGCCCATCTCTGGAGAGCAACTCTGAACCAAGAGTCGTGAAAAGGGTTAACAGGAGACCCCCCCTCCCCCCGTACCACAGGCTGTCCCAGCTCACACCACCAACCCCTGAAGCATCAGCTGTTGGAGGAGCCTGCAGCTTCCCACAGGCCCTGTGCCCCAGTTTGGAAGTACAGGATTACCTGACTGCCTCACTGACCTGGAAAAACAGTCCAGCCCACGTTGTGCTCTCCCCAGCCCAAGATCCTGCTGCACAACCCCATCTTGAGACTGAGCAGCTGTCCCCAGCAGCTCCACCAACCCAGCCCTATGAACCAGCTTCATGGCGCCACCGACACACACCCAGCCCCAGAAAACACCTGGCAGCCCTCTCTGAGTAGGTGAGGTCCCAGAGGTGCTGGGAATCAGTTGAGATTCTCCTTCTATCCTCTCTCTGTTCCATCCACCCTGGGCCCTGGAAGCAGCCACATGACCCTCTCTTCCTCTAAGTTATACTAGGCTAGCCCACCCACCCACATTCAGCTCCAGGAAGCAGCCAGAAAGGCATCCCTGAGCATCTCAGCCCACAGAAGATGTGGAAATTAGATATATATCCTCACTCAAGGTCCTTAGGCCCAGAAATAGCCAGCAGCCTGCCCAAACAACTCAGGAAGCAAAATGGTTGCCACCTACCCACCCTCAACACTGAGAAGCAGATAAGCACCTTGTCCTGAGATGCTCAGCCTACTGAAAGCCATAGGTACGTTAGTGCTCCCCGACCCTGCTATTGCCCCAAGAAGCAGCAGGGCTGCCTCTTACCATAAGCTCAGCCCATAGAGGCTCTGAGATGTAATGAGGTAGCCTTTAAGGTAGCCTTGTCCACCCACTCTCAGCCCCAGGAGGCAGCTGGACAGCTCGCCATAAAAAAGTCAGTCCCCATGGGCCCTAAAAAAGTCATTATTCACAGTACTCAGACACTGATATTGCCCTATATAGGCTCATTGGTGTGGCCTGGCCACTATATGGCCCTCAAGACACTGGCTGGCACCCTGACCCACTAGAATTCACATCCATCTCCACACAACCCCTGAAACTGATGGGTACCACATTTCTGTTGCTTCACCAACCATGCACGGCCTACTCCCATATGACCCAAGAAAAATGATGAGCACCACTCACCCACAGATGAGAGCACCATACCCGGAGTGTACAGTGAACCTGCATTCCACCATAAGGCAGCATCCCAGCTGGTAGTGAAATCCCACAACCTCTGCCTTCTAGGCCATGGACACACTTACAGACACTTACAGACTGAGGACGCCACATGAATACATTACTAAAGCAACCCGTTGGAGCCAAAGGCAAGACAGGCTATCCAAATGACACCTGGGGATACATCACTAGGAGAAACTCTTTTATGATGAAAAACCACCCTATAAAATTGGCAAAGGCAGGCTGGCAGTGTGGGTTAAACTGCTGCTTGCCATGCTGGTGTCCCTCATTGCAGTGTGTTTGAGTCCCAGTACTCTGATTCCAATCCAGCTCCCTGCTGATGAGCCAGGGAAGGCAGAAGATTTTCTGAGTCCTTGGGCCCCTGCCATCCACATGGAGGACCTGAATAGAGTGCCAGGCTCCTGGTTTCAGTCTGGACCAGCCCCAGCCATTGTGGCCATTTGAAGAGTGAACAAATAGGTGGAACATATTTCTCTCTGTCTCTCCCTCCCTCCCTCCCTTCCTCCTTATTGCCTTCCTCCTTCCCTCCCCCTTCTTCCTCCCTCCATATCCCTCTCTCTCTCTTATCTCCCTCTCTGTTATTCTAACTTTGGGCTAAAACAAGTAATTCTTAAAATAAAGTAAAATTGGTAGAGGCAACTGATCCACTAATCCACTAGATGCGCAAATATCAATGCAGGGACAGGAGAAGTATAACAGGAAAAAAAAGGTAACACAATGCCTCTAAAGGAACATAAAGACTCTCTAGCTATAGATCAAAAAAAGAGAAAGTGAGTATTGATTAATTGCTTGACAAATGATTATCTAAGGAAATATTTGACAATCATTTTAAGGAAATCTGATGAGGCACAAGAGAGTACAGACAGAAAATTCAATAAAATCAAGAATACAGTTCATAACATGAATGAAAAATTCAGTAGAGATAGAGATAATAAAAAAATAAAAATACATAAAGATTGGAGCTAAAGACAAATCCATCAATCATTGATGGGACGACTGTATTGGAGAGAAATTTGTTGATATGTATGCAAAAACAAGATTCAGAAGTTTATCAGGGCTACACAGGAGGTTATCTAAAAGTGCTGATTTTCTGTCATCACTGAAAATTTGTAAGCTTGGAGCAGCAATAAAATGCTTCCTGAATAGAACAAAAAACTCAATAAATTAAATAAAAAGTACAGTTGAGAGCCTCAACAACAGCAGAAAAAATAATTTTTGAGCTTTAATTCAGAGTCTTTGAAATAACTGTTGGACAACAACAAAAAAGCAAAGCCTACAAAACTTATTGGATACATTTAAGTGGACAAATATTTGTATTGTGGGTGTTTCAGAAGGAGAAGACAAAAAGCAAAGGCAAAGAAAGACCATTCAATGAATTAATAACTGAAAACTTCCAAATCTTGGAATGAAATGAACACTCAGGTCCAGAACCTCAAAGGACCCCTAATAGAGTCAACCAAAAAGAGATTTTCTCTAAGGCATATTAAAGTCATTAAAAGTAACAAATGAAGAAAGAATTTAAAAACAACAAGGAAAGAAAATCAAACCACCTATAGGAGAATAACCATTCAACGAACAGCGAACTTCTCACAGAAACTGCACAGGCCAGAGAGAATAGGATAATATATTCAAAGTCCTTAGAAAAAAACAACTGACCAGCAAAGCTGAGCTTCAGAAATAAAGGAAAATAGAGGTCAGTGCTGTGTCGTAGTGGGTAAAGCCACCGCCTGCAGTGCCAGCATCCCATATGGGCGCCAGTTCAAGTCCCAGCTACTCTACTACTGATCCAGCTCTCTGCTATGGCCTGGGAAAGCAGCAGAAGATGGCCCAAGTCCTTGGGCCCCTGCACCCATGTGAGAGACTCCTGGCTCCTGGCTTCAGATTAGCACAGCTCCAGCCATTGCGGCCATCTGGGGAGTGAACCAGTGGATGGAAGACCTCTTTCTCTCTCTCTGCCTCTGCCTCTTTGTAACTCTGCTTTTCAAATAAATAAATAAATCTCTTAAAAAAAAAAAAAGCCAAAGGATGACAATTATCACCATGAAGGCATGTGAAAATACAAAACTCACTTGTAGAGCAGACACACAAATGAGGAAGAGAATCATGCTTTAACAAGATAGCAAATCACCAAACCACAAAAATTAAAAAAGAGGGAGAAGAATAAAAGATGCAAAATTATCAAGGAAAAAATAAACAAAATGGCATGAGTATGTTTCTGGTCATCAATCACAAATTCATATGTACAGGGGATTAAATTACCCAATTAAAAGATATAGACTGGCTGAATGGATTTTTTAAAAATACCTAGTGATATGTTGCATACATGTAACCTCTTCATTGGGAAAGAGATATAGAGTGAAGGAGAATATGGGGGAAAAACATATACCAAGCAAATGAAAACCATAAAAAGGAGTAGCTCCACTTACATTAGATAAAACAGACTTCAAAAGCTATAAAAAGAGACAAAGAAGGTCATCATATACATTAGATGGTTCAATTAAACAAAAGGAAATAACAATTATAAATATATATGCACCTATCAGTGAAGCACCAACTTATATAAAGCAAACATTATTAGATCTAAAAGGAGAAATAGACTCTAATGCAATAATAGTTGTGGGTTCAGCACTCCACTTTAACCAGTGGATAAATCAACCCAACAAAAAAATCAATAAGGAAACATAGAGTTAAATATATACTATAGATCAGAGATCAGCATTGTGGCCTTGCAGGCAAAGCTGCCACCTGCAATGCTGATTTACCATATGTGCACCAGATCACGTCCCGGCTGCTCCACTTGCAATCCAGCTCCCTGCTAATGGCCTGGGGAAAGCAGCAGCAGATGACCAAAGTTCTTTTGCCCCTGCTACCAATGGGGAAGACCCAAATGGAGCTCCTGGCTTCTGACTAAGGCCACTTGGGGAGTGAACCAACAGATGGAAAACTTCTCTCTTACTGTCTCTCCCTCTTTCTCTGTAACACTGACTTTCAAATAAACAAATAAATCTCTAAGATATATATATACATATATATAAGCTATACATATAATATACATAAGCATATATATATCAAAGAAACCTCACAGACATTTACGAAGTATTTCATCCAACAGCTGCATAGTATGCATTCTTATCAGATTAATATTCTCAAGGATAGACCATATATTAAATCATCAAGAAAGTATCAACAAATTTTTTAAAGAATGAAATCATACCATGTATCTTTTCTGACCATGATGGGATAAAAATAGAAATTAACAACAAAAGAAACTTTAGAAAATGTACAAGTAAGTGGAAATCAAAGAACATTTTCTTAAATTATCAATGAGTCAAAGAAATCAAGAGATTTAAAAGTTCCTTGGGAAAAAAAAGTTCCTTGAAGCAAGTGAAAAAGAAAGCATATTATACCAAAACCTCTGGGTTAAACCAAAACAGTGCTAAGAGATAAGTTGAGAGCAGTAAGTGCTCACATAAAAATAGAAAGACTTAAAAAGAAAAAAAAAAAAAAAGATGCAATCCAAGGAACTAGAAAAGCAAGTTATGCAGCTCAAGGAACTAGAAAAGAAAGAATTAGCTAAACCCAAAATTAGTAGCAGGAAAGAAATAACAATAATCAGAGTTGGAATAAAATGAGATAGAGAATAAAAAACAGAGGTTCAGACGTTGTGGCACAGTAGGCTAAGCCACCATTGGGATGGTAACATCCCCTATCAGAGTGCTTGGTTCAAGGCCTGGCTACTGCATGCTTTTATCCAGCCTCCAGCTAATGTGCCTGGGAGGTATGTATGAAATTCTAAGTACTTAGGTTCCTACCACCCACATGGAAGACCTAGACGGAATTCATTGTTTTTGACTTTGGCCTGGCTTCATTCCTGCTGTTGCAGGCATCTGAGGAGTGAAACAGTGGGTGAAAGATTCTTCCTCTCTGAATTTTTTATCAAGCATTTCTTCAATCTCTTTTTCATTGGAGACTGTTACTGAAGAATCATGTTCCTTTAAAGGGGTCCTGTTGCCTTGATTTTTCTTCCTTCTTCTGTTCCTAGGTTGAAAGTCCTGTTCCTGGGTAAAATGTCTCTACCACTTTTAAACTTGATTTTCATGATAAAAGGTGTGTCTCAGGTGTCAGTTTGGGAGGCTACTTTGGTTTCAGTCCCAGTTGGACGGTTTGCAGTAGTCTCCTTCTATCTTCTTCCGCTCTGGTCAGTGGTAGTGCTGCTGGTGCTCTGAGCATTTCTGGGGCCCCGTGGGGTCGCTTTGGTCTCTGGAATGCAGTCCCCAAGTTGCCACACAAGGGAGTAGCCAGAGACAGAGAAGCAGTACTGAGGCTGGGAGCAATCCAGTGTGCAAACTCCCAACCACCCCCCATGAGAGGAGCAGGAGTCTCAGGATTGGCACTGATGCTCAAAGTGAGCTGGCAGGTGTAGTCCTGAGTGTGCACACAGTCCTGAGTGCCACTGATGGACAGCCAAGATGGGGACCATGGGAGCCCTGCCAGGTAATGCCCCCAAGAGATGAGGGTGGAGGGTCAAAGTGAGAGAATGAGTACCATGTTTGAAAGAGCAGGTGCCCCTACTTCCAGGTTCCTGGGGGCAGGATTCCTGTGCTATATTCTGCATCCCCTGTCCCTTGTAATGAAAAGCACTGCATGGGCTAAATTACTAGAGTCATCCTTGCTCTGCTGAGTCTAGCTGGATTTATGAGGCTGCAGTTCTTTTTCGATAGTGTTGTGGAATGTCAGTGGGACCCCAGGTGTGGCTTCCACTCCACAGGGCAATATGGATTCTGGTAGTCACTCTTTTCTCAAAATGACATCACATTGCCACATTCTGTGCACTGGGGATTGGAAGTGATACAACGTTGAGTTCCATTTCTAAGTCAGTGACCATCAGTTCTCCAGGTATCTCTCCTGATTGGGTTCCTAGGCTGTGGTGACTGAATTCTGCCTATATCTAGGTTTATCTGCCTAACACTTTCATCTAAATGGAATCAGGCTCTCCTTTTTATCCCTTCTCCTGCAAGGATTCTTCTTGTCCATGGGGGCAGGGCCTCAGTTGCCACAAGTCTTTGTTCTTCATTTTATGTTGTCATCCCAGGTCTCTGAGCCCTATCAAGTTATTCTCTTTTTTCATGTTATTAAAATTTTGCTTATGTATATATTTTTAAAGATCTATTTTAATTTTTGAAAGAGTTACAGAGAGAGATAAAGACAAAGAGAGGTCTTCCATCTGCTAGTTCACTCCCCAAATGGCCACAATGGCTGGAGCTGAGCCGATCTGAAACCAAGAGCCAGGTGCTTCATCAGAGTCTCCCACATGAGTGCAGGGGTCCAAGGACTTGGGCCATCTTCCATTGCTTTTACAGGCCATAGCAGGGAGCTGGATCAGAAATGGAGAAGCCAGGGCTTGAACCAGCATTCATATGGGATGCCAACACTGCAGGCCAGGGCTTTAACCACTGCGTCAGAGAGCCAGCCCCTACCATTATTCTCTTACTTATTTTCTGATACTCTTCCTCAATTACTCATCTAAAAGTGCAGCTATTTGTTGGGTTTGTTGTTGTTGTTGTTGTTCTCTGTGGAGGAAGAGCTAAACACTTAATATCTCTATCCAGCCATCTTTTACTGCGTGATTTATATAAGTTAAAGTTACATGCACACAAACCAAAAAAATTCAGGAATAAAAAACATAACATAAAGTACATACTAAATATGGTATAATGGTTACAAAGAGACATGAGATGTATAGGAGTAGAGAGTAGGGGAACAGGAAACAGAAAACAAAAATAGACCATATTCTGAGCCACAAAACAAACATTAACAAGTATAAAAGAACAGAAATCATACAGTGTCTGCTTTCAGACCACATGAGACTAAACTTGAAGTCAATTTCTAAACAACACATGAGTGGAAGAAGTCCCAGGAGAAATTTTAAAACATTTTTAACTAAGTGAAAATAAAAACACAACTTAGCAAAATGTGTGGGATGAGCAAAAGCAGGGAGAAATTTATAGCACTGAATGCAAATATTAGAAAAGAAGAAGGATAAAAACAACCATCCAACTTTTGAAGTGAGGAAATTAGAAAAGTAAGAGTAAGTTATATCCTTAGGCTGGCATTGTGGCATTTCAGGCTAAGCCTCTGCCCTCTGCCCACTGGCATCCCATACAGGCACCAGTTTGAGATCTGGTGCTCCACTTCCAATCCAGCCCCTGCTAATGCCCCTGGGAAAGCAGCAGAAGACGGCCCAAGGGCTTGGGCTCCTGCACCACAGTGAGAGACTGGGAAGAAGCTCTTGGCTCCTGGCTTCAGCCTGGCCCAGCCCTGACTGTTGCAGCCATCTAGGGAGTGAACCAGCAGATGGAAGATCGATCGATTTATCTCTCTCTCTCTCTCTCTCTCTCTCTCTCTTCCTCGCACCTTCCTTCCCTTCCTCTCTAACTCTGCCTTTGAAATAAATAAAAAAATCTTTGAAAAGGCAAATTATATCCAAAACAAGCAGAAGAAACAGAATAATAAATTTTAGAAAGCACCACTTGTTTATTTTTGCTTTAGTTGCCTGCACTTTTAGTGTCCTACCCAAAAAATTCAAAGCTAAGATGAATGTAAGATATTTTACAGTTCCAGGTCTTCATTTAGATCTTTAACTCATTTTAAGTTAATTTTTTGTGCCTAGTGTGAGATAAGGGCCTCATTGTATTCTTTTGATGTAGTGTTTTCCCCAACATAATTTATTAAAGAAAGTGTTCTTTCCCCATCATGTCTTCCTGCCCTTGTTGAAAATTAGTTGATAGTCCATGTTTGGATTTATTTCTGGGCACTCCATTCTGTTTCTTGGTAAGTGTATCTCTTTATATGACCGTGCTATACAGTTTTGATTATGATAAATTTATTTAGATTTTCAGATCAGGTAATGTGATGCCTCCAGCTTGGTTCTTTAAGAAAAAGGTTTATTTTATTTATTTAAAAGGCAAAGTGGCAGGGAGAGAAAGAAAGGAAGATATCTTCCATTCACTGATTCACTCCCCATTGGCCACAATAGCTGGGGCTGAGGCAGGCCAAAGCCAGGAGCCAAGAACTCCATCCAAGTCTCCCATGTGGGTGGCAGGGGCCCAAGCACCTGAGCCATTCTCTCTTGCCTTCCCAGGTGCATTAGCAGGGATCTGGATCAGAAGCAGAGAAGCTAGGGTTCTAACGAGTGCTCTGTGATGTCAGCATCGCAAGTGGAAGCTTAGCCCACTTCAGAATGCCAGCCTGAACTTTGTTCTCTTGACCAAGATTGCTTCTGCTTTTTTAGCATCTTTAATGAGTCCACATGGATTTTAAGGTTTTTTGTCCTATTTCTGTAAAGAATAGAATAGGTATTTCCATAAGGGTTACACTGGATTTATATGTTGCTTTAATAGTATTAGTACTTTCACATTACTGTAACTAAATAGCTGAGGAAGCTCATTTTATAAAGACAAGAGGTTTATTTAGTTCACAGCTTTGGAGGTTCAAAGTCAAAATGATGTAATGCAGGCTCTTTGGCAAGGGCCACACCTTGGTCACATCACTTCACAGCATGGATAGTAACAGCAGAGTACATGTGGGAACAAGCAAGTTAATACATCTCAAACCAAGAGCAAAGACAAAGTGAGGCCAAACTCAGGCTCTTATAACAGCCATTCACAACCATTTCATGATGACTACCAAATGTGCCATGAGAACTACCGTCTGAGGGCACACCCCAACTGACCTAAAAACCTCCCACCAGGCCCTAACTCCCAGAAGCTCCACCACCTCCCAATAGGACTACCCTGGACACCAGAACCTTTGGGGACACTCAAACCACGTCCAAACCATAGTAGGGAATGTGGACATTATAACAATATCAATTCTTCCAAAACAAAAACACAGAATATCTTTCCATTTTTTGTGTCTTCTTCAACTTCTAATACCAGTGTTTCAAGGTTTTTTTGTGTATAATTTTTCAATTCTTTCTTTAAATTTATTTTTAGCATTTTATTTTGTAAACATTGTTAGAAATAAATTCTTTTTCCTTTATTTCTTTTTTTGAATAGTTTGATATTAGTGTATATAAATAATACTGATATCTGTGTCCTCCGACTTTACTGGGAATTTGTTTATTACTTTTACTAGTTTTGTAAAGATAGTCAACAAAATGGAAAGGCTATCTATAATTAAGTGAAAATAATTACAAATCATGTATCTGACAGGGAATTAATTTCCAAAATATATAAGGAATTCAGACAACTCAACAATTAAACACCTGATCAAAAATGGGCAAGTACCTTAATGGACATTTCTCCAAAGAAGACATAAAAATGGCCAACATGTATATGAAAAGGTGCCCAGCATCACTAATAATCAAGGAAATGAGCAGGAGATATTAAAGAGATATTACCTCATACATGCTAAGATTGCTTTTATCAAAAAGGCAAGAGATATGTGCCGGCAAGAATGTGAAAGAGAACCCTTGAACACTGTGAGAATGTAGGCTGGTGCAGCTTCTGTGAAAAATGGTATAAAAATTTCTTTAAAATTTAAAAATAGAACCACCTTGTGACCCTGTAATCAATACCCTATAAAGATACTCACTTCATGTTAATAGCAACATTGTTCACAGTAGACAAAATATGTAAACTAGCCAAGTGTATACCAATCAATGAGTGTGGTATATAGATATATTTGTCTTATTCCATCTGCCAAACAAAGAAGATTCTACCACTTGAGGCGACATCAAAGAACCTAGAAAACATAATTAAGTTAGGCTAAATTAAATAAATCAGACACAAAAAAATCTGTATTATTTTACTTACAGGTGGAATCTTTTCATCAAAAAGATCAAAGAGATAGAGGAGTTAGAATGGAGGCATGGGAAAATGGAAGTTGTCAGAGGGCACAAAGTGTCAGTAACATGTTTGCTGATGATAGGATTATCTATTTAGAAAATCCAGAACTGATTTTTTAGAACTAGAACTAATAACTAAATACAGTAAAGTTGTAAGACACAAGGTTAATACACGAAAATCAACGATTTCTCTATTTCCCAACAAAGAATATAAACAATTTGGAATTAAAAATTCAATACTATTTTCATTAGCATCCCCCAAAAGATGAAATACTTAGCTACAAATATAACAAAATATTTCCAAGCTCTATAGAGGGAAAACTACAAACCTCTAATGAAAGAAATAGAAAGAAAACTAAACAGAAAGCTCTTTCTTGTTCATTAACAAGACGACTTAACATAGTCAAGATGTCAGTTCTTCCCAATTTGGTCTATAGGTGAAATGCAATCCCAATCAAAATCTCAGCATGTTGTTTTGTAGATATCAACAAGTTGATTCTAATACATGGATAAGAAAAAAAGAATAGCCAACACAACATTGAAGGAAAAGAACAAAAGCAGAAGACTAAAACTTATTTTTTATAGCTTTTTTATTTGTATAAGGTGAACAAATTTCATTTATTTTATATATACAGATTTAAGAGAATGGTGATACTTCCCACCCCACCTTCCCTGCTGCCCATCCTCTCTCCACCCCCTCCTTCCTTTCTTATTTTTTCTTTTAATTTTTACAAAGACATATTTTCAGTTTAATTTATAATCATGTTTAACCCCCACTAAGACAAGAAATCAACAAATAGTAAGCAGGAAAAAAACCGATGTTCCTCAACAGTGGAGACAAGGGCTATAAACAATAATCAGATCTCAGAATGAAACTGACACTTCTACACACAAAAACTTCCTGTGAAACTGCAGTCTTCAAGAAGAGTGTTATTGTTCAAAGAACAGACAAATAGATCAATGGAACAGAAGAGAGCCAAGAAATAGACCCACATAAATATAGTCAACTGATCTTTGAAAAAGGAGCAAAGGCAATACAGTGCAGAAAATACCATAATTTCAGCAAATGATGCTAGGACGCTGAACACCTACAGGCAGAAATACGAATCTAAATACAGACCTTACACTCTCTGTAAAATGTAACTCAAAATTGACCACAGTCTTAAATGTAAAATGCAACTCTATCATTCTTCTAGAATATAACATGAAAAAATTTACATGACTTAGGGTTTGGCAATAATCTTTTATATACACCAAAGGCACATTCCATTAAAGAAAGCACTGGTAAGCTGGACTTCAGTAGAATTAAAAATCTTTGCTATGCTCTAGCCTCAGAATCAGCCCTTAAGGCATTCAGATCTGGCTAAAAAGCCCATGAGAGTTTCTTAGGCATGGAAAGCCAAGACACTGTGGCAGAAAATGACCTACATGAAAGATCTCTGTGAGTGAGATCCCAGTGGAAACAACAGGCCATCAAAGAAGGAGGTACCTTTCTCTGAAGGGAGGAGAGATCTTCCACTGACTATGGCCTTGTCTAAATAAGGTCGGAGTCTGTGAACTCAAGAGGCTTCCATAGCCTTGGCAGCTCATGACAAGAGCCTCAGGTGATCACTGACATCATAAATAAGAGTGTCAATTGTTAAATCAACAACAGGAGTCACTGTGCACTTGCTCCCCATGTAGGATCTCTGTCCTTAATGTGTTGTACTATAAGAATTAACAGTAAAACTAGTCTTCAAACAGTACTATATACTTTGTGTGTCTGTGTGGGTGCAATCTGTTGAAATCTTTACTTAGTATAGAGTTGATCTTCTGTATATAAAGCTAATTAAAAATGAATCTTAATGAAGAATGGGATGGCAGAGGGAGTAGGAGATGGGATGGTTTGCCAGTGGGAGGGTGGTTATGGGGGGAAGAATCGCTATAATCCAAAAGTTATGAAATTTATATCTATTAAATAAAAGTTTTCTATTTAAAAAATCTCTGCTATGAATAATAAACTGTCAGGAGAATAAAAAGAGAAGAAACAGACTGTGAGAAAACATTCATAGATGACACATCCGATAAAAGATTATTATCTAAAATAATTGAGTATAAAGAATTATTGAAACTCAATGATTGAAAAACAAACTACAAACAATCCAATTACACTGATGCCTTATAAATCCAGACAACGGAATATTATTCGGTGCTAAAAAAAAATGAGATATTAGGATTGACATTATGACATAGCAGGTTGAGCCATTGCCTGTGACCCTGGCATCCCATATGGGTGCTGGTTCAAGTTCTGGCTGCTCCACTTCCAATCCAGTTCCCTGATAATGTGCCTGGGAAAGTAGCTGAAGATTCCTCAACTCTTGGGCCCTGCACCGACATAGGAAACTCAGAAGAAGCTCCTTGGTACTGGCTTTGGACTAGCCCAGTTCCAGCCATTGCAGCCATCTGGGAGTGAACAAGCAGATGGAAGATCAATCTCTCTCTCTCTCTCTCTCTCTCTCCCCTCTCTCTCCTCTCTCTTTCTCTCTCTCTCTCTGTAAAATTCTGCCTTTCAAATAAAACAAATCTTTAAAAAGAAATGAGATATCAAGCATGAAAAGACATGAAGGAAATTTAAATACATATTACTAAGTTTAAAAAATTCATCTGTAAGGATTCCATACTGTATAATTCCAACTTTGACATGCTAGAAAAGGCAAAACTATGAGGACAGTAAAAAAAAATCACTGGTTTGACAATAGGTAGGAGGGGGGAGAAATGGGTGGTGCACAGAGGAATTCTTAGAGCAGTGAAAACACTCTGAAACACTATAGGTACTATAATGGTAGATGCAGGTCATTTATACATTTGCCCAAATCCCTATAAAGTACAACACCAATAGTAATATCTAATGTAAACTACTGGCTGTAGATGATAATGATGTTTCCAGGTAAATTCATTGATTTTAACAAATGTCCTACTCTGTTGGGGAATTTTAATGATGGAGGGATGGGTATGGTAGCACAGTTAGTTAGTTAATGCCCATATCCTATATCAGAGTGTCTGGGATTGAGTCCTGCCTCTGCTTCCAATCTAGTTTCTTGTTAATGTACCTGAGAGGCAGCAGATGATAGCCCAACTACTTGGGTTCCTGTCACACATGTGGGAAACCTAAATGGAGTTCCAGACTCCTGACTTCAGTCTGGAAGTTATTTGCAGAGTGAACTAGCAAATGGAAGATGTATCACCCTCTCTTTCTGTCACTCCCTCTCTCTCTCTCTCTCTCTGTCATTCTGTTTTGTCAGGAAAATAAATACATTAAACTTCTTTTTTCAGGAGCCACAGACCAGATCTAAAGTACTCATTGGGAAAGAAATCAAATATAGGCAGACCAATCTCACACAAAATCACAGTGGTGCCATTCTTGTTCCAAACCATAAAACGAGAGCCTTCAATACATTTAAGCAAAGGCCACTCAAAGTCCACAAAATTACATGGGCTTCCCAGCCCCACAGCCCTCTCATTCACCATCACCCTGCTCTAAGTTCCATTTTAGTGAGACCTTAGCACAAAGCAAGGGGTCTCCACCAACTCAAGGGTCAGCTCAGGAAAAACAGCCTGGCACCGGTAAAAGTTGGACCCGCCCCCCTCCAGCAAAGACCTAATCAAGGTCAGGCCTCTTTCTCATTACCAAGGACTTGGCTAGTTATTTAAAGAATCATCTCCTATTCTCAGCATAGATAACTGCTCAGAGCCAGCTACCTGGACTTGGAGAGGCAAACAAGCCCAAATCTGATCTTAGTCAGTGAGGGAAAACAATGGCTCAGCCACAGGAGTGGGGCTGTGGAAGTACCTATGGGATTCCGCAAGCTCACAATGATTAAGCAAAATATGAAAAAATTTATTCTCCAAACACACTCCATGTTCATTTTCCTTCCATCATCCCCTAGCCTCGGTACAATCACATTGGAACCTCCTCACCTTGTCTCAAGACATACCACAGGGCAGCAAGGTTATTTGTTCAGTGTTAAGTGGAAGCAGAGGCTCTGTGCTCTGTACCGGGGATACACATCATAGAGAAAACCCAAAGGAATGGGGCAGAGAAATCTCCAAGACTGAGTCTGGGTCACTTGGTCCAATCATCCCTCCACACTCAGAGTCAACTTCTTTCCAAATACGAATATATTGGGCTTACCTCAGGGAAAAGGACCTTTTTGCTTTTTCTACCTCAACTCTGGAGGTTTGCACAAGTACACAACAATGAACAAGAAGATCATGAAAAAGAAGGAAATATTTCCATTTTTAAGATAACTATTAAAGCATCTATTTATTCACTGACAAAACTGGAACATTGTGGTTGAAACAGCCTTTTCAATGTTTATGATCAGAAAAAGAAGACTTTCCTCACTATAGTATATGGACGCTCATGGATAAACAATATTAAATAGGGCCGGCACCGTGGCTCACTAGGCTAATCCTCCACCTGCAGCGCCAGCACCTCAGGGTTCTAGTCCCGGTTAGGGTGCCAGATTCTGTCCCAGTTGCTCCTCTTCCAGTCCGGCTCTGTGCTGTGGCCCGGGAAGGCAGTGGAAGATGGCCCAAGTGCTTGGGTCCTGCACCTGCATGGGAGACCAGGAGGAAGCGCCTGGCTCTTGGCTTCAGATCGGTGCAGCACGCCAGCCATGGTGGCCATTTAGGGGGTGAACCAACGGAAGGAAGACCTTCTCTCTATCTCTCTCTCACTGTCTAACTCTGCCTGTCAAAAAAAAAATATTAAAGCAACTTTTTATTGCATGGAATGGTTGTGGGAAAGAAAGAGATATTGCTGTGAGGGCAAAAAAAAAAAAAAAAGGTGAAATGACACAAATCAAATCTGAGTAGGGGTCAGTGCTGACATAGGGGTGTCTGCCAGTTCTTGGAATTCTAGAACCTGGATTTTCACATATGAGGGGCAAGAGCAGCCTGGGCTACCCAGGAGAGATGGACAGGACTAGAGGCCATGTCAGCTCCCCACTGCTCTCATAAACCCAAGAGGGTAAGACCCTGAGTGAACCAGAAAGACTTCTCCTGGTTTCAGTCCTGGCTCTGGATGGAACAGGGGTCTTGTGGAGAAATGAGGAAAATGTTCTCTTCTGAGAATCCCTAACCACACCCACCCTCACATATTATGCACAGGGAATTCATGCTCTCTATGACTTGTAAAACCCATGCCAAAAATATATTATAAAGAGGTCTTAGAGATCATTACTTGCAATGAATTAGAAGCACGGAGAGCGCTCTGAAGTGGGGTAGAGTTCTCTGAAAGCATCTGCTGGGGAAGCCGAACTGAGTTTCCTGGGTCAGGAAGAGCAGTTCTTAGGAAGCGGGACTCAGAGACCTGAAGCACGAGGAGGTGCACCTGACTTTGTCTTCCCAGACCAGAACCTCCTTCTCGGACAGAAGAATCTGCCCTAATTCAAGTTGTAGCTGAAATATCCTCCCTTGGTGTTGCTGTGGATTCGTTCTGAGAGGAGGAGCATGGTGGGGGCAAGAGGTGCGGGGTCACCACACAGACCCCAGGAGTAGGGTGAAAGCAGGCCAGAGGCGAGCAGCCCGCAGACTCATTTATTTCAGTTGGTACAGCAGCTTAAATAGCCAAGGCAGCCAATCTGGTCAAGGGGCAGTTTATGCCCTAACCAATCACAGCCTGTTGCCAGGCAGGCTCCGTTGCCATGTGGTTTCAAAGCCATCCAATCACAGCCTTTTGCCAAGCAGGCTCTATTGCCAGGTGGGTTTCAAAGCCATTCCTGAGTAACTGACGCTCACTTGCCAGCGGCCATCTTGGCATGGCCTTCTCATTCCACCACATTTCCCCCTTTTTGTTATTTTTGAGCAATGGGAGGCATGATTCTTGGCCATACCATTGTTGACCCCGTTTCCATATGGTCTCCGTACGCAGCTGTGCCTGTCTTAGGTTGTCCCCCAGTGGATCTTACCCGTCATTGACTAACCAGTGCTCAAAATGGGAGACCACAGGAGTGCTTGCTCAGATGGGGGTAGGAATGAGGAACAATGGTAATCAGGAATGGCTTGACCACACACTGGCTGTGGGCCATTCGAGTGGCTGACCAGAGCTAGTGGGGTATAAAGCAGTAGTGGATGTGGCTATGGGTAATTCCTCAGGGTATAATGATAGGGCAGGTGCGTCCGCTAACAAGGCAGACTCTCAGTCTTGTTCAGCTGGTTCTGGTTGGCTGTCAGTGGCAGGCTTGATGTTTCTGGCTGGTACCCAAATGGGCTGTCCTGCATTCTCTGGAAAGACACAAGCATATCCTCGACCCTTGGTTAGCAGAAGTCTTTTCATAGGCATTGGAGTCCAGGGCCTGAATTCTGCATCCGCTCCTACATTAATGGCAAACATACAGGTGGGATGGGGTCTAGCGGCTGTCCTGAGAGCCTGGGGTGCCCAAGGACTTCCACAAACGTGGGGATCTTCACTGGGTGCGGATGGGATGACCTTGCATGGGTTATTGCCTTGAGGTCATCTAAGTTCATCCCACGGGTATTCGGGGGGGTGGCTGATTAGGCACTGCTGCATTGTCTGCTGTCATGTCATTTTCACTGTCAGCTCTCTCCCTAAGTCATCAACTGTTGCCTGTGAGGCAGAGCCCTGGAGTGACAGGCTGTTATCACTCACAGATTCATTATGTTTGGTAATCTGTGTGCGCTTCTGAGAGGGGGGTATCTTTCCCATGTTTGAGCACTTAAGAGCGGTGTGCCACGCCAACTCTAGCCAAAGGAAAGACACGCATAGCACTGCTGCCATAACAAAGCAAATTCCTAACACCTTAGCGGCTGATGGCATTATGCAGGGGGTTCCCTACATTAGACGAACAGACAATGATGTATCAGAGCGTACCTATGTCCTGTGCTTAGTATGGGACTTCCTTGATTCGTTAGGTCAAGGCTGTATGCCCACACAGTGTCTCTGGAGTGTCACCTCTCTCGAGTGAGGGAAGATGGCTTGGTTCTGAATTCTAGGGTGATCAGTCCCTTATGTGAATTCGCCGGGCAAACTGAAAGTAAAAGGAGGAGCCAAGAAGCGGCGTTACCACACCTTGGTACCTAGTAAAGCCAAATGCTTGCTCCCTGGCTTCAAGCAGGGACAACAATCTCAGCTCAACAGCCACACCCACACAGAACTTCACTCCTGAGCAAGCAGTACAGAGAGGCAAGTTCATTTCAGGTGCATAGCTGACAAAACAAGGATAACAACTTCTGGGAACCAGTGTACGTGTGGTGGGCTCAGGTGGGACCAGTGCCAATGGCTGGTGGCCAGTACAACTCAACCCAATACATTCTTTTCTTGGGGCCTGAGCTGTGTCCTAGGCTCCTGGCTCACCCTGGGACCTAGCTATGTCACAAATCTAGCTTCCTACTCTTCTCTAAAATTCTGTGAATTACTCCATATCTTTCCATTAAATTCCCTTTTAGCAGGAGTTCGGCAGATTATGTTTTTCACAGATAAGTTCTATCATTGATTATCACAGAAACCAGCCAGATGGAGAGCTGGGGAAGCCAGAGAGGGTGGGAGGCAGCTGGTCCCTGGCTCCGTGGGACTCTACACACAAATGACAGGCCAGAAACCCCTCCACCACCCTCTGGAATGTGAAAACAGCCCTTCTCTCTTGCTCCCACACAATACACCAGTTGTATTTATACTTGTTTTCTCCTTCCAGATTTGTTGGGTATTGGGCAAGAAAAAAAAGTATACAATCAGTTTAGATTCTAGAGATTATTATTCTTTTTAAGATTTATTTATGTATTTATTTATTTGAAAGACAGATTGACAGAAAGAGAGAGAGACAGAGAGAGAGAGTTTGATTATCTTCCATCCACTAATACACTCCCCAAATGGTCACAACAGCCAGAGCTAGGTCAGGCCAAAGCCGGGATCCAGGAACGCCATCCAGATCTCCCACATAGGTGGCAGGGGCCCACATACTTGAGCCATCTTCCGCATCCTTCCCAGGCACATTAGTAGGAAGTTGGCTTGGAAGCAGAGCAGCCAGGACTAGGACCAGTGCCCTGATGCTGGATGCCAGAATCACAGGCAATGGCTTAATCTGCTGCACCACAGTGCCAGCCCAAAATTCTCATTCTTATGGAGATCAAAATCTTTCAGAAAGAGGTTGTGCAAGTCTTGTCTTACAAGACTTACAAGTCTTACAATTTGTCTTGTAAGAGTTATATTTTAAAAGGATAAATGCTCTAACATCAATAAACGCTCTAGAACAACTAACACCACTTTCACAGATAGATATCTACAGATGTGTTGACGAAGTTAAGATAATTTAATAAATTCCCAGAACTGTTACCCAAATTGAATAAAGCAAATGACTCTATTGATTAATGGTTTAACACATAGTATAGTTAGCATTTATATTTTGCACATTTACTTTTACAGCAGAGCTGTTTCAAGCAATACCAACTTGTACATGCATACACATACACACACACACACACACACACACACACATCTACTGTCTGTTAGACATTCTTAACAGTAGATCATTGCCCATTTTGTAAGATTTGTTTTATAGACTCATGTTTTAAGTGATTATAGCTTATAATTTAAGCTGTATCTTTGCTTTTATGGCAGATAATTGGCCATACATTTATTTAAATTTTACTCAAATCCTTGCTCAGAAACCATGTTCTATTTTTTGGCACCAATGCTGTGGAAGTTTATATTCAATTTTTATGACAGGCTAAGAACCCACTGCTATGAATCCCAAATAGTAAGTGACAGAGAAACAGCAAAAGATGGGTGAGGACTCTCCCAGGAACAATAAAACAGAGAAAAGACATGGAGACCCAAAAAACCCTTGTATATATTTAAGGAAAAGTAGGCAATATTATAGTTAACTCACTGGTAGACGGAAGCATGAAACAGGAATGGAAGAATTGTCAATTTTATGTGTCAGTTTGCATCATGTTATGTGGAAGTATGGCCTTGGTATTGTCTTGTTTGAAGATTAAGTAGAAGGAAATGTGCTTGGATGCCAAATGAACAGGAGTAGGCTGGGGTGGCTAATCTCATGTGCCAGTCTGCCTAGGCTGTGCTGTGCAGTTGTTAGGTCAAACACTTGTCTAGATGGTGCTGTGAACATATTCTGCAGATGTGATTGGGGCTGATGCTGTGGCATACTAGGCTAAGCCTATGTCTGCGGTGCCGGCATCCCCTGTGGGCACCAGTTCGTGTCCCAGCTGCTCCTCTTCTGATCCAGCTCACTGCTTATGGCCTGGAAAGACAGTGGAGGTAGCCAAAGTGCTTGGGCCTCTGCACCCACATGGGAGACCCAGAAGAAGCTCCTGGCTCTTGGCATTGGATCAGCCCAGCTCTGGCCACTGTGGTGTTTGGGAAATGAACCAGCAGATGCGAGACTTCTCTCTCTGTCTATAGCTCTGCCTCTCAAATAAATAAATAAAATCTTTATAGGCCGGTGCCATGGCTCAATAGGCTAATCCTCCGCCTGCGGCACTGGTACACCGGGTTCTAGTCCCAGTCAGGGCACCGGATTCTGTCCCAGTTGCCCCTCTTCCAGGCCAGCTCTATGCTGTGGTCTAGGAGTGCAGTGGAGGATGGCCCAAGTGCTTGGGTCCTGCACCCCATGGGAGACCAGGAAAAGCACCTAGCACCTGGCTCCTGCCTTTGGATCAGCGCGGTGTGCCGGCCGCAGCGCACCAGCTGCGGCGGCCATTGGAGGGTGAACCAATGGCAAAGGAAGACCTTTCTCTCTGTCTCTCTCTCTCACTGTCCACTCTGCCTGTCAAAAAAAATCTTTATAAAAAAAAAAGGTGACTAACATGTTTGAGAAGTTGACCTTAAGTAAAGCAGATCAGCCACTTTTTTAAGATTGATTGATTGATTGATTGGTTATTGGAAAAGCAGAATGACAGAGAGGGAGAGTTGTGGGGGGGAGGGCAGAGAAAGAGAAAGCAAGAGTTCTTTGAGGCCAACATGTGGTGCAGTGGGTTAAGTCAATACCTGCAACACTGGCATCCCCTGTGAGCACAGAATGCAGTCCTGGCTACCCCACTTCTGATCCAGATCCTTTCTAATATGCCTGGGAAATCGGTGGAAGATGGCTCAAATCCTTGAGCCCCTCCCATCCATGTGGGAGATCCAGACAAAGTTCCTGGCTTCTGGTTTCAGCCTGGCCCAACTCTGGCTGTTGTGGTCATTTGGTGAGTGAACCAATGGATGGAAGATCTGTGTGTGTGTGTGTGTGTGTGTGTGTGTGTGTGTCCCTCTCTCTGTAACTCTGCCTTTAAAATAAATAAATAAATCTTCAAAGAAAGAGAAGAACTCTTCCTTCCACTGGTTCACTCTGCCAAATGCTTGCAACAGCCAGGTCTGTGCCAGCCAAATCCAGGAACCAGGAACTCCTTCATGGTCTCCCACGTGGGTGGCAGGAGTCCAAGTACTTGAGCCATAACCCACTGCCTTCTCTGGCACATCAGCAGGAAGCTTAATTGGAAGTAGAGTAGCAGGGTCTCCAACTGTCACTCTGATACAGTATACCGTTGTTGCAGGCAGTGACTTAACCCACAGTGCCATAATGCTAGACCCTAGGTTATACTCTTTAATGTGATATACTTCATTGAAGCAGCTGCAGGCCAAGCACAAAGAAGTTTCCCAGAAAAGAAAGCAAGACACTGCCTCAAGACAATGAGATACTATCCTGCCAATTTCCATCTGCCTTTATGCCCTCCAGGCCTAAGATCCAAAACTACATCAGCTCTTACCTGAATTCCCAAACACCCACTTGCGCTACAAAAATCAGACTTGCCCACCTCCACGATATACCAATTCCTCAAAACAAATCTCCCTTAGATATATCCAAGAACACTTCCAAAGGTCCAGAGGAAAATGGAATTAAGATACAAGAGTATTATATAAGACACAGGGATACTTCAAAAAGTTTGTAGTAAAATGCAATCGAAAGATAGGAGGGGCTGGGTCCAGCACTATAGCATAGCAGGTGAAGCTGCTGCCTACAGGAGCTGGATCAGAAGTGGAGCGGCTGGGATGTGAACTGGAGCTCTGATATGAGGCGCTGGCATTATAAGGGGTGGCTTACTTCTTGAGGGTATTTAAAAGTTCAAGGAATATCCTATTAGTAACACAGTATTGAACTATATTTAGTGAAAGTTTACATGTGAGTATTGCACAGGTAAGAAGAGGGGAACTCACTGCAGGCAAATAATCCCTCTTTCAGTAAATCAGATAAATCCTGTGCTCATATGAGGGGTACTGATTCCTTGTGCCCTAGGGTGGTGGAGACTGGGAAGAACCATTACTCTGTGTCCTTATCCTCTCCTCACTCGTTCCCTGGGAGAACAGTGACTGGCGACTACTGAGGCTGGGAGTCAGTACTGGGTAAGTATGGCTAAGCCCCCTGAGCATTCTCATTTTAGAACTGGCATATTTCCCATACAGTGTAGATATACCCAAGGCCTAAAGAGAAACCCAGAGAAGGCCCCTGTTGGGCACTCTCCTAGAGTTCCTACAGAAAAGAAGTCACAGCATTTAGGTTTATACATGAAGCAAGCGTACAAGTTCACATCCCAGTCACTTTCACTTCAATATCAAAGGTAAGCGGAGGGGCCTACTCTGTCTCACTCCATCTTCAGACCTGGGGCCCAGGGTTCATGCTCAGTGGGAATCCCTCTGTGGATCTCTACAAAGAGGATGAAGTCCAACAACACAATTTGTGCACCTGGCAATTGGGCAGAGTCTTAACACTGTGTGACAAAGTGCCTTTTCATGTCACCATCTTCAACTAAATTATATAGAATTATTCAAAGCCACTGAGCTGTTTTATTGAATAACTGCAGACACTGCCTTGAGAGAACATATATTCATACAGAATATAGTGGGGAAAATGTTTACTTTGCCAGCGGTTCTGAGGTGCAAACTGGGACAAGCATTCTCTGTGATTCTCAGAAAGACAGAAGCTCTCTACATGGACAAATCATTCTTTCACTCAGGGAATACTCGATGCATGCATACTTTCATCATTCTAGGTAAAATAGAGAGGAAATAATGAATTATATCCAGTTGGGCAGGTTTTATTTTTTAAAGTGTCCCTGTGAAAATAGAATTTTTATTGAATTATATCTTTAGTGCTTGCTGGAGTTTACTTTTTCAAATAAATATTACATGTGTATATATAGTGTATATCTATGTTTGTTTACATATACATTTTTACTTGCAGATTTCGTTCTATTAAAGAGAAATGGAAGATGGTGTTCAAAATCAGCACAGCCTAAACATCCTCCTCCATGTCAGCTCAGGCAGGATGACTCCTTCTACTACTGCCACCTGGTGGCCTCCTGCCTAAAATTCAATTACAGGAACGTGCTCAGGAACTCTCTCAAGCCCAGGGAGGCCCTGACAATTAGCAAGTTATAAAATGCATAGAAAAAAACTCAGATTTGAGATAAAAGTACACCTGCAGGTGAGTTTCACTGCGGTGCTGCCCATGAAGAGAGGGGGAAGGAATGATACAACTTATTTAAAATGATCACCTGCCGTCCAATGTAGATAGGAGAAGCAGGCATAGACGTATAACACATTTTAAAACTTCCTGCAAAAAAGAGACAGAAAGAGCATGGGTGGGGAGAGGATGGGGCATAATGAAGACACGGTTGTGATTGCACACTGAAGAAAGGAGTTATTATTTTTAAAAAGAATACTGGGGGCCAGCGTTGCACGTAGCTGGTAAGGCCACCGCCTGCAGTGCCAGCTTCCCATAGGGGCGCCAGTTCAAGTCCCAGCTGCTCCTTTTCAGATCCAGCTCTCTGCTATGGCCCGGGAAAGAATCTTTACTTAACACAGAATTATTCTTAGGTATTTAAATCCAATTGAAAATTTATCCCTGTTAAAAAAAAAAAATAAGACTGGAAATAAGAGAGGGAGGAGATGTACAGTTTGGCACATGCAGGACCTACCCCTAAGCGTAAAGCTAAAAACTTGCCATGGGACTCCAAATCCCATTAGGTTAGCAGGTACCAATGCCATCTTACTAGTTAAAATGATCAGTTTAAGTTCATAACTGATTATAAAGATAGGATTAAGTGTCAAAGGGATCACATAAATAAGACCGGTGTCTGCTAATAATAATAGGTAGAATTAAAAAGGAAAGAAGGATCCAACATGGAAAGCTGGCCACACAACAGGCTCATAGAATGACAAATGCCCTAAACAGCACTGTGGCATTAGAATCAGCCCTTAAGGCATTCAGATCTGGCTAAAAAGCTCATGAGAGCATTTCAGGCATGGAAAGCCAAGACACTGTGGCAGAAAATGACCTACATGAAAGATCTCTGTGAGTGAGATCCCAGCGGAAAGAACGGGCCATCAAAGAAAGAGGTACCTTTCTCTGAAGGGAGGAGAGATCTTCCGCTTTGATTATGGCCTTGTCTAAATAAGGTCGGAGTTTGTGAACTCAAGAGGCTTCCATAGCCTTGGCAGCTCATGACAAGAGCCTCGGGTGATCACTGACATCATAAATAAGAGTGTCAATTGTTAAATCAACAATAGGAGTCACTGTGCACTTGCTCCCCATGTAGGATCTCTGTCCTTAATGTGTTGTACTATGAGAATTAATGGTAAAACTAGTCTTCAAACAGACTTTATACTTTGTGTGTGTCTGTGTGGGTGCAATCTGTTGAAATCTTCACTTAGTATAGAGTTGATCTTCTGTATATAAAAATAATTAAAAATGAATCTTAATGAAGAATGGGATGGCAGAGGAAGTAGGAGGTGGGACAGTCTAGGGATGGGAGGGCAGGTATGGAGGAAAGAACCACTATAATCTAAAAGTTGTATTTATGAAATATATATTTATTAAACAAAAGCTTTATATAAAAAAAGAAAGAAAATGGTCCCAGTCCTTGGACCCCTGCTTCCATGTGAGAGACCCAGAGAAAGCTCCCAGCTCCTGGCTTCACATCAGTGCAGCTCCAGCCATTGCGGTCATTTGGGGAGTGAACCAGCAGATGGAAGAGACCTCTCCCTCTCTCTCTCTGCCTCTGCCTCTCCGAAACTCTGCCTTCCAAATAAATAAATCTTAAAAATATATGCTGATGATACCACAAAAAAATGCGATTTTAAGGGTTTGAAATACATGAGTGGATGGCAGGAGGTAGAAACTAGAGCACATGACACAGCATTTGACCAAATTCAATACCCAGGCATCATTTTTAATCAGTGAACGAAATACAAACTGGTAGACGTTTTTAAGATAAATTCACAAACATTCTTCACAGAAAATATTGGATGTGCTGCCATTACCACCTAAACCCGGACCAGCAATGTGGCTGAGTGGTTTAAGCCACCACCTGCAATGCTGGCATCCCATATGGGTGCCAGTTTGAGTCCTGGCTACTCCACTTCTGATCCAATTCTCTGTTAATGAGCCTGGGAAAGCAGAGGAAGATGGCCCAAGTGTTTGGGCCCCTGCATCCACTGGCAAGATCCAGATGAAGTTCCTGGTTCTTGGCTTAGGCCTGGCTCAGCCCTGACCATTGAAGCCATTTGGGGAGTGAACCAGCAAATGAAAGATCCTCTCTCTCTCTCTCTCTCTCTCTCTCTCTCTCTCTTTCTCTCTCTCTTTCTCTCTCTCTCCCCTCTCTCTCTCTTTCTGTGTGTGTGTGTGTGTAAATGTTTCAAATAAATAAATAAATCTTACCCAAAAAAGACCTAAACCATACATGATGTCCACTATATCTTCTATTACTTAATATCATAACCAAAGGAAATACAATTAGAAAAGAGAAAAAAATTAGAGGCAGAAAAATCAGAAAGTTTTACTAGTTGTATGTGCTGAAAATATGAGTATACATCTGAAAACTCCCAAAGAATCAATGAAAAAATACTAAAAACATAAGCAGTTAAATTGCAGGAATAAAACTAGAAATCAAAATATTTCATGTTCAAACAATAACCTGTAATAACATATAATAGCACATTATATTACTAAAGAGTAAAATAAAATTCCTAAGCAAAATTGTACAAAACCTATATAGTTTAAAAGTATCAATACACTTAAAGGACACAAAAGTAGCTGGAACAAATGGGAAGACATGCCATGTTCTCCCATGGTAGGACACAATACCAAAATACATCAGTTCTAAGTTTGTTTGAAAATGTAACATGTTCTCAGTAGAAACAGCATCTGAGTTTTTTTTCCTCTGGAAGAAGACAAACTAATTATAAAACTTAAGTGAAAGAACAATTAAGCAAAAATAGCATGGAAAATCCTGGTTGAGGGAGGAAGACGGGGGACACAATATGCAGCAGCTAACCCTAACAGATACAAAAATAACACAAAGCTTCCATAATTAAAACAGGCTGTTAACACATGGATAGAATTGAAGAGCCCTGGAATAGAATATAAAACTCATCTATGGGGCCGGCATTGTGGCATAGCGGGTTAAGCCTCTGCATGCAGTGCCGGCATCCCAAATGGGCGCCAGTTTGAGACCCAGCTGCTCCATTCCCAATCCAGCTCTTCATGGCCTGAGAAAGCAGTAGAAGATGGCCAAGTCCTTGGGCTCCTGCACCCACATGGGAGACCCAGAAGAAGCTCCTGGCTCCTGGCTTCGGATAGGTCCAGCTCCAGCCTTTGAGGCCAATTGGGGAGTGAACCAGCAGATGGAAGACCTCTCTCTCTCTCTGTCTCTCCTTTCTCTGTGTAACTCTGACTTTCAAATAAATAAATAATATTTTTTTAAAAAACTCATTATATGAGCCCAAAAGAAGATGAAAATTTAATAGTTGATGAGGGTAACATCTTGAACCAATAAGGACAGAATAAGCTGCCATTTCTTAGTGGTGAGAGAACAATGGTATAGCTTAATGAAAAATAATAAACTTAGATCTATTTCTCACACCATAAACCATGAATGTCAACTGCTCCCAAATGTAAAAACTAAAAACCATATACATTCAGGGAAGAAAATGAAAAATAGATGAAGTTATTTATAACCTGAAAGCAAAAACTATTTGGCAATCTATCATTTAAAATCCATAGGCTATAAGTAACATATTAATAAATGTTACTACATTTTTAAAAGCATTTTGTACATAGAAAAAGTCAAAAGATAACTTCTGAAATGGGAAAAATCTATATGGTGTTTCTGTCTTAAGACAAAAAAAACTATCTTTAATATAGAGAGCTTCTAGAATTTGACAATTAAAAAACCTACAACCCAATAAAATGGGTCAGCGATAAACAGATTTCAAAGAAAATAGTAATCTTAATGGTCTTAAACACATGAAAAGATGTTCAACTTCTTTCATCCAAGAAATGCATGTGCAAAAAGGACCATTGAGACAACTTCCAATCATGATGGAAGAATAGGGCCAGTCTCGCCCTCCAGCTTAAATTCACACACACACACACACACACACACACACACACACACACATACACACACACAGTTGATGAAATAATTCTTTTCAGACTTTGGCAAAAGGCAGCAGAAAGCTGCAATTTCAGATAAAAAGTAAAATGAATGTGATTTTCTGCTGAGAGGCAATCTCCAAACTGGGAGGCAGAGATCAGAAGGCAAAAGGACTTAATGGTTTCACAGAACTGAGGAGATGAAGACTGGTGTTGAGGGCAGCCATGGCAGCCTGAACCTGTAGGGCACAAGATGGAGAGAGAAGGGAGCTTACGAAAGAAGAATCCTCTAGTCTGCATAGGAGGTCTCCATGAGATATTGTCTTTCTTAAGACTGACATCATCGAGGGGTCAGCACTGTGGTGTGGTAGGTTAAGCATCCACCTGCGGCCTCAGGCATCCCATATAGGTGCTGGTTAGAGTCCTGGCTATTCCCCTTCCAATCCAGCTCCCTGCTATGGCCTGGGAAAGCAGTAGAAGATGGCCTAAGTGCTTCAGCTCCTGCACCCACATATGAACTGGAAGAAGCTCCTAGCTCCTGGCTTCAGACTGGCTCAGCCATTGCAGCCTTTTGGGGAATGAACCAGCAGATATTAGACTTTTCTGTCTGTCTCTCCCTCTCTCTGTAACTACATCTCTCAAGTAATAAGTAAGTCTTTAAAAAAAAAGAAAGATTGATTGATTAGTTGATTGAAAAGAGAGAGAGAGAAAGATCCTCCATTTGCTGGTTCACTCCACAAATGGCCACAGTGACCAAGTCCAGGCTGAAGAGCCCAGAACTCCATCAAGATCTGGTCTCCCATGTGGGTGGCAGGGGAAGAGTACTTGGACCATCATTCACTGCCTTCCCAAGTGCATTAGCAAGGAGCTGGACCAGAAGCAAAGCAGCCAGAACTCCATCTAGCACTCCAATACAGGATTCTGGCATCACAAATAGTGGTTTAAGCTGTTGCACCAAAACACACACCTAAAGACTTTGTTTTGATTCCAAATCTGTATACAATTAAATCCTGTAAGTCCAGATTTTTTTTAAATGTACGTGATAGAAATGCTAATTACCTGATTGGGTCACTACACATTATACACACATATCAAAATATCATACTGTACCCCATAATTATGTACAATTGTTATGTGTCATTTTTACATTTTGAAGAAGTAAGAGAATTCCAGGAGTGTAGCAAATCTTTCACTGAGTTCCCTTAGCTGAGAGATAAATATTCTTTATAACTAAACACAATAATATTTTCCCAAAACTGTTATATTGGCTTGTTTAAGAGAAAAAAATTCTTTTTTTTTTTATTTATAACGCTTTTATTTAAAGAATATAAATTTCCAAAATACAGCTTATAGATTACAATGGCTTCCCCCCCCATAACTTCCCCCCCAACCGCAACCCTCCCCTTTCCCACTCCCTCTCCCCTTGCTTCACATCAAGATTCATTTTCAATTCTCTTTATATACAGAAGATCAGTTTACTATATATTAAGTAAAGATTTCAACAGTTTGCCCTCACATAGCAACACAAAGTGAAAAATACTGTTGGAGTACTAGTTATAGTATTAATTCACAATGTATAGCACATTAAGGACAAAGATCCTACATGATATTTTTTTTTAAAAAAAATTGATTAATTTTCTAGGCAATTTCCAATTTAACACCAAGATTTTTTTTTCATTTTTAATTATCTATATACAGAAGATTGATTCAGTATATACTAAGTAAAGATTTCATCAGTTTGCACCCACACAGAAACACAAAGTGTAAAATACTGTTTCAGTGCTAGTTATAGCATTACTTCACATTGGACAACACATTAAGGACAGATCCCACATGAGACGTAAGTACACAGTGACTCCTGAAGTTGATTTAACAATTTGACACTCTTGTTTATGGCCTCAGTAATCTCCCTAGGCTCTAGTCATGAGTTGCCAAGGCTATGGAAGCCTTTAGGGTTCGCTGACTTCAATCTTATTCTGACAGGGTCATAGTCAAAGTGGAGGTTCTCTCCTCCCTTCAGAGAAAGGTACCTCCTTCTTTGATGGCCCCATTCGTTCCACTGGGATCTCACTCACAGAGATCTTTCATTTAGGTCTTCTTTTTTTTTTCCAGAGTGTCTTGGCTTTCCATGCCTAGAATAAAGAGAAAAAAATTCTAAATGTAGAAGTATTTTCAATAAATTTTTCTATTGAGACCAGCATTGTGGTGCAATGAGTTAAGCACCATTTGCAATGCCAGCATCGTATATCCGAGCACTGGTTCAAGTTCTGACTGCTCCACTTCTGACCTCGCCCCTACTAAAATGTCTGCAAATGCAAGTGACGATGGCTCAAGCACTTGGGGCCCTGTTACTCATGAGGGACACCTGAATGGATTTCCTGGCTTCTGGCTTTGCCTGGCCCAGCCATGGCTGGTGTGCACATTTGGGGTAGTGAGCCAGCAGATGAAAACATCTCTCTCCTTCTCCCTCTCCCTCCCCTATGAAACAATATCGACGTGTAAGAAGAGTGCCATCAGGAGAAGAGAGGAAAGAGGAAATATTTTTTAAATAATAACTGAAATTTTTCCAAAGTAGATGAAATCTATAGATCTAAGAAGCTCGATGAATCTGAAAGCAGCATAAATGCAAATAAAGCCTTGTAAAGGTACATCATAACAAATCTCTGACTATCAATAGGAAAGAGAAAATTTTTAAAGCAGCTACAGGTAACACATTACATAAAAAAGAACAACAATAAGACTGACTACAGACTTCTCATCAGAAATAATGTAAGACAGAAGATAATAGAAGGACACCTTTTTTAAGATTTTATTTATTTATTTATTTGAAAGATAGAGTTACAGACAGAGAGAGGGAGAGACAGAGAGAAAGGTCTTCCATTCACTGGTTCACCTCCCAAATAGCTGCAATGACCAGAATTGGACCAATCAGAAGCCAAGAGCTAGGAGCTT
Organism: Sylvilagus floridanus; assembly: GCA_949820135.1. NCBI lineage: Eukaryota > Metazoa > Chordata > Mammalia > Lagomorpha > Leporidae > Sylvilagus > Sylvilagus floridanus. The sequence goes on along the minus strand of OX463224.1, from coordinate 14,748,519 downwards.
TTTCTAGGTTTCCCACATGTGTGCAGGGTCCCAAGCACTTGGGCTATCTTCTACTGCTTTCACAGACCATAGTCAGAAAGCTGGATCAGAAGAGGAGCAGCAAGGACATGAACCAGCACCCATCTGGGATGCTGGTGCCACGGGCAGAGGCTTATCCTACTACACCACAGCACCGGTCCACCAGAAAGACATCTTTAACATGCAGAAACAAAAATTTTCAATCAGGAATCTATATTCAGCAGAATATTTTTCAAAACTGAAAGTGAAATAAAGACTTCTTCAGCCACATAAAAACTTAAATAATCTGATATCAGCAGACTCCACTACAAGAAAGTTTACAGAAAGTTTTCTAGGCAGAGAGGTAAGCTTATAAATGGTAACCTAAAATTGTAAATTTTGTAGACACAATGTGAACAGTGTATAAAATAAAACTTGGAGATGTGGTATAAATGTAAACTTGGAGAGCATTTAAGTGAGTGGATAAATACAAAGACTATTTTTTCAAATTTTAATATTCTTAAAGCAAGGAAAATTATAGATAGAGCAAAGGTAAGGAGTACAATTTTTTTGTAACTCTTTACAGAGAGGGAGAGGCAGACACAGAAAGAAAGAGATCAATCTTTCATCTGCTGGTTCGCTCTCCAAAATGGCCACAACAGCCAAGGCTGGGCCATGCTGAAGCCAGGAGTTTCACCCAGGTTTCCCATGTGGGTGCAGGGGCCCAAGCTCTTGAGTCATCCTTCACTGCTTTCCCAGGTACATTAGCAGGGAGCTGGATCAGAAGTGGAGCAGTCAGTTTTTGAACTGCTGCCTATATGAGATCTCGGCATGGCAGACGGTCATTTTTCCCACTATGTCACAGCACCAGATCCCAGGAGTGCAATTTTAAGTAAAGTTGTAAGGTTCAGCTTCATTGTGAGTTGTACAAAGATTTATAAAAGATGGTAAATGTTGTGTACAGTTATAAGTACTATTAAGCAAATATGGCTCACTGAAACATCTCTCCCAGGCAATACCATTCATCATGCACCTCAGTACTAGACCTGAACCCAAAGCACTGGCTATGGAGAAAATTCCGGACATATTGAGAGCTGAGAGAAGAAAAATATCTCTGAGCAATTTTAGAAATCTCAAGTCCTGGCTGGCACTGCGGCTCACTTGGCTAATCCTCTGCCTGCGGCGCCGGCACCCCAGGTTCTAGTCCCGGTTGGGGTGCCAGATTCTGTCCCAGTTGCTCCTCTTCCAGTCCAGCTCTCTGCTGTGGCCCAGAAAGGCAGTGGAGGATGGCCCAGGTGCTTGGGCCCTGCACCCACATGGGAGACCAGGAGGAAGCACCTGGCTCCTGGCTTCAGATCAGCGCAGCGCGCCAGCCGTAGCGGCCATTTTGGGGGTGAACCAACGGAAGGAAGACCTTTCTCTCTGTCTCTCTCTCTCTCTATCACTGTCTAAATCTGCCTGTCAAAAAATAGAAAAGATATCTGAAGTCCTATAATGAAGGTAACCCAATTCTGTTCTCCAGACATCCAGCCCTGACTGCTCCAAATTCTAAATGTGTAATTGTTTCAGAAGAGGATTTCTTCAGGGACCAATGCAGCTGGTATGCAACCACACACTTCACATTCCTTTTTATTTTTATTAGGAATTTATATTTTATTGATATTATATACATAGTTACATTAAAAGTAATATATTTTAATGAAGAGAGACTTTTAGCCAAAAAAAATAAATCTTCTATTTGGGGAAATTCAAGCTTTGGCTAGCATATGGGTTATATATGTTTTTGGTCAGGGTAAGGAATGGTATCCTCTTGGGGAAGACACAGAATCATGACACAAAGGCCAGAGCCTGTGTGCATCCCTGCAAGGCCTGTTTATATTCAGGAGTATGCAGATATGTACATACTTATAATTGAATGCTTATCTTCTTCTTTGGCCCATATGTAACCAAGGTGCAGCAGTTAAAGGGCCTCATTTATAGATTTTCACTTGGAATGTTGACACAGCCTCCAGTGCTGATGTTAATTAATCCCAACCCACTGCACAAAACTTACAAATGGAGAAAAACAACTCATTATGACAAACTTCAAATAAGTCCCATAAGGGGACCTCACCTTGAGACTCAAAAGCCAATAAGTCCACCGGGATTCATCAGAAGTTGACTTATCTCTAAAAACCTTTGAGGGTTCTTGACTGGATGCTGCAACACCAGGAAAGCTCCTCTGAGTTGATGTCACTTCAGACACTGTTGCCAGGGAGGCCTCGTTCCAAACGCATTTCAAAATTATTAGAGCACCTGCTCCATGTTTTTAAAATTTTATTTTTATTTGTTTTTACCTTATTGAGTAATATTCACAGAACATAAATTCACTATTCTAAGCCTTTTATAATGTGTGCATCTGGTTTCTTTCAGTACATTCTCAATGCTGTCCAACCAGCAATACTATCTAGTTCCAGAACATTCCATCACCCCCCAAAAGAAACCTCCTACTCCCTACTGCCTCCTACCCATAACCAGGAGTGTCTGATCGAGGCAAGAGGGTGGGCACAGGCACAGGAGCAGAGCCGGAAGAGTTCACTGTCTTAGGCTTGTTTTCAAAGGATGTTCCAGGAAAGCTGTTCTTCAACACTGCATTTAGACCAGGCCAGACACAAGAACAGGAAAGCTGCAGGAGACCCCCTGAGTTGGATCTCTAAGCATGCTGTGATGTATGAAGGTGTGTGTGCTTAGAGCAGGCAGCCCCCCCCCCCCGTTTCCACATCCTGGACACTTCCCGAACCCCTGCTACAAGTTTCTTCAGATAAGTGTACCTTGCCACTGCCTCCTTTATTTGTCTCAAGTAAAGCTTTCCTTGGAGCAGCTCCCCCTGGAGGTTATTTGGTGACATCACAACAAACAGACACCTTATTCCACTGACACTTCCAGTCCCTGGCTTTCTGTCTCATGAATGTGCCTACTCAAGACACTTCATATACACAGACTCACAAAATATGTGGCCTTTTGTATCTAGCATAATGTTTTCAAGTTCCATCTGGGCTGTAGCATAGATCAGTACCTCATTCCTTTTTGTGGCTGAATAGTATTCCATTGCATGGATAATTACATGGATATACCACATTGTGTTTATACACTGATCAGTCATGGGAATTTGGATTGTTCCTACTCTTTGCCTATTATATACAACACTACTTGAAAGTCAGCCAAAGGTCAGAGCTTTGGGCCTTCTTGGGTCTTTTCTGAGCTGAATTCAGCCCTAGGCAAGCCTATGGTCTTTGAGGTTCACCAGGAATATGTAGGTAATTTGAAAAATCTTTATTTCCCAAAACATCCGTTCTCCAGTCTTTCTTCCCAGGCTTCTGGTGTAATCTATTGGTTGCCTGAATTGTTTTCACTTGCTTCAGCAGTGACTAACATGTTTACCCCCAACTATATTCAACAAGCCTCTTCTCACTCCCACCCAAGAAGCTACCTCAGTCCAGGGAAAGTTCTAGGTAAGCCCTGTAAGCCCCGAGAGGCCCAAACAACCTCAACTTTTTTAAAGATTTATCTTATTTATTTTGGAAACAAGGATAACCAAGGGAAAGAGGGAGAAACAGAGAAAGAGACTATCTATCCACTGGTTCACTCCTCAAATAGCCCCAACAGCCAGATCTGAAGCTGGAACACCATCCAGGTCTCTTACACGGGTGGCAGGGATCAAAGTACTTGATCCATCATCTGCTGCTTTCCCAGGCATTTTAGCAGGAATCTGGATTAGAAGTGGAGCAGGGGCTGGCACTGTAACATAGTGGGTTAAAGCCCCAGCCTGCAGTACCGGCATCCCATGTGGGTGCCAATTCGAGTCCTGGCTGCTCCTCTTCTGATCCAGCTCTCTGCTATGGCCTGGGAAAGCAGTAAAAGGTGGCCCAAGTCCTTGGGCACCTGCACCTGCATGGGAGACCTGCAAGAAGCTCCTGGCTGCTGGCTTCAGATCAGCTCAGCTCTGGCTGTTTCAGTCCTTTGGGGGAGTGAACCAGCGGAATTGAAGACCTCTCTCTCTCTCTGGCTCTACCTCTCTATGTAACTCTGTCTTTCAAATAAATAAAGTAAATCTTAAAAAAAGAAGAAGCAGAGCAGCCAGGGCTCAAATCAGTGAACCAACATGGGATGCCAGTGTCACAGGCAGCAGTTTTAACTCACAGTGTTACATCACCAGTATCCACAACCTCAATTTTTTTTAATTTTTTATTTAGTAAATATAAATTTCCAAAGTACAGTTTATGGATTACAATGGCTTCCCTCCCCCATAATTTCTCTCCCACTCTCACCCCTCCCATCTCCTGCTCCCTCTCTCATTCCATTCACATCAAGATTCATTTTCAATTATCTTTATATACAGAAGATAGATTTAGTATATATTAAGTAAAGAGTTCATCAGTTTGCACCCACACAGAAACACAAAGTGTAAAATACTGTTTCAGTACTAGTTATAGCATTACTTCACATTGGACAACACATTAAGGACAGAACCCACATAAGAAGTAAGTACACAGTGACTCCTGTTGTTGACTTAACAATTTGACACTCTTGTTTATGGCGTCAGTCACAACCTCAATTTTTAAAATATCTACAGATGATTGACTGGACAAAGAGGCTGTAGTTGAAGGAATCAGAGCATGCCATTCCAAAATATGCCAATTTGGCATACTGGTAAATTTGAACAGAGGGCACCTAACAAGCAGCAGGTACAGAAGGGGTGAGCTGAACTGTCCTTCTCTACCTATGAAAAGCCACAAAAATCCTTTCAGAGAGGATGCTTTTCCTGTATCAAAACCAGATGACAACTCTCACCAGCTCAGAGAATCTACACACAAACCTGACTCCGTTCGTTTACTCCCATGTGTTTGCCTTCCCACAGCTTCTCACCTCTGAAAGCATAAAGTACTTTCCTTTTCACTGTCAGTTCTCCATCTTCATTGTTCTTTATGGAAGGCGCTATCTCTACACGCCTACTTTCTAAGCCACTGCTTGCAGTTACTTATTATTGAGGTTTCTCCCACATGATCAGTATGGTGCCCATTAACAAACTGCCTTTTTTCTCTTGTTAATCTGTCTGGTTATGAGAATCTACCCCAAATACAGACTTATGAAGGTTCAGACTTATAAGGGTTAAGGAGAAATTATATTCCTTCCATATATATATACACATATTTATATGAATCATTATTCAGCTTTTTAATAGAAGGAGATCGTGCCATTTGTAACCGCATGGATAAACATGAAGCTGCAGGACATCATGCTGAGTCAAACAAGCCAAGTGCAGAAAGACAAGCACAATACATGCGGAATCTTTAAAATGTTCATCACATAGAAATAGAATTGAATGGTGGTTACCAGAGGAGGGAGTGTGCAATAGGAAGGCATATGACAAAGTTTACAAAGCCGCAGTGATATGGAATGAGTAAGTCTAGAAAGCTAATGTACAGCATAAACATTAGAGTTAACAATGTTTAATTATATACAAAAAAATTTCTAACAGAGGTATACTTACCACAAAGGAAGCATGGGAGACTATGGAAATGTTAAATTGATACTGTTTTAATCATTTCACTATATAGAAGAGTACTTCAAAAAGTTTGTGGAAAATGTGATTAAAAGACAAATTTATTTTGGTGCAAAAATTTTTTGAAATCTATGCACATGAAGAGTTTGCAAAACATTTGTGGAAATGAATATTATGAAAACACTATAGCAAATTTCAAAACACATTTTGCACCAAAATAAACATATTTTAAGCCCATTTTCCAGGGCTGGTGTCATGGCCTAGAGGGTTAAACCACAACTTGCAACACTGGCATCCCATATGGGTGCCAGTTCAGATCCCTGCTGCTCCACTTCAGGTCCAGGTCCCTGACAGTAGCCTGGGAAAAGCAGTGAAAGATGGCCCAAATGCTTGGACCCCTGCCACCCATGTGGGAGACTTGGAGAAAGGTCCTGGCTCTTGGTTTGGGCCTGGCCCAGCCCCAGCCATTGTAGCCCCCTGGGGCTTGTGCCAACAGATGGAGGCACTCTCTCTAGCGCGCGCTCTCTCTTTCTCTCTCTCTCTCCCTCTTCTCTGTTTAACTCTGATTTTCAAATAAATAAATAGGGGCTGGTTCTGTGGTGTAGCAGGTAAAGCCACTACCTGCAGCACCAACATCCCATATGGGCACCAGTTCAAGTCCAGGTTGCCCCATTTCTGGTCCAGCTCCCTAATAATGTGTCTAGAATGCAGCAGAGGATGGCCCAAGCAGGCTCTTGCATCCACATAAGAGACCCAAATGAGCTCCTGGCTCCTGGCTTTGGCCTGGTCCAGCCCCGGATGTTGTGGCCTTTTGGGGGCTGAATCAGCAGATGGAAGACCTCTCTCTCTCTCTGGCTCTGGCTCTGCCTTTCCAGTAAATAAATAAATCTTTTTTAAAAAATACATAAATAAATCTTTCTTAAAAATCTGTTTTCCATGAGCTTTTTTTCTTGAAACTCCAAATCCCACACCCTTTGTTTACTATAAAGGTGAGCCACGACCCCTGGTGGTAGACTTGTCAGTAGGATTTCTGGTAGTGAAGCCCCCATGCCTTCAAACATTCTGGATTTGTAGCTAGGCGTCAGCTACAAGCAGGGCCCCATCATACTGGATGAGGATGTCTTTGAGCTCCTTTCTGGAAGGAGATCCACATACTTCTGATAATGGACCACTGGGGCTTTGGAAATGGATTGGCAGCATAGATCTGACCATGTGACCAGCATCCTTCATGTGAACACAGATGTCCACTCCAGCAAACGACTCCCATCCGAGTGCAGTACACATGGCTCAGTCACCTCCAGGGGCTGTCTGTGCAGTGACCACTTCTCAGCTCTGAAGACCTGCATGGGCCACAGCAGCCCTTCAGACTGCATGGCTCTGTGCAGAGACAAGAGCTCCTCACTATGCCCCATCGCAATCAGAAAAGCCCACAACTATTTTTATAAGAAACAGAGATAGACAGAAGAGAGCTCCTATCTGCTGGTTCACTCCCCAAATGCCCTAACAGCAGGGGCTGGGCCAAGTCAGGAGCACAATCCAGGTCTCTCATGTGGCTGGTAGGAATCCAATTATTTGAGCTATAACTTCTGTCTCCCAGGATCTGCACTAGGAGCTGGAGCTGAGTATCAACCCTATGCACTATAATGTGTGGCTAAATACTAGCCCCGCCATACACACCAACTTTTGGAAGTATCATCACATGTGTATCAAAAATCATGTTGGGGGCCATCGTTGTGGCATAGTGGGCTACGCCTCCGCCTGTGGCGCCAGCATCCCATATAGGTGCTGATTCTAGTCCCAGCTGCTCCTCTTCCAATCCAATCTCTGCTATGGCCTGGGAAAGCAGTGGAAGATGGCCCAAGTCCTTGGGCCCCTGCACCTGCATGGGAGACCCAGAAGAAGCTCCTGGCTCCTGGCTTTGGATCGGCCCAGTTCTGGCTGTTGTGGCCATTTGGGGAGATAACTAGCTGATGGAAGACCTTTCTCTGTCTCTGTCTCTCTCTGTGTCTATAACTCCACTTCTCAAATAAACAAATAAAATCTTAAGAATGTTGTACACCTTAAATCTCTACAATTAAAAAATGAATTTTCTTTGGAGAATAAGATCTGTTATGCTCCCTTCAGTACTGTGTGCTTGTGCCAGAAATGTGGGCTGCTATCTCCAAGACTTCTGCCAACAAGCTAGGAACAGGAGATGCTTCCAGGATGAGTTAAAATGCCACTCGCTCCTTGCCGAGATGCGGCTTTATTTTCTTTATGTGTTCCTGTGGTTTCTGCATTTTTTTAATTAGTATCTAGAGTTCTAAGAAAAGTTGATTCTGAAAGTTTCCCCAGTTCATATATTGTTTTTGCAAGTAGAAGAAGGACTTTTTGAGTTTCTTATTCTGCCTTTTTTATTAAAGATTTGTTTTATTTACTTGAAAAGAGCAACAGAGAGGAAAGGAAAAGGAGAAGGAGACAGAAAGAGAGATCTTCAGTCCATTGGTACACTCCCCAAATGGCCACAGTGACTAGGCCTGGGCCAGGACAAAGCCAGGAACCCGGAGTTCCATCCTGATCTCCCACATGGATGGTAGGGGCCCAAGTGCTTGGGCCATCTTCCATTGTCTTCCCAGGTGCATGAGCAGCGAGCTAGATCAGAAGCAGGCAGCTAGATCGGAAGTGGAACAGTCGAGATTCTACAGGTGTCATGATATGGGATGCCGGCATTGCAGGTGGCAGCTTAACCTGCTGTACCACAATGCCACTACATTTTTGCTCACAACACTGTAGAAGCGCCTCCCTTTGTTTTCACATATATCCACACTGAGAGACAAATTCTATGGCCCTAACAAGCATTCAGACAATAAACCTGAGAATCAGCCTGCTCTCAGTACAAATCGTGGCTCTGCTCTTTCCCAGACGAATGAGAGCAGGAAATCTAACCTCTGTCCAGAATTCAAATCCCTTATCCTAAGATGGGGACAACAATGTACAACTCGAAGAGCTGTTATGAATAAATGGTGCCATTTATGGCACCATGATGTAAGAGATAAATATTATGGTGCAATGTAGATTTCCTTGTCTTTACTGCTGCCACCCAGAGTTCACACATCTTACTATAAGCAAGATGAAGGAACATGATTCGGGTAGGTATGGTTGTTAGCATAGGTGAAATAGAATGAAACTATGTACTTTACAATGAAACACTGAAAATAAAATTACAGTCAGGATATATAACATGAACTCACTTTAGAAAAAAAAATAAAGTCACATGGGGGCTGGCATTGTGGTGTAGTGGGTTAAGCCACTGCTTGCGATGCCAACGTCCCATATCTGCACTGGTTCGAGTCCCAGATGCTCCATTTCCAATCGAGCTCTTTGCTAATGCACCTGGGAAAGCAGCAAAAAATGGCCCAAGTGCTTGTGTCTCTGCACCCACATGGAAGACCTGGAAGAAGCTCCTGGCTCCTGGTTGTTGGGAGCATTTGGGGAGTAAATCAGCAGATGGAAAGTGTCTGTCCATCTCTCTCTATAACACTTTGAAAGGAATAAATATATCTTTAAAAATAATAAATGAATTTTTAAATTTTAAATCCACAGAAAAATATCTGACACGGTAGACATCAAGTAGTTAGGAACAGTAATCATTGGAAAGAAGTATGATATTTTTAATTTCTCATTTTTTCTCATCTGTATTTGATTATATTTTTCTATACAAGCATATACTGCTTTTCTAATTTTTAGATAAATGATATCACTGTGTTTAGCTTGTTGAGTAACTGCCAAGCTTTCCAGCAATGGCTACACTAGTTTCATTGCCATTGGCAGTGAATGAGAGTTTCACCCTTGGGAATGTAATTGAATACATTGGAATACAATGTGGAAGTTGTTCAAAATATTAAAAATAGCACTACCAAATGATCCAGAAATTCCAATTCTGGGTATACAACCAAGGGGAAATAAAATTAACATCTCAAAGAGGTACCTGCACTCCTATGTTTATTGCAGCGCCACTCACCATGGCCAAGACATGAGATCAACGCAGGTGTCCATCAATGGATGAAGAGATAAAGAGAATATGGTATATATATATATATATATATATATATATATACACACACACACACACACACACACACTCACTCACAGTGAAGTACTATCACTAAGCTAAGCTGCCACCTCATATGACCACTGGTTCAAGTCTCAGCTGCTCCACTTCCAATCCAGCTCTCTGGTAAAGCGCCTGGGAGAACATCAGAAGATGGACCACATACTTAGACCCCTGTACCCACGTGGGAGACCCCGATGGAGCTGCCGGCTCCTGGCCTGGGCCTGGCCCAATCCTGGCTGCTGCTGCCATTTGGGGAGTGAACCAACAGATAGAACATCTCTGTCTCTCCCTCTGTTTCTGTAACACTGCCTTTCAAATAAATAAGACCAAAAAAAAAAGAAAAGAAAAGAAAAGAAATTACTTTTTAGAGACTGAAGTCCAATCCTACCTTTGTGTCTTAAATGTCCCGAGATTCCTCCATCAATCCCCTTGGGCAGCAACATCCCTGCAAAGACTTCTGCCTTGCCCATAGATTAACTGTAAACGTGGAAAAGCATGAACACTGATATGGGAATTGAAGAAGAAAAATGGTGAAGTAATGAAGCAATGAAAGTGGTGGAGTTTTTTGTAGGATAACAGTGGCATAGGAAGAGAAGTCAAGGACAGGCTTCTTCAGACCCCACTACACAGGGCACAGAAAGGAAGGCATCCATTTCCCCATTTTCTCTGGATCTGTAAGAGTGCTGTATTCTGCAGCCAGCACTGTGGCGCAGCCAAGTAATGCCTTGGCCTGAAGCACCAGCATCCCATATGGGTACCAGTTCGAGTCCCAGCTGCTCCACTTCTGATACAGCTCTCTGCTATGGCCTGGGAAAGTAGTAGAAGATGGCTCAAGTCCTTGGGCCCCTGCACCCATGTGGAAGACCCGGAAGAAGTTCCTGGCTCCTGGCTTCAGATCAGCAAAGCTCCAGCCATTGTGGCCAGCTGGGGAGTGAACCAGCTGATGGAAGACCTTGCTCTACAGCCGGCGCCGCGGCTCACTAGGCTAATCCTCCACCTGCAGTGCTGGCACTCCGGGTTCTAGTCCCAGTTGGGGTGCTGGTTCTGTCCTGGTTGCTCCTCTTCCAGTCCAGCTCTCTGCTGTGGCCCGGGAAGCCAGTGGAGGATGGCCCAAGTGCTTGGGCCCTGCACTCTCTTGCCAGACCAGGAGGAAGCACCTGTCTCCCGGCTTCATGCTGGCCATAGCAGCCATTTGGGGAGTGAACCAACAGAAGGAAGACCTTTCTCTCTGTCTCTCTCTCTCCTCTCTCTCACTGTCTAACTCTGCCTGTCAAAAAAAAAAAAAAAAACTCCTGTATACAAAGAGAATTGAAAATGAATCTGAATGGGAATGAAAGGGGAGAGGGAGTGGGTAAGGGGGAAGGGGGGGGGGAGGTATGGGTGGGGAAGCCATTGCAATCCACAAGTTGTACCTTGGAAATTTATATTCTAAATAAGAAAAAAAATTAAAAAAAAACTCAATCTCTCTGCCTTTTCTTCTCTCTGTGTGTAACTCTTTCAAATAAATATATATCTTTTTTAAAAAAAGAGTGCTGTATTCTATTTCCACTCCCACCCTGACCTAACATGAATTTTCCTGAGCTCCTCTGAGTGCAGAAGTAGCAACAGATGTCATCCTTTTTTTTTTTTAGTCCCTTTATTTTACTGAGAACAAACTATATTCTGAGGCTAGTTTGCCCAAATTTTAAGCTACAAAATCCTCGGGTGATATAACCTAGTCCTTCTCTAGCAGAACATTCTGCCTGCAACCATAGATGCTGGCTTTTTAACAATCCTAGAGCTTAACATTACCAATCTGTTGGATTCAATTTCACACACAAAACAAACTAGTTATTGGGACAAAGTGCTCGATCATACTTCCTTTCTTATCTTCTTTCACCTACACACATGTATATAAATGTCCATGTATACATAACAGGATATGAAAATATCAATTCTTTGTTCTTTATTCTTTTCCTTCATCTTTTGTGATAGTGTGCCCATACCACAGACACAGCACATTCAGGCACCTACATCAGAACTCATTCACGATCTCCTAATTTTCACATCTGTGTACATTAAAACTAAGTTAGTGGGGCCCGCACTGTGGCACATAGGGTTAAAGCCCCCACCTGCAGCACTGGCATCCCATATGGATGCCGGTTCGAGTCCCAGCTGCTCCACTTTCAATCCAGCTCCCTGCTAATAGGCCTGGGAAAGCAGCAGAGATAATCCAAGTCCTCAGGTCCCTGCACCCACATGGGAGACCTGGAAGAAACTCCTGGCTCTTGGCTTCAGATCGGCTTAGCTCTGGCCACTGCGGCCATTTGGGGAGTGAACCAGCAGATGGAAGATCTCTCTCTCTCTCTCTCTCTCTCTCTCTCTCTCTCTCTCTCCCTCCCTCCCTCCCTCCCCTCTGTAATTCTGTCTTTCAAATAAACAAAATAAATCTTTTAAAAAATAAAACTAAGTTAGTCAGGCTTCATTAATACTAATACATATGAGTTATCTGAAGGTAGGACCAGGGTACTTTACAACATTTGTGGGAAAATGAAATTAAAAGATTTTAAATTTGATGCAAAAAATTAAAATTCATGCATAATTTTTATAACATGATTTGCCAGGACCTTTTTTGAAGATCCCTCATATCCATAGATTTTAAAAATATTTGCACAAAAATAAGCATCTTTTCATTCCATTTCCATAAATTTCCTGAAGCACTCCCATACACCTCTTTGAAATGGTTTCTCAGGAACCACTACATGAAGTTTTCACCACATCTGCTCCCCTGTGACTTAGCTGCTAACTAATGTCTCCTAAGTAAAAGGATACCTATTACATTAGATTATAGAGCTTCAAGACCAGAAAAAAAAATAAGGACAGTTTCCAGATGCCCAAGCATTTCTATAGCAACAAAGCATTTGAAAGAAAAAAGTAAGGTTTTCATACACATCCCGTTTTATGCTTACAGCATATCTTGGGAGTTGTTGCTATTCTCCTTCACTTTATAAAGACATGACTTGTCACTCACTGAGTAGTGCAACTACGACCACCACACACTATTCTCCCTAGATTAGGGATAATGTACACTTATATCATCATGATCTGGTAAAAAAAAAAAAAAAAAACAAAAAAAAAAAACTAGAGAATCCCCCTACATAAGTAGAGAGATTAGATTCCTGAAGCAAAACCCAAGAAATAAACTGCAAAAATTTCTATTTCTAAATATGTGAAAAAGTTGTGAGCAGTAAACCTCCCCAGTCTTTCCCATGTTCTCTAACCACCTGATCTCTGGGACACTCCCTGACTGCTGTGACTCCTGACAAAAGTTGGTAGTAGTGAGATGAGTATATGGTTCAGGGGGACCTGACCTGGCCTCAAGCCTCCAACCTGGAGGCGAATAGCAGCAGAAAATTACAGTAACAGATTTCATTCTCACGTAACAAGCCAACCAGGAATCCAATCCTCCCTGTTCCAGGATCTCTTTGAGCAACATAGTGGGAAACCCGATCTTGATCACTCTGATCTTTCTTCATTCTCAGCTTTGCATCTCCATGAGCTACTTCATCAGAAATGTATCACTTGTAGACCTCTTCAAATGCTCTACTCTTACCTCTAAATTATGGGTGGACTTTGTATCAGTGAAGAGCTTCATCTTTGAGGATGGCATGTCACAGCTCTACTTCTTGCTTATATTTGTCATGGCTGAGTGACATGTGCTGACCAACAACTGCTGTCATCACATCTCATCAAGTCAACTCCTTACTGATTTTACTGTAGAATGTGGAATTGGGTTGGTTATGAGCTATCTGTCAGCCACTACTTCTCTCAGCCACTGGTATGTACGACATTGATACGACAACTTTGTTGATTTAATATTATAGTCAGTAGACCTAAAGTCCTTGTTTCCTATACTTCTGCTCCTCAGCCCCCTCCACACCTGCTTTACAGACAGCAAATCGACAGCTTCCAGCAGCAGCTCTGGGATTTTACTTTGAGTTGATGCAGTGATGCTTCTGTCTTGTTCTCACTCAGATTGCTCACTTCAGAAAAAGCCTGAGGGCCGGCACTGCTGCACAGCAGGTAAAGCAGCTGCCTGTGGCTCATATGGGTGCCAGTTCATGCCTCTACTGCTCCACTTACAATCCAGCTCTCTGCTATAGCCTGGCAAAGCAGTAGAAGATGGCCCAAGTGTTTGGGTCCCTGTACCCATGTGGGAGACACCCATGAAGCTCCCGGCTCCTGGCTTCAGCCTGGCCCAGCGCTGGCTGTTGTAGCCATCTGGGGAACAACCCAGCAGAAAGAAGATCTCGAGATTTCTTTCTCTCCCTCTCTCTCTCTCTCTTCTGACCCCTCTCTCTGTAACTCTTTCTAAACCAAATAAAATATTTTTTAAAAGAAAAAGCCTAATACCTTATAGCAAGGATACTCAATCAGCCCTATGGAAAGGTCATGAAGTAAGGCCCCCATAGCTTCTCAATATCCATAAAACAAAATTTCTGGTAGTTAATACAACATTTTCTATTTGCTGCTATAGGAGCATTAGTCTTCCATGACATGCAGCACCTTAACTGAAGGTCTGTGCATTATAATTTCAACCTACACAAGTGACATTTTGTTTTATATCTCATTCTGTTCTTTATTTTTTTTTTTTATTTTTTGACAGGTAGAGTTAGACAGTGAGAGAGAGGGAGACAGAGAGAAAGGTCTTCCTTTGCTGTTGGTTCACCCTCCAATGGCCACTGCGGCCGGCGCATCGTGCTGATCCGAAGCCAGAAGCCAGGTGCTTCTCCTGGTTTCCCATGCAGGGCCCAAGCACTTGGGCCATCCTCCACTGCACTCCCGGGCCATAGCAGAGAGCTGGCCTGGAAGAGGGACAACCGGGACAGAATCCAGTGCCCTGACCAGGACTAGAACCCAGTGTGCCAGCGCCGCAGGGGGAGGGTTAGCCTATTGAGCCGCAGCACCGGCCATGTTCTTTACTTTAAAACTCAGCACTCTATCTCTAAAATCAATCCCTGTTGCTGTGTCCACAGTTAATCTGTTGTTTCCGTTGATACAAAATACTTAGTTTTACCTACTTACTTATCTTTAGGTGCACATTCATTTTGCTTCTATTCCTTAAACCTCAAATAATGTAAAGTTTTCCTTATGGTCCCGCAAGAGAATTCAGTTGCAAAATATATCCTGGACCAGATTTTCTAGACCCTAGACACAGGAGTGGGGAATATCCTCCCTGAGGGCTGTGTGTGTCCTGCAAAATCAGTGGTCTGGCCCTACCAAGGCAAACACAGGCAGCACTTGAAATTCAATAAATTTTTAGCAGACTTATTTTTAAGTTGATAATTTTGTATGGCCCCTGAGTGCTGTTATAAATACCCAAAACATCTTCCCCACACCTGTTGATCTAATGTGATACTTTGTGTTATTTTAATTTGCATTTCTCTTGATAACTATAACTTTATTCATATGAAAATTGACTATTTCTGTATAACAAATTACTTACAAACTTAGTTTAAAGCAAATATTTATTGTTTCCCAGTTTCTGTAAGTGAGGAGTTTGGTAGCACTTTAGCTGGGTTTCTCTCAGTAGGAAGCTAAAGAGCTATGCAGAAATGCTCTGGAGAGGAAAACAGAACCTCACATAGGCTAGAGGTCCAGACAACTCTTTCATATGCTGATTTCATTTCAATTCCAGGAATGGGATGAGCTGGGTCATATGGTGCATTTATTTGCAGATTTCTGAGGAATCTCCATACTGTCTTCCATAATGGTTGTACTACATTACATTCTGACCAATGGTGGATTAGGGTACCTTTTTTCCCCACATCCTCAGCATTTATTGATTTTTGATTTTTGGGTGATAGCCATTCTAACGGGTGAGGTGAAACATTGTGGTTTTGATTTGCATGTCCCTGATGGCAAGTGATCCTGAGCATTTTCACATATGTCTGTTGGTCATTTGTATTTCATCCCTTGAAAAATGTCTGTTCATATACTTTGCCCATTTCTTAACTGGACTGTTTTGTTGTGGAGTTTCTTGAGCTCTTTATAGATTCTGGATATTAATCCTTCATCAGTTGCACAGCTTGCAAATATTTTCTCCCATTCTGGAAGTTGTCTCTTCACTTTGCTGAGTGTTTCTCTTGCTTCTCATGGATTGGAAGCTTCTCAGTTTGTTGTAATCCCCTTTGTTAATTATGATTGTCTGTGCTTCTGGGGTCTTTTCTAAGAAGTCTTTCCCTATGCCAATGTCCTGTAAGTCTCCCCAATGTTCTCTAGTAATCTGATGGTACTGGGTCATAGATTTAGGTCTCTGATCCATTCTGAGAGGGCTTTTATGTAAAGTGTAAAGTAGGGATCTTGTTTCATAGTTCTGCCTCTGTGGCTTAGTAGAGTGTCTGTTCATTCAGTGGATATCCAGAGGCATGTGTTGGGTGGGTCTAGGGAGCTCTGGTCAGTGTTCAAGGATGGGGCAAGAGTCCAGGGTGATATTCCAGTTGACTGTAATAGATCTCCTCTGTGGTCAGCATGAGGAAGGGTATGGTCATGTTGGCTGGTGAAATCACAGCCTAACCTCCTCCCTGGCAAGGTGATCATTGCCTGGGTTTAGCCTGCAGGTGGCTAGCACAACCCATCCATGTAGGCAAATGAAACACTCAAAGGATCTATGCGATCCTCAGTGAAAGCACAGAACCCTCTGCAATGACCCATCCCAGGCACTCAGGGAGCTCTGCACCTCTGAAGCCAGACACAGTGATTGCCCAGAGACCCAGCTACACCCCATGCCCTCTTGTGCAGTCAGAATTCCCACAGTATAGCTCACAAGGCTTCCACAGTCACGGAGTACAGAGGATCCACTCTCAGCCCTGCAAGCCTGCCCAGTACATGGAGAGAGCAGAAGCCTTCCCAGAGCCTGCTGCCTGTCAGTGCTCTGCCATGGCAATCTGAGTGTAGATACATATGATACAGGGAGAGGTGGGGAGTGCCTCACATTCCTAAGTGGGTACTCAGGCTCCTGCCAATCCTCCAGGTCAGACTCAAAGTCAGTGGAGACTGCTGACATTTCCCTCTGATAAAATCTGCTAGTTGCACACATGCACATGCACACGTGAGCCAACACAGCTTACACTTGCATTATTACGATGGCCCTTTCTTCCTGCTAGTCATTTCATGCCCTTTTTGGAGGTTAGGGAGAAGTACATGTGCTCTCCCTTCACAGGGTCAGCTGAGCACCCTGCCCCACTGCTAGCACTCCAGACTAAAAGTCAGTGTGGTCTACAAGGTTCTCCCTCAGGCAATACCACCAGCGACATGGGCTGCCACAGTCGATTCTCGCCTTACTCGCAGACGGTGACATCTCCTCCTGCCCCCAGCCGCAGGAGTCAGCAGTGGTGTTCTAGCTCACTGCTGTGTGCTTGTCCTGTCTATGCTGCTCCACAGCATCTCTCTTCCTTCTGTAGAATTTCTGCTGCAAACCTCTCTCCAATTCTCCTCTGTGAACGTACTTCCCCTGCTTTTCTTTTGTTGTTGTCCCATGGTCAAAATCAGCACATCTTTTCTCTATTCAGCCATCTTGGATTTGTATGAAAATTTTAGGTCTAAAGAAACATTGTAAACAAATTCTGAAATATAGTTAGGTATGTGCATGCTGAAGTATTTAGGGAGATGTCTGTAATTTACTTTGAAATGTGTCCAAAAAGAGATAGACTGACGGATGGACAAACTAACAAACAGATGTATAACAAAGCAAGACCAGTAAAATCTAAGGATAAAAAAAAATTGCAGGTGTTCACTGTAAAATTCTCTTAACACATATATTTAAAATTACATAGTAAAACTGATATATGAGGATACTATGAATAATGGCATGACAATAAATTTACCAATTTAGATAGAAATGGACAATTTCCTCAAAAACTTAACTTATCTAAAATAGTGGCTTAAAATAGTCCACAAATCCTTGACACTACTTCAAAATGTGGAGCTCAATTTACCTCTTCTTGGATAAAGAAGATTAATTACTTGGATTTGAGCAAGATTAATTACTCCTCTCTAGTGAATATGAAAAAGCAAAAGCAGCAGCTTTGATTTCAGAGATTAGGTCAAGAAAGGCACTGTGGCTCCCTGTTTGCTTTATTTCTTAGATCACCTACTCTGGGAAAGCCAGCTTCCCTGGCTCTCTGTGGAGACCCGATTTGGCAAGGAATGAGGTTTACTGTCAACACTCAACAAGGATTGGAGACTCACACCCAATAACTGCTAAATGGTTTGAAAATGGATTCAAGTCTTTAGATGTCTATAGCCTCAATCAACAACTTGACTATAATCTCATGAGAGACTCTGCCAAAACAACCCAGCTAAGCTGCTCCTAAATTTCTAATCTACAGAATATTTAATAAATTTTTTGTTGTTAAGCCCTAAATTTTTGTGTAATTCTTAATGCAAAAATAGAAAACTAAGGGTTGGCACTTGGCGTAGCAGGTTGCAGTGCCAGCATTCCATATGGGAGCTAGTCCATGATCTGGCTGCTCCACTTCTGATCCAGCTCCCTGCTAATGTGCCTGGGAAAGCAGTAGAAGATGGCTCAAGTCCCTGTGCCCCTGCATCCATGTGGGAGACTTAAATGGAACTCCTGGTTCCTGGTTTTCACTTGGCCAAGCCCTGACCATTGCAATCATTTGGGGAGTGAACCAGTAGATAGAAGCGCTCTCTCACTTTCTCTCTCTCTCTCTCTCTCTCTCTCTCTCTCTCTGTGTGTGTTAGTGTGTTTGTGTGTATATGTGTGTCTTCCTCTCCTTCTTTGTAACTCTGATTTTCAAATAAATAAATAAACCTAAACAGATACAGTAACAACAGCATTAAGCATTTGACTATAAAGTAAATTAAAAATATTAAAAATTAAAAATCTCTCACAAATAAATAAAAAGTTAAAAAAAGAAATATCAAATAACAAGGAATAAACATAATAATAGATATATAAAGCCTCCATGCTGAAAACTAAGACTTGCTATAGACAGAAATTTAGGAAGACCTGAGGAGATGGCATTGTGGCACAGCAGGTTAAGCCACTGCTTACAATGCCAGCATCCCATATCAGAGTGCCAGTTGCAGTCCCAGTTGCCCTGCTTCCAATCCAGCTCCTTCCATGAACTTGGGAAAGCAGTAAAAGAAGACCCAAGTGCTTTGGCCCCTGCCAGCCACATGGGAGACCCAGATAGAGTCCCAGGCTCCCCAGTGCTGCCTGGCCCAACCTCAGCTGTTGTAACCATTTGAGGAGTCAACCAGCAGATGGAAAATCTCTCTTTGTCTGTCTGTCTGTCTGTCTCTATCTTTATCTCTATCTCACTTTCTCTCTGTGTGTGTGTGTGTGTGTGTTGCTCTACCTTTCAAATAAAATAAAACTTTAAAAAAGAAAGAAGCCCTATGCAAATGGAAGGATGAATGAAAATTCAATTCTCTAAAGACATCAATTGTACTCCAAATTAAATTACAGATTTAAAAGTTCCAGCTAAAAGTTTTAGTGGGTTTTTTCATTGCTGGAATTAATAAATTGATTATAACAACAGCATATATCCATATAATTCATATATCCATATAATATTAATTCATATATCCATATAATTTTAAGAGTAGCTATGGCATTCTTGAAAAACAATAAAACTAAAGAACTTTCACTGCAAGTGTCATGACTTATTAGAAAACAAAAGTACTTAAAATAATGTAGTATTAATACAAAAAAGAAAAGTTGTCAATTGGAACATAGTCATCTGATTTATAACAATGAATGACAACACTGCATGCAATGAGAAATGGATTTTTTTTTTACAATGAACTCTCATGTAGAATAAAGAGGGAATACTTCAATACATGTACAAAAAAAAGAATGCATCTTGACCTCCATCTCAAACTACAAGTTAAGAAAAATCTATATGGACTTCAAACCTAAGTGAAAAATATAAAATAAAAATATTTTAGAGAATACCTAGGAAAAAATTTTCATGTCACTGAAATAATCAGATTTATTAAATGGGATATATAAAGCATTACCCATAAAAGAAAAAACTGCATTAACTATATTAAATAGAACTTCTGATAATCAAAAATATCATTAATACAATGAAAAAGCAATCAATTGAATGGAAGAAAACATACAAGACATGTCTGGTAGTCATTTTATATGAAGAATATTAAAAGGGGGCTGACACTGTGAAATAGCAGGTAAAAGCTGCTACCTGCAGTGCCAGCACCTATATGGATGCCAGGTGGAGTCCCAGCTGCTCCACTTCCAATCCAGCTCTCTGCTATGGCCTGGGAAAGCAGTAGAAGATGGCCCAAGTCCTTGGCCCCCTGTACCCAAGTGGGAGACCCGGAAGAAGCTTCTGGCTCCTCTCTTCCAGTGAGAGAGAGACAGAGAGAAAGGTTTTTCTTTTGCCGTTGGTTCACCCTCCAATGGCTGCCGCGGCCAGCACGCTGCGGCCGGCGCACAGCGCTGATCCGAAGGCAGGAGCCAGGTGCTTCTCCTGGTCTCCCATGGGGTGCAGGGCCCAAGCACTTGGCCATTCTCCACTGCACTCCCTGGCCACAGCAGAGGGCTGGCCTGGAAGAGGGGCAACCGGGACAGAATCCGGTGCCCCAACCGGGACTAGAACCCGGTGTGCCGGCGCCGCAAGGCGGAGGATTAGCCTGTTGAGCCATGGCATCGGCCTAACTCTGCTTCTCAAATAAATAAATAAAATCTTTTTTAAAAGAATATTAAAAGGATTTTTATAAGTCAATAAGCAAATGATGGACAACCCAACAGATGTGAACACACACTTCACAAAACAAAGTATCCAAATGTCCAAGATAACCAACTTCATTAGTCATCAGAGAAACTGAGATTAATACCACCATGCACTACTTCTATATGCCTTCTAAAATAGCTTTAAAATGTTTCTAATTCTAAAAGAATAATGCAAGGATATGGAACAACCAGGACTCATAAATTTTGGTCAAAGCTTGAATTTAAATAATCGCTGAGAAAACATAATGCATAGCATTATGAGTCAGCAATTCCACTCTTCAGTATATCTCCAACATAAATGCATACCTATATTCAGCATTACACATTTATTAGAATATTCACAGAAAACTTATTTTACAATAGTCAGAACCTGAAAATCCAACTACCCATCAATTGGTGAATGGATAAATAAACTGTTGTATATCTAAACAATGAAAAGGAATGGATTTCTGATACACACAAGATGGATGAATTATCAAAACTATGTCAAGCAGAATATACACATAAAAATATATGAATGTAATTCTATGTGTATAAAGTACAAAAATAGGCAATAAAATGGATTATTCTCATAAATATAATCTATAACAAAAGAACTCATATAGTATATACAGATGTGTGTACTATTATTCCCAAACCTGGGTCACTCCAGTTAGCACACACAGGAAATCTCTGAATAAGAGTTGGCCTCTGGGTGGTCAGCGTTGTGGCACAGCAGGTTAACCCAACACCTGGGACTCCAGGATCCCATACGGCAGCCATGTGGGAAGTAAACCAGGGGCAGAAGATCTTCCTCCCTCTGTAACTCTGCCTTTCAAAAAAATACATTTTTAAAGATTGATTTGAGGCCGGCGCCGTGGCTCAACAGGCTAATCCTTCGCCTTGCGGCGCCGGCACACCGGGTTCTAGTCCCGGTTGGGGCACCGGATTCTGTCCCGGTTGCCCCTCTTCCAGGCCAGCCCTCTGCTGTGGCCCAGGAGTGCAGTGGAGGATGGCCCAAGTGCTTGGGCCCTGCACCCCATGGGAGACCAGGAAAAGCACCTGGCACCTGGCTCCTGCCATCAGATGAGCGCAGTGCGCCGGCCGCAGCGCGCCGGCCATTGGAGGGTGAACCAACGGCAAAGGAAGACCTTTCTCTCTGTCTCTCTCTCTCACTGTCCACTCTGCCTGTCAAAAAAAAAAAAAAAAAAAAAAAGATTGATTTGAAAGGCAGAGCTATGGGGGATGAAGGGCAGAGGAATAGAAATCTTCAGGGCCAGCACCGCGGCTCACTAGGCTAATCCTCCGCCTGTGGTGCCGGCACCCCAGGTTCTAGCTCCGGTTGGGGCACTAGATTCTGTCCCAGTTACTCCTCTTCCAGTCCAGCTCTCTGCTGTGGCCCGGGAGTGCAGTGAGGATAGCCCAGGTCCTTGGGCCCTGTACCCACATGGGAGACCAGGAGGAAGGACCTGGCTCCTGGCTTCGGATCAGCACGGTGCGCCGGCCGCAACACACCGGCCGCAACCCACCAGCCGAAGCAGCCACTTGAGGGGTGAACCAACAGAAAAGGAAGACCTTTCTCTCTGTCTCTCTCTCTTTCTCTCTCTCTCTCTCTCTCTCAGTCTAACTCTGCCTGTCAAAAAAAATAATAAAAAAATAAATAAAAAAGAAATCTTCCATCCACTGATTCACTCCCCAAATGGAAACAATGACCAGGGCTGGGCCAGACCAAAGCCAGGAGCCCAGAGCTGGATCAGAAGTGGAGCAGCCAGGACTCGAACCAGCACCCACATGGGATGCCAGCACTGCAGACGACAGCTTTACCAGCTAAGCCACAGTGCCAGCCCCTCATTTTTATTTTTAAAGATTATTTCACATGCTGAGTCACACACACACACAGAGTGAACAAGAGAGACAGAGATATAGATATCTTTCATCTATTGATTCATTTCCCAAATGCCCACAACAGCCAAGGGTAGGCCAGACTGAAGCTAGGAGCCAGGAACTCCAACTTTATCTCCCATGTGGGTGCCAGGGGCACAATGAGAACTTGAACCAGCACTCATATGGGATGCTGCCATTGCAGGCGATGGATAACCAACTGGGCCATAACACAGGCTCATGGCCCTCATTTTAAAAATTGTGTCACACAGTGGCAGGGAGCTTAATGGAAAACAGAACAACCAAGACACCAACCAGCTCTCCAATATGGGATGCTGGCATCTGAGGCAGCACCTTAACTCACTAAGCCACAATACCAGCCCCTCTGCATTTATTAACTGGAATTTTGTTATTTAAGAAAAAGAACTACTGGGGTTGGAACTGTGGTGTAGTAGGTTAAGCCTCTGCCAATAATCCCTGTGGGTGCCAGTCTATGTCCTGGCTGCTCTGCTTCTGATCCAGCTCTCTGCTAGTGGCCTGGGAGGACAGCAGAGGATGGCCCAAGTGCTTGGACCCTTGTACCTGAGTGGGAGACCTGGAGGAGGCTCTTGGCTCCTGGCTTTGAATCGGCCCAATACTGGCTGTTGCGGCCACTTGGGGAGTGAACCAGAGAATGGAAGACCCTCTCTGTCTCTAACTCTGCCTCTCAAATGAATAAATAAATCTTTTTTAAAAAATTGTGTCACTTCCCAGTGCTGTGGCCTAGTGGCACTAGCATCCCATGTGGCACCGGTTCAAGTCCTGACTGCTCCACTTCCAATCCAGCTCCCTGCTAATGCACCTGGGAAAGCAGCGGAAGATAGCCCAAGTTCTTGAGCACCTGTACCCAGTCGGGAGACCCGGAAGAAGCTCCTGGCTCCTGGTTTCGGATCAACATAGCTCCAGCTGTTGAGGTCAATTGAGGAGTGAACCAGTGGATGGAAGAGTCTCTCTCTCTCTCTCTCTCTCTCTCTCTCTCTCTCTTTCTGCCTCTCTTCTCTTTGTGTAACTCTTTCAAATAAATAATTTTTTAAAAAAATAAAAATAACAATGAGCACTACCAGATCTTCAGGAGAGGATGGGTCCCTTTTTCCTCTACTCAACACCACCATACACATTAACACACACACACATACACACAAACACACACACACACACACACACACACACACACAAACCCCACCCAACCCCCATCTTTCCAAAGAGCCAAGGGAACTAAAAAGAAACTGGATGTTGTAAATTTGTGGAAATTTTCTGGAAAAAGACCAGAATCAGGGAAGAAAACATAATACCCAACACAGAGCAGTTTCTGGAAATAAACCCAGGCCCAGAACAGAGCTCATCACTGGAACAAAGACTACTCTGTAGGGGTAGCTATGCCAGCTGTTGGGCTCCAGTCCTACCCCAAACCACAAAATGAGGGCCTTCAACACACTGAAGCAATCCCCACCCAAATTCCACACCAATTACATGGGGGGGGGGGGGGCGTAGCTCCACAGCCCTCCTTCTCTCCACCGCCCTGCTGAAAATACTTTATTAATGAGAGGACAGGATAAATCCATGTGCTCCGAGACAATCCAGAGACAGCAATCTGGCACCAGCCCCAGGTGAGTACTGACCCTCCTCCAAAGAGGACCCACTAAAGACCAGGCCTCCCTCTAATTACCAGGGAGCCTAGCTGAGGACTGGAGCCGTTATTTAGAGAACCATCAGCTCCTCCTAGCACAGACATCCACGAGGTTGGGCTGCAGCGCTGCCTGCTCAGAACCTGCAGGGTGAAGCTGCCTTCTCCTCACTCTGCTCTCCCAGGACCACCTGCCACCTCTGCTCCCCTGAGCCCAGCAGCACCATGTCACTCGCACACACAGCTGCAGAGTACATGCTCTCGGATGCCCTGCTGCCAGACCGCAGGGGACCCCGCCTCAAAGGACTGCACCTGGAACTGCCCCTGGACCGGATGGTCAAGTTCATAGCTGTGGGCTTCCCCTTGCTGCTGATGTCCCTGGCATTCGCCCAGGAGTTCACTTCTGGTAAGTTGCTTCCCGGACCAGTGTGTGAGAGAGACCCCCCGATTCCTTTCCCTCTTTGTATGGGCTCTGAAGTCAGCTCAGCTCCCACATCACCCATGTAGGCTTCAGGAGTTTGGGCTGTGCAAGATCACCCAACAGGCAGATGATGCATGAGTCTGCAAGGTACCAGCAGAGCAGAGAGGCAGCAAAAAGCCTTAGAAGTCATTTCTGGAACTTCATAATTTTTAAAACTATTCGATGTTGTTTCATTTTTCATATATTTTATGTCATTTCAATAATTAGACTTTTATTTTGGTTTTCATATGGATGAGAGAGGTTGGGTCCCTATAAACTCGGGACCTCAGATGTCTCCACACTACCAACATGTCTCTCATTTTCTCCGAGCCCTTTTCCTACCCCTACCTCCAGAGTTACTGATTGGAGAACACACAACAAGTACCAGACCAAGCCTGGCACATCTGAGGCGGTAGATATTAGCATGCACAAGTATCGAGTCTTCTAGGTGCTGGGTTAACTTAGCAAATCCACAATCTCTATTAAAGAGAACGTGGACCTCCGGAGAACTGAGACTTCTGGCTTTCTTTCCTGGCTGTGCCATTAGCTGACCACATTTCCCACAACCTCCCACTGCCATCTTCATCCCTCCACAAGAGGGGAAGATTTGGTTCCCAGCTCAGCATCTTTCCATAGAATGAAAGAGAAATAAAAACCATGGAGTCTCCCATAATCGCACTTTCCTTCCAGCACTTTCTCCTGATTTGGGTTCAGAAGTCCAGGCAATTAATCCTCTGCATTTTAGAGCTTAAAGATGCCAGCTCACAGCAAATTAGAGGAGGGCAAAAGTCCCCACTTCCTGCCTAACTGGGAACCCAGGGATGAGATGAGAGAAAAGAACAGCCAGACCTAAAAGGCTAAGTCAGTGCATTTTTTGGCAAGCCTGGAACTAACAGTGGGGTACTGTCCTGCCATGCCTCATCCCACTCTGACATAGCTGTGTCCCCTGACTCCCAGAAAACAGCAAGGGGAGAAGACAGTGCCCACCAGACACACAGAGAAGAGTTGTGGAGGGAATGGCTAGGGAGCTCTTAGATGATAGCCCCCTGCGTTCCCACTCCTCCATGCCAACTCAGAGCTGCCTTAACACTGTGTTCCTGCTCCAGGGTCTCCGATCAGCTGCTTCCCTCCTAGTAACTTCAGTGTTCGCCAGGCTACCTACGTGGACAATTCCTGTTGGGACTCACTGGTTCACCATGAACAGGATGAGCCTGGCCAGTTCAAGACAAAATCTCTTTGGCCACACAAGGTAAAGCAGAGACTATAACAGGCCCGTTTCATGGCTGAGTGGAGGGTAACAGAACTGAGTCGTTACATTCCCTCTCAGCTCTCCCCCTCCCTCCTCTTACCCCATTTATTTGGGTCACTGACTTTCATATTTCAGGCATCCTTCAAAGGCCTGGTGATCTTAAGTTGCCTGCTTTTATGCATTTGGAAACTTTGTGCCTATGGGTGAGGCTTGTTGAGTTTCCAGCATGTTGGTGCTCTTGTCTCCCTTCCTGTTCTCTCTGACCTTGGAGGATTTATATTCATATATATAATTATCCTGTATTGTCAGCCTGATGGGAGTTTTGGCAGTAGTGACAATGGATATGTTCAATTAACAATGTTTAATCAAAAATCACCAGCAGCATTTTCTAGGCATGGTAATTTACAAGGCCTCAAAATACCACAGTTCCACATCCAGACACAACTAGAGACTGTCTGGGAAGGATGCCTGAGGTCTCAGTTGCTGAAAGTACGAACTGGGTAACAAGTTCTAGGGTCAGAAGGAGCCACATGTCAGAAAAGAGTCAAGTCCCCTGAGAGGCAGGATCCCCAGCAAGGGCTTTTGACTCAGATTCCCTGGCTCCACTTCAAATCTGCTGACACACTCTCTGGGGTAACAGGTTTATTTTCAAGAAGTGCAGTTTCTTAGACACAATGAAAAGATCCTAATTTCCTCTTATGGCCTTGTATACTTTTCCTAACCTATCTTTCTTGGTTAGTTTCAAAAAAAGATACCTGACTGATACACACACACACACACACACACACACACACACCTTTCTCCTCTACCCACATGCAATCAAATATCCAATTTGTTTCCTCCTTCTTTTTCTTCAAACTCTCCTCAAAAATAACAAAGCAACCCTGGTTCAGGAAAAGCTATAGGTCAAGTACTCATTAAGGGAATAAGCTCCAAAATCCGAGAGCCTAGTTCAAAATGGTAGCTACCCGCCTAGTAAATGTGTAACCCTGGACAGGTAACTTAATCTTTTCATGTCTCAGTTTCCTTATCTGTAGAGAGTTATTGTGATAGCATCTTTGTGAAAATCAAAGGAAATTATAAATGTTAATCACCTAGCACAATGTAGTTTTTTTCATATAGAGATTTTACTGTTGGAAAAATATTGGGCCCATTCCTGTTAGGTATTTTAATTATCATACACAAAACTAAGAAAACATCCCTATAGAAGTTAGGCTGCCCTAAGAAAGACCCTTAGGCTGAGTGGTTTAAACAGAATTGTATCATCTCACAATTCCAGAGGTCAGAAATCTAAGATCCAAGTGTCATTGGGGTTGGTTGCTCTGGGGGATATGAGGGAATGATCTTTTGGGCCCCTTCCTTTGGCTTGCAGACGCGTCACCTTCAGTGTTCTCTCTGTGTGCATATCTAACACTTTGTAGAAACTTTTTGTTGCGGGCGCTGTGGCTCAACAGGCTAATCCTCCGCCTTGCGGCGCTGGCACACCGGGTTCTAGTCCCGGTCGGGGCGCCGGATTCTGTCCCGGTTGCCCCTCTTCCAGGCCAGCCTTCTGCTGTGGCCCAGGAGTGCAGTGGAGGATGGCCCAAGTGCTTGGGTCCTGCACCCCATGGGAGACCAGGAAAAGCACCTAGCACCTGGCTCCTGCCATCGGATGAGCGCGGTGCGCGGGCCGCAGCACGCCATCCACGGCAGCCATTGGAGGGTGAACCAACGGCAAAGGAAGACCTTTCTCTCTGTCTCTCTCTCTCACTGTCCACTCTTCCTGTCAAAAAAAAAAGAAACTTTTTCTTAAGGATACCAGTTACAATAGGTTAGGGGCCACCATATTTCAGTATGATCTCATTTTAAATTAATTACATCTGCAATGACCCTATTTAATGTCTCAATGAGATGCTTAGGATTAAGACTTTCAGCATATTAATTGGGGGATGTGGGAAGAGGGGGAGTACACATTTCAGTCCCTTATTTCAAGTGGTTAATAAGGTAGTTGAGGAGACAAGGCTCATGTAATTCCTGAAAGTCAGTTTCTACATCTGCATACCTGACATATAGTGTCTGATGATATAGTTTGGCATTATCAAGAATCCATTGTGCACTGGAGAAGTCAGGGGAAGCTACATGAAAGACAAGGGATTTTCCCATAGGATTGCCATAGCCATTGTTGGTCAGGAACCCAACACAGTTAAGCAAAACACATTTGGTATGAAGAAAGGGAACTTCCTTTCTTTCTTTCTCTCTCTCTCTCTCTCTCTCTCTCTCTCTCTCTCTCTCTCTCTCTCTCTCTCTCCTCCCCCCCTCCACCAACCCAGTCCTCCACCGGGACCCTAGACAGATACTGAATAAAAAAAAAAAGGTTCTTAATGGATGTGGGGAGCAGGAAAACCCACTATCCCTTCTCTACTTCACAATATTCATCCCAGTCAGTAGACAGCCTCAGCTCCTGCAGGCAGTAGCCCATTCCACACAGTGCTTTCCCTTCCTAAGGCAAGAACTGGGGAGAGGATAGTACCTCACTAAGAGCTGTCACTCAAGGTCCAACATCTTGTGCTCCCTCCTCAGTCGACTCTGACTCTTGCCCTGCAGGCCCTCCCCTACTCCCTGCTGGCTCTGGCCATGGCCATGTACCTGCCAGTGCTGCTGTGGCAGTATGCAGCTGCACCCGCTCTCAGCTCAGATCTGCTGTTCATCATCAGTGAACTGGACAAATCCTACAATCGTTCCATCCGCCTAGTGCAGCACATGTTGAAGATCCGGCAGAAGAGCTCCGACCCCCATGTTTTCTGGGATGAGCTGGAGAAGTGAGTTTTCTCTTCTACATTTTTCTGAAGGACTTGGTCAAGCGTTAAAATGATGTCCTTGCATAGTAATCTTTAAGTTATCTTCTAAACCCTCCTTCTTAAGAGTATAAAGTGCTTAACACATCATCTCATGAGCTTTCTGTCATTTCTGTAAAGGGAGAAGAGAACAGACTCTGGCTGTAACTTGCAGATGAACACACTAAGCCACAAAGGGATTCATCTCTCTATAATCTCTCTAAAATCACTCTCATGCACTATTCTCCTGCTCGGAAATCTTAAGCAGCTCCCCTCATGCCTACCAAAAGTACTCAAATTCTCCCAAATATTTGTCCAAGGCACTCAACACAGCTCCTTTTTCAAACTTCTACCAGCTGACAAAACCTTCCACTCAACCTAAGCAGTTTCCTCCTCTTCCCCTAAATAAATCATTTATTTATTTATTTAATCATTCTTTCATCTGAGTACCAGGCACTGTGTTGAGTGCTATGTGGGGTGGAATAGGGGGTGAAAGAGAAAAACCTATCCATGTGGGGCTTATATTCTATTGATGGAAAACAGGCAACAAGTAAGCAGACCACTAAGTAAAATATGTGTTAGGAAATAAGTGACAGGAAGAAAAGAAAAAGCAAAGCAGGGTGAGGGGGCTCAGGAAAGCTGGAGGGATAGACTTCATTTTAAATAGGGAGCCCAGGGTAGACCGCACCAAGTGGATAGTTAAGAGTCTCTGTGTAAGCCTAGGGAGATTACTGACGCCATAAACAAGAGTGTCAAATTGTTAAATCAACATCAGGAGTCACTGTGTACTTACGTCTCATGAGGGATCTGTCCTTAATGTGTTATCCAATGTGAAGTGATGCTATTACTAGTACTGAAACAGTATTTTTACACTTTGTGTTTCTGAGTGGGTGCAAACTGATGAAATCCTTACATAGTATATATTGAATCGATCTTCTTTATATAAAGATAATTGCAAATGATTAAAAAATCTTGGTGTTAAATTGGAAATTGCATAGACAATTAATCAATTTTTTAAAAAAAAAATCATGTAGGATCTCTGTCCTTAATGTGCTGTACATTGTGAATTAATACTATAACTAGTACTCCAACAGTATTATCATTTTGTGTCTATGCGAGGGCAAACCGTTGAAATCTTTACGTAATATGTACTAAATTGATCTTCTGTGTATAAAGAGAATTGAAAATGAATCTTGATGTGAACAGAAGGGGAGAGGGAGCGGGAAAGGGGAGGGTGGGGGGAGGGAGGGAAGTTGTGTGGGGGGGGAGCCATTGTGGTCCATGAGCTGTTCTTTGGAAATTTATATTCTTTAAATAAAAGCTTTATAAAAAAAAATAAAAAAAAAAAAAACAAACACAAAAAAAAAAAAAAAAAAGAAAGAGCAGTTCTACAATCAGAATTTATGAATGACGCTAGTATGCTTGCTTCTCTCTTCTTTTGCCTTTATTTGGGCTTTTTCACTGTTCCTTAGTTCTGGAAACAGCATTCATATTCAGGAAATGTATTTTGAATAATAACAAATGCTTAAGTACAATTTAAAGTGATAAGTTTGTTAGGAAGAAAAAGACAGCAAACAAAAACAAAAAACAGAGACCATATCTATTTCTTTCCATATGGATACTTATGAAACCAGTTGTTGAGGCTGGGGATTTTGGATCATATCTGACTCCTGGTTCCACAAAAGAACGTATACACTGGGTCAGGCATTGTGGTACAGCATGTTAAGCTGACCCTTGGGACCCTTGGGACATCCACAACCCATATTGGGATGAGTCTCAGCTGCTTCACTTCCAATGCAGCTCCCTGCTAATGTGCCTGGGAAGGCAGTGGATGATGACCCTCGTACTTAGGTCCCTGACACCCATGTAAGTGTCCCAGATGGAATTCCTGACTCCTGGCTGCAGCCTGGCCCAGCCCCAGCTGTTGCAGGCATTTCGGGAATGACCAGCAGATAGAAGCCCTGTTTTTCTGTTGCTCCCTCTATGCCATACTACTTTTTAAAATAAATAAATAAAAAATCTTTTAAACAAAAAAAAAAAAAAAAGAGTCTCTGTGTAGACAATCCTACTCTATCCTCTGAAAAAAGACCCTCTCAAACTTTCGAAGCTCAGCTTTAAACCCAAGTTCCCTGTAACTGTTTCTGAACACTTCAGCCCACACTGCTACCCTTCTAACTTTTACATCAGTGATATATACTATTACTATCTATATTAGTTATATATTATTATATATACTAATATATCTATTATGTTGGCATGTCTTATCTGTCCCTTCTCAACAGGCAGACATCAAGTCTCCTCAAAGCACACACATACTTACATGCACCTGACCACCACAGCTCTCAATAAATACTTGTTAGCATATTTATTTGTATAAAATGAATAAATTTGCACAAAGCTGATACAAAGAGTACAACAGTCAAGAACCTAATGCATTTTAAAGCCCCATTGCAGAATGGTTTTCATAAGCCTATTGCCTCCTAAGGATCCTACCTCAGTTTGGAGATTTAGTCTACCTTGCTGGGAAGAAATCTAGTGTAACCATTCATCAATTGCTGCTCATTAATATACCTGGAGGATCAAGATATAGTCACATATGTCTTTTGCAGGAAGTAAGGTTATACTCCAGGAAGGCAGATTTTCATGTGAGCCAAGGATGCCATGTTGCATACATACTTACCCATAGGAGTCTCTTGGGGTATGGTTCTAAACAATCTTTCCTAACTTTGCCTCCTTTCTTCCCCTTCCCAGGGCCCGCAAAGAACGATACTTTGAATTCCCCTTGCTAGAGCGGTACCTGGCATGCAAGCAGCGCTCACATTCACTAGTGGCAACCTACCTCCTGAGGAACGCCCTCTTGCTCCTCTTCACCTCAGCCATTTATCTGTACCTTGGCCACTTCCACCTGGATGTCTTCTTCCAAGAAGAATTCAGCTGCTCCATCAAGACAGGGCTGCTAAGCGATGAGACCCATGTCCCCAATCTCATCACATGCAGGCTGACCTCCCTGTCCATTTTCCAGATTGTCAGCCTCTCCAGTGTAGCAGTATACACCTTATTGGTTCCAGTGATAATATACAACCTCACACGGCTATGTCGGTGGGACAAACGACTCCTATCCATCTATGAGATGCTCCCAGCTTTTGATCTCCTCAGCAGGAAAATGCTGGGATGCCCAATCAATGACCTCAATGTAATCCTTCTTTTCCTCCGAGCCAATATCTCTGAACTCATCTCCTTCAGCTGGTTGAATGTCTTATGTGTATTGAAGGATACAACCAACCAGAAGCACAATATTGACACAGTGGTCGATTTCATGACTTTATTGGCTGGCTTAGAACCCTCAAAACCTAAACATCTCACCCATCGGGCATGTGACGAACACCCATAGTGAAGAAGTCATAGAGCAAGGAATTTTTTGGACAGTAAGTCTCCTCGTTCCTTATATGCCACAGTACCAACAAAAATGCCTACTTTGGAATGGCTAAGCTTGAATTAAGCTGAACCCTATATCGTGTATCACGTTATCTAAAGATAATAAGATATAATCAAGACATGGAAATATATGTGAAAGGTAGAGGTGAAGAGTCAGAAAACTAAAAATTAGATCTAGTACACTCTTGGAAGGCAGTAAACATAAATAAATCTAGACATTCTACAAGGAAAGAAGATTCTAAAGACTATTTCTGAAGACAGGTTCTTCTCACTATATTCACTCTATGGGCCTTCTAGAATACATACTTTGGTTTATCCCAAAGAGCAAATAGAGCAACATGTAAGAGATTAATAAAGATGTGAAACCCCTGGAAACCCTTTGGTGTGACCTAAAATCCTAGAAATTTGTGCAGCTTGCTTTGTGGAAGTCTCAAACTTGCCTATGACCCCTATGCTCCTCAAAATGCACTGGGAGCTATTGATGGTTTCAACTTGTAATCTGCTCGTGGGATTTAAGGATAGAGTATAATAAGGTCAGTGGCACTCATCAACTATGCATGGAGCCTTGAGGTATCTAGATGCACCTTTCAACATCTAAACTAGAGACTCATTTCACCAAGGGCTGAGGTTATGGTCTGTGGACTCCTTCACGACTTTTAATCACCCAGGTAAGCTTTTAGTACTCTAGAGGATACTGTATCTTCATTTATAACCAATCACTAAACAGCAAATACTTTGAAGTAAACACAATCAACAGTGAAGTGCTATTCAGTACCTTCTCTCTCACCTCTGACTCACCACCCCCATATCTTATACCTCTCATTCCTATGCATAGATTTAATAGAACTTTGATCTCACTCCAAAGGCCCCGCTCAGCCCATAATACCATACATGCTCTCATTTCACATTTCCTTTTAGAGCTACACATTATGTATTTCTTGAGAAAATTTGTGCATAGGACCTTTAGATGCCTCTTCATATAGGCAAGTAGAAAAGTTATGTTGCTTCTGACAAATTCAGAACGTGTCACCTAAGCAATAAGATGACTGATGTACAGACATTCATCGATGACTTCCTATCATCATTGCATACATATTCAACTCCTTAGCAGGTACACAAGACCTTTCATATCCAAACCCTTTCATCCCATGCCATGACTACTTCAGTCTCTCGTTTGGCTTCTCTACACACACCTGTTTTGCTCTAATCAATTACGTGTAGTTCCCATGTTTCTCATGATGCTGATCCTTTGAATATGTTGTTTCCAAGATGCCTCCTCTATACTTCACCAGGCCAACATCTACCTCTCCTTCAGGTCTTCCTAGGAATATTTCCTTAAAGAAGGCATTACTATCTCCTCCCTCCTTTCTTAACTGGGAGCTGCCAGATCAAACAATATCTACCTCTAAATAAATGTACTACATTGTCTTAACACTATTAATTTATTTGTCTGTATTTCCCTCCTAGACACCCTAAAGGCTGTGTTACAACAGGCACTAAATAAATATCCTT
Source organism: Sylvilagus floridanus (assembly GCA_949820135.1). Lineage (NCBI taxonomy): Eukaryota > Metazoa > Chordata > Mammalia > Lagomorpha > Leporidae > Sylvilagus > Sylvilagus floridanus. The sequence goes on along the minus strand of OX463224.1, from coordinate 14,715,130 downwards.
CTGACAAACAAGTGACTCAATTGGTTGCTCAACAGCATCACGTTCTTTGGAGCATCATGTTTGTTGGAGCACACAACCTAGTCTTTTTCCTATTGAGAAAAAGCTTTGTGCACAAAGCAACTGACCAAAAAATCAAGCAATGTGGAAATAATTATGCAAAATATAATACAGCCATAACCAGAATGTTAGCCATTCATTTAAAATCATGTTCACAGAGAAGTCTTTAAAACTGTTAAATGACTATAATAATGGTAAATGAACAAAAATATATTCTCCAGGACCTAACCTACATGAAAATATTAAACAGGCATACTAACAAATTCAAAGTAGTGCTTGCCAAGTAAACCACTACAGATTTTTTTAAATGCATTTTGTATTGTATGTCCTGAATTTCTAAAACTTGCAAGCAATGTTATAGAAAGTTAAAAAAAATGTTTCTAATGAAGAAGAAACGGTAAACATTTCATGCAAATTCCATTAAACTAACCACACTGGCCAGAGTAGCCAGCAAAATAAGACAAAAAGCACTTGCCTTACCACTAGATATGACACATGCACATGAAAATCAATGATTCAAATTAGACCCCAAAGTCTACAAGGACAACATATAGTTGGACAACAAATACACTGAGTAATTAGCAAATAAGATTTGGAGGAGGAGGGGAGAAGAAGGAAGGGGAGGGGGTCATCTTCCTATTACAGGGACCATTTAGATTCCAAGGTAGTGTTAGTCTATGTTATCAAAGACATTAGTGTGGGTATTCTGTGAGCTGAAAATAATTCTGGCTATTTCCAGAAATGAATCTATGTGGTTATCTTCAGCATGTTTGTAAAGGGAAACTTGACATCCTAAAGAATCGAACTATTAAAAGGTCCAGCAAGCACAACTTACATATGAATGGTCATAAAAGGACTTCCAGAAGCATTCTCTCTGTATTAACACCATCTTACAGAGTGCCTGTAATTTCAGAAATAAATTACCTGAGACATCAATTCTAAACCAATCTTTTGACTTCTGCTTATCTTTTCTCCAGTAACTCAATGAATTTAATCTAACTATGTAACATTTTCCTGAATACCCATATACAACTTAAGAAATCTACACTTTTTAATATATAATGTAAATTCTATATCAGAGAACTTTACAATTTAAATAAAAATCCCATTTGCCTCCATTAAAGAGTATGAATATATTCAATTTGAGAAGAAAAAAATAGGTGTGAATAAGAGGCTCACTCCACTAGTTAGTGGCACCAGCAAGAATGCAAGCAAGCCTTAAGCAAGGGGCATTTTATCCATACTCCATTCTCAACATTTGCCCATCCTCCTCATTTGGTGATTTTAAGTAGCTTTGGTTATAAAGTTGGAACTTTTTTATAGATCCACGTACACACACGCACACACTTTTGGTTTCCTTGGGCACACCTTTCGTTAAACTGCCCCGCTAAATTTTCTAGCTAGAATCTACACTTTGAGAACGACAAGGCCTTTGTTCACTGTTCACTCTGTTCACTGTTGTGGTCCCAGCTCCTAGGAAGATCTTAGCCTAAGAAACGCGTATGCGAAGTCGCACAATCAGCGGTAGGAAGCCAAGAGACCAGCAAACCCCCAACACCTGCGTGCTGCAAAAACAGGTTTTGGGACACAGAGGCGGAGGGGGCGCGAAGCAGAACTTGGCGTCGGAAAGACTAGCTTGTCCTCGCTTTAGCTCAACAACCGCAGGCCGCGAAGCACCCGGGCGCACGAGTCACAGGGGCGTTTCCGGCCGCCGCCCCCATCGGCTCCCGGACCCGAACTCAACCCCGCCCCATCCCCTCTCCAGGACCCGAACTCAACCCCGCCCCATCCCCTCTCCAGGACCCGAATTCAGGCCCGACCCACCCTCCCCGAGGCGAGCACTGAGAACACGCGGCCCAGACCCAACAAGAACGGCCCCGGAACTTACACGCAGCCGGCGCCTTACGTCACTTCCGGGCAGCGCCGCCGTCCCGAGCAGACGCGGAAGTGCTGGGAAGTGCGGGTAGCCCGGTCCGTTGGTGGACCCCTGTCGGGGGCTTTCCACCTTAAAAACTCTTGGAGCGCTAGATTGCTAGAGGCCCGATTCTGCCAGCCGCCGTTCGACCTCGGGGCCGATGCTGGCCGCGGTGCGGAGGCCCCATAGCGGGGCCGGACCATGAGCCTGCCGGGCGGCCTTGCCTCCTCGCCGCGGGCCCCTCTGCAGCCCAGCAAGGCCAGGATGAAAAAGCTGCCGAAGAAGAGCCAGAACGAGAAGTACCGCCTGAAGTACCTGCGGCTGCGCAAAGCGGCCAAGGCCACCGTGTTTGTGAGTCTGATGTCGCTCCGCCTCGAGACTCCCTCCCCTAACCCCAGGACGACAGTATGAATATAGCTAGCTTTTCAGTGAATGTTACTACTTGTGAGCTTTGTGTCCTGGGACAGACTGTGTCATCTTTCTGGTCCTGTTTCCTCGTCTGTAAATAAAACTACCTGGCAGAGTTCACGAGCGATAACATGAGAACGGGAAAGTGCGTGGTACCCAGCAGTGTGTGCCAATGAATTTTAGTCCTTGTTACCGCTTCTGCAGAATTCTTAGAAATGCACCTGCAGTTGTGGAGATAATCCGGAGAGTTAAGCACTGTTTTTTCAAATGAGAACACAGAAGCCCCGTAGAGACAGGAATTTGCTCGAGGACGCTGTGTCAGAACCCTGATTTCAGCTTGGGCCCCCAGATTCCTGCTTACCACTCCCCGCACACGGCCTGTTTCCCAAGCACCCCACATCCTTAAAACGTACCTTCCCTAAACAGGTACATGAACCTTTCCGTCGTCTCCTCCTTGTAACCTCTTACCCTCCCATGTGTTTGCTCCTTTCTGAGTTTATTGAATGCATGGTTTGTTCCGTGTTACGCGGTTCAGGCTCGCTCATGCCTACTCCAGTGCTTGAAAGCTGAGGTGCAGTCCACAAATCCCCTCCCGCATCTGAACCAGCAGTTTACTTCTTTCTACCAAAAACTTGAACATCTCAGCGTTTGGGGAAAGACTTAGGAATTGGAATATTCATTCCAGAAACATCTATTGAGTATGTGCTGTGAGCGCTGGGGAAAAAAATAAGAAAAGTAGAATTGAGAGAACCTGACATCTGAATAACCAGTCCCTTTTTTTTTTCTTTTTGCCCTACATGTCAAAGGAACCTAAAGCTTGGAGTCTGTTATCCAAAGGGTCTTGGTTCCTTCAAGTACATGAAGGTTTTGTGAAGGAAAGGCATGTTGTTTTGAACGCTGGGAGATTCAGGTTCCACCTGTGGAGCTTCCAGATTGAAGCATCCCTGTCAGGATATGTACTTTAAGAATTTTACTCACAAAATGTGATTTTACTAATCCAAGTTTTCTCTCCCAGGTTCTTATTATATGGAAGTCAAGGCCCGTGGGGATGGACACTCCCTAGAGTGATAATATTGAATTTAAGCATCTGTAGGTTTAAGCAGTATACCCTTTATTTCTGCCAAAGATTACCCCAATCACAGTGACTATACATCTTAGTTTGCCCAAGACAATCATGGTTTTCCATATTGTTCTGGCATAATAAGCATTGGTATTGCCCCCTTTTAGCTCAGAGGAGTCCCAGATTAGATAATGAATTATATAATTGGCCTGACCATAGTAGAATCCAGCTACCTTTATTACCTTTAGGTTTACTTGTAGCTTGCCTGCAAGGTAAAATAGCTCATTCAGTTCACTCAGCAATACAGAGTTTTTTGGTTTGAAATATGAATCTTCTTCCCAATATAATGCTTTGATCTTTTATTCATTTTATGTGATGATGTTCAAAATTTTTCTTAAAGGAAAATGCTGCTATTTGTGATGAAATCGCTCGTCTTGAGGAAAAATTTCTTAAAGCAAAAGAGGAAAGAAGGTGAGCTGGCTTTATTTTGTGCTCAGATTCACTTTTTTGGTGATTGATAGAGTATTATTACTCTGGGGTTTTTTCTCCAGTGTGATTTCTATGATTTGCATAGCCCCTTGGCCATGTGATCAAATATGGAAAAATTTACAGCCTTTAATATTGGTTCCTACACAGCCAAGTTATTTTGGACCATGATGATGAGACAGCTGCTCTAATGAGGAATCCTGTTATAACTCCCCAATTATAAAAGCCAAAGGATGAAAGAAACTGCCTTTCATTCAGTGGATATTTATGCAGAATGTATCTCTCTGTGCAAAGTACAGTGGGCTTATGTACATCTGTAATTTATGACATAAGCCCTTTAGAAACCTAACACCTTCCATTATCAAGGTAGAGAAACCTTCCAGATGCAAGACAGAAAAGCTGCAGTCGTTTTCCTTGGCTTCTTAAAGTAATGCTGACTCTAGGGCTTCATTAATCCCAGGGTCCAATAAGAATCTTATTTTTGCAAGTGTAATAATCTTTGCTTCTAATTCTGCCTTTTCTCCAGTATTTGAGTCAAATAGGGAATTGATATAAAACTGCTCACACTCTGCTCCCTTTCTTTTCTGACCTCAGGTACTTGCTAAAGAAGCTCCTCCAGCTTCAGGCGCTAACTGAAGGGGAAGTGCAGGCTGCAGCGCCTTCCCACAGCTCCAGTCTGCCCCTGACTTATGGTGTGGCCAGCTCTGTGGGAACTATACAGGGAGCTGGGCCTATTTCTGGGCCCAGCACTGGGGCTGAGGAACCTTTTGGGAAGAAATCCAAGAAGGATAAAAAAGAAAAAGGCAAAGAAAACAACAAACTGGAAGGTACTTTGGGAGATACTAGTTGTCACGTAGCTGAGCTACCCACTAATGACAAAGACCTGGTACTAACTGGTAAATACATGGCCACAGTTAGACTTAAAGTCTCATCTGGTCCTTATGGAACCCTAATAGCCCTTGAGAAGCAAGTGTCTTACTGGACCTGGCCAGCAGATTGAGCTGGCCTCTTCCCCAGCTCGCTGGATTGCTCTCGGGTCAGTCTTTCCTAGAGGAAAATGGACTAAGTTGCCCCTTGAACGCACTGTTGACTTGGGAAATTTCTGACGTTTTACAGATGAATTAAAAGACCTTAAAAAGAATAAAGCTTGTAACTCCTAAGTGCCAGTATTTAGACTGGTTACTACCCAGTGGGTGGGAGAGAAACCCCATGTGCCCATTCAGTGAGTACACATAGGCTCCAGCTTAACGATGGTTCAGCTTGGGATTTTTCAACTTTACCATGGTGCAAAAGTGATGCACATTCAGTGACACCATACTTTGAATTTTTAATTTTAGTCTTGTCTTTGGCTGATGTTATATGGTGTTATACTGTTTTAGGACTCTGGGCAACAGCAGCAAATGCAGCTGCCACTCAGACACACCGTCACCCAATCGCTGACATTGTGCTGTGTTCTGTGTTAAGCTATGGTGTTCATGGGCTAGGTGTAATAAATGCCTTTTCTACCTACAGTATTTTCAACTTACGACAAGTTTATGTAGCTGTAACCCCACTGTGAACAAGGAGCATCTGTATAAAGTCAGGGTGGGCTTAGCATTCACATTTGAATTCTTCTCTTTCCCCTCACCATTGGGAAGGGCCTAAGGTGGGTGACCCCAGATTTGCGTTTCAGTTCTGAAGAAAACATCCAAGAGAAAGAAAATGGAGGGAGGTGCTCGCAAGCTGGTTCAGCCCATTGCCCTGGATCCCTCAGGACGGCCTGTGTTCCCCATCGGACTAGGGGGTCTAACAGTATATAGCCTGGGGGAGGTGAGTGAGACCAACCATATAGAGAGAGGAAAATTGGAAAAATACGGGACTGGGACTGAGCCTTCCTTCCCTATTCCTGTTAGCAGCAGCCCCTTGCTGATCCATACCAACCCCAGACAATCCTACGAAACCGGGTCACTTTTCTCTGCTGCACAGCGTGTGCTCTTTCTCTATGTGAGTTGACTCCTTCTTTTCAGACCTAAGTGGTTACAGAGGCCACCACTGTAAACTGGACTCGTGAATTCTTGAGTGACCTCAACCCCAGGTTGGGGGAATCTTTTTGTAGATCATCACCGACCGACCTGGCTTCCATGATGAGAGTGCCATCTACCCTGTGGGCTACTGCAGTACTCGAGTCTATGCCAGCATGAAGTGCCCAGACCAGAAGTGTCTGTACACCTGTCAGATCAAGGATGGTGGGGCGCAGCCTCAGGTACCCACTGCAACAGTGGCCATTTTTTTCTTTTCTTTTCCTTGAGAACCTTCTCTGTTCTAGGCACTTAATTAATATGTATTACCTGTTCTGACACACTGTAAAGTTCATGACTTCATAATCTTCATTTGGGTAGCCCCAAGATACAGAAAGGTACGGGGATGTGAGTCTGTATCTGATTTTCAAACTGAGGCCCTTTCCTTTGATTCATGCTGTATCCATCAGTATTGTGACAATGGGAAGCCTGATCCAGCCTGCTTATGTGAGGCAGAGGCCCAATACAAGGAAGGTTATGATACTCTGTTGTCTCAGACTGGACCAAAGTGGGAGGTAGCAAAGACGCTGCATATTGGTTTTAGTTGTACATATTCTTAAGAACCTGGAAGACTTGGTTCCTAGTCTTACTAAATACCTTTATTCATCCTTTTTGTTTTATAATACTTATTTATTTTGAAAGCCCTACAAAGAGGGAGGAGAGATCTTCTATCCACTGGTTCAATCCCCAGATGACCACAACAGCCAGGATTAGGCCAGGACAATGCCAGGAGAGATGGCAAATACTTGGGTCTTGGGTCCCAAATACTTGGGCCATTTTCCACTGCTTTTCCCAGGCCACTAGCAGGGAGCTGGGTCAGAATTGAAGCAGCCAAGACATGAACCATCTCCCACATGGGATGCCAGGGTTGAAGGTGGCAGCTTTATCCACTATATCACAACACTGTCCCCTGTTCATTCTCTTCAGTGCTCAGGTTCAAGGAAGTTCATTTTCCCCAGCCATCCCTTCTTGATCGCTGGGAAAAAGAACATTTTTGGAGTTCCAAATTTCAGTAACTGATGAATTTCCAGATCACTAGGATATTGAGTTAAAGAGAGTGGAGGCAAGGTGAGTAACCTTTAAACAGAAGCCGCGAGAAACCCAAGCCTCACTGACATTTGCAGATAATACCGCACCATTCCTGTCAGAGCACTGTTAGAGCTAAGAGTTCAAGTGACTGGTCACGCAGCAGTTCTTATAGAAAATGTTCAGGCTGAAAAGACTCACTATCATAGCAGTGTAGCCTAATTTATAACAAACTTCCCAATGCTTTGCAAATCAAATCAAAATCCTGACAGTGAAGATGCCCATGTCTGATATTGTAGTGTCTGTGTTTGAGACCTGGCTCTGGCTCCCAATTCTAGCTTCCTGCTAATACAGACCCTGAGACACAGCAAGTGATGGCTCAAGTAGTTTGGGTGCCTGCCACCTATATGGGAGACCTGGACTAAGTTCTTGGCTGCAAGCTGGCCCAGCCCCAGCAATTGCTGACATCTGTGGAGTGAACCAGCTAGCAGATGGGTACATGTATTGCCCCCCGTATCTTTTTTCTGTATCTATCTATCTGTGTGTGTGTGTGTGTCTTCCTCACAAATTAAAAAAAATCAAATTTTAATGGAAATTGACAAGCTGTTTCTTAATTTCCTCTAAAGGAAAAAAGTGCTAAACAGTTTTTGGGAAGAAGAATCTGGAGTTTTTAGTTTTCTTTCTTAACTCATCAACCTAACTAGACATTTTTAAGTTTGTGAGCCAGGCATCTGTTATGCTAAATACATGTAATACTGGACTCTGTTTCATTTATGTGTTTGTGTCAGTGTGACTTTTAGATTTATGGAATTTTTAAAGATATATTTATTTATTTGAAAGGCAGAGTTACAGAGAGAGAGAGAAAAACAAAGAGAGAAAGACAGATCTTCCATTCATTGGTTTACTCCCCAAATGGTCGTAGTGCCTAGGGCTGGACCAGGCTGAAGCCAGGAAGCTTGACCTCCATCCTACTCTCCCATGTTGGTGGCAGGGGCCCAAGTACTCAAGCCACATTCCACTGCTTTCCCAGGCATATTAGCAGGGAGCTGTGTTAGAAGTGGAGCAGCCAGGACTCCAACTGGTGCCCATATGGGGTGACCCACTCTACCACAACACCAGCATCTAGAATATTTTATTAGACCAAAAAATATTTTGGAAAATGCAGACAGGCTTTTTATAATCTTGGGGTGAAAATATTTCTCATCTTGAGCAAGACATGAGACATAAAAGTCATACAGGAAAGTAGCCCTTGTTTTGTAGAGACCCACCTGCATCCTTCTTCAGACATCTTAGCAACTAGAATCTCCAGCTTAGAAAGCTTGTCATGTGTGCTCATACCATCCTTCCATTTGTATACCATCCTCATCTCCCTGTGCTCTCAAAACAGATTTGACTTTAAAATCTAAACACTTGTAAATGACAAAATGTAATCATAGTTGACATTTAAACACAAAACAAGAAAGATACCACAGGATTATTAGCCAGATAAAATACTCTAATAGAACAAGATAAAAAGCAACCAATAAAACAGGCATTCCACAGAAACTGTGCAGGTGTTTGATGAGAGTGAACCTCACTAGTAATGAGGGAAATGCAAAGAAAATAAAAATTAGATTTTATTTTGCGCATAGACAAAATTACTATCAGAGAGATTGATAATAGCCAGTGTTGGCTAGAGTTGGTAAAAATTGGAAAAAGTTTTTGGAGGGCTATTTGGCAGTATCACAATCTTAATATGTGTATCTTTGACCCAGAATATTTCTAGGTAGTCTGTTTCCTAGAGAAATTTGCAGTTTGAAAAACAAGTAGCATACAATAATGTAGATGTAATTTGTTTTTAAAATATCATTGTATTTGTACTTGAGGGTATAAGTAAATAGATAGGAAAGGGTCTGGAAAGCAATCAGCCAAATGTAGAATTCAGTCAGTGGACTTTCACTGTTTCCTTGGATTTGTTGGCATTTCTAACAGCACTGTAGGAATGATTTGCTCCCATTTCCTAGTGTGGTATATACCAGCTTCAAGTTCTAGCATGCAGAAATACCTTAACAGGAGTAAAATAGCTCTGCTTCTCCCTCCTTCAGGATTGATCTGATTGTCCCTCTATCTTTCTCAGTTTGAAATTGTCCCTGAGGATGACCCCCAAAATGCCATCATCGGTCCTTCTGCAGATGCTTGTCATGCACAACTGCTCCAGACCATAAGTGCTACTCTGTAAGTTGACCAGCAGCTTGAAGACAAGCTAAAAGGATCACTGTTGGTAGGGTGAGACCTTTCCTCTTGTCTTTAATGAATGGAGAGCCCTTATTTTGTAGAGACCACGTGCATCCTTCTTCAGACATCTTAGCAACTAGAGTCTCCAACTTAGAAAGCTTGTCATATGTGCTCATACCATCCTCATTTCCCTCTTTTATTTAGGGGGAAACTAATGCCTAAACTGCTTCCATCTGGAGCTGACTTTTTTGGGTTTTCTCATCCAACCATCCACAACCTGATCCAGAGTTGTCCAGGAGCTCGAAAATGTATCAAGTAAGTGTGGTGAAGACCATTTCCCTTGAGAGAAACTCAGTGATCTGCAGAGCAGGGACGTGCCAGTGGCAGTACTCCATTGTTCATTCATGTGTTTACTGGGCTTCTGTGTCCAAGGCATGCTTGCTTCTCTACCATTGTTCTTGATGGTAACCCCCTTAGCCTCCTGGACAAGGAAGCAGCAATCACGACCTCACTGTATGACAGGTTGAGTAGCCCTTTTCTGAATGAAATGCTTGGGCCCACGGTGTTTCAGATTTCATATTTTTTTGGATTTGGGAATATTTGTGTATTTATCATGAGGTAACTTGGGGATGGGACCCAGGCCAAAACATGAAATTCAATTATGTTTCGTATATGCCTTATCTACATAGCTCAAAGATAATTTTTATAGAATATTTTTATCTGTGTTTTGAGTACAGTTCACCACATGAAGTCAAGTGTGGAATTTTCTAGTTGTTTTATACTGATGCTCAGTAAGTTTTGGATTTTGGAGCATTTTGGATTTTGGAGCATTTTGGATTTTGGATTATCAGATTGGGAATACTTGACCTTTATAATTTTCTGTGTATATCATGACAGCAAAAGGGTTGAGAAGTACAGCAAAATAATGTGTCACTATCGAGCCTACCTATTTTCTTTTAGTTTTTATTGTTTGTAGCTAATATTTTTAGGTATATACGGGAGAGATCTGAAGAAAAAAGTACCCAAACCCTTTATAGGAAGAAAGGGTTATAAGGGCTATCAGACAACTGAGTAATCACTGAAGAATGATTCTCTTTGATCATACAGTTACCAGTGGGTGAAATTTGATGTGTGCAAACCTGGAGATGAGCAACTACCACTGGGGCTGCCAGAGAACAATGCAGCTATGAGCTTTGAAGCCTTTCAGAGACAGATGTTTGATGAAGATCATGATCCTGTTCTACCAGGTATCTTAACTTTACCTTTCTGCTTTGAAAATTGACCATCTCCCGCTCTTCACACATGGCTGAATACCTTAACTCTGGGCAATGAGTGATACAAGCTTTCACTGATCCAGTTGTGGATGAGTGTGGAGTCTGAGAGGACCTTATCCTGTCAGCTTCTCAGATTACTCACAGAAGTCACAGTGAGTGCCTGTCATTAAAGCTAGGCAGGGTACCCAAGAAAGTAGGGTGTCTCACCATAACCTAAGCGGAGAATGGAGTTTCAAGTGAAGTCACGGGGCATAGGTAGTAGATTTGGCCCTGCCCATGTTCCATGGATTCCCTCTCACATATGGGTGCAGTGGTCATGGGTTGTCAGTGGCATCATAAAGGGTAATATAGCAGGCAAGTTGTTTAGTCAATTTCAGCCACAGTTTTCTTGTAAGAGTATCTGCCTTCCCTTACCAAACATGGGCACAGTTGGCCTGGCAGGTGCACATGTGTTAAGGAACGGAAAGGACATATGGGTCTGACCAGAACAGAACCGTCTCCAGACAGCAGTGGAACTTAAGGAATTGTTTTTTCCAGGAACCTTGGACCTCCCAGAGCTTCAGCCTGCAGTCTTTGTTTCTCCTTACCAGCCCGAGTTCCTGACACCCGAGTCCTTGGTAGATGCACAGCTGCAGGACTTGAATTCTCCACCACATTGCAGCCCAATTCCATCTTCAGACTGAACGAGAAGGGACAAAATATACATCATTTTCATCATGGTGGATCTTTTCAGTTAACTAAAACTTAACAATATATGGAAGAAAGCGGTTAATTCAGGAGATATTTCTTCATGGAGTTCCCGTGGTGACTGTGGACCCTGGGATAATCTAAAGCTGCTTTATTTTTAGTAATAAATTTCTCTTGACAACTCTGCTTCTTTTCATCTTAAAATCAGAATATAATCTTTTGGCTTAGCTCTGCCTAGAGTAAACCTTACTCCTTTATAAATTAGAGTGAGAGAATCATCATGATCCATTCGGGCTGCTATTAAAAAATACCACAGTTCAGTGGCTTATAAACAATAGGAATTTATTTTTCACAGTTCCAGAGGCCAGAAGTCCAGGTCCAGTGTGCCAGCAGACTGAGTGGTCAGGGCTTCCTGCTTCGTAGACAGCTGCCTTCTTGCTGTTAACATCACAGGATAGAGGGGGAGAGGGAGCTCTCTGGGGTCACTTTTATAAAGAACACTAATCCTACTCATGAGGGCTCTGCCCCCTGAGACCTAGTCACCTCTCACAGCTCCCATCTCCAGATATCCTCACACTGGGGGGTATTTAACTTAGGAGTGTTGAGGGGGTAGAAAGAGAGTCTGTAGCAACTACAGACTCAGGAAGGAGATAGTAAGATTCTGACAACCTTCTGCTGATTCTGATCCCAGTTCAAAAGTATCAATTCCCCCAGCCCCTCAGCCTAAGCTGCTGCTTTATTTTCCTGTAGGTATCATGAAAATCAAATCCTTTAGCTCGAGCTGGAAAGTCCCATCCAAGGTACACGGTTCATCTTTTCCTCAGCTTGGACATCCTTCAAGGGGATCTACGTTCCTTTAACCCTTCATACATCCCTTTGGTACCCTATTGGAGAATGTGCTTTCAGCTCAGTACACTGAGATTGTCTGATGATACAAATTCAGACATAATTGGAGATTAACTCCCATCCTCCATAACAGACTCAGCTATATTTCATTACCCTGCTTATAGCATTAAGGTGGAGGTGTACTGCCTCACCTAATCGCAGTCAGTGTAACTCCACACTACCTTACTGGATGCCTTAGGTCCCCAGAAACAAGAGACGCAGGGTTGGCTGGAATATCAGGAGACAAAAAAATAAAAAGAAGTTCAACAATGGGGACAGGGTAGTGAGAATGAAATGGTTGATGTGCAAACACTGATAAGAATAGCATCTTAACAGTGAGAAATCCAGCCAACAGAGGGAAAGGATCATAGTGATAGAGCACAATGCATTGGCCGCAGTGAACTGCTGGCATTGCTTTTATGACTTAATTATAATCTTTTTATATGCTTGTATAAATCTTACAGTGTAAAAGAAAAACAATAAAGTTGGGCTAAAAGCCAACCGAGGGTGGGAAGGGGATTATGCAAAGCTGTGAATGTTTTAGTGTTTTAACTGTGTTCCCTACATCAGTTGTTTGAGCAGATTGGCATTCACACAGAAATGATAAGTGCTTTTATCATATAACAAATATCTTCCCATCTTATCACGACTTCAGTGAAACACCTATTAAAAGAAAGCCTCATGTAGATGTTAAAATTTTTAATAAATTGGTCTAAGTTTCCTCAAGTTGTTTTTCAGACTACAAATCTCATTAGTTATTCATAAACTTAAGGAGTCAAGACTTAACACCTTTTAAAACCAAATATGGCCAGCGCCAAGGCTCAATAGGCTAATCTTCCGCCTAGTGGCACCGGCACACCGGGTTCTAGTCCCGGTCAGGGTGCCGGATTCTGTCCCGGTTGCCCCTCTTCCAGGCCAGCTCTCTGCTATGGCCTGGGAAAGCAGTAGAAGATGGCCCAAGTCCTTGGGCCGCTGCACCAGCGTGGGAGATCCAAAAGAAACTCCTGGCTCCTGGCTTCAGATTGGTGTAGCTCTGGCCAGTGCGGCCAGTTGAGGAGTGAACCAGCTGGATGGAAGAACTCACTCTCTCTCTCTCTCTTTCTCTACCTCTCCTTCTCTCTCTGTGTAACTCTGACTTTCAAATAAATAAATAAATAAAATTAGAACATGTTGGAATGCATCAAATGGGAAAAGGCTGAAGCTGATCTGAATTACAGTGCGTATGTTAATATAAACATCACGTGCATACCTATACATGTATAGTGATACACAAAATAATAAATATTTTTTTCTGTGGTTCATGGTTTTTAAAAACTTGACAGGCACTGCCTTAAGTATAACTTTCATCTACCAGATTGAAAGGATTTTAGTTTGACAGCTGATGTCAATGAGGGTGAGAGGAGAAAGAGACTTTGAATGTGTTGGCAGGAATGTACACTGTTAAATCTTTGGGAGGGTTAAGCTGTAGGTATCTTTAAATATATTTATTCTTTAAGGCTGCTCATAACTAGATAAGTGTGATATGATGTTTGCATGTAACAGTCTCAAAATTTGTGGAAATCTGTAACAAAAAACAAATGAGGAACCTACATATCCATCAATAGGAAACTGGTTAAATAAGGTGGGGACTTCCACAAGCAAAACAGTAAATCTATATTCTATTTACATAGGAAATTTTAGATAAAATAGACAAAAAGGTACAAAGCAACATACTATGTAGTATAGAAAATTATGTAACCCAAAGCGATTGTCTTCCAAAAGTGTTTCTGATTTTTCCTTGCCTATATTTTTCTTTAGTGTCCAGCTCTGGTACAGTGATTATAAATTTCATTTTCAGTTCCAAGTTCTTTTCATTTGAAGAAATACACTGAATTCCCATAGTTTTTTACATTATTGAATCACTAAATTTACATATGGATTTGTTAATGTTATCTGCTACCTAACTGAATTTTTTTCACACTGAGTGTGCTTAGAGGGGTGGCTTAGAGTTCTTGACTACTTCTAGCTGCCTTCAAAGTGAACAGCCCATGGGTGGGGGTAAGTGGACAGAGGGATTTACTTTTTCTCCGGAGTCTGTTACTAGCTTTGTGGTTCCCTGGGGCCAGATGGGTACATGATCAAAGTGGGGCCATGAAAGTTCATTGCTAGGAAGTCTTCAGAGGAGCCAATGATCCTTGCAGAGTACATCACTTCTGGAGGGGGCATTGTTGTTCTACCTTGGCACTGAAGAAGCTATTTCTGTTGTTCAGAGATACACCAGAACCCCTTGGAAGATACACAGAGAGAGTGATACTGCCTTAGTTATCATTTTTCACATTACAAAGGTGAAAGCAAACCACAGATTACAGTCTTTCATTTTTCCCATGCTTCAAAGACAAATACATATTCATCACTAATTATAATACTTTTATTTCCAACTTCTTTTTGAAAAGATTTATTTATTTGAAAGAGAGAGATCAATCTTCTGTCTGCTGGTTCACTCCCCAAGTGGCCACAATGGCCAGAGCTGGGCCAGGAAGAAGCAAGAAGCCTGAAACTCCATTCAGGTCTCCAATGTGAGCGCAGGGGCTCAGGTGCTTATTTATTTAAAAGGCAGAGAGATCTTCCATCCACTGGTTCACTCCCCAGATGGCTGCAATGGCTGGAGCTGCGCCAATCTGAAGCCAGGAGCCAGGAGCTTCTTCCGGGTCTCCCATGCAGGGCGCAGGGGTCCAAGGACTTGGGCCATCTTCTACTGCTTCCCCAGGCCATAGCAGAGAGCTGGATAGGAAGTGGAGCAGCCAGGTCTTGAACAGGTGCCCATATGGGATGCTGGCACTGCAGACGGTGCTTCACCCGCTATGGCACAATACTGGCCCTGTAGCTTTACTTTCAGCTTTACATTTTTCTTCCATCTGGATCACCCTTAAATCATTTACCTTTAAAGACTCAGAGTTCCTATTTGACTGTAAACGACCCCTTTGCCTCAGTTATCTCTACTTCCATGTCGGCCTAAGCCCATGATTCCACCACTCCTCCTGCTCTTGGTAGCCTGAGTGCCTGCACTTGGCTCCTACCACCTGGTGCCTTGTCTTTTCCTTCAGACAGCCCCTCAGCACCTCCCAAAATGCCTGCCCAGGGCTCTGGCTTGTTTGCTTTAAACATTCACATTATCACTATTGAGACTAAAGGAACAGAATTGGTTTTGGATTGAAGAAAATCAAAAATAAGTCTGCAATTATCTGAAAAACTGTCATATAGTAGGAAGATTTCAGCTCCACATTAGGAAAAAATGTTAGGAAGTTTAAAATGGAAACTTCATACAGAGGTTCAGTAACAACTCGTCAGAGGTTCTGGAAAGAACACAAACACTAGCTGGTCTCTATGGCCTTTAAAAATCTCTCCCAACCCTGAGATTCCACACTTCTGGAAGAAAAGGGGCATAAATGTTAGATATTTCACTTCCAGTAATATAAGGGAAGTGAATGACATTGAGATCCAGTTTGTTTGTAGTTCAATACAGACTCTTAGACTAACTAGGGGACAAAAACATCTCAGATTGCCTACCAGCCCAGGCTCATCTCAGCATAGAAGCAGCCACAAAACAACCCAGCTCATTGCCAGTTTAAAGGTATTTGATGAGGTTTTCTATTAATTTCCTTTAAAAGCAATAATGTCATTGTCTGAACTGCACGCCAAAATCTAAAGGACCCACCCTTATCTCCAAGATCTGATCACACTGCAGCTATCCTTGGGCAACCTTGTCCTAACGTCCATTAATGAAAGCAACGAAGGGAGGCGCCGGCAGGGTACTGCTGGGGTGGTAAATGGGGCACTGTTTATATTCACAAGGCCACGAGTCCCAGGCATAGCGAACAGCAGCCACGGAGTCACGACAAGGTTTGGTGCTCAGGGTTAGAGTCCGGGTGGAAAACGTGCTCATGGGAGATGGAAGCCACTTGCATTGATGGTTACTGCAACATGAGATCTGATAAAGAGAGTCAGAAAACAAGAACAGTCAGCTCAGAGGCTGCTCTTTTAGACACACTGGAAGGGAGGGAAGGACCCTCCTAAGGACTCATTTACCTGGGACAAACCTGACTCCAGGTTGATAATGTGATTAGACAAATGAATAATATGAATAAATAAAACACTAACATACTGGTGGGGGGCACAGGAAGCATAATCATAGAGCATTTAGGGAAGGCTCCCCAACACTTTCCCAGTGACCCCTCCTACAAAAGGGTGAACAAAGCTGCCCCTGCTGCTGCTGCACCCTGGCACTCCCAGAGGAGCTGCAGGATGAAGAAGGGCCAACAGACGGCAATCCGATTTGACACAAATCATCTAAATGCAAAAGGTTAAAGTCTGACCCCAACTCTGATTCTGGGGCCATGTCATGGGCAAATGCCAGCAACTCACTGCAGAGAAGTAGGAATCCAGAGAGATCGTGGGAGTCTCTAAATTGACATCAAACCCAGTGTGGAAAGAAGCTAACAGACCTTCAGCACTGACCAAGCATCTGAGGGAGACGTTGTGGCGAGGATTCTGGAGAACTTGCAGCTCTAGGTCAGCGCCTCGTTTATCTGTAATACGCTTTCATCCCCTGCAGGGCCCCTGTTTCACACCCACCCACCCACCCAGTCTACAGGCCTCAAGATTCCCAAAGACACTCTAGGAACTCCTCAGCCCCACACCCTCAGCTAGAGAAGACACCCAAACAACCTCTTTAATCAGTATCCCCGTTCCCTAGTAGGAAGATCCTAGCTAGGTGTTAGGACAAAGCAGCCTCACTACATAACTCACACTAAGCTACAAATCACTAAACCTAAGCATCTCAAGACATTAAGCTCAAAGAATGTCAGAACTGACACCAAGGATGAGGGAAACATTCTGGAGTGAAGGTCTTTGACTGGATCACTACAAAGGAAACTGCAAAGCTGGCTGTGCAGCCCGGGGAGGGCACAACAGGAGCAGCGTTTTCATATGGCTTCTTCCCCTGTCCCTGATGGTGTGATCAGAACTGCCTCGAAGCTAATGCATCAAGAGCTGCTGCTTTGCCCCTCCAAGAAAAGCTCAGCCCCACCAAGCAAGCCTCCAAAGAATGCTGTGATGAGAGGAAGGAGCCTCGGTAGGAAGGAATCCTGAACCCCTACTGCTCTGCCAGTCTCACCTGAAATATCTTATTGTCCTGCCTCTGCAACTGGATTTGCTGGTGATATGTGATGTTGATCAGCTCCTGGCGAGCCAAGAGTTCAATCTTCTCAGGTAGCGGTCCTTGAAAAATCAAATTCTTCTCACCATAAACCACAGCCCGGGCACCCAAGTGCAGCCGATAGGCCACAGTCTGCTTATCACGAGGATGGACACTGAAAGGCAAAGAAGGCAGAGAACTGAGGGTTTGAGCTCAACAGTATCCACATTTTAGAAAACGTATTCCACAAAGCATCCTTTAAGAAGGCAAGAATAAGATTCACTGAACTATCAGCTTAAAAGAAATGGTGAATAGTAGCCGGAATAGGGCTCTGGGCATCTATTGAGTGGGCTCTGGAAACAATAGATGGCATGGAAGAAGGAATAAGTAGAAGGAGGGACTGTGGGTGGGAAAAGACATTGGAATCAATGTAGGAACGCTACCTCAGACTATTCCCATCACAAAAAGCCATGCTTCATCTGAATCAGCTCCTCGTAATTTGGTCCCAGCTTTTATTTGTTCATTTAACAAATATTGTCAAAGTTCCTAATAGAATCCAGACATTACATGTCAGGCTGCATTTCATATTTGAAAGCTCCTGTATTCTACAGCCAGTATGTGGTATTCACTGGAACTGTTCGGAAACACTCTACCCCTCCTCCTCTGAGTTCATGCGAGATTCCATTTCCTGCTCTCACTAAAGTGATCCACGGCTGTGTGATGAGTATGAGCAGAAGCAGCTTAAGAAGTGCTTAATTGTCAGCATGAGACTTCAGGGTGACTTGGGGAGCACAAATCAACTTGGAGCCCCCGTTGGTCTGGTCTGGCAAAGTCTCTGCGGGTCTTCTCTGGACATGAGATATGAGCAAGAAATACATTTTTGTTACATCAAGACATTGAGCTGTTGAGGAGCTTTTTGATGATACAGCAGAGCCCAGGGGAAATGACTGACATTGTGTTTCTAAGCTCCAAGACTTGATCCAAACTTTCCCCTCACAAGTGAACACAACAAACAACGTGCACTGTTCAAGCAAATCCCACGCAGCAGCCATACCTGCCAAAGGGTGAGTCCCTGTCACCAAGATCCATGGTCACAGCCATGAAGGTGTTGGGCATCTTTACGTTGGGGACATACCCAAAGTCCGCTGTTTGATGCCAACGGATGTGGGGAAATCCCTCATCAGGACTGGGCGGAGCCAAATATGAAGACAACTAGGAAGGAAGACATCGTTATATCAGAACCATGCACTGGAGTCTCTTCTACCCACATACTGCTTCTGCTTCACTGTTTATTCAAACACTCACTCAACAAGTGTTCACTGAGCTCCTTACTATTGTAGCAGTGTCTTCCCAAAAATGGAGCAACAAGCCCTCTTCCCATGCACCCTTTCGCGACCCGGCTTTGCCACACCTCTCATCAAGAAGCGAGCTCTGTTTCTCCTCCCACTGAATCTGGGCCAGCCCTGTGATTTGTTCCAACCAAGAGAATGCAGCAGAATGGATGCTGTGCATCTTCTGAGGCTCTGCCTTCAGAGACCCCGCCTTCCGCTTTCACTCTCTTGGAACCCTGCACTGGCCATGTAAAAACAGATCCAACTACTCAGCTGGAGAGAGGCCTTGGAAATGGAAAGGTCACAGAGAGGCTCTCTAGCTTTTCTAGTTCAAATCACAGCCACGAGAGCAAGCCTGGCTCACATTATAAAGCGCGCCGATGAACCATCCGAGCTGGGCCCTGACAATCAACCCATAAAGTCAGCAAATAAAATGGCTGATGTTGTAAGCCACTACGTTTTGAGATAGTCTGTCACAAAATAGGCTACTGATAGAACTGAATACAAGACAGGAGAAAGCACCAGGGGGAAGCAGAGAACCTGCCCTGGAGTGTGTGGCAAGCTGCAAGGATCCCAAGTCTTTTTTCACCCTCTTGCCACACGGCTTTGCTGCTCCCGCCGGGAAGAGGATGAGTCTATTTCCCTTCCCCTTGATTCTGAGCTCAGCCATGTGGTGTGCTAGGGCCAACGGATGGAAGCAGAAGTCATGCTGTGTCAGTTCCAACCGAGGCCTCAAGAGACTTTATCTAGCAGTTCTAGACTCACATGTACCACTAGAGCTGCCTGTCTAATGCACTCAGGCCAAGCCCCACGTGGGGGGAGCAGAGGCTCCTGCTGATGCAGAGGTCTAAAAAAGCACAGTGGAGCCAACAGCACCAAGTGCCCAGGTCCCCAGACACCTGAGTTGTAATCAAAAAGGTTATTTTGTGTCATGGGGTACTGCGGTGGTTTGTTACACAGTTGTGGCTAACTGGTGCAACTACTTTACAGCTTTGCTTGGGGGACAGACCTGCACATAAGAAATAAAAAATAAAAACAAGAAATTGTAAGCAGAATAAAAGAGTATGGATTAAACATAAGATTGTTAGTACACACAGCAAGTGCTATACATTTAGAACAAAGATTATAGGAAAACATGGCCTCCGAATCTGTAAAACACACACACACACACACATACACACACACAGGATTGCTCTTACTTCACCTGGCAGACCTCTATAAGGTGCGAAGGTAGGAAGGAGGATGGCTGTCTTGAGAGAGAGAGCAATCCAGACAAATGGGAGGATTTTTTTTTCTGGGAAACACATGGTTGGAAAGACAGCAGACTAAGTGTCTGGACATAGAACTTCTACTTGATTCTGTGAGCAACAGGAAACCATTGTAGGGATAACAGTTGTACAGCCTTGCAAATATACTAAAATACCTCTGAACTGAACACCTCAAAATGGTAAATTTCAGGTCACATGAATCTCAACCCAAAAAAGCCCATGAAATTACTGATGTGACACAATGGACCTGTACAAAAGATTAACCCAGTGATCACACAAATGGCTCTGGCCCAAAAAAAGGGGGCAGGGACTAAAGTAGACAGAGACTACCATGATAACCGGACACACAAAAACACAGGCCTAAAATAGATGTTAGAAATAAGTAAGAGAAACGGGATGGTCAGAAATAAGACAAACTGACCGACGCACTCAGATTCTGTAGAATCTGAGTCATCCGCTTGGAACTCGGGGTATTGCAGCAAGTAGTAGTAGAGTATTTGGGAAACAATGCTGCTTCTGCAGGACCAACAGCTCGTGTACCATCTATCCATTCAGTCTTCTAACAGACGTTTACCCACTCGGTGTCAGGCGCTAAACACTGGCCCAGGAGCCGGAGCAGGGGACGAAATACAGAAATTCCTTCCCATGCTTACATTCTAGTGGGGACAGAAAACCAATAAACAAGGTAAAAAAAGTAAATCACTTTCCTGTGGGAAAGTCAGCAGATTAGAGAAAAACAGATCAGGGAAGGAAGTGGGAAGGCCCATGAGAAGCAGCTATGAAAATCTATGTGTGAGGCAAAATTCTAAGATGACCCACAATGCCTCACGCCCTCATCAAATACCCTCCCCTTTTGGGGGAGCAGGTTGTAACTTGCTTACAACCAATAGGCTATGGCAAAGGTAATGAAAAATCACTCCTGTTATTAAAATGTCAGGTGGCAAAGATGAAGGCATTTTGCTGATCTAAGGTCCCCGCTCGGTTGCCTTCAAGATCCCCAAAAGGAAAAGGACTGTGGTGAGCCCGACCTGGTGTGGTGAGCCCGACCTGGTCAGGTGAGCCCCTGGAATGAGGGTCTGAAGGTCAGAGACTCACCTGCTGGTCTTCAAAAAAGGAAGCTGCCATGAGTTCTACAGCCTCAAGAAAATGGATTCTGCCAACAGTGACGTGAGCTGTGAGAACTCAGCCTCAAATGAGACCCCAGCTCTGTGCCACGGCAGAGGACCCCACTGAACCCTGCACGCCCAGGCTCCTCATCCATACAAACTGGGGTTACTAGTGTGTGAGGTGTCGTTTTAAGCTGCTACATACACAATAATGGATGCTAAGCACTACTGTAAAATCAAGTCAACAGCTTTCCAGACAGAAGGAGCAGAAAATGGTAATATTCCCTGAGATGGGAATATTCCTGTTGTGCTTACAAAAAAGAAAGGCAGGCAGGCAGTGTGGCTGAAGCAAAGAGAGAGAAAGAATTAGGAGGATGGGTCACGCATGGCCTTATTGACCTCAGCCACCTGGGGGCGCCCCACTGGAGCTTCAGTCTGAGCACCACTTGGACTCTGTGAGAACATCCTAAAGAGATAATAATTCAAGGGAGGGATGGCAGTGGCTTAGAATCATGTAGGATCAGTCAAGTAGTGAGAAGTGGTCAGACACTGTAGCGGACTGGACTGATTTCCTCTAGATTCAAAGTTAATTCATTCCTACTCCTGGAAAGGACAGAGACTTCCAGAAAAATTAGTGTTTTTTTTTTTAATATTTATTTATTTATTTGAAAGGCAGAGTTACAGGAAAAGAAAGAGAGAGGGAAAGAGAGAAATATCTTCCATCCATTGGTTTACTCCCTAAATGACCACAATAGCCAGAGCTGGGCTGGTCCGAAGCTAGGAGCCAGAAGCCTCTTCCATGTATCCCATGTGGGTGCAGTGTGGGCCATCCTCCGTTGATTTCCCAGATGCATTAGCAAGAAGCTGGATTGGAAGTCGAGCAGCCAGGACCCAAATGGCACCCAAATGGGATGCCAGCATCACAGGTGGAGGCTTTGCCCACTGCACCACACGGTGCCAGCTCCCCAGAAAAATTCTTTAGTATTGCTGTGATGCATGAAGTCCCACTATTTCTTCCTTACTCTTTTGATGTTTACATCACCCTGTTCTTTGATTTATAAAGCATCTTATTCTTAGCTCTAGTTCCAGCCACTGAGTCACCAACCTATAGCTCTCTTTTATAAATCATGATTAGCAGTAAGTCAGATCACAACTTGGGAAGGTCTGGGCCCTCAACCACGCTGGCTTTTGACTCCATTTCTAAAAGTTCAGCCCCACCAGAGGAGCTGCATCACAGATGGCTTTACTACTCACACAGAGCCTAAGAAACACCAGACATCATCCCTACAAAAGTGGCCAAATAAAGCTTAAATGGAGGACGCTTTCTACTTCTCCACTTAACTCTAGAAAGACTAGAAAACCATCTGGAAGCCATGGAGCAGGTCGCAATGACAGCAGAAAGCAGCCCTGGCTATGATATGGAACGAAGAGGACATTTCCAGCTCTCTCATTGGAATCATCCTATGCAAACCAGCTTTACCATATGAAATGATACAAGGTGCTGAACCTACCCAGTGGAATCTCATGAAAACTAGCAACTAGAACAAAAAAGAGCCAGTGAGTCACCCTACGCCTTCTACACAACACCCAGGAGACCAGAAGGAAAGCGTGTTCACCAGCAGGGTCACAATATGGAACACAGACACAAAGCCGCCAGAAGGAGTCTATGGTTAAGTACCAGGCTGAAGCTCAGCAGAGAGAATTTCAATTAACAGCCTCACGGGCCAAGGGGAGTTGTTTTCAAAATGGCAGTTTGCTAAGAATTCCTGCAGCAATTTATTTGACTGCACTACCACACACTGGACACATGGGGGCACCAGCACACTCCATACCCAAATGAAATTCTTGCAGCTGAGATAACATCAAGAAGCACAGTGATGGCAGAGCATCAGAGACAGTGGCTTTACCCTCTATGCCACAGTGCCGGCCCCCAAATCCAACACTTCTATGAAGCCAGTTCCTCTTTCCTCACAGACCACCTGTCTCTCCAAATTTCCTGATTTCTCTCACCGTGAAAAATACTAACATTATCTGGCATGTGCAAGACTTTACGTGGGGCTAACTCAGCTAATACTTAAACTAGGAAGGAAATAAGTATCTCACGGTCAAAATGACACAGGTCAAGAAGTGTCAGAGCCAGGCAGTCTCGTTCCAGATTCATGCCCTGAACTACTGTCATCACATTGCATAGTTCCCTTTCAAGGAAAATTTATACTCAGGCTTCCATAAGTAACCAACCCGTTTTCATTAAATATCATAAAGCTAAGGCCCAGAGCTTATAAACCTGTACAAGGCCCAGGTCTTGCTGATAGACTGTAATTCCTAACAGCTCATACAATGGATGGCAAACAAGAAGCATTCAAGAACACCCTCAGGGCCTGAGATACGCATTCAAGAACACTCTCAGGCCTATGATATAGCATAGTAGAGTGGACCACCCCCAGTGACACCAGCATCCCACACAAGTGATGGTTGGAGTCCCAACTGTTCAACTTCCAATCCAGCTCCCTAATGCACCTGAAAAGGCAGCAGAAGATGGTCCCGGTGCTTGGGCCCCTGACACCATGTGAGAGACCTGGTGGAGTTCCAGGCTCCTGGCTTCAGCCTGGCCCAGACCTGCCAGCTGCAGCCATTTGGGGAGTGAACCAGCAGATAGAAGACCTGTCTCTCCCTGTCTCTCTCTCGCACTCGCTCTTGCTCTCACTCTCTCTCTTGCTCTCTCTAACTCTACCTTTCAAATAATCTTAAAAGAAAAGAAAAAAAAAAAAGACCACCACTCTGAGTTTGAATTGGCTGAAGTCACAATCAAATCCCATGTGCACAGGGTAAGGGAGAAGAGAGTAGCAGTGTGGTTTCTACCTAAAGTAATACACAACTGGTGACAAGAGCTGCTATTTTGAAAATAATGAGAATAATTTTGTTTCAAAGTCAAAACAAAAATAAGAAAGAAGAAAGTGATCATAAAGTAATGTTAAATGGGAAGAAGGGTCTATACAAATCTTTATTCAGAAAAGGGGTATGGAGACGTCAGAAAGGTGGAGGAGACAGGAAGGTGATGAGCAGGAGATATCTGTGGTGGTGTGGGGGTCGATGCCTGGAACTGTGCCTGTTCCATTCACATAATGACTGTCCCATAGTTATGTTGCAAGTTTTTATTATATCTTATTTAATTGCCTCTGGTCCAGAAAAGCTAGACCCCCACCAAAAAGTCTGGGGCCCACGGATCTTAGATGAACAGGTGAAGCAAAGCAATTAGGAGCTCGGCCAAATACGTTTATTCTTTTTCAGGCAAAGCTGAAAAGAGAATCTTTCTTTCTAATGAAAGCCTTCTTCTCTGATATAATTTTTCCTTTGTGCATATGCTAAGCCACTATTTAATGACTATTGACCATCTCCGTACCAGGGATATAACTGTGATAGAGAAAATCATCTGGCCATGTGCACCACCTACATGAAAGCAAAACAGGGAAGTGGAAGGTACGAGAAGATCATTATCTGGGGGCACACTTGGGAGGGTAGCAAGAAGTCCCTTAACTAAGATCCAAACTGAAGGATGATTGGAAATGGGGAAAGTATGGGAGAGGGCTGTCCCTGCTAAGTGAGCAAGTGAGGATGGAACATTCTAGCAGGTGAAAGAAATACTGCAAGTGAGGGAGGGTGTGGGGAGGTGGACGTTCTCACAGACAGTTGCCAAGATATAAATATATACAAATTCATAAAATTCTACAGAGAAACTTGGGGACATGTTCAAAGCCTTATAAAGGTATGCCTTTCACCACAGCAATTTCATTCCTGGGAACTTATGGAAATAATTAGGCATGCATACAGTGATTTAGCTTCAAGGAAAATAAACACGCCACTACTACTTGTAAAACCAAAACATTTAAAATAACCTAAGTATTCATGTGTTGAGAACTAAATAAATTACAATACAACCATATTACAGAATATTCTGCAATTATTACAAATCATGTTAAACAGTATTTATAGACATGACAAATGTTCACAATAAGATATTTTTTAAAAAGAAAGATAGGGTACAGTATTACTGTATGGGTCTTATTTCTTTTTTCTTTCTTTCTTTTTTTCTTTTTTTTTTTGACAGATAGAGTTAGTGAGAGAGAGAGACAGACAGACAGAAAGGTCTTCCTTCTGTTGGTTCACTCCCCAAATGGCCATCAAGGCCGGTGCTGCGCCGATCCAAACCCAGGAGCCAGGTGCTTTATCCTGGTCTCCCATGCGGGTACAGGGGCCCAAACACTTGGGCCATCCTCCACTGCCCTCCCAGGCCACAGCAGAGAGCTAGACTGGAAGAGGGGCAGCCAGGACTAGAACCCGGAGCCCATATGGGATGCTGGCGCCGCAGGCAGAGGATTAACCAAGTGAGCCATGGCGCCAGCCTGTATGGGTCTTATTTCAAACACACATAAGCAGAAAAAGGCTGCTTACTTCTGGATAATTCTATATCCATGTTTTAGCTTTTTTCTTTTTGATATTTTTCCCAAAAAACTACAACTTTTTTAATAAGAAGTATTTGGGCCAGTGTTGTGTCGTTAGCAGGTAAAACTGCTGCCTAAGACACTAGCATCCCAGATGGGCACCAGTTTGAGTCCCGGCTGCTCCACTTCCAATCCAGCTCTCTGCTATGGCCTGGGAAAAGCAGCAGAAGATGATCGAAGTGTTTGGGCCTCTCCACCCACATGGGAGACCTGGATGAAGCTCCTGGCTCCTGGCTTTGGTCTGGTCCAGCCCTGGCTGTACAGCCATCTTTGAATCAGCAGATGGAAGATGTCGATCTCTCTCTCTCTCTCTCTCTCTCTCTCCCCTACCCCTCCTCCCTGCCTTTCTCTCTGTAACTCTTTCAAATAAAAAGTAAATCTTAAGGGGGAGGAGGAAGTATTAGTTACTTCTTAACCATTTTCTTGAAGATTCACTTGTGCCATCACTGAGCTAGGAATGAAATCTCACATTCAGTTCATGACCAGCACAAATGAGGACAAAAAAAAAACACAGACTGCCACAAATAAACTCTCCTCTCAACACATACCTGAACAAATCCAAATGGGAAGAAACGCTCTGTCTGGCCCTGGGAGCCACGATGGAAGGTTTGGCGCCAGTCTTCAATGAGCGCAGGGAACGTGCAATTGTACAGGTTCCTGTTATAATCCATATTGGACTCCCCTAAAAACAGTCAACACTGTAAGAGGGGTTATGCCAGACTGAGAAAGGGGGCCACAGGTTACCTCCCTCCCTCTATCCATGCCCTGAGGTGTGCCTTCCCATGATCCCTCTCCACTGGCCAATGGGATGTCAGTGAACATGATGTAAGCAAATGCTTCTGCTGTGGGCTTCACTCTCTCTCTGGATGCCCTGGGAGCCTGAGAGTGCAATGTAGATGACAAACGAGTTCTAACTAGCTTGCTGAAGGAGGAGAGGCCACCGGAGAACTCTGGTGCCCTAGTATATAGGCCTAGCTCATCCAGGGCATCCACCTGCCAGGTGCCCAGACACTTAAGTAGTCCCAAAAGAAACCTGGCTGAGGAGCCAGCACTGTGGTGTAGTGGGTTGATCTGCTTCCCATGATGCTAGTATCCCATATGGGTTCAAGTTTCATCTGCTCTGCTTCTGATCAAACTCCCTGCTAATGCACCTGGGAAAACAGTGGAAGATGGCTCAAGTGCTTGGGCCCTTGCACCCATGTGGGAAACCGGGAAGAAGCTCCTGGCTCCTGGCTCCTGGCTTCAACCTGGTCCAGCCCCATCCATTTTTGTCATTTGGAAAGTGAACCAGCAGATGGAAGACCTCTCTCTCTCTCTCTCTCTCTGTAACTCTGCCTTTCAAATAAATAAATCTTAAGAGCTTGAGAGAGAAGAAATCTAGCTGAAGCAGCCCAGAGAGAAAAACCTTGCTAACCAAAGAAGAGTGAGATAAAATCATGGTGGCTCCAAGCCACTAAGTTCTAGAGTGGTTTGTTATGCAATACAGTAACAAACACAATGGAAAAATAACAAACTGAACACTCACCCTGGTACCACAGCACTCCTTTCAGAGTCATATTACATAATGGATGGACCATGGCATT
Organism: Sylvilagus floridanus; assembly: GCA_949820135.1. Classification (NCBI taxonomy): domain Eukaryota; kingdom Metazoa; phylum Chordata; class Mammalia; order Lagomorpha; family Leporidae; genus Sylvilagus; species Sylvilagus floridanus. The sequence continues at coordinate 14,688,101 of OX463224.1, read as the reverse complement.
CCAGACAACAGAGTGCTCCGTGGGGCCAGTAACAGACTCTTCGGGAATGTACCTAAAGTCAGTAGGAAGCCAAAGTGTCACCGAAGAGCTAATGACTCATCAAATGCTGGCCTCCTAAGGTGGGTATCTATCCCCTCCCTCATGGGGTAAACATCTGACAAAAGCAACACAGAGCTAAACTGATCTGCTCTGTTGTACCTGAAAACGTGTGAACAGCCTCTAAATTTCACTTCCAGGTTCTTCCTACGATAACCATATGAGCTCGTGGGAGTGCAGGATGGATCCTCCCAGGTCCCAGAGAAGGTAATCAAAGCTGGAGGGGAGGAGTGCTTTATTCTGAGTCTCTCCCACAGGCAATAAATTCATCTGATTCATAGTCAGTGAGTGGCCACTTAGACTGTTTTATTAAATTTTTTGCTTTATAAGCAATGCCATGATTACCTTTGTTATAGCTAAATCACGGAACACCTGCTTAATTCGTTTCCTAAAATAAATTCCTAGAAAAGAAACTGCTGAGTCAAAAGGCATAAAATCTTTGATTATGTCCCCAAATCTATCTGCAGAATACTTGGGTGCTGGGACCGGTGCTGTGGCGCAGTAAGCTAAGGCCTCTGCCTGTGGCACCTGCACCCTATGTGAGCACCAGTTCATGTCCCGGCTGCTCCTCTTCTGATTCAGCTGTGGCCTGGGAAAGCAGTGGAAGATGGCTTAAGTCTTTAGGCCCCTGCAAGCATGTGGGAGATCTAGAAGAAGCTCCTGGATCCTGGATTTGGATCAATTCAGCTCCGGCCATTGCAGCCATATGGGGAGTGAGCCAGTGGATGGAAGACTTTTCTCTCTCTCTCTCCCTCCCGGGGCATCCGGGACTAGAACCAGCACGCATAAGGGATGCTGGCACCACAGGTGGCGGCTTTACCCACTACGTCACAGTGCCGGCCCCATCTTTTTTTTTTTTTTTTTTTTTTTTTTTTTTTAAGATTTATTTATTTGAAAGAGCTACAAACAGAGAGCAAGAGCAGAGAGAGAGAGCGAGAGATCTTCTATCCACTGGTTCACCCTCCAGAAGGCTGCAACAGCCAGGGCTGAGCCAGGCCAAAGCCAGGAGCTTCACCCAGGTCTCCCACATGTGCAGGGGCCCAAACATTTGGCCACCTGCTGCTGCCTTCCCAGGCCATTAGCAGGGAGCTGGATTGAAAGTGTGGCAGCTGGGACAGAACCCAGCACCCTATATAGCTTTACCCACCAGGCCAGCCCCACCCATTATTTTTTAATTCCATTTTCCATGAACTTTTTGAAGTACCCTCATCCCTAACTCCCAGAGGAGACCGTGGTCCTCGCCCTGGCAGGCTTTCTCCCGGCCTGGAGAACGGCTCTTACCCGTGATCAGGGACGCTGCAGGCTTTCAGCACCCTTGCAGATGACCAGGCTTCAATGGCTGTCCCACCCCAGACGGAGGAGACGAGCCCCACAGGGTACCGCAGAGTGTCATACAGGTAGCGCCCGTACAGCCAGCACAGAGCTGACATGTAGGTGAAGTTTCCATGGCCTAAGTTTCCTGTTCAGAGAAAGAGTTCAGGAAAAACAGTCAGGGAAAGGGAAACAGATAGAAACTGTAACTACTAGATGGGTGTGGGTAAAAGGATGGGTGTGCTCATCCCTTCTGCTCCTTTCTAAGGCTTTTCACAAGGAGGGTAAGAGAGGAAACGAGAAAAAACAGCATCAAGACCAAGCACCTCTTTCAAACCTTCCCTAACAAGAGTCTCCCAATGAGGAAACTATAGTCATGGGGACAGTCTCCTTCTACCTGGCTTCATTATTTTCTCAGGTGCTGAAGATGCTTGTTCTGGTAGTGAGAAAATGCTGCTCTCACCCTGGGACAGAGGCAAATGGTAATCTGAGTAAAAAATAATACTCGTGTACATACTCAGGGAGCCAAAGCTCTCACCAGGCAAGCAGGTTGCCCACACTTCTCTGCCCTCTGCATGTTCCTCAGAACTGGGAATATTAATCCCCTTCCTCAATAGAGAAGAGGCAGAAAGGCACCGGGTCTCTGGGCTATCCCCTTCCCTACCACTCATTCCTGAGGTTTAAATTCTCGTCAGTGTCTCACTCTTCCCAGCAACCACTGCAGGCCCCAGGAGCAACCTCCACAGAAGAGCAAAGCTGAGGCGGAGGACAGGCGCGCACACACAGTGGATGGCAGCAACCCGACCCACTTAGCAAAGACGTGCTATGTAGAAGTCGCCAGTGTGGCAGCATGAAAGATTCAATCTCAATATAATTCTGGCAGCTCAAAAGCTGATAATACAGTAGTGGGAATTCCAATCAATGTCAAAGGAACTAAAATTGATTGAGCACCTACTATGGGTCAGGAACTAGTAGATGGTATGGATACAGCAATGAAAGAGACGTGGAGAAACACGGAAGCTCTCTTCATAGGCCCTATAGTTTACAGAATAAGACAAGTATTTAGTTGAATAAAATATATGATAAAATTAAAAAATGGCAAAATATTTTAAGTGCCTCAATAGGTAAAAGCATACAGTAAGGGGTTTTAACACCAATGGAAGAATTTAAAATAAGAGGCAGATCAGAAAAAAAACTAATAAAGACTGAGCTCCTCTTCTAGGCTCCCACAATCTTCTACGCGTAGCTCTAGCACCACACTTCCCAATAATAATCTGCTTAGCGTTTCCCTTGCTTCACTCCACTATTAGCTACCTGAGGGCAGGGACATCATCTTACTTGCTTCTGCATTCAGTGTCTAGGACATAGTGGAGAACCAGCAAGGATGTGCTGGCTGGTGTTGGCTGGCTGTGAGCAGCTGGTATAAAGGAGGATTCCTTGATAGGTAGGTAGAGTGGAAAGGTCAAGAGGAAGGCAAAGAAGGGAGGGCAAGTTTTGAAGGACAGACAATAGTTTAATAAGCAGAGCTGGCATTCTAGGGAGAAAAAAAATAGGAGAAGAGACACAAAGAACAGGAAATATTCTGAGAGTGTTTGGAACAGAGATTACAAAAGGAGAATGGTGGAAGACTGCGAAGGAGGCTGGAGCCACATATGGAAGCTGAGAAAAAGGAACGACACTTGAAAATGCAAAACGTGAGGTAGGCAGAATAACAAGCCCCCAAAGATGCCTACACCCTTCCCCCAGCACCGAGAAGACGTTGCCTTACATGGCTAAAAGGACCCTGCAGATGTAAGGGTAAGGACCTTGGGAGGAAAACGGCATCCTGGATCATCTATGTGGGTCCAATCTAGGGATACAAATCCTCCAAACACTGGAGAACCTTTCCAGCTTCAGTGAGAGAGACATGATGACAGGAGAGGTGGGAGAGACTTGACACCTGCCCCCACGCGCGTCCCAGATGTCTGCAGCTATGTTACTCACCTCTTCCAGGTTATTACTGCAATGTCACCCCACTCAGCTGGGACGTCCCTGACCACTCTAACTTGCAACCACTACCTCCTCCCAGCCCAACACGCCCTACTGTATCCCTTCTTGTAACACTTGGGTAACAACAGCGCATAGTAGGAACTCAAATACTTGCTGAACAAATGAACACTGGAAAATGTAGAAGCAACTACGTTCACCAACATAAAGCACGTACAGATGAGGCAAAGGGCCCAGAAAGAATACAGGGACCATACTTGAAGGAAGGGACTGTGGATGAGATAGAGGAAGAAAAACGAGGATGAGGAAGAACCACACACGATAGGAGGAACCTGTGGCTTCCCGAAGGAGCAGTCTTCAGTGCTGAACGCTGCAGAGGTCTCCAGAGTTTATCATCAGAACAGCAGCAGCAACCTGGCAGTAAACAGCTGTTGAGGTGGATGCAGAAGCCAGATTATAGAGGATTCCGTAGAGACACATGGCAGGACAGCACAAAGAATGAAAACAAAAGATGTCCTCCAAAGGTTTAGCAAAGCAAAGGAGAAATCCGAAGCCTCATGAGAAGGGCGCTGGTTATGTTTAGCTTGGTCTGAGAGCACAGTGTAGTTGACTTAGTCACTGCTGTATCTATCCTTGGGGGCTAGCACAGATTCCAACTCCGAGCAGCCATAAAATAAAGACCCATGCTGAGTGGACAGGGGAGAAAGAACAGAGGCTAAGGGACAGAAGACGGAGGTAAGGCACTGGAGGAAGGTGCTGGCACAGCTCACACTGAAGGCCCTCAATACTGTCACTGAAGTTGGAGGAAGGGTCATTTCCTCATAGCAAAAGGGAAGTCTGATCAGTGGAGCCCTGGGAGAAAACATGAAACAGTCACCATCAGGAACGCAATGAAGAGCCGATGAGAAATGAGTGACAGGGTTGGTGAATAACAGTAAGTAGACAACAACAAACGTCAAGCTTAGGAAGCTAACCCATTACAAAGGAGCTGGCACATGTTAACGAAATCATGTACCTGGGGTGGGCTTAGACCATGGCAAGTCAATTTCAGTAAGGTCCTCCAGTTCCTCCTCAGCTTCAACAAGAGAGACAGACATGATGCGGACAGACTGATAGGGAGCAATGTTGTACATCTCCTTCGTAGCATTAAATATCTGGAAGAGAAATTCAAATGTCACTTAACCTAGTGGATGGTGAACTAGCCCACGGCCTCTTAGTAAACACTAACAATCTGTGGTATGCCTTCTGTGTCTTCAATATACCGAGATCAAATGAACAACCAAAACCAGCAATGAGCTAGACTCAATCACTTTAACCTACTTTGACAAACAGAGACCCTGCTGAGTCACATTCCCAAGGAGAGCAGAAAGATAATGAAACTTGTGATCTTAAGTGGGTCTGTATTAGACAAGAGGGGCTGAGGAGTGGTTTAGGCTAAAGAACACTGCCTATTGATCAGATCACTGTGATGTCATGAAACTCGAAGACGTCAACTCTAAAAAGAATCTGATCGCCCAAAGCCGTGGCAATTAACTTTGTTCAAAATGGTGCTTAAGGAAGCAGGTCCGGGAAATTCACACCAAGCAAGAGAAGTGTAGTCAACAAGCCACACCTGAGACAGAATTGCGGCACTACTAAAAGATCGTTCAGTCTTGGCCTTACATTCTCATGCTGGTGCCGGGACATCACCAGAGAACAGCATGGGTTGCATGGCAGTATAAAAGTTGGTGGTCAGGTTAACAGCTCAGCACAGTCCTAAGGACTTCAGCAAAGAAAAGCGTCCCTCCAAACACAGATCCCATTTTCCCAAGTCACCTTCTGAAGGCTCATCGGCTGCCAAGAGAGCGACAGGAGCAGCTTAGGTTTTTTCTGGACAGGAATGTATGTGCTACATGGAGGGAGTATCTGTTCATCCTATTAAGTCCCATTTTCTGTGAACTTAATACACACAAGTGCTATTTCCTTCAGTCCTGATTTTTTTTAAGTTATGTTTTACCTCTATTTTGAAATGAATAGATCAGAATTTTCTTGCTTTGCATTTTGATTTGTGTGTGTTTTTTTCTTGACTACTCTGTCCATCCCCCCCTCTCCCTCAGCCTAGTCCAGCTTCTCCCAAAACAAAGGGCTCTCAGGAGCATCAGGAAGCCTAGCTAGTTACCATTCGCCTCGGGGAACAAGCGCTCCAGCTGAGCCGGCTGCTACAGCGAGAGGCACAGGAGGCTGGGACACTTTCCATTGGCCACTAGCCACAGAGTGTGCAGCTGGCTCGCTCTGCTTCCCACCCACTGCAGAGAATACAGCTGGCCCTCCAGCCCACAGTGTTAAGAGGAATGAGGCAGCAGCCAGGGTGCCCTACAGAGCACGGCTCTGCAATGTGCTGCCCTTGAATCGCCTTTCCACTTGCCGCTAGGCCCGCTGCAGCCAAGAAGATAGCCAGATGCAAATGAAATGGCTTCTCTGGTCCCACTGGCAGCCACAGCCTGAAACTCTCTGGGTGACAACAGCTCTTGCCTGTCAAGGCTACTGGTCTTCCTGCTTTCCGGACAGAGATTACACATGGTCTCAGGAAAATTCCATAGGAAATCCAGAGTGTTCGCTCAGGAGCTTGCCTGGCAAGCTACATGTGAAATAAACACTGAGCAGTACAAACAGGCTAATGCGCACACAGTATCTTCTGGCAGGGAAATTATTTTTCAGCAGCAAGTACCTGTAAAAAGTCACCTCCCTTGAAATTCAGTCCTGCGCTTAGCACCAAGGATCATATGTTGCTTCCATGGAAACGGGATGAAACTGCTCCCATTCTCTCCACCCACACGAGCTTCCGCACCGACTGGGAACTCAAGTGCCTCATGGCACTGAGATGCCAGCTTGGGGAGGCAGTCTGGGGGAACATGCTACTTGTCATTTAGACCCATTGCTGTTGCTGCAGAATCCTGCCAGGCCAGTGGAGTCAGGGGAGCTGGCAGTCAGTCCCCCGTACTGTTACCAGCACGCGGGACTGCATCCGAAACCCTGCCTGGAAAACTTCCATTCTCAGACTCACATTCGTGCCTTGCTTCAAGCCAAAACTTGAACGCCACAGAAGGTGTTCACAAAAACAGGGGAAGGGGAAAATTCCTGCTGTACCTGGCTGACAATGACTTCTGAAATTGGTTTCACTGCCTGCATCCCGAGGCCTTTCTGACGGAAGCATTCCCTCAGGGATACTGGCAGCAAATTTAGGAATAAAGAGATTTCAGGAAGATTTTCATTTAAATGACACTCGGTTTCCCTGCTGATGAAAGGGGAAGCCTTCCTCCATCTGCTGAGATCAGACTTCATCTCATCAAACACCTCAGCATAATTATTTTCCTACCAAGTATTTAAATGAGGATGTAAATGAATACCAAGGTATTTGAAGTCATTAATGCTGCTGAGGCTGTGAGAGACCACTGCTGCCCCTCTGGGGACCAGACCCGTTCACCATCAAAGCAGCTGCTCACCGGTGTTCATTTTGTAACCTTTACACCACATTCTTGAATTAATGGAGACACGTCAAGAATCTATTTCCTCAGAGAATCTTGGCATGGAGTCTGCATGGGGATACAAGGCATGTGTGAGTGTGTGTGTATGTGTGTGTGTGTGCATGTACACACATGTGCTGAAGGACAGAGAAACCTGAATTACTGAAAAGAATTGGGATTTTCTGCAAGTTACGTTACCTTCTACCATTGTATATAACATAGGCTCTAAAGTTCAGATGATAATATAGAATTTAGCCATCCTAAGTCCTGTGACTCTTTTATTGTAATGTGATATCAGTTCTTTTCTGGATTTTATTTTCTCTACTTGTAAAGCGGGAATGAAGGAAGTGTGGAGATATTGAGAAATGGGTTTCCTGTCCAACAATGGCCATCTTTTACTGAACCTAACTAGAAGCCTCCAAATCTTGAGACCCACCCTGACTTAGGAGGCGACAGATGAACATTTAGACTTTTCTCCATTTATAAACATCTCACTCAGTGTTATAAATAACACCCAATTTTAAAATTCCACTTTACCCTAACAACAAGATGGGCATACAATCTGCCATTTCCTTCTTTGAATGTGAAGAGTGGTAGGTTATAGTAGGACTCTTATCTACCCGGAGAAGTCAGAGGGAGGGAGAAAAGGAGGAAGAGACAGGGTGCATGCATGTGTACCTATGTGTGCCTGTGTGTGTCTGTGTGTGTGTCTGTGTATCTGTGTGTATCTGTGTCTGTATCTGTGTGTGTCTGTGTGTATCTGTGTGTATGTGTCTGTGTGTGTCTGTGTATGTCTGTGTATATCTGTGCCTGTGTGTGTCTGTGTATCTGTGTATGTGTCTGTGTGTGTGTCAGTGTGTGTCTGTGTCTGTGTATATGTCTGTGTGTGTGTCCATGTGTCTGTGTCTCTCCATGTGTGTGTGTGTGTTGGGAGTCTGTAGAGAAGGGAGCAAAAGGAACAAAGAGGAAGTCACACAGAGCATCCTTTTCATCAAAAAATCAGATCCTACACACTGCTAACCAACCAGAAAATTTGGCATTTGGGGACTGTGAGCATCTAAAATGCTGTTGTGCAAACTAAGTGCGTGATTTAAAAAAAAAAAATTATCACTTGGATGTTTCAGACGGAATCTGTTTTCTTCTATCCCTGTATCTCAGAGCTTACAGTCCTGACATCACACAGAAGATGCTCAAGAGTAAATGCTAGGCAGAAAGAACGTGATTTAGCTTGACAGAAAGTGGGATGGGCTCCTCTGGCACAGAATGTTATTGAAAAAAAGTGACTATATAGATACAAACAGATCTGGTCCATGCCTTTCTATGCAAACAGGGAACTATAATTAAAGCATTAAGGAAAGTACTGTTTTCCTTAACAAGTTAACAGCAACTCCACTTCCATACAAAACCACGCTTCTATCAAGAGATAAAACTTCAATTTTGCTTCCTTTCACTTATGCTAAGAGCCTAGTCAAAGTTCAGTTTAACAAACATCTCAGTTCCAAAAGCTTCCATATATATTTAAGTAATGTAGGAAGTAAGAGGTAATAAAATATCAGTTATGAAGACAAAAATACATGAATTTGGATTGTCAATCAGAAAATCAAATGAAGCAGTTCCAGAGTAAGATAATTTTTGCAGCGTTATTTGGGTAATATGCTTTTCAGAAGAAAAAAAGGAGAATAAGGAATAGAAGCTTAGAAACGAAACAGGAAATCCGAAAGTATATGAAAGGACTCAATTTTACAAATCTTTCAAAAAGAGAAATGAACTGAGATTATAGCCTACTTAGAGATTTTAAAATATCCAATCTAAACAATTCTCAAAAACAGTGAAAACAAAGCAAAAAAAATACAAATGAACTTGGGAAGAAACCTAGTTTTGGAGGAGCTAAACAATAACTTTCTCAATTTCATAGCCTATTAATGGAAATAAAGTATATGGAAAGTATTAGGACTAGTTAATAACTACGTTTTTAATCAATGACTTATCTCTCAAAGTTGATAGATCAAACTAATACAGGGAAAACTTAGAACAGACCTTGAGACATGGTAAGTACTCAACAGACAGAAACAGCCCTCCTTCTCCTTCGCTTCCTCCTCCTCATGATCACCAACATTAGTTATTATGGCTGAGATTCTGCAAATTACCTGTGAAACAGTCATCTTCAAGTTACTCTGTCCACTACAAAGCCAGACGTCTCCAAAGAGGACATTATGAATTCTCCGAGTGGAGTTCGTACTCCCCAGAGTTTGCCGAGCCATCACTTCAAAAGGTCCACCGGGCTTCATGGGATCCAGTACCACCATCCAGGTATTACTAGGCTGTGCTGAAACAATAACAGAGCCCCAAGGAATTAACAATCAACTAATTACACGAAATTAAAGCCCAATCACACTCATTTGTGGTTATTGCCAGCCTCTATGATAAACTGAATTCAAAGCTACAAAGATTGGCCAAATTTCAGACAAGAGGATGGAAATGACAAGAGCAGCAGCATTTTTATCCTTAATCTGTACCAATCCTTCACTATTTTTATCAGAAGCACTTCCAAAAAAAAAAAAAAAAAAGTTACACAGTTATAATCCAAAATGAGAACAGACAAAAATACACACATTAAAATTCAAGGGAGTTTAGAAAAAACAAAAAATAGAAATTCTTGTTGTACTATCCAACTGTCAATATTAACATAATCTAATCTTCTAGATTTACACAGTGCCCCAAACTAACTTGTAATTACACAATCAAATGTAAGTGCAAGTTAGAGGAAATCACTGATAATCCAAAATCTCCCTTTAATTGGTGGTACCACCCTTTCCATCGTCTCCTCCTACGTTCCTAGGAAGGACGAATACTGCCAGTGGTCCTGGGTTTTCCTATGGACAAACAGGTGGGTGCAGAAATTGACACATCAAAAAGCAGTGGGAGGCATATAAACCAAATTCTGTGAAGAAGATATTTCAATTCACCCAACAAATGATTCCTACAGAGTTGGAGTTTTCAGGGAAACAAGAAGCCACCCAACATCCTATTCCAGAAATTCATAGCTTACTCCCTAGAAACCACCCACCTGCCTGCCTCTCAACGACCACTGGACCACCTTGCCAACATATTCAGAGACTTTAGGAAAATATCTTCCAAAATGGAAAAACTATGTCTATGAAAACCAAATAACATGAACAAAGTTGAAGACATAAAAGTGGGAAAATAGAAAAAAAAAAAGAGAAATGAACATTTTAAAATAAAAATTTCTTGACATAGTCCCAAAGAACTGATTTATAATTTGTGCTCATGAGATCAATTTAAATTCACGGAGAAAGAATAATGACAACTGAAAATGGAGTAGTCTAAAGTTTTTATATACTACTCATGGGAAATACTAATTATAAAAATACCATCCAGGGGCCGGTGCTGTGGCACAGTGGATAAAGCCCCCGCCTGAAATGCCGGCATCCCATTTGGGTGCCAGTTTCCGTCCCAGCTGCTCCACTTCTGGTCCAGCTCTCTGCTACGGCCTGCAAAAGCAGCAGAAGATGGCCAAGTCCTTGGGCCCCTGCACCCACATGGGAGACCTGGAAGAAGCTCCTGGCTCCTGGCTTTAGATCGGCACAGCTCTGGCCGTTGTGGTCGATTGGGGAGTGAACCAGTGGATGGAAGACCTCTCTCTTTCTCTCTGCCTCTCCTACTCTCTCTGTATAACTCTGACTTTCAAATAAATAAATAAATCTTTAAAAAATAAAATAAATAGACCATCCAGTGCCTACTATGCTCAAGACACTGTGCAAAGTTCTCTCTAATCAGCAAGAGCTAACAGAAGCATGAGAAGTCCAGATGCATGGCAGGAGATTAGCAAAAGCTTAAGCCATAAGGGATTGCTTAGAGGCCTGGGGGAAATGTCCTAAAACACCAAGCCAATAGTAAAGCAGGGCATGTTTGCGCCTCTGAAAAGCATAATCAACTGGGCTTGATACTTCCATCCCTAAGAAGTCAATCAAACCCTGTACCAAATGTTCACTTTGGTTTTTCTATCACCAATAGCAAGACATGAACATATTAAATGTATAATTCACCTAAACCAGAAAAATCACTGTTTTGGAAACAGTGGGCAGCTAGTACAGATTGTGTCGCACAGGTGTGATGTGCTCCGTATGGCTCACGCTTCTGAACAGGCAGACATCCCAATCTGTCCCCACAGAGGCTTGCCAAGGTCTTTCCAGGCTCCCTGCACTGACATCTCTTCCTGGAGCTCTGTCCTGCCGCCAACATCACCTTTCACGATGATGGAGACAGCCCCCAGAAAACCCAGGACAGCACTGTTTCCTAACCTTCTACTGCACCAGTTACTCCAAGTCACCGCTTAGCTAGGTATTCCCACTTATCCTCAACCCAGGCAGCATGACTGGTAAAGAAAACGACCTTCCCCAGAGCTTCTGAAAAGTTTTGTTGCCCAGCAATAAAAAGACAGTAAGAGGGGCACAGGCAAGAGATGGTAACACCAACAGAAGACAGCCAGAGGACGAGCTCCTATCCAACCAGGGAATGAACAGTCGGAGGGGAACTGAGCATCAACACCTGAGCCGCATTCCCAACATCTGTCCTCCCAGAGAAGCCTCCTTGCAACCTTCTCAAAGATCTTGGAGAACATTCTTCTGAGCTAGCCCTCAAGTCTTTTAATTTCCAGTTTTGTTCCTCTCCCATTGAATTCAAGAAAACAAACTCTGACACAATAGTGAGTGTTAGGAGTAGTTAACTCACAGTGCAGGCAGGAGAGACCAGATGCACTACAGAGGTTACTAACGGTCAAGCTAACTCAGTGACACTAGCATAAGACAAAGGGGATGACTCCCATGGAAGTACTGTGTCGGCCGAGGAGGACAGCAGGTGCAAACACTCTGCAACCAAAAGCAGGGGTGAGATTATAAATGCAAAAGCTGAGGCTGGCACTGTGGCATGGCAGAATAGGGCTGCCGCCTACGGTGCTGGCATCTCATGTGGGCAGCAGTTCGAGTCCTGGCTGTTCCACTTCTGATCCAACTTTCTGCTGTGGCCTGGGAAAGCAGTGCAACACAGCCCAAATCTTTAGGCTCCTCACCCACGTGAGAGACCCAGAAGAAGCTCCTGGCTCCTGGCTTCAGATGGGCCCAGCTCGTGTCACTGCAGCCATTTAGGGAGTGAACCAGTGGATAGAAGACCTCTCTCATTTTCTCTCTGCCTCTGCCTCTCTGTAACTCTACCTTTCAAGTAAATAAATAAATCTTAAATAAATAAATAAATGCAAAAGCTGCCACGATTGACAAGAATTGATCAGTCCTTAGTTTGTCAATTCAGGACCAACTGGTTGAAGTCCAGTTAAGAGTTTTAGAAACTGGGGCCAGTGCTGTGGTTTAGCGGGTAAAGCCGCCGCCTGCAGTGCCGGCATCCCATATGGGCACCAGTTCGAGACCCAGCTGCTCCACTTCCAATCCAGCTCTCTGCTATGACCTGGGAAAACAATAGAAGATGTCCCAAGTTCTTGGGCCCCTGCACCTGCATGGGAAGACCCGGAGGAAGCTCCTCGCTCCTGGCTTCGGATCGGCGCAGCTCTGGCCATTGCAGCCAATTGGGGAGTGAACCAGTGATGGAAGACCTCTCTCTCGCTCTCTCTCTCTGCCTCTCCTTCTCTCTTTGTGTAACTCTGACTTTCAAATAAATAAATAAGTCTTTTAAAAAAAAAAAAGCTTTAGAAACTGTTGACCCTTCAAGTCCACTACATTAAGTTCATATGAAAACTGTATCTACCAACCAGAAAGACTTCACCATCACTAGACCATCACTGGATGCAAATCCCCCGTCTAGCTGGTTATCCACTGATCCTGATGGGCTTTCTTAGCAACCATTACTTGGGCTCCTCCATCTGGGCCAATCACTTGCTATCACATAATCTCTTTTACCAATCAAGGCCCGGGTTTCTGTAAATTCTCATTTTAACCCCACTTTATTTTTTAATTTATTTATGTATTTATTTGAAAGTCAGAGTTACACAGAGAGAGAAGGAGAGGCAGAAAGAGAGAGAGACAGAAGTCTTCCATCTGCTGGTTCACTTTCCAATTGGTTGCACCGGCCAGAGCTGCGCTGATCTGAAGCCAGGAGCCAAGAGCCAGGAGCTTCCTCCGGGTCTCCCACGTGGGTGCAGGGACCCAAGGACTTGGAACATCTTCTACTGCTTTCCCAAGCCATTGCAGAGAGCTGGATCAGAAGTGGAGCAGGCGGTTCTCGAACTGGTAGCCATATGGGATGCCACCACTGCAGGCAGCAGCTTTACCCACTATACCACAGCACCGGCCCCTTAATCCCACTTTAAAAGTCTGCTCCCTCATGTTTTTTCTTCTACCATGTAGGAAGATTAATTTCCTCCTTTCATTATACAGCGACTTAGAATGATTACCGCGTGTCAGGCACTCCGTCAAGTGAACGGCAGAAAATAAACCCTGGCTTTGGGTTACACTGATGAGAAAGCCCTGTGAATTGACTGGGGCTTTATGTTTTCACGTCTAACAGTTAGCAGATCTGGTGGTCTTTTCTGTCAGCTGCTCTTCTCTTCATATTCCAGCCAAGGGCCTAAGTGAAGACCTCTCCATCTCCATTTTTCCTTCTACTCCCCTGATTAACTCCCACCTCAAAAAGGGAAGAACAAACAACCTTATCAAATGAGGGGTTGGGGGGCGTGGCAGGGGAATGAAAAGCATTTTCTAAAAACATGATTAGCCATAATTTTTTTTCTTTTTCTTTTTGCTATTCACATCAGATGTTAATTATTTTCTGGGTTATTGTGCCAAAATTTCAGATGCCAAGAGAGAAGGAAAAATTACCCATGGCCTTTCTCTTCCAAAGAGGAAAAACCCAGAGCTGAAAACCGCAGCCCTATTCACTTCTCTCCCACAGAATCCTGCGCCTGCACCAGCTGCAGAGTGATTCTGTGGTTTGCGTGCATGGTCCAGTTGTAAAGACCATACGCCTAACCCATCCCTCACCAATCTATATTTACTCTGTAACCTCAAGTTCATTTCCACCACTACCAAATACGAACACAAGAAGAAAAGCTTAAATATTTCCCTATGCACGAAACAAGCTGTGGCTTATAGCCATTGTCTACATTCCCAATAAACTAGGGTCCTTTTGCTTTTTATTTCTTAAACCTCTTATTCGGTGAAGTATTAAGCTTTTTTTACTGTAATGTAAATTAAAAATGTTATCTCAAAAACTAAAAAAGAAAGAAGGGTACAAGGAAGGAAACTGGGGGAAGGGAGGGAGGAGGGAAACAGCATTATGTTCTTAGACTACAAATCATACTGAATGTGTTAAAAATTAATTAAAAGAAAAATGGAAAAAAAAAAAAACCACAATGCTGTGGCAGACACACACAAGGGTGACCCCATTCCTGCAAAGTCACAGCCTTGGATGAGTTCCTCCTTTCAAGTGGAGGCAGAACCTGAGGTTTCCTTCCTACCAACAGAAAATAGCAAAGGAGGGTGAGACGGCACTCTGGTGATTAGATTAGGCCCTGGGAATGAGGTGGAGGAATTCTGCAGGTGTGATCAAGGTCCCTGAGCATTTGGCTCTAAGTTAATAAAAAGGGAGATTACCCTGCCTGCGCCTGACTTGATGAGATTAGCCTTCAAAAGAGGGTCTAGAGGTCAGAGAATTGAGGCAGCAAAGATGTATGTATTTACTTCAATCACGATGACAAATACAGACACACCCTCATTGTATCACCAACATATGCACACATTCACAGTCTATGTCAAAGTGAGATGTCTTCCTGATTTTAGGCCATGTGTCTGAAAAAAAAAAAATCACCATACTTCATTTGACAACATGGTCTGAACTGGCCCAGTATACATGGCCAGGTTCCCGCTCATCCATCAGGATTTAATTCTTCAAATGCTTAAATGTCAGTCTACTGGACAAAAATCTTCATGTTGTTAAATATCACTTCTTTCTGGGATTATAGGAAATAAATATTACCTTTAGGGAAAAGTAAGGTAGTTTAGCTGAGAATCCCAGAGTTCTCATCAAAATCTAAAATAGAAGTCAATCCTCAAGAGCAGAAATTTAGTCTAGCAGTTATGATGCCTGTACCTCAAAATGGAGTGCCTGGATGAGATTCCCAGCTCCAGCTCCTGACTCCAACTTCCTGCCAATGCGGATCCTGGGAGGCAACAATGATGACTCAAGTAAATGGGCTTCTGCCACCCACGTGGAAGGACCTAGACTGTGTTCCTGGCTCCTGGCACAGGCCCTAGCACAGTGCTGACCATTACAGGCATTTGGGGAGTAAACCAACAGAGATGAGAGTGAGCAGTGTGTGTGTGTGTGTGTGTGTGTGTGTGTCTGCTTTGTTAATTAATAAATAAATTTTTAAGGGGGAGAACATACTTGACCTCGGGATATCCACATCCCTTGTCAGAGTACCTAGGTTCAAGTCCTGGCTCCACTCCCACCACCAGTTTTCTGCTATTGCACACTCTGGGAGGCAGCAGGTGATGGCTCCAGTGGTTGAGTCCCTGTCACCATTACATCTCTGGCCCCCAGCTTTGGTAGTGCCCAGTTCTGGCCATTGTGGGCATTTGGGGAGTGAACCAGCAGATGAAAGTGTACTCTCTCACTCTCTCTTCTCACCTGATTTTTAAAATAAGAAGTTAACCTTCCAATACTCTCTATACTGTCTCTCTTCCAAGACACCTTTTCTATCCTATATAATTTCTTACATGTCTACCTCCTTTTTTCCAGATAACACTTCATCTGTTCTCCTCCATGGGCAGAAAAAAAAATAAGATGCCCACTGAAGCAGGCCTGCAGATCTCTTTACACTGATAGCTGTCTTATCTACCAAGCAAATGTGCAGAGTCTGATAAATAAATCAATTACCACCAGTACCATCAAGCTGTTTTCTGATGAAATTATCGGAATAGCTGATGAGTCACTTGACTCCCGTGAGTTCTGTTGGTTGTTTTCACTCCAGCTGACCACTACTTTGCAGTGCAGTGGCTGCAGCATCACTTATACCTAAATTGCCAAATGTGAAAGGACAGCATGCGACTGAGTTCCTGAAGGACGGGCATCAGTTATGGTCTCTTCATACCTTCCTGGTTTCTAGCCCAGTGTTTTTTGCATAGGAATCCCTCAACGGATGTTTATGAAATTGAACTGAAGATAAATGAGTAAGTTCACAATCACTTGAGGAAAAGGAAGGCTCATCTCCCAGTTATTACCTGTTATTTCTTCCCATCACCACCCACCCTCCTGCTTCATCTCTGCCCACCTCAAATATTAGTCTTAAAATAGGCATGAGGGGGAAAAAGTCTAAAAAATAATGCATAAGAACATGTGTTAAAACTGAAATGCTACATAATAGCATGTGCTTTCTATATCTCTACAATACTACCTATTCTGTCTCCCAAATACTTACTGAAATATTAATTATTAGTGCCAAGGAAATCCATTTCCTACTTTGAAACCATAGCAGTACTTTTGGTTTCTGAATCAATGTCATTTACCAAAAGCACCACTACTTGTACACAATGCTGCTCATTTCTAAGAGGGACACAGCACCAACAGCACTGCCAGTCCCTTGAATTCTTCACGTTCCGTACACTCAGCAAGTCACCAGCAGCAAAAGCTGCCCTTTCAGGCCTCTTAGTTTCACTGAACAACATTCCAGCCATTAGAAAGTCTTGAAATCCAAGAACTAGAGGCACTTCCTTTGTATCTATGCCTGGCACATAGTATTTAGAAATGCTTGCTAATAGAAATCAATCATGAAGGGGACTACACCAGGATCTGAATCACTCAGGATTGGATAATCAGTTTATATAGTGACAAAACCAACCAGGCAATTCTTGTTTTCAGGGTCCAGTGAAATTTCCAGCAGCTTCCCTGTCACATACACATTTGTCAGAGCTCAAAGCACAACCTGCACATGATCTCCACCACCCCCTAGAGTAGCCTCCTCACCTCCCCCATTCTCACCTCCATTCCCCCACAGCTCTAGAGCTATCTATAATCAATACACAGCCCCTGAGCGTGCTTTCCTGCATCTGCAAACTTGTAGCTTTGCCTACTTCCCATACTGTGTTATAGATCGTTATCCCTTCTAGAAAGAGACTTTTTTGTAAAATCCCCCTGCATGTGAGTTTTTTTTGTTTGTTTGTTTGTTTTGTTTTGTTTTGTTTTTGACAGGCAGAGTGGACAGTGAGAGAGACAGAGAGAAAGGTCTTCCTTTTGCCGTTGGTTCACCCTCCAATGGCCGCCACGGCTGGCACGCTGCGACCGGCGCACCGCGCTCATCCGATGGCAGGAGCCAGGAGCCAGGTGCTTTTCCTGGTCTCCCATGGGGTGCAAGGCCCAAGCACTTGGGCCATCCTCCTCTGCACTCCCGGGCCACAGCAGAGAGCTGGCCTGGAAAAGGGGCAACCGGGACAGAATCTGGCGCCCCAACTGGGACTAGAACCCGGTGTGCCGGTGCCGCAAGGTGGAGCTGTTATTCTTAACCTTCTTGAATGTCCCTACTGCTACTCTCTCGGCAAAGAACTCATGCCTGGGTACCTTAACAGTATATATGTAAGATATGTCCTCTCTCACTCCAACCCACCCTCCACAGTGCTGGCACAGAGTTCTTTCTCAAATACCAATCCACTCATCTTACTTTGCTGCTTAACAATCTGTTGATTCAGAACAAGGTATCCACCCCTTAGCGACAATAAATATGCCTCCCTACTTTTCCAACCTTTTCTCTTGTCATCTGCCAGCAGTCAGTGTGACAGACTAACCTCCCCCCCTGGCATTCCTCCAATGACCCATGCACATTCACGCCTCTCTGCCTCTGTCCTACTTGTCGGGAACCCTCGTCAGCAAGGGTCCGACCCACGGATTCACGCACGACCGCTGTTGATCGGTTCTCGAGGAACTTTTACTCTTAGGGATAGAAGGAAAGGAGGGAGCGGGAAGCAGCCGGGAGAAAGACGGAGACTGAAGTGGCTGCCCCCCGTTCCCGCCCTTAACATGGTTTTTTATCCATTCCCAGTCCCCCGGGGCTAGGGCGAGTAGTCCATCAATCAGATCAAAGGGCACGCATAGTCTCAGGTCAGGGTGTATCTCATCCCATCAGGTTGTTTGCAAGTCTTTTGTTCAGGTTATTTACAAGTCTTTTGTTCAGCACCTCCTTGACCTTGTTCTGCTCTGCAGGATGAGGCAGTGCAATGAGGAGGTCCCCACAGGTGGCCGGCCTGTGGTTCCCCACAGCTCCCCCTTTTTAGTTTTATATGACATGGAATCGTGCCTGTCTTAGGTTCCCAGCGAAGTGCCACCTGCTTACCCGTCATCGAGTCACTGGGAAGCATGTCCCATGCTCTGTCTTAGGTTGCTAGGTGCACTCGCCAGTGATTACCCGTCATTGACTACCGTTCCATCATGCTAAGCCATATCTGTTGTTGAGGGTTGGAGCGAAACATAGCATGCAAGCCTGCTGAGCAATCAGGTTGGTGCGCTGTTGCCTTCTGACAATGCTTGAGATGATCTTACTGACCAAGAGACAGTGGCATAGGCCAATCTTTTGGGATCATTGTAGGAACGGGCAGCCCTGGTTGTAATGCCCCCATGGGTTGCAACTGCCTGTTTATGGCTCTCAAATCCTGTAATAATCGATACTTGCCCGATTTCTTTTTTATTACAAAAATTGGGGTGTTCCAGGGTGAAGTGGATGGTTGAATATGTCCTGCCTCTAACTGCTGCTGAACTATTTCTTTTACTGCAGCCAATTTCTCCTGTGTGAGGGGCCACTGGGGTATCCACACCGGTTTGTTATCTAACCAGGTTAGTGGCAGTGGTGATGGCTGCTGCACAGTGGCTCCTACGAAAAACCCAAACCCTGCTTGCCTCTATGCCCTCGAGGCTCAGTGGGGTCCCTTATGCCCTGCTTGTCTTTTCCTAGTCCTCCGCCTGCATATCCCATTTTTTTCATCATTTTCCACCCCGGGGATGACTCAGTCTCATGTTCACTAGTCAATTGGATTCGGAGTTGTGTCAAAACATCCCTTCCCCATAAGGTGATAGGAATAGTACATACATAAGGCTGCACTTTACCAGTATTGCCCTCCTGATCTTGCCAGTCTAGCACTTGCGCACTTCTAGACGGGGCGACAGCCGTACCTAAGCCTACCAGGTTGTTATCCCCTTCTTGAAGTGGCCAAGAGGGAGGCCAGTCCTGCTCAGAGATGACACTAACATCTGCGCCCGTATCCAACAGCCCCTTAATCGGTTTCCCTTTGATGTTAAGAGTCCATAATGGACGATTATCAAGAGTCATGGTAAGGGCTGCAAAATGTTCTCCCTGGGTTCCTCTGGCATCTAGCACAGGGCTCATCACTAGTAATTGAGCAACCGGCTGTGACGGTAGTAACTGTATGATTCCTTTAGTGGACTGCAACATTACTTTAAATTTCTTACAAGGCATTTGGATAATTCCGGTTATGACTACCAGTCCTTTTAAAGAGTTTGCAGCCTTTCCTATGGTAATGCCCAAGCCTTCCATATGGTCCATAGCCTCCTGGGGTTCTACATCTATGGCTTGGATCCCCATTTGCGGTGTTAATACTGTATAGTCGGTGGCTCGCAGCTCTGTGCAGTAAATGCCTGTTGTTCTCCCTGAAACTGTCCTGTTCTTCCCATGGCCTGTCCTCTCCCCCATTGAGTTTTCGGGCCCCTGGGTGCGGGGGCCCGCCACTCGTTTTTTGGAAACTGCTGCCCTGAATTTTTCGGATTGAAAGGTTGCCCTAGTGGGTGGCCGGCTTTATCTAGCTTGGAATAACATTCATTTGCCCAATGATTGCCTTTACCACATCGTGGGCAGAGCCCTGGCCGACGCCCTGGAGGCTTGGAATTCGCGCATTCTCTTTTTAGGTGACCTTCCTCTCCACATCTAAAACACTTTCGCCCCGGCCCATTGTTATGCAGCATTCTTGCCATGGCGACTGCTGCATGCGCCCCTGAGGCCACATCATCCATAACATCCCTACAGATTTTTAAAAAGGTAGGAATGTCTTTGTGTTGCCAGGGCCTTAGGGCCTCACGGCAGGTTTTGTTTGCTTGTTCATATGCTAATCTTCGTACTAGCGGCATCGCCTCCTCCATGGTCTCAAAGATATTGCCAGCCGCCTCCATTAATCTATTTACAAAATCAGCATAGGGCTCCGTTGGGCCTTGTGTAATTTTGGACAAACTGTGCCTAATTTCTCCCTTCTTAGGAAGGATCTTCCAGGCCCTACGAGCTATTTCTCTTACTTGCATTAGGACTTCATTAGGGCATTGAGCCTGGGTACTCTCATCACGAAAATCTCCTTCCCCATTTAGCATGTCCTCATTCCAGGCTGGATGACCGTTTCTCGCGTTTTCTGCTGCCTGAGTCTTAGCAAGCTCTCTATAGGCCGCAGCCCAAAGCAGGAAGTCCCCACCACCAAGCACAGCTTTCACTAGGTTTCTCCAATCCTCTGGGACCAGTCCCTGGGTTCCTATATTGTCTAGAACTGCTTTTGTATAGTTAGCATGTGGTCCATATAACTGTACCGCTTGTTGCAGTTCTTTTAACAGCTTATGATCTAAGGGGGTCCATCCTCTGTCGCCTTGTGCATCTACTATCACTGGGAACACTTGGTCTGCTTTTTGGTACTCTTCCCACTTGGGGGGAGTTCCGCGTGTTCTCTCCACCCTTCCTCTGGATCTTACTGAGGAGGGTTCCTTGCTCTCCACTCCCTCCATGAGGGAAGGATTCCCTTTTGTGAGGGGGGCCTTAGTTAGTGTGAGCGGTCGCCAATGTGGAAGGCCATGTAAGGTTAAGTTTGCCATTCTACAGTGGCACGGGTGGTCCCCCTGAGAAAATAGGTCTTCTGGGTACGGAGGTGCGGAAGGAAGGGGTCTCTCTTGCTCCACACTCATCTGCGCCTTATCCTCCCTGTCCCTGTCCTGACTTCCACATTGGGACTCACTCTGAGCCTCCTCCAATATCTCTGACCCCTCATCTACTATTTCTTCTGAATCATTTTGAAGAGCCTGTTCAATCCACACCCTATAAATCTCTGGTGATTTTCCCGCCACTCTTAACTCTTTACCTACCCTTTTCCACTTTCGTTCTTCCCGCTCACCATCGTCCACTAACCAGGACGACATGCTACCAACTGCTTTGGTGAGTAACCAAATAATGGCCGCTATCACGGGCGTCCCCGTTGCTCTTAATAAGCGACTTAGTAAAAATTTAGTCATCGATGGAGTATTTCCCATTTACACTTTTACTTTTATGATTTACCCGCGGTTACAATCCTAGGCCTTTTACTTTACCCGCCTAGATTCCCGTATATGTACGTTTATTCTTACTTACCTGCTTCCAGCGATCGGTCCGACGATCCAAGATCCGAGTCACGGCACCACTTGTCGGGAACCCTCGTCAGCAAGGGTCCGACCCACGGATTCACGCACGACCGCTGTTGATCGGTTCTCGAGGAACTTATACTCTTAGGGATAGAAGGAAAGGAGGGAGCGGGAAGCAGCCGGGAGAAAGACGGAGACTGAAGTGGCTGCCCCCCCCGTTCCCGCCCTTAACATGGTTTTTTATCCATTCCCAGTCCCCCGGGGCTAGGGCGAGTAGTCCATCAATCAGATCAAAGGGCACGCATAGTCTCAGGTCAGGGTGTATCTCATCCCATCAGGTTGTTTGCAAGTCTTTTGTTCAGGTTGTTTACAAGTCTTTTGTTCAGCACCTCCTTGACCTTGTTCTGCTCTGCAGGATGAGGCAGTGCAATGAGGAGGTCCCCACAGGTGGCCGGCCTGTGGTTCCCCACACTACTCACCTTGCAAAACGAGCCTTAGACTAAGTTCATTATCCCTACTACCTTACCAAGTGCTCTCATAGGATCCTGTCCTTCCTCACTGTAGTACTTATCACATTTTATTGTAATTGCCTTATTATTTTTATCCCTTCCCTTAACCGAGAGCTCCCTTAAGGGAAAGGCCACATCCATTTTACTCCTCACTGAATCATTAATCCAGAGCATAGTATCTGGCACATAGTAGGTACTCAATAAACATTTGAGTGACTGCCTAAATAATAATGGTAGCAGTAATAACAACAGCTAAAAATTATTGAGTACTGTGTGCCAGGCATAGTTCTAGGTACTTTACGTAGGCTCACTCATATAATCCTGATAATCCTGTAAGTTTTATGACTATCTCTACAAATAAAGAAACAGCAATACAGGATGTTAAATAGTATTTCAAGATTACACAGCCATTAAATGACAAATCAACACAGATGGTTTATTCCAGAGCTAGGTTCCTAACCACACCTCCATACTGCCTGTTTTACATCTGATTCAATTGAATTGTGACCTTCTGTGGAAATCCTCCCATATCACCCAATCCAGTCCTGTAACTCTCCACACACACCTTCATCACACCAGTTAACAAACTGCACCACACCCCTTGGTGTCTATTTCCAATATTCCATGAGCTCCTTGAGAACAGGGATTCTGATGCTGCCTTGTTTTTCTTTATTTCCCCAGCACCTAATACGTGATAAATATGTAAATAACTTTTATGGAAGGATGGACGGGTGAACTGATGGATGGAGCATCAACTTTGGTTTTCAGA
Source organism: Sylvilagus floridanus (assembly GCA_949820135.1). NCBI lineage: Eukaryota > Metazoa > Chordata > Mammalia > Lagomorpha > Leporidae > Sylvilagus > Sylvilagus floridanus. The sequence continues at coordinate 14,665,533 of OX463224.1, read as the reverse complement.
TAATCCAGCAGGTGGCAGAAGAAGACAATACTGGTAGCTGAACAGAGGCTGGGTGGCCTTACCTTTCACCTGGGTCACTTTCTCCATGATGGCTTCCTGACCTCGGTACAGGATCACCGTCACTGTGGCTCCTGGTGTACCAAAGCCCCAGATTACTGCCCCAGCAGGCTCCTTCTGCAGCACCATGTAATCACTGATGTACGAAGCAAAGCGAAAACCGACACCTAAAAAGATTGAGCAAATATTTAGCAAGGGCACACCCGGGAGATCCAGCACCAACTGAATCAGGTAAACAACAAGGAATATCCAGTTCTCATACCAAACAATTTGAACTCAGGCCACCACGGGGCTACAAGCCTCCTCCCCTCCCCTTCAGAATGCTTTACCTTCCTCTGCCTTCAGGCTTGGCCCTAATGCATGACTTCTCCCCCCAGATCCCTCTAACTCTACCGGTCTTCCACGCACCACACAGATGGTGTTTATGAGGAAAATAAACCGCTTCCTTCCCCTACTTTCCATCACCACACCTACTCCTTTTAGCTGCGAATAAAGAAGCATGCCTCTCTCCAAAGCAGCCTTCTCTGAGCTGTTTTCCTTTTCTCTCTCTCCTCCTTTACATCAGACTAAAGTCAATTGTTTTTAAGACTGAGGGGTTGATGCCTTGACTTGAAAGGCAGAGAGAGGGAGAGAATCTTCCCTGCTGGTTCACTCACAAATGGCAGCAACAGCCAGGGCTGGGCTGGGCCAAAGCCAGGAGCCAGGTACTCCATCCGGGTCTCGCATGTGAGTGGCAGGGACTCGAGCACTTTGAGCCATGAGCCATCGTCCTCTGCCTCTCAGGTACATTATCAGGGAACTGGTTCAGAAGCAGAACAGGAGGCAGAGTAGCCAGCAACTGGCACTCTGATAAAGGATCCTGGCAGGCATCCCAGGCAGTGGCTTAACCCACCACACCACAATGCCCACCCTCACAACCCAGTATAAAGTGTTTTAAATTCTAAACAAGTATTTATGAGTATCTCCAAGTCTGTATCCTCCTCAAGTAATTTCAGATAAAGAAGGTCAAAAAGTGCAGAGGCTTTCCACCACAATTTTATCCATTTCACATGTTAAAGTATAACCCAAAAAAACAGAGAAACACATCTATTCTGGAGAGTCACTAACAAGACTGAATAAGAACTCACTTTAATGAGATCATTCCTATTTTTATCATCCAGCCTATATGGAAGTATTTTACTAATAACAAGCATCCATCCAAATTATCTCAGTGAATTCCTTATCAAAACTTCACAAGGAAAATAATAAAACTTACGTCCAAATTTGTCTAAACAAAGATCATCAAAAATTAGGATCATCAAAATTAGGATTTTTAAGAGGTTTTCAAACAAAAATGATAGACAGAAAAGAGAATCAGAATTAATAGGGCTGACATTTTTCTCACTGGAAGCTGCAAATGATGATGGCCCCTTAGGCTATACTTAACCGGCCAGTACAGCTAACAGGATCTCACACAGGTTCAGTGACCTATTTATACTGCTCTTGGTGTAACAGACTGGTCCCTAAAAATCTCCAGTGCTCTCCTATGGGCTGGCTCCATCATGAAACCTATGTGACAAACAAGGAACACCCAGAAGGGGCCTACGGGGCTCAAGATGCACAGCTACCATGAGCAAAATGCTCTAGGAAGAGATTATATAACCAGGTTGGCAGCCTGCTTGGGGGAAAAGGGGGAGGCACAAGTGTGGGAGGGCCCTGTCTTGGGTAGGTGCTTCATATGGAACAAAAACTGAAAACCAAAGGCATAAATAAGAGCTAAGTAAAGAGACTGGAGGTGGGGAAACAGCAAAGAAAACTGGCTCCTACTTGCACAGCTGTGGGGACAGCCAGTAACCCATAAGCTGGGGAAATACCTTTTCCAGTCGGTCTGTCTGCACCAGCACACCCTTACTGAACCTCTTAGTGTTTGGCTCTGTGCTGGGTTAAAGAACTTTGGAGGTGGAAAGATCTTTATTTAATCTCAGTATAATCACATTACTTACCTGATCAAGGGGTTGAATCCTATTATTGCCTGAGACAGAGACTCAAGTACACGAAGCATTTTTTTAAAATAGCTTATATGTTCATTAATTAACTCAATAAACATTTATTTATTGGTTCCTGCCACATGCCAGGCCACTATTTTAAGCACTGAGGTATAACAATGAAAAACAAAACAAAAATAACAACAAACAAAAATCTCTTCCGGCAGGGATCTTACATTCTCCTGAGGAGCTCACTTGGGGCAGGCACAGTGCTAACCAGACAGCAGAGAATAAGTCCTGGCCTCAGAGCACAGAAGTAGGTTATGACAGGGCTAGACATCAAGTCACCTGATTCCAAAATGACTACAACTTCCACTTGCCAAAATTAGGTAATGGCAGTAAATCAAGAATAATATTCCCAGGCCAGTGTTGTGGCCTAGTGGGCCAAGCCTCTGCCTGCAGCGTTGCTTTGAGTCCCGGCTGCTCATCTTCCCATCCAGCTCCCTGCTAATGGCCTGGGGAAGCAGCAGAAGATGGCCCAAGTGCTTGGGTCCCTGCACCTGCAAAGGAGATCCAGAAGAAGCTCCAGACTCCTGGCTTTGGACTGGCCCAGCTGTAGCCATTTGGGGAGTGAACCAACAGATGGAAGAGCTCTCTTTCTGTCCCCCTCTCTGTAACTCTACGTCTCGAATAAATAAATAAAATCTTTAAAAGTAATAATAATAATAATATTCCCTGTCCTTATAAAGCTCAAATTCTAAGCTGATTAGACAGTGAAATATTCCAAGGAATTGAGCAAAAAAAAAAAGAGGGAGAGAATGAGAAAGGAAGGGAGATTGGTAATTGCTGGCATCAAACAAATTCATTTAACATTTGAATTTCTTTTTAATGTGCTTAATTAAAAGCAGACATATACAATGAGGCAGGCCAGCAGTTACCACTTTGCCTCTGGGGGAAAACTGGCAGAGGTACTGGGAAGAAACACCTGGAGGACGCCATAAAACTGGCCCTGCTCAAGTCCACTCTTGATTGTTTCACTGTTACATGCAATCTTGTACACCTCCTATACTGCACGATAAACATGGGGTGAGGGGAGATCTAAAGGAAAGCTATTTCCCTTTTTGGGAAGGGAAATTCAGAGCACAAGTGAACGGACAATGTAGTCAATGTTCATGAAGGTGATGTAATGGCATGACCCAAATGAGGACATGAAACAGCCTTCAGTGGAGGATGGCCCAAGTGCTTGGGCCCTGCACCCACAAGGGAGACCAGGAGGAAGCACCTGGCTCCTGAGTTCAGATCAGCGCGATGTGCCAGCCGTGGCGGCCATTTGGGGGGTGAACCAACGGAGAAAGGAAGACCTTTCTCTCTAACTCTGCCTGTCAAAAAAAAAAAAAACCAGCCTTCGACAGAGCCTTCATAAACCATGGCTCTACCCTCCTCTATACCTTCTCCCAGTTCAAAGGTCTCTGGCAAGAAGACAGTGCTACTAGTTTGCACTTCCGTTAAACTCTGAGAAAACATTTATGGGCTGCAGTCCATCTGATTCAAGGTAGCTTTCCAGTTCTTAGGTGGGAACAGTAGCCATGTTTCTGCAACTGCTCTCTCCCACTTCAACCTTAATTTCCTTACAGAGATCTTTGGCAGGCAAAGGGTGGGGGGAGGGGGTGTTATCCAAAAAAGATCCCTTCTTAAGATCGGACTTTGCATTGTAGCACACACATTTCACCTACTGGTTTCTCCACCCTGACCCAGTCAGTGTCCAGTCTAGGGCATTTAAACGACAGGTTCTGACCTGCACAAGAGCCACTGTTGAGTAACCCTCCTGGACACTGCCACGCATTGTTTTCCCTCCACCTGTATCTAAGCTGCCCCCGAAATCAAAGCTGAGCCTGAAATACTGTGAGGTAGCGAGGGGGCTGTATTTCTTAGCCCTAATAACCACTTAAACTAGCAAAACTTGATTTCCCCAAGGAATCCAGCCTGAAGAAACCCTCCCCAAGGGCTCCACTGAGGGGGCAGCTGCTGAAACGTTTCGGATGACTCAGACACCTGTTTCCAAATAGTATCTAAGTGGCTTCGCCCCCTTCCCTGAGCTCCGGCTGCAGGCACTGCAGGTACTCGAAGACCCGGGGCACATCTGGACCTCCCCCGCTCAAAGAAACTCGACTCTCCGGCCCCACCAGCTGCCTGGGCGAGAGGAAGGGAGGAGAGGAAGCAGTCGGGCTGCGGCTCGGGGCCGGCAGGCTGCTGCGGGCCAGGCCTGGGTCGGCACCGCCGGCGCAGAGCTGGGGTTCCTTCTCCGACCTTGAAAGGGGCGACGCGGACGGGAGCCCGCGCAGGCTGAGGGGCAGCGGTGCGGCCAAGCCCGACCGCCTCACCTGCACTTGCGTCGGCCCACAGGATTACTGACAGCACCAGCGCAAAGACTGATCCAGGCGAGACCATGTTTGCGACGAACCGCCGCCAACACGCGGCACTCAGAAAGGGCGCCCAAGCGGGGGGAGGAGCCACGCGGGGAGGGGGCGTGGCCCGGGCGGGGCGCGGCCTGCCGACTCCACCCCTCCCAGGACCGTGCCTCAGGCGGCGGCGAAAAACCTGCCGCTCCCCGTCCCGGCCGCCGTAGTTTTGTTTTTTTTTTTTCTTTTTAAAAAAAACGGTTACCCAGCAACGAGAAAAAACAACCGGAATCCTGGGTATCAGCTCCGAGAGAAAGAAGAGGTGAGGCGGTTTCCCCCACTTCCTCTGCAATGCCGAGGCCTCGCCTTTTCCCTTCGTCTGCCGTATTCTTTCACTATCCCCGATTCGTCCCGGGAACCCTGGAACAAACAGCTTGGGAGCCAAGACAGCCTGTTCTGCGAGGGTCTGAAATCCCAGGCCTCAAGACCCTGCCCCGACGGCTGTCCGGAGGGCCTCCCGCTCCCCAGCCCTGCCTGGGGTCTCACCCGGCCCTGTGCAACCCCAGAAAGATCCCGTACTTCTGTTGCGTTAAAAAAAAAAAAAAAGACAAGAAAAAGAGAAAGCCCTCCGCGGGGTGGGCCTCGTTAAATCGTCCAGTTTCCCAGTCCCAGCCCCTCGCCACGGGCCCTCCTTTTTCCGGCCTTGACCGCGCTCCCCTCATACCGGTGGCCTACCCCACTGCTTGGCACCTGCCCCTAGTCTAGCCCTTGAATTGCAACACGGGAAGAAAAGACTAGGTCACGACAAAACTAGAAAAACAATCTCAGAGGTTTAGGGACTGGGGTTGGAAAATCATGACCTACCATCTCATTCCCCTCCCCACCCCGGCTTCCTCATTCCAGAATTCAAAGGTACTCGGAGGCCGTGTGGATCAGGCTTTAGATGAGTCAGCGGAGGGAAAGTTGAAGTGTGAGGCTTCCAGCTAGACAAGTTAGAATTAAGTAGAATCAGGACTCGTTCCTAATTTTTTTTTTTTAATTTTATTTGACAGGTAGAGTTACAAACAGCGAGAGAGTGAGACAGAGGTCTTCCATCCGCTGGTTTACTCCCCAGGTGGCCACAACGGCCAGAGCTGCGCAGATCTGAAGCCAGGACCCAGGAGTTTCTTCCCTGTCTCCTATGCGGGTGCAGGGGCTCAAGAACTTGGGCCATCTTTTACTGCTTTCCCAGGCCATAGCAGAGAACTGGATTGGAAGTGGAGCAGCTGGGACTAGAACCGGCACCCATATGGGATGCCAGCGCTGCTGGTGGAGGATTAACCTAGTGCACCATAGTTTTTTTTTTTTTAAGAGCCTAAACTGGGTCTTCTTAGCAACTGATAAAAATGAGTTCAACATTCATTTAACAATCATTCTCTCTAAATGGCTGTGGGATAGCAAAAATTACCATTTTAAGAACAGAAAGAGAGGGCCGGTGCTGTGGCGCTGTAGGTTAATCCCCGCCTAAGGTGCTGCCATCCCAGTATGGGCACCAGTTCTAGTCCCGGCTCCTCCTCCTCCAATCCAGCTCTCTGGTACGGCCTGGGAGAGCAGTGAAGGATGACCCAAGTGCTTGGGCCCCTGCACCCTCGTAGGGGACCCAGAAGAGGCTCCTGGCTTCAGATCCAGCTCCGGCCTTGGGGCCATTTGGGGAGTGAGCCAGCAGATGGAAGACCTTTCTCTCTGTCTCTGCCTTTCTTTGTAACTGCCTCTTAAAAAAATTTAAAAAAGAAGAACAGAAAAAGAGAGAGGGATAGAAAACATGCTTAGTGTCATAGTGAAAATCTGTATTTTTCAAAATAATTTGGCTAATTGGGTTTGTATTTGTAATATTCTAAATCATAATACAGAACAGAGGGTTTTTTTTTAAGAGATGGGTGGACTTGGGTTGTTTTGGGATAAAAGAACGGAAGTCCAGAAATTCTGGGTTTCAGAAATCATTGTCATGGTTATGATTACATAGTTAAAAATCAGACACATTGAAAGTGCTCTCTGATAAATCTCTAGGTACCACATAGGCAAGTTCTTGCCAAGGAGATGTCGATTCCATTTTCCAACACCCACTATCGAATTCCACAAGGATTTGGGAATCTTCTTGAAGGGCTGACACGTGAGATTCTGAGGGAGCAACCGGACAACATTCCAGCTTTTGCAGCAGCATATTTTGAGAACCTTCTAGAGAAAAGAGAGAGTAAGCTATTGTTCAATAGGCATTTTTACACTTGAACTTAGCCAAAAGGCCAAGAAGCAATCAATAGGCATTTTAAATAAGAGACTCAGCATTTGGTTATGGTAAAATTTGCTTAATGTCCTCTCCATTCTACAGAAAGCCATTAGGAGGCAGGTAGCTTCAAATAATTTGAAGCTTGCTCTTTGAACTAATTGTGTGCCCCTTTGGCAGGCTGTCTTGAATGAGTTCCATGTTACCAGTTTACTGCCAAGACCTTCACTGTATGTCTCGTGGACTCACAGGGTGGAAGGGAACCGCAAAAGATCATAGTGTCTTGCCCTCTGCTTTGCAGTTGACTGGCCCTGTGCAGCCCCAGCAGTTCACTGGCTATGCTTCTGGACAGGAGAGTTTGTGATTCCCTTTAAATTTTGGTTCTTCTCATTTGAAAGTGTTATATAAGTATTGTAAAAAGTAATGCTATACATTCCTTAGATTGAGTAAACTGGTGTTCACTGAAGTATACAAAACTGTTCTACATTAAAGACATAGAAACAAACAGCTCTGAAAAATGTACTACCAGTTTGGAAAGGGAATTTACATTCTTTATACTCTTCCAAGTCCCATCTTGCACAGACTAAGAGTCACACTAACAATTAAGACTTTGGTTGAGAGCCAAAACAAAGTTCAGTCACTTCCATAAACAAAATTTCCATGTTGCTAGCTTAAAGGTTCCTAACTATCAGGACCTGACCCAGTGCTCAAAATGGGAATTGTCAGACCTTTAATTTGCACTAAGAACCTCTTCTTGATTTCAACAATCATTGTGTAAGCAGTTATCATTCCTTTGGATTATAATACTCCAACAAAATGGTAAAGCTGACTAGAAATAGCCACAAGCAAACAAACATTCCATTGTAAATCATTGTATAGAGGGAGCAAACTTAACACAAGGCTTAAACTTAAACAGCGTCCATACACACTGCACAGCTCCACCCCCTGTCTTCTCTGTCTTCCCCTTGCAGAGCCCAAAATCTTTGCCAGTTTCCTGATTGTTGTTGGGCTTTTCCATATCCAGTCAATGTGAATATTTGTTGCATTGTCTGAAACTTCAATTCAGCTGCAAACATAGACATTTTTCAGAGGTGAAAGGTTAAGAGAAATCCTTTGGGAAAAGACATGAACTGTGACCATTAAATAAATTGTTAAATTAATGAAATAGTCGATGCAGTAAAAAGTCTTTAGTCATTATTTTAGAACTCAGAAATATCCCATTACAAAAACATTTGAGTCATTGTTACCGGATCACAGTAATAAAAGGAAATGATGATTCAGATTAAAGGGCTCAGGATACTATCTCTCTAACTAATAAACCATGGGTAATACATTTTTAAAAGTTAAGAACCACACCCATTTCAACCCATGTCAACCAAAGGTGAATTATCTAACTGAAACACATATGAGGCCAGCACCGTGGCTCACTAGGCTAATCCTCCACCTGTGGCACCGGCACACCGGGTTCTAGTCCCGGTCGGGGCGCCGGATTCTGTCCCGGTTGCCCCTCTTCCAGGCCAGCTCTCTGCTGTGGCCAGGGAATGCAGTGGAGGATGGCTGCACTCCATGGGAGACCAGGAGAAGCACCTGGCTCCTGCCATCGGATCAGCGAGGTGCGCCGGCCACAGCGCACCGGCCACAGCGGCCATTGGAGGGTGAACCAATGGCAAAGGAAGACCTTTCTGTCTGTCTCTTTCTTTCACTGTCCACTCTGCCTGTCAAAAAAAAAAAAAACACATATATGAGAGTACTTCAGAATTTCATGGAAAATTTAATTAAAACATGTATTTATTTTGGTGCAAAATAATTTTGAAATCCATACATGGCTATTTTCTTTTTTAAAAAATTATTTATTTATTTACTTGAAAGCGTTATACAGAGAGAGAAGGAGAGACAGAGAGAGGTCTTCCATCTGCTGGTTCACTCCTCAGTTGGCAGCAACAACTGGAGCTGTGTCAATGCAAAGCCAGGAGCCTCTTCCAGGTCTCCCATGAGGGTGCAGGGGCCCAAGGACTTGGGCTATCTTCTGCTTTCCCAGACCATAGCAGAAAACTGGATTGGAAGTAGAACAGCGGGGATGTGAACTGGCGCCCACATGGGATGCTGGCACAGCAGGCGGCAGTTTCACCTGCTACGCCACAGCACCGGCCCCAGGTTATTTTCATAATATACATTTCCTGTGAACGTTTTGAAGACCCCTTGTGCCAGAATTTAGTTTCTCCAAAAAGGCAAAAGCAATCGTGGGCTAATCTTCCACACTGTGTAAGAATTTCCTTGCCAGCATTCTTAATAGGTAACTACTAATCTTCATTTTTGTCTTTGTAAAAGCAAAGATGTTAGCATACAATATGAGTAGTAATTGTCTCAAATCACTAAGGAAAAGGTGGATGTTTTATTAAATGATATTAGAATGAAAATAGAAAAAGATAAAAATGGATAAATTTCTTGTATCATACATCAGGGTAAATGCTAAACTGGTCTAGCATTTAAATATTTTTAAATGAAAAGAACAACATAAAAGGGTGAATTTCTATATAACCTAAGAAGAAAATTTGCTAGCTAATTTAATTGTTTCAAAAATCCAGAAGCAAATTAGGGAACAGATAGATAAAAAACTGACAACATAAAAATAAACATTTACATGACAAAAACTACCATGAAGAAAATGAAATTACAAATGACAAACTGAGAGAAAATATTTGTAATTTATATCCCAATGGGTTAATAAACCTCATAAACAAAGTTTGTGAAAAAGGTGCTTGAACACATAACCCAATCAAAAAGTGGACAAGAGATATAGTTCACATAAAAATAAATGCAAATGGCCCTTAACATATGAAAATATTCTCAAAGTAACCCATAATAACAGAAGTCCAAATCAAAACTACAATGAGCTACCAACAGCAGCCTCTCTATCATATCAGATAGAGAGAAATAGGCACTCATATATTGTTGGGAGAGATGTAAGATGATACAGCCTCAAGGAGGATAACTCAGCGATACCTACCAAAATTGCATATGTATTTTACCTTTAAATTACATTTCTATACTTTTTTTTTTTTGATAGGCAGAGTGGACAGTGAGAGAGAGAGACAGACAGAAAGGTCTTCCTTCGCCATTGGTTCACCCTCCAATGGCTGCCGCGGCCGGCGCGCTTCTGCCGGCGCACTGCGCTCATCAGATGGCAGGAGCCAGGTGCCAGGTGCTTTTCCTGGTCTCCCCATGGGGTGCAGGGCCCAAGCACTTGGGCCATCCTCCACTGCACTCCCGGGCCACAGCAGAGGGCTGGCCTGGAAGAGGGGCAACCGGGACAGAATCTGGCACCCTGACCGGGACTAGTACCCGGTGTGCCGGCGCCGCAAGGCGGAGGATTAGCTTGTTGAGCCACGGCGCAGGCCATATTTCTATACTTTTCATTCCATCATCATTTGTGGAAACAACCTGGATATCTATAAAAATAGATTTATTGAATAAGTGAAGAATACATTCAATGGAATAATATGTTGTTGTAAAAACAAAAATGAAGAAGAATGAAGAAACGATAAGTTTATTTTGGTGGAAAAAAATTTAAATTCATGTATATGAGGAGTCTTCCAAAAGTTTGTGAAAATTCATACTATGAAATAATTTCAAAATTTTTATACCAAAATGAAATTATTTTCAATTCTATTTCCATAAACTTTTTGGAATACCCTCACTGTAGAACATTGTAGAACATAAAGCAAGCAACTATTCCAGTGTTGATGGAATAAATTTTTCACTGTAGGAAAAAATGACATGTAATTATAAATCAAAGACATTAATAAAATTCTGTAATCCTAAATGTGAGTTGAAAAATAAGTGTGATTTCATTATATGTTTTTACTTTAAAAAATGAAAGAAGTATGTTATATCTCTAATACATTTAAAAAAAAAAGCCTCAAAACAATGCCAACCCATACAATTAAGTCACCTGCTTAGTCCCTAAACTATCATCTCTAAATACCATTTCTGAGGAATCAGGACTTCTTACTTGGATAACTGAATCCATGACCTGGACAAAAATATACAAGGTGAGGCTTAACACCTAGAGGAGGAAGCTATCAAAGACGGCCAGAGCTGTTTGAAGGACTCGGGCATCTGAGCACCTACATAAACCCCCTTTTGTACAACTAGAGAATCAGTGAGAGTAATAAATACAGTGGATTGAAATTCATCCAAATTATTAAAACTATTCATAAGTACATAACAGAAACAAAGAACATGCATTTCTCACCCTTGAGGATCCTATAGAACCAATTGATTATTCTGAAAACTGGTAACTAAAGGAAAAGGATCAAACCCATAACCTTCCTTTTTTGTTCTTAAATTTTTCTTGCCAGCGCCGTGGCTCAACAGGCTAATCCTCCGCCTTGCGGCGCCAGCACACCGGGTTCTAGTCCCGGTTGGGGCGCCCGATTCTGTTCCGGTTGCCCCTCTTCCAGGCCAGCCCTCTGCTGTGGCCCAGGAGTGCAGTGGAGGATGGCCCAGGTGCTTGGGCCCTGTACCCCATGGGAGACCAGGAAAAAGCACCTGGCTCCTGGCTCCTGCCATCTGATGAGCGCAGTGCGCCGGCCGCAGCGCGCCGGCCGCGGCAGCCATTGGAGGGTGAACCAATGGCGAAGGAAGACCTTTCTGTCTGTGTCTCTCTCTCTCACTGTCCACTCTGCCTGTCAAAAAATTTTAAAAAAAAAATTTCTTTACTGATTGATATCGCTAATGCATATTCTGGGAGGCAGCAGGTGACGGCTCAAGTACTCTAGTCCCTGCCACACATGTGGGAGACACTTTGATGGAGTTCCTGGCTTCTGAGTCGACCAGACTCAGCTCTGATTGTTGTGAATATTTGGGGAGTGAGCCAGCCAGACAGATCTCTGTCTGTCTCTTTCTCTGCCTCATGCCTCTCAAATAAACCAAATAAAAAATTTAAATGACCTAAACAATGATCATCAATAAGCATGTAACAATTATAGCAAGAGATAATAACTAGAAATACCTCCTGACAGAATTACACAACAGTAGCAGAATACTTTTGATGGAACAAAGACATAGCCTCAGCCATTCTCTTTCATTGCCCAGAAGATAGATAAACATTGGAATGTATTCCTTGCCCTTGAATCTCAACTGGGTCTCACACTCTATTGGCTTCATACCCCACTCCCCATGGCCACCTGAAAGACCAGTTCCAGGAATTCCCTTTCACCTGCTGCCCCCTACCCTGGGGGTCGGGGCCTTCTGCCACGTGTTCCATCATGTGCACGCGGGCAGCTGGTCACCCACCTCTACGAATTTATTTTTTCTGAGTAAATTCAGCCTGGCTGTAAATTTGTACACTGCCTCCTCTCTATTCTGTGCCTCTTTTCCTAAGATTTACGGTGCCCCGTGTGAGGAGGACCAATCTGCAACTCTTTTCCTAACACTCTTGACCCAAAAAAATAAAAGAAAAAAGCCTCACAAATGAGATCCTACCTGCAGATCAAACTGTCAATCCACAAGAAATTCACAGGTAGAGGAACTTGTTAAAAGCTGCCATGAAAGTAGAGTCAGAAATAGCTAAACTGTGGATAAATTACCTAATCTTATCAACAAATAAATTATGAGGAAATATTAGGCAGTTGGGAGTTTCACATTAAAACATTGAAAATATAGGCCGGCACCGTGGCTCAACAGGCTAATCCTCCGCCTTGCGGCGCCGGCACACCGGGTTCTAGTCCCGGTCGGGGCGCCAGATTCTGTCCCGGTTGCCCCTCTTCCAGGCCAGCTCTCTGCTGTGGCCCGGGAGTGCAGTGGAGGATGGCCCAAGTGCTTGGGTCCTGCACCCCATGGGAGACCAGGAAAAAGCACCTGGCACCTGGCTCCTGCCATCTGATGAGCGCAGTGCGCCGGCAGAAGCGCGCCGGCTGCGGCAGCCATTGGAGGGTGAACCAATGGCGAAGGAAGACCTTTCTGTCTGTCTCTCTCTCTCTCACTGTCCACTCTGCCTGTCAAAAAAAAAAAAACATTGAAAATATAACAAAAGAATATGTGTGCTCACTTTGGGATTTTAATTTGAACAAACAATAAATATATTAGACAATGGGGGAAATTTGGATAGTTGACTAGAAAGTTGATATTAAGAAATTATTGTTAGTATCTTTAGGTGTGCTAATGGTAAGGTGGTTATATTTTTAAACTGTATCAGAAATACATACTGAAATATAAATAAAATACTAGGATACTTGGAGTTGACTTTGAAATAGAAGAAAGGGTAAAAAAAAATCAGAATAAAAGGTTATAGGTAACACAAGATAGATCATGAGTTAATAATTATTGAATCCAAGTGGTGCATATAAGATTTGTTACATTGTTCTTGCTACTATCTAAGTTTGAAAAGTTTCATAATGAAAAAAGAATAAATTTTGTTTAAATGTATGTATCACTTTCTTTCTATGTCAGTCTTATGTGCATCATTAAAAATAACTCTCCCATCCTTCACTTTTCCAAACTTCCTATTTAGCATTTATTTTTATATATTTTTCTGTAAGTGCCTGTATTAATACTAAGTATTGACATTTGTTCCCTCTAGAAATTCTGTGAAGGCAGAAATTATGGTTTTTAGTGCTTCTCTAAATATTCCCATAGGCCCATCTAATGTTTAATTGGACATCATATATGAGGGTACTTCAAAAAGTTCATGGAAAGTTGAATTAAATAATAAGTTTATTTTTGGTTCAGAAAAGTTTGAAATCCATGGATACTTGTATTCAATGATCACAGGTGGTAATGTCTTCTGTGTTAGGCTAAGTGCAATATCAATAAATTTTCAGCTTGTCAGTAAACAACCTGTGATTTGAAACAAGAAACTTATTTTGTTACTATTCTAGATTTACTTGAATGAGCCCAAATGAGTCTGACATTATTGTATCTTTATTATTCAGAAACCAACTTTGATCCAGCTGAATGGGGGGCTAAGGTTGATGACCGCTTCTATAACAACCATGCGTTCCAGGTACAGTTCATGAAGCTACTGGATTTGGCTGTTTATTCTGCCTGTCCACAAAACAGACTTTTAGAGTCTCCCCAGAATTGTAAGGACTGTGTGAGGTATGACAAATAACCTACTCAAACTGTTTAATTGTGCCATTTTCTCATGAGGAATTATTTTCTAAGGTCTCTGAATCACACACAGATAATTAGCTCAAATTTAAAGATGACACTTGGCTCAATTTAAAGATTATCAACAGAAGAAAGGTGCTTGAAAATATAAATAATTATGCATCATTTATTCAAATTTTACAGAGCTTAGCAGTAGCAGGTACTCAACAAATCCCTGTTGAATTAATGAATGATATTTTATAAAATAAAACACTATTACTCCAATATTTCATTATCATTTACATGTTACAAAACATTGATTGGAATTAAAGATGGTGATAGTATCGGGTTTTCTCTGTAAAGTTAACTTCTTCAGAGACAACCTGTCTCTCTCTGAAGCAACCTATCAAAGACAGGTTTTCTCAACCAAGGTTCCTCAAAAAAAATAAATAAATAAGCCTTAAACCAAGTTAAGCGCTAAACTGTCACAGGTGGAGAATCAGTGTCTTACCTTTTATCTAGAATGAGTCTAATTCCATGCCACCCTTGGGAGAATTGAGAAAACAGACACTCAAAGCATTCTCTGTGTTCTGTGGTTCGGATGAGAAAGGGTGCTTGGGAAAGGCTGTGTGGAATCAGTATCACTTGCATCAACTGCAAACTTGAAAGAAATTTAAAATCTTGGGCCCTGCTCCAGGCCTGCAGATCAGTTACATTTTAACAAGATTCCTAAAGTTAATTTGAAGAGACATTAAAATTTGAGAACACTAGACAAGTGAGATGATACTATTAGCCAATCTACCTAAAAGGTCAGGTGTTAGTAGATCCTCTAATACAGTTAGGGAGTTTCCTGGAGAAGTAGCTGTGACTTATTCCACGAGTTCAAAAGTGAAGTAAGTTCTATCCATTTGTGCTTACAGATAGGGGGATGATCTGTTTATTTTACTGTATTCTCTATGTTAATGTTTTATTTCTCTCGTGTTTCATTGAAATCAAAGGAATAATGTAGAAAAATTTTCAACCATTCTGTCACATAAACATTTCAGGCATTTTTTTTTTTTGATAGGCAGAGTGGACAGTGAGAGAGAGAGAGACAGGCATTTTTTTTTTAATTCTAAAAGCTTTGTTTGATTAGCTTATATATCCTTAAATTTCTGTTTTATATGTTAACAAGGCTCTTCCCATGTGTGATGAATTAGTGATGCCTCTATTTTGGAAGAAGACTTCAATAGTCATGTCAAACAGGCATAGCTGATTTCTTGTTTTATATTTAAATCACTTCCTAAAGCAGAAATTACTTCTTTTTTTTAAAAAAAAGTATTTATTTATTTGAAAGTCAGAGTTACACAGAGAGAAGAGAGGCAGAGAGAGAGAGAAGTCTTCCATCCAATGGTTCACTCCCAACTGGCCGCAATGGCCGGAGCTGCACAGATCCGAAACCAGGAGCCAGGAGCTTCTTCAGGTTTCCCACCCAGATACAGGGACCCAAGGACTTGGGCCGTCTTGTACTGCTTTCCCAGGCCGCAGAAGAGAGCTGGATTAGAGGTAGAGCAGCCGAGAATTGAACCGGCCCCCATATGGGATGTTGGCACTGCAGGCAGTGGCTTTACCCGCTATGCCACAGTGCCAGCCCCAGAAATTTCTTCTTTGACCTAGTTTTAAATTCATAAACTTCATTAAAAAGTCAGTGTCGGACAGTTAGCCAGCAGTTAAAATATTCATGTCCTAAATCAAAGCACCTGAGTTCAGTACCCATCTCCAGTGTCAGACTTTTACATCCTGCTACACAGACCTTGGGAGCAATGGTAAAGGCTCAAGTAATCAGATTCTTGCCACACAGGGTGGAAACTTGGATTGAATTCCTGGCTCTCGGTGTCGGCACAGAAGATTAAGCCATTCGCTTGCAGTGCCAGCATCCCATATGGGTGCATGTTAGAGTCCCAGCTGCTCCACTTCCAATACAGCTCCCTGCTGATGCTCCTGGGAAAGCAGCAGAAGATAGCCCAAGTCCTTGTTCCACTGCCACCCACATTTGGGAGATCCAGAGGAAGCTCCTGGCTCCTGGCTTCAGCCTGGCCCAAGACCTGGCTTTTGTGGCTACTTGGGTAGTAAACCAGCAGATGGAAGATCTCTCTCTCTCTCTCTCTCTTAGATCTCTGCCTTTCAAAAAAACAAAAACAAAAACAAAACAAAACAAAAAAACCCCTTTTGGCTCTCAGTTGTAGCTAGCCCAGTCCCAACAATTGCAGACATTTGGGATGTGAGCCAGAGGATGGGATGAGATCATTTGCTCGCTCTCTCTCTCTCTCTCTCTCTCTCTCTCTCTCTCTTGTTCTTTCTGTCTCATCTGCCTCTCAAATTTTTAAAATATTTTTTAAAGATTTATTTATTTATTTTAAAGGCAGAGTTTCAGAGAAGCCGAGGCAGAGAGAGAGAGAGAGAAGGAGAGAGAGAGAGAAGGAGAGAGAGAGAGAGAGAGAGAGAGAGTCTTCCATCCATCCGCTGATTCACTCCCCAGATGGCTACAATGGCCTGAGCTGCACTGATCCGAAGCCAGGAGCCAGAAGAGCCAGGAACTTCTTCTGGGTCTCCCATGTGGGTGCAGGGGCCCAAGTACTTGGGCCATCCTCCACTGCTTTCCTAGGCCATAGCAGAGAGCCGAATCGGAAGTGGAGCAGCAGGGACTTGAACCGGTGCCCATATGGGATGCTCAGCACTGCAGGCAGCAGCTTTACCCATTACACCAATAGTGCCAGCCCTCAAATATTTTTTTAAAGTCAACTCAACTTCATACTATGAAACACAATGGCATTTGTTTTATTTCTACTTTAGAAACTATTGGCACCGCTTTTTTATACTTTGCTCAGGATTTGTTACAGCATCTTAACAACATTTAGTATAAGACTGGTTTGTTTTTAATATAAAACAATGGCAAATACATTGAAAAAGCAGAAGATCAAACATTTTAACCAATTTCTTTGTCTTTGATGTTTGTTTATACATGCTCCCTTGAGAATTTTCTTTTTTTTTTTCATATTCCAGTGTACTTCTGTTCTTCAAAGATAAACTTGATTCCCTCTACTTCTCAGTTTTAATATTTAATTGCCCATTGGCATTTTGTTGGAAGACTTTTGTATTTTGGAAACATTGCTTGTTTGGCCCTCTCCCTTCTCTCTAGGAGCATGAATCTGAGAAATGTGCATCTGAAGAAAAGTCTCAATCTGTGACAGAGGCAGAGACAGCAGTCCTGACCAAAGTATGTAGTATTTTCCATGTATATTGGATTCCCAAGAATGATATTACATAGCTTAAAATTATACCCTAAGTATATGAGTAAATCTATTATGTATATTGTCAAAGCTATATTGCTTTCAAGATAAGTAACATCCGTGATAAACTATCTGGTTAATCATTTTCATCCATGCCTCTTGCAAAGGAAAACACATTCTTCTCATTAAGAATAAAATCATTTCCAAGATTGTCAGTGGGTAGAAAATCTCCCTGTGGAGAAAGGTAGACAGAACTCACAGCCCCAGTCATGATCCTTGAGATTCAGCTTCCACCTTTGGAATTTTTCACTAATGGACACTGCCACCACCATACACTGGCAAAGGCTCAGAGCTAACAAAAGGAAAATCACAGAGAATTACATATAGCCAAAAGGAAAGGCTTTGTGCAATGCAACGCATTCATCTTCCATGCATACCCTCTACACAAATGTCTGTCTTCCTGATAACCTACATCCTCACAATTCAGACATGGGAAGTTCATCTTCAAAGGTATCTATATTCAAAGGTGTGCTGGAGCCAACTCTCAAGAGACAATTGTTGGCATCTCCAACCACCTTCATGTTAAGTAACATCATTTTAATAATCTGAAATCAGCCACTTAAGGAGTATTAGGGCCATGTCAAACATCACAAATCTGGGCTTTTTTTTTTTTTTTATCTTCTGGAGAATCAGTTGTTAAACATTTATCAGTACATCATTGTTGTGTGTGTTCTTCATAGTCCAAACTCAAGGATTAGGCCTAGTGAGAAAGGACTTCCTCTCTGCAAGGTCAAAGGCCACATTTCTGAGTTCTTTTTCATGTCTTAATGTTACAGTTAGTTATCCAATAATTGACACCCAAAATGAACATTCCCCTCAAGGAATACCTTGTTTCCCACCCAGTGAAGCATGGTTTCTCCTCACAGCACTTACAGATTATTCCAGAATTACATCAGTACAACCCAATAAGCCTAACATAGGCACAAGATGTAATGGGAAATCAAAGAAGGAAAGAAGTGTGATTGCCTTATGTCTTTCACAGGTGCTTATATGTAGATTTTCATGAGTTTGAGTTGGGATCTGTTGATTTCTAATTTGAGCATAATTTATTTGCCCATTTTGGGGCATCATCTCAGAGGGTTTTATGGCATTCGGTTTTCCATTTTAAAGTTTAAGAGCCCAGTTTGCCTTACTGTTTGTAATATGGTCCATCAATAAGAGATGAAGTAAATAAACCAAAATATATCAGTACAATGGAATACAATATTGTCACAAAAAAAGGATAAGCAGAATTATGTGCAGAATAATAACATAGAAAAAGAAAGCCAAGATATACTGTTACATGGAAAAATATAGAAATTTTGAAAGAATATATATTTATAAATATATCATTATTATAGGTTAAATATATATATATGTATATATATATTAGAATATATATCTTAGAAAAGGATTTGGGAAGGTAGAGAACATTTACTGCCAGTAACACAAATTTTTTAAATGCATATGTAGTACTATTTTTATAATTTAAAAAGATAATAATAGCCATGTATCTATTCAATAATACACTTAAGAGCCATGCATTTCACTGTCTGTACGTATTTTTTTTTTAAAAAAAAGCTATATGATAAAGTTCAAAGTTCAGCTAGCAGTGTTACATCCAACACTACTGGACTAAATCTGGAACTCTCTTTGGCACTCCACTTTAAAAGTATGATTTTGGTTAGCCAATCATTTGGAAATTAGGAAATAATTTTAAGCCATTTTATGTAATCATGATTATTTTGAAACAGTATATTTACTAACCTTCTTAACATTTTTGCCATGCTTCAGGGATTCTTACTGGTTTCCCCCCAAAAATGTTACCACTCAGGAAACTGTTAAATAGGAATTATTTTGGGCAAAAAAAGAAGTTGGCAATAATATTTTATTTCAGAGACATATTAAAGAGTGACAAAACAAAATGCTTGCTATTTTGGCATTCACCATTTGGTGCATATACAATGTGTCAATATATAAAATTCCTTTAGGAAGCAGCAGGTTCCAGATAGTTGCATCCCTAAATTTATGCGTTTATTTTTTTTTGCACAGTTTCACATCTTGTATTTCCCACATGCTTTGGCTGAGTTCTTTCTATATAGTACATTTATTTTTATGTCATCAAAATGTGGGATATTTAAGAAGCCTCTTACTTTTTCTCCTCTCAATGAAGGACTCTGAAGACGATAAAGATAAAGAGGAGATGGCTGCTCTCAAAATCCAAGCGGCCTTCCGGGCACACTTAGCCAGAGAAGATGTAAAAAAAAATCAAACCAACAAAGCTGAAGAGGAAACAGAGGAAGACAATTGAGGGCACTGGCTTTACCCCACACACACCTGCAAAAAAAAAAAAAATGAAAAACAGTTCAATCCATCAGTCCTGTTCCGATTGTCAGTTTTTTCCTTAGTAAGGGAATTTGGTGTTACAAAATAGCATTAGTTGCTGTTGTGAAAATCTGTCATGAGCATTTGTTTAATAAACATGCCATTGATACCTGCCACTGAAGAGTTCTTTGAGTCATCAGTACTGTTTATACTCTTCCCAAGTCTATGTAGAGAGACCTTTGGATTTAGAGTTACAGAACTGGGGTATGAGGTTTTTTTTTAAAAGATTTATTTTATTTTATTTATCTGAAAGGGTTACAGAGAGGTAGAGACAGAGAGAGAGAGGTCTTCTCTCCACTGGTTCTCTCCCCAGATGGCCGCAATGGCCAGAGCTGTGCCGATCGATCTGAAGTCAGGAGCCAGGAGCTTCTTCTGGGTCTCCCACATGGGTGCAGGGGCCCAAGAACTCGGGCCATCTTCTACTGCTTTCCCAGGCCATAGCAGAGAGCTGAATCAGAAGAGGAGCAGCTAGGTCTCGAACCAGTGCCCATATGGGATGCCGGTGCCGCAAGCAGAAGATTAACCCACTGCACCACAGTGCCGGCCCCAGGGTATGAGTTTTTATAGATTCACAGGTTATGATATCTAACCACTACCTAATGAATAAATCCTCCCTATCACACATCTGAAATGGTTCTTTAGATGCTGTTTCATTCCTAGTGATGTAGAATTTCACTGTCTTTCAAGGATAGTCTAACTTCACAAATACTTGAATTATTAGAAAACTAGAAAGGCTTAGTAGTTTTCATTTGTTATACATACTCTAATCATTTATTGAAAATATATTGAACACCATTCATGTGCTAGGAATTAGTAGTGAATATTTGTTCTTACATTCCTGCAGCTTACACTCTATTTTGTCTTGCTCTCCAAATCCACACAAAACAAGACAAATAACAATACCACATTTTAAAAAAGAACCAAAAGCTGTCATAATTTCTAAAGTCTCTTTTTTAAATTATTTATTTATTTATTTACTTATTTGAGAAGCAGAGACAGAGACCAACCCTCTTCTGCTAGGTTCACTCCCCAGTGGGCAGAGCCACTAAGTGGCAGGAACTTAATCACCTGAGCCATCACCACTGCCTCCTGTGGTCAACATTAGCAGGAAACCGGAGTCAAGAGCTGGAGCCAGACAAGGAACCCAGGCACTCCACTCCTCCACGCCCATGTGGGACACAGACTTCCCAATCTGTGACTAACTGCTAGACCAAACATCTCTCCCCGCTCACCAAGTCCCTTTAATGTGCAAGTGGTGATACCTGTTTCACAAACTAAGGAGCCTTTTATCTTTTTTTTTTTTTTTCAATGAATCATTCAAGTCCCAGGGCTTTATTTTTAGAAAGTTTAGTTTCTCCTTTTTAAGGCCTCCCTACCGTTTACTGTCTAATAAACTAAGAGTTCATGAAATGGAGCAGAAGGTATAGTTCCCTCCCCCAGTAAAACAGGGAGAAAGTAGTCTTACTGTTAATAAATGGTGCAGCCTTATCTGTGGGGCTATCTATGCCCCAGACACCATCTTGGGCTATAGCCTGCTGGTGCCATTGCTGGAAACCAGGTGACCACGTGGCCCAACCCCAGGTGTCAGCTCCACTCCCCTCCTATCCCCTCACCCTCCCTCCCTCCCTCCCCACCACACCGCACCCCCTTCAGGCTTCCTCCACTGACAAGAAATCTTTCCTCTAACTCTGGTGTTTGGTGTGTTTTGTGGTGACCTTACACTTAACCATTTAATTAGGGCTGCTGTCTTCTACTATAACGTTGTAGTATAGTAGCACACCAGGTGAATGCTCTGGCTGATTCTGATTCTTGCCTACACCACAGTGGTTGTCCCATGTTTTATGTGGACAGTTGCCCCAGGGCAGTGTGGGGACCCATGGATAGGCCTGCCATGGGACCCCCCCCCATGCTGGGCGTGGCTTATAGCAGTAATGCAGATGTAGCAGCTGATTGAACTTTCCATCTAGCTGAGGATTGTGGTGAACAACAAGATGGCGCTGATGCCCTGCGTGCTGCGTGACTCCACAGCTGAGCGTGATCAAGTGGCGGATTGGAGAACTCTGTTCATGGACTGTGATTGAATGACTGTGATTGGTTGAATTCGGTATATAAGCAGACCAGGGGAGAAGGAGGGGGGCACGCCAGCTTTCCCCCTTAAGGAACATTCGCGCCATCTCTTCCCCTTCTCCCGGTCCCCCACTCTTTCCTACTCCTTCTAAGTAAAAGTCTACTGAAGACCGATTAACTGCAAGCAGCGTCGTTCCTTTTGTGGCCTAAGGAGCTGACAGGGCAGTTAATGGACAAAGTCCCTAAAGGCAGTGCAGACTCAGCTCTGCCCAGAAATGTAGATTGCCTGGCTGGGAAAACCTGTTGGACCACAGGAAAGCTCGTCTTGACTAGGAAGATGCTGCAGTCACAAGTGTACATCTTGGATTGTGGTCCATGAGGCCTCTGACTATCCTGCCTGCTCTCTCACGGCATATTCAACAAGTCCATCTCTGCTAGCTCCATGTGACTGCTCTAGTGAATTTGTTCACCACTGGCAACATCAGCCTCAATTGGTCACTCTCTGCAACATTTTGCTGGCCTCTATAGGGACCTCTGTGAACACTGGGGGCCAGTCTCCAACATGTGGTGCCACAGGCAGTGGCGGCTCATCCAGGCAAATCTGCATACGCCTTTGATCACACTCAGCCCTTTCTCCTCCTCTGTCTGGTCCTCTAGGAACGGCTCAAGCACGTGAGAGCAATGATGACTCCTGGCCAGGGCAGCTCCCTGGTGGGATCCGAAGGACCTCATCTGCAGATGCCCAGTGCTCATTGCCCTCAGGAGTGAGGACTATACTTCTCTCCATCCCATCTTAACAGGCTCCCTCTGTCCTGAGTAAAGATGAAAAGCCTACCGACATCACCACCACTCCCCGCCCCTACCTGCCCCTTTTGGCCGCCTCCCCCACCTGGAACAGTCCTGGGCTGAAAGACTTTGTGCTTCAAGGGTGAGTACAGATTTTTGTCCCTTTCTTCCTGACTTGGATTGGCCAGCCAGCATCAGACACCTTCCTTCTCAGGGAGGAAGCATCAGGCCTTCTTAGAAGCCAGAAAAGTGCCATAGATTCCCCTTCAGGGGGTAGGATGTCTCCATGTCCCCTTCAGTGAGTAGGATGTCTCCATGGAACACACACCCACTTTGTGCCCCTTTGTTGGGCCATGTCACCCCTTGTGTCCCCTTCAGGGGGTAGGATGTCTCCATGGAACACACACCCACTTTGTGCCCCTTTGTTGGGCCATGTCACCCCTTGTTGGCCTATGTTGCCCTCTTTGGGGCTCTTTTCAGAAAATGTGACAATTGCCTTAAAGAACTGGGATCAATTTGATCCTCAGACCCTGAAAAAGAAACATCTAGTTTTCCTTTGTAATGTTGTCTGGCCCTAATATAAACTTCTGGAGCAGGGGGCTGGCCCTTTAACAAAACACTTAGCTTCAGCTTGATCTCTTCTGTAACGGTCTTTAAGGTAATCTCATGTTCTTTGCCGTGACTGCTTGGGAAAGCTAAGTTTTAAAAGAGTTAAAATTGTTATCTGGAAAAATAACCCAGAGACTCTCTTCTGAAGATCTTTGAGGCGGCCCTTAGCATCTTAGGCAGGCCCAGTGGCCACAAAGGAACAGCAATTTTGTAAAACTCTTCAAATGCTTTTTAAAATGCTGTATACAATGAACCTAACAGGCTTTCCTTGTCACTTGCTGATGTTTATAATTTTAGCCATGGCTATTTTAAGGCTTTTGTCATCCAAAGTTTTGAATAACGGCTTTTTGACTGCTTTAAGATAGATGGACTAGTTAAGAATGTCCAGAACTCTGAGGGAAAACCTGGAAAATCCACAAAACAGCTAAAGGACCTCAAACTAGAGTTAGTTAATAAATTAATGAAATTTGTGTTTCTATGGCTTTTATTGAAAGTGTTGGTTGGTTCTACATTTGAATGTTTCATCTTCCAGGTTCAGGAAAACTTTCCTATGATTTCTATGGCATGCAATGCTTTGGTAATATACATTCTTTTTAAGGATTTCATTTATTTATTTGACAGGTGGTGTTACAGACAGTGAGAGGGAGAGACAGAGAGAGAGGTCTTCCATCCGCTGGTTCACTCCCCAATTGACGCAATAGCCAGAACTGGGCCCATCGGGAGCCAGATGCAGGGGCCCAAGCACTTGAGCCATCCTCTGCTTTCCCAGGCCATCAGCAGAGAGCTGGATCGGAAGAGGAGCAGCCGGGACTAGAACCGGTGCCCATAGGCAGACCCAAGGTACAATTTTTATAAGCAGAGACAGAAGCGTTCACCTGTGTCCACCCTACCTTATTTCTCTATAATTCATATTGTTTTATAGGAATTTTTGGCTGTTTATGATAATGCGATTATTTGCATGAGTTTGGTAAGAATCTGACCTCATCAGAACAGGATATAGTTGAAAACATGGGCATATCTAAAAATTATGCACAGGATGCCTGGCTTCCAGGGTTCCCAGTGAGTAAATGGAGTTTTCAATTCTTAGCAGGCCCTGAAAACTTCAAAACATTAGGCACTAGAGTTATTTTTTTTTTAAGATTTATTTATTTATTTGAAAGGAAGAGTTCTGGAGAGAGAGGCAGAGACAGAAAATCTGTCTGTTTGCTGGTTTACTCCCCAAATGGCGGCATCAGCCAGGTCTGGACCAGGCCGAAGCCAGAAGCTAGGAGCTTCTTCCTGTTCTCCCATGTGGGTGCAAGTCTCTCTAATTTCCTTCTAGTCTCAGACAACTTGGAGCTGGCTCTGTGGCGTAACAGGTAAAGCCACCTCTTGCAATGCCGCCATCCTATTTGGATGCTGGTTTGAGACCCAGCTGCTTCACTTCCAATCCAGCTCCCTGCTAACGCACTTGGGAAAGCAGCAGAGAAGGATAGCCTAAGTGCTTGGGCCCTGGCACCCACATGGGAGACCTGGAAGAAGTTCCCAGCTCCCAGCTTTGGCCCAGCCTAGCCCCAGCCATTGAGGCCATTTGGGGAGTGAACCAGTAGATGGAAGACTTCTCTCTCCATCTCTTTCTCTCTGTATGTAATTCTTTCAAATAAATAAGTAAATCTGAAAAAAAAAATAAAAAGGAGGAAATTAGAAACCCTAGGCTTGGATTCTCTACTCCCCATTTGGAAAAAATTGTTTCTATTTTCTCTCCTGCCCCTGGTGACTCCTCTCATTTCTCTCCTCCTTGCCCTAATTCTTGCACCTCCTCTTTTTCTTTTTTTTTTTTTTTCAGATTTATTTGTTTATTTGAAAGGCAGAGATACAGGGAGAGAGGAGAGAAAGAGAGATTGATCTTCCATTTGCTAGTTCACTCCCCAAATGGCTGCAACAGCCAGGGCTGGGCCAGACTGAAGCCAGGAGTTTCCTCTGGGTCTCCCATATGGGTGCAGGGGCTCAAGCACTTGGGCCCTCCTCCACTGGTTTCCCAGGTCCATTAGCAGGGAGCTGGATCAGAAGTGAAGCATCTGTTGAACAGATTATTTCATTTTATCTCCTCCAGAATACAGAAATCCATTTCCAAATGGTAATTGGAACAAAGATTGCAACTGTGTGGGCCAGCCACATCAGTCGAATGGAACCTAAGGGAGGGAGAGGGACCTAAAAGAGAGACAAGCGATAGCAGAGAATGGAGCCAAGACAACAAGGTTCATCAAGGCTCATTTATTCTAAAGTCCCAGCAGTATTTATACATAACCAGCTGCAGAACAAAGAAACACAAAGAAGCACAAAAGATAACAACATATGTAGGCAACTTATCTGGCCTCTGGTAACACAGATAATTTTAACAGCATTCTTGATTATCATCTTCCTTCAGGATGGGAGTATGTGACTTTCTTATCCCAAGAACTCCAAAAGCCAAGACTGGCCTTGATTTGTCCAAAGGCTGGCTACATGCAACATCAGACCACCCCTGGACATTTCTGAAACAGATCACCTCCTCTTCCCTGAGGTTCTGCCACCTACTGGATCCCTGAATCCAAGATCCCAGATTACCCCAAACTCCTGATAATTTTAAGCAGAGTCAACACAATGCCCCCATCCAACATGAAACAGTTTTAGAAGATGAGACCTTCATCCAAATGCCAAAGATTTGTCATTGTCAATCCATCAGGACAGGAATGTTAAAAGTGACCCTAGGGAATGTGAATAGTGACCCTAGGGCACTCAGCTGACTGGGAAAGACTCTATGCTAAGGGTGGTGCAGGATTCCCCAGCTCCTCCCAGGAATGTAGATTACCTAGTTGGACCATGAGAAAACTCACCCTAAGAAGTTACTGCAGTTACAAGTGTGCACATTGGATCATAGACCATGCTGCAGCAGTGAACCTCTGGCTGGCCTCCCTGCCAGCTGCTCCCCTTGCAAAGTGCAGCAGCCAGTAGTCAGTTTCTAGCTGTCCTGCCTACCCACTGCTGTCTTGCAACATGTTCGAAAATCTAACTCTGCTCACTCTGACTGTTCTGGTGAATTCTTTTGTCACCTGTGATGCCAGCCTCAGTTGGTGGTTCCACATCACATTTTGGTTCTAGGATTACACCTCTGTTAGTTTACAGTCAAGGTCCCCCAAAACTCAGTAACAAACCTGGGTGGCTCAGTCTGAGGCACTTCCAAAACCAACCACGTGTTATGCCTTAACAAGTGCTCTTCTACAAATTCTTAGATCCTTGTCCTGGGCTCACACATGTGCTTTCTGCAAAGCAGTTTTATTTCAGGTGCCTCAATGCACTGCTCTGGCCTTGATCAAACTCTGCAGGAGAGGTTCTGCCACGTGATCTTCACCGAAACACAAACGACTCATATCAGTGCTTTCAAGGCTGCAGCTTTTATTCTCTAGTCTCCACTCCCCTCCAGGTAGCCTTCCTCCTTCCAAGGTCTTGCTGCTGTGGAGAGTGACATGCTAGCTAACCTCAGGTCTCTGATATACACTGTACATCTCATAGACACTATGCATCTCTCCTCCAGACTTAGAGATGGGAAAATGCATTTCTCTTCCAGGATCCCAGCTGCTCATTCTCCTATTTCACTCAGAGCACCAGTCTGCAATACCTTCTCTTCTCAAGCAAAGCCTTCCACCTAAGTGGTTAACAAGGGCACCTAGAATTAATGCAAGGACTTTGCTTCCCCATCCTAGAGAGGAAACTAAATGAGAAAAACGAGATTTTTGTCCTAGTGAGGATATATAGCAGTGGGAGTGGGGGAAGACTAATTACCTTTTGCGATCATTTTTTCAGTTATACATGCAAAATGATTAACGTTGCTATTTCCGTATTGTCAGTTCACACGCACAGATACACAAATTTAGTAGTGATGTTTGTGAAGGAGGAAGAAGAAAAGATGGAGAGTAATGGATATGAATTATAACAGCGCAAATGAATCCCACGTAATTAGAATATATCTGGTGCCCCTCCTCAAACTCCTTTGCTGGTGTGTGCTCAACTCCCCCAGACACTAAACACTAAAGTTGCCCAGGCTCAGTCCTAGGACTCCTTTCCTGCACCCATTTGTCGATTCCATGTAGTCTCATGATTTTAAAGGCCATTTCCATGCTAATTACTCCTATACCTTTCTCCTCTCCCCTCCAAGCTTGTATTTTTTTTTTTTTTTTTTTGGACTAGCAGAGTTAGTGAGAGAGACAGAGAGAAAGGTCTTCCTTTTTCCGTTGCTACGGCTGGCAAACTGCGCCGATCCAAAGCCAGGAGCCAGGTGCAGGGCCAAGGACCTGGGCCATCCTCCACTGCACTCCCGGGCCACAGCAGAGAGCTGGACTGGAAGAGGAGCAACCAGGAAAGAATCTGGCACCCCAACTGGGACTAGAACCCCGGGTGCCAGTGCCACAGGCAGAGGATTAGCCTAGTGATCCGCAGCTCCAGCCAAGTTTGTATTTTCAACCCCCTCCTGAAGGTCCAGATTTAGATAGTCATGGGCGTCTCAAAAGTAGCATGTTCTAGGGCAGGAGAATGGCACAGAGATTAAATGCCCACCTGGGACATAGTTTGATTCCTGGCTTCTCCACTTCTGATCCGACATCCTTGCAAATGCCCACTCTGGGCAGCAGCAGATGATGGCTCAAATACCTGGGCCCCTGCCTCCCACATGGGACACCAGGTTGGGGTTACAGGTTCCTGGCTTCAGCCTGGCCCAGTCCTGACTGTTGCAGGCATTTGGACAATGAACCAGTGGACGCAAGAGATATTTCCCTTTCTTTCTCTCTCCCCTCTCCCCACCCCTTTCAAATGAAATGAAAATATTGTTTTTAAAAAGTGATATATCCAAAGCAGGCCTTGAAATTGTCTTCTCAAATCTGCATTTCCCTCAGTGTTTCCAAATCAGGAAACTCCATTCCCCCATTTGTCCAGAATCCACCCTTAATTCCTTGTTTTTTCTCACGCACTGTATGCAAGCTATCAGCAAAACCTGCAGGCTATGCCTATAAAATATGACTCATAGCCAAACTCTCCTCACCACTTTCATTGTTACCACATTGGTTTTCCTTTCCATCTACTTTCTTGTGAGTTATCTCCAGAATCTTTATATTGGTCAGTCATTGCAACATTACTGCCACTGCACAACCCACCCCAAACTCAGTGATAGAAAACAATTCTTTTTCTCATGGGTTTAAGTTAGTGGGAAGTTAGCTGAGTTACACTGAATTCCAATCTCAAGGTTAGGTTCAGGTCTGCTCTCTGCTAAGGGTCTGTGGGTTGACTGGGGAGGTCTGCTTCAGGCTGTGAGCCTAAGGGCCAGAAGCAGTGCCTCTGTTTTATGGGTTCTATTCACAGCTCATGCTGAAAGATGCTACCCAGGACACATCCTCTCTTGGTGGCCATAGAAACACCGGCAGCAAAAACCTAGCATGTATGAATATTTCAATCTTTTGTTCACACCACTCCCACTCGTATCCTCTTGGCCAAAGAAGGCAATCTGACCAAGCCCAGAGTCAAGAGGATGCCTTGAGGTCTGGCTTTGTCGCACAGCTGGTAAAGCCATAGACTGAGATGTCAGCATCCCATGTGAACACTGGTTCGTGTCTCAGCTGCTCCACTTCTGATCCAGCTCCCTGCTAAATGCCTGGGAAAAACAGCAGAAGATGGTCCAAGTGTTTGGCCCCCTGTCACCCATGTGGGGAGCAGCAGAAGCTCCTGGGTCCCAGCTTCAGCCTGGCCCAGCACTGGCTATTACAGCCATCTGGGGAGTGAACCAGCAGGTGAAACTCACTCACTCTCACTCTCTCTCTCTCTCTCTCTCTCTCTCTCTCTCCCCCCATCTTTCTGTATCTCTTTTTAAATAAATAAATATTTTTTTGAAAAAGAGGATGCATAAATATGCTGCTAAGCCTGTAGACATGGCAAAGTCCACGTGTATACATACTATTATAGGATAGTGAAGAATTGGGGCCAGTAATTCCATTTATCATTTTTCTGTCCTTATAATAAGTATTTACATCTTCTCCAAACACAAAATGCACTCACTCCTATCCTATAACCCCTAAAAGTTCTATCAGAGGTGGACATTTCGTGCAGTAATTGCCACTAGGGATGCCAGCATATCCTATCCGAGTTCCTGAGTTTAAGTCTCGATTGCCCTTCCAATTCAGCTTTCTGCTGACTCACACCTGGCTGGCAGCAGGTTCAAGTAGCTGAGTCCCTGCTGTCCACAAGGGATACCAGGATTGAGTTCCAGGCTCCTAGCTTCAATCTGTCCCATTCCCAGCTATTGTGGACACTTCCATCCAACCAGTGAATGGAATCTGTCTCTCTGTTTCTATCTCTCTTCTGTCTCGTTCTCTTTCAAATAAAAAAATAAATAAATAAATTTAAAGTTCCATTAAATCTTTGAAGTCCAGGATCTCATGATCTACTCTAGTTTCAAATATAGCTCGTCGTGGAGCCAGTGCTGTGGCTCAGTGAATTAAAGCCCCGGCCTGCAGTGCTGGCATCCCATATAGGTGCTGGTTCAAGTCCCACCTGTTCCACTTCTGATCCAGCTCTCTGCTATGGCCTGGGAAAGCAGAAGATGGCCCAAGTCACAGGGCACAGGGCACAGGGGCCCAAGGAACAGGGACAAAATTGATGGTATAGGTATGGTTATATAGATATAAACATAAACAGGGCATTTATTATAAGAATTGGCTTATGCAACCATAGAGGACAAGAAATCCCACTACATGCCATCTGCAAGCAGGAGAACCAGCAAAGCCAGTGGTGTGATTCTGTCTGAGTCTGAAGACCTGAGAACTGGGGCACCCAAAGGTACAACTCTCAGTCAAAAGCCAAAGGCCTGAGAGCATGGAGGCCCTGGAGTCCTAGAGGCCTGAGGACCAGGAGTTCTGGTGTCTGAGAACAGGAGGAGATTCTTATCCAAAAGAGAGAATTTGCCCTGCCTCTACCTTTCTGTTCTATCCAACCCATGAATGTCAGCCAAACTACGTTGGTGAGCACCAATCTTATTTACTCAGTATACTGCTTCAGATGTTAATATCTTTCAGAAACATCTAGATAAAGTATTTTGGCAGATATCTGAGCATTTCTTCACCCAGTAAAGTTGACATATAAAATTCATCATACATACTTTTCCCCTTTCAACACAGCAACCAAGTATCCTTTCATATCATATATCACCCCATTAAGTCATGTCATTGTCCCTCCTCTGCTTAAATCCCCAATGGCTTTGCAATTCGTTCAGAGTAAAAGCAAAAGTCTTAATAACAGTCTACAGAGCTCTGTGCAGATCTTACTTCCGGTTACCTCTTATCCCACCCTACTTACTCATTGGGCTACAGCCACTTTGGCCTCAGAGCTCTTCCTCAGACATTGCAGCACGCGTCCATCCCAAGGATCTTCTGCTTGTAGTTCCCTCTGCCTGCAGTGCTTTTTTCCTAGGCATTGCCTCATTGCTTCAGTTCTTTATTCAATAAACAAAAATCAATGGGACCTTCCTAAAATGCCAACCCCCCCCCCAAAAAAAAAGCACCACCATTTCCCTTGCTCTTAATTTTTCTCCCTGCTTCTGAATACCATCTAGTACATCTTGTTTATCCCTGCATCCCTCTGGTAGATAGAGACTTACTATTTTGTTCATTGCATAGTGACTTTTTTAATATGCAGGGAAGAGTGAATCATTTCTAGTCATTTATACAGAAGTGAGAAGAGCCTGAGAAAATAGCTCCTTTCATCCAAGTAGCTTCAATTGGGTTAGACTTCTATCCCTGAAGCAATCATCGAGACTACTGTTAAGGGATGTGCTGATTGGCTTATGCCTGTCATTAGAACACACCCTGCACTAGATCAGTTCTGACCCCAGAACCTGGACAAAAGTGGTAAGCTTGCATCCCCTGTAGGAAATAGAGTATTGTTGTCAGGAAGAAGAGATAATAGATGGTGGGTAGCATCCAGAAAATATCCAGCACAATATTTTACTGACCACATGGCTCCTCAGTACACTGCACCGATTAAATTGTCAAAGCCAAAGGTGTCAAAGATGAAAAGAAAGCATTATAACAGCATGGGAGATGCCAGCAGGCAGGTCACTGTGGACATTTGGACAGTCTGCTGCGTAACTTGCAATGTTAGTGATACTTCTTGGAGTTTTTCCATCCAAATCTCCAAATGAAAGAGCTCTGGAGTCCAGGAGAATATGGAAAAGCATGTGAGTGAGATTTAAACTGTGTTAAAATATATACAAAATTTTGCTCTGTGGGAAGCTGAAGGGTGAGAGTTTGTCAACGTGAATTTTTCATACCACATTCTTTTGAACACTGTACCTATAGGAGTTTTTGTCATGATCATCAGTCAATCACATTTTAAAATATAAATTAAGCAAAATCTGCAGGGAATGGCTCTGTATTCCCACTGTGACATGGAGCTCAGCCAAACTCTCTGTGAGTCGGAGTTGCACTCAGGATAAAGTCTGGAATCATTATTACAGATTGAACCTGACTTGTCTCCCCAAACTCACGGAGATGTTTTAACTCCAAAGTTAGTGATTGATGGATGAAGGGTGCAGACTTGATTTGCTATGGCATCTGAGAGGTGGGCCTGGTGGGAGGCCCTTAAGTCATTGGAGGCTTAACCTTAGAAAGTGCTTGTCAAAAGAGCATTGGTTATATAAGCTGAGTGTGTTTCTAGTCTCTCTCTCTCTCTCTCTCTCTCTCTCTCTCTCTCTCTCTCTCTCTGCTTCCTGGCTCACCGTGTGATTGTTCTTCCCCACTCTGCCAGTGCCAGCCTCCACCAGATGCCAAACTAACAAGCCTCCTGATCTGCGTCTGTGAACCTCTAAACTATAAGCCGAAATCAATCTTTTCCTTCCCAAGAAGCTTCTCTCAGGTTTAACAAGTAGGGAAAAGCTAACTAACACAATTGCTGTCATTCTGCCTCTAAACATGCCATTCACTTTTGTTGCTGTCCTAAAGCAAACTGTACAGTAATTTCTCAAAGTTAGCTTAGCCGTTTCTCTCTACCTCACAACAACTTGAGGTTTCTAACATTTGGAAATATCATAGTAGGCATCGTACTTTGAGTTTTCCTCTATGAAATTATTCCCATCTTTTTGTTAGATGTGGTAGGGAGATGTTTATAGGGTATGAAATATAGAAATCAAGTGCTACTTTCTTTTTTTAAGATGTATTTATTTATTTGGAAGTCAGAATTACAGAGAGAGAGGGAGAGACAGAGAATCATCCATCCACTGGTTCACTTCCCAGACGGCCACAACGGCCAGGGCTGGGCAAGGCCAAAGCCAAAAGCCAGGAGCTTCTTCTGGGTCTTCTAAGTGGGTATGGGAACACAAATACTTGGGCCATCTTCCATTCCTTTTCCCAGGCCATTAGCAGGGACCTGGATCGGAAGTGGAGCAACTGGGACACAAACCAACATTGCAGGAGGTGGCTTTCGCCTTCTCTGTCACAATGCTGACGACAAGTACTACTTTTTGCATGCAATTTCCCAGACTTGAGGGTATTTCTAAAGGGCGCCACCTGGTGCTGCCATGATTAAGAGCTACAGGCTAGGTAAAAATAACTACTTATGGATTCTGGAAGGACAATGACAAATGAAGTTAGATTGTGAAGACTGGGCAAGAATAGTTCTCCAATGCACAGATGAAGTCATGCACAAACAAGAATCAAACATGCTGAGGGTCAGGGTGGGTGGTGTGACACAGCCAGTTAAAGCCATCACTTGGGACACCCACATCCCACATCAGAGTGCCTGGGATTGAACCTCACCTCCGCTTCCAACCCAGCTTCCTGCTAATGCACCCCTGAGAAGCAGCAGATGATGGCTCACGTACTTGTGTTCCTGACACCTCATGGGAGACGGAGACTGAATTCCAAGCTCTTGGCTTTGGTCTAGCCCACCCCTAGATGTTCTGTGCATTCAGGGAGTGAACTAGTGAATAGAAGATTCTCTCTCTCTCTCTTTCTCTCTCTCTCTCTCTCTCTCTCTCTCTCGCTATGTGTATGTATATGTCATTCTGCCTTTCAAATAAGTTATTTAATTTAAAAAGAATTTTCA
Source organism: Sylvilagus floridanus (assembly GCA_949820135.1). Taxonomy (NCBI): domain Eukaryota; kingdom Metazoa; phylum Chordata; class Mammalia; order Lagomorpha; family Leporidae; genus Sylvilagus; species Sylvilagus floridanus. Next base: position 14,632,505 of record OX463224.1, on the reverse strand, counting down.
AGGAACCATGACCTCACCTAACCAACTACCTCAAATCTGACATTGTTAAATGCTCAGATGAAAATTTTAAAAATTACTGTCTTAAGGAAACACAATGAATTTCAAGAAAACACAGAGAAATAATTTAATACTCTAAAGAGTCTATAACAAGATGGTAGTGATTAAAAAAAAAGCAGAAATCCTTCAACTGAAAACTTCACTAAGTGAAGTTCAAAATGTGATAGAAGGTAACCATAATAGAATTGATCCAGCAGAAGAATCTGTGAGCTCTAAGAAAGATCATTTGAAAATACACAGTTGGATATAAAATCAAAGTACAAAAATCAACCGCCTTTGTATACACAGGCAATGCTATGGCTGAGAAAGAACTGCTAAGATCAATCCCATTCACAATAGCTACAAAAACAATCAAATACCTTGGAATAAATTTAACCAAGGACGTTAAAGATCTCTACAATGAGAATTACAAAATCTTAAAGAAAGAAATAGAAGAGGATACCAAAAAATGGAAAAATCTTCCACGCTCATGGATAGGAAGAATAAACATCATCAAAATGTCCATTCTCCCAAAAGCAATTTACAGATTCAATGCAATACCAATCAAAATACTGAAGACATTCTTCTCAGATCTAGAAAAAATTATGCTGAAATTCATATGGAGACGCAGGAGACCTTGAAGCTAAAGCAATTTTGTACAACAAAAACAAAGCTGGAGGCATCACAATACCAGATTTCAGGACATACTACAGGGCAGTTGTTATCAAAACAGCATAGTACCGGTACAGAAACAATGGATAGACCAATGGAACAGAATAGAAACACCAGAAATCAATCCAAACATCTACAGCCAACTTATGTTTGATCAAGGATCTAAAACCAATTCCAGGAGCAAGGACAGTCTATTCAAAAATGGTGCTGGGAAAACTGGATTTCTATGTGCAGAAGCATGAAGCAAGACCCCTTTCACCTTACACAAAAATCCACTCAACATGGATTAAAGACTTAAATCTACAACCCGACACCATCAAATTATTAGAGAGCATTGGAGAAACCCTGCAAGATATTGGCACCAGCAAAGACTTCCTAGAAAAGACCCTGGAGGCGCAGGCAGTCAAAGCCAAAATTAACTATTGGGATTGCATCAAACTGAGAAGTTTCTGTACTGCAAAAGAAACAGTCAGGAGAGTGAAAAGGCAACAGACAGAATGGGAAAAAATATTTGCAAACTATGCTACAGATAAAGGATTAATAACCAGAATCTACAAAGAGATCAAGAAACTCCACAACATCAAAACAAACAACCCACTTAAGAGATGGGCCAAGGACCTCAATAGACATTTTTCCGAAGAGGAAATCCAAATGGCCAACAGACACATGAAAAAATGTTCAAGATCTCTAGCAATCAGGGAAATGCAAATCAAAACCACAATGAGGTTCCACCTCACCACAGTTAGAATGGCTCACATTCAGAAATCTACCAACAACAGATGCTGGCGAGGATGTGGGGGAAAAGGGACACTAACCCACTGTTGGTGGGAATGCAAACTGGTTAAGCCACTATGGATGTCTGTCTGGAGATTCCTCGGAAACATGAATATAACCCTACCATTCAACCCAGCCATCCCACTCCTTGGAATTTATCCAAAGGAAATTAAATTGGGAAACAAAAAACTGGTCTGCACCTTAATGTTTATTGCAGCTCAATTCACAATAGCTAATACCTGGAATCAACCTAAATGCCCATCAACAGTAGACTGGATAAAGAAATTATGGGATATGTACTCTATAGAATACTATACAGCAGTAAAAAAAAAAAAAAAATGAAACCCAGTCATTTGCAACAAAATGGAGGAATCTGGAAAATGTTATGCTGAATGAAATAAGCCAGTCCCAAAGGGACAAATATCATATGTTCTCCCTGATCGGTGACAACTAACCAAGCACCAAAAAGGAAACCTGTTAAAGTGAAATGAACACTATGAGAAATGGTGACTTGATCAGCCCTTGCTCTGACTGTTGGTGAACAACTTAATACGTTATCCCTCTTAGTATTTTTTGTTTGTTCTACTTAGTACTATTGGTTGAATTCTGTAATTAATACACAGTTATTCTTAAGTGTTGAAACTTAACTGAAAAGTGATCCCTGTTAAATATAAGAGTGGGAATAAGAGAGGGAAGAGATGTACAATTTGGGACATGCTCAAGCTGACTTTCCCCAAACGGTAGAGTTAGAAACATACCAGGAGATTCCAATTCAATCCATCAAGGTGGCATGTACCAATGCCATCTCACTAGTCCAAGTGATCAATTTCTGTTCACAATTGATCATAATGATAGGACTAAAAGTCATAGGGATCACATAAATAAAACTAGTGTCTGCAAATACTAACCGATAGAATAAAAAGGGGAGAGAATGATCCAACATGGGAAGCGAGATACACAGCAGACTCATAGAATAGCGGATGTCCTAAACAGCACTCTGGCCTCAGAATCAGCCTTTAAAGCATGCGGATCTGGCTAAAAGCCCATGAGGGTATTTCAGGTATGGAAAGCCAAGACACTCTGGAAAAAAAAAAAAAAACCCTAAAAGGAAGATCTCCGAGAATGAGATCCCAATGGAAAGAACAGGTCATCAAAGAAGGAGGTGCCTTTCTCTGAAGGGAGGAGAGAACTTCCACTTTGACCACGACCTTGTCTAAATTTGATCAGAGTCGGTGAACTCAAAAGGCTTCTTTAGCCTTGTCAACTCATGACAAGAGCCTAGGGTGATTACTGATGCCATAAACAAGACTGTCAATTTGTTAAGTCAACAACAGGAGTCACTGTGCACTTACTCCTCATGTAGGATCTCTGTCCTTAATGTGCTGTACATTGTGATTTAATGCTATAACTAGTACTCAAACAGTATTTTTCACTTTGTGTTTCTAGGTGGGTGCAAACTGTTGAAATCTTTACTTAATATATGCTAAACTGATCTTCTGTATATAAAGAGAATTGAAAATGAATCTTGATGTGAATTGGAAGGGGAGAGGGAACAGGAAAGGGAAGGGTTGGGGGTGGGAGGGAAGTTGTGTGTGGGGGGAGACATTGTAATCCATAAGCTGTACTTTGGAAATTTATATTCATTAAATAAAAAAATACACAGTTGGAGGAGAAAAAGGAAAAATGAATGAAGAGGAACGATTAAAGCTTATGGAACTTTGGGACAGCATGGGAAGAGCAAATATCTGAGTAACTGGGATTGAAAAGAAACAAGAATGCAGAAGGTGGGCACTGTGGTGCAGCGGGTTAAAGCCCTGGCCTGAAGCCCCGGCATCCCATATGAAGCGCCGGTTCTAATCCCAGCTGCTCCTCTTCCGATTCAGCTCTCTGTTATGGCCTGCGATAGCAGTTAAAGATGGCCCAAGTCATCGCCCACGTGGGAGACCTGGAAGAAGCTCCTGGCTTCTGGCTTTGGACTGGTGCAGCTCTGGCCGTTGTGGCCAGTTGGGGAGTGAACCAGTGGATGGAAGACCTCTCTCTCTCTCTCTCTCTCTCTCTCTCTCTCTCCTCTCTCCTCTCTCCTCTCTCCTCTCTCTGTGTAACTCTGATTTTCAAATAAACAAATAAATGATTCTTTTTTAAAAATGGAATCAGATAGCAACAAATTTGATAACCTAGAAGAAATGGATAAATTCCTGGAGGATAAATTCCTGGACACAGGAATAAATTCCTACAAAGATTGAATCATGAATATACAAACTACTCAAATGAGTAATGAGATTGAACAAGCTGAGTAACTAATAAAAGTCTCCCAACAAAGAAAAGCCCAGGATCAGATGACTTCAATGCCGAATTCTACCAAACATTTAAAGAAGAATTAATGCCAATTCTTGTTAAATTACTCATTCTATAATGCCAACATCATCCTGATTCCAAAACCAGACAAAAAACAAAAGAAAAAGAAAGTTGCAGACAAAACCTTGGTAAACAGTGATGTAAAATTCCTCAAAAATACTTGCACACCAAATCCAATGGTACACTCCAAAGATTATTCATCATGATGAAATGGACTCCATCCCACAAATTCAAGGATGGTTCAATATATGCAAATCAATAAGCATGATGCACAATATCAATAGAATGAAGGATAAAATCACATGAACATCTCAATAGATTCAGAAAAAGTATTTGATAAAGTCAACATCCTTTTTGAAATTTGAAAATTATGAACAAATTAAGTATAGAAGGAACATATCTCAACATAAGAAAGGACTACATAATAAACCAACAGCCAACATCACACTGAAGGGGAAAAGCTTTATGCTTTCTAAGATCCGGAATAAGGATGCCCATTACTATCACTTTTATTCAACATAGTACTGGAAGTCCTATCCAGAGCAATTAACAAGAAAAAGAAATAAGGGGGCCAGAGTTGTGGTGCAGTGAGTTAAACTACCATCTGCAATACCAGCATCCCATAACAGAGCAACAGTTTAAGTCTCGGTGGTTCCATGTCTGATCCAGCTCCTTGTTAATACACCTAGGCAGCAGAAAATGGCCCAGATACTTGGACCCCTTTTCACCCGCATAGAAGACCTGGATGGAGTTCCTGTCTCCTGGCTTGGGCCTGGCCTGGCCTTGATTGTTGTGGCCATTTGGAGAGTAAACCAGTCAATGGAAGATCTGTTTATCTCTTTTTTTTCTCTCTCTCTTTCTCTGTCACTCTGCCTTTCACATAAATAAAATAAATCTTTAAATAAAAAGAGAAAATATACCTGAAAAGGAAAGGAGAAACTCAATTTGTCACTGTTTGAAGATGACATGAGCTTGTACACAAAAACCTCCAAGAACTCCTCCAAGAAAAACTTTTGGAACTAATAAACTCAGCAAAGCTGCTGAATACAAAATTAATGTGCAAAGTTCAGTAGCATTGTTATACTTGAGTGACAAATCAGAAAAAAAAGAAGTCAAGAAAGTTATCTCATTTTGAATATATTTTTTAAAAAAATAAGAATAAATTTAACCAAAGAAGTGACATATCTCTGCAATAAAAATTGTAAAATACTGACGAAAGAAATTGGAGAGAATACAAAGACCTGGAAAGACATTCCATGTCCATGGATTAGGAGAGTATGATTAAAATGTCCTTATTGCTCAAAGCAATTTACAGATTTAATAGAATCCCTATCAAGATATCAATGACAATTTCTACAACACTCTAAAAACACTGCTAAAATTTATGTGGAACCACAAAAGACTGCAAATAGCTAAAGAAATCTTGAGCAAAAGGAATAAAACAGGAAGTATTAAGCCATTTGACTTTGAAATATATTATCAAGATCTAGCAATTAGAACAGGATGGAATTAGCCTAAAAACATAGACCAAAGGAAAAAAATAAAGACATTAGGGGCAAGCATGGTGGTATAGCAGGATAAACCACCTCTTTGGCTGTCATATCTCACATTGGAATTTTTGGTTTGAGTCCTGGCTACTGCAAGTTTCTAACTCAACTTCCTGCTAATGCACTTGGGAAGCAATAGATAATGGTCCAAGTATCTGAGCTCCTGACACCCACATGAGACACAAAAGGATTTCCTACTTTCCGGCTTCAACCTGGCCTAGTCCTGGCTAGTGGGTGGCTGGAGAGTGAGCCAGCAGATGGAGGATCTCTCTATGTGTCTCTCCCTCTATTTCTGTCACTCTACCTTTTATATAAATGAATATTCTTTGGGGGAAAAAAAGGAGGAGGAGGAGAATAAAGACCGTAGAAATAAATCTATGCATCCACAGTCAACTGATCTTTAATGAAAGTGCTGGAAAAAAAAAAAAAAACAGGTTGGAAAAGGACAGTCTTTTAATAAATACTGCTGGGAAAACTAGACCCTACTCCCAGCCCAATCTCTCACCATGTACCAAAATGCACTCAAGCAGACTAAATACTTAAATATAAACTTGAAACTTTGAAACTAGTCAGAGAAAACATAGGAGAAATGTTTCAGGAGGTTGCAGTTGGCAAGGATTTTTTTTTTTTTTTGGATCAGACCCCAAAAACATAAGAAACAAAAGCAAAATTAGACAATTTGTAGTTCATCGGACTAAAGAGCTTCTGCGCAACAGTGGAAACAATCAGCAGAGTGAAGAGACAACTACAGAATGGGAGAAAACATTTGCAAATTATACATCTGATGGGGGCTTAAAAAAAAAAACAGAATAAATGAGGAGCTCAAAGAACCAGTTCCATTTAAAATGGGCAGTAGACCTAAACAGATGTTTTTCAAAGGAAGACATAAAAATGGCCAATGGGTACATGAAAAAATGCTCAACGTCACTAGTTCTCAGGGAAGTGCACATGAAACAGTGATATATTACCTCACCCCAGGACGCTTGACTGTTATCAAAAAAGCTTAAAGGGATAACAAGTGCTGGTGAGAATGTGAAGAAAAGGGAATCTTTGCACACTGCTGAAGAGCGTGTAAATTAGTACAGTCATTGTGGAAACCAGTATGGAGGTTCCTCAGAAAAAGAAAAACACAACTACCATATGATCCAGCAATTCCCTTACTGGGTATATATCCAAAGGAAATGAAATCATTCTGTCAAAAAGACATCTGCACTCCCATGTTTATTGCAGCACCATTCACAATACCCAAGAAATGGAAACAACATAAGTATCCACACACTGATGAATGGATTTAAAAAATATGGTACAATTACATAATGGAATGCTATTTGGTTTCCCAGTACATATAAAAGTTATGTTTACACTCTACTATAGTCTATTAAGTGTTCAACAGCATATACCTAAAATATGTACATACCCTAATTGAGAATAATTTATTGCAGTGACAGGCACAGTGAAGCAGTGGGTTAGGAAAACCTCTTGGGACATCCACACCCCATATTTGAGTGCTTCCACTTTGACCCAGATTTTTGCTTATGCACACCCTGGCAGGCAACAAATGAAGTCCTAGAGTACTTTAGTCCCTGCTACCCACCTGCAAGACCCAGGTGGAATCCCCAGCTCCTGGCTTCAGACTGGCCCAGCCTCTCCTGCTGTTGTGGGCATTTAGGGAGTGAACCACTAGATAGATGGAAGATATCTCTCTTTCTCTCTCTCTCTCTCTCTCTCTCTCTCTCTCTCTCTCTCTCTCTCTCTCTCTCCCCCCCCCTTCTGCCCTTCCAATAAATAAAAATAATAAATAAACATTCAAAATATTTATTGGTAAAAAATGTTAACCTTCTGAGCTATGGGAAAAGTGGCTCTGATAAGACTTACTCAGCATGGTTTTACCACCAGCCTCTGACCTAGAAGAGGCACAATATCTGCAAGGCTCACCAAAGCCAAGTGCAATATAACAAGACGTGCCTGTATAGACGTGACTTGCTGAATCAGAGGTGAAGTCCTTGGACCTTCTACTTGTATGAACTAATTCATCCCCTTTATTTTGAATAACTTTTAGTAGAGTGTGACAAAGAGCTGTAACCCAAGAGACCTAGGCAAAAGAATGAAAAGGAGAAATGTAGTTATGACAAAAAAAAAAAAAAAAAGGAAGAGAGGAAAGGACACAAGGCAGTATTTAAAGGAGCACAGGTAGAGCTAACTGTGCACAGAGAAACAAGCTACTGCTCACCACTCAGGTCTCTCTGACCTTCCAGGAGTCACTAGAATAACACCTTAGAAGATGAAAGACACAGAAGTCATGATCCTCTCCTCAAGGGAACAGAGACATTCACCAAGGAGGTAGGACACATTCACAAAAAGTGTGCAGAAAAGATAAAAAAGGGGCTTTAAAAATATACTACAAAAAGCACAAACCATAAAAGAAACATCTGATAAATATGATCACATTAAAATTTAAAACATTCATGTATCAAAAGCACCATAAGCAAAGTGAAAAGCACTCTGCAGAACAAGAGGAGATATTTGCAATTCAACAAGCATAAAATTAACAACAGATTATTATCCAGAATATAAACTCCTACTCAGTATAAAAACTTTACATGGAACAGTAAACATTAAATTCATAATAATGATAATTGTAGGGAAGGAACAGAGAATAGGATTAAAGGACGCCACAAGGATCACAAGTCTGTGTGATATTTCTGTAATGAATATTATTGGGACTGACATTGTGGCATAACGGGTTAGGCTTGCAATCCCACATGCAAGCTGGTTCAAGTCTTGGCTTCTCCATTTCCAAGCCGACTCCCTGCTAATGTGCCTGGGAAACCAGAGAAAGATGGCCCAAGTCCTTGAGCCCCTGCACCCACATGGAGGCTCCTGACCCTTGGCTCCTGGTTTCAGCCTGTCTCAACCCTGGCTGTTGCTGCCATTTGGGAAGTGAACCAGTAGACGGAGGATCTCTTTCTCTCTCTCCCTCTCACTCTCTCTGTAACTCCTTCAAATAAATAAAATAAGCCCTTTTTCTAAAAAAAAAAAAAAAAAAAGGATATATCAATCAAATACGACAATGTCAAGATTTAATGAAGGAGGCTGGCACTGTGGCACAGCAGGTTAAGCCACCATCTGCTAGCATCTCATATGGGAACAGGTTCGAGTCTTGGCTGTTCCACTTCCAATCCAGCTCCCCGCTAATGCACCTGGGAAAGCAGTAGAAGATGGCCCAAATCCTTGGGGCCTCTGTACCTGCTTGGGAGACCCAGATGAAGCTCCTGGCTCCTGGCTTTGGCCTGGCCTAGCCTGTCTGATGCAGCCATCTGGGCAGTGAAACAACAGGTGGAAGACTATCTCTGTCTTGTCCTGTCTCTGTAACTCTGATTCTCAAGTAAATAAATATTTTACAAAAAAGTTTAATGAAGATGAGTGCTTCAAATATGTTCCACCAAAAAAGTTAAGAATTCTTGAAAATTGGTAAGAAGAAAAAATTAGAAAATTTAGCAAAAAATATGAGCAGAAGAGAAAATTCAAGTTCAATAAACATATAAGAAATGGTATTTGACTTCCCTGATAAGGGAAAATAAATTAAACCATAGTGAGATGCAATTTCTAAATCATAGATCGGCAAAATTAGAAAGGTCTGATAATAGAGTGGATGATATAGAACAAGAGGAACTCACACTGCTCTCAGGAAAGCAAAGTGGTACAAAAACCAACAAACTTGGTAAGCACACCAATGACGTTTAAGAGGACCAACACATAAAATTCCCATCTTCCCATTCCAAATTCTGAAGCAACTGAGGGAAACTAAGGAGGAAAACAAGGACCCAAAGACAGGTTTGTCTAGGGGCAGCTATTTGGCTTAACAGTTGACACGGAACTTGCCCAAGTCCCATACTGGAGCACCTGAGTTTCAGTCCCAGTCCGGCTTCTGATTCCAGCTTCCTGCTAATGCACACCTAGGAGGCAGGGGATGACTCAAGTAGTTGGGTGCTTGTCTCACACATGGGAAACTCAGATCGAGTTCCCTGCTCCCAGCTTTGGCCCCAGCCCAGTCCAGCATGCCAGCATTTGGAAATTGAACTGGGGTGGGGGTGGGGATGAGGTGGGGAGTAGGGGGTGTCAGCGCTTCTCTCTCTCTCTCTCTCTCCCTTCCTTCCTCCCCCCCCCAAACTCTCTTTCAAATTAAAAAAAAAAAAAGTGTTTTAAAAAGACAGTTACCACTATGACTGCATCTGAGCAGCAATTAATAAAGCCCAGAAATAGATAGTGAGACTCCCTCCCCCGTGCGGATACAATTGTTGTCTGGAATTTGTGTCTCCTCATTCACGGGAGAAAGTGAGAATGACTTTGCAAGGAGGTGGAAACGGAGTCGATTTTGCTGTCTGGAAATTCAAACGCGTCTCATAGGCTACACAGGAATCTTGAGCAGCCGAGAGGGTACACTTTCGAAGCCGATTGCACCAGTGTGGAATCTCCCTTCAAGCCCACCTTCCAGTCAGCTTTGCCATGCGGCTCAGCAGACCCCCTCGCCTTTGCCAGCCGGATCTCTTAGGCTCCAGCAGCACAGGAGCCCTGGGGGGAGGAGGGCTCCTTTCTGTTGGCCTCCTACACCTGGCGGAGTCACCTCCTTTGTTGCTTCTTCCTCGCCCCCAGAGCAGCCGCTCAGCCCAGGAGCAGTGGAATCCAGCCCCGCACACAGCCGGCCATCATCGTGCTCCCTCAGCGACACCAGCCAGGGCAACCAGAGTCTCAGGACCAAGGTCCTTTCTCTAAACTCCTAATCTGAGTAAATTCCAACTTCTTCCTTCTGGGCGAGATGCGGTCTCTGCTTCCTGCAGGTCTGTCTCCGTAATAACTGAGTTTTCGGGGCCAGCGCTGTGGCGCAGCCAGTTAACAACCCGGCCTGAAGCGCTGGCATCCCATATGAGTCACGGTTCGAGTCCCGGCTGCTCCCCTTCAGAGATCTCTGCTATGGCCTGGGAAAGCAGTGGAAGAGGGCCCAAGTCCTTGGGCCCCTGCACCCACATGGGAGACCTGGAAGAAGCTCCTGGCTTCGAATCGGCCAGCTCCAGTCGTTGCTGCCAACTGATGAGTGAACCATCAGATGGAAGACCTCTCTCACTCTCTCTCCCTCTCCCTCTCTGCCTCTCCTCTCTCTCTCTGTGTAACTCTGACTTTCAAATAAATAAATAAAAATCTTTTTAAAAAATAACTAAATTTTCTGTTTAAACTTTCCAGTTACGGTGTGAACAATTCTTTAAACCCACGAAATTAACTTAGTGAGACAGACTAGGCAGAGAGAAGAAAAAAATTTTAAAAGGCATTAGTATCATCAGAGACATGGGGAAAGGCATTACATTCATTTTTTTAAAGAAATAGTTACAAATTTTTAAGAGTGTTTAGAAATATATAACTTACTAGTAGAATTCTAAAACTCGGAAGAGTTTGGCAATTCCTTAAAGGGTTAAACATGGAATTACCATATGAGCCAGCACTTCCACTTCTGGGTGTATCACAAGAGAACTGGAAACATGTTTACACAAAAATTTGAACGTGGGGGCTGGTGCTGTGGCATAGCAGGTAAAGCCACCACCTGCAGTGCTGGCATTCCCTATGGGCGCCAGTTCTAGTCCTGGCTGCTCCTCTTCTGATCCAGCTCTCTGCTATGGCCTGGGAAAGCAGTGCAAAATGGCCCAAGTCCTTGGGACTCTGCACCCGCATGAGAGACCCAGAAGAAGCTCCTGGCTTCGGACTGACGAAGCTCCAGCTGCTGCAGCTGTTGCAGCCACTCTCTCTGTGCTTCAGCCTCTCTGTAATTCTGCCTTTCAGATAAATAAGTCGGCCTTAAAAAAAAACTTGTGCATAAATATTTTAAAATGTGTTTGTTTCTTTGAAAAGAAGAGTGACAGAGAGCAAGAGCGAGAAAATCTTCCATTCACTGCTTCAGTCCCTAAATAACTGCAAGAGCCAGGGCTAGGCCAGGCTAAAGCAGGAGCCAGGAATTTCGTCCAGTCTCCCACATGGGTGACAGGGACCCAAACATTTGGATCGTCCTCGGTTGCCTTCCTAGGCACATCAACACAGAGCTGGAACCGATGTAGATTAACCAAGATTCAAACCAGCTCATCAGTAGGTGATGCCAGCATCACAGGCATAACTTGCTGCTCCACAACTCTGGCCCTTGTACATGAATATTTATAATGACGTTATTCAGCACCAGCGCTGTGGCGAAGCGGGTTAAAGCCCTGGCCTGAAGCGTCGGAATCCCATATGGGTGCCAGTTCTAGTCCCAGCTGCTCCTCTTCCGATCCAGCTCTCTGCTATGGCCTGGGAAAGCAATAAAAGATGGCCCAAGTCCTTAGACCCCTGCACCCAAGTGGGAGACCTGGAAGAAGCTCCGTGCTCCTGGCTTTGGATTGGTGCAGCTCTGGCCATTGTGGCCATCTGGAGAGTGAACCAGTGGATGGAAGACCTCTCTCTCTGTCTCTACCTCTCTCTGTAACTCTGTCTTTCAAATAATTAAAATAAATCTTTAAGAAAAATTATTCATAGTAGCCCAAAAGTGAAAATAACCCAAATGATCAGTTGATGAATGGATCAATAAAATGTGGATTCTCTATGCTCTGGAATATTATTTAACGGTGAAAAGGAATGAAAGATTGTTACATGCTAGAACATGGGTGAACCTTAGTGACATTATGCTAAGTGAAGGAAGCTGGTCACAAAGTATCATATATTGTATGATCCCATTTTTATAGAATGTCCAGAATAAGTAAATCTATACACACAGAAAATAGTAGTTTTGTGATTTACAGGGGAGGGGCAGGTGGGAAGAAGTTGAGACTGCTAATAGTTTCAGAGTGTCTTTTGGGGATGAAAGAAATGTTTTTGGGTAATCAAACTTGATAGTCATGGTTGTTGCACGACATGGTAAATACACTAAAAGCCACCGAAGCACGCACTTCAAAATGGTGAATTTTATATCATGTGAAACATATCTCAATTTTAAAAAGTTTGTAAAATAAAACCCAATAGAAGGATTGAAGGAAAAATTTGGGAAATTTATAAAAAGAGAAAACAGGAAAATAGAATAGTATAAGTTGTCAATGAAAAAAATTCAAGAAACATTTCCATAACTGAAGGTCATAGGTTTCCGGATTGAAAGGATCTTCTCAGTGTCTAGAATAATGGATAAAGAAAACTCACATTAAAGCACACGGTAAAAAAAAATTGTGCAAATTTCACCAGAAAAAAGAAGATTCTCAGGGCGGCTCTGTGGCATTCTCTCTGTGGCTCTGTAGTCTAAGCCTCCACCTGCAGCACCAGCATCTCGTATGGGAGCTGGTTCATGTCCCAGCCTCCCCTCTTCTGATCCAGCTCTCCACAGATGGCCTGGGAAAGCAGTGGAAGATGGCCCAAGGGCTTGGCTTTCTGCACTCACGTGGGAGACCCGGAAGAAGCTCCTGGCTCTCAGCTTCAGATCAGCCCAGCTACAGCCATCTGGGGAGTGAACCAGCAGGTGGAAGACCACTCTTTCTGTCTCTGCCTCTCTCTGTAACTTTTAAATAAATAAAATAAATCTTTAAAAAGAAAATATATAATAAGTTGTTGACTGTCTCATGCAATTTACTGAATGCCTTTGTACAAAAAGCACTGGCAGAGATTTCTGTAGGAAAAGATCCTACAGAGCTGAGCAGTCAAGATGTGTGACTGCATCAAGAGCCAGACTGCAGAGTTCAAGAAGGCCATCCAGCTGGTTGACCAGACAGGTGATGGCAAGATCCTGTACAACCAGTGTGGGGCCGTGATGAGGGCCCTGGGCCAGAACCTCAGCAACACCGAGGTGCTCAGTGTCCTGGCTCGGTGCTCAGTGTCCAAGAGTGACAAGATGGATGTGAAGGTGCTGGACTGTGGGCACCTCCTGCCCATGCTGCAGACTGGCCATAAACAAGGGCCAGGGAACCTACAAGGATTATGCTTAAGGCCTTCAGGTGTTTGACAAGGGAAGGACTGGCACCATCATGGGTGCTGAATCCATCATGTCCTTGACACACTGGGGGAGATGACAGAGGAAGAAGTAGAGATGCTATGGCAGGGCATGAGGACAGCAATGGTTGTATCAACTACAAAGAGCTTGTCTCTATGGTGCTGAATGCCCGAGGATATTCCCAGTATCCCCAGAACCTGTGTCTTTCCCTGTGTGAGACTTTGTAGCAGGCTCTCTGGTCACAGCACCATTCCAAGCTCCTCTCTCTCTTGGAGGATGCCTGCCATCAGTATTGACTAAATAAACTTGCTCTCTGTGCCCCCACCCCCAAAAGAAAAAACAAAACCAAAAGCACTGACAACACAACACACAGTAGAATGGCTGTTTCCTCTCATGATTGCAAGGTCAACTGGGAGCTGCACTCACTGCTGCTGCCCAGGGTGTGAAAGAGTATCACACCATACAGACAGCCTGGGAAAAGGTCAAAATTCAAGTGTCACAGCATGGCTTGTACCGAATAAGTATTACAGTTATAGCACTTTGAGTTGAAGTCACTAAGTCAAATCATTATAAGTTGGAGGCTATCTGTATGCAATGCCTCTTGAGGCCTAACCTTGAAACTGGCATGCTCGGGGCAGGTGCTGTGGTACATCGGGTTAAAGCCCTAGCCTGAAGCACTGGCATCCTATATAGGCACTGGTTCTAGTCTCAGCTTCTCCTCTTCAGATCCAGCTCTTTACTATGGTCTGGGAAAGCAGTAGAAGATGGTCCAAGTGCTTGGGCCCCTGCACCCATGTGGGAGACCCAGAAGAAGATCCTGGCTCCTGGCTTCGAATCAGCGGAGCTCTGGCCGTTACGGTCAATTGGGGAGTGAACCAGCGGATGGAAGACCTCTCTCTCTCTCGCTCACTCTCGCTCTCACTCTCGCTCTGCCTCTCCTTCTCTCGTGTAACTCTGACTTTCAAATAAATAAATAAATCTTAAAAAAAAAAAAAAGAAAGAAAGAAACTGGCATGCTCACTTTCACATACCATATGATGAGCCAAAACAAGTCACACAGCCAAGCCCAGTGATGTGAGGCATGGAAGTATACTCACTCATCACGAGGATAGGAAAGGGTATGGATGCATACAGGGGTAAAGAATTGAAGTCAGCCACCCTCGTCTATTGCTCTATAAACATCCACTTCATTCAATCCATCTCAATTACTGCCATTTGAGTGTGTCATATGTTGCCTTCCAGGATGTAGATAGTTGCCGGATGAAGTTCCAGGGAGTGCCCAAGAAAATAGACCCCCATAATGGGATTCTGATCTTTTATTGCTCTCATATTTAAGAAGCACACAGTTAACTTCCTCATGGGGAAAATGGAATCCAGGCAATCGTGACATTCAGTGGCACAACAGTGACTCAGCTTATCACTGGTGGGAACAAGGAATGGATGCAGGTGACGAGCAACAGAAATGAAGTGGCTGTGATACTTGGTCGCCATGGTGACAGTAGTGTGATTATGAAGATCATGGAGTCAGCTGACTGCCTCCGATGGCTGTAAAATGAGTAAACAGGAGAAAAATATTGAAAGCCTCGAATACCCAACTCAGAATATGATGGGAAATCAGAAAGCTTCCATGGTTGCTCCAGAAGAGTCCTTCTGTAGTCGCTGGGCTAACATGGATGAGGACCATGTCTAGAAAAGTATTTCAAGGGGCCAGTGCTGCAGCATAGTGAGAAAAGCCACCAACTGCAGTGCCCACATCCCATATGGGCACTAGTTTGAGTCTCGAATGCTCCAGTTCCAATCCAGCTCCCTGCTAATGTGCCTGGGAAAGCAGCAGAAGATGATCCAAGTGCTTGAGCCCCTGCCCCCACATGGGAGACCTGGAGGAAGCTTCAGGCCCCTGAATTCAGATTGGCCCAGCTCCAGTCATTGCAGCCATCTGGGGAGTGAGCAAGCAGATGGAAGACCTCTCTCCCTCTGCCTCCACCTCTGCTTCTCTGTAACTCTGCCTTTCAAATAAATAAATAAATAAATCTTAAAGAAAAAAAATTAGTTCAGTGGTTGCAGAGCTGCAAACCCAACCAAATATTCAAACTCTCTTGCTTCTTAATATAATCTAAGGGTACGGATAGGAAACAAATGGGACCCCACAATACAGAATGAGATGTTTGTCGTGGATGAGGCTGAGAATTTGAATGTTAAAATCCTCCTAAAGCTCCCTGGGGAGGCTTGTATTCTGTAATCTCATTTTCTTTTTTTTGTTTTTGTTTTAAATATGTATTTATTTGAAAAGCAGACAAACAGAGATCTTCCATCCATTGGCACGCTCCCCAAATACCTGAAACAGTTAGAAGTGGGGCAGGCCACAGCCAGAAGCCTGGCAGGAACCCAAGTGTACTTGAGCCATTACCTGCTGCCTCGATCGTGTTGCTAACTCCATAGAATGGCCCATCAGTCCATTTCACTGGTAACATGATAGGGAATCCAATGACTTGCTGCCTTGCTACATCAATGAAGTTCCTAAGTGTCTAATGGTCTGGTTCATGTTGAGATACACTTTTTTGTTTTTGACAGGCAGAATTAGACAGTGAGAAAGAGAGAGAGAGACAGAGAGAAAGGTCTTCCTTTGCAGTTGGTTCACCCCCCAAATGGTTGCTACGGCCAGCGCGCTCTGAAGCCAGGAGCCAGGTGCTTCTTCCTGGTCTCCCATGCGGGTGCAGGGCCCAAGCACTTGGGCCATCCTCCACTGCACTCCTGGGCCACAGCAGAGAGCTGGTCTGGGAGAGGAGTACCCGGGACATAATGCGGCGCCCCAACCAGGACTAGAACCCAGAGTGCCGGCGCCACAGGTGGAGGATTACCCTAGTGAGCCATGTCGCCGGCCAAGATACACTTTCTAAAGTAAAAGACAGTTGGTTGCATCTACCCACAAGAAAGAGGCATGATGTTTGGCAGGCTTCTTTGGACTTTAGAAGCAACATATACGACACAGGATTGTTTCTCTTACCCACTTATTAGGAGCTCATAATAAAGCTGTTAGTTTTGAGTGGAGTCCAGAACCCACCCCCCCCAAAAAAAAAAAGAAAGAAAGAAAAAACTTTGCAACAGAATAAGGTTGCCAAATAAGTTCCTGCACTTGTAATCATGCCAGATCAGACTGTCCAAGTGGCAAATGAATGGGACAGGCGTTATGTTCATGAGGATTAATTTGCACAACTGTAGCCAAGGAAAGCTTCTTGGAAGAAGAAAGAGTATGGGATCACACGCTGAAAGGGAAGGATGCATCCATTCCACTCAGAGAAAACAGATAAATGTCAGGTGTATCTCTTCTCAAGGAGAAGTATTATTCCTAAACCAGAGAGGTCACCTGAAACTCAGAGTTTCCTAGTAACAAAACCAGGAGTAGGAACCATGGGCTTGCTTCTACTCAAGTTCTTCCAACCCCAATGTCACAAATCCCAATGTAATGTAATAAGTCTGAGCATCTTAAAGTAATTCTTTGTCACCCATGCCATCACTGGCTAAGATGCTATCGAGAAGCAACCCAAAATAAGTAAAAAAGGATGTGATAAGAATGTGTGCAAACTGTTTGCACAATATAGTGGCTACAGCCACTACAATCTTATCTTTCCAAGGATTTTTTTTATTATTATTATTTGAAAGGCAAAATCAGAGAGGGAGAGGAAGAGGGAGATGGAGAGGGGGAGGGAGAGAGGGAGGGAGAGGTGGGGAGGGAGAGGGGGAGGAGAAGGAAGTGGGAGAGGGAGAGAGAGAGATCTTCTATCCATTGGCTTACTACCAAAATTCCCCCAGCCAGAACTGGGCCAGGCCAAAGCCAAGAACCCAGAACTCCATCCAGTCTCCTATGTGGGTGGCAGCAATCTAAGTACTCAAGCCATCATATGTTGCCTTACAGGTGCATCAGTAGGAGGTGGAGTAGCTGGGACTCAAGCCAGGAACTCCAATACAGGATGCAGGTGTTCCAAGAGGCAGCTTAACCTGTTGAACCCCAAAGGACAATTAAAAAAAATATTTTCCAATCTCTAACAACCACAGTCTGTAAAGGACAGACTCCTTCCTTGGAGCAGGCTGTTGCAGTCCTAAAGCTGGCTCCCCTCTGGGACTCTTCCCTGATAATCCCTAAGCAGCACTCAGAGGCCAGGGAAAGGAAAGAGCAGGAGACAGTGCCCTCTCTAGTTTGCTTTGTGTCTGTCTGTGGCAAGGTTGGAAATAAGCAGCACCATGTGCCCATTTCATTGACAGCAGTATTAAGATGGGGGCTGCTATGGATTGTTAGTGTCCCCAAAAATCATTTTGTTGAAACACTGATCCCTGATGAGATTGTGTTGGAGGGAGGACCTTTGGGAGAAAAGTAGGTCATGGAGATAAAGTGAGATTAGTGCACTTGTTAGGGGGGCCGGCACTGTGGCATAGCAGATAAAGCTGCTGCCTGCGGTGCTGGTATCCCAGTTCGAGTCCTGGCAGCTCCACTTCTGATCCAGCTTTCTGCTATGGCCCAGGAAAGCAGTAGAAGATGGCTCAAGTCCCTGGGCCCCTGCACCTGCGTGGGAGACATGGAATAAGCTTCTGGCTCCTGGCTTTGGATTGGCACAGCTCCAGCCAATGCGTTCAATTGGGGAGTGAACCAGAGGATGGAAGACCTCTCTCTGCCTCTCCTTCTCTCTCTGTGTAACTCTGACTTTCAAATAAATAAATAAATCTTTTTTTTAAAAAAAAAAAGGATAGATAGGATCTTTCTCTCTCCCTCTCTCTCACTCACTCTCGCTCTCTCTTGGATATAATGAGAAGGTTACTGTCTGCAAAACAGCAAAAGGGCCCTCTGCCGCACACTGGCTCTGCAACGCCTTGATTTTGGACTTCCCAGCCTAGAGAACTGTGAGAGACCAATGTCTGTTGTTTAAGCCACCCCATCTATGATATATTGGCGACAGCAGCCAGGGCTAACTAAGACGGGAGCCAGGGGAGTCCCAGCAAACAACCAGCAAATCACGGATGTCCTTTGTCAGACCACTGGCAAAAAAAAAAAAAAAAAAACATCTGGAAACTACACAGCTTCTGCCTCCATGCCTGGGAGAGGGGAGCTGCATCAGAAGCCAGCAGCTGCCACTCAGAGTCCCGTGATGGCTGAGGAGCCTGGGTGAAGAGCATAGTAAATATTTGACAAAGTTCTCAGCCTTCCGAATGAGCACAGAGAACAGAAGGATTCAAAGAGGCAGCCGGAGCATGGCTTCAGACCCTAATCCCGTGCGAAAGGGAACAGGCAGCTACCCCTTGCCTGGGGAGCCTGAGGGTGGGGGCAGCTGTGGGCAGCAGTGGCTGCAGCTGTCAGTGTTCAGGCTGCAGGGGGAACAAGGTGGCAGTGGCACCCACGCGTGTGCGGTGCCCTTTGTATAGTGGAGCTGTGCTGGCACTGAGATGATGCAGGGGAGTTGGAGGCAGGCTGACGGGTTGTGGCTCCCTAACCACACAGTTGTCAGTGGCGGCGGCGGTGGTGTTATTGTTGTGGTTTAGAGCTTGGCAGCGTCCCGCCTCTCCTCCACCTCCCCCTACTCCACAACACTCACTTGGCTCTGGGCTGCGCTTCCCAGCAGCTCTCCCGCCAGCCCCTCCCCCCAGCCTCCCCAGCACCCAAGCTGCCTGCTTCATCTCCCCTTCCTCCTCCAGGTCCCAGGGAGACTGCAGCCAGGGAGGGGGCAGGCGGCATGCTAAGGTACTAATTGTATTAATGAAAATGGCAAACGCACATCCTTTCCATCTGGCAGCACAAAAGGAGAGGCTGTTGGGGATGCAATTACCCACTACAGGAGAGAGTAAAATATTTGTCAGATTTAGCAATAAAATTAATATCCCCAATTACTAGAGCCTCACTAATGAGATGAATACAAATTGCCTTTCCTAGTGGCAAGAGGAAGAACCTGTCGTCTGAAACCCAAAGTGCCGTTTTCACTAAGCTCAGGAATCTCACCACTTGCAGGCTTTTCCATGTCTGAGGATTCGGGGTAGTGACGCTAGACGTGCAGTTCCTGTTGTCAGTGACACGCACTCTGACATTACAAACTGGAGTTGTGGATGCGTGGGTGCATCCATCTGCAGCCTGGGTCCCACCCCTAGGATTCCAGAGAGCCCTGGAGAATCCCAGACGCATGTGGCAGAATGACCGAGGACTCCAGGCACCCTGGCCCACCCTCACTTTCCTCAGTCCATCTGTGCAGCCTTCCAAGCGCCCTGCAGACAGTGGTAGTAGCCTGCTCACGGTCAGATACTTCTGAGATTTCCGACATGATTTTCCCTGCGTGAGATTTGTATATAGCGAAAGCTGGAGTTGCTTTAGGCGGAGCATATGCTTCATATTTATTGGAATAAGTTTTCTAGTTCCTTAGCATTCTGTTCACTGATATTCCCGTATGTTAAAAATATCTCTGCTTTCTCCCCTGATACTCAGTAGTAGGCAGCCACAGTTTTCCTCTGGAGTTTTTCCTGGGTAGAAACCAGAACGTGCTCTCCACTGCCTGGGGGAGGGTTCTGTACCTTTGTGTGGATGACCTGATTTCCCACCTGTGTAGAGAAATGGGATTTTCTTACTCTCCACCACTTTCATGGATACTGGTGTCAGGCAGCCTGATTTCCTTTAGAAAGGGAAAAACTAACGCCAAACACTTTTTCTCACAAGGGGAATCTGAAATTCTGATTCCTCTTGCAGATCTAGGATGTGCTCAATACAGGAAGCTAAAAGAAGAGGGTCTAGGGGCAGGCATTCAGCACAGTGGTTAAGACACCTGAATCTTGGGCCGGCGCAGCCGCTCACTTGGCTAATCCTCCACCTGTGGCGCCGGCACCCCATATGGGCACCGGGTTCTAGTCCCGGTTGCTCCTCTTCCAGTCCAACTCTCTGCTGTGGCCCGGGAGGGCAGTGAAGGATGGCCCAAGTGCTTGGGCTCCTGCACCCGCTTGGGAGACCAGGAAAAAGCACCTGGCTCCTGGTTTTGGATTGGCGCAATGCCAGCCGTAGCTGCCATTTGGGGAGTGAACCAACAGAAGGAAGACCTTTCTCTCTGTCTCTCTCTCTCTCTCTCACTGTCTGTAACTCTACCTGTCAAATAAAATAAAATAAAAAAGACATCTGAATCTTACACCTGCTTTGATTGCTGACTCTGACTCCTAACTCTGGCTTCCTTCTATTGTAGATGCTGTGAAGCAATGGCTATGGCCCAAGTAACTGGATTTCTGCTCCCACGTAGCAGACCTGGATGGAGTTCCCAGCTCCCAGCTTTGGCTGGGCCCAGTCTTAGCTGTTGCAGGCATTTGGTGTGAGTGAATCAGCAGGTGAGAGCTCTGACTATGTCTCTCCCTGTGTCTTTGCCTCTTAAATAAATAAATGAGTAAGATCTGAGCACTTGATGAGTCTAGG
Source organism: Sylvilagus floridanus (assembly GCA_949820135.1). Taxonomy (NCBI): domain Eukaryota; kingdom Metazoa; phylum Chordata; class Mammalia; order Lagomorpha; family Leporidae; genus Sylvilagus; species Sylvilagus floridanus. The sequence continues at coordinate 14,611,708 of OX463224.1, read as the reverse complement.
ACTCCAGGAGATTATAAATAAGGTCTACAAGTTCATTCTTCCCCGGGGGAGTGGGCTGAGGCCCAACGCAGAAGTCTTGCGGCACCCCCTACAGGGAGCCAGTATCTCACAATGGGACAAAAATCAGCACCATTCACATTTGAGAAACGGAATTTGGAGTTAAGATGGCAGAATGGATACTCAAACTCATAGCTGTGTGTGTGTGTGCGTGTCTACAACAGAAACAAAGGCAAACACATTTAGGGGAACAAACTTCTTGCAGACTTCTGTTGAATATGTCTTTCAGCGGTGCTGCTGGAAGGGTGGGATAGAGGTGGCAGTGCCCAAGGACAAGGCTGACCATCCACTCTGCTGGGCCCAACAGCCCCTCAGAGATCTCCTGGAAAGATACAAGTTCCCCTTCACCCCCCAAAAAAAAAACATTTCTAGAAATTCCTGCAGGCTGTGTCTTGGCCTGGCCAGGGAGCTGTCCAGGGGTTGGGCTAAGGGCCATGGCATACCATGTGCACATCAGAAACTCACCCTGGGCTCCTGACCCAAAAGAGATTCGACAAGCAAACTGAATTGGAAAATCATTATGTTTCACATATTCTTTTGTAAGCTGGCTTATCTGTCATTTTGAGTGCCTTTTCTCAAATAAACAACACTTAACAAGTGTTTATTAAGTGCTTACTGTAGCAAATGCTGGAGATGCAATGGTGAAAAATAGACACAGAGGTTCCATTCCCAAGTTAACCCCTAAAAACCTGTTTAAAAAATAGTGAAGCAAGTTAACTTGTGTGTGTGCAAGAACTGCATTCTGAGCTCCAGCTTGGGCTACCTGAAAAATAGCATTCCCCGCCTTGGCAATAGCAGTTGAAACTCCCACCTGGTCCCTGAGCAACTGCAACCACAAGTTAGAAATGTGGAAACCAATATTTGTTGAGTGCCTACTGTATGTCTGGCTGTGCTGGAATTTTACATACATCTATGAAATAGACACACATGCTCTTGTTTTGCAGATGAAGAATCCAGTAATCAGAAATGAAGATCACACAGTTACTAAGCCAGACTTTGAGCCCAGGCTGCACATGCCAAGGCAGTGCTCTTTCTTCTATTCATCAACCAACTGCTTCAGCTGGGCCTTGGCAGGAAGGATAGGGCGGCAGGGAAGGTCAGGACCGAAGGTATCCTGGTACGGCTCTGACCGCGGCATGCCACAAGACATTGGAAACTAAAGTGTGCAGATCTGTGCCCAGATCATTCATGAACTCATGGTTCTGAAATCAAGCTCTTGCTGCTCCAGTTTCCCCACCTGGCTTGTTGCTGTCACCCACCCCGCAGGCCACCCTGGAATCCTCTGGGGTGACCACAGCTCCAGTCACCAGCACTCAGTTGGAACTCAGAACCGTTTGCTCCCACTGTGCTTTCTAGGGGAGATGCTGTAGGAGTCTTGAAGGAGGAGGCCAGAACGTGAGTAATGCAAGAGTTGCTTATGTAATAGGAAACCACACCGTCTAGGGCACAGGGACGGCCCTGGAATCCAGGATTCCAGGACTCTCTTCCAGGTTCTCCCACACTTGGGTCTGTTTTCTTGAGCCAGACATCATTTTCTCCAGTTTCCTGCTGTGAAAACTCAACATGGCAATATCCCTTCCACCCCCCACCTCCTGTCTCCTACAGAGACCCCCCAAGGAATAGCATTCACGGGAGGCTGTGTGGCCCTCTGAGTGACATTCTTTTGTTTCTATCCCATCCGAGCCTCTCTCCCCTTCAGGTGCCCCCACTGGGGTTAGGGCCCCCAGTTATTTCGGATGTCTTCGATCTTTTTTGATGTACTCAAGAGGACTGTTTTCTTCCAGTGATCCAGAAAGCTTGTCATGCGTGGCTCCTTATTGCCTCTTTATCAGCAGAGACAGGGCATCTGCATCTTCTACTTAAAATGGAGTGTCTCACCTTGCACTCTTATTTACTAGTGCCACCTCTGCCACTGGTGAGGGTTGACCTACCTCTCTGGACCTCAGTTACTCCGTTGGTAATAGAAAGGGATTAGCCTGGATGTCCCTAAGAGTTTTTGCAATTGTCTGATTTTGGCCCCCTTACCTAGGACTCTGGGAAACCTTACCCCTTTTTGTTTCATAACCTCAGGAATGACAAGGCTCCATGGGTTGATTGAAATGTACAGGTAGAAACATGCACAATAATCCAAGCCCTTCCGAGTCATGCACCTGGATAGATCCTGGCGACAGATCTTTGGAGTGCACCATCCCAGCTACTGAGGTCGAGGGCGGCTTCAACAAGGGCTGTTGCTCTTGCCCATCACCCCCCTTCTTTACCCTTGAATCCTCCCCACAACCTCAGTCAACTGCCCAAGGGCAGCTCATGGGGGTAGCTTCTGCACAGCAGGTAGCTGCCCCCTAGTCCGTCCTTCCTGGAAGTTGAGGAGCCAGGCTTCCGGAAGAGACTTGTTCCTCACCCCAGCCACCTGCATCTCAGCCTCAGGACAATTTTGCTCTGCTCCACGCGCCCTGCGTGGGTCGGCTCCTGTTGCTAGGAGAACCTGACCATTTGCAATTCCTGCTGTTTTTATTTTAGATTAGCAGCCACACTGCTGCAGGAACACAGGGTATTTTAAGAAAGACAGAATAGGGAAGGGTGAGGGGACGTGTGCAGCATAGGTCCTCCTTCCCACAGTCCTCCAAAACCCTCAGGCCAAGATGGCAACCATCCCCACCCATTCCCACCCAGGCCTCGCACCTCTTCTTCCCTGAACTGCAGCATCGCCCCATCCTGACACCTTCACAAGCACCTTCAAGCCACCCAGGAACAGAACAGCTGTAGTTTCCTTCCAGGAAAAGCAGACAAAGGTCAAACCTTGAAATCAACCCAGCACCAGTTCCCCCAGATCATACAAAAACAAAGCAAATAGAAACACTTCTAGATTCCCATGTGGCTTGTCCAACCCAAAGCATCTGAAACTCCAAAGATGGCTTCTGCTGTCTCCTTTTTCCTTCCCGTTTGTTCCCAGGCACTGCCCTAAAGTCACAGAGACGCGACTCTGCCTCCAAGACCTAACACAAGTCAGTGGGACCTGCCCAGATCCTCTTCAGTTCTGTTCACTTCTTCCTGTGTTCTAAGGACCCCTGCACCTTATCACCAAGTTCTCGTTCTCCCCTACTAGACTGTAAACTCCTACAAGCCAGTGGCTAGGTCATTTTTTTAAAAAATATTTATTTTATTTATTTGAAAGGCAAAGTTACAGGGAGAGACAGAGAGAGGGAGAGATAGAGATCTTCCACCCATTAGAAATGGCCTCAACAGCCAGGGCTGCACCAGGCAGAAACCAGGAGCTAAGAGCTTCCTCTGGGTCTCCCACCTGGGTGCAGGGGCCCAAGGACTTAGGCCATCTTCTGCTGCTTTCCTACACACATTAGCAGGGAGCGGACTCAAACCAGCACCCATATGTGATGCCGGCTCAAACCATTATGCCACAACTCCGGCCCCCTCCCTTGGGTCATTTTTAATGTTGATCACTTCTTACTTTTAGAGCATTTTGCTCACAGAAAGTGCTCATTAAGACTTTAAATTTGCTCATGCCCATCACACACATTTTGAGCCATACTTAAAGAGCTGTATGCCTGTGTCAGCTGTGGCATAGCAGGTTAATTTGCTGCATGTGATGCTCCAGCATCCCATATCAGAGCACTCGTTGGAGTCCTGGTTGCTGCACTTCCCATCCAGCTCCCTGCTAATGTGCCTGAGACGGCAGCAGAGGATGGCCCAAGTGTTTGGGCCTCTGTCACCCACATGGGAGACCCAGATCAAGTTCCTAACTCTTGGCTTCATCCTGGCCTGGCCTCCATCGCTGTAGCTATTTGGGGAGTAAACCAGCAGATGGAAGATCTTTCTCTCTCTCTCTCTCTCTCTCTCTCTCTCTCTGTTGCTCTGCCTTTCAAATAAATAAAATAAATCTTTGTTTCTCAAAGAAAAAAAAACTGTATACCATAAGTGGTCATAGAAGTTCCCCTACCATTAAAGAGCTCTTAAGACAAAGGAGGAAGCCAAGTAGACCATTTGACACAATGTGATGAATGTTGTAATGAAGACAGGCACAGAGGATCACAGAACTGAACTGCAAGGTTCCTGGGGTGCGGTGGGCAGGCAGGGAGGTAGAGAGGTGGGATAAGAGAAGCCAGCAACAGTTTTGTGGAGCTGACTTAGGAGAGAGATTAATAAGAGTCCACCAGGGATGAAACAGTTTGTACCAAGGCACTGAATTGAAGACACTCCCTAAACAAGTGGAATCCCACACTGCCCAGGTCACTACCACAGCCCAGACCCTTTCCCATTGGCATCTTGTTTTGCACTTCTCAGCCACCTGTTCCAGACTATGGGGAGCCATGTGCTGCCAGGAAGACAATTTCAGACATCAAACAAAGCTGTCCCGAGGCGCTCACTGCAAAGCCCCTGCAGAGCCATGCCTCTCCCTTCCTACTCCTCCTCTCCAATGGCCAACACTCCCTCCTCTGCTCCTCCATCAAAGACTAACCCTGCCGTTCTCACTCAGGGAGACTTCTGAAGGCCAATTGTGGGATCAGGATCCAACCCAAAGTAGCCCTCTCAAGACTTCTTCTGTGGGTTTTATCTGGACAGTGGCCATGGACACCTTCTCAGATGTCAGCCGTCTCAGCCGTCAGCATCTCCTTGTCCCACGTGAAAGGCTGCTGGTCTTTTATGAGACTGCAGCAGAAGTTCTTGGTTGTCCGAGCATCTTGTCAACAGAAATAACGGTTTTACAGGTAGCTGCTACGTGGTCAGCTAGAAGGCCACACTTGCCAGCCTCTCTTGCAGGTATGTATGCGCAGTTAAATGGAAGTGGATTTCTGGGAAATCTTGTCAGGAGAGGAACAGAAAACAGGAATGGACCTTTTATGCTTCTACCATCCCACCTCTTCCTGCTTCCTGCGTAGAATATAAATGTTCAGCTAAGTCTCTGGCAGCCATCTGGACCATGAGATGACCGCAAAGATGGGCTCCACTTGTTGAAGATGATGCGGTGGATTGTACCAACCCTACTGGGAATCCACAATCTCTCTCTCTCTCTCTCTCTCTCTCTCTCTCTCTCTCTCTCTGTCTCTCTCTCTGTCTCTCTCTCTTTCTCTCTCTCTCTCTGTTTTGCAAACAATTTCCAGGGTTTGATGAGCCCTGAACCCAGTGCTCTTAGAACCTAGCCTTAGAAAAATGAGGAGAACCAGCCGTGCCCCAACTATTGAACTATTGTCAAAGCATGGTGAGTTAGCCTGGTACTGTGCTGTGAGCGCACCTGCAATAACCTGGCAAGCTCTGGTCTCCCTTCTGGAATGCCAGCACCAATACCACCCCGGCCTCATTCCTCGTAGGAGTCCTGAGGCAGGGCCACCTTCACCACCACCCATCCCTTGTTGCTTCCTCTCCTTCCCCCTCCCCAGCTTTTCTCCCTGGGCTGCCAATCCCACTCCAAAGTCGTTTTATACTGGGAAAGAAATTAGCATTTGTGTTGGGACAGAAAGTGACACTGCTCAGCTCTCACTGTCATTCTGCTCTTAATTAATATTTAACCTCAGTGAGATTGTGCAGCAGACGGAAGTGGCTGATGGGAGAACAAAGCGCTGGCTGGCTCTCCTTGTCAACACTGCCTCCCCCACTCCCAGCTCCTTTCCCTGCACCTAAGGTACCGGAAGAAGCCAGAGGCCCCAGGAGGAAATGAGGAAGAGCGACAGGGGCAACCCTGGAGAGGGAGATGGCTTTGAGTCTACTCGCTGGGTTTGCTTCTTCCAACCTCTTGTCTAGAGAGCGCTTCTACAGCAAAACGAAAGCGACTTGTACCAGGAACCTGATCCCCAGTGCCCAGGGCAAGGCCAAGGCCAGACCTGCTGCAAAGGATGAAGAGGCAGGAAAGGGGGAAAGAAAAGCAATGCAAATGTGCCCCTCAACAGATGATATTTAATGCACTATTTTTAGCTACCTTCAATCCCTGGGGCTGTCAGGGCGTTGCAGCCCCACTCCCCCGGGAGAGGAAATGACAGGCATTATTACCCAGCCCAGGAACACTGGTGCGGTGCATGGTGGGTGGGGGAGACGCTGCCTTGCCAGCTCCAAAATTTGGGAACTTAACTTCCAACGGGGAAATCGAGGACACGGAGAAAGAGGCCGCCACAGGGACCTCCTCCCCTCCCCCAGCCAGTGGGCCTGAGCAGCCCCACAGCCACAGCCACTGGGCCCAGACCAGGAGCGTGGGAGTCTCCTCCATCCCCAACTTGTCTCCAGAAGTAGGTTATACAACCTCCTTCCTTGCCAAGTTCTTCCTGCTCTCTAATCTTAGCCCTGCCTTCGGTCTGCGTCCGTTTCCCTGTGCTCTACATGCAGAGGCAAAAACGGACAGCTGGCCCTCATTCCCCCACACCCCTCCAGCCCAGCCCCTTCTTTGTCTCGAAGAAACTCATTCCGTTTCCTCTCAGCCTTCTCTTCTCCCACCTGAGTCATTCCAATTCCTTTAACCTTTCCACACTGTCATGTTTTTTTAGCTCTCTCCTTGTCACTCTTCTAACCCCGCTCCAAATATATCTCCCAGTTCTTCCTTGGAACCCTAGCAGACCCTGGACTTTCTCCAGGGAGCAGCGAGCATCGGTTCAAATGGACAAGCTGATCGTGTGCTGTCTGGGAGAGGATTTCTACCTGTCTGGGTTATTTCTCTCTCTCTCTCTCTCTCTCTCTCTCTCTCTCTCTCTCTCTCTCTCTGCAAGACCTCTGCACCCAGCTAAGCACAAGGCTTAGATGCAGTGGTACATTGCTTTTCACTGTGTTTAGCTTGCAACAAGGAGCATCCATAAATTTTTTGGCAAAATACTTATAATTTACTTTGCAAACTATATACAATAGTATCTTAAGTGGCAGTTTTTATTGTTGTGGTATACACCACAGAATGCTTATTTTCTTAGCCACACGAACTATAGCACTCTATTATAGTCATTCATTCAATAAATATTTATTGAACTCCTACCACATGTCAGAAACTATACTAGATGCTGGGATGTTTTTAAAAAGACTGAACCCTGCTTCTACAGGCATTCACAGCCTAGTGAGGAAGATGGAAACAGTGACTAGTCAGTGTGGCATCTGCTAATACTGCACACACCAGGGTAAGGGGCTGGAGGGAAGGAGGGGACTGCCCACAGCTCTGCACTCTCTGAAGATTCTGCCTTCTTAGGTGTTAATGTGGACATGTGTTGGTTTGACTGCCAGAATCCCTTCCTGGGGTTTGCCCACTCCTCCCCAGTCTGTATGTTCCCAAGCCTGTGAGGGTTAAAGTTCAGAGTAGCCTGTAGACATTGCCAACATTATGGGCCTGGCAGATTTGTGCAGAAGGAAGCAGACAAGAGATCAAAAAGGAAGGGAGAGAGTCTTAAGAGCTGACATTGCTGGATATGACTCTCCTGAGGTTCCACTTGAGTTTCTATCCCATTCAGCCAAAGAATCTTGGTGAATATAGCATGTGATGCACTTCGTATAAAACAAATGGCACATACGAAATGCTCATAATAAATATTTGGCACAAAAAGGGCTCCCAGGATAATGGTTTGAGACCTGCCAGACTTTTGGAATCTTGGAATATTAGCTTTAATTTAAGGTTAATTCGGAAGTGCATATGTATGGACACACAAACACACACACACACACACACAACTTTACAATGATCGTAATGTATAATAAAATGAAGGAAACTCTCAGTGATCCAAAGGCTTCCGTTTGTTGATACAAGCTGTTTTCATATAGTAGTTCAAAGTAATGCCCAGTGATGAGTGGTTGGTGCAGCAGTTAAGATACCACTTGGAGGGTCGGCTGTGGCATAGCAGGTAAAATCACAATCTGCAGTGCCAGCATCCCATACAAGCACCGGTTCGAGTCCCTGCTGCTCCACTTCTGATCCAGCTCTCTGCTAATGCACTCAGGAAAGCCGTGGAGAATGGCCTAAGTGCTTGGGCCCCTGCCACCCACATGGGAGACCCAGATGAAACTCTTAGCTCCAGGCCGAAACTCAGTTGCAGCTATTTGGGGAATAAACCAGCAGATCTCTCTCTCTCTCTCTCTCTCTCTCTCTCTCTCTCTCTCTCTTTCTCTCTCTCTCTCTCTCATCTGATTTTCAAGTAAACAAATAAATCTTTAAAAAAACAAAAAGATGCCACATTCATATCCAATATCATAGTGCCTGGGTTTGAGTTCTAACTCCTCCACTCTAACCCAGTTTTTTGCTAATTGCACTCTGGGAGGCAACAGATGATGGCTCAAGTGCTTGAGTTCCTGACAATCATTGGACAACCTGGACTGAGTTCCAGGCTTCTGATTTCAGTCATGCCCAGCCTTGACCATTGTAGGTATTTGGAGAATGAGTCAGTATATGGAAGATCTCTGTCTCTCCATCTCTATCTTTGAGAGTCTCCTCTCCCTCTCGCTGTCTCCCCCCCACACCAAGTCTTTCAAATAAAATGAGAAGAAAAAGAAAAAAAAAAGTTAATCCCATTTTAAAGGAGATAAATTTACATTAGCCAAAGAACTGGTGGAAATTCCTTGTCCTAAGAATATCTAATTAATTTGCTCAGAATATAACTACATTGGCAACCATATGGTTTGTAGGAATGGTGGAAGACAAAGCTGACCCTGAAGGAACCTCACAGGTTGTACAAATGAGGGACTCTGGGTGAATATCTGCTCTGCCTTAGCTCTATCTCCTCCCAATGGTAATCTTGCAGGGTTTTATTTTTATTAAGAAAGCTAAGAAGTTTCTTCATCAGGTGGTCTGATATGATTGACCTAATTCCTTTGAACAAGTTGATAATGTTAATGACTTCTGCCCACCACTTGGGTAGATGAAGACCAGCCTACCACTGCCATTTGTAAGAATTAACGGCTTACCACTTTTTGCTTTTTAAAAATCAATACAGATCAGCCATCTGGTTAGAGACAAGATGCCCAAACCCATCCAGTCCTCATCTATCTCTAGGTTCTCATCTCTGTCTTAAAAGAATTTCCCTTTATCACCAGTGATTCTAATTATAGCAAGTTCACACTCTGAATACGGGACAACTGGGAGAGGCAAATGTGATAGAGAGAGAGAGAGAGAGAGAGAGAGAGAGAGAGAGAGAGAGATGAGGGGCAAAGGTGGTCAATCTGACTTCAGCAACTAGAAATGGTTTAACAAAATTGCAGGTATATTAGCAAGCAAGAAGGAGAAATGCATAGATATTAGCTAAGAAAGCAACAGTGTCTACCATGGTGGTTTTAGGAAGGTCTACATATCCTACATATTATCTCAACTATGGACATTTCTGTTTTCATGATCTGATTTGTGTTCATCAAATTGTAATGTAGCAAAGCTCCACCATCTTGTTCCCAATGGAACTGGAAGTGTTTTTTCTTCTATAAGAACCAAGCAATCAAACTTTATACTCTTAAAAAAAAAGATTCATTTATTTGAAAATCTGAGTTACACACACACACACACACACACACACACACAGAAGTTTTCCATCTGCTGGTTGACTACCCAAGAGGCTACACTGGCCGGGGCTGAACCAGGACAAAGTCAGGTGCCAGGAGTTTCATCCAGGTCTCCCATGTGGGTAGCAGAGGCCCAGGCACTTGGGCCATCTTCCCATTGCTTTTCCTAGGCTTTCGCCAGAGGTGGATCGAAAGTGAAGCAGCTAGGACATGAACTGACGCCCACATTGGATGCTGGTATCTCAGGAGGCAGCTTTACTTCCTATGCCATAAGGCCAGCAATATCTACTACACAGGAGTTTGTCTACAGCACAACTTTGAGTGTATTAGATATATATGAACACTGAACCCGGTAGAGATTCTACTGAAATATCCAAGGGCCACAGGGGCAAGAGGAAGTATGGTTTTACCTAGCATGACTTCTCTCTGAGCAGCAGGAACATTTCCACTAACAACCAAATCCAAAAACAGCTCATGTTCCAGCTCTCCCCACCCTCACTCTACTCCAACACACAATCCATGAAGGCAAAGCAAAAATAACACAAATATACCAACCCAAATAACTATTAGTACATACCTCCTTAAACTTACATGTTTTGCCCAATTATTAACAAAAACCTGTAGTTAATAATCTTTTAGTTTTCAATGCTTCAATCTGGCCAAAAAACAAACAAACAAACAAACAAAACCCAAACAAAATAATCCTCATTTCCCAAGGTAAGAGCCAGAGTTTATCTAGAGAGCATTATTTTCATTATTTGCCAAGGAAAAGGTGTTGTTTGCCCAAATGACCAAATGTCTCTGTCATGATCCAATCGCAGGGGTGTGTGAAGTGTCTTCCATGTTGGGTGGTGCCCTTAAAGGAAGATATCTCTTACTGCTAGCCCATTGTGCAAGCCCTACAAGGGCTGTTCACCTATACCCTGGTCATATGGTACGACAGTTCCCTGGGACAATTCTGTCAACATGTCCTTTCTTCCAAAGCCTAAGGGTAGTTCCCTTCCACACCAATGCTTTCTATAAGGAACTCATATGAAAAGTCAGTGCAAGGCCGGCGCCGTGGCTCAACAGGCTAATCCTCCGCCTTGCGGCGCCGGCACACCGGGTTCTAGTCCCGGTTGCCCCTCTTCCAGGCCAGCCCTCTGCTGTGGCCCGGGATTGCAGTGGAGGATAGCCCAAGTGCTTGGGCCCTGCACCCCATGGGAGACCAGGGAAAAGCACCTAGCACCTGGCTCCTGCCATCGGATGAGCGCGGTGCGCCGGCCGCAGCGCGCCGACCGCGGCAGCCATTGGAGAGTGAACCAACGGCAAAAGGAAGACCTTTCTCTCTGTCTCTCTCTCTCTCACTGTCCACTCTGCCTGTCAAAAAATAAAAAAAAAGAAAGAAAGAAAAGTCAGTGCAAGATGGTTATTGGTAACACCTTCTTCAACCTGATGACTAATCCGGACTGTTTTAAAGAAAATGATAGGTGTGGGCATTTAACCGAGTGATGAGGATGCTTGCATCCCATTTTGGTTCAATACCTGGCTCTGGCTCTTGACTCCAGCTTCCTGCTAATGTCAACCTTGGGAGACAGCAGTTCTTGTCTCCCAGCTTTGGCCAGTCATCACAGGCATTTGGGAAGTGAGCCAGTGAATGGGAATGCTCTCTGTCTCTGCCTCCCTGCCCTGCCCCCAAATAAATAAATAATGCAAGAAAAGGAAAGGAAAAAGAGTGATAGGTGCTAGATCCTCAATTCCTTATAAATGGCAATGACAGGCTGGCTTTCATCCACCTGACAGGCTACTGGTTAGAACTGATAGGCAGAAGTCATCATCATGTGAACTTATTCAAGGCAGTTGGGATCAACCATGTCAGATGACCCAATCAAAGAAATGTCCCACCTTTTAAAATAAAAGAAACCCCTCAGAGATTAGTCCTGGAAAAAGAATCTCCAAGTGAGACAGCACAATAGACCACAAAACTTGAGAGCCAGTTTTCTCTTTCAATGCCTCTCTAGGAACTGCGCCACCAAACGGACTGCCCTACCTTGGACTTTCTGGCCCAAGACAAAGTATATAAGTCTTCCATGAATGTCCCCTTGCATGACTGAGACAAAATGGAAACTCTTAACCAAGCTAAATGAAGGAAATGATAAATTTAAAGAGAGAGTGACAGCAAGTGAGATGAACTGGTCCAGCCACGGCTCTCCCCAGCTTTCAGGCCCTGTCCTGTTTTGTCTGCCGTGCTGTCTCCATGAAGGGGCCTGCCTCAGTGCAGACTTCCAAGGAACGTGTCAGTGTGTCAGCGCCTCAGAATGGAAGCCCTGACACTGAACTTCAGAGAGATGAAGAGGTGCCTCCCTAATTAAGGCCACCTTCTAAGTTCTAGTGGAAGCCATACCTGGGTGGCTACTAGAATCTCTGCAAATCAGGTCATGCCTGACCAAGCCATACATACTTTTCTTTATTCCTTGCTTCCTTTTGACATATAGTCATTCATTCTCTCCTGTACTCATCCAATCATTCAGAAAATTTTTATTCAGTGCCCAGTATGGCCCAGATATTGTGCTAAGACTACAGTGGTAAAGGAAATGACTCCAGGGGCTGGCATTGTGGTGCAGTGGATTAAGCCACCATTATGCGACTGGTACCCCATATTGGAGAACTTGTTTGAGCCATGGCTGCTCTGCTTCTGCTCCAGTGCCCTGCTAATGTGCCTGAAAAAGCAGAAGATGGCTTAAATACTTGGAGTCCTGCCACCAACATGGGAGATGTGGAAGGAGTTCCTGGGTCCTGGTTTCAGACTGGCTCAATGCTACCCATTGTGGCCATTTGGGGAGTGAGTCAGCTGATGGAAGATCTCTGTCTCTCTCTCTCCTCTCTCTCTCTCTCTCTACCATTCAAATAAACAAATAAAAATTTTAAAAGAAACAGTTCCAATCTCTTTCTTTATTCTATTTTTACCTTTTTTCCAAAAGTGACAAAAATTGTATATTCTCAAGGTATATAAAATGATGATTTGACATATGTATACATTATGAAATGATTGTCACAATAAAACTAACACACACCATCACCTACAACATTATCATTTTTGGGGTGTGTGTGTATGTTTTGAACATACTTAACACGTACTCTCTTAGCAGATGTCACCAAGTTTACATTGGATTCCCATATTCTAACTGGCTCCCCTATAGACCTGACAGCCTAATGAGTATATGCTTTAGAAAGAAGTGTTAAAAAGTCCTCCTATTTTTTTTTTCTTTTTGACAGGCGGAGTGGACAGTGAGAGAGAGAGACAGAAAGGTCTTCCTTTTCTGTTGGTTCACCCCCCAATGGCCACTGCGGTTGGCGCGCTGCAGCCGGCACATCGCGCTGATCTGAAGCCAGGAGCCAGGTGCTTCCCCCTGGTCTCCCATGCGGGTGCAGGGCCCAAGCACTTGGGCCATCCTCCACTGCACTCCTGGGCCACAGCAGAGAGCTGGACTGGAAGAAGAGCAACCGGGACAGAATCTGGCGCCCCGACCAGGACTAGAACCCCGTGTGCCGGCGCCGCAGGTGGAGGATTAGCCTATTGAGCCGCGGCACTGGCCAAAAAGTCCTCCTATTTCAGAGATACATACCTAAATTTTTATTAATTAAATGATAATAATGAAATCATAAGGTTTATAGATTAAGTCTGGTGATGACTGGAAAATTATTGGATGTGGTTGATGGGTACACTAGAGTACATTATACACTACTTTATTTCTGCATATGTTTATGTTTTTATAAAATAGAAAACAAACCTGTAAGTAAAAGCATCAATATGAGGCACTAAATGTATAATTTCAAATAAATGGCACAACCATGGCCAGTGGATCCAGATCAGAAAGCATCAGCTTGCAGAAGTAAGGGGCTGGGATGCTGACCACATGCTCATCCTGGAGGGCTTTAAGAGGTTCTCCATCACCTGGATCAGCTCCCCACTTCCACCTGAGCCCCACTGAGGTAACCAGACCCACATCTCTGGCTGGACCAGGGATCTGTTTTATCCAACTGTCCAGCTGAACCAGAAAAGAAACAAAAGTCCCTAACTGGACTACAAATAAGGTAAGAATTTACCTCCTGTAAGACTTCTGGTAAAAATCTATTAAAGCAGGCATTTGTCTGGATCCAAATTGAAGTGGTTATTATTGGATCTGCTCTAGGGTGTGCTGCTCAAATTTTATTAAAATGGTATTTGCTTTGCTATTAAAACAGTTGTGTTGTGGGGCTGGCACTGTGGTATAACAGGTAAAGCCACCGCCTGCAGCCCATATGGGTGCCAGTTCTATTCCCAGCTGCTCTACTTCCAGTCCAGTTCCCTGCTAGTGCTCCTGGGAAAGCAGTGAAGGACGGCTCCTGCACCCACACAGGAGACTTGGAAGAAGTTCCTGGCTCCTGGCTTTGACCTGGCCCAGCTCTGGCCATTGTGGCCATTTAGGGAGTGAAACAGCAGAAGGAAGACCTCTCCCTCCTCTGTCTCTCTTCCCCTCCCGCATAACCCTGCCTTTCAAATAAATAAAATAAATATTTAAAAAAACAGATGTGTTTGTTGAATGTTTGAGGAAGGATATGTAGGCCCAGCAGGTGCATATTGCTCAGCCATCATGAGCTTTTACTCAAGAGGAAAAGTGAGGAAGCAGGTTGAGGGAAGGAGAGTGAAATAGGGCAAGCAGATGTCTAGTATTTTGAATTATACTGAGACCCAGAAAAAACAATGGGGTGAGGGTGCAGGGAGCAGACACTCCACCCATCAATAGGAACAGGGACACATGTATAGGTCAGAGCTCTGGGGAATAGCAAGGCTGCTGAGCAGGAATGAGCTTCCAGGTCCTCATGGGCTCTAATATGTCACTATAGATAGAGTTGGAATTTCAGATATAAAATCTTGTGTGTGTGAGGAAGGAGACAGGATAGCAGTCCTTGGGGTCCTTCTGGACTGCAATGACATTAAATGCATTGCATAACTCAAAACATCTGCCCTGCCTCAAATGTCCTTCTGCCAGTCCCTTTATTTTATTTTAAAGATTTACTTATTTATTTGAAAGGCAGAGTTACAGAGGCAGGGAGAGAGAAGTCTTCCATCCCCTGGTTTACTCCCCAAATGGCTACAACAGCCTGAGCTAGGCCAATCAGAAGCCAGGAGCCAGGAACTTCCTCAGGGTCTCCCACATGGGCACAGAGACCCAAGCGCTTGGGCCATCTTCTGATGCCTTTCCAGGCCATAAAGCAAAGAGCTGGATCAGGAGTAGATTAGCTAGGACTCGAACCGGTGCCCACATGGGATGCTGGTGTCACAGGCAGAGGCCCAACCCACTATGCCACATTGCTGGCCCCGGAAGTCTTTCTTGATCATCCAAATTCCCATGCATTTCTCCCACACCTTAACTCCCATAAATCTGCATCATTCATTTGACGTATATCTCTGATTATTTCACACACACACACACACACACACACACACATCTTTTTGGATCAGATTATATGGTCTAGGGGGAAAGGGGGGATTTTATCTGATTCCAAGTTCTGGGAGCCTTTAGAGGGAAAACACAGAATTCAAAGTCAGAACTCTTGTGTCTTAAACCCAGTTCTGCACTTCATTAGGGGTCTGACAGGACAACTAACAAGCCATTTAACCTTGCTAGGCCTCAGGCTCCCCCTAGAAAAATGGGTTAAAATACTAATGCCAGCATGGCATTGTTGTACACAGGTTAAGTCAACACCTGTGATGCCAGCATCCTATACCAGGCTGCTGATTGGAACTTCAGCTGCTCCACTTTAAATCCAGCTAATGAGCCTGGGGAGGCAGTGGAAGATGGCCCAAGTACTTGAGCCCCTGCCACCTCCATCCAGGGAGACCTAGATGGAGTTCCTGGGTCTCAGCTTCGATCTGGCCCAGCTCTGGCTATTGTGGCCATTTAGGAAGTGAACCAGTAGAAGGAAGAAAACTCTCTCTCTCTCTTTCTCTTTTCCCTGCCTCTCTCCCTCTCTTTCTGTGTGGATCTGCCTATGAAATTGATCAGTAAATAAATTTTAAAATAAAAAATAAAATGAAAATAGCAATGCCTCCTCACACAGTCCTTAACTCTTCAGTTATCCTAGTACTCACTCAATGGTATTGGTTGTGTCCCCTGCCTTACCAAGCACAGTCATCCCTCCTCCACTGCCGCCGCCACCCCACCCATGGGAAACTGGTTCCAAGACTCTGCAGACGCCAGAACCTGCTGATACTCATATCCCTTGTATAAAATGATGTAGTATCCATAGTGTCCTATGCACAGCTCCTGGGCACAGCAAACCATTTCCAGTTACTTACATTGCCTAACACAATGTAAACGCTATGTACTAGCTGTGATTCTATACTGCTTAGGGGCTAACAGGGGGAGAGCCTGTCCATATTCAGTTCAGACAACTTTTTTGCCTCCAGCTATTTCCAATCTACAGTTGCTGACTCCACAGAGGGCCAACTGTATATGAAATCAAGCCTTTCGTACTGTATTCCTGGCAGCACCCTGCACGCAGCAGAGGCTCCACTATTTACTCTTCTTGACAACGCTGCCACCAACGACAACGCTGTTGTTGTCTGGAAAGGACTAGGGGTGAAGATGACTTAATGGTCACCTAAGCCCCAACAAACCTGATTTTTCAGTCTGAATGTACCGTCTGCCTCGGGCCTCCTGCTTTCTCCTTCTAACGTGTGGGGTGAGGGTGGAAAGAGGCCTCCAGTCTGGCAGAGGTCCCTTTAAAAATGTACCCAGGCTCCTCTTCTGCCAACCAGGCTGCTAAAAATACTGCGGCAGCAAAAGCTGAAATATTTGCAGGGAAAACTGAATTTCCTGCTACCCCCACCCCCTCCACTCAATCGGGTGAAATCCTGACCTAAGAAGCCCCCAGATCAGCTCTGACAAAGGCACAGGCCTCCTACTTTCCCATCCTCTTCTCAGCACGCAGCCGCTCTGTGGGCTTGAGACGTCACGCTCAGAAAGTGCCCACTCTGGGGAGGGGAAGCCATGAGTATTGGCGAATAGATTGTCACGTGCCTTGGCTTTTCTCCCTGCTTACTAGGACCAAGCCCACTCCAAATCCCCCTCCATCTGTCCCAAGAAGGATCGGTGGAGGACCACAGAAGCTTCCCGCTAACCCATCTTTCATCCTCTCTTTTTTCTGCTACCATCTCCTCTCCTGCCTGCCGTGGCTTTTACTCCTCACCTGTCTACTTCCACATTCCTGCTGACTCCAGCACCCTGCACTGACAGGCCCCAGCTCCCTTTTAAAGATTTATTTGAAAGGTAGAGTTACAGGGAGAGAGAGAGAGACAGAGAGAGGTTTTGCATCTGCTGGTTCACTCCCCAGATGGCTGGAGCAGGGACCGGAGTTGGGCTGATCTGAAACCAGGAGCCAGGAGCTTCTTCCGGTTCTCCTATGCAGGTGCAGGGGCCCAAGCACTTGGGCCATCTTCCACTGCTTTCCTAAGCCATAGCAGAGAACTGGATCAGAAGAGGAGCAGCTGGGACTCGAACCTGCACCCATATGGGATGCTGAAGCCACAGGTGGAAGCTTAGCCCACTATGCCACAGAGCTGGCCCTTTCTAACCCAGGTTTTCCAAAGCTCAGCTGCTTGACAGGCCTGCAGCTCTCCTCCTTAAGTAGCCAGAGGGGCTGGCAAGAGCGGAGGAGAGCTTTGTAAGTCGGACATGAAGGAAAGCAACAAGAATGCCCAAGCCCAGTTGACCTGTGGCATGCAGACCCCAGGTCGGGCAGGCAGCTGTGAGGAGGAGCATCTGGCATCACTCCATGGAGCCAGCGGATCCCGGCATCCTGTAGTGCACCTGGCACCTTTCCAAGCTCACCCAGTCAACAATCATGGGCTTAGGGCTGACATCAGCTATCTTGCTGCCAAACTCCAGGGGCCTCTTCATGGGGTGAGAATGTGCAATGGGACAGCAGTGGCGACAACCTGCTCTGGGTGTGAGTCCCTACATGCCATGCCTTCTGCCTACGTGCACGGATCACCTACATGAGGCCATCTATGTGGCTGCTCTGGAGCTTGACTGTGTGTCTGTCTTCTCATTCCGGTCCCTGCCTCGGTCTCTGTCATCTTCCTCACCTCAGAGCTGCCCATCCCCCAGGGCCAGCACTGTGGCCAGTTCTGCGTAGGCGCCTCAAGTGGGCTGTCACTGAAATGGTTGTTTTGCGGGTGGAGCTGACGGTAGCCCTCTCTTTCCCCCAGGGCCCCCAGTGCTCACAGACACCCTCACCCCCACACAAAGGTGTTTCAGGAAGAGGGAAGGGCTGTGCTGCCTGTGTGGGAGTTTGGGGGGGTGTTGTAAAGACACCCCCCCTTTCAGCTCTGACCAGCAGGAAGAAGGGCCCAGAGGCAGTGCAGGCTGCAGAGGGATGTTGCCTAGCAACTCGGGAGACTTTACTGCAAACTCACCAAATCCCGAATTCCTCAGCTCTAATTTGGGAAGGAAAAAGCACAGAGCCCAGGCCTGAATCCACTCGACCGTCCAAAATCTTCCTTCCCTCTCCCCTCTGGGTTCTGGAGATGAAGTTCAGGGGGAAGGGGCACAACCTAAGGCCCCAGGTATGCCCATGGTTAAGGCAACGGCCTGAGTCCCCAGGACATCCTGCCATTTGGTGGAGTGGGGGGGGTTGGATGATGTGCCAGAGACAGATTGGGGAACAGATTTTCAGTTACAAGGGTGGGTGGGTCCCAAGCATGCTGGGAGAGACACCCCTACACCCCATGCCCTGGAATCCCACCCAGCGTTCTGCTCAGCTGGCCCCAAGCTGGCCAACACTCTCCCCATCCTGATGGACACTGCCATGTCCCTACCACTCAAGTTCTCGACTTGGCAAGGAAAACCTCTGGCCCAAACATTCAGGCGGGAAGGGAGCAGGCCACAGCCGTGCCACGGCTTGCCAGTGGCTGTGTGTTTTCTACAGCACTAGGGTAGACCCTGGGTCTTGCCTGGAGCTGTGGGGGGGCATTTTTCCCCTCCTAAGCTCTGATCGACCCTTCTTGCCTTGTTCTCACCTCTGGCATCTTGGCTGAGAAAGCCTTTGAGTCTGGTTTTCTGAAATGGCCCACCTTGCCACACAGCCTGCCCCGTGCCAACTTTGGGCCTCTGACAACCAGGAGGAAGCCCCTCTGGGACGCCTCTCCCTTATCTCCCCTTCCCAGCCTCTCCCACAGCCCACAGCCTTCCTCATCTTGCACCCAAAGAGCCAACTACTCCTGATAATCCCCTAAACTACTTGGGTTTACTAGTGTTCCTTGTCTCAGGAGAAGAGGGGGTGGAGGAGGGGGAGACAGTTTTTGTCTTATTCTGAAGCAATGGATCAAGAAGTTAAGCAGAGTCTCCTAAGAAAAGAGGGGTGTGGGGTGGAGGCTGTGCCTCCAGATCTCTCTGTGGATACATTATATACATACAGAATGGTGTTGTACACAGATGATTTTGTTTGGTGCAGGGCATAGAGACAGATAGATGATAGAGAGAGATGGACCAGGATACACAGATGGATGGATACATAGATGGTGTAAACATCTTGAGTAGGGTGACTGACTGCTCCTGCACACGCCCATAACGTAGGGTGTCTGTATGGCTGTTTTTGCAGATTGTGTACAGGAAGAAAGGCGCGGTTAGCGAGCCTGGGGAATATCACATAAGGATACGTGGGGCTTGCGAGCTAGTGTGTGGCTATGTGTCCATCGCAGCGCTGAGCACCAGCGGCTACGTCCCGCGCCAGGAGCGACGGCGGGATGTTTTTTGCCGCACGTCCTAGGAAGCCTTTCTTAGCCGCCTGAGGGGGAGGGAAGTTAGGGGGAGCCATATTCGGGACTCCAGCTAGGTGGTGGAAGCGGGAGCAGGTGGGAAGGGGTGCTGCGCCCAGATGTGCCCGGCATGAGAGGGCCTCCTTCTGCCTACTCAGGGATACATCTGCCCGCCGGTCTGCCGCTTCGCCAATAAGGGGGCTGAGTTTGGGAGGATGGGGCGTGTAGGAGGGATGGATGGAAGTGTGTGGGCGGCGGGCTGGGGCAGGAGCAGAGCTCGGCGCAGCCAGCCCAGAGAGGGAGGGGCCCGCCCCGTTTCTCCCCGCCCACCCTGCCCTAGGCGTCCCCCAATTGGTTAGCCGACCGCGGGGCTCAGGTTACATTCGCGAGCTGAGCGGAGCGCGGGAGACAGGACCCGACTGGAGAGCCGCTGGTTCCGCGCGCGGCGGCGGGCGCCCGACTGCCCCAGAGCCCCCCCACCCAAAACACACAGACCCCACCCCTCCCCGCGCCCCAGCCAAGAGCCCCCCCAAACACCGGCATGGACTGCTGCACCGTAAGTGAAAGGGTCTGGGATGGAAGGGGGTGCGGAGACCAGGAGCAAACAGGGGCGCCTGCCGAGAAGTGGGTGGGGGGCGGAGGGCGGAGGGTGGTGGCTAGTGGGTGGTGGAAGGCGCCCGCCCGGCTTCGAAGCCCTGGGAAAATGCTCCGCACCTCGGCGGAGGCGTCTGAGCGCCCATCCACCGCGCAATCCAGGTGGGACTGCGGGCTGAGCCTGGGCTCTGATGCAGGGGAGCTGCAGGTTAGACAGGAGGAGGAACTAACAGCGTGAGACACTGCAAACCGTCGCTCGGCGAAGGTGCAGCGACTCCTTTCCCCCAGCTCTCGATCCCCACCCCAAGCCCCATATTGCTGCCGCTGCCGTCGGTGGGCGGACAGGCTGGTCCTCGCGACTCTCCTGAGAGCCCCGAAGCACCCGGTACAGCGCCGGCTACGATCAGTTCACTCTGGTTGGCTTCGTGTGGTTCTGGGGAGGGGTTGTGGGCCTCTAGCTGTGGAGGGGCTGGGGGAAGTGACCGCGAGAGAGCCCTGCTGGCGAGGGAAGGAAGTGTCTACCATTTGTCAGCGCCCACACGGAAACCTGGATGCTGCAAATGCCTAACGCCAAGCAGGTTGCTGCTAAGGAGGCCCGGTATGAGAGCCCCTGGCTCAGTATATAGAAGATTTTTATGTTGTAAGTTTGCTTGTAGCCCGTAAGTGTGGAGAAAGACTGCTTCAAAGCCCTCGCATTCTCACTCAACCAACCCAACTAACCATTCAGGACAGTTACTGACTGTGCAGGTTCCCAACCGTCCACTCATTCCATAGCCTACGAAAGAAAAAAAAAAATGAGGTTTGGAAGGAAAGGGCAACCCTGTCTAAGAGGCAGGTCCCCTGCCCACACCTGGGTGCCAAGAGGCAGAGAGAATGTAGGCTCGAGTCCTAGTGGTTGTAGTTTTAACTCATAAGTATCACGAGTAGTTGCCAGTCTGGAGCGCTTGCCATGAACCTAGCATTTTACGTTTAAGCATTGCAACAACCAGTGAGGTAGGTGTTATTTCATTGAGGTAGGTGTATGTGCAAACTGAAGTTTAGAACAATTAAGTGATTTTTTCTAAGCAGGATTCCAGCCTGGCCCTGATTTGAATAGCCGTATTTCAACCTTCCCTCTAAAAATATGCTGTTTTCCTCTTATTCTAAAAGGTACATGCTCAACCTAGAGAATGTAAAAACTAGAGGGACGTAGAAAAAGAACTTCACCTATAACCCCACCTCCTGGAGCACAGCATAACACATCCCCGTCCTGTCTCCTCCCGCTGAATGCTGTGCTCCAGGAAGCAATGTTGGACTGCGAAAGGACAGTGGGCTCTTGGTGGAGATTTCCTAGCTGCCCCTCCTCTCCAGCGGTGTTTCAAAAGTAGAAAAACTGATCGCATGGTGGGCTCTAGAATATGAGTTGGTGGTTTGGTGGCTGGGGTGGGGGGATCTGGGGAACATGTAACCCAGAAGAGACTGCAGGGGCAAGGGAAGCAGGACAAACGGCCAGTGGGAAAAGATGAGTGAGCAAAGAAGCCAGGGAAGGAATGCAACTTGTCTCCTCTCGTATCTACTACAGTAATCTGAGTAGGATGTGAGCTCTCTGCCTACAGCCCTGGACTACCTGGGCTGGTGCTTGTGATGTCCAGGGAGGCACACTGCGGGAACAATAGATATGGTTGGATTCAGTGTCTGCCCAAAAAGGGGAGCTGCCCACCTAAAAGGCATGGAGGAGGCAGACACACAAATGTCTGTGGTCCAGGATCCTGGGGCACCTCTTCCGGTGCACCTGTACACAGCGCTTAAGGGCTAGCAAGAGAGGCTCTATAATCAGACTGTATGGGGGGAGAGGAGGGCAGGAAGAGGGAGAGGAGGTGACAAGGGTGGAGGGCCAGGGAAGGGCAGGGCTGGGCCGGGCATTTCCCCATTCTGTGGCTGGTGGGCTCAGTGCTCGGAGGGAACTGTAGATGTGTCTTTTCATCACCCATTCTGCTGCTCTCCTTAATGACCACTTCACCTGGAGTTTGGGAAAAACCCAGTGCTGCCTTACTTCTGTCCTCTTGCTAAGGAGGCTGAAATAGAAATAGGGAAGAAGAAAGCAGATTTGTTTTGTTATCTTTTAGGAGACAGAGCTGTTGAGTCAAATGTTCCAGTTGCTGATTTACATCGCCATATATATCTATATCTATATCTATATCTATATTTATATAGATATATATATGCTTTTCCTGCATTTGGTTAATATGAAGAGGCAAAGAAACATTTTTTCTGGCCCCCATTCCTTTCCTTTGCTTACTCTAGTTGACTTGATCTAGCTGAATTAATAGAAATAACATACCCTGAGCCAGTGATAAGCAACACAGACCACTGAATCCAATCACACTATCTGTCAGCTGTGCAACTCTGAGTAAGTTAGATCTCTGAGGCTGTTTCCTGACTTCTAAAATGGGGATTAAATGAGGTAATATGTGCAAAGCGCTTAGCACGGGACCTGACGCATCACAGACACAGGCAGGGCAGATCCTAAGGCGATTGGGATTTGAGAGATGAAGGCGACTTTTTCATCTAGGTCAAGTTCTAGCTGTGGCTGAAGAAAATCAGAGGCGAAGTGATGTGCCCAGCTGGGACTAGAAGCCATGGCTTCTGCTTTGTGGACGGGCACACTTTCCTCTCCCAGAGATCCCCAGTTCCTGCAGAGCTCTCCGATTTATGCCATCGGAGTTGGCTTTGGAAGGCACCAGCCTAGGCACCTTCACCAATGAGCTCCTGCTCGGATTCCTTTTCACCCTCCCTCCGGTTCTCCCTGTGGACAGGCTACCTCTTAGCAGTTCCATCTTGAAAATTCAGCTGGAGGGAGAAGGGTTGATTCTGTGGGGAAGCAGAGTGTTGGGGGTGGCTTTGCCTCTTGTTCCAGGTTTTCATCCTGGATCCAGCTGGGGTGGGTGGTGACAGCAGGTCTGGTCTTCACATGGTTGGGGGAAGATACCCCTTCCTCCGCTCAACTTCCCCACCCCTTCACAGCTGCTGAGGCCAAGGAGAAGAAGGGGGTGGAAATGGTTTTCTGTGGTTGTTTTTGAGAAGCAGCTCATTTTGCTCCTTGAGACTATTCCAAGAAAGGCTTAAGCTCTGAGAATCAAAAGAACCCAAAGCAGTTGTTTCTGGTTTTTGGTGAGGAATGAGATGTCAGGGAGAGCTCTAGACCTGGGAAAGACAAAGAGAGTGAGGGTTGGGCCACGACACACCTGCCCCTTGCTAACTCCTTTTAACGGTGTTTACGTCGATGGTGGGCATCTTGAGCACGAAATGGAAGTAGTTTGAAGCCTAGGAAATGAGAATTGCCTTGGAAAGCATGGTGAAGGGAGCCTTCTCTAGAACTGGGCTTGGTTTGCTAGAATTTCAGTCTGTGCACCTGAGGCAGACCTGACTGAGATAGTGCTAATGGAAGCTTCACACATCTCCCACCCACTTAGGAGAACCAGAAGGGTGGTGTAGGGGAAGGGGAGAAAGTGGAACCCAATTGCCATTACTGTGTGAGACCTTGGGCATCTCAGTACAAGTCCTCAGACAAAAAAATGAATGTGACTTCCTAGGAGCCAAAGGACCAGATCCGAGGAGAAGCTTCCTCTGACTGCACAGTCATCGTCTCCTTCCCAATCCACACTACCGCTGGAACCAGGCTCAGGGGCTGATCCATTCCAGAGCCTTGCCCAGAATGGATCCCACCAATTCCCTAAGCCTGCTGTCAGCTAGGGTAGACTGTTAGATAAACAGAACACTGCTTTGGGGCATGGAGGTGGTCTGGATATTATTGGGCTGAGCCTTGTGAAATTGTTATTGTATGATCACATTTTGCCTAGAAAAAACAATTATTTCACTTCACTTCACTGTTATTTAAAATATCCACTGTAATAGCTACTATTTATTGAGTGACTAGATTATGCCACAGCTGTATGCATATCATGCTGTTTACTCTTCCAGACAACCTATAGGTATTGGTACTATTAGCCCAGTTTTCCAGATGAAGGGGCTTAGATAGGAAACGATTAGGTAACTTGCTCTAGACCATGCAATTACAGGAGGCAAACGAGCCTCAGTTTGTTTTCTGGGCTGTATTTACTTATCCTACAGGGTAGGGGCTACAAATACACTCTGGACTCTGACATATGACTCCTAGGTCCACCACTGACTATAGATTGAACATCTCTCATCTGAAAATCCAAAATGCTCCAAAGTCCAAAACTTTTTGAGTTGACAAAACACTCCCAACTGGAAAATTCCATATCTGACCTCACGTGACATGTTGCAATCAAAATGCAGGCACACACACAGGATTTATCCATCATCCCCAAGGGGAAAAAAAGACCCTCCCAGCTCTTTCGCTTATCTTTCCAGAGTTTGGAATATTTGTAATTACATAATGAGCTATTTAAAACCCAGGAAAAAGGTGAAATTTTAAATACTCCCGGTTCCAAACATTTCAGATAAGCAATGGGCAACCTGTATCCATGTACCCTCAGGTAGGTTTGTAAATTAAGCCCCAGTCGCTGGTTTTACTAGGAGTAAATTAGAGTACTAATGAGGAGGTATATCACAGCTTTGTTGTTGAGGAGGAAATTAAACAATGCCTGTGAAACACTGTGTTCCCACACCTGGGGCAGAGTCAGCACTTAAATGAGAGGTGCTGTGCTAACTCCTTTTCCCCAGGAGCACACCAAGGAAGGGATTCTTGCTCCCGCAGATCCTTTCTTTGAAGGAGGGGGGGTTGCTTTTGGAGTGAAGCCTTTTCTCTGTCACTCCTTCTGGACTATCTCCTCTTGTCTGTTTTTGAGTTCCTCCTGGGGATCAGTGGAAAATGGAGAGTCACTGGGCAAACAGTGTCTGGGCAGCTAGCCCTAGGTGGGGAGAGGCTGACGCCCTGGGCGGTAGCTGCTCCTGGCTCTGCTTCCAGCTGTGAACAGCGGTGTGTGTCTACTCAGGGAAAGGAGGACTTGCTGAGCCTTCCACACCCTGACCTCAGGAATCCAGTGGTCCCTGGGAGCTGGAGACCCCCCGCTCTGAGAACCCCCGGGCCTGCGGCCACATCCTGGAGTGCCTGGTGCTGTCTCCCTTGCTCCTCCGAACTCACTCTCCACTCAGCTTTTGCAGCTACTGTAACTCAGCCGCAGGTCCTGTGCCCTTGACCCATGCAGGGCTCTCTGGCTTTTTAGTGTCCTGCACCACCTGCACTATCCTGGTTCCGGCAAACAACCACCCCCTTGGTCCAGAAGTTTTCTCTGTGCCTGCCGCTGCCCCAGGACACACACAAACAGCCGGTGCAGAGCCCTGCCCCAGCCCTTCTCCACACCCTTGGCACCCCCTCTCTGCATCCCCGCGGGGTCTCTGCCCAGTCACCCCACAAGAACCCCCTCCCTCCTCGTCCGCCCTCCCCCCGTCCTCCCCCAGGAGAGCGCCTGTTCCAAGCCAGACGACGACATCCTAGACATTCCGCTGGACGATCCTGGGGCCAACGCGGCCGCTGCCAAAATCCAGGCGAGTTTCCGGGGCCACATGGCGAGGAAGAAGATAAAGAGCGGAGAGCGCGGCCGGAAGGGCCCGGGCCCCGGGGGGCCGGGCGGAGCCGGGGGCGCCCGGGGAGGCGCGGGCGGCGGCTCCAGCGGAGACTAGACCAGGTGAGGCGGGCGGGACGACGCCGGCAGGGGGCGCTGCTTCCCCAGCGCTCCTCCGCAGGACCGAGGGGACTGAGGGAGGGCGGGGTAGGTGGAGAGGGGTGTGCAGGAAGCTCACTCAGGGTTGGGGGCTGGAAATCCGAGGCTTTGGAGCGGGTTGGGGTGGAGGGGGCATGGGGGAGGCTGACAGGGCTGTCGTTCCGAGCACTCACCTGTTTCTCGCTCCTCGCCCTCCCTTCTGCCCTCCCCGGGACCGAAGAACTGAGCATTTTCGAAGGTAATGAACAGGACTCGAAGCGGCGGGGTGGGCTTCCTGGGGGGAGGAAAGCACCAAATTCCCGACCCTTCCCTATGACCTTCCGCGCCCCGGAACATGCACCTGCACTTGGGTTTTCTCATCGATGCCTGAGGCTACGACGGGGACACACCTGAGCCAACCCAGATAGGCATTCACCCCTCATTTTGGCTGCACAAGCCCCGGCCGGGGGCCGTAAACACTGCGGCACGCGCGCGCACCTGCCTCGGGACTCGGCTCAGCTCAGCGACTCGGGGCGGGCGGTTCTGGGTGACTGGGGCCCCGCCCTGGTACCCCGGCTCAGGTAGGGGCGGAGGAGGCAGTTCCAGCAGTGGCCAGGCTCTCAGACCTTCTCTGTCCTCAGTTCCCGAGGAGAGATGGACGCCGCGCCCCCTTCGCAGCCACGAGACTTCCCTGCCGTGTTTGTGCCCCCCTCGTTCCTACCAACCCGACCGCTCCAGGAGCCCCCTGCGTCCCAGAGACTCTTTCCCAGGCAGGCTCCGTCGCGGAGTCGCTAAGTCCGCGCTCTTTTAGTTAGTCCTCCTGGCCGCTGTGGTCCCAATCCTCCCCGCGTACCCCAATTTTCCTCCTTTGGCTTCTGGCCCACCCTGCATGCAGCTTTGCCTCCGCGGCCTCGGGGCGCTTTCCTGCGCGCCCTGCAGGGGGCGCCCTAAGCGTCGCCCAAGTACACTCACTTTCAAAAAAGAAAAAAAAAAGTCCTTTCTTTATGTGCACAGCTAAAGGGGGCGCCCTGCGTTTCTGTGCGGTTCCCGCCCCCCACCCTAGCCCCAGAAATTTAGCTCTGGGCCGAGGAGGGAGGGGAAGAGGGGTTGTATGGTGTCGGGTGCCCCTTGCTGTGATCCCACACCCGCCTGTCATCTCCCCCCTCTTCTCCCTCAGCGCCATCCCCCGAGAGCAGCCTCTCCAGCTCTCTTGCTGTTGACGCTAGCGCCGAGCGCCTGGGAGGCTCGGTAGGAGGAGTCTTCCGCGGCCCCTCCCCTGTCGGCCCCGCCCCCGCCGGGCTCCTGGGGCTGTGGCCGGAAGGGTTTTAATCTCCGTGTGTGTGCATGTGACCGTGCTGGGTTGGAATGTGAACAATAAAGAGGAATGTCCAAGTGTTCACGGGGTGCCGGAGGGGAGGGAGTTTGGGTGCACAGAGCCACCGCTTAGCTCCTGAACAGGTCTCACTTGACCAAGTCTTTGGGAGTGAAGTGCAGAAGCAGCTAGGGTGAAGCCCACCCTGGTGTGACCACTCCAGCTTCCTGCCTATACAGCATCCTCTCTCTCGTCTTTTACTAATAACAATCTGGGCTGCCTAGAGGAATTTGCCGTAGCCGCAGCAAGAAGAGGGAGACAATATGGTACCCAAAGACTTTATTGATGTTTCTCGGGGATGAGGAAGTCAGACCAACATGGGGAGCCTGGACTTGGTGGTCGTCACGGTGCTGGCAGACGGGGACCTCTCCAGGAGCCCTGTACTAGCATCCGCTGGCAGAGAAGTTTGCTCAGGAATCCCAGGGGCAACGGCGTCCACCCTGAGGGTCATAGGCAAATTCTTAGTGAGCCTGGGGCCGTCCTCCAGCCCAGGGACTCCTAGAGATTGCTGTGCAGGAGACTCGTCTGTGGACTGTGGGCCTTTGATTAAAATGAAGATCCTAGGCCCCATCACCCTCCCCCACCACCACCAACCCCTGCACACACATACACATAGATAAGACACACGAATCTGGTCCAGGAGGCTCAGAAGTGGCCTGGATCCGAGCTTTTGCCATTCTGGTGATTCCTGTCCAGGTCACCCAGGGACCAGCTTCGAGAACACTGCTCTGATCCCTTGCACCTTATGACCATTCGCTGTAATGGATGATAGAGGCAGCATTCGCTTCCCTCTTGCTGATGGCTCCACACAGAAGAACTAAGCCAAATGCTCAGAACAAATCCAGCTCCTGACATCCACCTCCCACCACTCCTTCCAAGTGGTTACTGTGCATGCAAGTACCTTAAAAACCTAAGTCAACCTTTCCTTAAGCATGAGGGGTGCCAAGGCAGCCCTGCAAACTGAGCCATCTCCCCCTGCTTGTGACTTCACCCCTCCATGCGGTAGCCCTTGCTCACACACTCCATTACACAAGTTGTACTGCTGCCACAGCCACCCAATCCAGGGCTGAGCAGCATCCCCTGCCCCTAAACATTTGTAGCAATGCATGCCAGAGTTTAAGGGCTGAAAGAACCCAAACCCTTTCCTCCCTGTCCACACTGCCCCCCAGCCCTCATGCTCACCGAAGGTCATTGCCCCCATATGTCTCCTTGGGCTTCTTCCTCCTCTCTTTCTGGAACCTGAGCAGACAAAATACAGCAACCGACAGCAGCAGAATTCCCAGGAGTACCCCAATCAGAGTCCCGGCCACTCGACCACTGGAGGAATCTGTAAGGAGACACAAGACCCTCAGAGCTGCAAACCCTCCTTGGCCCACGCTCAGACACCTTCATGCAGCCTCCTCAACCCAAAGCCTGCCGCCTGGCTTCTGCCCAGCATCTCCTACCGGTCACAGTAAGGGTCAGCTCACAAGACGCACTGCCCATCTGGTTGGTGGCCACACAGCGGTAGGTGCCCGAGGAGCTCATGGAGAGATTGGTGAGAATGAGCTGGCCAGACACTTCATCTAGAGAGGGAAAAGGAAGTGTTCCACCCATTCAACCCACAGTGAGCACCTGCTGTAAGGAAAGCACGTTGCGTTAGGAAAGGACTAACCTCAGTTTCTCGGTGGGGAAACTGGCTCAGAGAAAGGGAATCATTTACCCACAGCGGAATGCCAAAGCAGCCGCCTTTCCCTGGGTAGGGGACAGCTCACACATGGAGGGTTCAGCAGCTGTGCTGGGATTCGGGGTGCTTACCGGCTGATATTGGGGTCCTGCTTAGAGATAGAAGCTTGATTTCTAAAACTGTATCCTCTAGGGGGTGGGTCTAAGCAGACCCCAATGCCTTTCCAAACTGCTTACCTGTATTTCAGAAGGCAGAGAACACCCCAGGAGGTAATGGGGAGGGGCTCCTGGATAGATGAAGGGGTTTGCTAGGGCTTTGGCTACAGTGGAGGAAAGGGGAGACTGCAGCCCACAAGAAGGGGAGAGGCTAAGGCTCTGATGTATACATGGTTCCTCTGAAGAAACTGGGTTAAATGATTTCAGGGAGCCCATACTCCTCTGCCTCAGCTCCCTCTCTAGGAAGTTCATGACCTTTCAGAAATCTAAGAGACCCCCCTCCCAAAGCAGGCAGTGGGAAGTATCAGAATGCTCCTGTCCTTGTGGGACATTAGGAGTGTGTTTAGCTTAGGAACGGGGTACCCAGCCACAGACTATGCAGGAAGGGAAACTGGAAGGGAACAATACAGGAAGCCAAGGAAAAGACAAGGGAAAGGCAATGCGTTATCTCATTCCCCTCCTCCTAGCCCTGGCAATGTGGGTGGGTGGGGCTTAGAGATCAGATTCCCCCAGGGGCTTAGATTTCCTCCTCCTGATGTCCTGGGCCTTTACCTTGAACCGCGCTTCCAGGAGGAGGTGTCGGGGAAGATCCAAGGTGCACCCAGTTGTACACTGGCTTGGGAGCTCCCTCGGAAGAGCTGCATCGCAGGGCCGCAGAGCCTCCCACAGAGGTCCGCCCGCTCTGGCTGCATAGGGGTCTACTGGGGGGCACTGCAAAACCACAGCGTTAGCCATCGTCTAACTCCACCCCTGCGACGTGCTCCATTTCCTGCTTCCATACCGCTACCACACAGAGTTTCGCTCCTGTTCAGACACTGCTGAATCCCCGGGCAGTGATCTCCACTGCTGGAAATGCTGATAGCTAGAACATTCTTCCTCATATGGAGCCAGAGTCTGTGTCCATTTAACAGCCGCCTATTGGTTCCAGTTCCTGCCCTCTGGGCTCACGGAAGAAAAACTAAAATCCCTGCTCTACACTTAGAGCCCTTCAGATATTTGAATACAGCAGTCAGCCACCACATCCTCCATCTTCCCTCTCCCACTTTGCCTCGGTAAAAGTTTCTCCGAGTGGCTCTCTCTCAGCAGGCTGTAGTTTGAGATCACAAGGAAGCTCTGCACACAAAGTTGGTGCTCAGTGTTTAACAGCCACTCCCCTGTCCCTGACCTTGGGAGGTTTCCAGGCCATTGGAGCTAGTGGGGACGTGACTCAGATCCCCACATATGGGAAGACCTTTCTCTCCCAGATCCATTGTTACCGGGCCCCAAGGGAGGAGACAGTCCCTATGGAATGTGAGGTTGGCGGTCGACCATCGAGATTAGAAGATTTGGGGCCCTCAGCGCAGGGCTGGAAATCAGCACAAGGGGTCATTGAGCAGGGCCACTTCACGCTTTGAGGCACGTGGGGGTGGTGGTGGGTCCACAGCCTGCCTTACCTAGCACAGTAAGGTTGATCAGCCCCAGCCCATTGGTGTAGAAATCTGGCGGGTTGTTAACTTGGCAGAGGTAGGTCCCAGTGTCTGAGGCCCGGACCTTTGTCAGTTTCAGGGTGGCCACGCCTCCTGTGGGAGGGTCCTGGAGCAGGCTGGCCCGCTCAGCCTTAGAACCGGTGGGATACAGATGACCGCTGGTGAAGTAGAGGATCTGCAGAGGGAAGGAGGCAAATGTGTGCCTTTTCCTGCCGGGCACGAACTCTACCATCCTTCCTCTTTTTTTTTTTTTTTTTTTTTTTTAAATTTGACAGGCAGAGTTAGTGAGAGACAGACAGAGACAGAGAGAAAGGTCTTCCCTCTGTTGGTTCACTCCCCAAATGACTGCCACGGCCGGCACTGCACCCATCCGAAGCCAGGAGCCAGGTGCTTCTCCCTGGTCTCCCATGCGGGTGCAGGGCCCAAGCACTTGGACCATCCTCCACTGCCTTCCCGGGGCCACAGCAGAGAGCTGGATTGGAAGAGGAGCAACCAGGACTAGAACCGGTGCCCATATGGGATGCTGGCGTGGCAGGCAGAGGATTAACCAAGTGACCACGGTGCCAGCCCCAAGATGTCCCTCATTTACACCAACCAGGGACAGGGCAAGCCCATGGTCCCTAGACACTGTCCCCTGCCAGTGATAAATGATTCTCTGCTTTCAGCTAAGCATGGGGAGTGAATGCAGCTATGCCTGGAAGGGCAGGTTATTCCCCTGCAATGGGCCGCAAACACCCTGGTGTCCATGGGTTTGTGGACTGAAACTGGACGCACCAATAGTGGAGTTGGATGTAGAGCTATGGGGGAGGAAGGGGTGACCGAGTCCAGCGACTAGAGCCCTGAGAAGACCTAGGAAAGGCCCACCTAGCTTTCCAGCCCAGCATACTGCCCCTAGCCCTGGCCAACCCCACCCCAGGCAGTGGCTCTCTGCTTACGGGATGAGACTCCGAGATGGGCTTCCCAGGCTGCACGAAGCTCCACTCCAGGGCGAAGTTGTCTCCCACGGACGTGCTGTAGGTGCAGGTCAGCTCGGCAGTGTGGCCCACGGGCACGCTCAGAGGCTCAGCTGGCACCTTCACCTCCACTGCTAGCCCCGGGGCTATGGAGGGCACAGGGAGGCGGGCACCAAATCCCGGTCATGTGGAGGGTCCGGGGGCTCGGTCCCCAGAGAGCGCCCAGCTCCTCTCAATCCAGTCCCGCCTTCCCCGGAAGGAAGATTGGGCCCAGGGCCTGGGGGGGTTTTGTGGGTAAAAGGGCCAAGACTGGGCCTGGTATGAGGGCGTGTTTGGCAGGAAAAAAAAAAAAAAAAAAAAAAAAAAAACAAGAAATAGTGCTGTGGTGGCTAAACCATGGCCACCAGCCGAACTCGCCTCCTCTGCACTCCTGGCCCTTCACGTTCCCTCCCTAGCCTCCACCAGGACACCCCAGCCCCACACGGCAGTCCCAGCCTGGCTGGCCCGGACTGAGCAGCCCCCAGGAAGTAAGTCACCAGGCCTCTGACCCCAGCTCCCGCCTGGCCCTCCTCACCACTTAGGCATGCGAAGCCCAGCAGGACCCCACAGAGGAAAGGCCCCGGGAGCCCAGCCATGCCAGTCCTGCAGTCCTGCAGTCGTCTGTTGGTCAGTCTGGGAGCCCAGGTCTGGAGAAGGGAGTGCCCGCAGGGCAGCCACCCGGTGCTGGGCAGGAGCGAGACAGCTATCTCAGAGCAAACAAGGGGAGAGGCCAGCACCCTCAGGTAGGGAAACGCTCCTCCCTCCTGCAGGCCTGATACAGGACTCACTCTACTTGGTTCCTCCTCTTCCCCTTCTCCCCATTTCTGAAGGTGTCAGTTGGTTGGGCGCTGGTTTCCCAGCTGGCATGGGGTGGGCACCCTCCTGGGAAGGGTTGTTGGGAGAGAGTGACTTTGTAGGAGGAGGAGGCCATCGGGTACCCTGAGAGCTGGCATACTGGGGGTCCACAGAGCGAGGCTGAGCCCCAGGCCTCACAGCCTTTCTGGCCCCTTCACAGATTCTTTGTCCTGCCAGGCCCCTCTCCCTCTTCATCACTTGCTGGGTTTTGAGAGCCTGTGAACACTACAACTTCCTCTCCATTTCCAAAGCCCATTCCCTCTCCATTTTAAGGACAGGGAAACTGAGACCTAGAGGCGACCTCACTGTTGTTAGGAAAGGGCACAGCGCACTGGGACAGAAACGGCCATGCAGCCTCTGCCTGGCTCACCTGCAGTACCCTCAGTAACGAGAGGGACCGGTGCTGGAGGGCAGCTGTGCTTGTTAGTGAACCAGTGGTGTGGGGAAAAGGAGCACGAGTCTGGTTGCTGTCCCCTCTCCCTGATTAAGAAGAGATGAAAGGGGCTGGTGCTGTGGCATAGCAGGTGGAGCCGCTCCCTGTGGTGTCGGCATCCCATATGGACACCGGTTCAAGTCCCGGCTGCTCCACTTCTGATCAAGCTCTTTGCTGTGGCCTGGGAAAGCAGAGGAAGATGGCCCAAGTCCTTGGGCCCCTGCACCCGTGTGGGAGACCTGGAAGAAGCTCCTGGCTTCGGATTGGTGCAGCCCCAGCTATTGCGACCATCTAGGGAGTAACCAGCAGATGGAAGACCTTTCTCTCTCTCTGTCTCTCTGTCTGTCTCTGCCCCTGCATCTCTTTAACTCTGCCTTTCAAATAGATAAATAAATCTTAAAAAGAATAAGAAGAAGAGGAGAAGGAGGAAGAAGAAGAGATGAAAGTCACTGCACACTCAAGCCCTGAGCACCCACGCTCCAGCAGCAAGTGCACCTGCTTCATGCTCCCTGCCAGAGTAGGCTGGTGTCCCAGTAGCTCATGTTCTTTGTACCCTGCCCCCTCCACATGACAGCAAGGGACCCTTCTGACAACTCTGGAAGAGCTATTTTGCGCCAGCAAGCCCTGAGGCTGAGAGGAGAAGCCCCTCTTGGGTGTGCAGCATGGGTAGGGGCCCACTTTGCAGCAACCTAATGCTCAGTTTCTGGAAAATTCCTAGTTTGAAAAGACAACTTGATTCTTATTCCACACAAACCCAATGTATCTTTATTAACATTTGCAAAATAAAGGCAAAAAACACACATTTCAAGTTAGTTTAAAAAATAGCTTCCCTATCCCCTGCCCCAACAAAACCCAGCCAAGCCAGCAGGACAGGTTATATGAATGCAGGGAGTGGGAGCAAAGGATGGCATTAGATATGGGTGGGGCACAGGTCCAGGTGGCCTGGGGACACTCTTGGACTGGCAGTGTCCTACAGGACCCCTGTTATGTGGCTAATCTGGGCAGCATTCAGCTGGCTTCATAGGGAGGGGTGGAGGAGGTGGAGGCCCCTCCCTATCACAGGTGCACTTCCTCCTCTCCTGCAACTTCCTAGGCATTTGGGTCTCACTGAAACATAGCTTTCCCACAGAAAAGAGAGGTAGGGGCTGAAGCCTGGAGGTCTCGAGTGTGGCTACCCTCCCAAGACTCAGGCCTCTGTGCTAGGGTTGACCCCTATGGGAAGAGGAGCCACCAGCCAGACAGTAAGCCAGTGAGTGGCTGGGCCATCACACCAGAGACCAAGCCTGACTCTGGGCGGGCACCATCACAGGCACAGCACCCATGCGGCTCAGGGTAGAAGAAGAAACCCCACCAGGGCTGGAGGATACGGGCTGAGGGGGTGCCCCATCTGTTCTGGGCAGCCTGGGTGAGGACAGGGCCTGGCTGGAAAGACTGGGTGTAGGGGTCAAAGCAGCAGGCCTGGAAGGGCTGTGCGGTGGCTGGAGAGCTCGTGCTGATGTTACAGAGGACAGGGTCCCATTCTTGGAGATTGTGTCTGAGCCCTTGGGCCAGGTGAGGGTCCGTGGAGCAACCGCGTCCTCCCTGGTCATGGGAGAAGTAGAGAAGTCAGAGGCGGGAGGCGGCAGGAAGGGAGAGTTTCTCCACAGTTTGCCATAGCCCACCACTCCTCTTCCTCTTCAGTCCCCTTCTCCCTCCCCCGTAAAACCTGCCTGGATCCCCAGACGGTGAGGGGAGCCGGGAGAGCCCCATCCGCAGAGGCCAGGGACACTTACTTGATATCATTGGCCGGCTCCTCCAGAGCCTTGCCCCTGCGCTGGTACAAGAGGATCAGTCCAGCCAGCAGCACAAATCCTACCAGGGTGCCTACGACAGCTCCAGCAACCACAGCAGCACCGGGCCCTGAAAAAGCCTTTGTGTCAGTGGAGACAGCCAGCTGCTGCCCGCCCCTCTTCCTAATGGTAGAGACAGAACATGTGTGGCTGCAAGCAGAAAACGGCCACTCACTGAGCAACACTGGTACCAGTGTCTGACCAGGGCAAGCCCCTTAGAGGTCCCAGCAGAGGGGCTGCTGCCCCTTCTGCAGCCCCATCCCAGCAGTGAGCACTCTTCTTCCCAGCCACCCTCACTCCTCACTGACCTGTGCTCACTTCCAGTGTCACGTTGCACTGGGCACTGCCCACCGCGTTGTGGGCCGTGCAGATGTAGACTCCGGACATAGATGTGGAAAGGTTGGTGAGCCTTAAAGACCCACGGATGACATCTGTGGACACAACATAACCGTCAGCTCGGGGATCCTCTTTCTCACAGGGAAAATTAAATCTAGAAGGTCTTCTTAGACTCTCTGGGAGTCACAGTGTGTCTATTCCCTGGTGAAGGAGAAAGGCGGGGCGGCCAGCGTGCCGGACTCCCGGCTGCAGCCTGGCTGCTCAGTACCCCTGTCCACTTGCACACCGCAGTGACCTGGGCTGCCAAAGACAAAGGCAGGCACAGCCAAACCAAGACATGGTTTTTACTTTTATTTCTAAGGGACAGAGTGATGAGAAAGAAAGAACATGAGGCTAAGAACCAGTGCAGAATAGGGCATGGGACCTTGAGCTTGATACCTCTGAGTCTCCACTCCATCATCTGTCAAATAAGACTATCCTAGGCTGACTGACCTGATGCTGTTGGGAGGATTCAATGGCTCAATCACCATAACAGTTCCTCTTTACTGGCTGCCCACTCCATGCCTAAGCCTGCTCTGTTTTACACGCACTAACTTACCAAAGTTTCACAACAAGCCTAGGAAGCAACTACTCTTTTAAAAAAGAAAAGAGAGAAAGGGAGGGGCCGGCGCCGTGGCTCACTAGGCTAATCCTCCGCCTGCGGCACCAGCACCCCAGGTTCTAGTCCTGGTTGGGGCACCGGATTCTGTCCCAGTTGCTCCTCTTCCAGTCCAGCTCTCTGCTGTGGTCTGGGAGTGCAGTGAAGGATGGCCCAAGTGCTTGGGCCCTGCACCCCATGGGAGACCAGGAGGAAGCACCTGGCTCCTGGCTTCAGATCCACGCAGCGCACCAACCACAATGCACTGGCCATAGCGACCACTGGGTGGGGGGGTGAACCAACGGAAAAGGAAGACCTTTCTCTCTGTCTCTCTCTCTCACTGTCTAACTCTGCCAGGAAGGAAGGAAGGAAGGAAGGAAGGAAGGAAGGTAGTAAGTGAAGCCTCTGCCTGCACTGCCAGCATCCCATATGGACACTGGATCAAGTCCCAGCTGCTCCACTAATGCAACTGGGAAAGCAGGAGAAGATGGCCCAAGTCCTTGTGCCCCTGCCAGACACGTGGGAGACCTGGAAGAAGCTTCTGGCTCCTGGTTTCGGATTGGCTCAGCTCCAACTGTTGCATCCATCTGGGGAGTAACCAAGCAGATGGAAGACTTCTCTTTCTCTCTTTTTCTCTCCCTCTCTGTCTATTTACTCTGCCTCTCAAATAAATATAAATATTTTTTAAAAAGAAAAAGAAAAGAGGGTGGGCACTTGGCCTACGGGTTGGGGCTCTGGTTGGTATACCCACAACCCATATCGGAAGGCCTGAGTTCAAGTCCGGGCTCCTCTCCCAATTCCAGGTTCCTGCATACTCCGGGAGCATTGGGTCATGACTCCAGAAGTTGGGTCCAAGGCACTCACAGGGGAAATCTGCACTGAATTCCCAGCTCAGGAGCAGTGGACAACTGGATGGGAGCTCTCTTTCTTTTCTCTTTCTCAAATAAATAAACATTTTAAAAAGAGAAGGACTGTATTATACAAATAGTCAAGTGAAAGGAGGCGGGGCAAAATGAAATCCATACACCTATCCCCTACATCCAGCAGATGCTACCATTTTCCCATACTTATTTCATCTCTCTCTTTTTTTCTGAAATATTTTAAAGTAATACTTTAGCATGAATCTCCAAAATGCAGAAATTATCCCACATAACCACAATACCATTGTCACACCTAAGAAATTAATAATTCTCAATTTCATATCTAAAATGTTCCAATTCTCCCTATAATATTTTTAGAGCTGAGGTGTAAAATCAGGGCTACTGATAGACCCAGTTTGTAGGTGAGGGAATGGAGGCTCAGAGTCACACAGCTGGAGTTTGAATACAGACAGTCGAGCCCCAGAGGCGTTCCTGAGACAGCACAGGCACAGGGAAACAACTCATGCCGTGCCTGCACCTGCTAGGGCCTGCTTCTCCATCCTCCTCCCAACTTCCTCCTCTTCCTGTTGTACTTTTTAACATTGCTTCCTCTTTCCACCCTTGCCCCTCTGGTACCTCTCATTCTCCCCCTCCCTGGCCACAGCTTCAATTGTTTCCAGAAGGTTCCTCACCTGCAACTGGTGCAAAGAAAATCTTGGAGGATGGTGGTGGCCCCTCCCACTGGTACTGGGCCGTGGGCTTGCTCCTTGGGGACTGGCACATCAAGGTCACGTTGCCCCCCAGGCGGGGCACACCCAGCAGGTGGCAGGATGGAGGGGCTGGAGGCACTGGGGAAGGGTAGACGGACTGAATCACACACACCCGGAACCTGCAGACCGTCCCCCTCTCCACACATCCCCTTATCTTCCATTTGCCCTTCCCCCAGCCTTACGGGAGAGACCTGCCTGAGCTGTGTGCTTCTCACTCACCCAGCACATTGAGTTCTAACGTTTTGCTGCTGTGGCCCCTGTTGGTGCCGGAACTGTCTTGAATATTAACAGAACAGCGGTAAGAGCCTGAATCCTTCTCCTGGAGGTCCTTCAGCCGCATGGACACATTCCGGGAGGGCATGGTGTGGACCAGGGAGGCTTCAGGTTTGCCTGACAGGACCCCATTGATGTAGGCCAACACCTGGAAGGGACATGACACCTCCTGTTATTGTACGACACACAGTGTCCAGGGAGCAGGCGGTTCCCCTCCTGCCACCTCTGGCGGCTTTCACCTGCCCCTGATCTGCACCCACCCTTTTAACCCCTGCCAGCTCCCAGCTGCCCACCTTCCCAGCCACTCTCACTGCCCCTGGGCCTTTTCCTCCTCTGCACTGTCTCTTCATCTCCCTCTTGGGTGGCGCAATAAAGATGCAATGGGGGGACCGGCGCTGTGGTGTAGTGGTTAAAGCCCCAGCCTGCAGTGCGGGATCCCATATGGGTGCCGGTTTGAGTCCTGCCTGCTACACTTCCGATCAAGCTCTCTGCTATGGCCTGGGAAAGCAGCAGAAGATGGCCCAAGTCCTTGTGCCCCTGCACCCTCATGGGAGACCCAGAAGAAGCTTCTGGCTCCTGGCTTCGGATTGGCGCAGCTCCGACCGTTGTAGCCAATTGGGGAGTGAACCAGTGGATGGAAGATCTCTCTCTCTCTCTCTCTCTCTCTCTCTCTCTCTCTCTCTCTCTCTCTCCTCTGTGTAACTCTGACTTTCAAATAAATAAATAAATCTTTTAAAAAAGAAAAGATTCACCGGGACAAGGAGGGGTAAAGTAAACAGTGGGTTTGTATGACAGCAACTTAGATTACAGGGGAGATCTAGATTTTGTAGGGCTTGAAATTCAGACAGTTGGAGGAGGGTGTCCCTCTTGTGGGACACTTGGATTGAGTTTCTGACTCCTAGCTTTGGCCTTTGGGGACATTTAGGAAGTGAACCAGTAGATGGGAGTTCTGTCTCTCTCTTTCTCTCTTGTCCATCTCTCCTTGTCTTTCTGGCTCTCAAATAAGTATATTTTTTTAAATAAAAATAAGGGTCCAGCACTGTGGCACAGCCAGTTAAGCCAAGGCCTGCAGTGATGGCTTCCCATATGGGTGCCAGTTCAAGTCCTGGCTGCTCCACTTCTGATCCAGTTGCCTGCTAATGCACCTGGGAAAGCAGCAGAAGATGGCCCAAGTTCCTGGGCCTCTGCTACCCACGTGGGAGACCTGGAAGAAGCTCCTAGCTCCTGGTTTTGGATGAGCTCAGCTCTGGCTGTTGCAGTCATATAGGGAGTGAACCAGAGGATGGAAGATTCTCTCTAACTCTGCCTTTCAAATAAATAAAATAAATCTTTAAAAACATAAAATACATTTTAGAAACAAGATCAAAGACCTCACTAAATTCACTTTCCAGGACCTTACAGGGAGCCTATGCAAATAAGGGGCCCTGAAAATTGCTTCATTAGCTTTTGGGTGAATCTGCCTCCTCCTGTTAAGTCTGGTGCTAATAGCACTGGAGCGTGGTTGGGAGCACAGGTGGGAGATGGTGGAAAGGGCGACCTGCTTGCCTTCCACCGTGGTATAAATGGGCAGGAGGGCAGATGATGATCATCTGGGAGAGGAAGTGTCTAAAGCACACAAAACGTGCAAACAGAAACAACGCTTAACGTTCAGCATGTGTTTTACTTGCCCTAAGCCTTCTCCTGTACTCCAGCCCCCCACCAACCTCCCCCTACCATAGCAAAGCAAAATGTCCCTGTGCTTTTTTTTTTTTTTAATTTTTATTTTTGACAGGCAGTGG
This sequence comes from Sylvilagus floridanus, assembly GCA_949820135.1. Taxonomy (NCBI): domain Eukaryota; kingdom Metazoa; phylum Chordata; class Mammalia; order Lagomorpha; family Leporidae; genus Sylvilagus; species Sylvilagus floridanus. Next base: position 14,572,669 of record OX463224.1, on the reverse strand, counting down.
ACAGTGAGAGAGAGAGACAGAGAGAAAGGTCTTCCTTTGCCGTTGGTTCACCCTCCAATGGCTGCCCTGGCCGGTGGCGATGGCAGGAGCCAGGTGCTTCTCCTGGTCTCCCATGGGGTGCAGGGCCCAAGCACCTGGGCCATCCTCCACTGCACTCCCATGCCACAGCAGAGAGCTGGCCTGGAAGAGGGGCAACCGGGACAGAATCCAGCACCCCAACCGGGTGCAAGGCGGAGGATTAGCCTGTTGAGCCACAGCGCCGGTCATTGTCCTTGTGCTTTTAACAGGGCTTTGTGGGGGCTGGCACTATGGCACAGCAGGTAAAGCTGCCACCTGCAGTGCCTGCATCCCATGTGGGCACTGGTTCAAGTCCTGGCTGCTCATTTCCGATCCAGCTCTCTGCTATGGCCTGGAAAAGCAGTGGAAGATGGCCCAAGTGCTTGGGCCCATGTACCCACATGGGAGAACCGGAAGAAGCTCCTGTCTCCTGGCTTTGGTTTGGCGCAGCTCCAGCCTTTGCGGCCAATTGGGGAGTGAACCAGCGGATGGAAGACCTCTCTCTCTCTCTCTCTCTCTCTCTCTCTCCCTCTCCTCTCTGTGTAACTCTCAGATAAATTAATAAAACTTTAAAAAAAAAAATGGGGCCGGCACCGTGGCTCACTTGGTTAATTCTCCGCCTGCTTCGCCAGCATCCCATATGGGCTCCGGGTTCTAGTCCCGGTTGCTCCTCTTCCATTCCAGCTCTCTGCTGTGGCCCGGGAGTGCAGTGGAGGATGGCTCAGGTGCTTGGGCCCTGCACCCCATGGGAGACCAGGAGGAAGCACCTGGCTCCTGGCTTCCGGTGGGCGCAATGCACCGGCCATGGTGGCCATTTTGGGGGTGAACCAACAGAAGGAAGACCTTTCTCTCTCTGTCTCTCTCTCTCACTGTCTAACTCTGCCTGTCTACCTGTCTAATAATAATAATAATAATAAACCAGGGCTTTGTAGGTGTTAGGTTTCCAGGGAAAGAGAACTCTTTAGGGAAGCCTCCAAGATCACAACATAGCCGGAACCCGTGAGGACACCTGCTTTCTCCTGAAGCCCGCATCCCCCGGCTACCCTGCCCTGGGCCCTGCCTGGGGTGGCCACAGGCTACATGCGCCCGCCCCCTCACCTGCTTCAGATCCTCTCCTTTCTGCTCCAGGAACCATATCACGAGAGGCGTCTCCCACGGCTGGGCAGAGGACACCTCCCCTTGCAGGGTGTACCACGCAGGGAGCACCACTTCGCCTCCCTCCGTAGCTAGCACTCTGACGAGGCCGGCGGGCACGTGCAGCTCCAGTTGGGCCCGCGAGGGGGTCGCTGGAGATGAGAACGAGCAGGCGTAAGCTGGGGAACGTCTCGGGAAAGAGTTCGCCTTTGGGGGGCTGGCGGGCTGCCCTGGGACCGCTGACCCAGAGTCCTGACTTCAGGCTCGGGGCTTATTCTCCCGCGCCCCAGCTCTGTGGTGGGGATGGGGCACATTTCCATGCGTTCACCCATATCCAGAGGCACAGACTGCTGAGCGCCAAGTCGAGGGGCCGGATTCCCAGCAAGAAGGGAGAGCTATCCGGAGGAGGGCAGACCTGCTATTTCTGATCTACTTGCAACCTCCCAGTTGCACCCCTTGCGCCTCCAGTTACCCCCGGAGACAGGACAACGGCGGAGGTAGGGGCCACCAGGCTTCCTCGCTCCCAAGTTTTCAACGTGGTGGGCGGAGAAGGCTGGGAGGCCGTCGGGTTACCGATTAACCTCGCGGCTCCTTCTGAACTGCCGGAGAGCAGGAGGCGCCCAAGCGGCCAGGAGGCTTTGGTGTGCCTCCGCCCCAGCGCGCAGTCTTCCCTAGGGAGGCGGAGCCTTCGCAGCCACAGAGCAGCTCGGGTGACCCAGGTGGGCCCTAGGGTTAGGGGCGGGGTCTGCCCTCGAGTGCACGGCTGCCCCCAGGGTGTCTGTCGGGCGTTCAGGAGGTGGGCTGGCTTCCGGTCAGGGTCTGGAGCCTGCATTCATTCTGGCATCCTGGAGCGCTCTTGGTTTTGCCCTTGGGAGAGGCCATGAAGCAGCTGAGCGCTAAGCCCTTGGGGGAATAACTTGGGCTGCTCTCCGGCTAGGCATGGGCACGCTGCCTCCCGGGCGTCCTGCGCCCTGCCCTTGTGCGGACTCAGTACCTCTGCGTGGTGCGCTGGCGGCCCATGCGCACGCATACGCAGGGCTCCGAGGCCCGGCCGCGCCATCCGCACCGCTTTCCGGCTTCACGTCTTCACAGACCCCCACCGCCCTGTTCCTTGGCCTTCGGTGCAGCCCCCTTCCCGTTTCCTGGCCGGTCCCTGCGGGCTGGGCAGGAAGCTTGTGCCCGGTGATAAGGCTGAAGACAATGAAGGGGGGGCCGCTAGACCGGAGGCTCTGACGGCAAAAACAACCTCAGCCTCAAGGAGCTCGACGGCCCGTTCGGCGGAGGCCCCGCAAGCCAGGAGCCTGCAGGCCGTGCCCCTGTGGCCGGGCCTGTGGACAGTACCCGCCGAGCGAGTGGCCAGAAGCGGTTCCTGCCCGGAAACTGCAGGAGTCCCAGGAGGAGCTCGTTCTTCCTTCGCCTTGGGCCCCCTCGTCCCACCTCGACGAGCTCCCGCAGGCCCTGCTTCTGTAACCTGCACTTCGCAGAGGCCGAGGGGCAGCCATGATAAAACGCATGCCCTAGGGTCTGTGCTAGAGCCGCGTACGTCTCAGGCCCCCTGTCAGGAAACAGGGGCAGAAGAGGGCCAAGGCTGCCCGCCCTCCGTCCTGGGTGTGAGGAGCTGGAGCGAAGCCGCCCCGACAGCGCAGCCTTTTTCGCTCCCGGAGGGCATAGTGCCCGAGTGAAAAAGGACGGGCTCCGGGCCCATTCCGAGGCCAGAGGGAGACGCAGGCAAGGGCCCGCTCCCCAGGGCTACTATTTTTAGTCTCCCTCTTTCTCTGAGAAACTCCCCCCGCGGGCTTCTCACGCCCCAGGGGCAAGCAGCACCGAGGCTCGGAGGAGCTTGGGGCTGGACGGCCTCCCCACCGACCCGACGGCCCAGAGCCGGCCCCGTGCGCCCGGGGGGCGGCCCAAGTGCCATTTAACCCTCAATTGGCTGGGCTGGCAGGAACTGGAATCTGGGCCTACCGAAGACTCACAACGGGGAGAGAAAAGGGAAGGGTTGCCCACGAAGAGCAGATGGTGGCCACAAGGCGCAAGCAGCAAACCTGGATTGTCCTCCCCTGTCCGCCATTGCCTCTCCATCAAGAAGTGCATAGGGGAGTTGGCACAGGGGTGTAGAAGGCAGGAGAGCCGAGGTTGAACTCGGCAAAGTGGGACTTCGAAGTGGAGGGGCAGGAAGACTTCCGGGCTTTTGTGTGGCTCAGGGGCTGCTGTAGAGACCCTAACATTTCCTGCCGCAACACCACTGGGCTAACGGGGCCTTGGACAGAAGCAGGAGTGTCCTGCCTCACTCTGCCTCATGGCGGAATTCCACCCTACCTCCTTCTAGGCCTCCCTTGGCTTGGCATTCTCTGGAGAGAAACCGAGTTCGAGCCGCTAACTCCAAACCCACTTTTCACTCTCTTAAGGAAGCGTGGGAAGCCAGGAGTGGAACAGCTTATAATGGGCTTAGGTCCTGCTGGGTCCTTTACCTCCGGCGTTAGGAGACTCTCAGACCCTGCGTAAGCCAGGGACCCCTGGGGGCCTTTGGCATTCTCCTAGCACTCGCTGGAAGCACCGCCTCTCTAACTTTGTCCCTTTGCCTCTAGGAACGAATAGAGATGGTGGACCTGGGACAGTATGCGACAATTCTCCCAGCTTTTGAACCATTTCCTGTGTCCAGATGACCTCACGGTCATAGCTTGAGGGCACCTCCCTTGATCCCTAGGAAGAGGGAGGATCTGGCCTGGGGAGGGGGGGCTGACTCCAAGCGCCTGCGTCAAGCCTGGGGACAAGGATGTTCCTCTGGGGACCTCTGGAGCCAGCTTATTGGGGGAGGGGGGTGGCGGGGACCAAGGGGGGCTGGAGTTAAGTCCTTAAGCTCTTTATCAGGGTCTCATCTAGTATCTCAGCTCATCCGGCTCTGCTGAAAGGGGTGGGGAACAGAGGAGGGAATGGCTGTGATAATTCACCCCAGGGAATCTGCTCATCTCCTGGCAATGCCCTGACAACACACACTCCACACCCAAAGCGGGAGCTGTCCCAGGACCAGCCGGGGCTGCCCTGGGGTGGGAGTGGGGTGGAGTGATGGTATAACGGGAACAGGGCTGGAGTCCCCTCCCACGCAGTTCTCATCAGTGCCCGAAGTTCTCCCTCAGGGTCGGAGTCGCCCTATTCCATCCCAAGCCCCCTCCTCGTCCCAGGTTTCACTCACCGAGGGTACTCAGCCCCAGGAACAAAACCCACAGCAGGCTGGTAACGGGAGACCCAAGCGGAGAAACCATGGCCTTCGCTGGCCCAGGAGGGATCAGGGGCACCAGCTCCGGGACGCACGGTCCGACAGGTGTGGAGGCTGCAGGACAGGAGGACGCGCGCCAGAGCCCGGCCACAGAGGCGGCTCCAGCCCAAGTCTGAGTGAGTGGTGTGTGTGTGTGTGTGTGTGTGTGTGAGCGCGAGCCGGTGGCGGGGTGGGGACCGACCGCGACAGCGGGGCGGGGCGTTCGAGGGGGAGGAGAGGTCGCCGTCCTCCCGGGCGGGGCGCGCCGGTGACCCGCCGCGGAGGCCCTGAGGGGGGTCGCTCCCAGCGCTGGGACTGCCGGGCTCGCGGCCTCCTCCCGGCCGGCCGGGGCGCAGGGCACAGGCGGGGGCAACGAGTCGTGCTGCCTTGTGGGGGGTGGGGTGTCCTGAACTAACGTTCCGCGCCACGCCCGCCCTTTCCGCCGGTGTGGGGTGGGGAGGTGACCAGGAAGGGAGGGAGGCGTGGGACTTTCCGAAGACCAGGAGCCACCGCACCTCTGACGCTGCAAAAGACCCCCGCCCCGTCCCGTGTGTGCTGGGGGTGAGCTCTGGTCCAAATAACCCGCTCCGAGCCTGGGGGTACCACGTCCCAGCCTAACCACGGTGGCCGTCCTTAGACTTCCCCTGTCCCCAGGCCGCAGTGAGAGGGGCGCAGCGGCAGGATCGACTACTTTCCCAGAGCCAGATGCGGGCTGGGCCTGGAGCGCGCCGCGGCCCGGGACCTCGCACGCTCCTCGGAGCCGGATCCGCCCTGGGCAGGCCTAGGGGAAGCCAGGGGTTATCGGCGAATTTTTACAGTACCCCTCTCAGCACAGGCCCCGGGATTCCGCCGGCCTCGTGCCCTGAGCAGGAAGGTTAGGGCAGGGAATCCCCAGGAGCTGAGCGGGAACCTGAGGCGTCACGAGACCGGTCTGCAGCCCCTCACCCCCGAGCTGAACTGCAGAATGACCCCACGCTGGCAGGGCAGGAGGGGGTGGCTGCGGGATGCTAGACTCCACATTTTCTTCTTTATCTCCGGTATCTTCACTGCCCCCCATCCCTCCAGTGTCCGGCTCAAGACCGCGATGATCCTTTAATTCCCGGGACTAGATCTTGTTCGCTGGGAATTTAATTTAGCCGCTCCCACCCCCACCCCCGCCAGCCATTCCGACAAAAGGCACCTCAGCGCCCTCTGCTGGCCGCGGCTCCCTCGCACAAGGGCGCGCACCTGTTCTTGCTGCTTTGTCCAAAAGCCTCCCCCAGACAGATGCTTCCAACGTGCGGGCGCAGCTCAGCCACTCGGCAAAGGTCAACTAGGGCAGAAACCAGAACACCGAATTCCTGGCGCTGCCCGCTCTGGGAGGCAGAACTGTCTGGGGAGAAAAGCTGCCAGGCCTAGTAAATTCCACGCACCCCACTCAGCTCTGCTTTGATCTAACACCAACGGTGGTCCTTGTGTCCAGACTGCACAAGGTTTTTTTCCATACTGTGTTCCACAGACCGGCTCAGCTGCTTCTCCCTAGTGCGACCTGCCTGGCTTCCCTTCAAATACCTGCCATGCAGTGGATCTGAGAAATGCCTGTGCAAACACTAGACTGCAATGCCATCTCTGAACTCCAACACTTGGCAGCACTGTGGCAGTAATGGCAAGAAAGTTACCTGTCAGCCTCACACCCTTATGCAGGGACCTCCAAACTGCGAATTGTCAAGATGGGGGCTGTGCGCTATTGGCTTGGTTTTCTTAGTCTATCACAAACTTTTCTTGGCTTTATTTCACATTGCAAACCACCTCTTGTGAGCACTCCTTTCATTCTAGACAAGGGTTAAGTTGCCCCCAGTAACTCCATCCAAAAAGGCACCCCAAAGTCTTCTGGTTGCAACCCACAAAGACCAAAGCATCCAATTGCCCAGGCTGCACTCATCCCAAGCCAGGGATACACAAGGTCTGGCCTCAACAGTCACTCCCTGCAGCTGACTTTTCCTTTGGAATTCAGACCCCAAGTAACTCGCTACTTGGCAAGTAAAGGGGCAATGACGGCTTTGTGGGCAGTGAGTGCCTCAGTGTGACAAACGGGCAGTCTCCTCAGGACTCTCACCCCAAAGAACTGTCCTCACTGCTTATTCCAGTGGCTTTTCTTCCGACCTCAAGGCAGTCAAGTGGTTGAACTGAGTTTTCACCAAATTGTATTTTAGCGTGGTCCCTGCTCTCCTCCTGGTATAAAATGAGACTAGGCAGAGAGGATCCGGGTGTGACTCAGGAGCTGCTTACACAGACGTGCTACGTGGAAGAACTAAGCTCACAGTCTGACGCTGACTTACAGTCGTTACCATTTCTTCCAGCTGCACCTCACCTTAGACCTCCAAAGTACTTCCCAACACTGGTCTTACATTTGAATATTCTGTCTCCAGCTCCTTGGTGTCAGCTATAAGGCTTCGTTAAGGCCTAAAGTAGTCCACTCACTGCTTGTAGCAATACTCAGGACACCCTCTGTCTACTTTTCTAGACAGTCCTAGCTGACGCGTATCAACATGCCACTTTCTTTGCAAGCCTCTGTTACCCAAATCGCTGCTTTGTACTCTTGCCCATCCCACTCCTATCTCATCCCAAGCCAAGGTGTGAAAAAACACATCCTGGATCTGGTCTTTACCATCTTCCTGTTGCTCAATGTCCCAACCTAAGTAAGGTTAGGTAGGCCTAAAACAGCCTCGGTAACTGCTTCTAAAATGTTCTGCCCCAGCTAAGTAATTAGCACTAAGGGAAGACAGAATGGAGGGAAAAATGCATGAAGCATAGTTTTATGCTTCAGGATTAGTTCAGTGGCCATCTGAGCAATGATGCTTATCCCTACAGCACATAGTACTGGTACTGTGCAATTATTGCTGCAAGATGGTTGATGGTGCCTCTGCCTTGAGGATCATAGTCCCTAGTTCCCAAGAAAAGCAAGCTCGTGAGAATTTCACAGAGCCCCTGCGTAGACTGCATCCACGCAGCACAGGTGCAACACTCAAGCATTCTGACGATATTTGAGCTCTCCTTGAACTAGCGCCTATTTTCAGTAGTTCACATCAGAAAACAGCCAACTCCTAAAACCCAGACTCAAGTAATGTAAATAAAAGCCATCGATTATAAGCTCCCTAATCATTAGAAAAATAAGCATTAACCAAGAGGTATCAAAATGAGAAAATCAATGATTTGAAAGAAACTTTAACAAAAATCAATATGCAATTTTCTCTTCTGTAGTACAGAAAAATGGGGAGATTTATAGCTCTCACCTGGATCTGTAGCACATTTAAAGTAGAGCACCTGAGAGACACTGGGGAGTCACTAGTGAGCAACAACAAACCTATCAAGTTCTTGCCAGGAGACCAAAGTGATCCTTGACTTCTCTAATAGCTTATTAGAAGCTATTTTTAGCCAAGAGTACTGACCATTCAGTAGAGTGGTGGTGGACCCAACTAGAATAGTGATCTTTCTAATGGACTGAAGCCTGCCAATTTCCTCTCCATAGATCACTTTAAAAACTTCTTGGGGGGTGGGGGGGAGTTGTGTTTTCATTGGATCCTCACTTTCCTTTTTTTAGAGACAGCAAGATGACATGAAATTTTCCACTTACACTCAGAGACAGCTGCCCTGATTCCTGAGTGTAAAAGAAGAGGAATGAAAGTCTTAGAAATCCATGTACTGGGCTGCTGCTGTAGCGGGTTAAAGCCCCAACCTGCAGTGCTGGCATCCAACATGGGTACTAGTTTGAGTCCTGGCTGCTCCACTTCCAATCCAGCTCTCTGCTATGGCCTGGAAAAGCAGCGGAGGATGGCCCAAGTCCTTGGCCCCTGCACCCACATGGGAGACCCAGAAAAAGCTCCGGGCTCTTGGCTTTGGATCGACTCAGCTCAGCTGTTGCGGCCATTTGCGAGGCAAACCAGTGGATGGAAGACCTCTTTCTCTCACTCCCCCTGTAATTCTTTCAAATAAATAAAAGAAATCTTGAAAGAAAGAAAGAAATCCATGTACTCAGGGCTGGAAGGAATATCCTAGTCGTGTTTGAAGGGAAAAAAAATACAAAATGAGATGTCCAGTGACCTCTGGTAGTCTGACACTGGTTAATGCAGTAGACAGAGTGAAAGAAAGTGAAGATATCCACTCATTCTTAGCAGCAAAGTCCGAGCAGTGTCTACTACCAATAGGGCACATTCTGCTACAAAAACTTCCAATAGCACAACAAGAGGCCAAGAATTACTTTAATTTCTTTTTTTTTAAAAAAAAAAGTTTAAATGGCAACACAACCATAAAGTTGGTACATCACAGAAACAAAGGTCTTTGCAGGCAACACTGATTGGAAATAGTAAAACACTTGGCTGGTGCAAAAAATGAAACTCTAAATTATATACAATCGTAGCTAGGGGTGATACTGAAAAACAGTCTTACTTACTGTGACTCAAGACTTAACTTGCCATTATCTATTGCTTATTTATTCGAGGTTGTAAATAATACTTATATAGAGACATAGAGATGTGTAAAAATGAAACATTGTGAAAAAAATACAATTTTTCAATTTCGTATGAAACTCAAAAGTATTAAGTTTTGTCCAATATGGAATGTACCTACATTTGTTTATATTAGGGCTCTAAAATCCATGTAAAAATTTTTCAATTTAAAAAAAGAGAACAGCTGACCCACCATGCAAGTTGGCTATGTATCTTGCCTGCTCAAAATGAGCCTGCTCAGGTGAGGTCTGTATTTTCTGCCCAGAGTCTGTACTGGCCCACTCGTGGAAACAGTTCCCATGAAGAGTCTGGCGGCAGCATCTGGATGAGGGTTGGTCTGGGTCATGGGGGTGAGTAGAGAAGAGGGAGGTAAGAGCCCAAATCCTTATGAAGGATGACATTCAGTTGTTGAATTTCAAGGGATATCCAATGGCTTTTTCCAGGCACTCAACTAGAGAGCCAGCAGAAAGAAAATCCCTCTCTACTTCTACAAATTTGATATAGATAGATTTAGGGGAAACTCCAGGATCCACAATACAGTTCTGGGACAAAAACCCATTAATACCAACCCAATCTTTGCTGAAGGTTTTGGTATTTGCTTGGAAATGTAAAAATAAGCATTGCTGCAGAGTCCTGACCTCAGCAATCCCGAGGTAGCAATAGGTAATTCGGGTGGGTTCTATTTCCACCTGTAATGAGGCTTGTGTGGAAAGGGTTTCCAGGTCACCTCGGCCCTCTTTTCCTGGGTCCAGGGAACGCCGCTCCACGTGGGGTGAAAGGGGCCTCTCAATACATTCTTCATAGCCAATGGCATAAAGGCCAGGGCTTTTAGGAATGCCTCCTGGCAATAAATATTGAACAACGTTCCCACCGGTTGGTTTGGAGTGGGCAATGGGTATCCAGTCAATTTCCATGTGTAGCTCCAGGCACCTGGCTTCACTAATAGTGATCTCTAAAAATTTGTAGTAAACGTTTTTCCAGTTCATTTTCTGTACTCGGGTCATAATGATCCGTCCCTCGGGCTTCTCAGAGTTGAAATATTCCCGAAGTCGCTTGCCAAGGGGCACCTGGGAGCTGATCTCAGCATAATGGTAACGGATATCCTCTTTCCAGCGGGTGTTATAACCAATTCCAAAAATGGCCAGTTTATTAGAAAGATGGAGCCTTGAAAAGTCTGTCCAGCTCTGAAACAGTTCCCATTTCAACTGTACCGATTCCAAAATCTGAACAATATTTTGCATGATGTCTCTCTTCCTAGAAAGAGAAATAAGTGTCAAATTCCACAGGTGTTGAGAATACCACTGTCTAGAAAATGATGGAAATGTTCGCTATCTGTGCTATTCAACAGGGCAGCCATTAGAAATTACAATGTGGCCAATGGGAGGTGAGGGAGTCCATCTTTAATTCTATTTAACTTAAAATTACATTTAAATAGCCCATGTGCCAGTTGCTGCCACACCAGGCAGCATAGGTCTAAATAATCATAGTATGAAAACATAGTAAACACTCTCACCCTGGAAGTTTCTAGGCATTTCTGATAAGCTGCTTTCTTCTGTAGTCTCACTACATCAAAACTGATACACAAGACCTCGGGATTTTAAAAGTTGAAGGACTGTGAATTTTAAAGTGCTATTAAAATGCCTGTGATAGATTTTAAACCAACTACCCAGAGAAAGTGAAGAATGCTATTTTCAGAAAAGCACTCCATGTCACTTAAGATAATGAACAACTTAGTCATTTCTTTCAGTAAAATTTCAATTTGTGAAATTTCAAAAATTCAGTAATTTTGGCATATATGCATGTCCTATAGTAAAATCTACAACTCATTATTGACTAACGACCTGATACAAAAGTAAAACGAATTTAAATAAACTGTTAGCACAGAATGAAGACGTGAGAATTCAGATGAAGCAGGTCCACTTTAGGCCTGGGCTTTAAGAGAAAGATTCAGGATAATGAACAGAGACCTGTAGAAAACCCTTTGTAAAGACATGGAAAAGTACAGACATTACTCCAGCTTTGACTTCTATAGTTAAAAAAGTAACAAGACAGAAATGCTGGCAAATTGCTTCTCACACTGCTCAATTCACGTAATTCCAACTGATACATCATATAATTTTGTACATATACAAGGAGGTGTAATTACAAGATGGTTTTTCAAGTATGGCAAAACTTTGATATGGGAAGAACGGTTTTATTCTTAAATATCAACTTGGCAAAAACTAATACACTCTAAATCAATTACAGTATTTAATCTACAAAAACACTAGACTACCACACTCACAAACAGGCAAGGAGAGAGGCTGCACACACTGATTGCTAACAGTTTCTTGAAAGGAGCCTTTGGAAGGGGGCAGACCCTTAGGACTTTCCTATTAAATCCTCCCGCCTTCTAGGGGAGAGGTTTGGGAATACTCAGGAGCCTTCACATAGCTGTTCCCTGTCTGTCCTCTTATGCCTGTCGACTTTCTCTGCAACATGACGAAAAGCTACTATTTCATTATCAGCTTCTGCTTGGACGGGAACACTGCCTTGGATTTACCCTGCATCCTTCAGGTTGTCTTGAAAGCTTCTTGAATGACCAAGAGAGGCCATCTAGATGAAACCACTGCACTCCTGGGGAACTACTTCTGTTAGCAGACAAAGAAGCACTCGATCATTTTTCTAGTTAATCGTGGTTCCTCTGAGGCCAGGATGTAGGACTACGTTTCTGCATGGGTCAATGTTTTAAAGGCAAACTAACTATCACAGCCCTCATCATCTTTGTCCTCTTCTGAAATGGATCCTTGATCTCAAGGAAGACTATGCTAAGCAGATGGGGGGGGGGGGGGAGGATAGAGATTTTTGTCTGTTTTGCTAACTGATATATTCCAAAGCCAGACATATAGTAAGTACTTGACAAATCTGTGCTGAAAAATGAGCTCATTAGGTGACTCTTCTTTGTGGATGAAGCATTTTACTAGTTAGTTCAGCTAATCCCCACTTATACCTACTGGGGGAAAAATAACCCAAGGTCCAAATGGAGTTACTTTATTCAATGCTGCCATAGCTCTAAATCATGAATACTAGTCAGATACTGCAAAAAAGAAAAACAAAAAACTAACAGTCCTGAAGAAACTGTCACACTGGGAAAAAAAAACAGCCAGTCATGAACATCTTCAGATTCTTACCCTGTAAGCTAAACCTGGAGAACAGGCAGCACAGACTAGAGATTATTGCAGACTGTCAGCTCTCTGCACTGCCGATCTGAGTCTGAAGCGAAGCTTATCTGGGCTCAAGACTTATGTTAGAGGAGTGCTCGTTTAGCCTAGCAGTTAAGATACTCAGGTCCCACAGTGGAGTACTCGGTTTGATTCCTGTTCTGGCTCCTGACTCCATCTTCCTTAGGAAGCAATAATGATGGCTCAAAAATAATTGAGTCCCTGCCACACATGTGGAACACCTGGACAGCATCCTTGGTTCTCAGCTATGGCCTGGCCTAGTCCCAGCTGTTGTGGTCATGTGTTGAGTGAACCCAGTGGAATGGGAACTTTCCCACCTACATCCCCACCCACCCCAATCTTTCTTTCTCTGCTTCTCAAATAAATAAAGTTTATATTTAAAGCTAGGCAGCACAATGAGAAATAGACCCAGTTCCAGAGAACTGTATGTTACATTTCCCATTGGGTTTTTGTTTGTTTTGTTTAAGATTTATTTATTTTACTTGAAAGGATGAGTTACATAGAAAGAGGGAGAAAGACTTCCATTAACTGGTTCACTTCCCAAATGGCCACAACGGCAAGGGCTGGGCCAGTCCAAACCCAGGAACCACAAGCTTAATCTGGGTCTCCCATGTAGGTGGAAGGTGCCTAAGTAATTAGGCCATCTTCCACTGCTTTCTCAGGTGCATTAGTAAGGAGCTAGATCAGAAGTGGGGCAGCTAGGACTTGAACTGGCACTCATACGGGACTCTGGTGGTTTAACCCACTGGGCCACAACACTGGCCTCAATTTCCTGTTTATTGACGTTTCAACCACCAGAAAAGTTCAAGTGGCTTAAGGCTGGTGACAACAATTCTGCAAAGTTCAAGTTCATCCCTAGTGACATTAACTGGCCAGTCCCGTAGGTCCTGGGTAGCTAGAAGGGAGAGCGGGCATTTCAGTCAAAGAGCCTGTGGTTTTGTTTTGCTTTTTTAAAGAATAGGGGGTCTGAAGGTATGGAGCTGCAATAACTCGTTTTTAAAAACAGTATTTAATTTCCTTTCCTTTGGTTGCAATCTACTGATCTGGGTCATAAACTTGAGGAACAGAATAATGGCTACAATTTTGAGAGTAACTCTTGATTCCTGGCTTGCTGAATGGAAATGACTGGGAGTCTTCCTTGTACTGTTCGTTACCTGTCACAGGCCTCTTTGCCCTTTTCCCATCATCTCTCAAACACCAAGGTCACATGTGTGACAGGAAGCACACAAGAACAAGGAGGTCCTATAAATGAAGGTAGCCAGGTGTTCCTCACGTGTCTCCTGGATCTAACCAGGAGATGTCACAAACAGAACATCACTGATAACTCCGAACTGTGATGTCCTTCCAGAAAGGGGTGCTGCTAAAATCTCAGGGGGTGACCAAACAGATGAGCAGCGAAGAGACCCTGGGCCTGGACTTTCTCAGTCATTTCTCCAGCATGCATTTTCTTTCCTGAATATAAAAACAGGCACCTCAGAACCTGACACTGTAAGGAAGGTAAGGGTCCCTTTGGCCCTCCCATCCTCTCACTTAACCCCAGATAACTCAAATTCCTCAGACTCATCCTTGAACCTCATTTAAACCTCCAGATACCCACATCCACACACAAGCTAACACCACCAACACTCTTGTTTCCATGTAACATGTTTATTTGATCAACACTGTGGATAACCATTGGAAAAGACAAGCTAAGCAGATGAGAACAATGAACAGACACGCTTCCTTCATGGTATGGCTGTGAATTTCACAACACATCTCCTTACTTTCTGATCCCGCCCCTGGGCATTAAAGTCAGGCAAACACTCTTAGTGGAAAGTGAAGCATCTACTTACTGTGCTTCTTCAGAAGACTCTTGTTTTATTTTTAATGTTCTCTTTGTAACAGGTATTTCATCTGAAAAGCAAAGATTTTTGAAACAATTATATTTTCCCAAATTGTGGCAGACACCTATGTATAAGTAGCTATATTTACTGCTCAATCCACACTTTTAATGCCAGGCCTCCATGTTAGTGTCCAACACTGTCCAATGCCAGATTTATAAATATAAATCTTATATAATGAGATGCATACATTTATATGCAAGATCAGAAACCAGCTCTACAAGTATAAAATTCTTCAAGGTCACCAGTGGATTTCTAGCTAGGAGCTTAAAGCTTAATTTCTCCACAAACATGATTTTAAAAGAACAAGAATGGAAATAATTCTGTTCAATTCAGATTTTCAATGTAGGTTTTACAGAGCAATTATTCCCTCAATATCAGGATCAACATATTCTGCAGGTTATTTTTACCCCCAAAGTTTTGGGTAGTTTAACTCTCTATGGTCAAACCAATGTTATAGGATACCATAGTAATTTAGATCTTATCACTATTCTGGAATTTAAATGGGATCACTTAGCACCTGCCCTTTTTATTCTTTTAACATTTAAGTCCCGCTCTTACATACTGTTACTCTTATAGTTTTAGAGCCTCTTTTCTCCTCTCTTCTAATATCTGAGGTTCTTTTTCTTTAAAACTGCATTCCTAAGAAATAAATTAAATTAACATTTAATCCTGGGGCTGGCATTGTGGCGTAGTAGGTAAAGCTGCCACCTGAAATGTCGGCAGCCTCTATTGGCACAGGTTCATGTCCCACCTGCCCCACTTCCGATCCAGCTCCTTAAAGGGCTGGAAAAAGCATCAGCAGTTGGCCCAAGTGCTCAGGCCCTGGCACCCATGTGGGAGACCCAGATGAAGCTCCTGGCTTCACTTGGGGAGTGAACCTGTAGATGGAAGATTTGTCTCTCTCTTTCTCTCTGAAATTGACTTTCAAACAAACAAATAAATCTTTAAAAAAATAATCCTTTAATCATTAGCATTTCCCTATCATAAGCGATTCTATAAAAAACAGTGCCTCTGGATTTTAACCTTAAGCTATGGTACCACATTATACTGCATGCTACTTAGACTTCCCTGGGCGCTGCCTGAGTATCACACCAGGGAGTAAGAACATTTACTTAGAAGTCAGCCCTCATTACTCAAGTTGCTGTTAATGTATAATGGCTGCAGTAGAAACTTGATTAGTACTTTCAAATTATGAAAATCAAAATGGAAGCGCTTAATGCAAAAAATACATATCAACCCTTAATTAGGCTGCACAAACGTTGATTTGATGACCAGGACTTTCAATTTCCATTTCCAATGCCTATGATTGTGTATAAATCATTCTGGCCTCTTTAAGAAGTGTGAAGAACTGTGACCACTGGCACGATTCAAATAACAGCTGTTACAACATAAACAGAAGCTTCCTCTCACTTGTTGTTCAGACCAAAGTCTGGGAGGGAATCTTTTCCAAATCACAAACCGCTGAAAAGAGTAAGTATTTAGGCTGAAGGCAGGAGAAGAGAGTTAACGCTTGCGGCAGCTGGGCCACGTCTCAGTACTCCTGACAGTCATCTGAAAACTGAAAGGGGCAGGGTGCCCAGAACTGCACAGATTTCTACCTGCCACCGAGTCTCCCGTATGGCGCAGAGTTAGGAGCTCTTGTGTCTTTAGCAATCGTGTTGGTATCCAAATCACCAAAGGACCAACACTACACATCAGTTGGTAGACTAGTTGCATGCCTTGTGCTGACAGCATGAAAAGTACCAGAAGATATGAAGGAGCCAGTGTAGATTTAAAGATACACACACACACACAGAGACACACACACACACAAAGTATTTGTTGGCTTTCTTACCCAATTCCTGATCTGTTGGATAGCCATGGAGATCCTGACTGTGGTTTCCCCAGTCCTCCTGTGAATAGTCCTCCATAGTGCTGCCATCTGACTCCAGCTCCTGGTACAAGCCACTACTGTTAATAAGTACAGGCTGGCAGGGCTGAGCATCCCATCCTCCCTGACCAAACACCTGTTCCAACTGTTCAAATGTGTAACTGCTCTTTCTTTTCCCAACACCATGTTCTTTCACCCGACTGTAACACCTGCGAAGGGTCTAAGACACAAAGTCTTTTGTTATTCCTTTAAAGCTGTACTTCCTCTTCCAGGTACGGACCACAGATATTAATTACTATTAGACAGACACAGACAGACAAACATAGACACATTGTTACAGGAATGCTAGATTTCAAAATCATTATTATATTAGAAAAAAATACTAATTTAGCATTTACTCAAACATGTTATAATTAAACAATTATTTTGCAATTAATTATCCATTAAACAACAAGAAACATTACAACATTATTGCATATATCCCATACACATATTTTATACCCCCACCCCCATTTAAAAAGAATAAGGGGGAAAAAAAAAAACAAGAAATACCAGCCAGCCAATAGGACGCACACCTGCCACAGAAGAGAGAGAGCTGCTATTGTGCCCAGAATTTGGAAAAAGTGAGGGAAGGGAGGACAGAAAGAAGAATTTCCCAAAGCAAAGGATCCCTTCCTCACTCTTGCTTAAGGAGAGATATGAGGTAGAAACTACTGCCTAAACAGATTAGCTAGTAAACCAAACTACTTACATGATCTATGTCTCTTACTAACTTATTATTCTTTGTGGAAGCTGCTATAACTTAAACCAGAGGTCAATCAACAATGCTACAAATTCCACATTTCAAACATCAACCATCAAGAAACAATACACTAACACCTAGCTCTGAAAATTAGACAAATTTACTATTCTGCCAAATCACACTGCCAGCTAAACAAGCCAACCAAGGAGGCCAATTCTCTTTTCTAGGGGAGGATGAGGTGGAGGGGTATTATTTCACTTCTTTTTCTGCTACATGGTATACAGCAAATAAACGTCATGCAAGCCCACAAAGCCTGGAATTGTTACCTTACAGAGTCTTTCAATTTTTTTCATGGTCTATATTTCTAAGGCATATTTCTGCTTACTAGCTCAGTCTCCTGAGTCTAATGGTACATGTTAACACTATCTTACATATGTCGAAAGGTTAAGTTGAGGACTTAGTCCCAGCTTCCAAATTTGTTTGGTTACATCCAGTCTCTATCCCATCCATCTCTGCCTCCCTGCACTCCTTCTAACTTCCCTCTAGCTCCCTGGGTTTCACACTGAGGATTTTCCTGAGACAAGACTCCCTGCCCCTGGTGGCTCCCAAACACTTTCTAGCTCAATGACCAAAACCAGATCACCTCAGACTTAGTTTATAGGCAACAGCCAGACTTTCTACTGCATGTGAGATTACTTTCCATAAGCCAATATACTACCTATTCTCACCAACCTTTAATCTTTATAGAGCCTCCATCAAAGTTCAGGACCTTTAAGCCACAGTTAGCAAGCTACAAGATACTCTGCCAAATACTTTGAAAATCTGTCTCTTGAGGCCAGAAATCCAGATGAGCAAAAGGAGTAATAAAGATTAGAGTCACCTGCCCTAAGCCAGCCGGCCTACCTCCTACACAAGCACTGCCTCATTCTCCCCGTCTTGAGATCTCTTCTGGTGCTTCAAACGATGCCTCAGAGAACTGAGGTTCCCAAACACGCATGCTCTGAATTAGAGTGTTTAAGCTTCTCTTTGCAAAGGATAGTCACAACCATGAGACATAACTTTCTAGAAAGAACCAAACATAAACTCAGGAAACGTATGTCATAGACAAACCCTCCGGTGGAAGGAGACAAGTGCCTGCAGCAGATCCCATTTGATTTCTCCACACTCCCCTTCTCCCAGCACCCTCTGCTCTCCTAGCAGGGATAGGAATTTGAATTGCAAACATCCCCTGCCAATTTATTTTTATCTCACAATGTCTAGTTTCTGCCTCCAAGAACACCCCAACCACTCTTCTCAACTCCTTCAAGGACCGTAAATGGAGAGTCCCAGCCATGTCCCTTTCACCCTTCCAAGGCCATAAATGGAGATGGAAACCCTGCCACTGCTCACTAATACTGGCTGCCTGGAGAAAAACATCCAGCACACAAATGAGCCCAGGCAGCTTGTCACTGAGGGTCATTTCAGAATCCAAGGATAATGTTCCTTTGAAGAAAGGTGCCACACTTACCAGGAAGTGACACAGACATAAGCAAAGCCACCAAATTTTGGCAAAATGCATGGCAGAAAAACCACAGAAAAGACTCTTACTCTCTTTGAAACTACCTAATTGAGCTTAAAAATTCATTAGCTGATGTAATGGTGAATAATAAAATTAGCAATGTCCAATGGTTATAGATATGAAAGAACAGGTGCTATCTCACCGCCTCTTACTTGTAGTGCACTGTGCAGTTCACTTTCATGGTGTAATATGCTGATATCTATCAGATGCCTGAAGGAAAGATGTTTGGTACCTCCTAAATCCCTATGATAGGGATTTGATATATTGAAATAATGTTAAAAATATTTCTAGATTGATTTCAATCCTTTAAAGCTACAAAAACCAAAAGAAGGAACTTCCGAGTTCAGTAAAGAATGGAGATTCTCAGAGAGGCTGCTTATACAGGACACACCAATTAAGACAGGGAAAAAGCAAGAACTCAAACACCAGCTTTACTGCAACTACAAGGAACACGAGGATTTACTTAAACTTGATAGAGTTCAGAATGGATAAAAAGGACATATGAAGACCTTCCAATTCTTATCACCCAAAGTAAATCAGCAAAGACCAAACATTCCACAGTCTAAATGATTAACCAAAGCACGTAATTAAAAATTTGTGTGCCTGTGTCAACAGTCTTAAACAACTTAAAAAACCTACTCTAAATCTGAGATTGCAATAATGCTTCAGAATCCAGGAAAAACAAAGTCTCATCTTCCATTCCAGACAGCTACCAAATCCACACGAACCTCAATTTGGCTTTCTTAGAGAACATACCCTATTCAACACAAAAGCCTTGCTCCCCTTCCTTCTTCCTTTACCTTACTCACTCTAGAAGTTTACAATAACTTGAGCTCTATTAGTTTTCTAAAAATTAAGGTGCGGGGATGGCAAGTATTTGCTTAAAATTATTAAAGACTATTCAGTCTTTAATTAAAATTATTAAAGACTATTTTAAAGACTTAAAATTAATAAAGACTATATTTTCTTTTCATAAATTTCCCCAGCAAATTGGTATTGTTTTTGGCTTCTCCTTGGAGGCAGAGCTGTAATAATAATATCATATCTTGAATGAAGCCATAGGGATAGGGAGTCAAGAAAATCTGGAGAAAAGAGCTAACAGGTAAAAATTTGATCAGGTGGTCAAACCAGAGGTTCATGGGTATTTGATTCAGAAGAAATGCCAGCTGAATACTTACTAAATCCACCACACCAGGTGCTCAACAACTACAAAAGAAAAAAAACAAAACAAAACAAAACAAAACAAAAACAGAAGAGACATAAAAAGATGTCCCATTACCAAAGCAGGGAGAAACATAAGATGGCTGACAACTGACAATTTATAGGACAGAGTGAAAGTTTTGCCAAAGTTTAAGATAAGAGGAAATGAGAGAATTAAAAGAAGACATTCATTGTGGATGAATGTATGGGGAGTCTATGGGAGCGAGGGGCAGGTAAACAAAGGCAGGAGTTTTAGATTGGCAGGATTGGGGGTTTAACGGCAGCAATGCAGAGAAAGACCCAGGGTTACAGTACACGTAACATTAAATACAGTGCACAATGCAGCTATCTTGCCAAAGTAAGTAAATCCAGTATTGGGTTGTATAAGCAGAGGAATCACATGTAAGCTATGGAGGTGGCTCTTCCTCTCTATTCAGCACCGGTGAGGCCACAGCTGGAGCACAGCATTCAGTTCTGGGCATCGAACCAGCTACAAGAGAGGGAAATTGTAGAGTTCAGAAAAGGGCAAATAAAATAATGAAAGGCTTGGAAAATAAGATCTATAAGCAGGGCCAGTGGTTTCATCAAAGCCCTTCCTGACATTATATAAACCACTTTTGGGGTGAGATTAGAACTTCTTTTGTCTTCCAATCCCTCCTTCAACTATCAGGAAATGGGAAGAAGTAAATTCTTCCCTGGTATGACAGACTAGTACACAAACTAAATAAATCATAAGGGCATATGCCAACCAACTTCACCAATGGCGCAATAATTTCTCAAAATTTGTCCCATTTCATAACAATCATAAAATAATCACCATGACAAAACCACTGTTCTAACAGAACTGACCGTTAAGTGGAACAGGGCATATAATGAGGAGGAACAGAAATAAGGCATAAGAGCTCTATCCATGTGTTGCTTAGGAAACACTGGCTCGATCAGTCTAAGATGTCAGATGAAAAACAGTCAATCTGCAGGGAGGATAGCTTAGTTATAATAGCAGGAAACAATGTTATAAGAAAAAACAAGCAGTGAAACAGATTCTCAAATCTAGTTGTCAAATTAGCCATACCAGAAAAATGGACTGCAGTTATCTTAACCCAACCCTCTGTCAACTAACATGATGAATATGAGATTCCTTTTACCTAAGTTATTAAATAATGAAAACACGTATTAGCAAGTAAAGCTGTTAAAACCACATATTATACTTTATAAGAAATGGAGAGATTACACTGGGAGTAAATCTCTAGCCACGGACTTTCTCATAAAAGCATTAGAAACAATACCTTGGACTAAAGCAGATACGAACTTTGAAACAAAAATCTTTGTGAAATAGATCTTTTCTTCTTCCTTTAAAGTTACAGCTACTATAATTATTATAACTCGCTGCTCTTTTAATTTAGGCAAAAAACAACACCAAGTTTATTTTAATGTACTTAAGAAAGATCTAAAATTTTCTTTAATTAGCTATATTTTGTTACTGTGAGCATAAAGCAGGAAAGAAAACACTGATTAGCATACAGAAGTCGATAAACATATGTCTGTGCACAGTAAAAGGGATGTTAAGAATACAGTACAAATTCCTTTACATCTTTTGACACAGAACTGTAACTAATGATTAGGAAGTGACCTAAGGCAAAATCCATCTGAGTCCAGAACTTTATTACCTATTCCCTGCAGTGTTTTATACATTAGTATTTGGCAAACTGACCTGCCAATCACCTAATTGCTGCAAAACCAACAATCAGGGCTAGGCACTTGCTGCAGTGGTTAAGACAGAGCTTGGGAAACCTGAATCCCATACAAAGTGCCTGTGTTAAAGTCCCAGCTCGGAGCGCTGTGGCACAGTGGGTTAACGCCCTGGCCTGAAGTGCCGGCACCCCATACAGGCACCAGTTTGAGATCTGGCTCTCTGCTATGGCCTGGGAAAGCAGTAGAAGATGGTCCAAGTCCTTGGGCCCCTGCACCTGCATGGGAGACCCAGAAGACGCTCCTGGCACAGCTTCGGCTGTTGCAGCCAACTGGGGAGTGAACCATCGGATGGAAGACCTCTCTCTCTGTGTAACTCTGACTTTCAAATACATAATAATAATAATAATAAAAAGTCCCAGCTCTACTTCCAGCTTCCTGCTTATGTCCATCCAGGGAGGCAGCAGGTGCTAACTCAAGTACTTGGGTTCCTTCCAACCATGTGGGAGAACCAGATAATTTCTGGCTTCTGGCTCCAACTTGGCCCAGTCTGGCTGTTGTGGGCATTTTGCGGGAATGAACCAGCAGCTAGAAGATGCTGTCTGTATTAAAAAAAAAAAATCAATAACGATATAAAAAAAAAACTAAAAAGAACGTTGGGACAAACTTATTTCATATTGCTCCAGTTCTTAGTGCTATATAGAGCAAGGTTTGGCAAGTTAAAAACTTCTATTTTCAGAGCCAGGGCTGTGCTACAGCAGGTTAAACCACAACCTGCAGTGCCAGCATCCTATATGGATACCAGTTCCAGTCCTGGCTGCTCCACTTCCAATCCAGCTGCCTGCTAACATGCCTGGGAAGGCAGCAGATGACACAACTGCTTTGCCCCTGCACCCACGTGGGAGATCCGGAAGAAGCTCCTGGCTTCAGCTTGGTACAGCCCTGGCTGTTTCGGCCATTTGGGGAGTGAACCTGCAGATGCAAGAGCTTTTTACTTTTGCTGTTCCTCTCCAGAACAGAGGGTCTTACTCTTTCTTTGGGTCAGATTCTCCTCCCAAAGAAAAGTGCACACATACACTTTCCCACTGAATTTCAAGGGGTGCATGGGCTCACTGAAGAGCCCAAACAAACAGCAACTCAGGTTTAAAAATTTTGCTCTATACTATCACTTTTTTTTCACAGAAGAATGAAACATATAGGGTAGGCCCTCTGCATTCATAGCAGGTTCTGCATCATCAGATTCAATCAACTAAAATTTGGAGGGGAAAATTTGTTTTTATTGAACATAGTCAGGCTTTTTTGGTTATTATTCCCTAAATACAGGGTAACAACTTCTTATATAGCATTTATATAGTATTAGGTATTATAAGTGATCTAGAAAAGATTTAAAGTATATTGGAGGAATGTATAGATTATATGCACATATGACACTATTTTAATTAAGGAACTTAAGCACCTGTGGGTTTTGGTATCATGGTGGGGGGAGGCGAGGTCCTAGAACCAATCCCCTGAAGATACCTAAGGGACAACTGTTATTAGAAATTCTAAAATAATGTAGATTTACTTTGTGCCTTAGGCTTGTGGAGAAATTCCAAAGATTGGGACCACCAATTTCATAAAACTAACCAGTCTGCTCAGTATCCTGCTCATTTGGAAAAACCAGCATTAATATTTCCTTTAGGATGTAAATCAGCCAAACCCCCATTTCTTGAAGCAAACAATTTCAACCAGGAAATGCATACAAGGATATCACTCACTCTTCACAAAAATATAACACTTTCTGCTGGGCAAGAAACCTTTTTCTAAAGTAGTAATTATTAACAGATTCATTAGTTATGCTGATTATCTGTTCCAATTATATCACAAAATACTTGGTCATTCATTATCTGCCTAACTTATCAACATAGTGCTAGATAAATTACAAAGGTCACCATTTAAAACTGGGAAATTCACACATCCAGAAAGAAGTCAAAGTCAGTCTTAACCACCTTCCTTAGGTGTCCGTATGGCTAATCTCTCATACCTTCCAATCCGAGTGGTCTGACAGGAAATGCATGACAATTCCACTAATTCAGTCCTTCCAGTGGGATCACAGTCTGGTATTAGTGCCGTTCATGTTGTGATCACCAGTGTCTTCTTAAGTATGAAGAACCTCAATAGTCCTCAACTCATTTGAATTCCCTGCAACACTTGATACTCCACATCGCCTATCCAGATCACTATCCTTGCCAAACTTCACTTTATAAAACTTCCTGGGGCGGCATTGTGGCCTAGCAGGTAGCTGCCACCTGCAGTGCTGGAATCCCATATGGGCAATGGTTCAAGTCCCTGCTACCGCACTTCTCATCCTGTTCTCTGCTATGGCCTGGGAAAGCAGTGGAAGATGCCCCAAATCCTTGGGCCCCTGCACCCATGTGGGAGACATGAAGAAGCTCCTGGCTCCTGGTTTCGGATCAGCGCAGCTTGGGCCATTGCGACCATCTGGGGAGTGAGCCAGCAAGTGGAAGACTTCTGCCTGCCTCTGTCTCTGCTTGCCTTTCTCTCTCTCCCCCTGGCCTGCCTTTCAAATAACTAAATAAATCTTAAAAACAACAACAACAACTTCCTGTACTGATTCCATAGTGGGTGGCTGGGGCTGCCCAATTCTCTAACTGCAAACCAGCCTACAACTTGTAACACATCATGGCGGTTTAACATGGACAGCCTTAAAGATCATGTAGTCCAACTGCCTCACCGAAAAAACAAGTAACCATGGCCCAAAGTCGAGTAAGTATTCCTTCAGAAGCAGTCTAGCATATGAAAATTATCCAATGCCACTCCTAAAAGTTTAATGCTTCCTAAGAAAGCTACCATGGGATTTTAAGTCCCTTGAGGTGGGGATTTTGTTCACCATGTCTCTATTTCCCTGAGTTCAGAACAGTGCCTATGACAGAAGGATTATTCAATATATATTTATTAAGGGGCCGGTGCTGTGGCGCAGCAGGTTAAAGCCCCAGCCTGCAGTGCAGGCATCCCACATGGGCACCAGTTCAAGTCCTGGCTGCTCCTCTGCTATGGTTTGGGAAAGCAGAAGATGGCCCAACTCCTTGGGCCCCTGCATCCACGTGGGAGACCCAGAAGCTCCTGGCTCCTGGCTTCAGATCAGCTCAGCTCTGGCTGTTGCCGTCATTTGGAGAGTGAACCAGCAGAATGGAAGACCTTTTTTCTCTCTCTCTGGCTCTACTTCTCTCTGTAACTCTGTATTTCAAATAAATAAATTAAATATTTAATATATATATATATGTATTTATTAAATACACCAGGCTAATTTTAAAACAGTTTATCACTAGCAAGATAATTCAATTTTTCTTAGCCAAGAAAACCAGGGAACTGACTATTTAACCACAATAGACTGTATTTATAAAATCAGTAACTCCAACCTAGGTAGGACTCCAGAAACCTCTCTCTCACTGTCCACTCTGCCTGTCAAAAACAAACAAACAAAAAAGGCAGGAACAAAGGAGATTATAAAACACAGAAGAGCTACCATTAGCAAAGCAAATGAGTTTCTCTGTTAACAAAGGAGGGCTAACTGCAGTGGGCAAGGCTATTTTTAAAATATCCATCATTCTTGTTGTCATAGCTTTCTCTGGGAGGACAGGTCACCTGCCAAAGGCAGCTCTGTAGTCCTGTCCAAATCTTAATTCTCATGCCTAACAAATTAGGCAAATAAATAAAATATTCAAGAATATAAAGTAGTTCTGTTAAAGACAGAGATTGTTTCTTGGGTTTTAAGAGGGTCAAACAGAAGAATGGTCACCACAAAGCCAGAGCCTCAGGTTTAGTAGGGACCTGTCCAGAACTAAATTCTACCAGACTGAAATTCATTCTGAGACTGGTGAGCGACACACTTTGTGTTTAAACTGGTCAGTACTACCGTTGACAGGAAAGATTCTTGCATGGAATATACAGTTTAGGAAATTTGGATTCCCAGTATCAAGTCCTAAATTTTCTACTTCCTTCATGCTAGCAGCTAAAGGTCTTGACTGTTAGATTACAAAGGGAACACAAAACTCTCCAGGAAGGCTGTCAAAAACAAATACCTTTCACTGCTCAAGGAACTAAATTCATTTGACCATGAAGCTTTTAACCCTATGCTGTATATATGTCACAAAGACACACAACTATATTAGCAGCAACACTAAATCACAGCCATGTTTATGTATCAAGACTTCTTTGGGAAATAATAATCCTTCAAGACATGGAACCCTTAAGGGCATCTCTATTTAGAATGAGAGGTCAAAAAAACAGGGTAGGCAGCAGTGTTGTGGCTAGCGACTGCTGCCTGGAACGCTAGCCAGCACCCTACTCGGGGGCACCAGTTTGAGTCTGTGCTGCTCCGCTTCCTATCCAGCTCCCTAATGCACCTGGGAAAGCAGCAGCAGATGGCCCAAGTCCTTGGTTCCCTGCACTGATGTGGGAGACCCAGCTGAAGCTCCTGGCTCTTGATTTTGGCCAGACCTCGCTCTGGCTGTTGTGGCCATCTGAGGAGTGAGCCAACACGATATTTCTGTCTCCCTTTCTGTAACTTTTTCAAATAGATAATTAAATCATTTTTAAAAAAACATTAAGGTAAATTGAACTACTTATATCTGATACAAGCAGCAATAGGTAGCTGGTCACTGAAGATAGGCAGATGACATCATCCGTCCAGAATTTCCTCCTGGTAGAGAACTGACTTGGATTAGAGGTCATTTTCGATGCCTGGGACATCTACATGCCACACTGGGGTGCCTGGGGTTCAAATCCTGGTTCAGTTCCAATTCCAGCTTCCTGCTAATATGTACCCTGGGGGGAAGGAGGTAGTGCCTCAAGTGGGTCTCTGTCATCCATGTGGGAGATCTCACTTTTGCTCTGGGCTCCTGGCTTTTGACCTCGCCCAGTCCTGGCTATTGCAGGCATTTGGAAAATGAACAATCTGGTGACAGATTTGTCTTCCTGCCTTTAAAATAATATAAACACTTTAAAAACCAGGTATTGTTAATGTGAACTTCTTACTAATACGTGAAACCTAAAAAACACATTCAAGATAATTTTCTGAAATATTTGTTATAGCAGGAGAGAACCATTCATCTTTAAAGGCCTCTGATATAAACATGCTCATTATGAACTAACTGTTCCACCCCCATCACATACTCATCACAGAAAACCTCACAAAGCTTTCTCATTATAAATTGTATTGCTTCCTAAGTATTAATCAGACAATGTTTAAAAAGGAAGCTGCTGAGAGCAGATTTTTCCCTGTTTCTAATTGAAACAGGACAATTTATGGTTTTCATGTCGCCCATCTGATTTTCTATTTATTAAAATTAAAAATTACCACATAACCTTTAATACAGACTTCTTCCATTAGTAAATTTTATGTATTTGGTTATGAAGAAAAGCATCTAGACTTCAAGGTAAAATCATCTAAAAACAAAGGTTATCAGAAACCCTCTATCAGCACATCTGGGTACAAACATCAAATCAAATCTCCATCAACTGTGAAAAATATGAACACTGATATTTTTCCCCATGTACACTGTGTAAACTACAGGACATAAATATATGAGAAGAACATACTTTCATCCTGACATCATTTTTAAAAAACCTTTAAAATATAAGCATTTTTAAATTTACTGTAAGCATCTGTCCTTGAATGACCTGTACTCAGGAAGTTGTTAGAAGGATATTCAGGCAATCATAACAATATTTTTACAGCTCATTTGCTCAAACTTTTATACATGATCTTTAGCTTTATGAGGATTCCTAAAGGAATGTCCATATAAGAAAAGTTTATCTTCTATAAAAATTAAACCTTTTTCTTTCATGGCTTGGTGTTTCATGGAAGGCAGGCAAACTTTTAACTATACTTTCTGAATGCCTACTGTGGGCTGAGATATGGGTTAAGTAGTGTATATTTTGCGTTTTTATTTCTTATAAGGATGTTAAAAGAGTGTCCCAGGGCTGCTGTTGTGGTATAGCTGGTGGGAATACCTCCAGCAACGCTGGTATCCCATATAGGTACCAGTTTGGGTACCAGCTGTTCCACTTCCAATCCAGCTCCCTGCTAATGTGCCTGGGAAAGCAGTGGAGGATAGTCCAAGGGATTGGGCCCTGTACCCACAAGGCAGACTTGGAAGCGGCTCCTGGCTCTTGGCTTCAGCCTGTCCCAGCTTTGGCTGCTGTAGCCTTTTGGGAGAGTGAACCAACATATGTGGAAGACCTCTTTCTCTCGATCTCCACCCCTGTAACTCTGTAACTCTGCCTTTCAAATAAAAATTTTTAAAGGTAAATCTTTAAAAAAAAAAAAAAAAGAGTGCAAACCAGACCACACTCAGGAAACAGGCCACCGGGGATGTACCAGCATGGGTTGCTGCGAACTACACTTGAGAGACTTGAGAAGCAGGGCTGAACAGAGGAGGAAGCCGAAGACACAGCTGCAACAGAGGTCTCTGCTAATTCTAAAGGGAATATAGATCTTCAATCAAGTTCCTGAAATTGAGGCAAGGAGCGAGACCTTTGTATTTCAGCATTGACTGGGCACTGAATTCAGGCTGCCACCAGAGGGAGTCTCACTTTGGATAAGACAGCTCCCTTGAGCAAAGGCAAACTCCTAGGAGGAATTTAAGAATCCTACCCAAGTCACCAGCAGTGAGCACTACAGGCAGCTGAGAGGAGGAGGGATCCAGGAAGTGCCTCACATATATATGGAAAGATATCCATATGGTGCATCTGTTTTGTAGACTAGAAGACCAGCTAGGGAAAAGAACTTAGATCTAAGGTCACTACTACATTGTCTTATCTTAGACCCCAAAACAAGAACCCAGGAGCCCACATTGTTGCATGGAGGATTAAGCTGGCTATTCTGCTTCTGATTTAGTGTCCTGCTAAAACACCTGGGAGGCAGTGGATGATGGTTCATGTACGTGGGTTTCCTGCCACCAATTGCAAGAGACCCAGATGAAGTCTCTGGCTCCTGTCTTCTGCCTGGCCCAGTGACCCAGACTCTACGTCATGGTCATCCAGGGGAGTGAATCAGCATATGGACGATCTCTCTCTTATTCTACCTTTCAAATAAATAACCAAAACCAAAATAAAAAACCTAGGATCCGTATGATTCTCTTCAGGAGAAAACACCAAAAATTACAGAAAATCACCCTATTTAACTTTACACCATACTTACAGGTAAGCTCATAGATCATTTTAATTTTTAGCTTACATAACCATATTTACCTGAGTTACTGTTACACTCTCTGCATTCCCCGATTTGTTGTTTTCTGATTTGTTTCCTCAGTGTGCAGATATTTTGGCACATTTTCATTATACACTGCAAAACAGTTTATCTCTTTCCCATCATCTATCCTGAAGATGATGAGTACTCAAATCATTTATACATTAGGTAGACAACAGCAGGAATAAGTATTGGACATTCCATGACTTTCTTTGGTAACCCTCATCCTTACCTGCTTTTACTGTGACAAAGTATGAAGGATCTTCAAAGAGTTCATGGAAAATGTGCACTATGCAAAAACTAGGCAAGGATTTCAATATTTTTTACTAAGATAAACTTATCTTTCAACCCCATTTCCCATAAATGGTCTGACATACCCTATTAATTCTATTTTGTAAATGTACCTCCTGCTGTAACTCAAACTTACTTCCATTAAGAGGAGCTGGTAGTCCAAAAGATACCATCATTTATACAGACTTGAATGAACGACTGAATGAGTCTTCTACAATAACGGCATGGCTTTTGTTTCAACACTTGTTTTAAATTCTTCCTTATGACTTCCAAGTCACCATTTCTCCTTGGGTTTATGATCTTAGAAAATGAATTCTCTGCAAGAATTTAAAAAGTATGCGTTTCATTTCTACAAGAAATACGTATTATCATAATGATGCCCATCTGGGTGTTACTAAATAATTTATGTATTGCATTTATTCCTGTTCATGATTACGCTGTTGCCAGAAATACTACTTCAATTGTTGAAGGTTAATAAAAGGAGGGGAGTGTTTGGCAAAGCAAATGCCTGCATCCCATATTGGAGTGCCAGGTTTGAGGCCTGGCTTTACATGCTCTTGGTTCTATCTTCTTGCTAACATGCATCCTGGAAAGCAGTTAAGTGATGGCTCAAGTACCTGGGTCCCTGTCACCTACATGGGTAACCAGGAGTGAGTTTCTAGCTCCTAGCTTTAGCCTGACCTACTTCTGGCTTTTGCCAGCATTTGGGGAGTGAACTGGTAGATTGGAGATCTCTCGATCTCTCTCTCTCTCTCTCTCTCTGCCTCTGAAATAAATAACTAAATAAAAATTTAGAAACATTAATAAAGGTGGGCTGATGATTCATAAGGAGGCAATATTAGAACCAATTGGTTAAGAGCATGGGTTCTGGAGACTGCTTAGTGTCATTAATTTCTCCATCCATTTGGTGGCTCTAATAGCATCTAATAGCATTAAATGAGAAAACAGAAGTAGAACATTTAAAAATGTCTGCCTAATTGCTTGCACTCATTAAATTTTAGAGAGAAAAATAGTAAAAGCAAAGTGTATGTCACAACGGACATGGTAGGAATAACATATTCAAAAGAACCTTACAGTAGCAAAAAGTTATCAGTCGTGTTAAGAAAAGTAGGGACCGGTGCTGTGGTGTAGTGGGCAAAGCTGCCACCTGCAGTGCTGGCATCCGTATAGGCACTGCTTTGAATACCAGAAGCTCCACTTCTGATCCAGCTCTCTGCTGTGGCCTGAGAAAGCAGTAGAAGATGGCCCAAGTGCTTGGTCCCCTGCACCCACATGGGAGACCCAGAAGACGCTCCTGACTCCTGGCTTCGGATCAGCCCAGCTCCAGCAGCTGCGGCCATTTGGGGAGTGAACCAGAGGATGGACATCTCTCTCTCTCTCTGCCTACGTGTAACTCTGACTTTCAAATAAATAAATAAATCTTAAAAAAAAAAATGCTAACTTGATTGTTATTTAATTAGTACTTAGATTTACAAATCTGTTTTAAATTGTTTTTATTGATAACTTATGGGCTTTTTAAATAAAAGGAGTATATTTATCCCTAGATATAGGTTTATATTGAATACACTGGTCTATAAATGTGCTTTTGCTCACATAATTTCAAGTTGCAGAAACATCTGGTTCTATCATAGCTTCAACTCTTGCTCAGTTTTTCTTTCATATATAAGTCAGTAATTCTTGGCATGAATATGGGACTAAACACACTAAAAAACCAACAGGAGAAAAAGGATCCCAACAACCCATCCAGAGTAAGAACTGGCCTTACTCACCGGGCAACCAGTTTACAAGAAGCAGAAGGCAGGTAAAACTCAGCATGGACAGAAATGAGGAGCATAAATGACCTACATATTTTCCTGGGAGTTTGAGAGAACAAAAAAATATAAATATGTCTCATTTCTTTTTTGGTATTATGGAAATGTACTGGAATTGATATCAGATTTACAAGTACCACTTCTCCCCCCCTCCCTTTTAAAAGTTTATTTATATGAAAGGGGGAGTTACAGAGGGCAAGGCAGAGAGGTCTTCCACCCGCTGGATCACTCCCAAAATGGCCCCAATAGCCAGAGCTGGGCCAACCCAAAGCTAGGAGCCTGGAGCTTCTTCCAGGTCTTACACGTGGATTCAGGGGCCCAAGCACTTGCGCCATCTTCTACTGCTTTCCCAGGCCATAGAAGAGAGCTGAATCAGAAGTGAAATAGCCAGGACTTGAACTGGTGCCCATATGGGATGCTGGCACTCCAAACGGTGGCTTTACCAGCTATGTGTCACAGTGTAGGCCCCACAAGTACCACTTCTTGAATAACAACAAAACATTTCATGGATATGTGCTTATGCTACAAAAAGTTAAGCTTTTCCCCCAGTTTTATCATGTGGTTATTATTAGTTATACAAAGAAAAAAGTATTACTATACACTGCTTTAGAACCGACACAGCTCTGATCTCCAAAAGTCAAACTGTTAGGGCCAGCAGCATGGTGCAGTAGGTTAATCCTCCACCTGCAGCGCCGGCATCCCATATGGGCACACTGGTTCATGTCCCGCTGCTCCTCTTCCAATCCAGTTCTCTGCTGTGGCCTGGGAAACCAGAAGATGGACCCCAAGTGCTTGAGCCCCTGCACCCGCATGGCAGACCAGGAAGAAGCACTTGGCTCCTTGCTTCAGATAGGCACAGCTCCAGCAGTTGCAGCCATTTGGGGAGTGAACCAACAGAAGGAAGACCTTTCTCTTTCTCTCCCTGTCACTGTCTGTAACTCTACCTCTCAAATAAATACATAAAATCTTTTTTGAAAAAAAAGTAAAACTGTTAACTGCATTTCCTAATCACAGAGAGAAGGGACATTACCTGGTTTTGCTCATGACCATACCTTTGAGACCCTGCATGGAGCCTGGGTCAAGAGCAGGTGCTCATTAATTAGTCACTGAATGCATAATTACTGGGTAGCATTTCGCAGCTCCATGGTGCAAGCCTCAATGACAGTTGGATATACACAATGCAAAGAATAATATAAAATCATGCAAATCATTCTCAATAAAGGCAAATAACTTTTTATTTCTTATGTAAAATGAAATAGAGCTCAAATTTTTAAGGCCAATAAGGCCTTATCAAGAATAATACCACATTTGAGGTTTTTTCCCGTGTTAATTGGTCTGAATTAGCCATACATATTTTAAATATTTTTTTTTTACCAGAATGTAAGATCTTTGAAAGCAGAGGTCTTGGGTCAGTTTTGTTCACTAATATATTCCCAGCACCTAAATCGATGTCTGGCTTGTAAAAACGGCTCTAGATATTTTGCTTGAATGAATGACAGAATGAATGAGAATTATTTAAGACTGTATATAAGAAACTGAGACACCAAAAGCTGAGGTGCTTTTGACCTGTCATATTCTTCCTTCTAAATTCTAAGCCAGTTATTTCCATTTAGAGAAAAATACCTGCAACTGAAAAAATAAAACTAGTTCTTGGTAGATATGAACTTTTATTCTTGTTTTATTCATATCAATTACAAACATAATTGACTTATTTGGATAAATGAAGTAATCTTCCAATATAGCACAAAAGCAGAATTGTAGCTTTCAAAAATTTAGGCTATTACAGAAAGTAGTCTTACACAGACTGAGAAAATGCAACTAGAAAACATCTAAGTAAACAGCTTCCATTGTATTGCATCAATTATACTTAATATTTGGTAACTCAAAATGTATAATTTATGAATACACAGCCAAGCCCATGCGTGTAAAAATAAAAGGATGGCCACTGCTCAAAAATGTCTGAGAATAAACACAGGTTTGCATTTTACTAAAGGAAACAGCACATCCTACCAAGTGAACAGACAGCACTGGTCTGCTTAATGCCAAGGAAAAAAAGTATTTGCATGAGCTTTCAAGGGCTCTCTCTACAAATGAGAACTTTCTCTAAAAGTAAATAACAGGCAGAACATAGTGCATGAAACTCGTAACAGAAATAAAAGTAAAAAGCAACCTCATCATCTTATAATCCTGACAACAAAAATCCAAAGCTTTTTATGGCATTGTTTCTGTTGTTTTGGAATCTCAAAAATGTCCCTCCTTTTATTCCACTGTTTAAAAATGACACAGATACAATTTTCCATAGGGAGAAAAACTGCATCCTACCTCACCCTACCATCAGAAGCAGTCTGCTGTAGTCCCTACAGCAATTAACATTGGAAATCTTAGATTTGAATTTTAGTTCTGAATCTTGGGTAATGTTAAGAGGCAGGATAACTTGAGGGGACACTTGAGGGGAGAACAGAATCCAAGTGTCTGATGAGTTTATTCTAAAGGCAACATACAGGACATGGTTTTAGTCAAATTTCCTGGGGTTCTTAGAAATCAAGCCTAAAAACAGAAGCTATCAAGTACTGTGATGGTCTTTGATGACTACAGAAAGAATTCTTCATGTAAGCTGGTAGAGAAATTAGTAGTGAGTTGTGTCACAGGTTAATACCTAACAAATCCTGTTTATTGTAATGCCCAGATTCTCCATTCATACCGATTTTGATATGCCTGAAATCTGTGCTCTTCCATCTTCATTGCCAATTGCTTTATTCCACTTCTCATCTAGTTTACTGCAAGTCTCTAAATGATCTTTGTGCTTCCAGTCTTAGTCCTTCCATTCTCTGCATTACAAACCAGTAACCATCCTAAATTTAACACTAACCATGTCACTATTTGGGGGCTTAAAATCCTTTGAATAGGGGCCAGTGTTTCCATGGAGCAGGTTAAGCCACTGCCTGCAATGCCAGCATCCCATATGGGTGCTGGTTTAAATGCCAGCTGCTCCATTTCCTATCCAGCTCCCTGCTAATGCTCCTGGGAAAGCAGTGGAAGATGGCCCAAGTACCTGGGCCCCTGCACACATGGAGACCCAAAAGAAGCTCCTGACTCCTGGGCTCAGCCTGGCCCAACCCTAACTATTGCAGCCATCTGGGGAGTGAAGCAGATGGAAGATGTCACTCTCTGTATCTATTCTCTCTGTAACTCTGCCTTTCAAGTAAATAAGTAAATATTTTTTTAAAAGCCCTTTGAATAGTGAGAAGGATTCTAGCCCCTTCTCTAACCCACAGAAGGAAAGAAAAAAACACATGATATAACTTTCTGGGAGCCCTGAGGGAAGAGGAGACTAGACATGGGGGAAACATACACAATGTAATCGTCAGATGTTGAACTGCCTGGACAAATCTGAGAACTATGAACATTTCTGTGAAAAACAGGCTACTCCAATGTCAGTTTCCTGATCGGTGCATGTGGCCTGCCTCCTTACCATATATTTTCAATTCCCTGATCAGTTCACTTAACATGCCTCATTAGCACATACTTTCAGTGCCCTTTGATCAGCTGATTATCCTAGCCTTCTGAGTGGTTGTCACTTTACTCCTCTGGGTTGATTAAATTTGGATTTGCCCTTTCAGGAAGGAGCCAATCACTGACAGTGGCTCCCTTTCAGTATAAAAAAGCCAGCACTTGCAAGTTTCTTTGGCAATTCCTCCCTTGGAGTACTCCTCCTGAATGCTGTGGCAGGCTGTGGCAGGAGGTTCTCATTTTCAATAAATCCAGTTTTGTTTACTGTCCCTGTCTGCACAGAAATTCTTCTTTAGCATGAGACAAGAACAGAGATCGTCACATCATCCCATAACAATAAGATAAAGTCCAATCACATCGCCTGACCATACCCCATCAACTGA
This sequence comes from Sylvilagus floridanus, assembly GCA_949820135.1. Lineage (NCBI taxonomy): Eukaryota > Metazoa > Chordata > Mammalia > Lagomorpha > Leporidae > Sylvilagus > Sylvilagus floridanus. The sequence continues at coordinate 14,538,328 of OX463224.1, read as the reverse complement.
CCACTTGTTCATGTCTCCACTTTTATTGCTTTTTTCTTTAAGATTTATTTATTTATTTGAAAGGCAAAGTTACAGAGGGAAGGAGGGGTGGATAGACTGATCTTCCATCCACTGATTTACTCCTCAAGTGGCCAGCAACAGCCTGGGCAGGACCAGGTCAAGGCCTGAGAAACGAGTTTCATCTGGGTCTTCCATGAAGATGTCAGTACCCAAGACTTGAGCCATCTTCTGCTGCCTCCCCAGGCACATTAGCAGGAAGCTGGATCAGAAATGGAGCAGCTGGGACTTGAACTGGCACCTATACAGGCTATCAGCATCTTAGCAGTTTAACCCGCTGTGCCTAACACTGGCTCCCAGTCTCATTTCTTAGCACTTATCCACATCCTTTCATGTTTAAGCCTTAGGTCACAGCCATCCAGAACTACATGGTGGAAAGCATTTACCCAGAATATCTGGGACACCAGCTGTTGGAAACTAATGATGTTTCTGGAGTTTTGATTTCAAGTCTCAAAGAGCACAATGATGTAAAAATTTCTCTCTCTCCTCAGTATCTTCTAGACCTCTTTTATCTAACTGTACTTTATGTGTTGAGAAATCAAAAGTGGCTGTGACTACCTTTCCAAACATCTCAAGTGGGAGATGAAGAGACAGTGCAAAGATAACAAGAATTGTTCTGGGCCGGCGCCGCGGTTCACTAGGCTAATCCTCCGCCTTGCGGCGCCAGCAAACCGGGTTCTAGTCCAGGTCAGGGCGCCGGATTCTGTCCCGGTTGCCCCTATTCCAGGCCAGCTCTCTGCTGTGGCCAGGGAGTGCAGTGGAGGATGGCCCAAGTGCTGGGGCCCTGCACTCGCATGGGAGACCAGGAGAAGCACCTGGCTCCTGCCATCGGATCAGCGCGGTACACCGGCCGCAGCGGCCATTGGAGGGTGAACCAAAGGCAAAAGGAAGACCTTTCTCTCTTTCTCTCTCACTGACCACTCTGCCTGTCAAAAAAAAAAAAAAAGAACTGTTCTGGTGAAAAGGACCCAGGGTCAGCGAGAGTGCAGATGAGGATACAGGGGTGAATGGGAGCTGGCACAGGTTAGACGGTCAGGTGCAGGTTAGAGGCAGTGAAGGCTCAGTTTGGGGGAAGGAAATTGCCTGTTCTTGGGGCACTGTGCATTGTGTAATCATAAGGGGAAGTGTCATGCACCCACCAGGTCTTGGCCTTCACCAGTGGGGTCCCTAGTCTCTTCCATGACCTCCCAGAGTGTCGATGAGGGTACAGGGCCTCCAGGAGGGCTCTGGTTCCTACCACTGTTCCAAGAATGTACAAGACAGTCAAAGCACAAACAGCAAAACTTTAGAACTCAATGTACTGGGTGAGTAAGAAGTACATACTTTCCCACCCAACTGTACCCTACAGGGGGATCGGGCAGGCCTCTTCCCAAAGGCTGAGTATAAGGGTGGGGGAAGGTGAATGGGTGACAGAAGGGTATGTAGGAAGGGAAAGGATATGTAGATCCCACATGTGTGAGTTTAATTTGGTCTGTCCCATCCTGCCACTTCCTCAGTATGCCCGCACATGGGGAACACCATGACCCTGAGTTGCTAGTCCCCCAGGAATAAGCCCGACGATCAACACCAGTGGGACCGACTGCCCCAACCTACTAGATTTTCTTTATAGCAGTGTTAGGTGAAGGACCTGGAAACACCTGAGACTGCAGCCAGGGAGGGGGAGAGGTCAGAGGTGCCAAAGGGGATGGGGTACTGAAAAAAATACATGAAGAGGAGAGGAGGATGCATGGACCTACCAGGTACAGGTACTGCATTAGGTGCTTTCACATGCATGCACTGTCATGCGAGAGACTCTGGGCTAGACTGCATTCAAACAGAACACACAAGAAGGCATTGCATGGAGTTACATATAGTGCCTTTATGTGGATTAAACAAACACTTGTAAAGCACTCAAAAACAGCACATGGCACATAGTAAAAGCTACCTTAACTATACTCATGATTTTTTTTGTGAAATTTGTTTCAGCTGTACACATATGTCATTTCATGTGAGCACTAGACCCCAGGGTAAAATGTTTCTCCTTGTGGGTTGTAGTTTAAAAATGAAGTTTAAAAAACATTGCTTTGGTTTTTCTTGTCAGTATACAAATCAAGGAATGAAAAATATAATGGGTAGCTATATAACTTTAAATTAACCCCATAAAAGGTATTACTCATCAAAACACATAAATTACCTGGCACTGGGATTTCCCCTATATTCCCATTCTAAAACTATCAGCTCTATCCTTTTATATATTTTTTTTCCCACCACCATCCAACCCATCAGCCATAGCTCCTAAATCAAACTTTTACCACATGCAAGGCATATCGGCAAACTCTTCTTTGATTTGAGGTCATAACTGTTAAACAGAGGTCACTTAAAAGTTTTTGTAACAATTTCATTGTTTACATGCTTCCAGTCTGGGATGTGTGGACAAATACATCTCATAGTATTTGCAGTTTGCACTATTCTAGGTTATGCTGTCTCTGAGCTTTTACACCAGCTACTCACCTACTCTACTCCCTTCTACCCAATTAAGTCCCATGTCACCTTTGGAGTCCACTCCCTGAGGCCTAGGATGATGTATGCGCTTGTAGCTACATGAGCTTTAACATTAGCATGACAAACAAAATCTGGTTCAAAATATTACACTGCTGTATTTCCAGAGTCTACCAGTAGGTATTCAAATATTTGCTGGTGAATAATGAAAAAATTAAGTCCTAGTTCAGATCTTAGTATTTAAGAAAAATCCTGCATGAATTTGTCAGCTGAATCAGATGAAAGGGAACAGGCAAGATACCCAAATCTACACACATGCACACATGCCATGCCATGCCTGGCCTTTAGCCAGGTTAAGTGCTACACCTTTCCTATATAGACCTCTTTTTTCCCTTTGGACTTTCTAAGGAGAGTGGAATTCAAAGGCCCAGTTCATCTGTATTAGTCAAGAAAGATCAAAGAGATGCTGGAGTTTTAAAGTAATAGATTTTATCTGGGATAGCCATATGCCTTGTTTAATGACTGATCAAGGCATCTTAAAACTTTAGTGATTCCCATCATTCCTACTCTAATACTTTTTTTAGGTGTGAAGCTTTGCTCCGAATTTAGGTTAATGACCCTATTTCTTTTAAATGTAACTGGAATGTTTCCAAGTCACCAACAGTTTCAAGACACATTTCATAAAACCCAGAGGTAAGAATTTTATATGGATTTTTCAGATTCAGACTACATGATTCAATACATCTTATAGTCAATCTTCATTTTATTTATATAAACTAAGTTTAATATTTTTATATCCTATTAACTTACTGTAATCTTTCAAACACATGGTGAAAATTTTTAAGATTAGCTTAAATTTTATGTTTGAGAGGGTACATGGATTTCCAAAAAAGTTTGGACATGATTATTCCAAAGTTGTTTTGGCCACACAATAGTCATTAGTCACATGTGGTTATTTGAATTCTCATTAATTAAAATGATAGGGGGTTGGGGGCAGGCGTTTGACAGCGATTAAGATACTACTAGGGATGCCCACATCCCTTACCTGAGTGCCTGGGTTTGAGCCCAGCTTCTGCTGATGCACACTCCAGGAGGCAGCAGGTAATGTCTCAAGTACTTGGGTCCCTGCCACTCACACAGAAGAGCTCGACTGGGTTCCCAGCTACAGGATTTACCCTGGTCCAACCCCAGCTGTTTCTGGTATTTGGAGAGTGAAACAGAAGATGGAAAATCTCTTTGTCTCTTCCTGTCTGCCTTTATAATAAATAAGTAACTTTCAATGAAATTTTCAGTTTTACAGTCACTCTAGCCACATTCCAAATGCTCAATAATCACCTGTGACTAGTGGCTACCATACTGGTCAGTATACATACAGCATACTTTTCTAGTCACAGAAAGTTCTATTGGACAGCACTGTCCTAGAGAACCGAGAATCTGCACTATTTGCCCCCAGCCAACTGCAGTTATAAAATGTGTGTTCATTCATTGCACTAAACGCTGCACCTCATAGAATGGTAGAACATTTTCCTTCACTTTTGTCTTGATTGCTCCAAAGAGGGTAACATGGTAAGAACAAGAGGAAGGGGGCCGGCACTGTGGCTCACTTGGTTAATCCTCCACCTGCATCACCTGCATCCCATATGGGCCCCAGGTTCTAGTCCTGGTCGCTCCTCTTCCAGTCCAGCTCTCTGCTGTGGCCCAGGAGGGCGTGGAGGAAGGCCCAAGTGCTTGGGCTCCTGCACCCCATGGGATACCAGGAGGAAGCACCTGGCTCCTGGCTTCCGGCCAGCGCAGCGCCAGCCATAGCGGCCATTTGGGAAGTGAACCAACAGAAGGAAGACTTTTCTCTCTGTCTCTCTCTCTCACTGTCTATCTGTCAAATAAAGGAAGGAGGGAAGGAAGGAAGGAAGGGAGGGAGGGAGGGAGGGAGGGAGGGAGGGAAAGTAGGAAGAAGCTTTGAGCTCCCCCTAGAGGTTTGAGTATATGACCACAAGTATTCTTTCAAAGACTACTTCAATTTTGTGAACAACTTTTTACCCTTTCAATGTGGTAGCCACTAGCCACAAATGACCATTTATAATTTAAATTTAAATTGCTTGGAATTTAAAAAATGGATCACTCATTTCCTCAGGCACATTAGCTACAATTCAAGGGCCGAAGAGTCCTATGCACTTAGTAGTGGCTATTCTATTGAACGGCAGCAGATACAGAACATTTCCATTGTCACAAAAAGTTTTACTTAACAGAGTTATTTGCACTATATGCTTTTCTAAATTCTTTCTTCCTTTTATACATCCTATTAATGAAGTTTCCAGAATATGTATCTACTCTTTGCTAGAGTTCCCAAATTGCCAGGATATAAACTCAGAATCCTATTCATCCAGCTTAAAGATTTGCTTGTTAGAACTCTTACTTCCCAAACAGAAAACCTACATATAAGTATATGGTCTTGGGTGTGCACTGTGGTAAACCATAGCTTGGGACACCCACATCCCTTATCACAGTGTGTGGTCTGAGTCCCAACTGCTTCACTTCCCATCCAGCTTCCTGCTAGTGAGCATCCTGGGAGGCAGCAGATGACAGCTCAAGTACTTGGATCCCAGTCACCCACTTCAGCCTGGCCCAGTCTTGGATGTTGTGGGAATTTGGAGAGTGAACCTGTGGATATAAGATCTCTGTCGGTCTCTCTCTGCCTTTTAAATAAATAAAAATAAACAAACATTAAAAAGTAAGCATAGGGTTGGTAGTCAAAGATGGTCTATTCCTTAATGATATATACCAAATCTCTGACATAGTTACAAACAGAAAAGGAAACTAGACAAGCTTCCAGATCTACCCAAGTGGGATAAGAACTATAGCTGAATATATAAAAATGATATGAAACCTGGGCAGGCTTTGTGACAGAGGGTTAAGCCACCCCCTTGGGATGCCCACATCCCGTATCAATGCACCAGTTCAAATCCTGGCTACTCTATGCCTCCAATCCAGCTTCCTGCTAATATGCTGGCAAGGCAGCGCATGATAGCCCAAGTGCTTGGGTTTCTGCTACCCACATGGAAGACTCAGGTGGATTCCTGGCTCCTGGCTTTAGCCTGGCCCAGACCTGATTGTTTTGGGCATTTAGAGAGTGCATCAACAGACAGAAGATCGATATCTCTCTCTGCCTTTCAAATAAATAAATTAATTGTCTTTTAAAAATATATGGAACAAGGCTGGCACTGCGGCTCACTAGGCTAATCCTCCGCCTTGCGACACAGGCACACCAGGCTCTAGTACCAGTCGGGGCGCCGGATTCTGTCCCAGTTGCCCCTCTTCCAGGCCAGCTCTCTGCTGTGGCCCGGGATTGCAGTGGAGGATGGCCCAAGTGCTTGGGCCCTGTACCCCATGGGAGACCAGGATAAGTACCTGGCTCCTGCCATCGGATCAGCGCGGTGCACCGGCCATTGGAGGGTGAACAACGGCAAAAGGAAGACCTTTCTCTCTGTCTCTCTTACTGTCCACTCTGCCTGTCAAAAAAAAAAAAAAAAATACATGGAACAGATCTGTCTAAATCTTTCTTATGAACTTCTGAGTGGAAAACCATATTTTTTGGGAATATTTCTGTGATAATACAGAAGGAAAGCCTTGTCTGCAATCACCAAAGAAAAGCCTCAGAAATGGGCAGTTTATTAAAATGCTTACACAGAGATAAAAGTATCTTAAAAGGTAGAGATAGCTCTACCTTTTAAGCTCTCAAAAAGAAAAAGCAAGTCTTGATAGCTAAAAGCCAAAGATCAACTATTACTACACTGTGATTTGTGTGCTAAAGTATAAAATTTCTTTCCAACGATAATGACAATTACTGATAAATAAATCTAAGCAATATCCCTAGCAAATTGATCAGTTTATGTACTAGGCAGAAGTCTCTTACAACTTTCAATCTGCCTAATGAGCAACCAACACCAATCCAGCAAAAGCAAGTTTTTTAGGTCACACACAATCACCCTGTATTTCATCTTGAGACAGAACTAGAAGTACACATCTGCTTCAAAGATATGAAGCCAACTCTCAAGAGGCAGTTTTTGGAGAACACCCAAAAATATGGGACTTGAGAATGAGTTTTTCAGTGCATCAGATTAGCTGACTGAAGTGTGAATGCAGCATCTGGCTCAGAGGAATGCTTTCATGAATTCCAAGTCTAAGACAGATCTTTCAACTACCACAGCACGGATGCTGATGAGCTCACACCCCCTCCTTTGATGTCATCACACTTATAGTCTACTTCAGTCATACGACACTTAATCAAGGACTGTCTTACATAGATTTTTAGCCCTTTGGTGTGTACATCTAAAGCTTCGGCTGCTCTGTGAACTCTTGAACAATGGCAATTATATATCAGTTCTTTTATTCATCTTAACACATAGCAGACAAACCCTGTACATATTTTAGCACTCAGGTACAAGGATCTTCAAAAAGTTCACAGAAAATGTGCATGATCTAATTCCGGTTTTCCACGAACTTTCAGAAGTACCTCGTAAGAAGAAAAGACAAAGACATAGTGATAAAAAAAAAAAAAATCACCTAGATCTGCATATCTGACTCCCAAAACTGGACTTGAATTTGTCAGCAAATTTTCTTCTGGCAAGCAAACAAAAAAGCAACAAAACTTCAGAATAAACAACAATCTGTATAGCAAGGCAGTCTCAAACGCATCCATTTCAACCAAATGATAGAACAAATACCAACCATAAGACAGACATAAAATGAAACTTTGCAGCAATCCCCAATGTTTAAATCTCGTTTTAAATTAAAATCTTGAGGAGCTAGAAATACAATTCAATTGGATAGCATTAAGAAGACTTCAATATCAAAATCTGAGAGCTACTAATTCGCTTTCAACATTTACAGTTCAATGCTATATAGATAAGAGAACTGAGGCAAAGTTTAGAGAAGGTGAGCGCTGAGCTGTGAGGTTATTTGGGAAGATGGTCATCTCATGCCTTCATATAATGAGATGAAGGCTGTGACATCAACATGTTGAAACTATCTAATTACAGGAAGGTTCGCATGTAAAAACTATTTATTCTATACCTCCTTTCAAACTTAGACAAAGATATTTACTGGGGCCAGCATGTTGCATAGCAGGTAAAGCCACCCCCTGCAGTGCCGGCATCCCAAATGAGCACTGGTTCTAGTCCTGGCTGCTCCATTTCCAATCCAGCTCTCTGCAATGGCCTGGGAAAGCAGTGGAAGATAGCCCAAGTGCTTGGGCCCCCGCACTCCTGTGGGAAACTCAGAAGTTCCTGGCTCCTGGCTTTGGATCAGTCCAGCTCTGACCACTGCAGCCATTTGGGGAGTGAATCAGCGGATGGAAGGTCTCTGCCTCTACCTCTCAAATAAATAAATAAGCTTTTTTTTTTTTTTTAAAAAAGATATTTACTGAGTTTTCCTAGCTGATTTTTAATAGACATTTCAAATATATCAGAGCAGAAATGAATTGACTTACAGGTACTCCCTCCCTGTGAGCCTCTGCCATTGAGTTCACATTTAAGTGAGCTGTGAGCATTAGTCTGTACTAGAGGTTTCTCGTTTTCTACATTGTACTAAACTGCTGGGTTGCTATTATTGCTACCTACAGTGAAAGAATGTCTTTTTGCAGTTTTTATCAACACAATAAAGTGAAAGAGATTTCTGAATTACTTGTTCTAAATGGAAATTTCTAAAACTGGAGTCTGAGACTTTGTTTTCAGAGATTTGAGATTGTCTGAAAATTTAAGGCTGTATGTTTATTTTTATAAGCATAATCTGGGTTACTTGGGCATCCACCTCATAATCTTGTAAGGCTATGATTTCAGTGACCACACTTGCTTCTGTACTTAGGATCACATCCACACTAAGTCTCCTGAAGGGATATGGCTTCATTTTTAAAGCAGTATTTTTCAAACGGGGCTCCAAAGTCAACATTTTTGAGTTAAAATTTGAATAACCCTGCTAAAGCTTTTTTACCCTTTCTAAAATTCCCTTTCTAGACTTATTTGCTGAGCTTAACAGATATGTATTCAGTGTTCATTACATACTAGTATACCAGTGAATAAGAGAGATCAGAACCTATAATTAAAGAGCTTATAATTCTGATAGGAAAAGACCAACATTGTTCACGATGGAGTCAGGGTTCCTTGATTGAGATCACTAAAGCGTACAGCACTTTAAAACCAAAACAGTTATTTGCCCTCCTTCTCAACTGCCACTGTGATCAGAACCCATTATCAACTGCATATTCTCCAAATATTTTAAGAGCTTGAGGTCAGCTTGGTCTTACCTGTCTGGGGACAGGTAAACAGATCCTCTCTTTTTAAGAAGCTCAATCTCCTTTCCTTGCTTTAGGTTTCCTCCTCAAAAGTGGAAAATGAAGCAATCCAACTAGATATTCCCTGGTCATTTGAGAAACAATTTGATGGAAAAATTTTATTTAGTGAGCTTTGACAGCACAACACTTTTCCTCTCTGGGAAATTTCTATGGACGAAATCAACCAAGTTGTAAGTTAGAAATGCCTAAGGTGCACTCAAGGAAAGTTCATGGATAGATGCTGACCAGTACTGTGCAAAAATGCCCAAAAATTTAACCTTAATGACCCTGAGTGCAGCAACTAATGAGAATCAGAGAACAGTAGCTTTTTCCTATTAGCTATTACTTTAAAGGGTATTCTTGTTTAAAAAAAAAAGGGGGGGGGGGGAAAGGGAGAGGAAAAGCCTAAGAAGTCCCAAAGATACGCTACCAAATAAATTATTCTAATTGTGTCATGTGCACCAGTTCCTCGCACAACAGTTAGTGGGTCTGAAATACCTAAGTTTCTGGAGCAAAGTTTCTAAGCAATAAAGCCACCAAATCAACACTGCTGGATCCAGGACCTTGTGAATTTCCCTGCCATCGCTCTGCTCTAGTGGGATTACTCTCCCTGGGTTTCAAGATTGTTCTTCGGTGTGATGATTACTGTCCTGAGTGGTTTATTACCCCTAGCAGTTTCCAGAAAAAGTGCCAGCCCTACCAGGAAAGCACAGACACTATGACTAAGTAGAGTTCAATGAAAACTAGGAGAATCCTACTGGAACCTTCCAGCAGACACTACGATGAGGGAACGAGTTTAACTAAAATACATTATCTGGCAATGACACAAACATGAATGCCTAGATGGAAGTCAGCAGAAAACAGCACACTGATAACACAGCTGGTGGTAGCATGTCTAGCCCAAACTAAGCCTCTGCGCTTAAACATGCAGATACACGAGAATGGCCAGATGCACACTGAGCGTTTTACTTGTCACCACATCCGGCACAGTAACTAAAAGCAGGGAACAACTGGCTTTCAAGGAGGGGCTTCATCAGAAACAGCAGGGCCTCACGCCAATCTAACTCTGGAGGCATCCACAATCCGAATTCCAGACCAACTCTCGGCCAGGCTCACTTTCATGGTGCCCGGTGACTCCACGATAATAATGCACAATCTGGCTACCACTATCAAGCCTTTCCAATTCTCCAAAGCATCGGAAGTCTTACTCATCGCTCACACCTCAAGTTAGAAACAAGGCCACTGACACAAAGGCCAGTCGTCGCAAGGCTCTTAAACGTATGGCTTCGCCACGGCCACTTCTTGAAAACTCCTGAACTGGGGGGCTCCACGCCCCCCTCCCCTTCGGCCCTTCCTCAATCCCGCCCCGGCCAGTAGGCCTGGGCCTGGGCAGCCCCTCGACTGGAACAAAGCGAGGGGCCCCGGCGTAGGGGGCGAGAGGCGCCGGCGGGCACAGGGACGGCCGCACGGCGCACAATGAGAAACTACCAACTTCAGAGCGCAGGAACATCCTCAATTGGCAAGAAAGAGGGGCGGCGGCAGGCACGCCCAACTTCAAACTCAGGAAACCTACGGGCTGGCGGCCATCTGGGAAAAAAAAAAAAAAAAGCCCCCTTCCCAGGGAGAGAAGAAAAAAGGCGGAGGAGACGCGAATCGCCCACCGGGCCCCGGAGGGGAGCCCTGCGCTCAGACCGGCCCCCGCCCCCGAGGCCCGCTGCCCCGCCTTCTCTCTGCCTCTGGATCGCGGCCCCAGGCCGGGCGGCCGGTTACCTTGATGCGCTCCCGGCACTGGGACGGGGTCCGTTCGTAGCCCAGCTCGGCCAGGGCCCGGGACACGCGCTCGTACATGGCTGGCCCCGGGGCCTTGCTGCCGAACACCGTGCCGGCTCCCTCCAGCTGCTGGTACCGCGCCTCCACCAGCCGCTCGTTGCCCCACACTGCGATGAGCGCGTTCGTCTCGGCCGGCGTCCACGACATGCCCCGGCAGGCGGCGGCGGCGGCTGCCGCGGCCCCGCCACCGCCGCCACCAGGGGAGAAGGAGACCGAGGACGAGGCGGCGCTGCGGCCCCCCAGCCCCAGCCCGAGACCCCCGGACGCCGCTGCCCCCGAGCCCGCCGCACTGCCCGGCCCGAGCGGGGAGGCACCCCGAGGCGTGGAAGGGTCGGACAGCGATGGGTTTCCGTCGCTCAGGCCACCAGGAGAAGCCGGGGAGAGCACCTCCATCTTCGGGATTTTTAGCGGCGAGTTGGCGGGCAGCTCCGAGCCACAGGGCGCAGCCATCTTCCAAGCGGCCGCCGCTGCACCGCCCGGAAGTGACGCGCCCGCGCATCCGGCCGCCGCGGTCTCCGGGGCTGCCCTGGGGCCTGGCTCGCCTGCGGGCGGCCGGCTGCGGGCCTCTGCTGCCGTCGAAGTGGCTGCCGGGCGGAGGCCCACGGCTGCCCCCGGCCTGTCTCCGCGAGGCCTCCCGCGCCGCCCAGCCCTCTCCCGGGGCGAGGCGCGAGGACGAGGGGCGCCGAAGCCCCGAGCTGAGGAGAAGGGTGGGGGCATGAGGGCGCCGGAGTGAGGAGCAGATTGCAGCCTTCCCACTTCCTCTCCAATCTCAGTCCCCGAGAGGAGGGGTGAGGCCCGCGAGGGGGCCCGGAGTTAAGGAGGAATCGACCATTTCGCTCGCGCGCGCGCCCGCCTGCCTCCGCTCTGCCCGGCTTCCCTGCCCGCCGGCCTCAGGGTGCGGAGGCTGACGTCGGGGTGGCGACTGCGGAGCCCCGGAGGGGTGCATCCTGGAGGGCGCCCCGGCGGCAGGGAGCGCAGTTCTGGGGTAGGCTTTAAACAGCAGAGCGGGACCCGAGGAGCGGTGTATCTGCCGCCCTGGCTTCCCCAAGCCCGTTACTTGAAGAAGAGCAACTCCCTGGTCCCAGTTAGGATGTGTTGTTTTTCCGGTTAGTCCGGGTAGGTGTGACCGGTTGTGGAACTGGATGCGTTTGTCAGCACGTAAGAGCTGAGCCCAGAGGAAAAGTTCCTTGTCGATACCTTTCTCCCGCCTCCCTGACTCAGAAGTTGCATAGTTTTCCTGGTGTTTCATGCTCTCAAATACAAGGAGGTTAAAAAGATTAAAGAGACGACAGCTCTTGTGGCCCCAGGTTATAAATTGTGTATTAGTCACTCCTAAAGTGCCGGAACTTCTTAAACAGTAGCACACCAAGTCCAGAACACAGCCGAAAATCCTAATTGTTTATCTTGGGTCATTAAGTAAAACCTCATTGAATTTTTTTTTTCAAAGCAGACTTCTAATTGGAAGAGGTTGTCCAATGGATATGAATAAATTACGGAAATTTTTTTTAAAAAAAGGTTTTAAAAAAAAAAAAGATCGGCCACATTGTTAACTCTGGAAGTTAGAGGAGAGACTGATGCTGTCTTTGAATGGCCAAAGGATTAAGCAGTAGGGGTGAAGTAGAGGAGATAATTGTCTGTGTACCTCTATTTAAAATACCACCATAGTTCCTAAGTTAACAATGCTATGCAGACGCCCAAGAAGTTTCTTGTTTTCTAAGAGAAAGATACAGTCTAGCACCTTGGTTAAAATACAGATTCCAGAGTCAGAATGCCTGGCTTCAAATTCGGGTTTGGCCACCTCAGCCAAGTTGCTTCCCGAATTTCCCTGTGCCTTTGTTTCTTCATCTATAAAATAAAGATGACCTCACAGCATTGTTGAGAACACAAAATGACCTAATGCAGGTGAAATCCTTACAATGGTGGTGGGTAAACAGTAAACACTGTACAAGAAGTCTGTTGCATCTCAATCACACATCACGTCAGAATTCAGGTCCCTTCAGCCATGATAAAACAGAGGGCTGTACTTTAGTTATATACTAACTCAGTGATTCCAAAGAGTTCTGAATCACTAAGTTCTCCTGCTCTCCTTGTCCCACAATCCTGCAAAAAAAAAAAAAAATCCTCCCTTCTGTTGCCTAATTCTGATGATTCTCAGGTCAAATTTGACTATGCAGGAAGCCTTCCTAGATAAGTGGGTTGACAGAAGTCTCCCTTCCCACAAACTTCTGTTTCTAGGCATTATTTCTGCATTACCCCTCCCCATTTCCATACCCATCATTCTACTTAGAAAAAAAAAAAATTGTACCAAAACAAAAATTTCCAGTAACAGTCTAACATGAAAACTAAGCCAATAATTGTAAAAGCTATTAATACATATTCTGTAGTATACAGACACTGCTGTATAGCTAACAAGGACCATGAGTTTGTCATGCTGCCTTGCCATGGCTGATCTTAAATTTTAGGGGATGTGTCAAGTACATATTCAACAACATTATAGTTTAGGGGCCAGTGTTGTGGCACAGGAGGTTAAAGCCACCACGTGCAATGCTGGCACCTGAGCTGGTCCAGCCCCAGCCATTGTGGCCATTTGGGGAGTGAATCAGCAGATGGAAGTTCTCTTTCTCTGTCTCTCTCCCTCTTTCTGCAATTCTTCCATTCAAAGAAATAAAATATAATCTTATTTTTAAAATATTTATTTACGTATTTGAAAGAGTTACAGAGGGGGAGAGAGAGATGTCCCATCCACACCACAATGGCCAGAGCTGAGCTAAGCTGAAGCTAGGATCCAGGAGTTTCATGTGGGTCTCCCACATGGGTAGCAGTGACCCAAACACTCCAAACATCCTCTGCTGCTTTTCCCAGGTCATTAGCAGGAAGCTGGATCAGAAGTGGAGCAGCCAGGACTTGGGCAATATGGCCATATGGGATGCCTGCATCACAGGCAGACTTTACCCACTGTGCCATAATGCCAGCCCCTAAATAAAACTTAAAAAAAAAAAAAAGGTTTATGTGCTTGTAAGGCAGAGTTACAGAGAGAGGGTGACACAGATAGAGATCTTCCATCTACTGGTTCACTCCCCAAATAGCTGTAACAGCTGGAGCTGGGCCAGGCTAAAGCCAGGAACCAGGAGATTCTTCCAGGTCTCCCACGTGGGTAGCAGGGACTCAAGCACTTGGGCCACCTTTGGCTGCCTTTTTCCAGGTGTATTAGCAGGGAGCTGGATCAGAAATGGAACAGCTGGGACTCGAAATGGAACCCATATTAGACTTCGGCATTAGAGGTGTCGGCTTAACCTGCTATGCCACACCACCACCCTCCTAAATAAAATCTTAAAAAAAAAATCCTATTTCAGCCAGAATTTAGGGATCCCCACTGTGTTTGAAGTAATTGTTCCAACTTTAACTGTTTATCCAAATGATAATCATAAGTAGATAAAAACCTATTTTAGAGGTAATGTATGAAATGTCTCAAACTAAGGTACAAAGAGTATAACATAATACAATTAATCTTACAAAACCTGTCAACTGTTATAAATAAGAGTGTCAATTGTTAAATCAATAACAGGAGTCACTGTGCACTTGCTCTCCATGTAGGACCTCTGTCTTTAATGAGTTGTACTATGAGAATTAACAGTCAAACTTGTCTTCAAACAGTACTTTATACTTCATGTGTTTTTGTGGGTGCAAATTATGGATCTTTACTTAATATAGAGTTTAGTCTTCTGTATATAAAGATAATTAAAAATGAATCTTAATGAAGAATGGGATGGGAGAGGGAGTAAAAGATGGGACAGTTTGGGGGTTGAAGGGCGAGTATGGGGGGAAGAACCGCTATATTTCTAAAGCTGTACCTATGAAATTTATATTTATTAAATAAAAGCTTTCAAAAAAAAAAAAAAAACCCTGTCAACCATCAGCTACTCCCTTTATGTATATCTCGTCATCCCCTCATTCATTTCCCAAGATCTGTGACAAGTGTTCATTCTCCAGGCTTTTCTATAAAGATCCCCTGAGGCAGATGAACACAGTTCTCCATCTACCACTCACACAACATAGCACTTCACAATAATGTTTTCTGTCACAAAAGCTTCATTAATTCTGTTGTATACTTTATCACTGTGTCTGTCAGTATGTTTATTTGCTTTGTATCTTTTTCTCACATTCCACACTGAAATAGTTCCTCAGTTTTCCCACGCTGAACACTGGCCTAAGCCTCCATCTTCCTTTATAACTAGACTTCCTGCTTGTCTATGCAGGAACAAATGTGAACTTCATTTTCTTTTCTTTCCTTTTTTTTTTTTTTTTTTTTTGACAGGCAGAGTGGACAGTGAGAGAGAGAGACAGAGAGAAAGGTCTTCCTTTTCCGTTGGTTCACTCCCCAATGGCCACTGTGGCCAGCAAGCTGCGGCCGGCACACCGCGCTGATCCAAAGCCAGGAGCCAGGTGCTTCTCCTGGTCTCCCATGCGGATGCAGGGCCCAAGGACCTGGGCCATCCTCCACTGCACTCCTGGGCCACAGCAGAGAGCTGGACTGGAAGAGGAGCAACCGGGAGAGAATCCGGCACCCCGACAGGGACTAGAACCCATTGTGCCGGCGCCGCAGGCGGAGGATTAGCCTATTGGGCCGCGGCGCCGACCAGACTTCATTTTCTAAAAACATTTCTTATTCTGAAACAAAAATGCATATAGAGAAGTACATGAAACATACATAGTATGATATTATATAGTTTATTATCATGCAAATACCATGTAACTGCCATCCAGACCAACAAATATAATATAGGGGCTGGTGCTTTGGCACAGTGGGTAAAGCCACTGCCAGCAATCCCATATGGACCTGGCTGCTCCTCTTCCGATCCAGCTCTCTGCAATGGCCTGGGAAAGCAGTAGAAGATGGCCCAAGAACTCGTGTGGGAGACCTGGAAGAAGCTCCTAGCTCCTGGCTTTGGATAGGTCCAGCTCCAGCCATTGCAGCCATTTGGGGAGTGAACCAGCAGATGGAGGACTTTCCCTCTCTCTCTCTCTTTCTATGCCTCTCTGTAACTTTGCCTTTCAAATACATAAATAATTATTTTTAAAAAATAGAATGTGGTCAAAACTCTGTAAACTGGCCCCTCAATATAACTCCCATCTCACTTGTAAAGATAACTACTGTCGGCCGGCGTCACGGCTCACTAGGTTAATCCTCCGCCTGCAGCACCGGTACCCCGGGTTCTAGTCCCGGTTGGGGCGCTGGATTCTGTCCCGGTTGCTCCTCTTCCAGTCCAGCTCTCTGCTGTGGCCCTGGAGTGCAGTGGAGGATGGCCCAGGTCCTTGGGCCCTGCACTCACATGGGAGACCAGGAGGAAGCACCTGGCTCCTGGCACAATGCGCCAGCCGTGGCAGCCATTTGGGGGTGAACCGACAGAAGGAAGACCTTTCTCTCTCTCTCTCTCTCTCTCTCTCTCTCACAGTCTAACTCTGCCTGTCAAAAAAACAAAACAAACAAACAAAAAACCCCAACACTGTCCTGACTTGCCTTTCTTTGTAGTTTTGTCTTTTATGATGCATCACTATATTTTACAGTTTTCCCAGGATTTGAACTTCTTATAATTTTTAAAAATATTTATTATTTATTTGAAAAGCAGAGTTACAGAGAGAGAGAGGAGAAACACACACACAGGGAGAGAGCATCCATCTGCTGGTTCACTTCCCAAATGGCCTGAACAGCCAGGGCTGGGCCGGGCTGAAGCAAGGATCCAGGAGCTCCCACATGGGTGTCAGGGACCATAGCACTTGGGCCATCATCCTCTACTTTCCCAAGCATATTAACAGGGAACTGGATCGGAAGTCAAGCAGCTGGGGCTCATATCATTAACCTTTGGATAGCATAAGCATAAGTTATTTTATGTTCAGAAGAAAAAAAGTTATTTCACTTTCTGAAGTATTTTATAATACCTATTTGATAAGATTGGAGAAATAGGTGCTGTCTTCTATGCAGCAATTAAAAATATACACTAGGAGAAATTTTCTCTGGAACAATTTTAATAAACATCAAACTTCAAAAACATAACAGGGGCTGGCGCTGTGGTGCAGTGGGTTAAAGCCCCGGCCTGAAGCCCTGGCATCCCTTATGGGTGTCCCTTCGAGACCTGGCTGCTCCATTTCTGATCCAGCTCTCTGCTGTGGCCTGGGAAAGCAGTAGAAGATGGCCCAAGTCCTTGGATCCCTGCACCCATGATTTTTTTACAAAGTGGCTCATCACAGCATTGTTTACAATACAAAAAGTTACTCTTCCTCTAAAGCTAGCACTGAGACTGTTTAATGAACATTACTTAATTTTTCCAAGAAATATTATTTTGACATAAAAATGATGTAGTAAATCAATTAACTTAAAGGCTTGTAATATTTTTGTTACTCAAGAAAATGGGCTTTGGCCAGTGTCTAGGTATAGCAGGTTAAGCTTCCACCTGCGATGCTAGGACCTCATATGAGCACCAGTATGAGTCCTGACTACTCCACTTCCAATCCAGCTCCTTGCTAATGTGCCTGAAAGTGGCGGGGGATGGCCCAAGTGCTTGGGCGCCTACCACCCATGTGGGAGACCCTGATGGAGTTTCAGTTCCCTGACTTCAGCCTGACTCAGGCCTGGTCACTGCAGCCATCTAGGGAGTGATCCAGTGGATGGAAGATTCTCTCTCTCTCCTCTCTCAATATTAATATAATTATATATAGTTCATATAAATATATTGCTGCCTTTCAAATAAATAAATAAATGTTTATAAAAATGAAATTAAAACATGCCCTCCTTCTCTAGTTATATTCAGTTTCTTGCCTTAAAAACTGTTTAGCCTCTATGCTCCTGAGTCTGTATATATGAAATACACGAAATTTGTTCACCTTATATAAATAATTTATTTTAAAAAGTAGCCATGTTACTGACATATAATTCACATACCATATAATTTGCCAATTTAAAGTGTACAAATTGATGTTTTTAAATATTTATTTATTTTAAAGGCACAGCATTGGAGAGAGAGAGAGAATATTTTCCACCCACTTGTTCATTGCCCAAATGCCTACAACAGCCAAGGTTGTGCCAGGCTAAGCCAGAAGCCAGGAATTCCACCCAGGACTCCAACATGGTTGGCAGGGGCCCAAACACTTGTACCATCATCTGCTGCCTTCCCAGGTATGTTATCAGGAAGCTGGATGGGAAATTGAGCAGCCAGGACTCAAACCAGCACTTCAGTATGGGTGCTGCTGTCCCAAGTGGTGGTTTAACCCACTAGGCTGTAATGCTGGCCCCTGACACACCCCTTAGCAGGCCTTTTCTTTCTCCTCCCAACCACTCCAGCTCTGGACAACAACTAAGCTACATTCTCTTTCTCTAGATTTTTCATCTTGAACATTTCATGTGAATGGAACCATGCTGTTTGTGACTGGCTTCTCTCATTTAGCATTATGTTTTCAAAGTTCATCCATGTAGTAGCATAAATTAGTACTTTGTTTTTTTTGTTGCCAAATAATATTCCATATCTTGTCTGTTCATCAGTTAATGGCCATTTGGATTGCTTTTCCTTTTCAACTATTATAAAATGTTGCTCTGAACATTCTTGTGGAAGTTTTTTTTTGTATGAGGCCGCTCCAAAATTTCATAGAAAATGGGATCAAAAGGCAAGTTTATTTAGATACAAAAAACTCGGAAATCCAAGCAGATCAAGGCATTTCAAAAAGTTCAAAAAAAAGTTTTAAAAAAAGCATGTATTTCAACATTTTTCAAAAATTTTGCACCAAAAAACCTTATTTTTTAATTCATTTCCATGAACTTTTTGAAGTCCCTTTATAATATCCTAAAAGTGGGATTCACACACACACACACACACACACACACACACGGAGACTCTGTGCTTAACAATTCAGGTATGCCACTCAGTTTTCCAACGTGGTTGCATCTTTTTACTTTCCCCACAGCGGAGTATGAGGATTCATGTTTCTCAGAGACAGAAATCTACCCATCTTCTGGTTCAGCCCCAAATGACTGCAAAAGTTGGGCTGGTCTAGGCCAAAACCAGGAGCCAGGAACTCCATCCGTGTCTCCCACATGGGTGCCAGGAACTCCAGTACTTGACTCGTCATCCACTCCCTCCCATGTACATTAGAAGGGAAGTGGATTGGAAGCAGAGTGGCTGACCCTCAAAGTGACACTCCAGTACGGGATGCAGGCAGCCCAACCAGCTGTACCACAATGCCTGTTCTGTTAACCATCCTTTTTATTATGCTACCTTAGTGGATGTGAAGTGGTATCTCAGTGTAGATTTAATCCATGTTTTCATGATGGCTCATGATGTTGAGCATCTTTTCATATTCATATGGACCATCATTATATTTCGTTTAGATAAATATCTATTCAGATCCTGCACCCGGCCCAGCACCGCAGCTCACTTGGTTAATCCCCTGCCTGAGGTGCCGGCACCCCGGGTTCTAGTCCCGGTTGGGGTGCCTGGTACTAGTCCTGGTTGCTCCTCTTCTTTCTCTGCTGAGGCCCGGGAAGGCAGTGGAGGATGGCCCAAGTGTTTGGGCCCTGCACCCGCATGGGAGACCAGGAGAAAGCACCTGGCTCCTGGCTTCGGATTGGCATGGCATGCCGGCCGTGGTGGCCATTTAGGGGGTGAACCAACTGAAGGAAGACCTTTCTCTCTCTGTCTCTCTTTCTCTCACACTGTCTAACTCTGCCTGTCAATAAATAAATAAAAAGAAAATATTTATGAATATTTTCTCTCTTTCTATGGATTTTCTTTCACTTCCTTAATATTATTAATGGAAACACAATTGTTTTTTAATTTAATAAAGTCCAATTTACCTAACTTTTATTATTGATTATTATGGTCTTATTATCAAGTCTTAGTCAATGCCTAATCAAAAGTCACATAGATTTACCATTATATTGTCATCAGAGGTTTGTATGTTTTTATCCTTTATATTCAGTTCTGTTGCTCATTTTGAGTTAATATTTGTGTATGGAAGACACTATACTTTATTTTTTTTTGTTTTTTTTTATCTAGTTTACCACTTGTCCCAGCATTGCTCATAGGAAAGACTTCTTTCTTTTCTTTGTTTTGAAGATTTTATTTATTTGTTTATTTGAGAGATAGAGTCACAGGCAGAGAGAGAGACAGATAGAAAGGTCTTCCATCTGCTTGTTCACTCTCCAAATGTCCATAACAGCTGGAGCTGGGCCAATCCGAAGCCAGGAGCCAGGAGCTTCTTCCGGTCCCCCACATGGGTGCAAGGGTCCAAGCACTTGGACCATCCTCCACTGCTTTCCCAGGCCATTAGCAGAGAGCTAGATCTGAAGAGAAGCAGCTGGGATCTGAACAGGTGCCCATAAGGGATGCCAGTGCCTCAGGCAGAGGCTTAGCCTACTACAACACAGAGCTGGCCCAGAAAGACTGTTCTTTCTCAATTGGCTTGTCTTGGCTCGTTGACAAACTATGAGTTGTTTGCAAGTGCAGGAGTTTCTGTCTGGACTCTCAATTTTATTCTACCAATCTACGTGTCTATCCTATGCTACACTGTCTTCATTAGTGTAGTTTTATAGTAAATTTTATATTCCCAAAGGACAACTTTGTTTTCAAAATTGTTTTGGCTATTCTAGGTCTCCCGTATTTCCATATGAATTTTAGCATCAACGTATTAGTTTGTGCAAAAGCGAAACACACCTAGGACTGTGATAGGGATTGCACTGAATCTGTAGAACATTTTGCAGTTGCTGTCTGCTATGGTTTGAATACACTCATATGCATCCCCTGAAAATTCCTATGCTGGCACCTAAGATCCGATGTGACAGTATTAGGAGGTGGGGCCCTTAAGTCATGTGGGGTTAGTGCTCTTATAAAAGGGCTGGAAAGAAATAACCAGGTCTTTTTCTCTTCACCCTCTGCCATGAGAGGACACAGCAATATGTGCCATTAAGGGAGCAGAGGGTAGCCCTCATCAGACACCAGATCTGCTGGTGCCTTGATTTTGGAGTTTCCAAACCTCAGAACTGTGAGGAATGAACTTCTGTTCTCATAAATTACACATCTGTAGTATTTTGTTATAGCAACGTGAGTGGACTAAGATGCCATATTAGCAATATTGTCTTCCATTTATTGAACATAGAATATCTCTCTATATTGAGGTCTGCTTAATTCCTTTCAACAATTTTTGTTCTTTTCAGATTAAGTTTTATACTTTATTTAATAAATATATTTATAAGTATTTTATTTTTGATACTACCATAAATGGAATTGTTTACTTAGTTGCATTTCCAGTCTCATTGCTATGACATAGAAATATATTGAGTTATAGAATTGATTTTGTAACCTGCAACTTTGTTGAACTTGTTTATTAATTCTGATTTTTGAATGAGTTCCTTGTGTTATTCTGTATACAAGCTCATGTCAACTGAGAAATGCACAGAAAATGAATACTATGAAAAAAGCTATGAAGTTCAATTTTTACACAAAAATAAACTGATTTTTTGTGACTTTTAATTCAGTGTTTTATTCCCCAGGTTCCTGCAACAGCTACGGCTAGGCCAGGTTGAAGCTAGGAGCCAGAAACTCTATCTGGGTCTCCTACATGGGTGTCAGGAACTGCTACCTGCTACCTTACCATTGGACTACTACCTGCTACCTTGCTGCATTACACGGGTCAGAAACGGAGGCAGAAATCAGTCCCAGGGACTCCATGCAGTGGCCTATCCTGTTGCACCACAATGATTGCCCGTAAATCTTTTTTTTAATTCCATTTTCCCACAAACTCTCTGATGTAACCTCATGCATGTGGTTTTGCTTTTTTCCTTTTCAGTATGGATGGCCTCTAACTTCATTTTCTTATCTAATTACCTTTGTTGAACATAGGTAGCAAGAGCATATATCCTTGCCTTATTTTTGATATTAGGGTGAAAGCGTTCAGTATTTTGCCATTCAGAATGATGTCGGCAGGGCAGGAGTTGTGCCACAGCGGATTAACCAGTTGCTCGGGATGCATTCATCCCATATAGGAGTGCTGGTTTTGAGTCCTGGCTGCTTCGCTGGAGATCCAGCTTCCTTCTAGTGTGTCCTGGGATGTAGCTGGTGATGGCTCAAGTGCTTGAAGCCCTCCCAACAGATGGGGGACTCAGATGAAATTCCTGGTTCCTGACCACAGCCCCGCTCAGCCCTGGCTCTTGTGGGCATTTGGAGAGTGAACTGCAGGGGAAAGATCTCTCTTTCTTTCTCTCTCTCTCTCTCTTTTGCTCTGCCATTCAAGTAGATGAAAATAAACAACCTTTTTCTTTTTAAAAGGAATGATATCAGCAGCAAGTTTTTCATAGATTTTTAAAACTCAGTTTCGGGGGGAAACAGCGTTCCTGTCCCCGATTCTGCCCAGGCAGTGCAGCAGCCATCCCGGGCCCCATGCACTGACCGTGCCATGTCCGCTGCTTCCTGCACAAGAAGAAATGCATGACCGACTTGCTGGCCAACCTGGAGGCCAACAGCAGTGTCGTCGGGCTGCTGGCCTTGTACTTGGTCTTGAGTTACGGTGCTCCCCTTTCTGCGACCTGATGGGATTCGGCTATCCGGCCTACATCTCAATGAGAGCCATCAAGAGCCCCAACGAAGAGAGTGACACCTACTGGGTGGTGTACAGTGTGTTCAAAGCGTTGCTGAGTTCTTCTCTGACTGCTTCCTGTCCTGGTTCCCCTTCTACTACATGCTCAAGTGTGGCTTCCTGCTGTGGTACATGACTCCAAGCCCCTCCAATGGCCAACCTGCTCTACAGGTGCATCACCCACCCCTTTTTCCTGAAGCAAGAGCCCCAAGTGGATGACACGGTGAAGGACCTGAAGGACAAAGCCAAAGAGACCACTGATGCCTTCACCAAAGATGCCAAGAATGGACGGTGAGCTTACTGGGCAACGAGAAGAGCATCTAGGCCTCTCAGCTTGTAGCTCTGTGCACCTGCCTCCCAGAGCTTGACGTTAGAATAGGAACTGTGCCATCATAATCCTGGTAAAGTCTGCCTCGGGAACAAAATATGTAAAAACATGGGATGTATTCTAAGTTCTGCTTACTTTTAGTCTATATTCGATAAGGAAAATTTCAAGTCAATGCAGTAGACAGTGTCCAAATTTTTGAAAATATATTTTGCCTCTGGGTATCAAAAGACATGTTACCATCCTGAAGGAAATATAAAAATAAAATTATGTGTCCCACAAAAAAAATCAGGTTGAGGAAATTCTTTTTTTTTTCCTCAAAAATAATTTATTTGCTTCTGATCACAACATAGGAAATTGCGAGGGCAGAGCGTGTGCTCCGTGGCTGCCCCCTTCCTGGTCTGCACCTGCACCTCGTACAACAGCAGGCTCAGGGCGCAAGCCTCTCCTCCCATTCTAACAGCTGCAGAGTACGGGGACCAGCCAGACCCCACTCCCCTTCCAGTGCGGGGCGCCCTCAGCTGGGGGCCAGCTCGGCCCTGCGTGTCTGCCAGACCAGCCTCGTCCACACGGCCCCTAGGAGCTGCGTCCTGCAGCGGTCACTACGGCCCTCAGGGATGCGATGGAGGAAGGGCAGCCAGGCTACATGAGGAACAAACATTGTGTTCAGACCAGGAGCCCGTGGGTCTTGAGGGCCTCTGTGAACTTGCTGATCTCCATGTTCTTCTCGGCCTGCTTCCGGAGCCTCATGAGCTGCTGCTTCTTCCGGTAGTGGATCTTGGCCTTCCCTTCCTCTTCTTCTCCAGCGTGGCCGTCACGGTCTGGTACTTCCAGCCCACCTCATGGGCCAGGCGCCCAGGTAGGCAAACTTCCGCGTGGGCTTCAGCCGCACGACCTTGAGCGCCACGGGACTATCACCCGCTTTTTCTTGTCGTAGGGCGGCGGGATCCCTTCGAACACCTTGAGCCTGTCCAGCGCGGCCTGGCCCCGCTTATGGGGCAGCGTGCCTGCGGAGCACAGGGCCGGGCTCAGCGGGACCCGCGAGGGCGCCCCCTGCAGGGGAGGCTGCGGGGCCTCAGATGGTAGTGCAAGTGGAGTCATCTCACGTTCGGGAGACTCGAACACGCGTGGGAGAAGTGCTCATCACGGGCGAGGAAATTCTTGCCATGCCCAGTTGGTTGAGTATTTTTATTGTAGGGCCTACTGGGGTATTGATTGTTTTTTAATGAAGCAAGAGCAGAAAGTATCACTATTTTTTTAAAAAAGAGCTATTTATTTATTTGAAAGAAATACAAACAGAGGGAGGAAAAGAGAGAGAGAGAGAGAGAAAGAGAGAGAGAGAGATCTTCCATCTGCTGGTTTATTCCCCAGATGGCTGCAATGGCCAGTGCTGGGCCAGGCTAAAGCCAGAGCTTCACCACATGGGTGCAGAGGCCCAAGCAGTTAAGCCATCCTTCACTGCTTTTCCCAGGTTATCAGCAGGGACCTGGATCTGAAGTAGAGCAGCCAGGACATGGACCAGTGCCCATATGGAATGCCAACGTCATAGGCAGCGACTTTATCTGCTATGCCACAATGCCGGCCCCCAAGGGGTATTGAATTTCATCAGATGCTTTTTTAGCCCCCACTGAGATGATAATGTAATTTTCATCCTTAAAATTCCACTGGTAAAATAATTATATCAAATGACCTTTAGCTATTAAACTGTGGTTTATAATCCCTTTCATATGTTGCTGGGTTCTGCTTGGTTATATTTTATTAAGGATTTTAGTAACTATATCCAGACTCAGCTGTTGGTTTCCACTAATCGCCAACTGACTGCTCTGTGGTTTCCTGTGACGACCTGGGCCACAGACTGCTCCATAGTCTGATCCAATTAAATGTGGGCCCCTTTGCCAAGGCAGATTTTGAAGACAATCTGGGAGGTTTCTCTTGACCCCAGGAAGGCTTTGCTTAGCTGCCTCTTCCTTGGTCCTCCATGAACAGCAAACTCTCCCCTGAACGTCAGCTTCTTGTTCTCCTGGGGCTACCCAACTCCTCTCAATGACTTATCACCAACATCTCTTGTTTTCAAAGTGTCCTGAGGGCTGAACTTCCCCACACTCTGTTCCAAATAGTCAGTTCCCTTAGGGAAAACCATGGCATCTCACGTTCTTAGGACCTACCTACCCATCTCCTGAGTAAAACCCTCTCTCTATTACTGCTTCAGAACGGGTGGCAGAGACAGTGCCTGCTTGTTTCAGATCCACCCGCCTCACCAGGGCACTGCTTGGGGGTGGCAAGCTCTGGCCATCTTGGTGTGCCTCTCCCCATGTGGCATCTCTGCCAAGTGACCTAGAATGAGGGTGTTATGGCCACCCGTATTTTCTACTGGCTACACCTGGTTAGAGCCTGTGGCCTACAAATGGGCACTAGGTGAAGGAAGAGAGCTACCAACCTCTTGGCAGTACCTTCCTGGAACTAAGCCTCTGTAGCACAAGAGACATATGGGAAATGGCATATGGGAAATGCCTGTGGCCTGCTAGGGGGCGAGGAAACCTTGTTTTCATGGCCACAGCTGCTCTGAGTGGAGCGTTTGTCGTACTGAGCTGGGGTAGCGGTCAAGACAGGGAGCAGCCTGTGGTGTAAGTGCCCACAGACACTCCTTGTTCTTACTGAGGGTTAGTGGCATTTTTTTTAAACAAATAGTTGTTTCTTGGGACCAGTGTTGTGGTACAGTGGGCAAGCCAGTGATGCCAGCTTCCTGTGTGACCGAATCCTGACCACCCTGTTTCCAATCCAGCTTCCTGCAAGTACATCAAGGAAGGCAGTGGAAGATGGCCCGAGTACTTGGGACCCTGCCAGGCATGTGGAAGACACATATGGAGCTCTTGGCTCTTGACTTCAGCCTGGTCCAGTCCCGGCCAATGTGGCAATTCGGGGAGTGAACCAGCAGATGGAAGACCTCCCTGTCTCTCCCTCACCCTGCTTTTCAAATACATAAATAAACAAATCTTCTAAAAAATAAATTAAATTGGCATACCTCTATGAAGGGTGATTTGCTAATACCTCAAGAAATTGCAAAAGTTCAATTTTAGGGACTTATCCTACAGATTTATCTACCTGTGTGTTAAAAGATGTCTTCTCTGAATTTAAATATGTTGTCACAATAGTTTAAAACTCTTTCCCCTAAGGATTGGATCAATTTCCATACTCTTTGAACCTGGATTGGCCACATGGCTTGCTTTGACCAATAAAATGTGGCAGAAGTGATGTTCCAGAGCCTAACCTCAACAGACTTGTAGCTTCCACTCTCATTCTCCGGGAATCCTGCCCTTAGACCAGTTGGTGGTCAGAGAGTGGAAAAACCCCAGGAGGACTGTAAGCAAAGGCTGGAGAAATGGGAACCAACAGCTGGCGGAGCTGGACGGGCAGAGAGGAAACCATTGCCGGAGGCCAGGGAAAGAGCACTTTATGTAGTCATGCAATAACTGGGAAAACGTTGCCTGTGGTAATTTGAAAGCTGGAAAATGGACCGATAAAATGTAAAAAAATTTGACTAAAGAGATCTCCAGGCAGAATGTTCTAAGTGCCATGTGGCTTCTCCTGATACTCAGGAAAAGCAAGACAAGCAAGAGAAGGAATCATGCAGTTTAAAATCAGAATCCAGAGGGTTCGCAGAAACCTGAGGATTTGCTAGCTTAGACTGCATCATTATGCTTTAACCTCAGTTTTCCCAGATGGTAAAAATGTCTCAAATTCAAGATACGTCTACAAGAACCCTTGCTAAGACCTCTGAATGAAATAAGGCAATGCCCAGAGTGTCCGCCCAGGCCTCCCGAGGGCCTGCAGTCCCACAGAAGCCTCCAACTATGGCCCCAAACAGCTTGACTGTCTGGATATGCATTGGCAGGCCCCAGAACCCCATGATGGTCTCCTGTTTTTCTTTTTTTTTTTGTCCTTCTTTTTTTTGACAGGCAGAGTGGACAGTGAGAGAGAGAGAAAGACAGAGAGAAAGGTCTTCCTTTTGCCGTTGGTTCACCCTCCAATGGCCACCGCGGCCAGCGGGCTGCGGCCGGCTCATTGCGTTGATCCGAAGGCAGGAACCAGGTGCTTCTCCTGGTCTCCCATGCGGGTGCAGGGCCCAAGGACCTGGGCCATCCTTTACTGCACTCCCAGGCCATAGCAGAGAGCTGGCCTGAAAGAGGGGCAACCGGGACAGAATCCGGCGCCCCGACTGGGACTAGAACCTGGTGTGCCAGCACCGCAGGCAGAGGATTAGCTTATTGAGCCGCGGCGCCAGCCTGTTTTTCTTTTCTTTTCTTTTCTTTTTTTTTTTTTAATACATTGTTAATTGGATCACTTATCAGTGGTGACAAAAACCCCACAATGAGCCAGGGCCCCGTCATACCAGGGGCCCACTTGTCTGGCATATGCTGAGACTTCCACTCCAAGTTTAAGGTCGAGTTCTTGTGTCTCATTCCCCCTCCCGGACCCCGCACCTGCACCATGAGGTGTGGCACTACCAGGCCTTTGTGGATTTGGAGACAGGGTCCACCACATCTGGGGACACTTCCCCTCCTCAAGCCCTGGGTGAGCAGAAGGCTCCGTTTTGAGTGAGATACAGGGAAAGAAGAGACTCTGCAGCAAGTTCTGGCTACAGTTTCAGTGGCTGTTTAGTCTGTTTTGTGGTGCTATAACAAAATATCCTTTATAAAGAAAAGAGGCTTGTTTGGTTCCTCACTCTGGTGGCTGGAGGGTCCACCCAGCACTGTGTCTTTGTAAGGACCATTTGCTACATCACATCGTGGCACATAGGCAGGAAGGGAGTCAGCTGGATTCAGAACAGACCAAGCATGTGTTTCCTCTTCAGCAACCCACTCTGGTGAGAACCCGCGTACTCCCTGAGGCCAACATTCACCCCTTCTGAGGGTGGGGCTCCCAGTGAAGTATCCTCTTCCACTAAGCCCCACCCCTTAAAGAGCCCACACCTCAACACCACCACCTAGCAATCAAGTTTCCAGCACCTTTGTGTACCTTTGGTGGGGACATACTTAAGCTCTATCCAAACCATGCAGTGGCCTTGCCATGTAACTGGTAATTTCAGGTGCTAAATCTATTTTTAAAAAAGATTTATTTATTTGAAAGTCAGAGTTACACAGAGATAGAAGGAGAAGCAGAGAGAGAGAGAGAGAGAGAGAGAGGTCTTCCATCTGTTGGTTCACTCCCCAGTTGGCTACAAAGACAGGAGCTGCGCCGATCTGAAGCCAGGAGCCAGGAGCTTCTTCCAGACTTGGGTCATCTTCTACTGCTTTCTCAGGCCATAGCAGAGAGCTGGATCGGAAGTGGAGCAGCCAGGACTTGAACTGGTGCCCATATGGGATGCTGGCGCTGCAGGCCTGTTACACCACATTGCTGGCCCCTAAATATATTTATGGTAGATGTACATTCTACCTGGAATCTCTTGCAAACTCCATTAGGAAAGCTGCAGTAGAGACCTCCAGGGTTCTGTTGCCAGACCGTGCCTGCAGGCAGCAGTTCATGCTTCCTGAAGCAAATCAACAAATGACAGATGGAGCGATGGCAGATAAATATCTCAGCTTCTTCAGCCCTCAAGCAGGATAACTCAGGTGCTTCTTACACTGATTTCTAGCCACTCACAACTCACCCTTTATTGGTCAAATGTCAGAACTTTCTTCTTCTCACGCGTCTTTTCTCCTACTGATAATCCTCTTCCCCAAGTAAACTCCTTGCATGAAAACCCTTGTCTCACTGATTCTACAATGATCCAACTCAATCAACCTACAAGTAGAAGAAAACAAAGGGTCTTGTTCATTGTTGTTGTTGTTGTTTTTTAGAACTATTTTCCTGAAATCCAAAGTCCCTATGATGCTGTATCCTGCTTTACTGGCAGTACAATGAGCTTTATGCTATATTTATTCATGCACACTAAAGAAAAACACATGAACATTTTTCCCTCTATTCTCTACTCCTGCACAGCCATTTAAGATTTTTTATATCAGGCATAAGGAGAGGGCTGATTCTCCATCCACTGACCAATTCTGTACCTGCTAGGGGTCCTCCAGTTCAATCCTCACATAGGTTGTGAGCTGGCCCCACAAGATCACCCCTACTTCAGAGGCCAGTGGCCCATGGCAAGTACAGATTATGACCTGCACTTCTTTTCTTTTGATTTATGTATTGATTTGAAACACAGAGTGACAGAGAGAGATCTTCCATTTGCTCTTTCACTCCCCAAATGGCCACAAAGGCTAGGGCTAGACCAGACAGAAGCCAGGAACCTGGGACTCCATCTGGGTCTCCCATGGTGGCAGCAGAGCCCAAGCACTTGAGCCATCTTCTACTACTATCCCAGGCACTCTAGCAGGAAGTTGGCTCAGAAGCAGAGCAGCCAGGACTTGAATCGGCAGTCATGTGATGTCAGCATCACAGGTGGTGGTTTAACCCACTGTACCACCATGCCAGTCTCTGTCACTTGTACTTCTGACCAATCAGCAATGAATCTGAGTTCCCATGATCCCTTTGGTTTGATGAATTTGCTAGAGTGGCTCACAGAACTCAGGAAAATGGTTTACTTAGAATTACAAAGGATACAGATGCATACCAGACAGAGGTGCACAGGGTGAGGCATTAAGCATGTGTGACCAAGCCCTCATCCTGAAGCAAGTAGAGCCTCCAAAAGACTTAGCACACCAGAGATCTCAAGGATTTTACGAGCCATTTGTCAGGAAGCTGCAGAAGATCAGTTAGCTATTTCTCAATCTTACAAACAGCTAAATGGGCTGCTCAAAGCTGCCTGGAGCACTAGAAGTGCAAGCTTCTATTCTCATAGAGGTTTGGGTCTGGTGAGTACCAAGGCCTACCAATCATTGATGATTCCTAGCCAGCAGACACTAAGCACTTTACCCACAGTATCTTATCTAAGCCTCACTTTACAAAGGAGATTAGCTTTAGCTCAGAGAAGGGAACTACCACAAATCCTATCCCTGCTAAGTGATGGATCTGACCTCTGACCTCGGAACTATTAGATCCCTTTGTCTACTCTACACTTAAATTATTCTCCATGGGTCATTTGACAGACATCATTTGACAGACAGTGTGCCCTTCCTTGAAGGCAAAATAAGGCTCTCTGCCCAACCTCGTTCTTCCTCTCTCCTCCTTCCCTAAGAAGATGGGGAGGGGATGGCACTGTGGTGTAGTGGGTACAGCCACTGCCTGCAGTGCCAGCATCCCATACGGGCACTGGTTCGAGTCCCGGCTGCTCCACTTCTGATTCAACGCTCTGCTATGGCCTGGGAAAGCAGTAGAAAAAGGCCCAAGTCCTTAGGCCCCTGCACCTGTGTGGAAGACCTGGAAGAAGCTCCTGGCTCCTGGCTTTGGATAGGTCCAGCTCTGGCTGTTGCGGCTAATTGGGGAGTGAACCAGTGGATGGAAGACCTCTTTCTCTCTCTCTCTCTCTCTGCCTCTCCTTCTCTCTCTGTGTGACTGACTCTTTCAAATAAATGAATCTTAAAAAAAAAAAAAAGAAGAAGAAGAAGAAAAAGAAGATGGGGAATACAGCTGAGAGCATAGATCCAAGACTGGCTGCAGAGAAGGTTTGGAACTAGGGGCATGGGATAGGGGTAGAAATGGTGCAGATTCCACTGCAGCTGGTCACCCTTAACAAGACCCTATAACATGTGAGACATACAAGAAGTGAGGTATAATTTCTACCCAGTGTCTTAAATAGGTAGTAACAAAAATTCCTTGTTAGGAAAGAAGACAGAACTGTGTATACATGCATATGCTAATAAAGGTTGTTAAAGTTAGCAGTTGGAACAAACAATAAACAAACTTACAAAATCTCCTTATGTTTTTAAATTCATTTCAAATACCAAATGTTGGCTTGAATGAGTCTGTTTTTGCCTTGATCAAAAAATGTGATTTTTTTTAAAGCCTAGTTTCCTTGTATGAACAGCAGGAGGATATGACATTCTGTAACTATTGTAGATGTGAATGCGGTTTTATTTATTAATGGTCATTAATGGCAAGGGCAAGACCTTTCAGGTAAACATTTAATTTTGAGGCATTAGTAAAAGATGACTCACTTTAAAAAAAAAAAAAGATTTATTTATTTATTTGAAAGAGTTACAGAGAGAGAGGGAGAGACAGAAAGAAAGCTACTCACTAGTTCACTCCCCAGATGGCTGAAATGGCCAGGGCTGGGCCAGGTTGAAGTCAGAAGCCAGTAGCTTCATCCAGGTCTCCCACATGGGCTCTCTGCTGCTGCTTTTCCCAGGCCACTGGCAAAGAGCTGGATTAGAAGTGGAGCAGCCTGGATACGAACCGGCACCCACATGGATGTCAGCATCGCAGCCAGCAGCTTTACCCCAGTGTGCCTCAACAACATTGACCTAGATTCACCACCTGTTAAAACTCTTCTTATTTAAAATAATCTCAGGGCCAGCACTGTAGCATAGAAGGTTCATCCTCCATCTGCAGCACTGGCATTCCATAATGGGCACTGGTTCAAGTCCCAGCTGCTCCACTTCCAATCCAGCTCCCTGCTAATGTGCTTGGGAAAGCACAGGAAGATGGCCCAAGTCCTTGGGCACCTGTACCCATGTGGGAGACACAGTAGAAGTTCCTGGCTCCTGGGTTTGGATCAGCCCAGTTCCAGGCATTGTGGCCATTTGGGGAATGAACCAGCAGAGGGAAGACCTCTCTCTCTTACTCTCTCTCTGCCTCTCTGTTACTCTGCCTTTCAAATAAATAAATAAATCTTCAAATAAATAAATAAATCTTCAAAATAATCTCTTATTTTCAAATAAGTAAATGAATCTTAAAATAAAAACAAAACTCTTCTTCCCTTACACGTATTTTAGTACCATCAGGTCTTTTTTTTTTTAAAAAAAAATATTTTATTTATTTGAGAGATCGAGTTTATGGTGGATGCTTTTGGACTCTCAGTATCTGTTGTAACATATACCTGAAATGATGTGTAAAAGAGAAATCATTACCTGCCCTTTTCCCAAAAACAGCAATGAAACCCTGCATAAGAGATACATATTCTGGGGTGGGCGCTGTGGCATAGCAGGTAAAGCCACTGCCTACAGTGCCAGCATCCCATACAGGCACTGGTTCAAGTCCCAGCTGCTCCACTTCTGATTCAGCTCTCTGTTATGGCCTGGAAAAGCAGTAGAAGATGGCTGAAGTCCTTGGGCCCCTGCATCCGCATGGGAGACCTGGAAGAAGCTCCTGGCTCCTGGCTTTAAATTGGCGCAGCTCCAGCTGTTGCAGCCAATTGGGGAGTGAACAAGCAGATGGAAGACTGACTCTCTCTTTCTGTCTCTGTGTAACTCTGACTTTCAAATAAATAAATCTTAAAAAGAGAGATACATATTCTTGTTACGTGTGTGTACTCTTGCTATAGATACTATGTGGTTTAGGTATCGTTTTGCAGTGTCATCTGAGGGTCAAGATCGTTGGGGCTACAGGGAGATGACCTACCTGTCCTCAGGCTGCAAACTGGAATGTGACAAGAAGGCCCCTGGATGGATTCTAGACTTAGAGAGTATGTTCATGTTTAGTTTGAGGCATTTCAATATGGGCAGCGAGCCAGGAAGTCTTAGGTAGGAAAAAAGAGGGTGTCTGGCAGCTGGAGACTGGACGCCAGGGAAGCCCAACCACGCACTGGTGAAGCCGTGCAGGGCTGCCAGGACCCTCTGCTCTGAAGCTGGATTCTTTGCATTTCTGGTGGTTAAGTTACCCATTTTCTTACATCAAGACAGTATGCCTGTTTTCTAGAAGGAAATGGGGAATGAATCAGTGGGCCCTTTCTCACGGGTGAGGAGGCTCAAAAGGCCGTTTAAATACATTGACAGCAGTTACCAGGATATCTTCTTTAAAAATTACTTATTTGCTCATTTATTTGAGAGGCAGGTAGACACACAGAGAGCTTCCATCACTGGGTTGCCCCCCAAACACCCACAACAGCTGCTGGAGCTGAAGTTGGGAACTGAGAACTGAGTCACTCCCACAAGGGTAGCAGAGAGCCAATCACCTGGACCCTCACAGCTGCCTCCCGGGATTTGCAGGGTTTGTATTAGCAGGAAGGTGGAGTTGGGAGCAGGCATGAGCATGGAGCTCAGGCACTCCAGTATGGGATGTAGACATCTTAGCCAGCATATTAGCCATCAACCAAATACCCCGCTACTCCTACACACACACACTCTCTCACACACACACACACTTACACAGACACACAGATTTTTCAAGCAATGGCTCTACTGCCTGAATTCCCTTTTCTCTGGCTCCGTTCAGAAAAAAAAGCTTAGGCTAGGAGGGATAATTCTCATTAATGAGGCAAGGTGCGCCACCTGGTGGTAACTGGTGGTAAGAAATAAAATGACATCTGCTTTTCTCATCTAACCAGTTTTACAAACCTATCCTCCACCTCTCTCACCTGGGCCTTTTTTTGTCACCAGCCAAAGGCTCGTAACAAATGATAATGACACTGACACTTTGGGGAGAATTTTCCACCAAATATTTGGGACTCAGTTATTTTAAATGGCTGCTGGAAGAAGCAAAGGTGAGGAGGGGGTTGGTAGAGTTCAGGGTTTTGCCAAAGAGGAAAGTTCATTCATTCATTCATACCTAGACGTTTATTGAGTCACTATCACCTACTAAAATCTATGCTATTCAGTTTTCAAGCAAAAATGTGTAAGACATCATCCCTGCTCCTTCAGTGACAAAGCGGTGGGTAGATGACCACGCTAGGTTGGGGAAATACATTGGGTAATTCTCGTTCTCTGTTAAGCTGAGGAGAGCACAGAATCATAGGAGCCCAACAAGGGGAGTGCTAAGTCTCCAGAAAAGAAATGCAAATACCCTGGTGCATTCTGGACTGTGAGCCCAATTCTTTAGGGATTTAGCCTATGGCTCCCTCTGGGAGCTGAAGATGCCCCATACCCCAGGAAGCTTCAGCAGCCATGACCTCCTCCAGTGCTGGGTATCTCTGCTCCTTCCTCTTCCTCTTCCTTCCATCCAGGCGGTGCTCATGTTGTCCTCAGCATCAGTACTATCATCACCTGGGGAACTTTTAAAGATATTTATTTATTATTTATGTGAGAGGCAGAAAGACAGAGAGACCTACATTGAGGTAGAGAGCTCCTACGCACCAGTTCACTCCCTAAATGCCCGTAACACCCAGGGTGTGCTGGGGAACACCCTGGTCTTCCATGTGCTTGGCAAGGATGCAGCTACTTGAGTCATCACTGCTACCTCCCAAGGTCCTTATTAGCAGGAAGCTGGAGTCAGAGAAAGAACCAGCTACCTGGGACCAGAATTGTGGTGTAGCAGGTAAAGCCGCTGCCTGCGATGCCAGCATTCCATATGGACGCCGATTTAAGTCCTGGCTGCTCCACTTCCAATCCAGCTCTCTGCTGTGGCCTGGGAAAGCAGCGGAAGATGGCCCAGGTGTTGGGCCTCCGCACCCACATGGGAGACCCAGAAGAAGCTCCTGGCTTCCGCCTGGCCCAGCCCTAGCCCTGGCCAGCATTTGGGGAGTGAACCAGTGAATGGAAGATCTCTCCTCTCTCTGTAACTCTGCCTTTCAAATAAAATAAATCTTTTAGAACAAACACATAAAAAAAAAAAAAACCACCTGTACTCCAATGTGAATGCCCACTCCCAGGGAATACTTTAGAAATGAAAATTACCTGGCCCCACCCCAGACCAAACGAATCACAAACTTGGAGGGGTGTTTTAATGAGGTCTCCATGGTGAGGTTTTTTTTTTTTTTAGAAAGAATACAATTTTAATAAATTTGTCTAAATCATTTCTGGATATGTTAGGATTACACAGCAGACTTCATTTTTTGGATTTTTAAGAAAGCTTTTATTTAATAAATATAAATTTCATAAGTACAGCTTTTGGAATATAGCAGTTCTTCCCCCCATACCCACCCTCCAACTCCCAAACCATCCCACCTCCTACTCCCTCTCCACAGCATTCTTCATTAAGATTCATTTTTAATTATCTTTATATACAGAAGACCAACTCTATACTAAGTAAAAATTTCAACAGTTTGCACTCACACAGACCCACAAAGTATAAAGCACTGTTTCAATATTGGTTTTACCATTCATTCTCATAGTACAACACATTAAGGACAGAGGTCCTACATAGAGAGCAAGTGCGCAGTGACTCCTGTTGTTGATTTAACAACTGACACTCTTATTTATGATGTCAGTAATCACCCGAGGCTCTTGTCATGAGCTGCCAAGGCCATGGAAGCCTTCTGAGCAGACTTCATTTTCTTCCATGCACATTTTTCAGTAGTAAACTTGAGTTTGTTAGCTTAATATACACATGCGTGTGTATGTATACTGCTTTGACCACCTTTATATACTTAGTAACATTGTGTTGATTAAACATTTACTAACACTTGATTAGTTAATGTACAGATGTGAACAAACAACATTGAGTGCAAACAAATAATAAGCAGGAAAAGAAAAATTATCCCCCAGTGTGCCGAGCCGGTGACACTACAGAGGTGTGTGTGGGGGGTGAGGGCTGCTGGCATAGGGAGGTAAGGAAAGGGGCAATCTATTTAATCCCCGGAGGAATACAGGAGCAGAGGCGTAGCCACAAAGGAAGCGCGACAGCTTTTCCCCTGTCCAACTTGGCACTCGCGCTGTGCACACTCAACCCCAAATCACCCGTGGCCAGACTGGCTGTGTAAGCGCTCAGGGGGGCCCTCCCGGGATCAGAACAAGTTAGAGATGCAGCTCCCACTCTCTCCACCCTCCTGCGGATCCACCTGGAGGGGCGGGCGGGCGCCTGGCTAGAAAGCTAACCCCACCACACCCTGGAGACACTCCTCCCGCGGCTCCGTCCCCTGCTGCACAAAATGCTGCCTCCTATAGGGCAATGCTCCACCTAGCACTGCGGCAGGTATTAAGTATTTTTCCCTGCGGCGGGCCCAACCTGCCTGGCTCTGGCACAAAATGAGCTCTCCGTAACTAGTGTGGAAGGAACACCGAAGCGGTTGCTACCGTATTCCATAGGATGATGCGGCATCTATTTTTTTTTTCTTCCTAGCTGCTGCCGAAAGGTGCCAGGTTAGGGCCAAGGTGCAGCCTTTAAAGCCCTCCTTTAAGGTGGGAAGGAGCGAAGTCACGCATCCTTTTGCCCTCCGTTCTTTCTCCCTACACACGGACACACAAAGAGCTGCGGAGGCGGGGGACGGGCTCCGTAGTGCGAGGTCCCGGGTCAGCTCGGCCTGGAGCCCGCATAACTCAGCTGCAGACTGGAAGCGGGGGCCTGGGCGGGGAGCTCCCCCCCGCCCCCCACCTCCCGGGGCTGGGTGACTGTCAGGCCACATCTGCTCCAAATTTATGGTTCCTCCTCGGGCCGCCGCCGGCCTCTCCACGGCCTCTTTACCAAGTGCAGCCCCAGCTGAGACCCCTCCCGCGGGGGAGGGAGAGGACACACCCGCGCCGGCTCTGGGCTGGGGGCGGGGAGCAGGTGTGAAGCGGGGGTCGCAGCCGCGCGCGCGGTCACCCTCCACCGCACCGCGGAGACCCGGCGTCACCCCCGCGTGCGCACAAAGGCGCAGGGGGCCAGGGCGGGGGCGGCTGATTACCCGGGCGGGGAGCGGCGGCTGGAGGAGGTGGGAGCCGGGGAGGGCGGGCGCCTGATTGCAGCACCCGGACACCTGGGCAGAGGCGCGCGCGGATGGAGCGGACTGGCCTGCACAGAGCTGGGGTTTGCGGCCCAGGGCGACCGGCTGCGCTGACCTGGGCTCGCTGGGCCGGGCGAGAAGAGGATCCGGGAAACAATAAGAGGCCCGCGGCGGGCAGGGGAGGCGCGGGCGCGCGCTGGCTGAGGACGCCCCCGGTTGCGGCTGATTGCCTATTGTGCGGGGGTCCCGCGCCCCCGCCCCGCGCGGCCCCTTGCGCTCCGCCCGCCGGTGCAAGCCTTTCGCGGAGCTGGCCCCTTCTTTTCTAAATGAGCAGCCGGCCCGTAGACACGTGGCCGAGGAAGGGGTGCGGGGAGGGGAGAGACAACAGCCCTATGCCTTCTCCAACCCCGTTTCTCTCACGTGCCTTTGGATGGAGGGGCTGCCACTCGCTCCTCTCCTCCGGCCCCCCGTGGCTAGTCCGCCAGGAGTGACCAGGCTCTTCCCTAACCCCGAAGCGCCCAGGGCTGGGCTCCACCCTTTGTTCTCCCCGGGGCAGCGGATGTCTTAGGGCTCTGCAAGGCAGAGATAAAAGGTGGGGCTGGCCGGCCGGATGCAGGGTGTTCCTTTCCTGTTGAGGTCGGAGAGCTGCGTGGCCCAGGGACGCGGGGACCCCCGGGAAGGGTGGGCTTTGATCGCCGCAGGTACCCTCATCCTGCAGGCACCTTCATTCTTTGCTGGGGAACTCGCCAGGGGCATTCTGGCTTTCCTTAAGGTGCCTCCCTGTTCACACGTTTACATTTCCCGAGAGATTTCACTTCTTGGAAAGGACCTGGAAAGGGGCCAGAATAAATAAATAAATACATAAATACATACATAAATAAAATGGTTGGAAACTCCAAACTTATAGTTCGATAAGGCCCCGCCGTTGGTGGTAAGATTCATCGGACAGTCCAAAGCTGGGTGGGAGCTGAAGTGTCTTCAGACTTCACAGATCCATCCAGGAGCCCACGGACCAATTCCAGAGCACAGACACATTTTGGCCCATAAAATATATTTAAAATATTCTATTATGGATAATGCCTTATTGTGCGTAATAATCTGAAGTCGAATAACAGGACGCACCCCCAGGTACCCAGTTTTAGCATTTACACATTCGAAAGCAATTTTTCTTCATCTATTTTCCCCACCCTCTGCTCATGATTTGGAACAACTCTCAGAATTCCCATCATTTTGTTCTGTAAATATGTCAGCGTAGTCCTAAAAGATGGGGAATCTTTAAAATCACATAATAATACCATTATTATACAATAATAAATAATAATTCCTTATCATCCAATATATTTTCAAGATTCAAACTTCTCCAGTCGTCCTGGTCTTTTCACTGTTGTTGTTGCTTGAATTAAGATCCAAATGAATCTATACAGGTCACTGTTTCTTTTAATCCAACCCCCGCCCACCCCACCCCCAATACCTCTCTTTCCTGCAATTTATTTGTTGAAGAAAACTGGTCATTTGTTCTGTAGAATTTTCCACAGTCTGGATTTTGTTGAATGTATCCCCATAGTGCCATTTAGCATGTTCTTCTGCCCCTATATTTCCTGTAAATTGGTTGTTAGCTACAGAGGCTTGATCAATTAGTGTTTTTTGGTCCAAGAGTACTTCACAGGCAGTATTTAACTCTATCAGGGGTGATGTCTGCCCGTCTATGCTGCTGTTGCTTTATTAGCATCCAGTAGGAATCATTGTCTAGATTTGCTTAGTGCTTTCCAAGTGGCGACATTCTGACCCTGTGATATCTTCTTTGTGAGCTGGACTCCTTCTCTGAAGAGACTCTGTCATCAGCTACTGGGTTATCCCGAGGTACATTCTGAGTAAGAAAAGCAGGAGAAATGCTGATTCTTTCCCTTGCCTTACTATTTTTCAAATAATTCAATTCCTTAGTGTCCTCTGCAGGTGACCAATGATTGTGTTTATCCTCCCTCTCTCTCTCTTTCTCTTAAAAAAAAAAAAACCACTACAAAGTCATGGATTTAAATATATGTGCTTGTTTTGAATGCATGGGAATTTTAAAATGAGATTTCTTACTTCAAACACTGAACTCTGCCTCTGCCCTCCAAGTTCTGGCAATTCCAAGTCCTTTTCCAGCAAGACTAGAGCAGCCTTGAACTTGCCCTTTGGTGGGCATTTATTCCTGCCTAGATCTGCTCCTGTCTTTTCTGTCCTCTCCCTGGACGCTGTAGGTGCGAGTTTGTAGGCAGATCCACTTCAACGGTGTCACCTTAGAGAGGAGCCCAGAGTTGAGAAAGTCACTGACCTACCTGGGACTGAGGACAAATCCCTTAAGTGCCTACCAAGAGGAAAACAAAACAAATGGGAGGGAACCAGTTGGTCTGTGTCTCCTTCAACTTGAGTGAGTCAGACCTGGGAACACCTCTAGGTAACTTCCTCCAGACCCACAAACCTGCTTTGCAGAGGAAACTCAGAAATGTTCTCAATTCTTCACTCTCTCTTTTGCCTCCTACACCCAGTAAGTCACCTCGCCTGCTAATTAGCTTCCTGCCTCCATTCCTGTCCAATTCATCCTCCTAAGTAAAAAAAAAAAAAAAAAAAAAGGGTTTTCCCAAAACCTAAGCCTAATCATGTCACTGTTTGGCTTAACATCTGTCAGTTACTCCTCACTATCCTTAGGTTGCATCCAAATCAAACTTCCGAGCAGAACATACATGTTGCCCACCTCATGCTGACCCTGTGTCCCCACCCGTCCTCCAGCAAGGCCGAACCACTGGGAAGTCTCTGCATACGCACTTCCGTCTACATTTTGTCTTCCGTGTTTGCTATTCACATTATAAACACTAGCTAACTCCCACTAACGGTGTAAGAGCTTTGGTCTTAGGAATCTTTGCCAGCACATCTTGGCTGCATTCGATGTCCCACGTGGCACTTGCGCGGCAGTGTGTGTTTTCTTGTTTCTGGTGTTGCGTTTTGTTTTGATTTTCAAATGAAGTTTGTTTTTCACTTGTCCTGCTCCTGCCCACGTGGGAGCATGCTGAGACCTGACAGAGACTCTATCCATACCGCTGAGGCGTGGGTCCCCTCTGGGAGCGCACACGACGCGGGTCAGCCCGGATTTGGCTCATACACAGAGGCGAAGAAGGTTCCTGGACCGTTGGGGATAGGAGGGTGTCTCCTTCCCTTGGAGGGAGGCCGCATCCGGTGGACGGATGCAAAGGGGACCCGGGAGCAGCCCGGGGCTGCTGCGACACCCCGGGAACCAAGCCTGGCGCCTGCCACCTTGGCTAGGTCGTGACCCAGGCGCTGCCCAGGTTTGGGCGTCCACCGGCCGCGAGCGCTTGTGTGCGCGCGAGCTGGTGTGTCTGCGCGGGAGGTGTGCGCCGGCCAACCCCGCCTCTTCCCGCTGGGAAGATAATTAAAGCGCCAAACGGCGGAGCGGGCGGCCAGTGTTCCCCGGGGCGCATTTCATCGGGGCTGATTAATGAGGCCGGGGAGTTAATGAGGGGAAAGCTAAACGGAGGGAGCTGAGCAGCGGCAGTCCTCTCCCAGCCCTGGAGGGGCCCTCCGAAGGCCTCTCCCGCCCTCTCTTTCAGCAGAGGCTCAGCGCAAGCCACATGGTGCTCCTGGCTCCGGTTGCCGCCTATGGCCCAGGGAGAGGCGGGGTCGCCTCGGTCTCCTGCCAGCAGCAGCGGGGAAATCTGTTCCCCTGCTACCGCGTGTGCCCAACTCCGCTGAACAGAAGAACCCGCCTCCGTCATCAACAACA
The DNA here is from genome assembly GCA_949820135.1 of Sylvilagus floridanus. Classification (NCBI taxonomy): domain Eukaryota; kingdom Metazoa; phylum Chordata; class Mammalia; order Lagomorpha; family Leporidae; genus Sylvilagus; species Sylvilagus floridanus. The sequence goes on along the minus strand of OX463224.1, from coordinate 14,498,250 downwards.
CTACAAAGGGTCTCAGGAGGACGCCCCCTTCCCTGTCTCCTTGGGGAATTTTGGGCACGGGTCCCAGGCTACCTGCAGACTTCATTCCAGACCCGATTCAACCAGTTCTGCCGTTGCCAACCGAGGAAGCTTAGACAAATTACTTGGTTCTTTGAGCCTCAGTTTCTACATCTGTAAGCTGGGATCATACTCCTTATGGTAGCCATTTATTGAGAACGTGGGATGTGCCAGACACTGCTCTGAGCGTGTATAATCTCATCTGTTCTTCTCTACGACTCTAGAAAGTAGACTCCACCATCGCTCTCTTTACTTCCTAGGTAATAAGGACATGGAGGCAGGGAGCTATGACTCGATCTGCTTGACTTGATCTGCTAGTAAGCAGCGGGGTTGACACAAGGTGGCTGTGAGGAGCAAATCATATAGCACACCAGGCACCGGCATTGCGGTCCAGGGGTAAAGCCTGCAATGCCAGCATCCCACATGGGTGCAGGTTCATGTCCTGGCCGCTCCACTTCCAATTCAGCTCCCTATTAATGGCATGGGAAAGCGGCGGAAGATGGCCCAAGTGTTTAGGTCCCTGATACCCATGTGGGAGACCCAGAAGAATCTGCTGGCTCCTGGCTTTGGCCTGCCCCAGGTGTGGTCATTGTGGCCATTTGGGGAGTGAACCAGCAGATGGAAGATCTCTGTCTCTCCCTCTCTCTGTAACTCTTTCAAGTAATAAATAAATCCTTAAAAAAAAAAAAGTAGATGGTAGGTAGGCACGTGACTTAGTAAGGCAATGGTTAGGATGTCCAGGTCCCACATCTGAGTCAGGGTCCTGGCTCTGGTTCCTGACTCCAGCAGACCCTGGAAAACTAACTACTTGAGTTCCTGCCGCTGATGTGGGAGACCTAGGCTGAGTCCATGGTTCCCAGCTTCCGCCTCAGCCCAGCGCTAGCTGTTGCCCGCGTTTGGGGAGTGAACCAGTGATGGTGACTCTCTCTGTCTCTGTCTATCTCAAAATATTAAAGATCATAGAACACAGGAAAAGGACTTAGTCAACTGTAAAATGCTAAAGAAATATGAGAAGGCACTATTGTTATGAATATTACCCATTCCCGGTTTTGAACCCTGAGTAGAGTCAAGGCCATAAGGGACAGAGCTGCAGAACACTGAGATAGAACAGCGAGAGGTGGCCTTTTCAACAGTCTGTGGCCTTGGGACCTCACCCTGCTGGTGGAGCAGAGCAGAGAGTGACCTCTGCCTGACCCCCACGCCCACCCCACAGTGCACACACCTCTGAGGTCAGACATTGGACGAACCAAATGGTCTCCCTCTCCCCACAAGTGACAGAGGATAAAGCATGGCACAAAGGGATCAGGGTGGGTTAGGACCCTGGAGACGGATATGCCCAGACGAATCTGCCGTTGGCCAGCTGTATGGACTGGGGTGGGCTGCTTAACAGCTCTAAGTCTCCTCTGTCAGCTGAGTGATGCTCATGGTCCCCGTGTCACAGGGCTGCTGCCAAAAGGCAAATGGAAAGTCTAGGATGCAGAAGGCTCTTGTAACTTCATGTTGTGCTTTCTGCTACAAACGGTTAGGAGAGTCCAGGCAACTCCCCCCGGGAACTTCCAGGGACCACAAGGAGTATGGCTCCCCCATGAACACACCTCCTTCCCCAGTAATCTGGGTCTGGGATCCATGACACCATATTGTATTGATCTCGGTCAAGAGTGAGTGGAAATCAGAAGCCAGTCAGCTCCAACAAAATCATGATGAGTTTGAAATGAGTCAGTTTCCTTTGGATGGGTTTCTTCTGCTGAATCAGGGAAATTGAGGGTGCCCAGGCCAACTAAAACCAAACCTGCCCTTCTGGTCACCCTCCTACCAACCCCACCCTAAAGGCCCCTGCCCTCACGGAGGCTCCCCGTGGCCATCCTCACTGTGGGGGTGACCAGCACTGACAAAAAGGGGAGCATCAATAATTTTCTCCAAAGGAGCTTGTGTCTAGAGAAACCAATATTTAACATCCCCATTTACATTGAAAGCGGGATTCTGATTATGAGATGGTAATGAGGGGATTAGCTGGAGGAGAGAGGCCCCCTGCCTGCCACCCCCTCCCAGTTCTCCCCCCCACCATCACCCTGCATCCTGGGCTTACTCCCAGAGAAGGAGGTGTGGGGGAAGGGCTCAGGCACTCCCACTGGGATGGTATCAGGGATGCCAGAGCAGGGCAGGGGTCCTCCAAGACCCCATGTGAGAGCCCCCTATTCATGTCTGGAATCAATTAGCCTCAGAAGGAGAGACGGGTGGCACCTGACTCTGGTCCTTTCTGTTGCCCCCATCCCTCAGGCTCAGCCCCTCTCCCCTCTGATTCTACCCTGCTCTGCAGATGGGTGAGTTTCTTTCACATTCTGCTTTGCAGGTGTGGTGAAGGATTGAAGTCACAAAGTCTTGGATCCCGACTTCTCTCCCCTCCATTTCCGGCCCCTCTGGAGTGGCATCCTTGGACTCCTTTTCCCAGATCCTGCCCCTTAACCAGGCAGCAGTTTACCTCTGGCTCTTCCTGTGGGGCATGGGATGGGGGACGTGGAGGAGCCCAAGGGGGTCACCCATCCTGAGGCCCCGTTTGTTGGTGGACAATGGTGCCCAGACGGGATAATTCAGTGTGTGATTGTGGTCACGCCCCCCCTTTTGTGCCCCTTTCAGAGCCAATCTCCCAGGCCCAGATGGGTTAATCCATAATGCAGACGAGCAAGTAATTGGCTGTCAGCCCAGACCCCTGCACCCCCTCCCTATTAGTGCCACTGCCCTAATGAAGCCCAGCTTGGAGAGCCCCCTTCTCAATGAGGCGCCGGCCCCAACCCGGCCAGGCACACATGTGTCTCTGCCTCTCTGCCTGAAGCCTGGCTCCCTTTAGGGACCCCCAGCCCAGCCTCCCCGGGGTGACCCAGCTGCCAGGGCTGCTGCGGCCCGGGGGGAGGCTGTGATGGATGGGAAGGAGTTAGTTAATAGAGCCCAAAACACATGGGCCCTGTCTCCACCTCACAGCCCCCCACCGCCCCCATACACACAGACACTTTTATAGCTTCCACTGACAGCATCCCTGGCCCTTTTCAAATAGCCGCATGGACTATTCCCCTCTTACATATCCAGTGTACACTGTGCTAAAATTATTATTTCAACAGAGGCTACGAAGCTGCTTTCTTGGATACCGGCCCAAGGCATTGCTACTCAACATCCCCAACTTCTGCCAACCTGAGTCCCCTTGTGGGGTGTAAGTAAGGATGGCTGACGGCAGGTTAAAAGATGACCCTCCAGTGTCACAACTAACATTTGAACCTCACCAAGAGATTTTCTTTTCCTTACTTTTTGGACTTCCGTCTCTGCTGGCCTCCCTGTCCTCCCCCTGACTGCTCAGCCAGTTTTTCCTTACAGACGGGACTAGAAGCAAGGCCAGAGGAGGAGCAGACATCACAGACAAGAGTTCTGTGGTGGGGCCACCTTACCTTGCACAGGGCAATCCCACTGAGTGTGAGCTCTCTGTCTCTGGAAAGGTTCAAGCCCAACCTGGATGGTATCTGCTTAAAATGTCAAACAAGAGAGACCTACCATTTCTGAACTTCCTCACTTACACCGTATTCCCACCTTTCTGTTCCCTCCTTTCTCCTAACACAAAGAACTGAGGACAAAAGGACAGGGGAAAGGAGATTTTGCCTGCAGCCTGGCCTTGGGCCACCATCAAGTGGGACCTCCGTGTCCTAAGGAGAGACCCTGACCTACAACCTGCCCACCCTCCCTCCTGTGTTGAACCTTGTATAAATAATTTTTATACTTTCCATTATTAATTAGGATAACAAAATAGTTTAAAATTGAGGAAAAAGTTGATCCATTACATACATTCCCTTTCATCCGATTCAACCATTGCTTATATTTTGGCTTATTTTGCTTTCCATTTCTTTACATGTGTGATTAGGAAGTCATTCAGTGAAACTAAAATACGTATTGAATCTCTTCTATGTGCAAAGCACGGTGCTTCTCGTTTTTCCACCTGTGCCATAACTCCAGATCCATTCCTGTGTTTCATTCCCCTTTTCGAATGCTGGAGTCCTTGCCCTGGCATAGGTAAACCTCTTCATGGAATATTTGGAAACTCACATTTGGTCCTCTGAGACTCTCAAGGTTGGATTCCATAAGGGGCTCCAAAGTCACAGTGAAGAATGATTAAGACCATGGAGAGGAAAATAAACCTCCCATTCTGGTGGTGAGGATGCGGCTCAGGGAACAAAGGTGACGGCCTCGAGAAGAGTGTAGGCCCATCTCTGATTAGATGGAGGAGCAGCACTGGGTGGTGAAATAGCATTCAGAGGTTGCTCCGAGGAAATGCTGAATATTTATGAGTTATGCAATCAGGACCTAGGAGGTAAGGCTTAAAAAATAAGCAGACAGCAGGATGGGGGTAGGGAAGATGGAAGGGGAGAGAGACATGAAAGGGAACCAGGAGAGAAGAGGAGGGGCATGAAATAAGGAAGGAAAAGAGAGTAGATTCCCATGAGTCGTCAGCATAGTGACTTCTGGGGGTGTCTCTACAGCTGATTGTGTCTCTATTCGTTTTGTGGATGGGGAATGAGATCGCAGTAAATCTGGACTTTCCCAGGTCAGCCTGAGCTTCTCTGTGTGAGCCCAGAAAGAACCTGTAGTCATCTTTAACTCAAATGAATCGGCCTCCAGGAGAAGACAGTTAAAAGGAGCCCCTGTGGTATTGGAAACCAAAAATCAATGAGGGATGGTGCAAGGAGGAACCCCAGAGCAGAAAGGTCCCTGCAGACACTGGTCCAGTATCCAAGGTCCAGTATTCCAAGAGAGTGCAAGGGCCGGGGTTGTGGTGCAGGGCTAAGCTCTGCCGCCTGTGGCACTGGCGTCCCATATTGGGGCACCGGTTCAAGTTCCAGCTGCTGCACTTCCCATCCAGCTCGACGCTAATGTGCCTGGGAAGGGAGAAGGAGGAGGCCCAAGTACTTGGACCCCTCCCATCCATGTGGGAGACTAGAATGGAGTTCCTGGCTCCTGGCTTTGGCCTGGTCCAGCCCCAACCATTGCACCATTGCAGTCATTTGGGGAGTGAACCACTGGATGGAATCTCTCTCCTCTCTCTCTCTCTCCCCCCTCCGTAACTCTGTCTTTCAAATACATATATTTTTAAAAGTAGAATGCAAGGATCGATGCTGTGGTGCAGCAGGTAAAGCCACTGCTTGCTGTGCCAGCATCCCATATGGGTACCTGTTTGAGTCTCACCTGCTCCACTTCTGAACCTGCTCCCTGCTATGGCCTGGGAAAGCACTGGAATATGACCCAAGCCTTTGGGTCCCTGCATCCACATGGGAGACCTGGAAGAAGCTCCAGGCTCCTGGCTTTGGGTCAGCACAGCTCTGGCAGTTGTGGCCATTTGGTGGGTGAAGCAGAGGATAGTAAACCTCTCTCTCTCTGCCTTTCAAATTAATTAATTAAAAAATAGAATGCAAACAAAGCCATGAAAACACACACAAGGACCAAAAAAAAAAAAAGAAAAAAGAAAAAAGAAAAAAAAAACACAGCCAATAACTCCCCAGTGATGTCAAGCAGAAAACTTTTCATATACTCACATGTATTTAACACAAAAGCATTTTCCTTTGAGTGCAGGTCACCAGAGGCAAGGGAATAGTCCTCTTTAATTGAAAAGTGCAACCTACTCCATAGGGTGTAGGGGATTTGAAGATTTTAATTGGTCTCATCCTGTGTGAATCTGATCCTAAGCTTACGGAGAAGAGGAGAGAAAGGTAGAGAGTGGAGAGAAATTGAGAGAGAAATAAAGAACGGAGTTGATTTCTGCCAGGAATTACAGAAAAGAGGAAGTACAAAGAGAAGTTATGTTCAATTTGGAGAGGTGCAATGGGCTAAGGGATTTAGAAACTAAAAACAGATTGACAGAAAAAGAGTTGGAGGTCTTAGTAGATTACATTCAGCAATGGGATTACAGAAGACATTCAGTTATGAGGAATATACATAAGAGTAGAAAACATGGGTGTTAGAGAGGGGGTACATGGAGTCTTCCTTCTGCTGCACTCAAATGGAAGTCTTTCCCAGGGACGTGCCATGCTCTGCAGACTGAGTATCTAGTAGAATCAGTCCAAGTTTAAATCCTGGATCCTCTACTGCCTAAGTAATTTTGGACAAGTAACTTAGCCACTATGTACCAAATCTCCACATCTATAAAATGTAAGCAAGAATTGTACCTAATATTTGACATATTAGAATTAAATAAGTGAATTCATGTAAGGTGCTTAGAACAGTAAATTCACAGTAAGTATTATATAGTTCACGTCTTCATTAATATTAAATGAGCATCCACCATAAACCACACAGAATGTTAGGCACCAGGATACCGTTCTCGTTCTTAGGGGGAAGTTGGAGCTTCGGGGGAAGGTAAATGTATAAGAAAATAATCAAAACACCACATATCAAGTTACCGAAGAGGAGACTAACCCAAGTGATTGGGAGGACTGTGCAACCCAAGAGAGTCACTCACTATGAGGTGACTAACGGTGGATTTCCAGGTGAAAGAGAGTTCAGAGAGTGGAGAATGGAGGGGACAAGGCATTTCAGGAAGAGGAAATAGCAAGGGCCAAAGTGTAGACATACAAAGAGTACCATATGGTCAAGGACAGGAAGTGGTTTGGTGGTGGGGTACAGGTGGTCAGAGAGGCTGGCATGGGGGTTGGGGGTCGTGGGGAAGACCTTGCAATAGCAGACAGCACTCAGGCTATGGCAATACTCACATGCCACATGTGTGCAGTCTTTATTTATTTTTTTAAATTTTATTTTATTTATTTGAAAGGCAGAGTTACAGAGAAAGAGAGAGAGAGAGAGAGAGAGAGAAAGAGAGAGAGATCTTCCATCTGCTGGTTCACTCCCCAATTGGCTGTAGAGCAGTCAGAAATCCTATTTAACAACATGTCCTATTACGTTACTCCTGTGTTCAAATGTCTCCAGTGACTCCTGTCTCACTCAAAAAGCTGAAGTCCTTTTGTCCTGCAAGGTTCTGTGTAACCTGCCTCTTGATGTCTCTCCTCTCACTCTACTCTCCACCCATACAAACCGCACTCCTCTTCCTCCAGTTCACTTGTGAAACCACTGTCTCAGGGCCTTGGATTTGCCATTCCTCCATCTGGAATCCTCCTTCAGAGAGCCCCATGGTACATTCCTTCACTTCCTGGAGGTCTTTAGTCAAACGTTAATTTTCTCAATGAGGCCTTGTCTGGGAATTCCATTTAAATATTAGCTTCTCCCACTGCTACCAAGTAAGATCTCTTATCACCATTTTACCTACTATCTATTTGGCATAGTTATTTGTTTATTGTCTATCATCTCTATTGAATGCAAGCTCCAGGGAAGCAGCAGTTCTTGTCTATTTTGATAACTAATATATTCCCAGTGCCTAAAAGAGTGCTTGGTTAGTAGATGTTCACTAAATGCCATTTAGTGAACAAATACTTTGTCCCAGAAAATAATCACTATTATAAAGATGTAAAATCTCTGAAATTAATCCTTAAATTCAATTTCATTGAATAAAAATATCAAAAAGGTTTTTCTCAAAGCTTAAACTATGTATATTTAAGGTTTTCTAAAGAACAAATTCAAGAATAGCCAGAGAAAGTCTAAATATAAGAGTAATGAAAGGAAACGATCAGATGGCAAAATATACTGCAAAGCTGTACTAATTGGATAATTAACTGCTGTCCTGGGAATTAACATACAGATCAACTAACAGAAGAGAGATTCCTATTCACACAGGAACACGGCATATGAGAATGGAGAAAGAGATGGACAGCTGCTTATCTCTGTGGGGAAATTTTATCTTTAACGTCAAAGATGTAAGACCTAGAATTATTAGAAGAAGTCAGGATTTTTTTTTTTTTTTTGCAATCTTGTTATGAGAGAGGCTTTTTCTAAGCATGGCATACAAGCAAAAGGTATAATGGAATCCACTGATACATTTGACTTTATTTTCAAATATCTGGCAACATATTTCAAAGTCAAAAGTTGAATGGCAAATTGAAAGATTGTAGCATATATATGAAAAATAGTAAAATTTCCCCAAAGATATAAGAGAACAAATCCTGGAAAAATATGTAAGCGGCAAATAAACATGAAAATATGCTCAAATTCACTCTGAATTAAATATGTGGGTATTATATTTCATTTATTACATTGTAAAACTCGGTATAAAATGTATTTGGTTATGATGAACAAATAAGAGTACTCATACTTTTTTTAAAGATTTATTCTATTTGAAAGAGTTACAGAGAGAGAGAGAGAAGAGAGGTCTTCCACCCACTGATTCACTCCCCAGTGGCCTCCAGGGCTAAGCTGACCTGAAGCCAGCAGCCAAGAAGAGCTTTTTTCCGGTCTCCTATGTGGGTGCCGGGACCCAAGGACTTGGGCCATCTTCTGCTGCTTTCCCAGCTGCATTAGCAGGGAGATGGATCAGAGGTGGACCAGCCAGAATTCAAACTGGCACCCATATGGGATGCTGGAGATGTAGGCCAGGGCTTTAACCCACTGTACCACAGCGCCAGCCCCACTCATACACTATTGAGGAGCTGTTAGTGGTGGCAACGTTTTGGAGGGCAATTTGGCAATATCTATGAGAACTTTAAATGCATGTACTTCTTGATATGTAATTTTGGGCAGTTTACTTAAGTAAAGTCACCTTACTTCCTATTCTTTCTTAGATTCATTTTTCTCATCTAAAAAATGGAGATATTAAGAAGCAGTACTGCCAGTGCTGCGGCTCACTAGGCTAATCCTCTGCCTACGGCGGCAGCACCCGGGGTTCTAGTCCCGCTTGGGGTGCCAGTTCTGTCCTGGTTACTCCTCTTCCAGTCCAGCTCTCTGCTGTGGCCTGGGAAGGCAGTGGAGCATGGCCCAGGTGCTTGGGCCCTGCACCCACATGGGAGACCAGGAGGAAGCATCTGGCTCCTGGCTTCAGATCGGCGCAGCGCCAACTGTAGCGGTCATTTGGTGGGGTGAACCAATGGAAGGAAGACCTTTCTCTCTGTCTCTCTCTCTCTTACTGTCTGTCTAACTCGGCCTGTCAAAAAGAAAAATAAAAGAAGAAGAAGAAAAAGAAGTCGTACCTGCCTCATGGAGTTCCTGTGAGCATTATGTGAGACTACGCCTGCAAAGTGCTCAGTACTTGCTCCCTGTCCATCTTCTCGCTCCTGGTAGCCTGCACTCGAATAGCTATGTCTGTCACAGAGTAACTACCTGGTGAATGTCTAATGAGTGAATGAATGAACAGAGCACGCAAAAAAAATTAGTTATTTTTAACAATCATTTGAATCTATCATCTCACTTCTAAGAATTTATCCTGTAGATAATTTTTGCACAGACATATGTTTAAGATATTTGTTTATAGCACTATTTGTAAAATAAAAATCTGGAAGTAACTTTCATTTTTGTACATAGAGAACTGGCTATAAATGTATGAGAAATCTATGACATGGACTATCAGGCAATCAATAAAGTAAAATAGGCAGACACATTTTCTACTATGAAGGGGTGCCTCAAACACATTGATACGTTTTTAAAAGGCAGGATGTGGAACAATAAAATTAATATGATCATATTTGTGTTTTAGAATGATTGAGGTACATTTGGATATGTATGAGCATATGTATCCTCCTATATGAGGTTACTTCAAAAAGTGCATGCAGAAGGTGTCTCAGTGTGAATAAAGTGTGTACAGATTTCATTATGCAACAAAATAGACTTTTATTTATTTTAATTATTAAAATTTATTTGTTTGAAAGGCAGAATGAGACTGAGAGAGAAAAAGAGAGAGAGAAAGTCAGCATCTATCCACTGCTTCACTCCCCAAATTGCTGCAATGGCCTGGGACTGGGCCAGACAGAAACCAGGAGTCAGGAACCATGTCTCCCATATGGGTGCAGGGGCCCAGAGACTTGGGCCATCTTCTGCTGCTTTCCCAGGCACATTAGCAGCAAGCTGGATTGGAAGCAGAGCAGCTAGGACTTGAACCAGTGCCCATTTGAGATGCTGGCATTGCAGGCAGTGGCTTAACCTGTTATGCCACAATGCTGGACCCAAATTTATCTTTTAATTAAAATTAAAATAATTCTTATTTGTTTACTTGAGAAAGAGAGAGAGAGAGAGAACGCTCTTTTCTACTAGTTCACTCCCCCAATGCTCACAATAACTAGAACTGGGCCAGACCTAAACCAGAAGCCAGAAATTCAATCCAGGTTTCCCACATGGGCATCAGGAATTCAATCACTTGTACCAGGGCATCTGCCTCCCAGGATCTGCATTAGCAGAAATCTACAGTTAGGAGCAAGAGATGAGTATTGAACCTGGGTACTCCTATATGGACTGTTGGCATTTTTTTAAAAATAATTATTTATTTACTTTTATTTGAAAGGCAGAGTGACAGAGAGAAGGGGAGAGACAAAAAGAAAAACGGATCTTCCATCCACTGGTTCACTCCCCAAATGGATGAAAACCCAGTTGAAGCCAGGAGCCAGGAACTCCATCCTGGTCTTTTACATGGTGGTAAGGGCCCACGTACTTGGGCCATCTTCCACTGTTCTGTCAGGCATGTTACCAGAGAGCTGGATTGGAAGTGGAGCAGCAGAGACTTGAACTGGTGCTCCAATATGGGATGCCAGCGTCACAGGCACCAGCTTAACCCTCTGTGTTACAACACTTCCCCGGTGCTGGCATCTTTTTTTAAAAATTAATTAATTTATTTAAAAAGCAGTTACAGAGAGGGAGAGAGAAACCTTCCATCCGCTGTCCACTCCCAAATGGCCGCAATGGCTGGAGCTGAGCTGAGCTGATCTAGAGCCAGGAGCCAGGAGCTTCCTCTGGGTCTCCCTTGTGGATGCAGGGGCCCAAGGACTTGAGCCATCTTCTACTGCTTTCCCAGGCCATAGCAGAAAGCTGGATTGGAAGCAGAGCAGCCAGGACTCAAACCAGTGCCCATATGGGATGCTGGCACTGCAGGTTGCAGCTTTACCCACTATGTCACAGCTCTGGCTTCCAGTGCTGATATCTTAATGGGCATCTTAACTGCTAGGCTAAATACCCATCCCTGAGGTGGGAGTAGAAAGTAGGTATTTCTTGCAAAGTACAAAGCTATATATCCTTTAATCCAGTTCAATATACTCTCATATGCTTTTTTTTTTTAAGATTTATTTATTTGTTTATTTGAAAGTCGGCATTACACAGAGAGAGGAGAGGTAGAGAGAGAGAGAGAGAGAGAGAGAGAGGTCTTCCATCCTCTGGTTCACTCCCCAATTGGCCCCAATGGCCAGAGCTTTGCCGATCTGAAGCCAGGAGCTGGGAGCTTCTTCTGGGTCTCCCTTGGGTGTGCAGGGGCCCAAGGACTTGGACCATCTTCTACTGCTTTCCCAGGAGTGTCTGCAGGGAGCTGGATCAGAAGTGGAGCAGCCGGGTCTCGAACCAGTGCCTATATGGGATGTGGGCACTTCAGGCCAGGGCATTAACCCACTGCGCCACAGTGCTGGCCCCTCTCATATGCTTTTTAAAAATATCTGAAAGGATAAACAGCAGCTCATCAGAAGCTACCCCAGGTGAGAGGGTCTGCAGGATGAAGAAGTATTTAATGATGGATGAACTTAGATTTTCATCTTATACAGCTTGGATATTTTTGTTTGAACATGTATTAGGTTTAAATTAATACAAATATTTTTAAAACTAGCAAAACAGGAAACCCAGCAGAGCAGGGGAAGGGAGGGAGGAGACAGAAAAGGAGACGTAGCGAGTTGAATATTGTCCTTTCCCCGCTCCCAAGTTCATGTGCAGCCAGAACTTTAGAATGTGGTCTGCTTTGGAAACCGGGTCTTTGCATGTGCAGTCACACTGGATTGAGGTGGGCCCTGATCCAATGACTGGTGGCCTTAAAGAAGAGATCACAGAGACACGAGACGCACACACAGAGCGACAGAGGCCGGGCAAAGACATACCTGAGCAGGGAGTGATGCACCTGCTAGCCGAGGAAAGCCAAAGCTTGCCTGCAGCCACCAGCAGCTGGAATCTGCATGGCAGGAGCCTCCCCGAGAGCCCTTGGAGAGAGCAAGCGAGCATGACCCAGTTAACACCTTCATCTCATAGTTCCAGCCTCTGGAAGTGAGAGGACCCAGTTTAAGGCACCTAGTTTGAAGCCCAGTCCCAACACAGGAAGAGAAGCAGAGAGAGAGGAGCAGGCCAGTGGGGTGAATGGGAAGCTGGGAGGAGCAGCTTTGTCATCAGGTGAATTCACTAAACATAGAAGGGGGTCTTCAAAACGTTTGTGAAAATGTGTATTATGAAAAAAACCTATGCATGAATTTCAAGGGTTTTTATGGGCACCAAAATGAATTTATCTTTGAATTTCATTTTCGGAGAACTTTAAAGAAGTCACTTCACATTTATGGAGCGCTGGCTCTGTCCCTAGTTTTATAAAAGGATCCGAGTAAAGCATTTGTTCTCCCTAGCCTTTGTTACATCTGTACCGGGATGTAGATGTTTCCGCCTGGCTGCGTCCAGACTTCTGGACTCGGTGCAGTGTGTTGCAAGCATTTCCCTGTGGCTCCTCCATTGGAACCCTGTGGGGAGAGGGTACTCCTGGGCAGGGGGCCTCGGCTTATTATCTCAGCAGCTACAGGGATCCAGCCAACAAACTCTGGCTCCTGCCAGGGGCAGGCTCCTGCGGTCTGCCTTCCAGCTGGGTGCTTGCTCTTTGCTCTCTGCTCCCCCCTCCTGTTTGGCCCTCTGGCCCTTGGCCGCCTGGGTCACTGCCCCCTGGCATCATCACTCTGAAGCCTGCAGCCCTGCTGGGCCATTCACAGTCAGAGTAGTGGTGGTGGGGGCAGCTGTTAGTTCCTTGGTCCTCCCCCACTCCCCCCACCAAATACACGCACACACACACACACACACATATGTTCAATGTATATTAGTACCCAGCGAAGGGGTCCAGGCAGAGAGAGTGATGGGAGGTGGCAGACTCTGGGGGGATGCAAATGGACTGGGTGTTGTGTGTGTGTGCATTGGGGGGAGACGGTGGCAGCAATCAGTGTGAGGCTGGGGCTGTCCCCAGACTGCCCTCCCTGGGCAGTTAGATGCCAGCATCTTCAGCCACTACCAGCTGGCACACAAGCCTTGGGCTACCAAGGGGCTTCCACATATGGCCCCTTGGTCACTGAACATTCCCAGCCACATTCTCTGGCCCAGGTGCTGGCACCAGGCCAAGGAAGTTAGCCTGGGGTAGCTACTCCCCCTTCTCCCCCCCTCGTACATATGCACAAGCTGCTTCCCGTCAGCATCAGATGCCATAACCCTATCAGAACCCTACCCTCTACCGCCACAAATTAATGCCCCTCGTTCTCCCTGCCTCCTGCTACTCTTTCTGCTAACTCCCCTCAAAGTCTCTTCCCTACCCTTACTAAAGGCCAGGCTGTATGTATGATTGTTAAAACCTGGGAAAGAAGTAGGCTACTAAGGTGGCAGAAGGCAGGGACCCTAAACTTAACTGTCTTTCTGCAGCCTAAGGTGGAAGCTTACAAATCCACTGAACAGACCGGGGATAAGGCACCCCAGTGGCAGTGCTCCTATTCCGGGTTCTAGGTGCTGGGCAAAAACGTGCAGTTCACAGGCTAGGATGGGGAGATCAACGTGGTGAATTTCCTTTCCCCTGTAAGCAAAAGGTAGCCACAAAAGAATTGTCTTGGTAATTTGGGAGGAGGAGAAAGCAAATGCCCTCCAGAAACTGCTTTTTGGTGAAAAGGGGCAGAAGGGACCTTAAGTAAGGAGGGGAAGAAGAGGGGAAGGCTACAGCAGAGCTGGAGGCTGCGACCTCACTGGGCCTTCTCTGCTCACCCTGCTCCACCCTCTGCCAGGCCCAGGGATCTAGGGACTTTGGGGACTACGGAGAGGAGGAGGGAGTGGAGGGAACTGATGTGTGGTGGGAGGTACGTATTTCTTTTCCACCTCCCTTAAGTATGCATCTCTCTTTAGCATTAGATCTGAGTTGGTTTAAAAGGAAAATATTCTGGAAGCAGGTGTTTGGTGCAGTGGCTAAAATGCCACTTGGGATACTGGAGTGCCTGGGTTTTAGTCCCAACTCCACTCCCCATTCCAACTTCCTGATAATGTGTACCCTGGAATGTAGTAGGTGACGACAAGTACTGAGTCCCTGCACTCACATTGGAGACTCGGATTGAATTCTGGGCTGCTAGCTTCAGCTAACTCAGCCCTAGCTGTAGTGGGCATTTGTGGAGAGAACCAGAAAATGGGATCGATCTCTCTCTCTCTCTCTCTCTCTCATGCTCTCTTTCTATCTATCTATACATCTGTCTTTCAAATTAAAATGAATAAATAGAATAAAAAAGAGAGCCAATGAAGGAAAGAGCAGAAACAAGACACAAAGGTGAGGAGAGGAAAGACAGTGCCCAGAGAGGTGGGGATGCAAGCCAGGGGAGTCCTGGACAGGAGAGTGATCCTTTTATTTGTCCAGTCTCCAAACCCAGATGTCAGGGATTAGGAAGAGCCTTGCCCATGGGCTGAGCTGCTGCCTCCGCTCAGGGAACCCTGAGCAAATATGCCCTGATCCCCACATAAAGGGCCAATTAACTGAGCCATCTCTGGGAACAAATCCGCTAACAGGGTGACAAGCCCCTAGACGCTGGCGGGCCCTGTGTTTGCTGAGAGGCCAGCCGGGAGCAAATCAGGGGATTAGGATGGGGCAAGATCTGCCTGGCGGGAGGGTTTCCAGCCTCCCTGCCCCACAGCAGGATCTGGTGCCAGGAAGCCAGATTTCTGTCCTGGCTGGGTCTCTGGTGTGATGGAACCCAGGTGATCGAAGTCAGGAGCAGAGTGCTAGAAGTGTGACCCTGAATGATCAGAGTGGAACCCATAGCACAATTTCTTCTGAACAGATGGAGAGACTGAGGTCCAGAGGGTGACACCCTGTAGCAGGCAAATATATTTGGACTGGAGCTCACCTCTGAGTAGGTCATTCCTGAAGGGATAGATTTCTGTCAAGGAAATAGTTGGTTCACCTCTCTCTTATCCGACTTCAGCCTGGTCCTGGAGACAGGGACAGATGTCAAACCCCCTCTCTTGGTATCCTGGGAGCATGTGCGGCTCGTTCCTCTCCCACCCACCCTAACCTGTCTCTTGGTCTGCTTGGATTTAAAAGGTGCTGAAAGAACAGCTCCCAGGACACTGCCTCCTGCGGGGCCAGGGGGTTGGGGTACTCCTGCCCATCCCTTTATGTTTCCTGGTGGCCCAGAGCTGAGGTGAAGGGGAAGGAAGACACCGAAATGCTAGTGAGTTGGAGGTCCACCCACAGGAGTGTGGATGAGGCAGGCTTCAAGAGTGAATCTCCCATCCCCTTGACAACTGCATGGTTCCCTTGTTGGCTGCCTGCCTGAAATTCTTGACTCTTTACTCCGGGTTCTGGGGTCTCCACCAGCTCACCTTTCGGGCCCCTCCCTGGGTCAGCAGCAGCCATCCCACAAAGGTTGTCTCATCCCACAGACTGTCTCTCATCAGCAGCGTCCTACCCAAGATGGGAGCATCTGGTCTCTCCCCCTGACATCCCCAAGGCCAACTCCAGCCTAGGAAAGTATGTGGATGTGTTTGTAAGGGTGGAGACTGGAAATCTTTAGTTTGAAAGAACCCCAGGAGAATGAGACTCCAGAGGGAAGGAGGTCATGTCTCATCCCCTTTAAAGATGGCCCTAATCAAGTTCAGATTTGCAGGGATTTTGCATCAGTCTTGTTTTTACCTCTTGCACTTGCCTTTCCGGAAACAGTATTGCTCTTTGTCCTAGATTTCTCAGTTCCTGTTCAGTCTCCTCAAAGCGTAAAACAATCTAATAAATATGTCAGCACAAAGTAATGCAAAAGTATGCAAATAAATGCGGCCACCCAGCTCTCGGGCCTCTCGGCTGCAGATCGGACGACTAGGGCGCAAAGGCATGGACTCGCTGTAGAATTCTCTCCTCGCTACCAACTCTGCTCCAAACCACCCGCAGCCTCCCGCGCTTCCTAAGCCCCAGGTCTTGGGAGCGAATGAAAGCCTGGCTTTTGGCAGCCAAAGAAGCTTCGCCCCGGGAAAGAGGACACGTTTGCTTTCCAACTTTAGGCAGACGCGCAGAGTCTCACCGGCATCTTGGGTGCTTAGAGAAAGGAGGGTAACTGCCCCCCATCCTAACCCCCGGCGGAGTCCAGAACAGGACGCTGGGCGCGGGGCGGGGACTCCACTTCGCGCGCTAGGACACTTGCGTCTCCTGCCCTGCTAGTGGCCGTCGGGGTAAGGGTGGGAGGGTAGAAGGAGCGGATTAATCCCTTAATTACGCCGTGATCGGCGTGGCACCTGCCTTCCGCCTGCCCAGCTCCCAGGGGACGCCGGCACTGGGGGGTGGAGAGAAGGACACGCGGAGGAGGAGGGCGCGCGGAGGCACCGGCCGTACCCAGGCGCGCCGGCGGGACAGCGGCACCGTGGCTGCGGCAGCGCGCAGAGGCCGTGGAGGGGCTTACGGCTCCCAGCCCGCGGGTCTCAGACCCAGGGGCTGGGCCCCAAGCCCCCCGCCCCGGTCCCAGCCGGGCCGCGTCATGCTGCGCTACCTGCTCAAAACGCTGCTGCAAATGAACTTGTTCGCCGACTCGCTGGGCGCTGACATCTCCAACTCCAGCGAGCTGCTCTTGGGCGGCTTCAACTCCTCGCTGGCGGCGCTCAACCACAGCCTGCTGCCTTCTGGCGACCGCTCTCTCAACGGTGAGCTCCTGCCCGGGGGAGAGGGGCACCTGGGATCCCAGGACGGGGTGAAGGGACAGGGCGGCTTGGAGCGGAAGGCAGACGCACCCCTGCCCGAAGTCCAGGACGCAGTGCGCCTCTGTGCGAGTGAGCGCCGAGGGAAGACGGGGTTTCGAGCAGGATGGGGGGTATCGGCGGGAGGGCGGGAGGGAGAAGACGGCTGCTGAGTGACCCCAACCGCCCCCGACGCCCACCAGGGGTGAAAGGCCCCCGCCCACTGCCTGCAGGGCGTAAGTGGGGGCGCGGTCATTGCCAGTCTCGGCTTCTTGGTGACGGACCCAGGCAGCAGCAGGTCTTCTGACTTCGGGATCCAGTTTCCCAAGAACTCACCCAGGACTAGGGCGAGAAAACCAAAAGACTGCATGTGTTTGCACTGGTGGGGACAGTGGTGGGGGTCATTTCGAGGAAACCGAAAAGTTTGTCTTCCAGCTGTGAGGCTCACAGCCGGCCCACCCCGGCAGAGCCGTGGCGAGAGGGCAGCGCCGCCGGCGGCTCGTTACCGCTAATTACGGTGATTAATAAGTGACTAAGACAGTGCGCTCTCCCGGAGCGCCGCGGGGAGCCCGCGCGAGTGGGCGGCCGCGGGCCAGGGGCGATGCCCGAGCGCGCCCCCTGCCGGTTGCATCGGGAACTCCCGCTTCTCTCGACTTCTCAACAGTAACTTCCGTGGGGAGCTCCACGTCCCGGTGCCCACGCACGCCTCGACCCACGGGAGCCAAGTGGCGAGCGCTGTGCCGGGGAAGGCCACGCAGGCAACGCGTGCGCGTGTTTGCATGCGGGGTGCTGCAGGTGCTGGAGGAGGAGCCCCAGAGCCTCATCAGCGCGGCCATTAGCTATTCATTATGCGGCGGTGGAAGCATCTCTTGAGACCGGAGGGAATTCCAGGGACAGGGCGCCCGCAGCTGTGTCTGCAGGAATTAGGGTGTGCTTTGCGTGGGCCGAGTGGGGAGGAAGGCCCTGGGGAGCGAGCCGGGATTCTCCGATGTGAAGTTTCCTAGGGAGGGGCGGGGAGCGAGCACTGAGCCCTCTTTGCCGACCTCCCCCACCCCCGTTGAGTTACACCTCTGTCCACCTAGCGCCCTTATACAATGGCTTTGTCCCGCGTGTCCCGTTTCAGCTGGAAAATCTAGTGAGGGTTGTAGGGAAGACGTGGAGGGAAGACACCGATGAGGATGACCAGTACTCCGATGGTCACAAAAGGAGCCTGAAAAGCAAAACCTCCCCCATAGCAGGGCTAAGGTTGCTTCCACTGCACCTGAGAGCCAAGGCGCGAAAAGATATTGGGGCTGGGAGGCTCTGATTCCAGTCGAGGCTGCAGGTGCCAAGATGAGGTTAGGTTGTCCTGGGGAGGAGGAGCCCTTAACAGGATGGCATAATGCCCTCCCCCGAGTGCATTGCATGCGCTAGGATCTGATGGCTCCCGTATTGCACATGAAGACCCGGAGCCTCGGAAGTGAAGTAACTTGCAGAGTAGCCTGACAGTTTGAGATCCCAGGCCTGACTGGTTCGACGGCAGCGCCTGAGCCCTTACGTACACCCTGGGTGGTTGCCGTGGGGCTGTGCCCGGATGGGGACCGGGAGGGAAAGGAGGAGAAGAGACGTTTGAGCAGCAGAGAGTTCCATGTGGGAGGCGAGAGGCTGGGAAAGTCGCCCCCTTGCCCACCCGGGAGAGAAACCCATATTCTCGTCCCTGACCAGATTAAATAAACCCTGCCCAGGACAAGCGCCGGTATACGGCGCCCGCTCCCGCTTTGTCTAAAGCAGAACTTCTAAGAGGTGGGGCGGGAAACGAGACCCAATTCTACTCCGGGGCTGGAAGCCAGGGGTCCCCCGGGATTTGGGAACAGGGTGGGCGGGGAACTCGCAGAGGCACCGGAGCAGTCGCTGGTTAGAGGACACTTGGAACAAGCGGGCTGCGGCGACCCCTACTGGCCGCCACCGGAGACAGCTCCTCTCTGGGTGGCTGGGGGCCGCCGAGGGGGAACCAACTCTGTAGGCCAAGCGAGAGGCAGGTGCAGAAACTGACCCGAGTGAACTAGGGAGGCCGAGATGGCTTTGCCAGGATGGTTTCTTAACCGTTCTGGGGTGCACCAACCTTTGGAATACTGATCTGTCGAAAGCCATGCACTTCCCAAGAAAAGCAGCATTCCTGACATCTCACGGCCATCTGCGTTCACGCGACCCCCCCCCCCCCCCCAGTGCAGCCTGATTGTCCGGAGGGTCAGTAGAAGGGCCCTGTGACCGTTCGCAGAGCTGAGGCCCCAGCCCCGTCACTTACCTCTTCGCTTGCATAAGGGACCCCAGACCGGTCCACATTTCCCATTTCAGCCGCCCAGAGCCATGCGGAGCTGAAGAACCAGGTGCTGGGCTCGGGTGAGCTGCTCAGGGTTGTTCCCCAAGCAAGGACCGTGCGCAAGCCAGGAAGGACGGGGGCGGGGGCGGGGGGGGGGGGCTGAAAACCAGTCGGCTAGAGACGAGGGCTGCTGGCCAGCTCCCTTCCCGCAAGCACTCTGCGCGGCAGGAGGGCGCAGGGGTCCATAGGCGGCCCACGGGGCCTGCCTTGTCTGTGGGCAGACTTTAAGAACAGGGGAGCGTCTGTCAGTAAGGAGGCATTGGAGCCTCCAGGGGGAGGGGGAGGACAAGGCCTGAGTTGGTAGTTGATGGTGGTGGAGCGGGCAGGCGGGGACGGCGCGCTGCAGCAGACCGAGCTCGGGAGAAGGGACACAAGCCAAGACTGCAGCCTTCAATTTCTCCCACCAGTTTCCGAATCTGAACGCCCTGCGCCCTCCCTGCCCCCAGGGACAAGGGTGGGGCCGGAGGACGCCATGCCGCGCATCGTGGAGCAGCCTCCAGATCTGCTGGTCTCCCGCGGCGAGCCAGCCACGCTGCCCTGCCGCGCCGAGGGCCGCCCACGACCCAACATCGAGTGGTACAAGAACGGGGCTCGCGTGGCCACTGCGCGCGAGGACCCACGCGCGCACCGCCTACTGCTGCCCAGCGGCGCCCTCTTCTTCCCGCGCATCGTGCACGGACGCCGCGCGCGGCCCGACGAGGGCGTCTACACGTGCGTGGCGCGCAACTACTTGGGGGCGGCGGCTAGCAGAAATGCCTCGCTGGAAGTGGCAGGTGAGAGTCCCGTCCTCAGCTAGGCGCTTCAGGAACCTGGGGGAGGCTGCAGGGCATCGGGCAACCAGAACCAGCTCTAGAGACCTCAGCCCATAGGTCTCCAATGCCACGTGCCAGCGCCGTGGACAGCGGAGGAGGAGGGGCTCCCTAGGTTCTCCTGTTTCCCCACCTGGGGAAGTCGGCCGGTCTGCGGTGGTTCGCGCCTCCCCAGGACAACCCTTTCCTGTGTTTTCGCGTGATTGTGTCATCACGCACCCTGTGTGTTTTCCCCCACGCCCCGCACCCCGCAGTCCTCCGCGACGACTTCCGACAGTCTCCAGCGAACGTGGTGGTGGCCGTCGGGGAGCCAGCGGTGATGGAATGTGTACCACCGCGCGGCCACCCAGAGCCTTCTGTGAGCTGGAAGAAGGACAGTGCAAGGCTCAGAGAGGAGGAGGGAAGAATTACGGTGAGGAGCAGCAGCCTAGGCTGGGATCCTCTGCAAAGGAGAGACTTAGAGGGGCTGGGGGTAATGTTGGTGTTGACCGCGAAGATTTGAGATGACCAGAGGCTGAGAGTCAGCTCCTGAGGGGGACACATGGAGGATAGGCTGGAATTGGCAACAGGGGCTCCTTATCTGACCTGTGGGTCAACTTCATTGGTTGTTGTGAGGATGGAATAAACTTGACCCACACACATAAGCTTGAGATTGTAATTCAGAGGTTAGTTTATTTTGGTGCAAGGAAGTTTAAAATCCATGCCTTGTTTTTTTTTTTTTTTTTTTGTTTGTTTTGTTTTTGACAGGCAGAATGGACAGTGAGAGAGAGAGAGAGAGACAGAGAGAAAGGTCTTCCTTTTGCCGTTGGTTCACCCTCCAATGGCCGCACCGCGCTGATCCGAAGCCAGGAGCCAGGTGCTTCTCCTGGTCTCCCACGCGGGTGCAGGGCCCAAGGACTTGGGCCATCCTCCACTGCACTCCCAGGCCACAGCAGAGAGCTGGCCTGGAAGAGGGGCAACCTGTACAGAATCCGACACCCCAGCCGGGACTAGAACCAGGTGTGCCGGTGCCGCAGGCAGAGGGTTAGCCTATTGAGCTGCAGTGCCGGCCCGGTTTTTTTTTTTTTTTTAAGATATTATTTATTTATTTATTTATTTGAGAGACAGAGTTGCAGACAGTGAGAGGGAGAGAGAGAAAGGTCTTCCATCCACTGGTTCACTCCCTAGATGGCCACAATGGCTGGAGCTCAGCCAATCCAAGGCCAGGATTCAGGAGCTTCCTCCGAGTCTCCCATGTGAATGCAGGGGCCCAAGCATTTGGGCCATCTTCCACTGCCCTCCTAGGCCATAGCAGAGGGCTGGATTAGAAGAAGAGCAGCCGGAACTCGAACCAGTGCCCATATGGGATGCAGGGTCCTCAGGTGGAGGCCTAGCCTACTACGCCACAGCGCTGGCTCCTAGTTTTTTTCATAGTTCACTTTATTCATGGGCTTTAAGGCATAACTACGTTCTAAATTTCCACACACTTGTGGCTATGAATGACCACAGTTACCCCTTGTGACTGCAGATTCGTGGAGGGAAGCTGATGATGTCACACACATTCAAGAGTGATGCAGGGACATATGTGTGCGTGGCCTCCAACATGGCAGGAGAACGGGAGAGTGGGGGCGCTGAGCTGGTGGTACTGGGTAGGCATGGGCAGTATTGGGGTGTGGGGAGTGGGTCTCCCTTAAAGCAAGTAGCCCCGTGACCCCCTGACTGTTCACTCACCCCCACTCCACAGAGCGTCCCTCATTCCTGCGCAGACCAGTGAATCAGGTGGTCCTGGCTGATGCCCCCGTGACTTTCCTGTGTGAGGTGCAGGGGGACCCCCAGCCTCAGCTACGCTGGCGCAAGGAGGAAGGGGAACTGCCCACAGGCAGGTGAGAACCCCCCTCCTGCCATAAGGAGGTGCAATCAGTTCAAGAGCCTACCCTGCCACAGAAAATTGGAAGGCAGGCACCTTGTCACTTGAAGACACAGAGAAGTCTTTTTCCCAGGGCCTCTGGCCCCTGGCCTCTCCTTCCCCAACCCAGTTGCGGGTCTGTGGTTACCAGCTTCTGTCCTTGTTGAGTTCTGCCTTGTCTTTGTGCACCCTGACCCTGGTTTCTGTCCTGGGGGATAGAGAAGGGGTCTGTAGCCGTGGCCAACCCAACCTGGGGGTGGGGAGTGGGGCAGGTATGAGATCCGGAGTGACTACAGCCTTTGGATTGGGCACGTGAGTGCTGAAGATGAGGGGACTTACACCTGTGTGGCAGAGAACAGCGTGGGCCGTGTGGAAGCATCTGGCTCCCTCAGTGTCCACGGTGAGGGCTCCCCCTGTGGTTTCCTGAAGGAGGAACATCTGAGGGAAGATGGAGGTTGGGTCAGAGTGGAGGGGGGTGGGGTGCGGGTGGGTCACCTGAGACTTTGGGAAGGAGATCCAGGAAGAGAAAGCTAAACAGGTGTGAGCAAGAGACGATGCCCGCACCTGCTTAAGCCAGGCTTGTGGTTCTCGCCCCTGTCTCCTCGGCATCCCATCATAGTGCCACTGAGTCCCTGATCCTTTATCTCACTTCCCCTTCCTAGTTCCACCCCAATTTGTGACCCAGCCCAGGGACCAGATGGTGGCTCTTGGGGACAGTGTGACTTTCCAGTGTGAGACCAGAGGAAACCCGCCACCTGCTGTCTTCTGGCAGAAGGAGGGGAGTCAGGTAGGTGGCCATCTCCATCTCCTGCTCTTCCTCTGGGACTTGGCTGCCTCTTGCACTCTGCAAACTTCTCTCTGAGGCTTCCATGTACCTCTGGTACCTCCCAAAGCCCTTGCAGGTTACTCGGCCGGGATAAACTAAGGTCATGAATACTAAAGGACTGGAACATACTAGATACTTTTAAATCAATGACAATAAAATGTTTCAGTGGAGGGGCAAAATCCTGGATGATAGTTCCTTGGCAGATATCTTTCTGTTTTGGGCAAAGCTGTCCAGAGAGTACAGGGAATCTAATTAGATTCCCCTTTCCCTTGGACCCCTTGGACCTTGGCATTGGGACATAATAAACTGCTCTGGAAATCAAGTATTGAACCAAAGACACTAAGGGTAGAAACTCTCTTGCTCTTTTATTTAATAGTAACAGCTACCAAGGGACTTCTACCAGGGGGAGCTCTCAATCATCCCCCCATAACCTGGCAAACAAATTCCACAACACACAGCCAGAAGTTACCACATAAGGAACTCCCTCTAAGGCAGGGCTGGGAATTTTGCTACTAAGAAACAGGGTCACTATAATGAATCTGGTCAACTCCACTCCACTGGGAAAACAGGCAACCCACCTCTCCATTCAAAATCCACAGCCACAATTTCCCAGCATCCTCTCCAGCACCTGGGACTGCTGCATTTTAACTGGATTTTCACATGAATAAACAGTGATGGAAACAGGTAGTAGTCAGGGGCTCAGCATGGGACCCATTTATCCTGAGACCCAAACCTGCTTCCCTGTGTTCCATGTGTCTCTAATATACAATGTTAAAGCCAGAGGAAGGGGGAAGAGTAAGCATTTAATTTTATCATATAAGGTACTTGAAGACTTTCAAGTGATTGCTTCATTTAATCCCCCTAAGTAACCCTCTAAATAAAATTTGGGGAAATTGGGGTTCTGGGAAGCTTGGATAGGCAGGAAGTGGATCTCAAAACCTTCTAATAAAAATCCTCCATATTTTTCTGCGTAGCTTGAACTTGTTTGGCCAAGATCATATTACTGACTGCTGACAGAGTGTGAAACCTTAGGAATTCTCTGGATTCTGGGACTGATGGGAGTAGGAAACTCTGCCTAGCTGCCTACTCATTCATTCCTTACCGGGGTTCCTTGCTCTGTCCCAGGTCCTGCTCTTCCCCAGTCAATCACTTCAGCCCACAGGGCGCTTCTCCGTCTCTCCAAGAGGCCAGCTCAACATCACTCAAGTGCAGAGTGGGGATGCTGGCTATTACGTGTGCCAGGCTGTCAGTGTGGCTGGCAGCATCCTGGCCAAGGCCCTGTTGGAGATTAAAGGAGGTACATGCCCATGGAGATAAGGTTGGACCCAGGTTTTTCTTGGATTCTATGCAGTATGTGTGCAAAGGGAGGGACCCCTTGGAACCAGTAGCAGAAACCACTGAGAGCCGGTCGGTCCCAGACAGAGACTGAAGATGATTATCCAAGGCCCCTCTGATGGCCCTGGTTGGGGGTTGGAGGGAGAGGGAAGGAGCAGCGAATGAGAATGAGAGGCTGGTTGCCTGACCCCGTGCTCCTCCCCTGAGGTGCTCAAGTTCTTCTTCTCTCAGCCTCCTTGGACGGGCTGCCTCCCGTCATCCTCCAGGGACCGGCCAACCAGACGCTGGCACTTGGCTCCTCCGTGTGGCTGCCATGTAGAGTCACTGGGAGCCCTCAGCCCAGTGTCCGGTGGAAGAAGGATGGACAGTGGCTGCAGGGAGATGACCTCCAGCTCAACCTGCTGGCCAATGGCACGCTGTACATTGCCGACTTGCAGGTGAGTGTTACTAGTGGACCTAATAACCGAGTCTAACTATCTGGTCCCCATTCCCAACTCTAGTAAGTACTCCTTCTCATGGGCTTCCAGCCCCCCCTCTACTCCTCTCTCTCTCAGACCACCCAAAATGTCCCCCGTGCCCTCCCCATCTTCTGTTATCTGTTCTACCCTCTCACCCTGCCTTGCTCCACTCCCATTGTGCCAGTGCCTACCCTCTCCTGCAGGAGATGGACATGGGTTTCTACAGTTGTGTGGCCAAGAGTTCCATAGGGGAGGCCATGTGGAGTGGCTGGCTTAGGAAGCGGGGTGAGTTTTTGCTTTGACCCTTTGTCTTGCCAGCGCTTTTCTTCAGTCCTGCTTCCCCAAGCCCCAGGACTAATTCTGTCTTCCTATTGCCATGACCATGGTGGTGGGGATGAGGAGGACAGAAGTGGTGCCCTTGGGAGGCACCTGTGAGTAGAGGTTAGTATACCAGGTCCTCCTCGGACCCATCAGAGGAGCTCCACAGCTCCTCTGGAAAAGAGGCAGGTGACATTGGGGACATCCTTTTCTTATCTTCGTACTTAAAGCTTATCTCCCACTGCAGAAGACTGGGGAGTATCGCCAGGTCCCCCTATAGAACCCAGTACCCCTCCAGGACCTCCCTCTCAGCCAGTGGTCACTGAGATCACCAAGAACAGCATTACCTTGACCTGGAAGCCCAGCCAGCAGGCTGGGGCCACAGCCACCTCTTACGTGATAGAGGCCTTCAGGTATGGAGAAAGTTCTGAATACAAACCTGGGGAGTCTTTGCTGTTGTGGGGAAGGGATTCTCCAGCCCCCTCTCCTGAGGTACAGGGGTAGAAGGGGTCCATAGAGAATGGATGAGATGGAGCAGACGGGTCAGGGGCTTCCGGTGTAGACAAACCTGTCACTTCAATCTTGTAGCCAAGCAGCCGGCAGCACATGGCGGACAGTGGCCGATGGGGTGCAGCTGGAAACACACACTGTCAGTGGCCTGAGGCCCAATACCCTCTATCTGTTCCTGGTGCGAGCCGTGGGAGCCTGGGGCCTCAGTGATCCCAGCCCTGTCTCTGAGCCTGTCCTCACCCAGGGTAAGGGCAGCATCCCTGGGCTCTGGGGTATGGCCTGGAACATCACAGAGTTCTCCTTCAAGCATGGCAGCATGGCGGTTCCTGAGTTCTACCCTGCTAGGTCCTGTCTGTACTGGTGGTCAGATCTGGAACAGGAGGGCTTGCTTGCCTGTCGTAAAGGGACGTGAGAGGAAAGGAGAGAGGTAGAGGCAGAGAGAGACTTGGAATAGTTAAGCAACCACGAAACCAAGATCATGATAAGATGCATTTATAGTCCTGCAGAAAGAACATCCAGGTTAGCTGGATACTCACACCTGGGCCCACCTATGGAAACTCTTCTCCTGACCAGCCCCCCTTGATTCTGGGGGTTCAGAATAGCAGTCCGTGGGGCTGGTAGAGATAGAACACACACGTGCTCTCAGTCTTATCCTCCTGCCCCTGGTGGTCCCTGCTGAGTGGGCTCTTCTGTCGACAGACAGCAACCCATCCAGGCCTGCAGAGGACCCATGGGGAGGCCAGCAGGGGCTGGCTGAAGTGGCTGTGCGCATGCAGGAGCCCACAGTTCTTGAGCCGCGGACCCTGCAGGTGTCCTGGACTGTGAGTGTGGCACAGGGATGAAGTTAAGAGCGGGATAACAGTGGGAAACATGTGGCCCTCCAACAATAAGAATGGAAAAATGGAAGGTGGCTAGAGTAGAGGAGGGGTGGGCCTGGAGGCCCCGTGAGGCCCCAGCCTCCCTCTCTGGTACATCTTGTCGCTGACAGGTGGATGGCCCAGTCCAGCTGGTGCAAGGTTTCCGGGTGTCTTGGAGGGTAGCAGGCCCTGCTGGGGGAAGCTGGACAGTGCTGGACCTACAGTCCCCAACCCAGCAGAGTGCTGTGTTAAGAGGTCTCCCCCCAGGGTCCCGTATCCAGATCAAGGTGCAAGCTCAAGGCCAGGAGGGGCTGGGTGCTGAGAGCCCCTTTGTGACAAAGAACATTCCTGAGGAGGGTAAGGACGGCCACAGAGCTGGTGAGGGGGAGGGAGGGGCTGGCAGGCAGCTTGCAGTGACTGTGTCTTTCTGTCGTGTTCCACTCTGGCCCAGCCCCCAGTGGTCCCCCCCAGGCAGTGGCAGTGGCCTTGGGGGGTGATGGCAACAGCAGTATCATTGTGTCCTGGGAACCTCCACTCCCCTCCCAGCAAAATGGGGTCATCACAGAGTATCAGGTACAAGGTTTGAGAAGGGCCTGGGCGAGGGTGGAGGAGGGGAAGGTGAGGGAAGACCGGGGCTAGGACAGCGGTGGTGGGAATCTAGCCTTGGCTTTGGCGCTGGGGAGAAGCGAGAGGATTCAGAGCCTAGGTTGTCTGCAGGCTGAATTGCGCCTGGCCAATTGCCCCTCTACCGTTTGGCCCCTCCTTACCCACTGGGATCAGAATCCCACTTCTGACTCTCTCAACCCGGGTCTTGACCTCCCCAGATCTGGTGCCTGGGCAACGAGAGCCGCTTCCACCTTAACCGGTCTGCGGCAGGCTGGGCGCGCTCCGCGGTGCTCGGGGGACTACTGCCCGGGCTCCTCTACCGGACCCGGGTCGCGGCGGCCACCAGCGCTGGCGTGGGCGTGGTCAGCGCCCCGGTGTTGGTGCAGCTGCGTGAGTCCGAGGTGGGCGTGGGAGGGCCGGGCCCGGGAACGTAGTGGGAGTCCTGGGGTAGCTGTGCCTGCGGGGCCAGGAACTGTCCTTTCCTGCTGCTGGATTTCGGGACTCCTGCTCCCCTCCTTTCTGATTCCCACAGCGTCCCCGCCGGGACTGGAGCCGGGACTCGAGATGGGCCCGGGGCTGGCGGAGCGGCTGGCTAAGGTGCTGCGGGAACCGGCCTTTCTGGCCGGCAGCGGCGCGGCCTGCGGGGCGCTGCTGCTCGGCCTCTGTGCCGCCCTCTACCGGCGCCGGAAGCAGCGCAAAGAGCTCAGTCACTACACGGGTGAGAGCAGCGGCCAAGCCAGCCCGACCCAGGCGCGAGTGGCGGGGAAGGGACAGGGTGGCGCCAGGAGCTGTCAGGACAGGACTAGGGCCAGCCCAGAGGGGCGTTCCCCCACCCCCATCCGAGCAGAGGGGTGAGATTTGCGCCCAAGAGTCCTGGAGGAGAGGCCAGGCTTGGGACACCCGCCTTCCATATTAAAAGCGCTTGGGTTCCACAGGTGATGGCTCAATTGCCTAGGTCCCAGCCACCCTCATGGAGACCCAGAGAGAGGGAGGTCAGGGCTCCTGCTTTCGCTGGGCCTAGCCCTCCCCCCCCCCCCCAGCCTGCTGTTTGCGGGCATTTTAGGGAGTGATAACCAGACGGGAGATCTCTGTCTTTTAAATAAATTTAAAAAAATTTTTTTAAAGAGGGCAGATTTTGCAGCTCTCAGTAAAGCAGGAGAGCCCACTTCCTGCAGGGGGAGGGGTGAGGACTGGCGGGATGATGGGGGGAGCGGGACCAAGACCGAAGACAGTAACTTGTAAGGCAGGGTTTGGATGGAGAGGCACTGACAGGAGGTGCCGGGAATAAGCTGCCCCCAAGTCAGGGGGCACCTCTGGGGGCCTCAGAAGTCAGTGGTTTCCAGTCTTGGCTACATATATGATTGAGGAGTGTTAGAAAAATACTGATACCCAAAAATTCCGATGAAATTGGCCTGGGTGCAGCACGCGTGGTGCAGTTGGGACGGGGCCGAAGTGTGGACAAGCGGATGAGTATTCCTGACCCTCTCCTCCTTCCCTTCTTCTCTCTCTCTCACTGGTTCCTTTCCGGAAGCTTCTTTTGCCTACACACCTGCAGGTAAGCCGTCCCTGCCCCTTGGGGGCTCAGACCCTGTCTGGGCTCTTCATTCGCTCACTGTCCCCCTCATCTTCCCCAGTGTCCTTCCCACACTCAGAGGGCCTCTCTGGAGCCAGTTCCAGGTAATTCTCTTAGGCCACCTTGGAGGATCGACTCCTCTACCACTGCAAACCTCATGGCCTAGCCACGCTCCACATGTGCCTCCCACCCTGGCACCACCATGGTTGCATGCTGCTCCAGAACCTTGCCTCTTGGGGCTCTCCATCCCCAACGTTCACCTGCTGTCCCTCAGGCCCACAATGGGCCTTGGCCCAGGCACCTACCCATGGCTGGCAGACTCTTGGCCTCACCCATCTCGAAGCCCCTCAGCCCAGGAACCCAGGGGAAGCTGCTGCCCCAGCAATCCCAACCCTGACGACAGATATTACAATGGTGAGGAGTTCTGATCCCCTCAGGGGCACAGCTCGGCCCACACAGCTCTCCCAACCTTCTGGGCCAAACTGAGGGGAGTCTGGGCATCCTAGCCATCTGGTCAGTACTTGGGGAGGATGTGAGTTGGGGGAGGCTCTCTTAGACCCCTCCTTTCCCCTAGTTTGGGGTGGAGGAATAAGTTGATCCCGTGAGATGTCTTTTTGCCCTCCATTCTCTGTTGCCCTCTATTTTTCTGTCTCTGTTCCCTGTCTCCGCCCCTGGGCCTCCTTTTTCTCCTCCCCAGAAGCGGGAATCTCCTTATACCTGGCTCAGATGGCTCGGGGCACCGGTGCCACCGGTGAGGGGCCCGTCTACAGCACCATTGACCCAGCTGGGGAGGAGCTGCAGACCTTCCACGGGGGGTTCCCCCAGCATCCCTCGGGGGATCCAGGCACCTGGAGCCAGTATGCCCCCCCTGAATGGAGCCAGGGGGACAGAGGTATGATTCCAATTGTTGACATCCCCATTCCAGCCAGAGTGTCCCCACAGAGTGGCCTGCACCCCAGTCTCTAACTTGACACTTCCTTCCCATCTGCTGTGTTGTCTCTGGCCCCTTTTTGTTTGCTAATGGGATGTCCCACCCCGCATTCCTCAGGAGCCAGGGGAGGCAAAGGGAAACTTCTTGGCAGACCTGTGCAGGCGCCATCTCTGAACTGGCCAGAAGCCCTGCCTCCACCTCCCCCTTCCTGTGAACTGAGCTGCCCGGAGGAGCCCGACGAGGGGCTGGATGGGTAAGGATGCTGCCTGCTGCAGCTGCCCCCCTCCCCACACACACAGGGGACCAGCCCAGAGGTGGGGGACCAAGATGCTGGCAGAGAAAGGGAAGGGAGAAGGAACGGAGGTGACTTGGTCCTTGTCTTCTCTCTCCTGTTGCTTTGCCCCCAGCTCAGAGCACGAAGAGTGGTGCCCACCCATGCCCGAGAGAAGCCACCTGGCTGAGCCCAGTGCCAGTGGAGGGAGCCTGGTTGCTCCACCCCAAGGAGAAACTCCCTCTCCCACACCCTCCTATGGAGAGCAGTCCACAGCCACTCTTACCCCTTCACCTCCTGACCCACCCCAGGCCCCCACCCACATTCCCCATCTCCACCAGACACCAAGGTAGGCAGGTATAGAGTACCTGGCACACTTTAAGCCCTTGGTACTTATCTATTAGTAGAGATGGATGCAAGGTGTGTAGGGGGATCTGGGGTGCAGAGATCTCAGGGCTATGTCAGGGTGGAGGTCAGGACAAAGGCTGACCAGGCCTCCTGTCCCTGTCTAAATGTCCCTCTTGTCAGAATGACTAGGAGCTTCCTGGGGGCATTTCTTTCTTTCTTTTTTCTTTTTTTTAAGATTTATTTATTTTACTTGAAAGTCACAGTTACACAGAGAGAGAAGGAGAGGCAGAGAGAGAGAGAGGTCTTCCATCCATTCACTCCCCAGATGGCTGCAAAGCCAGCAGCCAGGAGCGTCTTCCAGGTCTTCCATGTGGGTGCAGGGGCCCAAGGACTTGGGCCATCTTCTACTGCTTACCTAGGCCATAGCAGAGAGCTGGGTCGGAAGTGGAGCAGCCGGGACTCGAACTGGCGACCATATGGGATGCCGGCACTGCAGGCGGCTGCTTTATCCACTATGCCACAGCAACGGAACCCTCTGGGGCATTTCAAACCCAGCCCTGTTCATGCTCCTCCAGCTCGGGCTGCCTGTTTGTCTGAATGTTAGGCTGAGTGTCTAGCGCAGTGCCCAGTGTCTAGTAGGCACTTAATTTGTGTAGAGTGAGCAAATACTGAGGCCTCCTATCATTGCAGGAGGGTACCCCTGGGGCCCAGCTCCCCTCTCAGTGTATCCCAGCCTGCTCTGAGTAGCCATGAAGGGAGCCCTGCTGGCCTGGGGCCTGACCCCACAGCCTCCCACCACCTGAACCCCAGCCCTGCCCCTAGTACAGCCAGCAGTACCCCAGGTGAGTCTCAAGATCCTCAACTCACTCCCCTCCTCACCTCCCCGCCTAATCGGGCTTTTCCTCCACTCTCAGGCCCCTTGCTGATCCTTTCCCATCTCCTGCTGCCACAGGGAGAACCCGGCAGGTGCCAGGGGAGATGACTCCCCCACTTCAAGGACCCCGTGCCCGTATCCGGAAGAAACTCAAGGCTCTTCCCTACAGGAAGGAGCATAGTCCTGGGGGTGAGCTGGTGGCAGAAAGTTGGGGAGGGGACAGGCAAGAAAGCAAGAGTGAGCTCTAGGGGCTGGAGGAGGGCGCAGGTGAGCCCAGATCTTGGGCTGTTCCTCCACGGCCCCCCGTGCCAGGGAGTGGAGGTGGAAGAAAGATTATTGTCAAGAGATGCAGGGGACACTGTTGTGTTTCTCTCCAGACCTGCCCCCACCCCCCCTGCCCCCACCCGAGGGAGAGGCAAGCTGGGCCCTAGAGCTGAGAGCAGCAGGCAGTGTGTCCTCCCTGGAGCGGGAACGCAGTGGAGAGAGGAGAGCGGCACAGGCAGCGCCCCTGGGCACCCAGCGGGGGCCCCAGCCAGATGGTAAGGGGGACCAGAGGCTGCTGGGAATACAGGCAGTGCCCAGCTCACCCCTCACTTTCAACCATGTATCTATCAACATCATATTACGCATTTGATCAAATCAGAGATTGTGTATTTGCCATCTCTGAGCAAACTCCCTGAAGCCTGGCTGTGAGAGGGGTGGGGTCCTCTCCCTTCCTCAAGGGTCTCTCTTCCAGGAAGTTCTCTCCATGTTTCCCGAACCCCTGATATGTTAAGCTCCTGTGCTGGGACTCTGCTGCTTCTCGGCCCCGGGTGGGCTGATCCTTGGCCCGCAGTCTTCTCCTGCGCTGTGGTGGTGGTCATGGGCGAGTGGTGACAGTCCACTCCCCACCTGGGCCCAGCTTTGCTTCTCTCCTGCACTACAGAGGAGGGCTGGCTCCCGTATAGCAGACCGAGCTTCCTGTCCCGGGGCCAGGGTGCCAGCACCTGTTCCACAGCTGGCAGCACCTCTTCCAGAGGCTCCGGCAGCTCTCGGGGCTCCCGGGGTCCTGGCCGGAGCCGGAGCCGGAGCCAGAGCCAAAGGCCTGGACAGAAATGCCGAGAGGTGGGGGCTGGAGATCCCAGACAGAGGGGAGCAGTGGGCTAGGGAGGTGGGTGGGGGTGTCTGGAAACAAGAAGGTACGATAGGGCTTCTGGAGGAGGGGCGTGGAGTGGAGGGCATCTGTGAGTGCCAGGGAAGGGAGGAACCCTGGGGAAGAAGTAATGGGGGGTGAGTGTGGGGGTGGCAAGAGGACACAGAACAGAGGAGCTGGGGCTTCCTCTGGGAACAGGCTCCTCCTCCCTTGCAGCCTGTGTGTCCTGGTCCCAGGCTTTGGAAAACAGCCCCCCTCTCTCCTCCAGGAACCGAGATGAGCCTGGAGGCGACGATGAGGACCGGGGAGTTCCACATGCGGGGGAGGGGAGGGGAGAGGGAGGCTGGGGGCCAAGAGGAGCCGGGATGGGGCCGCCCTTCTCCTGGCAGTGATGCTTGTGGCCTCCACGACTTCCGGCGGCTCGGGAGCCCAGGGCTGGCTCTTCCCTTCCCATCGGAGACCAGCTTTTGAAGAATAAAGAGCATCTGACCCACACCCTGGGTCTGGTGTGTCTGGCTCTGGGTGGGGTGCTGGGAGGGGCCATCTACGCAGACACACTAGTAGCTCCTACTTCCTGTGAGCTTGGACCATGGAGGAGGGAGCTGTCCTTCTGTCAGGAAACCTGCTCCTCTCAATAATGGTTTTTAAAAACCTGAAGAAAGGAGGGGGTCCCCGGGGGAACCCCAGGTGGGTGGGAAGAACATGTTTGTTCACAGAAGGTGTAGGCAAGCAGGCGATTGGCTTGGCTGGCACAGACTTCTTAAACGTGCGGCCACCAATGATGCCACAGTCTCCATTGCCCCCTCCCCACAGCCCATGCACTCAGCTGCTTCCTTGTCACTGGTCCACCCTCTGCCCGGCGACTGCCCTGGATCCCAAGGCAGGGCTACCGCCCTCCAAGCCCCCGTCCTGACCTTGCCTGCCCCTGTGACCTCCGTGCGCACAAATTCCTCTTTCCCTTCAGTCTGCCAAACAGACCTGGAATGTTTTCAAAAGGAATTTTACCAGGAAGCTAAAAGGAAAACAAAATCCCTGAGTGGAACGGATGTGTATCCGGAGCAGTGAGTCCTCCTGCTGAGCTGGTGCACATCCCAGCCAGCCTGGCCCAGAGCTTGACGTCATAGCTCCTAGAAGCGCCCAGCCCCCTGAGCCCCCTCACTTGGCCTCCAGGTAGAGCTGAGGCTTTGGGGGGACAAGCCCCCCTTCCAGGGCCTGCTCTTGAATCAGCACTCCCTGGGGTTACCTCCCTGTGGCCCCCGCCATGCTCCACAGCACCCCCCCAGCTTACGGGTTCTGCCTCTGAAGTTTCACACTAAGCGAGGAAGACACAGACCTGCCCGCCCTCCAGTAGCTTTCCCAGACTCGGGCCCCGGAAGTCCTGCTCCGAGGCCCATCTCTCCGTCCTGCTGTTTTGTCTAAGGCGTGTTGGTTCAGCAGCTGACCATCATAGGCAGCTATGCCTTCCTGGAATTTAGCTCCCTGGTCTATTTTAAGAAACCATCTGGGTCTGGACTTTGGGAAGGGGAGCCAGGACCACTAAAAGCAAGAATTGCTTTCCCAGGATAAACGGCCAGGTGCAACAGACCCCGAAACTCCCCCACGCCTCCCTCAGCTCCATTTTGTGGCCCAAAATCTGGTGGATGTACCTCATTCTCCCTTCAACTGCAGAGCAGAAACAAGGGGCATTCCCTGAGTGCCACCAGCACTTCACCCCTGCCTGAGTAACTGCTGTGGCCTCCCAGGTGTCCTCCCCACAGCGGTGCCCCAGGGAATGATCTGGCACAACTCAAGTCTTTACAGATTTATAGTTCCTTGAGTGTACAGTGACATACAGATTTATAGTTCCTTGAGTGTACAGTGACAATGGTCAGCGGGAGTGCTTTGATCCCGCATTCTCTCAGCTCCCTCCCCTCAGCCACTACCTCCACAGCCCTCTACCAGGCACTGTTGTCCTCCACGAAGATCCTCTGGCTCCCCCATTTCCTGTGACCCAAGTCAGTGGGGAGAGTAGGAAACAGGGCCAAGCCTGAAATGCCCTGGTCAAGGGAGTGGCTGGGCCAGGAGAGACAGTAGTGGCTGGGAGTCAGGCGCAGAGGACTCCAGTTCAGCTTTGCTCTTATCTTGTTTTGCTTTCATTTGCTTGCACAGTCCCAGAGGGAGAGCTCCCTGGAGGCCGGGGAAGGTAGATCCCATCTGCAGAGATGCATAGCCCAAGACCCCCACACCCAGCTTGGGAGCCAACTGCAGAGGAGGTTCTGATTCTGCTTCGCAGTCGCAGGGACACAAGTCAGGAGGAGTCTACAGGAGAAAATGTAGGAGAGAGGAGTTACCCCCTGCTCCTCACCTCTCCTGCCAGACCCCAGGCTTCCTGCTGGCTCTGCTCAGGCCGACCCACACTCACCGCCAGGCGTGGGCACAGGGCAGCTGAGCTGACTTCTCTGGGAGGTGAGCCGGGAGTCAGGGGGCCAGGGAGGCAGCCCCCTTCCCAGCCGTTGGCTGTGGTTGATTTCCACGTCCTCCAACCAGTCTGGCCTCCACTCCCACCGGGGCAGAGAGAGATCACCCCGTGGGGAGGGAGGCAAGGAGACATCTGTTGGGGAGGGTAGAAGAGTCTTGTAAGGGTTGACCTCCAGCCCCAAGGGAGCAGTTTGGGGCAGAAAGCTTAGGATTGGCTTAGGGCACACACCCAGCCCTAAATATAACCTACTGCAACTCAGCCCACCAGGGCCTGTGGCACATCCCTGGAGAAAATAGCTTGAACTCTTTCCTCCCAGTTTATCCATACTCCCCCTTCCCCTGGGTGTCTCCTTTTCCCTCTCATTTATCATAAGCCTGGAGGGTTTTCCTGGGGGCAAAAGGTAGGATTGTGGTTAGTAAGATAGGTTTGGGGAATCTGGGGGAAGAGAACAAATGCCCAAGGGGTGGGGGAGCTGGGAGCCACCTTCTGCTGTCATGGGGATAAGGAGCTCATGCTGGAGACAAGTCAGAGGGTAAACACTGATGCTCTCCAATGCTTGCCATGGGCAGGGCAAGGGGAAGGGTTGGAGGCACAGCCAGAGAGAGAGAGAGAGCTCCCCCTGGTGGGGAGGCAGATGAATGTTGGCAGCCTTGTCTGGGCCTGGTCAGGGGGAGGGAAGGGAATGGACCCTGCAGTTGGCTCCCAAGCAAGGCTACAGAACTGAACAATTTGCCCTTGTTCTGTGGGTGCCCTTGGGCAGGTTAAGCCTGTAAGACTTAGAGTGCTCTCCTTTGAAAAAGAGGTGAAGAATACTCCCGTAAAGAGTTGTTAACATTGAATGCATATGAAGCACTTCTCATGGCACCTGGGACATAGTAATCACTCAATACAAACCAACCATTTCAACTATGAGGATGACAGCCAGGAAGCCTTGCCCCTGGGTTGGGGAGAAGGGGTTTTGCTCTAGGGGTGGGGCTGAGGAGTCAGAAGGGAGGACCCCCACATACCTGTGAAGACGCAGTCTGCCTCCCTGGGCTCCAGACCAAAACCAAAGCTTTCCACAGCCATTGCCAGGGTGCGGGCAAAGTGGGCATCGGCAAGGAAGGAGCCATCGGAGGAGCTGACCAAACTGGCTCTGGCGCTGGGGGCGTTGTCCTCAGAGGCTGAGCCCCAACCATTGGCCAGGGAGCCCTCGCTGGGGGTGGGTGTGAGGCAGGCCCGAGGTGGGCACAACAAGCCCCCTACCTCAGACCCCATCCCTTCTCTGGCCCTGCCCATGTCTGCCAGCCCTGAGGCTGTCGGAACACCAATGTAGCCATAGGTGGTGGGGGGCGAAGGAGCCCTTGGCATAGGTGAGACACTGTTCCTAAGAAGGCAAGGTGGGAGACAGGGAGTGGTTAGTGTGGGGGTGGGTGTGACTACTCGAGAGTTCTTTGCAAATCTCTCAAGCTACTTACCTGGGGGTCTCCTCGCCCTCACTGAGCTCGAGGCACAGGGCCACCTCCTCAGGCGTCAGCACACTGTCCTGATCTTCTCCCAGCGATGACAGTGAAGAGCTGGACAGGCGACTGGAAGCTGGGCTGGGACCAGAGAGGGAAGAGGCCTGGGGGCTGGTGGGCCTGGAGGAGTCAAGGATGGGGCTGGGGGCTGCTGGCAATGGGACGGAGGAGGGGGCTTGGGGCTCCAACAAGTGCCTGAATAGGGCAAGAAGGGGGACACAGGGTGCTGAGTGTGGTTCTTAAGGTCCCTGTGCCCGCCTCCCAGCCCCTGCCCAGTCCCAGCTTCTGCTCCCCGTACCCCCAGGCTTCTGGCCCTGCCTCCCCATCCCGTGCCCTCTTACTGTCTCTGTTGACTCTGAGGAGGGGTTCCGCGTGGAGAGAGGGGTGCTGGAGGGAGAGGCCGAGTGGCCAGCTCATTCGAGGAGCTGAGGAGCTGTGGTCCCAGGGCCCGCCAGGCAACCAGAGCTCGGGGCACAGCTCCTGGGGAACAAGGGCCTGGGCATGAGGATGGTGGAGTCCAGGTCAGCCCCACACCCTGGCCTCTCTGCCCCCCAGTACCCTCAGCAACAGGGGAGCAGCCAGGCACAGGGGCCCAGGCCTTACCTCCTCACTTCCCCCTCAGGGACGGCCTCTCACCTGGACTTTGGGAAAGGTTCTTGGAGCCCCTGTTTCCCAGCTCCCAGGCCCAGCGCTCCATGGGGTGGCTGGCCTGGAGCAGCGGGGAGCTGTTAGCTTGGTGCAGCTCTGCAAAGGAGAGTCAGTGGCAGTGGGATGAGCAGGGGGCCTTCCAGATGGCCATACCAGGCTTTCCCTCCAGCCTTGTTATTCAGCTCAGCCTATGCAACCCTGAAACCAGAGGCTGCTCAGCCCACTGCACCCCATCTTCATCCAGGCGGCTGGGGAAGGAGCACCAGGCTCAGAGCCCAATGTTCTGCCTTCAGAGCCTGGCCCAGCTGTGCAACCTCAGAGAAGCCCACTAGCCTTTTCTGAGCTTCAGTTTCATTTATAAGCAACCACTTCAAATGGTGATTTTGATGATTAAATAAAAATAGGTTGCAAAGTTCTTGGCACGTTAATAGGTTCTTTAAAAAAACCATTTTTTTCCCCTTGACTGATCATCCCAAACTTCTGCGTGTCTATACCCTCTCATTTCTGTTGTCTTCATGCATGTTGGCTCTGTGAAGACAAATACTCTGTTTCTTGGAGACAATCTGTTCATTTCCATGTTTTATGTTGCAAGCATCTCACATGGTTCTGAAGAATCCTGCCACTGCACTCGAGAGTATCTCTCTAGCCTGTCTCATTTATGGAGATGGGTTGGATGGTTTAGGGGAATGAAGTAGGCAAGATAGGAATAGGGAGCCCTAGACAATGCCAGGTGAGGCAAGAAGAGGGACTTCAGAATAAGACAGTGCATTGGTCTTGGAACAGGGATGAGATTTCCCCAGGGTCAGAAACCAGGAGAACATCAAGCAAGGGAGGAAGATTAGGGAGAAGTCCTGCTAGGAAAAGGTTTCCCTCTTTGGCAGACCAGAGACCTAGCAGAGTCTTCTGAGTGGAGCAACATCGTCGTTCTAATCCCAGAGATTGGGGGAGGGGCGCCCTGGGCAAGAAAGAAATCGAGGCATTGGCATTGACTAAGACCCCAAGACCTAGGCCTGGTCCTCTGCTCCCCTGGGGTGAAGATCTGCACAATGGTTAGATTTCTTCCTACAAAGTTTCCTTTCGTACTTGGGATGGTTTGGTTTTTATTCAGTTTTGCTATGATGCAGAGAGGCCTGGAGACCAGCGTCAGAGCTCATGCTCCGACTCTGGTGTCACTGGCCTTGTCTTCTTAATTATGCTGAGAAATGTGAGAAATGTTGGTTGGGCTGTTTGAGTGAAATAAGAAGGGAAAAAGCCAGTCCTGGAAAAGGCCATGTGTATCTCAGCCCATTTCATTTTCTCTAAGAGATCCTGGCAGAGTCCAGCAGGGCCTAGTGTTTAAAACACTGGTTAGGATGCCAGCATCTCACAGCACTGTACCCAGGTTAGATTCCTGCCTCTGGCTCCTGACTCCAGATTCCTGCTAATGCAGACCCTAGAAAGCTGCACTGACGTCTCAAGTATTGGCTTCCTGCCACTCACATGGGAAATCTAGATTGAGTTCCTGACTCCTAGTGTTGGCCCCTGCTTTGCATTGTGGGTGTTTGGGGAATGAACTAATAATGGAAAAGAGCTTGCTCCTTCTGTCTCTCAATGAATTTTTTTTTAAATTAAAAACAACAGGTTCCTAATACCTTGCTTGGAGTTACTTGGATTTGAGCTTCAATGCTATCTGAGTAAACGATACAATAACATCAACATCAAGCTAAAAGGTTGAGTCTCATTGGGCATATCTGCGTTGCAATAATTTTTTGTTTGAATGAAATAATGAATGAATTAGGGTAGTGCATTCAGTGAGCAGAAGAACCTGGTACAATGCATGAGAAACAGGAGAGTACAGTAAAAACTATCAGTAAAGAAAAAGTACAACTGAGGTCAAATAACAATACAAATGAACAAGTAGGTCAAGGAGAGGAGGGGCCACTGATGGACACAGTTGCAGAAGAAAGGAATATCAATCTTTGGGTAACAACAGTAGAATCAACTCCATGGCTCTGTACAAGACCATAGCATGATCTCGATGCTATCGCTGAGGTCCCGGGAGCCACAGGTGGAAGCAGATCCCACCAGCCAAGGGGAGTCACTGAAGTTGATCTAACCTAAGGCAGTAAGGAGATGGGGTTGGGATGAGAATGAACAGGGGGTGAAATGAGGACCCAATTAAAGTTTAGGGAGTCTCTCTGGGTCTCATCTTAAGAACTGGTTATAGGGGGCTGGTGCTGTGGCGTAGTGGGTAAAGCCGCTGCCTGCAACGCCAGCATCCCATGTGGGCGCCGGTTCAAGATCCAGCTACTCCATTTCTGATCCAGCTCTTTGCTATGACCTGGGAAAGCAGTGGAGGATGGCCCAAGTCCTTAGGCCCCTGAATCCACATGGGAGATCCAGAGGAAGCTCCTGGCTCCTGGCTTCAGATCGGCACAGCTCCAGCCATTGCAGCCAACTGGGGAGTGAATCAGCGGATGGGAGATCTCTCTCTCCCTCTCTCTCTTTCTTTCTCTCTCTCTCCCTCTCTCTCTCTTTCTCTGCCTCTCCTTCTCTCTGTGTATAACTCTGACTTCCAAATAAATAATAAATCTTAAAAAACAAAGAACTGGCTACAGGGGCTGGCATTGGGATGTAGGGGGTTAAGCTGCCGCCTACAACACTAGCATCCCATAAGGGCTCTGATTTGAGTCCCAGCTGTTCCACTTCTGATCCAGCTACCTGATAATGCCCTTGGAAAATCAACCAAAGATGGCCCAAGTGTTTGGGCAATTGTCGCCCACATGGGAGACTGGGATGAAGCTCCTGGCTTCAGCCTGGCCAAGCACTGGCTGTGGCAGTCATCTTGAGAGTGAACGAGGGAATGGAAGTTCTCTCTCCTTCTCTCTGCCTCTCCCTCTCTCTCTGTAACTCTGATTTTCAAAGAAAATAAATAAATCTTTTTCTTTTTAAAAAAAGAATTTGCTGTAAAATATTGCTTTTTTCTAGTAGTGCTAGTGTTCTAAGAGGGGCCATACATTCCACCACAGTTGGTGCAGTTCTCCATGGGAAGGCTGGTTTTCAAGGGAGAGTTATTCCACCTCTTTTTGGCTGGTATTACAATGTAATGCTCCAAGGCAAGGCTAGCAAGAATGTCAGCTTTGCTAACATTGCCAGTCACAGAATTCAGGATGTTAACCAAGCTCTTAATTGTTCATAATCTGTCTTTGACTTACTAAGCATTGCACTGAAAGCACTTAGAAACAAGGAGTTGGACATCTTAACAGAAGACTCATGAAGAAGAAGAAAGAGCAGGAGTTTTGAACAAGTTACTTAATCATTCTGACTCTCTTCTTACCTGTTAAAGAAAGAATGCCCAACCAGTCTATTGTGAGGATTAAATGAACTGACAAATGTAAGT
Organism: Sylvilagus floridanus; assembly: GCA_949820135.1. Lineage (NCBI taxonomy): Eukaryota > Metazoa > Chordata > Mammalia > Lagomorpha > Leporidae > Sylvilagus > Sylvilagus floridanus. The sequence continues at coordinate 14,458,317 of OX463224.1, read as the reverse complement.
AAAGCATCTAGTTTAAAGTAGCTGCTCAAGAAATGGAGACTACAGTGATTCTCTCTGGAAAATCAAAGCAGGCAGCTAGCAGTCAGGAGAGAAATCTGTCCAGAGAGTAAATGCAGTGGACTCTTAGAACGACTGGGATGGAAAAAAAAAAAAAAGAATGATTGGGGAGGGCCCAGTGCTGGGCTTAGCTGGTAAAGCCACCGCATGAGACACCAGCATTCCTACATGGGAGCAGTTCCAGCTGCTCCATTTTCCAGTAATTCCCTGCTAATGGCCTGGGAAAAGCAGCGGATGATGGCCCAAGAGCTTATCCCCTACACCCATGTGGATGAAGCTCCTGGCTCCCAGCTTCTGGCTTCGGCCTGCCCATTGCAGCCATCTGTGGAGTGAACCAGCAAACAGAAGATCTGTTTGTCTCTGTGTCTCTCCCTCTCTCTCTGTAGCTCTGACCTTCAAATAAATAAATAAATCTTTTAAAAAATGATTGGGGCATAGATACCAGATACCAGAATCCATGGATGCTTGAGTGCCTTATATCAAAATGGAATAGTGCTTGCATATAACCTAATCACACACTTTCCATTTCTAGATGACTTATAATGCTTAATCCAAAGTAAATGTTGTGTAAATGGTTGTTACACTGCCTGTAGTGGTTAGGAACTAATGACAAGAAAAAAGTCTGCACGTGTTCAATAGAGATGCAATTTTTTTCCATCCATGGGTGGTTGAATCCACAAATGCAGAACATGCATATTCAAAGGGCCAACTGGACTTTTTCCTATCTGAGGGGGCAGTCTGGGGCCAGTCAGGTCACTGTATACAGTGCCCGAGGAGAGGAAGTCACACAGGCCTGAGGCTTCAAGCCAGCGCAGCACTGATCACATTCTGCCAGGCTCTGGCATATGTGCACTGCTTGTATGTTGTTGTATGTTGTATGTTGTTTGCAAAGGGAAAAGACAGAGAGAGAGAGGAGAGCAAGAGAGGGAGCGAGAGAGAGATGCAGAGAGAGAGAGAGAAATAGAGAGCTCCCATTTACTCCCTAAATGCCCACAATGGCCGGTACTATGCTGGGCCAGGGCTGCAGCCTGGAGCCTGGAGCCAAAACTCAGTCCTGGTCTCCCACATGGGTGGCAGGGACCTAACTACTTAAATCATTACCTGCTGCCTTCTAGGTTGCTCATTAGCAGGGAGCTGGGAATTGGAACAGACCTGGAACTCAAGCCTAGGCACTTCAAAATGGCATGCCGGTGACCTAAGTTGTATGTTAACTGCTATGCCTAATCAGCACTTTAATCACACAGTTTCTGAGCCCTAGAGGGCAAGGGCTGTGTCTGGCTTCTTTTGTGCCTTCCATGTGTGACATGCAGTGGTGCCTATTAAATGTTCGCTGAGTTGAACTGGCTGCAGAAACAGGGCCCACTGCTGTAAGGAAAAGCTGAGGTGGGCGCACCGCCAGCTGAGGCTCTGGTACAGGCAGCAGGACACGTTCCTACCACATCCTCACCCCGGGCCCTCGGGCCACCTGCTCCCCACTACGTCCTCCCTCTTCATCCTTACCCTGCTTCTTTTTGGCCTTCCAAACCTCTGCAGGGGCCAAAGACAAACGCGGAGAAGAGAGTCCCCTGCGGCTGCAGAGGCTGTCTGAGCTGGGCCAGGGGCTGGAGAGCTGGGCCAGCTGGGGTGGGAGGCGCCTGGCAGCTGGGGTCTGGGGGCTTGGCCGGGCCGGGGGACTGGAGGGCATCTCAGCGATGAGGGAGCCATAAAACGTGCTGGTGTCTGGAAGCAGGGGCACCCCAGGGCTTCGGGGGTCCCAGGAGATCACTGTGATAGAAACGACATGAGGAATTATGATGCGCGTACCATGCTTGGCCGCCCTGGTCTCCATCTCTTGGATCCTTGCCCTCAGCTAGACCCTGCCCCCCCAGGCATGCTCACAGGAGCGGCGACAGTCTAGTGGGTCCCGTGGGTCCACTCCCAACCGGCTGTTGAGGCTGCTGCTGCTACTGAGGTCCCGAGAGCCAGAGGTGGATCGCCAGGTGTCTGCCAACCAAGGGGAGTCATTGTGGTCCATCCTGGAGCCATTGGGGGTGGGGTGAGGCAGGGAGAAACAGCGAGAAGTGAGAACCCAATCGGCCAAGATTTCCGGCTCAGTGGGGAGCTGAAGGATCTGGGAGATGGTGATATTGGCTTTATTTATTTATTTTTTAAGATCTATTTTATTTATTTGAAAAACTGAATTATATATATATATATAGAGAGAGAGAGAGAGAGAGAGGAGGTGTAGATAGAAAAACCTTCCATTCTCTGTCTTTCCCTCTCTCTCTGTAACTCTTTCAAATAAATAATTAAATCTTAAAAAAAAAAAGAGAGCAGAGAGGTGAATTAGTTATTCAGTGTAAAACTCAGCCAATGGGGGCTGGCACTGTGACACAATAGGTTAATCTTCCACCTGCAGCACCGGCATCCCAAATGGGTGCCAGTTCTAGTCCCGGCTGCTCCTCTTCCGATCCAGCTCTCTGTCACAGCCTGGGAAAGCAGTGGAAGATGGTTCAAGTGCTTGGACCCCTGAACGCATGTAGGAGACCTGGAAGAAGCTCCTGGCTCCTGGCTTCCAATCGGCCCAACTCCAGCCACTGTGGCCTTTTGGGGAGTGAACCAGAGGATGGAAGACCTTTCTCTCTGTCTCACCTTCTCACTGTCTGCAACTCTACCTAATCTCTTTAAAAAAAAAAAAAAACCTAACCAATGGGGGAAAAATATTTTTTTCTCTTTCTTAGTATCTTGTCTCACAACCAGCTGCAGACTTGGTCCGATGACCAAACATACTTGGAGCAGAACTACCTGCAGGCTGGCCCTGGATCAGAACAATGAGCAAGAATCTGATGCAAGGGCTGCACGCTCTCTGCTGGAACTGTGGGTGGTGAGGGTTCAGGAACAGCTACTCCACAGGCGATTCACCGAATGCACAGGCACCACTAGGTAGACACTGACGCCGAGAGCATTAGATATCAGAGTGAATCGTCTCAGCCAGTTACTCCCCACACAGCAGAATGAGACACCAGAAGAGTGCCGAGTGTGCCAGTGAGAGGCGGGTGGCACGAGCCCTGGCCTAGAGCCAGCTACTAGTAGCAAAACCTTTGGCAAATGCTTAAGTTTTATGAATTTCAGTTTATGCACTTGTCAAGTGGTGTGATAGGAACATCACTGAAAGGGAAGATAAATGTCATTTGGCGAGATACCGGAGCTAGGATTCCAAGCTGCCTGGCAGTAGGGTAGACCATTACACCATGCAATTCTCTGGGCCAGCTCCATTGCCCCTTTCCCTCTCTGCTCCTCTCCCACCTCAGGTGTCTCCTTTTGCTTCTCACCTGTGTTTTAGGATAGCATCCTCGCTGGTATATCTGTACAGACCTAGGAGTAGGCAAGAGGAAGGCTTAGTGCGAGGTTCCATCACCTGGCCAGGTTTCTAACCCCCCTGCAGCATTCTGGAGGCCAGTACATCTGGGCGAACCCCAATCCTCTCACCTGGGCCCAGGTGCACCCCTGCTCGGCGCCGGCGGTGGATACACACAGCAATGCCCAGCAGCAGGAACCACAACACAACAGCCCCAGTGGCGATGACCTCCGGTCGCGTGAAGGTGGCCTTCAGTTGCTCCAGGGTCCAGAAACTATGCTCACTGTGTTCCCAGGCGGCTTGCTCCATGGTCTGCTCTGTATGGGAAGTGGAGCTCAGAGGGGGCAGGTGAGGCAGCAAGGGTCTGTTAGGTAAGTGGGAGGAGCAGGAAGTGAGAGGCAGGAGCAGGAAGAAGGAAGAGAGGAAGGCAGCCGAAAGGCATGAGTGAGGCTTGTGGGCAGTGCACTCACCCAAAAGGAGGCAGACAGGGCTACTGGGCTCCCCAGCCCCGGCCCCAGTGACCGCGGCCACTTGCACACAGTAGAAGCCTGGTGATCGGGTGGCAATCTCCAGCTGCGTCTGCTCACCCACTACAGTCCAGTTAGCTGGGGGCAATGAGGTGTTGCCCAGGCTCCAGATCTGAGGCACAAGCAAAGGTGAGCAGCTGTTCCAGGCACCATATCAGCAGCTGAGCCTTCCCTCTGTGGACCACTCTGGGGCTACCTTCCACCTGGGGGCCCTCTCTACCCAACAGGCTCCCACACTCTTATTCCCCTCTCTATGAAACGAGAGTGACTTCTCTCTAGACCACAGAAGGGTAAAATCCTCTGCTGAAATATGCACAAGACAGTGGTTCTCATTCAGAGGCACCTGCAGGGTTTGCGCAAATACAGGTGCCCTGAGACTGGATTCAGCCGACCTGAGAAAGGACTCAGGAGATTAAGAGTCACACAGGCACAGCCTGCTTTGAGTCCTGCTTTGTTTCTCACACCTGTGAGCTTCGCCTTGCTTTCTAAGCCTGGACATTGGATATTATAGCCCAGGGTGGACTGTGAGATTAAAAACGAGATTATGGAGGTACGGTGCTGGGCAGGGTCTGGCAGAAACCCATCCTTGCTTCTCTGCACAGGGATGGTTTCTCAGCGCCCAGGGCAAGGGTGTGCAGGGCCCAGGAGGCAAAGCTGTGTCAGCCTGCAGGGCTACCTGGTAGCCACGGATGATGCCGTTGTGGTTTTCAGCAGGTGGTGGGACCCAGCTCACAAGGATGCTGCCATTGCCAGGTTTCAGAGTCACCTCCTGGGGTGGAGCACTGGGCACTGGAGGGGAAGAGGAGAGGCCATCAGTGGTGCTGAGGGAGTGGACTCTGGGGAAAGGAGCTGGAATGGGAGATAGAGAGTCAGAATCCCCCCACCCCCGAGAGCTGGGGTGCCTGGCCAGGGCCCTCCCTCTTCAGACTGGAGTGGGGCAGCCCAGGGAGCCTGGTGAGGAGGAGCCAGAGGGTATGTTGATGCATCCTCAGGGCCTCCGTCTCTGACCTCGTTCTGGCAGCCTCAGGAGCAGCACGTTGCTGTCGGGGCCTCGAGCCCGGCCAGAGGACGGTCTCACCTTGAACTCGTAGTCTTGGCCCCACCGGAGGCCCCCAAGCTCTGCGCTCTGCCATCCGGCCAGCAGTGCCTCTGCCCATGCCGCTCCCTGGCCTCCTGGGGCTGTCTGGGTCCTGAACAAGGCCGTGTAGGACTGAGCAGGTGCAGCAGGGCCGCTCACCTGGGAAGTCATTGGGAGGAAGGGGAGGGGTCAGGGGACTCAGGGCAGCTCCTCCTGGAGCTCTGGACTGGCTCTCGTGTGTAGGTCCTGGGCCTCACCTTCCAGCTGAGCCACACAACAGGCCCAGGTTCAGGGCGCTTTGTAGGGTCTGGGGTCAGTAGTGTCACGTTTTCTAGCTGAATGCGCACAGCTAGAAGCTGCAGAGGCTCCTTGTGGTCCTGGGACTCTGTGGGGAACATGGGTCTGGGTCTGGGGCCTACAGGCCAGAGGGCAGGGGCAAAGGGGTTGGAAATCTCCCAGAGATCCCGGATCCTAGAGCACTCCTAATTCTACTTTAGCAGAGGAAACTTCCCCCAGCATGGGCCCTCACCACTCTGTCCCTGATGCCAGCCCAAAGCAGACCACACCACCCTAACTGGAGCCCCCCACCATGCCCTGGGCATCAGGTGACCTCCTCTGCCTTACCCTGTATGGACACCCTGGCTGCCCGGCTCTCCCTTTTTCCTGCACTGTTGGTGGCCACACACATGTAGATCCCTGCGTCACTCCTCTCTGCTCTCACCATCAGCAGGGAGCCCCTGGAAACCTGGATGTCAAGGCCAGGTGCACTGTGAAGCCTCTCACGGAGGGAGGGGCTCTGGGGCCCCTTTCCCTGGGGCCCCTTTCCCTCCCCTCCTCAAATTCCGCCAGGGGTTATGGGAGTGGAGGGCAGGTCAGCCTCTCAGGGTGGGCCCAGGACAGGATGAAGAGTGGGGAAGGGGGCTGATACTTACCATGTGCTGCCCCGGCCGGAGGGCCAAGGGTTTCCCATCTTTCCACCATGAGACAATGGGCTCTGGGTAGCCCCATGGGGGCCCACACTCCAGAATCACCTGCTCACCCACCACGGCCACTGTGTCCCGAGGCTGGATCTGAAAATCCTCACGGAGCACTAGGGGGAGGACAGCTTGTCTGCAGGGAGCGTGGCCCAGGCCACCCCTCTCCTCCCCACCATGTCTCCCACTGTACTCACTGGTACCATTTGGCCCACCTCCCAGGTCCCCCTTCTAGGACCAACCCAACCCAGCTCTGTACCTCAACTCTCCAGTTCAGGCCTCCTCTCAACACAGGCATCTCGGCCCCAGGCGTGCCCTTCCCCGGGATGTCTCTCCCAGAGCTCACCAGCCACAGACAGCAGAGCGCCCCGACTGACTGCGGTGCCCAGCCGATTGCTGGCTTCACAAGTGTAGACACCCAGGGCGGTAGACAGGGCCTGGTCATCGTGGGCTCGTCCCCGGGCAGGGGGCCGCAGCAGCTGGAGGGTTCCATCCGGTAGCAGGTGGTGTAGGTCTGGGGGCACCATGCTCAATGGCTGCCCATTCAGCAGCCAGCGGATGGTGGGAGGCGGCTGGCCAGACGCTCGGCAGCTCATTGTGGCAGGGCCAGGGCCCTCGAATAGTTGGTCCTCAGGGTGGACCAGGATCTGGGGCGGGAAGTCCTGAGCCAGGCCTCCTGGGAAGGAAAGGGAGGCAGAGCCCAGGATGACTACCAAACAAGGACCCCAGACCCCTGCACCTCACCTCCTCTGCCTTCTCTTGTGTCCCAGTTCGCCTGTGTCTACAGAAGGTCCACCCCCAAATCACAAGCTCTGGGGCTGGACAGGGCTCAGCGGCCAGGCCCGCACTGGCACAGCTCTCTCTCCATCACATCCACCACCACCATTTTATCATCAGCTCCGGCACTCCCACAGGGAAAAGGACACAAAGGAGCCAGGAAACCTCTTCTGCCCGGGCTGGGCCCTGGGTCAGGGAGCCGGGGCTAGGAGAGGGAGAGCCACACTCACCCAGGATGAGCCGCAGCAGGAGAGGCAGAGGCCAGCCGGCCCCAGGGAGGCCCACTCCTCCAGAGCGCATGGCCGCTCCCGGCCCCAGTCCTTGTCCCAAGCACTTTGTCCTGCTGCTCTGAGCTCACAGCGGCGGGGAAGGAGGGGCAGTGGGTGGGGTGGCCCTGGTTGTTTGTGACGGAGACTCTGCCCCAGGAGGGAAGCGGCTTTGAGGAAACCGATGCTTCCTGCCTGGCCCTCGGTGCCTTGGGGAACTGGGAGGGGCCCAGAGGCGAGAAACTCTCTGACCTGGACCTGTGGCTGTAACCCTGCGGGATCACCTCCTGATCCAGCCTGGGGCTTCTTAAAGCGGGTTTCTCACACTAGCCATGCTCCCGACCACAGCCTTGAGTCTTTAATGCTAAAACTGTCTCTCTACATTGAATCTTAATTCTTACCCCTGGGCTTCCTGATGTCCACCCGCCCGCGTGGAAGGGACACGCTCAGGGCCTGGCAATGAGAAGCCGAGGACGCAGGGAGCTGTGGGCTGAGGAAGCTAAGCGCAGGGAGTGGGAGTGGCCACGCCGCTGCCCATTTCCTTAGGGATAGACGGTGCCAGGGTGAGTGGGACAGAAGACAGGGCAGACTTCAGAGCCTCTGGATAAGCTGGGAGATTCTCAGAGCGTGTCCTGCTTCCGCTCAGAGAGGGAAGAAAAAGCTCCCGCGAGACCCTGGGCATTCTGCTTAACCCTGCCATCAGTTTCACTCTCTGTAAAATGGGAGTATGAACTGCAGATCCTACCTGGAGGGCTAGAGCAAGAATGAAAGGAGGTAAAAGATAAAACCACTTGGTCTAGGTAGTGCCCCAGCCATTATAAGTGATCAGTAAAGGTGGCCCGTGTGACTTATTTCTATGCACACCCCGCGACTGAGACCATCCGAACCTCGGTGGCAGGGATGGTGTTCAGGCCCTGGGAAGGTGCCTGGAGTTGATGAATGATCACATGAGCCTTTGCAGTCTGAGACCCTGCATCTGCCGCAGGCCTGGCGGCTGCTGAGCCTGCCCTGTCAGCCCTCACTCGGCTGCCCCCGCCCCCGCCCCCGCCCCCGCCCCCACCCCCTCTGCCTCCACACACACAGACCTAGACCCGGGCCTCCCTCCCTCTCAGAGCCCAGTCCTGTTTACAGGTCTCTTCCTTCCAAACCTGGAATGTCAGCCATTTCCTGGAGCTGTTCCGGAAGGCCAAGGCCAGGCTCCGGGGCTCAGCGGAAGAGTGTTCAGGCTTTGTTCCCAATGGTTCTCGGCTGGCTTCGCTGTGGGGCCCCTAACCGGGCTAACTCCCTCCCTTCCTCCTCCTCCCAGCCTGGCTTCAGTGCCAGCCCCAGCTCTCACAGCCTTCACTCCTCTTTCTCCTCAAATCCAGACCAGGGCTGATTAAGATGGAATCGGAGCAAGAGGACACCGCGGTCTGTGCACACCAGAGGGTGGAGAGGAGACAGAAAGAAAGCAATGGGCTGGCAGAGCTAGAGGGATAGCAATCGTGGGCAGAGAATGGAGTCTGGGACTTCAGGAGGGAAATCGCCGTGAGTGGGGAGCAAGGCCATGGCTTAAGTGAGGGTGTAGGTGTGGCAGGCAGACAGGAGCAGGGTTTATGGGGCAGGGGTCTGGAGCTCTTCACAGGGACCCTGAAGTCAGCCAAGGACCAGACTGGAGAGGCTGTGGCGGGACAGGTGGATTTACAGCACATAGGGCCAACTTGGGGTTTCCCAGGCACAGAGCCTCCAGGTATGTCTAAGCCTCTGACTGCTTCCCAAGAATGTTACTGCCTGGCTGTCCTCTTGCAGCCTCTTCTGCTTCCACATCAGGCTTGGGGAGAGTAACCAGGGTCTTTGCGAAGGTTTTCATTACACTTACATTTAATTTTGATTTTGCTTAAATCAACACAACCCAGGAAGATGATATAAATCTGCCCATAAGAAAAGAAGAAGGCAAGTCTCAAAGGCTTCCAGAGCCATCTCTGGCCCTGTCCTCAGCCGAGTGAGAATGGACAGGTGGGAGATGAAGGGAGCTGCCGGTGACACACAGAGGGGTTGGAGCCCAGGAGGCCACGGCAGCCAGAGGGCTGTTGCATGCCTTGCAGTCGTGGTCCCCTGGTGCAGATTGCCTGCAGCACAGACTGGAAAGCCCAGTGCTGAGGACTGAAGGCACCAGAGGGACCAGATACTCTGAGCTGCTCCTGCAGGATGTGACGACTCCATCTCCTCCCACTGCAACCCACCGGAGCACCCAGGGATACATGGAGTGATGGCCAAAGGGACTTCCCAATGGTGAGGCAGGTCTGGATGGCTCCCAGAGACCACAGGACTCATTTCCAGCAACCTGGCCACTCAGCACCCTGATTGTCTCACTTCCACAAACAAAGGAAGAGCCGACCACATGAGTCACGGGGGTGATGTGACTGTACGGGAGCTGCCTCCCGTTGTTAATTCAGGGAAACTTTTCCGGGGCCCTGGTGATGTGCAGGCACAGTGGCCAAGGACTGCCCTCCGCCCCTCGTGCTTTGTAACTCCTCCAGTTGCCAGTAGGAGGAGGGAGAGAGGAGAAAGACTGGGTGCCCCTCTGCGCTGTCCTCCAGGTAGAATGTCTTCACCTCTGTTTCCTGGTCTGTGTCCTCTGAAGAGGCAGCTGGCGTCCTGGTGGCCATGCTGGTAGGGTAGAAGGGATGAGTTGAGGTGGGATTTGAAGTGATGCATGCACAAGCTGAAATCCTCCTTCCACTCTTAATTGGCGGAGAGACCTTGAATGGGTCCTGTGACCTCTCTGAGCCCCACTTTTGCCATCTGCAGAATGTCTGCAGGGCACTGAGCACGGTGAGTTTGGAAGTGCTGTGACCACTCTTGATATGTGTTCATGGTCCCTTGAATGTTCTGACCCACACAGCCACAGCTAGCCCCCAGGAACTCCTTTTTTTTGACATCTGGATCTCACCTTTTTTGCCTTTTTTTTTTAACCTCTTTGCTTGAGTCTGCTCAGTCTACTCTTTAAGTTTGCAGCAGAGACAGAGAGAGAGAGAGAGAGGTCTTCCATCCTCCGGTTCACTCCCCAGATGGCCGCAATGACTGCTGCTATGCCGATCTGAAGCCAGGAGCCAGGAGCTTCTTCTGGGTCTCCTACATGGGTACAGGGGCCCAAGGACTTGGTCCATCCTCCATTGTTTCCCAGGCCATAGCAGAGAGCTGGATCGGAGGTGGAGCAGCTGGGACTCGAACCAGCACTAATATGGGATACCAGCGCTGCAGGTGGCAGCTTTATCCACTACACCACAGTGCCGGCCCCACATCTTTATTCTAAGTAGGGCAACAGCCGCAGGGAAATTGACTCAAGAGAGGAGACTGTGATGACCTCCTCCTTGCTGGTCAGAAAGGTTGCCTCAATGCCACTTCCAGGACACAGCTTCTATTCCCTAGCGCCTGGTCCACCCACATCATCATGGGTCATTTCAGGGTCCCTGGGACCTGAAAGTGCCTGCCATACTCTCAAGCCCACACTGTCTTGTCTTCACCACTGACGATGAGGGGTTACACATAGAAGCAGCATTCCCCCCTGGAGATTTCAAAGGTGACTGACATCAGTATTTGACCAACTCTCAGGGAGTCCAGGAAGAGGGGGAGATCAGCTACTGTACCCCAGGACAGCTTGTTGATGCTCTCCAGCTAAGGACCACCAGACCTCATGCCGTCCAACAAGTTGGGAGTCTTCCTCCTTGCAGTGAGGAGAATGCATGCTACGGGGAACCACGAGGCAGGTGATTGTGAGGAGGGTCCAGTGCTGTCAGGAAGGAAGGACATTCCGTGATTCTTGGCAGAAACGGTTCTTTAATAATTTCCTTGCTATGCACTGTTTCAAATGGTTCTTCTTCTTTTGTGAGCAGTGCTGCTCTGATTCTTTATTTTATGTCTTCTAATGTGTCTTACAGTTTCTCTGCGGGCTAAACCTGGGAGAATGTCTGGGTCTTGAGATACACAAATATTCAACCCAAGATGATCCAAATCCGTTATACCAATGTCCTCAAGCAACTGATCCACTTCTCAATTTTTGCCAGTAGAGCATGTGATAATGGTATTTTATAGTTGTCTTAATTTGTATTTGTCTAGTTAAAAAACTATGAAGCTGGGGGCTGGCACCGTAGCTTACTTGGTTAATCCTCTGCCTGCAGCGCCAGCATCTTATATGGGCACCGGTTCTAGTCCAGGTTGCTCCTCTTCCAATCCAGCTCTCTGCTGTGGCCTGGAAAGCAGTAGAAGATGGCCCAAGTGCTTGGGCCCCTGTACCCACATGGGAGACCAGGAAGAAGCACCTGGCTCCTGGCTTCAGATTGGCGCAGCTCCGGCCGCTGCGGCCATTTGGAGAGTGAACCAACAGAAGGAAGACTTTTTTTTCTCTCTCTCTCTCTCACTGTCTGTAACTCTATCTGTCAAATAAATAAATAAAATCTTTAAAAATTATGAAGCTGAGCATCTTTTCAATGTGTTTACTTACCATCCCTGTTTTCTCTTTTGGAAAATATGTTTCTATTTTTTTCGCCCATTTTTTTCTATTGTTTGTCTTTTTCTCAGTGATTTTCAGGTTTTTTTTTTTTTTTTTAATATGAGTCATCTTCCAAAAACTTACGGAAAAACGTGTGTTGTGAAAAAACTATCCACAGATTTAAATTTTTTGAACCAAAATAAACTTACCTTAATCCTATATTTCCATTAACATTTTGATGTCCCCTTGTATGGATAGAGAATTATTATTTCTCTATGGATTACAGATATTGCCAAAGCGAGTTTCATCTTTTGTTTTCTTTATCATATTTTAAGCTTTAATGTCTATTAATTTATAAATATTTTAGGCTTAGTGCATTCTTTTATTTATTTATTTACTTACTTACTTACTTGAAAGTCAGAGTTACACAGAGAGAGAAGGCGAGGCAGAGAGAGAGAGGTCTTCCTCCGCTGGTTCACTCCCCAATTGGCCGCAATAGCCAGAGCTGTGCCAATCCGAAGCCAGGAGCCAGGAGCTTCTTCTGGGTCTCCCATGAGGGTGAAGGGGCCCAAAGACTCGTGCTATCCTTCACAGCTTTCCCAGGCCATAGCAGAGAGCTGGATCGGAAGTGGAGCAGCTAGGACTTGAACCAGCGCCCATATGGAATGCCGGCCCTGCAGGCTGTTGCTTTACCTGTTATGCCACATCGCCATCCCCTAAATGTATTTATGGTAGATGTACATGCTACCTGGAGTCTCTTGCAAACTCCATTAAGAAAGCTGCAGTAGAGACCTCCAGGGTTCTGTTGCCAGACCGTGCCCGCAGGCAGCAGTTCTTGCTTCCTGAAGCAAATCAACAAATGACAGATGGAGCGATGGCAGATAAGTATCTCAGCTTCTTCAGCCCTCAAGCAGGATAACTCAGGTGCTTCTTATACCCATTTTTAGCCACTCACAACTCACCCTTTATTGGTCAAATGTCAGAACTCCTTTTTTTCCTCTCTTCACGTGTCTTTCTCTTACTGATAGTCCTCTTCCCCAAGTGAGCTCCTTGCATGTGCATCTCTCTGTCTCTACCTCTCACTGCCTGTAACTCTATCTCTCAATTAAATAAACAAAAATCTTAAAAAAAAAATAAGGGGCTGGCAATGTGGTGTAACAGGTAAAGCTGCTGCCTGCAGTGCTGACACCATCCCATATGGCCACCGGTTGAAGTCCTGGCTGCTCCAGTTCGGATCCAGCTCTCTGCTATGGCCTGGGAAAGCAGTGGAAGATGGCCCAAGTACTTTGTCTCTTGCACCCATATGGGAGACCCAGAAGAAGCTCCTGGCTCCTGGTTTTGGATCGACGCAGCTCCAATTGTAGCCAATTGGGGAGTGAACCAGGGAATGGAAGACCTCTCTCTCTCTCTCTCTCTGCCTCTCCTTCTCTCTGTGTCTCTAACTCTTTCTTTCAAATAAAAAAACAATCTCAAAGAAAAAGAAAAAGAGGTCTTCTATTTGCCGGTTCACTTGCCAAATGGCTGCAAATCTCAGAGCTGGGCCAGGCCAAAGGGGAACTCTGTTGGAGTTTCTCATGTGGGTAGCAGGGGCCCAAGCATGTGAGCAATCCTCTGCTGCCCTCCATGTGCATCAGCAAGGAGCCGAAAAGGAAGTGGAGCAGCTGTGACTTGAACTTGCCCTCCAACATGGATGCCGGCATTGCAGACAGTGGCTCAATCTGCCAAGCCGCAACGCCAGCCCTCACATCTTATGGATTTACTATCTTTATAAGTCTGTGTGACAAAGGTAATCAAGAGACGTGTGTTGAGATTTTCTACTGCAAAGCAAAGTTGTAGATTTCTCTCTGAGAAATTGCTTTCACTCTTTAGTTCATATATTTTGAGGTTAATTAATTAGATGCACACAATTCAGTTTCAATATGTTTGGGCGAGATAGTTGTAGCTCTTTTTTTCTTTCTTTTTTTTTTTTTTGACAGGCAGAGTGGACAGTGAGAGAGAGAGACAGAGAGAAAGGTCTTCCTTTGCCGTTGGTTCACCCTCCAATGGCTGCCGCAGCTGGCGCACTGCGGCTGGCACACCGCGCTGATCTGATGGCAGGAGCCAGGTGCTTTTCCTGGTCTCCCCATGGGGTGCAGGGCCCAAGCACCTGGGCCATCCTCCACTGCACTCCTGGGCCACAGCAGAGGGCTGGCCTGGAAGAGGGGCCACCGGGACAGAATCCGGTGCCCCGACCGGGACTAGAACCCGGTGTGCCGGCGCCGCAAGGCGGAGGATTAGCCTGTTGAGCCACGGCGCCGGCCAGCTCTTTTAATATTACACAGTAATAGGTGTCCTCTGTAGAAGGCTTGCAAGCCCATTTAGAGCTGTTCAGGGTTGATTTCTGCACTTAAGGCTGCTTTCTGTGAATACCTGCAACTTTATTTGGGGAACACAAGTGGCACAAACTCAGGAAGAGCTACAAGTGCTGGTGAGCTGCTGAGGCCCCAGAAGAAACTCTAAACTAATGATGGATAATTGCTGGTGGATCAATACCCCAGCTTCTTTGCCTCTCGGTCTGCTTAACACTGTCTCCTGGGGTTCCCCATATGACTGAGCTCGAGTTTCCCAGAGTCACTGGTTGGATAACATATCCTTTATTCCCTGCAATCCCTTTCCTGATCCACTTTCCTACTAACTTGCTTGTATTTCCTGAAATACTTAACTTGCACACAAATGAAAGACACCCTATTGTTTCCCAGTAATGAAGGTCACCATATGTTTGGGTTATTTTTGAGGAGTTAAAATGTATGTTAATAACACTGCAAGGTAGTAGGAGTAAACTAGGACTGTCTCAGGCATTACCATGCTGTCTTGATTCTTTTTTTATTATTATTAAAGTAGTATCATTTAAAAAAATACTTATTTATTTATTTAAAAGCCAGAGTTACAGAGAGAGAAGGAGAGACAGAGAGAGATCCTCCATCTGCTGGTTCACTCCCCAGACGACTGCAATAGCTGGGGCTGAGCCAGGCTGAAGCCAGGAGCCAGGAGTTTCATCTGAGTTTCCCACATGCGTGCAGGTGCCCAAGTACTTGGGACATTTTCTGCCACTTTCCCAGGCACATTGTCAGGAAGCTGGATTGGAAGTGGAACAGCTGGGATTTGAACCAACACTCATATGGTATGCCGGTCCTGTAGATGGCAATTTAACCCACTGTGCCACAGCGCCAGCCCCTGTTTTGATGTTAGAAGTCTTGTAGTGTTTCTTGAGATCAGGCATTGTGATGCTGCCAGCTTTTTTCTTTTTGTCCAAGATTGCTTTGGTTTTTTAAACTCTTTTGTGGTTCATATTAATTTTAGGGTTTTTTTTTTCTATTTCTTTGAAGAGTGGTACAAGTATTTTGATGGATGATTGTGTTGAATTTATAATCTCTTTAAATAGTATTTTTTTAATAATTGCATTTGTGTTTGTTTCCTTTTTTTTGGCTTGGAACCTATACATGTGCACTCTGTTTTTTTAGTGTTACCCTAGTAATTTCCCCTGAATACTTAACAAAATCTGAACAGCTTCTCTCTTTTTTACACAATTCAAGGATCTTGGAATAGCTTATGATGATTATCCTCACAATTCATGTTCTGTTATTCTTCTGCATTTTATTTGTCAGATTTTGAAAACTACAAATTAGATATTGTCATTATCATTTTATAAGCATTATTTAGATTTGCCTACCTATCTACTAATTTATTCACTTATCATTCTTTCTTACATCTAAAATAAAACAAAATATAAATTTAATATTTCTTTTGGAATACTTTCCCTTTTCCTGTAATGTCTTTTAGAAGATCCTTTAGTGTTGATGATAAAGTCCCAGTTTTTAATAATTCTAAAATATATTTTATTCTCATATTTGAAAGTTCATTTTACTAGACATTATGACTTAATAGTTAATTTCTGCTCATTACTTTGAAGATATTTTTCCACTTTCTAATGATTAATGATTTCCACCATTAATGGTGTGTAAATCTACAAGATCCTTTTTTTTTTTTTTTTTTGGTCTTGGCTTTTAAGATTTTTTTTCTCTGTCCTTCATATACTCTAGTTTTACTACATTTTGTAAAGGTGTGCAAATCTTTTCATGTATGTAATTTTTAACCTTCCTGAATGTGTATGTTTGTATCATGAGTTCTAGGAAATTTTTTGTCATTAACTCTTATAATATGGCCACTCCCCCATTGTCCAGCATCTCCTCCGAGCTGTTTGTTAAATGTTATATCTTTTTTAAAAAAGATTTATTTATTTATATATCTGAAAGTTAGAGTTATACAGAGAGAGAAGGAGAGGCAGAGAGAGAGAGAGAGAGAGAGAGAGAGAGAGAGAGAGAGATCTTACATTCACTGGTTCACTCCCCAAATGGCCACAATGGCCAGAACTGCGCTGATCTGAAGCCAGGAGCCAGGAGCCAGGAGCCAGGAGCCAGGAGCTTCCTTCTGGTCTCTCACGTGGGTGCAGGGGCCCAAGTCCACTGCTTTCCCAGGCCATAGCAGAGAGCTGGATTGGAGTGGAGCAGCTGGGACTCTAAATGATGCCCATACGGGATGCCAGCACTGCAGGTGGCGGCTTTACCTGCTATACCACAGTGCTGGCCCCTATGTTATATCTTTTCATTCCAGCCCCACCCCATGTCCTTTAACCTCTCTTATTCAAATTTTTCATCTCCTTGTCTCTCTGTGCTTTATTCTGAAAATGTATTTAGCTCCATCTTTCCATTCATTAACCTTCTCTTCACTATAATTAATGTGTTGTTTAACACTTTCATTTATTTTTGTTCATTATGTTATATTTTTCTTTCTAAAAGTTCTGTTTTGTGGCTGGTGCCGCAGCTCACTAGGCTAATCCTCCACCTGCGGCACCGGCACACCAGGTTCTAGTCCCGGCTGGGGCACCGGATTCTGTCCCGGTTGCCCCTCTTCCAGTCCAGCTCTCTGCTGTGGCCCAGGAGTGCAGTGGAGGATGGCCCAAGTCCTTGGGCCCTGCACCCGTATGGGAGACCAGGAGGAAGCACCTGGCTCCTGCCATCGGATCAGCGCAGTGCGCTGGCCGCTGCGGCCATTGGGGGGTGAACCAACGGAAAAGGAAGACCTTTCTCTCTGTCTCTCTCTCTCACTGTCCACTCTGCCTGTAAAAAAAAAAAAAAGTTCTGTTTTGCTCCTTTTCCAATTTGGTAGCTTTTTAATAGTCTCTTGTTGCTTTTTCATTTTTGGAATTTTTATTTTGTACTTCTTTCTGCTTCCCAGAAAAAGTATCTTATAGCTCATAGTTAAAACACCTCAAGGCTCCTGGGGATTTAAGTCTACTGCTTCATGTATCTGCTGCTCTCTTTCACGGTGATTTGTTTGTGTGTTCCATGATCTTTCATTAACTTATCTTTGGTTGGTCTTAATCTCTGAAAATTTTAGGTCTTTTTTTCTCCAGGGAGAATTTGCACTTTCATTTGTGAGGAGCCTAGGGTGGTACCTACAGAATCCCTTCTCGGATACCAACTTCATCAAGAAGTCTCAGGTTTAGTTCTCCCTACCTTGCCACTGACCCAAGTCCAGAATCCCATTACAACGCAATATAAACATTTGCCCCTGGGTAATTCCACACTGTGTGAGTGCTCTGCACTCATTATACTTTTTTTAAAAAAATTTTATTTATTTTATTTGAGAGGTAGAGTTACAGACAGCTCTCCCAGGCCACAGCAGAGAGCTGGATCAGAAGTGGAGCAGCCGGGACTAGAACCGGCACCCATGTGGGATGCCGGTGCCACAGGTGGAGGATTAACCTTCTGTGCCACGGCGCTGGCCCCTGCACTCATTATACTTTTAAATTGTTTTGTTTCTGGCCTCTTGAAATTTTCCCCATCTCTCAGAGGTCAGTGATACCAAATTAATTTAATTTAAGTATGACCTAGTTGTTTGGAAACAGGAAGCTCTCTCGAGCATCCCCTATTGCAGTCCAGCTCTCACCCCCACTTCACAACCAAAACTGCTTAGGGAAAGCTGATCCCCTTATTGCCAAGTGCGATGTACGTGGGAGTTCCTCTTCCGGTGTAACCCCGTCTACCCTTCCGGCATGCTCTCTTTTCTTGAAACCCTCTGTGATTACGTGACATCATCAGTTCCCTTATATTCTCCTATTTCAATGGCTGCATCATTTTAGCCTCCTTGGTGGGTGCCATTGACCCTGTCGTGACATAACCGATGTCCTCAGAAGTCTATCTTCAGCCTTCTTCACTTTCCCTCTGTATACTGCACTGAAATAATCATTCACCAACATGACTCCAGACCCTAAATTTCTCTTGCTTGTAAAGTGTCCTCCATCTTTTTTCTTTTTAAGCCTGATAACTAATGTAAGACTAAGTTCAGGGCCAGCACTGTGGCACAGTGGGGGAAGCCACCGCCTGCAGTGCTGGCATCCCATATGGGCGCCGGTTCAAGTCTTGGCTGCTCTTCTTCCGATCCAGCTCTCTGCTATGGCCTGGGAAAGCAGTGGAAAATGGCCCAAGCCCGTGGGCCCCTACATGTCTCACTGGCATGGGAGACCCAGAAGAAGCTCCTGGCTCCTGGCTTCAGATCAGCCCAGCTTTGGCTGTTGCAGCCAATTGGGGAGTGAACCAGCAGATGGAAAACCTCTCTCTCTCTGCCTCTCCTCTGTGTAATTCTGACTTTCAAATAATTAAATAAATCTTAAAAAAAAAAACTAAGCTCAGGGCTGTTCTCCAAGATGCCTTTGTCGACTACCCTCTAATCTCCAACATGCTTCTAGAGCAAACTGCATCTATCTCTGCCATTGCTTCTTACGCAGCATATTTAATCAGCTAACTAAGGCACACCCGGGCAAAGGAGCCTGGGGAAGTGCAGGTGCTTACTTACCTTTCCTCCATGAGGCTGCCTTCTACCAGAGGTCAGGGTATAGCTACGCTGTATGTTAACATCCAGCACAGGAACTGGTCCATGGTACAGAAACACGTTTGTTGAATAAATGAGAGAACTTATGAATGAATGAATGGGTGAGTGAGTGATGGTTTTGGAGTGGACAGTTTGGAGTTTGGAAAGCAGGGAGAAGAAGAAAAGAGAAAAGGGGAACGACTGGGATGTTTAAGCTGCTTTTCTCCTCGCTTAAGTGGAATAAATTTGTCCTTTCATTTCATCAAAAGTTTATTGAGCATCCAGGATGTGCTAGGCACCCACTAGATGCTAGTAATACAAAGATGAAGAGCAAAACAAAACAAAACAGAGAAACCACTTCCTTCCATACCCTCACAGATTTCAGGCAGATTTGGCTTGAGCCTGGGAAGCTGCCCTTCAGGGACTCAGCACCAGGGTGCGGCATGCGTGCTCTCATCTCACCCCAACCTTCACCCCTGCATTTCAAGGCTGACCAGCAGGTACCCTTTCTCCAACTCCTGCCTCTTCCACC
This sequence comes from Sylvilagus floridanus, assembly GCA_949820135.1. NCBI lineage: Eukaryota > Metazoa > Chordata > Mammalia > Lagomorpha > Leporidae > Sylvilagus > Sylvilagus floridanus. The sequence continues at coordinate 14,439,389 of OX463224.1, read as the reverse complement.
CATCTGAGCAACTTTCCCCTACCTGCGCTATCTCATTACGGGCCAGGGTTGGTTCTGGCTAAGGAAGACTAGGGCTGGGGAAGTGTGGAGGGGAGCCAAGAGGGGTGTGCTACCAGGGTGGGGCCAAGGGGGCCCTTGGGGCTGGGACAAAACTTGCAACCGTGGAGGTGGTGGGTAGCTGGGGCCTTGTGATTGCTCTGTGGGATGGTGGAGACTCAGAGCTGGACCTCGGGAGGATGGGGAAGAGTTAGGGATGGGAGGACCTTGGAGGCACCAGGAGGGAGAGGACAGAACACCCAGAGAGCCTCTCTCCTCATGTAGAATACTGCCTCTCCTACTAATTGTTCAAGAGGTGTGGCATGGGCATGGCCTGGCTACCCAGGAACCCAGTCCCTCTGTGTTCTGAAGGTGGTGTGATTAAGGATGCCAGCATCTGGGAGCAGCGCGCGCGGGGGGTGGGGGGTGGGATGGCAGGAGGCCGGGGGTTGGGCCATGTGGTCTTGACATGCTCCGCCTCCTCCTCCCACCATGTCTCTGGAGATGAGAACCTTACTCTCTGACAGCTGGAGAAAAACGCAACACCCTTCTCAGGTGTAATGATTGTTTGCAAAGCTTGTTTTGGAGGGAAGCTAGGGAGAGGACACGAGCGCCAGGGGTGAAAAGCAGTTCCCCTACTCGTTCTGGCTCTCTCTCTCTGCCAGGGCGCTGAGTGGGAATGCACTCCCTGTCTGAGTAAGCCCACCCCTCTCTTTTAGTCCTGAACAGAGACACAAAGACTTGTCCTGCTGCCAAGGGAGGCTTTGGGAGGAGGTCAAGGTCAAGCACAGTTGGCTTGGTCAGGACCGGGAGGAAAAATGTGCTTGTGCCCCCCCCCCCCCCCCCCCCCCCGCTTCAGCGACACGCAGATCCCCAGGCAGCAGGTGCCTGGCGAAGGGGCCCCAAATCACTCCCTTCACAATGATTCCTTGGGTGCTCAGAACAGCGCCAGTATGCGAAACTTCTTCGTAGTTTAGGATAGTTGTGCGTTTGGGGCAGGTGGCCTCTCTAATTTGGGGTTGTCAAAAATATGCCCAGGAATCAGGCTTTTTGGGAGCCAAAAGGGTGGCTGGAAAGCGTAGGAGCTCCCTGGGCAGAGCCAGGACAGTCAAGGGGGTTAGGTTACTGGTGTTAGTGTCCATAAGACCCTTCTGGGGATTGAGCTGGAGATTTAAAACTCTACACGGTCCTAAGAGGGCACAGTCCATACCCGCTGAGAACACCGCCGGGAACGGCTTTCACCACCAGGTCCACGCCCCGCCGCGCCCACCCGCGCATGCTCACGCCGACCATGCCCTAGACGCGTGCGCCCTGCCGGGACCTCCCCTCGCCCGCGGGCGCGTCCCCCGGGGTCCCACGGCGGCTCAGGCGCTGATCTCCACCGGGCCCGCCTCGTCCTGCTCACGGATCATGTGCACGCCCGCAGTCCGCAGAGTGCGCGAGGCGCTGCGCGAGCGGCCCGGCGAGCTCGGGGCGCGCGGCGGCGACGAGTGCGTCCGGCTAGCGGCTGGGGAGCGCGCTGGCGAGCGCGGGTAGCGGCGGGCCGAGCGGATGGGCAGCCCAGGCGAGCGGCCCGGCACCGTGGGCGACACGGAGTAGCCGGGCGGGCCGGGCTCTGTCGCGCTCCGAGGCTCCGGCGCGGGGTTCTCCTCGGTCTCCGGAGAGTCCTGCAAGGACCCGCGCGGCAGGGGTCAGTGGACAGCGGGCGCAGTCAGGGGGCGCGCGCGTCGTGTTAGAGGGCAGGGGGAACCCTGACGGCCAGGAGCCGCAGCTCCTTCCACACGCCCATCTCCTGATAGTACAGCGAAGGTGTGGGTTTTCTTGGGTGCTTTGTGCCTTTATTTCTGCTCTTTGCACCTGTCTCAGAGAACCTGGGGCACCGCTAGTTGTGCAATAGCGGGGAAATCAGAGTTGGTGTCCGAAGGCCTGGATCTGCCACTTACTTGTTTACTTCTGGGCAGGTCATTTCATCATCTCGGTTAGCCTGATTTTCCGAATCTCGAAGGTGGGGATGACACCAATGTTTCACAGGTCTATTCTGAGAGTACTATACAGGGACATCGTAACTGTGGGCCCCCTAGCACCTGCCATGGCGTTGGGGCCCAGAGCTGCTCACCTTGTCCTTCAGAACGTACAATGCCATGGGGTTCTTGCGATCTTGCTCTCCGCCTCGCGGCAGGGTGTCTGCTGCAGAGAGGACAGAGTGGGGCAGCTGGCCCGGGTACAGCCCCTCTCTGCCAGCCAGCTCCCAGGCCCTTTGCTCCCCAGGTGGCCACTCAAGGCCCCACCACAACCTCCGTGGACATATCTGAATCCCTGGGGTCCTACCTTGGCAGCCCTTCTTCCTACTCTGCAGTCTTCCTGGCAGTTGGTGGGGGAAGGAGCCCTGCAGAGCTGGCTCCTTGGGGCCCAGTTCTGCCTTTGCCCTGCAGCCCACTGACCTGAGTGCTGATGGGATGGGTGAGTGGGCAGCTGGGAGCTCACCTTCTGATTTCAGGCGGTCCTCATTCTGATCCATGTATTCCAGGGAGTTTTGCTTCTCCAGCTTCCTCTTCTTCCTGCAAATCAATCCAGCCCCTCTCAGGAACAGAACTATGTATTGAATGTCGGGGGAGACAGGCAGGGAGGGATCTCTTGGTTTAAAAGGAGCCTTGTGATGGGAAGGTGGGTTGGGTATGTCAGAGTGGGAGGTAGTCCATGAACTTTGGAGTGAGTCACATCTAGCTTTGTATCATGAGTCTGCCACTAGCTCTGTGCCGGCGGGCAGGTCCTTTCACCAGTATGAATCTCAGGGTCATCATCAGTAAGCTGTAGGTAACCAGATTTGAAAGGCACACAACCATAGCCTGACCAAGGAAAATGAAAACACTGTTTAATAGTACTGAGGTTGACTGGAGGTGGGTGGTGAGCATAGTCCACAATGCAGAGACAGATCTCCCAGGAAGACGTGCAGGATCCTGGGAAGACAGGCATTTAGAGAGATGTAAGGAAAGAATCAATCTTGGGGTTAGGACGGACTGAAGGGTTAGGGTACTCCAGATGTGGAACTTGGAGATTTACCTAGACTTTTTGGAGGGTTTCCAGCAGGCACAGACTGTTACCAAGGTCACAAGGAGGAAGATGCCTCCTGTAGACAAGATGATGTACAGGGAGCTTCTTCCTGGGGAGAGGGAAAAGCAAAGAGGTGGAAGAGCGTTCAGAGGGTGCAGCAGGTGCGGAGGGCAGCAGGTGCGGCGAGCAGAGCTTTCTGTGGTGGAAGGAAGAGCGGAGGCGCGCCAGGCAGTGTGGCTAGGTGAAGGCGGCACTTGCTTAGAGACCACCTGGCTGTCCCTCATGGTAGTGGGCTGGTCTATGCCTCCTCTCGCTCCCTCTCCAGTGACACACTCTGGGATGTCGTTGGTCCCCAGGCACCTGCGTCTCAGGGGCTCTCGAGTCCTAAGGGAGGGCGGGCGAGGAGACTGACTCACTGTACACTGTGATCTTGACGGGCAGGCTGCGGCCCTGGCTGATGGGGTTCTCCACCACGCAGCTGTACAGGTCGTCATCCTCCATGAGCACGCGGGTGATGGTGAGCACCTTTTGGTCAGGGGACAGGAGCATCCGCGAGTCGTTGAGGAGGGGCTTGCCATCCTTCAGCCAGGTGTAGCTGGGCTTGGTGCCGTTCTCATGTGAGCAGTTCAGGGTGAAGGCCTCGCTGAGCTCCAGCACAGTGGTCGAAGCCACTAATACCTGTGGCCTCGAAATGGGCACTGAGACCCAGGGTGGGGGTGTGAGTCATGGAAGGCAAAGCTTCTCCCCTCTGCTCTGAAGCTCCCTAGCTCCCAACACATCACAGTGCAACCTGTGAGCTGAGAAGACCCGCCTGGGATCCTGCATCCAGTCCTCTCCCATCACTCATGCATCTATTCACCAGCTAGTTATTGAGTACCCACTAGGCACGGGAGTAGAATGAACCAGACAACTGTGGTGCCTATCCCCATTCCCTTCTTTCCAAATACCTTCCCAAGACCATACAACTTCGAAGATATTTTAGTTGGACCCAGCCCAGTTCCAACTGTCTGGGTTCAAACCTTGGTTCTATTACTTGTTAGCTGTGTGTCCTTGGGCAAGTCACTCAACCTTTTTGTGCCTCAATTTCCTCATCTGCAACATGGGGATAATGGGGCCAGCACTGTGGCACAGTGGGTTAATGCCCTGGCCTGAAGCACTGGCATCCTATGTGGCTGCTGGTTCAAGACCAGGCTGCTCCACTTCCGATCTAGCTCTCTGCTATGGCTTGGGAAAGCAGTAGAAGATGACTCAAGTCCTTGGGCCCCTGCACCCCAGTGGGAGACCTGGAAGAAGCTCCTGGCTCCTGGCTTCGGATTGGCTCAGCTGTGGCCATTGTGGCCAATTGGGTAGTGAACCATCAGATGGAAGACCTCTCTCTTTCTCTCCCTCCCTCTCCCTCTCCCCCTCCCCCTCCCTCTCCCCATCCCCCTCCCTCTCCCTCTCCTCCTCCTCTCTCTGTGTAACTCTGACTTTCAAATAAATAAATGTCTTTAAAAAATAAAAAAAAACAAAATGGGGATAATGATATTAACTATTTCTAGATTACTTCAAGTATTAAATGAGTTAACATCTACAAAGCACTTGGAATAGTTTCTGCCACTTAGTAAGCATTCTATCTATGCTAGCTGCACCTGCCAACTTCTAACATCCAACTGGCTCACTCTTAGCTTCCAGGTGTCTTCTGTGTTGCTCTTCCCTGGGTCTAGTTGGTGTTCTGGGCAAATCCTGCCCCCACCCAGGTGCCCACCCTGCCTCATTCCCTGCCAGGGCATCTTACCATCCACAGTGAGGTTAATGGTCTTCTCCCCAGTGAAGGTGTCATCAGTGATGGAGATCTCGACCTCATAGGTGCCCTCGTCAGCCAGCTGCAGGTCGCTGAGAAGCAGGGAGCCATTTTCAAAGAGCCGAATTCGGTCTCGATAGTCGGGCCGCAGGGTGCCGATGACCTCCGTGCCGATGGATTGCACCACGGTCACTGGCTTGTCCCGCTTCAGCTGCCACTTCACTACGGGCTTGTCACTGCTGGTGCTGCTGTACTGCACGGAGAGCAGGGCCGACTTCCCCACCGTGCCATGGATCAAGCGCACCGGGCTGGTGATGTTCACCCCCTCCAGGGGGTCTGCGACCAGGAGCCCATGGGGAAGAGGGCAGTGTCAGGCCCCTGGCTCCTTAGCCCACTCCCACCTTTAAGCCCTCTGCTCCCCCAGAGCCCCACCTCTCTAGGCCCTTCACTCCCTGCCAGACCTTGCTTCTTCTCTGTCGGTGCCGTCTCCTCTCCCACTGGCTCTGTTGCCCTCTGGTCTCCCTCACAGCCCATCCCTGCCCCCAAGCCCTTCTTCCATCTGGTCCTCTGGCTCTCTGGCATTTTTACTTTTTGTCTCTGTGTGCTCTATGTGCTCTGTTCATGGAAATATTAGTGGAGGGGCCGGCATTGTGTCGCTGCCTGCAATGCTGGCATTCCATATAGGTGCCAGTGTATGTCCTGGCTGCTCTACTTCCAATCCAGCTTCCTGGTAGTGGCCTGGGAAAAACAGCAGAAGATAAGCCAAGTGTTTGGGCCCCTGCCACCCACATGGGAGACCTGGATGAAGTTTCTGGCTCCTGGCTTTAGTCTGGCTTAGCCCTGGCCATTAAAGCTATCTAGGGAACGAATCAGGGGATGGAAGATTTCCTCTCTCTCTAGCTCTGACTTTCAAATAAATAAGTGTTTTTTTTAGGCAATATTTGTTGAGCACCTGCTTTTATTTGTCATTGAGCTGCATCAAGAATAACGCAGATTAAACTTCTTACCCATTAAAACTCATAGGTCATTAGCTCTCAGGGTGAATTTGTCAGACCTTCTTGACTGGGGAGTGGGACGGCAGAGAGTTGGAGTCCCTATGGCTTGGTCCAACAGACAGAAATTCTTTTTTCTTTTCTTTTTTGACAGGCAGAGTGGACAGTGAGAGAGACAGAGAGAAAGGTCTTTCTTTGCCGTTGGTTCACCCTCCAATGGCCGCTGCTGCCGGTGCGCTGCAGCCAGCGCACCGTGCTCATCCGAAGGCAGGAGCCAGGTGCTTCTCCTGGTCTCCCATGGGGTGCAGGGCCCAAGCACCTGGGCCATCCTCCACTGCCCTCCTGGGCCACAGCAGAGAGCTGGCCTGGAAGAGGGGTAACCAAGACAGAATCTGGCGCCCCAACTGGGACTAGAACCCGGTGTGCCGGCGCCGCAAGGCGGAGGATTAGCCTGTTGAGCCACGGCGCCGGCCCATCAGACAGAAATTCATCTGGCCGAATGACCCTCAAGATTTCTTCAAACTCTTATTTTCTGTGCTTAGCTAGTTGGGATTTCCTGCCTAGCAGCTGCTACTTCCCAGGCTTGGTTTGGCTCAGAAAAGCAAGCTTTCAAATCTCCTGTGTCAGCAAATGTGCTTTGGTATGTATAGTGTGGGGTGGCCCTGAGAAAATCATGGTGCTTCATGAAAGGCCACGTTGATGATCAGATAAGTGGGAAACATCTACCCCTTCTCAGGACCCAATCTGAAGCAGCGGGGAATGTGCATGAGGGTTATATATGCAGAGTCATCTTGGAGTTTAGCAGATCAATGTGTGACCCCCAAGTAGCAAACATTGAAGGCTCTCCTTTCCCTCTTCCAGGGGACTGGGCAGTGCCAGCCCCAGCTCCAAGGTCAGGTAGAAGGGATTCTTCCTTGCTTTCCAACTTCTCTGACCTACCTTAAGCTTCACGGGTTCCACTCCTAGTTGTCCTGTTGTGATGTCTTCCCCCCTCAAATCTGCTATTTGTGGCAACTTAAAGTCTATTCACTCTGAATAAAACATTGGAGAAGCTGCAGCCTAGGGATTGCCACCTTATCTAGGTGGTGCCCCCCTCGTGCCCATGAACTTGGGTATGCATATGAGTTCATAAGCAAAGGAGGAGTCCCTCAGAGGCTGACAAAGAGAGCATTTTGTTGAGCAAACGCTATTTCCCAAGAATGCTAACCAACCCCAGTCTGTGTTAAGCTCAGGGTTCCACAACTTTCAAAGGACACAGAAGCCTGGGACAGGAGCCAGAGCAGGACACAGAAATGAGGAAATGGCTAACTGCCGCCCAGAGTGAAAATAAAGGGGACCAGGAGTATTCAACCTGGGGAAGCTATTAACTTGCTCATTGTCTCTGAGGCATCATTGCTTAGAAAGTCTGTGTTCCCACCAAAGGCTGAACAAAAGGAAATAAACAGCTCAGCAAGATGTTCCTGTCAACCTAAACAATGCATGCTGGGTTAGGTGGTGGCCCCTCCTTACATGGGATTTTGACCTGCTGTGGTGCCAAGGACTGTCAAAGCTTTAAAATGTTAGGATACTCCTACATGTAGCCCTGGTTTGTGTAACTGTCTCTTTCCTTAAAGAACTCATCATCTACTCATTTTAATTTTTTGTTTGACAGACAGAGAGCTCCCATCCAGTGGTTTACTCCCCAGATGCATGCAAGCAGCCCTGAACAGAGGATGAAGACAAGGCCAGGAGCTGGTAATGAAGCCCAGGTCTCCCACATGAGTGGCAGAAACCCAATTCCTGAGCCATCACAGCTGCCTGCCAGGGTCTGCATCGACAGGGAACTGGGGTTAGGAGCCAGAGGCAGATTTCAAACCCAGACACTCCGATATGGGACATGGGCATCTTAACTGCTGGGCCAAATGCCCACCCCCATCTAATCATTTTTAGGTGCTCCCTTTGCTGGGTAAAAGTTTCTTTTCCCAGTATGTGCCGTGAGTTTACCTTTAAAAAATGTCACTGGGGGGATGCCATACTTGGTCACTTTATCAGCACTCTCTATGACCCAGAACTGCATTTCCATCCCATTCTACCTGAAGGGCTTTGTTTTGTTGCTGTCTGTCTCCATGGAGAAGTCCCCCTGTCCTTTTGCCATCAGAGATACCCTTCTCTAAGCTTCCTCTGACTGTATCATTTCCTTTTTGAGGTGTGGTGACCAGAATTGCATACAGTAATTCAATGGCAGCCCGTAGCTTGGCTCTCTGAAAGGAAAAACATGCTGGTTCTGCTTTTGATTTTTAATATCCTTCCTAATTAATGATGCTCTGAGAAATCAATGCCCCTCCCTTGCTGTTGCTGTACAGGTGCATTACTTATTGTGTCATGCTGGGATTATTATGTTGTATTCTTATGTTATAATCCTGCTGAGGCCTATAAGGGCCTATGAGAGTGTGACATCATTTAAAATGTCAATCACTCAGGGATATGGGAGAAAACTAGGACACAGAAACCGTGAAGAAGGCCCTTACAAAACGGAAGCGAAGGTTGGTAACTTTTTATCTACATTCTAAGGAATGTAGATGTTTAATGTAGATGTTCACCTAGCTAATAGGTATTAAGATGGCATACAGAGGGCAGCCACTGCTTAGAGCACCTGCATCCTATATTGGAGACCTGGCTACTCTGCTTCTTGCTCAGTCTCCTGCAAATGCATCCCGGGGACAGCAGATGATGGTATATGTACTTTGATCCTTGCCAACTACATGGGGGACTTGGATGGAGTTCTGGGCTCCTGGATGTGACTTCGCCCAGTCTTACCGTGGGTGTTTGGGGAATGAACCAGTAGATGGAAGACCTCTCTCTCTCTCTTTCTCCCCCTCACTCTCTGTTGCTCTACCTTTCAAGTAGATGAAAATAAATAAACATTAAAAAAAAGAGGGGACCCAGAGATTTACCATGTTTGTGGGTTGGAACAATCATCATTAAACTGTCAATTCTTCCAAATGGAATTATAATTTAACACAATAATACTATTCAAAATTCCAGGAAGTTTATTTTGTGATAATGGCATGAGGATAAATTAATAGAACAAAGAATCCCCAAATAGAGTTATATGATCATACAATTTATGACAAAAGTGATACTGTAGTGTAAGGTATGTCGTCCCCCCCTCCCCCAATAAACAGTACTAGGCCACGGAGGGCAAAAAAATGAATCTTGACCCTTACCTCACATCTTAATTTCAAAAATTATCAATTCTTGATGGACTATAGATTTAAATGTTAAAGGTAAAACAGCAACAATGACATTTAGAAAAGAGAACATGGAAGAACATCTCCATGACTTGGGGGTAGACACAGATCTCTTAGGTAAGACACAAATGTAGTAACTATAAAAGAAGAAAATGATCAGCTGGACACAACGTAAGAGCTTCTGTTCATTAAAAGGTACCAGTTAGAGAGCGAAATGGAGAGCCATAGAGCAAGAGGAGATATTGGCAATCTGTATAACCTATAAGGAACTCAAATACAAAATATATATTTAAACTCCTAAATCATTTCTTAGAAAAGTAAACAATAGGAAAGTGGACAAAATATTTAAAATAGATACAAAAGACATCCAAATGATTAATATGAAAAAAGATCAACTGCATAAATATCATGGAAATGCAATATTAAATCACTAGGATAGTAGTGATAGTAGGTGGAAATGAATGAAAGAGAAAGAGAAAATACAATGAAATGAATGAAAGAGAAATGAGAGTCAGAATGAAAGAGAAAATACAATTGTTGGTGGATCATCTGGAATTCTCATACATCTTGGTGGGGTTATAAATCGCTATAAACACTTATGAAAACTGTTAGGTCATTTTCACTAAAGCTAAACAAATACATACCCTACAACTCAGCAATTCTACTCCTAGGCATATCTGTAAAAGAAATGTCCCTATCTGTTCACCAAAAGTCATGTATTTGAAACCTTAACGCTCAATTCATGAAGCACCAATGGGGCAGAGTTGACTGAGTTGGTTTAGAAATGACTGAAGTGTCTATGAAAGTTAAATAGACAAACAAATTGTAGTGTAGTCATACAATGGAATAATACAGCAATGAGACCAAAGATAGATGAAACTTGGTATTCAGTAAAGGAAGACAGACAGTTGAAAGCATGCAAATAATTATAATTATATAAAATTCACGATAGGCAAAACCAATCTATTAGAAGTTAGTATGCCACTATAATCTGGCAGGGAAGACAGTAGTAATTGAAATAGTACATGGGCGATATTGGGGAACTGAAATGTTCTTTCTTGATCTGCAAACTGATTACAAGAGTTTGTTCATTTTTTAAAGTGTACAAACTATACTGTTTATACTGTATCTTCATTCTAAATGCATTTTCCTGTATGAAATTTTCAATTACCAAAAAAAGGTAGCACCTACCACATGGAATGAACTTCAACATAAAAAGGGTGGAACCCAGGCAAGGGATTTGTTCCTATTGGGTTCTTAGAGAATGGAATACTAATAGGATTCTAGCAAGTAAAACCTTGAAAATAGATGATCTAGGCTTATGTCACGCTATGCTTATGTCTTCCAGTTAATGTCCTAGCCGCAGGAAAAGCCTTTTTTGAATGTTCCAAGAATTGTGATGTAATGTACTTAGGAAATTCTCATTTGTCCACTTCCGGGTCATAGCATCAAAGACTGAATAACTGTTTACCTAAGGCTAGTTCAGTGATCACTACCATTGCTCGAAAGATTAAGGTAAATCTTCAGGAGCTAGGGCCACATGGTTCAGTGCCCTTTTTAGGGCCACATCTTAAAAACTACATTTCCCAGTTCCCTTTTCAGTTACGGATAGCGTGTAACTAAGTCAAGCCATAGAACTAGTAGAGGAATTTGTGCCACTTATAGTCTTGGTTGAAGGGAGATTTTTCTCCCTTGAACATTACCATTCCTCTATTTTTTAAAAAATTTTCTACATGGAAGAAATAGAAATAAACCTAAAGAAAAGAAATAGAGATGAAACTAAAGAAAAGAAATGAACATGTCAAAAGTCATAATTGGTAGAGCACCATCAGCTCTACCATCATGAATCAGGGTCCTTCCTCATTCCAGGTCTAGTCTGAAACTACATTGGACCATCACACAGTTTATGCCAAGAAGTTAAATTTCAGAATTTATTTGTCATGTGTACTAGCATTTTCATAAACAAAACATTAAGAATGACAAGGATTCCTTATAGAGTCTCACCTCTTATTATTCTTTAGTTCATACCAGTACAATGACCTGAGACTGCACTTCTCTCTTACCTATTAAAAGCTACAACTGGTATTTTAGCATAGTTTATATTTAGATTTTTTGTTGTATATATGAAGTTACATTTATTCACACAGAAGACCCTTTGTCATCCTCTGCTTTTGCCTGGTCACACTGGATGACCAGATTTTCCTGTAATTGTTTTCCTTACCATTTAATGACCTAAAAGACCTTGCGTGGGTATCTCCACTTTGTATGTTTGATTGTGCCCGTCTCATTCTCTGCTCACTGTCTCCATAACTTCCCTTCTCATTATTTCCTCAACTCAATGCAATTTACACTGAGACAGTAACCTCCTAACTTTAGGTTCTTATTACACAAGATTTCTTTGAAGCATTTTATGGTGTTGATTTACTCCTGAAAATTCAACTCTTGACTTTCTGGTTCTCCTTCTATTTCTCTAACAGCTTCTTCTTTGTCTCTTCAATGGGCTTTTCATCCTCTACAATCTTGGGGTTACTTGATGTTCCATTTTCAATCCATTTTTCCCTCCTCCTAAGGAATAACGATTCTCAGTTTTTAAACTCTCACCTATGCACTGACAGCTTCCAAATGCCTCTCCCCAACCTTGACTGCTATGCCACTGAGCTTCAGGTTGTTTAATGTTTTCATATGAAGCCTCCTAGGCTTCAGTCTAAATATGTAAAATACTAATCACCATGTCACTCAACCCTACCTCATTTTTTGTTTACAGTTTTACATAGAAACCCTACCACCCTCTCTGGATCTTCCCAATTCCTATCAATCCCTGGGTCCTGACTTTACCTCCAAAATTTCATATCAATAGGCCTCATTGCCTACCCTTACTCCAAATCCAGTCTGTGTTATTTCTTTCCTATACTGTTGCAATAGCCTTGTTAGGGGCTCCATTGTGTTCACCCAAGATTCATATGCTGAAGTCCTAACCCCCTTGTCCCACAGAAAGCGACCTTGTTTGGCAGTTGGATCATTGCAGATTTAATAAAATCAGGTCATACTGGAGTATGGTGGGCTTACTCCAGCATACATTCTGATAAAAAGGGAATTGTGAACACAGATATGCAAACAGGGAAAATGCCATGTGAAGACTGAAGTTAGGCTGCCTCAAGCCAAGGAACTAGCAGACCCTAGGAAGAAGACATGTAGCAGACCCTTGTCTTGCACCCTCAGAGGGAACATGGTCCCACTGTTCCTTCAGCTCCAGAACTCAGATGATGAATATCTGCTGTTCAGGCCACCCAGCTGGTGGTGCTTTATCACACAGCACTAGCAGACCAGTGCAAGCTTCCTCTCTTATTTTGTTTTCTTTTAGTTTCCTGTTACCACAGACTGGTGATACCTGAGTAGCTTAACCTTGCCAACCCCCAAACTAACAATCACTGGATTCCCTTTCCCTGCCATCATTTACAGGTGATATTACAGGTTCCTGAGTATGGTTTTTGAGGTTGCTGCCTAACTCAGTTCATGTTTTCCTCCCCCAGCAACGGTGAACTCTTGGGCTCCGCCTAAACATATGGTGCCATTTCAGGCTGTTGACCTTTGCCCATTTCCCCAACAATAATGCCCACTCACATTCCTACCTATTTTTCTCATTCTTTAAAATTCCTTGTAGACATTCCTTCTAGCATGAAGCCATTCCTGGTATCTCCACCCTCACCCTGCGTGGCCAGATCTAGCTTCCTGGTAGATGGCCTGATTCCTATGCATTCTCTGCAAACATGACTCACAGTAGCTCCTGCATTTTATCACAACAATCACTGCATCTGTCTGCCCATTGAGTTGTGAATTCCTGGCCTCTTTGTAATTGTGTGTGTGTGTGTGTGTATACACATAAATACATGAGTGCATTTAAATAAGATCAATTATCCAAAGAGTTGGCAGGGGGCGCTACAGGAGGTAGGTGTCTGTGGCATAGTAGAGTGACCTACGGATAGGTTGGTACGAACTACGCCAAACCAAGAGGCTCATTATCTCCAGGGCTTCGTTCATCTCCCTAGCTGTTTGACACTCTGTTATGCTAGAGTAGGGGCCCGGGAGGCACACAACCAAGATTTCTCCTGCCCCTCCCTCCAAGCCCCACCATAATCCCTTGGAAAGAATGCCGAATTGTTGCACGCCAACAAGTCATCCCATAAGACATGGCCCAGTGCCCTCCATCTAATGCAGTGAATGCCGTGGGAGCTCCCAAGTCATGCCGCCTTTGAGGGGAGGGGGACAGGGCCCGGCCGGAGGCTCACGGAATGAAAAAATACATTCAACGCTAATGCCTGGATTCACTGAGATGCTTCCCACGACAGCTGGGCTCTCTCCCTCCTCCCACCCCAAAGGCATTCGGGCCCTCCACCCTCCCCTCCCTCTCCTTTGCAAGCCCTGGGGCCTTTCTCCAGCCCCTTTCTTACCCTTCTGGTCTCCTACCTGTCTGGATCAGAAGTAGGTAGACAAAAGGAGCGAGGTGCAGGGCCCTGGAGGCTCTGGACAGGGCTCCCCTTTCTCTCTTCATTTTGGGTGGCGTTCTCCAGCTCTGGTGCAGACAATTAGCATGATTTCTCCACTCTGAGCACGTCCCTTTGTACCACTCGGAGTTTCTCTGCCCGAACACAGCTCTGCCAACTTCCCTCTGAATACACAGAGCTCTGTGTGTTGCTGGGCTTGTTCTTTCCCCTCTCTCAGACCTAGCATTTTCTAGTTTCCAAGCTCTACATCCCCAGTATGGAAGGGGGTATCTATCTGCTTAGGAGATAATCTGCAAGGCAGGTGCCAGAGTGGGGGGCAGTGGTGGCCCAGCAGTTCGTGGCTTGTCTGTGCTGAGCTCCACTGTCAGGGCAGATGAGGATCCGGGCTCAATGAAGGCACTGGGTTGGAACACACTCTCAACTTGGCCCTTGTGTCCCAACCTCTCCTGTCTCCACCTCACACTCCTGATCCCTGGGAAGGAAGGTCTGTGCCAGGACAGACCTCCAATAAGCTTTGCAAAGGGAGGGGGAGGAGCTTTTAAAAAGCTGGAGAGACTCCAGAGAACAACTGAAGAAATGCAAAATCCCCATTCCATCCCAAAGGAAAAATACCTGAAAATGGCTTTGAATTCTCTGATTTTCACATCTGACTTTGTCCTGGTGGGAGTGTCTGCTATGGCATAATCATAGATGCTGGGAATCTCTTTCCAAGAGCCACTCTGCTCACTACCCTGATTCCAGCCAATTTCCTAGTACATGTCAGAGCAAAGTGAAGGGAATGCCCCAACAGCCAGCTTCCTGGGCTGTCAGCTTAACCGCTCAGAGGGACCCCCTGTCTCAAAGCTGCAGAGAGGAGAAACATCTCTACCCTGGGCTCTTCTCGCAAGAGTGGCCAGGGGATGTGGACTTAGTCACTGTGGTGTTGGGACTGGCTCACAACCTCTTTGAGCCTCTGATTTCACATCTGTAAAATGGGATAAACAACTGCTGTTGTTTATGTTGCTGATGAGGAGATAGATAAAGTTCTGGGATAGGAGCATGCTTACCAAATTCTTTCTTAAAGAGATGACCTTTACAACTTTTATTTTTTTTATGTCTATCCCATGGATCTTTATAATTTTTTTTAAAAAAGATTTTTTTATTTATTTGAAAGGAAGTCACACAGAGAGGTCTTCCATCTGCTGGTTCACTTTCCACTCGATCGCAGTGGTGGAGCTGTGCCAATCCAAAGCCAGGAGCCAGGAGTTTCCTATGGGTCCCCTACGTGAGTGCAGGAGCCCAAGGACCTGGGCCATTTTCTACTGCTTTCCCAGGCCATAGCAGAGAGTTGGATCAAAAGAGGAGAGCCAGGACTTGAACCAATGCCCATATGGGATGCCAGCACTACAGGTGGCAGCTTTACTTGCTACGCCACAGCGCCAGCCCCAGCTATTTACACTCTTGATGAAACTAAAGTTCCTAACTCCCCTCTTGGTCATCTCTAACCCTGGTCTTAGTCTGGTCTTAGTTTTATAAATATAGTAACTATCTCTCTAAATACTCTCTACACCATCCTAAAGAAATCCTGAATAGGCCAAGTTACTATCATTGAAACATCACAGCACATCCCATCTGTGCCAAGGCAAAGGGAGAACAATTGGGAAGTGCTGATTTTGAACTTCACAGAAGGAATTCCAAAACAATATTCTGGAGTATACAAATGAGGTTTTCTTCCTCCCTTTGCATCTCTGTCTTTGACTTTTCCTTAGACTACTCAAGGTACCTGCCTGCCTCTGGAAGATTGCTGTTGTTACAGCAGTATGGAAAGGAAGAGAAAGTCAGTGTTCAATTTCTTTTTAAAACTTTCTTAATTATTTATTGAGGAATACAAATTTCATATGTACAACTTTAGGAATATAGTTATTCTCATATCTCACATTGGATTACTAGGGTTTGATACCTGGTTCTTGACGTTAGCTTCCTGCTGATGTGCACCCAGGGAGGCAGAAGTGATGGTTCATGTAATTGAATACCTGCCATCCACGAGACCTGGATTGAGTTTCCAGCTCCTGGCTTTGACCCAGGTTCATGGGCATTGGGGAAGTGAATTACTACATGGATTGTGCTCTCAAATAAAATGGTTGGGGCAGACTGGAATTACTGCAATAGGTTGATATTTAGTTTTTCTTCTGTTCCTCTGGAAGGCTGTGAAATTCACGTGGAAGATCACAGCAATTGTATGTCCCAGTGTAGAGTGAGCAGTTTTGCAATCCAGCTTCTGGTAGCTTCAGATAAGTAGATCTACGGAAGCTTGTAATGGGCCGCTGTGTGTCTTTCTCTCCTAATATGCAGATAACTGACTTAGGGACTGAGTCTTATTTGTCTCTGTATCCCTGATGCCTATTACAGGGGCACATTGTAGGTGTTCAACAACCAGTTGGTGGATACTGCACTTGCCCCCATTCCTTCAGGGGGCTTCTCAAGCAGTGTGATAGAATGGGATGATGGGGCACTGGGGAGGAGGAGTGAGAGCCACGAGGGCACCAAATGATGACTACAAATGATGGACTGGTTTGTAGACACACATGAGGCACCCTTTTGGGAATTTGCAGAAATCACTGGGGTTCACTTTTGAGGGGAGAACACTGATCCAATAGGCAGCTGGGTTGCAGAGACACAGGGCAACAGAGCCAGCTTGTTCTTAAGTGTAACATGTCACTCTGCTCTCAGCGGGTCTTACTTGCATGCCTTGGGTTTTCCCTGAGGGTGTGGGTGTCCCAATTGTTGGTGATGCTGACTTTTTTTTTTTTTAGGGAATTTCTTGATTAAAATATTACATTTCTCTAATGTCAGAAATACATTTATACTTGTTAGTCTGCTGCTCTGATTTTTGAATCAGAAGTTGTGGTTACTGTGGCCATGTCCTCCTTGGCCTACTAGGTTCTCCAAGGGGTAGGGATTATAACCCTTCCTTCCTCTGGGTGTCCTCAGGGGACCTAATTTTGAGCTGTGCCTAATGTGGCTGCTCCAACAATGGCGCAGACTGCCTGTCTGACTGATGGCTGTACCACCCTTGCCTAGCCAGGGCCCTGGCCTTTTCCTCCTCTGAGCTCTCCAACAGATTTGTTTCCTGGGCGCCATCCTCTTCCAAGCAGCATGGCCCAGTTCTTTCGGCCTCTGTGCCGCATGCAGTTGCTTCACGCCCCTCCTCCTAGTTTGTCAATGCCTCTGGGGCTCTGGGATCCAGAGTCCTCATTCCTGCACCCCTGGCAACCCGGGCCTGCTGTATTCAGCGCTCTCCGCAGAGCACCGAGACAGGGCCACTGTATCTGAGACCAGACACCCCCATCCAGGCTCCCCCACCCATCCGCCAACTGACACTCAGAAGTCTCTAGCGCAGGAGGAAGGGGGAGGGAGGAAGCTGATGATTTCAACTGAGTCACCATCCTATGCATACCTTGGTGGGAACCGGAAACAAACAAGTGGATGGAAAAGTAGATAGAAGAATTGTAAAAATGGGCTCTGTCTTCCAAGAACTGAAGGTCTTATAGGAGTGGCAGGAGAGTCACAGAGCAGTGGACTCATCCTGTGGCATGAGACATCTGAGGTGGCCTTGTCCCCACTTCATTACTCAGAGGAGGAAACGGACAGGCAGATGGGTTAAGTATTTGCCCAGTTAAACTGCTGTCTACTGTTGGACCCAGGACTCCTAAAGTTACTTCAAAACAAATAAACCAGCAAGAAGAAATTATAGAAGGGGAAAAAAATCAAGATATTTAACAGTGGAGGCCAACAAAGGTAAAACACACATATACAGAGAAACACACACAGAGAAATGAAGCACCATTTTTAGTTGTACAGTTGGAGCTGGGAGTGTCCCCACACACCGGGCCTATTCCTTTGCCACTAAACTCCTGGAAGAGATAATTCTGCTACAGAGATGTTCGAATTGCCCTCATGCAGTCACATTGGTGGTGATTTTTATATTTAGCACTTTCCCTTTCCTTCCCTTAATTCACTTCCTGCTATTAATTGAGTCATATCTGTCTCCTCCACTGAACTCTAAGTGATCCTTGGTAGTAGAATGAAAAAACATTCTTCCATCAGATGGTACCAAAATTTCTCGGAAGGAAGGCATTTTGTTCAGCAAGAAAAAAAAATGTAGATGTGTCACATGGAGTAGAAGTTTAGAGTTTGAGCTTATAGAATCAAAGAACAAAAAGAAACACTGTTCCACATGAGAAATAAACAGAATTTTTGGACAACAAAAAAAAAAAAAGGCACCTGCTTTTTTGATGGAAACTTGTCCCATGAGGTCAGGTGTGGAATTTTCCTCTTGTTGTGTCATATTAGCACACAAAAAGATTCAGATTTTGGATTAGGGATCATCAACCTGTAGTATACTGGGAGAATGAAATATGGAAAGAGGAAGCTGCCTACGTAACCTGTTGAGTAAATTACTAATATAGGCAGAGCTTAATCCTGCTAGGAACTCTGGGAGGCAGCAAAGAGGCAAGGGAGCTGTGATAGTTACCTACCACCTGCCACCAGGTATGTGGGCTGAGGGCTGCTTCTGAAGGGACAGGGGAGGTTCATTCCCCAGACTCCTATCCTGACTCTCACACCATACCTTCTTCCCCCTCTCTCTGCTCTTGGGGTGTGTGTGTCTGTGTGCCTGAGTGTATGGAATCTTCTCCTCACTTGACTCTCAGGCACTTCCCATATATTTGTTCACTTCATTCTCCCAGTATCTCTTTTAGATAGAGATTAGAATCCCATTTTTACAAACAAGAAGACCTGCACTTTTAAGAGGCTGGCGACTTCCTACTCAAATGGCAGACTTGGATGAGAGCCAGGTGGTCACCAACAGAGCTGAGGTTTCTGACCACCTCCCTAATTCACCAGGAG
Source organism: Sylvilagus floridanus (assembly GCA_949820135.1). Taxonomy (NCBI): domain Eukaryota; kingdom Metazoa; phylum Chordata; class Mammalia; order Lagomorpha; family Leporidae; genus Sylvilagus; species Sylvilagus floridanus. Next base: position 14,420,908 of record OX463224.1, on the reverse strand, counting down.
GGCACCCTGATCTATTCTCTAAGCTCAGGATAGAACAGGGCCCTCTGCCCTCCCCTGGTGCCTTCCACATAGCTGAAGGAATTTTGGGGTTTTAGTCCATATACGGATGTGTGAAGCTATCCCTGCATGAATTCAATTTGCTCCAATGGAGCAAGGACTCTGGAGGCAAAGGCCAGCCAGGGAATGCGTAGTGCTGTGGCCCATCGCCTGGGAAACAAGGAATTTGTGTGAGGCTTTGTGCTGGGAGGAGGCAGGGCCCAAACAAGAGACAGATTAGCCAGCTCCCTTCTGAACAAAACAAGCTTTCTGTGGTCCTGGACAGTGAGGAATGGCCCTCCCCAAGGACATTTTTTTTTTTTCTTTTCTTTTTTTCTTTCTAAAGCTCTCCTAGGTGGCCCTACTCTGGGTCTCTTCTGAGAAACATCAATTAGAAAATGGAGATGGGGTCAAAAGGTGCCTCCTATGCCTCCCAGAACCTTTGTCCTGAACTTTGGGTTTGTTGCCCCTAGATTTCTATAAACATGAGCCTCTTGGAACAGAAGGGTTCTGCAGAGATATGGTGTTCCAAAGGGGGCGGGGCTTGCTGGGAGAAATACTGACCTCAGGACAGCGTGGGGCTCTGGGTAAATTTTGGAAAGGCAGAGAGAGGCGTTCCCTTTTCCATACTGGAAAACAGAAAAACATCAAAGCCTTTTATGCTGAGAGTAAATATTTGATTTCTGAATAGAATTCCCACCCCCTCAGAAACAGAGAGGAACTCAGGCCTGTGTCCATGGTTGCTAAACGTGCCCTATTCAGCAACTCTCCAGAGAACAAAGAGGAGAAATTAATGGGCATTAAAAGGCTGGAAAGACCCAGCTTCTGCTGACCTACTTAAGATGCAGGAGGACATTCTAGAAAACATCTCTGCACTTTTGTTCTTATAAAGCTTCAGTGCTCAAACACAAACAGGTTCAAAACTCATGGGGAAGCCTCACATTAGCCCCAACCCATGAAAGGCCCCATTGTGTCCCTTCTCCTGGATCTTCAATGGTGTCCACCCACCAACCATAGGATTCACTCCCATCCCCCCTCCCAAAGAGGGAAGCACAGAAATGCAAATCAGCTGGCCAGCATCTAACAATCACCTACTGTGGGGTGAGTGAGCACTCTAAGTTCCAGATGTTAACAACAGCAGTGGGATGTGGCAGCAGGGCAGGGCGGCACATTCGAAAGGAACAGTTCACACACTTCATGTCAGGAGCTTAAATTTATGTGACATGTAAATCTTTGTGTGTGTGTGTGTGTGTGTTTTAAGTTTATTTATTTGAAAGAGCCATTAAGGATATGAGACTCCATCCAGGTCTCCCACATGCGTGCAGGGGCCCAAGCACTTGGGTCATCCTCCCCTCCTTTCCCAGGCCATCAGCAAAGAGCTAGATCAGAAGAGGAGCAGCCAGGACATGAACTGGTGCCCATATGGGATGCTGGTGCAGGCAGGGGCTTAACCCACTACTCCACAGTGATGGCCAAATAATCTTTAAAAATATTATTTTATTTAACCTCCTGACAATTCTATGTGGTAGGATAACCCTCACCTACTACCCCCTTTATTTTCAAGAAGGGACATGAAACTGAGAGAGGGTAAGTGACCTGTTCAAAGTCACACAGTTTGCATTGGCACAGCCCGCTTAGCTCAGGCCTCCTGCTCTAGTGTTCATGACACTATACTCCTGAAGGAGGCTGCCTTCAGCCAGGCCTAGCAATAAGAAGTAGGTGGGCAAAATGCCCGTTGTGAGACAAGAAGTGAGAGGAGTAGGCAGGCAACAGGATAACAAAAACAAAGCCAAATCAGCAAGAGAACCACTGAGGCCTGGGGTGGGGGGAGGGGGAGACCAGGGACACTAAGAAGACAAATTTGTGATACCCGGGATTCAACAAAGGGCAAAACAAGCTTTCTTCAAAGAAGCCCCTAAGTAAACTGGTAGAGGAAGGGAGGAAGGGGCCTTGAAGACAGCCCTGAGTTTTCATCATTTGATGCTGCAGTTAGAGGATTAGGATTTGTGCAGCAAACAGGGTCTTCCAGAGTCAGGCCTGCAGGATTCTGAGTTTGCTTTGCTAAAGGACAGCCTAAGGAATGTGATTTTCCAACATGCATTTTTGGCGTGATATAATGTTTTGGGAGAATCAGGAATAACTGGAAATAAGTTACTTAAATGCCAACAGGTTTATCACTCATCTGTCGCTCTTGGAATCAGCTTCATTCCCTCGAACCTTCATAACACTCTGGGATGGGGCCATAGTCACTGGACCATGACACTCTAGAGTATCAATGCTGTCCAATATTACTTCCTGTGACGATGGAAATGTTCACTATCTGTGTTGTCAATAATGGTAGCCATTTTTAGCCTCACATGCTACTGGGATTAAGGATACGAATTATAAATTCCATTTAAATTTAAATAGCCAGATACATTTTAGACAGTGGAGTTTATAATCCAGGGAGACAGTTTTAAGAGTCTTGGGAGGGGCTGGCATGTGGCACACCAGGTTAAGCCATCATCTGCAAAGCCGGCATTCCGTATCAGAGAACCATTCACATCCTGGCTACTCTGCTTCTGTTCTGCTAATGCACCTGGGAAAACAGCAGAAGATGGCCTGGATGGAGTTCTTGTCTCCTGGCTTCCGCCTGGAACAGCCCTGGCTGTTGTAGCCAGTTGAGGAATGAACTAGCAGATGGAAGATTTCTCTCTCTCTCTCTCTCTCTCCATCATTCTGCCTTTCAAATAAATAAATCTTTTTAAAAAGGAAAAGAGAAAGCCTTGGTGAAGGACTGTGATTAACCTCGCTTAGGTCATACCCACAGCCCTGGATCAATCACTATAGCCAGAAGAATAGAAAACTATGCCAGGCTGGGCCATGTTCCTAATTCCACCGTTACAGTGGGTTCACTTCTAGAAGAAATGAGGGAACAGAACTGGGCAGAAAAACTAGAAATCCCTAAAGGTTTTATGACTTCTATCATGATTCCTAAAAATATTTTAGCAAGAATTTATTAAAAATCTATTATACCGCCAGCGCCGCGGCTCAACAGGCTAATCCTCTGCCTTGCGGTGCCGGCACACCAGGTTCTAGTCCCGGTCGGGGCGCCGGGTTCTGTCCCGGTTGCCCCTCTTTCAGGCCAGCTCTCTGCTGTGGCCCCGGAGTGCAGTGGAGGATGGCCCAAGTGCTTGGGCCCTGCACCTCATGGGAGACCAGGAGAAGCACCTGGCTCCTGCCTTCAGATCAGCGCAGTGCGCCGGCCCGCAGCGCGCCCGCTGCGGCAGCCATTGGAGGGTGAACCAATGGCAAAGGAAGACCTTTCTCTCTGTCTCTCTCTCTCTCACTGTCCACTCTGCCTGTCAAAAATAAAAAAAATAAAAAATAAAAAATAAAAAAAGAAACAAGGACTCAGACCACGTGACTTTGGCCATTGATAGTAAACTGCAGAGCCAGAATATAAATCCAAATTTGTCTCACAATACACATTTTCAATGAACTTTTTGAAGACTCCTCACACAAGCAAGAAGGATAGATAAAATCATTTTGGTCAAAACTATCTTTATGCTGAAGACAGCCTCCCACCTTAGTCAAGCTTCTGTGGCTTACAAGAACAGATGTCCCAGTTAGCATGTCTTATGATAACTCATGAGAGAAGATGCATGTTGCATGGATACATAAGGCTTGGGTGCGGAATTGGAGAACTCTACTGAGGCATCTCCTGGTACCTATTTTTATAGATAGCTCTGATTCTTTGTACTTGTCTCCTCCATTCTCCTTTATTTACCAGTTGACTCCTACTTTACTCATCTCAGGGCTGTTACAAATAATGAGAAACTTGATGTAAATTGATATTAATAACAAAGAGCCTTGACCTGCACCAAAGCTAAATAGGCTAATCCTCCGCCTGTGGCGGCGGCACACCAGGTTCTAGTCCCAGTTGGGGCATAGGATTCTGTCCTGGTTGCTCCTCTTCCAGTCCAGCTCTCTGCTGTAGCCCAGGAAGGCAGTGGAGGATGGCCCAGGTCCTTGGGCCCTGCACCCACATGGGAGACCAGGAGGAAGCACCTGGCTCCTGGTTTTGGATTGGCGCAGCGCACCAGCCATAGTGCACCGGCCGCAGTGCTCTGGCCGTAGCAGCCATTTTGGGGGTGAACCAACCGAAGGAAGACCTTTCTCTCTGTCTCTCCCTCTCTCTCACTAACTCTGCCTGTAAAAAATAAAAATAAAAAAAATTGAAAAATAAAAATAACAAAAAGCCTTATAGGCTTATGTATATAAAGGTTTTCCAAAAAAATTCATAGAAAAATGCATGCATATGACAAATTATATGTGGATTTCAAAAAGAATTTTGATTTTTAAAAATTTTATTTGAAAGAGTTATAGAGAGAGGTAGAGACAGAGAGAGAGGTCTTCCATCCGATGGTTCACTTCCCAGATGGCTGCAATGGCCAAAGCTGTGCCAGTCCAAAGCCAGGAGCTTCTTCTGGGTCTCTCACGTGGGTGCAGAGGCCCAAGGACTTGGGCCATTTTCTGCTATCCCAGGCCATAGCAGAGAGCTGGATCAGAAGAGGAGCAGCCAGGACTAGAACCGGTGCCCATACGGGATGCTGGCACTTCAAGCCAGGGCTTTAACCCGCTGTGCCACAGCACTGGCCTCAAATAAATTTATTTTTAAAATCTCATTTTTCATGAACTTCTGGAGTACATTTGATTCAGCAAATCTAGAGATTGGGTGTAGCCTTGAGCATTAGTTTAAACCAGAAGCTCAACAGTGTCAATGAGGAACAGGTAAAACTTGGTTGGAACATCTCTTTGAAGTTTTGCAGGTTTCTTTGATGGAAATAAAAAGAATAATGATTAGGAGTCCATGGATTTCACTCCTAGGAGTTATACGGCCTTCAGTTCTCAGTGCCTTAGTCTCTGAGGCTGAGCACCACTCAGAAGAGATCATAGTGGAGTTCTCTAGGTAAGGGACTTTAAGACAGGGTTTCATGTTCAGGATATTTATGAGAGAATGCACTTAGGATTGACAGGTGTGGAAGGGAGGAACAGGAAGAAGGAATGGACAAAGGGAAGAGCTGAGTTGTGATGCAGGCCTGACAGTCACCAGGGTTCTCTGAGGCCAAAATCATGGCCATTAGAATTGTTCCCAGTAAAGCCGAAACGGTCAGGCCTTTACATCATCATATGCATCATTCTCTGCATGTGGTTGCTCCTCAGAGGCAGCTCCCTGAACTTTAAGGAGTCGGCAGCTGAAGGAACTACCTACAATACCCTCAAGAGCTTAGGTAATAAATCCTTCTTCGAAGAACAACCTGGACAAATATGTCCTGTGCATGTAGATGAACATTTGGTAAAATGGAGAGATGCTCAGACCCCTGTTATTTTTTTTTTTAAATCACACACACAGGAGGAGAAAAAGACTTCTGTGACTCGTATAAAATTAGAGGAGCTTCTGCAAAAGTAGTGTAGCAGATGCCATTGAGAAAACTGGGCTTGAGTGGAGCAATCTGCTATTGGTGCCATTTTTGGTGAAATGCTACTGCAAACACCTGGTCTGCACAGGCAAGCAGAAGGGCCCACTTTAGTTCTTCTAGCCAGGTTATTTTGAGAGGGGGGTGAGGAGGAGGAAGAACAAAGCATAGTGCCATAGTCCACTTCTAGGAAACAGCCTGGGATGTTGGTTAGCCTTGGAGAATCTTGCTCAAACTTGAGGGATTATGATCCAACTGCCTGAGGTTGAGTTCCCAGCATACTGTCCCTTTGAGAGCATATTTTCCATTTCCATGGAGATTCTCCTTAGGACAGGCCCTGAGAACTGACATGTGACAAAAAAAAAACTTCTACTTTGTCTCGGGTGTCAGCAGTTACAAACAGAACAGTGAATAAAGAGCAAATTGCTCTCTGGTGCTTATAAAGCAATCAGTTTTGGGTCGGTGCTGTGGCAGCAGCCTGCAGTGGCCTACAGCGCTGGCATCCCATGTGGGTGCCAGTTCAAGTCCTGGTTGCTCCACTTCCAATCCAGCTTCCTGCTAACATACCTGGGACAGCAGCAGAGGATGGCTCAAGACCTTGGGTCCTTGAACAAACGTGGGAGACTTGGAAGAAGCTCCTGGCTTTGGATCAGCTCAGCTCCAGCCATTGAAGCCATTTGGAGCATGAACTAGTGTATGGAAGACCTTTCTTTTTCTGTCTTTACTTCTCTGTAACTCTGTCTTTCAAATAAATACAAACAAATCGTTAAAAATAATCAAAAAGACCAAGTTTTGAGTGGAATGGGTTGTTTTCAAAGACCAGAGACTTGAGGTTTTGTGCAGACAGGGCCAGGGACCCACTCTCCCTCCTCCCTTCCTCACCCCAGAAAAAGGATAAGGAGTTTTCTGGAACAGGGCCTCAACCCTCTGGTACTGGCAGCCCCATTTCTTTTGTTTCTGAAGCAGATAGACATTTCTAAACAAACAGCTTTCCTGTTGAGAGAGCTATTATGGCCAAATAAGGTACCAGCCTTATGGAAAAGGTCAGAAATAACAAATATGATCTCACACAATTTCTGGTTGGGTGGTCCCTTATAAAGCTGCATTTAAATTGTTGGCCAAGAGTAGTCTCTCAAGACTAAACTAGGGCTGGGGATCTACTTCCAGCCTCATTCTTGTCAGTAGGCTTTAGTTCCTTGCCATATGGACCTCTCTCCATGATTGCTCATGACAGGCATGACTCCCCTAAGTATAAATGGAGAGGGGAGACAGGAGAAGAGGGTGAGGTGGGGGAAGGTGGGAAGAGAGAGAGATCTATCTATTGGTCTACTCCTTCAAACTGTTGGCTATGGCCAGGGCTGGGCCAGGAGAAAGCCAGGAACTCCATCCTGGTTTCCTACCTGGGTTGTAGGGGCCAAGGTACTGGGCCATCTTTTACTGTCTTCCCAGGCACATTGACAGGGAGCCGGATTGAAACAGAGCAGCCCAGGGGCTGGTGCTGTGACCTCTGCCTGCAGCACTGGCATCTCATCCGGGTGCCAGTTCATGTGCTGGCTGCTCTACTTCTGATCCAGCTCTTTGCTGTGGCCTGGGAGGGCAGTGGAGGATGGCACAGGTGCTTGGGCCCCTGCACCCATGTGGGAGACCTGAAGGAAGCTCCTGGCTTCAGACTGGTCCAGCTCTGGCTGTTGCAGCCATTTGGGGAGTGAATCAGTGGATGGAGGACCCCCCTCTCTCTCCCTTTTCCTGACGGTGACTCTGCCTCTCAAAAAAAGAAACAGGGCAGCCCAAACTGAACCTCAAACCATTGCTCCAGTCATGGGATCCAGTAGCAGTGTCAGTTTAACCCTGCTGTGCTGCAATGCCAGCCCCTTGCTGTGAAATTTAAAGTCTCCTTTCAGTCACCCATTTCTTTATCTCCCTTTACAATAAAACTCATTGAAAGAGTTGCTAAAATTATGGTCTCCAACTCCTTCTCCTACTGTAAGTATACCCCCAACAGGTTTTGCTTTCTAATTGCTCCAAAGACACTGCTCGTTATAGAAATTATGAACTACTTTCACATTGTCAAATCCAAGTCAATTTTCAGCCTTCATCTTATTTGACCTGTCAGCAGGATTTAACACGGGTCTGTCTTCATTGGATCATCCTTCTTTAAAAAACTTGTCTTTCAAGGTATTATGTACTCCTGGTTTTCTTCTTTAGGTTACTGACTGACCCTTCCCAATTTCTTTGCATTCTTCTACTCTTGTTCTCAGACTATTATTAGAATACAGTGTGGGGCTGGCACTGTGGTGTAGTGGGTGAGGCCACCGCCTTTAGCACCACATCCCATATGGGCACCGGTCGGAGTCCCTGCTGCTCCCCTTCCAATCCAGCTCTCTACTATGGCCTGGGAAAGCAGCAGGGGATGTCCCAAGTCCTTGGGCCGCTGCACCCACGTAGGAAGACCCAGAGGAAGCTCCTGGCTTTGGATCAGCACAGCTCCAGTAGTTGCAACAGTTGGAGAATGAACCAGTGAATGGAAGACCTCTCTGCCTCTCCTCTCTCTCTGTAACTCTTTCAAATAAATAAATAAATCTTAAAAAAAAATACTGTGGGGTTAGTTGTAACTTTTTTTTTTTTTTTTTTGACAGGCAGAGTGGACGGTGAGAGAGAGAGACAGAGAGAAAGGTCTTCCTTTGCCGGTGGTTCACCCTCCAATGGCTGCCGCGGTCGGCGCGCTGCGGCCGGCGCACCGCGCTCCTCCGATGGCAGGAGCCAGGTGCTAGGTGCTTTTTCCTGGTCTCCCATGGGGTGCAGGGCCCAAGCACTCGGGCCATCCTCCACTGCACTCCTGGGCCACAGCAGAGGGCTGGCCTGGAAGAGGGGCAACCGGGGTAACTTTTTTTTTTTTTTAAAAGCCTGTCTTTAAGTCACATTATGGCATTCCTTTGCTCAAAACCTACAATGGTCCCCTATTTCAACACCATATTATGGTGGCATAGCTGCATATATGACTGATTTTTGATTTCTGGTCTCAACACTCTTCCCCTCTCAATCTGCTAGTCACACCAGCCTCCTTGCTGTTTCTCCCCCAGGCAGGCTCCCACCTGGGGGCATTTGTACTTGCTGTTCCTGCTACCTGGAATACTCTTGTAAAACCCTCCCTTGAAGATTACGGCGGCTTGCTCCATTATCTCATTTAAGACCTGTTTAAAAGTACCTCGAAGAAACCGTCCTCGAACATCCAATATGTCAGTATTTCCCACACAGTGTTGTAAACGTAATGAGTCGCACAGAAGATTAGTACGGTGTATTGTTAGCGTAGTCTGTTTCTCTTGCTCTTTGGAGCAATTTTCCGTGTTTCACTCAAGAAGGACCTCCGGCCCCTCCTGTCGTTCTGCTCACCAGCCCAACATATGTCTTTTATCGGGGGATCTGGGATTGCCCCAGCGTTGACAGAGCCACGATCAGCCAGCAGCATTCCAGCTCGCCCAAGGTCCCGCAGCCCTCACTAAACCCGCTTGTTTCTGCCCCACAGTCCGACAGGAAGCGGAAGTGACGAAACTACTGGAGCCTGAAAGCCCGCCCCTCCCGCCTGGCCAGACCCCGGGATTCGACTCGGGGCCCGGAAGGGGCGGGTCGAAGGCTGCACCGCCCAGCGGAGAGTGGCGGTTTACTTGAGGCTGTTACCTTAGTACCGGAGCAGTTTTGAGCCTGTGGCTAGCGGCTGACCGATACCTGTGCAGTGCCATCAGCAAGAGTGAGCCTCCGGTGCCTCAGAAGCAATCTCCCATCTGGCCCGGGACTCCCACTTCCCCCAGGTTTACCCCCTTTTCCTCCGGCCGCTACTGTCATTCGTCCCTTTTCCACCTCGCTGTTCCCGCTACTGGGCATGAGTCTGAATTCGCTTAGTCTGAGCTGCTTTCTCCTATCATCGTCTTTGCTTCCAGAAAGCGATTTTAAAACATTTCCTGCCCTCCGTTTCTCGCCACTTGTCTTCCTTTCCTTCCTCTCGCCGCTTTCCCTAGAGCCCTTGATTTTCCACTCCTTGCTAGGCTTCTGCCTCCCCCAGGGCTGCTTCCCTTTGGAAGATTTTTAAGCCCCCCCCCCCCCCCCCATTAGGAGTCACAGATGCCAGGAGGCATGGCGCCCCTCAAGAAGCCTCCAAATTCCACAAGGTTGCCCCTGGCCTTAAACCCCCAGAAGAGCAAGGACGTGCTGGCTGTGCTGGCTGAGAGGAACCAGACCATAGTACCAGTAGGGGCCTGGGTGGAACCTGCTTCACCAGATAGTTCCGAAATTCCAGCCTATGTGAGTGTCAACCCCTCCCAGTTCTTAGCCTTCTTCAATCCTTGGCGTTTAGATAAAGGTGAACAGCTGCGGAGGCTGTTTCTGTAGTTATAAATAGATGTGTTCTTGCGTAAGGATTATAAAACAAACATGTATTTGCCAAAACGTGGGGTGGCAGCTTTAGCTGGCATAATCACATATTTATTACTTATCTACTATACGTACAGATTATCATCGATGTGGGATATGGGTTGGCATAAGGTAGATCTTGTGGGAGTGTTCATTGAATGAGTAAATATGACGGTACTTGCAAAAGTTTGTAGAAAAATAGAATTAAAATGAAGTTTATTTTGGTATAAAAATTGTTTGAAATCTATGCACAGTTGTTTGAGGGTATGAATTTTCTATGAGCTTTTTGAAGACCTCTCCCATGGTTGTGAGGGTCCTTAAAGAATGATAATGCAGTAAGTGCAGATGTTGAGGAGGAGCATCTTAGATAAAGGCAACCTTTTGGAAAGTTAACATGCGTATGTTTACATGATGGTTCTCATAGACCAATTAGTCACATGGAGATATTTTGACAGTCTTTCACGCCTCACATTTTATTGTGGCACTTACCATCTTATATTATGGGAGGTGGCTTATATATCTACTTTTCCAGATAGACTGTGAACACCTTGAGTGTAGGGAACGAATCTTATTTATCATTACATCCCTGCTTTTCTCTTAAACAAATATGGCCTGATAAATAGAGGCAGTCAGTAAATTTAGAAGGCATAAAATGTGTGAAGGTCTTGTGGGTATACAGACAGGGTACTGAACATGGGTGCAAAAGTACATGTATATAGGAGAAATGAGACATGTTTAAATGTTAAATAAGAATGCAGAATATTCATTCATTTTAGTTATGTTTGTATGTATGTACTTACATGTTCATTGGTTTACTTCTACTCTGCCTATTTCCAGAAAGGAGTTTAAGAGTCTTAAAAGTATATAAGGAAGTGCTGAAAATATGATGCTTGATCAAAAAAGAAATAGATGATTTTGGTTTGATGCAACTCACAAAAGTTTAATGAAATATTTGGGTAATCAGAGAAGAGGAGATGATTCTTCTATAAGAAGAATGGGGAGGGTAAGAAGTAGGCAAGGATTCTAAGGGTAGATTAGATTGTTTGGAGTGGAAGTAGGACCATACACAATTTTGGAAAAAGGATTGAGTTTATTCATTGTAATATTTACAGATGAATTTCATGACCAAAGTTTTTTGGGTTTAGAGAGGGACTGGATCATGGAGGACAAGTTAGGATATGACTGTGATAATTTAGGCATGAATTATAGCATCAAAACTTATTTGTTGACAAGGAATGGGGAGGAAAAACCTAAGAAGACAGTGGCTAAAGTGGGAATGAAAAAGGATAAATGCCAAGAAACATCCCAAAATAATCAGTAAGATTTGGTACACTGGTATTTTGCTTCTTAAGTTATTGACACTTTTTTTTTTTAAGATTTATTTATTTGAAAGGCAGAGTTACAGAGAGGCAGAGAGAGAGAGAGAGAGAGAGAGAGAAGCGAAGAGAGAAAAGAGGTCTCGCATCCGCTGGTTCACTCCTCAAATGGCTGCAATGGCCAGAGCTGGGCCGACCTGAAGCCAGAAGCCAGGAGCTTCATCCAGGTCTCTCTTCTACTGCTTTCCCAGGCTATGGCAGAGAGCTGGATTGTTAGTGGAGCAGCTGTGACTCAAACCAGCACCCATATGGGATGCCAGCACTGCAGGCGGCTGCTTTGCCTGCTCTGCCACAGTGCCGACCCCAATACCTTTTTTTTTTTTTTCAATTTAATTTAATTTATTTGAAAGACAGAGTTACAAAGAGAGGTGGCCGCAACGGCCAGAGCTGTGCTGATCCGAAGCCAGGAGCTTCTTCTGGGTCTCCCATGCGAGTGCAGGGGCTCAAGGTCTTGGGTCATCTTCCACTGCTTTCCCAGGCCATAGCAGAGAGCTGGATCGGAAGAGGAGCAGTGGAGACAAGAACTGGCACCCATATGAAATGCTGGTGCTTCAGGCCAGGAATTTAACCCACTGTGCCACAGTGCCGGCCCCCCCACTACCTTTTTTAATTGCTCAAATTATGACATCTTTATAATGCTAGTAGCATCAAAATATCTGAAATTTGACACTATTTAGCTTTTCCTTTTATAAAAAGAGTTGAATCTTACATTTCACTACATTAATTCAAATATGTGTAACGTGTTTCATTTTCTTTGTTTAGAAACTTCTGATAATTTCCAGCCAAAAGGAATTTGATCAAGCATCTAATAGATGCTTTATGGCTTTACCATATCTAATATGTGACCACCCTTATTAACAGATGTAGCTTTGTAAACTCAGGATGGATACTCACTTCTTCTAAGACGTGGTTACCTAAGATCGTTTCTGTTCTAAAGGGAGACTCCTACTCATTTTCTCCTCAAAGCTTCAGGGGGTTATGAGAATTCCTAAAGATGTCATAGCTTCAAACACCCCTTCTCAATAATTAAGTTGGCACCAGAAGACACTGTTATTCTACCATCATATATGGCTATTATTTTATAAATTGTCCTGATTATCTTGCTATGTAATAAAGCACCCTAGAACTTAGTGGCATAAAGCAAATAATGATGTGTCAGGAATTTGAGCAGGTACTGTGTGTGTGTTGGGGGGGATTATCTCTGCTCCATAGTATTGGAGGCCTCTGTGGGCACAGATCCAATAGCTGGATATGTCTAGAATAGCTTAACTGGATTCTGGCTGTTGGTTAGATTCCTCGGTTCTTCTTCATGTGTCACCTGGTAGACTGCAGTGTCTAAAATGGCTTTTTCACTCACATGTGTGGCACTTGGACTGAGATCACTAGAATGACTATGGACTGATTGGACATTTTTCTGTTTCGACATGGCTGAGTTGGCCTAATAGCTCTGTAGACTCCAGGTGGTTAGAATTCTTATGTGGTCCTGGCTTCTCCTAGAACAAGTACCAACAGCCCCAGGTAGAACTTGCTTTATGACCTTGCTTTGGCAGCTACAGAATCAGCATTTCAGCCTTGATCTTTTAAATATGCAGAATCAGACCAAATCAGTATGGGAAAGGACTACACAAGAGCATAAATGCCAGGAAACTTGATTCGTTGAAAGGAGGGGAGAGAATGTCTTTGGAGACTGCTGCGTAATCTAAGCATTCCTCTTGTCATATGTGAATTATCCAAATGTGTTATTTAATTGTTGTGAGAAACACTTCATTCCCTCGATAGTCCTTAGGATGTAAAAAAGAGGTTAGTTATACAATCAAGACAATATTTAACCTTACTTATTCCAATATTTCCCAAATTTGTTTGACTGTGGGAACCTTATCATATCCCACTGAATAAAAGGTCTTGGGTTCTGATTGCCTTGCACAATGATATTTGATAAGAAAGCTATATTTTAAAAATCTGGAACATTCTTACCTGTGGTTTAAAACTGAGTTACACCGTCTGCAATTGATGAGAACACTTCAGTGAGATGTTTGAAAATCTCAGCATGAGAATAAAAGAGGGGCAGACAGAGAAAATGAAGGAGCAAGAGGCTAAATAGCTTAAACTTGTCAGGGGCTTGAGTTAATCTGGGTCAGTTATTTTCTCCTTTGGAATTGTTTGTCCTCATCGTTCTTTGACATTTGCATTATACACTTCACTCCTGTGGTCCATCTCTTGTAGAAAGTTTATGGGATATATTTCTTGGAAAACTTAATCTAAAAATTTAAACCATTTCAATGTGGAGAATTTAATGACAGCCTTTAAGATAATTTGAAGCTTCCCTACGAAAAAGAATAGGTAGGAGATAATGATGATGATTTTGTTTAATTAGAAAATTCCTTATGAAAGGAAACTTGCAGGCAAGAGAAGAGCAGTACAGGATAAAACGTAAGTATTAGAGTCAGAGAGACTTGTAGCTCTGCTACTAACCAGCAGAACTCTAGTTCCTTATTTGTATTCTAAGTCACTGGAGGTAGTTTGAGGATAAAATGATAGAATGTAAAGAGCTTGTCATGTAATAGACCTTCAATAGTGATAATAACTTCTTATTATCAAGACTGTGATCGTTATTCAGAGCACATAGTGGAGTTGAATGCAGAACAGGAAAACTTAAGTGGAACAAAATACTCCAGGTTGTTTAGAATATGTTTTAGAATTGAGAAATTATATAAATATCTATTGAGCACTTTTATAGTCAAGACCCTGTACTATATGCTTTAAGAGAAACAGGAGAATTAAATACTCACACCTCACCTGCCCTCATGGTGTTCATAATCCACTGGGGGAGTTAAAAAGAACTACCCATATAAGAGAGCTCAGATGAAGGAGTTGTGGAAGGCTCGGGGGTGGCGTGTACTAGATGATTTTGAACACTGAATAGGTTTTTTTACCAGATGGAGATGAGAGGAAGGACATGCTAGGTTAAAAATGAAATACAATTCTGAGCATGAATGCATTTTTACAGTAGGTCAGTCATATTTGGTGGGATGATAAACCAGTCCGGTGTATCTGGGCTGTTACTTATTTTAGAAAATGTGTAACATAAGGTGGGTTTGAATTGATTCATTAAGAATTAATGAACATAGATACTGTTAATTTCAATTCTATAAAAATCTAAGATTTAATTTGAGTGCTCACAAATTTCAATTCTTAGTTTGCAACTTGGTTTCTTTGGTACTTACAAGCTGTATCTAGATCATTGTCTCTGAGTTCTTGTGATTCCCTTACTTTTCTGGGAATTTCAGATTATAGAACTCTGTTGTTTTTTTCAGGATTGTATTCTTACTGCTGTGTGTTTACAGTAGCCCTAATGGGCAAAACTTGACATTTTGTTTTCTATCTGTCTTCTTGAAAGACTTCAGCATGCATGATTGAAGAAGAACTGAAGGAACAGCAAAGAAAAAAGCAAGAAGCTTTGAAGCGTTTTCAGAGACAAGTCAAATGCAGAGTAAATCAACAAATTAGGCTGAGAAAAGAGCAACAGCTTCAGAAGTCGTATGAGGCAGTAAGTTCAAAAATGGGGCTGGGTACAGACTGGGTAGAAAGCATGTGTGTTTTGAGATAAACTGTTAGGCAGTAGCAATCACTTTTAAAAATTCCATGCCTTCTGTCATCTGATTGCTATTAGGGCAGTGGATTTTTATTTAGAGAAACTGTGTTTTGTTCTAACTTTTTTGCTTTCATCAAATAGTTAAACATAATATCAGAATTTGGATTCAGATTTGAGTTTGAATATATTAGCTAGGTGACTCCAGGCTAATTATTTAACTTTTCTGACTATCGTTTCTTCATCTATGGAATGGAGATATGATACTTATGTGAGAATTAGATGAGATAACCTGAACTATTAGCACATAGTAGGTACCTGGTAAGTGTGAGTTTCTCTGCCAGCGAAAGCTTCCCCCCTGCCCCAAGTGAAAATCTTTTGGACTACTTGGAGGCGTTGTTTGATTGCACTGGCTTAGAGTAGGATCTTACTCTCGGTCCCCCACCCCCACCCCTCTTCTTCCTTTATGTAGGCAAAAAAAGAAGGCTGTATAGCCATGCAGTCTTCAAATACAGCACACTTCACTTCTAAAAGGACAAGTGTTTTTCCTAAAAATTTGAATGCTGCTGTTGGAAGTCCTAGGTTACCTCGTTCCCAGATGCTTGGGGATGGAATAGAAGATGACGAGAATGAGAATGAATTATTCCAGCGACAAGCTCAGGCAGTAAGTACAGATTCATTTGATTTTATGTTTGTGATATTTTCCTTATCTCCTAAACTAAAAATATGATGAATCTATGCTATGTAGTAGGGATTAGGAGATGTCACATTCAACCTCACATTTCATCATCTCTTGTTTTACCTTTCTTAAGTGGGGAGTTGTGAGACAATGCTTAATTTTTTTGTATATATATTTTAATTTGCATTTTTTTGGGTAAGATAATTTTAGAATCATCTAAAGAAAAGTGCCGAAGTATTAGCATTCAGGATTTGTTAGAAAGTACTTTAGATTGAAGAATGGATTTTCTCAATTATACTGAAGTTATTTTTGGGGTAAGTTATTATCAGTTTGTAGTGTGTAGACAGAAGTGATTCTTATGTTTGTTGCAAAAAATTTCAGTACATATAAAGGGGGTCTTTCATTTATTATTTGTCTTTATCTTTTTTTCTTAATACTTTCTTTTAATCTGGTTACCACAATGATGAATCTACCATTAAACATCAGGCAATAATATAGCAAACACTTAATATCTCCAGAGTTTTTGGAAAAATGTAACTTCTGTCTACTGACTAATTTTAATCCCAGGCATTTAAAAATTAACTGCTGTGAGTAGATTAACCCATTCAAGTCACTTGCCTCATCCAGTCATTTCCCTCTGTAGACTCCTGGAGCTAGTGTTGAGTTAATACATTCTGCAACTCTTCCTTGGGTATTGTTCTTCACCTTATTTAAAAACATATTCTTAGGGACAGTGACAGGAAGAAGGAAGTATGGGAGATGATGAATATGTGGAAATAAAAGCTGTGTTATTGCCTAAGCTAATGTGGTTGGTCATAATTCCACTGTTCTGTTGGTATAAATGGGAAAGCTTTACATGTTGAAATACTTTAAGCACATTTTTTCTTTGTTCAAAACTTGACTTTTTCTTGTCATTATTTAGTTTGTAACAATCATTTTTTTTTTTTAAAGACGATGAACAATTTGTTTAGCAAATATTTACTGAGCTAGACACTGCAAAAAGTAGGATGGACAGACCATTGACTAAAACAGACACAGTCTTTGCCTTCATGGTGCTTGTAGCAAAAAATCCCGTCATAGTGAGGATTTTACTTCCTCTATATAAGGATGAGTAGAACGCATCAGTCAGCAGATATCTGAATATATGTGTTAAGCACTGTAGAGATTCTAATGAAATGTTAAATAGAACCCTCTGTGGGTTTATATTTCCAAGTAGACATACAAAGCTAATAAGCCCACAATCTAGATAATAATGTAGAGACATTTACTGTGTTTCACAATAAACTTGTGCTATGAGAGTTCAGAAATTTAAAATTCCAAGGAAAGGGTAGAGGAAGAATTCATAGGAGAGATGGAATTGAACCTATATAGTTCTAATTGGTAAGTTGAACTGGTAAATTCAGGAGAATTTTTGAGATGAGAATGGTTCAAAGCCTAAAATATGTAATTTATTTAATATATTAGAGAATAAGTAATGGAGCCTTTCTAAAATTGATAGTTCGTAAGAGAGTATCAAAGAATGATTGGATAGGTTGGAGGAAATCAGGTTATAAAAGGCTTTAAATGTTATAAAACTTTAAAAAGTTTTTATACCCTGTTTGTTTGTTTTCCCCTTGAATGAAAATGAACTACTGAAAAAAGTTTAGTGACTATTATTTAAAGTCTGTGAAACTTGAACATACAGCTACGTAGTAGGTTCTTTTAATCTTACCAGGTCTGTTGCAGTTTTTATCCACTAGATGTCACTATGAAACTAGACAATGAAACTCTCCTTTAATTGATCTAACCTGATTGAGTGAAAAACATAACTTTCTGAATGTTACTGGACTTTTTCGTTTTCTTGTATCTTGGAGCCACAGAAACACAAAATCTTGGAGGTCAAAGGATTTTTTTTTAAAGATTTATTTATTTATTTGAAGAGTTACACAGAGAGAGGAAGAGAGAGAGATGAGAATGAGAATTGATCTTTCATTCATTGGGCCAGGCTGAAGCCAGGAGTCAGGGAGTCAAGAGCTTCTTCCGGGTCTCCCACGTGGGTATAGGGGCCAAAGCACTTGGGCTATCCTCCACTGATTTCCCAGGCACATCAACAGTTCATTGGTCCAGGCTGAAGCCAGGAGTCAGGGAGTCAAGAGCTTCTTCCGGGTCTCCCACGTGGGTATAGGGGCCAAAGCACTTGGGCTATCCTCCACTGATTTCCCAGGCACATCAACAGGGAGCTGGATTGGAAGTGGAACAGCTGGGTCTTGAACTGGCACCTTTATGGGCTGCTGGTGTCACAGGTAGAAGCTTTACCTGCTGTGCTACAACACAGCCCTGCAGTGGAAGTGGAAGTCCCCGCGCCCCCCCCCCCCCCGAAACCTTTTATTTAAGGAATACAAAATTCATGCATTTCATAAATACGACTTTAGGGATGTAGTGATTCTAACCACCGTACCCACATTCCCACCCACATTCCCACCCCTCTAGTGGAAGGTTTTTTTTTTTTTCTTTTTTTAAAGATTATTTATTTGAGAGGTAGAGTTACAAAGAGGTTGAGGCAGAGAGAGCTAGAAAGAGAAGACCTCCATCCACTGATTTACTTTCCAAGTGGCTGCAACAGCTGGAGCTGGACCTATCAGAAGCCAGGAGCCAGGAGCTTCCTCAGGGCCTCCCACATGGGTGCAGGGGCTCAAGGACTGCTTTCCCAGGTGATAGCAAAGAGTTGGATTGGAAGTGGAGCAGCGGGACTCGAACTCGCTACACCACAGCACCAGCCCCTAGTGGAAGGGTTTTAAAAGTTTATTTAACATAGTTAAATATTTAAGGATGAGATGATTTGACATTTGGAATATTCCTCAAAATACTACAAAGATGAGGTAAAGTAAGGAGTTATGGATAGAGCAAGATTGGCCAGGAGTTGAAAATGTTAAAGTTCGGAATTACTTAATATTTTTTCTGCTTTTGTGTATGAAGTTTTCCATGTTTTAATTTAAACTTTTAGTTAAACATTAAAACAATATTATTTCATCCAGCCTTTCTCTCTTTAAAGAATTATTTTATTCTAGCTCTACTATATAGTTGTTCATCTTATTTCTGCTAAAACACTTCTGTTATTGGATAATTCATTATTTTCTCAGAGTGCTTCATATGTAGAAACTTAAATTTACATCTTTTTTTTCAGTATATGCTATAACTTTTACTCATGATCTTGGTTTTGTCTCTTAAAGAATAAAATCCATCTCAGAGCACTTCAAGTATTAAATTACAGTTGTCGTTTTTCTTCTTGGGGTTTCTATATTCCAGATGCCTTGATTGATTTTTCCTATATGGTGTATAGTTTTTTAGTGCTCTCAAATATGGTCCCCTAAACTGAACACAATACTGTATTTCAAATATGATTTGTCCAGCACTTTTCTTATTTTGTACTCCTACCCAACACTCTGCTTACTAATACTTGGTATTAACTACTTGTTTAGAGATGAGACAGGGGGTGAGCATCGTGGCACAGAAGATTAAGCCACCTCTTCTGATGCCTGCATTCTACATTGGAATGTTGTTTTGAATCCCAGCTACTCTGCTTTGGATCCAACTTCTGCTAATGTACCTGGGAAGGTAGCACATGATGGCCTGAGTACTTGGACCCCTGTCACACACTTGGGAGACCCAAATGGAGTTCCAGGCTCCTGGCTTCAGCCTGGCACAGCCTCAGCTATTGAGGGCATTTTGGGGAGTAGATGGAAGATTCCCCCCCCCCTTTATTTCTCCCTCCTCTCCCTCCCTCCTTCTCTCTGTCTTTTCCTTCTCTCTCTTTCTCTCTCTCTCACACAGACACACACGCACACACACACACACACACATTCTGCCTTTAAAATAATAATGAAATCTTTTTTCTATTTATTTTTTATTTTTGACAGGCAGAGTGGACAGTGAGAGAGAGAGACAGAGAGAAAGGTCTTCCTTTTGCCGTTGGTTCACCCTCCAACGGCCTCCGCCACCGGCGCGCTATGGCTGGCACACCGCACTGATCCGAAGGCAGGAGTCAGGTGCTTCTCCTGGTCTCCCATGGGGTGCAGGGCCCAAGCACTTGGGCCATCCTCCACTGCACTCTCGGGCCACAGCAGAGGGCTGGCCTGGAAGAGGGGCAACCGGGACAGAATCCGGCGCCCCGACCGGGACTAGAACCCAGTGTGCCAGTGCTGTAAGGTGGAGGATTAGTCTGTTGAGCCATGGCGCTGGCCATGAAATCTTTTGAAAAGAAATATCATATAAAATCAGGCACTTAAAATTAGGAGTTAGAATCATAGAACTGTAAGAAGTTTCAAGTGTTGCCTAAAATAGAACCATCCCCTTTTTTTGTTAGGACTGATATTTAAGGATTAAATTACTGTGGTGTCCCATGATAACTTTATTTTGGTGGAGTATGGAAAAACAACTTATTACTGTTTCATTTTCACCATATAATAATTTTTTTTGAGATTTATTTTATTTATTTGAAAGGCAGAGTTACAGAGGGAGAAAGAGAGAGACAGAGATCTTCCATCTGCTGATTCACTCCGCAAATGGCCACAACAGCCAAGCCTGGGCCAGGCTGAAGCCAAGAGCCAGGAGCTTCATCTGGATCTTCTATATGGATACAAGGGCCCAAGCACTTGGACCATTCTCTACTGCTTTCCCAGGCACATTAGCATAGAGATGGATCAGAAGTGAAACAACTGGGACTTGAACTGTGGATCTTCCAACCACTGGTTCACTCTCCAAATGCCTGCAACAGCTTGGGCTGGGCCAAACCAAAACAAGGGTCCCAGAGCTCCATCCCAGTCTCCCACATGGGTAACAGGGACCCAAGTACTTGAGCCATTATCTGCTGCCTTCCAGGATACATGTTAGCAGGAAACTGGATTGGGGCCGGCGCTGTGGCTCACTAGGCTAATCCTCCTCCTACGGCGCCAGCACACTGGGTTCTAGTCCCGGTCGGGGCGCTGGATTCTGTCCAGCTGGGACTAAAAGCTGGACATTTAGCTGGGACTAAAACTAGCACTTGGATATGGGATGCGGGTATCCCAAGCAGCATCTTAACCAACTGTGCAAAACACCCACACAAAGCCTAGATTTTCTTCCATCCAGCAGAAAAACTATTGCCAACCAAACTTCACTTGCACTGAACTCTAGAGACTATATTCCAGACATACCATGGGGTATGTCTGGAAGCTAAAACCCCTTTGTTTGCTTTAGATTTTAAGATTTCCAGTCCAGCTCTCTGCTGTGGCCCGGGAGTGCAGTGGAGGATGGCCCAAGTCCTTAGGCCATGCACCCGCATGGGAGACCAGGAAAAGCACCTGGCTCCTGGCTTCAGATCAGTGCAGTGCGCCGGCCGCAGCGGCCATTGGAGGGTGAACCAACGGTAAAGGAAGACCTTTCTCCCTGTCTCTCTCTTTCACTGTCTACTCTGCCTGTCAAAAAAAAAAAAAAAAAGAAAGAAAGAAACTGGATTGGGGATTGGAAGCAGAAGAGATGGGACTTGAACCAGGCATTCTGTTATAGAACAAGGATGTTCCAGGTGGCAACTTCAACAGCTATGCCAGAGCCTGCTCCACATTTTTCTTGCTTTTTAAAATTATGAACTTAGTTTTATTTTCTAGTAAAGGTTTAAATGATGTGAAATAACCTATTAAATTCTCTTGTACTCTACCCTTGGAAAAAGCAAAGCTTTTTTAGCTAGGATCTTTTGACTGCAAGAATTCAGGCTAAACTAAGTAAAAGGAAAGTTGATTTCAAGAATATACATGAGATAATAGAGGGACAGTGAGAATATCCCACAAATTCAAACTCCCCTAAGGAGACTGCAGCTGGAGTTGTTCTGGATCTGAGGCAGCTCTAATGGCTGCAAGGGCATGGGACCTTTGATGGTCACACTGGTATGCAATCATTAATTTGACTGATTCAGTCACTGTTATAGGGTGACTAGCATTCCTCATTTGCCCAAGAAGGAGAGGTTTCCCAGTATATGGGACTTTTTAGTACTAAATTTAGTAGGACTGTTCCAGGCAAACCCGGATAACTGCTCACCCTGCTTCTACATGTGTGCTTTTTTTATTTAGTTATTTTTCTATTTCTAATAGGTGTTTCCCTCTCTTCTTCAGTTTCATAACTTTGAAATACTTGAGATTCTTCTTTGCCTATTTTCTTCTGCTTAACTCCTTTTAGGTTCTGGCCCTATCTCTGACTTTTCCCTAAATGTTTCCTGGTTCATTGTCCAAGATAAGGCATCTTTATTGGCCTAGCTTGCCCTTCTACATGAGGTGTAGGTTACCAGCCATCCTATAGATTGGTAGTAATAGTGATAGAGTTTGTGCTTGTGGACTATAAGAAGAAGCTCATGGGAGATCATGGTTGACTTTTTGTGGCCATCAAAAAGTCAACAGATTTAAAAATCAGTATGGTATCATTTGAAAATAAACTACATTGTATTTTACTAGAACTCAATTTTGGGTAGATTTTTATGGTATAATCACACATTTTCAATTGGTATTAGGACTCCATTGGAATAGAATAGATGATATTCTATGAATTTTAATGAAATTAAAATTTATGAAGTTTAATGTTAGCTCTCATCTATATTTTTTTCATATGTCCTACATGGTAGTATTGTTTACTTCATACAATTACATATAAATTTCATGTTTATAATTCCTAATTGCCTAAAAAATGAACAAATGAAAAAGAACTGAAGAAATTAAGAACAATGAACAGTCTATATTTTAAAAATTTTATCCTACATATATACTTGATATTTTTTTCTTAAGATTAATGTATTTGAAAGCAGAGTTACAGAGAAACTAGGAGTGTAGAACTCAATCCAAGTGTCCCACGTGGGTAGCAGAGCTCCAAGTACTGAGCCATCACATGCTGCCTCTCAGAGTTCATTAGCAGGAAGCTGGGATCAGAAGCAGAATTGGGACTCAAGCCAGGTACTTTAATATGAGATGTAGACATCCCAGGTGGCATCTGAACTGCTGTATCAAATGCCTGTACCCCTTTGCTTGCTTTAGATTTTAAGATTTAAATCTCAGAATTCATTTATAAAGTACAGTATTTGATACTTCACACAAAAGTCCCTTTGCTAATTATTGTTATTATTTCTGTGTGTAAAATAGACATTGCATCAAGACCTATATTTATGAGTGTTTGAAATCCTGGTGAAGAACTCCTGCTCCAATCAGCTAAAGCAAGGGAGGAGGCACGAAAGGCTGTCCCTTTATTAGGGCTTGTAAGAAGGGCAATTTTTCTTGGAAGGTTCTGTGATTGGTCATCTGGTATGTCTGGAATATAGTCTCTAGAGTTCAGTGCAAGTGAAGTTTGGTTGGCAATAGTTTTTCTACTGGATGGAAGAAAATCTAGGCTTTGTGTGGGTGTTTTGCACAGTTGGTTAAGATGCTGCTTGGGATACCCGCATCCCATATCCAAGTGCTAGTTTTAGTCCCAGCTACTCTGCTTCTGATCCAGCTTCTTGGTAATGCACCTGGGGAGCAATGGATGATGGTGGCTCAAGTACTTGTGTTCCTGCCACCCATATGGGAGAGTCAGATGGAGTTCCTGGCTTCTGGCTTTAGCCTGGCCTAGCCTCAGCTTGCTGTGACTTTCGGGCAAGGGAACCAGTAGACAGAAGCATGATCACTTTTTCTCTTGTTCCTTGTCACTTTGCCTTTAAAAAAATGAAAGAAAATGTAGGCTTGTTTCTCTAGAACATTTCTGAGTTCTGGTTTATTTATTTATTTATTTATTTATTTTTTTTCATTTTCAATTCTCTTTATACACAGAAGATCAATTTAGTACATATTACGTAAAGATTTCAACGGTTTGCCCTCGCATAGAGACACAAAATGATAATACTGTTGGAGTACTAGTTATAGTATTAATTCACAATGTACAGCACATTAAGAACAGAGATCCTACATGATTTTTTTTTAAAAAATTGATTAATTGTCTATGCAATTTCCAGTTTAACACCAAGATTTTTTAATCATTTGCAATTATCTTTATATAAAGAAGATCGATTCAATATATACTATGTAAGGATTTCATCAGTTTGCACCCACTCAGAAACACAAAGTGTAAAAATACTGTTTCAGTACTAGTAATAGCATCACTTCACATTGGATAACACATTAAGGACAGATCCCTCATGAGACGTAAGTACACAGTGACTCCTGATGTTAATTTAACAATTTGACACTCTTGTTTATGGCGTCAGTAATCTCCCTAGGCTCTGGTCATGAGTTGCCGAGGCTATGGAAGCCTTTAGGATTAGCCGACTTCGATCTTATTCCCACAGGGCCATAGTCAAAGTGGAAGTTCTCTCCTCCCTTCAGAGAAAGGTACCTCCTTCTTTGATGGCCCCGTTCTTTCCACTGGGATCTCACTCGCAGAGATCTTTCATTTAGGTCTTCTGTTTTTTCCAGAGTGTCTTAGCTTTCCATGCCTAAAATATTCTCATGGGCTCTTGAGCCAGATCCGAATGCCTTAAGGGCTGATTCTGAGGCCAGAGTGCTATTTAGGACATCTGCCATTCTATGAGTCTGCTGTGTATCCTGCTTCCCATGTTGGATCATTCTCTCCCTTTTTCATTCTATCAGTTAGTATTAGCAGACACTAGTCTTGTTTGTGTGATCCCTTTGACTCTTAGACCTATCAGTGTGATTAATTGTGAGCTGAAATTGATCACTTGGACTAATGAGATGGCCTTGGTACATGCCACCTTGATGGGATTGTATTGGAAACCCCTGGCACAATTCTAACTCCGTCATTTGGGGCAGTTCCGATTGAGCATGTCCCAAATTGTATATCTCCTCCCTCTCTTATTCCCACTCTTATATTTCACAGAGATCACTTTTCAGTTAAAATTTAAACACCTAAGAATAATTGTGTGTTAATTACAGAGTTCAACCACTAGTACTAGGATAAAGAAGAAAAAAAAAATACTACCATGGATAAAGTATTACATTGTACAACAACAGTCAGCACAAGAGCTGATCGAGTCACTGTTTCTCATAGTGTCCATTTCACTTCTACAGGTTTCCCCTTTGGTGCTCAGTTAGTCATCGCCAATCAAGGGAAACAAATGATATTTGTCTCTTTGGGACTGACTTAATTCACTCAGCATGATGTTTTCCAGATTCCTCCATTTTGTTGCAAGTGACCGGATTTCATTGTTTTTGACTGCTGTATAGTATTCTGTAGAGTACATGTCCCATAATTTCCTAATCCAGTCTACTGTTGATGGGCATTTGGGTTGGTTCCAAGTCTTAGCTATTGTGAATTGAGCCGCAATAAACATTGCTGTGCAGACGGCTTTTTTGTTTGCCAATTTAATTTCCTTTGGGTAAATTCCAAGGAGTGGGATGGCTGGGTTGAATGGTAGGGTTATATTCATGTTTCTGAGGAATCTCCAGACTGACTTCCATAGTGGCTTCACCAGTTTGCATTCCCACCAACAGTGGATTAGTGTCCCTTTTTCCCCACATCCTCTCCAGCATCTATTGTTGGTGGATTTCTGAATGTGAGCCATTCTCACCGGGGTGAGGTGAAACCTCATTGTGGTTTTGATTTGCATTTCCCTGATTGCTAGGGATCTTGAAC
Organism: Sylvilagus floridanus; assembly: GCA_949820135.1. NCBI lineage: Eukaryota > Metazoa > Chordata > Mammalia > Lagomorpha > Leporidae > Sylvilagus > Sylvilagus floridanus. The sequence continues at coordinate 14,395,747 of OX463224.1, read as the reverse complement.
ATTTTTTCATGTGTCTGTTGGCCGTTTGGATTTCCTCTTTTGAAAAATGTCTATTGAGGTCCTTGGCCCATCTCTTAAGTGGGTTGTTTGTTTTGATGTTGTGGAGTTTCTTAATTTCTTTGTAGATTCTGGTTATCAACCCTTTATCTGTTGCATAGTTTGCAAATATATTTTCCCATTCTGTCGGTTTCCTATTCACTTTCCTGACTGTTTCTTTTGCAGTACAGAAACTTTTCAATTTGATGCAATCCCAGTAGTTAATTTTGGTTTTCAGTGCCTGTGCTTCTGGGGTCTTTTCCAAGAAGTCTTTGCCAGTACCTATGTCTTGCAGGGTTTCTCCTATGCTCTCTAGTAATTTGACGGTGTCGGGTCGTAGGTTTAAATTTTTAATCCATGTTGAATGGATTTTTGTGTAAGGTGAAAGGTAGGGGTCTTGCTTCATGGTTCTGCACATGGAAATCCAGTTTTCCCAGCACCATTTATTAAACAGACTGACCTTACTCCAGGGACTGGTTTTGGATCGTTGATCAAATATAAGTTGGCTGTAGGTGTTTGGATTGATTTCTGGAGTTTCTATTCTGTTCCATTGGTCTATCCATCTGTTTCTGTACCAGTACCATGCTGTTTTGATAACAACTGCCCTGTAGTATGTCCTGAAATCTGGTATTGTGATGCCTCCGGCTTTGTTTTTGTTGTACAAGATTGCTTTAGCTATTCGAGGTCTCCTGTGTCTCCATATGAATTTCAGCATCATTTTTTCCAGATCTGAGAAGAATGTCCTCGGTATCTTGATTGGTATTGCGTTGAATCTGTAAATTGCTTTTGGGAGAATGGACATTTTGATGATATTGATTCTTCCAATCCATGAGCATGGGAGATTTCTCCATTTTTTGGTATCCTCTTCTATTTCTTTCTTTAAGGTTTTGTAATTTTCATTGTAGAGATCTTTAATGTCCTTAGTTAAATTTATTCCAAGGTATTTGATTGTTTTTGTAGCTATTGTGAATGGGATTGATCTTAGCAGTTCTTCCTCAGCCGTGGCATTGTCTGTGTATACAAAGGCTGTTGATTTTTGTGCATTGATTTTATATCCTGCTACTTTGCCAAACTCTTCTATGAGTTCCAATAGTCTCTTAGTAGAGTTCTTTGGGTCCCCTAAATAAAGAATCATGTCGTCTGAAAAGAGGGATAGTTTGAGTTCTTCCTTCCCAACTTGTATCCCTTTAATTTCTTTTTCTTGCCTAATAGCTCTGGCTAAGACTTCCAGCACTATATTGAATAGCAGTGGTGAGAGTGGGCATCCCTGTCTGGTACCAGATCTCAGTGGAAATGCTTCCAACTTTTCCCCATTCAATAGGATATTGGCCGTGGGTTTTTCATAAATTGCTTTGATTGTATTGAGGAATGTGCCTTCTATACCCAGTTTGCTTAGGGTTTTCATCATGAAAGGGTGTTGAATTTTATCGAATGCTTTCTCTGCGTCTAGTGAGATAATCATATGGTTTTTCTTCTGCAGTCTGTTAATGTGGTGTATCACGTTGATTGTTTTGCGAATATTGAACCATCCCTGCATACCAGGGATGAATCCCACTTGGTCTGGGTGGATGATCTTTCTGATGTGTTGTTGCAGTCTATTGGCCAGAATTTTGTTGAGGATTTTTGCATCTATGTTCATGAGGGATATTGGTCTGTAATTCTCTTTCAATGCTGCATCTTTTTCTGGCTTAGGAATTAAGGTGATGCTGGCTTCATAGAAGGAATTTGGGAGAATTCCCTCTTTTTCGATTGTTCTGAATAGTTTGAGAAGAATTGGGGTTAGTTCTTCTTTAAATGTCTGGTAGAATTCAGCAGTGAATCCATCTGGTCCTGGGCTTTTCTTTGTTGGGAGGGCCTTTATTACTGATTCAATTTCTGACTCACTTATGGGTCTGTTTAGGTTTTCTATGTCTTCCTGGTTCAATTTAGGTAGGTTGCATGTGTCCAGGAATCTATCCATTTCTGATAGGTTTCCCTGTTTGCTGGCATACAAGTCCTTGTAGTAATTTCTGATGATTCTTTTGATTTCTGTGGTGTCTGTTGTTATATTTCCTTTTTCATCTCTGATTTTACTGATTTGGGTCTTTTCTCTTCTTTTTTTAGTTAGTTGGGCCAATGGGGTGTCAATCTTGTTTATTTTTTCAAAAAACCAGCTCCTCGTTTGGCTGATTTTTTGTAATGTTTTTTTGGATTCAATCCTGTTGATTTCTTCTCTGATTTTGATTATTTCTCTTTTTCTACTAGATTTGGGTCTAGTTTGCTGCAAATTTTCTAGATCCTTGAGATGCATTGAAAGCTCATCTATTTGGTGCCTTTCCAGTTTCTTGATGTAGGCACCTATTGATATAAACTTTCCTCTTAACGCTGCTTTTGCTGTATCCCATAAGTTTTGGTATGTTGTGCTGTTATCCTCATTTACTTCCAGAAAATTTTTGATTTCTCTTTTGATTTCTTCAGTGACCCATTGTTCATTCAGGAGCATGTTGTTCAATCTCCATGTGTTTGCATATGCTCTAGAGATTCCTGAGTTGCTAATTTCCAACTTCACTCCCTCATGGTCTGAGAAGTTGCATGGTATGATTCTAATTCTTTTGAATTTGCTGAGACTTGCTTTATGGCCTAATATGTGATCAATCCTAGAGTAGGTTCCATGTACTGCTGAGAAGAATGTGAATGCATTACTTGTAGGATGAAAAGTTCTGTAGATATCTGTTAGATCCATTTGGGCTATAGTGTTGTTTAAATCTACTGTCTCCTTGTTGATCTTCTGTCCTGTCGATCTGTCAATATCTGTGAGTGAAGTATTGAAGTCCCCCAGTACTATTGTGTTTGGGTCTAAGTCTCCCTTTAAGTTTCTTAACAAATTTTTTAAATAAACCTGTGGCCTGTAATTAGGTGCATATACATTGAGAATTGTTATATCTTCCTGTAGTATTGATCCCTTAATCATTATATAGTGCCCCTCTTTGTCTCTCTTAACAGTTTTTGTGTTAAAGTTTATGTAGTCCGATATTAAGATGGTTACACCCGCTCTTTTTTCATTTCTGTTGGCGTGGTATATCTTGTTCCATCCTTTTATTTTCAGTCTGTATGGATCTTCGTTGGAAAGATGTGTTTCTTGTAGGCAGCAAATAGATGGTTTTTGTTCCTTAACCCAATCAGCCAATCTCTGTCTTTTAACAGGACAGTTTAGACCTTTAACGTTCAATGTGACTATTGATAAGTGGTAAGTTTGCCCTGCCATTTGCCAGATATTTTCTAATGTATGCTTTGAATTCCCTGTGGTCTTTTGCCGTGAGGTTCCCTTCGTTTACCTTCTTTCATGTTGATGGTCGTGTTTCTGTGTTTCTGTGTGTAACACGTCTTTAAGTATCTTTTGCAGGGCTGGACGAGTGGCAACAAATTCTTTCAATTTTTGTTTGTTATGAAAGGTCTTTATTTCACCTTCATTCACAAATGAGAGCTTTGCAGGGTATAATATTCTGGGCTGGCAGTTTTTCTCTCTAAGTACCTGGGCTATGTCTCGCCATTCCCTTCTAGCTTGTAGGGTTTCTGTTGAGAAGTCAGCTGTAAGTCTAATTGGAGATCCTCTGAGAGTAATCTGACGTTTCTCTCTTGCACATTTTAGGATCTTTTCTTTTTGCTTCACTGTGGTGAGTTTAATTACAATATGTCGTGCAGAGGATCTCTTTTGGTCATGTTTATTAGGGGTTCTATGAGCTTCCTGGATTAGGATTTCTCTGTCTTTCTCCAAGCCTGGAAAGTTTTCTGCTAGTATCTCCCTAAAAAGGCCTTCGAATCCTTTCTCCCTCTCCATACCTTCAGGAACACCTAGAACCCGAATGTTGGGTTTTTAATAGTATCCTGTAAATTCCCGACGATATCTTTTAGTTTTCTAATTTCCTCTTCTTGTCTTTGGTTTGACTGTTTCCTCTCCTGTTCTCTGTCTTCTAGGTCCGATATTCTCTCTTCTGCTTCACCCATTCTGGTTTTAAGGCCCTCAAGATTGCTTGTCACTTGATCTATTGAATTCTTCAATTCATTAAGATTTTTTGTCACTATCGTAGCTTCTTGTTCTACTAGTTGTTTCATTTCGTTTTGATTTCTCCGTAGTACTTCATTCTCGCGAGAGAGATTTTCTATCTTATCCATTAAGGATTTCTGTAGTTCAAGAATTTGTTTTTGAGAACTTCTTAATGTTCTTATCAATTCTTTGAGATCTGCTTCTTGCATTTCTTCTATCTCATTATCTTCATAATCCTGACTTGGGGTGTCTTTTCCGTTTGGGGTCATCATAGCGTCTTCCTTGATCTTGCTCCCTCGGAATCTGTTTTTATTTGGCATTTTTTTTTTTCCCCACACTCTTTCTCTGGGTTGTCAAGGTAACGGAGTTTGTGTGCGCGGTGTGTTCCCAGTTTTTGGATCCCCTTCAGGTTTCTACAGCCTCGGGTTTTTGGTTCCGTCTGCCTCAGTGATGGGCGGGCGGGCGCGCCTTGTCCCACTGCATTTAATCTAGCTCGAATTAGCAGGGTGGGTGACGAGAGAGGCTAGTGTCCGTGCAGGCTCGCCTCAATTGTGCTGTTTCCCCCGTGGGGTTCTGCTTCCCCCCGCCAGTGTCTCGGGATCCCTGTATTGGCCCCCGTTCAAGCGCTCAGTTCCAATGGCGACTGTGTTCCGCCCGGCTTCCGGTTCAGCCGGCGGGCGCGTGCCGTCCCACTGCGTTCAGTCCAGCTAGAATTAGCAGGGTGGGCAACGAAAGAGGCTAGTGTCCGTGTGGGCTCGCCTCAATTGTGCTGTTTCCCCCGTGGCGTCTGCTTCCCCCCGCCAGTGTCTCGGGATCCCTGTATCGGCTCCCGTTTAAGCGCTCGATTCCAATGGCGACTGTGTTCCGTCCGGTTCCCGTCCCTCCCGGCAGCTCCCGTGCCACTAAGGCACGATTTGCCGTTCGCAAACTTACTTTCCCCTAGGTCCTCTGCGTCTCATTCACTGGGTCCGGAAGAATTTCCACTGCATTTTTTTCCGTGAGATTTTTCCTGAGGGTACAGTAACTCTGTTTTTATTTAACTATCTTTTTGCGGACTGCTAGTGCGCGTCCTCACTATTCCGCCATCTTGGCGCCGCCTCCTGAGTTCTGGTTTATGTGTATATCTATTTATACATGCAATTGGGGAACCCAGAATGCATCTACATGCTTATTTAAGAGTAATTGTCAGGAGCCGGCGCTGTGGTGTAGCGAGTATAGCTGCCGCCTGCACTGCTGGCATCCCATATGGGTGCCAGCTTGAGTCTCAGCTGCTCCACTTATGATCCAGCTCTCTGCTATGGTCTGGGAAGGCAGTAGAAGATGGCCCAAGTACTTGAACCACTGCACCCATGTGGGAGACCTGGAAGAAGCTCCTGACTCTTGGCTTCAGATTGGCACAACTACGGCTGTTACATCCATCTGGGGAGTGAGCCAGTGGATGGAAGACCTCTCTCTCTGCCTCTGCTGTGCCTCAGCCTCTCTGTAATTCTGTCTTTCAAATAAATAAATCTTTAAGAGAAAAAAAGAGTAACTGTCAGGGAATCTTTTTCCCCTTTTACACTTCTAGTTTTATTAAAATTATTTATGCACATAGTTATATATGCACATAAAAAAGAAATAGTTGTGTGAAATGTTTGTAATTAAAAAACAGATATTTTGCCCATTACCTCATTTCAGTCTCCTCAAAAACAACTACTTGAATTATTTTAGTTTTGCTTTTGGTATCAATATTCCTATTGCTAAGCAATCTATACTGCTTCTTCTTGATTTTTAAAAAATTTAGTCATTTTTATTTATATCCCACTGGGGAAAATGAGGACTGAGCTTTCTATCCCCTCTTGCCACTTATACATGTTCCTTGTTCACCTCTTGCTTCTTTCTAGTTATAAAAGTAATTTTATAATTTTGCATAGATTGATATTTAGCATTTACATTGCTATGACTATGTAAACATTAACCATAGCTGAGCAAGGCAGTAGACTATTAATTTTCTTTCTATGTATGGCTTTTTGTTTTTACTTGACTTTTCCAGCTTTTGCTATCTACTGGCCATTCCTTTGCTGTGACCACATGATATCGATCTCTGCACATCACCTTCTGTATGTTGAATCTCCCTCTGCCTCTCTTTTATTATGACACTAGTGATAGCACTCAGGACCCACCTGAATAATCCAGAATCATTTCCTCATTTTAAGAATTTTAATCACATCTGCAAAGGACCTTTTCCTTAAAAAAATCAGTTTCCTGATTTAGGACCTGGTATTTTTGGGTAGCCATTATTTAGCCTTTTATGGTCCTCATTGGTGGATCATGGAGAGGCTTTTACAAAAATGAGGCTTGGTGCTTGCTTCATCAGCACATATACTAAAAATAAATAAATAAATAAATAAATAAATAAATAAATAAATTGAGGCTTGATAAAGGCTTATGGTACCAAAAGAGAAACAGAACAAATATATGTATATTCCAACTGCTGGGCCATTTGAAATATCCTGCTTAAGGACTGTACTCAATTTGACTGCACTAGGAGTTTGAACTTGTTGTGAGGGAAATGGAGATTCTGAACCCCTATTTTATTTTTTATTTTAAAAAAGGTTTTAATTTATTTATTTGAAAGGCAGAGTGATAGAGAGGGAGTGCCTGCCTCCTGACCACCTATTTTAGATGGGGATTTTGAATCCTTGGTCACATGATGTCAGACATTAGGATGAACCATGCATGGGCTTGAATTAAAGAAGGTGTATTTATGGCTCTTTGTATCTTTTTAAACATTTATTTTATTTATTTGAAATGCAGAGTTAGAGGGGGAGAGAGAGAGACAGAGAGACACCAACCCTCCATCTGCTGGTTCATTTCCCAAATGGCTGCAGTGGCTGGGACTGGCTCAGGCTGAAGCCAGAATCCAGGAACTCCATCTGGGTCTCCCAGCTGGGTGGCAGGGGCCCAAAGACTGGGGTCATCTTCCTCTGCTTTCCCTGGGCACATTAACAGGGAGTTGGATCGGAAGTGGAGCAGCTACTTCCGACCCAGCTCTCTGCTGTGGCCTGGGAAGGCAGTAGAAGATGGCCCAATCCCTGCACCCACATGGGAGACTCGGAGGAGGCTCCTGGCTCCTGGCTTCCGATTGGGCGCACTCCAGCCATTGCGGCCAATTGGGGAGTAAACCATCGGATGGAAGACCTCTCTCTGTGTAACTCTGACTTTCAAATTAAAAAAAAAAAAAAAAAGTGGAGCAGCCAGGACTTGAACCAACACTCTTGTGGATGCCAGTGTCCCATTGGCTTAACCTGCTATGCCACAATGCCAGGCCCTCTGTATGTAATTTCAATCGATTGTATATCTCTTTGCATTGTATATTATTGTCTTAACCCCTTTATCCACTCTGCAGCTCCTCTTGGTAGGACAAATAGTAATGTTTCAAGTGAATTTCTCTAGCTAGATGTATAGACCTAAAAGCAAGGATAAAGCAGAAGTGATGTACTGCCAGAAAATGAGGCTGGTAGTGAGAGACAGGGTTTTTATCCCTAGCTTATTAGTAGTTTAATCATAAAGTATTTGTTAGTTAGATCTGTAAATCATGGTCATCATTTCCCTTCAAGGGACAAATTATATTATTAAACTTTCAGTGACTGCCTGTGGTCCTGGCTTTGCCGTCATTTCACTAAGTAGTGTAGGGATATGCTTTTCTTTCACGTGATACAGTACATATGCTAAAAAATGGTAGTTATTTTTTTTTCTTTTCCTGAAATGGGGCATTTTGGGGCAGTTTTATGAGATATAAAATAGCCTTTGCGTCTCTGAAAAAGAAGTCGACATAGGTGTATACTGAAATTATTAGAAAAAAAGAGTAACACGAAGTCAACATATTTTGTGTTTTTGAAAAAAAGGTGTATTTATTTAGTTGAAAGGCAGAGAGAGAGAGAGAATCTTCCATCTGCTAGTTGATGTTCCAATGGCTGCAACAGCAGGAACTAGGGCAGGCCAAAGCCAAAAGCCAGGAACTCCATCTAGGTCTCTCATGTGGGTGGCAGGAACCCAAGTACTTGGGCCATATCTGCTGCCTCCCAGGCACATTAACAGAAAGCTGGATTGAAAGTGGAGACAAGACTTGATTTTAGGCATTCCAATAAGAGATGTGTGTGTCCTAAGTACTAGTTTATCCTGCTGTTATAAAACGCCTATCTTAACAGGTTTAATATTACTAGTTATTTGTCAGATTCTTTTTTTTTTTTTTTTTTTTGACAGGCAGAGTGGATAGTGAGAGAGAGAGAGAGACAAAGGTCTTCCTTTTGCCATTGGTTCACCCTCCAATGGCCGCCCTGGCTGGCACGCTGTGGCCGGGTGCACTGCACTGATCTGATGGCAGAAGCAAGATGCTTCTCCTGGTCTCCCATGGAGCGCAGGGCCCAAGCACTTGGGCCATCCTCCACTTCACTCCCTGGCCACAGCAGAGAGCTGGCCTGGAACAGGGGCAACCGGGACAGAATCTGTTGCGCCAACCAGGACTAGAACCCAGTGTGCCAGCGCTGCAAGGTGGAGGATTAGCCTATTGAGCCGCGGCACTGGCTGTATTTGTCAGATTCTACTTAGAGTAGTTGAAACAGGTGGGTTCTGTTGAGCTGGTTTGAGTTTGTGTTCTTAAGTCAATTTAGGAAGGCCTACTGAAGGAAGGGGCATCTGAGAAAAGAATTTAGATAATTGTAGTCTTCAGATGTTAGGGTGGAGTATAGTGATTCATGAAAATAGGAAAAAGAGCTTAAGGGAAATGGAAAATAGAGTCTTGTAGTACAGAATGATTGAAAGCAATTAGTTATGCAAGGACTAGCTTAAAAAATAACTCTTTACTGAAAAGATAAGTAGAAGGTAAGAAGTATGCCTGCTCAATGATTTCCAAGTATGTTATTCAAACTTTAAGTTCTGATATTTTTGTGTATGTACTTAATATAAAATATATATGAGAAAAACAGTTTTAAATAACAGCTTTTAAATCAAGTTCTTAAGTACAGTCTCTTAGAAAAATAATGATAATAATGTTGTAAAACACTCAGCAGATCAAAGTCTTCTTTGCAAATAATCCTCTTGTCTTAGGCCTGGCTTTTTTTTTTTTTAATAACAGGGACCTGTTTTCTTGTGGGAACATTGAGTACTTTTGATATTAAGACTTTAACTTGTTTTTGTTTGCTTTTTTTTCCCCTTTCGCTGGCAGCTTAGTCAAACCATGAAACTGGCACGTCAAAGGCTGGCATCCTTTAAAACTGTGACTAAAGAAAAGGCATCAGTGTTTACAGATGATAAAAGGAAAAGCATTCTCAATCAAGAGGTAAATTAATTTCTAGTACATTGCTTTAAAAATACTGATAAATTTGATTTATATATCACTATATAATTAAATAGTAAAGTGATTGTAAATAACCTTAATAGTCAATAGTCAGGAATGCTTGAATAACTCATTAAATATCCATATACAGGCATTCTAGAAGATAATGTGTTTTCAAAGAATATTTGAAGACAAAGGAAAGTGTCCCTGTTGTAAAGTGAAAAAAGCAGAGTACAAATTGATATTATGATATGATCAGAATTTTAAAAATTTATATTTGTATATTCACTCAACAGATATTTATGGAATACCTATGATTACTAGACATTGTACTAGAAGTAGGACTTAATAGTAGTACAAAGATAAATAAAGATTCCCTAAGGAGCTTCTGTGATAGTGAGACATATATAATAATCATGCAAATAAATAATATAATTTAATTTCAAGTGACAAGTACAGTGGAGAAAAATAAATAAAATGAAAAAATGAGGAGAAAATGCTACATGCATAGACAAAAGCCTGATAGAAATTGTAAAAGAGATTCATACCAACTATTTCTTGATATTATTGTAGGTGATTTTTATTTTCTTCTCTTTATTTTTAAAATTTTCCATAATTACATATTTTACTTTCTAATCAGGAAAGAAACCAATGCTATTATTTTTAAAAATCAAAGAAGTTATTTTGATTCAAAATGTAAGGTTAGAATGAGTAATCGGAGCATAACTGTGGAGCTAGGCTATTTAAGTCTACACTTGTAAAATGACATTGTTGATGTGCCTGTTTATTTTAGAATTCATAAATTTGGATGCCAAATTCATGTGCTTTCCTGTGTTCACTTAATTTTGGCATTAATTTCAAGTTTTGATAGGCAGCATCTAGTAAAAGACCACTAGTCTTTTTTACTTTATTATCTTTCTGCCATCATCACCTGGCTTTTATTCAGTTCTTTCACAGTTTTATTTCCTAATTGGTATATTCTTTTACATTTTGCTGGATTATGTTCTTGTACAGTCATGTGTTGCTGAACAAGAGGGATATATTCTGAGAAATGTATCCTTGAGATATTTTGTCAGTATGCAGATATCATATAGTGTACCTACACAAACTAACAGGGCTACTAAGTCTCTAGGTGGTAATAATCTTATGGGACCTCTGTTGTATATGTGGTCTGTTGGTGACTAACACGTTGTTATGCAGTACTGACTGTATTTTAATATTTTTCCTTAAGTATCTCAACATTTTTTTCTTTAGGTATCTCAACATTTGTCTCTATCTCTCTTCAGAAATAATTAAGAATTATATAGTTAAATTTTAAAAAATAAGTGGGCATGGTATGTGTCCACAATATCTATCCCAACCTATCCTAAATGCATTCAGTGTGGTTGCCTTTTTGTAGCATTGTCTTATTGTTGATCTTGAGATGGAATTTCTTTTAGATTTAAATTTTTCTCAATAATTTCCATACCCGCTATGAATTTTTCAGTTCTATAGTTTGGGCTATTAGACTGACTCTAAGGTACTGTTAGAATGAGATGATTGGACACTTTCTAAATAAACCAGGACAAAAAGGGTTATCAGAGGCTAGTAGTGACCGATATTTTATATTGTTTGGAACATACTCAGACCTTTCCAATTGGTGTTTTTCCAGAAAGAGTACTATTCACAAGTCTGACTGAAGTAATTATCTAGTAGAAGGGAGGATTAACTCTAAGATAACATCCTTGTATAAACCAGTTTTTTACGTCACAGGTGCCATTTAAGTGCAATTTATTATTGTAATGATGATGATAATGAATTCAAGTTGACTACTTGCTTCCACAGAATATAGTGGTGTATTTTTTTGTGTAACATAGCAGAACTAAATCTCCTGGATTAGGAATGATATAAGAAATTAATAAAATTTTTCTTATCAGTTAGATCAAGTATTTCCCTCAAATCTGAACAGTTGTATGTCCTCTCAATTGTGTGAAGTCGGAATCTGCCAATCAGAAAGAATAATTGATAACCCAGCTGAGCCCTGATTTCATTTCCTTGTTAGACTTTAGTGATATTAGGTTGTTATTGTTCTTCCAGATTTGGAGATATAAGTAGAATATATACTTTTGTTGTTGTTTCCCCCCCAAAGAAATCTTTTATTTAATGAGTACAAATTTCATAAGTACAACTTTAGGAATTCAGTGGATCTTCCCATCATACCCACCCTCCTACGCTCACTCCCACCTCACTCCTCCTCCTCCCTTTCCCATTCCCAGTCCCAGTCCCAGTCCCAGTCCCATTCACAAGCGCGCTCTCTCTCTTTTAAAGATTTATTTTATTTATTTGAAAGACAGAGTTACAGAGAGAGGTAGAGACAGAGAGGTCTTCCATCCACTGGTTCACTCCCCAGATGGCCGCAACGGCTGGAGCTGCGCTGATCCGAAGCCACGAGCTTCTTCAGGTTTCCCACATGGGTGCAGGGGCCCAAAGACTTGAGCCATCTTCTACTGCTTTCCCAGGCCATAGCAGAGAGCTGGATTGGAAGTGGAGCAGCCAGGACTCAAACCACCGGCGTCCATATGGGATGCTGGTACTTCAGGCCAGGGCTTTAACCCGCTGTGCAACAGCGCCAGCCCCCTCCCCCGCATTCTCTTTTAAGGAAAAAAATACAAAACAAAAAAACTTGTTACTTGACAGTCAAGACAAAGACTTCGCGTCTCAAGGTGTCCATTTCACTTCTACAGATTTCCTTTTAGGTGCTCTATCACAGATTAGGGACAACATATGGTATTTGTCCTTTTGGGACTGACTTATTTCACTAACTGTGATGTTTTCCAGATTCATCCATTTTGTTGCAAATGACTGGATTTAATTTTTTTCCACTGTGTAGTAGTCCATAGAGTACATATCCCTTTCTTTATCCAGTCTTCAGTTGACGGGCATTTAGGTTGATTCCATGTCTTAGCTATTGTGAATTAAGCTGCAATAAACATGGGGGTACAGATAACTCTTTTATTTGCTGATTTCATTTCCTTTACCACATTCCCAGGAGTAGGATGACTGGGTCATATGGTAGGTCTGTATTCAGATTTCTGAGGTATCTCCAAACTAATTTCCATAGTAGTTTTACCAGTTTACATTCCCAACAGTGGATTAGGGTACCTTTTTCCTCACATCCTCACTAGTTTTTGTTGTTTGTTGATTTCTGTATGAAAGCCATTCTAACTGGGGTGAGGTGAAACCTCATTGTGGTTTTGATTTGCATTTCCCTGATGGCTAGTGATCCTGAATATTTTTTCATGTGTCTGTTGGCCATTTGGATTTTCTCTTTTGAAAAATGTCTGTTTAAGTCCTTGGCCCATTTCTTAATTGGGTTGCTTGTTTTGTTGTTGTGGAGTTTCTTGATCTCTTTGTAGATTCTGGTTATTAATCATTTATCAGTTGCATTGTTCGCAAATAATTTCTCCCATTCTGTTGGTTTCCTCTTAACTTTGCTGAGTGCTCTTTTACAGAAAGAAGCTTCTCTAATTAATGTAATCCCATTTGTTGATTTTGGCTTTGATTGCCTGTGCCTCTGGAGTCTTTTCCAAGAAGTCTTTGCCTGTGCCAATGTCTTGCAGGGTTTCTCCAATGTTCTCTAATAATTGGATGGTATCAGATTGTAGATTTAGGTCTTTAAACCATTTTGAATGGATTTTTGTATAAGGTGTAAGGAGGGGTCCTGCTTCATACTTCTAGTTTTCCCAGCATCATTTGTTGAAGAGACTGTCCTTACTCCGGGGATTGATTTTAGCACCTTTGTCAAATATAAGTTGGTTGTAGATGCTTGGATTGATTTCTGGCATTAGAACATATACTTGTATACTTGTTTACCCTCTGTCAGTTGTCTGAACTGATATCATAAGTCTTATAAAATTGTTATTGGCTAGAGTAGTAGCAAGTTGTTATTTATAAAGTTTATGTATTCTCCTACCAGTCTTCCTGTATGTTTGACATGTGGTTGGTTGATTGTACATTTGAACTAGAACTCACTATTTTTAATGATTAATTCTTAGTTTTGTTAAAAAAATTATTTATTTGAAAGAATTCCAGAGAGAGGTAGAGACAGAGAGAGAGAGAGAGAGAGAGAGAGAGAGAGAGAGAAAAAGAGGTCTTCCATCTGCTGGTTCACTCCCCAAATGGCCACAATGGGTGGAGCTGAGTCGATCCAAAGCCAGGAGCCAGGAGGATCTTTCTGGTCTCGCAAATGGGTGCAGGGACCCAAGGACGTGGGCCTCCTCTGCTTTTCCAGGCACATTAGCAGGGAGCTAGAAAGGAAGTGGAGCAGCTGGGACTCGAACCTGCACCCATGTGGGATGCCGGTGCTGCAGACTGGGGCTTTAACCCTCTGAACCATAATGCCAGCCCCCAATTCTTCTTCTTCTTTTTTTTTAATTTGAAAGGTAAAGGGAGAGAAAGAGAGAGAGAGATTGGTTGATAGATCTTTCATCAGCTGGTTCACTCCCCAGATGCCCTCAACAGAGGCTGGGTCAGGCTAAGGACAGGAGCCTGAAACTCCATCTGGGATCTTCCACATGGGTGGCAGGGATAGCTGCTGCTTCCCATGGTATACATTATCAGGAAGCTGGAATTGGAAGCAGATCTGAGACTTGGACCAAGGCACTCCCATGTGGGTTTTGGGTATCACAAGTGTTATCTTAACCACTATGCCAAATGCCTACCCTTCTTTATTCTTTAAAAATACTAGCATAACTTGTGGACTGATGCTGTGGCCTAGCAGGTAAAGCTGCCACCTACAGTGCCAGCATGTCATGTGGGTGCTGGTTTGAGTCCTGGCTGTTCTACTTCTGATACAAAAATACTAGCGGGTCCACACCGCAGCTCAATAGGCTAATCCTCCACCTTGAGGTGCCAGCACACCGGGTTCTAGTCCTGGTCGGGGCACCAGATTCTGTCCCCGTTGCCCCTCTTCCAGGCCAGCCCTCTGCTATGGCCCGGGAGTGCAGTGGAGGATGGCCCAAGTGCTTGGGCCCTGTACCCGCATGGGAGACCAGGAGAAGCATCTGGCTCCTGCCTTCAGATCAGCGTGGTGCGCCGGCTACAGCACACCGGCCGCGGCAGCCATTGGAGGGTGAACCAACAGCAAAGGAAGACCTTTCTCTCTGTCTCTCTCTCATTGTCCACTCTGCCTGTCCAAAAAAAAAAACAAAAACAAAAACAAAAACACTAGCATAACTTACTAAAATCAGGTGTTTCACAAAAACTCAGCTTAGTGTCATGAGAATATTGCTTTCCTTACATCATTTATATATTTGTATTGATTTTTCCCCCAGAAAGCACTTTCTAGGAAACCAGCATTCATCAGGATAAATATAGGAAGAGGAGAGTTCTCTTTTAAGGGCCATCAAGATCTTTTAAGTACTGTACATTACGAGGACTGTATGGATGATCAGGTAGGGAAATGCAAAGAGTAAAGGGGAAAAACAGTGGTTTGTTAGAACTTCCACAGCTATTTTTTGATAGAATTAAGGGTTAGGATTATAATGTGTAGTATTTATATTTTTAGCCAGCTTTATTGAGATGTACTTCATATACCATACAATTCAAATATGCATTCAAAGTGTACAGTTGAGTGGTTTCCTAGTATATTCACAGGGTTATGTGACTGTCACAACAATTTAATTTGGAGCATTCTCTTCACTCTTAAAAGAAACCCCCATCCCCATTAATGGTCACTTCCCATTCTTACCTGTGCCTAACTCAGTCCTAAGCAACAACTAATTTGACATTTTAAAAGATTTATTTATATATTTGAAGAGGAGAGTGATATAGAACACACACACACACACACACACACACACAGAAAGATATCTTCTATCTGCTGATTCACTCTTCAGATGATTTTAATGGCCAGGCTGAAGCTAAGGGCCTGGAGCTCCATCCAGGTGTTTCACGTGGGTGTTAAGGGCCTAAGCACTTGGCCATCCTCCACTGCTTTCCCAGGCACATTAGCAGGGAACTGGTTTGGAGGTGGAACAGCCAGGGACCCAACTGGTTCTGTGACCCAGAATGCTGGCATTACAGGCAGCAACCAAGCTCTCTGCACCACATCAGCTCCTACTTTTTGTCTTTATAGATTTCCCTATTCTGGGCATTTCAAATAAATGGAATCATATGATATATGGCATTTTGTGACTAGTTTCTTTTTTAACTCTGCGTTTTTTTCAAGTTCACCCGCATTGTAGCATGCATCAGTACTTTCATTCCTCTTATTGTCAAATAATATTTCATTGTATACCGCATTTGGTTTATTCACTCATCATTTGATGGACATTTGGGTAAGTTCCACTTCTTGGGTTTTATGAATAATTGTGTTGTGAGTAATTGTGCATACATTTATGTATGGATATTTACTTTACTTTTCTTGAGTGGATACATAGGAGTGAAATTGCTGGGCCAGTCTATGTTTAACATTTTGAGAAACTTAACCTGTCTTCCTCTACCAATATATAATGATTCCTTTTCCCCACATCCTCTCCAAGATGTTATTGTTGATCTTTTGATTATAGCTATCCTTGGCATTTCATTGTACTTTTGATGTGCATTTTGCTGATGGCTAATGATGTTCATATTTTTTCTTATACTTATTGCTCAGTTTTACCTCTTGTGGAGGAAGTACCTATTTAAATACTTTGCCTGAGGCTGTCACTGTGGCACAGAAGGTTAATCCTCTGCCTGCAGGGCCAACATCCCAGATGGATGCTGGTTCTAGTCGTGGCTGCTCCTCTTTCTGTTCCAGCTCTCTGCTGTGGCCTGGGAAAGATGGCCCAAGTGCTTGAGCCCCTGCATCCACATGGGAGACCCAGAAGAAGCTCTAGGCTCCTGGCTTCGGATCGGCTCAGCTCCAGCTGTTGTTGGCATTTGGGGAGTGAAGCAGTGGATGGAAGACCTTTTTCACTGTCTGTAACTCTACCTCTCAAATAAATAAATAAATAAATAAGAATCTTTAAAAAATTATTTAAAAAAATCTTTTTTAAATTTTTATTTAATAAATATAAATTTCCAAAGTACAGCTTATGGATTACAATGGCTTCCTCCCCCCCCCATAACTTCCCTCCCACCCGCAACCCTCCCATCTCCCACTCCCTATCCCATTCCATTCACATCAAGATTCATTTTCAATTCTCTTTATATACAGAAGATCAATTTAGTATATATTAAGTAACTATTTCAACAGTTTGCACCCACACAGAAACATAAAGTGTAAAATACTGTTTGAGTACTAGTTATAGCATTAATTCACATTGAACAACACATTAAGAGATCCTACAAGAGGAGTAAGTGCTCAGTGACTCCTGTTGTTGGCTTAACAAATTGACACTCTTGTTTATGGCGTCAGTAATCTCCCTAGGCTCTTGTCATGAGTTGCCAAGGCTATAGAAGCCTTTTGAGTTTGCCAATTCTGATCTTATATGGACAAGGTCATAGTCAAAGTGGAAGTTCTCTCCTCCCTTCAGAGAAAGGTACCTCCTTCTTTGATGGCCCGTTCTTTCCACTGGGATCTCACTCGCAGAGATCTTTCATTTAGGGTTTTTTTTTTTTTTTTTTTTTTTTTTTTTGCTAGAGTGTCTTGGTTTTCCCTGCCTATAATACTCCCATGGGCTCTTTGCCTGTGGATTTTTTTTTAGTTGTGTCATTTGTCTTTTTTTTTTTTTTCAAGATTTTATTTATTTATCTGAGAGAGTTACAGAGAAGGGGAGAGACAGAAAAGTCCTCCATCCACTGGGCCGATCTAAAGTCAGGAGCCAGGAGCTTTCTCTGGGTTTCTCACGTTGGTGCGGGGGTCCAGGCACCTGGGCAATTCTCCCTTACTTTCTCAGGCCATAGCAGAGAGCTGGGTCAGAAGTGGAACAGCCAGGACACAAACTGACACCCATAAGGAATGCTGGCCCTGCAGGCAAAGGCTTAGCCTATATGTTTTTGTTTTTGTTTTTTGTTGTTATTTGTTTTTTTTTTTTACTACTGAGCTGTAGGTATTCTTCTCTGTATTGTTCCGATTTTAGTATATGTGCTGCGGAAGCGAGCACATGTAGGTATTCTTTATATGTTATGAATAGCAAGTCCCTTACTAGATTGAGTTACATATATTTCTCCCATTCTGTGGGTTGTCATTTTATTTTATTAATGGTATCATTTACAACACAAATCTTTTAATTTTGGTGTAAATTTATTTTCTTTTTTTTTTTGTTGCTTATACTTTTAGTGAAGTATCTACTAACCATTGATTAACTCATAGTCATGAAGTTTTATTCTGATGTGTTCAAGAATTTTACAGTTTTAGTTCTAATTTTAGGTCTATGACCCACTTTGAGTTAATTTTTATATAAGGGGTGAAGAAGTGTTTCAATTTAATTTATTTACATGTTGGTATTCAGTTATCCTAGCACTTTTTCTTGAAAAGACTGATCTTTCTCCATTGAGTACTCTTAATACCCTATTGAAAATCAAGTGATTAGAAATCTGATAGTTTGTTCTGAATTCCCAGTTCTATTTTATTGATCTCTATGTCTGTTCTGCTAATATCACACTGTCTTAATTACTGTAGGTTTGAAGTAAGTTTTTTTTTTTTAAATATTTATTTATTTGAGAGATAAAGTTACAGACAGTGAGAAGGAGAGACAAAGAGAAAGGTCTTCCTTCCAGTTGGTTCACTCCCCAAATGGCCTCAATGGCCTGAGCTGCACTGATCCGAAGCCAGAAGTCAGGAGCTTCCTCCGGGTCTCCCACGTGGGTGCAGGGGCCCAAGCACTTGGGCCATCCTCCACTGCCTTCCCAGACTGAATAGTATTCCCCTGTGTTTATATATCACATTTTCTTTATCCATTCCTCTGATGATGGACACCTCGATTGATTTCATATCTTGGCTATTGTGAATAGTTCTGTGCTAAACATGGTAGAGCAGATGTCATCTCTTTGGTAGAGTGATTTCACATCTTTTGGATATATGCCCAGTTATGGGGTTGTTGGATCATATGGCAGTTCTAGTTCTAGTTTTTAAAGAAATCTCTCTATTTTTTTCTATAGTGTCTGTACTAATTTACATTCCCACCAACAGTGTGTAAGAGTTTGTCTACATTCTCACCAGCATTTGTTACTTTCTGTCTTTTAGATAATAACCATTCTGACAAGACTTAAATATCTCACTGGGGTTTTGATTTGCGTTTCACTGATGGCTAGTGGTTTTGAGCCTTTTTTCATGTCTTTTGTTTTGTTTTTTATGAATGTTTTACTTTTAAAGGTCCTTTCACGTGAGTTTCTTGATAAAGTTGTTAAATTCTGCAACAAAGCCAGCTGGCATTTTAACTCAATCAAAATTGGGAACTATTGCCATCTTAACAGTATTGTCTCCTAATCCATGAATCTTGGATCTCTTTTCCTGTATTTAGGACTTTAATTTTTTTCAACAGTGTTTTATAGTTTTCAGCTTACAATCTGTCACTATCAACATTTAATTCTTCTTGACTATGCTATCCTGGTAAAATTATATTAGCAGTGTCCTGAAGCCTAGGATTGTATTATAATCACATTGTTTCTACCTGTAATAATTACTTTTGTTTTTGTATTTTCTTTAGGAACTTGACTATGAGGAAATTTCATCTGTTGTAACAAATGAGGAAGGAGGAGATTTATTTCAGGGGGATCAACAGGATCTCCTTTCTGAAGACAATGATGTGTGTTTCAGTAAAGTTCAGGTAAAACAAGGAGAAAAAGTAAACTCATGACTTAGATTATGGATTGCTGATACTGTTGTACTGGTTTTGGGTTGTAAATGTAAGGTTCTGTTAAATTGGGCAAAGATTATAATTTTACACTTTATTTTGGTGATTTCTGTGACTACATTATTAAGATTATTTAAGGAATCTTGTGTTAAGCCTAGAATGTTGCTATTGTGTAACATTCTATACTTTGTTTACTTTTAGAAAGTAAAATTCAAAAATCCCTTATTTGTTGTGATGGAAGAGGAAGAGCAAATGCCATTATATCTTCAGGGCTTTCAACATATTCTTCCAGAAGCCCAGGCTCATCTTCCAGAAGCCCAAGGTGATCTTCCAGAATCCCAGAGCGATTTGACAGAAGTCCACAGTGTTGACTTGGAAGCTCAGAGTGTTGAGCCTAGTGCTCAGGCTGTTGAATTTCAAGTTCAGCCTGTTGAGCTGGAATGCCAGACTGTTGAGCTAGAAGGCCAGGATATTCAGACGGATACTCAGGATAGTATGATGAAAGCCCAGACTGTTGAGCCAGAAGACGAGAGTACTGAGTTGGAAGTCCAGAATTTTTTACCCCCAAACCAGGCTTTTCTACCCAAAGACCAGAACACTCTACCTGGATATCAGGACCAGGATTTTGTACATGTACATGAAGACAAGGATATACTACCTGAAGACCATAATGTTCTACCTAACTGTCAGGACCAGAATTTTCTGCCTAAAGACAAAGATCTTCTACCCAAAAAGCTGTGTGTTCTCCCCAAAGACCAGAATATTCTCAAATGTCAGAACCAGGATTTTCTGCCCAAAGACCGAAGTGTTTTCTCCAAAGGTCAGGATATTTTACACAAATGTCCAGACAAAGATTTTCTACCCAGAGACCAATGTGTTCTCCCCAAAGAACAGACTGTTTTACCTAACTATCAGGACCAGGACTTTCTACCTAAAGACCAGAATTTTCCATTCAGAGATCAGCATGTTCTCCCCAATAACCAGAATACTCCATCCGATGATCAGGACCAAAACTTTCTTCCTAAAGACCAGGATATTTTACCCAAAGACTACCATGTTCTTCCCAAAGACCAGACTTTTCTATCCAGATGGCAGGACCCGGATTTCTTCAGAGATCAGCATGTTCTCCCCAATAACCAGAATATTCCATCCAATGATCAGGACCAGGATTTTCTGCTTGAAGACCAGAATACTTTACCCAAAGGTCAGAAGCAGGGATTTCTACCCAAATACCAGGTAAAATAGAGCAGTAAGGAGATACAACGAGAAGAAATAAGCTACTTTTGCTTGTGGAGTGAGATTTACAAGAACTGTGTTATAGCTGATTTGGAGATTTGTAGTTGGGAAATTGAGTTTCCTGATTGATTTCTCTATAATCTAGGATTTTTGGTAAGTGTTGAAGTATTATCAGCAGTACATTCCCCCTATTTGACAATTTTTTTTTGGACAGGCAGAGGTAGAGAGAGAGAGAGAGAGAGAGAGAGGCAGACAGAGAGAAAGTCTTCCTTCCGTTGGTTCACCCCCCAAATGGTTGCTACGGCTGGCGCGCTGTGCCAATCTGAAGCCAGGACCCAGATGCTTCTTCCTGGTCTCCCATGTGGGTACAGGGCCCAAGGACCTGGGCCATCCTCCACTGCACTCCCGGGCCACAGCAGAGAGCCGGACTGGAAGAGGAGCAACCAGGACAGAATCTGGCACCCCAACTGGGACTAGAACCTGGGCTGCCGGCGCTGCAGCCAGAGGATAAGCTTAGTGAGCCACAGCGCCCGCCGGCCTTGACAGTTTATTTTTTTAAAATCTTTATTAGGAAAAATGTTTCTGGCAGCCACCATCTGCTCTGACAGCTGAAAGATGGAAAAAGAAGAGGCTCACAAGCACTCAACAGATTCCAAGGCCCGTCCTCCACCAGATATCAGTTAGAACATAAGGAAGAAGGGATCAACAGGAAGTAAATTACTTAGGGCTGTGGTTGGACTTTTGAGGGATATATTTTTTTTTTATTATTCCATAAGATGCCAAATTTTTTTCTGACCTCAGTTAACTGCAGACTTTTCCTTAAAACCTAAAGTCTTAGTTAACCTGTAATTCTTAGCTTAATAAGTGATATTTTTTAGAAAACAAACTTGAAGCAGCTGGCATCAATTTTGATAGGTAGCAGAGGGAGGGGAGTGCATCTTTTGGATGTCCACTGGGGTTTTTTATGCAGGATTTTTCAGGAGCAAGGTAGAACAGAAAAAGGCCAGAAATTAGTAGGAACTGAATGTTTAGGGTTTAATTTGGAGCTTACAAAGGTTACTCTCAGCTAAACTTTAGAACTGACAAAAAGTAAGATTTTCTGTTTTATTCCATAATATTTCATATCATTCTGAGTTTTAAAAAATGCTCTCAACAGAGCCTAGGATGTTATCATGTTACTCCTACCAGACAATTTATAGTTTGTTTTTTCTCTTTTAGAAAGTACGCTTTAAGGAGCCTTACTCTGATATGACAAATGAGAAAGGGAGAGAAGACTTTTCTCTGGTGGACTATCAATATCAGTCTCCCAAACTCCAAATCCAGGACTTCATCAGAGATCAGGTAGAACAGAATAAAAAGAGATGAAGAATCAGGAAATAAAGTAACTGGGTTTTATAAGTTCTCACTAACTGGTAATTTTGGTATCATTTTGCATATTTTAAAATTAATTATTCTAAAATTAATATTTTGAGAGCCCTTGCTATCTATTTAGACAAGAATTTTAAATACCAGCTCAAATGAAGCAGGTGACATGGTAAGGTTTAACATTTGTTTAGAGAGTGAGAGAAATACACAGGAATGTAAGGACTTATTTAAGAGAGAGGGTGATCAGAAAAATAAACTGGGAATTCCATACCAGGCACAAAGCAGATCAGGGTCTACATGTAAGAGTTCACAGGCCGGAGCCATGCAGAGAAAACCATGCAGGCAGGAATGACCGCAAAATAGTGTAGCACACGGGCAAAACAGGGGCAGGCCCAGGGTGCTCCATGCCTTTTATTTGCTTCCAAAAGGGAAGTGGTTACGTAGTTTGATTAACAGGTATGTGTGTACAGGTGGGATCAGGTAGGGATGGCTCTAGCTCGTGAGCCAAACCTTGTCAGCCTATATAAATTTGAATGATAGAATCAGAAACTTTGGAGTTAATGTAAAAATATTATATCTTTGATTCTTTCCCACATTAGTGGGAAAGTAGTCTTAAGTCCTATTAAAACAGGAGCTCTGCTTCAGGAAGGATGGGCACAGATTGTTAAACCCTAAGCAGTTCATTTCCTGCTGGTCTCTCCCCTTTTCTCTTCACCCTTGCAACTGATGATACAAAAGACTCTGATCTTATGGACTATATAAATGAAATCAGTTGTGTCACTCATGAGGTGAACATATCACATTCATGTCTGTGGAGTTGGGCTAAAACTATAGCATCCTCACTCATATCAAAATGTATCAGAATAGTCTTACTTGGTACCACTTCCTAGGGGTTCTCACTGAAGCCTACAATATTATGATTAGTATATTGCCCTGGTTAAATAATTTGCTTTCTGTTTTTGTTGTTCCTTTAGAACATGTTTCCCAAGCAACCCTCATATTTTATGAGAGAAGAGAAAGTGAGAGAGGAGCTACCTTTCGGGTATCATCAGCATGTTCCACCTAAAGTTCAGCAACAAGCCTCCCCTAGAGAACAGGTAGAGCTGAATACAGTAGAAGGACTATATATTTTCTAAAAGAGCAGCAAGACTAAATTACTTAAGATTGGGGACAAAGCTTGTCAAGTTAGCTTGTATGTGGAATACATAGAATTAAGGCCTCCAGAGTTAGGTTAAAAGCAAAATGTCTTTATGTTGTTTCAAAATGTGCCAGGATAATCTGTGATTTGCTTTAAAATCCTCTAGGAAAACAGTTGAGTTAGATGAAAAAGCAAAATGGGACTGGGCATTTAACCTAGTAGTTGGGTTTCTTGTGTCCTGTGTTGGAGTATCCGGGTTTATTCCTGGCTCTGGCTTCTGATTCAGGCTTCCGGCTAATGCAGACTCCAGGGGAGGTGAGGAGCGGCAAAAATAATGCTTAAGAGTTGGGTTCCTGCCACCCATGTGGGCGACCTGGATTGAGTTCTCAGCTCCCAGCTTCAGCCCTGGCTGGCCCTAGCTATTGTGAGGATATGGGGAGTAAACCAGCAGATATTAACTCACTCCCTCTGTCCCTCTGCCTCTCAAATAAATAGATAATCTTAAATAAAAAAGACAGTGTTGAAGCAGAAACTGTTCAAAAAGACAAAGAACGGCACTATGTAATGATTAAGGGATCAATTCAACAGGAAG
Source organism: Sylvilagus floridanus (assembly GCA_949820135.1). Lineage (NCBI taxonomy): Eukaryota > Metazoa > Chordata > Mammalia > Lagomorpha > Leporidae > Sylvilagus > Sylvilagus floridanus. Next base: position 14,372,281 of record OX463224.1, on the reverse strand, counting down.
ATGTGACAATAATAAAAGTGTACACACCTAATTACTGGGTGCCTGACTATTTAGTGATGGATATCTTGGGATTTATTATGGTATTTTTCTCCTTTGATATATGTTTGAAAATTTTTATTTTAAACACACATACCCCAATTATGTTCTGTTATCTTCACCTATTATCATTAATCTGGGATTGTCACTGAAGTCTATAATATTGTTACTAGCTCATAACTTTTGTTCAATCAGTTTATATTTTGTTGTTCTTTTAGAACAAGTATATCAAACAACCCTCATCTTTTGAGAAATGGGGGATTACAAGAGAAATTGTTTCAGGAGTGCCTTTGGTATGTTTCCCCAGTGTTCTGTGTAATTTGATGTTATCGGGTTGTAGATTTAAGTTTTTCATCCATTTTGAGTAACTTTTTGTATAAGGTGTAAGGTAGAGGTCTAGTTTCATAATTCTGCATGTGGAGATCCAGTTCCCAGCACCATTTGTTGAAGAGACTGACCTTGCTCCAGGGATTGGTTTTAGCTCCTTTGTTGAAGATAAGTTGGTTATAGAAGCATAAATTGATTTCTGGAGTTTCTGTTTGTTTCATTGGTCTACCCATCTGTCAACCCAGAACACTGTACCCTGCAAAGTTCACATTTATGAATGAAGGTGTAAGAAAGACTTTCCATAACAAACAGAAATTAAAAGAATTTGTCACCACTCATGGAGCCTTACAAAGATACTTAAGGATGTGCTACACACAAAAACACAGAAAGATAACCATTACTATGAAAGAATGTGAAAGCAGAATATCCCCTAGTAAAAGAACAAAAGAAATCCAAGGTAAACAAAATAGACTTTAACACAGAAACTGTTCAAAAAGACAAAGAACGGCACTATGTAATGATTAAGGGATCAATTCAACAGGAAGATGTGACAATAATAAAAGTATACACACCTAATTACTGGGTACCTGACTATTTAGAACAAATGTTAATGGAACTAAAGGGAGACATAGACTCCAATAAAATAGTAATGGGAGACTTCAGTACCCCACTTTGATCAATAGACAGATCAACTAGACAGAAAATCAACAAGGAAACAACAGAGCTAATTAACACTATGGACCAAATGGACCTAACTGATAACTACAGAATGTTTCACCCCACAGTTTCAGAATACTTATTCTTCTCACCAGTGCATGGAACTTTCTCTAGGATAGATCAGATTCTAGGCCATAAAGCAAGTCTCAGCAAATTCAAAAAAAATCGGACTCATGCTATGCATCTTCTCTGAGCACAATGGAATGAAGTTGGAAATCAATAACTTGGGAATCTCTAGAACATATCTAGACTGAACAACATGTTCCTCAATGAACAGCAGGTTGGGTTATAGAAGAAATCAAAAGAGAAATAAATTCAGGAAATGAATGAAGATGATAATACATCATATCAAAACTTACAGGATATAACAAAAGCTGATATAACAAAAGCAGTGTTAAAAGGGAAGTTTAGGGGCCGGTGCTGTGGTGCAGTAGGTTAATCCTCTGTCTGCAGTGCCAGCATCCCATATGGATGCCGGTTCTACTCCCAGCTGCCCCTCTTCCAATCCTGCTCTCTGCTGTGGCCTGGTAAAGCGACAGAGGATGGCCCAGGTACTCGGGCCCCTGCACCCACATGGGAGACCGGGAAGAGGCACCTGGCTCTTGGCTTCAGATTGGCGCAGCTCTGGCCATTGCGGCCATCTGGGGAGCAAACCAGCGGAAGGAAGACCTTTCTCTCTGTCTCTTCCTCTCACTATCTGTAACTCTACCTCTCAAATAAATAAATAGCAATCGGTGCCTACATGAAGAAATTGGAAAGGCACCAAATAAATAAGCTATCAATGCATTGCAAGGACCTAGAAAAACAACAAACCAACCCCAAATTAGTAGAAGGAAAGAAATCATTAAAATTAGAGATGAAGGGAATGGCATCGTGGCGCACTGACCCAACTCAATAGAATCAGAAATGAAAAAGGAAATGTAACAACAGACACCACAGAAATAAGAAGAATCATCAGGAATTACTACACAAAAACAGCTGTATGCCAACAAATCAGGAAACCTAGAAGAAATAGATAGATTCCAGGACACATAAAACCTACCAAAATTGAGTTATGAAGACATAGAAAACCTAAATAGAAAAATAACCAAAATGGAAATTGAATCAGTAATAAAGACCCTCCCAACAAAGAAAAGTTCAGGACCAGATGGCTTCACTGCTGAATTCTACCAGACATTTAAAGAACTAATTTCAGTTCTTCTCAAGCTATTCAAAACAATTGAAAGGGAGGGAATCCTCCCAAACTCCTTCTATGAAGCCTGCATCACCTTAATTCCTAAATCAGAAAAGGATACAACGGAGAAAAGAACTATAGACAAATATCCCTGATGAACATAGATGCAAAACTCCTCAAAAAAATACTAGCTAATTGAGTCCAACAGTACATCAGAAAGATCATTCACCTGGACCAAGTGGGATTTATCCCTGGTATTCAGAGTTGGTTCAACATTTGCAAATCAATAAATGTGATACATCACAATAATGAACAGAAGAACAAAAACCATATGGTTATCTCAATAGATGAAGAGAAAGTGTTTAATAAAACACAATACCCTTTCATGATGAAAACCTTAAGCCAATTGGTTATAGAAGGAACATTCTTCGACACAGTCAAGGGAATTTGTAACAAACCTACAGCCAACATCCTATTGAGTAGGGGAAAAGCTGGAAGCGTTACCCCTAAGATCCAGAACAGACAAGCTTGCCCACTCTTACCATTGCTATTTAATATAGTCCTGGAAGTTTTAGCCAGAGCAATTAGGGAAGAAAGAGAAATCAAAGGGCTACAAATTGGAAAAGGAGAAGTAAAACTATCCCTAATTGCAGATGGCATGATTCTATATATGGGAGATCTAAAAGGCTCCATGGAGAGACTGTTGGAACTCATAAAAAAGTTTGGTAAAGTGACAGGATATAAAATCAACACAGAAAAACCAATAGCCTTTGCATACACAGATAATACCATGGCTGAGAAAGAACTTTTAAGATGATGAGTCCCATTCACAATAGCTCCAAAATAATTAAATACCTTCAAATAAATTTAACCAAGGATGTCGAAGATCTCTACAATGAAAATTACAAAACACTAAAGACAGAAATAGAAGAAGACACACACACACACACACACACACACACAATGGAAAAATCTTCCATGTTCATGGATTGGAAGAATCAACATCATCAAAATGTCATACTATTTACCAGTTCAGTACTATCCCAATCAAAATACCAGCAACATTCTTGGCAGATATAAAAGAAATGATGGTGAAATTCATATGGAAACACAAGAGACCCTGAATAGCTAAAGAAATCTTGTACAACAAAATCTTGTACAACAAAAACCAGGCATCACAATACCTGATTTTTTTTTTAAAAAGATTTTATTTATTTATTTGAGAGGTAAAGTTACAGAGAGAGAGAGAGAAAGAGAAAGGTCTCCCATTGCTGGTTCCCCAAGTGGCTGCCATGGCCAGAGCTGTGCTGATCTGAAGCTAAGATCCAGGAGCTTCTTCAGGGTCTCCCATGTGGGTGCAGGGGCCCAAGCACCTGGGCCATCTTCTGCTTTCCCAGGCCACAGCAGAGAGCTGGATTAGAAGCAGAGCAGCTAGGACTAGAACCAATGCCCATGTGGGAAGCCGGCAACACAGGCAGAAGATTAACCTACTCCATTACAGCGCTGGCTCCACAATACCTGATTTCAAGACATACTACAGAGCAGTTACAATCAAAACAGCTTGGTATGGGCACAAAAACAGAAGGGTAAACCGTCGGTATGTTTGACCCAATAGTCACAACCTAGCCCCTCCCAGAGAATAAGTGGAGCAGAGCATGTTGAAGAGTGAGTAGAGAGAGTAAATTCCTTTGGTTTTGGCTCAAGACTGACAGTGATGTAGTAACTATCTCAGGGCTTTAGTGTTAAGGTCTGTAATAAAGGGCAAAAAATAGTGTCCTCTTGTTCTGGAATATAGCACATCTTTATCAGTTACTGTAACAACTTCAGGCTTTAAATACTCAGAAGCTTTAAATACTGCTACCACAGGCATGATGCTCCTGCTGAGATCATTTTTGTTCATGTTTATGTTGCCTTTTATTCATGTTTATGTTTTGTTTATGTTGCCTTTTAGTACAGTAGCTATGGGTAGGCCTCACATGATAGAACAGATGAGAAGTGGAGAAATGAGTTATTTCCAGACTGCCATAAATGTGTTTTATGTAAAATCCAGGATCCAGGCTCTCTCAAAGTACAGGTAGAGCAGAGTATAGTAAAGAGGAAGCGGTAGAAAGTTTGGATTGGTTTAGTCAGATCTGTGTTACTAACCAAGATGATAATAGTGTTACCTATTAAAATAGTACTAATGAAATAATTTTGCTTATTAATATTTCCAAAATTAATAAGCTGTGTGGGCTCTTGCCATGAATTCAGAGAATTCTGAATGCTGGCTCAAATAGACCAGATGACATGGTAAGTTTTAAGGATTTTATTCAGTGAGAGAAATGCATAGGAGACTGAGGGCTATATCTAAGGGAGAAGGGGAAGTCTAGATCCATACCAAGAGGAGAGCAGGCCAGGAGCCACGTACAGCAAGCGTTTGGTTATGAGCAGCGACAAGCAGCTTAGCAGGGGTAGCGAGGCAAAAGCAGAAAGAGAGCAGGTGGGTGGAAAGCCACCCACCCTGAAGGCGCAGGGCAACAAAGGGCAATAATGGTGAAAAAAGGGCCAGGCCCACCGTGCTCCAGGCCTTTTATCCACTTCCAAAGGGGAGTGGTTATGTAGCCTGATTGGCAGGTGGGCCTATAGGTAGGGTCAGGTAGGGGCATGAGGTCACACAGGGGTGTGGTGAAGGCATGGCCTTCCAGCTCACAAATTGATGGATTTTATCCTATCTGCCTGCCTACATCACTAGTATTATATATAATGGCTTGCATTCATTGAACACTTACCATAGCCAAATTGGTTTCAGAATTGTGTGTGCATTATCTCATTTAACTCTCAGAATAACCCTGGGAGACAGATATGATTATTACTTTATGGATTAAAGTCTGTGATCTGGGTAGAATTAAAATCCATGATAGTGACATGAAATATAATGGCTTGTATTATCACTACTGTTATGTCACTGCTCACACAATGTGATGTGCTGTTTTCTCTTTCAGAGCTTATCCTTCAGGCAGCAGCCCTCTGTTGGGACAGCTGAAAGGTGGCGAGAGGATTTGCCACTAGATAGCCATCAGCGTCTTCCATCCAGGACCCAGAGAGATGCTTCCAGCAGACGACAGGTAGAGCAGACCAGAGTATGAAAAGTAGATTTCAGACAGGATTATAGGTACCTACTAACTGAGGGCAGTAAGGCTGATCAAAGGCAGATTTTTAAGTACATAGGATACAAAACCTGTCCTGATCTAGGATGATTTTAGAACTCTCACTGAAACCTAGGGTATTGTGGCAGCACCTATTGCCTCTTGGAAAACCTGAGGTCTTTTATGAGTAGGGGAATCTTCCACCAGAGGCTAAGAAGAGAGCTCCATCAGGAATTGGTAGAGCATCAGATACCGGCACTAGGAAATCAACTGCTTGAGATTGGGCTGGAATTGCCTAAAGCTTGGGGGCATTGAGTTAAGATAAGAGCTATAGTTTTTCAAGACAGTGTTCTCTTGGCTTACTAAAATTTGCTTAACTGAAAACTAGTTTATTCCCACTAGAGTTTTACCACTCCAGATAATTTCTATTTTGTAATTTTATGTAATTTAAAAAATAAGGCAGTAGGAAGTGTTAGATTACATATGAGAGCTAAAGAGACATTTCCTTAAGTCCTCTCTAAGAGAGCAGAATGAAAACGGGGCAAAGTGACAGAAAGTAGGATTTGGACTAAAATTTCAGGACCAAACTCTAGCTCTTTTGTGATTTTCAATTTGGGTTTATAAAGTTGGCCAAAAGGTAAACTGTCATGTTTTATTCTAGGTTGGCATTTATACATATGCTGAATTACACCTGACTCTTCCCTTCCTCAGATTGTTTTGTATATGTTCCCCCCCCCCCATAATCATCCCTTTTTCCTTAAAAAATTTGTCTTTGCTCATCCTTCAGATTTCTGCTTAAAAGACACTTCTTCGTGTCACCAGAGAAAAGAGCCATGGAAGCCTTGGGGTTCTTGTCTTCACGTAAGAAAGAATTCAGGCATGAGACAGAGCGGAGTGATAAGGTTTTATTGGGATAGGGCATCTGTCAGAATGGAAGGGATAGGGAGAGAGTTTCCAGTCATTCGGACTGGGGGAGAGCGAGGTTACATGGTTGAATGGAGAGAATACACCTGAGTAGGCCAGGTGAGTGGCTCAGCAGAGAGCAGAGAGCTGAGCGCCCCAGTCTTTCTTTAGACTGGGGATTTTAAAGGAAAAGGGGGCCAGGTTTCTCCTTCACCTCCTCCTTCTCTATGACAAAGGGATTGTGGAGGGTAAATTAGCAAATTCCTCCCCTGATATGTTGGCACCAGGCAAAGGGGGCCATCTGTGAAGGTTTTATTGCCCCTTGTCTTCAAGTCAGGTAACCCATTTGGTCCTGAGGAGAGAGAATTCTCCCAGGAGCTTTCCTTGGGGAAGGGCTGGGACCATCTGGAAGGTTCTCAGGGTCTGGGCAGGACTTTGAAGTGCAAAATGCTGGGCTTCTGGGGCTTCTTCAGTAGGAGTGGGTCTCCAGGCCCTTCTCACACACACATAGGCTAATTTCTCACATCGAGCCTAACACTTGGAAAAGACTACCTTGATCACCTTATCACAGCTTTTCTCTTTTTCTCCATCCTTGCATTCTGTTTGTTTCCTTCTCAGTGCAAATATTTTCTGCTGTGTCCGGTGTTATCTTTCTCCTGTATTCATAGTGACCTTTGATGTGAAACAGTTTTTAATTTTAATTAGCCTGATTTATCTATTCTTTTGTTACTTCTGCTTTTGGTGTCATATTCAAGACATCTTTGCCAAAATCAATGTCTTGAAGCTTATTTCCTATGTTTCTGTTTTAGCTGTTATATTTAAGTCTTTGGTACATTTTGAGTTAATTTTGTAGATAATGTGTGGCAAGGGCACTGCTTCATGTGGTCAGTCCAGTCTTGCCGCCCCCATTTGTTGAAAAGACTGTCCTTTCCCCCTCAAATGGCCTTGGCTCTTTTGGTGAAAGCATGTTGATATTGTCCAGCCTATTAATATTAAATATTAATATTTGGTGGGTTCTTGCTGTCTATTCAGAGAAGAATTCTGAATATCAACTTGAATAAACCAGGTGACATGGTAAGTTTTTAACATTTATTCAGTGTAAGAAATACACAGGAAGGTGAGAGCTTTATTTAGGGTAGACAGAAGTCTAGAAGCTAAGTTGGCTCCATACCAGGCAGAAAGCAGGCCGGGAACCACGTGGAACAAAGCCACAGGTAGCATAGTGCAGGTAGGAAAGCAGAGGCAGAGCACCAGAGGTGCGGGACAACAAGCGCAGGCCCACCGTGCTCCAGGCCTTTTATTTACTTCCAAAGGGGAGTGATTATGTAGTCTGATTGGCAGGTGAGCATACAGGTGAGATCAGGTAGGGGCATGAGTTCACACAGGGGGCGTGGTCTCCAGCTCATAAGTCTAATCAATTTAATCCTATCTGCCTGTGTATATAGGTCTTGGCTCCCTTGGTGAAAACACGTGAACATACGTGCCAATATTTCTTCATGGGTTCTCTCACTTGTCCCATTGGTGTTTAAGCCAGTACTATATTGTTTAGATTACTGTAGCTTGTAATAAGTTTTGAAATCAGAAAGTGTTAATCCTGTAACCTTATTTATTTATTTTTTTAAGATTTTATTTATTTGAGAGGTAGAGTTACAGACAGAGAGAGGGAGAGACAGAACAATCTTCCATTTGGTGGTTCACTCCCCAAATGGCTACAACAGTCGGAGCTGTGCTGATCCTAAGCCAAGAGCTTCTTCCAAATCTCTTACGTGGGTACAAGGGCCCAAGTATTTTGGCCATCTTATGCATTCCCAGGACATAGTAGAGAGCTGGAATGGAAGAGGAGCAGCCAGGACATGAACCAGCATGGGATGCTGGTGCTGCAGGCAAAGGATTAACATACTACACCACAGTGCCGGTCCCTGTTTATCTTTTTAGAGATTATTTTGCTGTTTAGAGTCTCTTGAGATCTCATATGAATTTTAGAATGCATTTTTCTATGTATGCAAAAATAATGTCATTAGGATTTTGTTAGTAATTGTATTAAGTTTATAGATTGCTCTGTTGGACCTCAGAGAATGATATCCCAAAGGAGGTCTCAACAAAGCAGTCTCTTTGACCTGTCCTCCTATCTCCTATTTTCCTTTCTCCTTCCAGAAGGCAAACACTTGAAACTAGAATTTCCTTTTCACAAGGCAGGTCATAGAAAGTAGGAATCCTTACCTTGTTTTAGGATATTTCTATGAAAAGACACCTTACTTAATATATTGAGTTCACAGCCAATAGCACTGTAATTCATACCTAGCTTGAACAAAGCTTATCTATATATATTCTCCATAAGGCTAATTGCACCTATTTTGTGTTTAGAATTGATACATGGTACTTCAGCAGTAAAATAGGCACCATTTTAAATGGTCAAATTACCAACAAAAAGCCCCCAAAATAAAAAAAAATACAAAACAAAACAAAAAATCCTGGCCTAAATAGACTACAAAAAGTACATTTATCTATGAGAGCTGAAACGAAAAGGTAGCACATCACCTTAAAAAAAAAAATAGAAAGGCAAAGAGAGAAGGAGACAGAGAGAGATCTTCCATCTGCTGGTCCATTCCCCAAATGGCTTCAATGGCTGGAGCTGTGCTGATCCGAAGCCAGGAGCCAGAAGCTTCTTCTGGGTCTCCCACATGGGTGCAAGACCTAAGGACTTGAGCCATCTCCCCCTGTTTTCCCAAGTGCATTAGCAGGGAGCTAGATTGGAAGCGGAGCAGCTGGGACTCGAACTGGTGTCTATATGGGATGCTGACACTGCATGCAACGCCTTTACCCAATATGCTACAGGACTTGCCCCACTTTTTATTTTTTTTAAGATTTATTTTATTCACTTGAAAGGCAGAGAGTTAAAGAGATGGAGAGACAGAGTGAGAGAGATCTTCCATCTGCTGGTTCACTCTCCAAATGGCAGCAACAGTAGGGCTGGGCCAGGGTGAAGCTACTAGCTAAGAACTGTATCTGGGTCTCCCACACTTAGGCCATCTTCCACTGCTTTCCCAGGCTCATTAGCAGGGAGTTGGATGGAAAGTGGAACAACCAGAACTTGAACTGCTGCCCATATGGGATGCCAGTGTCACAGGCAGCAGCTTTACCCACTGTGCCACAATACTGGCCCTGAGCATTACTGTGTTTGATCTCACCTGTCAGTGTGTGTTGTGTGACTCAGATTTTTCATACTCCTGTGCATGTCTGCAAAGTACCACATGAGCACTGTGAATATTGAATTTCTAATTTTAATGATAGGCAAAATTACAAAAGTCGAATATGGAACTAATGAGGATTGACTGTAACTCACATGCCGTGCAGTTAACCTATTTTCAAGTATAAAAGTCAGTGTTTTTAGTATATTTATAGGATTGTGTGAGCATTACCACAATTTGAGAACATTTTCTTTCTTTCTTTCTTTATTTTTTTTTTTGACAGGCAGAGTGGACAGTGAGAGAGAGAGACAGAGAGAAAGGTCTTCCTTTGCCGTTGGTTCACCCTCCAATGGCTGCCGCGGTCGGCGCACTGCAGCCGGCGCACCGCGCTCATCCGATGGCAAGAGCCAGGTGCCAGGTGCTTTTTCTGGTCTCCCATGGGGTGCAGGGCCCAAGCACTTGGGCCATCCTCCACTGCACTCCCGGGCCACAGCAGAGAGCTGGCCTGGAAGAGGGGCAACTGGGACAGAATCCGGCACCCCAACCGGGACTAGAACCAGGTGTGCTGGCGCCGCAAAGTGGAGGATTAGCCTGTTGAGCCACGGCGCCAGCCTATTTTTTTTTTTTTTTTTTTTTGACAGGCAGAATTAGACAGTGAGAGGGAGACAGAGAGAAAGGTCTTCCTTTTTCTGATGGTTCACCCCCAAAGTGGCCGCTACGGTGGTGTGTTGCGCTGATCCGAAACTAGAAGCTTCCTCCTGGTCTTCCATGTGGGTGCAGGGCCCAAGGACCTGGGCCATCCTCCACTGCCTTCCCGGGCCACAGCAGAGAGCTGGACTGGAAGAGGAGCAACCAGGACAGAATCCGGCGCCCCAACTGGGGCTAGAACCCAGAGTGCCAGCGCCGCAGGTGGAAGATTAGCCTAGTGAGCCGCGGCGCTGGCCAGAGAACATTTTCATCACTCCTAACAAGATCTGTTCCCAGTGGTAGCCAATCCCCATTGCACCTTAGCCCCACCTCCAGCCCTATGCAACCAGTAAGCTATTTTCTGTCTCCATAGATTTGCCAATTCTAGGGATGTCATATTAATGGGATCATGCAATATGTAGCCTTCTGTGACTGATTTCTTCCACTTGCCATAACGTTCTCAGAGCTCATTGATGTTGTAGAATACTACAGTACTTCATTCCTATTCCTTGCTGACTAATATCCCATATTATGCACACGGCATGTTTTGTTTATCAGTTTATCAAATGATGGACATTTGGCTTATTTCTACTTCTTGACTATTATGAATAATGCTGCTGTGAATATTTATGTACAAGTTTTTTTATGGACATATTTTTTCATTTCTCATGGTAAATATCTCATAATGGATTGCTGGGACATGTTCTAACTCTGTACTTAACATTTGGAGGAGCTACCAAATTAGATTCCAAAGTGGCTACACCATTTTTCATTCCCACCAACAGAGTATATGGTTCAGATTTCTCTACATCCTCACCAAAACTTGTTATTATCTTTATTTTTGACTATTGCCACCCAAGTGAGTATAGAGTGGTACTTCACTGTACTTTTTATTTGCATTTTTTGATGACCAATGTATTCATCACTTTGCAAGTGTTTATTAACCATTTGTATTTTTTTTTGGAGAATTGTCTATTAGATTTTTTTGGCCCATTTCCTAATTGGGTTTGATTGTTGAATTATGAGAATGCGCTGTTTTCCAGTGAGGTTTGGAACCGTGAGTCGAAGGATGGGCAGGGACTACTGTCAGAGCAATAGTCAAATTTTATTAGTTTTACGAGGCTTTTATACTCACACAATCACAGCATGCTCCTGTACCCAGGGGGCTAGTACTAGGGAAACAAGATTAGTTCAAGGGAACTTTTATCAAGAGATAATATTCATGTTTCATATAATCTGAAGGAACAATTTGTATTAAAAAGGTGGCCAAAGTATTTTCCTTCAAGGACAGATATAGCCTGCAGCTGCTTGAAAAAGGGAGGTTGTGGTATCCGGCCATGGGGCATTCTCAGATTAGCGCATGATGCACGGTGAAGTGTCCGTCAGGCTGCTCATGTACATCTCCGATCGACCTAGCCCAGGGACCACATGAGAGCTTCTAATATTTTCTGCATACAGCCCCTTATAAGGCATATCTTTGATAATTTTTTCCATTCTGTAAGTTATCTTTTAACTTTCTTGATGTTTTCCTTTGTAGCGCTAGATTTATAACTAAAGTTATAAAAATATTTTTATTTGAAAGTCATATTTACAAAGAGAAAGAGGGGAGGGAAGGAGGGTGGGAAAGAGATCTTCCACTTGCTTCCAAGATTGTTCATAAAAATTATGGAAATACAGCTGATTTTTGTATATTTATCTTGTATTCTGCAAATTTACTGACATATAATGATTTTTTAAAAAGATTTATTTATTTGAAAGGCAGAGAGAGAGACCTTCCACTAGTTCACTTCCCAAATGGCTGAAATGGCCAGAGCTGGGCAGGTCTGAAGCTAGGAGCTTCTTCTAGGTCTTCCATGTGGGTGCAGGGGCCCAAGGGCTTGGGCCATCTTCTGTTACTTTCCCAGGCACATTAGCAAGGAGCTAGATTGGAAGTGGAGTGGCCAGGACTCAAACTGCACCCATATGGGGTGTTGGCACTGCAGGCAGTGGCTTGACCCACTGCTCCAGTGCTGTCCCCATAAAATTTTTTAAAATGTGTATTTATTTAGTATTTGCATTTATGAGAGAGAAAGATATCTCCCATCTGCTTGTTCCCTCCTCAAATATCTACAACAACGAGGGCTGGGCCAGGCTGAAACCAGGAACCTAAAACTCCATCTGCATCTCCCACATGGGTAGCAGGACCCAAGCACTTGAGCCATTATCTGCTGCCTCCCAGGATGCGTTAGCAGGAAGCTATATCAGAAGCAGAGTAACCAAGACTCAAACTCGCATTCTTATATGGGATGATGGACTCCTTAGTAACAGCTTCACCCATTGTACTGCACAACCTCCCCAAGTTTTTAATTTTGGTAGAGTCCAAGTTACCTGCTTTTTCTTCTGCATCTAACGTTTTTGGTTTTATATCGAAACAAACAAACAAACAGAAAAAAACCCATCATCTAATCCAAGGCCATCATCTAATCCATATGTACTTCTAAATGTTTGTCTAAGAATTTTACAGCTTTTAAATTTAGGTCTGTAGTTCACTTTGATGTTTTTATACATGTTGTTAGGAAGTGGTCCAATTTTATTCTTTAGCATGTGGATACCACTATGTCTCAGCACTGTTTGTTAAAATTATTCTTTCCCATTGACTTGTCTTTGCATTGTGGTAAAAATCAGCTAGTCATAAATATTCAGGCTTATTTCTGAATTCTCAATTCTGTGTCATTGATCTGTCAATGTATTCTTTTTTTTTTTTTTTAAGATTTGTTTATTTGAGAGGCAGTTACAGAGAGGGGGAGGCAAAAGCAGAGAGAGAGAAATCTTCCATCCACTGGTTTCACTCCCCAGTGGCCACAACAGCCAGGAACATGGCAGGCTGAAGCCAGGAGTCAGGAGCTGAGAGTGTCATCCAGGTCTCTCACATGGGTGCAGGTGCCCAAGGATTTGGACCATTCTCTGCTGCTTTCCCAAGTGCATTGACAGGAGTTGGATCGAAAGTGGAGCAGCCAGGACTTGAACCAGGGGCCATATAGGATGCTGGCATCGCAGGTGGTGGCTTAACCTGCTTTGCTACAATGTTGGCTGGTTCCTGGCTATATATTCTTAAGCCAATGAAATCTGTCTTGATTACTACAGCTTTGTAGGAAGAACACCTCTAACTGTGTTCTTTGCATCTTCATAGGAATTTTAGAATCGTACTGTCAATTTCTGTAAATAATTCAACTGTGATGAAATTGGATTTAAATCTAAATCTCTTGACCAATTTGGGGTGCACTGCCATCTTAAAATTAGATCTTCCAATCTATGACTATTGGATGTCTTTCCATTTATCTAGGTCTTCTTCAATTTCTTTCAATAATGTTTTCTAGAGTTAATAAAACTTATACTTCCTTTGCTAAATTTATTCCTTAGTTGTTTTGTTCTTTTTGATGGCACTGTCACTGGAATTTTTTCCTTTATTTTGCTTCCCAGATTGTTCATAAAAATTATGGAAATACAGCTGATTTTTGTATATTTATCTTATATTCTACAACTTTACTGAAAGCTATTTGAGTTTTTTTTTTTTTTAAAGATTTATTTATTTGAAAGGCAGAGTTAGAGAGTAAGAGAGAGAGAGAGAGCTAGAGCAAGCGAGCAAGCTGCTGGGTCACTCCCCAAATGGCTGCAACAGCCTGAGCTATACCAGGCTGAAGCCAGGAGCGTGGAATTCCATCAGATTTTCCCACATGGGTGGCAAGGTCCAAAGTACTTGGGCCATCTTCTACTGCTTTCCAGGGTGCATTAGCAGGGAGCTGAATTCAAAGTAGAGCAGCCCAGACTGCAACTGATGCTTATATGGGATTCTGGTGTTGCAGGTGGTGGCTTAACCTGCTGACCATGATGCTAGACCTTATAATAACTTTTAAACTGAAGAAATTAAAACAAAACCTATTTTTTTATTTTTGAAAATTGCAGATCATAGCTTAATCCATAAAATGTCCAAGTAGATATACCAATCTATATGCTAGCTTAGTAAAATTTGGAGAAAAATTAGTTCCATTTTCCTCTGCCACATCAGTTGATTGATATAATATTTTTAGATTCTTATACTCCAGATCCAACACCTATCAAGAGTTGTATAGATTGAAAGTGACTGTAGATTTGCAATATTAAGGGATCTGGCTTTATAGCCTGGATTCAATTCCAAGCACACTTGGGAAAGAGTAATTTCCAGTAGCCACTTTAGAAGAACTGAACTTTTGATTTATTATTTGTTCATTTTTTGTTTTTGAACATTTTGAGCATTTTCTTTTTGAACACCTTTTGTTTGGTGTATTATTTTTTGGGCTTTGTCAATTTCTTTTTATACTACTTCCTTTTATTCTTTTCTGCTTTTTAAAATATTGGCTTTTTGGTTCTTTATCCAGTTGAGCTCAAGGTTGTGGGAGAACAGAATTAATAAATTAAAAATTTCAAAAAAAAGTTTACAAGGCTAACTTCTCATATTTTTGTTGCTTTGTGTGGCTTGATTTTCTAACAGGTTTATGATCAATCAAGATCGAGCACTGAATTCCGGGCTCCCCTGGCATTTCAGTCTGGAGTAGATCAAGAAGAAGACAAAAAAGAAGTATGTAATGATGATGCTTTGGGACATCGAAATTTCTGTTATGATGTTATATATGAAACTGGAAACAGTGTGTTGCTTTCTGATACACTAAGAGCTAACACCACAAATTCTGAAGAAGTTGATTGAATCGTTACAAGGTGTTGGACTTCTCTTCTAAGCTCATAGGGTTGATGTGAACTCAAAGATCTGATCTTAGTGAATTTCTCCAACTAGTTATTTCTACCATGACTTATTTGAAGAAAAAATTTTAATTTATGGCTGGTTTACCCATCCACCCTCCCTCCCTCCTTCGCTTCCCCCCACCGTCTCCCTCCCTCCCCATCCCCCTCCCTCCCACCCTTCCTTTTTTCCTTCCTTATCTAAAGTTAGCTTAAACTCAACAGTTCTTAACCCTGACCATGCACCAATATCAGATGTGGGAGTTTTTTCTCAAAATACAGATGTATAGACCCTAACTAGATCTATTGAATCAATAAGTGAAGAGAGAGATTTGGAGCATTTATACTTATGAAAGATACCACTGGTGATTCTTATACAGCTTCAATATTGAGAACTACTATTTAGACTTTTAATAATTCTTTAACAAAAATATTATACTGCCATAGTGTATGTATAGGTATGCTTTGTGTATTTTGTATCCTAAAAAGAGAATTAAATAAATCCAGAGATATGAACAGATCCCACATAGTATAGTAGCATTTATTTTTCTGATCCTTGTTCCAATTATGAATATGATGCCCCGATGTACTGTAAGACCTTCTACCCTCCTCCCTGCCATTAAAAAGTTAAAGTGATTATTGTTCTGTTATAAAATACCTCTCACATTCTTTCTGTGGCCCTGCTTTTATGGTACTTACTGCTTGGGAACACAGAGTAAATATAGTATATATCTTACTTTGTCAAATACAATCATTTCCTTAAGTACTATTGACAAGGGATTATACTAAGGCCAAACTAAATTAGTATTCTGCTTTGTGGGTGAACAACGAATTGCTATGTTCTTGAAAATATAAAATTCTTGCGTGTGATATTGTCTTGAGTCACTATAGATAAAGGGAAATTAAGGACATAGTCCTATGTGACATATGGTTTTCTTTCTTTTTTTTTTTTTTTATTTTTGACAGGCAGAGTGGACAGTGAGAGAGAGAGACAGAGAGAAAGGTCTTCCTTTGCCGTTGGTTCACCCTCCAATGGCTGCCGCGGTCGGCGCGCTGCGGCCGGCGCACCGCGCTCATCCGATGGCAGGAGCCAGGAGCCAGGTGCTTTTCCTGGTCTCCCCATGGGGTGCAGGGCCCAAGCACCTGGGCCATCCTCCACTGCACTCCTGGGCCACAGCAGAGGGCTGGCCTGGAAGAGGGGCAACCGGGACAGAATCCGGTGCCCCGACCGGGACTAGAACCCGGTGTGCCGGCGCCGCAAGGCGGAGGATTAGCCTGTTGAGCCACGACGCCGGCCAATATGGTTTTCTTATCTATAGCAAAAGAATATTTCCTTCCTTGGAAAGTTCTCTGGGAGTTGAATCTTAATAATTTTACTTCTTTTCTTTAGCGTCAAAAGCAGTACCTGAGACATAGACGACTTTTCATGGATATCGAGAGAGAACAAGTTAAACAACAACAAAGGCAAAAAGAAGAAAAGAAGAAAATTGAAAAGTAAGTTCTTTGATTCTCACTGTGTGCCTTAAATTACCAGTTAAGATGTTTTGAGAACTAAATTTTAGAAATAATCAGGCAATAGTCATTTTTTTTTAAAGATTTATTTATTTTTTGAAAGGCAGAGCAACAGAGAAATTGAAGAGGGGGTAGGGGGCAAGTATCTTTCATCTGCTGATTAACTACCCACATGGCTACAACAGCCAGGTCTGAGTCAGGCTGAAGCCAGGAGCTAGGAACTCCATCATCCTGGTCTCCTACATGGATGTCAGGAGCCAAAGCACTTGGGCTACCCTTTGCTGCTTTCCCAGGCACATTGGTAGGAAACTGGATTAGAAGCAGAGTAGCTAGTACTTGAATCAGCACTGTGATATGGGATGCCAGCATTGCAAGCAGCAGCTTTACCTGCTGTGCTGTAAAGCTGATCCTTAGTAGTTTAGCCTTTTAATCCATATAGGAAAAAACTAGTTTGATGTTGCTAGAATATGGAAAGATAGTGAACAGCTATTTTGTTTAATTTTTAAAAAAATTTATTTATTTGAAAAGCAGAGTTAGAGGAGAGGGAGAGGAAGGAGGGAAGAGAGAGAAGAAGAGGGAGGGAGGGAGAGAGAGAGAGAGAGAGAGTTATTGATCTTCCATCAGCTGGTTCAGTCCCCAAATGACTGCAACAGCCAGGGCTGGGCCAAGCTGAAGCCAGTAGCCCAGAGCTTCATTCTGGTCTCTCATGTGGGTGCAGGGACCCAAGTGCTTGGGCCATCCTCTGCTGCTTTCCCAGGCAGATTAGCAGGGAGCTGGATCAGAAGTGGAGCAGCCAGGATTCAAATCAGTGCCCATATGGGATGCCAGCACTGTAGACAGGGGTTTAACGTGCTGTGCCATAGTGCTAGCCCCTGTTTAATTTTTTTAATAAATCTTATTTTTGAGAGCAGTTTTCAAGTTAATAGCAAAAATGAGCAGAAAATACAGAGTATACCTCCTGTGGCCACACATACAGCCTCCCCCACTATCAACATCCTACTCTTATATGGACATATTATTACTCAAAATCTGTAGTGTTGGCGCTGGTGCTGTGGCATTGTGGGTAAAGCCACTGCCTGCAGTGCCAGCTAGCATCCCATATGGGTGCTGGTTCAAGTCCTGGATGCTCCACTTCCAACCCAGCTCTCTGCTATAGCCTGGGAATGCAGTATAAAATGGCCCAAGTCCTTGGGCTCCTGCACCCACATTGGTGATCTGGAAGAAGCTCCTGGCTTCAGATTGGCTCATATCTGGCCTTTGTGGACATTTGGGGAGTGAACTAGCGGATGGAAGGCCTCTTTCTCTCTTGTCCTCCACCTCTGTAATTCTGCCTTTCAAATAAATAAATAAATCAAAAAAAAAAAAAGAATTCTAGGGGCATGAATACCTGGAATAGAACCTACAAGAGTAAACAGAGGCTTCAGATAAGCATATTCCTCTAGCCGCTCAGTCTCTGAAACCTTTAGGAAGACAGGTGTCCACAGGCAAGCCAAAGTGAGACTATTACAAAAGTGTCCTTTGGAGGTGCATATTTGGCCTAGCAGTTAAGACAGCAGTTAGAGTGCTTTCTTCCCATGTTAGAGGACCTGAGTTTAAGTCCTGGCTCTACTCCTGATCCCTGCTTCCTGCTTCTGTGCATTCTAGAAGGCAGCAGGTTTACGTAGTTGGACCCCATCACACACATGGGAGACCTGGATCATGTTTTTGTTTCCCAGTTTCAACTGTGGCCAAAACCCAGCCATTGCAAGCGTTTGGGGAATGAATGGAAGCTCTCTTTCTTTTGCTCTCTCTCTCTCTCTGTGCCTCTCAAATTAAATCTTAAAAAGAAATTTAAAATGAACATCCCAAAGCAGGAACTCACCTTTTATCCGGTTAAGAGTGAATTTTCACTTATTCAGAAAACATTCATTTAGCATTTTCTGCATCACAGATATTATTTTAATTGATATAAAGATAAGTAAAATATAGTCCCTTTTCTTGAAGAACTCAATCAAGTTGGGGAAGGAAGCTAACAAACCAATATATGCAAGTAAGTAATATGATTAATACTATTGCAGAAATAAGTCTTCCAAGAGCACAGAAGAAGGGATCACTGGTTGTGTCTGGAGAATTAGAGAAATTACTACATTTCATTTGGGCCTAGGTGGATAAAATATGTGTTGAGGTCAGGGATAAGGATGGTGAATTAAAAAAAAAAAAAACAAGATGAGCTAAGTGAGAGTAGAAGGAAATAGTAGTGTTTCTTCTGAGTTTTATAGTTTACAAAAGCATTTATATATTATCTTGTTAGGTACTTATCAACAACAAAGCAAACAATCATTGATAACGTATTGCTAGGCCATGTACTATATGCTGATATATATGGTAGGATAAGTTTGAATATGCTATTTGTTAGCTATGTAAACTTCAGTGAGTTACTTCACCTCTGAGCCTCAGTCTCCTTAATTATAAGATGGAAGTTATAATACCTGTCTTCCAGTTTATTGATAGAATGGAGACATATGTAACATATTTTCCATTTTATAAAATCACAATAAAAATTATCTGTAACTACCATGATGTTGATAGTGATGGAAGAGTAGGAGTGCTAGTGGTGGTGGGATGATTAATAGAATGAACATTAATGGAGGCCAGACAAATGGAAAAGAAGACAAAGTCTTTATAATGATAAAAATGAGGGGGACTGTGATAAAAGGGGCAGCAGATAAAGCTGCTGCCTGCACTGCTGGCATTCCATATGGGCACTGGTTTGAGTCTTGGCTGCTCCAGCTCTCTGCTATGACCTGGGAAGGCAGTGGAAGATGGCCTAGGTCCTTGGGCCACTGCACCTGCAAGGGAGACCCAAAAGAAGTTCTGGCTCCTGGTTTTGGATCGGTGTAGCTCTGGCCATTGCGGCCATCTGGGGAGTGGAACAGCAGATGGAAAACCTCTGTGTCTCTCCATCTTTCTGTCTGCAATTCTCAAGTAAATAAATCTTTTTAAAAAATGATGTAAGGATAGTCTGGGGAGGCCAAGAAAGGCTTTGTAGGTAAGTTAATACTCAACTTTGATCTTAATAAATTTGAGTGTTCCAGGTGGCCAAGAAATTTAGCATGAAAGCTTAAGATATGCCTGAGAAATACTGTGAAAAGTGAGGTGGCCTTGGCAGAATTAAAGTGACAGAGGGGCTATAACAAAACTGTTGAAAGATTTTAAGACATGAGACTTATGGTTTGATTTGTTTCTTATATGTCTGGGAGTAGAATGCAGAATGGTTTGAAGAATACAGAAAAGTAAGGCAAAGAGCAAGTTAAGAAGTTATTACAGGAAGAGTTAGGGGAAAAAAGGCAGAGGAAACTCTACACAAATTAAAGGGACACAGTGGGCCTACATGGAGGGTGTGGACATGCACAACTCAGGACCCCAGCAGCTCTGGAATGAGGCGAGACCTGTCTGCAGCAGCCCAAACCACTGGCAATAAAACTGTGGGAAGAGCCAGACGGGAATCTGGATTGGAGCCCTGTTGGGAACAGTGTTCCTGCAAAACTAGAGGAGAAAAAAAAATAGGGAAGGGGAGCTCATTTCTCTTTTCCCGACCACCCTGCAACTGGCATCCTATAACAAGCTGATAGAGGGCAGGTGCCATTTTGAATGTACATTAACAGCTGCACCAGCTTATGTCTGTGTGCCCAGCAACCAGCCAAGTGGAGATGTCTGATCCGGCAGGGAGAACTTCCAGGGGGCTGGATGCTTGTGACTGTGGGAGGCTTGTGTGCTGGGTCTGTGAAAACACTATGGCTGCATGGGCAGTCTCAGAGTGTGGCTAGGACTTTGGGCAGTCACTGTGGGAGGTTCCACATTCTCAGGACTCTCTGATTTCCTGG
The DNA here is from genome assembly GCA_949820135.1 of Sylvilagus floridanus. Taxonomy (NCBI): domain Eukaryota; kingdom Metazoa; phylum Chordata; class Mammalia; order Lagomorpha; family Leporidae; genus Sylvilagus; species Sylvilagus floridanus. The sequence goes on along the minus strand of OX463224.1, from coordinate 14,351,997 downwards.
TGAGGGTTGTTGCTACTGAATCTGTGCTTACACCAAGGACTGCACAGATTCTTTGGTTCTTGTGGCAGTGTAGATGAATATTATACAGACTGGATCTACTGCCCAGGCACTGGTCTCTGAGCAGAGGAGGTGAGCTGAAACTACACCAATAGAGCTGAACAAACCTACCCTCTGATTAAAAAAAAAGAGAGAGAGATTTACCACGCCCAATCTGAATGTCACCTTGGACACTCCCTCCATCCTGGAGCACTGAACAAAGCTCCCTGGACACATCCACCACATGCCTCTAAGTATGCACTGAGAAAGCAGAGACTCCACTGATCCACAGAGGCACAGTCCAGAGAGTAAAGCCATCACAGGAAAAAAACAAAGACGAAACAAATGAGTATCTCCACAAATGCTGAATAATAAACTCAATAATTCAAGAAACAAGAATAAGGAGACAACATGACAACCCCAAAAGAACACAATTTAATACTAAAATGTGAAGATGAAGAGATTAAAGAAATGCCAGAAATTGAATTTAAAAAATTGATCATAGGATTACTTAGAAGTAACTAGAAGCAAAGTCACAAACTCATGAAATCCGTACTTGGCATGAAAGAAAATTTCTCACATGAAATTGAGATCTTAAGGAGAAATCAAAATGAAATCTTAGAAATGAAGAATTTGGGCTGGTGCTGTGGTGCAGTAGGTTAATTCTCCACCAGTGGTGCTGGCATCCCATATGGATGTCAGTTCTAGTCCTGGCTGCTCCTCTTCCAATCCAGCTCTCTGCTACAGCTTGGGAAAGCAGCAGAAGATGGCCCAAGTGCTTGGGCCCCTGCACCCACATGGGAGACCAGGAAGAAGCACCTGGATCCTGGCTTCAGATCAGCGCAGCTCCGGCCAATGGAGTGAACCAACGGAAGGAAGGCCTTTCTCTGTCTTTCCCTCTCACTGTCTATAACTCTACCTCTCAAATAAATAAATAATAAAAAAACTTTAAAAAAAGAAATGAAGAATTTAATAGAACAAAAAAATGCAGTGGAAAGCCTTAACAACAGAATTGGTGAAGCAGAAGAAAGAATATCAGACTTAGAAGACAAATCCCAGGAAATGTTACAGTCAGACAAAAAAAAAACAAGAAGAAATTAGAAAACTAAAAAACACAGTTGGAGATCTATAGGATACAAACAAATATATGTGTCTTGGAAGTTCCTGAAGGCATGGAAAGAAAGAAATAATTAGAAGGCCTTTTTAGTGAAATAATAACAGAAAACATCCCTAATTTGGAGAAAGAAGGGGACATCCAAGTACAGCAAGCACATAGAATTCCTAATAGACATGACCAGAAAAGATCTTCACCTTGACACTTTGTAGTCAGACTCTCCATAGTAAAACATAAAGAAAATATTCTAAAACGTGCAGGAAAGAGTTTATGAGTTTTCATTATATATTTTGACATGAATTTGGACCAGTCAAAGGCTCCTGATGGGAACAGAGAACCAAGCTGCACTTTTGTTGGTCTTAAGGAACAGAAGTAACAAAGTTACAGACTCAAAGAGTCTCAAACACTTGATTGGTTTTCTCCTCAAAATATTTCTGAAGTCTTAAAGGCTAAAAGACTGAGTAGAAATTTCTATCTGTAAAGTAGATTAGACATCTATTAGTCTATGGTGCAGAGGAGATACAGAGTTCAGGACTTGCTGAGTTGGAAGAAAGGTTCAAGGAGTAAATCTACATAATTTCCGTTGAAATCCATGGAGAATATACATTAAAATGATGATTTAACTAGCTGTAGATTAAACCTACCTAAACTACAAAGAAGCCTTGATTCTTCTGTCTTTTGGATTGCATTAAGCCAATGAATGTGGTGTGGCTGGCATCCCATGTGGGTGCCAGTTCGAGTCTTGGCTGTGCCACTTCTGATCCAGCTTCTGCTAATGGCCTGGGAAAGCAGTGGAAGATGGTGCAAGTCCTTGGCCCCTGCCCCCAAAATGAGAGACCCAGATTAGACTCCTGGCAGGTGAAAGACTCTCTCTCTCTCTTCCTCTCTCCTTCCCTCCCTCTCTCTCTCCCTCTCCCCCTCTTTTCCCTCCCTCCTTCCCTCCCCCTCTATCTTTGTACCTTTGCCTTTCAAATAAATAAAATGAATCTTTTTTAAAAAGACAATGAATGCTGCACTCTCTAACAGAGAAGTGTGAACTCTCTGTGGTTATAGATAATATTAATTAGAGCCTCTAAAAAATGTAAAGCAATATTCAGAATTTAATCAAAATTGTTCAACTATATGAAAACTAGACCAGATGGCCAAAAGCTAAGAGAAAGAACCAATAATAGAAACAGACTCACAGATGACACAGATATTGGTGTTAGCAAAGACTTTAAAATAATTCATTAATGTGCTCAATAGAGGAAGAGATGTAGAAAGAGGTGAAAATATGGAGGATTTCTACGGAGAATTGGGATTTGTAAAATAGAAATAAAATAGATATTCTGAAATTGAAAAATATAATTTTAAAATAAGAACTCAATTTTTATACAATGAGGAGCCACCTCAGACTCACTAGAATAAATTAGGCAGAAAGAGACAACAAACTTAGCAAGTACAGATATTGACGAGAATGCAGAACAACTGTAACTAATATATTGATAGCATTAAGTGGAAAAAAGCACAGTCTTTTTGGAAAGCTGTTTAGTATCTTATACTGTTAAATATAAGCCTACCCTATGACCTGATAATTTTACACCTAGCTATTTGCTTAAGAAAAATGAAAACTTAAAAAATACCAAATGATGACAGAATATATTCCTTCCGAACATCTTTGCAATAGTTTCAAAAATTAGTTATATTCTGGGTTATTTTTTAGAGTATGTTCTCTGACTATAGTTACATTAAGCTAGAAATCATTGAGCAGTACATTTTTAAAGAATTCTGGGTCAAGGTTAAAATTACATTGGGAATTGGGAAATACCAAGAATAATAATGAAGGCAAAACATATCAAAACTTGTAAGAAACAACTAAAATAGTGCTTAAAGGAATATTAGAGCCTTAATTGTAATTATTAGAAAAGGAAAAAAAAACCAAAGCCAATGTTTTAGCCTTCCATTTTTAGAAGCTTAGAAAAACTACAAATCAAAAAAAAAAAGAAGTCATAAGAATAAATGTAAGTGCTGAAATTAATGAAATAGAAAATATGCACAACAAAGAAAACCAATAAAGCCAAAGTTGTTAATTTTTTTAAATGTAGTTTTGCTAGGAACATCTCACTTTTACTAATCAATACAAAGGAAAAGAGAGAAAGCATGGTCTGCCAGTATTAGGAAAGGGAAAAGAACCAATACTACAGAGCCTGCAGACATTAAGTGATAAGAGGAAGGTATCACAAATAACTTAGCACTAAAAAAATTGATATTTTGATGAAGTAGACAAAACTCCTTTTTAAAAAACAGCTGAAATGGATGCAAGAGAAATTTTTTTTTTTGACAAGCAGAGTGGACAGTGAGAGAGAGAGAAACAGAGAGAAAGGTCTTCCTTTGCCGTTGGTCCACCCTCCAATGGCCGCCGCGGTCGGCGCACTGCAGCCGGTGCACCCCGCTCATCCGATGGCAAGAGCCAGGTGCCAGGTGCTTTTTCTGGTCTCCCATGGGGTGCAGGGCCCAAGCACTTGGGCCATCCTCCACTGCACTCCCGGGCCACAGCAGAGAGCTGGCCTGGAAGAGGGGCAACTGGGACAGAATCCGGCACCCCAACCAGGACTAGAACCCGGTGTGCTGGCGCCACAAGGCGGAGGATTAGCCTGTTGAGCCACGGCGCCGGCTGCAAGAGAAATTTAAAAATATGATTAATCTTGTATCACTTGGAGGAATTAAATCAGTTTCGTAAAATCTGCTCCATGGGACCAGTGCTGTGGTGTAATAGGTAAAGCTGCCGCCTGCAGTGCCAGCATCCCAAATGGGCACCAGTTCAAGTCCCAGCTGCTCCAGTGATTAAAATACAGCTTGGGATACCTATTTTCCATATCAGTGTGCCTGGGTTCACCTCCTGGCACCATTCTCCATTCCAGCTTCCTCTAACGCAAGCCCTGGGAAGCCATAGGTTATGGCTCAGGTAGTTGGGTCCCTGCCACTCAAGTTGGAGACCTGGAATGACTTAGCTCCTGGTTTTGGCCTGGCTCATCAGTAGCAATTATGGGCATTTGGGAGTGAATTGGAAGGATCGGAAATCTCTCACTGCCTTTCAAATAAAAGTGTGTGTGTGTGTGTGTGTGTGTGTGTGTGTGTGTGTGTAAATATGTATTCACACTTGCACATTTTTTAAAAAAGGAATTGTTTTGGCTACTAAAATAAATGATGTTTAAAATCTTTTTGTGTATTTCTAAATTTTTCTAATTTTTCAAATTAGTGTGACCTTGGAAGCCTAAGCCATATCAGCATCATAAGGCACCCTTTACTGCTAAATATCTTTTTGTTTTGTAGTACCAATATAAGAACTCTGGAAACTTCTGTATGGCAACTCACCATTAACAGTAGTTTTCCTGTGAGATGGCTGCTGGTTCTTTTCTGTATGTTTTTATTTTTCTGTATGCTTTTCTGCCTCTTGAGATATGTAATAATACTGTTGTCTAAAAGTAACCTGATAAAAAACTTCTACAATTGTGTGTGTGTGTGTGTGTGTGTGTGTGTGTGTGTGTGTTGGACTAAGGTGGGTGAGGTTTGGGAAAAAAAAATCCTTGTAAGATTGTCTAGTATATCTTGTAGGCAGAATCCTATTCTTAATGTGCTTTAGAACTATAGTTATGCAATCTTTCTCAATTTCAGAATCTGAGAATGTTGACTCCCAGGAAATCATTTTTATGTCTAGGCTAGGCTTACTTTACAATAGGCTAAGCTTTTAGCCATAATTATGATCTGATTAGCATCAAAAAGTCTTTCAATTTGGTAGTACCCATGTATAAGCATTTTACAAACTCACTGGGTTAAAGACAGAATGGGAATGCAGTTCAGTTCATTTAATGGAAGCTAATGCACCCCTGCTGTGGATATTTTATTTCTAATCTAAATCTCCTTATGACATGCTTACCACATGGCATAGTCAGTGGGAAATTTTCCTTTAGCAGTGCTCTGACCTTCTTTGAAAGTTTTTTTTTGCTTAAGATTTTTGTTTTATTGCCGTTTTCTACTGGATAATATGAAGACCTCTAGTTGTTTTACAGATGTATCAGGAGGCTTAATCTTGTTGATAGTTGACAAATAATTAAAATTTGTTTTTTGCCTTTTTCACTTTGGAAACTAATGACTAATGCCTTCTTTGCATGGCAACTATATGATTTAATTTGACAGACAAAACACTTTGTCAGCATTCTAAAATAAAACATCTGCTTTGTAAACAAGAATTGATAACTGCTTAACTTAACCCAGTTATGATGAAACTCGAATGGTAAGGTTTCATTCATTCATTTAATAGTCGATTATCGAGTACCTATTGATTGGTAGAGATGATGCTAGACTTGTAAGGTGTAAGAAGCAAAAGGCAGGATCTTAGTCTTCAAGGAACCATTAGATGGTAAAACAGGTAAGTAAATATATCATTATAATGTCCTAAATTAAGTATTACAAGACAATACAGCATGTAGTTAAGGACATGGAGAAATAGATGTTTGAGTCCCAGCTCTGCTACTAACTATGTTTCTTTGGGAAAGTTACCTCTATAATCCTCAGTTTCCTCTTTATAAAAGAAGGATGATAATGCTGTATATCACATTAAGTTGCTATAAGGATTAAATGGGATAATATGTAAATGTGCTTAACACAGAATCTGGCACATAGTATATGCTCAATAATGTCAGTAGCTGCTGTTATCATTAGAAGAAAAAAGTACAAGAGCACAGAGATCGTGTGGAAACAAAATTGGGAATATGAGTGGCAGAAGGAAAGGGATGGCTTTCTGAGCCAAGTTTTGAAGGTTAGGAGAAGTATGGGACAAAATGGAGAGAAGATTGGGAAAACAGTAGACAGGAATTTTAGGCAAAAGCAGTGATTCATGAAAGCATATGAAACTGAGTTTTATGTGATCTAAACTAAATGAATGACAAGAGGTGAGCCTTAAGAAATAAGGAAAGGGGCCAGCACTGTGGTGTAGTGGGTAAAGCTGCTGCCTGCAGTGCTGGCATCCCATATGGGCTCTGGTTCAAGTCCTAGCTGCTCCACTTCTGATCTCTGCTATGGCCCTGGAGAGCAGTGGAAGATGGCCCAGGTCCCTGGGCCCCTGCACCCACATGGGAGACCTGGAGGAGGCTTCTGGCTCCTGGCTTCTGATTGGTCCAGCTCCGGCCATTGCAGTCAACTGGAGGGTGAATCAGTAGATAGAGGATCTCTCTCTCTCTCTCTCTCTCTGTCTCTCTCTCTCCCCTCCCCCACCCCCCCGACTTTCAAATAAATCTTTAAAAAAAAAAAAAGAAATAAGGAAAGACAAGATCATAAAGAGCTTAGTATGCAATGTAAAGGAATTTGGACTTTAACCTCAAAACAGATAGAAGCCCAATTAGAGACCTTGTAAGGGATAGATAAGATTACTAAGACTAAATGTTAAGAGGTTGTTGAAATAATACACTTAGAGAAGAGGGTAAAATTTATTATTTTAAGAAAGATTATCATATATTAAATTCTTACTATTTCAAGTGCTTTAACAGATTAGCAATTAATTTAATTGATAGAACAATCCTGCAAGGTAACAGTAGCTATTAAAGGAATATTCAGTTCGCTGGGTGTAATATTGAGTGCTTAAGAGGTATTAGCTCATTTACTCATTTTGATAATCTTATAAGGTAGATGTTTACTATTTTTAATTCCCAGATGTGAAAATGAGCCCTAAAGAGGTTAAATAATTTGCCTAATATTAATAATATTGCCTAATCTCACACTTAGCAAGTGGCAGAACTGCGATTCAATTCCATCACCTAGCTTCTTTGAAACCTGTAACACAGCTTCATAAGATGGCAGTTTTAAGAGAAGTCAAGAGAATTGATAAGATTTTTCAGAGGAGAGTTTCAGGTTAAATCCTAGATTTATGGGATGAGCCACCAGGTAAATGGGGTGTTATAAAACAGATTTGAAAGGAAGATGGTAGAGATGGAGAGGAAATGTTTAGATTGGGGCATATTAGATTTGAATTGCTTAAGGTAAATACAAGTAAAGAATCCAATAGAAAATGGTAAATTATTCTTGGTAATGACTTCTGAAGTCACTAAGGAACAAAATATCAGAACTAGGGATGGAGAAATAGAAAAACTGAACAGAAAAACAAGATCAGCAGGGAACGATTTAGACTGTGCTAGATTAGACATTATTTCTGTTGTATCAAAGAGACAGAATTCTTCAACCTTCCTTGAGAAGTTATTTTTCTCATAGAGTATCTTTCACTACTGAAATGAATAAACCTGTTAATTAATCTTAAAAGCAGAATTCCTTTTATTTCAAAGTATTGGTATTGGCAGATTTCTGTGACTGCTCAGGAAGAAAGAATCCATAGAATCAAAAGATTTCCCTCATTGTTGGGTCTAGATCTCTAACTCACTAGAGGATTAGGGTGTGGGTATATCATATGGAAGATAACTGAGTTACAAGAAGAGTTTATGAGTTACTGAAATGATAAGGATATACATTTATATTCTTTTATATATAGTTTTCCTTTGCTATCTCTGTTTTCAAGATTCTCCTTGAAAATGTAAATATTGATATCTACTTGTTGAATTGTTCAAACAGCCAATATATCAAGTTTATAAACCATTTTTTTTATTCTTACCTCTCTTATTGAAAATCTGACACTGGTTTCAGAATACATTTCAGCATAGCCAGAGAACCATTGTGATAGTATTCTTCTGGGAAAAACAGATATATTGACAATATTAATTTCTGATGACCTAGTCTAACTTCTATTGTGTATCGGTATAAGATGTATTTACTCAAGAGGCATTAGAAAATAATAGAAACTTGTTTATAGAGTAATAATTTATATTAGATTTTCCAGTTAGTACTATCATTGTTTTTTTCCCTCAATACTAGTTCTTTTTATTAAATTTTGATTTAGGATGTATAAATTTCATGTATTTCATATATTGAGATTTAGGAACATAGTGATACTCCCATCCAAACTCCCTCCCACTGGCACTCACACCCTTCTTCCTCCCTCCTCTCCTATTACTCTTAATTTTTACAAAGATCTATTTTCAGTTTACTTAATGATTGTAAAGTTAATCCTAGATTAAGTAAAAGAGTTCAACAAATAGTATGAAGAAAAAAACACTGTTCCTCAACAGTAGAGTCAAGGGCTGTAAACAATCATTGAATCTCAAAATGTCAATTTCACTCCAATACATTACATTTTGGGTAATCTATTAGTTACCATAGATCAGGGAAGACATATGGTACTTGTCTTTTTGGGACTGGCTTATTCCACTAAGTGTAATGGTTTCCAGTTGCATCCATTTTGTTGCAAATGACAGAACTTCTTCTTCTTCTTCTTCTTCTTCTTTTTCTTTTTTTTTTGTTTTACTGCTGAGTAGTATAATTTCTTCATCCAGTCATCAGTTGATGGACATCTGGATTGATTCCATATCTTAGCTATTGTGAATTGAACAGCAATAAACATGGGAGTACAGATAACTATTTCTATGCTGATTTCATTTTGTGTGGGTAAATTCCCAGGAGTGAGATTGCTGGGTCATGTGGTAGGTTTATATTCAAATTTCTGAGGTATCTCCATATTGTCTTCCACAATGGTTACAAAGTTTACATTCCCACCAACAGTGGATTAGGGTACCTTTTTCCCCACATCCACCACAGCATTTATTGTCTGTTGATTTCCTTAATAGAGCCATTCTCACTGTGGTTTTGATTTGCATTTCCCTCATGGCTAGTGATCTTGAGCATTTCTTCATGTGCCTGTTGGTCATTTGAATTTCCTCTTTTGAAAAATTCCTGTTCAAGTCCTTTACTCATTTCTTAACTAGATTGTTTTGTTATTGTCAAGTTTCTTGAAATCTATAGATTCTGGTTATTAATCTTTTATCAGTTGCATAGTTTGCAGATATTTTCTCCCATTGTGTTTGTTGCCTCTTCACTTTACTGAGTGTTCTTTTGCTGTGCTGAAGCTTCTCAGCTTCATTTTGGCTTTCATGGTCTGTGCTTCTGGAGTCTTTTCTAAGAAGTCTGCCTATGCCAATGTCTCACAAGTTTCCCCAATGTTCTCTAGTAATTGATGGTAACGTGTCATAGATTTAGGTCTTTGATCCATTTTGGTTTTTTTTTTAAAGATTTATTTATTTATTTGAGAGGCAGAGAGAGAGAGAGAGAGAGAGAGAGAGAGAGAGAGAATGAATGAATGAATATCTTCCATCTTCCAGTTCACTCCCCAAATGGCCCCAACACCTGCACCTGGGCTGATCCGAAGCCAGGAGCCTGGAGCTTCTTCCAGGTCTTCCACACAGATGCAGGGACCCAAGCACTTGGGCCATCTTCCACTGCTTTCCTAGGCCATAACAGAGAGCTGTATCCAAAGTGAAGCAGTCAGGATGTGAACCAGAATCCATATGGGGTGCTGGCACTACAGGCAGTGACTTTACCTGCTACGTCACAGTGCCAGCCCGTCTTTGATCCATTTTGAGTGGATTTTTGTATAAGGTGTAAAGAGGAGTTTTGTTTCATACTTCTAAATGCAGAGACCCAGTTTTCCCAGCATCATTTGTTGAAGAGACTGTCCATGCTCCAGAGATTGATTTTAGTTCCTTTGTCAAAGATTAGTTGGTTGTAGATGCTTAGATTGATTCCTGGAGTTTCTGTTCTGTTCCATTGGTCTACACGTCTATTTTTTTTTTTTTTTTGCCAGTACCAGGCTGTTTTGATTATAACTGTCCTGTAATATGTCTTGAAATCAGGTATTATGATGCCTCCAGCTTTGTTTTTGTTGTATGAGATTGCCTTAGCTATTCAGGGTCTCTTGTGTTTCCATATGAATTTTAGCATCATTTTTTTCTAGATCTGCAAAGATGTTATTGGTATTTTGATTGGAATTACATTAAATCTGTAAATTGTTTTTGGTAGTATGAGCATTTTGATGATATTAATTCTTCCATGCTACAAACATGGAAGATTTTTCCCTCTTTTCGTGTCTTCTTCTATTTGATTCTTTAATGTTTTCTAATTTTTATTGTGGAAATCTTTGGCTTCCTCGGTTAAATTTATTTGAAGGTATTTAATTTTTTTGTAGCTATTGTGAATGAGATTGATCTTAGAAGTTGTTTCTCAGCCATGGCATTGTCTGTGTATCCAAAGGCTGTTGATTTCTCTGTGTTAATTTCATATCCTGGCACTTTACCAAACTCTTTTATGAGTTTAAGTCTCTTAATGAAGTTTTTTGGTTCCCCTACATATAGAATTATGTCATCTGCAAATAGGGACCGTTGACTTCTTTATTTCCAATTTGTATTCCTTTATTTATTTATTTATTTGCCTAATGGTTCTGGCTAAAACTTAAAGGACTATATTGAATAGCAGTGAGAGTGGCATCCTTGTCTGGATCCAGATTTTAGTGGGAATGCTTCCAACTTATCCCCATTAAATAAGATGCTGGCTGTGGGTTTGTCATAAATTGCTTTGACTATGTTAAGTATTTTCTTTCTATACCCAATTTGCTTAAGGTTTTCATCATGAAAGGATATTGTGTTTATCAAATGCTTTCTTTGCATCTATTGAGATAACCATATTGTTTTTGTTCTTCAGTTTGTTAATGTGATGTGTCATATTGATTGATTTGGGAATGTTGAATCATCTCTGCATACTAGAGATAAATCCACTTGGTCCTGGTGAATAATCATTTTAATATGTTGTTGGATTTAATGAGCTGGTATTTTTACATCTATGATGAGGATTTTTACATCCATGTTCATCAGTGATATTTGCCTATAGTTCTCTTTCTTTGTTGTTTCTTTTTCTGTTTCAGGAATTAGTGTAGCTTCATAAAAGAAGTCTGCTAAGATTCCCTCCTTTTCAATTGTTTTGAATAACTTGAGATGAATTGGAACTAGTCCTTCTTTAAATGTCTCGTAGAATTCAGTGAAGTCATCTGGTCCTAGACTTTTCTTTGTTGAGAGGGTCTTTATTACTTACTCAATTTCCATTTTGGTTATTGGTCTGTTTAGATTATCTCCAGTGACTCAATTTTGGTAGATTGTATCTGTCCAGGAATCTATCCAATTCTTCTAGGTTTCCCAATTTGTTGACATACAGCTGTTTGTAGTAATTCCTGATGATTCTTTTTAATTCTGTGTTATCTGTTGTTACATTTCTTTTTTTCATCTTTGATTCTATTGATTAGGGTCTTCTCCCTCTTTTTCTTTCTTTTTTTTTTTTTGTTAATTGGGCCAATGGTATATAAATTTTGTTTGTTTTTTCAAAAAACCAGCTCTTCATTTCACAGATCTTTTGTATTGTTTTTTTGTTTCACTTTTGTTTATTCTCTAATTTTTTTTGACAGAGTTAGATAATGAGAGAGAGAGAGACAGAGACAGAGACAGAGAGACAGAGAGAAAAGTCTTCCTTCTGTTGGTTCACCCCCCCCAAATGGCCACTATGGCCAGTGCACTGCGGCTGGCGTGCTGTTCCAATCCGAAGCCAGGAGCCAAGTGCTTCCTCCTGGTCTCCCATGCAGGTGCAGGGCCCAAGCACCTGGGCCATCCTCCACTGCACTCCCGGGTCACAGCAGATAGCTGGACCGGAAGCGGAGCAACTGGGACAGAACCCGGCGCCCCAACCGGGACTAGAACTTGGGGAGCCTGTGCCGCAGGTAGAGGATTAGCCCAGTGAGCCGTGGTGCTGGCCTTTATTCTCTAATTTTAATGATTTCTTTCTTCCTACTAATTTGGAATTGGTTTGCTGTTTTCTAGGCCCTTGTGATACATTGATAGCTCATTTATTTGGTGCCTTCCCAATTGCTATAAACTTCCCTGTTAACACTGCTTTTGCTATAGCACATAAATTTGATATGCTGTATTGTCTTCAGTCATTTCCAGAAATTTTTTTTAATTTCTCTGTTGGTTTCTTTTATGTCTACTAGGAGTTCTATGTGGTTCCTGTACTTGGGTCCCTATCTTTCTCCAAATTAGGGGAGTTTTCTGTAATTATTTCATTAAAAGCCTTCTAACTCATTCTCTGTTTCCACATCTTCAGGAACTCCTAAGATCCATATGTTGAATCATTTAATAGTATCACATAGATCTCTAACACTGTTTTTTAGTTTTCTGATTTCTTCTTTTTTTATTTTTGGTCTGATTGTAAAATTTCCAGAGATTTGTCTTCTAAGTCTGATATTCTTTCTTCTGCTTCACCAATTCTGTTAAGGCTTTCCACCACATTTTTATTTGTTTACTTGAAGTCTTCATTTCCAGTATTTTATTTTGATTTTTCTTTAAGATCTCAATTTCATGAAAAAAATTTTCTTTTAAGTCATGTATGGATTTCTTTAGTTCGTGGATTTGCTTTTGATTACTTCTAAATAATCCTATGATTAATCATTTGAATTCTATTTTTGGCATTTCCTCAATCTATTAATTTTCATATTCTAGTATTGAAGTGTTGTGTTCCTTTGGGGGTGTCATGTGTCTCCCTTATTGTTGCTTCTTGAGTTGTTGCATTTATTTTTAGGCATTTGTGGAGATATTTGTTGTTTGTTTTTTTTTCCCCTGTGATGGCTTTTATCTTTGGACTATGCCTCTGTGGATTAGTAAAGTGTCTGTTCTTTCAGTGAATACCCTGAGAGGTGTGTACTGGGTGTGGCCAGGGAGTTCTGTTCAGTGCTGCAGGGTGTGGGGAGTGTTCAAGGTGACTCCCAAATTGGGTGTGGTAAATCTTTTTTTTTTTTTTTTTTTTATCAGAGGGAAGGTTTGTTCAGCTCTATTGGCATAGTCTCATGCTCACCTCCTCTCCTCCTAGGAGACCAATGCCTGGGTGCTAGCCCAGCAGGTACAGTATTCATCTGTGCTGCCACAAGAACCATACAAAGGATTCATGCAGTCCTTGATATGAGCATGGATCCTGCAGCAGTGACCCTCACCAGGCAATCAGGGAGCCCTGAACATGTGGAGCTGCCTACAGTGACTTCCCAAAGACCCAGCCACACCCTGTGCCCTCACACGCAGCCACAGTGTTTTCACAGTCCTAGCACACAAGGCTCCCACAGTCACAAATACCCAGTCCCCTGTCAATTCTCCCAGCCAGACTCTGGGTTCTCCTCTTGTCTGGTTAGTGGGTATGCAGACACTAGCTGGTGCAGCTTTTTACATATGTCCAGAATGGTGCCCACCCATTCTCAGATAGTTACAGGACACTGGTGCCAGGTGGCTGCAGAGAGAGAAACATGCCCTCCTTTTTTTCCCCTCTAGGTTGGCAGGTATACTGTCTCCCAAAGGGCTCCAAGTCAGACTCATGCCAAGTTCTTCCTGCAGCTTTAGCGCCAGTAGCTTGGGCTGCTGCAGTCTGGTCTCACCTCACGCCAGAGCTGGTGCTAAGGCTCTTGACTGCTGGGGTCCTGAGCTGTGAGCGTCCATACCCTCCAAGTAGTTCCATAGTGTCCCTTCAATTTGTGTGGTATTTCCTCTGCTGTTTTCTCCCTAACTGTTCCCTGATATTGCTCTCCACTGTCTTTCATCTTAACATTGTTTTTTAAAGAGCAGAAGTTTTAAATTTTGTTTAATTCTTGTTTTTTGCTTGTTCTTTTACAGATTGTGCTTTTTGTGTCATAATAACACAAGGACACAAATATTTTCTTCTAGTATTACCATTCATTTTTTAACATTTTATTTATTTGAGAGATAAGGGTGGGGAGAGACAGACAGACAGAGCTTCCATCTACTCTCCCATTCCATAAATACTTGAAACAGCTGGGGATGAACCACATCAAAGCCAGGGTCCAGGAAGTCAGTGCAGGTGACTTGACCCATCACTTGAACTATCACCTGTGCTTCCCAGGGTCTGCATTAGCAGTAAGCTAGAACTGGTTATACAGCTGGGACTAGAAAACAGGAACTGGGACAGAATATGCAGGCATCCCAAGCAACTTGTAACTGCTAGGACAAATACCCATCCCTAAAGATTGTCATTTTTAAGTTTTACATTTAGATCTGTGATCCAGTTTGAGCTGGTTTTTGCTTATGGTGCAAGGCATATTGTGTGTGTGTGTGTGTGTGTGTGTGTGTGTACCCATTTGCTGAAAAGGCTGTATTTTCTCCAGTACATCACCTTTGTATGTTTGGCAAAAATCAGTGTGGTCCAACAAACAGTAAGAGACAATATTGGTTAGTTGGACTTTATCAAAATTAAAAGCTATCAAGAAAGAGAAAAGACAACTACAGAATCAGACAAAATATTTGTAAATCATATCTAGTAAGAGACTTATATCCAGAATATATAAAGAACTCTTAAAACTCAAAACAGGCAAAACAATTAAAAAGTCCCAGAAAAATATGCAAATGGATAATATGTATATGAAAATACAGTGAACATCATCAGTTATTGGGAAATGCAAATCAAACCATAAGATACCATCAGTGGTTGGCTAGGGCTGGGGGTAGGGATTAGAAAGTGATTGTTGGCCTTGTGGCGCCAGCACATGGGGTTCTAGTCCCAGTCAGGGCGCTGGATTCTGTCCCGGTTGTCCCTCTTCCAGGCCAGCTCTCTGCTATGGCCCAGGAGTGCAGTGGAGGATGGCCTAAGTCCTTGGGCCCTGCACCCGCGTGGGAGACCAGGAGAAGCACCTGGCTCCTGGCTTTGGATCAGCGCGATGCACCAGCCACAGTGCACTGGCCATGGCGGCCATTGGAGGGTGAACCAACGGCAAAGGAAGACCTTTCTCTCTGTCTCTCTCTCTTACTGTCCACTCTGCCTGTCAAAAAAGAAAAAAAAAAAAAGATAGTGATTGTTAATGAGTATATGCTTTCTTTTTGAGGATGATAAAATGTTCTCTAACTACATTTATAGTAATGGTGAATTTCATGGTATACAAATTATGTCACAGTAAAGGTGGGGTTTTTATTTTTATTATTATAAAGAGAACAGATTTCATGTATTTCATAGATAGAATTCTCAGAAGATAACCAAGTAGTGTTTTTAAAATGACTTGTGTCTATGTATATGTATACACACACACACCTATTTGTCTATCTTTATGCTAATACTGTGAGATTCTGATTAGTGTAGATCAGTAATAATACTTGAAATCAGATAGTGTTATTCATCTAATTTTTTTGTTTTTAGTTGTCTTGGCTATTCAAGGTCCCTTTGTATTTTCATGTGTGTTTAAATATTAGTGTTTAATTTCTGCAAGAAAGTCTTCTTGGATTCCAATTATGATTGTGTTCAGTCTAGAGGGAAAAAATTAGAATTAACATCTTAACAATATTGAGTCTTTCTACCCATAAACTGGCATATCTCTCCATGTATATAGCTATCTAGCTCTTCTTTAATTTTTCCAAGCAGTATTTTATAGTTTTCAGTGTATAGGTTGTCCATGTCTTTTGTCAAATATCTCTAATTATTTTATATTTTAGATGCTATTGTAACAGGTACTTTTCTTTTTTTCTTTTTTTGTATTTCAGTGTCTGATTGTTGGTAGTATGTGGAAATGCACAGTTGATTGTGGGATGTGTATTCTTGGCCCTGCAGTCATACTAAACTCACTTATTAAGGCACTGGATTTATTTTGTTTTTTCACATAGTGATTATCTTATCTTCAAATAAATATATTTTTACTTCTTTCTTTTTTTTGACAGGCAGAGTGGACAGTGAGAGAGAGAGACAGAGAGAAAGATCTTCCTTTGCCATTGGTTCACCCTCCAATGGCTGCCACGGCTGGCGCGCTGCGGCCGGCGCACCGCGCTGATCTGATGGCAGGAGCCAGGTGCTTCTCCTGGTCTCCCATGGGGTGCAGGGCCCAAGCACTTGGGCCGTCCTCCACTGGACTCTCGGGCCACAGCAGAGAGCTGGCCTGGAAGAGGGGCAACTGGGATAGAATCCAGTGCCCCGACCAGGACTAGAACCCGGTGTGCCGGCGCCGCAAGGCAGAGGATTAGCCTGTTGAGCCACGGCGCCGGCCTCTTTCTTTTTTTTTTTTTTAAAAATATTTCTTTATCTATTTATTTGAGAGAGTTACAGACAGTGAGAGGGAGAGACAGAGAGAAAGGTCTCCCATCTGCTGGTTCACTTCCCAAATGGCCACAACAGCCAGAGCTAAGCTGATCGGAAGCCAGTAGCCCAGAGCTTCTTCCAGGTCTCCCATACAAGTGCAGGGGCCTAAGCGCTTGGACCATCTTTTACTGCTTTCCCAGCCACAGCAGAGAGCTGGATCAGAAGAGGAGCAACCAGGACTAGAAGCGACACCCAAATGGGATGCTGGCACCATCTGCGGAGGATTAACCTACTGGACTGCGGGGGGCTGGCCCCTTACTTCTTTCTTTAAATCTGACTCTTTTGTTTCTTTTTCTTGTCAGATTACACTGGCTGGAATCTCCAGTGCAATTTTGACTAGAGGGGTGAGAGTGGACAACTCTTGATTTTAGAGAGAAGGCATTTAGTTTTTTATCATTAAGTATAATGTTAACTGTAGGTTTTTCATAGATACTCTGTATCAAATAAAGATACCCTTTGTCATCTTATTTAATGGAAATTTTTTAAAATCAGCAATGGATATTGTTCCTTTAATATATAGTTTAATTATATTTGCTAAAATTTTGTTTAGAATTTTTGCATCTGTGTCCTGAGAGATGTTAGCTTTTATTTTTATTTGTCTAATATTTCTTTTAAGTTTTGGTTTCTGGGTATTGCTGGCCTGATAGAATGAGTTGAAAAGTATTTTTTACTTCCAATTTTGTTGAAGGAGCTTATAAACAATTGGTATTTTTCCTTAAGTATTTTATAGAGTTTGTCAATGAATCAGTCTGATTCTGGACTTCTCATTGTAGAAAGGTTCTTAATTATAAGTTTCAGTGTCACTAATAATGTTGTTCAAGGTTATCTTTTTTTCCTTGAGTGAGCTTTAGTACTTAGTGTCTTTCAGAAATCTTCCCATTTATGTTGTCAGTTTTATTAGCATTAATTATTATTTGTAGTCTCCTATTACCCTTTTAATATCAGCAATTTGTGTTTTCACAAATTGTTGACTACTTTCAGATTTATCAGTTTTCTTAATCTTTTCAAATAACTAGATTTTGGTCTCATTTTTTTCTATTTTCTGTTTCCTATTTTACTAATTTCTGCTTCAATCTCTATTATTTCTTCTGCTTGCGTTGGGTTTGATTTCTTCTTCTTTAATTTTCTTAAGATACAGTCTAAGGTTTTTGATTTGAGACACCCCTCCCCTTTTTTTTCTGATGTAGACAGTGCTATAAATGTGCTAGTACATACTTTTTAGCAACATCCAATAAATTCATTTTAATTCAGTTCAACTACCTTCTAATTCCTTCTCCCTCTCATTTCCTAAGATTTATATATTTATTTGAAAGTCAGTTATAGAGAAATGAAGAGCAACAGAGAGAGGGAGTTCTTCCATTTGCTGATTCACTCTGCAGATGGCCACAGCAGCCAGGGCTGGATCAGGCCGAAGCCAGAGCTAGGAGCTTCCTTTGAGTATCCCACATGCATGGCTGGGGCCCAAACATTTGGTTCGTCTTCTGCTGCTTTCCCCAGGCAATTAGCAGGAAGCTGGATCAGAAGTGGAGCAGCTGGGACACTAACTGGTGCCCATGTGGGACAAAGGCATTGCAGGTGGTGGCTTTACCCACTACACTACAATGCTGGCCCCCTAATTTTTTGCAATAGGATAATAAGTATTCTGCTACTCTATAAGTGCTGCAGGGTGTTTTTATAAATGTCTGCTAGGTCAAGTTGGTTAATAGTGTTGGTCAACTCTATAATATCTTTGCCATTTTTCTGTCTATTTATCCAATCAATAATTGAAGAAAGTGTATTAGTCATCCTATCATCACTCTAATGAAATAGCTGAGGCAGCCTAACTTTACAAAGAGAAGACTGTTTAATTTGGCTCATCATTCTGGATATTCATAGTTAAAGATCAGTCAGGCCTCATTGGTTAGGCCTCTGATGATGTTTTTGCTGGCAGTGACAAAGAGCATCACATGGCAATACCGGGAACACGTGTGGGTCTTGATTCTGTGGTCTCTTATATAAAGCCACCAGGATTCAATCACAGGGGGCCATTGTAACAAACTAATTTAATTTTAGTCCCTTCCCACAGGCTGTACCACTAAACACCATAATTGATTAAGTTTCCACCCTCTTAGCCAGCGGGAATTTTTGAAGATACTCTTGGAGTATTAAACTGATTTCCTGACTCCTTTGTTTCTGGGAATTTCTTGAGTTAGTTGGAACTCACAGCTAATTTTAAATAGCAAATTTATGAAATCCCTAACCATGTTGTGATTTTATTCTCAGAATTAAGAAGAAGAAAGAGCAAGAACGTTATGCTGAAGAGCAGAGGATCCTAAGAGAGAACCTTCACAAAGAACCATGTTCAGGGGAAAAGATGAGTGAGAAACTAGCCCAGTTACAACTTGAAGAAATAAAAGGAGCCAGAGAAAAGCAGCAACAGAGGGAAAAGGAATATTTAAGGTAATTCTAAAAGTTATATGTGAAATTCTCACTCTAAAGAGACTTTGTAGGCAGTTGGTGTTCTCATTTTCCTTAAAAAAGAACATACTGTCTTCTTATACTCTTCCTCATTTAGAAGTACACAACCTTGCCAGGTCTCTCTATTGCATTAATACCTCTCAAGAATAGCACTGTGTTTTCCCAGTGCTCTTTCCCAACACAAAGAGGGAGAATTGAGGCAGACATATGAAACAATTTTAAGAGTGAAATCTGGTTGTAAAATCAGGATTCGTGTTCACTCTTTTCCTCATAGTTCACTTTGCCTGATTATGCTATATTTTTATAGATATGTGGAAGCTTTACGAGCCCAGATCCAGGAGAAAATGCGGCTACATAATATTACTTTACCTCCACTATGCTGTTGTGGTCCTGATTTTTGGGATGCTCATCCTGATACCTGTGCCAACAATTGTATCTTCTATAAAAACCACAGAGGTAGGTTTCTTAAAGGAATAGTTGAGGCCTAATGGTAGTTAAAGAAAGAAAAAACAATAAAAATAATAGTAATTTATCATGTATTGAGTACTTACTATGTATCAGAGGTTATTATAACCTCTTTACAATTCAACTATAAGAGGCAAAATAATAATTGTAGTGAGTTATAGTTCTCTTTGAGATCTGTTATTTTCTTGTCCTCATTCGTGCTGGGGAAATATTTCTACCTCATTCACTGTAGAAAGGCTTGGGTTCCAGGTCCCTTCTTTTCAGACTATTAGAGTTTGCCGTTTATGGCTGTCTACTTTAGGACTCTTCATTTGAATTCCCTGTTATCCAAATGCTTTAATGGCACCTTGTATAGATTCACTACCAAAAGTATCCACATTGTACTGTCAGGTGTTCCAGGCTACACTGAGGAAAAGGAACAACAGTATAAAATCTGTCGGAAATCCCAGCTAGAGAAAATGGAATCCTTATTGTCACTAATGTTTCTGTTTCCTGTTCATCCTTAAATATATTGATTTATACGGGGTAGAGATTAAGTAGGTCTCATGTGCACACTGAAAATACTGCCAGTATTTGCAATCCTGGTGCCTTATCTGTGTAATAAGAGTTTCTTAAGGGTCCTCTGAGTTATATTTTTAAAAACACAAATCTGATCATGGCATTCCCCAATTCTGGGACCTCTAGGGCTCTCCATTGTAGTACCAAATGCACGGCATGTTCAGCATGTTTTCTCTGGTCCCAGGTCCCATATCAAACTTGTTATCCCCAGTAAGTGGCTTATTTTTGAAAAACCCATTTGTACCTTATACGCTGAGTTTTCTACTTACAATGTCTTCTTTCTTTTACTCTGATTAATCCTTCAAAGCTAACCTTAAATGTTACCACTTCTGGAAATCTGTTCTGTCCTCTTCCAAATAGTTATTCAATCCTTACAATATCTTTCTGGGGGTGGCATTTTGTTTATGCCTCTGTTTGGAAGTATTACATTCAGTTCAGTATTCTTGTGTTCATCCTCTCCATTATCTTTAATGTCCTCACAGAATGCTTGTTATATCTGAATATTCAGTAAATATTTATTCAGTGTGTAAAGTTAATATGAAACTATAAATAGAGAAGCAGTACTAATAGAAAATAAGGCAAGAGAATTGTTTAGCATTTGATTATTTACCACTGTGCAAACCTTTATTTGCAGCATATAATCGGGCACTACATTCAGTCATCAATTCCTGTGATATCTCCGAGGGAAACTCAACTCTTCGAATTGTCATTCATAATTTTGCTTCTGCTCACAGGCGGACTTTCAAAAATCTGTAGTAAGAATCTGAAATCAACTCATTATATTTGAGCCTTCATTTAAAATCAACCCTGAGAGATTGTTTAGGAAAAGCTTTAAAATGTGTAAGATGTGTAATCTGAGGAGAAATACTCTTCCGTAAAATAACTTTCTCTTTAATTAGATCAGAGGTTGTTTCAATCTCTGCCTCATGAATGCTCATTCTATAAGTGTAAGTTGACTTGCAAACTTGCCTCTTCTTTGTGAACCGTGTAGAGCTTATTATTTTAAAAATGATCAGACAAATAAGTTCTTTTACTTTGCTCTGATCAGAAGAAGCCATGAGAAATCTTTGAGATTATTTCATTGATCATCTTTCTAAAATTGTGTGTTTGAATCTTGACAATATTGAGAATGTCTGGATAAAGCAGAAAACAAAGTGATGAAATGAATTTCTGAGCATCAGTGGCCATCTTTATTGCCATTAGCTTTTCTTGTTGCAAAACCACTAGAGGTGAGAAGAATCTGAATTGGATGCACAATTTCATCGCAAAATTTTCTCTTTCCATTTTTAAAAAAATTTATCACCTCTTTCCCCATTCAGTGACATTGAACTTTTTAGAGATTTTTAGTTGTATAATTTTTATGACAAACATAAAGGCAAATAAATCTCTGTCTTTTGAATATCTTCTATGTGAAATAACTGGGAGTGAGATTTCAAAAAAGTGAATCTGAATTTAAAGTGAGCAAAGTCCTGCCTTGTTTCCCTATCGTAAAAAAAATCTGGTGAGGCAGATGTTTAACCTAACAGTTAAGGTACCCAGGCCCCACGCCGGAATACCAGGGTTCAGTTCCTAGCTCTCATTCCTAACTCCAGCTTCCTGATGAAGACCTTGAGAGGCAGCAGTGATGGCTCAAGTAATTGGATTCTTGCCACCCATATAGAAGATCTGGATTGAGTTCACCACTTCCAGTGGCAACTCAAGCAAGCCCTGGCTGCTTTGGATGTTTGGGAAGTGAACCAGTGGATAGGAATGATCTCTCTCTCCATCTCTCCCTTTCAAATAGCTAAATAAATGTTTACAATTTGATGAATGACATGCCTACAGAGCAAAATTGCTGTGGTTTATATGAATTTGTTACTTTTACACAGTATTCCCTAACACAAAATATGAAAAGGTTTAATATTAGGAATTAAGGACACATACTGACAGTTTTCTTTTTCCTACTTTCCATAATGTACGGTACTGAAGGAGCACTCCGGTTATGTCCCAAAAATGCTTCAATGTCTAGCCAGATCATTACCTATTGACTGGTTATTTAAACAGATCAATTTTCTAGTTCAGTCAGAATCCTTGGGGGTAACTATATGTTTGATTTAGCCTTTAGAGTTGTGGTTTTTATAGTTCTATTGAGATATAATTGGTATGTCTTACACATTGTACCTATTTAAAGTATACAGTTCAGTGCTTTTTAGTATGTTCACATGGTTGTGCAACCATTACCACTATCAAATTTTAGAACATTGTCATTATCCTAAAAAGAAGCCTCCCTGAGCCATTATGTATCAAAAAGAACTGAAAATAGAATCTTAAACAGATATTTGCACGCTTGTGTTTATAGTAACATTATTCACAGCAGCCAAGATGTAAAAGAAACCTCAATGAGTGAGTGGGTGGACAAAATGTGGTACATACTTAACAATAGAATAACAGTTGCGATTACAAAGGAAATCCTGTCACATGCTGCCACATCATACTAAATGAATAAAGCAGTAAGGAAAAAGTATTGTATGATTCTACTCACTCAAATTTATAGAGACAGAAAGCAAAATGATAGTTTCCAGGGACTAGGGCTAAGAGGACAGGAGGACTTATCACTTAATGGGTGAGAGATTCAGTTTTGCAAAATGAAGAAGTTCTGGAGATCTGTTTCACAACTGTGTAAATATACTTAACATTACTGAGCACTTAACATTCTTACTGGGTTACTGGGGCCTGCATTGTGGTAAAATGGGTTAAACTATCGCTTGCAACACTGTCATCCCCATATGAATGCTGGTTCAAGTCCCGGCTGCTCCCCTTCCAATCAAGCTCCCTACTCATGCACCAGGGAAAGCAGTGAAAGTTGATTCAAGTATTTGGACTCCTGCCACCTACGTGGGAGACCCAGATGTAGCTCTGGGCTCCTGGCTTTTGCCTGGCCCACTCTCAGCCTTTGTAGCCATTTGGGGGAATGAACTAGATGAAAGATACCATTCTGCCGGTCTGTCTCTCTCCCATTCTGCATTTCAAATAAATAAATCTTTAAACAAAGAAGGGTTATACAGGTGAATATTGTGGTACAGTGAGTTAAGCCACTACATAGGATGCCCACTTTACATAGTGGAGTGCCTGGTTAGAGTCCCAACTTCTGTGCTTTCAATCTAGCTACCTGTTAATGCAACGCTGGGAGACAGCAGGTAATGACTCCAGTGGTTGAATCCCTACCACCCAGGTGAGCCTACTTCCAG
Organism: Sylvilagus floridanus; assembly: GCA_949820135.1. Taxonomy (NCBI): domain Eukaryota; kingdom Metazoa; phylum Chordata; class Mammalia; order Lagomorpha; family Leporidae; genus Sylvilagus; species Sylvilagus floridanus. The sequence continues at coordinate 14,329,071 of OX463224.1, read as the reverse complement.
CTGTTGCAGCAGATGGGTGTGTGTGTGTGCGTGTGTGTGTGTTCTACCTTTCAAATAAAGAAAGAATAATTACAATGGTGAAATTTAGAGTTTTTTTTAACACAATACATCTTTAAAAATAAAAAAGAACACCTCCTATACCCATTAGTAGTCACTCCCCATTTTCATCTCCAAAACCTCCCTCCAACCTTTAGCAACTGCTGATCTACTTTCTATCTCTATAGATTAGCCTATTCTGTACTTTTCACATAAATGGAATATATAATATATTTTGTGTCTGAATTCTTTCACTTATGCTTCCAAGATTCATGCCAGTTTTAGTATGTATCAGTGCTTCACTGCTTCTTATTGCTGAATAATATTGCATTTTAGGTTATAATGCATACTGTTTATCCTTTCATCAGTTGGTGGACATTTATATTGTTTCTTGTATATTAAGAATACTGCCATGGATATTTGTTTTGCAAGTTTTTCTGTAAACATAGGTTTTCATTTCTCTTGAGTATATACCTAGGAGTGTTGGGTCATAAGAGAGCTCTATGTTTAACGTTTTGAGAAACTATAAGCTATTTTCCAAAGCAGCTATACCAGTTTACAATTCTACCATGATGAAGATGTGGCCATCTCTTCACATCTCCACCAAGCTTGTCATTGTCTGTCCCTTTGATTATGTAGCCATGCTAGTGAGTGTGAAGCAGTATCTCATTGTGGTTTTAATTTGCATTATCCTAATGGCTCTTGATGTTGAGCATATTTTCATGACTTATTGGCCATTTTTGTACCTTTTCTTTGAAAACTGTCTCTTCAGAAGCTTTGCCATTTTATAATTGAGTTATTTGTCTTTTTATTATTGAGTTGCAGAAGTTCCTAATTTATTCTACATGGAGTTCTTTTATCAAATTACATGATTTACCGGTCTCTTTTACAGCATAAAAGTTTTTAATTTTGGTGAAGCCCAGTTTATTTATTTCTTCTTTTTGTGGTTTTTGCTTTTGTCATCATATCCAAGAAACCATTACCCAACTCCAGATCACAAAGATTTATTCCTGCGTATTCTCCTAAGTCTTGAAGAGTTAGCTCTTAGATTGGGCCTGTGCACCATTTCAAGTGGACTTTTGTGTAAGATGTTAGATAGGGCTCCTCTTTCATTCTTTTCCATGTGGGTAATCTGTCCTAGCACCATCTGTTGGAAAGATTATTCTGTGCCCTGCATTGAATTGACCAGAGATGTAGGAATTCATTTCTGAGCTCTTAGTCCCATCCCGTTGATCTATATGTGTATTCTAGGCCAGAACAGTCTGTTGTGTTACTGTAGTTTAGTAGTTAGTTTTAAAGTTAGGAAATGTGTATCTTCCCCCTTTGTTCTTTTTCAGGATTGTTTTCCTTTCTTAGTCAATTGCATTTTCATGAATTTTACAATCACTCCCCTACAAAACAGCCAGCTGGGACTGCGTTAAATCTATTGATGAATTTGGTAACAATTTCATTTTTTTTCTTTCTTCAGGTTTCCTCATCTTCACTCTTAGCTGGTGACAGTGCTTTCCATATCACTAAAACAACCAAGCAGTCAAAAGCTTGAGCAGTCCTCAAGCTCTTGCCATCATATCTACCCAGTTTCTTGTTTCTGTTCATTTTTGTTAATGTGGATGAACTGTTTGTTCTCCTATCTACAGTGGCACGTGGGAGGATCCATTTCCCTCCCACTTACTCAAGGACATTGCCTCACCATTTCTTCCCACTCTCTTCTACATCATCAATTTCCCCCTGACTAATAAAGTATTCCTATAAGTATATAAATCTGTTGTAACTTGTCCCATCTTAGAAACTGTCTAACTGGAAAGAAAAAAGAAAACAGCACCTTTCTTTATCTCACATATTTATTAACCACCACCAAACTTCTCTGCTTCCCTTTGTAACAAAACTCCTTGAGTGGCCTGTACTCTCTTCTTCTATTGCTCTCTTCATTCTCTCCTGAATGCGTTTTAATAGGACAGTTTGCCTTTGCTTCTCTAATGAAAGTGTGCTTTTCACAGTCACCGATGACTTCCACATTGCTAAATCCAGTGGTCATTTTCAGACTTCATCTTACTGAGCTATCAACAGGATTGAATACAATTGATCAATCTTTCTTTCTGATGTACCTGATCACCTGATTTCTACCACACCAGAGGTTTTTATTTTTCTTCCAACTTTAACTGTCTATTGCTTCTTAATTTCCTCTGTTATTATGTTCCCCATCTGCATTCTCTTAATATTAGAGTAACCCAGGGCTCAGTCCTTGGATGTCTTTTCTATCTTATCTCTTCTAGTATCATTTTTTTTAAAAAAAGATCTATTTATGTATTTATTTATTTGCAATGCAGAGTGACAGGGAGACAAAGAGAGAGGGAGAGCTTCATCTGCTGGTTCACTCTCCAAATGGCTGCAACAATCAGAACTAGGACAGACCATAGCTACGAGCCAAGAACTCCATCTGGGCTTCCTATGGGGGTGGCAGGGAGCCATGTACATGGACCAACATCAGCTGCCTTCCCAGGCTCATTAGCAGGAAGCTGGATTGGAAGCAGAGTAGCCATAACTCAAACAAGCATTCTGATATGGGATGTGGGCATCCCAAGGGGCAGCTTAACCCATCTACCACAATGGCTACCCCTAGTTTGATGGCTTAAAATATCAGCTACATACTAATAACTCCAAAATGTCTGTCTTTAATTTATACCTTTCCCCTAAACTCTAGACCACTGACTGCCTTCTTGACATTTCCACATTTATCTTTCTCAAATATACTTTTCTGTGGGTCTTCCCCATATCATTTAATAGCAATTTTGTCTTTCTGCTTATTGAGGCCAAAACTTTTGTAGAATTCTTTCTCTCTCAGATTTTGATATTCCATCTGCAAGTTGCATAAGCTCCACCTCCAAATGTATATGCAGTTTACATTACTTCCACTGCCAGACCTGTCCAAACCACCATCATCTCTTCCATGGATTGTTGTGTTTCCAAAGTAATCTTCCTGCTTGTACCTCTGTATTTTTTCCGTACAGTAGCTAAACTTAACATACCCCAACCCAGCCTTCTGGTCACCCCCTACACACACAAACACCAGTCAAACCAACCAGTATAAAGCTTGTTGCTTACCATAGTCTTCCCCAGCACAATAATTGACATCTCCATCCTCCATTTCTTCTGGCAGAAAACACATGGAGTCAGTCTTCACTCCTGCTTTCTTATATCACTTCTCTACAGTCTTTGTTTTCTAATACTGTCCACTACTGTGGTCCAAGTCATCATGTGCCACCTGAGTTATTGCAGAAGAGTAGCCTCTAAGTTGATCTTCTTGCCTCCATCCTTGCACCCTGTAGATTGTTCTTAGCCAGGCATCTAAAATAGACCTTTCAGAATGAAAAAGATCACACTGCTCTACTGATCAAAGCTTCTTTTGACTGTTCATTTTCTCACGAAAAGCTGGAGGTCTAGAGCAGGTACTTAGCCAAGCAGTTGGGATGCTGGCCCACATTGGAGTACCTTGGTTTGACTCTGTGCTCCAGCTTCCTGCTAATGCAGACCCTGGGAGGCAGCAATGATGGTTCAAGCAGTTGAAGACTGAGTTCCAGGCTTCAACCCCTTCCCCACTCTGATGCCATTGTGGGCATTATTTTTAAATATTTAGTCATTTATTTTAAAGTTGGAGTTACAGAGATGGAGGGAGACACACACACACACACAGAGAGAAAGAGAGAGAGAGAGAGAGAGTATCCATCTGCTAGCTCACTCCCCAGATGACCACAACAGCCAGAGTTAAGCCAGGCCAAAGCCAGGAGCTTCTTCCAGGTCTCCCACTGGGGGCCCAAATATTTGTTTTTCCCAGGACATTAGCAGGGAGTTGGATCAGAAATGGCACAGCTGGGACACAAACTGGTGTCCTAGTTTGTGGGACACCATGGAACAGCCATGCCACAACACCAGCCCCCATGTGGGGATTTGAGGAGTGAACCAAGCAGTGGAATATCTCTTACTTCCTCTCTCAAAAAATAAAACGACAATAACAACAACAAAAAAAATCCTAGAGTTTGCACAGTGTTACACAAGGCCCTAAAATAAGATATTGACTGCTCCTGAGGCTTCGTCTCTCACTACTTTCCTCCTTCCTACCTCTGCTCAGCCATATTGACCTTGTTCTTCCTTAAATACTCCAGGGGTGCTTTTGCTTGAGGATTTTTCGTTTGCTGTTTCCTCTGGCTGGGGACACCTTTCCCTAAGACAATGTCTGACCTACCCCTTTACCTCTTTCGATTTTTTACTGACCTTCCTGTTTTAAAATGCAGTCATCCCAGGGCTGACTTTCCGGTGCAGTGGGTTGTCACTGCTTGTGATGCCTGCATCCCCTATCAGAGTTCTGATTCGAGTCCTGGCCATTCTGCTTAAAATCCAGTTCTCCTGCTTGGGAGCTTGGAAAAGCAGCAGATGATGGCCTGAGTATTTGGGCCCTTGCCACCATGTGAGAGGTCTGTGTAGAATTTTAGGCTCCTGTCCCAGTCCCCGCTTGTAGTTGTCATTTGGGGAATGAACCAGTGGATGGAAGATTCTCTCTCTCTCCCCCCACTCCCTCCTCCTACCCCCAGCACTCTGCCTTTGAAATAAATACATAAATCTAAAAAAGAAAATAGAACCTTCCCATCCACTCACACAAATACTCCCTTATCGCCATCTTCGAGCTTTTTCTCCATAATACTTATTGCTCTGTTACACAGTATGCCTTTTACTTAATGTTCATTTTCTCTCTCTCCCAATTAGATTGTACATTCCAAAGAAAGGGGATTTGTTTTCTAGATGTTTCTACACTATTAGTCATTTTACCTAATGTTTGTGATCGTTACTCAGAAGGGTCATTGGAACTTTTTATTTTGTTTTGCATTCCCTCATTGCCACTATGATTTGGAGAAAATAGTCTCTCCGCAATAGTTTTCTCCTGTGTAAAATAAAGGGTTATACTAAGCCACCTGCCTCTCCCCTGTAGCTCCACAATTCTGTGAATTTGTTAATTATGTTTTATACTTTTGACCTCACTCTCAAGTTTTTCTATTCATTTGCTCTTCGTGCTGAGGTGTGGACTGGTGGTGAGTTTTACCACTAGTGAGATAAGGGTGACACGGTTCATTCTCTGCTGGGACTCCAACACTGATCGCGTTGTTAGCATAGATGCAAATTCATTAGGTTGCAGTGGAATAGGAGCGCACAAAAGAAAGGTATAGGAGAGTAGGAGGTCTCTGCTGGCTCTCGGCCAGAAGGGAACTTTGTGAATCTCTAGTATCCATATCAAGAGATGGAAGCATGTATGTGATGGCGGCGATTCCAAGACTGTGGTGCTAGCAGAGGATGTTCCTGTCTTAGTGTTCCAGTGAGAACCACCCTCTAAAGCATGTAAGACGTGTTTTCCTAGGCAGTCCAACTTCAAACAGCCTATTCCAGATTTTTTGATTTAGTAAATTTCTCTGTCCTCTCCCTTGCATTGTAGCGTATAACTTAATTATCCGGGCCTCACCCTTCCCTATTTGGCCTTTTATAATGGGCAGGAATAAGACTATCAACAACTTTATTGACCACCCCTGAGTGTGCAGATTAGAAACTGCTGCTGTCATTCTGTCATCCTCTACCATATGAGGTTTGATAAAGGAGGTAGCAGGTATCCTTTTTCTGTTAGATTCTGTTTCAGGAAGCAAAATATTTCTTTTCATTTCCCTCTAAGCGTAGTGAACATAAGTTGCTTTGTATCTCATCTTGGACATTTCTTCATGCTTCTCAGACTGGGAGACTAGAAGTACAGTGGAAGACAATAGCCAATATCTTCCTGGCATGGTAGGCCCATTCTGGGTGGAAGACATTTAAGTATTTTGATTTAGATTTCTAATGCTGTGTTAGGGTAGAAATGAATGGTCCCTCTCTGGTCTTACACTTAGTATTACTGACCACTATTAACAGCAGTATGCCAAGGAAAAGAAGTCAAGCTGATTCCTTTTGATAAAGACGATTTGGTATTGGACCTCATGAGCCACCCCCTCCAGGCCCCAAGATGAGCTAGGTCTTGGAGGAGTTTTCACTCAGTTCTTTCCATGTGTGCCCCCAGGCTCAAACACCTGCAGTGATCACTCACAGATGAACCTACTAGACACAGTCATCAGCCAAACATACTAATCCATCCCAGCACCACTGAAAGAGAAGCAGACATTGTGTGCCTCCTGCTAAGATGCAGTAGGAGGGAGATAATGCCTCCTATCAAGTACTTGTGCCAACAAGAGGTTGAAACTGAGTATAATCAAGCCTCTCAGCCTTTCTCATCTGGGTTCCAGGAGAAAATTAAGCCCTAATTCTCTAAGGAATCCATTGTGTGTAATAAATTAACTTCTATTCATCTAGAATGGTACTAGTCAGACACCATCCTTGAGGGGATTGAGAAATTAGTCACTCAAATCATTTTCTGGCTTAAATGAGGACAATATGTAAAGAGAAAAGCCTTGAGGATTCCATTTATAAGAAATAGAGAGGGAAGCAAGTTAAATTCTACCAAGCAGAAACAGAAATCCAGAATATTGGCCACTCTGTAGGAAATCTGACCCCATTTCTCCAGCAAGTTAATGGTTTACATTAAAACAGATGAGGAGGCAATTCTAGATTAAGATAGATTTGCAGAGATAAAGTCACCAAATATAGTGCATGTATTTGCAGAGGTGTCAACCACCAAATTGAATCCATGGACCTTGTTTGGACCCTGATGGGAATAGTCTGGCCAAGATGACTGAATCAATCAGGAGAATTTGAAGTCTCATTTATTTATTTTGTTAGGAATGAGGATGGTGCTGTGGTTGTACATGGTATCTATATCTACATCTATGTATATGAATGATGCACACTATATCTATCTGTAGATAGATGGGGAATACTGAAGTATACAGGGATGAAATAAATTGTGTTTGAGATTTACTTTAAAACCAATAAAGTGGGACAACAAAGATGAAGTAAATGTAGTAAAAGCTTGATCATAGTGATTCTCGGTAACATGTTTATGGGGTTTTCATTGCATTATTCACTCTTTTTTTGTGAATGTTGGAATTTTTTAAAGGAACTTACTTCAAAAACTTTGATCTTTAAAGGAGTTTGTTAACATTATAACTTTTCTTTTCCCCATCCCCTCAAATAATGCAAGCTGGGAACAGGAAATTAGTATCCTTCCATTCTGCGACTTCTGACACAGTTACTGTCAGGCAGTGATGAGAACCTACAGCCCACAGCGTTTTGTGGCCTCTCTAGAAGACTAGTTAAATGGGAATTGGGTTCATTGCGGAGACCAGGTCTGTGCGGAAGCTCCCTGACATAGCCCACACCCTGAGTAATCAGAGAAGAACCTAGTCACCTGGTTTTATGAAGCGTATCTGGTGAATTCTCAGGTCTATAAAAGTTGAGAAATCAGGGATGAAAGACCATGAAGAACGTTAGGGTAAAAATGGCAAAAAGAACAAAATACCATTGGTAACTTAGTTGGTAAGCAGTTTAGAAATCTTTGGGTGAGATGAGGATAAGAGAATATTTTTATGTGGTTCAATTCAGGGATAATCAATGCCATTTATAATCTAGTCTTCCTTTTAAACAGGGCATCTGGGGTTGGAAAAATTGCTCTTTGTTTTCAAAGTTCTTTACCCTGTCTTCAAAGAAGACAATGGTTAAGATTATCATCACAGTTTAAATGTTGGTTCTACCACATACCAGCTATGTGATCTTACTGCAGAACAACGTCCCAAGCTAGTTGGAAGTGTTGCTATAGAACCCCCAAACCTGGTCTGCTCACCTGACATGCAGAAAGTCAGTCACTGACATCGGGGTGCTGGAAGTCAGTAGGTACTCTGTGAAGCACAGAGCAAGGAGTTGGCAGCTATTGCTGAATTCTAAGGCTCTCTGAAGAGTGAGGAGTGAAGGTTCTTATAGATTGAAGATGGGGCTGAGAAGTACATGTTCAGCTCATGTCCACGTTCCTGATTGGTCAGTGGTGGTCCTGACCTCTCTCTGATTGGTCAGTGGTGGTCCTGACCTTCCTCTGATTGGTCAGTAATGCCATGTTCTTTAGGGAATTTTTATGATGGCAATTGGGCTTAAGTTGGTCTGGGAGATTACATGCAAGTGGGAGCCACCTTCTGCCCCAGACCTGAAATTTCCCTGCCTGGACCTAGAATTCCCCTTTACAAACCCCTCTGGATAATACTAGCCCATCAGGGTTTTATCTCTCAGAGACACAAATTACTTCTTGATTCTGGTGGTTAAAACCTTGTACATCCAGGTGTATCACACTCCCTTAATGCAGTGAATTGCTTTTGATAAAAGGCACAGGTACATTGGGCTAAGGGAAGCAGATAAGAGCCTGTATCCTGCCTTTACACTATAGTGGTTTGGTCCCAGTTCACCTCTGTTTCTTGTTACTTCTCAGTCTTGAGGGGCTAGGGATAATGACTACTCTGAGAGCTTCCTGATGTTTGTGGAGTGAAGTAGGGTTCTTCAGGAGTAGAGGTGAGGAAGTTGTAGGCATATCTTTCAAGAAAGTTCCTTATCCCGGGTTCAGCTTTGGAGAGCCTCTGCATCACTAGAGGGTTTGGCCTAGCCAGTTTCTGTACAGTTTTACCTTGCAGATGGATTACCACCATTCCACAGCAGCAATTAAAGCAACAACATTTTAGTATTTCTACCCCTTGTAATGAATGCCAGAGAAGTTAGTAATTTTTCTGCCAGACAACTTTTAGTCCCAAACCAGGAGTAGAGCCATTGGTTAAGATTTAGTGGGAGGTCAGACATGATACTAATCTGGGTGTGTGGCACTGTCATTTTAAGACACATTGGGTATAATTTGTCAGTGTTCTAATGTGCAAAGTCATACTCTTTAGCCCTATACCTAGAACAAAGATGGATAGCAAGTGATCATAACAAAGGAGACAGATCTGGCTGTTACTTGGAATCAGTATGGGTGTTTACTCTTGCTTCCTCTAAGGCATAAACCAAAGTAAGAGCTTTGAGTTCAGCCTTCTGAGCTAAGACACCTGGTGGCAATGCTACTGTTTGCAGAGTTTCCTGGGCAGTTCCTACTGCATCTCCAACCCTTGATTTGCCTGGTCCATGAAGCTGTTTCCTTCCACCAAGAGTTCCAGGTCAATACTGTCTAACGGGACATTAGTCAGATACAGCCTGCTAAGACACACTTGCTCAATAGCCTATAATTATTTACAGGTTTTCCCAGAAGGGGCTAGGGGCAAGGTGGCTAGATTAAATCATGATACAGTTTTAGAATTTCACATTTCAGTTACTAAATAGTAGAGTTTGGTATCTCCCAAATAGCCAGAAGTGAGCTAGTCATCTTCCTTGTTTCAGAAGTGGCAGCACACGGTGAGCTGTATTCACTGGGGGTGGGCTGTCCAAAAGTGAGCTACCCTGTTTCCTGCAGTACAGCACAAGTGGCTGTTATTCTCAGACACATCAGTCAGCCCTGGATAGCAATGTCCAGATTTTACACCATCAGTCATTTTATTTTTTCCAAATTTTGAGCCATTGCTCCTAGTCCCAATCCTTTCTTCTTGAGGTTAAAGAGCATCCTGAGTACTTCACTGTGGGTGCTGCATGCAGATTCCAGCATTAGCTGTGAGTATAACAGGTATCACATCCAGTTAGCATTGCTCTTTTGAAATGGGGCATTCTCTAGAGCATGTAGTTCTAGCAGTCTTTCATGATGGGTGCTGTCATACCATCGTGCATAAGAACCCGTCCTTTATAAACTCTCAGCTTTATCTCACCTGGTTTAGAGTTGACACCAGTGACTCCATCTTGACTTTTATTCTCTCATTTCCTTTTGGTCAAGATCCACTTATGAAAACGCAGCTGATGAATCATGTTCCATTAGTCCCTTGTTGCCAAGTTCTATTTTTTCTGGTTTTTGATACAGTCCCATATTGGGAGAGAAGTATTTGGCAACCAGGAATGGATGTCAAAAAGCCTTTTAACTGCATTTAAGCAACAGAGAGGTTTTAGAAGGCGTAATCCTTCTGCTAACTCTACCTGAAGTCCATTGTTAAACTTAGCTTTATCCGTTCTGTAGGCATGAGCCATCCTCTCCAAGTGCCAGGCTGGCATCATGTTGTTGGAAATTGTGCTTTGGTAGAATTCTGACAGTCAAGAGGCACAAAGCTCAAAAAGGAAAAATATATAACAAAGCCAACAAGAACCTAACAAATCAAGGTCGCATCTTAAAAACAATGAACAAGGTTACAATCTAAGAGCAGACATATTATAATTGACCATTCATGTAAGTACGGCAGGGATGGTTGACTAAACATGGAATAATCAGAGCTAGAAAACTCTGAAGGTTAGCAAGCCTGAAAACAATGAACACAATCTAAAAACAAATGTATTATAGTTTGTCGATTGACTATTCATATTAAGTGCATATAATAATCTCATATTCAGAAATGCTCAGAGTTAAAAAGCCAGTCCAAGGCAGACTTAGTTTTGTTTTGTTTTTAAACTATGATGCCTAACCTTTTGAAGTTTTAGGACATACTATAGAGTGACAACGCCATTCACTTACTGCAAGGCTGGGAACTCTTGAAGTCAAGGCATTCTACGCATAATTTTAGATGTCAGTGTTTCCAACTATGTCCTTTAAAAAAAAAAAGATTTATTTATTTATTTATTTAAAAGTTACACAGAGAGAGGAGAGGCAGAGAGAATGAGAGAGGTCTTCCTCTCAGATGATGGTTCACTCCCCAATTGGCCACAACAGCTGGAGATGCGCTGATCAGGAGCCAGGAGCTTCCTCCAGGTCTCCCATGCGGGTGCAAGAGCCCAAGGACTTGGCCATCTTCTACTGCTTTCCCAGGCCATAGCAGAGAGCTGGATCAGAAGTAGAGCAGCCGGGTCTTGAACCAGTGCCCATATGGGATGCCGGCACTTCAGGCCAGGGTGTTAACCCACTGCGCCACAGCGCTGGCCCCTCAACTATTCCCCTTTATAACAAGAACAGATTCTTACTGTTCTTGTGCCAGCAATCACACTGCCACGAGCAACCAAAAATCCTCTGAAAAGTTTTCGCATTTTACAAGAATGAAGTAGGGGAAAAGATAAACACTTCCATCTGTTTACAATGTTATACCAAAGCACTGTAAACAATAGAAATCACAGAGAAAAGTCTGCCTGAACCTAGAAGAGAAAAACATTCAAATACAGAACCAACAATATTTTAAATAAGACCTAGAAATCCACAAATTTCATTTTTCATCATCCAGTCTTATGTAAATAATTCTTATGTAATACCCTTTAACAGTTTTATGGATTTTTTTCCCCTCAAAGTTCTGAAACTTCTGATCTAAAGCAATCACAAATCTATATTTAAGAACATCTGTTAGAGTCTTCTCTGAATCTGATTCCAAGTGTCCTTAGAGCAGAATACAAAACTGCAGATAATGAAAGATTTTAGTAGTAGCCATAGTTAAACTTATAAAACTCACTAGCTGACAAGGAGAGCCACTTATGTTCATTGCATACAGCATTTTAGGAAGCACTTGAAGGGTTGTACAAAACTTCTGTCCCTTTAGGCCTCTGGGCCTCCTTTACATCAAGATCTCCGTAATGAATGATAACAACAGAAAAGGATCATCAGACTTTTATTATAACTTTTATGTAACTTCTAGCACATTTACATCAATATTATATATTAACATCACTCTTAAGCCAGACTTAATTACATCATCTGCAAAAAGGGAAAAATAAAAGTATTTATATAGTGTATAACCTGTGGCTGGCATATGATAAGTACAGTAAATACTGGATGCTAATATCAGAATTGCTATGTTTATTATAATCATCTTTACCACGATGTGTCATCTGTCCTATATATCTGATTATGCCTACTCATTTGTGTTAGTTGTTAGTAGTTCAAGCGGCAAGGCCTTCTTCCCATGTTAGGGATCCTTGAGATTTCAGATATTTTATTTGGGAATGAGCCAGTTGGGCATGGGAACACAGGAACATCCAATTTGGCCTTTTGTGTTACTGCCTAAAAGAAGAAGTTTTCCATGCCCCTAACTTACGACGACATTAGCATTTGATTTGCATTGGGTTATTTGATTTTGTTCACTGCTCCTTCCTACTTTGAACCTGTTTACCATTAAAGCTACATTTTTTGGAAGATAGAAGATCAAGGGAAGAGAGTTGCCAAATGAATGGGTAGGCCATTTAAAATGTAAATTAGCGTGTCTTTTTTATTGCTCAACCTGAGGATTAGATGATGTCTACATTTAAATCCTTCCTGGTTCAAAGCTGTAAGAAAGTACCCTCCATCTGGCAACATCCACCCACCTACCACGCTGCCAAGACTGGGCTAGGTTTCAGCCAGAGGAGGACTTGCCTACCCTATGTTCCCCAGTGAGCACAGTGTTTTCGCTGATGAGTTCACGGCATTTGCCATACAAGTGACCAACACAACTTCTGCCACTCATTAGGACTCTATGTCCTGCACATCAAACCCAACTGTGCTACAGCTCTGTCTTTTAGGTTCGGGTTCAGGTAATTTTTATTCACACAGCTGTAGCTCTTCGTTCCTACCTTACAAGTAACTTGGGTCAGGGAGAGTATTTGATGGGGGCACTGAGAAGATTACACAGACAAAGGCAAGGAGCAGGATGAGACAAAGATTGACAATATTGACAGTGTGAGATCAAGGGAAGAGAGAGTTTGGCAGAGCAGGCTAAGATCTTGAACCAACACACCAAGAGTCAGTAGTTTAGCTAGACATGGGTCTCTGAGAACTGCAGAAGTGTTTCTTACCAGTGTAATAGACTTGCATGTAGCAGCTTAGACTGGAAAATCCAAGCAAGGAATGTGTTCGGATGTAGGTAAACAATGATTGGCAGGATGCTTAGGTAATGTTCTATAAACATGTATTTTTCTAGGTATTACATTTTCTGAACCCTTTACCCACCTCTTCCTCATAACCACTGGCAAAATGAAAATGCATAGATGAATATCTGTTAATGAAACCTGGTTTGATTCCAGAAGTGTGATGCCACTGGATCCATATCACAACATTCCTGCCCACCGAGCAACAGAGGATGTGGCATCTCTCTAGGCGGTGGTGTAGCATGTGATGTCATTCTGCTATGTGGTATACAGGAAATGGGTTGTGATCTCCTTTCAGGACACATTGTTTTGAATTCATGAGCCACTTACCACAGTCCTCGACCAAGTAGGTGGGACTATAAGCCTTGTCTTGGAGGATGATGTGAGTACATAGGAAAACTCGCTGGCATTGATTCCAGGTAGGGTATTGCTCCTACATGAATCTCATGAGGTTGAGTCTGACCTCTCCTAGGGAATGCAGGAAGCTAGGTGCTGGCTAATAGTGTTTAAGTTGGTTGGCAGCAGAGTCCCTGAGAAATAACAGGCCCTTTGTTTGCCTGAAATGTCCTTGAAATTCAGTCCTAAAATCCTATTCACCCTTAAAGCAAAGAACTACTACCAACTAGCTCTGTGAAAACTCATCTGACTTCTCCCAATCAGAAGCAATTACTCCTGCTCAGCTGTGGTATTGTCCAGGATCTCGATGCAGTTCATAAGTTTTCTGCATTACCTGATAATTTTATATATATATTAAAACAATTCTCATAAAAGGTAAAATTATGATTCATACAGATTTAAAAATGAATGTGTGTTGAAGGTTTTATTTAATTCATGAGAGAAATAAATAGATGCTATGATTGATTTCAAGAAAAAGGAAAGTGAACAAATGTGTATGGATGCAGGGCCAGTGCTATGGCATAGTCGGTAGAGCTGCCAGCTGCAATGCCAGCATCCCATAGGGGCGCCCAGTCAAGGCCAGCTAATGCACCTGGGAAAGAAGTGGAAGTCCCTGGGCTCCTGCACCCACATGGGAGACCTGGAAGAACTCCTGGCTCCTGGCTTCCACCTGGCCCAGTCCTGCTGGTTGCTGCCATCTGGGGAATAAACCAGCAGATGGAAGATATTCTCTCTCTCTCTCTCTCTCTCTCTCTCTCTCTCCCTCCCTTCCCCATAACTCTACCTTTCAAGTAAATAAATAAATCTTTAAAAAATGTGTATGGATGCAGGAATGGTGAACTGAATATGCACAGGGAGGCACATAGTTAACTACAATTTGCAGAACTGTGAAACAGCTCGCATAGAACTATAGGCTAAAATAGGGTAATTTTGTAGTGGTCTCCTCTAAACAATGCATAATTTTGCACTGAAACATAAATTTTTCCTCCAGTCTTCCCTCTTTGAAAATATTCTCCAAGAAATACTATGTTGGATCACAAAAAAGGCTGATCTCATCAGATTGTATTTCATCGTTTCCATAGGTGCAAAAAGATTGTTAATTTGTCATACAGGCCTTATTAACTTGACTTTCCTGGAAATTTTCATAAGGAATCTCAGATTTGACTTTTTTGTTAAAGTTTATTTATTTATTTGAAAGGCAGAGTTACAGAGAGGCAGAGAGGGAAAGAGAAAAAGAGAGAGGTCTTCTATCCGCTGGTTCACTCCAGATGGCCGCATTGGCTAGAACTGTGCTGATCTGAAGGCAGGAGCCAGGAGCTTCTTCCAGATCTCCCAAGGCTCAAGCACTTGGGCTGTCTTCTACTGCTTTCCCAGGCCTTCATCAGGGAGCTGGATTGGAAGTGAAGCAGCCAGGATTCGAACCAGTGCCCATATGGGATGTCTGCGCCTCAGGCAGATGCTTAACCTACTATGTCACAGTTAATTCATGAGTGAAGTAAATAAATCAGAATTGACTTTTAAAATACTTGTTAAGTAATTGGACTGTGTATCCGTTCATGGTTCATCTGTTTTCAACCTGACTGGATTTTTAAATTTTGAGGTGTACATGGGGTACCTTCAATTCACTCTGTGCAATAGACAAGGACTCAGTAAGACAAGCTCTTGAGAGAAACTGATGTGTTTTCTGTTCTTTCTAAAGATGCCTGTGCATATCCATTTCCCTGTGGCTGAAACTTTCATAAATGGAGAAGAACTTATTCCAGTTCATTTCTAGGATGAGGGCAAAGATTTGGTAACAGAGAGGAATGACTAGGACACACTGACATACGGTGAATGTTTAGATGGTATTTCGTTCTGAAGAAGGGATGATTTGGGCCTGAGAATAAGAGTTTCTAAGAAGGCAAGTCTAGGGTTAGGGCTCTTTCTCCCAGGAATTCCAATCCTGTACCTGACTCCTGAGTCTTGTAATCTGCCCTTTTCATATTTTGCAAGAAATGCCACCAGTACACTAGAGAGCCTGGGCTCTCAGGCCAGTGCTAAGCAGTGGTGTGGAGAAATTCTACGGTGAAGGCTTTGGTGGGCGGAGGAAATGGAGGAGTCCATTTTTCCAGATCTGGGGCCCGCCTTGGCTGCCGTCGTTAAGCTCACAGCTATGGCTGCAGTCTTTGTGATGTGGTGCTGACTTGTTGATTCAGGACTTCCTTAATCTCACTAGTAAAACTCTTCCCTTTAAGACCTTCCACCCCTTGTCTGTGAAAAGCATCGGAATTTTTTTTTTTGCAATCACATTCTTTTGATTTCTAAACCCAATTTCCATTTTCCATTTGTAGAACCTGTTCTCCCTGTTCCATTCCTTTAGTTTCACCATGTTGCTCTAAGAATGTATTCCCAACTGGGGAATTCAGACATGCCTGTTCTCCACAAGTGAAATTGCTGTGTATGAGAAATTAGGAGGCATATTCCTCTTGGCCATTCACAGGTGCTGAGGAAGGCATTTGATCAGAATCTAAGGCGCAGTACTAGATTCTGTACCCATGAGGGCAAGTTAGATGCTACCTAGAGTTAATACAGACGACCGTGCTGCTTCATAGCACAGTCTACAAGGTTTATATTTAAAAGGTACATTTCTGTGCCGTGGCTCAACAGGCTAATCCTCCGCCTTGCGGTGCCGGCACACCGGGTTCTAGTCCCGGTCAGGGCACCGGATTCTGTCCCGGTTGCCCCTCTTCCAGGCCAGCCCTCTGCTGTGGCCCAGGAGTGCAGTGGAGGATGGCCCAGGTGCTTGGGCCCTGCACCCCATGGGAGACCAGGAAATAGCACCTAGCACCTGGCTCCTGCCATCGGATGAGCGCGGTGCGCCGGCCGCAGCGCGCCGACCGCGGCAGCCATTGGAGGGTGAACCAACAGCAAAGGAAGACCTTTCTGTCTGTCTCTCTCTCTCACTGTCCACTCTGCCTGACAAAACAACAACAAAAAAAAGGTACATTTCTGGGGCAGCTTGTGGCACAGGGAGCCGAGTTGCCACCTGCAATGCCAGTGTCCCATATTGGAGCACTGGTTTGAGTCTTGGCTGCTCTGCCTCAGTCCCTCCCTGTTATGTGCCTGGGAAAGCAACAGAAGATGGCCCAAGTACTTAGGGCCCTGCCTCCCACGTGGGAGACCCAGATGGAGCTCCTGGCTCCTGGCTTCTACCTGGACCTGGCCCCAGCTGTCATGGCATTTAGGGAGTGAAACACAGATAGAAGATTCTCTCTCTCCTCCTCTCCCTCTCCTCTGTATGTCACTCCCTTCAAATAAATTTTAGAAATTTTAAAAAGTCATAGAATTTCATATGCATTTTATAAAATAAAATAGGATAAAATGTAAATTTGTGCCATCTCATTTCTAGAATGAACAAACTAAGAACTACTAGAAGGAAACTGAAAGTTGATAAAGAGCTTTTCAATTTTATGAAACAAAAAAATCTAGATTCAAGTGGGAATTAGAAAAGTACTTTAGAGAGATTCTGGATACCTGTCAGCCAGTTTCTCCCCGTGGTTGCATTTGACATAGCTATAGCTCAGTATCAGATCACAGCTGGCATTGCACAACACGCATGTGCAGTTCTGTGCATGCCATTTTATCATGTGCTGCTTCAGGTAAACACTACCACAGGACTGGCAGCTGGTGCTATAATATGGTGGGTTAAGCTGCTGCCTCTGATGAAGCATCCCATACCAGAGTGCCAGTTTGGGTCCCAGCTGCTCCACTTCCAATCCAGTTTCCTGCTAGTGCTTGTCCGAAGACAGTGGAGGATGGCTCAAGTGCTTGGGCCCCTGCTGCCTATAGGAGAGACCAGGATGGAGTTCCTATCTCCTGGCTTTGGCCTGGCCCAGACCTGGTTGTTGTGGCCAATGGGGAGTGAACCATCAGATGGAGGACCTCTTTCTCTCTCTCTCTCTATCCGTTCTGTCACTTTGCCTTTCAAATAAGTAAGTAAATCTTAAAGATATGGAACTGATCCATCACCACCACGCTCTCCTTTGAGTTACCTCTGTAAAGGAAAACCTGACCCCTCCCCACTACCAGCAGCCCTTCCTGTCTATCACTGCCTCTTTTCCATCTCTATAATTTGTGTCACTTCAGAATGTTGTATAATGAAATGATACAGTACGCGGCCTTCTGAGTTTGATTTGCTTCACCCAGTTTAATGCCATTGAGGACCATTCAGCTTGTTTCATGTGTCCGCGAGTCATTGCTTTTTAACTGGTGAGCTGTTTGAATGGTGTAAGCATGGTATGAATGTACCACAGTGAGTGTATTCACTTTTTGGAGAGCACTGTGGTTATTTCCAGCTTTTTTGATAATAGAAGTAAAACTACGATAGGCATTTGTGTACAGGCTCTTGTATGGATAGAAATTTTCACTTACATGGGACAGATGGACAGGAGTACAATAAAAATGTATTGTGCATGTATTTGAGGTTTTTAGGGAAGTCATGTATTTGAGGTTTTTTTTTTTTATTTTATTTAAGTTTTTTTTTTTTGTGTGTGTGTGTGTGTGTGTGTGTGTATTTGAAAGTCAAAGCTTGGGGCCGGTATTGTGATGCAGTGGGTTAATGCCCTGGCCTGAAGCACAACTGAGTTGATCTCTTCTCCCTTGCCCTTTGAGGGAGGATTGTAAATTCTTTGAGATTGGGTCTGTGCCTGTGTAGATATATTCTCAGTGCATAGCACTGTGCCTGGCACATAACCGGTTAATATGCACAGACGTATTAGTAAGTGATCAACTGAATGAGTTACATACTAAAACAACCAAAAGTTGTCCCCAGCTTGTGTGATTAGGCTACCTGAAGCTATGTCACGTTTCTCATTCCTGTATGTTCCTTTCTATTTTTCCTCTAACAAAGCGACTTTGGGAAATGACAGTAATTTAATCATTCCTAAGGACTGCCTGCTTTCAGACTGTCCTCATATGTACCTGGTGCCACCACTGGTAACCTAGAGGTAGACAACTGAGAGTAAGACTGCCTGGTGGTTGGCTGATGTGTACAGTCCATTCTTCAGGTCATTATTAACTATCAATCCAGTCTTCAGTAGACTGAAGCCCCTCCTTTTGACTACTTAGGCTGGGACTTTCTTTGCCAAGCATTTTCCAGAGTTTTGATTTTATTATTATTTTTTAATTTATTTGACAGAGTTATAGACAGTGAGAGAGGCAAAGAGAAAGTTCTTTCTTCCATTGGTTCACCCACCAAATGGCCGCCATGGCCGGTGCTGTGCCGATCTGAAGCCAGGAGCCAGGTGCTTCTTCCTGGTCTTGCATGAGGGTGCAGGGGCCCAAGCACTTGTGCCCTCCCAGGCCACAGCAGAGAGCTGGACTGAAAAGGAACAATCGGGACTAGAACCCGGTGCCCATATGGGATGCCGGCGCCACAGGTGGAGGATTAACCTAGTGAGCCATGGCGCTGGGCCATAGTTTTGATTTTATTGAGAAAAAAATATATCTTTTTGGATACATGATCATCTTGCTTATCTATCTTTTGACTAAGTTGGTGGGAGGAATTTAATCATAATTATTTTTAGTGAGATTTCAGCATCTGATGCATTTAGGATAATAATAGCTTCTTTCATTTTTTTAAAAAAAGATTTATTTATTTTATTTGAAACTCAGAGTTACACAGAGAGAGGAGAGGCAGAGAGAGAGAGAGAAAAAAAAAAGGGAGGGGGAGAGAGAGAGGTTTTCCATCTGCTGGTTCACTCTCCAACTGGTTGCAACGGCGGAGCTGCACCGATCTGAAGCCAAGAGCCAGGAGCTTCATCCAGGTCTCCCATGCAGGTGCAGGGGCCCAAGGACTTGGGCCATCCTCCACTGCTTTCTCAGGCCATAGCAGAGAGCTGGATTGGAAATGGAGCAGCCGGGACAAGAACCAGCACTCACATGGGATGCTGGCACTGCAGGCACAGCTCCAGCCCCAGCTTCTTTCATTTTTATAACACTCACTCAACCCATTCATATATCCTTGTCAACTTCAAATTATACATGTATCATAATGCTAATAACAACAGCTAATAATAACAGTGAATTGTATATACACACAGAGAAATAGATAGCCCCCTGCCCCGGCAACATACACACACAAACACATGATGTTAAGGATTTTGCAGGTCAAACCTATCCTATCATACTCATTTTTAAGAACTCTGATCTTGGGGCCCCTACATTTTGTTCCCATTGATTACAGCCATTGTTTTCTCTCAGTTGTAGTCACTCTATGACCCTATTGCTGTAGATAAACTCATGCACATGTAGTAATTGCTCTGCTTACCAAGTATACTTCATAAAATGCAGTGTCATGCTTTTTTATAGACATTTTTAAAATTCTTACGGCCCACCTTGCAAGGTAGGTGTTAACCTGTGTTTTATAGATCAGGGAACTGAGTCTCAGAGCAGTAGTATCCGAGCCAGATTAGCTCTGGCTCCAAATAAGGCCATGTTCTTTTCGCTGTGCCACTCTGTCTCTCATAAAAGTGCCCAAGACAAACCTGAATCTTTAGAAGACTGAATAATCACAACTTCCTCTCATATCCCAACCCCTATCCCCTCCACCGAGGCTTTGGGTCTTCATTCTATCACACATACACACACAAGATGCTGCTATTCTGTACTTTATAAGACAGAAGGCAGGAGATATATTTAAAGACTGTGTCTAGGTGTAGAGAAATGTTGGGGTTCTGTGGCCTAGAATTTGTTCTCATAGCATGTGCTCTCAGATTTTCTAACACATTCAAGTCTTTTTGTCTCTTTTAAAGAACCAGGGAGGACACTCGCTGCCGAATCTAAATTTAGGGGTGGAAATAGCTAACTGGCCACCCAAAAAGTCCTATGGGTAGTGCACGACACGTCAGCCAAAGAAACTGATATTTTATGGGTTAAAAAGAGTGTTCATTGGCCAGCGCCATGACTCACTAGGCTAATCCTCTGCCTGTGGCGCCAGCACACCGGGTTCTAGTCCCATTTGGGGTGCCAGATTCTGTCCCGGTTGCTCCTCTTCCTGTCCAGCTCTCTGGTGTGGCCCAGGAGTGCAGTGGAGGATGGCCCAAGTGCTTGGGCCCTGCACCCACATGGGAGACCAGGAGAAGCACCTGGCTCCTGGCTTCAGATTGGCGCAGTGCACCGGCCGCAACACGTCAGCTGTAGCAGCCACTTGGGGGGTGAACCAACGGAAAAAGGAAGACCTTTCTCTCTGTCTCTGTCTCTCATTGCCTTAAAAAAAAAAAAAAAAAAAAAGAGTGTTCGTTATCTGTCAGCTCTTTCTCAAAGTGTCTCACATTCTTAAGCATTTGTGGCAAACAATAGATGTACACCTGTAAGAAATGAGGATCTTTCCCTTTAGTAGTTCCTTATTTCCCTCTTTATTTTCTTCCAACACTGCCCACATCCTGTGGGGTTTGATAAGGTGGTGTGTGAAGGGGCCCAGATGAACAGAGGAAGGTGAGTTAAGTGTGGAGAGCTCTCAGAGGTGAATGACAGGAGGACCAAGCTGCAGGAAGCAAAGAGCTCAGCCTGCCCCTGCAGAAGCAAATGTGGAAGACCTCCTGTGTTGGCTGGAGTGTTCCAGCTGCCATCTTGGCCCCTGAACAGGGACACACTCAGGAATTCAAAAGTAACTGGGACAAGGCAAAGCCTGTTCCAGGACTGGCCCTTTTCCCAGCTCTTTGTTGTACAAGAAACAAATTATCACTAGGGTGTTTTTCTTTTCTTTCATTTTTTTTTGAGAGGCAGAGAAAGGGAGAGTGAGTGTGTGAGTGTGAGTGTGAGTGTGAGTGTGAGTGTGAGTATGTGCTCCCATCCTCTGGTTTACTCCCCAAACACAACAAACAAGATTGGACCAGACTGAAGCCAGGAACCAAGAAGTCCATCAGGGCTCCCACGTAAGTGGCAGAGGCCCAGTTACAACCCCGCCTCCTCCTAGGTTCACATGAGCAGGAAGCTGGAGTCAGAAGCCAGAGCTGAGTATTGAACCCGGGTACTCCAATGTGGGACACGGGCTAAGTGCCTCTCTTCGGGCAAATTCTCAATGCCTCTCTGAGAGTTCCAGCGTGGTCCGCTGGGAGGCACAAACACTGCTTTTCCAGAGGGGCAAGAAAAACAAACAGTACTGAGCTTTATTCCTTGGCTTCCCTCTTTCTGAGATGGAAAGATGCGACTGAAGTCTAGAGAACTCAGCAGCTCGGGAGATGGTCTCTTCCATCCCCGCCGTGATGGCCTCTGGTGCAGCATCAAAACCCAGTGGCTTCCATGGCTCATTTGTATCCCGACTCATCCCTCCCCCTTGTTCTTTAGAACACCAGTAGTCTCTGGTTAATGTTCTGCTGGTCCCTCGTCCATTCCGGGACATCAGCTGTCTTCAGGGATTTTCCAGGCAAACCAGGACATCCAGACACTCTGCCCAGATGATAATACCCAACTTAACTGACTCATAAAAATGAAGTGGACTACACCTAGGCACAGTGGTGTTGTAATTAGGGATTTGATTAAGTGAGCTCCTGTTAGGCACACTCTTTCTCTGGTGTTTGGACTCTCTTTACCCTGAATAACCTGCTGTCTCTGCCCGCCTTCCATCCGTCTTTCCTCCCTGCTCCTCTCCTTGTGTCCTGGGCTTGTTGCCCTCTCTGTGTCTGCCACTAGCCCCCCACAGGTGGCTGCCTGGCATTAACAGGGCCGGGGCCTGGCAAGCCCATCATTCTGGGTCCTCACCTGCTTGGCGGAGTTGTTGCTCCTTCTCCGTGACCTTGTTGTTAGGCCTGGACACTCCTAGGAGTCAGGGGCAGGGTGGAGTCAGGGCTGAAACCCATTTGCACAGACACACTTCTATTTTAAGTTCTATTAACAACTTTATTTTTCAGACTAAGACTTCCCTTTCCAGCCCTCTGTAGTTCACCCTTGGATCACAGAGGATCTCACAATATCTTCTTTATAGGAGGAAACATACCTGAGATCTTCACCCCAGAGGCAGTCACTTTTATGAGCCATAAGTCCCTTCCTTCTCTGTAGCCCTTCAGCGCAGTCTGGCCGCCTGTGTGCAGAAGGGAGAGCAGGGGCCACAGCTACTTAGTGCCAGGAGTTGGGAGGACGTATCTGTCAAGGGGGCGTGGGAGGGTCCCGGCTGCCTCCAAACCCAGTCTGGGAGCCAGAGGCTGGGAGGTGGGTTTGGGTCAAACACGAGTATTGTCCCTCCCCGAGACCCCTCCTGCGCTGGCAGGGGGCGCCCGCCGCCAGGGGTCCGCTCCAGGCGCCAGCCTCCCCCAGGTTCCCCGTCTCCTCGGGGTAGAGGCGGTGCTGCAGGGACAGCGGCGGACAGGGGGCGTCGCAGAGCCGATTACGTCTGGGATCGCTGCTCTCGGTTCCCCGGCGGCGGGCGACAAGCGGAGCCCCGGAAACTGCGAGCTGTCAGGGGCTGGCGCGGAGGTCAAGCGCGAGAAGGCCCGGGTGCCGGCGAGCCCCGCCGGGGATGGCCAGCCGCTTTGCGCCCGGCCCGACCCGGAGGGCGGTCAGGTGCAAGGGGGCGGGGGCTCCTGTCGTCCGGCCGCGGGACCGGGGCGGGCCGGCCGGCGGGGCATTTAAACCCCGCTGACGGCCGGCCTGGGACTCGCACCCGGCGTGCGCCCTCCTCCGTCGACTGAGCTTCGGGTACCGGCCGAGCAAGATGCGGTCCTCCCTGGCTCCGGGAGTCTGGTTCCTCCGCGCCTTCTCCAGGGACAGCTGGTGAGCAGGGCTGGGAGGGGGGACGCTGTGCTGGAACCGTCCCCCGCCCCGGGCCGCGTCGGGGAGCAGGAGCCGGTCAGCCGGGGCGTCCGGCAGGGTTTGGCCGCGGGTTCTGTCGGTGGCGCGCGCCTGCGTCCCCGGCTTCTCGGGCGGCGAGACGCCGGCGAATCTCGCCGCGTGCGGCGTTCCGTCCTCAATTCCACAGACACACACCGGGTACCTGCAGGGCGCCCCACTTGCCTCTCATTGGGCACCGAGGGACTGGCACTTGCTGGCTGAGGAACGGAGTCCCGGGGAGGGGGGGGTTGGGGAGGGAAACGGTGGCCACTGGAGACGCCGAGTGTCCTTTCGGCCTCGTTTAGCCCTTGAGTGACACGAAGCCAGAACTCAGTGGCTCTGGGAGCCTGCCCTGAGGGGTCCCAGCCCCAGACATACCTGGAAGCCAGGCAGGTGGCTGGCAGTTGGGTGGTCACACAGCTTCCACTACAGGTCCGCGGAGGCCACGTGTCTGGCTGGGCGGTGGGTGGAGGAGGCTCAGCGACTCTTCATCAGGCACCTTCAAAGCCTGGAGCAGTTTGCCTGGTCTGCCCAGCGATTTTTAGTATTGCGTTAGTGGCTGTCACGTAGACGTTACAGAATTTAACAAAAGTAGCCGGATTCCTGGCCTGTCTTGAAAAGCAGATAGATGATAGAGCAGAAGGCGGCTGGATTCCCAAGTTAAAGTCATAGGACTTGGAGATTCCCTTTAGACACAGCAGACACTTTTGAAAGGTGACCGACTTGTCCTGCTTTTAAAAACAAAGATTCCTGTCCCCCCTCCCCAAATATTTCCAGTCCCTGGCAAAGCAGGACAGTTGGTCGCCCTAGGCCCTTTCCCATTGGTGTTGGACCGCGTGGCTCCCAAGCTTCTTTCAGAGAGCTGACTTGCTCCTCTTTGAGTTTGGGAATGAAGAAAAAAAGCCATTTTTCAGGAAGAACTAAAATGTTAACTCCCATGAGGATACGGAAGGGAGCATGTGTGCAAGATTTTATTTTACTCCTAGTGGGGGAGCCAGAGATGTTACAGTTGTCTCCAAGGAGGATCTAGGGAGGGAGAATAGGGCGTTTGGGTTCCTATGGAATTTCATTCGGGAAGGCGGGAAGAGTTCAGGTGGTGGTTGGTGGTGACGATGGCACAGCAGTGAGCAAGCCCTCAATGCCGCTGGGGTGCACATGAAGAAATGGTTAGAATGATACATTTTATGTTATGTCTATTTTACCACAATTAAGAATAACAGAGTCCAAAGAACATTGAGGCCAAACTGGCTTTTCCTGGGGTTGGGAGGGAAGATTAAGGACACTGTAGTCCACAGACGTGTTTCACGTGACTCGCCACTTGCCTGTGCCTTGTTTTACCTAACTAGCTCTAGGTCAATGAAAATCTAGAATCAGATAAAGGAAAGGCTGGAACCAGATAACCTAGAGGGCAATTCTCTAGATAATGCATCATTTTCTGTCAACAGACTTTTTATTTCCAGTCTCCCCTGTTTTGATAAAGACTAATCTCCAAGGAAGGTTATAAAACAGGTCTTGTTAGATGTTATCTCATTATTTATGTAAGGACAGCAAAAGTGTTAATTTATCAGATAGGTCTTGTTAGGTTTGCTCGGCCGGAAGTGTTCGTTCGGAATCCCGGATTGGATTTAGAATCTCTTGTCTTGAGATTAGGAAGCCAACCCAAGAAACTGGCTCCATAAGGTTTTACCTGCTGTACCTACAGGTGAGGACAAATTGTCTTCTTAAGGGCCCCCCTAGGATTCCTGGGTATGTATAAGGCTGGGAACCCAGTAAGTCAGCTTTCTTGGGAGGATTTTACTAGTATTTTCTCCACACAGTGAACCTTAGTTCCTTAAGGCTGGTTGGCTGCATCTGAGTAAGTGGGCATCCTTGTCAAATACAGCTTTTTAGGCAAGGCCTAGATTGCATAATCCATTTTTCTAATTATGCTCTCATAAAAAGGACAGGTTCTTGTTGAACTCATACAAACAGCCATATCTCTGTGACAAACAAGGAGACTCAATAAGTGTTCATGAATTCTAAGGAGACAAGGAGAGAGAATTAGATATTCATAAATGTCTCATTTCAGTTTACAAAAGTCGGATCTACTGCAGTGTTCAAGTGGCAGTAGCCTAGGGAGAAAAAGATCTTCATGACACACGTATCCAGAAAATAGAACACTATAAAAGTATTCCAAATATAAATGACAGCGATCATCCTTCCTCTGTTCATTGAGTTCAAATGGTTTATGGAAAAATGGAAATAAGAAATAAATTTATTTTGGTCTGAAAAAATTGGAAATCCATGCGTTATGTTTTCCATAAGATGCATTTTCCATGAACTTTTTGAGAACACTTCATCTGTGATTCTTTTCCATTGACTCTTGGGTTAGCAATCTCATAAACCCATGGGTCTGTTGACTAAAGGGTTAGGGAACTCCTGACTCAGTCCACTAGGGTGTATGTTTTTGAACTCTAAGTGCTGTCATCAGAAGCTCTGTGCAGTGCTTTCTGAGACAGTTCTTGGTTGTTAAAGATAAAAATTCTAATCTGTGGCTGATTACAGAGCCTTTAGGAAGCATCAGAGTAAAACAGAAACTACCTGTAGGTGACAAAGAGTAAAAAGCCCTGGCTAACTTACTACTGATAATTTTCAAAAGTGGATGATCTATTGAGAGTTCAGGACAAAAAAAAAAAAAAAAAAAAAAAGAATGCAACTGACAAGGACATTTGATTGCTCCTGTGTCTATAAAAGAAAAAGAAACGACTCCAAACAACAAAGACAAGTTGATGTCTATAAACATAATCAGGGTGATTCCAAAGACAGCAAATGTTACATCAGTTTATAAAAATGACTGTATGTAATTCTTTCAGATGTAGCATATAAAAAGTCCTGGGATTTACAAAACATACCAGGAATGTCAACAAAAGAGATTCAGTAAGTCTGGGGTCAGTCTTAGGCATTTATATTTTAATTAAACTCTCCAGGAAAGTCTGATGCACACATTCCAGTTGAAAACTATTGGCCTGGAAGATGCTTCAGGCTGGAGAAGTAAAGTTGCAGCCCTGACAACATTTCAAATCATAACTGAAATCACGGCTAGTATCGAATACTGCTGTCATTAGCCAAAGCACTGTCAGGAGGCTGAGAGGAAGCATTTCATGGACACTGAGAAATCTGGAACTTCTCATACAGCATATCACTTGTGGAATATTTGTGTAGATAATAAGGCCCTTGGTGTAGACATTTAACTTAGGGAAGGCTGAGTATCTTTTCTGAGTAGACAGTTATTCCCACCCATGAGATACTAAATAAGCCTAATTAAATATATATGTTTATTTAAGGTTTGTTTATTTACTTGAAAGGCAGAGTTAGAGAGAGAGAGAGAGAGAGAGAGTTTCCATTTGCTGGTTCATTCCTGAACTGGCCACAAAGGCTGGGGCTGGTTCACTTCAAAGCCAGGAACCCAGAACTCCGTGTGATCTCCTTTGTGGATTCAGAGACCCAAGGACTCGGGCCTTCTGCTGCTGCTTTCCCAGGCACGTTAGCAGAGAGCTGGAGCAGAGGTGGAGCAGCAGGGACATGAACCAGCATCTGCATAGAATGCTGGTATTGCAGGTGGCGGCTTTACCTGCTGTACCACAGTGTTGGCCCCAAGCCTATTTATTTATGGCACCTTCCTTTTTAGAGGTGAAAGAACACATCTTTGCAATTTCCCAGGAGCCTTCATTTTTAAAATAATATGAATAAACTCATCACAACTGAACCAGCTTTGGCAAAATTCTAACATACTTAATTGCTTTTCAGACTGCCTAAGCCCAGGTAAATCAAATTCCCTTCCCACAAACCTATCTCTTATTCTGGAACAACCAGTCATGTTACTTGAGAGTAAAACTGCTCTTTTTTCCTCCTTAATCAATGAAAACAAGTTTGTTACCGTGAGTGCACAGCTGTACATCACTGCCACTATCATATAGGTTTGGATTCCCGTCCAACACCACAGGGGACGTAGTTCTACTGCAGGCAGGCTATGGGGCTGGACAGAGGCCTGTGAAGACAGTTGCAACATGGGCCTGCTGCCTTGGAACCAAGGCTCAGACCAGACAGAGCATGTGTACGCAAGTGGACATTTTGAGAAGGCACTGCTCTAGGTGCGGGGTGACAGACATTGATATTTCTCATGTACCACGCACTCTGCGGCCACTCGAGGTCGTTTTGAAGAGTCCCCTTTTCAAGCACGTCTAACACTTAAGGTGTTAAAGCTTCCCCGTGTAAACTGCTCGGCATCCAGGAAGCGCGCGATGAATGGTGGCTTGTACTGTTGTTATTGAGGATGACGTTATTATCATCACAGATAAGAAGTTAACCCAGTCACTCCTCCTGTACTAAACGAAAGACTGGCCCTGGGTAGAGGCAAACAGGATCAAGTCATAGAGTCAGAAATGACATCAGAAATGAACCAGATGCTTTCACACATAGCCATGGAGCAGGGCAGGGAATGAAGCAAATGGAGTAGGAAGCTGGAGGGGTAGTAGTGATAACCTACCCTCTAAGATTGCTGTGAGGTACTCAGATCACGCCTGGCCTCATACTACGTTCTGAGTACACACTAATTGCTGGCCATTCATTTTTCCTCCTGCTTTGTGCTGGATATTATTAACTTGTAATTCCTGCAGAACTGTGAAGCCAGTGGTACATCTCCTCCCTGTAGAGCTCCATGGGCAAGGTGAGGTGAGGGTGCAGAGAGGTGAAGCGGCCGGTCCAGCACAGCACATCCCTGGTCAGTGACTGAGCTTGAGCTT
Source organism: Sylvilagus floridanus (assembly GCA_949820135.1). Taxonomy (NCBI): domain Eukaryota; kingdom Metazoa; phylum Chordata; class Mammalia; order Lagomorpha; family Leporidae; genus Sylvilagus; species Sylvilagus floridanus. Next base: position 14,301,166 of record OX463224.1, on the reverse strand, counting down.
GACCCAGCTTTGTGGGACTCCTAAGTTCCTGGGCTCTCTGCTGTCCTCCTGCTGATAGTGTCACCTGGCCCTTCCGCCTTAGACAAGTCACTTGAAGTGACAAAGACTCCATTTGCTTAGCTATAAGGTAGAAATTTCAGTGTGCCTACATTACAAAGGTTTGGTGGGATTCCATGAGACACTGTTAAGCTCTTAGCCCAGAGCCTGGCATGTCTGGTACTTGCGAGCTGCTTGTCAGTATCTGTGCAGGGAGGGATACGTCCTCTGTGTGGGGAGCAGGTAGGCTCTACCTGGGCGGATCTGGAGGGATTCTGAGCTGAAGCCACAGAGCCAGCGAGGACTGGAGGTGCACACATAGCCTGTCCCCAGGCAGCTGGTAGGAACGTCGGGGGCCGAGGGCGCAGTCTCGGGAGATGGGGCAGGTGGCACCTGGTGTGCAGAGGCAGCTGCCTCCCAGCAACATCAGGGACTGAGCGATCCTGCCCAGGACGATGGTACTGCTCCTCTTCCTCCTGCCAGACCCTCTCTGTAAGGGTGGGGGCAGAGAGCTTGCTCAGGGCATTTCAGGGCCCCTGAGCACCACAGGGTTCCCAGGCCCAGGGCCTGGCTGGCTCCCTGCCTCTGTGCCAGCGTCAGCGTGGGCATGTCTGGGGGCAGCTGGCAGCATGGGCATCTTTCCAGAGACATGACTGTGGCTGGTGTTTACAGGGCAGGGCCTATTTCCTGGGGCCCTGGGAGGGGGCGCAGCTCAGGAGGTGGGGAAGAGAAGCCTGTGCGAGGAGGGACCAGGTGAGGCAGCACTGGCTGAGCAGGAATAGGTGGGGGGCAAAGCGGGCTGGCAGGAGGAGCAGGCACAGTGAACTCCCACGCTGCTGCTGTTTTCCCCACACCCTGATCTTCCCACGGCAGCTGGAAAGGGCCACGGTGGTGCTGGTGGCGGCCACTCGAGCCAGGCCTTCCACCGCCAGATCCTGGCACCATGGGAAGACGTGGGAGAAAGACAAGGGGCCGCGCACCAACAGAGAACCTGCTGCGTGCCGGATCCCGTCACACCCCTTTCTGTTTTCCTTTCATCCTTACAACAATCTTGTGCAGCAGGAGTTTATTATCTTATTTAAAAGAAGATCAAACAGGAGGCTGAGGGAGGTGAAACAGCTCGCCAAGGCACAGGAAGGAGCAGACATGAAGACAGCCTCCTTAGCTTAAGTCTGACGTCTTTTTCCCTATGCTGCCAATGTCCTGGGTCACACTGGAGGCCCCTCATGCCGCCCAGATTCCTTTCCCTTGTCTTCTCTCCTGATTACTGCAAGGAGTTGCTTGGTCAGGGCAGCAGCAAGAGCTGCTTAGGGGTGCGCTGTGATGGGAAGACCTGCTTTCTCGAAGGGAGGAGGGAGCCTGGGGACCGGGAGGCTCTGCCCACCCTGCCTGCTGCCAGCCCCAGGCTGCTCATGTGGCCCTGCCTGTCCATCCCCCAGCCCTCGTGACTGCCTCTGCCCCAGCTGCCACTGCGCTTCCTCTTCTTCCCTTGTTTCCTCTTTCCCCCCCTACAGAGCAGACCTCACTGGCTGTGGGTGGGGCTGCCTGACTCACCCACAGACTGGGCTGGAAGACAGAAATGCTTTCTTCTGTCCAAGCTGTACCAACCAAGAGCTGAGGTTGGAGCTGAGCGGTCTCCAGATAACAACAGCGTGAAGACAGACACCAGGGGTGGGGGCCCCAAAGCCCAGGGGCCCCTACCTGGTCGCTGCTAAGGTGGCTGTGTGTGCGTGTGTGACTGGGCTGGGGGACTGTATTCTAGCTCTCCTATCGGCCTCTGGCTCATGGCTCATCCCCAGGGCCCTTGGTGCTCTGGAGGAGTGGCGGAGGACACGGTGTGGGGCGAGGGAAGCTCCTGTCCCCTCCCCAGGCAGGACACATCTCTGCCGTCAGCGACACGCTCCCATGTGTACCCTTCCCACAGCCTGCGTGCGTGTCGGCCACCACTTCCCAGGCTCCCAACCCTCACCCTCGTCCACTGTTGCTGCAATTGCCTGCACAAAGCAGCCACGGCTTCTCTTTATCCGAGCTTCCAGGTCCCTACTCAGCTTTCTTCCCAGAGCAAAGCAATCTGTCCTGTATCTTCCTCTCTCCTAAAAAACATCACCATTCAAGCCATGAACTTCAAAGCCCCTGGGTTGACCTGGGTCCCTGGGACTGCTAGCCAGTGGCTCCCTCTCCTGTGAAGGATCTTGGCAGCCAAGCCCTGGGTCAACTTGCTTCCTCTAAGAAGCACCCAGGCCGCAGCCCGAGGAAGAGGACAACAAGCAAGGGACTCCTTGGGCTGACTCCCCGTCCCAGGTGAGCTTTGGCCCTCAGTCCTCAGGGACCCCCTGACCTGGCCTGCCCTGTCCCATCTCACAGGCTGCAGGCCTGCTCAGGACAATTGTCCTGCGGTATCTACTCTGGGCTGGCCTTTCTCCAACGGGATATCTCAGGGTGGCATGGAGGACTCAGCAGGGGGTGGAGGTGATGTCACTGTCAAAATTGGCCCTGACCTGGTTCTGATTGTGCCCAACCCTCTGTCCTTTTTAGATCTGCTCACCCTAGAACAGGCACATCCAAGAACAGGCCACTTAGTCCATTTCCTCAGAGCCAGGGCCAAGGTCACCTCCAGCCACAGCCAGCCCAGCCTCCTGAGCACCCTCGACATCTCCTAGCAGGGATGATTGGGCAGGCACCGAGGAGACAGAGAGTCCTTGACCAACTCTTAGGTCAGGAGCACTCTGCTGTGCCTGTTCTTGTTTTTCTGTTGTGTTCATGATGGAGGTGCAATGTTCTTTGGGGGCCTTGTTTGTTTGTTTTTTACCCGTCCTTACTTTGGGACATACTGTTCCTTGCTCCTATCCCACAAGCTTTCTTAGTGCAAAGTCTTAACAAGATCTATAAAGCTATTATCACTTGCCTTCAGAGGAATAAGGGGACTGTATTAGCCGAGAGATAGCTAGTTCCTCTCTCTATCTGACTTGGTTATTCAGTAACCAGCATCCGGTGGGCGGAGGTGGGACTCTAGGAGCTGGCACCTCTTGCTAACCAAGACTTAGAGGGTCATGGGGCAGCCAGCCCCGCCTGGAACAGCCTGGGGGCCTTGCCCCTTCACCCTCCTGGCCCAGCCTGGCCCAGCCTTGAGCTGCCATCCCTTACCCCGGGGCTAGGTAAGACCCAGCTGTGCATATTTTGCCCTCTGCTCCCCTTCTGGGGCCTCTCAATTCACGCAGGAAGGACTTGTAAGAAGAGAAGTGAAACCCGCGAGCGCAGAAGGCTGCGTGTCAGCTGTCTTTCTGTGAGTTAGCCTGGGGTTGGCAGCCTCGGCCTCAGCCTAGCCCAGCTCTGAGTCCTGACCCGTGTCTCCCCGCCCCTTTGAGCTGCGGCCTCTTGGCTTTGCCTCAGCACACCTCACAAATGGGAATGGAAGGAGCACCGTTCTGAGAGGAGGCCGTGCCTGCGACTTTCAGCTCATCCCTCCACTCTCCGGAGTCTAGGCAGGAAGTCCTGGGAGAGGCCAAGGCCAGGCCTAGCATCACACTGCACGGCTGAGTATCTCTGGCCCCCAGGAATCCTGACTCTCCTCCTGTCTTGGGTGTCCGGTTCCCGGCAGGGGTCAGATGCCAGTGTGGCCCCTGCTGGCCTCCTGTCTGACCCTGAGAAGCAGTGGGATAGCTCCGGCAGGTTCCCCCATAGGTACTCGACCCACCCCAGGCAAGCTCTGCAGGGGTCATGTACAGCTTCGGCGGATCTCTGTGTTCCTGCAAATCCAGGTTGGCATCCTGGGCAGGCACAGCCCCCAAATCTCTGCCTTCCAGGGAATCCAGAGCCTTGAGCCCCCACTGCTCAGAGGAGTTTGGTGCCAGCCCCCAGCCTCACTCAGCTCTCACAGCAGAGCAGCCCGGGCTGCCTCGGCCCTTCTAGCTGCTCTTCCTCATCTGAAACAAGACCAGCAGCCATTTTTAAGTGCCTCCTGGGGGCCTTGTGATGGTCACCACCACAGTAACCTGTCATTCATCCTGCAAGAAAGGCTATAAAGGCCAGTGAGCAAACAGGCTTAGGCTTCTGCCTGCCTCCCAAGCCCTTGCTCTTTTGTCTTAGAGTCAGCAGGTCCTTGGCAGGCATCTGCTTGGGGCCCTGTGTTGCTGCCATGTGCCTGGGAGTGCCCATGTGCCATGGGCCAGCAGGATGGAGAAGGCACAGGGAACCAGCCCTGCCCTGCAAGGAGGAAACCAGTCTGGGGCTCCCCTCCAGAGTCAACAGGGTAGAGGCCTGGGTCTTCACTTGGCTTAGCCTCATTGCTGTCCAGAGCATCCTGGACCTACGAAGCCCCTTCCCTTGTAATGGCTTCCCAGTACCCTCAAAAGATGGCCTGAACTCCACAGCCTGGACCCCAAGACCCTGCCTCCTCTCCAGCCATCTGTCCTCCTGTGCTTGGCTCAGTCCCACCTCCCAGATGTCCTGACCGATGCAGAGTTCCCCAAACAGGTAGTGTTATTTCACGCCTCTGTGCTTTTGCACACACTGCTTCCTCTCCCCGGCACGTCCCTTCCGCCTAAGCCCAGCTGGCCTGGCCACCTCCTCCTTGTTTTTGAAAGTGCAACTGAACCCTCACCTCTGGGAACCCTTTCCTGACACTGCTGCCATCCCATTGGGCTCAGTGTCCCACCTCTTTCCTTCCATGCCACCCTCTTTCATAGCACCGATTCTGCCTAGGGGCTGCAGGAGGGCAGTGGACCCTCTTAGGAGTCCTCTCACCGTAGCCAGATCCCCAGCACAATGCCTGGACCCCCGGATGGAGGAGAAAGCAGCCCATGTGCACCAGACGCATGAAGTCTTAGTAATACGCAAAAGGTCACCTAGTGAAGGATTGAGAAAATCCCGCAGACTTGCTGTGTTTCTCCAGAACCGTGCAGCATCCCGGGCAGGGCGCTGAGCTGGGGTTAACTGTGGAGCTTCTGTCTTCTTCCATCGGTTGTTCTTTGCAGCGGGGTGCCCTCTCTAAATTCAGAGCCCCTGAACCAGGAATCCTGAGCCACACAGCAATCGGTGGGACCCGGAAAACCCTGCTGCCCCCAAGCTTGCCCATGCCAGTCACCGTGACAGGCCCTTGGAGCAGGTAGCAGAGAGAGGTAGCCAGGCGGCTCGAGAGGTCAGGCGTGGAGCAGCATGAAATCCAGACTACACGGTTAAAACATGGTTCTGATGGAATGCCAAGGCACTGGCATGTTTAAGGAAAGTGCTAGAGCTAGTGTAGCTTCATTCCCTTAAGAAGACAAACCATGGGCGATGGAGGCGATGGAGGTGATGGAGACAGAGGCCCAGATAGGAAGCTCAAGTGCAAGGGTGCAGGAGGCGTGGCCCAACCCAAACTCAGCTTTGTGAAAACACTCCTTATTTCATAAGTGGCAGGCCTCCTTGCTTCACGGCACGGCCGGGGGAAGTGAGGCTGGGGTTTGGAGCAGATTCCCAGGCAGCGCAGGGTGAACATCAGTGTCTGCCATCGGGTCCGCAGGGGTGGGGGAAGGAACCGACTCAGGGCTCCCACCCCTCTCGCGAGAGCTGTAATGGGCCAAGGCCACGGTTCTTTCCTGATGCCTGGCCCTTCCTGCCAGCCTGGGGGTCCAGACCGAGCTCTCTTCTCCACGTCCTTCCTGACCAGGGCTGCTGACTCGGCTCAGCTGATGCCCTGCTGGTGACTCAGGCCTTCGGGAGAGGGGAAGGGGCCGCGGTGCAGTGGAAACTTTGAGTGCAGCCCCACTGGACCAGCACAAGGGCCAAGAGGCAGGGGGTAGGAGAAGGCACATGAGGTGTGGGAGCCACGGCTGGAAAGAATGATCTTCCCGTCTGGAGGGGAACGGACCAGCCTGGGACCAGCTGTCCCACTGTTGAGTCATCCTCAGCTATGGTCTGGGCTGTCTTCTAATGGGGCCCAAGCAGGTGCTGTGTCTGCTGTGTTCCAAGCTTAAGAGGAGCACTGGCCTCACTTTGAAGACAGGCATCCACCTTTGAGCTTCGCCCATCATTTCTGACATTTTACAAACCATTGTATCCCCCTGCCCCGGTCTCCGTCACTCCCATGCAGACTGAACGCACTTACCTTAGAGATGCTGGAGAGGAGCAGCGGGGGGTGGCCAGGGGCTGGAGCAGGAGGAGGGGTTTCCCTGGGGCATGCAGGGTTGAGCCAGCTCTGTTAGAACTCCAGGGATCAGCCGGCACTGGGGAGACCAGTTCCTTGCCCCCCGGCCTGTGAGCATTTGTTCGTTGCCTTCCCTTGGCCTCTGTGCCCAGGGGAACTTGTGTCTCCACGTGGGGTGTGAGGGAGAAGAGCTGATGATGCTGAGGCATGGGCCCGGGTGAGGGGCTGGCCCAGGGCTGCCAGCCAGGGCTGACTTCTTGCTGAGCCCCAGAACTGCTTCTCCTGCAGGTTCCGTGGTTTCATCCTGCTGCTGACCTTCCTCATTTATACCTGTTACCACATGTCCAGGAAGCCCATCAGCGTCGTCAAGGTGAGGCTGGGCAGCATGGAAGATCGCCGGAGATGCTGATGCAGGCAGAAATGCACGAGAGTGTCTGGACCTCAGTCCATAGCCCTCCTGTACCCTGGCTGTGGTTCCCAAGGCTGCTCCCTGCCCCCTGGCAGACGCCCACGTTAGGAGCTCTTCTCCCCAGGGATGTCGCTCTAGGCGCTCCTTTTGCATTTATTCAAGACAGCTGTGTTGGTGGGTGTGGATGGGATAGGAGGGCAGGGCCCCTGGGCTGTGTGTTTCCGATGTGACCACTTTCCTTATAGTCCATCCCTGCAGGAGATGGCGCCAGCAAAAGCAGGGGGACTTGGGATATGGTGGGGAGGCAGTAGCACGAGGATGCCTCCTTCTGAAATCTGGGCCGCGTGGATGCTGGCGTGACGCGATGAGCCCTGACCTGTGTATGCCAATGCCTCTGCAGAGCCGCCTGCACCAGAACTGCTCGGAGCTGGAGCCCGTCAACCACACCCACAGCCCCAATGACACCACGTGGTGCAGCTGGGCCCCATTCGGTAAGAGCAGGGCACATTCCCCATTCCCTCTTCCTCAAGATGGGGCTGCCCAGAGCCAGAGAGGGCTTCCTGCAGGGGCAGCCGGGCAGCCAGCTTTCTGTCTCTCCCATCTGCTTTCAGACCAGGACAACTACAAGGAGTTGCTGGGGGCTGTGGACAACGCCTTCCTTGTGGCCTATGCCATTGGCATGTTTATCAGGTAACCAGAACTGCGTAGGGTGGGGTTCAGAGCTTCTGTCCTCTCCCCGTCCAGCCATGCCTAACCCGGGGGCAGCTGGGCTGAAGTGAGAGAGCTGATGGCTCCCTGAGGTGGGAATGAGACCAAGACTTCCTCTCATGCCATCAGCTCCCGCCCTCCTTCTGTCCTCACCGTGGTCTCCGGGGTCTGCTGCTTCACCTGCCGACTCCACTGCTGGCAACCCCTGCTCCTGGTCAGGCCTTCCGGGGCGCTGCTTTTGGGTTTCTTCACTCAGAGAGCAGCATTGGCGAGTGCGGACTGGGTTCTCTAGGGGTAGCCCCAGATGCAGAGAGAGCCAGGACCATCCCCACCCTGGGCTGCGTCTGCACGGGCACACAGCAAGCATGCACTTGGTGTAGCAGGTGTGGTGCGCACTGTCTGGCATGACAGCTGCACAGGGCAGGGCACTGTCTTCTGAGAGCTCACCGCAGGGGTGGCCTGTCCGTACCTCAGTAGCTGATGGCAGAACGGGGAGGCGGCGCTGTGACAGACGTGGCCCTCGGCACCTCCTCCCCCGCCCTGGGAGCTCAGTCACTTAGTCCAGGCTGGGATTAAAGAAGAGGGGCCAGGGAGGGCTTCTTGGAGGAGATGACAAGCGACTTGGTGACGAGGAAGGAGGGTTGGGATCATGAAGCTGGAGACCGGGTGGAAGGATGCGGTTACAGAGAGGGTCTGTGTCCTGCCTGGGCGAGGGGGAACCCCCGAGGGATAGCACCCCAGGGTGTTGAGCTGAGATAGGTAACTCCCAGGGTGGGAGGCCAGACTGGTGTCCTGAGAGCCCAATCTGACAACAGCCCGGGCTGCAGAGATGAGGAAGGCTCGAGTCCCTGCTGCGGTGACAGAGTGTCGGAGGTGGACAGGGCAGCCCTCGGAGTGAGAGAGCTGGGGAGGAGGGGCTGGGGGCAAGGGTGGCTTCCCGGTCTGGTCTCAGTGGCCAGGTGTTTGGTGAGGGCTCAGGGCAGGGGCCTGGTTGGCGGAAGGAGACAGAGGAGCTCAGGGTGCTGCATTTTGAGTGTCTGGGGACATCTGAGCAAAGATGTCCAGAGGGTCCCTGGTTGTGATGCTGCAGCTCTGCAGTGCAGACCGGGGCTGAGGATACACAGCCGGGCTGTTGGGCAGATAGGTGGTGGTTAAACCGTAAAGGTACTGAAGAGACTGCTCTGGGAGGAAAACCGGTGACAGAGAGTGGCCAGCCAGGAGGGAGGAAGATGGGCCAGCAGGGTCAGGGAGGGCAGAGGGGTCCGATAAGTGGGGCTGAGGCCGTCCGTGACACAAAGCATCACAGAGGTCATGGGCGGCCATCTGGGCCAGGGCTGCTCCAGCTGCATGTGGTGGAGATCTGAGGAGTGGACATGGGAGACTAACCACAGACCCGCCTCTCTGTTCCAGTGGGATTTTTGGGGAGCGGCTCCCCCTCCGTTATTACCTATCAACTGGAATGCTACTCAGCGGCCTTTTCACATCACTCTTTGGCCTGGGATATTTCTGGAACATCCACATGCTCTGGTACTTTGTACTCATCCAGGTACAAGTCTCCGTCTTGCATTCACTTCTTGGTTCCCATTGCAGAAAGGACCCTGGGGACCACTGGTCCTTTCCAACCACCCAGGTCATCACAGATGGGGACTTGGCCTTCCTGCTCCCCAGCCAGGGCCCCTTCTGCCAACCTGTGGGGGGCCTTAGTTCCCCACCCTGATGCCATGTGTTGTGTCCCAGGCCAGTCTGCCTGGAGCACTTCGCTGAGCTCCTACACAGAGAAACCAGCACATGACATTGGGGTGTGTGTGGACGTGCTTGTGAGGGGAAGGCCAGGTGCATCATGTCAGGTGTAGAGGGCCCCGCGGCCATGACACAGGACCTCCCGCACCTGGGTGCATGGCCCAGGCAGGTCCCACCATCTGCCATTCTCCCCGCAGATCTGCAATGGCCTGGTCCAGACCACAGGCTGGCCCTCCGTGGTGACCTGCGTTGGCAACTGGTTCGGAAAGGGGAAGTGAGTGATGAGGAAGAGGGGAGGGAAGGGCCAGGGAGGGCAGGGGTTCCCGTGGTCATTCGAGGGCCTCTGATGTAATCTGGGGAGGAAAGATTAGAAAGCGCGCTCCCCCCTGCTGATTTTCACCTGCTGAGATTCAAACATTTCAGCGGCTAAAGAGCTGTGCTGCTCTTCTCACCAACGAGGCTTTCACCCAGAGAACAAGTCCCCTTGGTTCTATGTGAGGACTTCAAAACCTTCATGGGACAATGATATTAAAAGTTTACTAAAAGTAAATTAATAATGTACTGTGGTGCAAACAGTTTTGAAATCTATTCATACTTTTTTTAAGGTTTGTTTATTTAGTTGGAAGAGTTGCAGAGAGTTCTATCTTCTGTCTGCTGGGTCACTCCCCAATTAGCCTAAACTGCCAGGACAGGGCCAGGTCAAAGCCAGGAGCCAGGAGCTTCATCCAGGTCTCCCACATGGGCAGTAAGGTCCCAAACATCTGGGCCATCTTCCACTGCTTTCCCTAAGCCATTAGCAGGGAGTTGGATTGGAAGTGGAGCAGCTGGGACATGAACTGGTACCCCTATGGGATGCTGGTGCTGCAGACAGCAGCTTAGCCTGCTCCACCACAGCACCAGCCCTTTAATGCAGGCTCAAAGGCTGGCTACTGGTGGCCTCCAGGAGCTACCGAAAACCAGGACACTCAAAGACATGCTCAGGGAGAGGCAGAGGCCTCGGCTGGGGTCCCACTGCCCTGGGCTAGCTCCCCAAGTGAGCACCCACAGGGCTTCTAGGCAGGTGCTGTCTACTCAGTGAGGTGTATTCTCAGAATACACATTTTTCATGCATGGATTTTAATCTTCTTGCCCCCTTCACCAATAAACTGATCTTTTAATTCCATTTTCTATGAACTTTTTGAAGTACACTTGTACTTTTTTTTCTCATAACAGATGAATTTCCATTTCTTTTTAAAAGTTGCAGAACTTTTAAAAATATTTTATTTATTTATTTATTTATTTATTTGAAAGGCAGAGGGACAGAGAGAGACACACTGAGAGAACTCCCAAAGCCAGGAGCCAAGAATACACTCTAAGTCTCACGTGGGTGGCGGCAGTCTTTGCTGCTTCCTCCCAGGTCTGCAGTGACAGGAAGCTGGGGGCAGGAGCCAGAGCTGGGTATGAACCCAGGCACACTGATGTGGAATGCAGGCGTCTTAACCAACATTTTAACTGCTCGGCTAAATGCCTGTTCCTGAATTTCCATGTCCAATAAAGGCAAAAAGCAGCCTGTGAAACTGTTCTGTTTTGTTTTTTTCCCTTGAACTGGCAAAAGAAAAAAAAATGTTGCTTTAAAGCAGGGTTTCTCAGCCTCTGTCCTGTTGACCTTTTCGGCTCTTACACTCTTGGAGCAATGGGGGTGTCCTATGCACTGGGGGGGGGGGGGTTAGCAGCGTCCCTGGTGTGTGCCCACTTGATGCTAGTAGTATGCCCCCAGCCTCAGGCTGTGACAATCAAAAGTCCCCAGCTGTTCCCAGATGTCCCCTGGGAGGCTTAACCCCCTGTTTGAGGACCACTGCTTTAGAATGAGGTCCGTGGGGCAGAAGAGAAGAAAGGGTGGGGGGTACACCCTCACTGAGTAGACAGCACCTGCCTGGAAGCTCTGTGGGTTTTCACTTGGGGAGCTGGCCCAGGGCAGTGGGACCCCAGCCAAGGCCTCTGCCTCTCCCTGAGCATGTCTTTGAGTGTCCTGGTTTTCGGTAGCTCCTGGAGGCCACCAGTAGCCAGCCTTTGAGCCTGTTGCAAAAGTTGCCCTGAACAATATGCTGCTTTTTTATAAGACAGAATTACAGAGAGAGAAAGAGAGAGAGAGAGAGGGAGAGAGGGAGAGAGGGAGAGAGGGAGAGAGGGAGAGGGAGAGAGGTGTGTTTCATCTGCCAGCTCACTCCCCAAATGGCCAGAGCTGGGCCGATGCGAAGCCAGGAAGGAGCCAGGAGCTTCTTCCAGGTCTCCAACCAGGGTGCAGGGGCCCAAGCACTTGGGCCATCTTCCACTGCTTTCCCAGGCACATTAGCAAGGAGCTGGGTCTGAAGTGGAGCAGCCTGGACTAGATCCGGGACCCATATGGGATGCCGGCACTGCAGGCCAGGGCTTTAACCTGCTGCGCCACAGCTTTTACGTTGTTTTTTAACCTTTTCTGTTCTTCCCCCTTTTGCTGCAGGCGGGGGCTCATCATGGGCGTCTGGAATTCCCACACATCTGTGGGTAACATCCTGGGCTCCCTGATCGCCGGCGTCTGGGTGAACGACCAGTGGGGCCTGTCGTTTGTGGTCCCTGGCATCATCACCGGGGCCGTGGGTGTCCTCACCTTCCTCTTCCTCATCGAATGTGAGTACCCCTCTGTCCCCACGGGGCACCCAGGGGAGCCTCGAGCCTCTCTGCTTCCGGGAGGAGGCTGCGGGTGTGCAGGAAAGATTACAGGTCATGGAGTTGGGGGCCCAGCGGTGACTCTGGAAAACAACCGCTGGAGGCCAGGTTTTCTCCTTTGCAAAACAGGAATAACAATACTATCTACTACTTAGGGTGTCTGCAGGCCTACATGAGACAGTGTAGTTACCGTTTTTGGTCCATAGCGGAGGTGTGAGAGGGGGTATGGAGGGAAAGGAGCTTTCTTAGGGGAACAGATGTCTCACCTTGGGTGCAGATGCCTGTCTTCCCCGTGCTCGGACAGCCTCCTGAGTTAGCAAGGCCAGATGTTCACAGCCACATCTTAGCCCACCGCTGGTTGTTAAGAGGGCCAGGCCTGGGTTCCTGCACATTCCACATGTGGGATGTGCATTAGCACACTGAGGATGGCGTGGGGCTGGCTGCCTGCCTGGCTCGGACCTAGAGCAGGCTGGCTGCTGGGAGGCTCCTTAGAAGGCTGTTTATTTCAGATCCAGAGGACGTGGACTGTACCCCTCCTCAGCACCATGTGAGTGTGAGCCCCAGCCCGAGCCCGAGAAGCACTGTCCCTGCCCGTCCCGCTCCTTGCAGAAGGATGGCTCCCCAGGAGGAGGGGGGGCACTGGAGAGGGAGCTCAGCCCCCCAGTGCCTTCACAGATGTAATTAATGTCAGGCCCTTGGGTTGGCTCCCCGAGTTTGGTTCCTGGCTGTGAGTCCAGCCCAGGAGAGGACTGTGCCCCCCCATCCAGCTCACAACATGGGTTCTCGCCCCTGTGCAGGGCGGGCCAGACGAGGACCAGGACAACCCTGAGGACCCCGGGAATGGTCCCTATGCTAACAGGGACAGCAGGCTGGAGGCTGCGACCAGCTCCAAGGAGCCCTGCGCTGAGCCTGCTGCCATCAGCTTCCTGGGGGCGCTCAGGATCCCGGTGAGACGGGTTGGGGTCAGAAGGAAGGCAGGGCCTCTCTAGACTTTTCCGTGCAGACACGTGTAGGGTGGGTGGCCTGCCTGGGGAGGGCGGTGTGGGAGACTTGTCTGGATGCAGTGTGGAACAGCAGGTGCGCGCTGCCTCACCAAGCTTGGACGTGTGCTTGAGGCCGCTTTGGGTGTGGATGATGGACAGTCCTGGGGTGGTGCTGAGCTGCCGCCTGGGCATCACACCCTCTGTCCTGCTCTCCAGGGTGTGATCGAGTTCTCTTTGTGCCTGCTTTTTGCCAAGCTGGTCAGCTACACCTTCCTCTACTGGCTGCCCCTCTACATCTTCAATGTGGGTGAGTCTGAAGGAGGAAGAGCTGAGGGGAGCAGTCTAGGAGGGTGTCCAGGCATTGCTGGTGGGAGAGGGAGCCCACATGTGACAGATGATTCTAGCGTAGGCAAGATTTCTCCCAAGCCACTTTTCCCGGGACCCAGTGAGATTTAGCTAGTTCAGTGGGAAGCTAAGCCCCATGTACTAGCTCCAGGCCCTTACTGTAGCTGGCCATTAGGAGACTGCATGCCTCCCCACCTGCTTCCCCAGGCTTGTATGAAGGAGAACCCCTCTCCAGGATGCGTGGCTCCTAGGTGGGTAGGATGGGGGTCCTGTAAAAGTCTACCCTTTGCATCCCTCCCCAGCCCAAGGAAGAAGGCTTATCAAGCTGCCCCCCACCAGGTAGCCTGGCAGTGACCCCAGTGTCCTGGGCCAGCTGGGCTGAGCTGGGAGTACTGCTCTACCTTGCACACTCCTCTCCCCTGCCTCTCCCTGCCCCAGCTCCTGCCCAAGAACACATAGATGAGGCGTGATGGCTTTTATGGTTGCAAAAGAAAGTTTCCTGTCCACCCGGCCTAGGTCTCCGGCTTTTCCAAAGGCAGGACTGCTCTACCCAGCCCCCAGGAGCCTCAGACCTCTTACCCAAGGCCGCTGCCCTCCCTGCCAGCCCCGGGGGACCGACGCTGCCCTGCAGCACATGCACTTGCTCCAGATATGCTGCGCTGGGATTAGTCACGCGGCCGAACCTCAGGCCGAGGCTTGCCTCGCAGTCTGCCCGAGGGGCCTATCTGTGATAGGGGCAGAGTGCCGGGGCGGTTTCGTGGACACTGCAACTCTTTGTTTGTGGCCTTGGTGCTGACTTCAGCGCATGAGTTAACCTTGAGGGTGGGGCTCGGGCTCCCTGTTTTTCCTGCAAGTTCCCTTCCGGCTCTGTTTAGTAGCAGAGACCTAAGGTGACAGGGAGAAGCTCCCAGTGGGATCGGCCCAGACAGTTGGAGCAAAGCAGAGAAAGCGGCTGGCTGGACCGGGGGGCGGAGGCTCAGTCTGTAGCAGCTGTGCTGCAGGAGGATGGCCCCTGGGACGGGGTCCTCAGGGCCCAGACCCCAGGCTTGCAGGGGAGGGGCGTCCCACTGGGGAAGATGGCGGTACAGGACTGGGCATCCACCCCAATCTGCAACATGCTTCCTCTGTGGCCCTGGCCAATCACCACCCCACGGGTCTAGAAAGGAGGCAGTGGAGATGGATGGGTGCCCTGGCCCTCCAGGGTGGGTGTCCTGAGCCCCTGTTCCAACTACACATGTGTGTGTCCCACAGCCCACTTCAGCGCCAAGGAGGCCGGGGACCTATCCACACTCTTCGATGTTGGCGGCATCATAGGTGAGGCCTGCCCTGCTCTCCCAGGGGGCTGTCTTCCTTGCTCCTCTTGTGGGGGTGCTAGGAGAAGGGCCAGGTCCGGTGGGCCCTGACCTGGGCAGCTGGTGCCAGAGAGGGAAGGCCCCTTGGGTTTTTTCTCATTTCGGCTCCTATGGGGGAGTCTAAAAACGATGGCCTTGGGTTTGGTCTTCTTACAGTGACAGGTAGAAGGAAGGGCTATAGATGATAAAACCCTGCTCTGTGTGTGTGTGTGTGTGTGTGTGTGTGTGTGTGTGTGTGTTTTAATTTACTTATTTATTTATTTGAACAGCAGAGTTACAGAGAGATAGAGACAGAGAGAGATCTTCCATCTGCTGTTTCACTCCCCCCAAAAGGCCACAATGGCCAAGACTGGGCCAGGCTGAAGCCAGGAGCCAGGAGCTTCTTCCAGGTCTCCCATGTGATGCACGGGCCCAAGCACTTGGGCCATCTTCCACTGCTTTCCCAAGAGCATTAGCAGGAAGCTGGATCGGAAGTGGAGCAGGGGCCAGCATTGTGGTGCAATGGGTTAAGACGCTGCCTATGATGCCGGCATCCCATATGGGTGCTGGTTTGAGTCCTGGCTATTCCACCTCCAATCCAGCTCCCTGCAAATATGCCTGGGAAAAGCAGCGGAAGATGGCCCAAGTGCTTGGGCCCCTGCACCCACTTGGGAGACCTGGACAAAACTCCTGGCTCCTGGTTCCTGGCTCCTAGCTTCAGGCAGTTGCAGCCATCTGCGGAGTAAACCAGTTAATAGATCTCTCCCCCGACTCCCACCCCCTGTCTATAACTCTGACTTTCCAATAAATCTTAAAAAAAAAAAAAAAAAAAAGTGAAGCAGCCAGGACTCGAACTGGCACCCATATGTGATGCCTGTGTTGTAGGCAATGGCTTTACCTGCTAGACCACACACAAGCCCCTCTGTCGGTTTTTTATGACAGGCCCAGGCCAGTGCTGGCCAGGACGAGAGGACAATGAGGACCCCATGAGGGGTGGTGTGGGCTGCCTGGGTGGCAGTGTGTGAGTGGGTGTGTGGGTGTGTGTTCCAGGTGGCATCATGGCAGGGCTCATCTCGGACTACACCAACGGCAGGGCCACCACTTGCTGCATCATGCTGATCCTGGCTGCCCCCATGGTGCGTATAACCTCTAGGGTGAAGAGTGTGTGCCTATGAGCCTCCATGGGTGCATCCTGGATCTACACACATGGCTGTCTCGCATATGCATGTGTGTGCATCCCTGCGCACGCATTAGGGGCGGAGAAGCAAGGGTCAGCGGAGGAACAGGCACCCTGGAAAGGGAATTTTGGGAAGGGATTAATGATGATTTGGCTGTGGTGGAGAAGGTGAATAGTTGCTCACTTTGGCCAAGGAAATGAGAAGAGGTCAAAGTCAGACATGAGAGAAGACTTTGGGGGGAAACAGGAAGCAATAATGACCCTGTTTTAGACCCTTCACCCCCGGGACACCTGTAAGATCTGAGAAGTGTGGAGGTGAGACAGAGAAGGGATAAGCTGACCTCTGGGGTTCCAGGGCAGGAGAGGGTTGTCCCACACTTCCAGGCTCCAGCCCAGTGACGGGAGCCTGGGAGTGACTCCGCCCTCCCCTTGTCCTCTCTCAGATGTTCCTGTACAACTACATCGGCCAGAACGGGATCACCAGTTCCATAGGTGAGGAGGTGATTCCATGTCCTGCCAGGCCCCGGGAGAGGCACTGCCTTGGAGGCCCAGGAGGTTGGCTTGGGGGTTCAGGGGGAGGACTGGGGGCCGTCTAACCTCACTGCCCCTGCTGTGTCACAGTGATGCTGATCATCTGCGGGGCCCTGGTCAACGGCCCTTACTCACTCATCACCACCGCCGTCTCCGCTGACCTGGTGAGTGGGGTCACTTCCTGGGGGCTTGGTCAGGGTTTCTGTCCCCAGGTCCCTTTCTGGCACACCCTGCAGAGGCGAGACCCTCCAAGGCCTTCAGAGCCCACCACGGCCTCTCTCCTCCCCATCACTACCCTCTGTGAGTCAGTCCCTCTACCAATCCTGGTCCTTCCCAGTGCTGCTGCTCAGCTCAGGCCTCCCCACTCTGCCCTCTCCCCCTGCCCCAGGGCACTCACCAGAGCCTGAAGGGCAACGCCAAGGCCCTCTCCACCGTCACGGCCATCATCGACGGCACCGGCTCCGTAGGTGTGTAACCCTCGCTTTCGGCTCCTGGCAGCTGAGCCCTGAGCTGTGCTGCGGGCAGACCCCTTGGCGCACTGCTGTCACTTGGGCGGGCAGGTGCGGATCCCCTTCTCACGTGGTGTGCTCTGAGCAGGTGCGGCTCTGGGACCTCTGCTGGCAGGGCTCATATCCCCCACGGGCTGGAACAATGTCTTCTACATGCTCATCTCTGCCGATGTGCTGGCCTGTTTGGTAAGAGCCCATGGCGGGGGGCTCTGGCCCGCCAGGCTGGAGCCCTGGAGGCCCAAGCACTGGCCCCTGGGTCTCTGGGCTGATGCAGACAGCTGAGCTGTGCCCAAAGCGGTCTTGCCTCCTGGGTGCCCTTGCAGAAGAAGCTGCATGCCCACCGCCTTTCCTTCCAGCAGTGCACCTGACACAGGGCACTCATGGTCCTCACACTAATGGTGCCCTGCCTGCCCTCTGTGCCTTGTTCTCCCCGCAGCTCCTCTGCCGGTTGGTGTACAAAGAGATCCTGGCTTGGAAGGCATCCCTGAGCAGAGGCAGAGGGTGAGTCCCCCAGGGAGCCGCAGGCCCCTCTCCCAGCCTTATTCCTTATGGGAAGCCACTCAATGCTCAGTTTCTCTAAACCCAGGCTGAGGCCAGTCCCACCCAGACCTTGGGAATGCTGAGCCAGCCCTGGACGTCCTGTGTGAAGCACCCCCACCCGGCCTGCTAACCTGTCCTCTGTTGTCCCCGTGTGTCTCCCTAGCTCTAGTTTGGCCCTAACCTGCCCGCGATAGTATTTTCCTCAAGTCCCATGACTTTTGTGAGTATTTGCTGCGAGTCTGTGGCTGATGCGCCACGAGGACGTGGGCTGCATGCAAATCCTGTCTCCTCCAGCGTGATTTCCGCACCTTTCCCTTCTCTTCGGGAGCCAGGCGCAAAGATTCTGGGCCCCGAGGAGAGCCCGGTGCTTGGGAAGCGTCTCCCCAGGGGTCTGAGATGCCACGGGGGCTGGTAGTCTCTCCCCTGAGGGAAGGTGTTAGGGTTTTATGTGTGCCCCCCGGACAGAGGAGGCAGAGATGGTGCGGCCAGTTCCTCTCTGAACTCAGACGGAGCTGCACGTGCCACCTGCAGTTCAGAAACCAAGGTCATCTGGCCCCTCTGTCCAGGGCGTGCAGCACCTGCCAATCAAGGCCTGTGAAACAAAATTCAAATCAAGTGTTGGGGGCTGTCCTGGTGCGCTCTCTGCCTGGTGGCCAGTGGTGGCGGGCATATAGGTGGTATGCATAGACCAGCGGCTGAGGCAGGGGCTGCCCGCTGGTGCTGGTGGCTGGGCGCCCCCTCCCCGTGCCCTTTCGGGCTCTCCTTCTGAGAGCTCTTAGCTCTTGCTAAGGAACTATCTGGACTTGGGTTGGATGGAAGAACCTGCTGGGGCCATGGTGACCAGCACAGTGTCTGGACAAGTGCTTCCCTTAAAGAATCCTTATCCAGAGGGAAAAACGCAAAACAGGAAGAATCAGGGGAAGCAGGAAGTGGTCCTGGAGGGCCCATCCTGCAGGGCCCTGCCCTGGTCCTGCCTGGGGACGCAGGGATTGGGCAAGCGTGACCGAGTGCTCCTCCACCTGTTCTCCTCTGGGGTGGCCCTCAGGGCAGAGCAGCAGGGGAGGGAAGCAGAGGAAAGGGAGGAGCCTGGGATTGGGTGCAGTCTCTGATGCGTTTGCACATCTCTCAGCCACCTTGGGAGGTGCAGTTCTCACTTGGAGGTCAGAGAACAGAGTCGCAGAGCCCATGAGATAAGTGTCAGTCTTCTGTGTGGCCTGACGTTGGACTCACCTCTGTGGGTCGTTTGCCTTTCTCTGCACTGCTGCTGCCCCAAGCTGGCCCTTCTCGAGGCAGGCTGGTGAGGGAGTGTGCAGAGTGCTGGGCCTGGAATCCACAACCCCTGGGCAATCCTGGCTTCTTTGTTCACTCAGCGCTAGAAACGCGGGCATGCCCTTCCACCCCATTCCCTGAAGCTCTGTGTCCATAGGATTTTTAAAAATATTTATTTATTTATTTATTTGAAAGGCAGAGTTACTAAGAGGCAGAGGCAGGGAGAGAGAAAAAGGTCTTCCATCCACTGGTTCACGCCCCAGATGGCCGCAACGGCTGGAGTTGTGCTGATCCGAGGCCGGGAGCCAGGAGCTTCTTCCTAGTCTCCCACACGGGTGCAGAGGCTCAAGCACTTGGGCCATCTTCTGCTGCTTTTCTAGGCCATAGCGGAGAGCTGGATCGGAAGTGGAGCAGCCAGGACTCAAACTGGCACCCATATGGGATGCCAGCACTCCAGGCAGTGGTTTTAACCGCTACGCCGCAGCATCGGTCCCTGTGGCCATAGACATTGATGCAAGTGTGCTTATCAGATGTGTGCGTATCCGCAGGGCTGATCTGATGCTGCGATGAGATGGGATAGGAGATGGTGCTTTGTAAAGCTGTCAAATGTGGCTTTACACCATGCAGTGTTTCACATACCTTTTAAACTTGTCACGTGTGTGTGTGTGTGTATGCATATTCCTGCCTTGCTATTCCCTGCCCAGAGGTGAGAGGGGGCCCTAATTACAGGGCGCAGAGATGAAAGGCAGTTATTAAGGGGCCCTGGAAGCCTGCCTCCTCTCTCCCCAATTAAGGGTCTCACTTTCTCTTCCATCACCTCTCTCCTCTCCATTCAGGTATAAAGAAATATGAGGCCTCGATTGGAAGAAAAGCATGGAGGGTCCCAGCGGGGTCCCCAAAGTGAAAGACACTGGAAACTTCCATGGTTGGGTTTGGCAAAACCTCTTCCTCCAACATCAGCCCACTCAGCTCAGCTTAGCCCAACGCAGCTGAACTCAGCTCACAGGGCTGCTAAGGGAATGGGAGATTCTGCACGGGATGGGGACTGCCAAGCACGAGGAAATGGGCGATTCAAGGGCCTGAGCTTGCGCACTGCGATGGAAGCACCACTGCGGTTCTGCCAGGACCGGGACGAGGGTGAGGCAAAGCGCGACCTCGGGCACAGAACTCAGAGGAACACTCGCTCTCGGGCCTGTGCACCTGCCGACCCTTGCCTTACGCTGGTCCTAGCCCGGCTGTCACAGTGCAAGATGACATCTGGGGTCAGCGTGGTTGTGAGGCCAGGATGAAGGGGCAGGACTGAAAATACCAGTGTGTGCAGTAAGAACTCTGAGAACGAAATGCTGATGGTTACTGAGTGCCCACTGCATGCCAGCTCTTCTCTGGGGCTGGAGCCATCAGTGGGCACAGGCAAGGGACTTTGCCCTCAGCACAGGCACTGTGGTGACCTAAACAAGCAGGTCATGAGTGAGCCAGCAGGTGCATTCCTGTGGCTGCTCTGTATGCAGATCATTGCGTGGGGCCACCCGTAGCCCCTTCTCTACCCTGTGTTCTTACCTCCCACCCCTGTCTTGGGAGTCCTGCGTTGCTACAGGTGGCGCTGGCTCTTGGCATTGCCACCTGACCTCTACAGCTGCCCATCAGCGCCAATACAGATTTCTTTTGCCAGTGGTGCCTGTGCTCATCCTTGGTAGGGCGTGGCAGGGCAACAAATGGAGTCCCCAGACCACAAGCTCGTGCTGGGGCTGGTGACAACTGGCATTCCCAGAGCATGTGAGGCTTGATGGTGTAGGAGCCTGGAGTCCCATACAAGATAACAACCGCTGTCTTACCGCGACACCGTGTGGGCTGGTGTTTCAGCTGGAACTGAAACTGGAACCACAACCCTAAAATAGGTCGTGTACACCCCAGTGATAACAGCTTGGTACATCTTGTCCTGCCAGATGCTCATTGGGGCTCTGAAAGCAGGAGTCTTCGGAGCCTACCAGGGCAGGAGCGGCACTCAGCACCAAAGACCTTGTCTGTGTTACTCACGCGAGCCACTAGGTGGTGACACGAGCCTGCTAGAGGCCGCGTGGGGCTGTGTCCTGCCTCCGGGAAGGGAGCCGGGAGCAGAGCTTTCTCGGCTTGTCCTCAACCTTCCTTCTGCTGCAGACAGATCAGGGTGGAGTGGATGGCTCTGTGGAGGTCTGCTCTTCCAAGCCTCTCTTACTAGAGCCAAGTTTGTTTCCTCGTCCTGAAAATGACCTACCTCGTAGGACTGGTGCCAAGGGAGACAGGCATTAACTACACTCCCTGACGGTGAGGAATCTGTCTAGTTAGGGGATAAGATAAGAATACCGAAGCACTTATAAACAATATGCAGAAAACACGTGGAGAGAGTGAGTCATCTGACAGCTATGCCACTCATTAGCCCAGCCCTGGAAGGGGGCAGGGCTGCAGGGCCAATGATCCTCGTGGCAATGGGAGGAAAGAAACTGTAGGACTTGGACGATCCCTTAGGTAAGGGAGTGGGAGAGGGAGGAAGTTAGCACGAATGCCAAGCCCCAAGTGTGGGCACTTGCGATGTGCAGAAGGCATTGTGGGAGCTCAGAGCCTGGCCTCAGAAATGAGGGCTTGGGCTGTAGGTGAGGGTTTGGGGAAATGGCAGAGGGGGGAGGGGTTGTGGGCGGGGGGGGGGGGCACCAAGCTCTGAGGTTTGCCCTTGGGCACTTAGCTCACAGTCCTAGGCCGCCTGCTTACCTCAGCACTGGGCACTGGCTATGCACAGAGCCTGGTACCTGCCTCCTCTCTGGGTCCCAGCATTCACACGGGGCTAATGCAGGAGCATTACTTTAATTAGTTATTCATTTAATTTAACTTCACATTTGGTCTCAATTAAGCTTAAAATGTTCTTCCTTATAGATGCTACAATAGCACTTGTAATTAAAAAGCAATAACTCTTTGCGTTTCTCCTTTAGAGATCCACCGGGAAGTTGGGCTGTGTGTGTGTGTGTGTGTGTGTGTGTGTCTGTGTGTGTGTGTGGTAGAAAGGCTGGGGGAGGAGGAGGAGGCGGCGGCAAGAAGCCATGAAAAAGAGAAGGACTCTGCACTACCAAGCCACCCCTAAGACCGAAGTTGTGGGGAGGAACTCTTAGCACGCCAGAAAGCCTGAGAAGTGGACAAAGGGGCAGACCTTGCACATACAGGAGTGGGGTAGGAGGGGTGTGAGAGGGAGGGTGGGAAGACAGGCCACGTACTCTGTGGTACGCAGAGCACCCCTACCCCCAAGTCGTCCACAGCCCAATTCCCAGAATGTGTGGAAATGCTACCGAACATACAGATGGGACTCTGGGGATGTGAGTCAGGATCCTGCAGTGGGGAGACCACCCCAGCTCATCAGGGGGGGCCCAACATACTCACAAGACTCCTTAGAAAGCACACAGCCCGGCAGGAGGATCCAGGACAGGAAGATGCTATGCTGCTGGCTTTGAAGACAGAGCGAGAGCCCCCAGCCAGGGAAGGAGGGCAGCCTCTAGACGCTGGAAAAGGCAGGGAGATGGGCTCTCCCCTGGGACCTCCAAAGCTGTTCTTTTACCCCCTGGAAACTCAGTTTCCATTTTCTGACCTCCAGCAGCAATAGGAAACTAATGCATGTAGTCCCTGTGTAAAAGTGGATCATAATCAAATGCAAGGCAGGAAAGCACGCACACAGGGGAACGGGAGGTACTGTCAGGACTTACAGACAAGTGCAGGGGATGTCACGTGACTTTCAGGTACAGCACGAGTGCTCTGTGTGTCACTAGGCCTTGGCTCCCTGAGGGCAAGACCTGGGCTAAACGTAAATCCTCTGCTAGCAGCACCCAATGGGATACCCAATGGGATGCAACCATAAACATGAACTTTCTTATTTTGCCTGTGATTTGGGGCCTTGGTTTGGATTCTGGCTGTCATTCCTTGGGTCTCAGAAAACAGAAAAGAGGGTGTGTGATGGGAGGGGGAGGGGGTGTGGGGACGGGGGGACCTTTTTTTTTCAGTGAATAAACATCAACCACCAATAATCTGCTAGAAACAGAGATCAAGAAATAAACAAATATGCTTGGCTTGGGGTGTATGTGTGTGTGTGTGTGTGCTTTCCATTTTTACTCACATATTTTTATCTATTTGAAAGAAAGAGCTCTCTTCTGCTGATTCACTCCATAAATGTCCAGAACAGCAGGAATTCAACCCAGGTCTGGCCAGACATGGTCCAAGAGGCAGGAACTCAATACAGGTCTCCCAAATGGGTAGCAGGGACCCAACTACGTGAGCCATCATTGCTACCTTCCAGGGTGTGCGTTAGCAAAAAGCTGGGACTCAAACTCGGGCACTCCAACATGGGTTGTGGGCATCTCACCCCCCAGGTCAAATGCCTGCCCCTGGCTTGTGGCTTTTATTCTTCCACTGGCTCTTCTATAAACCAATCCAAGTGTCCACATCCCAGGTGGGTGGTGCATAAGAGATGGCTGGGTATGTCTTTCCTGAAAATTCCACCTACTGCTGCCCAACTTTTTAGTATCTACACAAGTTGCTAGGACTCGGGCTTTTTGATAATTTCTGTGAAATAGATTTATGTTGCCTAACCCTGGTCCCTTCTTTTCCTGTTTTCATTTTATGGAGCAACATAGTACAAGGGTACATAAAAGGTTCACAGAAAAGTAGAATCAAAAGATAAATTTATTTTGGTGCAAATTGCTTGAAATCCAGCTTTATCATAATATGCTTTTCTATGAACTTTTTGAAGACCCTTCATGTAATACAAGGGAGTTAAGAGCTTAAGATACTGGAACCAAACTGCTTTTTATCTCCCCCTGGGCGAGTGCCCGAGTCACCTACCTTCCCAGTCTGTGCTTGCCTCCCTCTGTGAAATGGGGTCGCAGGAGCACTGTCGCCACAGGGCTGACAGGAAGATGACCTGAGTGAATACGTACAGTGTGCTTAGGAAAAAAATGCCTGGCATGTTTGCTAACTGTAATAACAATTGTGTCTTCAGCATATGAAGAGTAGACTTATTTCCAAGTATTGGGATGGAAATAGAGATTAAAGGTCGAACTCTGTGAACTATAAAGTCTCTTCCAATCCTGAGTTTTTACGCTCCTAGAAGGATAATCAACACTTTTTCCAGATCCGTTTCCATACGGTTCTGATTCCCACATCTGGAAATTTGTTTCGAAGTAACAACAGCCAAATGCTTAAAGGTTAAAGCCAAGGAGTTATGATAAAATGTTTGGGTTTTGTACTATAAATGTTAATTAGAATTCTTTTAAAGAAAATTTGACCTTTTTGGACAGGAGTTAGGGAGATGGGGGTATAAATCGCTAAGAAACAATATTAACCGGGGTAAGGACAAGGAGTTATTCAAAAGCCAAAAAAATCCCTAAACTCGCTGAGAAAAGAGGGGTCAGGAACCCTGATGTCGAGTTTGAGCACCACTGCTGAATGGCTCTGACCCTTCCAATCCCCTCTCCTTTCCGCCTGTTTCTCTTCTGTAAAATAAAGACAGCAGATTTCTTGACACATTGCAGAACAGCAACTAAAGGAGACATGCAGCACGAATGAAACGGGGTTGATAGGAAAGTTTATGTCTCACACAGAGCAGAACGAGGAATGGCTTGCTTTCTGTTAGAACCAACACATTTAAAAATACTTTGGATGCCTTTACCCTGGGATGGAGTTAGATGAAAGCCTGCACACCTCATCCTGGTTCTTCGATTAGCTTATTCCACCAGGACCAGTGCTTCATGCCTGACTTGCACAAGACACGTGCTGACTGAGGAGCAGCGTGTGCTATGTGCGTGCATGGGTTAAAGACTTCCCTGGTGCCTGGACATTGGTACTGTAACTCTGAGGCAGTTTTAGACTAAACATCCGATACGGTGCATCACCAGTAAAGAATGTCCGCTTTACTTCTGTTTTTATAAATGAAAAGTTTAAAGAGCTTATAAAAAAATCACCCTTTAAGTATGTTTTTCTGGCTTAACTTCTAAAACATAACACACAGCGCCACCTAATGGACTGGACAAACAGTTCCATTGCAGGGTGGTGTGATGTGTTGCCAGTTTAGCTGTTGTCAGATACAGTTTTAAGATCCTGTGAAATAACAGGTTTTCTTACATAGAAACCCAGCTTTACTTCCCTCCCTACCTTCTGGGCAGTGGGGATCACCGCTGTCTGCCAAGCAGTTCTGTCTGGGGAGGTGGGAGCGCAGCACAGCCTGCTCTAAGACCACTGCTCAGATGGCTAATGGCACACAAAGGTGCTATCTGCTTTTATTTAAGGGTTGACCTCTGAGCCCCATCTCCAAGAAGGCCCCGTGCAGAGGGGATGGCATGTCAGCCACAAGTGCTGGTCTCTGCGACTTTCACTGTGTGCTCTCTCAGCTTTCCACTTAGCCCAACTGCATGGTTTGGGGCAGGGAGGGGATTTTGAACACAACTACTTTGAGCTCATAGGTAAAAAGTAATCTCTCATTCATTTCAGCACAGCTGAAATATAGACTCAGGATCTATACAAAGTAGGCACAATGTATTTTTACCAAAAAGCAGCCCGTAACACATAAGCCTGCCATTTACATGAGGTACCAACAACAGAAAAAGAAAAAAGAAAAGAAGCTGCATTAGACAGCAGTGGTGTTTGGGAGGGACATTGATTTCTAACTGCAACACATTTTTCTCCATGTAAACAGTCACCCAAACCTCCAAGCTATTGCCCATTGATCTAAAAGTTGGACACCTTTTTGGAAGAATAAAAAAGATGAATTCATGGTCAGGAACCTCTAATAGTTTTTTCAGAGTTGCTTTTTCAGCAAGTCTCAGGAGAGGGTGACAAATGGCAGCCTGTGCTTGTTAGAGTCGCTGTTCCTCTCCGGCTGGCTCAGCGTGATGACCCAGAGACAACACTGGCACCTGCACGGTTCGGAGGTGTGCCCGTGCCTGAACCCCTATCTGGTCCTACTTGCCTCAAATTCCAGCATTTTCCTTTCTCTCCTCCCATCGTTTGAAGGGATGTTTCTTACCTTACCTGTGGGCATGGGCCAGATTAAGAAATGACTTCCTTTGAAGGCTTCTGCATAAAGCCTTGTCTGCAAAGTTTTCCCAATCCAAATGAGACAAAGGAGACAGCTGAAGTGTGGGAGTCAAGAGGGCTGGTGCAGCCCATGACTCTCAATGGTCACCATTTCTCTTCCAGTCTGGAGCTTAGTCCGCTTGGGGGTGGCAGGCCTGGGTTCCTTCTCTACCCTGATTGTAGGATTCAGGAGGGAAAGCAACAGAAGTGGCCCTGAGCTTCCTCAAGCTCTCAAAGTTCAGAGCTGAGTGACTTTTTTTTTTCCAGTCTGAGACAGGCCCTGGAGCCTCCACACCTGGGTTTGCACACTAGATGTTATGTGATGCTTGAGCGAATGTACCTCTTTAAAGCCTCAGTTTTTTACTATTTTAAAGTGAGGATAATAGTCATTAAAATTAAATTAATTAAACTTCAAAAGAATTAGTATATTACTAGCAGATAGCATGTATTCAATCTTTCCAATTTATTTTCTAGGCTCTTAATTTTAAGACAGGAGACCCTGCTTCCAACAGCTCTAGAGAGTTAGGATGAGTCTTACAAGGTGGAACTAGACCACAGCCTCTCAATTTAATGACAAATTTCACTTGACCCATGAGATCACACAGGTACAAAGTTATTTCTAATACTGAGAATACACATTTCTTGCTAGGTTTGGATAAAGGACTACAGAGATGAAAAGAAAGGACAATTATTCCAAATGGACTCTTTTTTAAAATTTTATTTAAGGTATACAAATTTAATGTATTTCCTATATACAGATTCAGAAACAAGGTGCTACTTCCCACCATATTCTCCCTCCAGACCACACTCCCACCCTTCTTCCTCCTCCCTCTCCTATTCCCATTCTTATTTTTTACAAAGATCTATTTTCCCTAAATGGACTCATGGAAATTAAATACGGCATACAGGGGCCACAAAATCTTGGGAGAAAAGGAACCCAGAGATACATAGCAGAATGGCAAAAATACATTTCCATACCTTTCCTCTAATCTCCAAGCAAATTTAGGAAATAAAAATACTGGGATCAGAAGACTATAGCCAAGAGTTGGAATTGAAAGCCCTTTGGTTGCTGCTTATTGCTTTATTAGAGCCGGGGGAAGTGACACCACGGCCTTTGTAGTGCTCTGTTGAATTAAATGCAGAGTGGTCAATAGCCAACATCTGAATCAGTCTTCCAAGTTACTGCTTTATTGCAACACAACAGATTAGTGTAATCTTTGGAATTTGAGTGCCTTTCCCTTCCAAATGATTTCAACCTAAGAATTTTACATATTATCAAAGAGGACAGGGTTCCTGGATTGGACCAAAAGTCTAAGTGCTCCTTTTCCCAAAATCCTAATGACTAATGACTGAAAATCTACTCCACGCAGATTGCTATAACTACTTCCCTTGCAAAACAGATGGCGATCCTGAGGTACAGACACTAAGAAGGCAGCAATCTCCCTCCACAGGTAGTAGGAATCTACTGCCACAGGAACAATCTTGCAACCCTGAATGCAAAACCTGGGACTCCAGAGGTTAGTCTTAGTGATGAGGAGATGGTCCTCTAACCTCTCATGGCGTGAAGGCTGTCAAAACAAGGCTCTGAAGAGTGCTTCTTTGCTCATCAGTGACACCAAAATGAAAGAGACCAGAGTCTTGGATTTTCCAAATAATGCTCAGTATGACCGCAGTGGTTTGGCATAGATTGGCTCCAGGACATGGTGAGTTAGAACCAAGAAGAGGCTTCCAAGGAAGACAGCGCTGATGAACGCGAGCAGGACATAGCGGCCTATGAAAAAGGCATCCACAATCTGGGAAAAGCAAACAGGAATGTGAAATTCCTACCACTGCATCCCCTGGCTGTGTTCATCTGAATTCTGTGATCAATGGACCAAGAATTTGCTCATGTTTGTGACTTCCAGTAACATCCTACCTGAATCTCCTCTATGCATGGATGAGGAAGAGTCTTTTTCTCAACTCTGAGTAGGAGATACTGGGTAAGAAGGGATTAATGGCACAAATGGCTCAATTTAGGAGGTTCACAAACACTTCGAAATCCCTGGATGAGTGCATCTATGTTCTGAAACCAGAGTTAATGACAAGCTTGCCTGGTTCTAGAAAGACTCATTTTTGCTGTTGATTAAACACTTTTTATTATAGGGAACTTTAGACATACATAAAAATCTAACAGTATAATAACTCCCCATGTACCTAAGATGTAACCCTAAAAATCATAACCCATTATCTCATGGGGAAAAGTTCTAAACCCTAACATTCATTACCCAGCATGCTAAGGGATAGGGAAATGGCTATTTATCTGAGATCCCAAAGCACTGGGAAAGGCCACTTGCCTCAAATCACACAGTTGCCTGCCCAGCAACTAGTCACATCTGAGGCCCAAAAGATGTTGGTCTCTGCAGACGACAACCTAAAACTGGTGTTGGTTCCATCCACTTGTTTACTGTCCCCCACCAGACACTTCCACTCTCCCCAGGTTCAAGTGGTGGTGCCTAAAATGGAGCAGGACAAAACCACTTGATCTACAGATCTAATGGAACAGCAACACAAGTCAAGCGACTGAGTGACTTCACAGAACCTTTGAAAAGCCATTACCTAGAAAAGAATCCAAAACTCCTGGAAAGTGAGTGTGGTAGACAAAACAATGGTCCAAAGATACCCACATCCTAATCCCAGAAATTGTGACTATGTTAGATTATAAGACAAAGAGGGAATTAAGGTTGTAGATATGATTAAGGTTGCTAACCAGCTGATATAAAAATAGGGAGATTGGTCTGGATTTTTCAATCCAGATGAGCTATAATCACAAGGGTCCTTAAAAATCTCTGCTTCTCAAATAAACAAATTAATCCATTTTAAAACAAGTTGAACAGGGAGGCAGGAGAGGGTGACGGTAAGAAGTAGGCCAGAGAGATGTTATGCTGCCACCTTGAAGATGTGGAAGGGGCTGTGAGTTTAGGACCAGGAGATGCATCCAGGATCTAGAAAAGGTAAGGACACAGATTCTCCCCTGGAGCCTCCAGAAACCCTGGCAGCCCTGCCCACCCCTTGAGGTTGGCCCACTGGGACTGAATTTGGACTTCTAATCTGCAGAACTACAACACATTTGCATTGTGAGCCACTGAGGTCACAGTGACTTGTTACAGCAGCCATAGAAAACTAATACAGTAAAGCTACACAGAACACCTGTCAGATCCAAGCACTGCTATGATCACTGAGAACCAAAGACACCCCAGCTGCTCCAGAGGTTACCCCAACAGTCAACTTACAACAAAGGTCAGTTTGATTAAACAGCTTTAACATAACTTTGACCTTGGCTCCAGCACTGAAGAAGTCTCTCGTGGGCTACATGTTTGCTCAGTCGACACGTTTCACTTTTTAATTAGCCAATTAGCAGGCCCTGGGTGCAGAAGGCCCAGGCCATGTATTATTGATACAGTATTGAGCCAGGTTGCTGCAGGGGCCAACTCTCAAAGCCTGAAAATGAGAACTCCAATTCTGCTGGCCAGGCTGATGAACATATTTTGTTCAAACTCAGTTCTCCTCTCTTGGGTCTGAAACTCATATGACAGAGAGGAGACCGATTGATTTCAAAACAGTGTTTGCTCTGTGCCCTTCTTCTGAAATTCACATCTGCACCAATCCAGATATATGGCTGCCTTCACCACTCTCCCAGCTCAGAAAGACAAGGAAATTGAGGTGGGAATTTACCCTGAGCTCAAACACACGTGGTACTCAGACCTACAAAGTGGTTTCCAAATGCTGACAAAAAAGCTGGCATCTACAGAAACACTTCTTTGAATCTTGTAGGATTATATCCCCTGGAATTTTCAAAACCAGTTTCTTTCTTTTGCCAGGGTTAGTCTAGATATGAAGTTGGAAGTGTGGGTCAACTTTGGTTCAAAAGTTACATAATTTTGTCTAGGGTCAAAATGATAACCTGTGACCTGTCTGGGATAGCCCCTGTCACTGTGTTGAGTATCCAAGAATGAAGATTTTGAAGACAGATCTGTGCTTGAATCCTTAAGTCTGCATTCACCTTGAATGAATGACCTTGGTCAAGTTGTCTCAACCTCATATAGCCTCAGTGTCCTTCCCTGTATGATGGGGATAACAGTGCCTACTTCATACTACTTAGGGTTGTCCTGAGGTTTAAATGGGAACATGCAAACAACATGCTTAGCAGTGGATCTGGCACACAGTACACCTTTAAAAAATGTTATCATCATTTACTACTTACAGAATCAAAATGCAGGCTGAGAGGAAAGAAGCTATGAGAAGGAGTAATGAGACAGAAGTCAATACTATTATCAAGATCCTATGAGTCTGAGACCAGCAATGTCTGGAAAAGCCAGAGCCCCACAGCAGGAATCAACCAGATCAGCAGGTGTCCAGGAAAGGACTTTGTGAGATGATAGAGCTCCACTTGCAGGAGTGAGTGCTGGCAGATGTGGTCACAGGAATGAGGGATCCCAGAAGGTTGTGAATACTGAATTCACCTCTAACTTCTGCTATCCAGAGAAATGGTCCTCTTTCCTCACTACTCTTCTCAGTGCAAATTATACTCCCTGCATCTCGAGTAGGAAAACCCCACCACATGGAGAAGGAAAAACACGTCCCTTGGCACCCTGAAGGCATGGCACAAACATTGCCTGAATACCTGAGGTTCGGAGCCGAGGCCACCAGAAATGGGAACATGGCCCCTTCAGGAGCAGCCCTATTCGGATTCCTAACTCATTTTCTCTCTCCCCACAGCGTAAGGTGGCTTTCAAACATCGTCGTACTTGATGCAAACTGGAGATGAGATCCAATCAGGCAAATAGCAATCTTCAGAAGATTCTTTTCTGGGCTGAAGGGGCAGGGGAACTAACACGCTCTCTGAGCTTTTGCTATTACTGTTTGGACCTTCCAGTTCCTCTGCCAGGTCTCAGGCAACGGGACGTCAGGGAACATCCTAGGACAGCACTCGGGACAGGGTTGGGGTGGAGACCGAGAAAACAAAAGTTACAGCTCAGGAGGCAAAATGAAACCCAAAGCTTTACCTCCATTTCCGCCTCTGGGGCTGGGAATTCACTGGCTCGGGGGAAGAGCACCAGGACTGATGTGATGATCAGAGCACCGAGGAATACAAAAATGACGGAGAACCTGGGATCGGAAAGACAGGGTATTAAAAGCTCTGTAAGTTTCTTCTCTATGGGTCAGGCTCTGGGCTGGCTGTTCCCTGGGATCAATATTCTATGTTCCGGTCCCTTAACAATGTCCAGCGGACTGCTGTCCACACCTCCTCTCATTCCAAAGCCTTTCTTCCTAGATGGCCGCCAGCTGGGTCCATTCCTACTTATTCCCAATAACTCTAAATCCTTAGGAATGAGAATTCGTAGTTTTTACTTTTGTTGCTGTCCAAATCATAATCAAGAAAAACCAAAGCAGCCCCTTCTTGCCCTCTCCTTTTCTTGTTTTTAGGCCAGGTGCCTTAGTCAATTCTGTAACGTTCTGCTACACACGGACACTGTCACCACAGCACACAGTTCTAGAGTGTTTTCAGGGTCCGTGTGTGGCCTGAACTACATTCTGACGTCCCCACCTGGTATACAGTCGGCCCAGCCCACTGAATGCTTCTTTGCTTCCCCCAGGCCCATGCCTAGAGCCTCAGGGACTGGACGAAGCACCTCCCGTAAACCTGAACCATTAGGAAACACACGCATGTGCAATCCTGAGAAACCCAACAGATAGGAGGGCAGATTTTCTTGTCATCTCTTGAGCCCCACCCCCCACGTCTTCCACAGTGAGAACTGGAAGATCCCACTTCCCTTCTCCCGCCTCTGCCTCAGAGCATAAATAACACAGTTAGTGCTTATGATAAGAGGTTAAAATGCAACTCATTCAGACTGCCAGTAATTACAAAAATGATCTTCTGAATTCTAAATGTTTAATGAACGTCAGCAATTTTGCCTCTAATTGCTTTTACCCAGGACTCCCAGTTGGAAAGAATGCCTTACCTAGCGACTCCTGAGGCTCTGGATAACAGCACACACAGCAGCAGCACCAATACCCAGAGCAGGGCTAAGATGAACACGCCTGCACCCACTCCCAGCACAGTGCCGGCCATGCCAGGGAGAAGGGTGGCCTGGACCACTGCCCCGCGTGCGCCACGATGAGGTGTCCTCTGCTCCAGCTGCCACCTTCCTGCCACACGCTCCCAATGTTCCTGAAAGCGTTCAGAAAAATACAGAAAGCCCACGCTCATTCAGGGGTATTTTTGGTGATGGATATGTTGGGAGTATGACTTAATACAGGTCTTTTCTTTTTTTAAATATTTATTTTTAAAATATTTATTTATTTATCCAAGAGTCAGACTTAGAGTGAGAGAGAGAGTTAGAGAGAGAGAGGGAGTTAGAGAAAGGAAAGAGAGATCTTCCACCTGCCAGCTCTTTCCCTAGATGGCCACAACAGCTGGGGTTGGGCCAGGCTGAAGTCAGGAGCCAGGAGTTTCCTCTAGGCCTCCCACATGGGTAGCAGGGACCCAAGCACTTGGGTCATCCTCCGCTGCTTTTCCCATGCCATCAGCAGGGAGCTGGATCTGAAGCGGAGCAGATGGGACTCAGTGTGGTGCCCATACGGGATGCCGGTGTCACAGGCGGCAGCTTGACACACTATGCCACAACACTGGCCCCGCAATACAGGTCTTTTAATTTTCAGAAATGTCCAGTCCAAGTATCCCTTAGTGGGAACTAGAAATTTCTCTTAATGTTTATGTATTTGTTATTGAAAGGCAGAGAGAGACAGAGCTCCCATTTGCTAGTTCACTCCAATGCCTGCAACAGTTAGGACTAGACCAGGCCAAAGCTAGGAGCCTGGAACTCAATCCAGGTCTCCCACAGGAGTAGCAGGGACCCAAGCACGTGAGCCATCACCTGCTGCCTTCCAGGGTGTGTACCTTAGTAAAAAGCTGGAATCCTGACAGGTGCCAGGACTTGAACCTAGGCAGTCAGATGTGGGATGTGGGCATCCCAAGCAGTGTCTTAACTGCTACACAAACATCCACCCCAGGGATTTCCAATTTCCAATTTGGTCCCTCAGTTCCAGCCTTACTTGTTCTACTGGCCCACATCAGAAAGCTCAGGTCTTCCTTGATCCGAAACCCTGAGGGCTGCTGGGAGGTGCCAGGGCCCACGAACTCCAGCATCATAGCAGAAGTCCATGTCGCCAGTTAAATCTGTTATTAGCTTTGACTCACCAGGCGATCATGAGACAGCGATTTCCCACTCCATTGTTGAGTTCTTATTCACAAAAGAAAATTCCCAGTCCTTCAAGAGACAAAGAACAGCCATCACTGTGTTTCGACATCTACTGTGTGCTAAGTGCTTTCTCACACAGCCCACTTAATCACCCAGTAAGGTACCCTCGGCATTATTAGATCCAGCTGCAGAAGAGGTGAGTGAGGTCTAACTGCGGAGCTGCCGCGTTAGCTTCCTCATTCATGACTTACAACAGATTTATTCTCTCACTGTCCCTGTGGCCTGAAGCCCAAAATGCAGGTGTCAGGAGGGTTCACTCCCACTAAGGACAATAGGGAAGAATCCTTCCTTGCCTCCTCCAGCTACCTGCAGCTCTAGGCTCTCCTTGGCTTTGACCTTCAACTCCCATCTCTGCCTCCACGTCCCTTGTGTTTCCCTTTTTTCCTTGTCTCTTATAAAATTACGTCTCATTGGATTTAGGATCCACCCAAATAATCTTGTATGATCTTTAAGAAGGACCTTAATACATCTTCAAAGACTTTTTGCCAAAAAAAAAAAAAAAAGGCCACATTCACAGATTGCAAGGATTAGAGTGTGGACATATCTTTTGGGGGGCCACCATTCTACCCACTGCAGGGAAACACCATACCCTAGTACCTCCTTGGCTTAACTTTTCAGTGTCAGACACAAGGCTTCCTGAAATCAACAAATTCTTCATTAGGTTGTAGGTTTTCCTTACCTTGATGGTTACTTAAGCACCGTTTTTTAAAAAATGGTATCTGTGAGTTCATTATAAAGAGGCTCTAAGCATGAACTGCTATAAAAAATATTTATTCAATCAACACGTGACAAAGGTAAACAGGCCCGATCTGACAGAAGCTCAGGTCTGCTGGAGAACACGGTCAAGTACATAGCTATGGCTATTCCATTCTGATAAGCAATGAAAGCCAAGTGCAGCTAGCACTGAGAGTGTGAGAAGACGATACAAAAGACTTCCCTTTGAGCCACAGGGGCATCCTCTCAGTAACCCTCACGTGTCAAGTGTTTCCCAAGCTCTGGGTCTTTGAACTTGCTGTTTCCACTGCATGCAATTAACCCTCAACCCCAGTGATAATAAGCAGTAAATAGTTGCTGTATGAATGAAGGAATGAAGCGGTACCAACAAGTCCACAACAGGATCATATGGACTTTGAGAAAGATGACTGTGACTTCTGGTAAATATGCTCAACAGCAGAAAGACAGGAGTGCTGAATATAATGGAACAAAAAGAATTGAATACACAGAGGAACTCCAAAGTAGTGAAGAGAAAAACAATCCTTAAATGGGAAACACAAATGCAACTCAGCGACTGGGTGGTGGGTGTGCAGGAGCTGAGTGCAGAGGCCTACGAGGGTATGGGCTCCAGATGCAGGCCTTGCAGGTGGCTGTGTCTAACACTACTGGGTATTCATGTACCCTAGATCCGGCTCTTCGATTCTGGGGTGTATTCTCAACAGAAACACGCACAGAAATTCACCAAAAAACATGTGCAGCCCTATCTGAAATAGTTAAAAACTGAAAGCTCCCAGACATCCACCAACAGAATGTGTGGTATTCTACATACAATCCTTCCATTTCTACAGGGGAACAGTATAAAACAAGGGGAACGGACAAACCAGAATGAGGGCCAACAACGTGAATGTATTTCACACCACCAAGTGGAAGAAGACAGAGGCTTTTTCTTTCTTTTTAAAAGAGTTCATACTGTATGATTCTACTTATATATGAGAAAAAACAAGTCAAACTGCTCTGGGGGCAGAAGTCAGGAGTATGTTTACCTTGCGGAATGCAGTGACCAGATGGGGCGAGAAGGGGGCTCTAGTGCTGATAAAATTCTGTCTGTTGATCTGGAAGCCGATGACCTGCTAAAAGGTATCTTGTCATCACTTACGGTTTGTACGCTTTTCTGTATGTGTGTTATACATCACTAAAATGTTAATCTTAAGAAACACTACCCAAATTTCATATATGGACCCTGTTTGGGTCCCAACACACACAAAGCAAATATAAAAGCCTTATATGATATGGGAAATCTGAACAGTATTTGGATACTTGATGACAGTAGAGAGTTGCCATTTACTTTTTCAAATTGAATTTTTTTTAAAAAAAGATGACATTGTGGTTATTTTGTTAAAAAATTATTTATGATATACATATATACATATACAAAGGTAGTATACTATATTTTTAAAGATTTTTTAAAAAATTATTTATTTGACAGGTAGAGTTATAGACAGTGAGAGGGAAAGAGAAAGGTCTTACTTCCGTTGGTTCACCCCGCAAATGGCCGCTATGGCCGGAGCTATGCCGATCCAAAGCCAAGAGCCAGGTGCTTCTGCCTGGTCTCCCACGCAGGTGCAGGCACCTAACCACTTGGGCCATCCTCCACTGCCTTCCCAGGCCACAGCAGAGAGCTGGACTGGAAGAGAAGCAACCAGAACTAGAACCCAGCGCCCATATGGGATTCCAGCACCGAAGGTGGAGGATTAGCCAAGTGAGCCATGGCGCCGGCCTGGTAGCATACTATAGACAACAGAAAATAGTGTCTTGAAAGTTCCAATGTCTGGAAGAGAGGAGGTGAGGGGCTGATATGAAAACAAATTGGTGGTAAACTAGTTGTAGAAGCTGGCTGATGTTTGCCATGCTATTTTCTATACTACAGTACACATTTGAAACTCTCAAAGTAAAAAGATGTGTGTGTGTATGGATAAGTAAGAATCAATATACAAAAGATCTATAAGGTTTTTATAAATAAAATTATAAAAATTTATTTAAATACATTTAAAAAAATCTGTATGGAGAAATAACCTATGTTTCTGGACAGGATGGTTCAATTAAAAGACTTCAATTTTCCTTAATCTGTAAATTCAAAGCAATTCTAATCAAAATCTAGAAATAATTTTTTATGCAACTTGAAAACAAATCCTAAATTTATATAGGAGAGAGAAAACCCAAGAATAACGAAAACAATTTCGAGAAACAGGATGGCAACTTGCCTTTCTTGTTGCCAACTGCCGCAAAACAGATTATATAACCAAGGTAATTAAAACAGTGTGACGATGGCACAGACATATGGGCCAATAGTATGAAGTCGAGAACCCAGAAACAGATCCATACATTTGTGAGATTTCTGTCAAGGACCACACTGGCTTTCCAATTCAGTGGGTGAAGAATTAGAGATGGTGTGGGGATGAACGACCATCTAACCGGAACCCACTAACACCAGATCTCCACTTTATAGCATATACTGAAGCCAATTTTAAAGGGAAAGTAATGTATAATAAAATACCATATGTTTGAATATACAAATGTTCAGGCTGACTACACTAGAATACATAATGAAGTACAGTAGTCAGATGCTTGCACCTAAACTTAGAATCACCAGGGACGCAGAAGCTAGGAATGCAGACTATGCAGGTGTGTTGTGCTGGCAACTCAAATATCACGAGCTGTGCTCCCTTCAGTTACGTGATTTTTGAGAGTGACGAAAACTCTTGTGAAAGTTCCAAACCACAAATAAGTAAAATTTCCCCATGATTTACATTAGAGTTGCATTCCTGGAAATTTTACTATATTAAACTGTGCCAAAAAATACATTACGTTTATATGAAAAATGGAGCTAGGTTCTAGTCTCAGATAATAAGAAATGAATATCCTGTGGGACACTCAAGAATTGTACAAGATACAAGACAATTCTTCATTGTGAGGACTGCCCCATGAATTATAAAACACCTAGCACCCCAGCCTTGCTCTGTAAACTCCAGGAGCACCTTCCAATCACAAAAAAAAAACCTGAATGTGTCCTCTCGGATTTCAAAATGCCTCCCAGGCGGAGGACCAGTTCCTTAGAAAAGTCTTAAATAAAGAGACAGATAGGATATTCACTGTGGCTTCCTTCATGGTAGCAAAGAAGAGAAAACATAAGCGTCTATCAATAAGGGAGTGGATATAATATTATACACACATAAAGAATATTTAAAATGAATTATCTTGATCTATATACGTTCATATGAATTCATTTCAAACAATGCTGAGCACTAAATCAAGCTGTAAAATAACACCCACAGTATGATACCACTTGTATTTTTTAATTAAAATAGTAATATGTATTATTTACGAGGTACATATATACAGGGAAAGTATTAACATGTATGCATGAATGATGCCCAACAATTTCAGCAGAGTGCTTGTCTCTGCAAGGAGTGGGGGAGAAATGGGGCCAAGCCAGGAAACAGAAGGGAGCTGAACTAAATCTATGATATTTTATTTCTTTAAAATATTTAGGTAGGTGTGCTAAAAGGTTAATATTTATTAATCTGGTATAAGTATGTTTTATACTACCCAAGGAAATATTCTCTAATTTAAAATATTCAAGCTACTCCTTAATTTTTATACAGGTAACCAGCAACTGGGTACATACAGGATCAGTGGCCGGAGACAAGTGACCAACTGCAGCTCTCCAGGCAAGGGATGAGGTGGGTCTGAACTCCCCTATGTAAATGGAAAGGCTTCTCAGGAGAAGGTGCTAGAAAGGACTTCGGTTTCTAGCTTGACTGAATCAAAGGTGGTCCCTGAAGAAAGTAACCATATAAGTTTGGCGCGGTTTTGAATATTACACAAATGACCTGGGAGACTTAACCAACCTCTACACCCAGCACACAGGGCGAATGGTAGCTGCAGCTAGAAACACTGCCTGTAGTTCTCCACAGAAGCTTAAGCCTTCATGAGACACTGGCTTCCACATACCCTGTGGCTTCAAAGTAATGAGACAAACAGCCCCAAGATCTAAGGACAGGGTTCATGACTATAACCAAGCCACACGTCTTCTTACCAAGTGTGGAGAGGAAGGACTGGGTACAGTGTAGAGGGCTGATCTTGTTAATTCAATGTGCAAATAATACTTGGGATTCTTTCCCATGTTGTTATAGCTAAATTACTAGTGACAAGGACATGAAATAAAAATAAAAAACAACAGTGTTTTTATTTCCAGTTCAGTCTTTCCTCACACCTTTGAGCCTTCATGGTTAGTCATGAAGAAGCCATTAAGATCCATGGCACTTAAAACAGGTAGATCCAAGTCAGAAAAAAAAAATGTTTACCTTTGAATATTTGTCTTAGTAGCTGACTACATGAGCTAGGGGGCCAATGGTTTTTTTTTGTTTTTGTTTTTTGTTTGTTTTTTCCTCTGTGCTCAATGCTGGCAGGTCTTTGGAGTTTGTCCAAAACCTTTATAACGTATGTGTAGTGCATTCTTGATTCCTCCACACTGACGTTCACCCAGAGGAGATGGAGAGGCATGCACTGAGCGGCCTGACCCTCACATGAGCCTACTGGGCTCGTCACCAGGCCCCACACCAACGGCCACTGCAGGAAGACTTACAGCGCAGGACCCAGGCGGATGGCGGAGGGCAACTGAGCGCTGGCGGTGGTGGGAGATGTCCCGCCCACGCCCACGCCCACGCCAGGCCTTGAGAGGGACAGAACACGGAGTCACCTGCCCTTCCGAAAGAATCCCCCTCCTCTCAGCTATCCAAACTTTCAAACGCAGAGGGTGGACCGGCTTCCTCAGTTTTATTCTTCCGCTTTCAGCACTTCGCGGTCGTCTGCATGTTACACATGCTATGAGAATGCCTCCAAGCTTTGTAATTAAGGAAAATGCAAGTCTGCAAAGATCCATAAAGAAGTTGCCAGGCTCCCTACACGCCACCGACGTGGCGCCCGCTGCCAGAACGCCGCGCGGACCGGCGCCAGCAGCCCCTGGCCACCGCGGTCAGCGCCCCCCGGCTCGGCCTCCGAAGCTTCACCCCGCTCCCTGCCAGCCGCCGAGTATCGGAAATCGGGCACTGGCTCTTTACTCTCTTAAGAGCGCGACACGTAAGAGCCGCTGCTTCTCCGACTCCACTAAAAGGTTTACTAGCCGCCAGGCCTCGGGTCCAGGGCGGCGGGAGGATGGCCGGCGAGGCACGGCCACCCGCCACGCCGCCTTCCAGGTTCCTCAGTCCGAGCCTCCGCCTGCCCCACCTTCCCCGCTGCCGTCCCGCTGGCCTCACCTCCGCCCCCTCCCCGGGCTCACCTCTCTCCGGTCCCCTACTCTTTATCTCTCTGTCCCGCGGGTTTCAGCTTCCCAGGGGCTTTGGTCTACTTACGGCGAATCACAAGTGGGTTTTCATTCAGGCGATTTCGAATTCACCAATTGTCGCCGGTCTTTCAACGTCCGGCTCCCCTCTCATTAGCTTATGTTTGGCCGGCTCCCGGCAACGCCGAGCGTGGTGGGTGGGCACGCCGCCCTCCGATACGCCCTCCTATTGGTCCGTGCTGGTCGATCCTGGGACCGGCCTTGAGTTCGATTGGATAGCGGCGATCCCGGCTCTCCCCACGCCTCACGACCCTGTCAATCCCACCATTCCCTCATAACCTTCGAACCATTGGTCAGTTCTAGCCCGAGGGCGGGTTGTTGGGCGGAAGAAAGTGGTTTCCGCCAGCCGCCCTAGCTTTCACCATGGAGATTGCACAGGCGTCCTGACGTCACCGCCTCGAAGTGCCTGTGCTCGTGTCTGATGAACGCCTCATTAGTCGACTTGGGGTGGGGTAGAGGGGCGCAGGATTTGGGGAACAGGTCAGTCCAGGCCCTGTCGTTACGCGTCCCTAATAACCTTTCTGAAGGGAGCCGCGCCCGGAGTACCAGCTACAGTAGCACCACGATTCCTCAATCCTTCGACTTAGTTACAGGCGTTATGCTGACGTTCGCATGAAGTAGACTGAGAGGGGCCTCAGTGTGCCCACGGGACAGCCTGGGGGAAGAGGCTCAGGCTCAGCACACTCCCAAGCAGGTGGAACTGAAGCTGGCAGTCCCACTTAGACTGCTCTTATTAGCTGCTAACCAGAACTTGCCGTCATTTTATTCCAGGGCTATGGCCTGTTGACCAAAAAATCCATCAAAAAGGCCAACCAAAGGAAGTAGGACAGAGGGTCAGACTCCAGGAAGGGAAAACACAACAATCAGCACCAACTACGAAATTTGAGAGCTGCTGTGTTTGCGCCTTTCACCTTGGACATATTTTGGATATACAGGAAGCAAACTGTTCAACCCTGGAATGCTGAATCTTTGAGGTAATTCGGCTCCTGGGTGATAGCTTTAGAAAGGAAATCGAAGATCGTGGCATTCCATAGATAGTACATCTCAAGTTTATTCTACTTTGAAGGATTCATCTACAGGCACATAAACCAATGGATTCTTATTTTTTAACAACTTTTCTTGGCCCATTGAAGAG
Organism: Sylvilagus floridanus; assembly: GCA_949820135.1. Lineage (NCBI taxonomy): Eukaryota > Metazoa > Chordata > Mammalia > Lagomorpha > Leporidae > Sylvilagus > Sylvilagus floridanus. The sequence continues at coordinate 14,261,148 of OX463224.1, read as the reverse complement.
CTCTGTGGTTTAGAAAGCTATTATTTTGATTAATTCATTTCCCTGAAATTGAATGTTAACTGTAGCTACGCAGTGTTAGAGACCGTGAGGATACATAAGAAATACAAGGTGACTGCTGTCTTCTAATAGCCTGTGTGTGGTTTTGTAATGGCAGGTCAACCACACGGGAAACAACTAGGAAACATGTGAAAGCAAGATTAGAGGGTACTTCATAAAGCTTGTGGAAATGGAATTAAAAGATATTTTGCCACAAAATTTTGGAATCCATGTGTATAACAAATTTTCAAAAAGTTCATGGAAAAAATACATGAAAAAACCGTGGGGCCAGCGCAGTGGCATAGCAGGTAAAGCCACTGCCTGCAGTGCCAGCATCCCTTTTGGGCACCGGTTTGAGTCCTGGCAGCTCCACTCTCGCCTCTGCCTCTTTCTAACTCTGACTTTCAAACAAATAAATAAATCTTAAAAAAAAAAAAACTATTCATGGATATCAAGAGAGTTTTTTGCACCATAATAAGCTTATCTTTCAATTTCATTTCCCATGAAATATTTGAAGTATCCTTGCATAACAACGGACCAAACCTGATTAATAAATTGTACTATAGTGTGAACGTAATTTTTAAAAAAAATTTACTTACTTATTTGCAAGTCAGAATTAGAGAGAGAGAGAGAGATCTTTCGTCCACTGGTTCACTCCCCCAGACGACTGTAACAGCCAGCGCTGGGCCAGGCCGAAGCAAAGAGCAAGGAGCCACGTGGGTACAGGGAGCCAAGCACTTGGACCATTCTCTCCTGCTTTCCCAGGCACATTATCAGGGAACTGGATCAGAAGTGGAGCATCTGGGACTCAAACTGGCCCCAAATGGGATGCCAATGCTGTAGATGGTGGCTTAACCCACAGTGCCACAGCACCAGTCTCCTGTGAACATGATTTAACGCCCCAATTGATACACAGGTTTAAGCCCTAAAGTCTTATGTTAATGGAGCTGAGAGGGTAGTTACTTAACTCAGTTACAGGATATGAATTTAGGACCTTTGGGAAGTGACTGGATTGGATAAGGTTGCTAGAGTGGAGCCCTTTGATCAAATTGTGATGGCTTTCTAAGAAAAGACTGCATAGGTGAGTATACTTCCTGACTCTCTTGGTTTCCTGGCTCACCATGTGATCATCCCTCTAAAACCCTCCTGCCATCACCACCCTCATCCAGACACTGGACTGAGGTGGTGTTGTGACATAGAAGGTTAAACCACCACCTGCAATGCTGACATCCCATATGGGAGCCAGTTAAAGCCCATATCGGAGCCAGTTAGAGTCCTGGTTGCTCCACTTCTGATTCAGCTCCCTGCTGATGCTCCTGGAAAAGCAACGAAAGATGGCCCAAGTGCTTGGCTACCTGCACCCATGTGGAGACCCAGAAGAAGATCCTGGCTTCTGGCTTTGGTCTAGCCCAAACCCAGCTGTTGCAGCCATTTGGGAAATGAACTAGTGGATAGAAGATCTCGATCTCTCTCTCTCTCCCCCCCCCCCTTTTTTGTAATTCTGTGTTTCAAATAAATAAATCTTAAAAAAAAAAAAAAAAAAAAGACACTGGGTAGATGAGGCTGCCCGATCTTGGACTGGACTATGTACCTCCAAACCATGAACTGAAGTAAATGTTCCTTCATAAGCAGCTTATCTCAGGTATTTGTTATAGTGATGAAAAGTTGATTAATGGTCAAGCGCTGTGGCTAAGCCTCCTCCTCCTACACCAGCATTCCATATGGGCACCGATCCTTGTCCCAGCTGCTCGTCTTCTGATCCCACTCTCTTCTATGGCCTGGGAAAGCAATAGAAGACACCCAAGTACTTGGGCCCCTGCACCCACACCCACATGGGAGAACCAGAAGAAGCTCCTGGATCCTGGCTTCAGATCTGCTCAGCTACGGCCATTGTAGCCATCTGGGGAGTGAACCAGCAGATGGAAGAACTTTGTCTCTGTCTCTCCCTCCGTGTGTGAGTGTGAGTGTGTGTGTGTAACTCCTCAAATAGAAAAGTTCATTAATACAATGGCAGAGCTAGAACAATGGCAGGCACTAGTATACAGGTAGGAACAGAGATAGAGGAGAATCCTGGAGGGAAAATAGATTGAGCAATGAGACTGAGCAAGAATATGGACAATAATGTGGACACAAAGAGTAGAAAATAATGTTAGACCAGCAGGTCAGAACCAGTTCTGAGCTCTTAATATTTGGGGGGAAAGTGGTCAAAAGTTTGATATGGTGCAAGTTAACCGCCTTACACTTTTTATTTATTTATTTTTTCACAGGCAGAGTGGACAGTGAGAAAGAGACAGAAAGGTCTTCCTTTTCCATTGGTTCACTCTCCAATGGCCGCTGCAGCCGGCGCACCGTGCTGATCCAAAGCCAGGAGCCAGGTGCTTCTCCTGGTCTCCCATGCGGGTGCAGGGCCCAAGGACTTGCGCCATCTTCCACTGCACTCCCGGGCCACAGCAGAGAACTGGCCTGGAAGAGGGGCAACCGGGACTAGAACCTGGGGTGCCGGCACTGGACGTGGAGGATTAGCCTAGTGAGCCGCAGCGCCAGCCACTTTTTTTTTTTTTTTAAAGGATCTGTTTATTTATTTGAAAGGCAGAGCAGCAGAAAGAGGAAAGACAGATCATCCATGTTCTGGTTCACCTCAAAAATGGCCACAATAGCCAGGTCTGGGCCAGGCTGGCCAGGAGCCAGCAACTCCATCCTTGTCTCCCACATGAGACTTTGGACCATCTTCCATTGCCTTTACAGGCACATTAGCAGAAAGCCAGATCAGTAGCAGAGTAGCCAGAACTCAAACTGGCACTCTGATATGAGATGCCAGCATTGAAAGTGTTGGCTTAACTTGCTGCACCACACACCAACCCAACCTCTTTACACTCTTAATGATCAAAATGGTTTAATTAAATTATAGATTAAGAATAGGCATAAATGAGGTAACATTCCAAAATTCTTCCTGAATGGATGCAACATTTTTACATTTTCTTATCAGAAGTTACCTTCCTCCAAAGTTCCCCACCCCAACCCTTAACTGGGAAGGAATAATTAGTAATTAGTTTTCTGAGGTACTTATATAATACCCTCTCAAGGGAATTGAGGGAAGTATTGTCACCATAGTGCTTAATCTTTTGCCACCTCTGAATCAACTGTGCTCCCCATTCTAAAGAATGATTATTTGTGCATGCATGCATTTTATGTTTAAAAATTGTATTCTGAGGCACTGGTGCTGTGGCGTAGTTGGTTAAGCCTCTGCCTGTGATGCCAGCATCCCATTTGGGTGCCATTCAAGTCCTGGCTGCTCCACTTCTGATCCAGCACTCTGCTATGGCCTGGGGAAGCAGTGGAAGATGGCCTAAGTGCTTGGGCCCCTGCACCCATGTGGGAGAGCTGAAAGATGCTTCTGGCTCCTGGCTTCACTCTGGCCCGGCCCTGGCTGTTGCAGCTATTTGGGGAGTGAACCAGCGGATGGATGACCTCTCTCTCTCTCTGTCCTCCCTCTCTCTGTCTGTAACTCTGCCTATCGAATAAATAAATAAATCTTTAAAAAAGTATATTCTGTATGCCAAGTGTTATATAGTACCTCTCCACGTTGCTTCACATCTGTGCTCTACAAGGGTACTTCAAAAATTAGTGAAAAATGGGATTAAAAGATAAAGTTTATTTTCTTGCCAAATTTTGAGATCGTGCATATGACAGGTATTCAAAATGTTCATGAAAATGTATAATATGAAAAAACTATGCATGGAATTCAAAAATTTTGCATCAAAATAAGCTTTTCATTTCATTTTCTGTGAGCATGTATCATATTGTCCTTGCAGAATGTGTGTTTGTGTGCGTGTGTGTTTGTGTGTGATTTTGTTAAACTTAATTTTCTTCTTTCCAAAGAAAAAGGTCAAAGAAACAGCAACAACAAAAACCAGTATCCTTTCCTCCTTCTCATACGTGTCAAACGATTTGTTATGGTGACTGAGAAAGCTAAGAGAGCAAAAAAGAGGTCGTGAAAGTTATGGAGTAGACAAATGAGTTCATGAAAACTTGTAGAGTTTTGTTGTTCATGTTGTAGTTATCAAACCTTTCCTGCCAGAGAGCGCTGGGTGTTTTTGTACACAGCTTCTCATGTGTGGTTATTCTGGCCCTTCTGCAGGTCTGAAAATGTACCCAAAACTGAAGGGACTCTTGTCATCAGCTGGAGCTCACAGGCTGCCACTGCTCCATTCTGCTCGTGGGGAAATGGCACAAACAGAAATTTCTCTCCAGGTCTATGGTACGTGGTAGAAGCCAAGTTACTGGCCTTCCAAGACCATCCAAAATAGCCACCATTTTTCCAGATCACAATATTTACCTGATGTGTAGCCCAGGGTTGGCCCACGGGTGTAAGATGGCCTGATATCTATTGCTTATTTATTTGGTATGGCTTGCAAACTGAAATCAATGTTTACCTTTTTAAAATGGTTGGGGAGAAAAATCAAAAGAAAAAATGCTTCATGATGTGAAAATTATGTGAAATTTAAATGTCACAAGTAAAGTAAAGAGGCATGCTCATTTGCTTACATGTTGTCTACCTTTGCTTTTGCTTTGTAACAGCAAAGTGGAGTAGTTACCATGGAGGCTGTGTGGCCCACAGCCTAAAATATTTATTGTTTGACTCCTTAAGAAAGTTTAAATCCTTACTATTTAAGAGGTGTCTAATGAATCTGATCTGATGGGCTACTGGAAATGGAAAAGACTTTACAGTGGCCAGGGTTTTGACAGCCATTTAAACCATTGTCTGCGATGCCAGCATCCCATATGAGAGTGGGATTGAGTCCCAGCTGCTCCACTTCTGCTCCAGCTCCCTGCTAACTGGGAAAGCAACTAAAGACGGCCCAAGTGACTGAGCCCCTGCTACCCATGTGGGAGACCTGGATGGAGTGTTCTGGCTCCCAGTGGTTGGAAGATCTCTCTCACTCTCTGACTCTTTCGGTAACTGCCTTTCAAGTAAATAAATAAATCTTAAAAAAAAGAAGAAAAGTAAAAATACTTTATGAATCTCATATTGATACAGATAAACTCTTTCTTGCTTAAAATCATAACCAGGGGGCAGAGCTGGTTCTAGAAGTGCGGTTTCATTGGTCTAAGATCTCCTTCATGTGCGTTATGTCTTTTCTCATGTAGTGTTTATCTTACTTAGAATCGAGTAGGCAATATATAGTATGGGGACAAGGGGAATTCGTCAAAAAGTTTCCTAATTTTGATCTCAAGTCTCATTCATATATCAATTTATGGATATTTGGATTTTGATGATTTCAGCTATTTTGAGTTGCCTTCTGTTTTCTATTTTTCTCACTTATCAAAAGGTGTACGGCTATCGTGAAAAACTTTGTCACTTTCATGCTGTCTCTCTCTTCTTAAAAATCTCTCCTCTCTTTTTTCTTCAGTAAAAAAAATTTGGAGGTGAATGAGTTTCTGTTCCAGCCTAAGAGTTTTGAGGGAGGTGAGGATGGTTAGAAAAGCACAGAGCATACAGGTTTTTATAATGGAGGCTGTGTGTGTAGGGGAGGGGGGGAGTATCTGCTGACCCATTGAAATGGTCAGGTTTCCTGTGCATGTGCATATGTGGGCTTTTCTGGGGAGAGGAGTCACAGCTTTACTAAGATTTGTGAAAGGGTCCCTGACCTCAAGAGTTTGGAATCATGTATGTAAAAGATATGTTTCGGGAAGAAAGCTGCTTAGATGACAGGTGGTGGAGACTGATCCAGGCTTCCTGGACTGTTGGCCTGCCCGATTGGAGGGCAGAGCTCTCTGCCCATTCACATCAGCCCACCCAGGTTTTACCCTCTCTGCCACTCAGAGATGATAAAAATTCATCAGATTCACAGAACGGTTGAACTCAGATGGTGATGAAATCCCAGTATAATTCTCTCCAAAGAACGTTCTGATTAATAGAAACTGCAGAGGAACTAATTTTATGAAAATAGCAAATGGGATTGTTTCAGTTGAAGCAGCGGGGAGAGCTGGCTGACGCCGAGCAGGAAGATGCAAACGGTCCCATTGTGTGGAGCTGACAGCTCCAATCTTGCTGCTTATTTATTAAATGTCTTTCCGCTGTAAATTATTAAGTCTGGATTTGGGGAGATGTGGGAACTGACAGAATAAGACAATAGAACGGAAAGCAAACCTGGATGGCTTCCTTCAGTATCATCGTGGTATTGTGTTTTGCGAAAAGCCTTTGTCCCGCTCTGGTTTTGGAGTAGGGGGAGGATTCTATCTTTGGTGAGATTCAGAAGCAGAGGAGACAAGTAATATGCTCCTGATTTCTGAACCATTGGCCAGTGCTTCCAAATCCGAATGGTTTTCAGAGAAAATTCAACCTGTTGGCTCAACAACTTGGCGGCAGAAATTTTGTCTGTTTTCGGAAAGCACTATTTTGCCCAGACAAGTAAGAGCTTGGTCTGCCTTAACGTTAAGAAATATCCAATTAAATGTTTTCAGAGACCCAGCTAGCAGATTGTGTTCCCTTGGCTTATTAGAAAGCCAGGAAGGCCCTCACACTGGGAAGGAGTCCTGAAGTTTATAGAGAGGGAGCTGAACTCTGATTCTGCTTGTATCCATCAGAAAACCTGGATTTCTGGTAAATGAGAGAGAAGGGGCTTTCTGGAATTCATAGTCAGGTTTTGGCCCTCTGTTTTCTAGACAGCATAAAGGAGGGCAGGGGGCTACATTTCTTAGCTGGACACCCCTTGCTTGTTTGCCCACGGCAAGTAGCAGCATGTGTGCTAATACGGATGCCTAAGGGTAGAGCCAGTCATTCAGCATTTAGCCTTTCATTCTGTAAACTTTTATTGAGTGTCACCCTGTGCCTTGCACTGTTCTGCCAAGTCCAGATAAATAAACAAAACAAGTCCTTCTTCTCACTCAATGTACATTCCAGGGCCAAGAAACAGCTAATTAACAGGTAATTATCTATCAGCTGGCTTTAAGTTCGATGAAGCAGCCATGGAGAGTCAAGGGATTAAAAAGTGAGGAGGGGGCTATTTTATGGAAGGTGGTTGAAGAAGACCTCTGTGATGTGATGACACTCAGGCAATGACCTGAAGGGAGGGAGTGATCCCAGCAGCTATCTGGGGAGGAGCTGAAGGCCAGGCCAGAGTAAGAGGCCCTGACAGGGGAGGGTGCTGGGTGGATTCTGAGCAAGGTGGGGGAGCGTTCCCACAGAAGGCCCGCAGGCCACCAAGAGCACTTGAACTTCCTTCTAAATGAGAATTGGAGGAGTATTAAGCAGAGGGATAACTTGATCTGACTTATCAAAAACCCCAACCAGGATGAGTAGGCCTAGTGCCAGTTAGTGCAGCCCCACTGTGAATGGGCCTGAGGCACCACTAACTAGCTTTTGTGGTTCCTCCCTGGTCCATGAAGTAAGAAGGTTCACTTCATTTCTCCTCATCTCTAGGGTGGGAGATTTTTCTCTGTTGTGTGTGAAATGGCATCCTGGCCTGGGGGAACCCTGATGTTAAGCAGGGGTCTGATGTCCCTTTGTCCTCCTACAGACCAGGAGAGGGATCTGAAGCCATCAAACAGTAAGAGAGAGAATCTCTCTCTACTGGCACTGGCCAGTGGCTGGGTTTGCAAACCAGACATCCATTCTGGGGAGCTGACTGGCCAGAGGAGCATTCTGTGGGTTCTGATTTGCTCAACTCTTACAAAGGAGAAGAGGACTGAAGCCCAGGAGGCACAATTCCAGGCAGCTGCTAGGAGGGTATATATGGCAAACTCTGCTGGAGTCCATGCAAGGAGCATTTGGTGGGAGGAGAGAAGGAAACTCGAGATACGTGATGGGGAAGTGTGAGTAGATTAGAAGAACAGTGGGGTTTCTGGGTGAGCAGATGTCTTGAGGCATCGTTACAGCCCATGGCAGGCTGAACCCCACACCTCCTTACCAGATTTGAAGTTCACTGTGCCCGAGAAGCAGCAGAAAAATGCCCCTGTTCAGCTGAATTCTCACCGATGACCACTTTTCTGTCAGTTCCATCGGGCATTTGAGGAGCAGGGTCAGTTCACGCTGTGAGAAGTGTAGCCCCCATTCTTGAGCTCTAGGTGAGAGCAGATGGCCAGACTCAGAACAGAAGGATTTTAAGCAATGGAGACAAATCTTATTTGAGCTCTCAACTGCTCAAGTGAAAAGGCTTTCTACAAATCAGTGCTGTGTTCTGGGATTAAAAGACAAATACTGGCCGGCGCCATGACTCACTAGGCTAATCCTCCGCCTTGCGGCACCGGCACACCGGGTTCTAGTCCCTGTCGGGGTGCCGGATTCTGTCTTGGTTGCCCCTCTTCCAGGCCAGCTCTCTGCTGTGGCCCAGGAGTGCAGTGGAGGATGGCCCAAGTGCTTGGGCCCTGCACCTGCATGGGAGACCAGGAGAAGCACCTGGCTCCTGCCATCGGATTAGTGTGGTACGCCAGCCGCAGTGCGCCAGCCGCGGCAGCCATTGGAGGGTGAACCAATGGCAAAAGGAAGACCTTTCTCTCTATCTCTCTCTCTCACTGTCCACTCTGCCTGTCAAAATAATAATAATAATAATAATAATAATAATAATAATAATAAAAAGACCAAATACTTAGGATGGAGTACTAAGAGCCAGATCAGGATTAGGATCTAATCTTAGAAACTCCTGAGGACAGAGGCGTGGCCTGGCTTGAGAGTCCCATCTTCCGGGTATTCCATAGGTTTTATTGTGTTTTTAAATTGGTAAGGGCTGTTGTCCATAGGAAGAGAAGAAGCTTAGAAGATTTCAGTCTTGGGATTTTGTGCCCAAGCACCCTGTTTTCTGGCCTATATGAGTCTATGCCAAACTATTCTCAGCCAAAAATGTTAACACATGAGTTTGCTATATAAACTCAAAGGCTCTGAAACGTGGTTGAAGTTAATCTAATCAATAAATGACAATAAGTGGAATCATTTCTTTGCTTGCTTAGCTCACCCATTTCCCAGGCTGAGACAGTTAGGAGGAGTCAGCAAGCTTGTGAACAGGGACACAGAGCAGAAAGGAGGGGAGTGACAAAAGGCAGGGTTCTTGCAGAGCGAAGAGAATGAGTGTAATCAGTTAGGTGGTACATAGTTAACAGAAATGGGCATTATTCTGGGTAGGTCAAGGTTTCTCAAACCTAGTTTCTGGAAATGGTTGCCCACTCGGTAAACCCTGGATTCTGTCTGACTTGTTGGTCATGTTTCAGCTTAGGAAATGAAGGCCTGGCGCAATTCACTTCAGACTTGACCATCTGCCATCCATCCACCTGGTGGCAGTGTTCTGGAAATGGGACTGTGGAAATAAGATACAGTCCCTTGGCACTGTTTACATTCTGTTGTGCAAGATAAAGAAGAGAACCTGGTGAGAAAGGTCACCTTAGAGACAAACCTAGGGTGCCTCCTGGGTCTCCAGGGGAAAACTTGAGGGGTCAGGGATGACTTCTAGTGGGGCCCCTGAATGGAGCTCTTATAGAAGACAGAAGGCTATTCAGGGAGAGCAAGAGGGACATGGTTCTAGACACAAGGTTCAGCACATGCTGTTATCTGATGGTTGGAGAGGGCATGGCAGAATAGGTGATAGGCAAGGAGTTCAGCATGACATGTCGGGTCTGCTGGGGCCGAAAGCAGGGAAGGCGGTAAAGGCAGATGAATGGACAGAGGGGCAGCTGGGATCTGGATTACCAAGGGCCTACCTGATGTAATAAGGAATTTGGACATTGTTCCACAGATTCTGACAAGCCTCTGAAAGATTTTACAAGAGGAGACATTTATACTCCGTATTAAAGGGGGGGGGGGGCAGCGCTGTCGTGCAGTGGGTTAACGCCCTGGCCTGAAGCGCCAGTATTCCAAATGGGCGCTGGTTTGAGACCCGGCTGCTCCACTTTCGATCCAGCTCTCTGCTATGGCCTGGGAAAGCAGCAGAAGATGGCCCAAGTGCTTGGGTCACTGCACCCATGTGGGAGACCCAGAAGAAGTTCCTGGCTCATGGCTTTGAATCTGCCCGGCTCCTTCCATTGCGCCATTTGGGGAGTGAACCAATGTGTAAAACCTTTCTCTCTGTCTCTCCCTCTCTCTGTCTGTAACTCTACCTTTCAAATAAATAAATAAAAATGTTTTTTTAAAAAACAACACTTCATCTACAAATCTGGTCTAGTCATTTGGCCTCTGCTTGTTGGGAAACTCTTACCCGCAAGGCCGATCACTTCATTGTTGGATGGTTTTTTAAAGAGGTCTTTTTTTTTTTTTTTTTTGACAGGCAGAGTTAGAGAGAGACAGAGAGAAAGGTCTTCCTTTGCCGTTCACCCCCAAAATGGCTGCTATGGCCAGTACACTGCGTCGATCCAAGGCCAGGAGCCAGGTACTTCCTCCTGGTCTCCCATGCAGGTGCAGGGTCCAAGCACTTGGGCCATCCTCCACTGCCTTCCCAGGCCACAGCAGAGAGCTGGACTGGAAGAGGGGCAACCGGGACAGAATCCGGCGCCCCAACCGGGACTAGAACCGGGCGTGCCGGTGCCACAGGTGGAGGATTAGCCTAGTGAGCCGTGGCGCCGGCCTTAAAGAGGTCTTAGAAATGTCTATTTTTTTAGCCAAACTCTAACTCCTCACAATTCCTACCCAGTATGTCTAGTTTTCTCATTTAAAGCAACGTATAAGAATGCCATTACAAAATATATGAAGATACTGATCAAAACTTCCCCCAGTTTCCCAAGTTTCCAAATTTCCAGAGTTTTCTTTTCCTGTTTGTTGTCTCTAGAATTCTTTACCCTCTAAGCACAACTATCTGGGTGAATGTGAATTATCAATGGATCTTTTAGAATCTGGTACTGGAATTGTTCCTAATTTCCTTTGATACGACCTAAAAGGCATGGCATATGGTGTTCTTACTGTTTATTCTAGCTGGACACTCTATGACCATCAGCAATTCCAATGTCCTTAGTTTGATACTGGTCAATCTCACTGTTGGCTTTCAAAGTTTTTGATTAACTGAAGCTGCTAACTCCTCTGCACATTAATTGCTGCCAAGTCAAATCTCTCCCATGCTTTGTATGTGCAATTTGTTCTTGAAATCTAAATATAGGACCTCACACTTACTTAAATTTTACCTTGTTAGTTTGAGTCCAACATTCCAGCCTACTGGACTCATCTTTAGTTTTGATCCTCCTTCGTATGATCTTATTGGGTCTCCTTTCACATATGATAAATTTTCTTTGTATATTTTAATCCAAGTTACTAACAAAAATGTTGTGAGGCTAGAACTTGGAACTTGGTAATGTTGGAGACCTCCTTCCCATCTGGGTATGTGTTCAGTCAGCTTTAATGTTGCCTCATGACCCATTTTACAATGTTATTTATAATGCTGAGGATTTATTAAATATTCTATTGAAATTGCTCAAGATTTATTAAAATATTCTGTTTAAATGAAGATACGTTGTGTTTGGCATTTCTTCCCATTCAAATCAACAAACATATAATTGATTTCCTATCTGCTTGATTTTGTGTTAGGTGCTGAGGCTACAAAAATGACCAACATATTAGTCTTGTCTTAAAGAATTCACATCAAGCAGGAGTTACAGACATATGTACACTGGTTCCAAATCAATTTATATAATAGCTAAAATCTGTTAACTCTGATTCATATTAGAATAGTTATAAAATACAATAATCAATACTGTACTATATTACTTATATATTATACATTAGCAATATAAATGCAGTAGATCAAGAATCTAGAGAAAGAGGAGATTAATTGTTTTTTAAGAGATAGGTTCATTCATTCTCTAAATGCCCACAATGGCCAAGGCTGGGCTGGGGCCAATGCCGGAGCCAGGAGCAGAGTCCAGGTCTCCCACATGGGTAGTAGGAACTCAATGACTTTAACAATTACTGCTGCCTCCCAGGGACCCTGTTAGTAGGAAGCTGGAGTCAGGAACCGGGGCCAGATATCAAATCCAGGTACAACTAGTGTGGGATGTGGGAATCCTACCCACTTAACGGCTGGGTCAAATTCTTGCCCTGAGATTAATTCTTCATGAGGAAAAAAGAGAAAGGAGAACTTCACAAAAGAAATGACATTTGAACTGGGCCTTGGAAGACTTGTATTTTTTTTTTTTAATAGTATGAAGAAGAAATTCAAGAGCGAGGAAGCAGGATAAGACAACCATGGAACGGTACATATCTTTGGAATGGTGCAGCAGCAGCATATGTTGTAGTGTGGACAGAGTGCTGGGTTTAGGGAAGTGTGAGTCAAGAGGTGAGGCAGAGGAGTGGGCATTTGGCACAGTGGTCAAGCTGCGGGAGGCTTGCATGCTATGTTGGGGTAGCTGGTGACTGCACTTCCTAGTCCAGCTTTCTGCTAATGTGTTCCCTGGGAGGAAGCAGATGATGGTTCAAGTGACTGGATCCCTGCCACTCACATGGGAGGCTCTGAGATCAGGGCTCTTGGTTTTGCCCTGGCCCAGCTTCAGCTGTGGCAGGCATTTGAGGAGTGAACCAGTGAATGGCGAGTGAATCTCTTTCTGTGTGACTCTCTCTGCCTTTCAAACAAAGTAAAAATAAATATAAACTTTAAAAGAGAGAGCGAGAGAGAAGAGACAGCTTATGAAGAGTCTTATGTGCCATGTTAAGGATTTGGGCTTTACCTTGCAAGTGAAGAGTTGGGCTAAATCAGAAGTCTTTAAGCAAGAGAGTAATGTAACCAGATTGATCAACTTCGTAACCCCATTGCATAAGGAAATAAATTCAATTAGACAAAACTTATTCTCAGTGAGCCCATGTTGGTTCTAGTAATAATCAGCCACTAAGCATCTGTTTAATGAGCACCTCTGACTTTTTGTGTATGTTAAGCCTTACTTATCCAGCTTTTACCCATTTCCTGACAGTTGCTTGGGCACTTTGGCCTCCTGTCCTTTTCTTTCTTAGGCATTTGTGTTCTACCATTGCTTTCTCTGAACTTCACTGCCTAATGTATGCTGACTCTGGCTTGCTTCCCCGATTCTGGGCCACAGTCATTGCCTAAGCCTTGGTCTTGGACTTGCCTCCACACTGGATTTCTCACCTAATTTCTGTTGTCCAATTCTGCATGCTCTCTGTTTTCTGACTTGCCTTGGATCTAACCTGGTCTCATCGTTGGTGCTACTCTCTTTGCCTTGGTTGTTCTATTCTAGTTTCTTGACCTGCAAGTTATACCTGATGCATCACTTTGATTCCAACTTTGGCAATACAATGTAATTTCTCCTTTCTAGAAGTTTTAGTGTAGTTTGGATAGATAGGAATAACACACAAATTATATAGTAATTTCTAATAATTAGTTTGCAAATTGGATGTGCTCACAAAACATTATATGAATTTCAAGATAGGATTGAACTGGGAAATTCATGAACCTTGCGAGGAATGTTCTTTTCTAGGCAACTCCCTTTCAGAAAGATTTGGATATTTGGAATACAGACATTTCTCTGGGAGAAGGAAGAGAAGTGTAGGGCGGAACTTCCTCTGCACTTCACTTTCATTGGCTCAAAAGCTGTCTATCTTAGAAGAGCTACCTTCTCTGTGCCATCTAGTGGATGTTGCCACCAGAACCCGTACCCGCCTCAAGGAGAGAGCAATTTAACGCCATTTCCAACTTAAGCACCATATCTACAGGGCGTGAAATTAGTTCCAGCAAGCAGCAAATTTGCTGCTAATAAAAATATTTAGCGATTCACTTGTCTTTAAATCAGCAGCAGAATATTCTTTTACTTGCATCAACGCTTGTTTCTCCCAACTCTAATATTTGATAATCAAACTAGAGTTGTTTAGCTAATGCTGTGAAACAACAAGTTTTTCAGCTCTGCAAAAATTTGAGTTTCCTGAGCAGGAATTTTTATGCTCCTTCTTCTCTTGGTCAAAAATAGGCCTAGGATGGGGCCAGCATTGTGGTGTAGCTGGTTAAGCCACCACTTGCAATGTCTGCATCTTTTATCTAAGTGCTCGTATGAGTCCCAACAATCCAGCTCCCTGATAATGTGCCTGGGAAAGCAGCAGAAAATGGCCCAAATTTTTGGTAACCTGTCACCCTTGTGGAAGATCTGGCTAGCCCTGTCCCTGTGGCCATTGGGGAGTGAACCAAGTGGAAGATTTCTTTCTTTCTCTGTCTCTCTGTGTCACTCTTTCTTTTAAATACATTTTTAAAAAAGAAAGAAAGAAATAGGCCTAGATGTTTCTTGGATTGTGGGTATGAAGCACTTTTTTTTAAATTTATTTATTTGACAGGTAGAATTATAGACAGTGAGAGAGAGAGAGAGAGAGAGAGAGAGAGACAGAGAGAGACAGATAGACAGAGAGAAAGGTCTTCCTTCCGTTGGTTTACCCCCCAAATGGCTGCTATGGCTGGCGTGCTGCACCAATCCAAAGCCAGGAGCCAGGTACTTCCTCCTGGTCTCCCATGCAGGTGCAGGGCCCAACCACTTGGGCCATCCTCCACTGCACTCCCAGGCCACAGCAGAGAGCTGGACCGGAAGAAGAGCAACTGGGACTGGAACCCAGCACCCACATGGGATGCTGGCACTGCAGGTAAAGGACTAACCAAGTGAGCCACGGCACTGGCCAAGAGATGAAGCACTTTCAACTAGTTTTGGAGTCTTGGAAATAACTTTTCATTCTCTTCTGTCTCCCAACATTAACTCCCGATTTGGTAGATGTGGAAAAACTGGGATTCTAAGAGAAGACATGATTTACATCTCATGTTTAGACAGATCTGTTTTTTTAAATTATTTATTTGAAAGTCAAAGTTGCAGAGAAGGAGAGGCAGAGGCAGAGAGACAGAGGGACAGAGAGACAGAGAGACAGAGAGATATCTTCCATCTGCTGGTTCACTCCCCAAATGACTGCAATGTCTAGGGCTGGACCAGGCTGAAGCCAGGAACCAGGAGCTTCTCCTGGGTCTCCCACCTGAGTGCAGGGGCCCAAGGATTTAGGCCACCTTCCACTGCTTTCCCAGGCCATAGCAGAGAGCTGGGTCAGAAGTGGAGCAGCTGGGACGTGAACCAGCACCCATATGGGATGCTGGCACTGCAGGCGACGGCTTTACCCACTATGCCACAGTGCCAGCCCCTAGATAGATTCTTAGTGCCAAATTCATTTTACTCTCTTTGAGTAAATTTCTTTTAGCTATCTATTTCAGAGCAAGAGTTTTCTAAATACTGCAGAGATACTGTAGAACACTGCAACTTCTTTTTCACTAATTCAACAAAGATTTATTGGGCATCCACCATGTGCATTCATTGTTCTAGGTCCTTCTTTGTGTCAGAAGTATTCCAAAAGGCTTAGTGTGATAGCTAGGTGGGGGGCTGCCTGGGCAGGTGATACCTCTTGGCCAGGTTGCTGGAACATTGGGTCACTTAGATTCCCACATGCTCTTCTTTCAGGAGCTCACAGAAGGAACAGAGAATCAGACATTCTATCCCTCATCACTTAATTGGCATGAGGGCCTCTGTTTGAACAGATCTCGTGTTTCAAAGTCCAAATACTCTAAAGAAAGGATATAGTGGCTCCCTGGGGACTCTGTTTTCCACCCCAGAGGAGCCCTGGCTGAATAATTTTTCTCCACTTCCTGGCAGAAATCAAGTTTGATCGTTCTGACAGGAAATCAGAATCTGAGGCAGCTTCAGACATGAGCAATTCTTTCCCTCTCAGAAATCAGCCAACATGAGATACTCAATGGAAGAGGTTCTTGTGGTTAAGAGAGGGGCCCAATAATGCTGATAGCAGAGTTAGAAGCAAAGACTCAAACTAAATCAGCTACCTAACACTAACTTCACTAATGGAGATCCTGGTAGGGGTAAACTGGAGAAAGAGAATGACACTTGAGAGTGGCCAAGAGACCAACATGGAGGCTCAGGAATGGGAGAAGCCCCTCTGTGTGTAGCAGAAGAGCATACAATGGTATGGGCATCCAAGCATCTGGGCTTGATTCTGGTCCATCTCTCTCAGGTTCATGAGTCTGACACAGCTCCCCCCACCCCACCCCTGTTTGATGTCAGTTCCCTCACCTGTCAGAATAGATGGCTTTTACTCCCCATCCTACCTTCCCTCACTATGGCCTCAGAAAGGTGGGATGGGAACTATTTTAAAGGACTGGGAGGGCCGGTGCTGTGGTATAGCGGGCAAGCTACTGCCTGCAGTGCCAGAATCCCATATGGGCACCATTTTGAGTCCCAGCTACTCCACTTCTGATCTGGTTCTCTGCTGTGGCTTGGAAAAGAAGTAGAAAATGGCCCAAACCCTTGTGCCTGTGCACCTGCATGGGAGACCCAGAAGAAGTTCCTGGCTCCTGGCTTTGGATTGGCACAGCTCCAGCCATTGTGACCATTTGGGGAGTGAACTAGCAGATGGAAGACCTCTCTCTCTCTTCCTTTCTCTCTCTCTCTGCTTCTCTGTGGCTCTGCCTTTCAAACAAATAAAGAAATCTTAAACAAACAAACAAAAAAGGACTGGGAGAGACTCACCAGAGGGGACTATGAGGAACATTGGGATTCCTTCTGGGAGTAGAGATTACAACAACATGGTACGTTCAAGTTAGAAACAGAAGACTCTTCTGTGGCCGGCACTGTGGCGCAGTGCGTTAGCCCTGGCCTGAAGTGCTGGCATCCCATATGGATACCGGTTCGAGACCCAGCTGCTCTGCTTCCGATCCAGCTCTGCTGTGGCCTGGGAGAGCAGTGGAGGATGGCCCAAGTCCTTGGGCCCCTGCACCTGTGTGGGAGACCTGGAGGAAGCTCCTGGCTCCTGGCTTCAGATCGGCTCAGTGCTGGCCGTTGCAGCCTGTTAGGGAGTGAACCAGCAGATGGAAGACCTCTCTTTCTCTCTCTCTCTCTCTTTCCCTCTCTCTCTCTCTCCTGCCTCTCCTCTCTCTGTGTAACTCTGACTTTCAAATAAATAAATAAATCTTTTTTTTAAGAAGACTCTTCTGGTAGTAATGGATATATGGTGGTAAGGGCCACTTGCTCTGGATGATATGGAACTCCTCCTTTCCCTCAAAACCCCAGATGTTTGTTACTCATTGAAGACATGCTGAGGTTTCTAATGCTTCAAACTTTGTTGATTCTAATGTAGATAGAAATCTCCAGATGTGAATTGCTGGGGAAGCAGGGAACATAAGAAACCAGAGAAAGGAGTGAAGAGAAGGCTCAGAGAGAAAAAAGGAAGCCAGTAGCTGGAAGTCCTGGGAACTTCATGAGTCCCTTGACCCTAGTGACAGAGTTGGCAGAGGCTCAGATCAGAGCCTGCAGGGTGACCTGGTGCCTTGGATCCTCCTGGCTGCTTCTCATCTCTGTGTCCCTGTGGCTAGCTCTTTGCTTCTCCGTTTCCTATTCCAGCACCTTTGGCTCCACCAGCACCAACTAGACAAAGGGGCTCAAGCCAAGTCCTCTTGCCAGCCAGTTCCAGAGCTGAGTCAAAAGTTGAGCAAGTTCTGAGAATGGATTAATCATGCTTTAAGATGTCTAATCGCCATCTGTGTCTCAGGCATTTCTCATAATAGTGTTAATCATGGACCAGTCACTGGCTTTTCCAGAGTTCTCCTGGAGTTGATGCACGTATATGGTAGACTCTCAGCAGCACTGTGCAAAGTCCTGAGAGACACAAGCCCAACAGGCTGGCAATTCCAAACTGAAGCTGAGCAGAGAGTGCCCTCAGGGACCAATAGTCAAAAAGGCCTTTACAGATAAAATGAATGTTGCTCAGAGGCATTGAATCTTTTTTGCAATCTCAGCAGGAGGGACATGGGTAATACATTGGTTCATGAAGCAGGCTGGCCACCACAGAATTTCTCAGAGGTTAAGTTGCTGATCATTAAAATTAGTTATCTCAGAGGTCATAGATCAAGTAGTTGATTTTTCTCTAAGGGAAATGTAACTGCATCCCTAGATCTTTAGCATCAAGGATATAGAGTTTTGCAATCAGATTGGCTCCTGCATATTAAGGGCAGGACAGAAATGCAGAGCGGGACCAGCTAAAGAAACATCCCTGCTAGGACAGCCACATTCCAGAATGGAATCAAAATGAGGAAGGGAAGCAACTTTTAGAGGTCTTCTAAATACAGCATGGCATCCAGATAAAAAGTTATAGGCAATAAGGGCCAGCATTGTGTGTGACAGGTTAAGCCACTGCTTGCAACACCAGCATCATATATGAGTGCCAGTTCAAGTCTCGGCTGCTCTGCTTCTGATCTAGCTCCCTGCTAATGTGCTTGGGAAAGCAGCAAAGGATGGCCCAAGTGGTTGAACCCTTACCACCCACATTGGAGATCCAAGTGGAGTTCTGGGCTCCTGGGTGTTGTGGCTATTTGGAGAGTAAACTAGCAGATGGAAGATTCTCTCTCTCTCTCTCTGTCACTCTGCCTTTCAAATAAATAAAAACAAATTTTTAACTTAAAAAAGTATCAATTGGATGCACTGTACATGTATGCTACTTAAGCTTGGTGGGTCTTGCAGCTGCTAGTCTGTCCTTCCTTCTTTCTAAGGACTTCTTAGTAAAAATCTTTAAAGTGATCTTAAACTTTGGCCTCTCAAGCCTTGGTACTATTCACACTTTGGCAGGATAAGTCTTTGTTTTGGGAGCTTTACTGTGTGTTGTAGGATGTTGAGCATGATCCCTGCCTCTCCCCAACTCAATGCCAATAGCGTCCCACTCCTGCTGGAGCAACAAAAATGTCTCCGGACAAACACCTCCTTGGGAGTGCTGGGACAGAATCTCCCCCAACTGAGAACCACAGCTCACCATCCCAGCTCCAGATCTCTGCTTTCAGTTCATCATTATGCATCCTGTTTCCCTTAGAAGGAGATCCAAGATTTTAAACTCCGCCTTCTTCCCATTCACAGTCCATCTAGATGTCCACCCATCCTGTCCTCTCTCCTTTAGTTTAGAATTGCCTTCTTGTTCTAGACTAATCACTGCACCATGTTTTTTATTCAAGTCTATCCTGGTCACCCTAGGCCTCACTGCCACTGTTACTGAGTTTCTCTGCTCTTAGTCATCTGTCTTTGATAAGGCCTTCTCTTCTGTCTAGATGTTGCCTCCATTATTTTTTAAAAAATTAATTATTTCCATTTTATTTGAAAGAGAGACAGAGAGGCAGACAGAGACAGACACAGGTTCCGTCCTCTGTTTCACTTTCCAAATTCCTACAACAGCCAGAGCTGGACCAGGCTGAAGACAGGAACCAAGGAATTCAATCTGAGTCCTCCATGTGGGTGGCAAGGACCCAAGCACTTAAGCCATCAGTGGTAGCCTCCCATGATGCACATTAGGGAGGAGCGGGGATTGGAAGCAGAGGCAGGACTTGATCCCAGGCACTCTGATGTGGGATGTGGACATCCCAAACACTATCTTGACAGTAGTGCCAAAAGCTCTCCTCTCCACTGTTCTTTTATCTACATACCTTGGAATAACTTAGTTATCACTACTAAGTTACAAGCCATTTTGTGCATTTTTCATTTAAGTACCGTGTTTTTCTGAAAAATGGAA
Organism: Sylvilagus floridanus; assembly: GCA_949820135.1. Taxonomy (NCBI): domain Eukaryota; kingdom Metazoa; phylum Chordata; class Mammalia; order Lagomorpha; family Leporidae; genus Sylvilagus; species Sylvilagus floridanus. The sequence continues at coordinate 14,241,614 of OX463224.1, read as the reverse complement.
ATCAACGACAAGTACTGTTTCTAAGCACTTACTGTGTGCAGGATGCTATAAGGAGACTTAACTGCTCTGCCCCCACTTCCAGTCCTTTCCCTTGCTTTACTCCAGCACACTTATTTTCTCAACAGTCCCCCAACTTCCATGTCCAATGGCCCAGATCCATCGCCTTCTTTTCATTCCCACCAGCCACAGCTCTGACTCACGCCTCTGCTGTTAATGCTTGTTTTACACCCCATTCCCCCTCAGCTCTGACCTTATCATTGCCTTGTACCTCTGGAAGACAGTAATTAAACTAATATACATTCTACCATGTGTGTGTGCTTCTCCCCCTCAACCCTCCTAATTTAGTGACTATACAGTTTTTTATTAAATTGGTATTTGGTATATATAGTTTTGCGACTGTGGAAATGTTGTTTGTAATTAAACCATGTAGTACCCTTTGATCATAGTTCTTTTCTTGTACACTTCACTTTAAGGTAATATTGGTGCTTTTTAAAAATTTATTTTCTGAAGTTTTATTTACTAATTTTATTGAAAGGCAGCACAACAGAAAGAAAGAGATACACAGAGAGATCTTCCATCTGCTGTTTCTTTCTCCAAATGGCTGCAGCAGCCCAGGCTGGGTCAGGCTGAATCCAGGAACCAGGAACTCCATCAGGATCTCCCACATGGGTTGCAGGGATCCAAGAACTTGGATTATCATACACTGCCTTCCCTGGTGAATTAGAAGGAAGTTGGATCAAAAGTGGAGCAATTGGCACTCTAACTGGCATTCTGATAAAGGATGCCATTCCACAATGATGGCCCCAATAGTTGTACTTTTAAAATGTGATTGGTGGGTCGGTGCTGTGGCATAGCGGGTTAAGGTGTAGTGGGGTAAGCAGTCACCTGCAGTGCCAGCGTCCCATTCGGGAGTTGGTTCAAGATCCAGCTCTCTGCTATGGCCTGGGAAAGTGGTACAAGATGGCCCAAATCCTTGGGCCCCTGCATCGGCATGGGAGACTGGGAAGAAGCTCCTGGCTTCAGCTGGGCACAGCTCTGGCCATTGTGACCATTTGTGGAGTGAGCCAGCGGATGGAAGACCTCTCTCTCTTTCTCTCTGCCTCTCTGTAGCTCTGCCTTTCAAATAAATAAATACATCTTTTTTATATATGTATATAAAAGATTGGTTTTATATGTGCCTACCAATAAGTCTGCACCCAACTTACAGGACAACTGTAAACTCCCTCCAGCGTGGACATGGACAGCAAATAACTTATCAGTTCCCTGTCAGTCTATTTCACCCTGTTTTTCCTGAGGCTATGCCACCCAGGTCATCCCTCTCTCTTCTCTCTCTAGACTCATTTTCAGAACTAGGGCACTTCTTAGCACCATTTTGGGAATTCCTTCCATGCCTTTCCTAAATGAGCCTTATATTTCCTGGGTTGTATGCCTTTCCTTTCTTACTGTACTTTCTTATTTTGAAGCAAATCTTCTAGAAGCCTTCATAGAAAGGATTCTCAGGAGGCAAATTTTTTAAAAAAGATTCATATTATTTATTTGACAGAGTTACAGAGGGAGGTAGAGACAGAGAGAGAGAAAGAGAGAGGTCTTCCATCCACTGGTTCACTCCCCAAATGGCTGCAATGGTCTGAGCTGGGACGATCTGAAGCCAGGAGCCAGAAGCTTCTTCCGGGTCTCCCATGTGGTCACAGGGGCTCAAGGACTCGGGCCATCCTCCACTGCTTTCCCAGGTACATTAGCATGGAGATGGATTGGAAATGGGACAGCCAGGACACCAGTGGCACCCATATAGGATGCTGGTGCTGCAGGCCGGGGCTTTAACCTGCTGCACTACAGTGCCAGCCAAGGTAAATTTTTTTAGTACTTAACATTTTTTGAAATATCTTTGTTCAGCTTAATAGTTGATTCATAATTGGTCAAGGTATAGGAATCTTAGTTAAAGTTGCCTCTGCTAGGGGCAGGCATTTGACACAGTGGTTAAGACCTGCATCCCATATCACAGTGTTCAAATTCCAGCTTCTTGCTTGCTGTGCTCACACAGAGAGGCAGCAGGTGATGATCCGACTGACTGGTTCCCTACCACCCACATGGAAGACCTGAATTAAGTCCTGGGCTCTTGGCTTTGGCCCAGACCAGTCCTGGCTGTTGTGGGCATTTGGCGAGTGTGTCAGGCTGGTGGAAGATCTCTGTCTTTAAAATAAAATTAGCATAAGTAAATAAATTTTAAAATGGTGACCTAAAGAGCAGGTACAAATTGTGTGTGCATGTGTAAGGTTTGGTCTTGGTGTTTAACGAGCCTTACAGCAGAGTGGTTAAATAAGGATCTGGCCTTTTAGTTTGGAGTCCCCAATGCCAGGGTTGATTAATCTTTACTCTGCAGGTGGTAAGTTTCCCACTAAAGGAGTTCTCTCATCTTCTGCCCAAGGAGGGAAACATCAGCCTGGCTGCTGCCCTTTGAGAACCCAGGCAGGAAAAGGGATTATGGATCTTACGAGTCATAGAAAAGCGTCCTCTTAGTCCAGGACGACACCTCAGTGCTACTCACAGGGGTGACCCTGTCTCTGAGTAGGGGCCCCTTCTAGGTCAGCCTCTCCAGGGAAGTCCTATGGCTCACTAGGACGGAGCTGGGGAGGGGCCACTCCCTGGCTGTCTGTTCCAGTCTTGCCTGGGCTTTGTGGCCTTTGGAGGCACCTGGGGCCCTTCCAGATCAGATTTTGTCAGCATCTCCCATCTGCTCCTTTCTTGTCTCCCAGAACCTTTGTCTTGGCAGATCTGTGTCCTTTTGGTTCACTGTTGTTATTTTGTTTTTAATTTATTTTATGAGGAAACACAGAAAAACCAGTGCATCCAATGTTCTACGTTGAACCCGGAGTCCTCACAGCTTTTGATTGTGTCTACTTTGACTGGATTGGTATGTTCTTGCCCCATTACACCTTCTAAGGCATGGTTCTAATTGTATAACTCCTCAGTTAAAAATCCTTCATTGTTTCCCAATTTCCCGCATTTTCAGAATCTTCTCATTAAAAAAGACTCCACAGGTTCTTTGGAGCAATGCCCCATCTGACACACGCACCCTCTGCCCCTAGGGCTCGGGCATGTCCAGGGAACGGAGCCCACTCATTCTCCTCGCTGCTCACCAAGCCGTTATCCCACAGCTCTGTTGGTTGGAAAGTCTTTCTAGAAGTAAAACTGAAGTATCATTACTGACACGTGCAGTTATTGACTCAAATTCTGACCTATGATCCTCCAATTAAAACCTTACCTGGGCTGATGTTACGGCTCACGGGGTTAAGCTGTCTGCAACACCAGCATCCCGGGTCAGAGCAGTGATTCCGGTCCTTTGGCCTCCCAGCCAGCCCGCTGCCAACGCGCCTGGGAAGGCAGAGAAGACGACCCAAGTACTCAGGCCTCCCTGCCACCCACATGGGAGACCCGGATGGAGTTCCAGCCTCCTACAGCCTCCTAGCTTCAGCTTGACCCAGCCCTGGCTGTTATGGCCATTTACGGAGTGAACAGGTGCATGGAGGATATTTCTCTCTCTCTCTCTCTCTCTCTCTCTCTCTCTCTCTCTCTCTCTCCTCTCTCCTCTCTCCTCTCTCCTCTCTCTCCGCTCTCTCCCCTCTCTCCCCCCATCACTCTGCCTTGCAAATAATCTTTTTTTTAAAAAAACCTAATCTCTCTTCCACACGACAGCATTTTATACAACTAAATTATTGCAACCATGTGCCCCTAGATCTATTCTTCTTCTAGCTAAAAATCCCTGATTCCTTCAGACATTTCTTATCTGACATTGCCTATGTTAGAATGTCCCATAGGACCGTCTGTGACCTGACTCCAACCTTCTCTTGTGATATCATCGTGCATCTTCTACTTCTGTCATCCGCTCCAGGCACACAGCTTGCTGTTTGTCTTCTTTGTCTTTGTTTATGTCTTGTTCTTCACCGGTGATACCCTTTTTCATCTCTTCTGCTAAATCATTTCCATTAAAATACTACAGCTGATACACACTAGACTGTTGAAGTAGTTACTTTTAGGGGATAGAACAGGACCAGGCACAAGGGAAATATTTATATTTTACTTTGCACATGAAAAATGTAGTAGGATTATTGATGATCTTTTAGATGATCTTTTATTTTTATACTAGTCGATGTATTTTTCAAATACATCAAAATTAATTTTGAAAATAAATTAATAAATTATATTTGTGAATTGCAGTTCATTTCAAGGGTTGTATGGCCCTGTACACTTCTTTGATCATTCCTCCTGAAGTGAACTCTCTTTTTTAAAGATTTATGTTTTTATTTGAAAGGCAGAGTTAGAGAGAGAGAGAGAGAGAGAGGGAGAGAAAGAGATCTTCCCTCTGTTAGTTTACTCCCCAAATGGCCACAATAGCCAGGAGCCAGGAACCTGAAACTCCATCCAGGTCTCTCCTGCAGGTGAGAGGCCCAAGTATGTGAACCATCTTCTGCTGCTTTCCCAGGTGTATTAGCAGGGAGCTGGATCAGAATTGCAGCAGTCGGGAATTGGTGAATTGGTGCTCATATGGGTTGCTGGCATGACGGGCAGTAGCTTTACCCATTGTGCCACAATGCTGGCCTCATGAAGTGGGATTTCTTCATCTATAAACTCAGGGCATTTGGGGAGTGACTTCTTAAAATATTTAAGAAATGTATTTATTTGAGAAACTGAGATATACACACACATACACACACAGAGAGCAATGTGCCATCGGCTGGTTAACTCTTGAGATGCCTGAAGTAGCAAAGGCTGGGTCAGCATTCTGGTTGGCAGAAATCCAACTTCTTGAGCCATCACCACTGCCTCCCAGTTCCACATTAACGGGAAGCTGGAGTTAAGAGCAGAGGTGTGCATTGAACCCAGGCACTCCAGTGTGGGATGTGTACATCTCAACTGCCAGACAAGTCTCACTGGGGAGTAACTGCTCACCAAGCAGTTGTCCTCACCGTGTTACACTTTTGTTATAGATCTTTTTTTATTTTAGCAGACTGCAAGCTCCTAGAGACCAAGAGCTGGGCCTTGCTTATTTTGGAAGCCCCTGCCTTATTACTAGATAACAGGAGCCCAATAGATTTGTGCTGAAAGGGTGAGGAGGTGAACTCACATTACCATTTACTTATGCTCTTTCAAACACAGTGCTCTGTTCTTTTTGTCAGGAGAGAGGAAGAGAGGATTCTGGGCTCTCTAGCCTCCAGTTTGCCCCTTGTGTTGACCACAGAGCCCTTCCCCAGGCATTGAGAGGCAGGGTTGTGGGCTCCAGGCAGAACAGTCCTTTCCTCCCTTGCTCCAGCAGCTAGCGTGTGACACTAACCTGGAGACCCACGGGGACTCTGAAGAGGACAATGGACTCTGCATGCAGGGGGTGAGGGCAATCGAGAGGATGTGGATGGGTTTGGGGCCCAGGGAAATAAACCAGTTTCTGGCACAGAAGAATATCCAGCAGGGGAGTGAGAGTGTGGGGAGGCAGGCAGGGAGGAGGACGGGAAAGCAGGGGAAGAGGTCCAGTTCTGGGTGGCATTTGGCTCATAGGCAGACAGTTGCCCCCAGATATGTGGAGCCCCATTCCCCCAAGTGCCATGTCTTTGTTGAGTTGTGGGCTGCTCACTGCCTGAGGTGGAACCTTCTCTGTGTCTCTGCTGTGCCTCTCTCTCACACACACACCCTACCTTATGCCTCCACTCAAGGGCCACACACTTTTTTTTTTAAATTTTATTTAAATTATACAAGTTTCATGTATTTCATATATACAGATTTAGGAACATAGTGATAATTCTCTCACTACCACTTCCCACCCAAGTTCCAACCCTTTTTCTTCCTCTTATTCTCACTCTTAATTTTTACAAAGATCTACTTTCAGTTTACTTAATGACTGTAAAGCTAACCTACACTAAGTAAATAGTGAACAAATAGGGTTCACAAACAGTGTGAAGAAGGCCAGTGCCTCAGCTCACTAGGCTAATCCTCCGCCTGTGGCGCCGGCACCCTGGGTTCTAGTCCCGGTTGAGGCGCTGGATTCTCTCCCGGTTGCTCCTCTTCCAGGCCAGCTCTCTGCTGTGGCCTGGGAAGGGCAGTGGAGTGCACTGGGAGACCAGGAAGAAGCACCCGGCTCCTGGTTTTGGATTGGCGCAGAGTCCTGGCTGTAGAGGCCATTTGGGGATTGAACCAACGGAAAGAAGACCTTTCTCTCTGTCTCTCTCTCACTGTCTAACTCTGCCTGTCAAAAAAATTAATCAAAAAAAATAGTGTGGCTGGCGCCATGGCTCAACAGGTTAATCCTCCGCCTTGCGGCGCCGGCACACCGGGTTCTAGTCCCTGTTGGGGCGCCGGATTCTGTCCCAGTTGCCCCTCTTCCAGGCCAGCTCTCTGCTGTGGCCCGGGAGTGCAGTGGAGGATGGCCCAAGTGCTTGGGCCCTGCATCCCATGGGAGACCAGGAAAAGCACCTGGCACCTGGCTCCTGCCATCGGATGAGCGCAGTGTGCCGGCCGCAGCGCGCCAGCCGCGGCAGCCATTGGAGGGTGAACCAATGGCAAAGGAAGACCTTTCTCTCTGTCTCTCTCTCTCACTGTCCACTCTGCCTGTCCAAAAAAAAAAAAAAATAGTGTGAAGAAACACTGTTCCTCAACAGAAGAGACAAGGGCTGTAAACAATCATCAAATCTCAGAATGTCCGTTTCACTCCTAAACATTACATTTCAGGTACTCTATTAGTTACCTCAAATCAGGGGAAACATATGATATCCGTCTTTTTGGGACTGGCTTATTTCACTAAGAATAATGGTTTCCAGTTGCATCCATCTTGTTGCGAAAGACAGGATTTCATTTTTTTTCCGTTTGTTTGTTTTTACAGCTCCATGGAATATATATACACCATAATTTCTTTATCTAGTCAAGAGCTGATGGACATCTGGGTTAATTCCATATCTTAGCTGTTGTGAATTGTGCTGCAGTGAACGTGGAAGAGCGCCATACACTCCTGTTTCCCATCTCCCCTGCAGGATGAGGCTGGCCTGCTCTTGCAGCTCCTGGAAGCAAGGACAGGCATGGGCCAAAGGGACCCCCCAGCTCCCTGATTCTGGGGTGATATAACAGGAGTCCTTTCCATTTTGTTCCCTCTGCTTCTCCCAAGTCCTTTACTTCTTACCACTGGCCCCCAGGCAGATCAACTGACACTGAGGTACAGAGAGAAGTGAACAGGCAGGGATTGGCTAACATCCTGTCCCCCACAGATGTTACCTTTCCTTTTTCTTGTGTCATGCTTTGAACTCTGGGTGCACAAAATTGAGCTGGTCATACTGCTCATTTCACTGTATGCTACCATCCTTGTTGATTGCCTGGATTCCTGCCCTCTCTCATCCCCACGTCTGTTCCCTTTTCCCCACAAAACTCTCCTTCTCCTGATTATTTAAAGGATTTCTTAGGGCTCATCAGAAACAAGCTCTGAGGTGGGTGTTGCTTGCTGGTGTGTTCTGTATGAAAATGTGAGGAAGGTGGGATTGGACTGCAGGTGAAGCTGCTCCCCAGGTGGTTGTGAGAACTTAGCTCAGTCCCTACATGCAGGCTTTTGGAGTTTTCCCAAACTGGAGCAAAGAGGCCTGAGCCTTTTGCATCCTGGCATCCATCAGCCAATGACCACTGGCCTTAGCTAGCAGAGGCATAATAGGTAAGGCAACTCCCTGTGGCCGAGCAACTCCCTTGAGGGGCAAGCCTTGAGCCTCCACATGAGAATCCCCAGCAGCTGGGAGCTGTGTGTTTTGGCCCTAGACAGAGGAGGTGGGTGGAGCACCATGTTACCTACCATAACATAGGTCCTAATCCATCCTACCTACGTTCACACTGGAAAATTATGTAGCGTCACTTTGTGTCTTTTAAAAAAATCACATAGATGGTGTTGTGTTGTAAATCTATTCGTATCTGTTCCCTCCCCCCTCAGATCTCAACTCTGGAGCCTTGTCCATGTTGCTGTAAGTGAATCTGCTCATTGCTTCATACCATGGAGTTTCATTGTCTGTGTTTGCCACCATTTACCCTCCCATTTCCCAGGAGATGGACACCCAGGTTGCCACCACTCTGCAACTGCACCAGCAAGGTGCTGAACATTCCTGTGCATCTGAGTGGGTTTCTCCAGGTACATTTACCCCAAAGTGGCAATTCTGGGTCTAGGCTGTACACATTCTTTGTGTCAGTGACTTCTCTACCAAATTGTTCTCCATAATGACATAATGACTGTACAGTTTCACATTATCAGGCAGTCTAGCCTTTGCTAAATTTTTAGATGTTAAATGGGATCTTGTCTTTGTTTTGTGTTTTTCTTATTTGTGAAATTAAGCATCATTTCTTTCTTTCTTCCTTTCTTTTTTATTTTTATTTTTTTTTACAGGGGGAGTGGACAGTGAGAGAGAGAGAGAGAGAGAGAAAGGTCTTTCTTTTTCAGTTGTTCACCCCTCAATGGCTGCTGAGGCCGGCGCATCACGCTGATCAGAAGCCAGGAGCCAGGTGCTTCTCCTGGTCTCCCATGTGGGTGCAGGGCCCAAGCACTTGGGCCATCCTCCACTGCACTCCTGGGCCACAGCAAAGAGCTGGCCTGGAAGAGGAGCAACCGGGACAGAATCCGGCGCCCTGACCAGGACTAGAACCAGGGGCCCCGAATAGGACTAGAACCAGGAGTGCTGGCGCAGCAGGCGGTGGATTAGCCTATTGAGCTGCGGCGCCTGCCAGCATCATTTCAAATAGTTGTTGGCCATTACGATTTCCCTTTCCAGAGTGGACGTTAAGCCTAGCAGTTGATAGTCACAAGAGTTATGTGGTTTCAATTCCTAGCTCCAGCTCCTGACTCCAGCTTTTCCCTCTAGTGCACACCCTAGGAGGCAGCAGTGATGGCTCAAATAGTTGGATTTCTGCAACCTGCATGGGAGACCTGGATTGAGTTCACAGCTCCTGACTTTAGTCCCTATCCTGCTCTGCCCATGAGGGCATTTAGGGACTGAACCAGTAAACAGGAATTCTCGATCTCTCTCCCTTTCTCTCTGCCTTTCAAAGAAATAAAAAATAAAAGATTTCCTTGTCTGTATATTCATGTGCTTTGCCCATTTTTCTATTGCCTCCTGTCTGTTTCTCACTGTATTCTTTGGGTTCCTTGAGCAACTGCTCACTGCCAATGTCTTCTTCCAGGCATTTTTCAACTGGTAACTACCAAAGGTGCAGTGCGTGGAATGAGGAACCCTAAATTTGGATGTAAAGTCTATCCATTTTTCCCCTATGGTTATACTTTTGGGTTTGGTTTTAAAAATCTGGGGCTGGCGCTGTGCCACAGTGGGTTAAAACCCTGGCCTGAAGCACCAGCATCCCATCGGGGCTCTGGTTCTAGTCCCAGCTGCTCCTCTTTCACTCCAGCTCTCTGCTATGGCCTGGGAAAGCAGTACAAGATGGCCCAAGTCCTTGGGTCCCTGCACCCACATGGAAGACCTGGGAGAAGTTTCTGGCTCCTGGCTTCGGATCCGCTCAGCTCTGGCCATTGCGCCCATGTAGGGAGTGAACCAGCGGATGGAAGACCACTCTTTCTGTCTCTACCTCTCTCTGTAATTGTCTTGAAAATAAATAAAAATAAATCTTTAAAAATAAATAAATAAAAATATTTTCCCATGTCAAGGTCATAATATACTATCATATATTTTCCTATTAGCTTATTATTTTAGCTTTCACATTTAGGTTTCGAACTCACATAGAACATTGTTTGATATTCAGTAATGAGGTAGACTCAAAACTATTTCACCCTTTAGAAAATAAGTAATATCCTTATGCTTTGACTTATGACGCCATATTTTTAAAAAGATTTATTTATTTATTTGAAAGGCAGAGTTAGAGGCAGAGGCAGAGGCAGAGAGAGAGAGAGAGAGAGAGAGAGGAGAGGGAAGTCTTCCATCTGCTGTTCACTTCCAACATGGCTGCAATGGCCAGATCTGCGCCGATCCGAAGCCAGGAGCCACAGGAGCTTCTTCTGGTCTCCCACGCAGGTGCAGGGGCCCAAGGATTCAGGCTATCTTCCACTGCTTTCTCAGGCCATATCAGAGAACTGGATTGGAAGTGGAGCAGCCAGGACTCAACCAGCACCCATATGGGATGCTGGCACCGCAGGCAGTGGCTCTACCTGCTATACCACAGTGCCAGCCCCCATAATGATGCCACATTTATTATATGCTGTTTCTGTGCATCTATAAATTTGCTTCAGGACTTCTTCTTCCCTTTGGCCTATTTATCTGTTTCTGGGCCAGAGTCATACTGTTTTGATAACTCTGGCTTTGTAATATTTTTCAACATATGGTTTCCTTTTTACTCTTTTTTTTTTTTTAAGATTTACTTATTTATTTGAAAGTCAGAGTTATATAGAGAGAGGTAGAGACACACACAGAGAGAAAGATCTTCTATACACTAGTTCACTCCCCAAATGGCCACAATGGCTAGGGCTGGGCCAGGCCAACGCCAGGAGTCACGAACTTCATCTGGGTCTCTCACATGGGTGGCAGTGGCTCAGGCACTTGGGTCATCTTCCTTTGCTTTTCCCAGGCCGTTAGCACTTCAGAGCCAGATCTGAAGTAGAAAACTGGGACAAGAACCAGTGCTCACAAGGGATGACTGTGTCCCAGGTGGCAGCTTAACCTGCTACACTGCAGAGCTGGCCCCTGCTTTTTGCTTTTAAAAAAAAAATTAATACTAGTCAACCTTTATTCTTTCTCTTACATTTTAGAATGTTTGTCAAACATTCATCTCTTCTGTCCCCCAGTCAACTCTACTGGGATTTGGTTGGAGTGGATTAAATTTATAGGTGAATTTGGGGGAACTGACCTTGTAGAGAGTTAGTTATCCCTTCTATTGCATCTCTAATTCCTCCATTTATTCGGGCCTCCAATGTGCTCTTCAATAGGATTTAAACTCTTTCTCCATAAAAGTGTTACATGTCATTTGTTAGACTAACTACTAACTCCCAGATGCTTTACAATTTTGTTGCTATTATAAATGGTATCCTATTTTACACTGAATTTTTAATTTGTTTTTTTTTTTACTTATAAAAAGGAATTGTATTTTATTCTCTTATTAGTATGCATGCACAGTATTTCATGCACTAGGGGGTAAAATACCAAGAGAATGCATTATTTGAGTAGCCTCTTACCTTTTGGTTTTATAAAAAAAAATATACTTCTCTGTAATAGATGGAGATAAAGAGTGACAGAGAGAGAGAGAGAGAGAGAGAGAGAGAGAGAGAGAGAGAGAGGTTTTCCATCTGCTGATTCACGCCCTCAAAATGCCTGCAACAGTCAGGGCTGGGCCAGACCAAAACCAGGAACCTGAAACTCAGTTTAGGTCTCCATGTGTGTAGGGACCCAAGTGCCTGAGCCATCTCTGCTGCTGCGCAGGGTGTGCATTAAGCAGGAAGCTGGATTGGACATGGAGTGGCAGAGACTTGAACCAGGCACTGCAATATGGGATGTGGGCATCCCAAGCAGCAACTTACCTGCTGTGCCAAAAATCAGAGCCTTCCAGTGCCAAATAACCATGCTGAAATTGCTGCTGCAGTCTGGGAATAACAAGTGTCTAAATTCTCTACTAAAATGTCGCCAATTTGTGTTTGCATGCTCTTTTCCAAAAGGAAAAAAAAAAAAAAGCTTTCTTGGCACCAACACATAGTTCAGTCCTCTCTACTTCTGCTTCCTCTGCTTCAGAGAACTGAGCCCCTGGCATAGCTGATGGAGCTGGACCCTCCTAAGCTTTATATAGGTGGTTCCAACCTTGAGTGCAATTCTGCTGATTGGAAAGTTGGGCCTGGGCCAGAGCAGGAAAAACTGACAACTGTCTCCCCCAGACACCATTAAGTAATATCGTTTCTGTCTCATTTCCCAGACTGACTCAGACAAGGATCGTGGGAGGCCAGAGAGTGAAGAATGCAGAGCTGAGCCTGGGCACAGCAGCAGTGCACACCAGGGGTCTTCAGAAAGTTAGTGGAAAAAATAAAACGAGGCATGGTCTGCAAAGTTTTCTACTCCAAAATAAACTCCTCTTTTATTTCCACTGCCCATGAACTCTTTGATGTTCCCTCATATTAACACACTTTTGGAGCATGGGTGTTTGGAGAGCCCAGCGGTGTCTCTGAGCTGACAAGGTGCGATGAGCTGTGCACATACCCCTCTTACACTTCCTCCCTTCTCCTCCACAAGGTCTTCCCAAGTTAACCATGAAGGAAGTAACAAATCTTTAATCTCACTGCATTCAAATGTGCAAATCCAAGAACAATTTGCCTCAACTTACCCTTAATCCTAATGCTCAGAAAACACACTTTTCTTAATGGTCTGAAAGGTTTTTTTTTTTTTTCAATTATTTTTTACATTTTTTTTTTACTTACTTCCATCTTATTTGTAAGACAGAGAGACAGGGACAGAGAGGCAGAGAGAGCTCTTCTGTCCACTGGTTCATTCCCCAAATGCTCACCACAGCAAGGGCTGGGCCAGGCAAAAGGTAGGAGCCTGGAACTCAACCTGTTTCCTACACTGGTTCCAGAGGCCCAATAACATGAGCCATCACCTGCTTCGTCCTAGGGTGCACATTAGCAAGAAGCTGAGACTGGAAGCAGAGTGGAGGCTGAATCCATGCACTCCAACAGGGGATGTGGGCGTCCCCAGGGGTGCCAAACACGTACCCCTGAACATTCTTTTTTAAAAAGAGGTATTCCACATCCGTTATCTCATTTCATTCTCAGAGCCCTCTGAGAAGCATGAAAAGCACACACAGAGCTCTGACTTTAGAGCTGAAACGGAATCACCCACACTGTCCAGTGAATTATGTCAGGGTGAGGCCCTGGGACATTCTAACTTTCCAGGCCAAAGTGCATCTATTCTACCCATGTTTGTCTTCTCTGATTAATGTCCAGATCCTTTTTAAAAGAGGAAAAACAGAGGCAGGCAGTGTTGCCCAGAGGATTAAGCTGATGTCCATGATGCTGGCATCCCATATGGGCGCCTTTTTGAATCCTGCCTGCTCCACTGCCTATCCAGCTCTCTGCTAGTGGTCTGGGAAAGCAGTGGAAGATGGCTCAAGTACTTGGGCCCCTGCCACCCACATGGGAGACCCGGATGAAGCTCCTAGCTTTGGCTCGGCCCAGCCTTGGCTGTTACAGACATTTGGGGAGTGAACCAGCGGATGGAAAATATTTATCTCTCCCTCTCTCTGTGTAATTCTTTCAAATAAATAAATAAGTAAATATTTTTTTAAAAAAAGAAGAAAAATATTCTCTCAGACATTTAATATTTACCTAAATTATTTTTTAAGATTGATTTATTTATTTGAAAGTCAGAGTTACATAGAAAGAGGAGAGGCAGAGAGAGAGGGGGAGAGAGAGATAGGTCTTCCATTCTCTGGTTCACTCTCCAATTGGCTGCAACAGCCGGAGCTGTGCCGATCTGAAGCCAGGAGCCAGGAGCTTCTTCCAGGTCTCCCATGTGGGTGCAGGGGCCCAAGGACTTGGGCCATCGTCTACTGCTTTTCCAGGCCACAGCAGGGAGCTGGATTGGAAGTGGAGCAGTTGGGACTTGAACCAGTGTCCATATGGGATGCTGGCGCTTCAGGCCAGGGCATTAACCTACTGCACCACAGCACCTGTCCCTACCTAAATTATTAATATCACAATGTAACCTAAAAAGTGCAAACAAAAAATAAAAAACAGGTATAACTTCTGAATGCTTATAACTTTTGTTGCTAAGAATGAATACTAACAAAATTCTAAAATAAAAAGAATTTTTTAAGTTGACAACATTAATTTGGATCCTGTTGTTTCCCTCAAATGAAATCGCTGCTGTGGATAAGCACACGGCCCTACAAGGACGGCCTTGCTTCGGTGGGCCCCACCACTCCACTGTCTCTGAACTTCTTCGGAACCTTTGACTTAAAGCACTGTGCTACCATTTGTTCTTCACTCGTGACAAACGCATTAGGTTTTAAGTATCAGGTCTTAGCCTTTTGTCCTCTCAGAGTTCATTCCTTCATAAGGAAAAGGCCATGAAGAATTCTCCTGGAAGCCGATTTTCCAGCGTGAACCATAGTGGAAGGAGGGAGCCCTTGGCAGGGTGGAATCCAGAGCTCCTCGTGGACACGAATGAATCATCTCTACACTTGGGGTCTTTAAAAAAATGATCAGATGTTCCTCTTTGGGAAGGGGGTGTACAGAGGAGAATAAATCCTGTGGAATTCCATTTTGCTCTGTGAAGGCCTTGTCTCTGACAAGTGGTTAATCTATTTGTTGATACTGCGAGGAGAGACTATCCAGCAGGGAGAAAATTAAAAAACGCTCAGCGCCAGTTGCTACTCTGATGAATCTCATCCAATTATTTAACAGGACACTGCTGGGTATACTTTTTTTATTGTTTTAATTTTATTTTTTTCCTCTTTTGTTTGTCATACCATTGTAAAAGTTTCTTGGATTTTATAAAACAAAACCAAAGCAAACCCTTTTAGTCTATTCTTTTTCATTGGGCAACCATTGATTTTTTTTTTCTTTGCTTCTGTGTTTACAAGTACATTTGAAATTAATGTAGGGTTATTATTGGGGCAGGCACCATGGCTCACTTGGTTAATTCTCCACCTGTGGCTCCAGCACCCAATATGGGCTCCGGGTTCTAGTCCTGGTTGCTCCTCTTCCAGTCCAGCTCTCTGCTGTGGCCTGGGAAGGCAGTGGAGGATGGCCCAAGTGCTTGGGCTCTGCACCCGCATGGGAGACCAGGAGAAGCACCTGGCTCCTGGCTTCGGATCAGTGCAGCTCCGGCCATAGCGGCCATTTTGAGGGTGAACCAACGGAAGGAAGACCTTTCTCTCTGTCTCTCTCTCTCTCTCACTAACTCTGTCCGTCAAAAAAAAAGCTATTATTGATGTGTGTATTTATGTATTTTCCTCATGGAATGCAGCGTTTTCGAGGTTGGCAGAAGGCGAGTTCTGGATGAGGGCTGTGAAGTGCTGGAGGAGAGGGCTGGTTCCCTTCCTGTTGCTGACAGGGTCCCCATCCAACACGAAGGACTGGGATGAGGAATTCCTCCTCATACGTTTAGGCCACACTTGCCTCTGGACGCAGAGGAGGAATGCTTTTCCCCAGGGGGAAGCTGCCCGGATCCCGCTCTAGTCCTGGTTCCGTCTTCAAGTCGTCAGCAGAGCTGAGGTTTTGGCTGCATCCCCACACAGCCCAGAGCCTTCGGAAATGAGGCCACTTTGCAGTCGCCCATCCACAGCCGCAGCTGGCACACACCGGCCTGATCCAGCCCTAGCTGAGGCTCCCTGGTGTGTTTTTCAGCTCCAGGAAGACCTTGGCTTCTCTGGTCTCTCTGGGCAGGCTCCCTGGCCTCACCCAACTCAGGACACAAGCCTTGTGGTCACCACTCCAACCCCTCGACCTGGGGATGGGGTGCCAGGTGAAGTACGGAAGAATCCGTCAGATGAGCATTTCAGAGAAGCAATGAAGGGCTTTTTGGATTGCGTCCCAGATATTGCAGGAGATGGACTCAGGCGCCTGCCTCTCTCCATTCTCAGCCACCACGCACACATCTGCCCAGGGCTGCAGGGCTCCCTCCTCTCCCTTTTGCCCTTGAAGCTTCTAGCCTTCAGCTCTCTCCACTCCTGACTTCTTTCAGTCTGCTCCCCTGCCGACACATGCAGGTTGGCGAGGCTCTGTTCCCAGGACGCCTCACCCCAAATCCTATCCCTAGCACCGTCTGCCTCCTTTGCAGCCCTATGGCCCCTGGCCCTAGATTTCTCTGTACCCTCTGTACGTGAGGTGGGATGCCCCCCACCCAACTCCACCATACTCCGCTTCTCCCAACAACCACCTCTTGGCTGGTTCAGGCACCTGGAGTGTGGACTAGAAGGAGGGTGGCGGGGCTCTTTCCCCTGACCCCTAGGGAGGGCTGCAGGCAGAAGAGCCAAGGTGGGCTCTTTGCACATGCGTGGTCAGGTGGAGACCTGTTGGAGGGGAGTCTAAGGGTGCTCCGACCCTTGTGCAGTTCTGGAGCACCCGTGTGGTCGCTCTCATGGCCTTGGCCTCTCGCTGCCGGACTTCATCATCCTCCCTGTGCATCGTCTGAAGAACTTGCTGAGTGTTCCTCCTCTCGCTCTCCTTCCCCCGCCTCCCCCCCTTCCAGCCTGGATGGATTTAGGGTTTCCATCCCCCTTCCCCGCCCCCTCCCCCCCCCCACCGAGACCACTGGGATGTGAGCGAGGGCGGGGAAGGGCAGGGGGGAGTCACCACACTTTGAGGTTAGGGCAGTACTGGGGCTGCAGAGGCACAGATAGGATGGAGACAGATGCGTGGGGAGAGCCATTGTCTTGGCGAGTGTTCAGTCAGTTGTTTCACCGCCTGCCTGCCCTCCAGCTTTGAGCTGGGTTCAGCTGGTTATTTTCCAATTGGGTTGTGTACGTGTAGACACACCACAGCTTCTTTGATCATCGCCTTCCCTGCTCATGCACAAACTGCTGCCAGAGCCTCCAGCTTCTCTCTCCATGGTGACCAAGCCCCTCATTTCCATTTAATCCCAGCCTGCACCTCCCCTGCACCTCACCCCCCTCCTTCCTCCGCTTCTTTTCTCTGACTTCTTTCCCTCTAGCCCAGAGTTTGGGGAGCGAAAGTCATTGGTCCTCTTCCTTCCCTTTGCCCCCTTTCTTCGGTGAATCCCAAATCTTGGCTCTTCAGACACATTCCTCCTTGTGCCTCTTGAGCCCCCTTTCCTGCTCCAGCCTCTGACCTAAGGGGACAGAAGCAGAAGCCAGAAGCCCTCTCCCATCCCCCTCCTCTGCGTCTGGGCTCTGCTTGGACTCGGGGAGAAGACAGCTCTGCTGCTCTCCTTCCTGGCCCAAGTCCCTCAGCCCCTGGAGCCTTCTGGGGGCAATTCCTAGAAGCCAGTGCCGCTGGACTCTTCCCAGGTGCCCAGCTGGCAGGATTTGCATACAGGTGAGCAGAAGACCTCACCAGCAGGACAGCCACACCCAGCCTACATCATGGAACCCAACTCACTCCATGCACGGCAACCTCACTGCCGGCTTTTAGAACCGTCGTTCGTAGCTCCCTCGTGCCAGAGGTCTTCTAGCCTTAATGGGCGGTCACTCCACAGCTGCGGAATGGCCTCTGTCCATTACACACAGTTGATGGCCCTGTCCTTTACAGCGCACACCATTCCTCCCCCAAGTTATCTCACCCGATCCTCGGCAGTCACGTGAGTCTGATTGTGCAGATAGGGAGTCTGAAAGCGCAGAGAAATTAAACATATTGCTCAAATATTTGAACAAAGAAGTGACTGGTAGAGCCGGGACAGGAACCCAGCTTATCACAGGCCTTCTTCCTTACGCCTCTTTCTTTTCCGTGGCCCCTGCAAGGAAGTAGGGAATTGCGAAACTGCACACACACCCTAGTGCAAGCCCAGGGTGTCCACAGAGGGGTGAGAAGCAACCGCTTTCCTTTTGCCACGTCCCCTCACACCCACTTCACCTGGTGATGTGATGCTAATTTGTACCATTCTTGTGAATGCTTCTTTATAGATGCTTTCCTTGTGTCTGTCACTCAGGACTGGTGACATACCTGGGGTAGGGCCCCCAGATGGACAGGGGAAGACAGTGCCGGTCCCATCGACGCTGAGCCACGTATAAACCCAACTTATTCTCTGGCTTTTCCCTCTTCCTGTTCTACCCCAGCCAGGCTTCCCAGCTTTCTCGTTAGCCTCAGTGAGAAATTAAAGTCTCAATAATCAAATCAACGCTTGTAAATTCCCTGGAAGCAGCTCCAGAGCACCAAGGAGCCAGCAAACCCCAGACCCAAATCCATGTCAAATTTCATAGATATAATTTAAGCAGGGATCAAAACCCACTCTAACCTAGTAACTAAGGCTGCTCAAAATGCAGAGTTTATAGTCCATCTGCCTCGCTGCTTGAGGGAATCTGTATTAAATTTATTGCAAAGTAAAACAAATAAACCCAGGCAAAGGCAGGATGGAAATCTGCATACTCGTCAGAGAATTAGCAGTCCTCTCCGGTGAGGAAGGCTGCCTCTCAATTTGCATCTCTAAGGAGTTGTGACTGGGCTGGGGGCTGGGAAGAACAGGGGCAGGATGGAGACTCACAGCAGGCCTGCCCCCTGCTGGCAGACTGTAGAATTGCAACTCTTCGACCTTGGAAGAGGGTGCCGGCGCAAAACAGAACGTGCAGCGGAAATAAATGTTGAGAAGAATATTGAATCCAAAGATCAGGTAAAGAAGAGAGGGAAGGGTGCAGTGGGGAAAGAGATACTGTTTTCGAAACATAAGACTTGGGGACAGGAGGCCAGGGACTGTGGAGGCCTCAGGGAAGTCGAGGAGATAAAGTTATCTTTTCAGCTGTGCATTTCAGAGCCCTGAGGTGAATTTCTTGGATCCTCTCCCTTTTCTCCTTCTCCCTCTCTCTTGCTCTCACAGCCCAAAACCACAAAACCCAGACGGCTGGGGTGGAGGCAGCTGGAGTCTAGCTCGATGCTGCCTGCTGTTGAGTACCTGCCAGGGCCTGCCTGTGTGTACCCGGGGTAGAAACTGCCTCTGTTTCAAGACCAGTGCTGGGGTTGTGCAGGCAGGGCTGCGCTTGCACTCCCGGGAGGGAGTGCTTCAGGCCCTGCTCAGTTTGCTCTTCTGTGGACAGAGCTGACCTGTACAGCTCCCTTCAGAGCCGACAGTCTCGGATTCTACACCTCTGTGGTCCAGGAGACCAGCAATCTGTTCTACTTTCCAGCTGAGTACCCTAGGATACTCCCATCATCTGATTCAGTTGGCACCCTCTTTAGGGCGATGCCCCGCCTGACTTTTTTGGGCATGGTGAGGCCATCTTCGTAATACTTCATCAGCAGGGAGATGGATATATATGTAATCACATTGTGATTTAAAAAAAAAAAAACTTATTTATCAGCCCCATTTGCCAGACAGCAAAATCTGGCAGCTCTTCAGATGAGGCGAAGGGGTAGGGCTTGGTGAACGTCCTGGTTGTTTTTGGTGTCCACTGCTTTTTCCTTCCTGCCTTTAGCAGCCCAGCACCTGAGACATGGGCGCTCCTGAATGAACATTTGCTGAATGGATGAAGGAATGAGTGGATAAGCAATAAAGATCGACAAAGGGATGCAGGTTTGGTGGGAGTACCGTTCACCTGGAAACCCGGATGTCGCTCTGGACTTTCTGTTTTATCCTTACTCCATGATAGTTCTGTCTGTCTCCTGGGTAGCTCTCAAGCAAACTGGTTCTCCTCCTCCATTCCTTTTGAGGCAGCACCTGTGAGTGGCTAAGGTCACCACAGGTGCTGGAATCAGAAAGAGCTTAGGTCTAAAGTGATTGGCTGCAACATTTAAATTGGCTGGGGGAACCTAGCCAAACTCCCACTTCTCTTTCTTCTACTTCTTCCTCTTCTTCGCCTGCTTTTTTTTTTTTTTTTAAGGGAGATTTATTTAAAGGCAGAGTAACAGAGACAGAAAGAGAGGTGGGAGAGAGATAGCTTCCATCCACTGGTTCACTCCTCAAAAACGTGCAACATTTAGAGCATGTTTAGACATCCTGGTCTTCCACATGGATGGCAGGGGCCCAAGTACTTAGGCCATCTTCTGCTGCCTTCTCAGGCACACTAGCAGGAAATTATCTGAAGCAGAGTCGCTGGGACTGGAATTGGCACTCCAATACTGGATGCGATGTTGCAAGTGGTAGCTTAGCCCTCTGAGCCACAATGCTAGCCTCTCCTTCTTTTCAAAGACAATGTAACATAGTGGCTAATAGTGAGGATACACAAGCCAGATGGCCCAGGCTTTAATTCTGGCCTCTCCACTGGTTAGCTGAACAGCCCTGGGCAAATGACTTAATCTCTCTGTGCTTGAATTTCCTTATCCATAAACCAGAGTTAATAGAATCTACTTCATCGGGTTGTGGGGATTAAAAGAGCTAATCCACATAAAGCTCCGAAAACAATGCCTGGTACATAGTTAGCATTAGCTAAGACGACAAACACTAGCAGTTATTAATATATAGCAAGGAATTCTGCAGATCTAAAGGCAAACACCGGAAGAAGAGGCTGGCCTCAGCAGATGCTTGACAGGTGAGAAGAAAGCTTACGGATGAACAAGCCAGGTACTTCCACAGGGAACACACACACACATGCCCAGAAAGGCTCACCTGACTCTCTGGCAAGTGAAGCTGGCTACTCCTTTCTATCTACAGAAGCTGAGCTGGCGGTGTTTAAAAACTTTTTAAGAAGAATCAGAAGCCCCAAGTGTCCAATGGTATAGCAGCTTGTTGGCCGTCTAGGTCTGCGGGGACTTATTTGCCTATGAACACCCCCACTGGCTCCCCCAGAACCCCTAAGCACACTGTGGCCCCTCTGCCCCTGAGCCTCCAGGCTCCAGCCATAGGAGCTGTCTTCAGCTCTTCCTGCAGAGCCTGTTCCTGTGACCTGGGGTCTTCTCACATGCAGGTGTCCCGCCCGGGGACTGCTCCTCCGCTTGGCCTGAGAACCCTCCTGACCCTTCAAGTCAGTGTTCAGACGTCAGGTCCTCTGGGAAACTCCTCTCCTGCATGGACTCAGTGGGGTGCCCCTAACCTGTGCTCCAGGAGCACAATGCCCAGGCCCCCTCGCTCCATGCATCAGGCCATGCAGACTGTTCTGGCAAAATACCAGAGACTGGTGGCTTAAACAACACACATTTATCTTTTGACAGTTCTAGAAGCTAGAGATTCAAGATCAACGTGACAGCAGTGTTGATTTCTGGTGAGGTCTCTGTCTTGCCCGCCTTCTTGCTGTGTCTTCATGTGGACTTGGTGTGTAAAGACACACACACACACACACACACACAGAGAGAGAGAGAGAGAGAGAGAGAGAGAGAGAGAGAGATCTAGTGTTTCTTCCTCTTCTCATAAGGACACCAGTCCTATTAGATTAAGACTGACCCTCCTGACCTGATTCAGTTTTTTGAAAGATTTATTTAGTTATTTGAGAGGTAAAATTACAGAGAGAGAGAGAGGGAGGGAGAGACAGAGAGAAAGGTCTTCCATTTGCTGGTTCACTCCCCAAATGGCTGCAACAGCTGGAGCTTGAACAATCCGAAGCCAGGAGCCAGGAGCCAGGAGCTTCTTCCAGATCTCCTACATGGGTGCAGGGGTCCAAGCACTCGGGCCATCTTCCACTGCTTTCCCAGGCCATAACAGAGAGCTGGATTGGAAGAGGAGCAGCCGGGCCTTAAAGCAGCACCCATACGAGATGCCAACACTGCAGGTGGAGGCTTTACGCACTACGCCATAGCACCGGCCCCCTCATTCAATTTTAATCACCTCCTTAAAGTCCCATCTCTAAAACAGTCACACTAAGGGTTAAGTTTCTGGCATGTGGATTTGGTAGGGGGGTGCAGTTCAGTCCGTGACACCATGACACCGGTTAGATGATAATTCCACGAAGGCAGGGTTATCTATTGCTTATTTATGTGTTTCCCAGTACTGCCCCTCACCTCATCTCCCTGAGATCTTCTGCTTTCCACAGTGCAGTCAGCCCTCTGCATCTGCTGGTTGGTTCTACATCTGCCGATGCAATCACTCTCAAGTCAAAAGTGTGGGGGAACAAACATGTAGGGGAAAGATTGCATCCCTACTGCACGTGCGCAGGTTTCTTTTTCATGCCATTGCCTAAAGAACACGAAGACATTACACAAAGTTTGTGGAAAAATGAAATGAGAAGGTAAATTGACTGTGGTGCAAAAGAATTTTGAAATCTATGCTTACTTTTTTCATAATTAACACTTTTCACAAACTTTTTAAAAAAAGATTTATTTATTTAAGTGAAAGAGTTACACACAGAGAGAAGGAGAGGCAGAGAGAGAGAGAGAGGTCTTCCATCCGCTGGTTTACTCCCCAATTGGCCGCAACTGCTGGAGCTGTGTTGATCCAAAGCCAGGAGCCAGGAGCTTCTTCCGGGTCTCCCATGTGGGTGCAGGGGCCTAAGGACTTGGGCCATCTTCCACTGCTTTCCCAGGCCATAGCAGAGAGCTGAATTGGAAGTGGAGCAGCCGGGACACGAACCAGTGCCCATATGGGATGCCAGCACTGCAGGCGGTGGCTTTACCAGCTGCGTCACAGCGCCGGCCCCATCCACAAACTTTTTGAAAATCCTGCATGTATGCAGATTTCAAGATTTTCTTTGCACCAAAATAAACTTTTTTAAGTTCCATTTTTCATGAACTCCTTTGAAGTGCCCTAATATAATATCACAACTATTTACAGAGCATTTACATTATATTAGGTATTATAAGTAAGCTACAGATGGTTTTAAGTGCACAGGAGAATGTGCAGGGTATATGCAAATATTGAACCGTTTTATATAAAGGACTTGAGCATTTATGGATTTGGATGTCTGTGGAAGTCCTGGGACCAATTCCCCTAAATACCCAGAGATGACTGTATCTGCTCCTAGCGAGGACTCAGTTCATGTTGGTTGGGTGAATGAGTGAGTGAGTGAATGAATGAATGGGTGAATTCCTTGTGATGATGGTAGGGGTTTTAGAAACATAGGTCTTCCCACGTGGTCTAGTTTGGGTTCCTTCCTTTCCAGGGGAAGATACTGAAGCAGGAAGATCCTTGCTGGTGAGTGGCAAAATGAGGGTTGGAAGTTGGTATCTGCACACTCCCGGTTACTCTTCAATGCTGTTTTCAGGAGTTGTTGGCGGCACACAGCTGATGATTCTGTTCGAACTCTTGCCTGGAGGTTCCTTGCCTAGGGAAGATCTCTGGTCTTCTGTTTACAGGCAGAAGCCCTTCCTCTCTGTCTCTGGCCGCACTGGAAGGCTTGTGGTCGCTGCTCAGAGCTCTAGTGCTTTGCCTCTTTCCCTGGCTCTGGATAAGGGCAGCCAGAGCTGGTCTGGCTCCGGCAAGGACATCCCCATGTCAGGTTTTGGTGCCAAGCTGACTACTCAGGTGTGTGGCACTTTGGATTCCTACTTCTCTGCTAATGGGTTTTGTTAACTGTTTGTCATTTGCTTATGCAAATCTACCACTTTCCGCATTAAAATGAACCCAATTATAAAGTGAAATTTCACAATTAAACCACTTAGTGAAGGACATTAAGCGACCAGAAGGAATTGATTTGTAAAAATTCAGCGATAATTACCAAATGTTTCTGAAATGTGACTAAGTTCTAGGTTTTTCCTTAAACAAACACAGGGCCTTGCACATTTTCATATGCACACGGCACAGACACATGCACATATTTTCGCACACCTGGTTTCCATCTTCTCACTGTGGGACTTGTTCTTGCTCCTTCTCTGGGTCTAAATTTTCCCCAAATAGAGGAAATTCTTCCAGCCATCAGATCATGTCTGCACAGTTCTTGGAAACCTTCCAAAAGAAATGGCCACTGGGCCGAGGAAGCTGGGGTGGGCAGGAAAACAGAAGAAGGTGTAATGGTTTTAATAAAGTCTCGTTGCCACGTTGGTGATTGATTGATATATTTTGGCATTTGCTTCCCCGCTCTGCTGTAATCGATAGCAGTTACAGGCTGAGGAGCAGGAAAAGGGTGGGGATGTGGGATGGGGGCAGTATTGATCCATCTTTACAGGAAAGAGCCTTGCCTGGTGACTGCTGTGCTAAGGCCAGTGGAAACAGGACCTCGCTGTCCTGGGGGGAGGTCACCTCTCCTTGCACCCCTTCCTTTCCTCACCAGGCAAAGGGCACAGAGTCCAGAACCCTGGAGATGGGTAAGGATAGATGGGCATCCTTCTAAAACAACAAACCTTTCTGATGTTGGAGAGAGTCAAAGCTACACTCTACCTTTCTCGATGCACCCACCATGAGAGGGTGGGGACCACAGTCAGCTGGGCTGGTGCAGGGACACAGTGGGGAGGGATGTTTGAAGGTGAGTAGATGATGAAGTGCCCATGGGTTCCAGGCTACATCTCTGCCAAGGAATGAATCCAACTCACTCGGCAGCATGCTGCTGCTCAGGCAGCATAATGTAGAGGTGACCTCAGTACAGACTTTGAACTCTCTGGCCTGAGTTCCAAGCCCAGCCCTGCCACTCAAGATGTGACCTTGAATAGGTTAATTATCTTTTCTGTACATTGATTCCCTCATCAATAGAACAGAGATGACAACAATACCTATTTTCTAGGGTTGAGAATTAATGTATGTAAAGACACTGACATATAAGAAATACTATGTACATGTTGCTATTGCTATCTGGTGGTGGTGGGCACCTGGACTGACATCCATGATTTATGAGCAGAAACTTAAAGGTGCAAGTTTCTCTAATGAGACAAGGTCATCCCAGTGTTTGCCTTCTGGTGATGAGAACACAGGGCTCATGACCCAGCATCTGTTAAATAATTCTCTTAGTACATCAGCCCATTAGCTACAGGACCGCACGATCTCTTTTAGATTAATTTATTTTTTTTCCCCTGAAAGCTTTCAAAAAATAAAGACCAGGTCAGATACAGCAGGAGAGGGATAAATTGGATTGGGGATGATGGCTTCTGTGCCCAAGAAATCCAACAAAGAGAAAGATTCTCTTAGCAACAACAACTCCTCGTGAGTGCAAGGCAGTTTCAGTTGATGTGATGATTCTACTTGTGAATCCGAACTCAGCGTCAATAGTCAGATGTAAGATCACCCCCCTGCAATGTCATGACAAGTGGCTTTTGTGTAACCAGGGACCCTTCTGTCTAGAGCAATGAGCTCAAAACAGGAAATGATTTGTTTAGGGACACATTTGACACCTTTTTTGTTGAAAACTTAATTCATTTTAAAGTATTGTTTCATTTTCTTTCATTGACGTGGGTGAATTTTCAGTTTCTAGAAATTCATTTTAGTACATCAAGTGGTTTGGGGGCTTATTTTCTCCCTAATCATAGACCTGGATGCTGTGACTGGTGGGGGATGGCAGCTTGGTAAGCAAGGAACACTGGTGAAGGGGCTCCATGGTGGGCCCCCGAGAGGTTTGAGGTCATTCCGTTCATTTGAAGCTGAGCTGAGGGGGGTGGCATAGCCTCAGAGGCTGTTCTAGAACCTGGGCATCTTGATGCTGGGCCTGATGTTATGCCACACACTGTGAGTTTGTTGTGGTCCTCTCCTGTGTCTAAAGCAAACCCATTCTCTCTCTGCAGTGTTCTTGTGTTCCCAAGTTTGTGTTTCAGGCTAGGTTATTATTTGACAATTCAACTTGATTTGATGAAATTGAGCTGAGCACTGGTTCAGTGCCAAGCATTGTGTTAGGTCCAGGAGGCAAAAATAAGATGCAGTGGACCCCACCAAGGAGCCTGTAGGAGATGGTACTAGTGTTCCTACTATCTTCTGCTTCTCTCTGTAAATGGATCCTGCTTTTCTTTGCCATTGCTTGGCTTGGCTTGCCGTGGCCAGTGAAATCTGAGCGGAAGTGGTACCTGTTACCTCTGAGCAGAGACTTCCAGGGGCATTTTGTGGTTCCACTCACATTGTCTTTCTGTCTTCCAGGAGAGTGGCATGTCCAGCCTCGGACTGGGCCTCTAGCCCAATCCCGTGGTGAAGAGAAAACATGGCATGAAGCCAGAGCCACAGCTGATGTGTCATACGAGCAGAGCCAATCCTTTGTGGTTGTTTATCCTGCAGCCTAACCAGCAAAGCTGATGGATACAGAGAGGATCACAAATTAGTTGGAGAGGTGGTTTATTTGCAGCTGAAACCCAGGGTGACAGATAGCTTGTCTCTCTCAGAAGATTCAGACATTGGCTAGAGGCAGGAACAAGGGACTTGCTGCAGGGGAGGTGTCAGGAAGGACTTTCTAGAAGGGCTGATAGCTTAGAGGTGTTGAAAGGTTGGAGAGAATTTCACCATGTTAGATTTATTTATTGAGGCGTTTTAATCAGAGAGGTTGGCATGTGCACACATGAACTATGATGGCACATTCAAGAATGGCCTGGGATCTCCACAACTGTAGTCCAGGATCAGGTTTCTTAATCTTTGAATCCTGTTGGCTACCAACCACTTTGTCAGGTCCCCCAAAGGGTATCTGTACACATTCAGATAAAGATGCATTATTTATTCTGGTCACAGCTTTAGCCAGGCCATCATCTGATCCCAAGCCCTGAAGAGCTAAGCGGGACTGTGTGTAAGCCACGTGGGTTCTTTTTTAAAAGCTTGATTTTTATTTACATCAAAGAGTATATACACCTAGTTGGAATCAGTGTTGCTTGCCTCACCCTGCCACACTCCCAAGTCCTGATTTGAATATTTCTTCTACCACCTTCTTATATTGGCACATCTGCTTTTTTGAATTGGCTGTACTCTATATTGGCCTAACATATAACTTTATTAAACCCTATCCTCCGATAACTTCTGAAAAGGGGGGACAACGAGGCACTTTTCTCAAGTTATTGAATATCTGAAAATGTATCTATACCTCTCGAATATCTGACTGACAGTTTATTGAATAAAGACTTGCAGTTTCAAAGAACATTCTCCTGGGGCAGACATGACTCAGTGGTTAAGCTGCCTCTTACAATGCCCACATCCCATATCAGAATGTCTGTTCAAATCCCAGCTACCCTGCTTCTGATCCAACTTCCTACTCATGGCCTGGGAAGGCAGAAGAAGATGGCCCAAGATTGCCCCACATCTGCTCTTGTCCTATTGATTTTGCTCTCCTTTGTTTATGGTTGTGACTTTATTTAAATATCAATGTTCTTGGCTGTTCATTCGTATTTAGGAAAGGGATACTAAAAGTTGGCTTGAGAAGCTTAGTCTGTGGGTGGAGTTTGTTGACTGGTAGGCATCTTGTCCAGCAATCAGGTGGCAAGCTGGCCTCTTGATTGAGGGTTATTAGAGTTCTCTGGGATCACTCAGGTTTTCCAGTCTACCAGCTGAGGTTGATGGGGTGAAAGAGCTGCTAGCAAGGCCAATGAAAGAACTGAATGTCACGTTTAGACTTCTTAATCCTCTTCACTGTCCCCATACTTGGTGTTCACACGTGCACTATGTTATTATTCAGTTTCCCCAAAGACATTCTTGGCTCACTGGCTGTGTGGGACGGGTAGAGACTGCTTTTAAAAAGACTTCCCACCAGTGTCCCCTGTTCAGGCCTGGCTGTGATCTACTAAGCCCACAGTGCTTAGTGCCTTGGGAGGCTCAACCACTCGGGGGTCTGCAGAGTGGACCCTGTGTGAATAGGTCTGTGGCTTGTGGCATCTCTCCCCCAGCTGTTCCTACTTCAGAGAAGGGAAAATCAGGATTTATCAGCCTCTGAGGGTGAGATCCTTACAGTTTGGGATGGGAGCATCCCTTGCCCCTCTTGCATGGTAGGGATGATGGGACAAGGCACACTCACTGTGCTCTTGTGAGATTGTCCTCTCCTGGCCCTGAATTCCGTGATGTGCGGACCTCCGCTCGCTTATCCACCCTATTCAACCAAGTCTGTCTCCCCAGAACCAAACATTTTCTCTCCCTGGCCCCGAGTTGAAATGAAGCAAGTTGGGCCATCGACAATTTTATGGTCCCTCATCTTCCATCTCTCTTGCTGAGCTGCCGCGCGAGTGAGAGCCCAGCCCTGGCTCTGATTTATACAGCTCTCCCAGGCCCCTGTTGGATTCGGAGTCTGGAACAATCAGACAGGGCTATCCATCACTCCTCTGCTCAGATCTCTCCGGACTCATTGGAAAGGGAGGAGGGGAGGGTGGCAGAGACGGCAGCCTCAGGGGTCCTGCCCAGAGAGCATTTGTCACATTGATCGAATGTTCAGTGCAGGGGCGGGGTGGGGGAGGCTTTTTATCTCACCCCAAGCCTACCCTGCGACACAGGAAGCCTAGGACAGGATGCAGAGCACACTTAGGGCAGGACACGAAGGGAATTGGAGCTCAGAGGCTGCTCCTGCCTCAGGATGCTACCTCCTCCCACCTGCTCCAACTCAGAATGCAGCAGCAGCATTGGGTGTGCCATGTTGAAGTCATCCCTGCTTTTCCATTGCACCTGTGCAGCATAGTACCCCAGCATGTAGCATGGTGCCTGGCACATAACAGGAAAACAATAAAGATCCAAGTTTGCTCATTGGCTAAACCTCCTTACTCCCTTACCTGACCTGGTCGAGACCATTCAGAGAAGTCCTTGTACAGTTACCCTGTCTGTATGACTCTGTAACCCTGTGTCTGTGTGACCATGTGACCATGCGTCTGTAAGACTGTGTGAGTGCATGACTCTGTATGTATGTCAGTGTGGCTCTGCATCTGTGTGACTGCGTCT
Source organism: Sylvilagus floridanus (assembly GCA_949820135.1). Lineage (NCBI taxonomy): Eukaryota > Metazoa > Chordata > Mammalia > Lagomorpha > Leporidae > Sylvilagus > Sylvilagus floridanus. Next base: position 14,213,337 of record OX463224.1, on the reverse strand, counting down.
CTGTGTCCCACATATGCTGAGCACCTGTTGTGTTCTGTGGGAGTCTGTGCAGTAAGAAAGAACTGTCTGAGAGCCAGGGTTCTTAAATCCTTGAGTTAGTGACCCAAGGGATTTTAACTTCTGTGAAGCATTCAATTATCTAAGCCTGGGGCTGGAAGAGGAGCCACTCTGCCAAAAAGCAGGGGAACGGGGAGACCTCTCAATGACTTGGGCTTTCTTTTGAAAAAATTTATCTGTCTATTTATCTATCTATCTGTCTATTTGAAATTAAGGGTTACTGAGAAAGAGAGAGGAGAGAGAGAGAGAGAGAGAGAGAGAGAGAGAGAGAGAGATCTTCCATCTGCTGGTTCACTCCCCATAGAGTTGCAACAGTCAGGGCCAGACCAGACTGAAGCCAGGAACCAGGAGCTTCATCCGCAACTCCCAATAAGGATATCGGGGGAGTCCCAGCACTTGGGCCATTCTTTGCTGCTTACCCAGGCCATTAGCAGGGAGCTGGATCAGAAGTGAAGCAGTGGGGACTTGAACTGGCATCCCGTGTGGGATGCTGGCATCGCAGGTGGCTGCTTTACTTGCTGTGCCATGATGCTGGTCCCAACTTGTGCTTTCTGACCTCTGCTCATCCACAGCAGAACAGGGGCTGCTCTGTGGTTGTCAGTAAACAGAAATCGCGTTTCCCTCCGGAGTGTCCACCCTTTGAGCTTAGGGAATCTGTCCTCAGAGACAAAGTGCTGGAGATGAGGTCCCAGCTGTGACAACAGCGGCCCTTCCAACCCCTACCCGTGAAGGGAGAGACCGTCACGGCTGGAATGCCACTCTGGCAGGTGGAAGACCGCATCTGGGGAAAGCATTGTGGTTGTCAAGAAATTAGGGGCTTTGTTCAAAGCCAGGAAAAGAAAACCAATGCCCAGATCCAGGAGCTGAAGAAAAGCGAACTCCAGGGCTGTGGCACAGTTGCGGCTTTGTTGTGCCTTTTTGTTTTAGTGCCGCTGAAGCAATATCATGTAATGACCTGAGCGTCCCTGCCTTCTGCTGCCAGCTGCCTCCAGCGCCTGGGACGCTGGCTGACCTGAGGAGAAGCCAAGGGTGGCTAATGAGTCATTAAGAGTCTTGATCAAATTAGGATTATAATCCATCTCAACATGCAGAGGAAAATGTTTCAAATTATCTACTTTCTTAATTGCAACTCAAAGATTTGGCAGGAAATTATCATGAGAGAGAACGTCTGCACATTGACGGATTGAGCTGATGTGTGTCTAAGCTTCCATCACTGTACTAGCTGGAGGATTTTCACCCATGCATCCACATACATATGCTTACACTGACACTTGCAACGCAAACATTTCTGCTCTACACACAGGTGTTACCCAGGCTTGCTCACACACCTTTCTCTGGCACATACACACACACACACACACACATACACACACACAAGCTATGTTTGTGCACAGTAGGTCAAGTCATTAGCATTTATTAATACATTTAAATGGACTGAGATTGTTGCCAGATGCCCAGAGATGGGGAGAGAGAAGGTAAGACATAAAAGAAGCACTTAGTCCTTGCCTATATGAAGTTCAAAAGCTGTTTGGGGGAACTAATGGATACATAGTTGAGATTTAAAAACATTCAAAACAACACCCAAGTGCATATCACAGTAGTGGAAATGCAAGACACAGTCAGAAGGATTTGGGACATGGGTGTTCTGAATTAAGCAGAGCATCTAGAGTGGATGGGTTTCCCATTGTGCCCTGTGGTAGTAGCCAATGGGGCCGAAGGAAGAAAAAGACAGAATCTGTCTGTCCAGAGAACCATGCAGTCACACAGGGGCCCAGAGATGGGCCGGGCTGGAAGTGAGAATCCATCCCTGGTCTGGGGTGAGAATCCAAGCTGATTCTTATTTGTCTGTTAAGTCAGGAGAGGTTTGTAGTTCACCCTTTCCTTCCCTCCCCTTGAGGGTTTTGGTTTTCTCTGTGGGTGGGCTCTGAAGAGTGAGGCTTTTCCACACCTCTTTCTTGCCCCCTGAAAACCTGTAAGATCTCTGTGACGTCAGATTTTGTGATCTATTTATCATTATAGCCCAAAGGCCTAGCACATGCCTGATCAGCCAGGTGCTGAATGGGAATCATTAAGCTGATAAGTTTCTTAGAGAATGTTGGTGCAAGGGTGCTGAATTAGTCAGCGAATGGATGGATGGGGAAGGGGCAAAGAAACAAACCTGGATGCTTTAGAAGAAGCCATAGCTGGCGTCGGCTCACTTGGTTAATCCTCCACCTGTGGTGCTGGCATCCCATATGGGTGCCGGGTTCTAGTCCTGGTTGCTTCTCTTCCAGTCCAGCTCTCTGCTGTGACCCAGGAAGGCAGTGGTGGATGGCCCAAGTGCTTGGGCCCCTGTACCTGCATGGTACAACTATTGTTGTTGCTTTGTTTTGTTCTTCCTTGCTAAGCAAACCACGTTTCCCATGCTGGGTAAGCTGTGGGTCTCTTGCTGCCTCACTTGGTCACTCTTCTTCACCCTTCCCCTCCAACATAAGACAGGATCAGCTTCTCCTGGGGATGGAGGGGACCCAGGCTATTTGGTTGGCTCTCCATGCCCTGTAATCTGGCTGCTGTAGGTCCTGGTGCCAGGATGAAGTTGAGATCCCAGCCATGCAATATCCTCAGCTCAGGAGGGTTTCCAGGTTGGATGCAGCATCAAAGACAACAGATGCTGGTAGCATTCATCCCCACGGGTGGCAAGGACATGGTCCACTGGATGAGCAGAAAGATGCAGGGCAGTTCTGTGAGACATGGTAATGATGAGGATGGTAAGAACAGGATAGGGCCGAGGAAGAGGCCAGTGACGGCAGGGCTGACAATTGGAATTGGAATGGTGAAGAGGGTGCTGAGAAGGAGATGGGAGACAAGCTGTCCAGAGTTGGGTCTTCCTTTTTTTTTTTGGAAGTTTTCCTATAGTAGGAAAGGAGGTGTTTGCTTTGAGGAGAACAGAGTTTTCAAAACTCCATCTAACCCTGGGTAGGGCTAGGGAGGGAATTCTTAGCGACCTCTGTAGTTGAGAGAGGCACTGAACATCTTAATGATTTCCCCTTACTCGGCCGGTCCTGTGTGGTGCTGGTAGGAAGTGGAGGAGATTAAAGAGTTAGTGAGCCAGAGTGGTGCATGATAAATGATCAAGATTTCAGCATCCAGACGTGGCTCATACCAGGCTAAAAATGAAGCCCAGAAGGAAGCTTCAATAAAAATAGAATGCAAGTCACATGGAGATTTTAACTTTTCTACTAGTCATATTGAGAAAATAAAACAGTTGAAGATATCCTCACGACCTCTTTTTATTTAACTCCATGTATTCAAACTATTACCATTTCAATACCTAATATGTATAAAATAATTTTATTGAAATATTTCATAGTCTTTATTTTTATGTACTATGTCTTCTAAATCTAGAGTGTATACTGCACGTACAGTGCTAGCTACCTGTGGCTGATGGCTGCTGTATTACACAGCACAGGTTTACTCTCCTTTCTCAACTTTTCATGGCCAAACTCTTGGGATAGTATTTCTCCAGAAAGGGCTCTTTTTGGAAATCATCATAGCATTTTCTCTTCTCTCCTTAAATTCAGTCTAAGTATCCCCTCTTCCAGTCTCTTTTTCGATTCTTTCAAACTGACTGTGATACTTACTACCCCATGTTACGACTTAGAAACAGCTGCAGTACCACTCGGCAGTCCTTCGCTTTCCTGCTTCCCACACAGCCTCTCTTCTGGAGCCCAGGTTGGGGCGTCTCCCACTAGAGAGGTTGTGTGTTCATGTATGTATGTGACCAGATGAAAAGCGTCATCTTCTGGCTTCAGAGGGTGGGTGTGGGATGGGGGTCTAAGAGGCATTGCTAGGGTTAAACAAACAAATAAATAAATAAGTCAGAGACGGGAGAGATGCACAAGGGATTTAGACAATCTGGCTCCCAGCTCAGTGTAGAGTCCAGGAGCCCTGCCTTTTGGAGACTGATAATATCTAAGTCTGTACCCTCTGCACATTGCTTCTCCCCCTTCCTCCATTTCTTTGAGGAATGACCCCTTTCAAACTTCATCATCAAGGACGAAGTCTTCCTTTCTTGGCCCTGGTTGCCCCAGCATGGTGAGATCCCTCCTGGTCAGGAAGGAGGTCTTAGGTGGACAGTGAGCATCCCTTTTCATTCTTTCCCTTGCTCCTGTTATCTGTGCTACAGCCCACAGGGCCTATCACAGCGTTCTCAGTAAACACTATCTCCCTTCCTTAGGCCAATTAAATAAGCACTATAATAAAGGCGCAGCAAAGTGCTGTGGCAGCCCTGGGTACAGGGCTATTAAACCTAATGGCTGCCACTTATTGAAGAGCCTCCCATGTGCCAGGGACTGTGCTAAGCTTTTTACATTCATGGTTTTGTTTAATCCCTGTGGTCTCGTGAGTTGGCTTCTATTACCCTCCTCATTTCATGAACACAGAAACTGAGACCTAGAGAAAATCAGTAACTTCTCACGTAGCTGGCTACCTCATGACAGGGTGGAAAACCAGGCGATTCCAAAGCTGGTGCTCTCTGCTGGGTGATCCAAGCATACTTTGAAAAGAGGAGATCTTCCAGCAAAGTCTTAAAAGCTGATAGACTTTTGTAAAGTGTGGAAAGGAGGAATGAAACTCTAGGCTGGAGGAGCAAGTGCAGGAAGGGGTGAGGGTGCATAGCATGTTCCCGGACCCGAGACAGTACCAAGAGGTGGCTAAAATGGAAGCTCACAAGCCTCTCAGTTGCAACAGCTTTTGAAATACAGATTCCCAGGTCCTTCCCCAGACCTACTTTCTCTAGGGTTGCATCCTAGAACCTGGAATTATAAAGAAGTTCCCCTGGAGAGTTCTTTTGCAAAGTCCATGTACTGGCAACACCTGGCAGGTGAAACTGGGGAGGTATAGGCAGGAATGCAGGAGATTCCCCTAAAAGGGATACCAGGGACAGACAAAAAGGATGAACCTGAGGACCATGCTAAAGAATGTGGCATTCAAGGCCCTCCTTTTTATTATAAGACCCAATCAACTTCTGAGCTAAATCTTCTAGGCAATAGAAAGTCACTAAGGATTTTGGAAGGAGGCTAAGGTATGATCCAACCTTTGTTTTAGGAAGAACATTCTGGTAGTGGTGTACAGGAGGATCTGGGGATACTGGCGGCATTTAGGCCACTTAGGAAATCATCAAAATATCCCAGCTAATTGGTAATAAATTCTTTAAGACCGGGCAGTGATGGAGAAGTCAGTTCTATTCAGAGTAATCCAATAAGCATTTCTCTAATGTTTTCTGTATGGGACACTGTACAAAGTTTTTGGGACCTAAGATGAAATATGATATTGTCCCCTCCTCAAGGAGCTCCTAGTCTATCAAGATTCATTAAAAAAAAATCTTTAGAGGGGCTGATGTTGTGGCCTAGCAGGTAAAGCCTCCACTAGCGCTTGCGAAGCCAGCATCCCACATGGGAGCTAGTTTGTGTTCCAGCTGCTCCACTTCTAGTGAGGCTCCCTATAAATGGCCTGGAGAAAACAGTGGAAGATGTCCCAAATGCTTGGGCCCTGCACTCATGTGAGAGACCAGGAAAAAGCTCCTGGTTCCTGGCTCCTGGCTTCAGGTCGGTCCAGCTCTGGCTGTTGCAGCCATTTGGGGAGTGAATCAGCAGATGGAAGATCTCTGTCTCTCTCTGTAACTATGACTTTCAAATAAATAAATAAATGAATGAATGAATCTTTTTAAAAAAGATTTATTTATTTGAAAGACACAGTTACAGACAGAGGAAGAGACAGAGAGGTCTTCTATCTGCTGGTTCACTCCCTAGATGGCCACAACGGCTGGAGCTGCGCACTTCTGAGGCCAGGAGTCCGGAGCTTCTTCCAGGTCTCCCATATGGGTGCAAGGGCCCAAGTACTTTGGCCATCTTCTACTGCTTTCTCAGGCCACAGCAGAGAGCTGGATTGGAAGAGAAGTACCCAGGACTCAAACTGGCACCCATATGGGATGCTGGTGCTTCAGGCCAGGGCTTTAACTAGCTGCGCCACAGCACCAGTCCCATAAATAAATCTTTTTGAAAAGCAGTAATTCCTTAGAGAATTATAGGAATTATTTGTTCGACAGTATCATGGACTGTTTTCCCTGATCAGCGACAACTAACTGAGCACCAAAGGGGAAACCTTTTGAAGTGAAATGGACACTATGAGAAACAGTAACTTTATCAGCTCTTGTGCTGACTGTTGTACAATGTAATACTTTATCCATTTTAGTATTTTTTTATTCTAGTACAATTGGTTGAACTCTGTAATTAACAAAAAATTATTCTTAGGTGTTTAAATTTTAACTGAAAAGTGATCCCTGTTAAATATAAGAGTGGGAATAAGAGAGGGAGGAGATGTACAATATGGGACATTCTCAATCAGTCGTGCCCCAAATGATGGAGTTAGAATCGTGCCAGGGGATTCCAATACAATCCCATCAAGGTGGCATGTACCAAGGCCATCTCACTAGTCCAAGTGATCAATTTCAGTTCACAATTGATCACACTGATAGGTCTAAGAGTCAAAGGGATGACACAAACAAGACTAGTGTCTGCTAATACTAACTGATAGAATCAAAAAGGGAGAGAATGATCCAACATGGGAAGCGAGATACACAGCAGACTCATAGAATGGCAGATGTCCTAAATAGCACTCTGGCCTCAGAATCAGCCCTTAAGGCATTCAGATCTGGCTCAAGAGCACATCAGAATATTTTAGGCATGGAAAGCCAAGACATTCTGGAAAGAAAAAAAAAAGAAGACCTAAATGAAAGATCTCTGGGAGTGAGATCCCAGTGGAACGAATGGGGCCATCAAAGAAGGAGGTACCTTTCCCTGAAGGGAGGAGAGAACCTCCACTTTGACTATGACCCTGTCAGAATAAGATTGAAATCGGCGAACCCTAAAGGCTTCCATAGCCTTGGCAACTCATGACTAGAGCCTAGGGAGATTACTGACGCCATAAACAAGAGTGTCAAATTGTTAAATCAACTTCAGGAGTCACTGTGTACTTACGTCTCATGTGGGATCTGTCCTTAATGTGTTGTCCTATGTGAAGTAATGCTATAACTAGTACTGAAACAGTATTTTACACTTTGTGTTTCTGTGTGGGTGCAAACTGATGAAATCTTTACTTAGTATATACTGAATCAATGTTCTATATATAAAGATAATTAAAAATGAAAAAAAAATCTTGGTGTTAAATTGGAAATTGCATAGAAAATTAATCAATTTTAAAAAAAATATCATGTAGGATCTCTGTCCTTAATGTGCTATATGTTGTGAATGAATACTATAACTAGTACTCCAACAGTATTTTTTAATTTGTGTTGCTATGTGAGGGCAAACTGTTGAAATCTTTACTTAATATATAGTAAACTGATCTTCTGTATATAAAGAGAATTGAAAATGAATCTTGATGTGAATGCAAGGGGAGAGGGAGTGGGAAAGGGGAGGGATGCGGGTGGGAGGGAAGTTATGGGGGGGGAAGCCATTGTGATCTATAAGCTGTATTTTGGAAATTTATATTCTTTAAATAAAACCGTTATAAAAAAAAAGAAAAGCAGTAATTCCTTAGAGAATTATAGGAATTATTTGTTCGACAGTATCATGGACTAGATGGCTCTCCCCCAACCACAGATTCACATGTAGAGGCCCTATCCCCACCACGTTATTGCATTCGGAAACAGGGCCTTTCCAGAGGTAATTAAAGTTCAATGAAGTCTTAACAGTGGGACCCTGATCCAATACTACTGCACTTCTTATAGAGGAAGAAGAGACACCAGAGCTCGCTCTCTTGTCACATTTAGGAAGGAAGGGCCATGTGAGGACATCATGAGCAGGTGCATGTGCAAGCCAGGAAGAGAGGCCTCACCAGAAACCAATCCTGCTGGCACCTTGATTTTCGACTTCCCTCCTCCAGAACTGTGAGAAAATAAACATGTGCTGTTCAAAGCATCCAGTCTGTGGTGTTTTGTTACGGCAGCTCAAGCAGACTCAAACAGATCTGTCTTAATTTTTTTTTCCCTAGAGTGGCACAGGCAGGATTCAGTTGTATAGTTGATCACATATACACTTGGGCAGGTGTGAACTGTGTATCCTAAAGACTAAGGAAATGCAGGTAGGGTGAAGAGAGGGGCCAGTATCAAACATAAAGGAATGCCAAGGTGTGATGACTGGCATTTGCAAGAACTCCTGGATGGCCATAATATTGATGAGCTCTGTGACATCCTCACAGCAATGATGGGGAAGAATTTGCAAAGTTATCTGCATTGAGTTCACCAAGCCTCATTTTTACTCTATCTCCTCTTTTCTCACAAGCCGAACCCAAAGTTAGATGTGGGACTCATGAAATTTGACAGCTGGACGACCCATTTGTTGCTGTATTAGTTTTTAACTGTGTCTTATGTTGAGTTCTTGTGTGGCTGTTCTTTAATGTTTTATATATTGGTGCTTTGTCTTCCTCAACCAGAACAAAAGCTCCTTGAGGACACATGCATCTTTTCTCTGTTATCCACCCCTAGAACCAGCATACAGCTGAACTTCCAGTGGGTACAGGGCAAATATTTGCTTGGAATGATTATAAAAAGGATGGCTGCATTTTTGATGATCCTTTTTTAAGCTTTTGCAAATTACAAAAATAGTCAAAGCTGGATACATTTACTTAAAATGACAATGTACACTTTAAAGCACCAAAAGGGTATTAGTGGGAAGCATAGCATTCGAAAAGACTGCAAAATTGAATATTCCATGGCCAGGGATCTGCCCTGTCTAGAAAAAGTGGGACACCCTGCTGGATTTTGGAAAATGCAGGTATGGCGAGTGTGCATTAGCAATGCATGATAGTACTAGTCACAGCTCAGGGACACCTCTCAGACAGCTTTGAGTATTTACATTCAGCCCCAATCTCCCCTCTGACTCACAGGCCACAGCAACTCACTGTGAGGCACAGGAAGGAGAAAAGCCTCCCTTCCCCCACCAGAAATCCTGGGAACTCGCAAATGGATCGCCCCTCCCCCCTTCCCATATCTAAGAGGGTTTCCCTCTGAGAGTTTCTGGCAGCTGACCTCCAGCCTCTGGGTTGGAGAACCTGACTGCTTCTGAACCACATAAAAAGGGCAAGTGCATTCATTATTATTATATTATTATACAATGTATAATATATAATGGCGATTACGCTGTCAGCAGCCAGAGTCTCTGACCACAGATCAGAGGCTGGGGTGACATAAATCCACCTAGCCATGTCTTCGGAGGTTCTGTGTGAAGGTGAGAGGATCCAGCTCTGTGTATAACCGGGCTATGGGTGAAGAGTTTTTCCACAGGCAACTTTGCAGGGGGATTTTGAGGGTAAGAGTAGGATCTGGGCAAGCAGTAATGTATCTGGGGCATGAGCCAAGAAGTTCTGGAGCGCATCCTCTGAGCCATGCTGAGGGCTCTCATTTTGCCCCTGACCAGGGCAGTGGTGACCAGTGGCCCAGTGGCCCAGTGGCCCAGAAAAGAGCTACCCCGCAGCCTTTGCCGTCTCAGGTCAGATTCCGTACTGAAGACCTGGCTGGCTGGCTTTCACTTTCTGCCCTCCACCCCTTGCCTCCTGTCTTTGTCCCAGCTTTACCCACGCCCCCTGCCTGTTCTGGGGTCAGAGGATCACCGACTGCCTGACTGTGGCTGAAATGGCTCCTGGGCCGCGAGCAAGCAGCTAACTCGGGGGAAAGAAGGGGCTCTCTTCTTCCTTTAGGGAGAGGGCCACGTGCTGAGTTGTGGAAGCAAGGAGGCTGCCTCCGGAGGGGGCCGTGTGCCTACACCCTCCTCTTCTGGGAGGGGCCAGCCCTGCAGGCCCGGGCTGAGAAGCCCACCCGTCTCTCCCTTTCTGTTACTGTGCTCCCAGAACAACTCCGGGAGTTTACCAAGGGCTTTTTAGAATGGAAATAGCAGGGGCTTAGAACCGTCTCGCCTGACATTTGCAAAGAGGTCGTTTACCGACGAGGCCTACGCTGCCCCATCCCATCATACTGTCCCCCCAACTCCGTGAGCCAAACGCCCCAGGAAGCCCACAGCAGAAAAAGCTCTGGAGAGTAGCAATAACGAACCAGAGTGTCACCGGCACACCTTTCTGGGGCCAGGGTAATGAGAATTATTCAAATGCAATCATAAAAATGAGGCCAGCCAGGCAGGCATGGGGAGGAGGGAAGGGTTTCTCAGAGGCAGCTCTGAGTTTCATAATTTCTGGGGAGTTCTCTTGGGGTCTGCAGAAAATTTCACCTCACTCCGGTCCCCTCAGCACCGGATGTCTATAACCGCTGCCTCGGTCGCTCGCTAAGAAGGACTTGGCGTGGGGGAGGGGGAAGGCGGAGGGTGCTCCCGGGTTCCCCGGGGTCCGCCGCGCCGGGCGTCTGAGGCAACCTCGCGGTCGGAGGCGGCGGCTCCCGCGCCTTTCGCGTCTCCGTCAGCGGGCGCAGGCCCGCCCCGACGCGGCCGAGGAGCCTCCAGTAGAGGGAGACACTCCGCGGCTGCTCGGCTGCGAAGCGGGCCGGCCCGGAGTGGGTGGGGGTGGGGGGTGGGGAGAAGGGGGAGTGGGGAGAGGGGAGGTGTGCGAAGGGGGGGCTCCGGGGGGCGGGTCCCTGTGCCGCTGACGTCCCGAGCAATGCTGGGAAGTATAGGCTGTGTTGTCACGCCGGTGTCAGTCTGATGAAGATTGGCATCAGGTAAGCTGTCATTCATTTCCATGTCAGAGACGCTTTTGCAGGCGGCGGCGGCGGCGCGGCGGCGGCTGCTGCTGCTGCTGCGGGCGGCTGCCTCAGAGCGCGTGTGTTTTATTCCAGTCCCCAAGCCAGAGTATTATTCATTGCGACAGGGCAAGGAGGAGAGAGGGAGAGAGGGAGGCAGCAGGGAGGAGAGAGAGGGAGGCAGCAGGGAGGAGGGAGGCAGCGAGCAGAGAGGGACGGCGGGAGCGTGCAGAGAGAAGCTGGGGAAGCGCCGGGAGAGCGCTGAGAGAAGCCGAGCGAGGGGCGGCGAGGCCGGGCGAGAGCGGCAGGGCCCGCCCGCGTCCCGGCCCGGCCCGCGCGCAGCCCCGCCGCCTCCGCCGCCGCCTCGCCGCGCTCGGGCCCGTGCCGGGCGCGCATTGTCCGCAGATGCGAGGAGCCGGGCTGCGGACGCCGATCGCCGCGGGCCCCGGACCTCGGAGCGGGAGGGCGGGGAGCAGTGCGCTGCGAGCTCCCGGGGACCCGGGGACCAAGAGAATAGGGAGCCGCGCGCCGGCCAAAGCTCCGGTGCAGGCGTCTCGGGGTTGGGAGAGGCGGACCGGCTACGGGGCCCCTTTCTCCCTACGTCGGGAGACCTTCGGGCCGGCGTTCGCTCGGCGCCACCCGCCTGGAGCTGCCTTCGAGCGGCTGGAAGCGGGAGCGGCCCCACACTGGGGCTGGGCTGCTGAAGTCTGGGAACCGAGTCCACGACCGGCCGGGCCTGGGGAGGCAGAGCGAGTGCGGGGTTTTCAGGAGGATCACTGGGGACGGGGGAATACGATTGGAGTCAGGCAAGCCGGGACCCGAGAGGCCACGCTCAGGGACTCAAGACCGAGAAGAGCGGGTTATAGGGTCCCCAGCTTTGCCCGGATTATTGGGGTGGGGGTCCTTGGAGAGGTGTGGGGGAGGCGTAGGGGCCGGTGCCAGGCTTGGAATCCGGAGCCCTCCTGGCTGGAGAACTAGAAGATGAGTTCGTAAAAGAGAGGGACGGAGAACGCCCGAGAGCAGAGAACTGAGGGGGATGGGGCAGGGTCCCGAGTCGGCCGCGCAAAGTTTGCCTTTCTTTCGGCTTAGGCGAGGGGGCTCTCGCTGCTCCGAGCCCCCGGGAGGAAAGGAGAAAAGCGGGCCGCCCTTTCCGGGGAACCCTTCAGTACCGAGCCGGGGGTCCCCGCTCGGCGGGGATACCCGGGCTGGGAAAGGGAGAGGGGTGTGGATCGGCCCTGCATTAGGGTTGGGCTGTAGGGCTAGGCTAGAGTTTGGGTTGTAGGATCCAAGCTGTCTTCAAAGCCGGGATTGAAGGGCCGCTGAGTAGTGCGCGCGCCGGCCAGAGCAGAGGGCTGGAGGTAGGAGCTGGGGGCCCGGGGTTCCATCTGACGCTGGAGTCGGAGGGACGGCTGGCATTTTTAGGATTGCGCCACGGGATCTTGACTTGGGTCGAGGCTATTGGGATCTGGGGAGGGTGGCGCAAGCGGGTCCTGACGATCCGCGGATGGGAAAGCATTTTAGGTAGGCGACAAAAGTAGTTAATTTGAGCCATGGTAGGAGAGCCCGGAAAATCTGCTACATCTCCCTGAACGCGGATCTGGAGGAGAGGACTTTGCGAGCGCAGAACCGGGTCTTAGGAGCCAGATTCCCGGAAGCAGACAGATAGAAGGGACGTCCCGAACGAAGCGACAGGGCAGATCGCGGGATGCGGAGTGGACCCCAGGACCGACCCTGGAGGCTCAGCGAGCTCTGGAGCCACTTGGGGTGCGCGGGCGCGGCGCCGCGCGGCGGAGCGGGGGTGGCCGGCAGACAGCGGCCGTAGCCTGCGGTCAGCAGGGGTGGGGGCAGCGTCAGTCCCCGAGCGCCGCTCCGGGCTGGAGGAGCCAGGGCTGCGGCCCTGGGCAGGGCGGGCTCGAACTCGGACGCTAGGATCCGAGCTTCTGCCTCTTCGCTCACAAGCGGTGCCTGGGCGTCCCTGGCCTAGCCGGGAAGCCCACGAGCGTTGCCACCGGTGCGATGTTCCGCCCGGGGAGGGAGGAAGCTCAGAGCCCTTTGCTCTCACCCCACTTTTCTTGGGATGTCTCCAGCATATTGACTTTTCGAGTTTCAAAAGCTACCCAACTGTTGGAAGCCAAAAGCTTCGCATGTTAGGGAGATCTACAATCCTCCTCCACAAATCGAGAAAATGATGGTGTCCAAACAGAATACGACGAAGCCAGCCCCGGTCCCTGGCCTTCCTGCGCACTCTGCCATTCTGGCCTTTTCAAGCCCCACAACCTTGATGGAAGTTGGGGGCGGGGGTGTCTCTCGCCTCTGGACTCGTCATTTCCGTCCAGAGTTGCACCCCCGTGGCTCGGGCCTGGCTCGGGGTACGTGGCGGGGTGGGGAGAGGTCCCCACTGAGGAGGTGATCAACTAGGGAGAGCGTGTGTTAGGGGCGGAATGGAGGAGGATTTGAAATTTCCTGCTTGCAGTCTTAGGCCCATCCTCCCAGCCCTCGCACCCCATTAAGTGACACAGAAGACGCGCGACCCCCGAGTGGCCGCGGCGGCCCGGGGCGCGGCGACCGGCGCTGCGGCCGGCCGGAGCTCCCAGGCTGTTGTTTTGCAGGCTTGGAATTCGTGCGCGCTCGCTCCCGCCGAGAGCCCGGGGCAGGAGAGGGGGGAGGGAGCCGTGACCCCACTGAGGCTCCCCGGTCACCCCGCCTCCCCTTTGTGAGCGCGAAAAGGCATGAAAGCCGAGGGAGAAAGAGTAACTGCTCAGAATAAGGGACAGGGGGTTGCCGGGGAGAGATGGGCCCGGCCACCGCTCTCAGTAAAATGCCTCGTGCAAATTGCACCGAAGTGTACCCAACTTGAGACTGGCTGTTTTATGATCCTTTCTGTGAGTTTACTGCTCTCCGCTTTTAAGTCTATAGATCGCTTTAAGTTAATGAAAGTGCTGCTTTCAAAAGGCGCTTTTATTGTGCGGCAGTGGCAAACCGGGTACCTCCCCTTTACTCTTCCAAAATGGACCTGTTTAGAAAAAGGGAGCTTGCAAGAGTTCCCACATGGACAGAGCTCGAGGGAGGAGGTGGTGTGACAATGAGGATTCGTAGTAAAAGTCCCTGTCGGACTCATTCAGAAAGACAAGTTTGCCTGTGTTCCCAGTCCAGTTTCATCTGGCGTTCTTATGTTGCCTTTTGGGCTTTCACTGGTTTAAAGGTTGCTTGGTGCCTCCCCCCACCTCGGGACCCCGTTTCTCCCTTGCTTTAGATAGGCTTGACCCTGTTCAATTAAACCCAAACTGGATTTCAGGATTTCAGCCCAGTTGCCAATTCAAACTGCAACTAAAATATTTACTCGAGCCCCGGTGGGGGAGGGGCTCAGATAAATGTGTTTAAATGGCCAGGAAACCTCCAGAAGGAACAAGGCCGGCTATTTTCCAGTGCCTTTTCCTTTTTCCATCTCTTTGGCACAAAAGGTGAGATGACAAGGTTTTTGACTAGGTCCTAACACAAAAACTGCAGTGGGGCTGTGCTGTGGCTTTGACCGCATGTCATAACCATTTAAACTGTGGTTAGTTGTTCAAAGCTCAAAGCCTCTCCAAGCTGTGTTTCATTAACTCTACACCAGTTGCCTGGAAGTTCAGTAGCCATAAATTGTATAAACACATTTGAAGTAAGTTAGTGATGAAATAAGGAGAATTACTGTCTTGTGAGTGGAGGATCCTGGATTCATGGAGTTCTAGCTTAACTGGAAACATACCTCCTCTCCCTTGGCCTTGAAGTTTATGGGTGCACCAGAGTGTGTGTTAAATTTCTTTCTGCCATGTCCATCTTCAACCTAGAGCTGTAACTCATTAGAGACCAAGGCATGCCTCGAAAGCAAAAAGGCTGGGTTTTCAAAGGGTCTCTATTAGCCTGATTCAGGAACCAAACCAAACCGATCAACCTGACTTCCTTACTCTTCATGAATATATCGCGCAACATAAACAGCAGTAGAACAGGGGCAAATGAGATTTTGAAATGTTTGAAGCTTATTAATACTGTGTTGTTAGCAGTCAAATTTGTTTTTATTAAAGAAACAACCAATAAAATTTATAGGCTTCCAACATGTTGCAAGATTTCCTTGCAATTTATTTAGCCACCCCTACTCCCCCCACACACCACCTTTCTCAAACCCCGTCTCCAATTTCAGACTTTTGTTCCCGATTTATTTAATCTGGAGCACATTTGCTAAATTAGTTCGAGGAGGGTGAGAAATGCTGTTATAAGTTTTCCCTTTTCCTGTGCTGTGTGGCACAAGGACTGCGATGCTGTGAGATATATATAAATGTGTGATGCAATTGCTGGAGGTGACGGCATGTGAAGCAAGGAGCCTGGATCCAGCAAAATGCAGATCCCAGCACGGAGAGGGTGAAAAACGACATCGCAGAGGAAGTGATTGGGAAAATGAAATCGGCCGCGAGCCCCTGCTAGCCTCCAGTCTAGCCAGCACGCCACGCTTTGTGTAAAACACTTCACATGAGATCCGTGACTTGTTGAAGACTGAATTCTATGGAGGAGCAGAATTTAGAGGGAGGAGTTGCACGTGCTGGGCTCTCTCTCCCCGGGCAGCATGGCCAGAGTTGTTGTGATGAGGATCTGTTAATTTAATTAAATCTAATACCTGGTGGGCAAGGGAGGAAGGAGGGAGGGAAGTGGTCAGGAGATAATGGTGGTTGGCAGGTCAGTGTGCTGAGCTAGTGTTTAGGCTAGAATCCAGGGGCCTGGCAGTTTTATGTCCTGTTACTACCCTGCCGCACAGTCCTGATCCCAGAGGGTCCCCTTTCACACCCAGTCCTTGGCGGGCAAGAGGAGTGTAGCACAACCTGTATCAAGCAGAGAGAGCATTCTACACAATAAAATGGGGGCAGAGGCTTTTCAGGGGCAAAGTCACATTTTTCTGTGTGTTTTCTTCCTTGCCTGGCTTTTTTTCCCTTGGCTATTGTAGTTCTCGGACTTTGGTGTAGGAGCTGAATTCTTGTTTTTCTTTACATCCCAGAATTTGAAAACCCTGTGATTCCACAAACCACCTACACTTTACCAAGAGGGGCAATTAGGGCTGAATCAAGGGAATGGCCTGGTTCTTCCCTCGTGGTGGTGCCTGGGGTCGCCTTCATACTGCAAATGAACACAGACGTTCACTTCTCAGAATGGAAGCCCCTAGTCTTTATGCCACCAGGAAGACCAGGCCAGAACCCTGACCGGTGTGACATCTGGTCTGGCTGGGGGGATGGGGGCTGGTCTAGCCACAGCCTGAACCTCACTTGGCAGTCTCCATGCTAGCAGATCAAAGCAGATCCTGGGCCAGGAAGCTCCTGAAGTTACACTGGCGCTTCTACCAAAGTGTATAAGCGCGTGTAACTCTTTTCTCTCAGTGCCTGAAAAGTTAGCCCTGATTCTGGAGATGTGGTTCCAGGACAATGCTTCTTGTTCCCTCTCCCTGGTCCAGGTGGAGTCCTTGGGAGGTGATTTTTTTTTTCCTCCACATATTCTTCCTAGCAAGTCTCAGGCAACACTTTAGTCTTGATTTTGGTTGGGAGTGGGCCGAGAGAGACACAGGCTAGGGACAGAAGGAGCAAACAGTTGGAGGGCACAGTTTTCCTACCAGAATTCTTCCAGGATCCCCAGTAGTGAGGCGGAACAAATCTTGGGCCAGCTCTGTCTATCTCACGCCGGGAAAGTGGAGCTTGGAAAGAGCTTGCTGCAAACGTGGTGTCTTCAGGGGAATCTGCTGTTTGCCTTGGATGGCTTGCCACAGGCCCTGCCTGCCTGGGTTTCTAATTACAAGAAGGCCCTTGCTGCTAAGACCTATCTCACTAAAAACACATCCCTGTGTGTAATAAGAAACCCTAAACCACGTAGGATATTTTAAAACTGAAGCAATGAAGATTAGATTAAGTCTCCACCAAACAGCTTCGTTCTTGTATTATTTTTGGCTGGAATGTGGAGAAAAGCAGCTGGCCCTGGGGCCTGGAGCAGGCTCTGGAGGGTTCGGATGGGGCCAGAGTGGGTGGCGTAACTGTTAGTTCTGTGTTTAGCAGGAATGTGGCCAATTTCAGTGCTGCTCAGTCAAGGCAATGGGGGGTGGGGGGGTGGAGAAGGAAGGATGCAGGAGGTGGAGTGGGGGAGAGGCCAGACCTAGAGGGGTCAGAAAATGACTGTAGAGTCAGCAGGCCACCAAGGAGGCTCTTACACCCCCCTACTTCTTTAGGACCTAGTCTTATTCTTCTGTGTTCAACTTCTGCTTCTCCTCCCACCTCCATCCCATACCTAGTAAACCCATCCACGTTCACCTGGCCTTTGGAGGCACCTTAATATACTGGGTGCTTTCTAGAGCCCAGTCATCAAGTGTCAGGAGTCTGTGTCCCCTTCCCATGTTGGAGAGAGCAGTATGATTTTCATACATTCCTTTGTTCCTCCATTCTGCACATTTTTACCGAGTGTCTTCTATATGGCTGGCACAGTCTTAGGGATAGAGGCAATGGCAGCAGAAATAAGCCAAAGAAACACCGTCACCGTGACGTCTGTCCTTAAGGAGCTTGCTTGCTGTGGGGGTAGTGGAGAGTGTGGGCTTTAGCATCAGACAAGACTGCATTTTGGAGCCCAGCTCTGCTGCTTACTCATTGTATGATTTAGACAAGTTTCTTAACATCTCTGACTGTTTCCCCACCTGTAAATTAAGTTGGGAAATGAAAGTGCATGGAGAGAATGCGTGAAGCACCTGGACAGGGTCTGGAACCATGAGCTGTCCTCCCCCACCTTATTTTGGAGCTGATGGTCCAGTTGGCAGATTATTCAGCATCCTCCTTCTTTTTCCTTTTGCTTCCCTAGGACACAAAACTTGGGCCCTTTCACAGGTCACTGGCACCACCACCAAATGCTGGCTAAGTGGCTGGTGGATACTGTGGCCTGATGCTGCCTGCTGTGTGCAGACCCGGCACCCCACCCCCACCCCCACCCCGGCAACAGCTCTGGTAGGAAGTAGATGCCTAGACCCTGAGGACAGTTGGAAGTGGTGAGGAGAGGGGACAGACAGCACACATGGGCACACGACAGGCGATGCAGGGACACACAGAGGTGACATGACAGAAGGCACCAACCGCTTGTGGTTGCCCGCGAGTGGAATGGTGGAGTAAGCAGGACAGAGTGCCCTTAACCAGTGCTGACTTCTGAGAGGAGGTGCGTTCTCTGCAGAGTGTTCATGGAGGGCTGAAACGTGAGACTCCCAGGTCACCCTGCTCTGGAGCTCTCCTGGGGATTGCTGGGAGCAGCCTGAACTAGAAGGAAGAGCTCAGCTCCTCTGCCTGTGCCACGTGTCCAGAAGTGGCCCGTCACTGCCCAGGCCTACCACATAGGCCTTCTCGTTGTGGCAGCTTCTCTAGCACATTGAGGGACTTCTGTTGAAGTCAGTCGGTAGAGTGTTTTTTTTTTTTTTTTTTTTTAAGATTTATTTATTTGAGAGGTAGAGTTACAAAGAGAGGGAGAGACAGAGAGAGGTCTTCCATCAGCTGGTGCACTCCCCAGATGGCCAGAAGCTGGGCCAATCCAAAGCTAGGAGCTTCTTCTGGGCCTCCCACACAAGTGCAGTGGCCCAAGCACTAGGGCCATTTACTACTGCTTTTTCAGGCCATAGCAGAGAGCTGGATCAGAAGAGGAGCAGCCATGACACAAACTAGCACCCATATGGAATGCCGGCACCGCAGGCAGAGGCTTAAGCCTACTGTACCACAGGGCCAGCCCCAGTGGGTAGAACTTGAGCTCATGAGTTCATGCTTAAGGCAAACAAGTTCATTTTATTCCTGGCTACACCACTACTGTCTTTCCTGATACCCTGCTTTTCCTAAGCACAGAGAGACTACAGGCCCGCCCCTGGCCCTCTTCCTCTCAGGGATGGTGAGCAGACCTCATGGTAGGGTGGTGGAGAGGATAAAGATGGGGATGCGGAGTCCGAGGACGGTGGGTTCTACGCTGGACTTGGCTGCCGGCTGGCTGTGTGACCTTTAACAAGTGACTCATCGTCACTGAATGTCTGTGTCCTCACTTATCTAATGAGGTGCTTGAACTCACTCTCAGAGCTCTCCTTCAGCTCAAAGCTCAGCGGTTCTGCGTTTCCACCGACCTGGGTTTCTTCATGAATAGATCCTGGAGATAACCACTGCTGTGACAAATCCAAGCACAGCATTGTAACAACATCTAGGAGCCGCGAAGGCACAGACGGCCAGAGAATGGTCCCTGGGTTGCGCCTGGGTTGGAGGATCTTAATGTGCTGAGGGAGCTGACTTTGCCTCTCCTGAGGCTTTCCCTGGGCAAATGGATGTGTCTCAACCAAAGAGGCTGACTCTGAGGCAGCGCTTCCAGTCTGATGATTACCTGGCTTCTTCATGAACAGCAACATTTATCTTTTCCTAAAAATATTATTTGTTTTTATTGTATTTATTTGCTAGGGAGGGGGGGAGGGAGGAAGGGAAGGAGGGAGAGAGGGAGGAAAGGAGCGAGGGAGGGAGGGAGGGGGAGGAGAGAGAGAGAGAGAGAGAGAGAGAGAGAGAGAGAGAGAGAGAGAGAGAGAGAGAGAGAGAGATTGCACTGTCTGGTTCATTCCCCAAAATGCCTGGAACAGTTTGGGACAACTTGAAGCCAGGAGCCAGGACCTCAGGGTGGGTCTCTCACCTGGGTGGCAGGGACCTAAGTACTTGAGCTATCACCTGCTGCCTTCCAGTGTGCACTTTGGTGGGAAGCTTGAATCAGGAGTCGAACTGAGTCTTGAACCCAGGCGCTATGAAGTGGAATGTGGATATCTTATCTTGCATCTTAACCACTGAGCCAAATGACTTCCTTTAATGTTTTTGTTGTTGTTTCTGTTGTTGTTGAGACAGAGCAGAATTGGGGGAAGGAAAGGAAGAGAAGCTTAGATTCAGAGTCTGGGTTCCGACCCTGGTTTTAAGACTATTAAGTAGTGTGTCCTTGGGCCCCCCACTTAGCCTCTCTGAGCCTCCATGTCCTTAGCTTTGAAATGAGGGCAATAGTAACAGGAAGCACATGTAGGACTGTTGTGAAAAATGCAAAGGGAAATTTCTAAAGGTGGTTGACACAAGGTCAGCTTATGGTGAACGTGAGTTTTATTTCCGATAAAGCTCATTCTCATATGCCTGCCTTTGAACTTCTTGACTGTGCGAAGCAGACACCATGGGTATTGTAGCATCCTTTTATGGATAAGATAAACTGAGGCTCAGAGTGTAGTGAACTTGGGTGATCCAAGGAGGGAGTGCTCACCATCCTGGTAGACATGGAGAATTAAGCACGTTGGTGGTAGGGTCTATCTAATTCCTGTTAGGTAAGAAGAGGGACAGTCTCCCTCATTCCAGAGTAGCACAACAGGTGTGTGGGAGAGTAGTGGGGAGCAAGCCCCAGCCTAGGGCTTCTTTTGTCTTTGGTCCATCAGAACACTGTCACTGTGCACTGCTCTATTCCATGTCAGATATGGTGTGTTCCCTTCCCTTGAGTTGTTTCTGCTGTTCCTCAGGTGAGAATCTTCTGTGTATCTTGTAACCTCTGGCTCAGGCCCAGGGGCAGGAGGGCACAAACTCGGAGAGCCAGAGTGTATGCCCAGTGTCCCATGGTGACAGCTGCTTGTTCTCACTACTGTGCCCTCCCCGAGGATTCATCCGTCAGTCAACAAGCGTGGCCTGAGCCCACTGTTTAATTAATGCCCATTAGAGTGCCATGGAGCCTGAGCGGCCTCATCCTTTAGAAGCCACGTGTTTTTCTTGGGCAGACGGAGCAAACACAAGGGAACTGAGAACAAGCAGTGTGACCTTGACATAGCTCTGCACCTTCTAGGGCCTCAGCCTCGTCACTCTACCAACAGGAGGCTGCACCAGATGACCTGTAAAGTCTCTTCCAGCTCTGTCATCCCATGAGGCTGTGGGCTCTCCAGGCTGAAATGTGAGGTTCAGTCTGTCGGGCTCCGTGCGTTTGGGGAAGGTGGTGGGACAGTAGAGGTGGGTCTTGGTCCACCTGAAGTTAGGGGATGGGAACATGGCCTGTGGTGGCAGTCAGGCCTCATTTATTTGGATGCAGGGGCTGGGAGGAACCTGGGACATAAATCAGGCGGGATAACCTGGTGGTATGGGGGTTCAAGACCCCAGCTCCCCTCTGACCTAGGTATCAAGGGTAGAAGGACCTCCTGGCCTCTCTCCTTTCCTGCCTCTCCAGCCCTGGGAGGAGACAGCTCTTAGTAGGGCAGAGGTTTCCCTGGGCACTCTTGGCTTGGGAGATGAGTTCTGGAGGCCAGCCCAGGAGCTCAGTGGGATCTTTCCAGGCTTCCCTGGTGCCTGTTCCCAGAGAATCTGGCTTTCTCTCTTGCACCAGCATAGCTCCCCCTGGGAAGGTACCCCCATTCATCAGAGTCTCTCAGGGGCAATGCGATGGAGACTGCTAACTCCTGCTGACTTCCAGATTGTCAGGGAGGCCCTTTCCAGCTGGACATCTGGTCTCCTGGAATGCTTTTCAAAGTTGTTTCCACTGGGTTTGAAGAGAAGGATGGAAGGAGAATTCTGTTCCCAGGCGATTCTCTGGGGAATACCCTTAGCTGCTAGCAGGCAGAGGGAACTTCCCCAGTGTTCTTGCTGCACAGAGTCCTAGGGCTGGCATCCTTGGTCTGACTCGGGAGGGGCTGGACTCTGGAGAGGGAGAGGACAAGCTGCTGCAGCCGGCATGTGAAGAAAGGCAAGAGAAGGATATTTCCTGAGCTCTGTGACTTCTGGGTGGCTTCTTCTACAAAGCCCACAGACAAGTGGAGGTTCTGTCTCCATGTGCTGACTTTGCACTGGGCTCCGTGCTGGCAGCTCTCACCACCATCTTATTGAATCCTCACTGCCGACTCAAGTAGGAAACTGAGGCTCAGAGAGGATGAGAGAATTTGCTCAAGGTCATTGTTATGTGTGGTTCTGGGTCCAGTGGTCTTTCCGGTTCCACTTGCTGCCTGCTCTAGAGAGTTGTGTGGTTTGGGAGAAGTTGCTGGGTTCCTTGTCTTCCCTATCTGAGACTGCATGCTCTTGCGCTTCCTGTACATTAATCAGTGTAAGATATAGGGCTCTGGCATGGTGGGTCCTGGGTAAGGAGATTGTGCTGTGACAAGAAGGGTGACTGAGGCCAGTGGGGAACAAGCCAAAGGCCCAGCCTTGACTCAGTCCTGTGCTCCCTGTGTGACCTTAAAAACTGATCTCAGGTTCCTCATCGGTCGGCAGGTGTTGATAACGCCTAGTGTCAGGACAGAGGTGAATATCGAATGAGGTTACATATGTGGATGTTATATCTACGTTGTATAGACATCAACGGAAGCATCTACACGGTGCCTAGCATGTCGTATGTGGGGGAGAAAGTTGGTTGGCACAGACTCATGTTTCTTGTTGATTTAGAATGAGCACACACATAAACACATCCTCCATCTTGCCCTCATAGTGTGATGGCAACCATCTTTAAGTGATTAATAGCTGGCAGAATGGTTTTCCAAGACTGCCCCATGGCTGTGACATGAACGGTTCCCTCTGGGACCCCTGAGTGCTCCATGGTTTTGCAGATACCAGCTCAGAGTTAACCAGCCTGAACTGTGTGCCTACTGTGTGCCGGCGGTGGTTGTTCACTTTCAGGCTCCACTGTCTAACCCTGGACAAAGGACTTTTTGGGGCCTGCCTGGGCAGTGGGCGAGGGGTGGCCTGGCCTCAGCTTCTTCCAAGCCAGTAACAGTTGCTCAATGCATTTTTATTGAGCACCTCATATATGTCAGAGTTTGTGGAGTTACTGGGGGTATGACCATGAACCAGAGAGATGGGCTGACTCTGGCAGGGCTCACAGCCTATAAGAGAGGGAGACACTCAAGTTGTGTAGGTAGTTATTAATTAGACTGTGGTAAGAAGTGCAGGCAGCTGTGAGAGCAGATGGAGCATGACCTCCTCTGGGTTTCTTGGCGGGCATCCTCAAGGGCATGGGGTTCAGGCCCGTGTGTGTAGGAAGAGTCACAGTGAGCAAGGTCAGTTGCAGTGAGCAAGCATTCTGGTGGCCTGGCCTGGCCAAGCCTGACCTTGCCTGACCTCATGCTGAGTTTTGTTCTTCTGCTGAAGGCCAATCCTTCCATCTCTGGGTTAGGGTTAGGGTTAGAGCTGGGAACTCTATTTCCATCCCAGGCAAGAGAGGAGAACAAGGTGAGAAGAAGATGCTGGGCACTCTATGGAGTTTGCTGTCCCTTGAGCTTTCCTTGTCCAGGCTGTGTCGTGGGGGGCAGTGGATGCTGCCCTGTGGCTCTTCCCCTGTGCTGTTTGGAGGCATAGATTTCAGGAGGAGCCTTTAGGAAATGCAGGGAACCCATTCCCCATCCTTCCTGCAGCTCCAGGGCTGGGGGGTCTCTGATGATGTTCACATTCAGGTCCTAATTGAGTCTGATTTCTAGGAGGTCCTCATAGGCAGTGGCTGCAAGGTGGGCAGAAATGATTTGGCCCTTTTTTCTCAGCACCACCCATGGGAAAGAATGCTTATTAGATCTGGCTCTTCTCTTACAGGGTAGTGAGTCAACATGATGTTGCCTTTTGAGGGCTTGGGACAGTGGCTGAGAGAGTGACCAAGGCCACATCTTCCCTCTGGAAACACCGAGGACAATTTGCCCCCCCCCTCCCAGAGGCCGAAATCTGAGGGTACTCAAGTGCCTTAAGAGGAGTAGGATTTGGATACATGGGATCTTCAAAAGGCTCATGGTATAGGGCCCAGTACTGTGCCAGGGTGAGTTAAGACAACTGTGATGCAGGCATCCTGTGTGGGTGCTGGTTCATGTCCTGGCTGTTCCACTTCCTATTGAGTTTCCTATGAATGTGGAGGATGGCCCAGGTGCTTGGGCCCCTACACTCACATGGGAGACCCAGATGGAGTTCCAGGCTCCAGGTTTCGACCTGGTCCAGTTCTAGCTGTTGTGGACATTTGCGAAGTCAGTGGACCAGTGGATGGAAGAGTCTCTGTCTGTAACTCAGCCTTTCAAATAAATAAGTAAATATTTAAGAAAACAAAAACGAAAATTTCATGGGAAATGTGTGTTGTGGAAAGACTGCACATAGATTTTAATTATTTTGCACCTGAATAAACTTATCTTTTAATTCCATCATTCCATGAACTTTTTGAGGTCCTCTCATCTAGCTTAAATGTATACTCCTGTCCCGGTTGCTCCTCTTCCAGTCCAGCTCTCTGCTATGGCCCGGGAGTGCAGTGGAGGATGGCCCAGGTGCTTGGACCCTGCACCCACATGGGAGACCAGGAGGAAGCACCTGGCTCCTGGCTTCGGATCAGCGCAGTGAGCTGGCTGCAACGTGCCGGCTGTAGCGGCCACTTGGGGGGTGAACCAATGGAAAAATGTCTCTCTCTCTCTCACTGTCTAACTCTGCCTGTCCAAAAAATAAAAAATAAAATAAATGCATACTCCTATATACTTTGTATTTTAGAAATTCAACACATTTTTTTTTCATTTAATTTGAAAAGATAGGCAGAGGCACATGTACACACACACACACACACACACACACACAGAGAGAGAGAGAGAGAGAGAGAGAGAGAGAGAGAGAGAGAGAAAGCGCTCTTCTATCCATTGGTTCTCTCTCCAAATGCTTGCAGCAGCTGGAACTGGGCCAGGCTGAAGCCAGGTGTCCAGAACTCAACTTGGTCTTCCCATAGGGATGATAGGGACCCAAGTACTCAAGCCATCACCTGCTGCCCTCAGGAAACTGAAAGTGGGAGGAGATCAAACACTTCAACCCAGGCACTCTGATATGGGATGTGGGTGTCTCCAGCAGCGTCTGACCACTGCACCGAATGCCCACTCTCACCTCCCCTATACTTTAAAGCATCTCTGGCTACTTATAACATTTAATACAATGTAGATGCTGGATAAATAGTATGTGTATTGTTTGGGAAATAAAGACAGGAAGATATGTTCAGTACAGACACCATTTTCTCTCTAATGTTGTGACTCTGTGTTTGGTTGGCGAACATGGAAGAACAACTGTAACTCTTTCCCCAGGTATCAGCATGGTTAACTCCCTTGCTTTTTCTGGATTTCCACCCCGATGCCAACCTGTCAGCAAGGCCTTCCCTGAAGGGCCTATCTGAAATCAAATCCCTTTTATTTTACCCCTGACCATCCCTACCCATCTTTGTTTTTCTCTGGAGCTATTATCAGATTTTGCCTCTTTTATTTTCTTTATTGTAACTCAGAATAGTGCTCACCTATAGTAAAAACCCAGGCAGTGTTTGGGGAATGAGTGAATGAGCTCGTAAGGAAAGCTGGTTGTTTGTGAAATGATGTAACATTCAAAGATGCTTTTTCCGGGGACAATGTTTGGCATTGAATGCCTGCATCCCAAATGGGAGTTCCTGGTTTGAGTCTTGGCTCTGCTTCCAGTTCCAGCTTCCTGCTAATGCACACACCGAGAGGCAGCAGGTAATGGCTCAAGAATGTGGGTCCCTGCCACAGACATGGGAGTGTATTGAGTTCAGGATATGTGACTTCAGCCTTGCTCAGCCCCAGCTGTTCCTAGCATTTGGGGAGTGAACTAGTGAATGGAAGATCTCTATGTCTGTCTCTGTCTCTCTTTCAGATTAAAAGAGGTGCTTTTCCTCTTACTCTGAAATGGGAAACATTTTCATTTAGCAACGGAATAAACAGAGGCCTAGAGAGGTAAACCCCCGTGGAAGGTCACACAGCACAGTCAGGATGGGAATAGAGGCCTCCCTGGATTCTCTCCAGGGAGAGTCTCTCTTTTCTGCATGACACAGCTCTTAGGGGAAGGTGAATTTGCACTGAGGGTCCTGGCTTCCTTAAATTCTACTCTTGAGGCCACATGGCCTGAGGGGCTATAATTTGAGGGCCATCTTGGGGGCTGCTGGTAAAGGCAGCTCTAAGCTACTGATGGGCAAACATACATCTCTCCCCAGAGCTAGGAAGTGCAATGGATGAACCGGAAGTGATTCCTATCTCTGAACTTGGTGCCAGTCTGCCTCACATGCGGATGCACAGAAGTATCGGATTCTGGCCTGCACTTCAGGGACGTCTAGTCTAGCTTCACCAATATCAATATTCATATTAAAATACTAATAGTAGTAAATGTGTATGAAGTGTCTACCATATACTAGACACTGTTCTAAACACTGGATGCCTGTGAACTTACTGAGTTCTCATGACCACTATGTGAAGACGATGCCGTTCCTGTTTCACATTTGAGTAACTGGAGGCATCAGTCCACACAGCTAGTAAGTTGGGGACCTGGGATTTGAACCCGGGCTATCTCTCACCTATCCACATCCTCCTGTTCATTAGGTTAAATAATATTCAAGACACGACTGCAGAGGTAGCATGAGACAGTGGTGCTGGCTTCCTGCATCAGCTGCTGTCTGAGCGAGAGGAGGGTTTGGGTAGCAGCAGATGGGCTTTGCTTTCTTGGGTTTCTATCCTCAGTGGGGAGGGAGCCTTGGTTGAGAGCACTTGCTGAGGGACTTGTGGTGTGGATAGCTATGTCCCTTCCTTGCTTAGTCCATGCATTTGGAGATGGCAGACGTGAGCAAGGCCATCCACCAGTTACCCTGCAAGGCTGAGAAGAGAACCTGGCACTGGTTTGAACCCGCGCTCCAATGGGAATAGTTCTCCATGGGCTTTGTGGTACGGGGACTCTGCCTAGTTTGGAGGAGGAGTCTTCTGGGTGAGATTCTCAGGAGCCATGCTTCTTCGATTTCTGGGCTTCTGAAAAGAACCTCTAAATCGTCTCTCAGAAGACTGAGGCTGTTCCATCTGTAAAATGGGCTAGTAACCCTCCATTAGGTGGGTGTAGCGAGCATTTGATGGGGGCTTTCAATGTCCTGGAAGAATCTGGCTCATTTGGCTTCCCCATGGAGCACCTCCTCTCTTGTGTTTGCTGCCCTCAAGTCCCAGCTCAACCTACACTGGCTGCTCTTGGTCTTCTGTTGCAGCTGAGACACAGAAAGAGGGGTTTTTGGTGTGTGAGCTGCCCTTTGGGGCTGGCTAGGGGTCAGGCTGAAAGCTACTCTAAGAGAACCAGTCATTGACAATGACCCTCAATTATGTTTGAATTCTGAAAATAGATTTCTTTTGGAGCCACAAAGTGTAAGGAAGATACAGTCACAGGGTGGCCAACATTCTTGGTTTGCCCAGGACTATAATGATGTTAGCACTGAAAGTCAGCCCTTGGGTATCAGGTACCAGGGACAGCTGGCCACCCTGTTAGGCAGTAGGGAGGGAGAGGAGGTTGTGAGGCTGGGGCATGTTGTACCCACTGAAGGCTGTCCTGGTGCTCCCTCCATTTAGCTTCTGGATCTCCCAGCAATAGTCAGAAATCAGTGGAAGGCCTGGTTAAAGCAAAAAAGCCTTTGTCTCAGGTAGATCAGAGTTCTAATCCCAATCTGCTGTGTACTCCTCAGCTGGACTTTGACCAAGTGTTCTATCCTGGGTCTTAGGTCCTCATTTGTGAACATGGGGACTGCATAACTGTCCTGGTGCTGTCGGGCACTCCGATGGCCTGTGGCATTTGAAGTACCTGGCACATGACAGGTGTTGCTCACAGGCTAAACTTCTGGGATGATTCCGTTTACTCTTAGTGTTCAGGATGGGGTGGGGTATAGTCACTCTACTGGGAGAGGTTGGGCTAGGGTAAGGCTTTCCCAGATACTCCACATCAGCTGCTTCATGGTCATGTCTGGGCCTGACAGCAACTTCATCCAGGCCCTGAGAAGGACCCTTGGGCTTTCTTGTGGAGAGAGCGAGCAAGACAGGTGACCTGCTACTGTCCCTGCCCTTGAGGCTTTGCTGATGGCTGCTGGGCTCTAAGTGTGCCCTCCCGTCTTCTTCACTTGACTTTCTGGAAAATAGGAAGGTTCATTTCTGTCAGGAATCCACCAGACTTGCAGGAGGGAGGGTGGAGAGCCCCTGGTTCAGTTCAGCCTTCTCTGAGGTGAGGGCCATGAGACCCAAGGGGCATGGTGATGCATCCAGGCTCATCCAGGGCACCTCCTGATCTGATAGGCTGGTGAACTCCCTTCAACTCCAGGGGACATGGCCAATGATGACTGCAGCATTCAACAAAGCTGTTTTTGACTATAGCTTGGCCACTCTGGAAATTGTTGGTGACAGTTAAAGTTCCTGGCCAGCTCCCCTTCTGGGCCACCTGTCCCCAGTGGAGGGTACACCTGTGCTTATGAGACATTGATTTTTTTTAATTAATTTTTTTGCATTGACTCTTTTTAACAGTCACACTGAATTAGGAAGAGATACACCAGTTCTAAAGATATTCTAAAACTCACAATAAGAGATGATTTTTTTTTCCAGATCAGCTATTTTCTTGAATTAGCAGTATAAGTGACCTCTATGATCCAGGGTCATTTCATTCACTAGGAATAGAATGTTCATTAAGGGACACTATGGGCAGGGAATGGTTACATTCTGAGCAGAGGGCATGAATGGGCTCTGATTCTGAGCTAAATGTATTCTGTTTCTTGTGGATATTTCTTATAATGCCTGAGAGTCCTACATTGCCTCAAGTATATTTTTAACCAACTTAGCACCCACCACGGAGGGAGACAGAAGTAGGCAAGGCTTGATCTCTAAGTGAAGAAGCGTAAAGTTTGAGTGGGGAGGCAATCATGAGAAGTTACATTATATCCTCTTGGTTTCAAAACAATACAGGCAAGTGGTTATCACAAATTAGTATTAATATATTAATATTAATAGTGATCCTCCCAGAGGTGGGAGGATCAAATGGGGTTCAGAGGAGACTTAGGAGACTTCATGGGAGACATGACGCTGTCCTTACGTGTTCTGGGAATGTGAGGATGTGTCTCCATTTTTACATTTGGCAAAGACTCAAACTGCATAGCTTGTAAGGTTGGATTGGAATCCAGGCCTACCTGCATCTAAACTTTTTCTAGAACCCTGTACCCCATGAGCCAGGCTTTGAAGGTTGTGTGGCATTGAATAGATGGAAAGATGGAAGCTATACATGAGGGTGTGTGTGGCAAAGGCACTTTTATGTGGTAGGGCACTGAGCCCACCAGCCATCCTGGAGAGAAGAAAGGCAGCTTGCTCCTAACCCCTTGTGAGCAGAGACTTGAGCCTCAGGAACTTGCACCTGCCCACTGCTGTTTCTTGTTCCCATCTTGGAATCTCTTCTCCCCGTACTTAGGAAGCCTCTCTCTTTTCCCTGGCCTTGAGTTGGAGGCTGGCATTTTCCAAGAAGCCCTAGAATGTCCCTAGTGATAATAGTAGAAAGGACAACACCATCTCTCTTCTGTGCAATGCTCTGCAGTCCACATGGTCTTTTCACTGGAAACCCAAAACCAAACCACGAACAGAGTCAGCTGACAGTTGAGCAAGGTCCAGGACTCTAGGCCCCTCTTGCTCAGACTTCAGAGGATAGGCCAAATTCAAGTTTCTCAGGTGGCAACTCACTGTTCACCATTCTGTGTACAGCACCTGGTATGTAGAAGGTGCTCAATAACATTCACTGAGTGGATGCATTTTGTGAGTCTCTGATTCCAGTATTTCTGAAGAAAGCAAGCAGCACCCCTGGCCCTTCCCTCCTGGAGTGTGTTTGGGGTCCTCAGTCCCATAGCTATGTGCACGGTGGCCCTGGGCCTCTGTCTGGGTCGAGGTTCTGGCACAGCCTATGTGCCTTCACAGTGACTGAGTTTGAGCTTAGAAGAAATTTAGTTTCATTTGCTGCTCTAGGTTCTTTGGATTCAAATTTAATTTTACATGAGAAATTGAATAATTACACCCTACTTTTGCTTTTGTCTTTTTTTGGTGGTAAAATAGATGTAATAATTGCCATGCTAAAGCCATTTTTAGTGGTCAGTTCAGTGGCATTAATTATGTTCACCATGTTGGGCAAATACCACCAATTTCCAAGATTTTTCATCTTCCCAAGCAGAAACTCTGTACTCATTAAGAAATGATTCCACATTCTAACCTCCCCTCAGCTGACGATCACCTCCACTCTACTTTCTGTCGCTGTGAATTTGGCTCTTCTAGATAATTCATCTAAGTGGAACCAAGCATGCTTGTCCTTTTGTGTCTACTACTTCACTTAGCATAATATTTTTAAGGTCCATCTGTGCTGTAGCATGTATCAGAATTTAATTTCTGTTGAATGTACAAGTCATATTTTATTTATCTGTTCATCAGTTTATAGACCCTTGGGTTGTTTCTACCTTTTGGCTATTGTGAATAATGCTGTTACGAACATTGGTGTCCACATATCAACCTGAGTCTGTTTTCAGCTTTTTTTTTTCAAGATTAGTTTGTTTTTTCAAAGGCAAAATTACACACAGAGAGAAAGAGGGAGAGGGAGAGGGAGAGGGAGAGGGAGAGGGAGAAGGAGAGGGGGAGAGAGAGAGAGAGAGAGAGAGAGAGAGAGAGAGAGAGAGAGAGAAAGAATCTTCCATCTGTTTGTTCACTCCTCAAATGGCTGCAACAGCCAGGGCTGGGCCAGGCTGAAGTCAGGAACCAGGAGCTTCATCTAGGTCTCCCACATGGGTGCCAGGAACCCAAGCTCTTGAGCCATCTCCCACTGCTTCCCAGGTGCATTAACAAGAAGCTGGATTGGAAGTGGAGCAACTAGGATGTGGACTGGCACCCAAATGGAATACTGCATCATAGTTGGTGGCTTGACCTGCTACACCACAATGCCAGTCCCCTGGAATTGATTTTTAAATTTTCTGTTCAGATTGTTCATTACTGGTGTCTAGAAATGCAATTGACTTGTGCATGTGCTCTGCAACTTTGGTGAATTTGTTATTTGTTCTAGTAGCTTTTTTGTGGATTATTTGGGATTCTTTTAATAAGACAAATGGACATCTTGTCTTAGTTCTGATCTTAGAAAGAAAGCTCTCAGTCTTTTACCATTGAGGATGTTGGTAGCTGCCCTTTTGATGATTGGCCAATCAACATTCCTTGGAGCCTGGGTAGGAGGAGATGGGTCAGGGTAAAGCACGCATCTGCTTTACTACCCCAACAACAGTCATCTTGTGATGGAGAATCCGATTTGGAGTCCTGTTTAGAGAAAATACTCTCTAATTAGAAAATGTGAGTTTCATGGCAGCTCTAATCACACTATTAAAATGTCAGCTGAACTAAAATCCAAACATCTATTAAGCTCCTACTATGTTTCAGGAACTTTTATTACTACATTTAATCCAACAACAGCCCTTAGAGACAATTTTTTAAAATTATCACCACCCCTCATTTTAGAGGTGAGGAAATGAATGCTAACATGGTGAGGTGACTCATATAGCAGGTAGGGGTTCACAGGCAGTTAGGCATAAGTGGAAAGTTCCTGATGCATAAGTAATTTTCAAGGAGAGAGCGAGAGTGAGTGAGAGAGAGAAAGAGAGACCCACCTTTTTTGAAGGGCACATCAAAACCTTCCCTCGGTTGGAGAACTGGGGAAGACTTCCCCAAAGATATATGGTTACTTAAAAAAGTTCATGGAAATGGAGTAAAAAGAGAAATTTATTTAGGTACAAAAATTTTTAAAAAGATTTTATGTATTTATTTGAGAGGTAGAGTTACAGATAGTGAGAAGGAGAGCAAGGTCTTCCGTCCACTGGTTCACTCCCCACATGGCCGCAATGGCCGGAGCTGCTGGTTCACTCCCCACAGTCCATTCTAATAGGGCACTGCTTCTAGAGCCTTTTGCCCCTTTTGAAGAATCATTGCTACAGAGTCCATTATGACTAATGCCTAATGACATATGACTAATGACAGCAGTGTGCAGTGCAAAAGGATCTAGAGCCACTGCAAACCACAGCTCCTTTTTCCTTTGTGATATTGCTGTTGCCAGATTAACTCTAGAGAGACTCGTGGAGCTGACTCTCTCAGAAGGGTCCAAGTGGGGACTCGTGGAGAAGGGGGAGCAGATTGTTTACAGCTCAAAGGCAGGCAGCTGGATCAGACAACTGTGTCCTGCCCCCAAGCCTTGTACTGTTAACTTGGTAGTAATCAACACTCTTGGGGAGATTAGCTTTATCAGGTAACAGCAGCCACAAGTACCTGGATAATTCATAGCCAATGGTTGGTTTCTGCCTCAAATTTCCGGGTCACTGTAGCTGTGTGAGAACCTATTCCGGACAGTGTTACAAGAGTCCACAATGCTCCCCTTCCTCTTGTTATAGAAGTGTGAGCATGAGCCTGGAACAGTTCCAGAGCCAGGGGGCAGCATCCTGAAGCAAAGCCCTCAGGTTTTCCAAGTCCTGGTGCTGGGTGTTAATCCGTGGCATGGACAGGACACCTGCAGATGTTGCTGCTGATGGTCGAAATGGAAGGCTCCTGTGCACGAGATGGCACATCCATTGGGGGCAGGAAAAGACTGCAGTTTTGCTCTCTTGATTTTTTACATCTACTTTCCTCGTCCTTTTGATCTCATTCACTGCCCCTTAGGCAATCAGAGGGCTATGGGTGGATTGAATTCCCTGTTTCTTCTTTTCTGCTCAGCACAGGGCTTGCTGAGCTTCTGCTGTTAGTGCCACCTATATGTTTTCAGGTCACATCAGGTCATCAGTGCATAATGAGACTTCCTTGGGCTGCAGACGGCTATGGGGCCAAATCCACTACAGCTACTTCTACTGGAATTCTAAGAACATGCACAAAAGTGAACAAAACCATGGGGGAAGGGAATGCGGCCATTCCCCCAGCAATCACTTCTCTTTAGAGTAATTTCAGCAACACTGCAGCAGACACTGGGCCTAGAGCTCAAGATGCTACTTGGGACGCCCGCATCCCCTGTCAGAGTGCCCCAGCTCTGCTGCTTATTCCAACATCCTGTTAGCGCAAACCCTGGGAGATTCAAGTACTTCCATTCCTACCACCCCCATGAGATATGTGGATTGAGCTTCTGGCTCTCGGCTTTGGTCTAGTACAGCCCCAGCTCTTGGGGGTATTTGGAGAGTGAGCCAGTGGATGGGAGCTTTCTCTCTCTCTCAGTCTGCCTCTACCAAACCAAACCAAACCAAACCAAACCAAACCAAACAAAAAACCCAAAAAACCTCAGCAGGTTTTTGTTGTCTCAATTCAGTTTGAGAAATATCCATGTGCTAATTTCCCCAAGATACAGTTCTTCTCTCAAAGAGATCAGAAACTGCTTGGCTACTCAACTGGCTCAAACGCCTTTCATCGCATATTTCTCTGTTATTCCAGGCCACTTCCTTCCACCCTCCTCCCACCTGTCCCTGGCAACTCTCATGTGTTTTTCTGTCTTCCAGCCTTGAAATCTTGGGTTCCCCTTCCCTTCCCACTCCTTCGTAGACGTTTCTGTGTGTCCAGGACAGTCTAGCCTTCCGTGTCCTGCCCCAGTGTGATGGTCAAGAACTCCTCACTTCACAAGTATCCGAGCTTGGGCAATAAATTCAATGGCCAGCCAGTCTATAACCTTCCAGAAGTCAAGCCTGTCTGCTTCCGTGCCTGGCATGCCACCGAATTGCAAGCTCAGACACTGTCACCTCCTACTGGATTGCTACTATTACCTTTTCTCTGGTGGCCTGCTTTGTGCCTCCCACCTCCACACCATTTTGCAAACCACAACCTGATTAAGTCTCTCAAAATACTGCACTCCACTGCCTGCTCTCTTGGTTTCTTGCTGCTGATGGGATTTGATTCAAACATCTTAGTCTGGCACTTAAGGACCTTCATGACCTAGGCTCTGCTTTTGGTTTCTCTTCATGAAATCTCATTTCTTCTCTAATTGGTGGATGTACTGTCCCCTGGCCCTGCCCTGTGATGGCCACCTATGAACATTTGCTCACCAAGGTCCACATACCTGGGCTACTCCCATAGATGCAAATGTGCACCTGCATCCTTCAAACCTAGCATGAATGCCTAGCTCTTAAGTACAGCGTTCTGGGACCAACTCATCTCCTAGGCTCTCTTGCTTGCTGCTTCTGCTTCTTCTTCTTCTTCTTCTTCTTCTTTCTCTCCCCCGCCCCCTTCAGTCCTCAGCCCAGAGCAATTATTGTCTGCACGATTCATGGCTTTTCATATTATATTACTATCTTGAATTGAGGCTGAAAAGTATCTACTGTTCTTTTTTTTTTTTTTTTTTGACAGGCAGAGTTAGAGAGAGAAACAGAGAGAAAGGTATTCCTATCTGTTGGTTCACCCTCTAAATGGCTGCTACGCCCGGCGCGCTGCACCAATCTGAAGCCAGGAGCCAGGAGCTTCCTCCTGGTCTCCCATGCGGGTGCAGGGCCCAAGCACTTGGGTTATCCTCCACTGCACTCCCGGGCCACAGCAGAGAGCTGGATTGGAAGAGGAGCAACTGGGACAGAATCTGGCCCCTCAACTGGGACTAGGACCCAGGGTGCTGGTGCCACAGGTAAAGGATTAGCCAAGTGAGCCGTGGCGCCGGCCAATATTTACTGTCATTTCACCTTTTGTTCTCATATGCCCTCAGTTCTGCGGAAACTGAAGGTTCCTTGAGGACAGGAGCTGTGTCTTCTTCATCTTTTCGTCCCTTATGCCACCAAGTGCTTAGTCCCTATAAAGCACTGAACCAGAAAGTCCTTAACAGGTATTCATTTAGGAATCTCAGGCTGGAAAAAAATAAAATCCTTATAATCATGTAGTGTGAACTCTTATTTTGTAAATGAGCAAGAAGTCAAGACCGTACTGAGACCAACCTAGTGTGAATGGCAGTGCAGGGTTCAAATACAGACCTTGTCATTCTTAGACCAGGGTGCTTTCCCATCACCAAGCTATACATGTGTGTGGATTTTGTGAGTAGATTGCACCCATTGTCAAGGATTATCAGAGATTTATAAAGCAGAG
This sequence comes from Sylvilagus floridanus, assembly GCA_949820135.1. Classification (NCBI taxonomy): domain Eukaryota; kingdom Metazoa; phylum Chordata; class Mammalia; order Lagomorpha; family Leporidae; genus Sylvilagus; species Sylvilagus floridanus. Next base: position 14,178,673 of record OX463224.1, on the reverse strand, counting down.
GGCAAGAGGCAAGCCAGGAGGACCATGTGGTCTGAGCAACATCTGGAAGGTGACACTTGTTTGATGTAACTTTGGGGGACGACAGTTAGGGCCAGGTAATTCCCATGGGAGAGAGTTGTTGAGAAGAAGTGGCTCAGGGAGTAGGTGTGTGTGTCACAGTCAGCCATCTGATGATGCCCCATCTCTCGACTCCATGGTTCAGAAGCTGTGGTGGGCTGAGTGGGGTAAGTTGGGCAGGGGGCAAAGGGAGGGGGTGGCCAGCCTGGGAGGACTAGAAGAGGACGTGGGAAATACCTGCTCTGAGGCAGCCTGCTCGTGTTTGCTCTGGGCTGTAACGAAATCCCAGCTTCAGTGGGATTGAAAAGCATCACCGGTAATGCTGTTATATATGGCTTTCAACTTTAATAAGGTGTTGCAAAACTACGAAAAGACGTATAACCGAAAACACATTTCACTGGAAGCCTGATCCCGAATCCCTTTCTACCGCTCCTGTGAGGGGCTTCGTGCTGTCAGCAGAGCAGTTAAAACACAATGGAAAGTGGGTAATTGTGCGTTATATGGCTTTTGTTTTCTGTTATGAAATATGGACATCCAACAAGACAGCGGGGTTACTGTAGAGGAGGAAGTGGCGTTGGTAGGGAGGCTGGGACTTGGCAGGGACCCGGGCCTGTGACAGCGGGATCAAGAGTGGGGCTTCTTCTGTCCCAGCAGGTCTCCCTGGGGACATTCACATTCCACTGCTGTGAGGAGGCCCTGGCTGATAATCAGGGCTGGCCAAGAACCCTGGGGTTCCGGCACGGTTGTGCGAGGTAAGAGCAGGGCTCTGTGCTCATTCACAGGCACAGGGGCTGAAGAATGTGTCTGGAGGCAGCTTGGACAGATAAGGGCAAATGCAGTCCGGAAACAGGCACTGGAATTGTTTCCCAGGTGGAGCTGGGCCAGCGCTGTCCCGTGTGCTGCAGGGGGGAAGGGGAAGCAGCGGTGATGTACTCTAACCTGATGCCGGGCAGCTGGCAGCAGCTGGATCTAGGGGAGGTGGAGACTCGAGCCAGTGCTCTCTGCCTCAGGCTCCCTGTTCTTCCCACAAGTACTAACAACAATAAAAGAATAATAGCTCCCTTTTATTGAGTGCTGTGTGGCAGGTGCTTTATTTGTACAATAACCCTGGAAGGGAGGTGTTTGCCCATTTCCTGGGTGGGAAACCAAGGCCAAGCTGGGGGACTCTCTGCTTGGTCTCCCAAGTCTCCAGCTTCTCCTTGTTCCCCAGGGCCACGGGGAGAGAAGGACCCCTGGGAAGCACAGAGGCAGCCCCAGCCAGCCAGGTGAGGGGCTTGGGGCTGCTTGTTAAGGGGGAAGGAATCTATAGAAGCTGGCAGGGAAGTACTTCGAGTTGTCAGGGGGCTGAGGACTGCTTGTGCGTGTGGAAGAGTGCCCTGAGGTTACCTGATGGCAGTCCTGGGGTCATCTGGGACAGTCCCCTGCCTCCACGCAGGTGCACCATCTGCTGTGGTGGGACCCTCAGGGTAACTTTTCTCAGCTGTGCAGCATTGCAGGGTCTGCCAGTGGGTTTGAGGGACGACCTGTCTCTCTAGATAGATTACATTTGGTTTGCTCAGAAGGCATTTATGGCTTTATAAAGCTCTTAAATTGGCTCTTTTCCCCCCTCCAAACATTTCTTCAAGCTTACAAGGCCAGTTTTAGAATAGCAATTACCAGCTCCAATATCCCCCAGCAAACTCATGCTGTGCTGTTGTATATAAACTGCTTGGGACATTTGTAATGCTGCCACACGGCGTATCTGCACGGCGGCGGAAAGCCCCCCGTCTCCACCCAGGAATGCTGCCGAAGCCCTTTCTCAGCTCTAATTTATGGGCCACATAAAACTCTGTGAAGTTGCCCTGCATCTTTCTGAGGCAAAGTTGAGGTTTTTTACTGTTTCAAGCTGCTAATTTTTTCCATTTAAAGCCAGCCTTCTGTCCGTGCCAGCGTGCATGTGTGCACACAAGTTGGCCACTTTAATTTATGTGCCTCTTTCTCTCCCTGTAATGCTTGTAATTTACAAATGCGTGCATAATATACCCCAGTTCTTCCTGATTACCAGAGGCCTGGCTGCTTTGTCCCCAGCCTGTGATAACCCCTACCCCTTGCCTCACCACTTCTCCCTCCTCAAACCCAGGGAGGTATCCCCAGTGCAGACAGCCGCGTGGGCCTGGGAACGGCAGCTGACAGAGATTCAGAGTGTGCGCCCAGGCCCAGGGGCCTTACCTGTAAGATGAGAAGCTTACGAAGAGGCAGTACGGTCGTGCGCAAAGTACAGGAGGTTCAGAGCAAGGGACTAGGATCTAAGGCTGCAGTACAGCACAACCCAGATGTAACCTTTCATTTTTTAAAAAAGAATTCTTTATTTGAAAGGCAGAGTTACAGAGAGAGAGGGAGAGAGAGATCTTTCATCCACTGGTTCACTCTCCACATGGACACAAGGTCTGAGGCTGGGCCAGACTGCAGCCAGGAGCACAGAACTCTATGCTGGTCTCCCATGTGGGTGACAGGGGTCCAAGTTCTCAGACCGTCTTCTGTCGCCTTCTCAGGCATGTTAACAGGATGCTGGATAGGAAATGGAGCCGCCGGGACTTGAACCAAAGTCCATATAAGATGCCTGTGTTGCAGGCAGTGGCTCAGCCTGGTGCACGATAATGCTTGCCCTGCCACATAGCCTTTCTAAGCCTCAGTTTCCTCATTTGCAGAGTGGAGTAGCCGGATGCATTTCTCGCTGGGGTGGTGTGAGTTTCAAGGATGTTAATGACTGTGAAAGCCCTTCCTAAGCTCAGGCAGCATCGAGGGCTGGTTGGTGGCTATTCCCAGCTCTCAACTGCTGGCAGGGCCCCCGAGGAGGGGGAACAGCCAAGAGCAGCCTGATGTCTCAGGGTTTTCCAAAGTCAAATCTAAATGCCTTTGCATGAGCCCTGCCTCGCTGGTCTCTGCTGAGCCCAACCAATGGCTGTTGTGTAACACAGGGCAGGGGACAGAGCGCTGAACCATCCTCTTTTCCTGCCAGGTCCTCGGGCTCAGAGATTTCTGATTCTTGGAAAAGAGCACCTCGATGCTCCCTTCCCTACCCCAGCAGAATCCCACCCCTCAAATTTCCTGGGAGTCATAAACCTCTCCTGCTCTTTGCAGACGGATCTCATCTGGAGATAAAACAAGTGGATCTTTCTAGAACCTGAAGATATTCAGTAGATTGTGGGGGACCCACAGGCTCCCAGTGCCCACTCCCACAATCACATACACACACACACACACACAGAGACACATGGGGTTGGGGGGTGTCCTTGCCATATAGCAGGGGAACTTGGCCTTCCTGCCTTCAGGTTGGGATGCACTGGTTGACGGGGGGAACACACAGCCCCTCATGAGCTTTGGCAAGCCCCCTTGAGGCTGCAGACCCCAATCCCACTCTTGTTTCAGAGCCCCTCGGGCCTTTCCTCCCTCCTCTTCAATGGTTTGCTACTGTAGTGCTCCCACTTGGACGCTGCTCCACTAGTGCAGAACTCCACCAGTTTAAAACTGTCTCATTCAACACATTTTTAGCGACAGGAAAGAGGCCGTCACTGAGCACCTGCTAGATGCCAGACTGCTGCCAAGGTGGTTCATATGCTCAGGGGGATCAAATTCTCACCAGAAACCCTATGAGTAACAACAGCTAATGCACACTCAGTGCTTCGGTTTTGCCAGACACTATTCTGAGCACTTTATGCGAATTTCACCCTTACCACACTCCTGTGAAGTAGGCACTGTTGTTACCCTCTCCTGTGTCACAAGTGGTAAAGCCGAGGGCACGGAGAGGACCAGTATCAGGCAGCTAGTCACTGGGGAAGATGGGATTAGCACCTGGGGAGCCTGGGTCTGAGCCTGAAGGCTTCATCCACACACAAGAAATGTTGCTTTTCAAGAAAGTTATTTAGTATTGCCCCCATCTTAATTTTGCCTTGCCTAAACTTACACGTGGCTGTAAAAACAGATGTTCAGAGGGTTGGAGCAACTTTCTAGTTAATATATGATTAGGAAGAGGCAGAGCTAGAATTTGAACTAAGGTGAGTCTCCTCCAAAACCTATGGTCTTTCGGTTGCCCTTCTAGCCTCTCACTGGTTTAAGGCGCATATTTTTCCAGACAACTCCTAATATTTTATGGATGATATTCTAACGCTACATTTTTTTCCCTTAGGAAATGCTTTGGAGCCAGGAGGACTAGAAAGCAGAAGGAAGGGGATGGGCTTCCCAGCAGTCAGGCAATGAGGGGAGAGGTGGGGTCTCCATCTATTTTGTGTGGCTATTACAGAACACATGAGACTGGGTAATTTACAAAGAACAGAGACTTAGTTCTTGCAGTTCTAAAGGCTGGGAAATCCAAGATTGAGGGGTGAGAGGGGTGAGAATCTTGAAAAGGCTTTTATGCTGTGTCATGTTGTGGTGGAGGGTGGAGGGACAAGAGAGCATGTGTGTGTGTGTGTATGGGGGGGGAAGGGGAGAGGGAGGAGGAGAGAGAGAGGGAAAGGGAGAGGGAGAATGGAAGGAGGCTGAACTCATTCTTTTGTCAGGAACCCTCTCCTTTGAAAATAGCATTCATTCATTCACTTCACCACCTAATCACCTCTTCAAGTCCTCCCCACACTGCTGTTGCTTCTGACACCTGCACTTTTGGGGCCACTTTGAAGCTGTAGCAGATGTGAGGTCCAGGTTAGGGTGGAGAGAATGGCACAGAGAATAGGTCTGGGAGCTGTCCTGAAGAACCAGCAGTACCCAGAGACTGACCGGGTGCTGGAACCTCCCACCTGAAGACTCAGCAGGTTGACACATTATTCATGAAAATGACCAGGGGGTTCTTGTGGGGCAGGGGTCTCCCTTTGACAATGCTGAGTTTGAGGTGCTATGGAAGCATCCAGTAGTGGAATTCTGGCAGCAGGTGGGGATGTCTGGTAATTTCTCCAACCTCCAGAACTGATGTTGGGGTCAGGGTCCCTCCTTGAGGATCTAAGGCAATGATGGGCCATCCACACAAACCCTGTCAGCCTCCCCACCGGATCCTGGGGGCCATGGGTCAGGACACCCAGATCACTGAGTGGGAATCTCTTTTTGAGCTTCTGATTTTTGGAGAACTCAGAGAGACCCTGCCTTACAGCTGCCTGAGAGGAGCTGTGCCCCTGGTCTTCCTTGGAGTCCTCAATGCTGGGGCATTGTGCTTGGAGAGACTCAGGCTGGGGTCTTCGTGACACCACCCAGCTCTGCTTCAGACCCCTCCCCCCTTCAAAGTGGGGACAAAGGAGGCACAGTTGTTCTCTTATGTGTAGCGATAGGGGTGAGCTGTAGAGTTCTCAAAGGGTAGACTCATACCCCTGGGTCTTGGGTTGAATTCCCAAGACTACCTGTGCACAGAGCTGGTTGTGCTCCTGGAAATGCATTGTATCTTAGGGTGCCTCATCTCTACTCCTGTTCCACTGTGTCCTGTACACATATTGTATGGTCATCTCTGGGCCGCAGCTGTAGATGGGAGGCCCCCGGGAAATCTGCCTGTTACCACCCTACAAACCACATGAGCAGCAGAATCCTTGCTCTTGCAGGACCAAGGCCCTCCAGGAAGCAGTGGACTCCTGTGTAGCCCTCAATGGCAGCCTTTTGGTGGAGAGAGGCAGGAAGGGATTGACCTTCCCTGTTTCTGCCTCCTGGGGCCATGCTGGGCTTAGGCCACTGGCAGCCGGTCTTCTTGGCACTTACTGGGGCCTCATGTCCACTGACCAGAAAGAGATGAACAGAGAGGTCTGTGGCTATACCATCCTGAACGGGCCCGATCTTGTCTGATCTCAGAGATGAAGAGAGAGAAGAGCTGTTCAGGGACTCAGGGAGGAGTTGTCCTAGGAAGGGGGTCCTTTCCATTGTACCTTCCTCTCCAAAGAGGACAAAGAATGATGTGTCTGGAATCTTCATTTGCTCCCATCTACTTTTGTGGGTGAAGCCAGAAAGATGGGGCTTGGGGGTGCAGCTGACACTGTACCCCATCCACCAGCACTTTCAATCACCTTCTTTGGTGGCACCCGAGAGGTAAGAATGACTGGGAAGAAGGAGCGATTCTTCCCTTCAAAATCTGCTTTCTGGTTTTCCTTCAATAGCTTCAGTTCTGGTAGTTTGAGGCTTACCTCGGGTTCCCTTCTGGACAAGTGGATTTTCAGGGCTGGCTTTTCACACGCGGCAAATTCATCAGCACAGATGTGTCTTTATCCCTCGTCCTCTGTAATCACTTTGACATGTGACTGGGCCCGCTGTAAGATAACCACGAGCCCTAGCCTCTAGATCAGAGCTCTGGGCTCCTGTGACACAGACGCCGTGCCCCACTGCTGCCCACACCTGCCCTCTCCTTTCTGGTTTCTTTGGAGAAGCTACATGCTCACCTGTCTTCTCCTCTTCCTGCCCCTTCCCCTTCTTTCTTTTCTTTCTCATTCTCACCGGTGACCAGTGAAGTCCCCATCCCACGCCCTCAGGCAGCCCCAGGCAGCCCTGGTTTGCATTGCACCTCTGCTCAGCTGCCCGGCACAGCTGCACTGCAGTGCACTCCCAAAGCAGCTCTCCCAGCTTCCGGGCTGCAGAGAGCAACCTGTGCTCCAGCACCTTTGTCCCCCTTTCTCATTGCAAAAGCGTTCCTTTGTTCTCACTTCACGCAGGCCCAGCTGCCCGGGTCAACCCTGCACCTTCGCTCAGCATCCGAGAAAACCAAATCAGGAAGCTCAGTCAGTCACTGCAAAAGAAAACAACATGGCATACTTCACACTCACCGTCAGTGATGGGCGCCCCCCCCCCCAGCCTGTCATTTCCTGGGTCTCTCCTTGTTAGGGACAGGACAAGACAGAAGCCACATCTGCTTGTGGAATGAACCCAGGCCAGGAAGAGGACCCTGGGAGTTACACAGCCAGTCCCAGTGGGTCTGTCACTGTGGGAGCATCTCTGCTTCTCTAGTCCTCAATCTTCCCATCTGTGGACTGGCGACACTGATGGCCTCTTGGGGCTGTATGGTGAGAGCACCTTGTATCATACACTATGTATAGCATCAGACCTGGCTGCTGGCTTCCTGTCTCCCAGATGGCAACTGAGGCACGGACAGAGGCATCTTGCTTTCCACTGTGACAGCTCGGAGTCACATGAGGCATCACGGCAAAGTGACGAGCAGAGATTCCCTTCCAAGGGTTGGAGGCTGGGGAGGGAACAGCAAGGAGCAGGCCTTGGTTGGTGTCCCCTTACCTTAGTCTGTGCCCCCGATCTGACCATCTCACAGAACAACAGGATTCACCAGATGTCAGGAGTCAAAAGCATAGATATCATCCTTGCCCTTGACCCTTCCTTTCCACACAGCCCGATTGTGGGTTCTGTCATGCAACCAGTGGTGGCTCAGTCCTGACCTGGCTATTTCTCCATGTGCTCTGGCCTCCCCGTTAGCCCGAGCCCTTTGCCATCTCTTGCCTAGCACCTGCACTGCCCCCAGCTGCTTCCCTGGCTTCCCCTCTGCCCTCAGTCTCTTCTCTACACGAAGTCAGAGCATCTGTCACACCCCAGGTTTCTCCTTCATCGAGGCTGTCGCAGCTCTGCAGTCATGTGGCTATTTGTATGATTTGGAGTTTAATGTCTGGCCTGCCCACTAGACATGCTCCAGGAGGTCAAGGGCAGGGCCTGGGCAGATTGTCACTGCATCCCCCATACCCTCGATCAGGAACTGTTGAGCAAGTAAGTGGATGACCTAGGCAGGGCACTTGTTGTTCACTGTTGCATGTGAAGTCTTCATGGGCTCGCTGATGTCTCCCCAGAGCCTGGAGCACAGGCACATCTAGGGACGCAGTCAGCTTTGTTGAGTGAATTTTGAGTCCCTGAAGTAGAGCCTGGGTTGCCTTAATCTAGACCACTGTCCTTGCATTCAGCCTGGGGCCACTTTCTCCCTGAGGCCATTCCTCCTCCGTCTCCTTCCACCTTGTATCCCAGGTCCCTCCCCTGACAACTCCCCGCCTTTTTTTTTAAAGATACAGTGCCATATATATATTAAACTGAAGCTCACAGAGGTTTGTTCCATGATTGACTCATTTCTTTTTTTATTTTTTTAAAGACTTTATTTATTTGAAAGTCAGAGTTACACACAGAGAGAAGGAGAGGCAGAGAGAGAGAGAGAGAGAGAGAGAGAGAGAGAGAGAGAGGTCTTCCATCCACTGGTTCACTCCCCAGTTGGCTGCAACAGCCGGAGCTGCGCTGATCTGAGGCCAGGAGCCAGGTGCTTCCTCTGGGTCTCCTATGCAGGTTAGGGGCCCAAGGATGTGGGCCATCTTCCACTGCTTTCCCAGGCCATCAGCAGGGAGCTGGATCAGAAGTGGAGCAGCCGGGACTCGAACCCATATGGGATGCTGGCAATGCAGGTGGTCTCTTTATCTGCTACGCCACAGCACCAGCCTTATTTATTTACTTGAGAGGCAGAGTTACAGAGAAAGGGAGAGACACACAGAGAGATCTTCCATTCACTAGTTCACTCCGCAAATGGCTGCAACAGCTAGAGCTGAGCCAATCTGAAGCCAAGAGCCAGGTGCTTCTTCCAAGTCTCCCACCAGGTGCAGGGGCCCAAGCACTTGGGCCGTCTTCCATTGCTTTCCCAGGCCATAGCGGAGAGCTGGATAGGAAGTGGAGCAGCAGGGACTCAAACAGGCACCCATATGGGATGCCAGCACCAAAGGCGGATGCTTAACCTATTATGCTACAGCATCGGTCCCCTTGCTTCCCCTTCTGAGCTGAGCTGAGAGCTTAGGTCACAGCTACACCCAGATTGCTGCCCGATTTTGTCTCTGCTACCTTGTATAGGAAGTAGGTCCCTCCCTTTCACTTCCTAGTTGGGTCCGGGAGATGAAAGAGGCAGGTAGGGGACCAGAGTGAAGCTCCTTCTCCATTGCCACATGAAGCCTTTGGCCGGACGGACTCTTGGGAACCCCTGTGCTCTCTGGAGCTATGCCCAGGGCAGCAAAAATCCTTCCCACATAGTGTTTTCTTCCATGGCCAAAAAGAAAAGCTGCCTCTTTCTCCTTCAGAATTCTGGGGACTCCCAGAATTCATGGAGGATGTCCGTCAGGAAGGGCCCCAGAAGAGAGGGCAAGCCCTGGCCAGAGAGCGACAACGCACAGACGGCCTGAGAAGGCTCCCCGTGGCTGGCAGTTGGGAGCCGTGGTTTCCACCTGTGAGAGCGAGATTGTGCCACCTGTGTGGTTGGCAAGCTGAAACCTGCCTGGCGGAGTGGAGAATGGTTACTTTTCATCTCGCACCATCAGGAAAGCCCCAGACACAGTCCCTTCCCTGTCTGCTGTTATCAGCAGCCAGGTGGAACACCGTCACTTGCTCTGGCCTTATCTTGGGCTCTCCCCTGCTGGGAGCAGGCTGGCTGAGTTTTAGTTCAGGGCTGGGGAGGAGGCTGTGTTTGGGGGCGGTGGGCTCCGCTGGAGGGCTGTGGGTCACGAGCAGCTTGGGGTCTGGCGGAGCCCCAGCCGCTGGCTGTGACATACAGCCCCCTTCATGAAACCAGACAGAATTAAGCCTTTTGTTTCCTGTTTGCTAGGCCGGCTTAAAGAAAACACTGAGGGTCGGGGCGGCTGGGGCTCCCAACAAGACGGCCTTTGTATTCATTTAATTAATCAGTTAGCTGAGGGAAAGGAGAGGAGGGAAGTTCATGTTATAAATACATGTTTTTCTTTGGCTTTTTCCCCCCCAAAGACAGGGCCTGAATGGCATCCCAGGAGAGCCTTCCCAACTCACTCAAGACACGCTGGGGGCCGGGAGCCAGCCAGGCTGCAGCTGTGACCCCGTTGCCCCCAGCCCCTCAAGGGGCATTCGCCATGCCCTCTGCAGCTCCTGGGGAAATGGGAAATGCTGAGGAGTTGGGGTGGACCCCGTTCCTGCTCTCTTCTCTTCCCTCAAACCCTGCACACCCTACTGTCCTGAGAAGGGTGTGCAGGGTTTGAGGGAAGAGAAGAGAGATGAGCTAGGCGGATGTCCGCAGATGAGGTGCCTGCATTGCCTCATGGGAGAAGTGGCTGTCCCCAAGGAGGCCTGGGCTGTCAGGTGCTCCACAGAGAAACGCCTGCATCAGCAGAGTGGTCCTGGTGCTCATAGGCCCATGTTTCACACTGAGGGCTACCCAGGCCCCTCCCAGGGGACGCGGAGACCACTCCAGTGTTGGGTAAGAGAAATGCAGTTGTCCTTAGGTCTCTGTGGGTGGTGGGCCTGCATGCTGTTCAACAAATACCCTCATCCCCACTTCCATCTCCGTAGAGCTTTTTGGTTTTTTAAAGCTTCCTCCAATGACATAAACAACAACGATAACATTTTCCATTTTAAGATAAGCAGATTCACTCACTCTTCTCACCCCACCAACCCCAGCTGCTAGGTGTTTCTAGTCTGAAACACCTTTCATTATAAGGCAAACTATTTGTTATCGCTAAACACGTGGCCCTCAGTGGAGAGATTGCCCCGTTGTCAGCTTTTCCTTATGGGCTCTTCAGTACAAGTCTTGGTTGGAACGCTCTGTTTTCTGTTAATGGTTCCAGGCCTCCTGAATACACTGCCCAGAAAATCCTTGGATCTGGCCGAATGCTTGCCTCTGGCTTCTAAATGTGTTTAACTTGTCAGGTGCCCAGGCCAGTGGCAGGTGGCTTGATGTCCTGCCTCTTTCCCATGCCTCTCCCCTGGCTTCCTTGGCCCTTGAGGGAAATGGGATGATGGCAGAGGCCATGGAATGTTCTGTGGGGACAGAACCAAAAGGCTTTGGTTTTCTCCCTTGTTCCTGGAAAGACACTCTTCCCTCTCGTCCACCGGGAGAGGCCCAGAGTTCCAAACCGCAGATCCAACACTAGGGGTTGCTCAAGCTGGGCCAAGCCCTGGTGGGGTGTCCCTCACCAGCTCCTTGGGATGGCAAACTTCAGTTTAGCTCCCTGTGTGGCTGGCAGCTGTGTGCCCACGTGGGCCTCTGTCCCCTGGAGCAGTGAGTAAAACAGGACTCCAAATTTTCTGTGTCATCTCCAGGGTAGTCTTTTGTTTTTGTTTTTGACAGGCAGAGTGGACAGTGAGAGAGAGAGAGACAGAGAGAAAGGTCTTCCTTTGCCGATGGTTCACCCTCTAATGGCCGCCGTGGCCGGTGCACTGCGGCCGGCGCACTGCACTGATCCGAAGGCAGGATCCAGGTGCTTCTCCTGGTCTCCCAGGGGTGCAGGGCCCAAGCACTTGGGCCATCCTCCACTGCACTCCCGGGCCACAGCAGAGAGCTGGACTGTAAGAGGAGCAACCAGGACAGAATCCAGTGCCCCAACCGGGACTAGAACCTGGGGTGCTGGCGCTGCAGGCAGAGGATTAGCCTACTGAACCACGGCGCCGGCCCCGGGGTAATCTTGTTTCAGCTCCTTTCTTCTTAAGTTTCCTTTCCCTAAACCAGTGCTTCTCCTGTGCCTTGAGTCAGGAGACACGTAACTCCCTTGTGTTCCCCAGCTAGTTGGTGGGTCATAGGTTCTGGAAAAAAAAAAATCCATGCTGCCCATTGCTTGGGGCTCCTGAGATTGCTCCCTGGAGAGGGAGAGAGGTCAGACCCTGGGAGTCAATTTTCTTTTCAGAGTCACTGGCATCCTAGAGAGCTTAGGGCTGGAAAGAACCTGGGTGACTGGCGCCCATGGGAAGAAGTGGAGCTCCACTCCTTTGCAAGCAGAGGAAGTGCAGTTCACGCTGTGATGGGAGTGAGCAGGCGGGGTGGGGTAGATGTGGCTCTGGTTTGGGGAGCTGATCTCCCAGGGGGGACAGGCCACAAAAGCCATGTTTCTGAAATGTTAATGCACAAACAAGTCACCTGGGCATCTTGCTCCAATCAACAGGTCTGTGTAGGGCTGAGATTCTGCCTTTCACAGCCTCCTGGTGATGCCAGAGCTGCTCCTCTGTGCACCACAGTGTGAGTGCACGTGGCTGATGGCTTATCAGTGCTGTGCGGGCTGAGTAACAGGGTGCTGGCCCGTGGCTCAGGCGACCACTTTGTTCCAGTCACAGACTGACCAGCTCATCCCAGTTTGCCCGGGAACTTCTTGGAAAGGTTGATTACTGGATTTCCAGACGTCTCCTCTAGGCATATGCAGGCACTTCCTAACTTGCATGGAAAGGTGGAATTAAAAGCTAATGCACATTTTTCACAAATTTTTGGCATTGCTCTGTGTTTGCTATAAAGGTGCTCTCCTTCCTATGAGATTGTTCCCGCTGAGAATAACCTGGCTCCTGTCCTGATTAGAGGCAGCAGCCCTGCAGCCCTGTGAGGTTCGTCTTCCACTGGCCACCTTGGGCTTTTCATTGTCTTTTCTCACAGTTAATTCCTTTTCCTCACTTGGGATACTCCCCCCCTCCCCCCATCATCCAGGCCTGGCTGAATCTACCTCTTCTTCATCTCCACCATGGAGAGTACACCTGCACCTGGTGTACCATGTTGCCAGTATGGTTGAGGGTGACTGTCGTAGGTAATCTTGGCAGTGGTGTGGGTACTGTGTACATCGTACATCTGTGGCATAAAGCTGTGCATTTCTGGATGGTAGGGACCATGTCTGACCTCTCTTTGGGTGCCTGGGGTATCTTGCACACAATGGCTGCTAATCCTTGGACAGCAGGGTACTCTCCTATGTTGAGAACTCAGCACAGTGCAGGGGACAGGGTCTCTGCTATCACCTGTTCCTTACAATTCCTTATCTGCTACTCCTACAGTGAGTTAGAAGATGCTCAGCACATCTTTAATCCTGGATACTTTCTGAAGTCTAGGTTCTTAGCGTTTGCTTTTGTATCCTTTCTATTCTCCATTCTGCCTATATATCCCATCATGTGGCTGGCATGCAGCAGGGCTGGATATTTCTGACTTTTGATGAAAGCAGGTTGTTGGGTATGGAGTCCCTTCCAGAGGGAACTGGGAGGGAAGTCCCTGTGAAAGGCTCAGTCTGGACTCCTTCTAGGTGGGCTTTCTCCTCCACCAGCGTCTTCAGCAGTCACCAATCCAGCCAGGCAGCCTCGTGATGGATGGCAGAGAGTGATAGTTAGGGCTTTTATGCCTCCTTTGTGACCTCTGCTTCTGAATCCAGAATTGTAAACTCTTTATTTTATTACATCCAAGTGAAAATCACTTCAAGGTAACCAAAGGCTTCTCCTGCTGGGTGGGGTGTGGGGATTAGGATGGGCAGAGGCTGGGTTCTGTTCTTTGAGGACTTATTTTGCAATCATTTTCTCCTCCCTCCTCTCCTGTCCCACACTGCACCCCAAACACACACACACACACAGCCCAACCTTGGCTTCCCTGGATTGCATGAAATTAAATCACCATATGTTTATCAGAGACTGGTGTGCCAGGCACTTAGGAAGACACAAGTGAAGTCTAGCCCCTGACTTCAATCTTCCAAGAGCTTGTCCTCTAACTAGGGAGACTCAGGAAAAGAAGAGTAGCAATACAAAAGTTAAATAATAATGAGGATTACAATGCAGGAGATGTCGCACAAAGGGACAGGATTCATTAATTACTAAGCGAGTGGCACAGATTCTATGTGCTGAGGGAATTCCAGGAAGAAAGGAACGGCTGTGCGCTGGGCTGATCTGGAGTGACCGGCTGGGGCCTTGGCGGGGGCAGGAGGGAGTCACAGGAGTGGCAGGGAGAGGGGAGTACTCACGTATTTATGGGGCACTTACTGTGCTATACCCTGCAGCACAGAGACAGCAAGACAGAGTCCCCACCCTGGAGGAGTCTAAAAGGCAGAGGGGGACTTTGAAGGGAAATGCAAGAGCAGGCGCTTTGGGCATGCCATGCAGACATCCAGCTCAGGCTGATGGCCTCGGAAGAGGTTGAAAGGGGCCACCTTCCTTGACATCTAAGTTAGGCCAAAATGTGGGGGAGGGTGTGCACACATGAGCCGGCATGCTGTGTGTGTGAGCAGGAAGCAGGTCATCATCCTGAAGCAGAAGATGTGGTCTAGGGAGAAGCAGGAGATGAGCAGAGAGGCAGGCGGGGCCAGCTGCCAGAAGGCCTTGAATGCCACGCTAAGCTTCGAGTTCTCTAAGCCAATGGGTAACCCTGGAAGAGCAGCAGAAGTTAGCCAGACGCCCTTCTCTGACACTTGCTATCTGTGTGAGTTCAGGAGAATGACTTAATTTCTTGTGCCTCCTAACCTGTAAAAAGGGTAAAATATTAGTAGTCACATCACTGAGGGGTTGTGAGATTTAGGCAAACAAATCAGCGTAAAATGCTAAGAGCAGTCTTGGAGCATGGAGAAGGCAGCCCCAGGTGGTATGAAGGGATTGCAGGCTTGCAAATGACTTGGACAGACTGCGTTTTAGAAAGATGTGTTGGCGGTACTGAGAAGGTTGGATTAACCAGGGTAAGAGCGGAAGCTGGAAGCGGGCGGAAAGCAACTTGTTGCAATTCTGCAGGAAAGCGGTGGTGAGGGCTGGGCAGGGCTGTGGGCTACGGACAGAGGGAGGGGCTGGATTTGGATCTAGCTGGGAGGAAAAATGTGCAGGCCGGGGGTGGGGGGGACTGATCTACTTGTGGGAAGCCAAGGAAAGGAAGGACTCCAAGGAGACTCCAAGTTTCCACCTTACGTACTGGGTGGGTGGTGGTTTTGCAACCGTGGCAAGAAACACAGGAGACAGAATAGGTCTTTGGAGAGGCGGGGCTTGCCTTTCTTCCTTCTTTTTCTCCTCTGTTCTTTCCTCCTCCTTCCCTCCTTCTCTTCTTCTCTCCCTATCCTCCCCCTTCCTCCCTTCCATCCTACCTTTTTCCTTTCCATATTGGGTTCCAGTTTTATGGATCATGTAGTGCGACATGACCATGGGGAAGTGTTAGAGGACATGGTTAGACATGGAAATGTGGGGAGCCTTAGCCCATGATGGGAGTGAGGCCAGGGAGAGTGGTGGGCAGAGGGTGAATCCCAAGGAACACGTATGTAAAATTTAGAGATGAGAAACTGCTAAAGAGACCCAGAGAGGTGGAAGAGTTAGGAGGAGAGTCTGGATGGGGTGGCCTCTCGGAACCAAAGCCCTAGAAAGCATGGCAGTGGAGGAGAGACCATGGAGTCAGATGCCACACGAACAAAACGTCCAGCAGAAGACCTGAAGGAGTTTGTCTTGACTTTATTGGGAGAAAAGCCACTGGGGAGAGAGGGAAGCAGGGTGGAAGAGATGGAGAAGGGTGACGGATGAGTTGGAGATGAGGGAGAAGTGGGAGTATATATGTGTGGGGGGCAGAGCTAGCTGCTGACCTGGTTTTCCAAGTGACTGTTGGACAGGGCAGGAGTGAGCAAAGCCTACACATGGCACTTGGAAACCACTGGAAAGACTTAATTTAGTCATTTGGCTTTTTTGTTCAATGAATATTTATGGCATACCTACTGTGGATTTTAACATACACTCGGAGGAATTCAGCAATGAACTGATCTAACAGAGAAGATAGGGTAAGAATATAGTAGCAGTGATGCAACGATGAGATGTATCATAGTCAAATGCATTAAGAGTACATTACTTTGCCCTGGAGTGGCCAGGGAATACTTCATGGGTAAGATGGATTTTGAACTGGACTTGAAGGAGGAGTAGGGTTCTAGCAGGCATCAATGGAAGACAGACCTTTTGACAGAGAGGTGAGATGTGCAAAGGCCCTGAGGCAGATGAGTAGGAACGTAGCCATTCTCAAAGTAGTCTAATTTAGTTAGCGTGCGCACACAGGTAGTTTGTAGGGAAGGCTGGAATGTAAGGTTGGGATTGGGTTCTCCATGCCAGGCTTAGGAATTTGTACTTTATCTTGTAGGCCTCAAGGAGCCACTGCAGGTTTTTGACATAAGCAGCAACAAGAGAAGACTTTGCGTTAGGATGATCTTGCTGAGAAGGAGAATCAGGATAGTGCTGTGGTTGTCTGGAGTGAAAAGTAACGAAGAATTAGCAAAAGTGATGACAGTGCGAAGAGAGAAAGGGAATGTTGGAGACACATTTGAGAGCTGACCCAGGTGGACTCAAAATGTGCCTCGTGGGGATGTGTTGGGTCTGGTTAGGCAGGGCTAAGCTGAGAGGTAAAAGAGGCAGGCTTTGAGTGATGGTGAGGGAGAAGTGGAGGTTCATGTGTCTTGGGTGCTGGGAAGAGAAGTGGAAGAGCCTGGAAGGTGAGTAGGTGGGGGGCAGGGCAGAGGGCACACGTGCTGCCTTCTGTGGACCTGTGGTGTTATAGAGGCTGTGCCTGACAAAAGGCCATTTCACAGGGGAGGACGAGGAATTGGCCACCTCGAGGGTCATGTCATGTAGGGTCAACAGCCAGGTTTTGGAGTGAGGAAACAATGAGAAATAAGCAAGTGACAGCTGTGAGCGTAAATCATTTTTTTCAAGTATGGTGGAGGTCAGGGGAGACAGTGATGGGAGGGATAGAATTCCAGAGGGCCAAGCAGGTGGTTTAAAAATTAAATAATTCCCAACACTCGGATTACTTCAAGCCTATTGTCTTACCGAAACCCCACAGCATTTTAGGGAGTCAAGGCAGGGCTCTGACATCCACGGTACAGATAAAGAAATGCAGAGGGTCAGCAGGTGTCACCGTGGGATTCCACCTTCTCTTCGCCAGGAGGCCCGGGCATCTTGGCTGTTTGTGGGTCAAGATGGGTATCTTTGGTGGAAGGAGAGATTGAAGAAACACCCCACACCACTCACCATTGATGAGTAGAATGGGGAGGAAGGCTGGAGTCTAGAAGGGGTCAGCCTTGGGCAAGAGGAGACGGGTTGTGCTTTTGAGGTTAGGAGGGGAAGGGAGGGAGGTAAAAGATGCAGGAAGTTGAGGAAGGAAACTAGGATTCTCAGAAGACACAAAACCCACAGACCACAAACCCTTGAGCTGAAAAAGTGGGGCTTGTGTAAAGCAATGCCCTGACAAACCCAGTGATGAGTGAGGTCGGGGGGAGGGGGAGAGTGACAACCCGGCGGTGCGTCCCTGTAGCTGAAATCTATAACACATGGGTCAGAGACTTTTCATTGTGGGTAAATGAACAAAGGGGCAAAGGGCCCCTTTCCTGAACATAGCAATCTTGAGGCAGGGGGAGTTGTGTGCTACACAGCCTTCTCCCCAATCCTGGTGGCATTCTTCACCCAGGCTACCAGCCTTGCCCTCATTGTGCTAGGGCTCTGCTGAATGCCTGGGTCCCCTTGGCTCTTACTCTAGTCTGGCCCTTGAAGATAAGCCAGAGAATTAGTTCCTCAGAGTCAGATGGGGTCCAAGATGGATGAAGAATAGTGGGGGATAGGGAACCTGGGCGAATGACCCTGGATGGGCCCTCCCTTGGGACAGGGACTGAGGATGTGCACGAAGGCTCTGCCTAACCCTGGCTGGAGGAGAGACGGCTATGTGTTGTGAGAGAAGACAACCCCACAGCTAAATCCTTTAATCTGGGAACCCTGGAGGAGCCATTGAGAGGCCTGTGGTTCTTCTTAGTAACTGTGGGCAGTCCTGAAGCTTGCTCTATGTGTCGAAGGGGAGGCTGGCTGACACCACAGCCTCCAAGACTGGAATTCTAGGAATCTTCCCTCCTTCCTTGGGGAGGTCATCGTGCCCTTTGTGGGGAGAAGGGGCCCATGCAGGGCCAAAGTCTGCACTCAAGGCGCAGGAAGGCAGTGAGGTCTCCCAGGCTCTGGCATCTGCTGTGTGGGCCAGAGCCTGCCTGTCCAGGTACAGACACACATTTCAGGCATCAGGTGCCATGTGGTGCAGAGCCATGACCCTCCTGTCACTGCTCAGGGGAGGATGCACAGGACGGGCCTCCCTGAGAAAACCTCGTGTCCTTCAGGGTCTCTAACTGTGGCTGCAGCCCACCTGCTGTGAGCAACTGTTGTGGTTTGCCAGGGACCAAGCTGTGTCTTGGGACATGTGAATTTAGACAAACCAGGGTGACTTGGTCACTCCAACTGTCCCCACCGTCCGCTTTTTGGCACGTTGTGCCAAGCCTGGGCCAGGTGTTATGGCCCAGTGGGTTAAGTTACCACTTGACACACCAGCATCTCATTTGGGTGCCAATTCTAGTCCTGGCTGCTCCACTTCTGATCCAGCTCTCTGCTATTGCACCTGTGAAAGCACAAGTGGATGGCTGAAGTGTTTGGGCCTCTGCCATTCGTATGGGAGACCTGGATAGAGTTCTAGGCTCCTGGCTTTTGCCTGGCCTAGCCCTAGCTCTAGAGCCATTTGGAGAGTGAATCAGTAGATGGAAGATTTTTTTCTCTGTGTGTCTCTCCCTCTCTGTCACTCTGTCTTTCAAAAAAATAAAAAATAAAAATAAATAAATATTTTTAAAGTGCCAAGTCAGGAGCTCCAAACTCCACGGGGCACAGCCTGGATTTTCTTTCGGGGTGATTTGCCCAATGCCCAGGTAAAAAGATGAACCTGCAAGGTGACACCACTAGTTGTGTCAAAGTGGCTTCAGGATCTGCAAGCCTGAGTTGAAATCTTCCTGTCTCTTCCTAGGGGGAGTTGCTTTGTATGTCTGAGCCTCAGTTTTCTTCTCTGTAGTATGGGGATAATAATATCAGACTTGCAAGGCTGTGTTTGGAATAAATGAGACAGTGCTTGTCAGTCAAATTCGTAGAACCATGTAAGGAATCTGCAGGACATGGTCGTAGATGTTTGTTCTCTCTGATTCCTCCGTCTGCTCCTTCCTTATGCTGGAGTGGTACCCATTCTCCAGATGGAGAATGTGCACCTGATAAGCACACATAGCTTACTCTGGATCGAAATGACAGACAGAATCAAGGACCAGCAACAGATTTCTTGCTCTTGACTATGTCTTTCTACTTTGGAGCTGTCAGAGTTTCGCTAGATGGAATGGATCCTGGATAACGAGGAAAGGAATCATTTTGATTGTTTGCTTATTTATCCATTCATTCAACATATATTTACTGAGTGCCTACTATGTGTCAGGTGCTGTTCTAGATGCCAGTGATACAACTGTCAACAATACATAAATATTCAGCCTTTGTGAGTTTTACATCCTGATACAGGAAACACAGAGTACACATCTGTATAATGCCAAGCCAGGTAGGAATAACTGCTTTGGTGGGAAACCAGACAGGTTAAGGTGGCAGAGAGTGGCTGGTGGCCCCCGGAGGCCACTGAGGATAGGAATTCGAGCTGAGCCCCAGAAGCCTGCACCCTGGGTCTGCTAGGCCTCCCCCCATCCTCCTGCAGTCCTGGCTCAGACCCTGCTGCCCCAGGGTGGAGTCAGCTGCTCAGGACAGACAGCCAGGCTCCAGTTCGGGCTGAAGGGGTAGGTTGACCTGTTGACCTGAGCCATGGAGCTAGGGGAAGAAGCCAAACTGGAGAATCAGTTTTGAGGGTCAGATTGCAGGTGACAATGATCTGAAAGGGCTGTGCTGCCCTACTTGGAGACCCCCTGCATGTGGGGACAAGTCACTGTGTATTCAGTTTCCTGTAGGTCTCTATCTCTTTAGCATTGCCTTTTCCTTTAAGAAAAAAAATACACCCCTGTTTGGATTGCAAGCTAAATGATTTATGAACATTTTTCTTCCCCGTTAGTTCTACCTGTAGGAGCTCTAGCCCTTGCAATCCTAGTCCTGTTGATTAAGTACATTTGAAAGCAAAAGGAGACTGTCTGAAATTGCTTCATGATATAGACTCGCAGCTTCCTGGGACCCAGGAGGGATTCCTCATCTTCCCTTTGAAGAGTTCCTTTGCAGCTGGTTAAGCAGGAGATCAGTACAGAAACATGTACCCAGCCTCGTGTGCGCTGAAGGAGGCAGAGGGAGAGCATTCTTTCCGGAGCTGGTAGTCCAGACTGGAAAGTCTGGACTCTCTGGACAGCGTTCTTCTCCAGGAGTCATCCTTCTGATCTGTCCCGGCCTCCACACCCCCCCCCCCAACCTTTCCAGGCGTTGCTTGTACCTGCTTTGTTGCTGGCAAGGTAGGAGGACAAGGAGGGTGCTTTTAAAGACCCTATCAGAGTTCAGCATTTTCAAGGGGCCCTAGTAATCAGAGTGGGGAGAGATGGGGTGGAGAAAGCACATCACAGCCTGTCCTTGCCTGTTACCAGATGCTCGGTGATATGAGTGCAGAGCAGATGTGGTCCACAGAGCCAGCCCCAAGCAGTAAGCCTGGTGGCTGGTTCCACAGTTAGTTAGGCCCACTGGCATTCCCTAAGTCCTCTCCTGTCTTGTGTGATGGAGAATTGCAGGGGGATGGCTCAGAACTCACTTAGACCTGGTCCAAGTTAACCTAGAAAGCAGACTTCAGTAGACTCTGTTTCTACTCTGTACTCAGTCTCTTGTGCTACAGTCTGGCCTGGAGCTCTGCCTCACAGATCATTGGATTTAAGAAATAGGACAGTTTTCCCTACATTCCTGCCTAATCACCAAAGTTGTGTGAAGTTGTCTCCTTTCTTTGTGCCATAGATGCCCCTCTGAATTGCCTTCAGCTTCCAAGCCTAGGCCCTAATTCTCCCCCATCTCCAAATAACTGTCATCTTTTTTTTTTTTTTAAAGATTGTTTATTTATTTGAAAGGCAGAGTTACAGAGAGAAAAGGAGAGACAGAAAGAGATCGTCCATCTACTGGTTCACTCCCAAAATGGCTGCAATGATGGGGTTGGGCCAATCCAAAGCCAGGAGCCAGGAGCTTGATCCAGGTCTTCCACATGGATAGCAGGGCCCAAGCACTTGAGCTATCTTCTGCTGCTTTTCCCAGGCCATTAGCAGGGAGCTGGAGTGGAAGTGGAGCAGCCCAGACAGGGATCGATGTCTGTATGGGATACTGATGCTGTAGGTCATGGCTTAACCTGTTGCATCACACCATCAGCTCCATTAAAAAAAATTACTTATTTATTTATTTGGAAGGCAGAGTTACAGACAGAAGAGGAGAGACAGAGAGATTGCTGTCGTCTTTTGTGGTTTTCTTTCCTGTCCAAGCCCCAAGCTTCTTCACACCTGCTTCCCATGCCCTGCCCTGCGCAAGGTGCCATGGAGCTCATGTCTGTCCCAGATGTTAGACGGGAGACACCACTGGACTCTAATCCTACCTTTGTTGGAAAAGGACTTCAGAGCTGACTCTCCATTTCCTTATCTGTTCTGGAAGTAAGATCATTTGAGGACCAAATGAGATGCTAGTTCTGAAAATTGCTTTGTAATGTTCTCAGGAGAACAGTGAAAATTAGGAGCGGGCATGTAGCCTATGGATTAAGATGCCCTTGTCCCACATCAGAGTATTTGGGTTCAATCTCTGCTTCTGGCTCCTGACTCCAGCTTCCTGCTAATGCAGGCAATAGTGATGGCTCAAGTAGTTGGGTCCCTGCCACCCATGTTTGAAACCTGGATTGTGTTCCTGGCTCCTAGCTATAGCCCCAGGCCCATGTCCAGCCAATGCCAATATCTGGGGAGAGAACCAGCATATGAGACACCTCTCTCTCTCTCTCTGTCTCTCAAATAAATAAATAACAAACTGTAAACATTTAAAATTCTACTGTCTGCCTGCAGAGGAAAAAGCCCCAGATGATTTTCATGGAAACATAAAAGGCAGGAGCAGGGCAGGGAGGGGAACCGTACATCCCACTGCATGCCAACTGTCCTGCCTGGCTTTTGGGACCTGTCATGTTACTTCCTCACACTGCCCTGGAGGTGGTGTGATCCCCACTTAAGCAGATGAAGGGAATGAGACTCAGACAGGCTAAGTCACTGGTCTAAGATCACCAAGTCAGTGAGTGGGCAGGCAGAGGACCAGAGCCAGCTGTGTGTGGCCTCAACATCCATGCAGTACCAGCTGGTGTCAGAAGCTCATCAGAGTGGCCTCTATAGAGTAGCCATCCACCCTTGGATCTCGTCATCTCCATGTTAGCAATCTTTTTCTTTTATTTACGTGAAAGGCAGAGTGTCAGGGAGAGAGAGAGATTCCATCTGCTGGTTTACTTCCCAAATGGCTGCAACAGCTGGGGCTGGGCCAAGCCAGACAGGGGCCAAGAACTCCATCAGGGCCTCCCATATGTGTGGCAAAGGCCCAAGCACTTTAGCCATTTTCTTCTACTTTCTCAGGCTCATTAGCAGGGAGCTAGATGGCAAGCAGGGTAGCTGGGACTCAAACTGGCACTCATGTGGCACGTGTGCATCCAGGCAGTGGCTTCATCTGCTGCACCACTACACTAGCCCCAGCGATTTATTTCTCAGAAAATTTCCTCTTCTGATTCTCTTTTGCTCTCTCTTCACTCTCTGTCTCCCCCTCTCTCTCTCTTTTTTTTTTTTTTTTTTTTTTTTTTTTTTTTTTTTTTTTTTGTGACAGGCAGAGTGGACAGTGAGAGAGAGAGACAGAGAGAAAGGTCTTCCTTTGCCGTTGGTTCACTCTCCAATGGCTGCCACAGATGGCGTGCTGTGGCCGGCGCACCACGCTTATCCGATGGCAGGAGCCAGGTGCTAGGTGCTTTTTCCTGGTCTCCCATGGGGTGCAGGGCCCAAGCACTTGGGCCATCCTCCACTGCACTCCCGGGCCACAGCAGAGGGCTGGCCTGGAAGGGGGCAACCGGGACAGAATCTGGAGCCCCGACTGGGACTAGAACCCGGTGTGCCGGCGCCGCAAGGCGGAGGATTAGCCTGTTGAGCCACAGCGCCGGCCTCCCCCTCTCTTTTTAAAGAGCCTACTCTGATGGGTTGCTTGAGATGTGTGGGTTTGTGCCTTTAGCCAATTTTCTTTCTGATAAGACAGCCACAGTGAAATCTCTAAATTGTATACAGTGAGGACAGCAGACCCTGAAAATGGCCAAGAGGAAAAAGGCTTGTCCATCTAAGACAAATTCTATCTTCTTCCGAGCTTTGCCTGGGCTGGCCCTGCCTCTTTCCAGTAGAGCTGTGTCCTGGGGACAGCCTCGGGGATCTGCCTCCTATGGGTCCCTACCATCTCAGACCAATCCCACTGAGAGATGGAGAGGAAGTGGGTACGCCTCCCCCATCTCCTTGCCAGCCCTCTAGGACACAAGGTCTTCCCTCCCCATCCCCCTTTCTCCCCTCCCACATTCTCTCCCCTCCTTGGTAGGGCAAGCTCAGCCCCGCTGAAGCTCT
This sequence comes from Sylvilagus floridanus, assembly GCA_949820135.1. Taxonomy (NCBI): domain Eukaryota; kingdom Metazoa; phylum Chordata; class Mammalia; order Lagomorpha; family Leporidae; genus Sylvilagus; species Sylvilagus floridanus. Next base: position 14,155,538 of record OX463224.1, on the reverse strand, counting down.
GCCCACTGCAGGCTCAGGCTCAGGCAGGCTCTCTCTTTCTCTCTCTTTCTCCCCTTCTCTCTCCAAAGGGGTTCAAAGGGCCTTTTGAGTGGGGGAGCCAGCAGCCTGCGGGCCCGGGAGGAGAGATAAAGGCGTGAGATCCCCGTGGGCCTGCAGGGTCAGGGGCTGTGTATCTGGTGACTTCTGAATGCAAGTTCCAACAAAGACAAATCTGTGGTGGGAGAGCCTCAGCGAAGGAAAGAAAATCTCCATGAAAACAAACTTTTGTTGGAAGCTTTCTCCTCTTGCTTTGGCAGCACAGCCGAGCCCTGGGAGGGGAAGGCCACGTCTTCCGTCTTCCGGAGCAGTCGGGAGCTGGGCTCTCAGATGGTCCCAGTATCAGCTTGCTAAGAGAGGGCTGCTTTTCTCCCACCGGGAAGTCAGGGCTCTGGAGCTGGTGCGGTCATGATCGGTTTTCTGATCAAGGCCAGAGTGAGGAACTGAAAAGCTGGGGGCAGAGGAAGGAGTCTTGCATTGTGAGTTAGGAGAGTTTGTGGCACGGTGCTGTGTGGGAGGCAGGTCTGTGTCTGCTGCCTTGCTTTCCTTTCCTAGGAAATGGACATAACTTGCTCCAGGTCTTTCAGCTGGAAACGTGGGTTCCCTGTCAGGGTACGAACTGCTATTTTCCGATACTCTGGCAGTAATGGAAACCACAGGGTAGAGGTAAAAGGATCTTGAAGACACCATCCGGCCCCAGGAAGGTTCTTCCCAGGGTCAGGTAGTCACACAGCATGCTCCGTTGCTTGGTTTAGCCAACATCAAGAGACTAAGGACCGGTTCAGGAAGGGCCTTTAAGGTCAGTCTCTGCTGCTTCCTTGCTCTGGGCGACTGCATTGCCTCTCTCCAGACTGATTTGGGCTGCTGGGGCCTCAAGGTTTAGGGAATGAAGAACACGAGGCTCTCTCCAGCGGCTGAGATGGTTTGTGTTAAATAAACACAAGGGTATCATTTTTCCCCTGGAGTCCAGGGAAAGAGTGAGAAGTTGTGCTGTGTCCAGGGCTCCTTAAAACTATGTCCTTTTGTCCTGCTCAGGCAGAAGATCCTTTATGGTGGCTGATGTCCTGGGGACCCATAGGATTAGATGGCTTGGGTGACAAAGCCAGGACTGGAGGCTGAGCTGTGATTTCCAGCCTGTCTGCTCCTGATAGGCTGTGTGACCTTGGGGGAGAGCTGCCCCTCTCTGAGTCCCCATTTCTCTTACAAAAGACACTTAAAGATGGAATGAGCCACCCTTGTTCCAATGGAGCAAGAAGGAGCGAGAGAAACCCAGGAGCAGTCCTGGTGGGTGCAGAGGGCTCCTGAGAGACTTGGCTTGGAAACAGCAGGTCTGCCCCTTCTCCCCCAGTCCCCATGTTTTCCTAGCTGGATGGCTGGGTTATATTTATTGTTCCTATGAGGAGGTGTGTGTGTGTGTTTGCCCCTGTGCCCTGGACATCTTCAGAAATGAACAGACTTGTGGGGAGAGGTGCCTTTCCCAGAGTTCTTTATGACCCAAGGGGCAACAATTCATCTGGATTTTGGAAAGTCTGTCCTGGAAAGCCTGATTGAATTAGCAAAGGCACCTCCTGCTTCCCTCCCCCTCCGCCTGCTCCCTCCCTTGTCCCTTCAGCAGCCTTGCTGGGTCAGTCACGGGCTAATAACAGGGACAGTGGGGCTGCTGTCACGTGGCTGCTCTGAACTGCCTGCAACAGGGGGCCATTGTTAGAAGCTAGTTAATAGGTGAGGTCTCCCACTGTTGACCACATGCAGAGTTCACATGGGGCATGTTTAGGCTCGGCTGGCCAGGATGTGTATGTGCAGGGAAGGAGGCAGGAGGCCAGTCTGCAAGCTCTAAGTTCTTCCCCTCCTCCCCTTAACACACACACACATACACTCCACAGAGTCACACACAGCACACATATGCACACAGGGTCACAAATATACATGCACATAGGCTTTTCCTTTGGGCTTCTTTCTTCCCCCTGGTCACATCTCAGCAATGAACACAGATCCTGCATTTGCTGGGCCAGCCTCATCCTATGTCGTTGGAAGGCACCATAAGACAGGGAAAAAAACTCAGGTGTGGGAGCCCAGCATGAATGGTGCCCATCCTGAATCCTCTGCTTAACCTGATTCATGAACATGGTTATGCTGGGCAGTGATTTAACTTCTTTATGCCTTTCTTTTCTGTGATTGCTTTCTTGCAGGTTGATGATGAGGAATGCGAGTGATAGTAGGTATATACCACCTTGCACAGCCTGGAACACAGGAGGTGTCGGTAGCTGGTGGCTCTCTGCTCTGTTGCCCCCCTGAATATATTTCTTCTATATGGTTCTCATATTGTTGTCTGGGCTAGAAAAGAGGCCACTCTAGTGAAATGTCTGGGGTTTACGTGGCATGGACTTTGCCTTATTTGTCCAGGGCCCGATTTTGACCCTAAGGGAGGCAATACTAAAGCTCCATATGAGACCATTACACTTATTTCATCTTTGCAACAGCCTGCTCTCCACTTCCTCATAGGCAAGGAAGCTGAGGCACAGATTGGGTTAGGTAGTTGTTCAAATTCATAGAGTAAGTGAGTGGTTATGAACCCAGCTCTGTTACACTGGACGATTGGCTGAGTGTGAGGGCCGCTGGCATGAGCTCACACCAAGGCCAATGGCACAGTTTGATTTAATAGGTCACCTGCTTCTCTTCTCAGAGCAGGCCTGTTCAGACAGCCCATCTTCTAGTTTCTCTCCAAAGTGGGCTTGGGTGGGAATGCTGTGGTTGTGAGGAGCTGGGCTGCAGAGACTTGAGGGGGCATCTGTGGGAACAAATGGGATGAGACTAGCTGAGAGATAGAGAAGTAAATAAGACCTAGCCCTGGCCTCCAAGGAGCTCATGGATCAGAGGGCAGGGCAGGCTCAGGCGTGTAGGAGGATGGATAAATGTTGACATGCATGCAGCTGCTGCAGTGACAGGGTAGGGACAGGCACTTGGTTGAAAACTCTCTTGGAGAAGGTGATGCTGGAACAAATTGTCGTGGGAATTAGGAGAGAGAGGGAAAGGACTGTCCAGGGGACAGGATGAGCCACAACATGGAGGTGTGGGCAAGGCAGGGACAGCTTGGTGCTAAGACACATGGACTGTGTTTTATAGGTGATGGGGCACTCGTGAATGCATTTGAGTAGGAGTGATGTTGCTACCTTTTTGTTCTGCAACACTGGACTTAGCAGCAGTGGGCGGGGGTTAGATGGGACCCGAGCTTTGCCTTCAGGATGTGTATGCACTGCGTCAACGCCTGCCAGTTACAGTAAATCAAATGCCCAAATGGCTTAAATAGTCAGGAATTTGTTTCCTTAGCTACTGTGAATTTCAAGACCAGTATTTCTCTATGCTTGAATAACTCCATGGCTCAATGACATCAGAAAGCAACCAAGTTCTTTTTTTTTTTTTTTTTCTTACAAAGTTGATTTGAAGAGAGAGAATTCTCACCTGCTGGTTCAGTACTCAAATGTCCATAATGGCCTAAGGACATTGGAAACTAAACCTTGGTCTCCCAGATGGGTGGTAAGGATCAAACTCCCTAAGCCATAACTTGCTGTCTCCCAGGAGGACAACATCAGCAGGAAGCTGGGAAAAATGAACCCAGACTCAAACTCAAACACTCAAGAGGTAGCTTAACCACTACCTGAATTGCCCACCCCAAAGTGACTTATTCAGTTTTAGACTCATTTTATTTATTTAAAGAGAGAGAGAGAAAGAGATTGAGATTGAGAGAGAGAGAGAGAACTCTTCTACCTACTGGTTCACTTCCCAAATGCCACAATGGTATGCACTGAGTCAGGCTGAAGCCAGGAGCCTGGAACTCCATCTGTGTCTGTCACATGGGTGGCAGGGTCCCATGCACTTGGGCCATCTTTTGCTGCCTTCTCAAGCACATTAGCAGGAAGCTGGTTTGGCAGTGGAGCAGCCAGGACTCAAACTGGCACTCTGATAGGGGATGCTGCATTTATAAGTGGAAGCTTAATCTACAACACCACAACACAGCCCTCCAAAATGACTTTTAAACAGTTGATTTCCTTATTTACTCAGTTTAAAAATTCAGCAGAGAGGCCAGTGCTGTGGTCTAGTAGGTTAAACCTCTGCCTGCAGTGCTGGTATCCCATATGGGCGCCGGTTCAAGTCTCAGATGTTCCACTTCTTATCCAGCTCCCTATGGCCTGGGAAAGTAGTGGAAGATAGCCCAAATGCTTGGGTCCCTGTATGTGGGAGACTGGAAGAAGCTCCTGGCTCCTGGCTTCAGATCAGGGAAGTGAATGAGTGGATGGAAGATTTCTCTCTGTCTCACCTTCTCTCTGTCTGTAACTCTGCCTCTCAAATAAATAAATAAATAAAGAATCCAGCAGGCTGCCAGCCTACTGACTTTGATACTTGCCAGTGTCACCATTCCCAGTCCTCTCTGGCCATTCAGTGAGACTGAAAGAGTCCTGGTGCCTTTGCTGTTCCTTCATCAGGTATCAGTCCACCCTTGGCTTGCAGGTCCTGCGCCCACGAGGATTGCAAGCCAGCTCCTTTTAACAATTAACTCACTCCATTAAGGGGCTACCAAGATGAGAGTGGCCAAGTTCAAGTCCCACCTCCTACTTTCTCCCACCACCACAGTGTCTGGTCCAGGCTTCTGAGGTTCTACAACAGAACCAATGGAACACTCACTAGACCTCAGACTACTGGAAGCTCATGAGGCTGGTATTCCCTGTGTGGGCTCCGGGCAAGAATTGCCAGCCACGTTCCAAAACAGAACATTAATATCCAAAGCAGTGTTCCTGAGTCACCTTCCCAGGACCTTGGAAAATACCTTTGGGTTAAGAGTTTTGACCCCCATTGCAGCGTAGGGCTCTAAGCCTTCCCTGCCCAGCCCAAATCAGACCTTCGATATTACTCTGTGTAAGCTCTGGTGAGCGCTCACATAGCCCGCAAACAGGGATAGGAACCTGCTGTCCCCTCTCTTAATCCTCATCGCAGTCTATGGTGCTGTTTTGTGACATTCTAGGAACAGAGCAGGCTGGCAGCCTGAAGGTCCTGTAGGGCTGGCCAGCAGGGTGGAATGTTGATGTGTCAGTGGTCCACAACCGTGGGCTGAGCAGGAGGCTGTGGGGAGCGTGGTTGCAAAATCCCGGCAGTGAAGCTCCTTTCCCATGTCTCCTGCCTAGGGGAGGGGTCCAAGGACTTGGGCCATCTTCTGCTGCTTTCCCAGGTGCATCAGCAGGGTACTGGAAGGGAAGTGGAGCAGCAGGGACTTGAACAAATGCTCATATGTGACCCTGCCATTGCAGGTGGTGGCTTAATCCACTGAGCCATAATGTGAGTCCCATGTTTACTTTTAAAATGGACAAAAATGCAAAAAGTTTAATATTACACTCCATTGGAAAGGCCCTGGGGACATACACTGTCTTGTAGTGTAAGTCAGTACCATCCCATTCAGAGGACAGTTTGGCAATATATATCACAATGATCAATTGTGCCTTTTTTTTAAAAAAAAAGATTCTATTTATTTATTTTTTAAGATTTTATTTATTTATTTATTTGGGAGGTAGAGTTACAGATAGTGAGAGGGAGAGACAGAGAGAAAGGTCTTCCTTCTGCTGGTTTACTCCCTAAATGGTGTCAATGGCTGGAGCTGCACCAATCCAAAACCAGGAGCCAGGAGTTTCTTCTGGGTCTCCCATGTGGGTGCAGGGGCCCAAGAACTTGGGCCATGTTCCACTGCTTTCCCAGGCCATAGCAGAGAGCTGGATCAGAAGAGGAGCAGCCGGGATAGAACCGGTGCCCATATGGGATGCCAGTGCTTCAGGCCAGGGCTTTAACCCACTGTGCCACAGCACCAGCCTTTCTATTTACTTATTAGAATGAGAGGGAAGGAGGCACAAAAAGAGAAAGAGATCTTCCATCCTCAGGTTCACTCCCCAGATGGCCACAATGGCTAGGGCTGGGCCAACCTGAAGCCAGGAGCCTGGTACTCCATCAGAGTCTCCCACATGGGTGGCAGGGGCCCAGGTAGTTGGGCCATCTTCTGCTGGTTTCCCAGGCACACTAACTGGGAGATGGATCTGAATCAGAGCAGCTGGCACTCAACTGTGGAATGCTGGCCTTGTAAGTGGTGACTTAACCTGCTGTACCACAACACTGGCCCCAGCCATATGGCTTTAGATCCAGCAATTTCATATTGGGCAGAAGATCCTAAAGATATGCTTGTACATGTGTGATATGAACAATGTATAATAAATTTGTGCCTAGGAGGAGTCTTCAAATTGTTCATGGAAAGTGCGTATTATTAAAAAAAAAATGTCTGAATTTCAGGTTTTTTTGGAAAATAGGTTTTTAAAAGAGTTATGTATTTATTTGAAGGGTTGACTTATAGAGAAAGGGATAGAGAGAGATTTTCCGTCTGCTGGTTCACTCTCAAAATGGCCACAAAACCCGGAGCTGGATCAGGCCAAAGCCAGGAGCCTGGAACTCATCCAAGTCTCTCACGTAATTACAGGGGCCCAAGGACATGGACCACTTTCACTGCTTTTCCAGGCAAATTAGCAGTGAGCTGGATCAGATGTCAAACAGCCAGGACCCAAACGGGCGTCCATATGCAATGCTAGTGTTGCTAGGAGGTGGCTTAATATGCGGCTCCACAACGCTGACCCCAAACTTAACTTTTACTTTTGTTTTTCCACAAACTTCCTGAGATGCTTTCTTATGCTTTGCTACATTATCTGTAATAGCAAAACATGGAAAAGAACCCAAATATCCATTAGTTGTAGGCCAATTAGTTTAATTATGGAGCATCCTGGCTATGGAATACTATGCATTTACAAAGAGGAATGAAGAATTCTTATATGAATATAGAAAGATCTCCAAAATATATTATGTATAAGAAGAAAAGAAAAAAAACCCATCAAAGTGCAGACAAGTGCACATAGAAAGAGTAGAACAAGCCTTTGTATTTGCTTGGGCAGGTGGGAGATGGGAAACAGGAGGGAAACATTTCAGTGTATGCCTTGTTATGCTTTTTGATTTTTGAGCTATGTTACACATTGCATTTTTCAAAACCAAACCAAAAACACTGCAAATCCCATGAACTGTCTGGAGCTGAATTCTGCCAAGAGCTGCCGATTTCCCACCCCCGGCCTCTGAATTACAGAGCAGCACTGGAGATGGAAGGGGATAAATGAGAGAGTTATGATTCAGGAGTGAGATCCCCATGGGTTGGGTGCAGGAGTGGGCAAGAAGGCCGAGGTAGCATCAGAGATGGCTCCCAGAGGTGGGTTCTTGGTGTAAGATGGCACCATTCCAAGAGGAGAAGGCTGGAGAGAAGCAAAGGAGGCAACTTCAGGGCACGGGGGCAAACAGCCCTGGAGAATTATTTTGCCACCAGAATTCAGTCTCTGGAGTTCTCCAGTCCCTCCACTCCTGGGACTTGACTTTTTCCAATTTTTCCATCCATGCACAGAGGCTGTATTTCTGTCTACTGAAGCAGAGGGAATGGTTCTCCAAAGTTTCACATTTTGCTAAACTCTGACCACTGAAGAATGCAGGGTTCTGGTTTGCTGGTGGCATTCACATCCTCTCAGATACAAATCCCAAGACAGGTACTGCAGGTGGCTCTGGAAGTCTGGCTGAATGTGAGCCTTCAAGGAGGGGAAGGGCCAGTGCCTGCAGCCCTAGGGACAAGGAGAAGACCCAGCTGTGGGTGTGACATTCCCTACTGGGTCAACATCTCCTAGAGAGAGGTCAAGACTTAGTGTTCCCTTCGGATTCTCTTTGGCTCAACATCTGCTGCCCGAGAGGATCTTGGGGCTAGAAGGCTGGTACTGGAATGTCCCAGGAGATGGTGGCCCAGGTGCTCCCAGGATTAATGTCCATCCGGGGGCACCTTGGCACTGATGACAGTGGAAGGGGTGGTTGAGAAGGGGAAGCCAGGTGAGGGAAGCCACAGGCAACACGGACACGTGGTGTGTGGCATTGCTGTGACAAGTGCAATGGGATGGATGTGTATTAGGTCCCCTCAGCTCCCTGCTTGCTCCAGACCCATCCAGAAAGAAAAATGGCCTTGAATGCAAACAGCAGCTGCGCTGTTTGAAGTTGGAGGCCTTCGGAACTGGTATGAAATACAGCCACGCTCTTGGTTTTGGTTGTAGCTGGAAAGAATTAGAAGACAATTAATAAATCATTTAGCGCCCTGAGTTTAAGTAACTTATTATTATGGGCTGAATATATTTATTACGCTTCACTGAGCAACACTGGCACATTTCTTTTGACTGTCACACAATTTGTATGCAATTTGTTTCTGAAGGTTTTTTTTTTTCTTTTAAATGCATCTATAAATTATTAACCTGCATCCTTCAGGACAGATGATTGGAATCCCCACCCCTCCTCCACTACCCAATTTGAGCCTCACAGCAATGTCCTGTCCCTAAAGTGATGGTCATGCCACATTGCACAGCCCATGCTCCTAGTTGCAGTGGGGAAGGATAGAGGGTTTCTGGTCCTGGTCCTGTCCCTGGGTTGGGCTCCTGGGGCAGAGACTTAAACAGAAATGAAAGAAGCAGGCAGTTGTTTTGGGGGTGATTGGCTGGTGCCTGGAGAAAAACTATGGATCAAAATCCTGCCTTTTTATTGTGAAAATTAAAGAAATCAGAGGTAGGGAGAGTCGGTCTGGGAACAAAACTCAGAGCCCGCTGACTTGGGAGCCAGCAGCATTTTCAGACACTAGCGGCCCCTAACTGGTCATTGTGTGGGTGAGGAAGCCGAGCCCACAGAGCGCCCACAGCTTGCCCCTGGTCCGGGGTCTTCGTCCCCCGAGCCCTCAGCCCCTCGTCTCTCCCGGCTGTGATGGCTGCCCTTCTCTGCTGTGCCCTGGAAGATCTTCTCCATGTTTTCTCAGGCCTGAGGCCATGCTGTCTTTTTGTTACTCTTGCTGGAACAGTTGGAAGTTTTTGGTAATGTGACTTTTAGTTAAATCCTGAATTAATATAGGACCCTCCTCACAAACATTCTCTGCTAAGTACTTAGGGACGGGGTTAAAGGACAGCCTTGCTAGCTTGCCCTCCTCTTTCCTGAAGTCTTCTTTCACATCTGTAGAACACATGTCTGCGCAGCACCTAATGGATACTGGTCCTCCTGGTGTGCATGTGCCTGTGCTACTTCAAAAGGTGTCCTTGCCCTTATCTCACTTCCGGCATTGCTGTGGTCACCCTGCATTGATAGACTAGGAATGAATGCATGTAGGTTTTTTTTTTTTTTTTTTTTTTTTTTTTTTTTTTTTAGTTAAAAGTACATATTTTGGCTGGTGCCATGGCTTAGTAGGCTAATCCTCCACCTGTGGCGCCAGCACACCGGGTTCTAGTCCTGGTCGGGGCACCGGATTCTGTCCTGGTTGCTCCTCTTCCTGTCTAGCTCTCTGCTGTGGCCCGGGAGTGCAGTGGAGGATGGCCCAAGTCCTTAGGCCATGCACCCGCATGGGAGACCAGGAAGAAGCACCTGGCTCCTGGCTTCAGATCAGCCGCAGCGGACATTGGAGGGTGAACCAATGGAAAACAAAGACCTTTCTCTCTGTCTCTCTCTTACTGTCCACTCTGCCTGTCAAAAAAAAAGTATATATTTTATTTATTTAAGGATATATATATATATATAGAGAGAGAGAGTAAATTCCAAATGCTCTTAACAGAGATGTGCCAAGCCAAAGCTGAGAACTCCAACTGGCTCCCCTACATGGGTGGCTGGGACCCAAGTACTTGAGCCATCCCCAGGGTGCACACTAGCAGGAAGCTGGAATGGAGGGTGGAGCAGGGATCCGAACTCAGGCACTGCAATATGGATACAGGCATCTGAAGCTGTTAAGCCAGCTACGCCAAATGCCTGCCCCCACGCAGCTTCTGAATGCACAAGACCTACAGGAAGAGCCCAGCAGCCTGGAACTATCAGAACGAGACTCATTTGAGGTTTTCTAGATAGCTAAAGGTTTCTTTCTTTCTTTCTTTCTTTTATTTTATTTTATTTTATTTATTTATTTATTTATTTGACAGGCAGAGTGGACAGTGAGAGAGAGAGAGAGACAGAAAGAAAGGTTTTCCTTTACCATTGGCTCACCCTTCAATGGCCGCTGCGGCCGGCGCACCACGCAGATCCGAAGGCAGGAGCCAAGTGCTTCTCCTGGTCTCCCATGCGGGTGCAGGGCCCAAGCACTTGGGCCATCCTCCACTGCACTGCCAGGCCACAGCAGAGAGCTGGCCTGGAAGAGGAGCAACCAGGACAGAATCCGGAGCCCCGACTGGGACTAGAACCTGGTGTGCTGGCACCACAGGCGGAGGATTAGCCTATTGAGCCACGGCGCCAGCCGGTTTCTTTCTTTTTTAAAAAAAATTATTTATTTATGTATGAGACAGAGTTATGGGGCTGGGAGGGGGGACACACACAGAGAGAGGTCTTCCATCTGCTGGTCCACTCCCCAAATGGATGCAACCACTGAATCTGGGCCTATCCAAGGCCAGGAGCCAGAGCTTCTTCTAGGTCTCGCATGTGGGTGCAGGGGCCCAAGCACTTGGGACATCTTCCACTACTTTCCCAGGTCATTACAGGGAACTGGATTGGAAGTGGAGCATCCTGGACTCGAACTGGCACCTATATGGGATGCTGGAACTGCAGATAGAAGCTTAGCCTACTACGCCACAGCACTGGCCCCTAAAGGTTTACTTCTTAAAGTACCCCCAAGGATGTTTTAAGCATTGCAAGGGACCCTCTCCCTGTCTCCCTTAAGTAAATTATCCTGAACACGATTGAGCTCTGTCTGATGACTCCTTGGTTGGCCTGTGTGCTCTCTCCTTGATCAACACTCCATGCCCTCAGTTTAGGGAAGCCTAAGCCCACTGCCCTTGTATTACTGGCAATCAGCAGAGGCCCTAGATACCCAGCTAACTTGGTGTTAGAAGTATGGGCAAAATCAGAGTAAGGAAACCATATGAAAGGGTTTGAAAGCTTCCCTCACAAATAAGCTCCATAAACTTTGCTGTGAAGATTGTAGCCTGACTGCTCGGAGACTTTAAAAAATTGTTCTCTTTCCAGTATTTTTGTACTCTGTTGGATTTATGAGGTGAATGAATAGCTAAATCACCTGCTGGTAAGGAAGGCATTTTTGTCATAGAGACCTTGATGTATCTGCTGGGAGGCTGGAAGGATGGGCATTTTATCTGCTAGTTTGCAAGAGAACCATACTGCCAGTTCCCTGATTTAAGCCACAAGAAGGCAATTTAACTACAAGAAGGGCCTCCTGTTTGCTGGCGATTTCGCACGGCTGTTTTGAGAAGGCGGCTGCTGCTACAGTCTGGCCTATCGACCCTTCCCTTAGCCCCAGACCGTGTTAGCACTTCAGTTACCACAAACAGAGCTGCGTTTGTGTCATTCCCTGGTGGGTGCCTCAGGCCAACCTCATTGCAGCCCGACAGAGGGCCCTCGAGCCTAGTCCTGCCTGAAGAGGGCCTCTACAGTGCCTCTGTGCCCAGGGAGGATTGCTTGTGCCAGCCCACACCAGCCTATGCCACCTGCGAGCTCTCTGGCTGGCAGGTGCCAGGTGGAAGCAGTCAGCTGCCCAGGAGAGAGATTGTTCTCTGTAGTTACTGCTAGCAAGGGACCCCATTCTACTTTCCTGCCATCAGAGTAATCTGTCCTCTGCTGGAGGCACCTCGCAGGAGCAATGAGCAGGTGAGGCGCAGCAGATGGCTGTGCCGCCAGGGTGACTGCGGGCTGCAGAGCGGAGCGGCCTGCCCTGCCCTCCCTGGTGCCCAGCGACCAAGGGCTGGTGCTGTGAACTCAGGAAACCTCCTGCCCCTCCTCTGTTTATGGTGAAATTGGGCCTCCTCAGGAAAAGCACGGATTTCCTACTTCTTTTGTTCTCAGATTGGTGTTGTACCCTGGTGCCAAATTAGTGGCTAAGAACAGTTGGAAACAAATGCTCTTTCAGCATCCCACTGCGAGCGAGCGATCGGGGATCCAGGTGGGGACACCAGCCGCATGCGTGGTTGCTTTCTCCACCCAGCCGCCCCTCTACAGAGAATCAGCATCCCAGAGCCATCCCACACAGCCACATCCCCTCGTCATGAGCCAGTGCTGTGCACATCTGCCTAACCCCGGTGAGCAAGCTGGAGCCCTGTTCAGTTATTTATGAAACAAGATTCAGGACCAGCCCCGGGGGGCCAGTTAGGGGATAATGAATGGGAAGTGCCACGGTGCTGTCTGGAGAGGCCTGTGGACAGCCTGCTGGAGTGTGGCTGGGCTGTCTTCCCAGGGGCGCTGGGAGCTCCCCGGCTCCTTCTGATGGCCCCATAATGGCCACCCCTTTCTGAGACACGGTCACTGCTGGCTTGGCTTGGCTTCGATGGTAAAATGTTTTTCCACTGCCTCCAGCACTGGTGTGAGGAAAAGTGCCTGTACCTCCACATCCCCCCAACCTGAGTGTACCCGCCTCTAGTTTAGTTGTTACTAGGAGCTCTGCAGAGAGCCTCATTGGGGGCTCCACAGAACTGCTGGGGTACACTGAACCCCCACCTCCAACCTCATCCCAGTCAGATGGCTGTCTGCCTCCTCCCTCAGACTGTGGGCTCCTTGAGGGCAGGGAACAGGAGTCCTTAGTCATCACTGACCTCCAACTTGGTAAAGGGTCTGACCCTCAGGACACATTTTGCAAACGAATGAAGGGAAGCACTGACCTGTCTTCCAATCTGGGATTTTCCCTGAATGAGTCTCTGCCCCTCGAATCCTCAAACGGATTCCTCAAATGTGGAATGAGGAGGTTAGAATAGATTATCTCCTCGACTCCGACCAGATCTAGCCACAACATGTTCTGATGTTGGCTTCTGCACAGAGCGGCTCTACACCGCAGTTCCCGCTCTGCCTCTGGCTGGCTCGTTCCTGGATAGATGCCGCCCACCGTGATGGAGCCTGCCTTTGCCCTGCTGATCCCTGTTGGGTCATTATGCAGGCTTTCAATCTGGGTCTTGCTCTCCGGTGGCCACATACTGGTCTCTGTGCTGTTTTGACACATCCTCAGGCTGTCACTTTTCTCAGCTGCACAGTTGAAAATTCCCTCCAAACGAAAGCCAGATGCAAAATGTGGACTTGTTAGCACAAAGAGACGCATTTGTTCTGCCCTGGGCTGCACCTCCTGGGTAGACTGTTTTTACTTTTCTTTCTGAGTGAGACCCTTCTCCACGAGGGAAATTAAGGCCTTGTCATTTCCAACCAAATGGGAAGAGCCACAGGATCAACTGGTAGCACATCCACATCTCTTGATCACATTGCTTTTGTTCATGAAATTCCAAGCTGACTTCTTTCCTATCCCTTTGTGCCTGGTACACAATTTCTCTTGTTTCCTGTGAAACAACAATAATAATATCAGTAACAATATTTGCTTGCATGAGACAGAATTTTCACTCTCTAAAGTATGGAATGATTTCATTTCATTTTTATAGTGTCTCTGTTGCAGGCGTGGCAGGAACAAGCATCTGGATTTACTTGAAACCCAAGATGGATTGGTAGCTGGTCCAAAATTTCTTGGAATCATAGGCCTCTCTGGCTGCACGTGAACCCAATGACTATCTCGTCCACCGATTCTTAACTTCTCTGGGAATGTGGACAGCCTTGAAACCTCAGTACAGTTTGTAAACATCTCTTCCCAGAAAAATGTGCACACAAATCCAATTCTGGATAAAACTTCAAGAGGTTTGCAGACTCCTTAAGGTTCCTCTTGTTCTGGTCCAGCCTCTTGGCTGAACAGATGAAATTGAGGCCCAGAAAGGTAAGGATTTGTGTAGGGTCGTAGGGTGAGATGGTGAGGACAGGGCCAGCACTTTGTTCCTGTCTGAGCTCTCCACCACATACCAAGCTTCACTGCTCTGTCAGATGAAGAGCTCTGGTGCTCTCGTCTGTTCCTCAGGCCCCCTATTCCCATCTCCTCTTAGATTCCTGCTCATTCCTCTTAGATTGCTTGGATACGTTCCTAGACTGGCTTTCAGTTCACATTGGAGTTAGTCCCCAAACCATGCTCCACCAGGGGGTTCCCTCCTTTTATTAGTTTTTTTTTTTTTTTACAAAGATTTACTTATTTAATTGAGAGAGAGAGAGAGAGAGAGAGCGAGAGCGAGAGCGAGCATCTATGCATGTATCCACTGATGTACTTCTCAAATGACCACAATAACTGGGACTGAGTCAGGCCAAAGCTAGGAACCAGTACCTCCACCGGGTCTCCCCCATGGGTAGCAGATGCCCAGGTATTTGGGATTTCTTTCGCTGCCTTCTTAGGTGCATCAGAAGTGGAGCCTCTGGGACTTTAACTGGCACTTTGATGTGAGATGCTGACATCACAAATAGCAGCTTAACCTTCTGCACCCCATTGCTCTCCCTGCATGTCTTTTTAAAAAAGTCCTAAACGGTTTCTCGTTTTCCCAGGACCAGCAGGATGGATGTTCCCACTGGAAAATAGCCCTCTCTGCTGACCCGTCCTCCCCTCCGTGTTCTCCCTGCCAGGACCTCCAGGGCTCTGGCTCCCTGTTCTCTCTCTGCCATTCCTTTCCCTCATCCTTTCCTGGGGGCATGAGTTGCTCCTCTTTCTACTCTTTACAATTCCAGTCTCCTCTTTGTACAGACAGAAACTGAGAAAGTTAGTGGTGGTATATGTGTGAACATACGCACACACACGCACACACACACATACAAACACGGCATTTGCCTTCTTCACCACTTTTAGGTTCACCATTCCATGCTATTAAGCGCACACGGTTGTGCCATCATCACATGGAACAATACACCACATCATCACATCTATCCATTGAACCCTTTACCTTGCAAAACCAAAACCCATTAAACAACAACTCCCTTACTGACCCATTCTACTTGCTGTCTCTGTGATTTTGACACTCTTAAATACCTGGCAGAAGTAGACTTGTGCAGAATGTGCCCTTTTGTAACTGGTTTGTTTCACTTACTTAACGCCCTCCAGGTTCGGACACCATGTAGCCTATGTTAGAATCCCCTTCCTTTGGAAGGCTGAATAATACTCCATTGTCCGTATTGCCACATTTGTTTGTCCTTTCCTCCAGCCATGGGCACATGCTTTGCTTCCTCTTTTGGCTCTTGGGAGTACTGCTGCTAAGATTGTTGAGTTGGCCAGTATCTGCTTAAGTCCTTGTTTCCAAGTCGTTTCAGTAAATAGCTGTGCTCAGAGGCGGAGGCATGTTTCTAAGGTATCTTATGCTCTGTTCTCTCTCAAATGCAGTTTATCTGATTCGTACACTGAGGTCTTGTTGCACGTGCCTTGAAGGGTGCTTCCTTAGAGAACCTGGAGATCTCTCCTGACCCTGCTTTCTCAAATGCCAACCTATCCTTTCCCCTTCACTTCTGTTCCCCTTCCTACTGCAGTTTTCGTCTTTTTTTAAAATGACCTGTATTTGAAAGGCAGAGCGACAGAGAAAGATGGAGAGAAAGAGAGAATGAGAACTCATCCATTCATTTGTTTACTCCCCAAATGACCATAATATCCACGGCTGGACCAAGCCAAAGTCAAGAGCCAGGAACTCCATGTGGGTCTCCCACGTGGGTGGCAAGGGCCCAAGAACTTGAGCCATTTCTGCTGCTTTCCCAGGTGCGTTAACAGGGAGCTGGATTGGAAGCAGAACAGTCAAGAGTCTGTCAACAGTCTAGAGTCTCAAGACTCTAGAGCAATGCTGTCCAGTCAGTCAAACTGACATTCCAAAATATGATACCAGTTTGCAAGTGGCAGCCTAAACCACTGCACCACAATGCCAGCCCCTGCAGTTTCCTCTCAGTGCCTGTCACTACCTGGAATGTGCTTTGCAATTTTCTTTTTCTAGTTTTTTCCCATTAGAATGTGAGATCCCTGGAGGCAGGGCCTTTCCTGTTTTTTTTGTTTGTTTGTTTGGTTGGTTGTTGTTGTTGTTGCCGTGCCTGCTATTGGCATCATCATTAAGGGAATAAACCTGTTCCTACTTGCAAGGAGCTTATAGTCTGGTGGGAAGAAAGACACATTAAGTATAATTTTCAGGCCAGCTTTTTAAAGCCAATGCCTACAATGCTAGCATCCTGTATCAGAATGTCAGCTCAATTCCTGGCTGCTTAGCTTCTGAAACGGCTTCCTACTAATGTGCCTAGGAAAAGCAGTAGAAGTTGGCCCAAGTGTTTGGACTCTTGCCACCCATGTGGGAGACCTGCATGGAGCTCCTGGCTCCTGGCTTTTGCCTGCCTCAGCCCTGGCCATTGCAGACATTTGGGGAGTGAACAAAGATGGAAGATTCTCTCTCTCTCTCTCTCATCCCTATCTCCCTGTATCCCCTCCTCCCCCAGCTAATTCTGACTTTCAAATAAATAAATAAATCTTTTTTTTTTAAAAAAAAAAGGCAGCCACAGGGTGACTGTGCCAGGAGTACCTCTTGGGTAGCAGGCAAGGTATCCCCACACATTGATGAAAAGGTCCATGCTATTGAGTAGCCACCATGCAAGACTTTATATTACTTTCTCACCCCCTTTCTCACAACTCTGCAATATTATATTATCATCATCAATTTCCATGGGAAGAAACCAGGACTCAGGGAGGTTAAGGAACTTGGCCAAGGCCCTAGAGCTAGTGAGTAAGGAAGATAGAGTCTCAAAGGTCAAATCTTTTTTCTTTCTTTTATCAATTATTTTAGTCTTTAAAGTTAAATTTATTTTCAGTAATTATAAAAGTGGCAGTGCTCACTGCAGCCAGTAAGCTGGGCAGTATACAAAGTTCCTCCCTTTCCTGCTGACCTTTAAGGGTTGAGCCCCAAGGTCTTTGTTCTCGGGAAGGAGCCTTGAAAGGCTCAGAAGGTCTCCTTGCTGCCTCCGCTCCTGGTCCTGGTTCTGTTAGGACATGTGGTGTCCCAAGCAGCAGCTTAACTGCAAGCATGCCGTAAGATTTGACACTGTTAAAAGAGCCAGGCTGAGATGGACCTGGGTGAGAACCCAGCCCAGCCATGACCTTGGGCAGCTTACCTCTCATCTGCCCACCTGAATTTCCTCATCTGCTAAATGAGCATAATCAAACTGCCTCAAGACCCTAGAGCAATGCTGTCCAATGCAACTTTGCATGGTGGTGGAAATGTGTACTGCCGGAGCCATCCAGCATGATAGCCACTAGCACATATGGCACTGAGCACTTGAAATGTGGCCAGTGAGCCTGGAGAGACTGAATTCTATAGTTTATTCCATATTAATGAGTTGGGACTTGAATATAAACAGCCACATGTGGCTAGTGGCTACCTTAGTGCATCACATGGCTTTAAAAAATGGGATTGGGGTCCGTGGTACAATCCGTGGGATGTGCTCAGCTAATCCAGTGTCTGGCCCCCAGTATGCACTCACTAAATATTTGCTACTATTAGTGATTCTTGCTTTCCAGCCCACCACACCTGATGTCTCTCAATGACACCCCACACTGGCTGTCCCCAGTCACCTGGGGGAGGCGGGAAGGTGTTGCTGCCGTGTTGCAGTAATGAGCCTTGCACTGAATGTTTCTGGTCTGCTACTTTCCCTGGAGGGTCATGTGAGCTGGAGTGGTATGTGGCCTGCTTTGCAAGTGATTAACATGGTGTAAGCAATCTGCATAGAGAGAAAAAAACCCTCGGTTGGTATTCCATTATTCTATTAGAGTTTCAGAGCCAGGATTAAGTGGACATGATTTCTTCCTATGGGCCATTAATTTTGTTTTATTGCTGGTCTGATGGCCATTACCCTTTTTTGCCAATGCATTCCCCCATTAGGTTTGTACAATTAACAAAATATGTGCTGTTAGGGCTTTGATAGGAAGAGTGGGATGGAAATAAGGGGAGGGGGAATCAGCTGCAGCAGAGGTGGGGGCGAGAGAGGGTGGAGCCTCTGGAATAGAGAGGAATGGGCTTCTGCAGTGCCTGTCTTGTGGCCATTGGCATTCCTGAAAAACTGCACTAAGACTTTTGCCAGCTCTCCCCAGACTAGAAGTGGAGGAGGTGCCCAGGTGAGAGGGAGGGTCTAGGTGAGGGTAGTAGTTTTTCCTCCTCCAACCTCCAGCTGGGGACAGCACAGCTGAGAACAAAATATACCACCCGCACTCTCCCGACCTGTCACCTTGAACCTGAAACTCCTTGGGAGGTAGTATTAGTCAGCTTGTTAAGTGAGACAGGAGACTTCTGCCTTCTCTTTGGAGGTCAAACAGGAGGACGTGTGTCCTGTTAATAGAGGGGGACTGATACTCAACAGCTGCAATGATTATCATGGGGAAATGTAGGACTGAACGACGGTTAGGTCATTCAATTTTTGGAAAGAAGTTAGAAATCTGGGTTCTTTAGATGTGGAATTTCCCAAATGTTTAGATGTTGGCAGAATTTATAAAAACACCAGGCACGCAAGAGTCAACGGAAGGCCTGCCAGCTGGCAACCTCTGCAGGGCAATGAGGAATCTTGGAAGGATTTTAAGGAAGGGTGGATGTGATCTAATTTGTGTTTCACAAAGATCCTAGGGAGAGGGTTTGGGAGAGGGTGGACAGGCAAGAGCTGCAGACCAGCAGACCGATTAGCAGCCCTTGCACTAGGGGAAGTAAGCCTAAAAAGCAGTGCTATTCCTGATGGAGAATTAGCAGGTCTTGGGTCTTGGTGTATGTGCGCCTGGGAGAATGGCCACAGGGCTGTGAGCAGGCCCACCATTGTCCCCTGGGGGTTTGCCTCTGTAGAGGCCAGTTGGCTCTGGGGGTCCACACAGTGTTGCCTGCCTGGACACAGATGATAAATTGCATGCCTCCACCAGGTACAGAGAGGTCATAGAGTCTCCATTAGCCCACCAGTGCCAATAGTCCTTACAGGGTTTCCAATTTGCACCTGGACTTACAGGTACAGGTCCAATACTAGACGCCAGGCCTGAGCAGGGCCTGGAGAGCTTGACCGAGGGAGCTTTCCCAGGTCCTCAGCGCCTGCGCACCCAGCATTTCCTGCTGCCCATGGGGCAGAAGACAGGACTGGAATGAGCATCGTGTTTACTGTGTTTAGAGCAAGGCTGTGCAGTGCCCTCAGTGTCTGGTGGATAAGTTTCTCAGAGCCACGTACTTAGTACAGGTAATTATGTCTTTATTCAATAACCCAGTGATAGTGTCATGTAGAGCCTTCTGGTCAGGGGCTACAATGCGTGACTACTTGCTGGACAAGTGCAAACCACTGCGGAATATTGTTGGGTGGTGAGAGAGGGCAAGTGGAGCAGAGCAGGTGCTCAGGGTGATGCAGTGTAGACCCTCTCTGGAATGGTGGCTGGTCCTAGAATGGATTCTCTGACTCAGATTTTCCCATTCCAGTTTTGTTTCCCTTTGCTCATATACCTGCGGATGGCTTTGAGAGGAGCAGCCAATGAGACTCTTGGTGCCCAGGAAGGGGCTGTCAGTTTGGTCCTCATCCCAAACATCTGGCTGGGGCAAGGTCAGGAGAATGTGTCATGGGCTGTGGAGTGAATGCAGAATTCCTCCATCTTCTCTGTTTGCCTCTCCTTGTCCCGCTCAGGTGCTGCTAGCCCTTCCTTTACAATCCTGAGTCACACCTGCAGTGGCCCCCATTTGTTACATAAGTAATAAGCACTAATTGTTGCACATACATTGTGTCATTTAAAGGTGCTGCTATTTCCCTTTTTTGTGTGTGTGTGACAGGCAGAGTGGACAGTGAGAGAGAGAGACAGAGAGAAAGGTCTTCCTTTGCCGTTGGTTCACCCTCCAATGGCTGCTGCGGATGGCGCGCTGCGGCCAGCGCACCGCGCTCATCCGATGTCAGGAGCCAGGTGCTAGGTGCTTTTTCCTGGTCTCCCATGGGGTGCAGGGCCCAAGCACTTGGGCCGTCCTCCACTGCACTCCCGGGCCACAGTAGAGGGCTGGCCTGGAAGAGGGGCAACCGGGACAGAATCCGGCGCCCCGACCGGGACTAGAACCCCGTGTGCCGGCGCCACAAGGCGGAGGATTAGCCTGTTGAGCCACGGCGCCGGCGCTATTTCCCTTTTAAAGATGAGAAAATGGAGGTTTTTAGAGATTAAGATTGGATAAGTGATGGAGCCAAGCTCCAATCCAGAAGTGTTTGCCTCCGGCATCTTTACTGTTAACCATGGTGATATGCTGAGCTGCCTTAGCCAGAGACTTAACGCTGTCCATGGAGGTGAGGCTGGGGCAACCTTGGAGATGTGTAGATGCCAGGTGGAACTTTGCTTTAAGAGTTATCTATCTGGTGGGGGCTGGTGCTGTGGCGCAGTAGGTTAAAATCCTGGCCTGAAGCACCGGCATCCCATAGGGGTGCCGGTTCTAGTCTCGGCTGCTCCACTTCCAATCCAGCTCTCTGCTGTGGCCTGGGAAAGCAGTGCAAGATGGCCCAAATCCTTGGGCCCCTGCACCCATGTGGAAGACCTGGAAGAAGCTCCTGGCTCCCGGCTTCAGCACAGGATCAGCACAGCTCCGGCCATTGTGGCCGTTTGGGGAGTGAATGAGCGGATGGAAGATTTCTCTCTCTGTCTCTACCTCTCTCTGTAACTCTTTCAAATAAATAAAATAAATCTTTTTTTTTAAAAAAAGAGTCATCTGGTGGTCTAACCCTAACATTTCACAATGTGGAAATTGAGGAACTAAGTGGTGAAAGGTCTTTGTCCAAGATCAAATAGTTAATGACAGAGTCAAGGCATGAACCCGTATCTAACTGACCACCCTGGTCTGGTTCTCTCTGGGTTAGACCCTCAGCTTTGCTAAACCCCAAACTCCTCTGCCCACATCCATCTGCTTTGCCTGGATGTACTTCTTGAGTGCCCACATAGCTGCCCTTGGAGATGCAGAATTAGGTTCTACTGTACTGGGGGAAGCTTTCTTTTATCTTCCCCAACACACAAACACTTTTACAAACAAACAGGACCATTCAACCACTCCCTCCTTATTTTCCATTTCACAAATTTCCTCATAAGTGTGAATGATCAATCTCATTTATGATTCCATCTTACTTTCATGGTGAATAAGATGTGCTTGCATTACTTGCATTATTGCAGGGCTGAAGGCCTTTGACATACTCATTTGCCTGCTAGGATTCCAGAATGTTGGCTTTTGGAATGGCCTAAAATATCACGCACAGGATGGTTTCTTAGTATGCTTCTATCAGCCAGTGCCAGCCCAGGAAGGCTTTTCTGTGCATGCTGATGAGTGCAAGATAAGGACAATCAATGTAGAAAGGTTGCATGTGCATACACAACGGGAAATATACATGTTTGTAAGAAACAAAGAGAAAATGCTCCTCTTCTCTTTTTTGTTTAAATTATTTGACAGGCAGAGTTAGACAGTGAGAGAGAGAGAGACAGAGAGAAAGGTCTTCCTTCCGTTGGTTCACCCCGCAAATGGCTGCTACTGCCGGTGCACTGCACCGATCCGAAGCCAGGAGCCAGGTGTTTCCTCCTGGTCTGCCATGCAGGTGCAGGGCCCAAGGACTTGGGCCATCCTCACTGCCTTCCCGGCCACAGCAGAGAGCTGGACTGGAAGAGAAGCAACTGGGACAGAATCCGGCACCCCAGCTGAGACTAGAACCCGGAGTGCCGGCACCACAGGCAGAGGATTAGAAAATGCTCTTCTTTAGTTCATTACCTCCCCAGGGAGACTAACTCATTTTTGGTTGGTTTTCATTGGTGGGGAATTCTTTCTCACACGCAACTGAAGATTGGCTTCCTCCAACACTTATTATTCATGCTATTCCTACCCTCTAGAGCAATGTAGTTCCTCTTTTACATTGTTTCTTCAAATACTTAGAGGACTTACCACGTGGGAGAGTGGCTGTGTTGCTTTAATCAATTAGGACCATGAGTAATATCAGAAAGGGACAAGTGAAGATAAGAAATACATGCATACAAGGATTCTTCAAAAGTTCCTGGCAAATGTGTATCATGAAAAAGAGCAATGCATAGATTTTGTTTCTTGCACCAAATGAACTTTAAATTCTATTTTTCCATGAACTTTTTGAAGTTACACTGTATCTCTAGTTTCTCCTAGTGTGTTTCTCCCTCACTGCCTCCTAATAATAATATAGATAATGTCCATGACCATAGTTAATATTCAATCCTCACATCTATTCTTAGAGGTAGAACTTTTATTAATCCCATTTTATAGATGAAAAATTGACAGAAGAGCTAAGTAACTTGTGAATGGTCAAGCCAGAATCAAATCTGTAGAGCTTCACTTCTAACCACTACACTTTGAATCCAAATGCCAACACTAGACATCTTCTCTTACATTTCTCTATCTCTCTCTGTTTAATTTAATTTTTATTTTGTTTGAGAGAGAGATAGGGGAAATCCTATCTGCTGGTTCACTCTCCAGCTGCCTGGGGCTGAACCTGGGAGCTGGGAATTCAATCCACCCATGTGGGTGGCAGGGACCCAACTACTTGAGCAGTCACCTGCTGCCTCCCAAGGTGCACAGTGGTAGAAGCTGGAGTCAGGAATTACAGCTGGCAATCAAACCTAGGTGCTCTGATGTGGGACACAGTGTCTTACCTAGGAGGCTAAATGCCCTCTCTCTCAACCTCTCTCTTCTACTCATGACTATCAGAATTCTTAATATGTGATGCCAGAACAGTGTATAGAACTAACACAGAATGTGTTAAAGTCCAGGATTCCCAATGGCTATTCATGACACCTAAGGTCACATTTAGTGATTTTGGCATCAACACCATACTCTAGGCTCATCTTGAACTTGCATTTAACTCAAATAACCCAAGTCCTTTCTTCTTTTCCAAACCAGATCACCCCATTTTGAGTTTTGACAATTGATTTTTTTTAATGTAAGAGCAGGATTTGGTGTATGTATTCTTGTCATTTTTTTTTCCTGAAACAGATTCTATTTAAAAGTGGATTTACTTGTGGACAGATATAATTTGATGGTTTAAAGTGATGAAATTGTGGACAATTTTTCTTTATTTTCAAAATGATTTCATTTGTGGTTGTCATGATGTTTTATTCTACAAGAAATAAAATTGTTAAAGGGAAAAATGGCCTTTTAAATTTTAGTCCCTCCTTTTTCTTGTTAAAAGCTTGACGAGATGCTTGAATCTGTGTCTCCAGCCCACCAGCCCCCTTCTTGGCTTTCCGTCCTGTATGTCCATGTCTGCCATCCTTCTTTCAAGGCACTGGTGCCCATCTGAGGATGGACAGTCCCAGAAGGCAGGAATAGAGCATGCAGCTCCTTGAAATTTAATCCAGAGACTCTGTGTACTGAGTTCATATGGTGTTCACTAGTGATGTGCACATAGTTTAGAATGACCCAAGTTGGAGCCCCTTGTCCACCAAGTGCTGGTTCTGAGGTTCCAATTTTTTGGAATAAACAGAGTCTACTGTTCAACACTTTCAACAGATATTTCTGAGACCCCAACTCATGCTGGCCACTTTACTACATTCTGGGGATGTAAAGACGCACACAGGGGTGGTCTTTGACCTCAGCGACTCACAGTCCAGGGCTCTAGTCTTGTTCCTGATGTATATCCATGACTTATGGGCCTTGATCGTGCAGATGTGGGTAGATAGCCCAGAGGACATTATAATCCAATAGAGGGACCATGTATGTCCAAGTGCACAACTCACTAGATATACCCCGCACCTGAATCTTGCAGCTGAAATCCTGCCTTCTTCTTAGAAGCGCCTCTTGTCTTTATTATACCAAAAGGAGTGGGAGTAGGGTACTACTTCATTCCATTTTCTTATTGAAAAAACTATACTGGTTCTCCGAGCTCACTACCCAGCCTGATCTCTCTTGCCTGGTGCTCAAAGCCCTGGGTGCCATGCCCCATCCAGATTACTGGGCACTGTTCTCTCCTCTAGCCTCCTTCAGGCAGACTCTCCTCCATGTCCTAGGGTCCCCTATGCCCTCCACCTCACTCTGGCTCAGGTGGGCTGCCTTTTCTTGGCTTGCCCTCCTCTCCCTTCTACCAGCCAAGTCTTGTCTGTTCAGTCCTCCAAGACTACCTCTCTCTGAAAATTCCCTCGAGTGCTTTAACTCTTGCCAGCTTCATTTCTCTGTGGAGAGAGAGCGACCTTTCTACCACACAGTTAAACCCAACTTTATTTATAGTCTTGTCTTAGCTGATATTGTTCCCCATGAGTGGTATTACTTCCCCAGTGAAGTGGTGGCAACACTTCTAAGACCCATAGGTTTTATTTGTGCAACACCCAGTAGGCATAGCTCATGTAGTAAACATGCGATGAATATGTGCTGGATTTTTAAATTTTTTATTGTTTACCTATTTGTTTGAAAGGCAGAGGGAGATAGAGAGACAGACACACACACACACACACACACACACACACACAGACCATACTATCCATTGGTTCATAGCACCAGTGCCCTCAACAGCCAAGGCTGGCCCAGGCCAAAGCCAGGACTCAGGAACTCCATCTGGGTCTCCCATATGGGTGACAGGAACTCAAATACTTAAGCCATCATCTGTTGCCTCCCAGGATGCGCTTTAGCAGGAAGCTGGATCAGAAGCAGAGTAGGCAGGATCCGAACTAAGCACTCATCCCGATCTGTGTCTTAACTGCTACCCCAAACATCTGCTTTTTTTAAAAAAAAAATTATTTTATCCCAGACAGAGAATTAAGACTGCCTGGCTGTTGATATCTCCAGTCCTGGGACCAGTTGGACTCTTCACCTTCACTGGAAAGTTCTCAGCTTCCGCAACACTTCCACATTCTCACCATAAACAATGGGGTCCGTTAGGTTATTTGCTTGCTTTGTGCAGCTTTCTCTGGATTGCAAGCTTTCATAGGGCCTCTCGGCTCTGTCCCCCCGCATGGGGCCTTCCATCAGGCAGAAGGCGTGAGTCATGATTAAATGATTACAGCTTTGGTCAGCTAGGGGTACTCAACAGCCATGAACTATGTTTTTTTCCTCTTGGATTCCTATAGGGAAGGGCATGAAACTCATATTAAATGGGGACACCAAGTGGGTGGAAGAGGGCGGGATCCCATATCCCTGTCCTGGCTACCTCTCTAAACGATAATTGTCTCTTTCCAGAAGCCCCTTTCTAGGAAACTTTCCCATCCTGTGCTGTGGGTACAGGATGGCCAGCCCCAGCTTTGCTCTGAAGCCAAACCTATCTAAGGGTCTACTCCATCTCTCCTGGCTGTCATCCTCAGCAAACTCTCACTCAGTCTATAAAGGTGTTTTCTTTTATTGACAGGTGAAATCTGGAGCAGGATTTTGAGACTTCCCATCCTCCATGCCGCTCACTGGAAAAGGGGCTGTGAACTGTAAGTAACTTGGATTGATGCCTTTTTCATGCTGACTCAATCAGGGGATGGGTTCAAGACCAGCCCTGAACCTGATCTTTAACAGTCACGCGTTGTGCAAGAGAAACTCTCACAAATGGACTAGTCAGAATGTAAAATATAGTGGTGCTGTAATTAGATTATGTGTGATTGTGACATATATGACATCCTATTAATTAGACCATATTGATTATGCATTAAAGCGAAGTCCGTGTGTTACACATGTCACGAGTACGGAAGAAGGATGCTTTTGAATTTGCAAGGCCAACCCAGACAGTGAAAGGAAAGCATCAGTTTCCAAATGGGGCCAGGTTCATAGCCCACCCTTGCTTTTGCATCTGGTTATTTCTGGAAAGGCAGGGAGAATAAAGGGAACACTGTGGACCACCCCCCTTCCACAGCACCCCCCATACTTTACACTAACATAGTCATGTTTGCTCTCTCCACTAAGTCCACCCACCTGTAGGGCCCCGTCTAAAACCAGCCTCCCCTGTGGAGCCTTCTTTGGTAATTACAGCAAGAAGTGGTTTCTCCCTCTTCTGAGAGTCTGCAGCATCTACCTGCTGCCCTCTCCTCTGGCCAGTACTGTGCTCTCTGCAGAGAGGCCATGAGCTCCTGGGGTGTGCAGTCTGGGGTTCCTGCTTCTTCCTCTTCCCACCGCACCCTCCACCTAGTCTCAGCGTGGTAAATATTAGCAGGAAGCCTGGGCTACCCTGCGCAGGCTCCTCCACCCTTCTGGGGTTACCCGAGGCTGGGCCACTGCTGTGACTTTGATAGTACATTGGCTTCCAACCAGTCCATGGAATTATAAATGATTAACCGTTATCAGCGCACATCTTCACCTCTGTGTAAAAATAGATTGACTGTAATGAGCATTTGAATAAATCATAAGAATGGCCGCCTTGCGATCGTCTAACATCCTGCCGATGGCTGCCCGGTGAGTGAGCAGGGCGCCGGCCTCCCGCCTAATGGCCTGCGATTCAGTGCTGGTCGCTTGGGTGATTGACGGGTCTCAGCTCCCAGGGCACCTCCTCTGCAGCCTGGGCTCTGGAGTGGTCGGATCCCCAGGCCGAGGGGGCGGGGAAGGGTGCCTCCCTCCATCCTGTTCCAGGAAAGCCTGCCTAGGAGATGGGGCTGAGGCTGGTGGGGGGAGCCATGCCAGAAGATAATGACCTTTGTGAGAATCGATGTCTCCTCGCACCGGAGATTAGAGGGACCTCATAAGTCAAGTCAAGGATGAGGAGCAAGCTGAGCGTGAACCTTCACGAGAGCTGACGGAGGAGGAGAAATAAGTCTGCACATTGTCTCTCTGTCCTGGAGGGCAGCTTGGCACCTGGACCCTGGGCTTCCCACTTCCAGGAAAGCTGCTCCCAGGGATGCACATCAGCTCTGCAGGGAAGAGCAACTTCCTTCAGGTCCCAGGACTCTGCATGGGAAGAGCCAGATTATCTTGCAGGGAGTGGCTTGCCAAGGCCACCTCAGGCCCCAGGATCCTGCCTTTTGGTGGGGGAGAAAGATGAGGAGCAGGAGGCAGTTCAGAGGGACAGAGCCAGTTGAGGAAGGAAGAGTGTGAAAGTCTAAAGTTTCCGAGACAGGGTCAGTGACGACTGGCTCTGAGTGGGAGATAGCATTTCAGTTTAATTTGAGTGGAGTCCCAGTTGCTAGGCCGTGTAACAAATCGTCCCAAAATACAGTGGCTTAATAACACTGATTCTGTGAGCTAAGCACTCAGCTGGGTCATGACGGTACCAGGTCTGGTGTGTCAGCTAGGTCAACATCATCCATGGCTCGTCCGCCCATTCTGCTGGGATGTGCTGGGAGCCATTGGCTGATACCTTAGCTGGGACTGTTGGCCACACCCATGTGACTCCTCCATGTGGCCTGATTCCTTGGGTGACATCCTGAGAGAGAGCAAAAGCCATGCGGAAGCTGTGTCACCTTTTGTGACTGTCCCTCCAAAGTCCAGCTGATTACCTCCACCACATTCTCTAACTGAGGCAGCTGCAAGTGTCCACCTCGGTTTCAGAGAAGGGAGCAGACACCCCCAGCTCTCCAGAAGGAGTAACAGCATCTCATTTAGAGAAGAGCCTGAGTTGGATATGGTTGTAGGCATCTTTGGAGACTACAATCTAGCATAGCGGGTATCCACCAAGTGTCTGCTAGCATCTAGTCCAGCACAGCCTCATCTCTATCCCAGAAAGAATGAAAAGGGCCCTTTCTGGGCATGCGGTACTCCTAGAAAGATGAACTAGGTGACTTAAACTGTCCCTTGACTTCTAGAATGTCTGAGTTGGAAGGGCCCCTCTAGGCCAGCCTGGGCTTCCTTCTTGGGCAGGAAACAGAGATGCTGCAGCTGGTGAATCCTCAACCTCATAGTCCTTCTCCCCACACCTGCAGAGCCCAAAGCTGGGCTAGGCTTCAGCCAAACATCAGGGTTTACGAAGCTACAGGGGCTGTTCTGGAGACTGGAGAACTCTGGGAACCTCTTGCTTCCTGGTCCTCTGGCCTCCTGCCTTCCCCTCTGCCTCACACCAGAATCTGGGCTCCCCCTATCATTGTCCGATTTCCTGATTCCAATGCAGTTACATCTGGAAAGAGAAACTGAGTGTCTTGCATGCCTTCTCATGACTTAAGGGCATAGAAACAAAACCCAAGTAACCAAAAGTGGAAACAGAACTGGCTTATCTTCCCCGGGGACTAAGACCGGAGAATGGCTGGGAAGGTGGGGGGTATGCCGTACGTGGCCTTGGGCTTGATGGAAAGATGGTGGAGTTCGAAGGTAGGGTTTGGATTCTTCCATGTTGCTCACTATTCATAGTAGTAATCTTTAGTACTAGTAACCAACACTAATCAGTAAGTGCTAGGCACTATTGAAACACTTGGGGTACATTTTTTGTTGAGCCTTTAAACTGCTTTATGGGATCCTGTTACTACCTCTGTATTATAGAAAAGGAGAGGAGGTTAAGAAAACAAGAGAAATACCCTAGGAAGAATCGGAGTTGTCATTCATTCTGTATTCTGTGGACTTAAACCACTTCCCTGTGACTCCGTTTATTCCCCTGTCTCATGACATCATGTCCAGCTCTAAGGGTCTAGTAAGCTGCTTCTATCTGCTGTGGGCCCACTCTATGGAGGCTCTAGGAAAGTATGGAATGATTTCCCATTTTCTCACTCGTGAAACTTTAGGTCAGGAAACGAATGTTTAGTTTGGGCAGGTGAAGGAAACAGACGCAAGCTTGAAGATCACTTAGATTTCAAGGCGCCCGCTTATGGGAGGACATGGTGGATTTGTTTTTTATTTTATTTTATTTTTTTTTTTTTTATTTTTTTTTTTTTACAGGCAGAGTGGACAGTGAGAGAGAGAGACAGAGAGAAAGGTCTTCCTTTTGCCGTTGGTTCACCCTCCAATGGCCGCCGCGGTCTGCGCGCTGCGGCCGGCGCACCGCGCTCGTCCGATGGCAGGAGCCAGGAGCCAGGTGCTTTTCCTGGTCTCCCCATGGGGTGCAGGGCCCAAGCACCTGGGCCATCCTCCACTGCACTCCTGGGCCACAGCAGAGGGCTGGCCTGGAAGAGGGGCAACCGGGAGAGAATCCGGTGCCCCGACCGGGACTAGAACCCAGTGTGCCGGCGCCACAAGGCGGAGGATTAGCCTGTTGAGCTACGGCGCCGGCCAACATGGTGGATTTGAAGTCTAAATCTTAGATCTGAATCCCAGCCTCACGACGTAACATCCTTGTGATCCTGGACACATCTCTTTGGCCTTCGGATTCCTCATCTCTAGAGCGGCCATGGGCTTGTCTGTCCTTCCCAGAACTGTTGTGGGAACTCCAGCTCCTGACAGTACGGGCGCACAATAGGCACTCAAGAGTGCTGTCATTCATTCATTCACCTAATGAACAAATTCAAAGTGGAGTCGAACAGAAGAGTTACACCTTTCTGTTGTTGCTGACAGATGGTCAAGGAAGTCTTGCCTTTAACTGTGCTCTCCATAAAAGTTCACTCATAAACTATTAATATTTTAATAATACACATTAGCATCTTGCCCTTTGACAAATGAATATTGAATGAGCAATAAAGAGGCAAAAGAGTAACCAGGTGTACTGCTGCAGAGAGGTTGGAATCTGAGGGAGTTATCCAAGGGGATGCCCCCTTTCTAGAGGCCTGGGACTCACCCCGTCCCCTGTGACCCCCAGGGAGCAGCTCTTAAACTGAGCTCAGAATCTGGCCAGCACAGCCCGGTCTGAACAGGATTTGCCCTCATTTTTTCTTTGCTTTGGCTGGAGGGGACCTAAAAGAAGAAAGAAAAGGTCATTAAAGAACAGCTAGAGGGGTGGTTTCACCCCCACGTGCCAAACCTTGGATCTCCCCATTACTTTTGCTAAAGGTGCAGGCACACGCTGTCTCCTGCTCTGTAAGTTAAAACTCTGCAGACAGTCAGACTGTGTGCCCACAAGGAATCAGGCAAGGAGCCTAGAAAAAGCAGACTGGTTCCACCTACTCTCTCTCCTTGCTCAACCAGGTCCTGACAGGGAGCCGGTGCTTGGGGGTGTGTGTGAAGGTTTGTAGACAGAATCCCCCACCTCTTCCAGCTTCTGCCTCCAGGCCCACTGCCACGGCCTCCATCTGGGCTGGGAGTCCTTGAGCGCACAGGGAGCAGTGACAGGGATTCTTCGTGGGTCCGGCGTAATTGGTGTGATTTAATGGTGTTTCTGGCAGATTCAGATTTATACGGCTTTCTGAGCTGCAAATCTGCTTTCTAAATGTAGAGTTTTTGTGGAGTGGTAAAAAATAATGGCTGTTCTGTGATTCCTGCCTCCCGAGCTAGGAGATTGCAATTTACATTATGCAAATAGACATTATGCAATCAAGGCACTTTAGCAGGAATCTGGCTGCGGAGAGGAGAGGCCGCTGATGAGATGCCGAGGTCTGCAACCCCTAGTGGAGGGGCCCGGGAAGAGGGAGAGGAAGTGGAGAGGGACTGGGGCTGGGGGCTGCTGGGAGACCAACAGGCTATTCCCTTGGTCGGAGGAGGCAGAGTGGGGCCTGCCTGAAGAGGAACCCATCCGGGGAGCTGCCAAAGCAACTCTCAATTAATGGCTTTGTTTAATCATACCCCCTGTCCAGAGGAGTATTGTCTTACGGATAATTTCGTTTGCCTAACGAGATTTTGCTAATTAAATCTCCTTTCAGTTGGTGTGACTATGCCTGCAGGAGAGGGGGCTATTTGACATCTCCTCCATAAACCTTTCTGGAGAGGAGCTTGGAAGGAGACATGGGAGGGGGAGGAGGAGAAAACACGGGAAGGGAGGGAGACGCTTCCCTGCTGTGAGTAGCTTTGAGCAGGGTTTGCAAACGCCAAGGAAGCCTCTGCTTTCGCTGTCCACAAAGCTTTGCCCGGCTGGAAGGGATTCCCCTCTTTTCTCCCTGGACAGCTCTTGTCCCCTCTACCATTATCCATTTTCAAATGCTTCAGAGAGAGATTCTAAAGGACTTCCAAGCACTGTTCCCAGCAGCCCTGGTTGTGGGGGGACCATGGTGGTGTGGGGACCCCTCCACTTGCCTTCTGTGAGTCAGCCAGTCTGGCTTTTCAGAGATGAAAGCCTGCTCCAAAATTGGCCATTTCTCCAGGGATAATTAATTGCATGAATCAAAGAGGAAACTACCTCGTCAGATTCATTTATCCTCGGAGCCAGGCCAGCAGAGCCCCTTATCTGCAGTGGAGCCCCGCGCTGTGCTGGGAGAGCCGGGGCCTGTTAATGCTGCCGCGAGTCCAGGTATTTTCTCTGGATTTGCTGTTTTGCTTTTTGCAGTTTCCAGGGTCAACTGAGGTTAGAGAACATTCAATGGAAAATTCCAGAAATAAACAATCATTAAGTGTTAAATAACTCCTATTAGAGTATATTGTTGAAATTGTTCTATTTTATTATTAACTATTTTCGTTAGTCTCTTATTGTGTTTAATTTACAAATTAAAATTTATCATTAAGTATATAGGTATGTATAGGGAAAAAAAGGTACCATCCACAATTTCAGGCATCCATTGGGGGTCTTGGAAAGTATGGGTCATGGCAGACTAACACTGTCTATCACTCCATGCTGGGCCACCCTCAGTGGTTCTTTGCCATCTACAGGCTAAAGGTCAGTTTCCTTGGCTGGATGACCATGACAGGTCACAAAGACCCGACTGCTCTATTGTCCTCCAAATACTCTGTGTACTTGTATGCCTCAGGGCCTTTGCACTTGCTACTTCTTGGCCTGGAATATCCTTAGCTTGGGTAACCCTTGCTTCTCGCATAATACCTGGCTCACATGGCTGTCAGTGACTACCTCCTTACAGGTGCTCCTGCCTC
The DNA here is from genome assembly GCA_949820135.1 of Sylvilagus floridanus. NCBI lineage: Eukaryota > Metazoa > Chordata > Mammalia > Lagomorpha > Leporidae > Sylvilagus > Sylvilagus floridanus. The sequence goes on along the minus strand of OX463224.1, from coordinate 14,123,820 downwards.
CCCCACTCTGCTGTACTCCTTCCTCAGTAGATCCGCACAGGACCCCAAACACTGTTACCCACATTAAGGACCGAATCCCCGCACCTAGATTCCTGCCTGCACACCACAGGCATCCTACAGCGTTGGTTGAGTGCAAGGATGAGTGCATGAGCTGAGAAAGGGGTGGCTGTTGGAGAAGCACTCCAGGACGTTCCCAAAGCCCCGGGATGGACGATGGTGGGGCGCCGGGGGCTGGTTTCTGTCGAGACCATGAAGTCACCTGGCATCCTTGCCTTTGAGCTTGCGGGTAGGAGGATACTTCACCTGTCCATCTCCTTCTATGTGCCGGGCTTTCATTCCTCACATGTTCACAGGGTCTCTGCAGGGTGGGCATTGTTTTGCAGAGCGCACTAGAGTTTGTCAGTCCTTAGCAGAGACCCAGGCAGTCTTTGCTTGTATCTGGGCTTCTGGGAACCGCAGGAGCATCTGCCTATGGGAAGATGAAAGCTCCCACGCGTCCCAGTGTGCACGCCCTGTCATGGTGCCAGGGCTTGCACACGCGTCCCAGTCCTGGAAGTGTGCACGCCTCTCTCCTCCTGGTGCCAGGGCTCACACACGCGTCCCAGTCCTGGAAGTGTGCATGCCCTCCCTCCTCCTGGTGCCAGGGCTCACACACGCGTCCCAGTCCTGGAAGTGTGCACGCCCTTCTCCTCCTGGTGCCAGGGTTCACACACGCGTCCCAGTCCTGGAAGTGTGCACGCCCTTCTCCTCCTGGTGCCAGGGTTCACACACGCGTCCCAGTCCTGAAAGTGTGCACACCCTTCTCCTCCTGGTGCCAGGGCTCACACACGCGTCCCAGTCCTGGAAGTGTGCACGCCTCTCTCCTCCTGGTGCCAGGGCTCACACACACGTCCCAGTCCTGGAAGTGTGCACGCCCTTATCCTCCTGGTGTCAGGGCTCACACACGCGTCCCAGTCCTGAAAGTGTGCACGCCTCTCTCCTCCTGGTGCCAGGGCTCACACACGTGTCCCAGTCCTGGAAGTGTGCACGCCCTTCTCCTCCTGGTGCCAGGGCTCACACACGCGTCCCAGTCCTGGAAGTGTGCACGCCCTCTCTCCTCCTGGTGCCAAGGCTCACACACGCGTCCCAGTCCTGGAAGTGTGCACGCCCTCCCTCCTCCTGGTGCCAGGGCTCACACACGCGTCCCAGTCCTGGAAATGTGCACACCCTCCCTCCTCCTGGTGCCAGGGCTCACACACGCGTCCCAGTCCTGGAAATGTGCACACCCTTCTCCTCCTGGTGCCAGGGCTCACACACGCGTCCCAGTCCTGGAAATGTGCACACCCTCCCTCCTCCTGGTGCCAGGGCTCACACACGCGTCCCAGTCCTGGAAGTGTGCACACCCTTCTCCTCCTGGTGCCAGGGCTCACACACGCGTCCCAGTCCTGGAAGTGTGCACACCTCCCTCCTCCTGGTGCCAGGGCTCACACACGCGTCCCAGTCCTGGAAGTGTGCACACCCTCCCTCCTCCTGGTGCCAGGGCTCACACATGCGTCCCAGTCCTGGAAGTGTTTACACCCTTCTCCTCCTGGTGCCAGGGCTCACACACGCGTCCCAGTCCTGGAAGTGTGCACGCCCTCCCTCCTCCTGGTGCCAGGGCTCACACACGCGTCCCAGTCCTGGAAGTGTGCACACCCTCCCTCCTCCTGATGCCAGGGCTCACACACGCATCCCAGTCTTGGAAGTGTGCACACCCTCCCTCCTGGTGCCAGGGCCCACACACGCGTCCCAGTCCTGGAAGTGTGCATGCCTCTCTCCTCCTGGTGCCAGGGCTCACACACGCGTCCCAGTCCTGGAAGTGTGCACACCCTTCTCCTCCTGGTGCCAGGGCTCACACACGCGTCCCAGTCCTGGAAATGTGCACACCCTCCCTCCTCCTGGTGCCAGGGCTCACACACGCGTCCCAGTCCTGGAAGTGTGCACACCCTCCCTCCTCCTGGTGCCAGGGCTCACACACGCGTCCCAGTCCTGGAAGTGTGCACACCCTCCCTCCTCCTGATGCCAGGGCTCACACACGCATCCCAGTCTTGGAAGTGTGCACACCCTCCCTCCTCCTGGTGCCAGGGCTCACACACGCGTCCCAGTCCTGGAAGTGTGCACACCCTCCCTCCTCCTGGTGCCAGGGCTCACACACGCGTCCCAGTCCTGGAAGTGTGCACGCCCTCCCTCCTCCTGGTGCCAGAGCTCACACACGTGTCCCAGTCCTGGAAGTGTGCACGCCCTCCCTCCTCCTGGTGCCAGGGCTCACACACGCGTCCCAGTCCTGGAAGTGTGCACGCCCTCTCTCCTCCTGGTGCCAGGGCTCACACACGCGTCCCAGTCCTGGAAGTGTGCACACCCTTCTCCTCCTGGTGCCAGGGTTCACACACGCGTCCCAGTCCTGGAAGTGTGCACGCCTCTCTCCTCCTGGTGCCAGGGCTCACACACGCGTCCCAGTCCTGGAAGTGTGCACGCCCTCCCTCCTCCTGGTGCCAGGGCTCACACACGCATCCCAGTCCTGGAAGTGTGCACGCCCTCCCTCCTCCTGGTGCCAGGGCTCACACACGCGTCCCAGTCCTGGAAGTGTGCACACCCTTCTCCTCCTGGTGCCAGGGCTCACACACGCGTCCCAGTCCTGGAAGTGTGCATGCCCTCCCTCCTCCTGGTGCCAGGGCTCACACACGCGTCCCAGTCCTGGAAGTGTGCACGCCCTCCCTCCTCCTGGTGCCAGGGCTCTCACACGCGTCCCAGTCCTGGAAGTGTGCACACCTCTCTCCTCCTGGTGCCGGGGCTCACACACGCGTCCCAGTCCTGGAAGTGTGCATGCCAGGGCTGGCACATGTGCTGATGCCTGCCTTTGCCTGCCTGCCTGGATCTGGGTGTGCTGAAGCTGGAGCAAAGCACGGGCCCCATGGGGCATCCTCTGGCTGCTGCGTCTGGATTGTTCTGGATGGCGTTCTGGATGACAGAGTGGAGCAGTCTGTCCCTTGCTGTGGCAGGGGAAGTCCAGGGATCTTCGTGTGTGAGCACACAGGAGTGGGGGTGGAATGCCAGTGGGACAGTCTTTGTAGGGAGTGGCTCTGTGTCTTTCTTGGTTCCTGAGTTTCACTGCTCTGCTTCGTGCTCTTAGGTTCAGTACGTCTGTCCGTGGTCTCTCTCTTCATCTGGCCTTGTAATCATCCTAATATCCTCTGAGTCTGTGATGTCTCCAGGCACACAGCAGGTGCTCAACAAACACTTGGTGAACCGCAAGTGAAGGATTGAAAAAGTATGCACTTTGGTGTCAGACAGACTTGAGTTTGAGCCCTGTTCTGTTATTGACTTAGCTGGAACCCTGGGATTTAATTTTTTTATCCCCAGAGCAAGAATAAGCACACTCCCTATTCTATTTTTCTCAGAGGATTGTTGGCAGAGAATTATAAGAGACATGTGAAAGAAGTGTTTTATAAACTACAAAGCACTGCACAAGTGTAAGAGGTTATTATTATAATGGTTATTACACTTGAAGTGATCATTGTGTTTGAAAATTAGGGATTCTGTTTTCAAGAATATAAAATCATTCAGGCTTGATTTGAACTCTGAGACTTACAGAGCAATCATTATAGGCATTGGTCCTGGATTTGCCCAGTGGTGAGAACTCTCACGGGCAGGAGCCTCAGCCCAGAGACCCCTACCCTCCCTTCTTCCTCAGTGGACTGTAACTGCGGTGAGAAGAGACATAGACCATCTTCACTTATGCCAGGGCCCTCTGTGTGGGCCTGTAGGACTGGTCTCTCCTGAGTTTCAGTCACCTACTTTTTTAAAATAAACTTTAAAAAAATTATTTTATTTATCTGAAAGACAGAGTTACAGAGGGAGGTAGAGACAGAGAGTCTTCCATCCACTGGTTTATTCCCCAAATGGCCACAACAGGCGGAGCTGAGCCTATCTGAAGCCAGGATCCAGAAGTTTCTTCCAGATCTCCCAAGTGGGTGCAGAGGCCCAAGGACTTGGGCCATCCTCTGCTGCTTTCCCAGGCACATCAGCAGGGAGGTGGATTGGAAGTGGAGCAGCTGGGACTCGAACTGGTGCCCATATGGGATGCTGGTCCTGCAGGCCCCAGGCCTTAACCCACTGCGCCACAGTGCCGACCCCAGCCATTGGCTCTTTAACTTCCATGACTCATTATCTTTGCATACGCTGTTCCTTCTGCCAGAAATGCCTCTCCCCTTTTCTCCTCTGGTCTTTGGACCCTGTCACACCAAGTGACTGCACTGTCTTCAGGCTTCTGAGAGCCTAGCAAGGACACCTCCCTGGGGGCGTGGATCAGTGTCCCTTGGACTGTTAATGCCTCCCTTACCATCTTGTATACTCTGCCAGGGCAGAAGCTGGGATTTGCTGGTCCCTGTTGACCCGGAGCCAGGCAGATGAATGGATGGGTGGATGAAAAATGCAGGGGAGGGTTTGCTAGCTGCACAGGATTTGAACTTCTGAAGCGTCCTAAGCTCCAAGGGCGGTGGAGGAAGAGGAAGCTTCAGAGAGATTAGCACCACCTTGCAAGCCCGCCCCAATTTCTGAGATATTTCCCACCTACCCTCACACCCCAAAGGTCAATGAGGCTGATCTTCCCTAAAGACTCCAATCCCAGACAGCTGCTGAGCAGTGAGGCCTCCAGGTTGGAACTGTGTCCTGTGGACCAGGAGGTGACCGCCTGTTGCTGACCCCTACAGGTGAGCAGTGTCCCACCTGGGGAGGCAGACACTGCCACTCTCATCCCCAGACCTCCCAGAAGCTGTCTTTTGGCAGCAGTCAGAGAATCTGCTGGAAGCCCTCCCAGGGGCTTAGCTCCCTCACCTTCTTCCTGGGTCTTATCTGCTGCCTGCTCTGGATCTCCAACTCCCAAGCCCCACCCCCACGTCACCCTCTCACTCCCACCCCGAGGCAGTCTCAGCAAAGTGCCAGGGGGCTGGGAGGTTTTTCATTACAAAGCGCACTGAACCTGTCTTCGAGTGTTTTGCAAAGTGTTTAATCCAAGGTGTTCCCTCAATTAAGTGAGTGTGAGCATCTGTGCCCCACATCCACCCGCATTTGCATTCTGTGGCGTTCATTGCGGTGGGAAATTGGAAGGCACCTCAGGGATACTTAGGACTGAATTAGGCTGGGCTGGGGTGGGCGCCTGCGGGAGGGTGGGGTGCCTCTGAGACTGGCCCTTGAGGCCCATCCAGTTCTAGGCTGGGACACGAGAGAAGCTGTTTTCTGGTGCAGGGGGCCACATGGGGGTAATGTCCTAGCTCTAGGATCACCTGGGCTCTAGGGTCATCCCTGCCTGGGGCCAAGTACTGTCGTTTTATAACGTGAAACCCATTTTTTTAATTATATCACATTTAAGTGACCCATCTGGATCTCCCTGGGGGAGCCTTTTTGTGCTAGTGGTGCGGACTTTGCATCATGAAACTGCTCAGCCTTGGTGCTGGCAGAGGCTGGGGGACTGCTCCTCTTCCTTGTGCCATGTAATTCCTGAGACTGCAAGTACTTTAGGAGTCCTGCTAGTATTCTCCTCGAGGATGGGAGAAGAGCTTTGCGATGTGACAGGCGCTGAGTACGCACTCTCTGTTGTGACTGTCCCACCAGCCCTGAGACAGGACAGACCAGGGAGTGGGGCTGAGAGAGGGGAAGCCAGCCCTTCACAGTTCCACAACTAGAGAGTGGAGCACACGGATCTGCTCAGGTCTGGGTGACTCCAGAGGTTTTCTTCTGCACTGGGATGTCTCTCTAAGATGAAGACACTGGGATTTCCAGGAATCAGGAATCTTGCTGCTTCCCCAAACCCAAGCAGCACACTCTGCCTGGTTGTACGGAGGCCTTGATCCTGCCCTCTGTCAGGAGGGCTTAGGCTGGGATCCTTGTGAGCCTGCGATGCGCAAGCTCAGCCTGCAGCTGACTCACCCAAGGAAAGGGATCCTGGCTTTGGGCGCTGGGCAAGGAGGGAAACAAGAATTCTAGGGAGTTAAGAAGAGGCTCATACATTTCTGAAGGAACCCGAGGTCACTGAATTTCTCAGGACTGAACGGAGAAACTGAGACCCAATGGCATGCTTGTCTAAGGCACAGCGGGTTTGGTGGAGTAGGATCCCGGCTCCTGGGGAAGACTGGGAGGTCTCAGGGGCTCTCTAGGATGGGTGTGGCCTTTCCAGATGCACAGTGAGGCTGAGGCAGGGATCTAGGCTGCTGTGGACTCCTCTGCTGAGGATCCTTGTGCTCCTAACAGGAGACTTCCAGGTCTCAGAGGGCTACTGTCATCTCCAGCCCGGACCATGGGGCATCAGATTCCACGGGGGGCAGGTCCTCACCAGCTGCTGGAGTTTCACCGAGAGATGTCCAGGGACAGCAGAGCAGACAGGAGGGGGCTTGGGACCTCAGCCTTCTGCCGGTCCAGTTTGCCCCACGTCTGGCAGCACCAGGGCAGCTGGAGGGAGAGGTGGAGAAGCAAGAATTCAAGTTCAAATCTCTGTGCTCCCACTTCCCCCTTCTGACCAGATAGGATTATGTCTTAGCCTTAGTTTCCCAATCTGTTAAAGAGGAATAATTTCATCTCACAGGGTGTTGGGAAGATGCAAGAAAATAAAGGCATTGGTGGCGCTGGTTAGGGCTCAGGACACTGTTGTGAGTTCTCCTTTGCTCCCCAGGGCCCTGTCTACTTTCCCCTCTCGGGTCCTGGGCTCTGGTCCTGGGTATCTGGAGAGGGAGGCTGTGGAGGTGAGGCTGGGCAGTCCCTGTTCAGCTCCCCTCCTCCTTTTTCTCCTCTTGCCCCTCCCTCTCTCATCAAAAGACTTTAATAAATGCGTCTCAGCATGTGGCACTGCCTGGGGCTTTATAAGAATGAATTGCTTATCCCAGCCCTTACTTCTGAGAAATGACAGTCTACAATCAAAACACATTTATTAGGCACTGGCTGTGGGTAGCACCCAACACGAGGCCCAGCAGGGTCAGTCTGGAGGCAACCCCCAGGACCTCTGGCCTCTGACCTCCTCCCAGGACTCTGACACTTTCTGCTTTCTTGTGTCTCTCTGCTTCTTCATGTGTGGTTCTCTTTGCTAGAACACCCTCCACCCCCCTCATTTACCCAATTTTATCTCAGTTTCCCGGTAAGGAGAATGTGACCACATCTCAGCTGGGGCTTATCTTCCTTGAATGTGCTGGGCAACTTGGTCACACTGTGTATCAGTTATGGGTACACTAGAGATGCCTGGTTCTAGAAAAAGTACTAGAGGTGAAAGAACCGAATGTTAGAGCCAGCATGGTCCTGGGTCGGCTCTTCTGTGTCACCCGCGGGGCAAGTCCTGCTCAGTCCCTCCACAGCAGAGAAAGCCCGGTTATTAGAACAACTTCCTCTCTCGTTAGCCTTTGGCACTCAATAAATGCTTGTTTTGTTGGACAGCTTCACCACTGGCATGTTTGCAGGGTGTTCAGTCTGAGAGCCCTTCCCTGCCTCTTGTATTTGCCATGCTAGTAAGTGTTGGCTCTCTCCCACCCAGCCCCAGGATATGAGATCTCCAGATGGGGTGTGGGATAGGCAGGGAAGAATGACCCCCCTCTTACTTGAATCTCTGCCAAGGACATTTCCTTTTCCTGAAATCTTTCTGTTCTCTCTGTGTGGCCGGGTTCTGCCCATCCCTCCAGCTCCCATGCCACCTCTGTACAAAATCTTCTACATCCCTCAGCGAAAAATAATTTCTCCCTCTGAGGCTGGAACCTGCTGACACTGTCCAGTGTCACCTGCATCCCGCTGAGCTGTGTCAGTACAGGGTCTCCAGCTGCTGCTTCTGCAGTCTTTGCTCCACGTGGCAGGCATGTTCTGAATTCACAACACATGTGAGCCGCGTGGATGTGCGAACAGGAATGCTACTCCTAGCCTGTTGTAGAGGGAGGGGTATGGGTTCTTCTCTCATCTTCCGCTTCGAGTTTTTTGTTTTTGTTTTTTTGCCCCAGGGTTCTGTGTTCTGTTAGACCTGAAGGCGGGTTCGTTACCAGTTGCTGGAAACTAGATGCTGTGGCCAGCAAAAGAAAAACAGGTGTTAGATTCTGCTTGGCCTACTGAGCAGACTGGAATTACTTCTGCATGGCAGGCCTGGCCCGTCCCAGGATACTGATATCTACAGGCGAAGTCTCCAAAACAGAGTAAGCAAGATGAGCCATTGGAATAAGAGAAGAAAATGGTACAGTTTAGTCTACTTGAATTTTATCTTATCTTGTTTAGTTTTCTCTTTTTGAATGCATTCCGTAAGACATCATATATTGGTAGCAGATACAGTATATTCTCTCTCTCTCTCACACACACATATACACAAATACATGTTATATGTGTGTGTCGTGAGGGTGTATTAAAATCGTTTTTGCTGATGGAGATGTAAAAACATCAGACTTGGGTGAAATCGTGACACTAAGGCACATTCACTGGGAACTCTGACAATGCCCCACCCTCTGGTGTGGCCTTACTCTTGCCTAACACTTTATGAACTGAACCTTGCTGTAGGATGAATTCCTTAAAGAAAGGAACTTGGGAATCCCATTTTCCTGTGAACCTCCAGGTCCTGGCCCATAGCAGGTGCTCACAAATAAATGTGACTGGAATTCTATGGATTTGAATTGAGACCATCAGACAATCTTTTCAAGTTTAACATCTGACTTGGGTTTAATCCTCCTTTGTTTACTTCCCAACAATATGCTTGATGAATTTATGAGTGAACCAGGAGGCAGCAAATCACCAAATATGTGCCTACTGTGTATGGTTTTGAGCCAGGTCCTAGGAGTGACCTCACTGAAGTCCCTGACCTTGAGTTACTAATCTTTTGCTTTCAATGATAAACAAACAAACAAACAGAATCTAACCAGATAAGAGATTTTCCTAATGTAAATTGTCAAACATTTCAAAAAAGCAGAACATCATGAACTCCATGGACTCATTACCCTTCTTCAGCAAATAGCTGCACACCATTCTTCAGCGGGGTCATTTAGAAACAAATCCCAGGCCTCATGTCATTTCCTCTGCAAATGCTGCAGCACTCACAGCCTTTTAGGAAAGAGGCAGGCTGCTCAGCACCTGCAAATGCGCTGAAGGGACTGTGTGAGACCGTGCTGGGCTCAGAGCAAGCCAGGAAGCGTCAGTGGTCCCAGGGAGAAAGCAGAGAGTGGTTGAGACTCTCCTCTTAACTTCTAGGATCCTGTGTTGAAATTTCAGAACCAAAGAAGGGAGCTATCAGATAAGGAGTGAACATGAGAGAAAGGTCAACAGGGAGAGATGGACAGAAGACAGAGGGAACACTTACAGATCTACAGTTCACCTCTTTCTGGCCAAGACGAGAGAATCCAAGCCCAGAGAGCCGAGACCACCTGCCCACAGTTGCACAACCAGCGATCTGTAGGGGCAGACTGGAGCTTGGGCCTGGGCTCCTCCCTCTGCCTCCAGCCAGCATACTGGGGGCCTATTGCCTGTGTCACACACCCAGATTTCTGTGGCCAGCAATAGCATTCAGGGAGCCCCAACAAGCTCAGGGCTGTGGGTGCCCCCTCCACCCTCCAGCAGCTTCTGGAGGGGGCCAGTGGCCTGCAACCCCGGAATCAACATTGACAGCATGTGACTTCTTTCTTCCTGTACAAGTTGAGCACTTGCCACCCTGCTGTCTGTTTTTCCTTGCTAAGGTTCAGTTCTAATTATGTTGATTTTCTTCATCCCACCCCCTCCTGGAAGCTTATTAGGTTGAATATTTTTATTTATTATCATTTCGCCCAACTCCTGCCAGCATTTCCAATTACTCTCCCCGCTTCCTTGTAATTGTCTTTCTGTAATGGCTCTGAAACAATTGCGCTAAATGAGGTGTCTCCTGGAAGATGAGAGTCTCACTTCATTAAAGGCTAATGTATTCTCAGCTCCAGCTCTGTGGGGCTAGCTTGGAAGGAAGACATTTAAACAGCTTCTTTTATTTTATAGGGAGCAACTTTTCAGCGACGAAGATGTCTGTGGGGTATATGTGTATATGTGTGCGTTGCCTGGATTTTAATTTAAAGAAAGTTTATGAAATAGTGCAAGTCCCTTACTGACGAGACTCCCTGGTCTCAGGTAGCTGAGATTCAGGCAGATGGGAGGGGGGTGGGGGTACAGGGGATGTGGAGGGGGCAGTTTTTGTAGATGTCTCCACCCCTTCCTCTCCTGCTCTGTGCCTGCTGGGTCAACCCCCAGACCTCTTCCTGGCTACATCCTGAGTCCCTCCCTCCCACATTTTGTGTTAGGTGCCACCGTGGTGATGACCTCCTATTGGGTTCTGTTTTGTATGAATTAAGTCTTTTTCTATTTATGTATCCTAACTCTTGCGTTCATTTGTTGTTTATTCGTTTGTTCTTTGGTATTCATTCAACACATATTTAGTACCCGCTATGTTCAGGCATTATTCCACTGTGGATATACCCTTTTGGATCTTAAAGAATGGTGAGAAATAGCGACAAGATGACAGGAGTGCAGGTGCTTCCAGTACCGTGTGCTCAGTGCTGTAATCAGGCATGGGCGGACCACTCTGCGGGCATTAGGGGAGACCCTCATAAAATCTTGATCAGGGAGGTTCATAGGGGCAGGGCTGTCTGGGTTATACCCCAAGGATGAGGATTTAGCCAGGTGATAAGGGAGCAAGCGGAAATACTCCAACAGAGGGAAACTCATGAGTCAGTCCTGGTGGCTAGAGAGAGATCAGCAGGTGAGGTGACATGCAGACTTTCCCATTTGGCAAGAGTGTGGGACAAAAGCTGTGGTGGGAGTTGGAGATCATGGAGGGTTGTGAAGGTCAGACTCCTGAGTGACCCCGTAGACATCAAAGGGATTTAAACAGAGGATTGACAGTGGCAAGATTTGAGTCTTGGAAAAGATTGCTCTGACTCAGTAAGTACAATGCATTGGAGGAGGGCAAGAAAAGAGGCCAGGATACTTTGCACGAAGAGGTGGTGATGACCTGCCTGAAAACTGTGGCGGTGGAGACAGGGAGAATGGTAGAAGTTTAAGATGTGTTCCAGCTGGAGAAGTGACAAGCTTGGAACACCGAGTACAGGGAGGGAGAGGAAGCACTAGGGATGAGATGGAGGCATTTGGCTTGGGCAACTGGGTCTATGAGTGTGAAGAGGTTCTGGAAACCAGGACAAGTGTGGTTTTCAGTGAGAGGCCCATGTAGCTTCTGCAGGTTGTGGGTCTACCAGACTCAAATTCCAGCAGTGTCTGGCCAACCAGTCACCATCACCAACAGTCACTAGGTACCCACAGTGCCTTCCAGAGCAGCACCTGCAGGTTGCATGTGAGCATCAGTTCACTCCTTCAAGGGACCCAGAGAGTTGCATCAGTTGACTTCTTTGAAACATCTCCATGTGCTGAACTCTGAACTGAGCAGGTCACTATTGCCTCTGGCTTCTATCCTAGGCAGCATAACCTATACCTGGGTCTTCGAGTGTTGTTTAAGCAGCTCCCATGATAAAGGCCGCTTCTCCCTTCTACAGCAGTTTTCATTTTATAATCAATAAAGGGCAAGAAGGCTTTTCCTGATATGTTTGTGTTGGAAGAGAAGAATTTAATTCAAGTACAAGTTTAACATTCCTAATTTGAAAATCCGGAATTCAAAATGCTCTCAAATCTGAAATTTTTTGAGCACTGACGTGATGATGTAAATGGAAAATTCTGCATCATGAAACTTTGTTTCATGCATAAAATTATTGAAAATGTTGTATAAAATTACCTTCAGGCTATGTGTATAAGTTGTCTATGAAATGTAAATGAATTTTATGATTAGACTTGGGTCCCATCCCCAAGATATCTCATTAAGTATAGCAAATATTCTAAACTCCAAAAACATCTGAAACCTGCAACAATTCTGGTCCCAAAGCATTTCGGATAAGGGATACTCAACCTATGTAAATAGAAGTGTCTTTATGCCTCTGGGGGCATGTTTTAGGGTCCCTAGAGGCTTCCCACAGCAATGACGAACATGGAAATAAAAATTGTAGGACTTCCTCACATTTATCAAGCTGACTCTTTCCCAGGATCTTTTTAAAGCACTTACATGCTTAAACGTCAGTCCCATCCTGTAGATATTATTACTGTTTCTAGTACAAACAGAAGGAAACTGAGGCACAAAAAGAAGTAAGCAGGCTACCAGGACTCCCCAGCCTGTAGCTTCCTTCTCAGAACAAAGGAAGGAGGGAGTCTGGCCAGAGCAGAGCTAGTGGGGACCAGGAGAAGGGGCTTGGCTCCATCCTCCACTCGCTGTCTCCCTTGTGGCCCTCAAGCCCACATGTCCATCTAGGCCCTGTGCAGATGCCACCACTCCCCAGACAGAGCTGTACTGCCTTCCTCCCTGGTTCCCACAATACATGCATTGTTCAGTTATAGCCCGCTGAGGAGTCATTATTTCTTTGCATGTCTGTCGCCTTGGCTCCACTTTGATTTTTCCCAAGGAAATGGATTTTGGCTTATTTCTCTTTTATATCCTGGGCACCTAGCACAGAACCTGGCAGCTGGTAGGCTTCCTGTGGATGAATAAAGGCTATGAGGAGCTCAGGATGCTCAGGAGGGCACCTGGGCATCCCAGTCAAGAGGATTCCCTCTTCCCCCTCTCCATTGCAGGAAGTGCACGCTGTGCTGCCCAGAGTGGCTCCAGGCTGGACTCGATTCTTCCAGGGGCAGGAGCAAGAAAATCTCTCTGCCCTCTGGGAAAACATGAGGGTTGAGGTGAAAGCTCCTCCGGCGTCTGGCTGGATGTTGACTCTGATGAGGTGCTTATGTAACACCAGGCTTCCTCCGGCTCCCGGGGACTGCGGCGAGCACGCACCACAGAAATTAACAAATGGAGGCGCACACCACTTGTGCTATTAGACAACTGGAGTGAGGAGGTGTATGCATCTGATGTCTTCAGCGAAAGTTTAGCACCAGGGCAGTTTCCAAATAGCTTTTGCCAAAGAATAAAATGTGTCTTGGCTATTTGAGTGTAAAAAATCACCAATGGTTTTCTGCCTTCCCCAAATCTCTGATTACACTGTGATTGCCATTCCTCCAAGGCTGAGATGGGGTGGTGGGACACTCCACCCTCCAGAGGGGCTGGAGACACTTCTTGGGAGCTCCCTCTTCAGCTGGTAGAGTCAGGGCTCTGGTCACAGCTCACTGAGAGCCAGCAAAAAACAGTGACGGGAGAAAGATGGTCAGAAGGAAGCATAGTCAGCTCTCCAAAAACATGGGCTCCACAGTCATGGATTCAACCAACCACAGGTCAAAAATGTTTAGGAAAAAAAATTGCATCCGTATTGAATATGCACAGACATTTTCCTTGTCATTATTCCATAAACAGTGCAATATAACAACTATTTACATAGCATTTACATTAAATTAGGTATTATAAGTAACCTAGAGATGATTTCAAGTATAAAAGGGGATGCATGTAGGTTATCTGCAAATACTACCACATTTTACATAGGAGACTTGAGCATCTGTGATTTTGGTGCCTGAGGGTGGTTCTCTAACCAGACTCCCATGGATGCTAAGGGATGACTGAACTGTACTCCCTCTGAGAACCAGGGTCCTGATTTTGAGTTCTGGTCAGCAGGTAGCTGTGTGACTTTGAGCAAGTGGCTTTCCCTTTCTGAGCCTCATTTCCACATCTGTAAAATGAAGAAAATAATCAGCTCTTCCCCGCCCCACACACAGCCTTCTTCTGAGTATCTGTACCCCATGTGGCAGTGCTGCCCCTCAGCCATGTTGACTCATGGCTGCCAGGACAGGCTGTGTGCCCAGGTGCTAACAGGGTCTGCTGCCTGCCCGGGCCAGTCCTCTCTCCCTCTCACTCCAGAGCTCAGCCTTGTGATGCCTCACTTTCCGTAACACTGGGGACAGCACCACGTGACTTCTGAGTCTGAGGTCCCACAGAGCTCTTGCAAATGACTGATAAGGCCTCTGGAGCCTCAAGAAGTTGGAAAACGGCCTTTGTACTGCGTAACAGTGGGCAGCTGGGTAAGAAGTCTTAGAATCCTGAACCAGAACTAGCAGAACATCACTTTGTTCAAGTCAGAAACATTTGAGGACCAACCACTGGTGTTACAGGAAATACTGAAGATACAGCAGTCCTGTCCTTTCAGAGTTTGCAGTCTAGCAGCTGTTCCAAATTAGTAGTGCCCATTGGTCTCCATTACACAGATAAGACAACAAGGATGTCCAGGAGAGGAGTGACTATCTCAGGTCACGTGGCTAGTTGGTAGACTGCAGGATCGAAACCCCGCACTGTGAAGTAGGTATGAGTTGACGCATTCCCAGGGCTCAGAGCTATGCCGGGTACCACCAGGTGCGTGCTCTGTACCTGTTTCCATCACATTCCAGCCTCTGATCCCACACAACTCCTCACTGGCCCCTGGCTCCAGCCCAGCTCACATCCTGAGGTCAGGTATCTGAGGCTGGCTTGGCCCACCCCCAGGGTGAGACTGACAAGGAGACAACAGGAATGGCAGTGGTCCTGAGGCTCTTGGCCTGGCTCTGATAGCACCAGCCTGGGCATTTTGTTCTTTCATCCAGTCAATGCTTATGGAGACCTTGCCTGGTGCCAGGTACGTGGGAGACATTGCTGGGCTACCCAGACCAGGTCCCAACCCTCAAGTGGGATTGAGGGAGGGAGAGTTGGACAGTCACCAATAAATAAACAAACCAGATATTTTCATAGACGATCTGGGCTGTGCAAATTGCATACATAGTGATAAACCAGAGAGTGGGGTGGGGGGCAGGTTTTGCTCATTTCTGAAAACTACCCTGCGCAAAGAGACAGAGCTTCTGCTCAGCGCCAGCACTCCAGGGTCTCTAGGGCCTAATAAAGGTTGTCGAAACTGAAGCCCCCAACCCTCAGCTGGAAGCGACATCCAGTATATGCCACCCTAGTTTCTACCAGTGTCTCCTTGGAGGGCTCAGTGACCTCCCTCTGCTAAAATTTGGAATCAGGGGTAAAGGAAATACAGAAAGACCAGAAGTCTTGCTCTGATATTCCTTGGGCCTCGATTTTCCAATCTGTGAAATGGGGGGCTTAGCTTGCCTAGGAAGATAGAGAGGATGGGCCCCAGGCAGGCAGATCCTCAGAATGCCGGGAGTGAAGTCTGCAGTACCAAAGGCCACAGAGTATTTCATTGCAGAGCAGTGGTGACTGCTGGGAGAACGACACAGCACCCTCATCCCTGTGCAGGGAAGACCACTTCTCTCTTCATCTCCACCCTCCCCCCGGCAGCCTGGGCACCTGTGTGTTGGTTATTTCTTCCAGAAACCAGACATTCACCCCTGGTCATCTTGGGAGGCCCTGAGTGGATGGCTCCAGGACGGGCACCCTGGGACCTTATCACAAGAGCTGGACTACTCCAAGTCACCTTAGGATTTGGGAGCAACTAGACTCAGTCCCTTGATAGAAGCAGGGATGGGACAAGCAGAGATGAAAAGACAGAGATCTGAGTGGAGTTAGATGTAGGGACCTCATGATCCACTCTGCTGGTTTCTTGCGTTTCTGGGGTTATCTGGGACCTCCAGTGGGCATCTTGTCTCCAGGCATCACCATACTTCACTCACCATACAAATTCCCCCCGTTCCTGTGAGTACCCAGTCACAAAGAATAAAGGGGGTCAAGAAAGTGGGGAGGCGGTGGGTGGCTAGGGCATCACACTCAGAGGAAAGTTCAGGAGAGCAAAAGCCAGGCTTGTGTCTTGGCAGCTGGCCTTGTGGGTCTGGCGTCCATTCAGCCTGTTTCTGCAGAAGCCCATCAGAAACATTCTTAGGGAAGACGCTGGACTCAGAATCAAATGTCCTCCTTCCCTGGTCAGTTCCCCACTGCCCCAAGTCCTGAGTCAGCCCCTCAGGGACAAAACCAGAAACAGCCAAGACATCCTGATGAGGTGTTATTGATTGCCTGTGCATGTTTGGGGAGAGGGCAGGAGGGCACTCCCCGTTCCGGACAGCATGGACCATGGTGCCTGCTAAGGCAGTGCTGGGGTTCACAGGCCCCAAGCTTCCCAAGGAGGCCTCTCCACATAGCTCTGGGGCTTGGTGGTCAGCGAAGCCTCCTCCTACCAGCGTTCTCATCCTTGGGTGTCCCCATCCTCAGGGCTCCCTTTCTGTTCACCTGACTTCGCAGCCCCCTGCGAGAGAGGCCTCCCCCGCTCCTGGCAGTTGGCCGCGTCCTGGCTTCTCAGTAGATCAGTCTTGCTGCTGTGCCCTGGCTCAGCTGCTGTAGTGGTTGCAGATCTCTTAGTAATGATCTTCCTCCAGGAGCAGGGGAGCGAGATGCTGCCACTGCTCCTGCCTGGGCTGCCAACATCAAAGCTTTCGTGTGGCTTTGGTAGAATGTTAAGAACTGCGAGATAATTAAGTTGCATTTCTGTGCATTGTTTACTGTTGCTCTCATCCAATCGCTATTCCATAGGGGCTAATCTGTGTGGGGTTATTTTTTTTTCCCTTTGCAGTGCCTGTTTGTACCACATTCTTCATTATGCTTCAGTTACAATTTTAATTTTACTATTATTAAATCTTCCCCAAAGCTGTATTATTCTGCGCCTCTGAGCTGGAATTCCTGATTTGGGGACTGTTTGCATCTGGGCCTGTTCACAAATGATTGTTCTTGTTTACAAAAGAACACACATTAAAACCCAGCACTGGAGGAATCCTGGCTCCCTTCCCTCCTCCCTGCCCCTGGCTCACCTGGTTGTAAGAATTAGAGGAGGGGGATACGGGGAGCAGAAGGGGTTTTGCTGTTGAAAGAGCACCTTTGTAGCCTCCAATGGTCAGACCAGAGGACAGGAAGTTGAGTGTATAGGCCAGGCAGTAAGCTGGAGACTTGGTTTCATGGCCTGTGGGATACCAAGAGCACAGGGCTTCATGTTTATCCTAGCAGTAGTGAAGAGCATGGGCTTTGGAATCAGATAGATCCAGACCGGAAATTCAACCTCTTTGCTTCCCAGGCATCTGATACGGGCAGTTATGTAACCTACCTCTGCCTCAGTTTCCTTGGTGCAACACTGAGTATGAAGGTGATGATAATACTGTTTTGTTGGTAAGAATTAGAACTGGTAATGTTTTGGGATGGCGCCTGCCATGTGGTTAAGACTTAGGAAAGGGCAGCACCGTAGTCTGTTGTGTGTTGCTAAAACAAAGTCCTTGAGTCTTGTCCTTTATAAAGGAAAGATTTATTTAATGCACAGTTCAAGAACATGGCACCAGCATCAGCCGTGCTCTGGGGGGAGCCTTGTGGCAGATGGCATCATGTGATGAGATAGGAAGCAAGAGCAATTTGGGGACTAGCCTCTCACCCTTTGTATAACAACCCACTCTCATGTTCAGTTCCTATTTTCTTCTGAGGGTGAGGCACCAATCACCTTCTTTTTTATTTTTTATTTATTTATTTATTTATTGACAGGCAGAGTGGACAGTGAGAGAGAGAGACAGAGAGAAAGGTCTTCCTTTTTCCGTTGGTTCACCCCCTAATGGCCACTGTGGCCAGTGCACTGCGGCCAGTGCATCACACTGATCCGAAGCCAGGAGCCAGGTGCTTCTCCTGGTCTCCCATGCGGGTGCAGGGCCCAAGGACTTGGGCCATCCTCCACTGCACTCCCGGGCCACAGCAGAGAGCTGGCCTGGAAGAGGGGCAACCGGGACAGAATCCGGCGCCCCAACCGGGACTAGAACCCAGGGTGCCAGTGCCACAGGCAGAGGATTAGCCTATTGAGCTGTGGCGCCAGCCTTTTTTTTTTTTTTTAAAGATTTATTTATTTATTTGAAAGTTAGAGTTACACAGAGAGAGAAGGAGAGGGAGAGAAAGAGATAGAGAGATAGAGAGGTTTTCCACCCACTGGTTCACTCCCCAATTGGCTGCAACGGCCAGAGCTGTGCTGATCCGAAGCCAGGACCCAGGAGCTTCTGCTGGGTCTTCCTATGAGGGTGCAGGAGCCCAAGGACTTGGGCCATCTTCTACTGCTTTCCCAGGCCATAGCAGAGAGCTGCATCAAAAGTGGAGCAGCCGGTACTCAAACCAGCACCCATATGGGATGCCAACACTACAGATGGCAGCTTTACCTGCTATGCCATAGTACTGCCCCCACCCCGTCACCTTCTACCTATAGAAGGCTCCATCACCTCTCAACATCACTACACCAGGGGCTGAGTTTCCAGCATATGAAGCTTTGAAGGATGTACTCCAACCATATCCAAACCAAATTTGTAGGTAGTTATGCTGTTGGTATCATCACCATCGTTGCTCTGTCTGCTGCCATTCTTGCTTCCACCATCACCCATCTGAGGCTTGCTCTGTGTGAGTGCTCTGAGGCCCAGCCTGCCTCTGGTCTCATCAGCAAGCCAGCGGAGTGGAGTAGGAAGCACTTTCCATCTGCTCCTGATGACTGTTAATGGTGGGAATTACTTATACCTGCCTTCCTAAGGAGAGCGTGGCAGACTCCACCTTCCCAAGTTCTTGCAGGAACAATCCAGCCTTGACTCAGCTAAAGATGATTGGTCCCTGGGGTTTTGAGAACTGAGGCGTCAGTCGCCATCCCCCACTGCCAAGGTGGATAGCTGGCCCCCAGCAGGACCAGCACAGCCGATTACTGGGTCTCTCCTGCCACTACACCTGACCCAGCAGCGCATGCCTGCAACTCAACTTCCACCCTGGACTTCTCTGAGTTCCTTTCTTCTTCATCACCCTGTCCCCCATGCCGCCACGCACATACTAAAACCATAACTTTTTTTTCCCCTTTCCCATTATCTCTAACCCATATACTCCAGGAAGTTTAATTTGTTCTCGGTAGTAATCACCATTAACTAGAAATTGTCTTTCTCTGTGTAAACACGTCATTAGTGAAGCTGGTTTTCTGCAGGGTCCAGATTTCATTTTTATTAAAATGAAACACTTTCAGGCGCCTCACTGTGTCCAAGGAAAGAGAGTATAATTTTAACCCATTGGGTTGGCCACAGATAATTGGGCTGGCATTTGATTGGACGATTAGGGAAATATCTTCTTTGCATGCAGTATAATTTGCATTTTTTCCCCACTTATATGAAGCTAAGTCATGCTTTCGTACACAGGCAGTTTTAATGAGCATTATAAATCCTAATGAATATATTTTCATGTTCATTTTATTGGCTTGTTTTTATTACTGGAGGTCTGAAAAACAGGGCCAGTGAGGGAGCTGCAGAGAGAATGGCCGTGGAGGGAAGTGCTGTGGCAGGCCCCCCCACCCCCTGCCACCTAGGCTGCCAGGGCGGGCAGGGAGAAACAGCAAGAGGGGGCTCTTCCAAGTCTTAATCCAAACCAGAAGTTGCTCAGGACCCCCGGCGATGCTGGGAGCCTGTCCCTGGCCTTGAGGGCATGAAGGCTCCTGCAGCAACCTCAGCTGTAAAAGCAGCAAACACAACCCACCCTAGCGTGGGAGAGGGAGGGGCGTAGTTTTGCATGGGATTGGGCACACGGTGGATCTCGGTGCAGCTTGAGCCAATGGAATCGGATTGAATTCTGCTTCGCAAGGAGCTACCATGCACGGAGCACCCGTTTCAAACTAGGCTCTGAAAGGCACTTCACAGGTGTGTAGCATAGCTTTCCACCAGAGGACTCAGCAACTTTGCTACTATCCTAGGGTCCTAGCACATGGTTTTGAGTATCACGTGGTTGTAGAGTTCTGCTTTTTTTTTTTTTTTGGACAGGCAGAGTGGACAGTGAGAGAGAGAGAGACAGAGAGAAAGGTCTTCCTTTTCCGTTGGTTCATCCTCCAGTGGCCGCCGTGGCTGGCGCGCTGCGGCCAGCGCACCATGTGATCCGAAACCAGGAGCCAGGTGCTTCTCCTGGTCTCCCATGGGGTGCAGGGCCCAAGGACTTGGGCCATCCTCCACTGCACTCCTGGGCCATAGCAGAGAGCTAGACAGGAAGAGGGGCAACCAGGACAGAATCCGGCACCCTGACTGGGACTAGAACCCTGTGTGCCAGCACCTGGCAGGCAGAGAGAATTAGCCTATTGAGCCGTGGCACCAGCCGAGGTCTGCTTATTTCTAAACTGAGGACATATTCATTCATTCATTCATTCACTCAGTAAACATCTTAGGATACCTCTGTGTTCTTGATATAGAGCCAGGACATGCACAAAGTGGTCCCTAAAATTTCAGCCATTTAAAAAAATTTGTAATAAGGGATCATATGAGTAATCTTTTTGGTTCACCTGTGGCTCCAGTTCTAAAATCACTCCAGGTGCACCGGCCTCATTTCCTCGGCAACCTAAGTGCATGTGCTGTGCCCTGCCCTCCTGCCCCAGGGCATAGCACTCCAGCTGACTCCTGCACACTGATCCTGACCCTTGGACTTTCTCTGCTCAACAGTCCTCTTTGGTTTATAGCTGGCAGGCACTCTTCATGTTTCCTCAGTAGCCTGGAGAGGGCCCACCTGCCTTTGCTCATGGGCTCTGACCAGCACTTGACTGTGGATCCTGCTGAAGGGAGCCAGGCTGGGGGCTTGTCTAGCCTTGTGTGTGTTGTCCACCTGCCCTGCTCCTCACCTCATGACCTATTCTGTGCTGACTGCCAACCCAACCCTCCCTTTCCTATCACACTCAGGTCCAATTTTTATTTTTTCCAGGTTGGGGCTTTCAGGATGTTCATGAGGTTAATTCAATTAAAAGTTAGTTCAATTGTCTTTGCCACCATCTCTTCAAAATGGCAGCTCAGTGCTTGTAGGTGACACCCTACCTTCCCTACTCGTCTGGCTGATGACTCATTCGGGCTTTGGCCTTATCCTCTCCCACCCCCACTACACACACACACACACACACACACACACACACATGCCCCTTGCTGAACTCATTTTGGTGTGCCCTGCAGGGCAACCTCCCATCTACTGCTGTATGAGAGAGGAAGCAGTGCTAGTCTGTGAGAAGCAGCCCAGTCCAGCAGAGAGGCCTGTGGTGTGGTTGGTGGAGAGAGTGCTGGCCCACGGTAAAAGGCCTGGGCTAAATTCTCTCTTTTGTTGCTTTTCACGGTGTGACCTTGGATAAGTACTTTACTTCTGTACCTGCAGATAGTAATCACCACGTCTCAGAGCCCCTTGGAAACTGCCATTCTTCAGGTGGAATGTGACCAAGTCCCAAAGAGATTCTAACTGTAGGTCTTGGCCTACTTCTCGTCTTGGAAGGGCTAGTGAGAGGGTAAAGAGAGGTGTGCTGTCAGGATGGGATGTTGCAGCTTCCTGGAGTTGGAAATTGTGTGTATCTGTCTTTTCCAAAGGGGAGACACAGAATGGAAGCTCTGGCTGGAGCTTACCATAGACCAGGGTTCACTCTCAGCACCTCAGCTGGCTAGAAGACCATCACTGCCAAGCAGGTGCCTGCCTGCACGTTGCCCTCTTGCCAGCAGTTCAGGGTCCAGTTCCGACTTCACCAGCACGCTGGGGCTCTGCTGCTGGGCCCTGTTTGTCTCTGTGATGAGTACTTGATGAGCTTGTTTTCCTTTAAGATGCCAACTTCTTGGGAAAGGAGTCTCTGCCCGCCTTCTACATGTCCCCTCCTCACCTCCGCACCCACAGTGCTAGGCAGTTAGTCCTTTGCTCAAAAGAAGCCTTTCAATGACCACAATGGTCATGGCTGGGGAGCACCAGCGATCTCCTCATTCAATGCTCCTCACCACCAAGTCAAGACTAAGTGTCTACAATTGCCCAGCTGGTCTTGCTCAGAAGGGAGAGAGGTGGCCAGAAGCACAGGGGCCAGCTCCCATGCTTATACTTGTACAATCTGTAAGTACTGTAGAAAAACTCAGCTGAGATACCAGACTTCTGTCTAAAAGTTAGAAATGCAGTGTAAGCAATCCACTGGCCCATGGCAGATTCAGCCTTCATTCACAGAGGGTGACGGGGCAGCTTATTCCTGAGCTGACCCCCGTGTTGTCCCAATCTGTGGCACACACCCTCCCTAGGGAGGGCAGCCTTTCTGTGGCCTGCAACCAACTCTGCCAGGGCAGTTGGAGGGAAAGAGAATTATGAGCAGTGAGATGGAGGTCTGTGCCCTAGATGTCGGACCTGGATCTAGATGAGGAAGAGCAGGAGGGTGGAGGCCAGAGAATGAGGAGGAGGAGGAAGCCCTGGGGCCACCGTTCCATGGCTGCAGGACCCATCCCGTTGGGTGGGCAGGAGTGGTGAGTGAGGGGATAAGGGTCAAGATAGGCTGAGAGGGAGGCAGCGGTGTGGGGAGTGACAGGAAGCTGGTGTGGCAGACAGGGCCCCGAGAGGGCAAGCTGTCTCCCCTCTTGGCTCGGCTGCGGGGGTGTTTGTTCAGCATCCAGGGCTGCAGATTAGCCTGCCTGGGTCTTGGAGCCTTGTACTGCGGTGGGGAAGCAGGCTGGGTGTTTGCACTGGGTTCCTTGGGGATCTCAGGCATTATGGGATAGCAGAAGATGCCCCCTCCTTTCTGATGCAAGCCTCTCAGCTCTGGCTTTGTGTGTGCTGGACCTTGTGCACTCTCATCCGTGGGCAGCTCCCCACTGCTTTTCTCCCCTCTAAATTTCTCAGGTCGCCCACCAGATCCCTCTGGCTCCTCCCCAGCTCCCACGGCTCTCTTCCTCTGCATGGGTCTGTCCCCCCTGCAATCGATCTCTGGGATCAGTTCCTTTTGTTCAGTCTGGGATGGCCCAGTTCTTCCCCCTTAGCAAGTTCAGGAGTGATGTTGGGGAAATGCCCCAGGGCAGTACGGGGCAGCCACTCTGCAGTGAGCTGAGCCAGGCCTTGCCCTGTGGTGACCTGGTTGTGTGTGTGTGACCAGGGGGCCTTTTCCTCCTCCCCTGGGCCTCAGTTTCCCCAGAAACACAATGAGACGTGCATGCCATGCTCTGTACAGATCTTTCTCTGCTCCCCCACCCCCACACCCATCTTGCTAGGGTGAACTCCGTGGCTCCCTTCCCGACTGGAGCAGGGGGAGGCTGTGCAAGGCTCGGGGTGGGAGCACACGGAGGGGATCTGCTGCCGGGCCCAGTTTAGGCAAACAGCAGGGACTGCTGGCGGCGGCTCCAGCCCCCACTTAGCCGGTAACAGCTGCAGTCCAGCTGCTGGCATCCCCGCTGGGGGAGCGTGCTAAACCTCTCCGGGGTCAGCACTGTGGTATGTCGGTTTCCATAGCAACCAGCCAACGGGCCACTTTCTCAGAACAATTCCCCTACTCAGCCGGGTTCTGGACTTAGCTCAGCCCAAGGGCATGCGGCGGAGGAGCAGGCGGGAGGGGGAGAGGCTGCCCAGGGCAGGACTGGGCCCCACAGAAGTGGCCATCTCGGTCTTGTCTTGGCGGCGTGGAGGGCGCGGATCACACGACAAGCCAGGAAGACTGCCGGTCCCGGCTCCGCGCCGCCGCTGCCGCCCCCACCGCCCCCGCCGCCCTGTGCGCAGCCAGCCAGGGTCTGGCCTGGGAGAAGCCTCAGGTCTTTGTCTAATGCCAGGCAACAGCTGCTTTGGCCCAGCCCAGAGCTGGGAGGAAAAAGTCCCGGAGTGGTGGACAGTGGGGGCCGAGGACGGGGGCTCTTCCTGGCTCCAGCTCTGCCGGGACCATCTGAATAATCCCACCTGGCCTACCCCAAGAGCCTCAGAGGACATGCAAATGGGCTTCCCATGCGTCCTCTACCCATTTTTAGAGGGTAGGAAGGGATCCCTCTTTTCAAAGCGCTCAGGAATAAACTCCCAGAACCCATGAGGTTGGTGCCGTCCTGAACACGGGCTGGAAAAGCAAAGCTGGGTGAGGGTGTGTGTGAAGATGCGTTTCAGGAACCACCATAGGATGGTATACGTATCCTAATCTTAATTCTAAATTGTTGTCCCCACAGAGGTAAGAATTCAAAGCAAAGCCATAGTACAGTGCACAAATGAGAGCAGGATTTATTTAAAAGAGAGTGAACACGCATAACCTCACAAGGAGAGATACGCTCATGAGTGGGCCAGAGAGTTGCCCAAAAGGAGAGTGTGTGGGAGGAGGAGGAGACCAGAGAAGGACCCAGAAGCATGGTAAAGAGCAAAAGAAGGGCCACCCCCATGTTGTCAGTCTGTTCTAGGAGGTAGGGGGTGCAGTTTAGCGTGCCTGAGGCCTTCTGGGAGTTTCATGGCATCTCCACGTAGCTGAACTTCCATGTGGCTATGGTGGGACTCAGATGCATCAAGGGAAAGTGGGTCAGAGGTGGAATTACAATGCAAGGCTGGGCAGAATTTTGAGAAAATACTGCAGCTCTTTGTATTCCTACCTAACTCCCTGCCTAGTTCTCCCCTGTCAGCCATGGACCTTGATCCTCCTTCCAGACAAGGATCCGAGGCCCAGTGGAGAACAGATGCTCTGGGGTGCGGGCGGGGTGCACTTCACACCCTCTCCTTCTGGGTGAACCTCTGCCCCAGGGCCCTTTGACTGCATCTTGGGCTACCTTGGACTTGGGGCCCTGGGGACTGTCTCCCTGGACAGAAATCAGTTTCTAGAAAAGAGCTGCTGGCAAATCAGTAAACTGAGGTGGCGGAGACTCTCTGAGTAGGCCTAATAGCTGCAGGGTTGGGGCATAGAGGATTAAGCCACAGCCTTCCAAATGGGTGCCGGTTCGATTTCCAGCCACCCCACTTCTGATCCAGTTCCCTTTAAATGCACCTGGGAAAGCAGCAGAAGATGGCCCAAGTGCTTAGGCCCCTGCACCTGCTTGGGAGACCCAGAGAAGACTCCTGGCTTCTGGCTTTGGTCTGGCCCAGCTCTGACCTGTGCAACCATTAGGGGAGTGAACCAGCAGATGGAAGACCTCTCTCTCTCTCTCTTTCTCTCTGTCTCTCTCTCTCTCTCTCTGTAACCCTGTCTTTCAAATAAATAAATAAATAAATAAATAAATAAATAAATAGTTGGCCCTGTGAAGCCACCTGGGTGGTCTCTGCTAAGACTTGGAAGGCATTAAGTGTTCTTGCGGCAGCCTGTACAGTTGTCTGAATTCTCTACTCCCTCAGTGGTTCCTCACTTTCAAGGGACCTAGTTCTTTCTTCCCCACTCCCACCCTTCTTACTACCCCACACCCCCTTAAAAGGAGGGGACAGATGTCCTTTCTTCCATGCAGCACAGCTGCTGCCAGACACGGTTTCCCTAAGCCCTGGAGACAGCTGCGGAGTAATTCTCAGCCCTCTGGGAATGAGAGAGACTCAGGAAGGAAGGGGGCCAGTTGTAGAAGCTGTGTGGGTTCTCCTCCCCTGGCCGCCCCTGTGCAAGGGGACAGTGGCAACAGATCAGCACTTCTCAAAGGAGCCTCTGCAACAGAGAGTCTGTGGGCTAAAGAAAGAGTTCCAGAGCCAAGCAAGCTTGGGAAACCCTGCAGGAACACCCCCTCTTACAAGGCTTATTGTATTTATTATTATTATTATTATTATTATTCAACAGACCAAGGGAGAGACATCTTCTATCTGCTGATTCACTCCCCCAAATGCCTGCAAAGTTAGAGCTGGGCTAGAATGCAGCCAAGAACTGGAAACTCCATCCAGGTCTCCCACATGGTGGCAGGAACCCAACTACTTGAACTGTCACCTGCTGCCTCCCAGGGTGCACATTAGCAGGAAACTGAAAGTTGAACCTAGGCACTCTGACACGAAGTGCAGACATCCTAACTGCTAGACCAAACACCTGCCCTGTTTAATGTCCTTTTAAAGATTTGAAGATGCACAGCACTAGAGAAAACCAAGTTTAACCCAGGACTTCCTAAACATGTATGACCCTGGCACCTTTATTTCAAATCCTAAGACAAACTGCCCTCCTGGCTTCCTCAGACCCCTCACCCTAGCTGCCTGCTCAGCTGCTCCCCGATCATCTCCATCCCAGATGAAGACCTAGTGTCAGTGCCTAGAAGGGGTGTTGCCCCAGACCTTCCAAGAGGCAAGAACAGTGCTGAGCTACCACTTGGGTTTCTCAGGGCAGTGAAGCCCTCACCATCCCCGACTGTCCCTGGAGGTTTGTGAGTCATCTGTAGCTTTGCTGCTTCATAAGGTTGGGTAATGGCTCTGCAGCAAGAGGAGAAAATTCCAGCAGCAAGTCTGATCAGAGGATCTTGATGGGGAGGCTTATGGGGGAGCCTCTCACCACTCAAACTCTTGGGGAAATAACTACTCATGGTCTCCAGCCCTTTAATGCTCTGGAGGCCCCATGATCCATCAGGAGGCAGCAGGAATGTGGTGGAAGAAGTGTCCACTCCAGAAAAGACCTGAGCCCCACCAGCCCTTTAACTGTGCAGGTCTCTGCCCTTTGGAGATCACGTTCCCCTCTGCACAGTTGTTCAGTGGCTTGGAAGGGAGGAGCAGGTCCTTTCTCCCAGGGTTCTTGCCAGATTGAATGACGATAAATGTGACAATGGCTAGCACGCATGGAGCTGAGCAAATCTGAGTGGAGGAGAATGGCAGCTCCATGAATTAAGATTTCTCCTGTTCTAAGAAGAGGAAAACAGGCTCAGACAAGTGAAGGGACTTGTCCTGGGTCACATAGCAGGACAGACTCCTGACTCCCAGCCTTGACCTTCTGGTCTCCCTGAGAGAGTGGAACACGTGCAGCAGAGTCCAGAAGGCTGGTCTGCTTTGGGGAAGAATAGGGTGGAAGGGTGTGGAGGTGGCAAGGGGGTATCAGTTCTTTGAAATTAGCTTTTTAAAAAGGAATATCCCATCCAGTTTGTAAAGAGCACCTCACCCTAAGGATGGAGGGCATTTTCTTCTTGTAGTAGAGATCCCCGCCTTGTCCCCAGGAGATCCTTTCAGGACACCCAGTGGATGTCTGAAACCACAGATGGTAGCAAACCCTATGTATACTGTGTTTTTTCCTATGCATACATAGCAGTGGCAAAGTTCAGCTTATGCATTAGGCACAATAAGAGATGAACAATGATATCTCATGAAATGAAACAATGATAATATACTGAAACTAAATTGCAAATAGCATTCCTCTTGTACTTTGGGGCCATTATTAAGTAAAATAAATGCTACTTAAACACAAGCATTGCCATGCCTCTTAATCCAGGCCACTGCTAAGTGACTAATGGGAGGCTAACATACAGCACAGATATACAGAACAAAGGGATGATTCATATCTTGCGAACGAAGGAGCTGGAAGACAGATCTCATACTGTTCAGCATGGTGCACATTTAAACTTGTGAATTATTTCTGGAATTTTCTTTTTTTTTTAAAGATTTATTTGGAAGGTGAAGTGACAGATAGAAAAGGAGAGTCACAGAAAGAGAGAGTTTCCATCTGCTGGTTTACTCCCACAATATCCTCAGTGCCAAGGGCTGGGTCAGGCCAAAGCCAGGAGCCAAGGACTCCATCTAGTTTCCCATGGGGGTAGCAGAGGCCCAAGTACTTGGGCCATCTCTGCTGCCTCCCCAGGCTCACTAGTAGGGAACTGGATCAGAAATAGAGCAGCCAAGACTCAGACTGGAGCTCTAATCCATGATCCTGGTGTTGAAGGCAGAAGTGTGACCCTCTGCAGCACAGTGCCAGCCCCAGGAATTTTCCATTTAATATTTTTGGACTGCAGTTGGCTGCGGGTAACTCAAGCCACAGAATTTGAAACCTCAGATAAGGGGGACAAATGTGAGTCCTCTTTCCTGGGCCCTCGGAGCCAACCCTGCCATCAAATGCTTCTCCTTCTGGTATGTGAGCCAGGAGCTGCTGAGTCACCATCCTTGAGCCCCCTTTTTTTTGCAAGAGCAAAACCATTCCACATCCAAGGTCTGGGTGTCAGGAGAGGACTCACTGCTTTCTCCCTACCCTGACTCAGGCTTCAAAGCTATTTTATTTAGCACAATGAAATGAACAAAGAATAGGAGAAAATGAGGAGAAAAATCCAGAATGTCTCTAATGTGGCACACACCATTGTCAGGTCTTAGAAGTGTACCTGCTGTGAATATGAGGGAAGTTTACTTCGGTGCCAAAAATTTTTTATATCCATGCATACAAGAGGCCCCAAGAAAATTCATGGAAACATGTATTAGGAAAAATCATGCATGGATCACAGCGTTTTGTTTTGTTTTGTTTTGCACCAAAATGAACTTGTCTTTTGCTTCCATTTTCCACCAATTTTTAAAAGTATCCTCATAGTGTAGTTCTCCCTGACTTTCATGTATGTGAGAGAGATACTGTGTTCTTGAGAAGAAGGGGTTTTCTCTCCTACCAGGTTTAGCACTATGACTGCCTATACTGTCATGGGCCAGTGTGGTCCCTGTGGTCAATTGCTTCAGTTGGCTAAATCACCTTCTCTTCTGCCACCTCCTTCTTCCATCCATTATCTGAAAACGTCATGGCCACTGAGGTCAGGAAGAGTGGGTAGACTTGTTTGATGCAACTTGAGCAGCTGTTCTACCAGACTCATCGTATGCCTTTGTGTGCACCTGCATCCATGTGGCTCTCATTCCTGTCCCCAGGACAGTGCTTGTATCTGGAGCTAATGGAAAGGTCGAGAAGGAAGTCTGGGTGGTCTGGCAGGAAAGGAGCTCTGGCTGAGGCTGGTCTTCAGTCATGCCCTCTGCCTGGCTGGGGCTTCTCTCTCTTTGCCTTTTTAGGAGAAGGTGGTTTGAATTATGCATGGGAGAGGAAGAAGGTGCCGCTTAGAGGGATTATGCTTGCCAGATGTTAAGCTGGGATGATGTCTAGCTCTGCTCCTCTCATTTAAAGGATGGCCCAACCCTAGCAGGTATATGGGAGTAAAATCAACAAACAACCCCTAACATCTCTCAGTACCAGATCAATAACTCAGATCCCTACCACAGGTGAGATTTCCTGCCCAGCCTTCTGATGGAGGGAGCCCGTGGTGTGTGTGTGTGTGTGTGTGTGTGTGTGTGTGTGTGTGTCCTCTGCTGATTTACAGGCATTTTGTGGAAGACTGGAGCTGGGGGCAGGGAATTGTCTTTGATCAGAGGCCTGATTAGAACAAGGAATAATCAGTACTATTTATGAAGGCGTTTTGTTCATGAATCTGTGATAAGTGGGAGGTGGGGGTTGGGGAGGGGGCTGGGGCCCTGTAGGAGGCAAAAGGGAAAAAATACCCACATCAGTGTCTGATAACTTAAAGCCCAGAGGGTCAGAGAGATGGTGGAACTTTGAGATGACTTTGTCAGTAACTCTTCTCTAAGTCTCTGGCCCCGGGTCAGCCGGACTCTCAGAAGGAAGACAGGAGCAAGACCACAGACACAGTGGGCCCTCCAGAAGGCAGAATGAGTCACTGCACCCCATGCCACTCCTCTTGTGTCACTGCCTCCCCTAACACACACAGATAGGCCTCTCATAAATCAGGAAGTGGGGTTAAAAAGTATTTCTGCCCAGTCTTCCTTCTCCTTCCAGGTCCAGTGTTTTGCAAGTACACGATGCAGATGCTGCATTATACCAGGGGAAAGAATTTTAATTAGGAATAGGGGTACCTGAGACCTGTCCACGAAGCTGTGTGAAGTGAAAGCTTGCAACAGCTCCTTAACCCCTTCACAGGACTCTGGAACCACAGGTGGCATGGGACAGTGCTCTGTAAAAAAATGCAGATATAAGCTTTGTTATTATTACACAGGGAGTTTGTGCACCTGCTTCGTGCTGGGCGGCGACAGGACCTGAAGCTGGGGGCTGGTGTTGATGCAGAAGTTACTCTCGCAAATGTGACTTTGGGAGGTTTTTCTCTTGTGCCAAGTCAGTGCCAGCTTGCATAACATTATTTCAATCATGTAACACTTATTTCATAGGCTTTAGAAGCAAAGTTTTTGGAGGACAGGGCGGGGCTGTGTGGGACAGAAACCTCTTGTTCCAAGGAGATACAGTTCAGCTGTGCATTCTGCCTGTCCTGTGAGGTCTGGGCTCGGGCAAGCACTTTAAACCCGCAAGCTGGCTGTGTCATCTCTGAGAATTCCATGGCCCTTTCTGGAGTGGGCTGAGGAGGCCAGGAAGTGGCTCTCATCCCATCAGTCATTCTGGCGCCAGAAGCCAAAAGGCAGTGGCTTCCTGGAGGGGACTTGGGGCAGCTGCCAGCCAGGGGCAGGTGCCGTGTGGCTGGGGTGGAGGCAGGGAGCTACTGTTCTCACACCCTGTCTTACCCAGATGCTGCTGAAGGTGGCCCCTGCAACAGTGACCGCCAAGTGCCTCCTGGGAGAAGGATGAAAGAGATGGGAATTCTCGTAAATTTTTAATCTGAAAAATAAAGAAAGTGTGAATTAGAATTAATGCAGGTATTAAATATTTAAACTTTCTGTACTCACTTTCATTTTTAACATATGCCTCCCTCAAAAGCTTGGGTGCCGCTTGTCAGATTCGTTCTCAAGATATCCCTTCCTCCCTGCCTCCCCCCAGGCCCAGCCCCAAAGTTAGAATGCAGGTGTTCATCATCCTGATGGAAATTTTCATTTTATTTCTCCTACAGGAACCGTCTGATCTCTCTCTCTCTTTATATTTGTGCTCTCTCTATATGGTGGTGTAAATAATTAATGCCATTATAAACACATCCTATGCAAAATATTTATTAGAAAAAATAACTCTTTAATTTGGCATGTCATTTAATTCCGTTTTGTAATCATAGCACATGGGCTACAATTAATGCCAGGGCTGGGAATTGCAGCCTGACTGCTGACACTTGAAGAGGTGCAGCAAAGTCTCCCAGACAGGAGGCCCCTCGAAGCCTTGGCCTTTGCTACTTTTGTGCATTGGACTGACAGAGCAGATGGCATTCACTGTTTGGTGGGCTGCTCAGAGCAGATCTGGATGTGAGACCGGAAACTCACTTCTGTTTTCAGGAGAATAGGGCAGAGTGGTCTAGGCCTCTTCAAGTGCATTTGGTAGCCTGCAAGGAGAAGGCTGCAGTCAGATGCAGGCCACTTGTTACACCTTCAGGGGGTGGATGGCGCACATGGCTGAACTTGAAGGTTCAAGTTCCAGATCAGGTAGCCCCATTGGCTTGGGCCCTGGGAGGGTGGTAGACGGCAATGGTGGAACTCGCAGAGTCCCGTGGTGAGCAAAGAGGCAGAAAGAGTGACCGGGCCTGACTCAGGCATTTACAACAACCTTCTTGAGAAAACCAGCTTCAGAAGGGGCATCCCCAACGGCATAAGGAGCTCCCCCTAAGCCCACCTCCTAAACTCTATAACTGGCTGAAGTTTCTAATCTACTCCCATTAACGTAAAGACTTTGAAGTTGAAACATCTGTGTGAGTTCAGGGCAAAATCCTAGTCACACTGTTAGCAGAGCCTGGCCTGAGAGGCCTCTGGGGCAGGGGAAGGGGGTGGGTTCCAGCATGTCAGGAGCTCTCGTTTGGCTGAGACCACAGAGGCTGAGCCCCAGCTGCCTCGGCGGCAACACGGAAGGGTCTGCCGGGATAACGCCATGTGACTCGATTTCCGTGTCCCCATGGAACCTAATGATCCTGTTGAGGCATTTTGAGGGAGGACGATTGAATCAGTTTGCAGTTCTCTGCGTTTGCCACCCTCTCTTCTCAATGGGCACAGCCACAGGCCTGGGTTCTCCTCACACTCGAGCTTATCTTCTGGCCTTCTTTCTTAGGGAGGATTTAAGGAGCTCTGGGCTAGTTTTGAAACCTTGCTGCAAGTCCAAGATGGCCATTGTCTTGCTTTTAGATGTAAGCTCGAATTATCTGTTTGTTTGGAAGGCCAAGTTTCCACGGAAACACTGTGCTCTGACCAGGCACTCAGAATCTCTTCCTGGACTTCTCTGATGCTGAACACTGCGTGGACACAGTGTTCCATGCTCCCCTTTCTTCGGTGGACTTTCTCCCATCACTTGTACCTGGGATGGCTCCCAGCCCCTCCCTCCATCCAAGCCAGAGTGCACAGAGGGCTCAGCCCTGTCTTCATCATTCCTTCAGTTCTGACCGTGCAGACACTGAATCTCGGCACACTCCGCTGCGCACTTGGTTTGCGGAGGAGACTCATTCCCTGGCCTTCCAGAGTGCTCTGATTTCAGGTCTTCTTGGTTGTTCAATGTGAGTCCTGTTGTGAAAACAGCAGAGTCAGAGAAGGAAAACTGGGAATTGGTAATTTTTTTCAAAGAAACAAAACCCACAAGATCTACAAAGAAACATCTCTTCTGTGGGCCGTACTCCAGCTCATAGCTCAGAACATTTTCCTGGCTCTGTTTAGCCCACAGAACCCAGCAATAGCATCACTCTGACGGAGCCATGGAGGGGCCCTACCTGCTGATGGGGAAGCCACGTCAGCCCATCCCCTGTGACAGATGCATAATTGGGTCCCTAGGCTCAGTTAATAAAACCCGTTCTTGTTTTCCTTAATGTCCATTGCCCGAACTGGCAGGCCATGGGCTGATAAGTACAACAGTGACATATGAGAGAACACAAGGAGCCCAGAGCCACTTAGTGCCTTTTATTAAACCTGACAAACATCCAATAATCCAGTTCTCTTGCTTACTCGACTAGAACATTTGATACAAATTGCATGAGGGCTTGGAGGAAACGTGCTGGTAGGAGTGATGCCTCTGGGCCTCTGAGAACAGTGGGGGTGTGAGGAAAACTCCCTAGGTGCTTTGTTCTAAGTCTGTCCCAGTGTGACTGATCCTGGATCCTTAGGTGACTCATCACTGCTGGAATGTCTACCTCTGGGTGAATAATGAAAAGTGACTGCCCAAAGTGCACCTACTAAGCATGTGCACATGTGTGATGTCACTGAATGTTCACATCTACCCTGAGATTGACTCTATTGTCCCAATTCTACAATGGGCACGGTTGAGACTGGAAGTTTAAGTGGCTTGCCAAGGTCAGTTAGAAACCCAAGGCCAATCTCAGTTCTTGATTTTAGAGCTCACATCACTTTGACTCTCTGTTTCCTTCTGTACCTCCTCTCTCCTGCAGGACTCATTTTAGACTGTACCTTGTGATGACTGCACAGATGTCTTTAGGCCTTGATGGTGTGAGGAGGGCACAGGGATAACTCCAGGAGGAGCAGCTTCTTCTTTATGGGGCTTTGTTGTTCCCACTAAGTCCCAGGGCTTTCAACCTGGGGCCTGGTGCGCACAGGAGAGGAAGAGTGAGGAGTGAAGGCTTTCTAGAAGCTGTTGTCCAGAAATGAGGGACTTGACTTCTACCTGCCTCAGCTCTCCTTGTTTCTGAGGCTGATGGAAGCACCATGAGGAGGCAGGGCCCCTCCCCTGGGTGTCAGTGCCCATCACTCAGGAGCTTAAGCCAGCCATTCTGCTGCATTGGTCTTGCATGTGAGATTGCTTGCAGCTCGTCTGCCTGCAAGCTTGCCCAGTTCCCCAGAGCCCCAGGTGAGAGGCCAAATGTCAGGCCAGAAGAGAGAAGCTATGCTGGCCAGGACAGCAGCTGATAGCGGTGGACAGATTCCCCCGGGCAGGGTTCTGAGGTCAGCAGGGGTGTTTACCTTTGCAGCCTGCTGTGCTTCTTACCACTTGAAATTCTCCTAAAAAACCCAGAGGAGTAGCTGAAAATATCTCAGGTAATATGAAAATGAATAAAGGCTCAGCAAACAGAGCCTGGCTTCTGAGCAAACAGCAGAAAAGGCAGGCAAAATAGAAAAGGGAAGAATGCAGATGGAGGTGGGCAGAAGGGAGGAACGGGGGAAGGTGATCTGTGGGGCACGAGATGTGGTCAGGGTGTGGCTCTGAGCAGCCTCTGTCCTGGAGGCTCTGTCCCCGCCACCCACCTCCCCAGAAAGCGAGGAAAGTCATGCAAAGGAAAAGTTTCTTAGCTTTGGGCTAGTGAAGAGACTTGGTGGAAAATGCATCATTGTCTGGTGTCTTATACAGTATTTTTTCTACAGCAGGTGGGAATTTCAAAATGAGGGTAGGTGTGGGCATTATGCCTTCCTATGAGTTAGGAGTCCTGAGTTCCAGACCCAGCTGTCACTATGTGACCTTAGGCAAGTCCCCACTTAGAATAAGAGGGAACTTTTGCTCTAGGTGGAAGGTCAGATCAAGGGTGCTAAGAGGATGTGCTACTACAAGATGCTGCATGCCTGCGTGTCTTTATTATTCACTGATCATGAGCCAAGTGTGGCTGTAGGGCCAGTCTTGAGATACAGAAATTTGAGGCTACATGTCTAGCCATCAGTTGCTTCCTTCAGGCAGGCAGTCAGCAAATACTGAGTGCCTGCTGTGTATAAGGCTTTATTGTAGGTGCAGAGAATAGTTCTGAACAAGACAGAGTTCCTGCCATAGGAGATTTCATATTCTAAGCAGGAGGGGAGAGAGTGAATAAACAGAGATATGAATAAGAAAATAAGAGAAGGTTTGGTCCTGATAAAGATCAAGCATGGGAAAGCTCCCTGAGGGTGGGATATTTGTACTGAGATCTGATGGATGAGAAGGTGAGGACCATGTGTGGATAGGAATGGAGAGCATTTAAAGCAGAAAGAAAAGCAAGAGTAAAATCTATAGGATGGGCTCAGGGAATCAGTAGACAAGAGGAACAGTGAGGAGAAATGAGGTCAAGGAAGCAGAGAAGGACCATGCAGCGGGTCTCAGAAGGCCACGCACAGGCCTCTGGAGCTCACGCACTTGCAGAGGAAGGCCATTGGAGGGCTCTAAGTGTGACAGGAGGAGAACTCTCAGGGCTTTAGAAACCCTTTCTGGTTGCCATGTCATCCAAGAGCTTGTCAGGAGGCTGTTTTTCTGGTCTTGGCCATGGTAGTGGCAACAGACCATAGTTGTTGATTCTGGTGGTTCTACCCATTTACTTTGGGATGAGTTGAATGTGGCTGAAGAAAAGGAAGGAATCTATACTGACTCAGGTTTTTGGCCACTGGGTCAACAATATGCTTTTTGCTTTGTTGGAGGAAGGTTTAGCAAGAAACAATATACAGATTTGAGGGGGAAATCAAGCGGTCTGTTTTGACTATGCTAAGTGTAAGATGCCTTTGAGACACTGAGGTACTGAGTAGAGATATCTGGACAGAGGTGCATCTGGAGATGTCAATCTGAGAAAACCGAGTGTGTGCGAGGTAATTTAAAGCTGCAGGATTAGATAACAGCACATAAGCAGAGATGATCCGGGGAATGCCAACAGAGAGGACTGAGAAGGAAGATCCGTGGAGTATAAGAACACTCAAGTGAGTGAGGTGTCAGATCTGGGGTGGGGGAAGTTTTTTGAGAAGAAACAGTTGGGCAACTGAGCTGAATGCTTCTGGGAAATCATTATGGGATGGAGAGTTGACCATTTTACTTTGGCCAGACATAGTCATTTGCAATCTTGGTAGCTGGTCATCAGTAGATGGGGTGGGTAGTAAAGGCTGACCGGAGTGGGCTGGGGAGAGAATGGAAGATGAGAAAGTGGAGACCATGAGTATAGACAAGTCCTTTGAAAAGGCTGCTGGGACAGAGAGCACAGAAAGAGGTAGCAAATATGGAGAAAGGAGTAGAGTCAAGTAGGGTTTCTTTAAAGGAGGATAATTTTAAAAAAAGATTTATTTATTTATTTGAAAGAGTTACAGGGAAAGACAGACAGACAGAGCTCTTCCAACCACTAGTTCACTCCCCCTGATGGCTGCAATGGCCAGGGCTGGGCCAAACTGAAGCCAGGAGCCAGGAGCTTCATCTGGCTCTCCCATGTGGGTGGCAAGGGCCCAAACACTTGGGTCATCTTCCACTGCTTTTACCAGGCCATCAGCAGGGAGCTGGATCGGAAGTGGAGCAGCCAGGACATTAGCCAGTACCCATTTGGGATGCCAGTGTTGCAAGTGGTGGCTTTACCTGCTACATAGCCACACTAGCCCCTAAAGAAGGGTGATATTGGGGTGGGTGTATATGTGTGTGTGTGTGTGTGTGTGTGAGCGCACGTGCGCTCACCAATGGGAAGAATCCAAAGAAGGAAAAAATGATAACATGAGAAGAATAGAAAAGTTATCAAACAATTTTTTAAAGTTCTTGAACTGGCCTGGGAGAGAGAGTTCAGAGGCCAATGAAGGTCTTGACCTTGAATAGGAGCCAGGATTCTTTTTCCATTGTAATTGGGTGTGAGATGGCCACAGTATTTTGGTTGCGAGGCAGATAAAATAAAGGACTTGTTGATGGGAAGATGAGGTAGTTCTCATCTTATAGAAATCTATTTTCTCTATGAAATATGCTGCAAGGTCATCAGCTGGGAATAGGCTAGGGGAGGGAGTGTTGGAGATGTAGGGAGAGAAGGAAGCATACTAGTTCCCCTAGAGGTTGGGAAATTGAATTTTCAAGGAAAATGTAGCAAGTTTTTCTGACAGTGTGGAGGGAGATTTGTGGCCATGGTTGTAGTGAGTCTAGTCAGCAAATTTGTGTCATTTTTCTTGAGCAATGCTCAGCTTCTCTAGTGCCAGGTCTTGAATGAGTGGGTGGGATACCAGGGCTGGGATTGTGCAAGACTAGGACGATGGGATGAGGGTAGCAAGAAGATCCAGTTACTGGCAGTGGAGTAGTTCAAGTGTTGGGATGTGGAGTGAGAGCTGGAGAGAGAGGTGAGTGAACAGATGTAGGGAGTGAAGGTTGGAGAATTGTCGCAGTGGAAGTGTCAGAGAAAGCTAGCTTGAGGGAGGGCAGTGATGGTTAGAAAGCGGGGTGTTGGAAGTCTCCCTTTCATTGCTGTATTTCAGTTATTGGTGTAGCCAAGTCTAGGGAATGACCAAATATATGAAGCAAAAAAGTGCATTAGAGTGGGGAACATGAAGAAACTGAGAAGCTAGGGTATTGGATGGGTCGTGTTCATGGATGTCAAAGACTCCAAGAATAAAGGCAGGAATAGCGGTGGAGTCAGCGATCCAGCTGCTAACATCATGCATGAAGGCAGGGAACAACCAGGAGGTGGTGGAATGACCGCTGTACGTGTGTTAGAGGAGTCTAAAGGCTGTTGAGAAATGTGTCTGGTGAGCTTCGGTTTTTGAAAGTTTGGAAACTGCAGTGGGGAATAAGCAAGACATATTCCCACCTCTCAAATCTGAAGTCCATGGAATGAGGAAGACAGAGCTGCCTCCCCGGGAGAGAGGGAAAATGGATTTCACTTAAACCAAGAAAGTCAAGGAGACTGTCAGACAGGACCAGCAATTCCAGAGGGCATGGTTGAAGGGTATGGGGGACTGCAGGGCATTGGGTATCTATAGTGGTGCACAGTCTGGGAGGCTCAGACTCCTGACGGTGACTCGGGAGAACAGGAAGCTGGGGCGTGGTGGGGGCCGTCTGAAAGGCATTGGGGTGACTGATCCATGCTCATGGTGGAGATGTAGGCCCTTCAGTTGGACCTGGAAAGAGTCCAGATCTGACTCATAGCAGCTAGTATGATGTAGAGACTACATGGGGATAGCTAACATGCCCCACTACGGCTATAGAAGATTGGAATCTTACCTTGAAACTGCCTCAGTCTACCCTTGGTTTCCAGATGAAGAAACAGGCCTAAAGCAGTCAAATAAGTTGTCCAAAGTTATAAGTGCACTTTGAATTTATTCAGAACAGAGGTTTGGGTGATTTGTGTATACTGCTTGTTTGAGGTTGGGTGGAGAGAGCAGGAGCCCTGGGGAAGTCAATTCTCCTAACCTGGCTTGAGCTGGAAGGACACTCTGTCTTGCTATGCCTTTTTGCTCTTTGCATTCACCATGTTGACTCTCAACAGGGACACGTACCTGGC
This sequence comes from Sylvilagus floridanus, assembly GCA_949820135.1. Lineage (NCBI taxonomy): Eukaryota > Metazoa > Chordata > Mammalia > Lagomorpha > Leporidae > Sylvilagus > Sylvilagus floridanus. The sequence goes on along the minus strand of OX463224.1, from coordinate 14,086,185 downwards.
TTGCAGGAAACATTGGGGACCAAAGCTTGGGCTCAATCATTGTCATGCCATGGAGCACCTTGGTTAAGTGCCCTGGTTTGTCTGGCTTTAGGATCTCCATCTGTGACTGTGGGCATCTGTGTGGCCACCAGAAGATGTGGTGGTCTGAGAACTGCAGTGGGTGATGCCGTCCCCATGCTCCTCAGGACAGGGCCATAGCATACCACCGCAGGGGTTTCTGCCTGACCAAATGAAGTAATTGTTTACTGCCTACTCTGCACCAGCACTGTTTGCAGGAAGCCCAAGGTCCTAGTTGAGGACACTAGACCTGCACCCAGAGACCCATGGGCTCAGTGGTAAATGAGATCTCAGAGTCTTTATTTATTTTTTAAGATCTTATTTATTTATTTGACAGATAGAGTTATAGACAGTGAGAGGGAGAGACAGAGAGAAAGATCTTCCATCCATTGGTTCACTCCCCAGTTGGCCACAATGGCCAGAGCTGTGCCGATCCAAAGTCAGGAGCCAGGTGCTTATTCCCAGTCTCCCATGAAGGTGGAGGGGCCCAAGGACTGGAGCCATTTCTACTACTTTCCCAGGCCATAGCAGAGAGCTGGATTGGAAGAGGAGTAGCCGGGACTTGAACTGGCGTCCATATGGGATGCTGGCACCTCAGGCAGAGGATTAACCTACTGCACCATGGCGCCGGCCCTCCCAGAGTCTTTACATGCAGTTGCTTCACATTTCACGTGAGGAAAGCTGTGGGAGCCACAAAACCAGAGCTGTACCCAGGCTGTGACCTCTTGGTCCATAGCTACCTCTCTGATAAGTGTGACATTTGTATTCTACGTTCGATGTCTACTCCCAAGGCCCCAGCATAGGAGGGGCTGTCTGGTGGACTCTGCATGTCTCCCTCCTGCTGAATACCTTGGAAATAGAACACAGGAGAGTCCTGGCCCTCACTCCTAGGCCAGGGGCAGCACCAGTGGATTGTGGTATCTGGAGGGCCCTTAGGCTTCCCACGATGGGAGGCCATGGAACGCGGCCCTGATGAGCTGGCTCCTGCCTCTCAGCCCATCTCTCCTTTCAGCCCGTGCAAGTGTTAAATACAGCATCAAATTAAGCAAAATTAAATACATTTCCATGCAGCATTTTTCTCCTGACTGAATCAAACAATGCAGTTGCCATAGCAACAGCCTCTTCTGAAAAGGTCACCTGCAAGAAACTGTGTTTTAGGTACAACTCAAGGAGATTATGGGGGATTAACTCATTTTATACATATATATTAAATATATATTTTTTTTCTTTAAAGGGACTGTTACGGAGGAATAATATCCAACTGAGCTAGAAGATACCCACAGAAAAAATTTTAAGTCTCTGATAAAGGATTTTTTTTCCTTTCCATTTTTTTTTTTTTTTTAACCAGCGTGCAGTGGGGTGATATCTGAAATGGCGACTTTGTGTTTTTACTTGGCTTTAATTAAACCTCAGTCGGGGCTGAGAAATGTGGTGAAGCGAGATAATTGCACTATTCCCAGTACAGTTTTTAAACTCCAGCTTTGATATGCACCTCATGACAGCCTGAACCTGCACCCAGACTCCTGGGGCCGCTGGAAGCACAGCTTGGAACCACCCCTCTTAGCCTGTGGGCATCTGGGGAGTGGCCTTGGGGATCCTGATGGGGAAACGCAGCGTGGGGGCGGGGGAAGCCCAGGCCATCTGGAAAGGAAGGGCCGTGACTCCCCTTGAAAAGTTCATCCCTGGCATTTGGGAGTCCGCCACTGGGTGGAAGAATGCAAACTGTCAGGGAAGGGCGAACGCTAGCCATCTAATCAGAAGGAGTGCGAGGGGTCTTTGCTAGCTTTTCCCTGTAATTTTAAGTGGATTATCTCGAGGAAACCCTTACTGGGCCTGAGCTAAACTAGGCTGTCAGGGCCCAGGTTTCTTTGTGAAGGTCCTGGGCAATACGCAGGGCAATGTGGGTTTCCCTTCAGGGCTCTCTGTGCAGGACCTAGGAGTGGGGCGTGAGGGTTTACCTAGGAAAGAGGCTCCGAGTTCCATACACTCCTAGGGACCCCCACAGCCCACTCAGCCCAACCGTGATGACCCAGGTGTGGCAGGGCTCTGGTTGTCCTGGAGCCAACGTGATGCTAGCTTGCAGCTGGGTTGTGCACCTAGTCCTGCTTGCTTTCCAGGAAGGCAGAGGGTGGGCCCTGTGTCAGGCTAAGAAGCAGAGGGTCCCCCAGCAAAGGGTAAAGACACAAGGAGAATCAGAAGAAAGTTGCGATACAAGTGACTGCACTGGCCTGCTGGGCACGAGCACAACAGTTTGTCTAGAACTGAAGGTTGATTACACTCTAGGGACAACCGAGAACTTTCTGGTCCAGACTGACGGCCCTGCCCTCGTGACAGGGACCTAGGAGGTTCGGTGTCCTCCAGAGCTCAGGCCACTTGCTGGGGCTGTGCCTCCCCTCGGGGCCTGGGGAAGTCAGTGATCAGCACCTACTAGGAAATACACCAGGATAAGAGGGATAGGAATCCTGGAATATATATGAGAGTACTTCAGAAAGTTGGGAGAAGACTTGAAATAAAAGTCTGCAAAAAAAATATTTTTTTTGGTGCATAAAAGTTTTTTTTTATAATACCTGAAAAAATGCATATTATGAAAAAATCATGCTTGGGTTTCCAAACTTTTTGGCACCAAAATAACTCATTTTTTATTTTTTATTTTTTAAATATTTATTTATTTACTTGACATCAGAGTTACAGACAGAGGGAGAGACAGGGAGAAAGAGAGAGATCTTCCATCCCTTGGCTCCCTCCCCAGAGGGCTACAACAGCCAGAGCTGAGCCAGGCTGAAACCAGGAGTAATAAGCCCCATCCGTGTCTCCCATGTAGGCGCAGTGAGTGGCCCAAACACTTGGACCATCCTCTACTGCCCTCCCAGATCATTAACAGGGAGCTGGCTTGGAAGTGGAGCAGCTGGGACTCAAACCAGAGCCCATATAGGATGGCAGCATTGCAGGCAGCAGTCTCATCTGCTGTGCCACAATGCCTGCCTCAATCACTCATTTTTTTTTTAAGGTATTCAAAAGACAGAGACAGACAGACAGTGAGCTCGCATCTGCTAGCTCATTCCCCAAATGCCTACAGTGATCTGAGCTGGACCAGGCTAAAGCTCACAAATACAAGTGCAATTATGGTGTCCAGGTGGGTGATAGGGACCCAAACACTTCAGCCATCCTTGACTGCCTCCCGGGGTTTGCGTTAGTAGAAGCTGAATTTAGTAGCCTCAGCTGGGCATTGAACCAAGGTACTCTGAAGTGGGATGTGGGCATCCTAAACTCAGTGCAAAAATCCTGCCACAACTCATACTTTCAATTCCATTTTCCTTATGAACTTGTTGAAGTACCCTCATGCATGTGATATGGCCATATATGATTCTAGCAAAGTGGAGAACAGGACCAGGTAGACAAACTCTCTCATAAATGTTCCTTCCATTCCTTCCCGGTGGCTGGCTTATCATCACATAGAACTTCTTCCCCTGGAATTCCAGACTCTCATCCCTTCTCTCAATTGACCCCTGGCTAGGTGAGGTGTGTGCTGTAATGGGTGCTTGTGCAGTGCCATACAGAGGGAACCTGTACTGGACTGAATGCTGGCTGGCCACTCGCCAGCTGAATGCCTCTCTTCCCTTAGCTCTCAAATGGGGATAGGAATAGCTACTGTCTTAAATCATAGGTCCTTACAGGGTTGTTCTGAAGATTAAATGGAATGACCTGAGGGAAGGTAGCAGGATAACGTAGGAGCTCAATGGATGTGTGTTGACTATTTCAGGAACATGACTTGTGCACAAAACAAACCATGTGTTTCTTTTCCTATGAAATCCAGCCTGCCAGTCTGGGGACCACTGTGGAGATTAAAGAAGGAACAGCAATTTCTAGCTCTAATCCCCTAATACAATCACTGAAGGTTTTCTTGAACTCTTAAGAAAAGCAAATCTACAGTTATCCAGGGAGGAATTTTGTTTTTACAGCAACTCAGCCCTTTGAACTCATGTGCACCCTGAAAATGGAAAAACCTAGAAAAAACAACTGCCCTGAGCAGAGGGGGCAGAGCCTTTGTGTGACCTCACCCCAGCTCATTTCCCCACTTAGGAGAAGGAGGTGGAACTGCTGTGGCCTTGACAATGCTCTTGTCATGGCTGCTGAGTGGGGCCTCTGCCGTGTTCACCTTCTTGTTTGGGCCCACTGTTCAGCTTGTCAGATTACGAGGTTCCCCTGGTCTCTTTGGAAGGCCTTTGGTGGGGAGAAGCTCTCTGCAGTGCCAGGCCAGGCAGGGTTACTGCAAGGGCTTGGCAGCCAGAGAAATCGGGTCTGAAACCTTCCTCTGCCCATTTCCAGCTGCATGATCTTGGGAGGTAGGTGACTTCCTCCTCCGAACTTCGGTTCTTGATCTGCAAAACTGGAATATGCTGTTTATCTCCCAGCGTCTTTGCCAGGTTTCAATGAGATAATAGTCACACAGTGCTCACCCCTATGGCCAGTACCTAGTGGTCTCTCAGTCTGTGGCATCATAGTCCTATCTGTCCCAGTGTGGGCCACCCTCAGAATCACCTGCGGAGCTGGTTGAAACACAGACTGCTGAGCCCCATTCCTTCAGTTTCTCACTCAGCACATCTGATGGGGCTGAACACTTGCTTTTCTAACAAGTTCCTCCACGGGACTGTCAGCCTAGACACTCGACTTTGAAAAGCACTGTCTCTACAATCTAGTGTGGGGAGCCTTCAAACCATGAGCCATTGGATTTGGGCCTTATCAGTAGCCACCTTTGTTAACAAAGGTTTCTGAGTGGGTTCAGAGAACAGAATTTAAACCAGTGGCATTTGGGAGAATTTGTTGCAGTTCTGTATCTGTGCTGGATTTAGGAGTCACTAACCACCTGTGGCAGTTGTACACAGGATGTATGGCTACCACAATTGAGGGGTTAAATTTTACGTTTTAAATTTACATTGGCACATGTGGCTAATGGCTGTCACATTTGACATGCAGACCGAACTCTCATAGACATAACTTAGTGAAGGCGTGTCTACTAACCAGGGAAATGAATGTTTCAGTGGATGACACCTCAAGAACCAAGACTGAGGTTAAGACACAATATTGTAGCCACCTGCTCCTTCAATGTGTTTCCCCTGGCTACGGACCTTCTCTGGAGGCTGTTGGAGCCAAGTAATGGAGATTCCCTCTTCTCTGATATACCTGAATATCAGTTATACTGCTCTCTGGAAGAGGCCAGGCAGTTGGAACATATGAAGCACAGGGATTGAATATCCAGTGGCATAAATAATGATGGACCTCTTAGGGACAATGACATCTCCGCATAGTGATGTGCCAAGGTCATGGCCTATATGTTTCAGGCACAGAATAGAATACACTGGAAGGAAGTGTGGTCTCTTCAGGCGTAGAAGGTGTAGTAACAGAAGAGTTACTTACAAGGAAAACTTCATGTGACCCAAGGCAAGACAGGACAGAAACCATTTGAAAGACAGCAACTAATTCTTCCTGGTGATGGAGAGTGGACAAGAATGAAGTTTGTGGCCAGGATGGAGAGGTTCTTTGTTCTTTTTTTTTTTTTTTTTTTTTGACAGGCAGAGTGGACAGTGAGAGAGAGACAGAGAGAAAGGTCTTCCTTTTTCCGTTGGTTCACCCCGCAACGGCCCCTGTGGCCAGCACGCTGAGGCCGGTGCACCACACTGATCCGAAGCCAGGAGCCAGGTGCCTCTCCTGGTCTCCCAAGCGGGTGCAAGGCCCAAGCACTTGGGCCATCCTCCACTGCACTCCCAGGCCACAACAGAGAGCTGGCCTGGCAGAGGAGCAACCGGGACAGAATCTGGCGCCCCAACCGGGACTAGAACCCTGTATGCTGGCGCTGCAGGCAGAGGATTAGCCTATTGAGCCGCGGTGCCGGCCGAGAGGTTCTTGCTTGTATGGGGCATTTCTGAGTGGGGAACCAGTCAAGTGTTAGTAGTAAAGAGAGGCCCTGATTATTTTGGCCTTAAAATTGCTCATGTTGTGCTGTGTCCACTTTGCTTGGGAGAGTGATACAACGTGACAGTTAAGATCACCGGTCTTGGGGCCAGCGCCGTGGCTCACTTGGTTAATCCTCCACCTGCGGCGCCGACATCTCATATGGATGCCAGTTCTAGTACTGGTAGCTCCTCTTCTGGTCCAGCTCTCTGCTATGGCCTGGGAGGCAGTGGAGGATGGCCCGAGTGCTTGGGCCCCTGCACCTGCATGGGAGACCAGGACTCAGAATTAGCACTGCCACTGACAAGCTGTAGGACCTCAGGCAAGTTGTGCAAACTGTCTAGTTTTGGGCTTTCCATCTATAAGTGGAAAGAATAATGAAACACACCAGTATGACTGATTTTGGAATTAAATGAGATAGAGCTCATTGCCTGGTTCATAAGTAAGTACTTTGTAGGTGGCACCTACTACCACAATGTGTCACACAATGCCTGGTTCATAAGTAAGTGCTTTGTAGGTGGCAACTACTGTTTGTGGTATTATCATTGACCTCTCTCCTGGTTCTATGGGCAATATGAGGGTTCTGGGTTCTGCGAGTCAGTGCCTGTATGTGTCCTATTCTAAACCTTTTGCCTGGGAGGCGGTGACTTCTCTGTCTGCAGTCCCCTAGGGCTGTGCCTTTACAACAATAGTCGTGATGGATTCTGGTGCGTGTTAGCACCAAGACACAAGAAATAGCATCACCAGAGAACCAACTTAAGCCTGGCCTGATTTAGTACAGAGAAAATGACAGCTGCTGTGCTCGGCTGGCTTCCACCCAGCAGAAGGCTATTTTTTGCAAATAAAATGGTAAGTTGCTAATCAGAAAGATAAATTAAGAAGCATTAAGATAATGATGGTCTAATCACCGTCCACACAGAGAATTGCTAGAGTGAATATCCAGGCTACCGAGTGCTTCAGCGCATTTGGTGATTATTTGTATTATGAACGGAATGATGGATTCCAGGCCTGGAATCAATCTAGCTCAGGAAACCCACAAGACCAGCCTCCTCGGGTAGAGGACACCAGGGCTTTTGGAAGGTCATCTGATGCCATGCCGCCTCCACCCCCAGCCCTGGACAGCCTCCCCCTAAACCATTTTTCACTTCTGGCTGCTTTACTATTGAGGTTCTCGAGCTTCTACAAGGACATCTTTGGGTCCTGCTTTTTAAGGTCCTAATACACTTCTGCTTGGGCACTGATTGGGTTGGAGGGATGAGTTCTAGTTTGAGAGCAACAGAAGGAGCCCACCTGGCAGTGAGTCGGCCACTTGCAGGGAATGACATCCAGGCCTTCCAGTGCCTTTCTGTGGGCCGTTGACCGAAGTGCTGTCCCACAGCATCATAGTCTGTGGCTTTCGAGACTGTGGACATGGTTGCTCCCCCACTCCTTAGTCAAGGACTCAAGGCCTAGGAAGGTCAGTTTCTCCAGCATCTCAGAGATAGAGCCAAATGGAGGATGCAGGCGGGTGCAGTCCTCTCTGTGCATGATACCTGTCTGCTCCCAACTCCCTCAGGCTGACTCAGCAACCCTGGGACCCCTGGGATGACTCACCCACCCCCAGGTTGGTGCACCCTTCTGTCTTGAAAAAGGTGCCAAGGTTAGACTGAAAAGGAATGTTGAGGAAACGTATTGCAATTCCAGTTCTTTCCTGATGTCTCACTGGGGATAAGGGCATCGGAGGGTGTTAGGAATATATGTGGATAAAAGGAAAAAGACTCGGTGCATAGTCTTGACAGGCTAAGGAGTTTAGATTTGCTCTGCTATACTTCTCTCAAGCTTCAGTAGAGCCTCACTATTACCCTCATGTAAAATGGGGCCAATAAATGACTTAGTTTATAGGATTACAGCAAGGCTTAAATGAAAGGCTGCATGTAGAATGCTCAGCCTGACATCATTCTCATTACTGTGAGTCAAGGAGCCACAACAGTGGCAGAGGCAGCTGTGGTTAGGAGTTAGGCAATGGTGATGGAGCCAGCTGGTGCCAGATTGCAAGAGCTGATTGTTCAGTTCGTGGAAGTTTTGCAAGTCAATGGTTTAACACAGCCACTATGAGAATTAAATTACACAAATTTACCATTAAATAAGTTATATGAAAAACAAAGATAATACATATTCAAAACTCATGGCCTCTTGAGCATTCTACTAGAATCTGTGCCCTTGAGATTGCTTCTGTCTGTTATATCTGGAAGATGGAAATGCTGTTGGCCAGCATGTCACTCTGCAGCTCTTCCCAACTTCAGGTTCAGTGACATTGCATTGCAAGCTGGAATTGGCCGCATTGGGAGTATTGTCCCAGAGAGTAGTTGCTGATTGTTTACCTGCACAGCATGGTCTTCAAACACAGGGCCTGGTGAGGATACACAAGCACAATCCAGTGCTAGGTACATGGTGCACACCCAGGTATGACAGTTACATCTGAGAGGCTTGGGGGGGAAGGAAGCAATGGCCAAGAGCAGACCTGAGGCCAGGTCTGACGCTTAACAGGCAGGTTAGAAACTACAGAGTTGCTGACTTCAGGAAATATGAGTGCTTCACAAATTTGAATTTCCAAAAACTTACATGTCAACTGAATTTTAAAAAATCAAATCATATCCTAAAGGTATTAGAAAGCTGTCATTGAAAAGTACCCTGGTAAATAATATTATAGAGGAAAGAATCCTTTTGGAACACAAACAACTCTTTCCCTGAGTGAAATTTTGTGTAAAAAAGGATGTGTTACTCATTTTCTTCAAAGTGAGTTTCACCAGTATTATGCCTGATTTACTTGTGGGTACCACCACCCTGAGCCTATGGCATCCACTTATTGACTGCTGAGGTTGTAGGGAGAAGAGGTGCTGAGAGGCGCCTGTGTCACCTACCTGAGCCCTGCTGGGCCTCCCAGCTGTGTTGGGCTTGGCTAGGAAGAGCAGTGGCCAGGACGTGCTTTGTAAGCTCTCTTCCTTCTTCCCCTCCCCGCAATTCCTTGTGATTCTGGCCTTGAATTTCAGCTGGATGGGACATCTGCAGTGTGGTTTGGCCCCTTCCTGTTCCAGGGGCTGGTGTGGCCATTTGGCCAGAGTCCCCCGGGCTGACTTGGACAGAATGCACAGAGAAGGACAGCACATGTTGTAAAGTGTGCAGGCAGAGAACAGCTCGTTGGTTCTTCTTGTGCCTTCCGCGGAGGGTGGGCCTGGCTGCTGCTCTCATCCTGGAACTCATGTGCTGCGTGGGTCTTCCAGCTCACTGAGCAAACCCTTCTGAGTGCTGCCCATGAGCTGGCCAGCCGAGAAGTCCTGTTTGTGGCTGGTTTGTCTGTCCCTCAGGCATCCGGTATTCATAATCCCACCACAGGGATCAGTATCATCTCCATTCTGTAGGTGAGATAACTGAGGCACAAAGACATTCATTCGCTAGTTGGGACTTCGACTCGCTCGGAGTCTAGGACCAGCCACGACCCTGTGCCAATTGAGGGAGCAGCCAGTGGAAGGAGGAGCAGCAGGAGCGAGGCTTGGGGAGGACTCGGGTGCAGTCCTCTCCGTGCATGATACCTGTCTGCCCCCAGCTCCCCCAGGCTGACTCAGCAACCCTGGGACCCCTGGGACCTGTGGGATGACTCACACAGTGAAAGCTAACTTCCTCTTTTTTTTGGGGGGGGGGAGCAGGCAGAGTTAGACAGTGAGAGAGAGAGAGAGAGAGAGAGAGAGAGAGAGAGTTGTAGACAATGAGAGAAAGAGAGAGACAGAAAGGTCTTCCTTTCGTTGGTTCACTCCCCTAATGGCCGCTATGGTTGGTGCTATGCCTATCCGAAGCCAGGAGCCTGGTACTTCCTCCCAGTCTCCCATGCGGGTGCAGGGCCCAAGCACTTGGGCCATCCTCCACTGCCTTCCCGGGCCACAGCAGAGAGCTGGACTGGAAGAGGAGCAACCGGGACTAGAACCCGGTGCCCTGACTGGGACTAGAACCCGGAGTACCGGCGCCGCAGGCAGAGGATTAGCCAAGTGAGTCACAGCACCAGCCAAAAGCTAACCTCCTCTTAACACCCCCCCACCTCCCAGCCCCAGCACAGAACTGCCGCAGGGACAGATGGGTTAGCAGCCAAGAACTTTAAGTCTTCACGGAGACAGAGCCTATCTGCTCCACCCCCATCGTGGGCAGGGAGAAGGGGAGCCTGGGGCCTTACTCCCTCTTCAATTGGGACCTTCACTCCCTCCTGGCTAGTTCCAAGCCCAGGCGTCTGCAGCAGACCCTGAAGCAACATGTGGCTTTGGTCTGGTTCCTGGCTGAGTGGGTGGGGGAGAAAAGGGCCTGGAAATTCCTGAAGACTCCGTCTTGGGGGAACAAATGAATCTTCTTCCTCCCTGTCTCTCGGCAGCTGCTGAGCGGTGGAATTTATTGGAGCCCTTCACGCTTTGTGACAGTCTGCTAATGAAAGGGAGGCCAGGGCCTCTGTGTCTGCCTTCTTTGGTTTCTAATTTGTCCGGGAATTCTATCCCCAAGAGGGGACAAGGGACTTGGAAGCCAGGAGGGCCCCACAGAGCCCTGCAGCCTGTCAGCAGGGCTTGGCTTGAAAAGCCCCCGCCCAGGGCCACCCAGGGGGCTGCTCCCAGCTCCAAGTACCTGCTGAGGATGTGAAACATGCCCTGGGATTAATGGGAACCAGATGGGCAGGACGGCCCTCCACCTGGCCTGCACCAGGGAATGCTCGGATTTCTGGCACGGTGGGGAAGCATTTCTCAGGAGCTCTTTGATACTGGTTTCTGCTCCAGGCCACATGCCCAGGAATAGCAGCTAAGAGTCCTGGCCCTTTCCGTCCACATGAAGACACGAAGACGCAAGGCCGGACCTTCGTAGTCATCTGTACCATCTGTACATGGTTCTCAACCCACAGAGTTACCAGGGAGCCCTACCTGTCATGGACCACTCTATCAACCCAGCCTTTCCCCTTCCTGGGGGGAGTCAGGTGTTGTTTTATCTTAAAAGCTTCCCAGATGTTCTCTGGGGCTGCCCAGGCTGAGAACTGCCAAACTCTTCTTTTATAAACTCTTTCGGATGGACAATGTGGCCAGCCCAGTGTCACATGGTCAGGACCAGGAACTGGCTCCAACTCCCAGCCCAGATCTTGTTCTCCCGCAAGCACTGTGATGACGTTCCCTTCCACATCCCCACGACCCTGCTGAGCCTGTGAAACTCGGCTATTGCCTTTTTCTTCTGCCTTGCCTTTTTAAGTTGCCAAAGTATGCCACTCCCTCCTCCCAGCCATGCATACCTGCATCTAGGAAGCACTGCCTGACCCCTCCCGCTGCCCCAGCTGCTCAGCCTGTCCATGATACAGAATCCACAGCCTTGCTACTTTAAACTATGGTGTAAGGACCAGTGCATTAGCTGGGAGGTGGTGAGAAATGGCTCAGCAGGTCTCCGCTAGTTGTAGCCCCACTGAGTCTGCAGCTGCACTTGAGCTAGCTCCCTGGTGACTTAGAAGCATCGGCTGTGTGGTTAACAAACACTGTCTATCCGAGTCATTTGTGTAGGTTTTGTCCCAACAATAAAATTGCCTTTTTGAAAAAGGAGACCATGTCTTGCACAGAGCCTGTGAGGAACAGCACAGCCCCAGGCACATAAGCAGGTGCCTTTTACCCTTTTGTTGACCTAAAACCGTCTCTCCCACCTGTCGGGGGTGCCAAGGTCTCCAGAAGGGCAGACGGGTCAGGAACTCTCTTCAAGCTGAACCCATGGCTGAGCAGAGCCCTGTTGACCAGGGCCATCTCTCAGCGCCCAGCTAGGGGCCCCCATAGTGGAATGAGCCTAGAAGGAAACAAGCTCTCCTCATGTCCAGCTCAGCCTTTCACTGTGAGGGGCTGTTGCCCTCCCCACTCCCCTGCTGCCGATTACCCCAGGATGTAGGTGGATATTGCAGCTTTGTCTATCAGCTTCCTTCTCTCCCAACGGAAATGGTGGTGTCTGCTCCACAAATATTCTCGGATAACTTTGAACTTGGGCACCCGGAAGTCAGTAAGTGCTGAATGAGCAGCATGTGCAGGACCAGGGAGGCAAAAACACTCCAGTACCTCTAGGGTTATGTGCACAAAAGGTTGTCTAATTCTCTCTTCTCCCATTTTCTGGATGAGCAAACTGAGACTTCATCTCAGCCCTGAGCTTCCAGGTTCTGGATAAGACTTGAGCAGGAGTGGTCGTCCCTCGGGCTGCAGCCGGAGGCTCTGTGGAAGAAGGGCTTGTTCCTAAAGCTAGAGAACAGAACAGCTGTCACTCAGGTCAGAGCAGGGGATGAACCTGGCCCGGTCCTGGTAGAAGAGGAGATGAAAGTGGTTCAGAAAGCTAGCGCCTTAAATCACTTTTCGAAAACAATTGCTGCTCACCACCAGCATCTCACCCGGTGCTCATTAAATGTGTAAGCACCTTCAGCAGAGGCCTGTGCCGTCTGGATGCTTTATCCTTTGCCCAATAACCGTTAATCAGCCCGCAGCAGCAGCGGCAGCAGCAGCAACAGCAGCAGCAAAAGCCCTGTGAGGGCTGGGTCTTGCCTGGCAACCACAATCTGTTCCTATTTCATCTAAAAAAATAAAATGGATAGGATGTTGTGTTTCTTTCCCACCCCTGGCATGAAAGAGTGGAGGATCAGAGCTCGCGCGCAACCCCCACCCCCACCCCTTGATGAAAAATTAACCAGCTGTGCGGAGTGAATGAATCCCTAAAGGGGAATGAGGTCTCTGATGTGAGCCCGGCTGGGTTCTGGGAGCTCCAAATTTCCTCCTAGTTGTTAATTCTCCCGGCCCAGGATCTGTGGCACACCACGGACAGGTGTGTGCAGCATGCTAATTGGCCACTCCTCCCACAAACAGCTGTGCCCAGAAACTGGTGGGGCCAGGAAGCCCTGGTCAGGTTTTTGATGGAATGCAACTGCCCAGTGTGCTCTGGGAGAATGGAGTCGTTCCAGGCACACTTCCTGTTTCCTTCTGTTTTTAAACACCTTTCTGGGGGCTTCCTGAAGACAGAGGCTGGTCTTATTTGTACCTGAATCCTGGTACCTGAAGGACACAGAGTAGTGACTGAAATAAATGAATGAATAAATGAGGACTTGCTATGAGTTAAGAGGCCACTGCACAGGCTCATCTTACTCCTTAGGACACCGTCCATCCGTCCCCTCATTCAGTCACCCAGTCAGTCAGTAAGCGTTCAGTAAACAGCATGCTAGTGAAGAGTTCATTCACTTATTCCCATCCATGCATTCATTCAACAAACTCTAGGTGCTGGGCCTTGTCTAGAGCCAGGGATGCAAGGATAAAGCGCTCATTCCCTGCCCTCAAGAAGCTCACACTGCGGCAGGGAATGGATCTGTAACTTCAAACAAGAAGCATGGGTAACAGCTAACAGCCTGGGGAGTGGACCTCTGAGGTCACGTGGGAGCCGCAGGAGGGCATCCAATTCCTTGAAGTGGGGGAGTATAAGATTTTTGGGGGATGTGAGATGTAACATCTGAGCTGAGCCTAGAAGGTTGGCTATGAATTGACCCTGGGAGGCGGCGCCGGGTGTGTGTGTGTGTGTGTGTGTGTGTGTGTGTTTCTAGCAGAGGGAGCTGAGACAGGTGCAGGGTTATGTCCTAAAACCAATTTCTGGACAGCTGCAGAGGTGGAGCACAAAGGGTGTCTCTGTCCACTCTGTGCCCTGAGCGGCTCCGTTCTGCCCAGATGGCAGGACAGGACACAAGGGCCAGCTCAGGAGACTTAGATGAGGGGCTGTCAGCTCCCTGGACCTCACTATCCCCACGTGTTACATCAGAGGCAGCAAGGTGGACCCTAAGCTTCGCTGCCCTCCATATTGTGGGTTTACAATGGATCCTCTCCTAGGAGCTCACTGGGCTCCCTGAGAGGTGGCTTAGAGGCCTGGGCCAACAAGACTTTGCTCCAATGTCCTCAACTCTTAGACTGTCTCACACCTTTCGGCCAAGCAGGCTGTACCTAGAGCAGGGACACACAGTCCTCTTGACTCTTAGATTATCTGCTGCATTTTGCCATAGATAGAGGGACTTTCAAAAATTTCATGATACATGTATATTATGAAAAAAATCAGGTATGGATTTCAAGTCTATTTTGCTCCAAAATAAGCTTAACTTTTAACTCCATTTTCCACAAATTTTTTTAAAAAGTTTATTTATTTTTATTTATCTGAAAGGTAGAGTGACAGAGGGAGAGAAAGAGAATCTTTCCTCTGCTGGTTCACTCCCCAAACAGCAAGAAGCCTGGAACTCCATCCAGGTCTCCCACCTGGATGGCTTTCAGGGACCCACGTACTTGGGCCATCACCTGCTGCCTCCCAGCGTTCACATTAGCAAGAAGCTGGATTGGAAGCGGCAGTGGGGCTTGAACCCCAGACACTGTGATTGGGATGTGGCCTACCCACGGCCCCTGCATGAACTTTTGGAAGCACCTTGACTGTGTTACCACAATCAGAACCAGCGCTCCTGCGCTAGCTTTTGCAGAAGACTCACTGGCCAGTGCTCTATCGGGTGCCACTCTCCAGCTCGCCTCCCCGGCAGGCTTTGCTGCCCCCTCAGGACTTTGCTCAGCGTTGAGTTCTGCCAAGCTGGTGTGTTTCATTTTTGTTTTTATTTCCTGCATCTGCATCTGCTACCACCAGAATCTATTATTGCTCTCTGGGGCTCGTGCCCCTGACAGCGATTATTTGTACATGTAAATCAGAGAGCCAGGGACAAAGCTTTAATGACAGTCTCTTTGGAGTGGCAACGGTTGCAGCAGGAGGCAGGAGGCGACTGAGTGCCAGCCCCCACTGGGCTCCCCTTGGTGTTGTGTTCAGGGGTGTGTGGGGGTGACGGACTCATCCTATTTGGTTCACATTCAAGGAACTCTTTCTGGAAGTGACACTGATTCTGGATCCTCGGAGCCCTGTCACTGTCTGCTTTTAAAGGCAGAATTCGTTTGTGAGTCGTCAGCTCCTGCTGCAGGGCTGGCCATGGTGGGCACTTTGTGTTGCACTGCCATGACTCGGCAGGTCAGGACAGGCGTGGGACAGGGTTGGAGTCAGCCACGACAGCCCCTTCCTTTCTGTCTGCCCTTTGCTTTCTCAGGACTGTGCTATCCTAGAGAATGGGTCTGGTGTTCCCCTTGGCCTGTGTCCATATTGCCCTGTTCTTGGGAAGTGCTGTCCCCAAAGGGAAATACCTCAGTTCAAATCTGGGGACGTTCATCAACGCTTGAGGTTTTAAAACTTGTTTTAAAGTTATTTTTATTTCTTTTGATTTGTCAGTAGTGGGGGGAGATCAGGGGACCTAGAAACCACAGTATGGGAGGCTGTGGGGGTTTTTTAACTTGGTTTTGGGGGACAAGGGGATATAGTCAAACCAGAGAACCTAGGCTTATTGTCAGGCCAGCACCAAAAGGAAGAAGCAATAGAGAACATTGTGGAGATGCCGCCATTCTCATTAAACACACATAAGTTTGTATATGCAGAGAATACCCTTAGTAAGGAGACATAAGATTGGGGGCTGGCATTGTGGCTTAGTGGGATAAGCTGCCACCTGCAGCACTGGCTTCCCATACGGGCATCGATTTGAGTCCCAACTGCTCTTCTTCCAATCCAGCTCTCTGCTAATGTGCCTGGGAAAGCAGGAGAGGACGTCTCAAGTGCTTGGGCCCTTGCACTCTCCTGGGAGTCCTGGAAGAAGCTCCTGGCTCTTGGCTTCAGCCTGGCCCAACCCTGGCTGGCCACTGGCCTCTTTGCTGTGCCCCTGACTATGCCCCTTGCCTTGGGCAATCTTCCCGCAGGAGCCTACACAGGTTCTTAAGTCTGTACTCCACAATCATCTAGCCAACGAGGTCCAACCCTGGCCCAACCCTCAACTCAACGCTGAGCAAATTGTGGCCTTTTGGGGAGTAAACCAGCATATGGAAGACCTCTCTCTCTCCATCTCGCCCTCTGTCTCTGTTACTCTGCCTTTCAAATGAATAAAATAAATCTTTAAAAGCAAATAGGTAAATCCTGATCTCGATCCACATCTTGTGAAGTAATACCAAACCTTTCCAGTCTTTAAAAAGAAAGAGAGAGAGAGAGAAAATTTATGGGAGTAATTGCCTCTGGGAGAGTGGCAGAAGAATGGGAAGATTCACAGTCAAGAGTAGGAGAAATATTGACGTATATGGATGTATAATTTTTTACTCCTTAAGTTCTCTGCCATATGCTTTTAATTGTATGATCACAAAAATAAATTTCATTTTATTATTTTAGGCTAACCCCGTGTGCTGTAGGTGGCAGGTGGACAGCCAGTGGGGCAAGGGAGTGACATTTAGCCCGCCCTCCCTCGATCTCTCCACTCTTCTCCTAGAAGGCAGTTGGAGAAGTGGGAGAGGCTGTGCGTCCCTGGGGAGTTCACCTGCATGTTCGGAGTTGTTCAACTCTTTCTTGGGAAGATACCTTTGTCCACCAGCCTGTTTCCTTGTTTCCCTGGACAGGTCCTGCGTCTGGCAGCCTCAGCCTCTGGGCACCTATGTTGCTATTGCTTGGACCACTCTAGAAAACACTCCTGCCTGTCTTTTGTGAATCTTGTCTCTAAGTTCTGGGAAGAATTGCTCCTCACTGATGACCAGCTGTGAAATCCCTTTTTGTCGAGTAGTTGTCAATACACACATTCACACACACGTACACACCCCTGGGGAAAATACAACCTCGCCCAGCTTCCCCTTTTTTTTTACTCTGATGTCTTCCAAAAGGCTGTGGATGGTATCTTTAATCCCGTTCCCCCTGACATTGATTGAAGGAGGAAAAATCTCAGAACATTTTGAGCAGTGGAAAACTGCATGTTAGGCAGGAAGCTGTCCCCTCAACTGAACCCTGCAGTTCACTGCCGCTGATGTTATAACAATATTTTTCTTCAATCACAAGGCTTCCGAACATCCCTATCCTACGGAATGTGTGATTTCAGTCAATTATTTCCACGTTAACTAGAGGAAATTAATGCATTTAACAGAAATACAAATGATTCCTGCTTGAAGTTGTTTTGAATATTCCTAAGGAACTAGCTGTTATTGTATTTTCATCGCCATGGTATTTACGGACTCTCCCTTTTGGGCTACGACCCAGCTGTGCATTATGCAACCCCTGACCTTACAAGGCGTATGATCCACAAGGGCTAGCATAAAAGGCGTGAACCAGAGCCACGGAGGGCATTCCACGGTCAGGCGCCAGAGGGGGGTGCAGAAAAGGGGCAACTGATGCACAAACAGAAGGGAGAAGTCAGTGCTGAGGGGGAAGCTGGGCATGGGGAAGAAGGGAGACCCGGGACTGGGTCATGAAGTATGTGGGAAGACAGGAGTTGGGGACAAGTGCGGGCTGGAGAGGCGACACAGCGGGATATTGTGAGTGAGAGAGAACCATGAGCCATCCCTGCAAGGGACATAGTGTGTGTGCCTGGGACACGGTGTGGTGGGATGGAGGAAGCGTGGGCTTGCAAGTAAAAGGGGCTGAGCGTCAACCCCTTCTTATGCTCCCCAGCTGCTTTGTGGCCTCCGGGATGTCACTCTCACTAAGAGCCCGCCTCTGCTTCTGCTCAGGGAGCAGATTAGCGTCCACCTTACATGGCTTCAGGGGGGCACACATGGTTGGAGAAAAAGGACACGGTAGACTGAGGACTCAGCAGGAGAGAGGGGAGCTTTTGGGGGTTCTGACAGAACCGTCAGACGTGATCTTGAGTTAAAGCAAAACGAGGTCTAGGACAAGGTCATGGATTTAGCAAGAAGGTGGCCTCCAACGAGGGGCCGTTCCCAAGCCTGCGCCAACACGGACAGCCCTCATCCTGGCCTCCCCCCTTTCTTGTCTGGAGTGCTGTGGCACCCGGCTCCTGTCTGCTGATTCTTCTGTAGATGGCTATTGGCCATCCTGCCCCACTACGTCCACATGGGGCACTGCCCTGCCAAGGATGTTCAAAAGCTCTCGGAGAAACTTTTTTGCCCTTCGCCGGCTCTGGAAAGGCCAAAACCACGGGTCCAGCTGCTCAGGTCAAAGCCATTGGATCCTCCTTTTTTCCCACTCTTTCTCTGCCCCTCTTCACCCGTGTCTTCAGGAACCTCGTCAGACCCAGCTTCTCACCACCTCCTCCCGCTCTGCCCCAAGCACCAGGCTCCCCTGCGGGGATTCTGCATTGGCCTCCTCCCTGCCCAGCCACCAGAGTCTCCCTCCACAAAGACAATCAGATCGCCACCGAGGCCTCTGCTCCAAAGCCCCCAGGGACTCCCCAGTCCATTCAGAGGACATGTGCAAGGTCCTCTCCTGGCCACTGGCCTCTTTGCTGTGCCCCTGACTATGCCCCTTGCCTTGGGCAATCTTCCCGCAGGTGCCTACACAGGTTCTTAAGTCTGTACTCCACAATCATCTAGCCAACGAGGTCCCCCACTACCTCTGGACAACAACAAGCCCCCTGTGCCATCTTTCTACATTTGTATTTACTTGCTTATTTGTGATCTATCGCACTCAATGAGAAGTATGTCCTGCGAAGACAGGAAGTTTGCTTTGTTTACTGCTTCCAACCCAGTGCTTTGAACAGTGCTGGGCACGTAGTAAGTGATTAATCAATACGAGTTGAATGAAACAGGGAACCAACACTTACAGGGCACCTACCGTGTGCAAAGTTGCATGAAACACTTTTGTTTATATCCCATCATTTCTTACAACAATCCTTGGAGTATTATTCTTCCCATTATGTAAATGAGAGACAGATAGAGACACTATACACAAACCAATATTTATTTATTTAAACTGAGAGTTCAAAATGGAGGCAGATAGCAGGGTGTGAATAAGTCATTTGACCTTAATTTTTCTCCTTTTATGCAAACAGTATTTCTTTTTTTTTTAAAAAAAAGATTTATTTATTTATTTGAAAGGCAGAGTTACAGAGAGGCAGAGGCAGAAAGAGAGGGATCTTCCATCTGCTGGTTCACTCCCCAAATAGCTGCAATGTCTGGAGCTTGGCTGATCTGAAGCCAGGAGCCAGGAGATTCTTCCAGGTCTCCCACACAGGTGCAGGGGCCCAAGGACTTGGGCCATCTTTTACTGCTTTCTCAGACTGGAGCAGAGAGCTGGATCAGAAGTGGAGCAGTTGGCTGGCACTGGGGCTCAATAGGCTAATCCCCCACCTGCAGTGCTGGCACACCAGGTTCTAGTTCCGGTCAGGGTGCCGGATTCTGTCCCGGTTGCTCCTCTTCCAGTCCAGCTCTCTGCTGTGGAGCAGCAGGGACTTAAACCGGTGCCCATATGAGATGCTGGAACTGCAGGTGAACCACAGTTCAGGTCCCTAATATGTTTCTTTTTTCAAATTAATTAATTAATTATTTTGACAGGCAGAGTGGACGGTGAGAGAGAGAGAGACAGAGAGAAAGGTCTTCCTTTGCCGTTGGTTCACCCTCCAATGGCTGCCGCGGATGGCGCGCTGCGGTCAGCGGTCAGCGCATAGCGCTGATCCGATGGCAGGAGCCAGGTGCTTCTCCTGGTCTCCCATGGGGTGCAGGGCCCAAGCACTTGGGCCATCCTCCACTGCACTCCCTGGCCACAGCAGAGAGCTGGCCTGGAAGAGGGGCAACCGGGACAGAATCCGGCGCCCCGACCAGGACTAGAACCCGGTGTGCCGGCGCCGCAAGGCGGAGGATTAGCCTAGTGAGCTGCAGCGCCGACCCCTAATATGTTTCTTAAGCACCTAAGTATGCCTGGTCATCTGAGGATTTAAAATTGATTAGAAAACAATTCTTGGTCTCTAGCCTAGAAGTGGCAATAGCCGTTTAAACAAAAGCTTAGAGCAATGTGCTAAACACTATATAGCAAGTAGGAACTCACCCATCAAAAAGTTCTGGAGGGAAATGCAGAATTCTGGGGAAATCAGAGAAGCATCCCCGGGGGAGGTGAGGTTTGAATGAATTTTTGAAGTGTTGTGCATTCAAAAACAAATTGACTATCCCTGGATGGATGATAAGATCTTAGCTTAGACCCTCCGTAACCTCTCCAGCCTCATTCACTTCCCCCTTCATCATAAACGCAGAATTTTTGTTTCCTGCAGGCTCTATGCTATTTCCTGGCCTTGCAGGTGTTATTTCTTCAGACTGCTCTCCCCCGCTTCCACCCCATTTTTACTGGTTGAGGCTCGGCTTGGGGTCATTTACTCCAAAGGAGGAACCTTAGTCCTGTCCTTGAGCCCATATCACCCCTCCCCCATAGATGAGCTCATTGCCATGTTTCCTTTACTCTCTGCGACCTTAACCCCTCCAAGAACAGACAGTCTGTCCCACTTGTTCCTGCTGGTGTGTGACATCAGGGGACCCGCCAGCTCTGCATGCGACTGTGGGACCCAGTGAGCCAGGCTTGAGGGGAGAAGAGGTTGAGGGCTGAGGAAGACCCAGGCGTAGTGAGGGCTTTGGGGAGCGACTGGGGGAGCAGGCTGGCTGAATGTGCTGAAGCAAGCGGGAGCTCTAAGCCTCCAGAGCGTGGGGATAGGGAACCAGGTGGAGAAGCCCTGCAGCCGTTAAGTCCAGACAGGGGCAGAGGAAGGTCTCTGCCCGGGATCCCCTCCACGCTGGGCATCGGGAGATGTGGAAAGCAGAGTCCTGCTGAATGGCACACCTGCGGGCCATCTTGGGTGCCAGTCTCCTGGACTGGGGCAGTCCATGTAGGCACCTCGGGGCCAGTGATCGGCCAACGGGTACAGGAGCATTCCCACCTCCTCAGGTGTGTACCTGAGTGGAAGACTCTTTCCAAACCCTGGCTGAGCTCAGAACAGCAGCTGGAGGGGCTGGCCCTGACTCAAGGGAGGGTAAAACCACAACCACTACCCCTTTCTCTGAGTTCCCTCAGTTCCCTAGGAGCACACTCGACTCCAGGTGCCAAGCTCTGAGATGCTCCCAGGGCAGCCCTTAGTTCAGTGTTTGGTTGGAAATACTTGGAAAGAGTGAATGCAAGCAAAACTGCAGGCCCGCGTTAGAAGAGGCCACACCTTGGCCTCTGGCTGTGGCTCCTGACCTTCGGTGTGTCCCCAGGGCTTCCTGCAGGTGGACATGTCTGCTGGCTGGGCCCTCTTCAACCCTTTCTCAGTCCTTACTTGACCATTGGTTAGCTTGTGAGAGTCCAAGAAACCCCAGGCAGCCTTCTGCAGTTCCTGTCCTAAACCTAGATGCTGTGAGTGTGGAGCTCAGGCTGCTCACCTTCCCCTCTGGCTGCAGAATGAGGGAGCAGTGAGATGGCCCCTGGGCGCCCTCCCTGGGCAGATGGCAGACTTACAGGCCCAGGGTGAAGGGCAGGGTGGTGGATCACAGGTGTGTTCCACTGGTGTTCAGGATGTGTGGAGTTGGGGCCTGGTGGTACCACCTACATCAACCTTGCACTAGTTACCCAGCATCTCTGAGCCGCAGCATATTTATCGACTAAAAGGGGTTAATTTATCTGTCTTGTTGATCTCAAAGAACTGCTGGAGAATGAAATGCTGTGTTTCACCAATGGCACTGATAGAATCTGCAGTTCTTGTCCCAAGGGCCTCCTGACTTACCCTCCTAGAGAAGCAGAGTGAAGGGCCTTGGCATTAGAGCTAAGCCTGGATCTCTTGCAGACTCTGCTTTCTGGGGCTCTGGTTCTAGACCAGAAATGACCATGGAGCTCCCCACAAACTGTGGAGCAAACACAGAAAGACCGAGAATAGCTTGGTCTCTTTCTCATCTCTCCGTATTTTTTTTCCCTGAGAATCCCAGGGATCTGCCTGAGAAGAGCTGGCCTTGGCCATGGAGATGGATAGCTCTCCTTCTCCACCATGGGCTGAGACTCGGTTACCACGCAGGGTTGGGGGTGTTGTCCTCTGCTCCTTGTCCCCAGCTCTCTCCAGACAAGAGGGAGGAAGATGCTGGTGACTGTCCCACAGCTATCAGAATCCCCTCTGAGCAATGCAGCAGGTGGGAGTGGGGAAGGATGGGGATGGAGGTGAGGGTGAAATGGACTCTCCATAGAGTCTGTTCTGGAAAGAGCATAGCCATCCAGTACACTTTGTCCTTTGTTCAGCTGCACCTATCAGACCAATAATAGTAATAGCAATAGCAATGAGCTGTCACACATCATCTGCTTGGTGCTGCACTAAATAGGTTACATGTGTTATCCAATTCAGTCCTGTCTAGGGGCATTATTATTATTATTATTAATTATTACTACTCTCCCCATCTTCCAGATGAGGCCATTGAGGCATAGAGAGGTTAAGCAAGTAGGAGAATCAAGACTTAAGCTCTGACATATAGACTCTTAATCACTATTACAGGAAAAGGAATGACACATTCATGTAATGGCACTTCAGTGTGCTCTGTGTGCTTCGGGGCAGCTGGAGTGCAGGTGAGTGTGCAAGTGTGTGTGTCTGTGGGGTGGGAGAGGAGACCAGGGGAGGGTCGGCAGGAAGAGTTGGCCATGCATGCTGAAGCCAGGTATTGTTTATCTAATAGAACGTTCTCCCATCAACCAACAACCCCCCCCCCCCCAGATGTAAACAGGCAGAGCTCAGCATTTCATCTCCATGGGGAAACCTGAAACCTAAGCTCCCTGGACTCAGGGAGAGCTACTGGAGCCCAGAACGCAGTATTTGGCACATGGCAGGCATGTAATATTTGTTCGATGACTCAAAGAATAGATGGACAAATAGACCTTGGAGTCAAAAGAAGAGATTTCAAGCTCCAGCAAGACTGCAGTGCATGGCCCTGGGCAAGTCTTGTCCTCTATCCCCAGCGGCCTCCTGTAGGAGACCAGGATGCTTGTTTCAGCCCCAGGCTGAAATGTGCTGTACAAGTTGAGACTCTGGGCTGGAAGGCATTGGCAGCCTCTGCCAGCCCCCAGGGCCTGAGCTGCCTCTGACCCGGGCAGCGCCGTGTGGAGCACAGGTGAGACACTGCAATCCACTGCAGGCCTGATTGAGAAAGGACCAGGGCGGTGGAGGCAGAAAAGCAGAGAGGAAGTGCCTCAATCTGCCCTGGATGCCTCTGGAGAGTTCGAGTCCTCAGCCTGCACCCCCTGGGGGCTTTATGGGGCCAGGTTGTCCTCCGCCATGGCTAGATCAGACAGAGGGTCACAAACTCTCATCCCCAAAGACACTCGGACTTCTGCATGCAAGAAAGAACGCAGCATCTGATTTCCCTTCCCACAGCTGGCAGCATCGAGTCGATATTTTGCTGCGGTGCAGACAGAGTAAAGAGAGAATACAGTGTTGAATGGTTTGGCATTATCAAGGATTTCAGCTCCCCAGGACTCCTGCATAAAGAGATGGAAATTTTAGCTGCCAGAGCCAAGAAACACACAGAAGTATATGAATTTATTACATATTATCTTTCCTTCTTCCAAACAGCCCTGGAAATGTCAAAAGATCAGCCATTGTTTCATCGTTGATTAAAAAAAAAAAAAACAGTTTGGGTTTGGTGGGCTCTGGGCTTGGGCACAGGGCAGGCAGCGAGAAGCCCGTGGAGAGGAAGACAGCGTGTTTTCCTGGGGCAAACTTCAGGAGGCCCGGGCATTTTCCAAACGCTCCCTTGCTGGGTGTTACTTTCACAGATCTCATTTAAGCCAGGAAAAGCAAGCAGTTCCACACTTGCTTCCACCAAATCCTCCTGGCCAGCATCTACCAAGCGTCTTCTGAGCTGGAGGGTCTATGCACAGCTCGCGCTTCAGCGTCAGTGAGCTGCTTGCTGCAAGGAGCCCGTGTTTTGGTGGGGAGCTGAGAGCAGCCTTGGCTCTCAGACACAGCTCCTCTGCCCGCTTGCAGAGTCCAGAGCCACCTGGGAGGAAGTCCAAGGAAGCCTCCCAGAGGACAGGACATCAGAACTGGACCTTGAAGGATACTCTGTTGACAGAGAAGGGAAGCAAAGCACTGCAGCAAAAGGAGGAGAGACGTGGATGGCATGCTTTGAACAGCCACGTTTGGCCGTCAGACCCAGAAGTCGGGCCTGCAGTGGCTGGGAGGACATGAGTTTCCCCAGGCACTGGGCATCTGTTGGATCACCCAGGCCATATCTGATCAGAGATCTGCTCTCACTTCCCTCCCTGCTAATGCAGGTGTCCTTCTCCATCTGTGGCCCCCTCACCACCACCTTCAGCAGGCCGTCCTGTACCGCAGGTGAGCTCACAGGCTCCAGGATGGAAGTTGGCTTCTGCTGCTGCCCTCCTTTGGCTGGAGGGAGGCTGGCTAGAGGAGAGCTCTTGGCCACCCCATGTTTTGG
This sequence comes from Sylvilagus floridanus, assembly GCA_949820135.1. Lineage (NCBI taxonomy): Eukaryota > Metazoa > Chordata > Mammalia > Lagomorpha > Leporidae > Sylvilagus > Sylvilagus floridanus. The sequence continues at coordinate 14,061,916 of OX463224.1, read as the reverse complement.
TGGGACCATGAGACCAAGGGCGTTGAGGGAGGCCATTTAAGAGTATTGGTGGATGTTCGAAAGAAGATTGTCTGTAGTTCCTCCCCGCTGCTGGCACCCATGGGTGTCCCCTTCAACTCGGTGCCTGATGAAGCAGCAGGAGGGCAGGTCTTGCTGCCACCTGAGCCTGCAGGGGCACGTGGCCGGGAACGTTCACAGATTTTCCTCTTCCAACTGGACTCCACTTCAGAGGGGCGCTCTGGATCCCTTCCTCCATGCCCTCTCTGCCTTGTTTCCCACTTGGGTCCCAGGAGTCAGAGACAAATCAGGGAATATCTGAACAGTGAGAAACCTTAGAGCTGGCGGAGCCCTTGGTCCCGCCTGGCTGTGCAGCCACAGTCTGAGCCCCCAGCCCACCCTCTGCTCCCTGAGCTGGAACTCCACCCTGGCCCTGCAGAGCAGTAAGTGTGTTGAGAGTCTCCTGCCTCAGAGCCCAAGTTCTGGCAATTCCAGGCCTCTAGACAGGAGCAGGCCACTCTGAGCCCTGAGGTCTGTGTTTCACCAGCAGCTCTTCCTGCTGCTTCCATGCCCACTGCTAAGATCCAGGTAGAAATATTCCAGACACATAGGCAAAAGCAGCTTCTAAAACCTTAGCCCCCACTGGTGAAGAGGGACCTGAGCCCTAGAAACAAATGTAGTCTGAATCCTTCACTTTTGGATTCTGTTTCTCAGTTTTCAGCACATTTTTGCATTTATTTTTCTTATGAGCTTCCAACGCACTGAGCAGGAAGCATGACAAGCATTGCATCGCTCTCACTTGTACAGACGAGCATGGGGATAGAGATTGGTGACGGGCTTGGGGTTGCACAGCTCATGGGTGACACAGCTGGCACCGAGGCCTGTCTCCAAGCCTCTTCTCATAATTCCAGTTTCCTGGCACATCCCCAGTCTGGCCCCAGGCCCAGGGGAGAGAATGCAGGGCGCAGGTGGGTCCTTCTAGAGTCATAGGCAGTGCGGGTCTGGATGGGTGAGGGTGCCCTGCCTTAGGCTCTTCCTCCTGTGAGTCAGGCATCCACCTGATGGCCTCAAAAACTCCTCCCAACCTCTATGTTACCTGGCCCCAAGGCGCCACCGCATACACTCTCCTCCTTGGTCAGAAAGCCACCACTTCAACATTTCTCTTTCTGCTTTGGGGACAAGAGGCCAGAAACAGAGCACAAAGCTGCAGCAGCATCACAGAGCTGGGAAGGAGTTGGGCTGATGTGGAGGGACAGGCCCTAAGCAGAAGACATGACCACCTTACCGCTGAAGGGCCGTTGTCCAAGGTGGTCCTATAGGCAGAATAAACACAAACGCTCAACTCTTCATGTCCACTGCAGAACCCCCAGCCCTTATCAGTCCCCCTCGCCCCCCATAGATGCATGCTCGAGAGAGAGGCCAACCCTTCAAGGCTTCTTCAAGAATACGGAGAAGTTACCAGAATCTGGAAGCAGCAAGGGATATGGCTGGAGCGACCCTCCATCCTCCCCAGGAGCCTCTGCAACCTGACGGCTCCAGCTAACAGTTCAGGGCCTCCATAAAGAAGGCTGCTCAGGTGGTGCTGCCTTGAAATGGGTCCACTTGGGTAGAGACCAAGAAGAGAGGATGCCCTGGACGAGAGCCGCAGCCCCAGGGGCCTGTCTCGCCCAGCTCTGGGCCTGAACCAACAACTTTCCATTCCCCCTCCCTGGAAACCCTTCACTTACGGGAAGCTGGGTGTTATCTTAAGGTCTGTAAACGGCCTGCCTGCTTTTCCAGCTGGAGCTGTTCATTCAGAACAATTAGCATGCAGTTTAGAGCTAGAATGGAACATATGGCAGGGGGTCCCCAGGAGCCAGCGTGTGGCAGCCCAAGAAGGAGGGGAGCAGCCTGGGAGGCACAGGAGGGGGTATTTGGAAAGAGGAGGGCTGCGAGCCTGCTGCCTGGTCCAGGTACACCTGCTTTCAGCATTGGAAGGAACAGAAGTGAGGCCTGGAGCAAATCCCTTCTGCATTTTAGGTTGCGAGTGCATTAAACATTCCCTGAATAGGCATGTTGGAGAGTCCCAATGCCTGGGCAGCACCCTTCTCTGGAGGTCTTCCTGGCAAATAAGTCCCAGGGATCTGTGCAGGGTGAGGGGTGGGGTTATGGAAGGTATGGCTTCGGCACGCCTGGGCCTTCATTCCTGTACTGTTTGTTGGCTGAGGGGCTCCTATGGGCTGAGTTCTGTCCTGGCCATTAGAGATCTGCCAGTGAAGAAAACAAACTGCCCATGTAGGGTTTTCATTCGGGAATGGAGTATCAGACCTCAGTAAACAGCTGGGTGCTTAAGAGGCAGGTTAGCCTCATGAAGCCACTTGCAGGTGCAACATCCCTTATCTAAAATGCTGAGGAAGAGTTTCAGGTTTTGGATTTAAAAAGCAGAAATGTGATATGTCTGAGATAAGACTCTATTCTAAACACAGAATTCATTGTGATTTTGTATCCATCTTATACACACAGCCTAAAAGTAATTTTATTCAGTATTCTAAGTGTTTAGAGTGTGACCCATCACATGAGGTTGGGTGTGAAAGTTTCTACTTGTGGCATCATGTCAGGGCTCAAAAGAGTTTCAGATTTTCGGGGCTGGTGTTGTGGTGCAGTAGGTTAAGCTGCTACTTGCGACACTAGCATTCCATATCGGAGCACCAATCTGAGTCCTGGCTTCTGATCCAGTTTCCTGCTCATGTACCTGGAAAGGCAGCAGAAGATGGTCCAAGTACTTGGGCCCCTAACCCCCATGTCAGAGACCCAGATGGAGTTCTTGGCCCCTGGCTTCAGCTGGGCCCACACCTGGCTGTTACAACCATATCGGGAGTGAACCAGCAGATGGAAAATCTGTCTCTTCTTCTGTGTCACTATGCCTTTCAAATAAGTGACTAAATCTTTTTTTAAAAAAAAAAAAAAACCTTTAAATAAGTTTTTGAACATTGCAGATTTTGGATCTGGAAATTAGAGGTGTCCAATCTATGTAAGTTTGCATTTTGATCTCCTTTTTACAGAGAAGGAAATGGAAATCAAATGAGTTCTTTAAAAGCACGCTCAAGTTCTCTGAGCTATTAAAGTCTGGATTTAAATTCATCTGGCCCAGTGCCTACGAGTACTCACTTCACCTCAGAGATGGACAAGACGCCCACCTGAACAACCTCCAGTTAGGGTTCCGGCTGGTATGCAGGGGCAATAGACACCCAGAGCACAAGGGGCTCTTCGTGGTGCTGCTCTGGCCTCAGCCTTTTACAGCAGAATTGCTACTCTGGAGATCCAGTCTGATTGTTACAGAGCTGGAACTTGAAGGCCCGGCCTGTAGGTGAGGGTTCTTTACACCAAACCACGCTAACTTGCCTGGGTCTTCTCAGCAAGCTCATAACTGTGTTCTCAAAAAACAAGCATCCCTTGCTCTTCAGCCTGCTCTTCAACCCTCTGTGCTTCAGCCACCACTCCTACCCACTGCACCACCTGCCCAGCAATTTGACATTGCTGGGGAGGAGGCCTCTGAACAGCATTGGACTCCACCCCCAGCCCACATCTGTTTTACTTCTTAAATTTTATCTATTGGTGAGGCAGAGAGACATACCCATAGAGAAACAGGCAAACAGACACACTGATAGAGAGCTCCCATCCGTTGGTTCACTCCCCAAATGCCCTTAACAACCAAAGCTAGAGCTAGGAGCTGGAAACCTAATCCAGGTCTCCCACATGGGAGGCAGGAGCCCAGTCCCTTGAGCCATCACCACTGCCTCCCAGGGTCTGCATTAGCAGGAAGCTGGAACCCGGAGCCAGAGGCAGGACATGGACCGAGGCATGCTGACTCAGGACTTAGGTATCCTAACTAATAGGCCAAGTGCCCTCCCCAAACCTATGTCCTGTTGTGCTCAGGAGAATGACTGTAAACCAGGCTATAGGTGTTTTCGGGGTCAGAGCTGAACAGCACCCTGTCTGGAAGAAACACTGCAGTAACAGCATTGAGAATGACCACAAGTGCAGGAGGGTGGGGAGAGACGAGGCCTGTGGACCAAACGCCGTGGGTAAGGGACTTCCATGGGAGCCCAGGGCTGGGGAAGAAGAGAGCTATAAATTCAGCGTCCCGAAAGAATCTTCTGGAGGTAGGAGACACAGGCTCCCTTAAAATATGTCTGAGATGAGAACCAAAGATCGTTATTGTTGAGCAAGGATATAAAATGCTAAACAGTGCCTTTATTAGTCCTTTTTAAAAGCTAGGTGTAAAATACTGCCATTCCCAAGATTGTGTTTTCCCTTTTTTTCCCCTCTAATGGCAGAAATTAAAATCTCCTTAAGCCATTAGCCATCACTCCCCAAGGTGAGCCCCAGAAGCAGCTCTGCCAGAGACCCCTCCCCTCACCCGGGAGGTAAGGGGCTGCCCCTCCCTCACTCCCATTGGCCCTGAATGCCCCCTGGGCAGCAGGGGGTTGAAAGGACTGGCAAGTTTTACAGCTTGCGCCCCAGTCGACCCTGTCTCCCACCAGTTGCCAATTTGTCTGGTTGCTCCCCTCTCACAAATACCTAATGCGAAAGGTATTCTAGGGCTGGAGGGTGGCCAGAGTGGGCCTGCCCCCAGGCTGAAGGGTACTGGCTCCCAGCCTCAGGGGTTGGTCTCTGCTCCCAGGGCTGCCTCACCCCGGCTGGCTTGCCTTTCTTCTTCCCCACTCTGCCTTTCTTTCTTTTTTCTCTTTTCTTTCCATCAAAGGCTGGTGCTACCAGAGAAAAAGTTCATAAAAATGTTATGTCCACCATAAAAGCCCTAATGTGGCATTCTGCATGATCCATGCATTAACATTAACATTTCCCAGACAGTTATTGTGAGATAATGGTCCCAGCCATAATTCAGCGGTAACGTTCCTCCGAGCAAATGTTATGGAGGAATAAATGACTTGCCGAGTATGCTGCTGCAGTGAGGGAGGGGGCCACGAACGGCTCGAAATGCAGATTCTGGGCCTGAGAGACCCCGGGCGTGGCGGAGGCGGCTCATTCTCAGTCCAGCCACGGGCTCTCTGAGCATCGGGGACCAGGCCCTCGCTCCCTGCTTCCATTCCACAGAAATCCCATCTTTCTCCCCAGCGCCACATGGGAGAATTTGCCAGGAGAAAGGATTCCAGGCCTCAGGGCCATCAGAGGGCTGAGTGGGAAGAGGGGCTTTGGTATTTTAACAGAATCCTCCTGACATTCCTCACCCCCTGTGGACCCAGCGTGCTCTACACTTACCTCTGGCATGGCACTTAGCACCTTGCACTTTTATTATTTGTTTTCAAGTCTCTGTCCCCTGCCATCCCCGTGCCCTCCTTAAGAGCAGCGTACACACGGTAGTCTTTTTGGTGATCCAGCCCGAAGCAGATATCCAGGGGCTAGCATTGTGGCACAGAGATAGGTAAGCAGCTGCCTACAACACTGGCAACCCATACGAGCACCGGTTCGAGTCCCAGCTGCTCTGCTTTTGATCCAACTCCCTGCCAATGCACCTGGGGAGGCAGCAGTGATGGCCCAAGTAGTTGAGCCCCTGCCACCCATGTGGGAGACCTGGATGGAGCTCCAGGCTCTTGGTTTCAGCCTGGCCTAGCCCTAGCCTTTGCAGCCATCTGGGGAGTGAACCAATGAGTGTAAGATTTCGCTGTCTCTGTCCCTCTTTCTCTGCCTTTCAGAAAATAAATAAGTAAATTTCTCTCTCTTTTTTTTTTTTTTTTTTTTTGACAGGCAGAGTGGACAGTGAGAGAGAGAGACAGAGAGAAAGGTCTTCCTTTGCCGTTGGTTCACCCTCCAGTGGCTGCCGCGGTCGGCGCGCTGCGGCCAGCGCACCGCGCTCATCCGATGGCAGGAGCCAGGTGCTAGGTGCTTTCTCCTGGTCTCCCATGGGGTGCAGGGCCCAAGCACTTGGGCCATCCTCCACTGCACTCCTGGGCCACAGCAGAGGGCTGGCCTGGAAGAGGGGCAACCGGGAAAGAATCCAGCGCCCCGACCGGGACTAGAACCCAGTGTGTCGGCGCCACAAGGCGGAGGATTAGCCTGTTGAGCCACGGCGCCGGCCAATTTCTCTCTTTTTTTAAGGTTCTGCCTAAAAGCAAGTACATAATGTCAAAGCTTTAATGACACAGGCCTGGGGGAAATGAGCAAGACCCAAAAAGTCAACCAGGGAGCAGAGGGGCACTCTTGAAAGGGAGGGGGGGGTATGAGCAAAGGCAGAGATGATGAGAAACAGACTCCCACAAGTGGACTTACCTTGCATCAGTGGGTGTTGAACGTGCAGTCCTGGGAGACCATTTGGCCATGAGCATGGCCTGTCTTAGAATGTCCCCCACTAATGCTTCTCGGTGCTCTCCCCTGACACTTTATCACTCATGGATCATGGCCTGGGCAGGGCCCTGCCGGCCTCACTGTTGCCCACCCAGCTGCCCCTGAGCTGCAGAAGGGTGGCACAGCCACACTGTTGCTGTCCTCTGTACTTGCCAATGCCCCAGGGGAAGACTGAGCGGCACCCACATCCCTCCAGAAATGCTAGGAGGCAGGAAGATGTCTGTGAGATGCAGAGGGGAAAGTGTCGGCCCCTCTCCAAACGCCTTATGTTGTGGTCACCTCGGTGGCTCCCCAGAGTGCAGGTCCAGTGTTGCGACAGTGGCCAAGGAGATGGTGACCTCTGCAAGGTATTCAAAGGGCTCTGGGGAGGCTTTGCCCCATTTACAATCATCTTCCCCAGCCCAGGACCTCACAATATCACAGGGTTAACGTGGCCTGCCATGTAGGCATCTCCAATATGCAGGCTTTCACCCCCTAATGACTGCTGGTGACATCCCCGGCAGTTCTCACTAATAGAATCTCTTCCCACGAAAGGGACACTTTTCTCGCCTCTGTCCTAGCCCTGCTCGCGGAGCAGCACCGTAAGCACCACCTTTCTCTGCCTAGTACTTCCTTAGATACTGAAGACAGCAGTCCAGCCCTCCCCGGGCCTTCTGCTCTGCAGGAATCCACCTCTCTGCAGCGTCTACACCGTCCTCCGCAGATGCACTGCGTGCCACCGTGTCCCTCTCTGCACGTCCACATGCCCCTCCAGGGCGGCCCCTTCATCTGGACACCAGCCTCAAACTCACACAGGCTAAGATGACAATGACCCTTCTTTGTTTTATTTCTTCTTTTCCTGGCACGCACATCACAGCACAGGTACCTTGACTTCTCAGTAAACTTCCCTGCTTTGATTCGAGATGAGACATTTTTAAGGCCCATCTCCCTCACTTGCGCAATTTGTGTTTCACTCTAACAGTGTACATTTATAGTTCTTTCTACTCAACACCAGCTCCTTGATTTCTGCCTGTAATTTCTGCCTCACAAGCTGTTTCTCCATCTTTCTTTTCCTTGACATATTTTTAAATTTTTAATCAACACAAAATGTATGGGGTATTGTGTGGTGTTACAATCCTTGTATATATAATGTGTAATGATCAGATCTGGGTAATTAGTATATCCACCACCTCACACAATTATCATTTCTCAGTGTTGGAGCATTCAAAACCTTCTCTACTAACTACTTGAAATATTCACTTAATTGTTGTCCATCACAGTTGCCCGTTTGTGCTATAGAATAGTAGCGGTTGGTCCTCTCCCTAACCTCCCCCTGCACCTGTGAGCCATCCTCTCTCCACTCCTCCCTCCCCTCCACCCCTGCCAGCCTCTAGGCGCCACAGGAGTACTCTCTGCTTCAGTGAGATCAACTTTGTCATTGTCCACTGACGAGTAGGAACACGTGGTTGTGTGCCTTTCTCAGCCTCCATCCTCTCTAAACACAGCGGCTGTGCCTTCCTGTACGTGCGATGAGGAGCCTGCCTGCCTTCTACAACATCACACAGGTCATTGGTGAAAATGCTCAACAGTACAAAGCTGGTAGAGACCTCGCTCCAGACTGAAGCCTAATTATCACACTGACTAGGGACCTCATTAGCTAGCAGTTCACCCACCTGTTCTCCCATCCAGCTAACACTTCTCCATCCTACCCAGGCGGTCATGGAAGACTTTTTCATATTCCTGCTGAAAGCAAGACACTCCTCAGAGTTTTCCTTATCTACTCATCTAGAGATTCCAAATTTTTAAAAGGGCAATAGAGTGAGTTTGACATGACTGTTTTTTCAAGGAAACCATTCTGCTGTGGGTCATTCTTTCACTCATAAATAATCCCATTTAGGATTTTTACTAGCAATTAATGTCAAACTTAGTGTTTTGTAGCTTCCAGAATCTGATGTTTGAATTGCTTCAGGAAAATAGGGGCAACTTTTGCCGGTTTATGTCTCTAAAATACTGTTCTTAACAGTCCACAGCTGACGGTGGTTCTACACTCCTGCCTTTGAGTTCTTTTCCCTACCGGGAGATGTGATTTGCTGATGTCTGCAGCCTTGAGTTTATTTAAAGCTATTAGATGCTGCTTTACCATTTCCTCACCTGTCTCAGACTTGAACCCTTTTAAAATCATCTTTCTGGCTCGATGATCATTGTCCTTGAAAAAAAAAAAAACAAAGCAAAGTGGGAGTTAAGTCATTTGTTTCCCTTCTGTCATCTGGTAACCTCATATGTCTGCCCCAGGCTGCAGCTCCCACAAACCCTTGTTTTGTTCTTTTCTTCCTTTCCATTTTGCTTCAAGTATTGCTTGTGGAGAGAGAGGGGTGAGGAGGTGTGTGGGTGTGTGCCATCCTGGTGAGGGGGGGTATTTTCAAACTCCTGTTCGTTCTGGTCTCTGACTTTCTACCATGCTTCTAACAGATTCCAGCAACTCTTTTCTACTGCTTCTTATTTATAAGCCCTTCCCCATCTTTGGACAAGAGCTTTTTTTAAAAAAAATTTATTTGAAAGGCAGAATGACAGAGAGACAGAAAGAGTTCTTCCATCTACTGGTTCACTCCACAAATAGCCATGAAGGTAGGTGCTGGGTCAAACCAAACCCAGGAGCCTGGAGCTCCAGCTGGATTTCTCACGTGGGTGGCAGGGGTCCAGGTACTTGGGCCATCTTCTCTTGTTTCCCAGGCGCATTCACAGGGCAGAGCAGCCATGGGACTCACACTGGCACCCTGGCATGGGATGCTGATTTGCAAGCAGTGGCCTCATCTACTGCACCACCATGCCAGCCCCATGGAGCATGTGCTTTTAAATCATCACAGGGTTCATATTTGAAAATGAAAACTCATGGGGCCAGAACGGTCACATAGTGGGTAAAATCTGTACCTGTAGTGTCAGCATCCCACATGGACTCCAGTTCGGGTCCTAGCTGCTCCACTTCTGATCCAACTCCCTGCTGAGGTGCCTGGGAAAGCAGCAGAGAATGGCCCAAGTGCTTGGGCCCTTGCACCCACATAGGAGACCTGGAAGAAGCTCCTGGCTCCTGGCTTTGGACCAACCCACCTCCGGCCATTGCGGTCATTTGGGGAGTAGACCAGCAGATGGAGGATCTCTCTCTCTCTCTCTCTCTGTAACTCTACTTTTCAAATAAATCAATCAATCTTGAGAGAGAGAGAATAAAAATTCAGACAAAAATGTGCTGTCTGTTGCATTTTACATTCACCACTAGAAAGGGGTTGAACTTTACCCTCTTTTACCAGTCCTCCTTAGAAATACAATTAACAATGAAATACAGCCATTATTTTTGTGATCTCTAATTATAAAGCACCACTGTGGATGATACAGATGGGAAAAGACTTGCCCCTGGCTCAGACACCATGCAGGAGGCAGACACACAAACGACCGTAGCCCCTGTAGAATGAGACGGAGTTTAGAACACAGGTGTGTAGGAACTGCTTCGAGAACCCACAGGGGAGAGATCCAAGGTTCATGTGAGGCGGTATCCAGAGTGGTCGCGGAAGGGTGGTAGAATATCCGAAGTCAGAGATGCCGAGGCGGCTATACCTGCCTTGTGGAGGGCATGGAGTGAAGAAGCAAGGGTGTTTGGGAAGCAGCAGGTCATCCGGGGGACTGGGGAAGAGTATGTCCCCGGATGCCCGTTTCCAGCTCTCTGCTCTACCCAGCGTCCCATCAGAACCTAGAGCACAGGGCATCCTCAAATCAACTCATCAGCACCTCCTCCAAACCTGCTCTGCCTCAGCAACCTGTCTTTAGATGTTAAAAATTAAAATACGTATAGTTATATGCATGTTTAACATAAAATATAATAACTATATACATGCCATTTTAACAAACTAAAACATTTTATGTTAAAAAGATGTTAACAAAAATATGAAAAGTGTTTACTTAATAGTATACAGGTTGCATTATTGATCTTTCAGTCACAAAAATATGATTGACTCTTAAAATAGGACCATTTAAAAATTTTAATTGGTGTCCTCCCAGGACACTGAGCACTGAGCTTAGAGTGAAAAGATCTGAATCTGAATTTAGGATCCAGCACTTAGATTGGGCAAGTCTCTTAATCTCTCTGAGCCTTTATTTCTTTATCTGTAAAATGGGGAGATAGTGCCCATGACCCCTAGTCACATAGCAGGAGGCATGAGGGTCAAATGAGAACAAGTGGAAGGCATAGCTTGGTAGAGGGCCATGTGCTATGTGTAGGTGCACCTGCTGTTGGTAAGGTCCGGGCCCTGGAACTGCACACCTTTTGCTGGAACAGAGGTTTCCTGAGGATGGGGCCTGACGCTCACTGCCAGTGAAGTGACTGGGAGAAGGCAGGGTTGAGAGAGAGGTACAGAGCAGGCCCGTTCTGCTTGGGGCTGAAGCTAGGTGTTTCTGGAGACTGCTTTGGAAGCTGTCAGAGGCCACACTGTGCACCAGGTTCTGTGAGTAGCCACCCTGCTGTGCCCCAGGGAGAGGCTGTGGCACTGTGGGGATTGTTCTGTGGCACCTTTCCCACAAGCCTTCCTCTGCAGAAAGGCCGTGTGCGAATGTGGTGGGAGATGGCAGGATAGAGGTGTTTGGCTCTGCAGATAACCATGAAGGCAGATGCACCTGCACACGCCCACCTCCACCACCTATCACCGGCACTGCAGGCACTCTGGACACAAGGAAGGCAAATCCACGGACTCTGACCTCACAGGACACCCTCTGATGGGGACACATATGTCAGTGGTTACAGATCAGTGGGGTGAGTGACAGAATCAAGGTGTGCACAGGATGATGGGAGCACAGAGGGAGGGGTCACTGAGTGCCTGTCCAGACAAGGCTTCCAGGGCACTTCACCTGCGCTGAGTTATTAGGGATGCATGCCGGTCCAGGCAGATTAAGCAGGAAAAGGAGTTCCAGGAAGTGAGAGTGAAACAAGGAATGTAGGAGAAACAAAGCTGGGGAAGAGTGAGCAGGACACTATGAGATCGTAGTTGGGCATGGTTGACTTTGGAGGCTGCCATGGAATGTCACGGTGATGTCCTACCTCATTCAGTTTTGCATCTATACTTCCCTGTGCCAAGTAGAATTTATTTTTCTTTTCCGCTGGATTGGCAGCACCTTGAGGGAAGAACCTGGGTTTTACTCCTCTTTGTCTCCTGCCATATGTTTTTATCTCGCTCACAGACCAGGTGCTGAACGGAAACTTCAAGTGTCCCAGAGTTGTTGGTTACTCCCCATCTCTTTATCTTGGTTTCTTATGCTGTTAATGCAAATGCCTCCCAGGACACGTCATGGGAGAGTACATGCTCCCCAGAGGCCAACCGTGCCCTTTATGAACTGTGTGGTGTTGAGTGTGTCACTTGAGCCCTCTGAATCTGTGCTAATACACTAGCCATGTGTGTCTATTCAAATAAAAATAAAATTAAAAATTCAGTTACTGGGTCACACCAGGTACCAATCAGGTGCTCTGTAGCCACGTGGTGTCTGTGGTATGGTCAGATACATCACTACAGGAAGTCCCCCTAGACAGTGCAAGGCTGATCTGCAGGTGCATGCAAGTACAAGTTCCTACCTCTGGTGGAGTGGGTGGAAAGCACTGGGCACGCTGGCTGGTCACAGGAAACCCTCAGTAAACATGGCCATTATTACTCGGAATGAATGAGAGTATCTGAGACTGGACTGTCCAGCATCATTTGAGAATCGTCTTGAGCCTCTTCGGACGTGAAGAGAAGGCTGGTCTCAGGACAGTCGAGGAAGGGGCTTGAACGTGCAATTTGAGAATGTAGGGTTGATGCGACAGGCAGCTCTACGGACACCGCCCTAGAGAGGCACCTCTGGGACTTCAGCAGTGAGATGATTTGGGAGCCCTCTCTGCATGGTCACTCACTTGTGATGTCACCCTGGCCAGTTTGGGTCCTGGGCGGCAGCAGATGGGCTGGGAGCTGGGGTAGGCGGAGGAGGGGGCTCCGGTTCAGAAGTCCATCTGCGTCCCCATGGTGGGGACGGCTCGGAGCGCGTGGCCAGATGGCCCGGCAGTTTCTCTTCCTGGGAGCACACTGCGTCTCTGCTCGTGACTGCCCCTCTCTTGTGCCTTGCATGTCAGGGCCCCAGTGAGCAGGATCCATCCGTGACCTAGAGTCAGTGTGGAGGGGAGAAGGGCTGTTGCTGGGAGGCCTGGCCAGAGGGAGCCGGTGGCTTTGGGCTTCAGCTCCTCTGGAGCTGGGCTGGATGCCACAGTTGGGCACGGAAGAAGCCATGCCCATCCAGCTCTGGTCATGCTCCTGGGAGCTTCCCCTCCTCAGGGTCCATCACAGAAGCCTCACCTTCTCCCTCGCTTCCCTGGCCCTGCCCTGCTGTGCTTTGAGCCAGACAGAAGACAGAAGGTTTTCCAGTGAGGATGACCCTTGGTCCCCACCTCAAGGACAGCCCTTGCTGGACAGCAGCCTCCCCAAGAGAAAGGGAAAGGATTCACTGTGAGTTAGGGACGAGTTCTGTTTTTTTTTTTTTTTTTTGACAGGCAGAGTGGACAGTGAGAGAGAGAGACAGAGAGAAAGGTCTTCGTTTGCTGTTGGTTCACCCTCCAGTGGCTGCCGTGGACGGCGCGCTGCGGCCAGCGCACTGCGCTCATCCGATGGCAGGAGCCAGGTGCTAGGTGCTTATCCTGGTCTCCCATGGGGTGCAGGGCCCAAGCACTTGGACCATCCTCCACTGCACTCCTGGGCCACAGCAGAGGGCTGGCCTGGAAGAGGGGCAACCGGGACAGAATCCGGCGCCCCGACCGGGACTAGAACCCGGTGTGCCGGCGCCGCAAGGCGGAGGATTAGCCTGTTGAGCCACGGCGCCGGCACGAGTTCTGGTTTTGATGCAGTGAGTCTGGCCAGGGGGCTCTCGCTGCCTCCCTGTGTGGCCCAGAAGTCAGGCCTCTCTGCAGTAGGCACCCTCCAAAGTCCCTACCAGCTCTTCTACCACTGCATGTAGAAGTGGGCTGGGGGAGGAGGGGTACTGAAACCTTCTCAGAGACAAGAGGCTGCTCTCCTCCCAGCCCCTCTCTGCACCTCCCTCTCCCACCTCCTGCTCTTCTCCTCCCTCTAGGATGGATTGAGGCAGTGTGGAGAAATCCGAATAACTAATCAGAGTCCTCATTAACCCCCTGCTGGGATGCTCAAACATTCGCTTTGCTGTTTGTGAAGCAGGAAAAAAAAGCTCTCTCTGCATTAAAATTGATGTGTTATTAATCCCTGTGCTCCTGACCCCGTGGGCCACTCTGCCATCCTGCCTCAGCCCAGCAGCACGGAGTCGGCTACCTGGCTACCTCGGGCCACTTGGACTTTCTATTATTTATTGGCCCAGTGTGAAGCGGCCTCCTCACAGGGAGAAGGCTTGGCGCCGACACGGAGACAACTGTTTTGTTTTTCTCCCTGGCCCAGGCCTGCAGGAGGCCTCTGCTCAGCCCCACCCCAAGGTGCAGCTGCCAGGCTATGGTGCTGGACCAGTGGGTGTGTCTCTCTCCAGACCTGGGAGGCCATGGCAATCTGCCCGTGCTTCCGATGAGCCAGCCAGGAAGCAGGCAGCTTCTGGGTCCCGTGGTGGGCTGCGCTTAGAAGGCTGCCTTAGTGTCTGGTGCAAGGGCTGACTCACTGCCAACACCTGGGACCACAGTGTGCTTGTGGCCTCCCTGAGGCTGTCACCCCTCTCCCTCCAGGGCTTAAAGCTGCTTTCTGGCCCTGCACCCCAGGCAGGCACCCTCCCACCACATACGTATTCATTGTGTGCCTGAGCCAGTGCCAGGAGCTGTGGGGATTCGAAGGCCTGTAAGGCACAGTCCCTACCCCCAAGGAAACTGCACTGTAGTTGGAGCAACAAGTCCCTCCGTGAAAGGACACTTTTGTATTAAACAGCAAGCAAAGGTAGTCAGGGAGGCAGGATGGGAGGGGAGAGGGGAGGGTCCTGGTCTGTCTTCTATGCTGAGACAGAACACACGCTGGGTAATTTAGCAAGAAACTGGAGCTTGTGTGGTTCACGGTTCGGAGGCTCAGGAGTCCAGGGAAGAGGGGCCGCATTGCCAAGGATCTTCTTGCTGCACCAAAGCATCACATAAAGATGAATAGGTAGGCGAGAGCCAGAGAGAAAAATCAGGAAGGAAACTGCAGCCACTCCTCTGATAACAGCACAAATCCGCTGTGAGAATGGAGTCCTTCTGTCCTCACCACCTTTTAAAGGTCCTGCCTCTCTCTTTTTTTTTTTTTTTTATTTGACAGATAGAGTTAGACAGTGAGAGAGAGAGAGAGAAAAGTCTTCCTTCCGTTGGTTCACCCCCCAAATGGCCACTACGGCTGCAGCAATGCTGATCTGAAGCCAGGAGCCAGGTGCTTCCTCCTGGTCTCCCATGTGGGTGCAGGGGCCCAAGCACTTGGGCCATCCTCCACTGCCTTCCCGGTCCACAGCAGAGAGCTGGACTGGAAGAGGAGCAGCCAGGACTAGAACCGGTGTCCATATGGGATGCCAGCGCTGCAGGCAGAGGATTAACCAAGTGAGCCATGGTGCCGGCCCCCAGTCCTGCCTCTTAATACCATTACAGTGGAAATTAAATTTCAACCTGAGTTTTGGAGGAGACATTCGAACCATGGAAGGAAGGGAGGGAGGGCGGGAAGACAGGGAAGGAAGATGAGGAAGGGAGGACCTAAGGAGTGGAGAAGGCTCCTGTGGGTTCTCATGAGCCTCAGGTGGTGTGGGAAGTCTGCTGCACATTGCTCATTCCTGATTGGCTGGTCTGGGCTCCACCCTCTTTACTGGCTGTCCTTCCACTACTATGGGTCTATTCACACCTGTAGCCTGTCTTGACCTGTGAGCCATAGGCAGTGCCTGGGTCTGCGTAAACCCCATTATGTGGTGATTCTATGCAGTTGGTCCCTAAGAACAGCTTTGTAAGAAGAAGGAGGGGGAGAAAGAGCTGGGAGGGAGGGTGAGAAGAAAGAGGGATTTATCCCTAGCCCTTACTCCCAATCACCTTCTTCCATCCATTGAGAAAAGGTCAGAGCCCGCCTTCCCAACCCGACTCTGGTTGGTGAAGAGGATGGTTCCACCGACACTGTCGAATGCTACCAGATGCCAGGATCCCAAGGAAGCAAAACGAGCCTGGGTCCCTGCCCATATGGAGTTTACAGCCTAGTAGAGAAAACAGGCATTGCTCAAATAATCACAAACAAATGTGTAATTACAAACCTAATTGAGTGCTCAAATGGAATTAAGAAATGTGGTATACCCAAGCAGCCAAGCGGGCTAGAGGTCAGTGCAGCTTTCCAGAGGAAGTGACTCAAGCTGAGAAGAGAAAGCAAAGCAGGCCGTTTGCCAGTCGAAGGTGATTTCCTGCCACTTTTGGTAACCTCTCTCCTTGGGTCATATTTTACAGCTTTGAATTAAAAAAATACATATACATGATTCCTGGTTCATGGTGGGTATCCAGTGAGGGTTAAATAAAGACACAGATGTAGAACAACAAGAAAGTGAGTGAGAAAGAGCATCAACCTCCAGGAAGATGAGATAGGTTGTGCAAAGGCCCTGAGGTAGAGAGAAGCCCTGTTTGAGGGACCAAAAGCCTGGGTGGGTGGAGGGCAAAGGGCAAGTTAGAGGAGACTGGAGAGGTGGGGAGGTGTGGGGGGGGGGGGCGGACTACATCTGACCTTGTGGGCTGATAAGGATTCTGGTGCTGATCTCAAGAGGAACCAATGATTTGTTTGAAACAAGGAAGGTATGGCGTTGTAGTAGAATGAGATTCACACTTCAAAAAGATCTCTCTGGCTGTTTAGTGGCGAACAGATGGAGAGTGTCAAGAATGTTAAATGGGTCATCTTATTCCCTTGCTGTTTCCTATCTCCCACTTTAGTGTGCTGAAGTCTATAGAATGTGCTGGAGCTGTATGAAGGAGATGCATATCTCAGTTCTGGTCCCCAGTATTCAGCCTCAGCTAAGAACTCACAAAACTAGACGGCCACCCTTGGGCTGGCAGCCCTCCTTTCCTAACAGCAGAGGGTCAGCCTGGCCCAGCCACAGTGTCCATCCTAAGTACAGCCTATGGGACCCGTAGAGCAAGAGATGTGCCCCTGCCTTTGTGACACCAGATATCAGAATAGAAAGCAGCTGAGACAATGGATTGGCAGCTGGGAGGTGGGCTGCAGGGGAGCCAGGGAAGCAGGAAGGCAGGATTGCCCCCGGTGGAGCAGGCACTATAATGGCCTGTCTAGTGGGGTGTGCAGGCACAGACTCAAGCGTGCAAACTGCTGGCTGCAGGCACCTCCTCTCCATCTGAGCTAATGGCGCCTCTTCCCTTCCTTGCTTCCACTTGCTTTGTCTCGCTTAGGGCCAGAGCCTTCCCTTTCTTCTCGCATTTCAACAAAAATTAATTGATCATATTGTATGTGTAAGGACAGTCCAGAGGTTAAAAAGTCCCCACACTGTCCTTGCCCTGAAGCGCACTGCCTCCTGGAGGGGAGTTGGAGATGGGCACCGTTAACCCATAGAAGGCAGAAGGAAATAGGCACTGAGGTGGGACGTCTGTGTGCCTTGCCTTGCCTTGCCTTGTCTCGCCTGGGACGGTCCCAACTGAAACCTGTCGCTGCTGCAATTGTGCTCTCTTTTACTCTCAAGATTATTCCAGTTTGGAAGATCAATGCTGGAGCCACCCTAACACTGTGCCATGGCTCTAAGGAGAATAAATAACACTGGAGCTGAGTCCTTGAGGAATGAGTTGTATTTCAGCTGTTGCAGCGTGGAAAGAGGGCCATGCAAAGTCCTGGGGCCTCTGGGAGTGGGGTCTGCATAGGAGAGGATGGGTTTAGCTTAGCCGCTGCCTCCACTAGGAGTCAGCAAACCTTGCCTGTAGTGGCTCTGACAGTCTCAGGTGTGGTGTTGCCACTACCCAGTACAGTCATTGTGGTGAGCAGTGGCCTCTTCAACATCAACAAAGGAATGTGGGTGTGTTCCAATAAAACTTTATTTACAAAAACAGCCTCAGGATTTGACCCAGGGTGTAGGCTGCTATGGCCAAACACCTTAGCCTGGGTTCTTTATGAACAACAGGATTGTACCTCTCATGATTCTGGAGGTGGGCAAGCCCAAGAGCAAGGTGCTGGCAGATTCTGTGTCTGGTGTGGACCCAGTCCTCATAGATGGTGCCTCCTTGTATGACTCTTGTGGTGTCTGCGTGGTGGGTGGACCTGGAGCTCCCTCCAGCCCCTTTTCTGAGGGCACTACCCACATTCTCCAAGAGTCTCACCTCCTAGGACCACCAAGTGGGGGTGAGGTCTCAATGTCAATGTCAGGGACAGGTTCAGACCATGGCAGTGTGTTTGCCAGCTGTCCAGAGTGAGAGTACTTGAAGGAGAAGCATAGGAGACAAGTCTGGAACGTAAGGTAGGAATCATGTCATAAATAACTGCACCAATGACATATCTTGAGGATAGAAATGAGTCACCTGAGATCCTCAGGTTTGTTGTTGGGGTCTGGAGGGTACCAGAGAAAAGCAGGGAGCAATGAGAAGGAAATAGGACTGGACTTGCTCCTGTAGGCCTATGGGAGTGCAGTATGTACCCTTCCAGAATGTTCCCTTTTATTCAATCTGCCCTTCCCATCATTCTCCCTTTGTCATTCTGAGGGTGCTTAGGGGCCTCACCCTCTTGGGTAGACACAGTGATGAGGTGCTGCCCTTAGGCAATTAATGACCCCCCTCCCGCTTCCCACCCAGAGGAGCCCAAGTACTTCTCGGTGGCTTCTACCTCAGAACTCCCCATAGACTCTGATCCACACTCATTGCCACAGAAGAGGGAGCTGTTGGCCATCTGCTGTCCCCTCCATGTCCCCCAAGCCCTTGGGAATGCACAGGATACCTTCTCACTGAATATCCCAATAGATGAGATTCCTCCCATACTGCAGAAAGTCCAGCACCCCAAGATTTGAAGAGAAAGGTGTTTAGGCTGTCTTGGTCATGTCTTCCCTCAAGGTCCTTGTATGAATCAGCTCTTCCTCACTAAAGCTAAAATATCTAGGAAAGAAGGTCTATTTAATCTTATAGTTTTGGGGTTCACAGTCCCACATGGAGTGGCCCGATTAGTCTGGTATCTGATGACAAAACACACACAAAGGAGGGCTCATATGGCGAGCCAGGGATCAGAGCCAGGGAGCACACTCTTCCTCCATGTCCTTGTGTCTGTCTTGCTAAGGTCATCATGATTCCATCATGGGCTCCACCTTAGCAACCTAACCGAATCCAGTTATTTCCCTAAGGCCTCACCTCCTGGTACCATAATTGGATCAAGTCTCTACCCTTACTCTATCAACTACTGATCAATGAACTCAGATATTCATCTCTTGTTCACAATTGTGAACAGATCCTGGCACATAACAGGCACTCAATAAACATTTGTTGAATGACTGAATAACAATTTGATTCCCTTTTATCTCTTTCCTTCCAGACTAAGCATCTCTTTTAAGAGCCACAAGAGGCCGGTGCCACAGCTCAATAGGCTAATCCTCCGCCTGCGGCGCCAGCACACCAGGTTCTAGTCCCAGTTCGGGTGCCGGATTCTGTCCCGGTTGCCCCTCTTCCAGGAGAGCTCTCTGCTATGGCCCAGGAGTGCAGTGGAGGATGGCCCAAGTTCTTGGGCCCTGCACCCGCATGGGAGACCAGGAGAAATACCTGGCTCCTGGCTTCAGATCAGCACCGGCCGCAGCGTGCTGGCTACAGCGGCCATTGGAGGGTGAACCAACGGAAAAGGAAGACCTTTCTCCCTGTCTCTCTCTCTCACTGTCCACTCTGCCTGTCAAAAAAAAAAAAAAGCCACAAGAGAGGTAAAGAGAAAGAAGAGGGGGTGGGGAGCAGAGAACCACCTGCCCTGGGCCTCCATCCTAAACCAAGCAAATAGCCAGCAGAAGCTTTGAAATAACAGTTGTTATTTACCAAGTTGACCTAGGCAATAGGAAAAATCATTTTTCAGAACAAACCCCAAGGTTTTCAAAGTATGTTGTAGTTTGTTCTGTGTTTTTGTTGTTGTTGGTTGGTTGTTTTTTTTTTTTTTTTGGGGGGGGGGTTGTTTTGGTTTGGTTTGGTTTTGGTTTCAGTAGGGAATGATGTCCAGGGGAAGGTGTGAATTCTATGTAACTTAATCCAGACATGTGACTCTTAGTTCTGGTTATTCTGTCTGTAAAATGGTCATATTGATAGAACTACCAACCTCATGAAGTTATTATGGAGCTTAAATAAAAAGTTAACAATGGGGTGGACATTGTGGTGTAGCAAGTTAGGCTGCTGCTTGGGACATCCTTATCCCAGTGCCAGTTCAAGTCCCAGCTCCTCCGCTTCCAATCCAACTTCCTGCTGTTGCCTCCTGGGGATGCAGCAGTTGATGGCTTAAGTGCTTGGCTCCCTGCCATCCACAATGGAGTTCTAGGTCCTGGCTTCAGCCTTGGCCAGTATTGTTTTTTGGGGCCATTTGGGGAGTGAATCATCATATAGAAGACATCTCTGTGTCATTCTGCTTTCAAATAAACATTAAACAAACAAACAAAAAACCAATGCCTGGTCCCTATATTCAGGAAATCTGATTAAAAGAGAAAAAAAGCTTCCGGGTATATGAATCATCTGGCTGATACAGAGGGGTATGACATCTTGTTAACGCTGGGTCAGGCACAGCAAGGTATCCCCTTCTCATGCATGGAGAAACTGAGGCCCAGGGCAGGGCCGTGCTAGCCCAGGAATGCTGTGGACAGAAGCCAGGTATCATGGCTCCCAGTGTAGTTTCAGCCTCTGTTAGTTTCTCAGGTGCTGACTCCGTACAAATAGGGACTCTGGGCTCTACTTCAGAACCTCTCCCGTACTCCTTGCTGGAAGGGGACTCCTGCCTCAACTTCCCTGTGAATCACAACTCTTCAGAAACAGCCGGGGAGGGAGGCCTGTAAATAAAACCCTTTCCATCCTGTCTGTGCCTGAGATGTGTTTCCTAGAGGCATCCGGGTGAGTTTTACAGGCCTTCCTTCCAGGAGCAGGTTGTGACTGGGGCCTCTGCACAGGCGTAAATCCCCCCTGACCAGGAGGCTTGGGCAGCAGGTCACCAGGCTGGCACCGTCACGTGAAGTGTGATCATCATGGAGGGAGCAGGGCCCTGCAAAGGGCAGGGAGGCACCAAGAGATTAATTTCTTCAATGTCATGCTTCCCTTGCGTTCCTTAATGATGGAGATTTACATGTGTGGGGAAAATTGCAATTTCCCCTGGAAGGCATGGAGGGGACATCAGAGCCACTGGACTGTTTTGCAAGTGAGTGTGTCCTCAGGGCGCTGCATCCATCTGACTTGGAATCTCTTAGCTTCTGACTATACGTGGGCCTTACTGTGACCAAACCATGAACCAGAATCTGTGCCTTTGTGTGTCTGCTTCTGGGATTATTTGTTCATGTGTGTGTGTTGTCACTACTGTCTTTGTGACTGCGTGTAGATCAATGTGTGTTTCTTTAAAAAAAAATTTCTCATTTCCTGCATAAATTACTGCATGTAAAAGGCCATCCGGAGCTCAGTTCCTAGCATCCATTTTCAATAAAGCAATATTATCAGAGCCTGGTCCCAAAACTAGTCCCAGGAGAGGCTTTTCCTAGATTCTTTGTCAAACGAAATGTCACCGACTCACCAAATGATGAGAAGAATTCTTCTTGTTTATTTCCCCAGCGAGGCAGAACAGAAGCAGCGCAGCCTCTTGACATCTTTTCCCTGCCTGGGTGAGCAGGTGGGCAGGTGCCAAGGAGCCACAGTAAAACCCTGGACCTGGCTCTTTCACTTTACCCCATAACTAGCTTTGTAATTTTAGGCAAATTACTTAACTTTTCTAATGTCAGTTTCCCCTGTTTTTAAATGGGACTAATAATACCTACTTTATAGTGTTGTTGTAAGGATTAAATAGCAAATGGGATAATATAGTTCTTTGTAAAGGAGATAAGCATGGGGTATGTTACACATTCTGTATACACACCACACACACACACACACACACACACACACACACATACCCACACTTTTATTTACTCCTCCATCCAACAAATACTTATTGAATACCTACTATGTGCAAGGTACATATTGGGCTCTGGGGAGATACATTGGCTTGAGATTCCATTTACGGTTTTATCATCTAGTGGGTAGACAGACTGATCACAGACAATCCCAGTTTGGTGGGACACGTGCTAAGAGAACTGTGCACAGGATGCTCTAAGCTGATGGAGTGATCCTTGTGGCAGACTTACATAAGATGGAGTGGACCACAGTGAGACGACTTGGAGGCTCTTGCCAAGCTACGGTATAGCAGTGGAGATGGGAGCTCAAAGACTGGTTAGAGTCTATCTAGGTGCCCTTGCCTTTGCCTGCTTCTGGGGAGAGCTTCCGGTGCTGGGAAGGCATCCTCAGAACCCAGTGGCCACATCGGGAAGGGAGTAGGGGCTCAGAGTTGGGAGACTCTGGCCAGTGGGGAAAGAATTGAGAGGAGAGGAGTAGAAGGAGTCTGGGCCGAGCTTAGGGTAGACGCAGGCAGGGATTTTTAGGGATTTTCAATGTCAAGTCTTCTGATGGGGCTGAATGTTTCCCCAAGAAAGAAAATCCCACTGAGCAAGTTAAGGGACTTCTTCAAAGCTGTGGGCGGGACTTCGCTGAGTTAGGAGGGATGTTTGCTTTCTCTAACAGACTCCCAACCCCAGCCTGTTTCTTCAGATAGAGCACTCGTGCGCAGTCACATCTGCCCGTACCACCTGCTTGACATTCTTGCTCTTCCTTTAATAAGCACACACTGAGCCTAGCGCAAGGCCAGAGCTGGACGCACAAAGTGAAGAATGCGAAATCCTTGCTCTCTGGCAGCTCAGAGTTTAATGGGAAGGACACACAGAGGAACAGATAACACTAAATCGAGTGAGGCAGCCTGGAGTTCACGGCTAAGACCTTTGGACTTATCTTAGAGATACTGTTCGAATTATTAGGGGAGCAGAAAGGAGCAATGACTAACCCTGTGTGGGGATAATGACCTTGAGAGAAAACTGAATCTTGAAGGGTGAGTAGGCTTTAGCTAAATGAGATCAAAACAACTAGCATTTCTATCGTTATCATTCATGACATCAGTCACCATTTATCAAAGACTTCATCTATGTCACAGCTCAGCCCTTTACTACCTGCTAAGCACATCACATGTGAGTTGCAATACCATAAGATCCTACGAAACACCCTGTGGGCTGGGTATTATTGTACCCATTTTGCAGAAACAGGAAAGCCATACACAGTCACACAGTGAGGAAGAGGGAGACCTATTGTACGAATCCAAGCTTATCTGACTTCTATGTCTTCTCTACTCTGCTGTACTCTCTCTCCCACATTGACTAAATATTAGTACAGGAAGCAAATGAAATAATCCAGAGATCAGTCAAAATATCTCAATTTAGGGACACATTGAAAAATAGAGAGTTGGCATGCCTTTGGCAATGAATAGCTAAATAGGCATGCTCTCAACTGCACTGATCCAGCATTGATCTGACATAATATTTTCCAGCAATGGTTTCCTTCCATGCTACACAAATGACACTTTTGATTATATCCATGGCAAAGCACTAACCTAGATATGTATGACGAGAATAAGAGAAATATAAGACGCAACCTCAACAGTTTATGGTGCCACTCAGGAGACTTTGATGAATACAAATGCATACATTCACAACATACAGCAAGAGCAGGGAGTGTGGATATAAGAGGCTGATTTCATCCAGAAGCAGAAAGGTAGGCTTTGAGCTGGCCTTTGTATGTTGGACAGCACCTGGGTGCAGAGAGGAAAGGGGAATGTGATGGCCTGGGCAAGGGGACAGGGACCGGGGACAGGGACCAGGGACAGGACGAGCACTTAGAGGTGGGGCAGCAGCAGCCTGATCTGACTGTAGAAAAGGATCAGATTTGAAAATAGCAGGGGTTTAAGGCAGAGAGGTAGGCTCTAGCTGATTATAGAAATCAAGAATGGAGGTTAAGTGAGGCAGGCATTATGGTGCAGCGGGTTAAGCCATTAGGCAGCAGACAGTGGCCCCAGTGCTTGGGCCCCTGCCACTCAAGTGGGAGACCAGGATGAAGCTCCTGGCTCCTGGCTACAGCCTGGCTCTGCCCTGGCCATTGCAACCATTTGGGGAATGAACCAGTGAATGAAAGATTTCTTTCTCCCTCTCTTTCTCCCTCTGTCACCCTGCCATTCAGATAAATAGATCATTAAAAAACTAAGAATAGAGATTAAGAAATTTGGATTTGGTCTCCATAGGTCTTGGTAAGCCATTACAGACTTTTGAGCAGGGCAAAATAAAAAATGGAATAAACAAATCTAAGTTATTTTAGCTTTTGGGGCCAGCACTATTAAGCCACCACCTGCAACACCGGCATCCCATATAGATGCCAGTTCGAGCTGTTCCATTTCTGATCCAGTTCCCTGCTAATGCATCTGGGAAAGCAGTGGAAGATGGCCCAAGTGCTTGGGCCCCTGCACCCACGTGGGAGACTGAGATGGAACTGTTGGCTTCTGGCTTCGGCCTGGCCCAGCCCTGGCCATTGTGGCCATTTGGGAAGTGAACCAGTGGATGGAAGATCTCTCTGTCTCTGTCTTTCTGTCACTCCCTCTCTCTCTGCAGCCTGACTTTCAAGTAAATAAATAAGTATATTTTTAAAAAATTATGTTAGTTTCCAAGGAGCCCCATCTGGTGTTTTGGAGATCGACCTCTGTGCTCTGGTGAAATCTGAGGCCTTCTCTGGGAGGTCAGTGGAGTTCAACGAGAGCTGCTCAAGAGTCCTCAGAGAACAGGATAGGAGCTGTCACAGTGCCAGGCTCAGCCCCTTGTTTGCAGACAACAATGATGACATCAGTGATAAGGATGTTGAGGAAACAGAATCCAGCCTGGTGGAGGATTTTGTCCAACCTCACAGAGAAAAACTGTAGCTCAGCTGCCATACCTCTTTAGGTGGGAGGGAGGTGGGAGGAGCCTAAAGATGGTCAGGACTGCTTGCCTTTGGGGGGATGCTGGAGGGTGGAGGGTCCTCATAGGCCGACCTCACTTACATGTCCACACTTAGAGACGAAGAGGTCCTGTGAGACAGACTCTTCCAAAGCTCTTGGGCCAATCAGGACAAAAAACTTGGTGGGTTTTGCCCCTGAGTTAGACACCAAGTAGGGCAACTTCACCCAGAACAAGGGACAGGCCTTGGGTTTAGGCCTCTGGCCAGAAAGTCAAGAGACTCAGTCTTCATTTCTGTCCCACTCATCTGTGGAATGGGCTCGTGCAGGTTGAGTGGCAAGTGAGGGTATTCTCTGAGGAAGTCAGCCCCTTGCCATCACAGGGTACCCAGGTTTAATGAACTTGGATGAGCAGGGAGGGGCCTGTTCAGAGCTAAAGAGTTAGGGGTAGGCTGCTCCGTTTCTTGGAGAGATCAAGGGTAAAAGGAGCTTTAATGACAATCTGAAATTTCTGCCTCCTTCCTTGCGTGTTGAAACTCCTGGGGCATCAGATCACATGGACCTGGTCTCTGGGTGTCCCCCTGTCTGCCTCCGTGGCCTGGCCCTGCCTATCAAGTTCTATGTTCATTGGATTTAAGTTCAGCCCTGGGACCAGGCAACATTGCTGCATGAGGCCTGACAGTCCCTGAATGGTCATGGAAGAGACAGAGAAGGGATCTCTGCCCACCTTCTGGAAAGGTACCCCCTAACCCCTCCTCCAGGGCGAGGCAGGGGAGGGTGTGGAGGGCCCTGCAGCTCCCAGAGACAGGCTGGGAGTTAGCAAGGATGGCCACCCATCCTGTGACAGTCTCCCTTGCCCTGCCAGCCTCTGTGGCTGCTTCTTCTCCTCGGGGCTCTCTGACCATGAGTGGCCCTGGCCATGCTCAGAGGCATCGCTAGAAGGGACAGAAAGAAGACTACAGGCCATGTTTCTGCCCGAAGCGTTCTCAAGGCTGTTGGGAAACAAGCAGAAGCAGGCAGCTGTCAGTGGTGGGAAGAAGAACTGTGTGTGCATGGCAGCCCCAAAGCAGTGCCCCATGTGGACATGGGGGTGTCTGTCACCTCTGATCATCCTTCTTTGCTCCAATGTGTTTTACTGATCCCAGAATGGAGAGCGGCTCAGCCTCTCTTCCCCAGTACCAGTGTGACTTCTCTTTGAACAGTTCGCTCTTCCATGCCGACTCAGGGCCAGGGACTGGCAGAGGTACAGGCAGCCAGAGCAGGCCCGGGAAGCGTATGGCTACAGCAGGACACTGGGGAGAGAAAGGACACAGTGAGAGACAGAGGCTGAAGGACATGCGATGGTGACGTGGGCGGGGGACAGGGACATGGAGCTCCTCTGACCCCACAGGCTATGGCAGAGGAGGGGATGGTGAGGCTGGTGGCCAGAAGCAGCATCCTTACACGCACTGCAGGCATGATTATTTCCTGTCTATCTTCCTCATCGACTGTGAGCACAGAAAAAACTGGCTCATCTTTGGATGCCCAGCCCCCAGCATGTAGTAGGTTTTTTTTTTTTTTTTAAGTGTTTTATTTATTTGAAAGGCAGAGTGACAGGGGTATGGGGTGGGGGGGATCTTCCATCTTCTGGTTCATGCTCCCAAATGGCTGCGATAGCCAAGGCTGGACCAGGCTGAAGCCAGGAACACAGACCTCCATCTGAGTCTCCCATGTGGGTGACAGTGGCCCGAGCACGTGGGTCATCTTCTGCTGCTTTCCCAGGAGCATCAGCAGGGAGGTGGGTCAGAAGTAGAGCAGCTGGGACTCAAGGTGGTGCATGTGTTAGATTCTTAATACGTTTGCATGGGGCTCTGATGGTACTTCAGAAATTCATGAACAATGGAATTAAAAGATAAACTTGTTTGGGTGCAAAAAAATTTTGAAATCATGTATACGAGGGATTTTCAAAAGATTCAGAGAAAATGTGTATTATGAAAAAACTACGCATGGATTTTTATTTTTCAATCTTTTTTTTTGCTAAGTCGCCTTCAGTATCCAGAAAACAAAACAAAGGAGATCAGCATTAGCTATGAGAAAGCCCGCTCTGCTCCTCAGGGCACATTTACCCACCTTCTCCTTCAGGGGGCCCTGCAGCGACTTAGCACCTAGGACAGGAAGCACTGCTTTTGGACTGGTGGGAGATACAAGAGCAAGTGGAAGGGGGGGAGTTGGAAAAACTAAGGGTGTGGCGGTGAAGGACATAACACTTTTCCACTTCTATGAAATGGGATCACTTGGCAAGGGTGAAAAAAGGAAATAAAGATCTCTCAGACTTTACTGCCAATAGGATGTAAATGGGTACAACTTTCCTCCAAGTAATTTGTAAAATTCCTTACAGTGGACATACCCCTGGACTTGGCAATTCCAGAGGTAGAAAGTTATCCTGAAGAAATGACCAAATCAGGAGTAAAATTTAGCTACAAAAGTGATCATCATGGGGTGGGCAATGTGGTACAGTGGTTCAAGCCACTGCTTGAGATGCCAGTATGCTGTGTTGGGTGCCGGTTTGAGGCCCAACTCCCCTGCTTCTGATCCAGCTTCCTGCTAATAAAGACTCTGGGAGGCAGAAGATGGTGGCCCAAGTACTTGGGAACCTGCCACCCATATCAGAGACCCAGATGGATTTCCTGGTTCCTGGCATTGGCCTGACACAGCCCTAGTTATTGTGGGCATTTGGGGAGTGAACCAGATGTAAAACTTCTCTCTCTCTCTCTCTCTCTCTCTCTCTCTGTCATGTTGCTTTTCAAATAAGTCAACTAAAATAAAACTTTTAAAAAGAATGGTCATTATTTGTAACAACAATAACTGAAAGAATCTGAACAACCAATGCTAAAAATCTAAGAGATTATAAAACATCCATAAATGCAATGCCACATAGGCATTAAAATTATAGTGTGGATTTCCCTTAGACCAAGGGTTAAATGCAGAAGGCGAGTTACTGAACAGTATAAATATATGGTACTGTTACTCCAAATATACTTATTATCAACTGTGGCTATTTTCATATGGTAGGATTACAACTGTCACAACTTTTCTGCTCCTATTAGTCTATTTTCTACATTAAGCAGGCTTTTTTTGTGAGAGTAATAGAAATTATTATATTAAGATACTTATTTCTAAAGGTTGTGCTAAGAGTTAAAGAAGAATGGCTGGCATTGTGACTCATCGAGTTAATCCACCATCTGCAGCACCATTGTCCCAGGTGGGAGTGCTGGTTCAAGTCCCAGTGGCCCTCCTCCTCCTCCTCCTCCCCCTCCCTTCCCCTTCTCCTTCCCCTTCCCCTTCTTCTTTAAACATTGGAAGGCAGAGGTACAGAGAGTCAGAGGCAGAGGCAAAGAGAGAAGTCTTCCATTTGCTGGTTCACTCCCCAAATGGCCACAACGGCCAGAACTGGGCCAATCCGAGGTCAGGAGCCTGGAGCTTCTTCCAGGTCTCCCACATGGGCTTAGGCCTTCTTCCACTGCTTTCCCAGGCCATAACAGAGAACTGGATCAGAAATGGAGCAGCCGAGACTCAAACCTGCACCCCTATGGGATGCCAGCACCACAGGCAGCAGCTTTACTTGTTACACCAGAGGGCCAGCCCCTGCCCTGTTTCTGATCCAGCTTCTTGTTAATGTGCCTGAGAAGGCAGCAGATGATGATCCAAGTACTTAGGCAGCTGCCAACCACGTGGGAGACCCAGATGGAGTTTGGGTTCCTGGCTTTGGCCCGGCCCAGCCCTGGCCATTGCAGCCTTATGGGGAGTAAACCAGCAGATGGAAGATCTTTCTCTCTCTGCCTTTCAAATGAATAAATAATGAGTTAAAGAAGATAATACCTGTGACATTACTTTGTAAACAGAAAAACTGTAAGTGCAGAATTTCTGTCTAGGAGGAGATTATAGTTTGGCAAGAGATCTGATGAGAGAGATGTAAGATAACTATGGCCTGAGACAGAATGCCACAAGAACTTTCAGAGATTGACAGCTGCATGTTACTTGGAAACACAGAGGAGTGAAAATCACCTCTGGCTGTAGAGGTAGGAGCTGGAAGATCTGAGTTGAACATTGAAGAACGATTAGGGTCTTGCCCAGTAGGAATCTAGAAGTGCGGCATTGAGAGGTATTTGGGCGGAGGGCAAAGAGCCCCGGGATGTTTGTGGAAACTGGGCAGCTGGGGCGCATCTACAGACACCCATTTGGTATTGTGCAATCAACGCATGTCTACTGGGTGCCTTCTGTGAGTCATTGAGGAGCCTTCAGAAGGGTCATGGAGGGTCTGGAGGCACTCACTGTGTGCTGACAGTGCTTGCGTGTGCTGGATCCTCTGTGGGTATGGGTGAAGTCACCTGCCCCCATGGGGATGCGGAGGGGCTGGGGTAGTCATGGCCAAGGAGGGCGTCTTCTAAGTTTTGCCACTGGCAATGGAAAAGAGAAAAACAATCTATCCCGACTGGAGCGGGATGAGAAGAGGGTAGCCAAGCAGGGAGTGGGAATGAAGTGGGCGTGGAGGACGAGGAATCACACATCTCCCAGGTTTGCTGCTTACACGGCCAGAGAACTGGGCATTGTCCCAGAGTCTGCAGACAAGGCCCCGTGCAGGAGGATGCTGCCGATGTCCTCTCTCTCAGGTGGTCCTGATCTCTCGGGTCCTCCTCACGGCTGCTCCAGGCAGGACAGGGGGCATGGGGTGGGGACCAGTGCTGGGGGGCTGCAAGTGTGTTTCAGTTTCCCTCATCTCACTTTCGGGGGCGTCTGTGGTGCGGAGAAGGGAAGGGGTTTTGTTTCAATCCAGAGAGTTTTTGTTAGTGGAGACCCGTGAACCACACTGCCTGCTCTTGGAGCTTCTCTCTTTTCATTCCACATTCCTGGTGCGCCTTGGCCTCTCCTCTCCTGCAACTGGGAATTCGAACCCCCCACCCCCACCCAACATCACCACCACCACTTAGGATTAGGATGCTGGCTGCTATCTCTCTTTCATCCTCACCTCCCAGCTATGCACACACACGCATGCACACATGTATGCACACACACATCCACAAACGCACATAGTGGGAAAGTCTTGCCATCCAGGCAGAAGTCTCCATTGCCTTTTCCCCTCTGTAGCTTCCAGCCAGGGCCACAACTCAGCTCCTCCTTTTGTCATGTCACCAGTTAATTACATTCTTGGCTGAGGTGCAAATGTGTTTTTACAGGGAGACTAAGATGGTGTTAACTAGGAAGGAAAAGTTGATGCTACACATGCATTTCCCTCTGGTGCGGGGCTGGGGATCTTAGCTGAAGATGCACCCACAGTGCTCTCCAAGGGGAACTCAGGCCCCAGAGCCGCCCCACTCCCAGACCTTCCATCCTGGCCCCAAGTTAGCAACCAAGCCACTGGGGGAAATTGATGGGGCTGTGTGGGCATTGTCGGGCCAGTCCTGTGACAGTGCTGACAAGCCACCTCCATGTGCAGACACCTTGGTCTGATTCAGATATTGAGAAACCAAGTGAATTCACTTAAATCTAAAATTAGAGAAATAAGACACGCAGCCAAAGCTATCGGTAGGCCACAGGTTGCCCTCACTGCTGATTGCTACTTTTGGTCCAGGCCCCTCCCTGACTCTTCCTCCCTGCCCTCCTCAGGCACCTCCCTGCCTCTACCCCACCCCAGCTATCCTGGGCATTTGAACCTCATTCGCATACCTGGAAAAGCTACAGCCGCTACCCCTTCCTTTTGATTCTCCTACAGTCTTCAAACAAGGTGTCTGTGGTGGTCTGGAGATCACTCCCAGAGACCTGCCCACGCCTGGTGTCCAGAAGCCAGCCGGCCCACGACACTGGGCCTCCAACTGTGACAAGGGCCTGGGCTCTGAAATACCAGCCACTCTCAGGAGAGACAGGTGAATGCTAACTGCAGAAGAAATGTCTGCCGGGAAATAGAATCTACCCTCCTAGCATGGAGCATATCCTGGGGCGGGGAGTGAATGGAGCCCAGACTCCCCTGCGCTCCGCTGGCCCCTGCTGAGAGCGGCTCTGCCCTTGTCCGCAGGTGCTCTGGCTTTCACTGACAGGAAGCTCTTCCGACCCAGCTGGAAGTGAGAAGAGGGAGTCTCCTGGGGACCATCCCAGAAGCTGCCGGGATCACCCCCACAGTAAGACATGCTTCTCTGCTCTTTAACACCTAAACACCCTGGGCGGACTGTCCCTTCTGAAAGTCTCTAGAAACAGTTCACAAACTGCAAAATGCCATATTATTTCTTTCTTGTCCTTCTGATACCTCCTTGGCTCTTTTTATTTTTTTAAGGTTTATTTTTTATTTGGAAGGCAGAGTTAGAGAGAGGCAGCTAGGGAGAGAGAGAGAAGTCTTCCATCCGCTGGTTCACTCCCCAGATGGATGCAATGGCCGGAGCTGCACCAATACAAAGCCAGAAGCCAAGAGCTTCTTCTGGGTCTCCCATGCAGGTGCAGGGGCCCAAGGACTTGGGCCATCCTCCACTGTTTTCCCAGGCTATCCAGAGAGCTGGATCGGAAGTATAGCAGCCAGGACTCGAACCAGTGCTCATATGGGATGCTGGCACTGCAGGCGGTGGCTTTACCCACTTCACCACAGCACCATCCCCCTCCTTGGCTCTTGAGGACAAGAGCAAGGCCACTGTGTTGGCACAGATGGATGGGGTGTTGCTTACATTCATGATGGTGATAACATTGTCCCAGTTCTCTGGAGCAAGCGTTCTCACCAAAGAATTTCCCAGGACTGTTGGTGGAAAATGCAGAGCCTGGACCCACAGGTCTGGTTCTGGGAGGTGCGGTTAAGCTCCAGGAATCTCTACCCTAAGTGTTTTTGATGAATACTGGGGATGCTGCATCCCCAGTTTCTAATAAACCCTAAGAAATAAGTCTTTAGATCATAGAAAGCATTTTGAATAGAGACTCTCATTTAATCCTCTTATCAGATAGGGTTACTTTTTTTTTAAATCCCCTTAAGTAACTTCGTGATCTCACAGATGTAAGTATCAGTACAGGCAGGGATTAGAAATCCAGTTATCCAAAACAACTCCTTGTTCTTCCCAGTATGCTATGATAAGGACTGGGTCTGCTCTGGTGAGATTGGGATCCTATGCTGAAGGACCAGGATTTTGTAAGTTTTCCTGATGTCCTAGGGCCACGATGACATTGCAGGCCAGCAGGCTTCATTTTGAGGGCCGTGATCAATGCCAACTTCCTCATTGAAGCTGGTTTCACTGGAGAAAGGGAAAGGAAGAGAGTTAACCATGAAGGTGACCCTGGGCCCTGCTCTCCAAGCCAAAGATAGCAGAACCCCGGTCTAAGAATGGCAGAACTGATGCAGTGAGGGTCCTGTTCCCTTGCCTGCAAGCTCTGTGCTAAGGGGTGGGCACATGCTAGAGTGTGCCATGGCTCCGTGGGGGGAAGCTGATGCAAAGGCATCTTCAGGGGGTCACGATGTCCCTGAAGAGTGGGGTGGGTGATGCCCACCTGGGGACAGGTTGACTGTCTTCCCAACAGGAGCAAGAGTAAATGATGTTGAAGGGAGTTCGTGGCAGACAATGGCTGTGGGCGAGAGCCTGCAGACATGGGGGACAGTGACACAGGAAAGAGAGACAAGAGTTATATACCCACTGAGCTAGTGTGAGGGTGCTGCTGCGTGAGCCCCCAGCTGGCTCTGGGACCAGACACAGAACTGAGGCCCTTCCTGTTGAACTGCCCAGTGCAGGTTGGCTTTGCTGCAGGGGCTGGAGTCTAAACAGGCCTAGGAGAATGGACGTGTCCCCGCCTCACCTTTCTGGTAGAATACAGGGAAATGGGTGACCGACTGCTAAGTCCTGGGCTGTCCTAGACAGTGGAAGGTTTCCATGGGTGAGATGCAAGTGACCTCAAATTTCACCCTGACCTTTCTCCCACTTCACTCCCTCAACACACAGCACGGATCACTAAACTGTCTCGCCAGGTGACTGACAGTGTGGCCTGTTCTGGTGACTAAAAACGGTTGACACTATTGCTTGGATGGGTGTAATTGACAAGGACAATTTTTGCAGCTAATGCTGGAAGTGTGGCAATCAGAGAAGCCGCCAGCTGTCTCACTTAAATTCTTAGCTCTCTCGCTCTCTTTTTTTAAAATCGTTTTGCTTACATAATCCACCCCCTTTTTATTTTCTAATTCTCTCCTTGCAAAGCTGGCACCAGAGGGGAAGGGCTGGGGTGGAGGGGGTAGCAATTACACATCAGTTTGGGGAGCATTTACATTTTGCAATTACAATTTAAAAATAAGTCCCGTTAATGATCTCCACGTGTAAACGACAAACCCTAACCGGCTTTCGCACTCTCCTGGGCCTGCCTGTATATCCCTGAAGCCAAAGGCTTCGGCGAAGACAAAGCTACTCGGGGCGTCACAGGAGGAGGCTGGGCTCTGGCTCCGATCTGAGGAGCAGCCAGGAAATGCGCGTGCCTTTGAGGTAGCTAGGGGACAGAGATGAGGCTGAGGACCCGGGAACCAAGAATTCTGGACTCCAGCTTCTCTCCTCCTCCCTGCTCTCATGCCTGGTCCTAGCCCAGCTCCTGCCGAGCTCTGGCATAGTGGATGTCTCTGTCTTCAGGAGGCACCAGCAAGGCTGAGGGCTACAGAGAAAGGGAGCCCCGACTGCTGATGACCTCTGCTGATGACCTTCTGAGGTGGGAAATCTCTAATTTCCAGTCCCTCAAGAGCCAGCTAGTGTAGCTGTGTTCGTGGGTTGGATTATGAGCTCTGTTCGGGAAAGACGGTTTTCCACTGATCAGTCAGCCCTCTGATCACTTGAGGCAGCTCTGGCTTACAGATCCACGTGGACTCAGATCACGGCTCTGCGGTTTGCATGTTAGGCTGCTTAGGTTTTCTGACCACTGTCTCTGTGTCTTTAGGAGCATCCTACTTACCTCATGGGGCTTCTGTGAGGATTAGATGAGAGAAAATACAAGAAGGGGCCTCACGCAATGTCTAGGACATTGGAAACACTCAGAAATGTGTCACCTTTCCACGGGCCTCCCCAGAACCCACTACGTGCTTCCTCCCCTCACCCCATACTGAAGTCACTGCTTCCCAGGTGCTGTGGACACAGAGGAAGGGGAGTGGCTTAGATTTCTCCAGGTCTCCCCATTACTCGGCCTCCTGGGCAGCTGCTGAGGGGGCCTCCACCCCCACCTCCCCATGCCTTTTCCTGTACACGTGCCCCAGACTTTCCCACCAGCCTCTGACTTCTCTCCCTGAGTTTGGTTTCTAACAAGGCCTGTTCCCTCTTCTCTGGACCCTAACTCAGCTGGGTGGCCTTTTCTTGGCCACTGCCCCTCTCTGGGCCCCACGTGTGTTCCTTATCAGTGAACAAGAGCTGCCCAAGGAACTTTTTCTCCTGCTGGCCTGTGGTCCTCAGATTCTCATCTCCCACCTGCTCCCCGTCCAGGTGTCACGTGGAAAGTTGTTGGCCTCATGTGCAGCCTTGCTCGGGCGGATCTTTGTCTTAGAGTCCAGAACCTACAATGAAAACTTGAAACACGCACAAAATAGCTCTTCCCTACTGCAAAAAGAGAGCTGGGAGAGGGGACTGCAGCCAGGGAGCTTCTGAAGCGCAGGGTGACAGCCTACTAGCTGGGGTGTTGAACACATTTTATTTTTTTAAATATTTATTTGTTTGATTGGCAAAGTTACAGACTGAGACAGGGAGAGACAGAGAGATCTTCCATCTGTGGTTTACTCCCCAGATGGTTGCAATCGCCACAGCTGGGCCAATCCATAGCCAGGAGTTTCTTCCGGGTCTCCCACGTGGGTGCAGGGGCCCAAGGATGTGGACCATCTTCTACTGCTTTCCCAGGCCATAGCAGAGAGCAGGAGCAGAAGAGGAGCAGCTGGGATTTGAACCTGCACCCATATGGGATGCTGGCACCGCAGGCGGAGGCTTAACCTACTATGCATGCCACAGTACTGACCCTGGTGTTTAACACATTTAAATATGATATTTTTAAAACTATCCTAAAAACTTGTTTTTTTGATCTAAGTATGTGATGAACTACTTTCCAGATCAAAATAAGTAGATTGACTCCATTATTTTCTTTATTTTTAAAAAATATTTATTTTATTTATTTGAAGGACAGAGCTGCAGAGAGAGGTAGAGACAGGGAGAGAGAGAGGTCTTCCATCCGCTGATTCACTCCCCAGATGGTCACAATGGCCACAGCTGGGGCGATCCAAAGCCAGGAGCTTCTTCCGGGTCTCCCACTAGAGCGCAGGGGCCCAAGGACTTGGGCCGTCTTCTACTGATTTCCTAGGTCATAACAGAGAGCTGGATCAGAAGTGGAGCATCCGGGACAAGAGCTGGTTTCCATATGGGATGCCAGAGCTTCAGGCCAGGGCTTTAACCTGCTGCCCCAGACTCCATTATTTTCAATTACTACAGAGTTTTCTATTAAATACATATTGAAATGATGTTACAAACAGTATAAAAGATATAAAATGAAAGATCTGCCTTCCATCCCTAATCTTCACCCACAAGGCTTGTGGTCCAAGGAAAACCACATAAATGCCTTCTGATTTTAGTTATCTGGTGGCAAACATTTTTTATACTAAGTAACACACTTGAGTCTCAGTTTATCTATTTATCTATTAACTCCCTAAATGAAAGTTGAGGAAATTAGCACACATTCTCCCTCTTCCAACTGGTGTGAGTTTGATAGTTTTTTTTATCAAACTGTATTTTATAGTATCCTTATTATATAGTATTGCTATAATCTATATTATATGTTAATAGTGTCATTATATAATTATATTTTAATATATAAATTTATATTATTATATAAACTAATGTATTAATAACAATGGTATGTTAACTATAATCATATATAATACATAAGCTAATATGTATTATATTAGTAATAATAATACATAATATATCATAAACTAATATTAATTCAAATTTAATATATAGATATAATATATTAAAATATATAATTATATTTACTTATATATTATAATTATTATTTTATTATATTGTATTATATTTATATATTTTAATATATAAAATAGACTAGTATGCTATTAATATGTTAATATATTATATTAATATTATATGATTATATTATATATTATATTATAATGATATGTTAATAGTATTACTATGGTCTATTTTATATATTACCATATAATATAGATTATAATAATACTATATAATGTATAGTAATATATGTATTTAAAATAAACATATAGTAATATATAGTTATTTAAAATGAATAAATATAAATATTATAAATCTTCATGTAAAATAATAAATAATGTATTATGCTAAATAATATATAACATACATATTTTATAGGGTATATCACTATGTATGCTATATAATACTATATGCTATGTAATACATTTACAAGAGGCATTCAACAGTTCAATGAAAAAATTCAGTTAAAAGATTAACATGTGGGGTAGACATTTGGCCTAGCAGATAAGATGCCTGAATCCCATATACAAGTTCCCAGTTCCCAGCTCTACCTTCTGGTTCCAGCTTCACACCACTGCAGACCCTGGAATACAGCAGGTTATGGCTCAAATAGTTGGGTCCCTGTCACGCATTCTGGAGACCTGGCTTTAGCCTCTTCCTGGCCACAGCAGTGGCAGGCATTACAGAAATGAACCTGCAGATGGGAGCTCTGTCTGCTGACTCTCTCTATAACACTGTCTCTTAAATAAATAAATTGTTTTTAAAAAATTAAAAGCCATGAAGTTTCCATGAATTGCTTGAAGCCCCCTCATATAGAATATTATAATATAATATAGTATATAGCATTATATAATCATATTTTATATATAATACTATAAAGTATACTATGTATTACTAGCTTAACATATAGTACATATTATACTATGTAATACCAGATAATATAGTATATAGTGTTACATATTTTACATAGTATATAGTATTATATGTATATGTATATAGTACATATATGTATATATGTTATATATGTTATATATGATAGAGTATACTATACACTAGTAGATATTACATATATACTATACAAATATATGATGCTACATAATATTTAGTATATTGAGTATAATAATAGTACATTGCTATTTTTCCATTGCTAAGGTTTAGAAGATGCATACTCTGTTAATAGCTACGGTCATCTCTACATTCTGACTATAGAAGGAAACATTAAAGTGTTAAACCCACAACCCTGAACTAAACAGTGGGCAGTGTGACTGTGGAAAAGGAAACTGAATCTGTAGTTACTGCTTGGCTGCCGCAAAAGACCCTCCTGGGCATCATGGGGCAATGCCAGCCCCTCAGCTTCCCTCGATCCCTTCCCCTCCGCGGGGTCATGCTGAGCGGCTGCTGTCCTGTGTGTGTGGTGTCCACTTCCTGGGATCGCTTTGCTCTGCCGGAACGTGTGTGGGAAATAAACTGTGGTTCCCACGTCTCCCACCAACTTTATCTTCACATTCGATCTGTGCTCCCACTGAGCTCAGAATCCCGGGTTCCACGCCTTGTTCTCTTGGGTTTTGATGTCTTCCGCTGTCTTCCGATAACTCTGTGAGGGGCCTCCGTCCCTCTTAGCCTCCCCGCACCCACCCCTGCTCCCCAGCCTTCCTCAGCACACAGCACACCCAGCTCCTGCTAGCGAGACAAGCCCTCACCATGGCTAGCATCTCAGGAAATGACATCCTTTCCTTATTTTTATGAACTCCAGGACAGAGACAAGCAGGCTGCTCTTCTCAGTGCAGAGCTCTGAGCAGAAACAGCCAAGTCCTAAAGAGAGAAAAATGGGGGCCCGGCACTGTGGCGCAGTGGGTTAAAGCCCCGGCCTTTAGGGTTGGCATCCTATATGGGCGCCAGTTCGAATCCCAGCTGCTCTACTTCCAATCCAGCTCTCTGCTGTGGTCTGGGAAAGCAGTAGAAGATGGCCTAAGTCCTTGGGCCCTGCATCCGCATAGGAGACCCGGAAGAAGCTCCTGGCTCCTGGCTTCAGGTCAGCTCAGCTCTGGCCATTGAGGCCGTTTGGGGAGTGAATCAGCAGATGGAACACCTCTGTCTCTGGCTCTGTATCTGTAACTCTGTCTTTCAAATAAATAAATACATGAGAGAGAGAGAGAGAGAGAGAGAGAGAGAGAGAGAGACCCAGAAGCACTCGCAGTCAGAAAGGATCTGGCCCAAGTTCCAGCAAACTGGTGCCCTATAGGAGTCACCTGGGATGGGGATCCTGCTTAGTCCTCCTTCCCACCCTGGAGACCAGCTCTGGGAGCAGATGTCCCCCAGCAGATGTGGCCTGGTTGCTCAGATCAACCTGCTCTGGACAGAACCTCTAGATCTGAGAGTCAAGACATGCTATTCCTTTTCCCAGGGCAGGCCTGACCCTGGAAGACCCTGGAAGATTAACAAAGGCTCTGTTCCCAGGAGATTAGTGTCTGTTCCAAGTTGGAGCATTCTAATTGGTCCCCGAGGGCCAGAGTCCATTGTGCCAAGTCCATTTTGTCTTCTCCTCTTTTCCCAACCCCTGGTCCTCGCCCTGGTGCAAGAAAGGGGTGCAGCTTACTGGAGAGAGGAACGGGGACAGTGGAGGAACAGTCTTGAACTTCAGATCCACAAAGATTGTGTGCTGAAGGCAGGACTCTCTGCAGAGCCCAGAATGACAGGAAATGAGCTGTTGCTGTAAGAGGTGGCAATAAGGTTCAGTGTGAGTACTGCCAGTGTCAGGGACCTGCTACTAAAAGGAAATGCCTCTACTTTGGGTCTCAGGTGCCACCTAGAAGGCCAGAGGATACGAAAGCTTTTCCTATTAGAAGCAAGAGAACCAGGGGCCATTCTCCCAGGCTGGAGTTGAAGGGGACAGGGATGGGCACGGCACACCCAAAAACCAGTGGGAGGTAGAACACAGCCCGGGTGGCCTGTCTTTCTGTCTAGTTGCTGCCTGTGTTGAAAGTCCTGAGTCACAAGCCCAGTGTGGGCCTAAGGAGGTGTCCTCTCTGGCCGCCTGCACAGACAGCTGCCTGGACTGCCCTGGGCTGAGAGAGGAAGGAGATCTGGAGAGGAAAGTGTGCAGGAAGGGGAGTGAGCCAGGACTCAGGGAGGCAGGACGGGGATGGAGATGTTCCCGAAGCACCAGGCGTCCCAACTTGAAAAAAATGAATACTGCCCAGAGGACAGGCTTCCCAGAGACACAGCCCGGTGTGCCTTCGCCAGAAGCATAGGCTGATCAGTCGCACTCCAGAGCAGGGCTGCAGCCGTGGGGTCTCTGGAAAGCCATGGATTGGGAAGAGTAAGACAGCCAAGGGGGACGGTCACGGAGCCAGCTGACTGTGTGCTCTGGTCCACCTCTGCCCCCTGGCCCTGCAGGGCCCCTCAGCCAGGCTGACAAGAAGGAAGACACTGCAGGAATTCTAGGCAAGGTGGTCAGGCCTGGCCCCAGTGCACTGGGACAAGAACAGGCATGCATTGTCAAACCTACTGCCTCCATTCCCAGAGGCCTGCTCCCAGACAGCTAACACACAGGCTCAGACACCCAGTAACATTTGCTTTAAAAAATAAATTTTTTTATTTATCTGAAAAGCAGAGCTACAGAGAGAGAGAGAGAGAGAGAGAGAGAGATCTTTCACCAGCTGGTTCTCTCCCAAATGACCACAATGGCCAGGGCCAGGAGTTAGGAGGTTCATCTGGGTCTCCCACGTGGGTAGCAGGGGCCCAAGCATTTGGGCCAACCTCTGCTGTTTTTCCAGGCACATTAGCAGGGAGCTGGATTGGAGTGGAACAACTGAGGATCGAACCAATGCCCAATGGCATTGCAGGCTGTGCCACATGCCGGCCCCTAATGCAGACCTCACCATGTATTTCCGTCCTCTCATGTTGGTTCTTTAAGCTTGGTCCTTCCCTCTCTCTCTGAACACAAGTCCCCTGGCTCTGCTGGCAGAGACTCACCATCTGCCAGCACCCAGTACACCTGAGGATTTCCCTCTCTGTCTCTCCTCTGTTTGGATCATGAGACCCTTACTTCTTTTTTCTTTTTCTTTAAGGTTTTATTCATTTATTCAAAAGACAGAGTTACAGAGAGGCAGAGAGAGAGAGAGAGAGAGAGAGAGAGAGAGAGGTCTTCCATCCACTGGTTCACTCCCCAAATGACCACAATGGCTGGAGCTGGGCCGATCTGAAGCCAGAAGCCAAGAGTTTCTTCCAGGTCTCTCACGTGGGTACAGAAGCCCAAGCACTTTGGCCACCCTCCACTGCTTTCCCAGGCCATAACAGAGAGCTGGATCGGAAGTGGAGCAGCCAGGAGTTGAACCGGCACCCACAAGGGATGCCGACACTGTAGGTGGCCGCTTTACCCGCTACGCTACAGTGCCAGCCCCATGACCCCTACTTATTATTGCTATCAGCACTTTCACTTTTCCATGTCCCACTTAGTCTGTTTTTATAAAATAATAAGAGCAGAATGCAATAAAGTATTTAAATACATTTGGAGAAACACTGTGCTACCAGGACAGGACCAACCAAAAGCAACTGTTGCTGTGTAGGTAGCTCCATGTAGAAGGCAGAAAGTGCATGTATACCTATGAGAGCACAACAAAGAACAAACAGTAATTGGTGGTGTCAACATGATATCATTCTTAAGATTTATTTTATTTGAAAGTCGTGAATTCTGTATTAGCATCTCACCCCTACCCAATTTTACTCAAGAAAGAACTAACAAACTAATTCTCACTGAGGTCCACATGGCTGGGGTGGCAGGCAAGGAGTATATAGAAGGGATCTTCAAAAAGTTCTTGAAAAAGGTATCTCATGCATGGATTTTAACATTATTTTGTACCAAAATAAATGCATCTTTTAATTCCATTTTTCTTTGACTTTTTGGAGGTAGCCTCATGTATTCAAGCTCTATAAGGAGGTGGACATCAGGAAGTCACTTTGCAAAGCACTCTCCCTTCCCACCCTCACCCCAGAAGGAAATTGCAAAGCAGAGCCACTGCTGTGGCTGTTGGGGAGCAGAGGGGCCACTGGGCACTGGGCACATTGACCGGGCAGATGGGAAGCAGATATTTTTCAGATCATAGAAACACACAGTGAAAAACCCCACTGCAGTGCCTGACTGAGAGGATGATTCTGGAGCGGGAGGTGAAGGAGGGCTGTATGAACGCGCAGAGCTCGGAGCAAAGTTTGGATGAAGGGAAGGTCTGGTTTTCTAAGGCAAAACACCTTGCCAGCAGGCAAGAAACACAGCAGAAGTCCTCGTGGAAGCATCTCAGGTCTGCTCCACCAGTGTGACTCTGGGGACCAGGGATGGACTCACTGCCCAGTGTCACTTCTCCCATCACAGCTGTCGCCTCCCTTCCCTGGGGATTGCTATTCTTGGCAGCTCGGGAACAGTGCATCTGCCCTGGTTGCAACGGCAGTGAGGACCACAAGCAGAGGGAGTGTTTCCTCCTGGTCCTGGTCTTGATGCTGTAGACTCTACCCTAGTCTCCCTCCCCTTTTCTTACATGCTCTACCTGGGCCACCACAGTGGGTGCCTATTGGCTGAGAATGGGTGTATCAAGAATGAGTGATTTTCATTGATAATATCAACCCAGCCCAGAGAGCCGCGTGCTACTGTAACCCTGACTCTTGACCACTATTTACGTATTTCTGGAGCCAAGTTTAAAGATTTGGCACCAGATGCCATCCTGCCAGGGAATATGGTACAGTCCTTCTCAGGGAGAAAAGGGGCCTGCCTGACCCTTTAAGGATTTTCTGGTTCCAGAACAACATGAGATTATTGCAGATGAGGGACAGCATGGCTTCAGGGTCCCTTGCCCCCATGGATGCATCACCACCGCCCCTTCCCTGCTGCCCCCACTTGCCCTGCTACATCAGCCACCTCCCTGCCCACTTTAGACAGCTCCCTTCTGCTTTCCCTGCCTGTCCCAGCATCCCTGGCGTGTCCTGGGCCCTTACAGGCCTGCCTCCAAGAAGATGGAGGCTTATCAAAGAGAGGGAGGCAGGTAGGGCTGCAGGGAGGCGGCTGGCTCTCCGCAGAACGGAGGCCTCCTCCCTCTGGGATCCCCAGTGTCTGACCTGTTTGTCTGTCTCCGTTGAGTTGTGAGCCTCTAGGGCCAGGCTGGAGGTTGTTTTCTCAGCTCAGTTCCTGAGCGGCTGCTGTCAGCTCTCAACAAATAATAATAAACCTGGGAACCAGGGTTGTCAAGAGGGACTTCAGTCCCTGGGTTCATTTTTAGATTTGTTTCTCTCTGTGTGTGTGCAGACAAGAGAGCACGTGATGATGTCCTGGGGGGTAGGCTGGGGCTCCCAGGTGCCCTGGCCATCTACCCCGGCTGCCACCCCATGGAGGAGCTGGAGGGCTCTCCCCTGTCCCTGACTGCTGCCACTGCTTGCTTGCTTAAGAGGAAAGTAATTGAATAAAAGGCCTCAAGCTCTCTCCCGTTCCTGTGCCACCCCACCGCTCCCACTCATATTGTTTGTGGAGTGATGCGGTGGGGGTAGGGAGGAGCCTAGAGATGAAAAGGAAAAGGCAGAAGCCCCTCTCTAGGTTTGGGGGTTGTTTGAGTGATGAGCATGGAGCCAAGGCAACGGGCCTGGGGTAGGGGTGGACTCATGTCAGGCCCAGGGCAGCAACTGAGCCCTCAGCCCTTTTCCTGGGGTGCCACACCGGGGAGCATCTCCCAGCAAAGACAAAAAATGCTGTAAGCTGAACATCACTGGCAAAAGCAGGACCCAACTGGGGCAAGTGTGAGGCTTAGGACCACCCTAATGAGCACTTACTTCTCAGCAGGTGGAACCTACTGGAGGTCATTGCTGCCACCCCCCTGCCTCCACGTAGAAGGTGCGAACCACCTCTCCGTGAGAAGAACGCAAGGGCAGTGCTCACCCTTACCACCCCAGAGCTTCTTTCTTCCTCTCCTTCTTTCTGGTTTTTTGTTTTATTTTGTTTAAAGGAACCAAAGGGGGAAAAATTGCCAAGTTGTAAAGTGCTTAAAGAGGAGATGAGAATCTTCATCAAAATGCTAAAAGCTGGAGGGGGAGAGTGATGTGAAAACTCTTGCCTGCTATTTATGGGATTGATTCTCGGATCAGGAAGAAGCAAGCAGTTGGATGAAAGGAATTATTGTTAAGCTCCTCGGCAGGAAGATCTAATGGACAATTGCCGCTATCAGGGGGAATTAAATTGCTGTTTCAGTTTGTAAAATATATCAGCGGCTTTTTGAAGCCAGGGAAGGTGTGACAGCCAGGCAGGGAGAAGGCGGGGGCTCTCTGGCCTTGGTGTGGGCAGTGGGAGCAGCAGGGGGCAGAGGGCTGGGCAGCAGAGCCTAAGATGCCACATTTCCATGCCAAATTCAGAAACAGCTGAGCCGGGGGAGCAACCAGCGGAGGCTGAAGCCCGGAAGCCTGGGTTCTGGTGTGCTGGGAGCCCCCTATGCCAGGGCCACCTGCCGGCCAGCAGCAGGGCCAGGAGACGGCTCTCCTCTCTGGGAAACCCTGGCAGGCTGTGGTAGCTTAATCAAGCGCTCTGCCTAGTGGGACCACAGCCTCCCCGGCCAAGCAACAGACACGCAGGGACCTGGGGTGGACCACCCCCCACCGCCTCTGCCAAGAATGGGGTCTCTAGAGCAAGCCTGTGCTCATCTCTGGGCTGGGGTTGTCAGTGAGTGTGCCCCAGTGACCTGTGGGCCCAGCCACATGGAGGACACGTTGCTATTCCAGATAAAGCACAGACAGTGACATGGCCTTGGGGGTGGAGAAAGGAGAGAGGGTAAAATAAGACTGCAAGGCCGGCGCCGTGGCTCAACAGGCTAATCCTCCGCCTTGCGGCGCCGGCACACCGGGTTCTAGTCCCGGTCAGGGCGCCGGATTCTGTCCCGGTTGCCCCTCTTCCAGGCCAGCCCTCTGCTGTGGCCC
Organism: Sylvilagus floridanus; assembly: GCA_949820135.1. Taxonomy (NCBI): domain Eukaryota; kingdom Metazoa; phylum Chordata; class Mammalia; order Lagomorpha; family Leporidae; genus Sylvilagus; species Sylvilagus floridanus. Next base: position 14,018,649 of record OX463224.1, on the reverse strand, counting down.
AGGAGTGCAGTGGAGGATGGCCCAAGTGCTTGGGCCCTGCACCCCATGGGAGACCAGGAAAAAGCACCTAGCACCTGGCTCCTGCCATCAGATGAGCGCGGTGCGCCGGCCGCAGCGCGCCATCCGCGGCAGCCATTGGAGGGTGAACCAACGGCAAAAGGAAGACCTTTCTCTCTGTCTCTCTCTCTCACTGTCCACTCTGCCTGTCAAAAAAAAAAAAAAAATAAGACTGCAAGTCTTTGGGGAGACACCATCATCTTTAGGTGGGGGTGGGGAGAGGTCTCCAAGGTCTCTGGTTTCACAGAGGCTGTTAACCCCTCCCAAAGCCATGTGGCAGTTACGGGCTGATGTGGAGCCGAAGGAGGTAGAGAGAGAGAGAGAGAGAGAGAGAGAGAGAGAGAGAGATTGTTTCAACTCTCAGGGATCCCAAAGCCCAAAGCAGTCTTAGCCACATCTCATGCTAGCTCCCACCCTGCCCCCACTCTGTCCCCTGGAGACCAACGTCATGATACTGGGACATAATCTGGCACTACCTCCCAAGTAGGCGTCCCAGAAAGGTCGCAAATTACAATGAGCGCAGAGAACTAAGAGCCTGGTTATCTTGGTCTCTGCTTCTTGCTGAAACCAACAGAGAATCATTTCCCACTGAGGGGCACCAGGGACCTGGGATCCGGGCTGGGCGTGGTGCGTCCTGGGCGCTGCGTCATTATGCAGCCAGCCAGCCTCAGGACACGCAGTGGACAAGGGTTCCTCTCCCACCTGTCCATTCTTCAGGAGTGCAGGCACAGCCACCCACCCTGGCTCCCAGGGCTCACTCTAAACTGGACCTTGTCAAACTGGAGGGGGTTCCATGTGCCCCCCAGCATTCCAAGGTCAGAAAGACAGGCAAGAAGTGGCCTATCCCAGCCCACTGTGTTCTGGTCTCCTGAGTCCCTGGGCCCCAAGCTTACCTGGTGAAAAGGCTCCTAGGGAGTGTGCCCCCCTCCATCCACCACCCTTCCTTCATCTTCCTCTCCATGGCCCTTCACTTCTCCCTCTTTTCATTCTGCAAAACAGCTTTCACGGCAACCGATCCCTGCTCACATTTAAAAGCTTCCCAGACCACAGCTCAGTCTCTCTCTATCCCCGCTCCGTCCTCCACCACCCAGACCAGCCTTATCCCCGTCACTGCCCAGTTCTCAGTACTGCCTCCCTGCGCTGAGCCGCAGGGAACATGCGGTTCCTGCAGACACTCTGCTTTCAGCCTGTGATTTCCAGCCCTTACTGGGCTCTGCAGAGAGACCTGTGTGTGCGTGTGTGTGTGTGTGTGTGCGCGCACCCGCATGCCTCCGTTTCTTTAGATAAATCCACAGAGTCACATGAAATCAGTGACAGGTTGACACCGTTATTTCAAGATTCATCGCTCTGAGTTGCCAGCAGAGGAGCCCAGCCAACTCCTTCCCACCACCAACACTTTTTTTCCAGGCATAATTTATAGCACTGGGGTGAATTTGTTTCCAAAAGATGAATATCACACTATCAGCAACAGCTGCCTCTCATTTTTATTTGTTTTTAAATTTGACTCAAAGTCCAATTCTCCATACACATCCGAAGCGACTGATTACATGATTTAGTAAACAGGTTATATTATATAATGCAATTAAAGTGGGGCCCTGCGACGCCACCTACAGGCCGCTTTGGGGAAGGGCGCCAGGCCTGAGACCCCAAGGGACCAGGCTTGCTGCCGAAAGCAGAAAGCAAAGAACCGGCATTGCTCCAGAGTGAGGCGGCGGCCCCAGAGGGAGAGGCCGAAGCCAGCCAGGTTACGAGTGAGTGCGGCGTTTCGACCCCTCCTGCTGAGTTCACTGTGTTATTTCAGCCTCCTGCAACTCTGTCTAGACGTCAGGACCCAGGCCTGGGCAGCTGCTCAGAAGGGACGGCCTGGGGATAGGTGTGGAGGGGGAACCTGGGCGTCTCTGCTGGGGCCATCCAGGGCCCTGGCTCTCTGGCCTCCCCCACTCTAAAGTGAGACAGCGGGGAGGAGAAGGCGGAGGGAGCTGGCTGGCCTGGAATGAAGCTATAATCCAGCTCTTTGCACTCAGTTCAGCAAGCATGTGGGCAGAGACTCTGCAAACGCTCTGGGGAAGCCCTTTCGGTCTGCAGTCCTGGCAGGAAGGTGACGTGCATGGGCCGCAGAGAAGTGGCATGTCACTCTCGGTGTGGCAGACTTTCCGCCCCAAACACGGGTGCCACCAGTCCTGGGAGCTGAGGCCAACCTCACACGTCCCCCTCGTGCAAATCCCAGAGTGTGCAGAAGAGAAAACTGAGACCCAGGCAGGCACCGGGACTTCCAGGGCCTCTCCTTGCGCCAAGGACAGGAAAGTCATGAAAATGTTGCAGGATGGGCAAGAAGTGGTCCTGGGGACGACCCCTGGGGGCATCTCTTAGCCGCTGAGGGGCATGGAGGAAGGGGAAGAGGGGAGAAGGGAGACAGGGAGGGAGGGACCACCATGCTGCCCTGAGCTACAACCCTGTTCAGATGACTGAGGCCCTAAGAGTGGGTGACATCACAGAAGACAGACCCGCCAGGAGATATGGGCCTTGCAGAATCGGAAGGGCGTTTGATGTGGTGTTTATGGGGGGAGCGGGGTCCCGAGCCCAGGGAAACGGGACGATGCGAATATCACCCCACCACCACCTCCACACTTGTGCCAGCCATTGCCCGGCTCCAGTTCGGCGAAGGCTGGTTTGACAGCAAGGGGCCCTTCTTCCCTCTCCTGCCTCTGTGCTGGACACAGTCTAGTCTCGGCTAGGGTCAGGGGCCAGGAACAGATGCTGTCAGGCCAGCTGGCCAGGGAGTTTCCAATTAGACTGTTTGTCATCCTCCAGGCCCTGAGCCCCCAACCCTGGCATCCCGGCCCAATTACTGCCCGGCAGCATTAACCCCTTGGTGCCCCCAGGCCGTTAATGGAATGTTAATTGGTCTAATGGGTTTCATGTCAACAAGTCCTAATGAGCTGCTTCCTAACAAGGCTGGTGTTTTTTTCTAAGCCTGTTTGTCAACACTGGAGTTTCCGAGGTGTGGGACCAGGAGCAGAGGTGGGGGGAGCAGGAGCGGAGGAGGTGCAGGGGGAGGGGTACCCTCAGATGTCTCTTCTGCCCTGTGCCTCCCCGGCTCCTGGGCGCTCTAACGTGGCGACGGCTGTCAGTCACACAAATGATTGCTTCTTGGAGATCCCTGCCAGGTTGAGTGTTGCATTTGAGGCGTTTTCTCTCGGCGCAGCCAGACCATAAAGGCTTTTGCCATGAGCCTCTGCTGGACGGGGAGACCTCTCGACACTAAACTTCCTCGCCTGTCCTCCATTTGCAGTCTTTGGCTGTGCTCCCTTGAATGCCCTGGTGTCTGGTGACAAGCGCAGAGGCCTCTGGACAGAGCCTCTGACCAAAGCTCTTGGAAGCCCTGAGCAGAGGGAGGGGGAGGGGGGGTTTGCTGGGCCTTAGGCTCGCGGCTCCCATCCCAGCTCCCAAAGAAGGTGCAAAGAGGGCAGGGCTCCTCCAGGGTGGAGTGCCAGCTGCTGCCCCAGCCCATCTCAGATGAGTGGATCTTCCCCGAGCTGCTCCTCTCCGCAGGCCGGCAGTGGCCTCCGGCCCCACGCGGCTGAGCTCCCCACGAGGGTCAGCGGTGCAGGCCTCTGTGGCTGAGTGAGCAGGGAGTGGAAATAAGCCCCTGATGAAAAGCCCTCCTGTTCTGCAAGGGACGCCCCTCCTGTGGCCTCTGTGACCCCAGGGAGGAGGAGGGGCCCTGGCCAGCTGGGTCCTCAGAAAATCGTTCCCAGGGCCCCTGCTGGGGCTGGCCCCGCGGGCTCGGCACTGAGAAACCGCTCAGCCTCTTGTCTCCCTGCACAGACCACTCCTAGCCCTGACTGCGTCTGGGGGACCCTTCGTCCCATTCACGGGGCAGGGGACAAAAGAACTGGAGTGAAAGGCTCCTTGCCGAGATTCCTTTTCTTTGCTTTCCCTGCGACCTTCTCGTCCTTGGAACAAGGTTCCCAAAAACCCAAACCCGAGGTTAAAGGGCACCCAGGGCCCCTTGGAGGAGAGAGAACCCTTCCATAGGCTCAGCTCCCGCCCTGACTCTGCCCCCGCGCTCCCTCTTCTGGAAGCTGCTGGCACTGCAGCACACCCGCGGGCCACTTATTTCAGGCCTGGGAGCCGCTGTGTTTGGTGATCTTGCTGCCTAAGGGTTCCTTTAGACTGGACCCAAACTTGCCGTATCTACCAGCGTTTCAGGAAAAGCTGCGCCTCCCACTCTCGGTCTCTGATATCTCGGGAAGTCTGTACCCTCGATTTTCCCTCTGCACCCTGCCCGGGCCTGCTTGGCTCGGCCACACGGGGACAGAGGGGCTTTATTCGCAGCCTGCCTGAAGAGAGAAGCTCCCCTGTGATCCCGTCGGAGCCCTGTGCAGAAGGAAACCTTGCACGCTCGTGCCCAGAGGTGGGGGAGACCCTGGGTGCTGTCCCTGCTAGCATGCCCTGGGGGCCCGTCTTCTGAAAGAGGGGGGAGGGCAATGGACAGCCACAAGGCCAACAGGAAGTGTCTTGAGTGGGAGAAGCCAGCTCTCCCGGAACTCTCCCCGGTGGTACCCCACCCCCATCTTCTTTCTCAACTGACCACCTCCTCCCCTTACTGACTACATTCTTAGGAGAGAAGGCCTGGCCTTATTCTCCCATCCTGACACTCCCAGCACAGTTCTCTACAGAGTTGATTCTTTTTTCCTTTTAAGATATATTTATTTATTTGAAAGGCAGAGTGATAGGAGAGGGAAACAGGAAGGGAGGGAGTAGGGAGAGAGAGAGAGAGAGAGAGAGAGACTCCCCAAATGACTGCAACAGACAGGGCTGGGCTGGGCTGGGCTGAAGCCAGGAGCCAGAAAATCCATCCCAGTCTCCCACGTGGGTGGCAGGGGCTGGAGTGCTTGGGCCCCCCTCCACTCCCTTCCCAGGATGTGTTAGCAGGGAGCTGGATCAGAAGCAAAATAGCTGGGACTCAAACCAATATTCGGATGTGGGACGTCGGCATTGCGGGCGGCAGCTTAGCTCGCTGTGTCACAACGCTGGCCCTAACAGATCCGGCTCTTGACAAAAACCTACCGAACGAAGCATGAATTCCCAGTGCTTTGCGTGTGAACCTAAGGTGAAAGCATACCCAGGACTTTGGAGGCTCAGGTCAGGGCCAAGTAGATCATTCCTCTCCTTCCCAAAACAGAACCAAAAGAACAAGACCCACACACTGGCCCTTTACTGAACAGCTCCAGAACACCTTGGAGTTGCCCCAGAATTCAGGACTGAATGTGGTGGAAGACTGGGGAGGGGGAGGCTGGAAGACCTGCACCTGCACCGCACTCAGGTTCTCAGGAATCTGGACCAGGAAAGGAGCCTGTGGCCTCCAGCTCTGGGCATCTGCTGCCACTCGGCGGTTCTCAGGATAGCCTATTTCCTTAGGGGCACGGCCAGAGTGTCTCCACTTACAGCACCATGTTCTAGTTCTAGAGGAAACCTTGAGGCCCCCTGGGGCAGCTCTTGTGTTGGTGATGGGTGGGTGGGGGGTTGGTTCAGTGGAACAGACCCAGAACTGGAAGTCCTTGCCCCACGAACAACCCTGCACGTGCACACACGTGTGCACACACACACACACCACACCGCACATGTACATCCACACACCTCTTGGCTTCTGTCTCCCTCTGTTAGAGATGAGTGGAGCATTTGGCCCCAACGGCTCTTCTTTATATTGGACCAAGGCTAAGAGAAATCTCCCTTTGCCCACGCCCATATTCACAAGCATGCACCTAAAACATCCTGGGAGGTGACTGGTGCTCCTTGCCTCTTTCCCTTCCCTAAGACCTCCAGGCTGTCACTCTAGGGGGCCCTCTGAGGAGGACCAATAGCCCATGTCTCTTCTCACCACTATGGTGAGCATTCCTGGGTGGGATGAACTGGAAGAGTTGGGAGTCAAGACTTCGGGCCATGTGAGTGCTGGCGGCTGGTCCAGGGCCCCTGGGAAAGGGGGGGACAAGGAACACCCTTGTCTGTGGGTGCAGGGCACCAGGGCAGAATGAGGCTCAGGGCCCTGCCAGGATTGGCCAGGAAGGAGGGGCATCCAAATGGAACTCCAATCCCCATGCACAGCCAAGGCACCCTCCCGCCCTCCCCCGACCCCACACACCAGGCCAGAGCTGATACTGAACAAAAGCCTTGCTGCAGGCGTACAGGTTGTTTTACATATGATTTGAATATTGCTTCTTTCAAGTTAAAATAGCATGGCAAGCCTGTCCCAGCCAGGCGTCTCCATAGTTCTCATCTGCCTCCCTGAAGGACCTCCAGCCCTTGCTGTGTTCAGTCTGTCCAGGTGGCTCAGCCCAGACACCTGTGGAGCTGGTGGGTCCCCAGGGGCTGCCTGCATGGTGGGATTAATGGTGCGCCACCCCCTGTCTCCTGCTGCAGGTCCTCCATGTGAATCAATCCCATGATGCAACATGCCTCCCCAGCCCCAGCTCTGACGATGATGGCCACGCAGAATGTCCCACCCCCACCCTACCAGGACAGCCCGCAGGTGAGTGTGCCACAGACAGTGGGGAGGGAGTGTGTTGGCCTTGAAACTCCAGCTGGGTGGGCTGTCCGTGGAGGTAGTCCAGGGATGAAAGGGCAGGGCCGTGGATCCTGGCAGCAGCCCCTTGAAGGAGCTCATTGCGTTTGACAAAACTTGGGTAACTCTGTGGCCAGCACTAGGACTATAACCTGGAGTAGTGGCCATGGGACCTGGACTTTGGTATCTGTGCAGCTGAACCCCTTTGTGATGATGAGGGCAAAGCACACACCTGGGGAGATCCAGGTGCAAGGTGTCCATAGAGTCTGCCTTTGAGTGCTTGAGAAACTTCCCCCTTACAGACTCCTTGATGCCAGGTGCCCCTGTGGATTGGGCATTGGAGCTCTTGTGTCCCTCACTGAACATAAGTCCCCTGGGTCTGACAGCACTCAGCACATCTGAGGATTTCCCTCTCTGTCTCTGCGGTATTTGGATCAAGAGACCCCTACTTCTTATCGCTGCTATCAGCACTTTCACTTTTCCATGTCCCACTCAGTCTGTTTTTATAAAGTAACAAGAGCAGAACGCAATGAAGTATTTAAATACATTTGGAGAAACACTGTGCTACCAGGACAGGATCAACCAAAAGCAACTGTTGCTGTGTAGGTAGCTCCATGTAGAAGGCAGAAAGTGGGTGTGTACCTATGAGAGCCCAACAAAGAACAAACAGCAATTGGTGGTGTCAACATGACATCATTATTTTTTTAAAAGATTTATTTATTTTATTTGAAAGTCAAGATTACAGAGAGAGAGAGAGAGAGAGAAACAGAGAGATCTTTCCTTATGCTGATTCATTCCCCAAATGGCTGCAATGGCCAGGGCTGGCCCAGACCAAAGCCAGGAGCTTCTTTCAGGTCTCCCTGTGGGTGCAGGGGCCCAAGCCCTTGGGCCATCTTCTATCGATTTCCCAGGCACATTAGCTGAGAGCTGGATCAGAAGAGAAGCAACTGGGACCCCAACCAGCACCCATATGGGATGCCGGCGCTGCAGGCAGAGGCTTAGCCAGCCATGCCACAGCACCGGCCCCACTCATGAGAATTTCAGACACAGCCTTTCTCATGGACCATGGGGAAGAGCTGTACAACATGAGGGTGCTAAGATGCAGACCCAGGGAAGGGAGACTGGCTCCCACTAGGTCCTTTGGCCCTGATGCCTCCAGCCTGGTGTACCTGCTTCCTTGTCACCCCCTAGGAAATTTCCAGATAACACGGGGCCACTTGTGTCCGACAGGTAGGCTAGCTCTGCCTCCTGTTCCCCAGGAAGTACAAAAGCCCTGAGCATTCACTGACCTCCACTGAATCTTTGAGCACACAGCCTTTAGGCTCCAACCTCACTCCCTCACAGTCCTTGCTCAACTCTCCCCAGCCTAACCTCATAGTCAGCGAACCCTCAGCTCAGAGCAGCAGCTCTCCAAGAACAACAGTAGGGCCAGACTCGGATTTGCATGGCTCCTCTAGTCAAAAGCTTTCAGGGGCCCATCACCAGGTCAGGGCCTTTCCCTCTGTAATCCTAGATCCCAAAGAAGTTCAGAAGGAGCCCTCCACTGGTGGAGACCTTCTGATTCCCAGGAAAAAGTGAGAAAAAAAAGGACCAGGGTGGAGAGCTAGAACCCGCCCCTCGTCAGTAGCAACAGACCTGTTCCTTCTCTCCAAGCTCTACCGTGGAAGTGGGAATAGAGATGCAGTTAGCAGGTGGCAGGTCTGCCATACCCAAGGTTCTAGGATAGACTTGCAGGGTTCTGAGGACACTGGACTGGCACCGCTGGTGGTGGCTGCTTCCTCATTTTGCCTGCAAGACAGCTGGGAGGAATGTTTGCTTTGATGAGGATTTGCAGGAGCACTGTAATGAGGGCCCAAGAATGCTGATCCAGGGCCCGACATCCAAATGAATAAATCCCAGCCACTGAGGGAGGGGTAGAGGTACAGCTACAGCCCTAAGGTGCTCAGCCCCCCAGAAGTTCCCACTGATGCTCTAGACTTTGGAGGGAGGAAGGCTCCAGTTCCCCCTCCCAGGCCTCAGAGCAGAAGCCGGGTGCAAAGCCAGCCCATGGCTCTTTCCTTTGAGGATCTGCCAAAGCCCCACCATTGAGAGCTCATGTTTGCAGCAAAGGGTCAGTCTGCCATGGGGACACCTCACATCTACTGTAACCCCCAGAGACCCAGGAGAGAAGCGTCAGACAGGAAATGGCAGTCTCCATGGGGAAGTGAGCAGGCCAAGGACTGGGGGTCTTTGTGGCCTTGGCTGAGACTCTAGGCTGCAGCTGCATGGCCGTTGGCCCTGCCTGACCGGAGCCCTCCAGGGAAGTGATCAGGATGGGTACTGTAGGAAGGGAGTTGGGGCAGGACAGAGCAGGCGGGAGGGTTTGGGGGAGGTGCCCAGAACGAAGGCTCTGATTTCTGGGCTAAAGGCTGTTCTCTGAGGCCCACTGGCTTTGGGGGATCCTTGTCCCCACCTTGCACTTGTTCCTACGCCCCTCCCCATTTTAAGCTGGGGATCTCGGCTGGTCCTCCTACTTTCTTCCCTGTGTTCTTTCAAGGTTCTGTCCCCAGCTCCTCGGGGACCCTCTGCTGCATTTCCCCCCTAATGCTCATTATCCCTTGGAGCCAACTACTCTGTAACGCACGGGGTCTTCAGGAGAGCAGGGCCTCATAGGAACAGGGGCCAGGCACACAGGGGAATCCCGTCCTGAAAGGGGCTCCTCAATCCTGGAGGCCAAATCCCATTACTCTGGGGCCTCCACGACGTGCTTCCTCAAGGCCGGGACAGCTGAGCTCGTCTCTAAACCACCTGCTCAGAAACCCAGTTTCTTCCACAGGCGGCAAATGGACAGTCTCTCTCCTGCACAGGCTAGAATGAAAGAGGAAGCAAGAAGCAGAGCCCTTCCCTCTGAGACCCGTGCGATCGTTTTAATAATGTTCCCGGTGTGCTAAGGGCTAGCAATACTGAGCATAATCTATTCAAATGCACAGGAGAATCTCACTTTGGAAAATTAGGAATCTGCATTAAAAAAAATTCCCAAGCCCCGGAACCTTCTTTCTAATAAATTAGAATTTTTTTGCAAGGCAAGTTCTTAACTTGGCAATTTCATTTTTGAAGTTTAGGGAATACAGTTATTAAAAATGAAGGAAAGTGTTTTTTCTTCCCTCTTTAGTAGAGAAGTGTTAGTGGTTATGGGCTCGTACTGTTTGGGCACAAGCCCAGGACACTGTTGGGCATCATGGCGAAGTTGTATCTAGCCCCTTCGTTCTGTTTCGGCTCATCTTGGGGAGACTCCATGGTTACTTGTAGGACACAGTCTGTTTATTGTGCATGGAAGACTGACTGTACATTTAGAAGGTGCACAAGCAACAACCTAATAGAACCTTTCCCCTAGCCTATTTCCTTCTGCCAGAGGCTTCTGGATGAACTCTATGAGAATAGCTGCTCCGTGGATTGTCTGACTACAGTTTGTCACTCCCAGCATGCTGCAGGCGGGCCCTTGATCACCGGTTCCTCACTTCAAGGCCCCGAAGGGGGAGGGACCAGTCACCAAGGGATCATGGACTTGTGCAAGGACTGTTTAATCAAAACATTGTCTCCAGGGAGACCTGGATAGAACGAGGTGTGTGGTCCCTCAGCCCAATGCTCTGTGTGAATTCCATCACTCCCCTTCAGTTCTGCGACCCTGCCATGGTGAGCCTGGCTGTGCGGTACCTGGGCTTTCTCAGGCACCCTATCCGTGCAGCCCAGGCACCTTGAATGGAGCTCTCAGAGTTGTGTTCGATGCCGCAGCTCAAGCAAGAGCCTCTCCTGACTCCCTCTCTCCCACAATGATCTTGGGAACCCTTCATTCATGCACTCTGTCCCCGCCTCGGGAACACACCAGTCAAGTCCCTTCATTTGCTTTCTTTTTCTTTTTTTACATTTATTTATTTGAAAGAGTTACACAGAGAGAGAAGGAGAGGCAGAGAGAGAGAGAGGTCTTCCATCCACTGGTTCACTCCCCAGTTGGCCGTAACGGCTGGAGCTGCACCGATCCAAAGGAACCAGGAGCTTCTTCCGGGTCTCCTATGCGGGTGCAGGGGCCCAAGGACTTGGGCCATCTTCTACTGCTTTCCCAGGCCATAGCAGAGAGCTGGACTGAAAGAGGAGCATCAGGGACTCAAACTGGCTCCCTTATGAGATGCCAGCTCTGCAGGCGGCTGCTTTACCCACTACACCACAGCACTGCCCCCCCCCCCATTTTCTGTTATGCTTGGTGTTCTTCCTTCCAGAGTTCCCCCAGCAGTGCCAGCAAAAGCACAGCTCCCCCACCTGCACCTTGCAGTCAGCATGCCCCACCGCACTCTTCCTCACCCATAGACACACACCAGCTGTCCCACGCATGTCTGCCATGGCTGATAGGGAAGACATACATTTTGTCAGCTCGGTTTGCGTATGAGTCCGATGTTTGCTGTCTTCTGTCTATGTGTCCCCAGCATGTCAGGCTGCCTGAGCAGTGGCTGGAAAGCAGAAGTCTCCAAGGTTGCTGGACCACACACTGGGCACGGCCCCTGGGGATATGAGCACTCAGCCAGAAGCGCAGACTGGGAACAGGCTGGGGGGGGTGTCGGGAGGTGCTTACCTAGCAGGACTAGACTGGGGGATGACAGTAAAAGGGCTTTGCCAGTTCACCCAGGAGGCAGCCTTATTATTGACTTGAGAAAAGCAAAGTCAGAACTCGCACCTGGGACCAGTGTGGGGAGCCCCCTTTAGAAGGAAGACAGGCACTTGCTTGATGCCCTTTGGCAAAAACTTCATTGCCCCCTCCCCACATTGTCCATCCAGTAACCTTCAGAGTGAGGAGAATGGGGTCCAGGACTCCAGGAGGTGGAGCTTGGAGATTTGGGGTTAAGACTCCACCTATCCTGCAAGGGGAGACTAAGGCTGGGGCTAGCCATGAAAGCCATGTCTCCCCTGCCCCTCCCAGTACCTTCCTTTCCTGCTGGTCCTAGCACCAGTCCCACTCCAGGTGCGGCCAGGGGTGCAGGGTCCCCAGGAAGCTGGATGTGCTTTGATCAATCATTAGGATCCCCATGCTGGTTTCATTAACTGGAGGCAGAAAGGGCTGGCTGGGCCCCCGGCTGTGAATGGCCTCCACCCAGGCCATGCAGCTGTGAGGGGCAGAAGCTGGTTCAGATGTTTTCACACTCGTTTACATTCCTCTCATCTCTTTAAGGGCTCGAGCCCCCTGCCTTGCAGGGCCCTCTGCTCAGCTGCCTGTGAAACACATTCGCTTTGCATCCATCGAGTTAATTCAGCGGCTTTGAAAGTTCCCCAAGTCTTTTCTGCAGCTGTGATTGACAGCTCCCTCTGCCCCTGGGGGTGGCACCCCAGGGACCATATGGGGTACCTACCTTCCCTGGCTTTGACTCATCAAAACAGACTCTTGTCTTTCTCTTTTATTTTCTGTGGGGCCTTTCTTCTCTTTGTGTGCAGTGACCTTTCTCCCTGCCCGCGTGGGCCACCCATGTCTTTAAACTGGACATATCCCTGAACTCCAGCTCACCGAGAACCTGGCTTCTTCATTGTGTAAAAGGCAAAAGTGACCTCCAGGTCCAGCCATGGGGCCTTTCCCCCTACGTCGGAGATGGCCGGCTGGCCCGTGACTTTGAAGTTTGGCCTGGTCGCTCTGGGCTTTTTTATTTGATGAATTGACTACCTTAATTCTGCTACTTACCAAAAGCATAGGGGTTTTATGATCTATTCCCTTGTGGCCAAGCAGGATGAGTGCCCTAAACAGTTACAAAAATAGTTAATGGCCCAAGGATACAAAGCCTAAAATAAATCAGGGAGCAGGTGACACAAGAGCAGCACCGAGGAGCACTTTCCGTGCCTTGCTCCCCCCCCCGCCCCCAGCGTGAGCCATCGAGGAGTGTCCCAGTGCCAAGCAGGCGGGGACTGGGTGAGCGAGGGCCCAGGACACTGGCCATGCTTGGAGCTGCTGGCCTGCAGAGAACGAGCTAGCCCTGCTGCTGCTGCATTGTACACATTGAGGCAAGAACTTTCCGTGCTGTTTCTTTTCTTGAAATATTTATTTATTTATTTGGAAGGTAGAAGGATACAAAGAGGGAGAGACAGGCAGAGGGAGTGAGATTGTCTGTCTACTTGCTCAATCCCCAAATGCTTGCAGCAGCCAGGTCTGGGCCAGGCAGAAGCCAGGAGCCTGGAACTTCATCTGCGTCTCTCACGTGGGAGGTAGGGGCCCAAGCACTTGGCCATCTTCCGCTGCCTTTCCAGGTACCTTAACAGGAAGCTGGAGCTGAAACAGAGCAGCCAGGACTGGAACCAGCACTCCAATGTGGGATGCTGTCACCATGGGCATCAGCTTAGCCCACTGCACATCATCAGCCCCTCAGCACCACTTCTTTCATCCACTCATCCATTCAATGAATATGGGGTGCTTCCTGTGGGTAGTGCAGACAAGGTGCAAGGTTAACAGAGTTGTTTCTCTGGTGGAGCTCCTAGTCCCTTTTTAGCCTTAGTTTCTGCATCTGTGAAATGGAAATAACTTGTGCCCTCCCCGCCCTACTGTTGAGAAGCATGGGTGTGAAAAATAGAATCCTGTTTCCCAGTCCTTGTTCACCCACGTTCCTGACTTGATTTTTTTACATCATCTTCTGGATGGATACAGCAGCCCAGATTGGATTGAACTTTAATTACTTCTTATTAGGAATACAATAAGCACATCAGATATGTTTTTCCAGCTAGAAAAATCTCCTTACACACACATACATGCAGGCATGAACACACTGAGACTGGTAGCCTTTCTCAAGGGCCTATTGGAAGTCACTGGTTTGGGTCTCTGTCAAATGTGAGCAGTCAGGCTAGCATTGTGGCATGACAGGTTGAGCTGCCACCTGCAGCACCAGCATCCCATGTGGGCGCCAGTTCGAGTCCTGGCTGCTCCGCTTCCAATCCAGCTCCCTGCTAATGCGCCTGAGATAGCAGCAGAGGATGGCCCAAGTCCTTGGGCCCCTGCACCCTCGTGGGAGACCCGGAAGAAGCTCCTGGCTCCTGGCTTTGGCCTGGCCCAGCCCTGGCCATTACAGCCATTTGGGGAGTGAACCAATGGATGGAAGACCTCTCTCTCTCTCTTTCTCTATAACTCTGCCTTTCAAATAAATAAAACACCTTTAAAAAATAAGTGAGGGGCCCGAGACAGACTGCAAGGGCGAAGAGCAGTGAGTTCCTGGGAAAGTGCACAAAGTTGGGACATGAAACCCCTCACTCCATGTCCATAACCTCCCTCTTATTAGCCTCATAGCTGTGACACCTCAGGAAGTGCAGGGAGCACCAGTGTTTTATAAACTACTGCCTACAAACCCTTTTAGATTAATTAATTAACTCTCTCTCTCTCTCTCTCTCACACACACACACACACACACATACACACACACACACACACACCCAAGTGTTCTGTGTTCTGGTCTTACCCAGTAGGCCCTGCGATCAGAATGGAGGGGACTAGGCCTATGTTTCAGAAGCTTCTTCCAACTGCCTTGGGCAGCCCAGCTCTCTTGCTAGTCTTTCCTTTGCCCACATTGACCAAGTTGGGAGATATTTTGAGGAGTCTTTTGTCACACCACTCACTCTTTCCCTCATTTGTCCTGTCCTCCAGCCGTTCACATGGGAGCCTCCCATGAGCCAGGCATGGGAGCTGGGACAACCTCAGCTCGCCGAGATGACAAATCAAGGGGCCTGAATGCTGCAGTAGTGGAGCTTGGGCACCTGTATGGCTGAGGCAGAGGCTGGGTCAGTCCACCTGGGTCTAGGGTATGGAGAGAAGGGAAGGCTCCTTGGGAGAGTCCAGGCTCCAGCTGGTGAGGAGGGGAAGTGAGGACGCTTCCTGCAGAGGCGGCTATGGGAGCAGAGGCCTGACAATATGAATGCCGGGCATGTTCAGACAGCCTGGCACGGTAGAGTCTGGAGGGTGCCGTAGGGGACACAAGGCTGGGGGTCAGTGGGCAGGCCCAGGCCTGGAGCACCCTGGGGGCCATGCATCTTCCCAAACATTGGCCATGCCCCCTGCTGCCTCCCACCTGTTCGGGCCAAACCTGATATTTACCAAATGGCTTCAAGTCCTGACCTCCTCCCAGGTCCTTGGACTGACTCCTGGTTGCCAGGAAACTGATCCTGTTCTGGCTTGCCCCAGCACTGGAGGGAGTGCCAGCTCCTGGAAGCTCAGCCCAGCCAGGCTGGAGTATCAGCGGCCCCTGGCGGATCAGTCCAGTGCAGCTGCTGGTGGCCTTCCTCTGGGCTGGTCAGTGCACACTGCCTGGGTCAGGTGGAGAGCTCAGAGAGGGAATGTCCTTGTCACAGGAGTGTCCTGCAGAGAAGGCACTGGCTTTGGTTGTCCAGAGTTTGCAGGAAGGGGCCCTATGAGAAGTACGTGTGTGTGTAATAGTCAAGGAGAGCAAGAGTGTTTATGAGGGCAGGGTTGTGTACAGGGTGCATGCGAGCTGCAGGTGCCCTGTGGTGTGGCCTGGAGTCCGAGGGTAAGGCTAGTAGAAGAGGGTGTTAGTGTGCTTAGAGCCGAGGTCTGTAGTACACCCTGGGCTATGGTCCCATGGCAGCCCCAGGAGAGAGTGTTAGCTCCATTTTCACTTGTTGGGGAGACTGAAGCTCAGAGGAACTGAGTTCCTTGCCCAAGGTGACAGAGCCCGTGATTGGTGATGTCTTCCCCTTCAGGGGCTGGCATGGGTGGCTTCCCACAGCAGGAGGGGTGTAGCCTACTGCAGTACCCTACTGTCAGGACAGCCCCTGTAAGAGAAGCAAAAGCAGCTAGCTAGGGGCAGGTGTTTGGCGCCATTGAGAGGAGCTCTGTGTGGAAGCTGGCAGGGGGCAGCAGCTGACTGCAGTTGGGGCCTTGGGCATCGGGAGGCATGAAGCCCCTAGCAGTCAGGTCTCTTCTCTGCCTCTAGGTCTCCAGGGTCTTGCCAGGGAAGCCAGCATAGCAGTGAGCCACCTTTGATTAAGGAACCACCCATGCCTGCCTACTTGGGTTCCACATGGAAGAACTGGTGCTGGCAGAGTCATCACTGGGGGTGGCGGGGTGGAGGTAGGGGGCTGACTTGACCTTGTATGTGAGAGGCTTGTTGGGGCATGGGGAGAAGCTGGCACTGGCAGTGAAGATGGGGGCACGAGATGGAGACCCAAGAGCAGGTGCTGGAAGTCAAGTTTCGTCCTCCCCTTTCCTGCTGCCCCCGTTTTCACATGCTCTTCAAAGAAAGATGATTAAGTGCACCAATCCACATCGTGCGTTGAGTCCGAAAGCCCTCTGTTCCTGTTCCAGCCTTTGCGTGAGCTGATTGTGATCTCTAGGAGTTCCTGTCCCTCGTGGGCTTCTGTGCTCTCATCTGTGCAATGGGGGTGATGATACCCCGCTGCGCAAACATGAAAGTCCCTGGAAACATTTATTAGCCACGTGGAGCCTAATGTGCTCCTGGCCCCCAACTGCTGGAACAGGCTGCCGCTCATTCAGGATTCGCTGCAGGCGACTGAGCGAGCCGAGGAGGCACCTCTTGAATCACATCAGCGGACGTCTCCTACTCGTGGTCATGGTAAGCCCAGACTGTCTGAGTGGCTGGATCTCAGCCCAGGCAGATTCTGCCTGCGCGTGCATCTCACATCCCCAACTTTCCCCACCCCTTTTTAGGATGCAGGAAGGGGGAACTTTTAAAAATATATATACATATATTTATTTTATTTGTTTATTTGGAAGGCAGAGTGACAGTGATAGAGCGAAAGAGGGAGTGAGTGAGAGAGAATCTTCCATTTGCTGGTTTACTCTCTAAATAGCTGCAATGGCTAGGGCTAGGTCGGGCCCAAGCCAGGAGCCAGGAACTGCATCTGAGTTTCCCACGTGGGTGGCAACGGCTCAAGTACTCTGGCCATGCTCCGATTCAGGAAGCTGGATCGCACACGGAGCAGCTAGGACTCAAGCTGGTGCTCCACATCACAGGTGGTGGCCTAACCCCTTCCTCTATGCCAGCCCCAGGGAACAGGAAGCTTCCTTTTTTCCCCCAACTTAATATTTTACTTATTTATTTGGAGAAGAGGGAACTTTTGATGGAGCGAGGACAAAAGCCTTAGATCTATTTTTGTCCCTTGCCTACGTGACTGAGAGCAGATCCCAACTCCCTGCTTTCTTTCTCAGTCAGCACTGCTGCCCACAGCCCCAGAAGTACCCATGAGTAGAAGTACCACTACCTTATAGTCCACGCACCCTTGTCTATCTAAACCCCAGACTATACCTTCTCTGGTAGGGGTGTCCCTCTCAGGTTTGTCTCTGAATAAATCTGTTCTGGCCGTGAGCTCAAGGTCTGTCTCCTCTTTGTCTTGCTCTTCTGACCATACAACTTTCATCTCAAGATGTCACAAATCAAATCTAGTCAGAGACCCTTGAGCTACAGTCTTCAGGTGTGGCTGGTTCCAAGGAGATAACAGAGAAAAAAGTCCACAGCAGGGACAGAGTGGAGGTGCTGGCGCAGGGTCTTTGCCCCAAGAGACGTTCTGGGTGCAGTATCAAAGCCCACGGTAGGGGCTGGGGGGGCCACTCCCCAGGGAATACACTGCCCCGCCTCATCCATTCATCATTGTCTTGTTCTCTTGATTAATCCTCACAAGCTGGGGAGTAGGTATTATCTATTGCATCTTACAGAGGAGGGAACCCAAGAAGTGGAGAAACTGGCTGCAAAACGTGGAACTAAAGATTGGCAGAGGGCCGGTGCCGTGGCTCAACAGGCTAATCCTCCGCCTTGTGGCGCCGGCACACCGGATTCTGTCCCGGTTGCCCCTCTTCCAGGCCAGCCCTCTGCTGTGGCCCAGGAGTGTAGTGGAGGATGGCCCAAGTGCTTGGGCCCTGCACCCCATGGGAGACCAGGAAAAAGCACCTAGCACCTGGCTCCTGCCATCGGATGAGCGTGGTGCGCCGGACGCAGCGCGCCGACCACGGCAGCCATTGGAGGGTGAACCAACGGCAAAGGAAGACCTTTCTCTCTGTCTCTCTCTCTCACTGTCCACTCTGCCTGTCAAAAAAAAAAAAAAAAGATTGGCAGAGGAGCCGGGCCGAGCCAGGGCCTCCACTCTGTGAGGCCTTCCTGCTGTCCCAGACACTCTCAGGACATGGTTTGGCTCTGCTTCTCCTCCTTGTCAGACCCCAACCCCACCCTGTCGCCATAAGCTGACAGGCAGGGTCCCCAGAGCGCTCTCAGGCCTCCTTAGAGGACTTCTGGCGGCAGCCACGGATGTTCCAAGTGGCCTTGTGCATTACAGAAGACTAAATAGCTTCCTGTGCCAGATGGAGGAGAATGTGGGTCCTTGGGTAGAACCCCAGAGTCAGTAATGTGCTAGTAAATATTTAGTAGCTGGTTCACTGGGGTGGGGACAGGGAAGGTGGGGGCAGGCCCTGAGGTGCCAATTCCATGGTGCCAATGTTCCCACCTTGGCCAGTTTCGAGCTACCAATGGGATGTCAATCAGCTTGCAAAACTGCCAAACATTTAACAGTTGGCTCTCACAGCCCAGGACAAGACCATGGAACAGACATGCCTGCCCCTGTGCACCCAGCTTCTCCCTCTGCCACAGCTCTTTAGGCTGTGCTGCTCAGTAACCTCCCCAAAACTTACCTCCCGCAACCCCAGGCACTCGCCGCCAGCCCCAGTGCACAGCTGCAGGTCATCTCCCTTCCTGCTCCAGCTCTTTTGGAAAAAGAGATTTCTGGCTGGAACAAGAAATCCACCTGGAGATAAACACTCATCCTCCAAGCCTGGAAGAAATGCAGAGTTTGCTGAATTGGCCCCCATGAGCCACATAAATTTGAGGCATGGTCCTGCTCAGGCCAGCTCTGCTGTCTTCGTCTTATCCTCCCCACCCCCAGGAACAGCCTCTGGCTGGGGCCTCTAGGGATGCTGACAGTTGACCGCTTTTGATTTATGTCTTTGTGCTTTCCTCCCTAACCCTGCGCAGCCTTCCCCCACCTTTGCCCAGAGTCCTGCCTGGGAAGGGGGAGGCAAGAGGCGAAGCTCATCTTCAAGAAAGCCCCATGTGGAGTCCTTCAAGGACACAAGGAAATTCACTCACAGCAGGCATAGCCGAGCGTACCAGCCCACCCCACATTTCACCCTCAAACGAGCTGGGCAGATGTAGCTGTGCCTTGCTCCATGACGGAAGTACATTCCGGAAATCTCATTCTTAATAACAACAACAAGCCCTCCATCGGAGAAGCACTGCAGAGATTCCAAAGCACTTTTCCATCTTATCCGTCGTCTCATCCCAGCCTCAGGCCAGCCCTGTACAGCGATTAGGAAAGTACCCTTGTGGTGTCTGAACCTGCCAGTACTGGAGGGGACTTCAGCCACACATCGCAGGCTCCCAGTCCCTCCACGGGGCTCAGCGGGTCCGTCATCTCTGCTTGGCCCTGCAGTGGCAGGAAACTCACCACCTTGGGCAGGCAGCCCATTCCAGCCTTGCAGAGTCCTTAGCTTGGAAAGACAGTGTTTAGGCTGTCTCCTCATTGTGGATTTCACGCAGGGCGTATGGTCTGTTCCTTGGAGCATGCACAACAGAACTGATTCCATCGCATCTCCTCCTCCAGATAATCAAAGAGAGTGCTCATGTCCCCCCATCTGTTCCTGCTCCCCAAGTCTTGCTTATGCGTTCCAGGTCCATTCAGATATTCCTCATAGACAACATAGAGCCGAACCCCTTCAAAACCCTGCTCAACTCTCTTCTCAATGTGCTTTCACGTTCTTGTGTAATCAGACTACCACAGGACTAAATGTTTCCTTATTCTACAAACTGTGCTGCTGATAATGCATCCTTCAATGGCGTATGTTAATTTTTGTTTGTTTGACAAACCTATTCCGCTTTGAACGCATTGAGCCAGTTATCAACTAAAATACTGCAGCTAAGCCATGTCCCCTTCTGTTCTATACTTATATTATTGATTTTTTTATGCCCAAATGTTACAAGTGTTAAATTTTAACTTATTGGATAAAAATTAATCTTATTAGGTCCAGCCTGTTGCCAAAATCTGTAAGGATCTTTTGGATCCTAGTTTCATGTCACCCATAAATTTATTGAGCATTTCTTCATTCAGAAAGTCACATAAAAATGCTGAAGACTAAGGAGGAAGTGTGTAGTGTTTGCTTAGAAACCTCCCCCACGAAGACAGTTCTCCTTTGATTGCCATCCCTTGGGTGTGGTTTACCAGTCCCAACAATTGTCCACTGGGCCTCATCTCTCCATGGTTTCCACAAGGATGTCAAGACTTTGCCAAGGTCACTTACCATTTTCCTGACATCAAGCAGGCACTCATCTTTGTGACCCAGGGCCTAGCAGAGCACCAGGTACATGGTAGGAACTCAAAAGTATTTGAAGCAATAATCAATTGCATTTAATGAATGAATGAAGAGATGAGTCTGACCCAGATGACCAGTGTTTGGTTTTTTCTGGACCTACCATCTTTCTCCATTTTGAAAAATGAGGTGATTGCTTCTATTTTCTTTCTTATAGCACCTGTTTAATACTCATGAATCCTAAAAGGTCACCAATTTGCTTACTGATGAGAAAATAGGAGCTTAGGAATGTTAAGGATTTTCCCAAGGTCAAGGCTAATTAGAAAGAGACCCTAGGATTCCAGCAATCATCTGCTGGCTTCTAGGCACCATGAAGCTGTTTTTAGCCTCTTGCACCCTGAGTTTGGGAATGTCCTTCAAGTCAGCCAACAGTGACAAAAAAAAAATCTGCCAGCTCTCTGCTGTGGCCCAGGAGTGCAGTGGAGGATGGCCCAAGTGCTTGGGCCCTGCACCAGCATGGGAGACCAGGAGAAGCACCTGGCTCCTGCCTTCAGATCAGCGCAGTGTGCCGGCCACAGCGTGCCAGCCGCGGCGGCCATTGGAGGGTGAACCAACGGCAAAGGAAGACCTTTCTCTCTGTCTCTCTCTCTCACTGTCCACTCTACCTGTCAAAAAACAAAAAACAAAAACAACAACAAAAAAAAATCTGACAGTGAAGCACAATATCCTTTTTTTTAAATTAATTTATTTATTTGAGAGGCAAAGTTACAGAGAGAAGGAGAGACAGGAGAGGCCATCCATCTGCTGTTTCATTCCCCAAATGGCTGCAGCAGCCTGGGCTGGGCCAATCTGAATCCAGGAGCCTGGAGCTTCTTCTAGGTCTCCCATGTGGACTCAAGGGCCCAATACTTTGGCCATCCCCTACTGCCTTCCCAGGCCATTACCAAGGAGCTGGGCCGGAAGTGGAGCAGCCAAGTCTTGAACCAGTGCCCATATGGGATGCCGGCACCACAGGCAGAAGCTTAGCCTACTATGCCAGAGCACCGGCCCCAGAACAATATACTTTTTTTTTTTAGATTTATTTATTTATTTGAAAGAGTTACTCAGAGAGAGGAAAGGAAGAGAGAGAGAGAGAGAGAGAGAGAGAGAGGTCTTCTATCCGCTGGTTCACTTCCCCAGTTGGCTGCAATGGCCAGAGCTGCGCTGATCTGAAGCCAGGAGCCAGGAGGTTCCTCCGGGTCTCCCATGCGGGTGCAGGGGCCCAAGGACTTGGGCCATCTTCTACTACTTTTCCAGGCCATAGCAGAGAGCTGAATCAGAAGTGGAGCTGCTAGGTCTCGAACCGGCACCCATATGGGATACCGGCGCTTCAGGCCAGGGTGCTAACCTGCTGCGCCACAGCGCCGGCCCAAGCATAATATACTTTTTTTTTTTGACAGGCAGAGTGGACAGTGAGAGAGAAAGAGAAAAAGGTCTTCCTTTTGCCGTTGGTTCACCCTCCAATGGCCGCCGCGGCTGGCACGCTGTGGCCGGCGCACTGCACTGATCTGAAGGCAGGAACCAGGTGCTTCTCCTGGTCTCCCATGCTGGTGCAGGGCCCAAGCACTTGGGCCATCCTCCATTGCACTCCTGGGCCACAGCAGAGAGCTGGCCTGGAAGAGGGGCAACCGGGACAGAATCCCGCACCCCGACCGGGACTAGAACCCAGGGTGCTGGCGCCACAAGCGGAGGATTAGCCTATTGAGCCGTGGCGCCGGCCACAATATACTTTTAAAGTCTCAGCTTCACCTTCCATCATTCATTAGCTCATTGATTCAACAAATATGTATTGAACACCCAATAGCACTAGAGTAGTGCAGTTTAGGAATACAACACAAAGCCTTCCTTGAGCTTAAGTTTTAATCAGAAGTGGAGAGAAAATAACTAAGCAAGTAGCTATATGGGGGTACTTCCAAAAGTTCATGCAAAAATAGCATTAAAATTTTTGAAATTCATGCATATGAGGGGTCTTCAGAAAGGTCACAGAAAATGAGTATTTTGAGAAAAACTACGTGTAGATTTAATTTTTTTCACTAAAATAAAAATATTGCATTTTCTATGAACTTTTGGAAGTATCCTGGTGTGGTATATGGTCATGGTGAGGACTAGAGCAGTGTAAAGCAAGAGGCAGAGGAGCTGTGTTCTGCTCCAAGGAGGTGGCATCCCAGGTAAGGGCTCAGTGAAGGGGACTCACAAACGCGTGGGGACCTCTGCAGCGACAGTAGTGTGCTTGTCTTCACACAGTGCAGTACTTCTTCCAGAAGCAGGGACCTTGATTCTCTCAAGGAATATTTATTCATTTATTCACTCACTCATTTTCTCAACAAATGTGATTAAGCATCAAGCCTGTTTGTTAAGGGTATGTCAGTTGGGTGCTGGGCAAGGCTTAGAGCAGGAGGCATTCGCAGTCCTTCAACACAGTGGGGTAGGAGCTGCTGTGGTACTGTGTATGGGTTGATGTGAGAGAACCTTGAGGCCTGTCACCATTCACACTTTTAGGGATCTATTTGACTGGAGGAAATATGTAAAAGCATTAAATGCTGTAATGATGGTTTTCACAAATGTAGAGCCATTGAACCATTTCTTTAAATGAAATCTCAGAAAGTAAGTCCAATATATGTGCTCTGGTTGGCACAAAATTGGAGGCCTTGGGGCACCTTCAAAAACATGTAACATAGTATAAAAACCACTGCCCGAAATATTTATTTGTTATGGCCAAGAGCAGAAATCTGTCTGTTGCCCACATAAGCCTTCTTATCTTCAAGGGGTCAGGTAAACCAAATTTGGAGAATCATTCAGTTGATCAAAACCTTCCAAAGCATTAAAGGGAATAAACAAACCTCTGCCCAAATGAAGACTGACTTGGCTGCTTCTTATTACTGTCCTAAGATCCATAAGCACAGTTCAAAGGGTCCATCATATTGTTTTTTTTCCACTTCTGGCCAAAGGTCACCATATTCGTGTGAAGAATCATCTCTTTCAAAGTGTGTTGGGCAACACCTGGTTTAGGATGGCCCTAATTTGTTTTCTAGAATGTTCTAACTTGAAGAAAATCTTCTCATTGTAGCATACATACAAATAGGTTCTCATAAGCACTCACAATTCTTTCTCCATATTCTCTTATACAAGCAATCCAGAGCCCAAGGTAGACCTTGCATCAGCTTGGGGACCAGCTTCTGGCCTCACTAACCCAGCACCTCCCCTTTCTTCTCTCTGCAGATGACGGCAACTGCCCAGCCACCCTCCAAGGCCCAGGCTGTCCACATCTCTGCACCCTCAGCTGCTGCCAGCACACCTGTGCCCAGTGCCCCCATTGACCCCCAGGCCCAGCTGGAGGCTGACAAACGAGCTGTGTACAGGTAGGAGATGCTGCAGCCCTACTCAGAAGCCTCCAGCCAGCCTCAGGCTGCTGACACAAGAATTCAGGCCAGAGGGGGGGCTCCATCATAGACCATGACCAACAGCTGCTCTTGGCAGCCTCCTTCTCTTACCAAGTTAATCCCAAAATCCCTCAGCTGGATGTGGTGGGTTGACTTGAGCTTCCTGGAAATGTCTAGTGAGAGATAAAATGGCCTGGGCAGTATCTCCCTGGAGGACCTCTTCCCGTCTCAACTAGGGAGTGGGTTGTAATGAGCCTCAGACACCTTCAACTGCCTTGGACTCTCCTTGCCCTGTCACCTATCATTGCCTTTCCTCCAACAAGCCCAGCAGGGCACTGGACAGCTCATGGCACCACCCAGGCTTTGGAATCACACAAACTTTTGTATTCATGACCATCACAGGGTGTTTTGTTAAGGTGCTTAGTTCTGGGCTCCAGAACTAAAGAACATCGATAGGCAGCATCCAGAGATCCTACATCAGTAGGTCAACTATAGGATGGGCGTTGCAAATTTTTTTAAGCCTTCCAGGTGAATCTGCTGCAGTGGGTCTTCAGTGTTCGTCTTAGCACTAGGTGTTGTATGTGAGGCTGTGTAGGCTCTGGCACTCTCTCAAGATGGGGAGTTTGCTGAGAGCAGACAGCGTGTTTCATCATGTTCTACTTCTGCCCCAAGCACCCAGGACTGTGGGGGTTGAGGCCTAGGGAAATGCCTGTTTGCGTTAATGAACTCCATTCTTATGTACACGTTGGAGAGGGAGATCTGAGAGCAGGCTTGAGAGAGGCTCCAGCCGGGATTTTAGTCATCCTTTATCCATGAGGAGTTCACACCACTAAAAACAATGCCTCAGGATCGAAGTTGGATCCTTGCTCTCATTTGCTTGTGTGAGCTCATTTGTTCACATGCATCAGCAAGTGCAAGTTTACCCTGGCTGGGCTGTATTGCAACAGGTGCTAATGCCAGGAACACATAGATTGATCCATCCAAGACAAATGAATAGGAAGACTGATCTCTTCTCCCCCACCCCCACCACCATGACGGTGTCTTTATGACAACAGTGATAATTAGTGCAGTTATCATTGGCATTATTTTTAGTTACTCAGATGAGCTGAATGTGTTTAATGCCAATAGTCAGGAGTACAGAGCAGTGGGACCTAACCATGGGTCCTGGCACAGGGGCCTTCCTAGGCCCAGAAGAAAGATAAAACATAGTGTGTAGGCCCTGCCCTACACAATGCACAGGCTAGGTCCAACTGGAGAGCTCTGCCTTAGGTCCCAAAGAACTCCAGGATCTAGTCTCCTCCTTCTTCCAGTCTCTTCTACTGAACCCTTACTATTAATACATGCAGGCACCGTGCTTGACTTCAGGGAAAAACGAGTGAAATAACAGATCAAGTGTACTCGCCTCTCCAGGAGCCCACAAATACGCAAATAAGAAACCACTGCTGTGTGGTCAGAGCACCAGGGGAAGTTCCCCAGAGGAGGCACTATTTGAGTTTGGTCCTAAAGACTGAGTGGGAGGCTCTCCTAGGGCCTAGTGTGCTCCAGAAATGTCATGGCAGAGCCGCTACAACCTCCAGCCTGGTGTAAGTTATGCTTGGCCATTTGTGGTGGGTGTGTGCTTTTGTGGGGAGCCTAAGAAGAGAGAGGGGAGTCACAAGGCTTCTGAAAGCTGTCTGGCAGCTTGATGTCTTGGATAGATGCTCATGGTACTCTGTTTAGATCATGGCTACTCAAGGTATGGCTCATGGACTCCCAGCATCATGTCACCTGGGAGCTGATTGGATACACAGACTCTCAGGGCCTGCTCAGACCTAAGGCCTCATGCTGTGCACCTTCATGAGATCCCATAAAACCCTCGTACACAATACAGACCGGTCCTAGGCACCTTGTCAGAGCCTTGGGGGCGGGACCTGTAGTAGGCATAGATCACGGTCCAGAAAGACCCCCAGAATAATGGTGTAACAATGAGTTTCTGGAAACCTAGGCTGAGTTTAGTTGCAACATCTTTAGTGTCAAGATCATTTGAGAAGAGTTCTTGAGACAGCCCACGCAAGCACCTGGTGCCACATCTGGAACAAAGCAGATGGGTTTCCTTTTTCCTGCAACGAGATCTGTGGATTCCCTTCCCAAGACCCCAGGCCAAGCAGCAGGAGAGGTGGGTCTCCACTCCATGGGTGCTGTTCACCCTGCTGTCACTGTACAGCCCAAACTTTCCTTCAACCAAAACATCTTCCTGACCACCTTCATTCACCCTTGAGCTTCATGTTCTCCCAGGAGGTGGGTACCCTACAGTCCTTGGAGACTGCACCAGCCAGTGTGGCTCTGAAGAGGGAAGCCCAGGCAAACATGCTGCCCCTGCACCTCAAGACGCTGGGGTTATCTCCCACAACCACACCTCTCCCATTAGTACCGGCCGCCATGACCGCAGCCAGTGCCAGTGATGACCTGGGAGGGAGCGCAGCTTCCCGCAGGGTCGGGTAATTTTAATTAGATTTGCCTGCCTGGGGCAGCCTGGCTGCTCCAAAGCACATCAGGGAGCCAGCATTTCATGTCAATAAATGTAACAAGACCCTTTTTCAGAAGAGCGTCCCAGCCCTGATTTTTGGAAGCCCCCATCCATGGCCCCTCCCAAAGCCACAGACGAAGGAAGGTGGGAGAGGCCCTCCCTGCCCAGGCCCCCACTAGGCAGTACAGGGGCAGTGTGTCAATCGGGAGGGAGTCTGCCAGTGCAGGAGGTCGTATTTGTGTAAGAGGATGTGTTAATGAAATGTATTGGTTCCCTTGTGATGTGGAAACTGCCTGTGTTGGGGGGAGGGCGAGTGTGTCTTTAATTGGATCATACCAGGGCATCATCTGGGCTAATCAGCAAGGCAACCAGGAGCTCCTGCTCAGATTAATGATTGCAGTCTAATCCGCACAGATCCCGTGATTGGATGCACATCCTGGGTAATTGTGTTTGTGACCCAGGAGCAACGCTGAGAGGGGTCGGAGAAGAGGAGGCCTGTGGCGTGGGGGCTGTAGGTTTGGACCCAGTTTAGTTCTGTCTCTCCTCAACCCTCTCTCAATCCTGAGGTTTTCTTCCCAAAAGAAGTTCCAGCTTAGCTTGGACCACAGCAACCCCTGCCCATGCTGGTGGACTGTGCGTCAGGTGCTGGGTGCTGTCTGAGACCTGGGGATTAGGCTGCCAGCAATGCAGACAGGGCCAAGAGGGTGAGGTTAATCCCGATTTCACTCTCCCTCCTCCCCTCCAGTCTCCTTGGTTCCCCTTTGAAGTGAGTGGGTTCCCATGGCAACCATGATGTCCTGGGGAGCCAAAGAGTGGCGGGAGCTGGGCTGGCCAGGTGCAAGTACGGGGGAGGGTGGCTTTGCGAGGCTGCTCTGCTAAGGCACTAACTCTGGCCTCTGCAGCAGAAAACCTCTCTGGGCCCAGGGGAGGAGGCATGCCCCTGCAGCGCTGAAGAGTTACCTGTGACTGATAAGGAAATGCAGGGCTGGAGGGTAAGAACAGTGAGGACAGCCATGCTTTGCTTCTCCATGAAAAAAACGCTTGAGAATTGAGCTGCAGGACCAGGTGGAGGAGGTGAGATGGCCTCCCTACCCTTTATTTGCTCTTTATGGCATTACTTACAATTGAATTAATTGGGCTAACATTTGGGTTAACCTTGTTTCCATTTTCCCTGCTTGACTGTGAAGTCCACAAGGATGGGGTCTGTGTCTGTCTTGTGCATCCCTTTACCCCCAGCATCCTATGCAATACTTCAGAGTCAGCAGCTTCGACAATGCAAGCACTGATCACCGCTTATGGAAGGGGCTTGTTAAATAGGTGTGGCAGAGCCCCATCCACGTACCATGGTTCCAGGTGTATGAGCTAGCAAATGGCTCTTGGGGGTGAGGAGGAGCCCTGATCTGTGGCATTTGCTGATTTCCATCATGTAAATGCTCCGACCCTGGCCCATTGTAAACTGCTACTGAGAGCCACTGGACAGAATTAGGGAGAGATGCACACAGTTGGCTCTTGCCAGCCTCAAAGTAGGGAGAGCCAAGTTGCACGTGCACAGTCTATTTATAAGCAGTGAGCCCACCCTACATGCCAGCTCTTGGGGATGGTCTAACTGATGCCTTCAGCCACGATCCACATTCTTGGTCTTCACGCTCTTGTCTGGCCTTCCCCTGAGTTCTAAATTTGAAATGTTCTCTCTCAGTGAATGAATTAATACTTAACAACAGCACCTGGCGCAGAACAAATGCTTTGTAGATGCCTGCAGTTAGGATTTTCCACCTGAACACCAAGGCAGTGACTGTTCTTTCTAGAGTCTACCCAGCTCCGTCTGTCTCTTTTCTGTCTGCCTAAGCACAGCCCCATTTCGCTCCCAGCCTCTCCACCTTCTCCAAGTTGTCTCCAAGCCTTTCCTGGTTTATCCACGAATGCACCCCTTGATGGCTCCAGAAACCCTGCATCAAATCCTTCTTCTGCTAGCTCTTTGGTTTCTCAGCTCTCAGAACCTTGACTTTTCCATATAGCATGCCTCTCTCCCCACAAACCACAGGCTGTACCCGTGTGCACTCTGCTCTGATAATTAATGCTGCAGATGAGCTCTAATTCAAGAAAGCAATATGTATTGCTGAAGCCCTATTTACATTATATGCATTCCTGTCTCATCTCGAACCCACACTTACCTTGGGGAAGGACAGTGGGCAGGGTTCGTCTCACTCCCTTGAGACCATCCTAAAGGTCACTGAAGTTCCAGGCTTGATCATGATAGCCTTTAAGCTGGAGGTGCAAATGCAGCTGAGTAGCTGTACTGGGCAGTGGGAATAGAAGAATGCTCTAGAAATAGACGTGGTGATAACTAGTCTTGTCACCATGGGCAAGTTAATCTCTTGGAGCCTCTGTTTTCTCAACTGTAAAAAAGAAAACAATACTAGCTGGAATAGCATTAGATGATATAGGGCACACAGATCAGTGTCTGATAGGTAGACTGGAGAGCTGCTTTGGCCTATCCAGGAAGTGACAGCCTGGTCCATTCAGGGAGGCTGGGTTCAGGGTTAGGAGCACAACCTTTGGATACGTTTCTTGGTTCACACTTTGGTTTCACCGCTGGATTTCTGTGCCTCGGTCTCCTGGTCTGTAAAATAGGGCTGAAATAGCGTTGTCTCTTCATCAGGGCTGTCATGAGGATTCAATGAGGTAACCCAGGCAAAGTGCTTGGTAAGCACTGGCAGGTGATAAGCACTCTGTCAGTATCAGAGCTGGGTGAGGCTGGGAGAGAAGTGCTAAGAGGTGACAAGGCAAGGGGCAGGACAGGAGAGGGCTCCCTGACCGGTGGTCTCCATGCTGCAATTCAGTGAGGCGTGCGTTGAACTTCATTACTTGTAATGCATTGTGTTAGGTTCTGAAAGGGGATCCTAGTAAGGAAGAAAGAGACCAGGGGCTGGGGAAAGACAGATGTAGGATGTAGCTGTGATATAAACTGGGCACCTAGTATGGACCCAGAAACCCTGCATCGAATCCTTCCTCTGCTAGCTCTTTGGTTTCTCAGCTCTCAGAACTTTGTAGAATGGACAATGCCCACAAGGCTTCCAGTGGCCCATAGTGCAGTGTGGGAATCACACCGCTTTCCCCCAGTGAGGCGCCCCCAAGAGAATGACAGCCAGGTTGCCTTTCCTGGGGCTGAGCTGTTCTGTCCAAGAGATTGGAGGAAGAGGGGCAGGGGCCTCTTGGGACTGTCCTCTGCAGCAGCTGTCTGGTCAGAGCCCTGGGAACTGGCACTTCCTAATGAAGTGTCTTTGAGGGAACTCTTGCACCCTATGACCGAAGAGTGTCCTGGCTGCTGCGAGGTGACCCTGGGTCTTAACCCTCTTCCTCCCCTAGCGTTGTGCTTGGTCATTCCTGGAATGTGCCGGGTGATGTGGCCTAGGCTGGTGTGGGAGGAGTGCAGCCATTCCAAGCAGAGAAGCTGGGGCCAGATGCTACAGACCAGGGCCTCTGGACCACGAGGGGTTGTGGGCAGGCGCTCCAGGAGTGTTCTTAGCTCTGTTCTGCAGGCTGGGACCTCTAGAAGTCACTCCCTGCTCCTTGAAGCAGTTGGGCTCTCTGGCCTCAGAGGAACATCTCAGCTATGACCCCAGCTGGTTGGGGAGGAGGGGATGGGGGGAGGCGATGACCCTTTTGGAGTCATACTTTGGAAAGTGAAACCGCACTCAGGTTTCCCCCAGTACCAGGCAAAGCCTATCCCTTACTTTCCTTCCAGCACCGGGGGCCCCCAGCCCAAGCCCAGCCCCTGCATATCTGCTGGCAAGCCAGAGGCTGCCCCTGCCTTGCTCAGGGAGCAGCTGTGTTCGGGGGCAGTGGATCCTGCTGCTTCCGCAGCTCACCAGCCTGGCCTAGGTAGAGCTGCCTAGTCCAGGGGGCCCTGCCCAGACGAGGTCTCACCGATAAGAGATGCAGGAGTCCGGAAGCCTAGTGACTTTTATCCTCACAAGATTATGTTAGGATTAAATGAGATAACAATGCTAACAGCTGACAGTGCTTGGCTCACAGAAAGCTCTCAATGGATGGGAGCTGCATCTATAAAGCAGTTACTGTGATAAGTCCCACGCTGGATCAGTTCCCCCTACAAGAGGGAGGATACCAGCAATAGGGTCTCCTGCTGGCGTGAATGGGGGGGTGGGGTGGGGTGGGAGGACAACAGCCGGGGCTTCCAGGGCTCCTATGGCCGACGGCTTGTCCCTCCTTCTAACACCTTCCCTGCTTCTCCCAAGCACTGCTCCATGTCGTGGTCAAGGGAAAGGAGCGCAGACCAAGACTTGAGCCTGAGTTCCGGCTCTACCATTGAGCAAATCACCGGATCTCTGTGGATAAGCGTTCTGAACCCACAGGGCAGGCGTCAAATGAGAAAATGAAAGACCTGTAAAAGCTTTAAGGCCTTCTCCAAACCCACAGTCGTATATTACAAAAGCAGACTCCTTTGGAAAGGCATCGGATAAGGCAGAGATTCTCTTTTGCTGGAACATTCTTGATGCTTGAAAGGTAAATATGGCAGCTGGGTTCTGCCACCCTCAAGATGCACACCACTCAAGGACAGGAGAGGCAGGGAGGCTGAAGTGAGTCCCACAAGGATTCAAAAGTAGGAAATGGGAAAGAGGGACGTGCACAAGATTTGAAATTTGGAAACCCAGGTTTAAATCTCCACTCGGTCCCTTATTCGCATGATAAAATCATTGAACCACAAAGCACCTCAGTTTGCTAATCAGTAAAATGGGCTTGATAAGGCTGTCGGGAGGTTCAGATGTAGTGAGTATGTCTAAGAGCACCTTGAAACTCACAAAGGGCCCCAGATGCGTGTGGGTGTGTGTTTAGTCCCTGCCAGTGACCAAGCTCCCTCTCACTGCAACTTTGTCTTTGGGAACTGGCTGAATTTCTAGAACTTCTGACTGCCTCTTACAAAGTGCTTGATTTCAGGGGAAAAAAAAAAACCTTCTCCTTCCTGTACCTGAGTCACCTGACCTCAATATGAAGGGACTGGGCCTGAGCTCTCGTCCAGATCTCTGTTTTTATGTTACATTCTGGATTTCCATCCTCGCGGACTGGCGGTAACCCTCACTTGGTTGCAATTTCACATTGGCTGTTTTTCACGTGTTAGGAGGGGTGTGTAGGTGTGGGTGCGGGTGGGTGCACCCACGTGAAGGTGGAGGAAGGGGTGTGGAGCAGACCTGCCCTGGGCCCCACACTTGCCAGGAATGGACCTGTCCACCCACCTGGGGGAGGAGAGCTGGGTGGCTGCCCAGGAACCCTAACAGATGCAGTTCCAATTTAGCGACAAGAAGACGTCCTCGCCAAGGCAACCCAGGCGAGCACACCGCCCACTGGGCAGGACTAAAAATACTCCCGCGTGGTGTCAGCGTCACACCTGAGGTAAAAATACACCCCACCAGGGGCTGCTGGCTTCTCCTCCCCACCCCGCTCTCTTCTCTCCATCTGGTGCCTTCGAGGGAGGAGAAGCGGAGGGCTGGGCAAGCACCTCTTAAACCCACTTTCCCTCCCCCTAAGATCTTGCCATCCCCCTGCACGTACCCTAGCCAAGCCCCAAAGAACGCAGGTCTTTTTGTACCAGCTGTGGTTAGAAGCTGCCAGCTGGTAAAATCTGACCCCTATGTCCTCCAGCGTGGCTGGACTCTGAACCTGAAAGAACATTTTTTGTCTTGGAACCTTCATTTCCACGGCCGGTGCTGACTTCATTCATTTATTTGTTCCATTCGTTGATGTGTCAAATGCTGACCGGCCCTCTGCTGTGTGCCATACACCATGCCCAGCCCTTGGGGCCTCACAAAGAGGTCAGACGAGATGCCAGGCTGGAGGAACTCACCGTGGAGTGGTGGGGGACAGGCACTGTGTGCCCACTGTGTTTCGTAGTACATGAAAATAACTTCTTACTGGTAATGCTTTTTTGGTTCACAGAAAATGAAGTTCTGGGTTCTGATAGATTGAAGATGTCGCTCCCCCTCCTTGCTGGGCCTCTGTTTGAGTTGGCGCATAGGCTTGTCTTCCCAGCCAAATGAGTCAGTGGAGATGGCAAGATATGGAGTGGATGGTGTCAGTGTTGCTCTGAAAAAAAAAAAAAAAAAAGGTGCCCACACACCATTCCAGGGAAATGGAGTGAGCATTAATTGATCGCTTACTAAGTGCCAGACACAATCCTTGTTTCTTCACTTGATCCTTGAAAGAACCTGCATGGGAGCTGTCAGACCCCACCGCCTCTCCCCCAAACTCGTAAGGTCGAAGGAGAAGCCCCCAGCCTTCCTGTAATGGCACGGGCCAGGGTTGCGGGGGCAAAGCCCTGTGTTGCTGCAGAGACCCGTCGGGGAACCTCTGCAGAGGAGGGGTGCGGGAGCAGTGAGTTGTGGTGGAATGAGCTGCTATGGTCCGAGCACAGGGACATGAGCACCGGGCAGAGGCAAGCTGGCCTGAGCCCACAGAGGAGAGGAGTGAGGACCAAGTGCAGAGTCTGCCTGGAATAAATTCTGAAAAGAGGCTGAAGCCACAGCACAGAGAGCCCGGTCAGCAGTGACTGGGAGAAGTTTCACTGTAGCTCTCAGGACAGGTGCTTGTCATGGGCGTTCCAGCTGTGCAAAGACGTGCAGGAAAAGCTTTGGGGTGGGGTCCACCCTGGAAAGTGGTTTCTAGGGTATTGTGTCTGATTCTGGGATCCCAGGGGTCAGGGATACTAGAAATAAAGGGGTCACAAACCAGAGACTGCGCGGAGTTTCCAGGAGGGCGGGCTTGGGTGACTTCCACTCACTGTGGTTAGTGGAGAGTAGGTTGGGTCATTGGAATGCCATCCCCACCCCAGCAGATTCCCCTCACCCCACTCACCAGCCAACAGACTCCAAAAGTCGCCACCCAGAGATCTTGCTCTGCTACTGTCCACTTTACCTCTGATGGTCCATCCTTGCCCTGGGTAGGAAGGGCCAGAGGCTGTGACTCTTCTATCCCATTAGAAGCAGCACTGGGTCTGGGGGAGGGGTGGGTGCTGACACCGGGGCTCCCTCTGCCCACCCTCAGCTCCCCAGGATGAGCCTGGGCTGTGCGGTGAGTTGCAAGAGTAGCCTGGGGGCTTCAAGGTCGGCCCCAGGGAAAGGAGGTGGACAGCCCAGGCAGGCGGCCACACACTTGGCTGGACCCATAATTGAGGTGTGCAGTCCCGGCCAAGGTCACGAGGGAAGGGATGGCTGAGTGGCTCAGAAGGGACAGAGCAGCATGGCTGTGAATCACAAGGTTTATCACCCAGAAAGAGCACTCAACACTAATGCCCCCACCCCACCCCGCGCCACCTCCTGCGGCCATCCTTGAGCCCCCTCCCCAGCCTGTGGTGCTCTGTTCCTGTCCCCAAACCTGTTCTCTGCCTCTGTCCCTGACGATGTAGCATCTTGGCCTCTCCAAAGCACTGTATTTTGGCATTCTAATTTTTTTGTGTCTCTGCTTCTCTGTTGCCATGCTTTCCCTAAGCAAGAAATAATCTTTTAAATTAATAATCAAAACAAAACAAACAGAAAAACAGGCTGCCCAAGGAGGAAGGAAGGGGCATGGGAAAGGACCCAGCTGTCTTCTCCCGAGTCCTTTTACAGGAAATGACCTGCAGCCCTGTAGGGGAACTGTGAGTTGGGCAGAAAGGTACGGAGCGCCAAGGAAACTGTGGTCTCCACCCCAGAAGGTTTGTGAAAATGTCTGGGGGGTGCAAGCGCACAGCCTGATTTTCGTTAAGGCTGTCCGGGGGTGGCGAGGAATCCAATGGGCTTTGCTGACTCTCGCTGCCCGAGGATGCTCTCAGAACCCCAGCAGAGGTGGGGGTGTGTCCCTGTGCCCTGAAGTAGTCGCTCTCGCTCTTGCTCTTGCTGTTGGTTGGGGGGGGGGGGCCTCTCTGATCACTCTGCAGAGGGCTCCGTCAGCAACCTGTCCTGTCTCTGATCTGCTCTCGCCAGGCCAGCCCCACACACCCTTGGCCTCAAAGTGGGCATTCCAGGCCAGTGAATTTGGGTGATGTAAAAAACACGAAGGCAGAAATGTCAGAAGTAATTAAACCAAACGATGGCTTAAACCCCTGTAGAAATCAACACATCCGGTTTAATCACCTTCTTAAGCTAGCACAAGGCTGCAATTCTATGGAGAGGGGTTCTTTATTTCTTTGGATCGTTAACAGGAACTGCATATCTTGAGTTGATTTTACTTCAGATGCTTCTGGGGAGAGGGGATGAGGGTGGGGGTGAGGTGGGGGCTCAGGAAAGAAAAAAGAAATAATAAAATGTTATTTGAGCTGCTCTCTTCCCCTGTCTCGGAGCTGAGTGGAGCTGAGCCGAGTCTCTCCCTCCCTCCTGCTTGTCCGCTCCCCTCCAAGGCTCCCGCCCTCCCAGCACCCAGGCGGAGGCACAGTGCTGAATGTGCTAAATTAGGCCATTAGAGAAATTCATTTCTCTTTATTAGTCTGTGTCAAATCCTTTTTATTAGTGGCTGGAAACGACCTCTCTCCTGCAGTAAAATGTCATGCCAGTTCACTCCTTTTATTTGTTCTGCACTGACGAGGCTCAAACTCTCACTGAATTAGTGCAGTGAGATTTATTTCCTCCAAATTTTGAACGGCTTAAGAGAGATTGGGGTGGAGGGGGCGGTCGCGCGGGAGGCGACTCGTGGGCAGAAGAGCAGGCAGGGATCTGGGAGGGAGAAGGTGAGCTCTTATGGAGGTCAAATGTCCTCAGCTCTTTGGAAATAAAATCTAATGGCCATCTCTCACATCTTGTTCAGCGTCTCCTGGGCACTGGGGACTGTGGGTCCACGTTCTTGCTTCTCACTCCTGAGAGACATTGGTCCGCAGTGGAGGAGAGCTGGACAAGGGGAGGAGGAAAGTATCACCATCCTCTAGTTGGACAAGCTGAGGCTCAGGGCAGGCCAAGATGCCACATCTAGTGTCCTCCTTCCCACCTGATCCCTGGCTTAAACGGACAGGACTGCTCCTGTCCAGGTGGCTTAGACCCTGCTCTCAGAGGGGGTGGAGTTGAACTGCTGCAAAGAACTCTTGAAGAAGGGTTGCCGGCCTCATCTCCTGCTCTGGTGGTGATGGTGGAGGGTGGCTAAGAAAGGAGAGGTCAACCCTTAGGTCAGCACAGGCTAAACTGCTGGGCAAGAGCAGGTGGCTCTCCCATAATTGGGGGGGGGGGGGGTACAGCCCTGGAGGAGCCCAGGGCCATGGCTGCAGCCTTAGAACCCAGTGGGACCTCTGGGGAGCTGAGCCCAGCTCTCAGGAGGCAGTGCAGTGCATGAAGTGGCAGGGACGTGGTGGGGCGTTACCGGGTAATTTAAGGGGATAGAATGTGAGAACCACAGGCAGCCCCACCCACCCTGGGGCGGTTTCTAGGAAAAGCTCTGCTGGTGTCTGAGCTCTGTGAGGTGGGCCCCCCTACCAGGAGCCGGTGGGAGGAGCCTCATGCCGGAGCCTGGGAGGATGGGGCGTGAGGAGGGAGGATTTGGGAGCTGACAGTGTTGTGCTGGGCCATCCCAACATGGGGAGGGGCTGGAGCGAGGTGACCAGGCCAGCACCCCTGACCTTAGGTAACCAGAAGGGGAGGATGGGCTGTGCACTCCCTTCCTCTGAGAGACAGCAAAGCAGAGAGAACACTCCAGATAGGCCTGCCCCCTCCACCGCCCCAACACATGCACAATACTCCTCTCCATTTGCGGAGATCTGACGCCTGGATGCGGGAGAGGTTTATCAAGCATCCCATGCTCTGGTTCTGCAAAGACAGTGCGTGTTGTCCCCAGCTGTGTGACAATGCCTCCCACCCCATGATCTGACTCCTCCCGCCCTTTCAGCCTTCCCGCTCTCTCTCGGCTAGATTTTCTCCCAGAAGCGTGCCTCGCTCATTCTTATTTCAAAGGCTTTGCTTTTCTCCTGCCTGGCACGCCTCCCCCTCACCTCCTTACATGACTGCCTTCTCATCATTCGAGGCTTAACTTAAATGCCACCTCCTCAGAGAGGCCCACCCTGACCACTCCTAGAAAAGCTACTCCTCCCTGCAAGGGCAAGAATGGGAGCAAAAGAGATGGCCCTCCCTCCTCGCACTAGTAGCTAGGGGGACTCCATCAGGGTAAATCCCTCCTCCTTACCCCATGCAACACTCAGCGTGTGTACATGGAGCACAGGACCCCGCAGCCATATCACACATATGGCAGGGTACATGCGCACGTGTCATATCACAGCATGCAGATCCTGCACCCCAGTGGCACACACACAACCCGTATGTGTATATATACTGCACAAAAGCAACACTGGGTGTGCACACACCATGGAAACTGGACAGCACACAGCACTCGCACCCTGCTCTCATTGACTGCAGGCATTCAACCCCAGAGCACGGGCGTGCACACGCACGCACACATGCACACACCATCCCCTCTCTGTGCTGCAGCTGCCCACACTCCCTCCAACCAGTGAGAGAAGAATGTGCAGTGAGTGACCGCACGGCTGCCGCGGGGTTGCGGCGGGGGCTGTACCCCCGCCACCTGGCACAATGCTGTGGATTATTAGTTCCTGGTAATTTAGTGCCCTTGTACAGAGTCGATTTGTGCCTTTCATTCCTAATTGATCTAGTGGCTGTTTAAATGGCAGCAGGCATCTGTTGAGAGTGGGAAGGTTCATAAGGCGCAATAATTCATAACACCGTCTGGAATTTGCCTTTCGTGTCCCTCAGCTAAACCACTGCAGGGCTCTGCTTAAATTACAGCCACTGAGGCTTTCTTTGGTATTCCACTCAGGGCCAGGAGAATCTTGCATTAAACTGGGATCAGGTTAGATTAGACTATAATATGCTGCAGCATTAGTGGCTGCAAATGAAGACTTATACTGAAGTTTAACCCCTTCACCTGGTTTTCTCTTTGTCTTTAGCCAGATGACTCACTTACTGCTTTCCCTACCAGTTTTCCACTCCTCTGGGAATTTAGTGATGCAGATGGGCCACCCTTAAGGATGGACCCTTTTTCCTACACACTGCACATCCAGTCTGCAGCCTGGAGCCGGCAGTTCGTGCACCAGTTCCCAAAGCAAAAGTCAGGGGGTAGTGTCCAGGGGCAGCCTCTACCCAGCCTAGAAACTTGTCTGAAGCAGGAATTTATCTCCCTACATGCACCTCTGAGCTTGAGAAGGAAGACCCATAAAGTAAGTGAGTGGATGGTGGCAGGTGCTTTCTATCTTTTTGCCCAGAATTACTAGAATTCCAGAATGGGACAGGCGCCTAGGGTCACTTCTGCCCACTTACAAATCCCACATGGGCTGGATGCTTGGTCCTCCTCTCAGTGTGTACAAGCATAGAGTGCTGGAGGGGAAAGTGGTCTTTTCTCCTTTCCAAGGCTTAACTGCATTCTCCAATATGGTGGCCACTAGCTACATGTGGCTACATAAATTTAAATTGAATGAAGGGCAATAAAAATAAACATTCAGTGTTCCAGCTATGATAGCCCCGTTTCAAGGATTCATTGGCCTCATGTGGTTGGTGGCTACCATTACTGGGCAGTGGAAAGTGCAGAGCATGTTCACCATTGCCGAAAGTTCTGTTGGACAGCGCTAGCCAGAACCTCTCCTTTAGAGGAGGCCTGGGGTTAGGTCCAACGCATATTTCTCCTCCTCTCCAACAAGCAGGCTTTCTTTGAAAAGAAAGGAACTAGATTTCATGGTCCCAGGAGTTGAAGGAGCAGCCCAAAGAGGGAGGTGTAGAAAATTTTTAGGGACTTCAGTGGAAGAGAACAGGACTCTCCAGAGTCCAGTGCCTACAACCCATACCCACGCATGCCCATATGCTACAGAAATAAATGGGATGTGCACTAACGCATGCACTCAGCATGCATGGATCCACATGCCTTTGCTAGACTCTGAACATATGGAGGTGATTAGGTGAACTTGACTCCTGCCCTCACATGGCTCTTAATCTCATGAGAAAGGAAAATAAATGATAGAACAAACCACTCAGGAGCTATCAGCAAAGATTTAAGGGAGCAGTCAGGGAAGCTGGACTTGATATATCCAAGCTAAGCCATTTAGGTGAGCACTTCAGCTCAAGTATGTCCACCACAGAAACACACACATCTACATATTGACAGTCACTTACTCTTCATTCACTGATTCAGTCACTCACTAATATTTCTTAATTACCTGCTATGAGCAAGTACAGCAGAATCCTAGAAATACAACAATCATTCATTCAGACAAGTGGAGTTGGAGGAAAACAGTGAGTGAATGATAAAAATAATCTTTCAATTACAGTTGTGCTAAGAGTGTCATGATTAGAAGGTACAGAGATACGACACACATAGCTGGGGTGTCTGACCTACACTGAGTGAGTTAATAGGACAGGCAGAGACATCCACCCACAGTGTGTGGATGTGTGTTGGGGCTGACACGTCCCCCTGACTACCCTTGCAAACACACAAGACTGGCTCCAGACAGCCAAGAATGGATCTGTGACCTTCCACTAACGTTCACGTCCAGGACTTCTCTGGACAATTCCTACATTTCCTTCCTGGGTGGATTCTGAGCCAGACATGGACACCTGCTTCTTAAAAAGGCTTTAACCCATCGTCCCTCTGCGATGTCCATGCAGCTTTATCTGACCAAAGAGAAAAGGTAAGAGCCCGCTGAGGAGGGCACAGGAACCGGGACACTGGCCACTCTATGCTAGGGCACAAGCTGTTGCCATGAGGGCCGACCCTGGGGACCGTTCTCAAGAAGTGGGGCCTTGGGAGAAGAAGTGATGAGGATGTGGGGAAGGGAGCCTGGTGGCTTCTCAGCCCAGCCAGCAACATGGTCTCAGTGTGTGCGCATGTGTGAGCTCTTGATGTCCCCGCAGGCACCCTCTTTTCCCGCTCCTGACGCTGCTGTTTGAGAAATGTGAACAGGCCACCCAGGGCTCTGAGTGCATCACCTCCGCCAGCTTTGACGTGGACATCGAGAACTTTGTCCACCAGCAGGAGCAGGAGCACAAACCCTTCTTCAGCGATGACCCAGAACTGGACAATCTGGTAAAGACCCTGCACCCCCCACCCTGGCTCGAGTCTTCCTACCTTCTGATTCCCCCCTGTCCAGTGCCCTCAAAATGACCCTTTTGTGAATTCATCCAACATTGAGTTTTGAGTGCTCACCATGGGGCCAGCACAAGATTCAACATTCTAGTAGCTGAGAACCATCTCGAAGTTCTTTAAACCAGAGTTCCATGTTTAGGCTTTGATCTCCAAGTTCACCTTGTTTCTGCCCTTGGCAGTACCAGCCTCCTACTGCCCTCCGCCTGGCAGTGTAGGCAGAAGGAGAGGAAGGTCAGAGCATGCTGCATGGCTGGGGTAGCTGTCCCGGGAGCTGGAGTCCTGGGATGTGCGCACGCCTGCCTCAGGCTGCCAGGAGAGGAGCTGAAGGCTGGATGCTCATGTGTGGAGGGAGGGTGAGGGCAGCAGGGATGTTCATACACATCAACAGGAAAACCTAGACATGCCATCGTGTTGAGAAGTCCTGCTCGGGTAGGAGGACTCCTCCCACTTTGTCATCCAAATAATCATTCTCGTTTGATAAAACACACCTAGAAATGGTCGCTCGGTAAATTAGGTGGTGCCCGGTGAATCTACATTCTAAAAAGTTCCCCAGGCAATTGCAGTCATCAGTTAGGTCTGGTAACTGCTGAGTTGGATGACAACTGAAATGCTCATCCAGTGCTGGGAACTCTGTTGAGAGTGTGACAGAGAGGCTGCCATGTCCCTTCATCACTCTAAGTAGACAACCTGGAATTGTTAACTGCAAGCCTTGATTTTTTTTTCACTGGGTGCTTTGCCTAGAGTCTGCACAGTGAATTTGGAAATTCTGCAGAATTGATTGATTATGGGGATGACCTCTTCCATGCACAGTGTAGCTGGTACCTGGTTTCAAAAGGGAAGGGAGACACACACATACACACTGCATCTGCAGAACAGATGTCTATGCTTTTGGTATTGTTCTGTGCTGTAAATTAGCCACACCACTGCCTCTCTCAAGAGTTGAATGTGGTACTTTAAAGAATCCAGAAAAGCTACCCAGGGAGCCCATCCTGTCCTGGAAATGTGTGAAGCATTGTGATGAGGCTGGAATTTAAAGAGCAGAGGAGGCCTCAGCCAGAGGATAAGTACTAACCTGCCAGCAGCGTTAGTGGAGGCATCTGAGTGCTCCAAATCTGTGTCTGGGGCTCCTTCCTCCTTGGCTGGGATTGAACAGCCCTCGCTTCTCAGGGCCCTGCTTCCCCTGCTGGACCCCCATGGAAAGTTTCCCCTGCACAGGTCCTCCAGTTGCTGGATGGAGGGCTGGTTGGTCTGGCCCCACCCTGTCCTTTGGCTGATGACAGCCACGGGCTTCAGTGGGGAAGCAGATCCTTAGAATCAGGACCCAGGCAGCCACAGGGCCAGGAGATGAGGCAGCTATTTCTGGGGGAACTGGAATGGACCGAGGGACCAGGGACCACTCCCCTCGCTTGGCCCACACCTACAAACAAACAAACAAACAAACAAAAAACAAGTCCTAGGTTGATAAGGGAATATTTAGCAGCAACGTGAGTAATGTGAAAGGATTTTAACATTCTTCAGAGGCAGGAGTCCTGGGGAGAGAAATCTCACAGCCTTGCCCACTACCACCTGCCAGGTGAGGCAGCCTCCCGTTGTAGCACAGCCTGGGAAACACTCGAAAGCGGCCAGCTCCCAGCTGACCCCTTGCTCCCAAGGCCTAGTTCTGCAGGTTCAGTTCACTCGAAGAATCAGACCGCATGATTCCATGCAACAGCACTGGATTGAGAGACTTCTCCACACCAGGCCTGACCTAAGGACATGAGTGGTGTAGAAACCTCCAGACCTCGTATTCCCTGGTCCTCTGAATCAGGTGACTGGGCCGGGAGCATTCCAGCTGGCAGAGCAATCCTTGGGCATCTATTAGTTGGGCATCCATCTGCTCATGTGGACCTCATTTACTTAGATGAGGTAGCCAGAGTCAAGGACTAGGTGATTACTTCTGACTGTGTGAAAGGAGAGATTTGCAAGAGACTTAGGGACCAAAGACCCAAGCCTGGCGTCACCACTTAGTATTTGTGTGATGTCATGATTCACCTCCCTCCGAGCAAGGTTTCCTCATCTGTAGACCAGCTACACCTATGTTGTGTGACTTTAATTAAAAATTAATGAGTCAGCTCAGGAGACTGGCCTTTAAGAACACCTGGCCCCCAGAAGATTAATCTCAACTGCAGTATCGCTGCAGTAAGGTGTTCCAGCTCCCAACCTCACCACCAAGAGACCACGTGGCCCTGACGCTTTACCTGGGAGCTCAAGTAGTGCCCTTTGTGGCCCCACTGCTGGTCCCGTGTTGGGAGCAGGAGAGGAAGAGTCCACAGGAGCCATCATTAGAACCAGAATCGTGGAGCCAGCCCAGCCGAGATGCACATAATTAGAAATTAGAAAAAGGTCAGATCGCGTCATTATCAGCTCAATCAGCTGCCGAGTGCCACAGCCAGTTAATTTGGCATCTGTATTTTTTACAACCCCGCACACGTAGCCCAACGGACTGTAACTCTTTATCCGGACAGATATACTGCGCAGCCGAGCAGGGACATAAAATGAGAGACCCCAAGCAAATGAGCTGAGATAATTGAGAGATTTATTTTTTATATATATGTGTGTCAGGGCGGCTTTCCTTTGCCCTTGAATATCGACTTTCATTGATGGGATTGGCAGGAGGGCACGTGGGTCCCCCAAAACTTTGCCCCTCAGCAGGGCCCCCTTCCTCCACGCACCCCCAGGCTGCCTAGCCTTGATCTGGTCCTCCCTAATCCAACCC
Organism: Sylvilagus floridanus; assembly: GCA_949820135.1. NCBI lineage: Eukaryota > Metazoa > Chordata > Mammalia > Lagomorpha > Leporidae > Sylvilagus > Sylvilagus floridanus. The sequence continues at coordinate 13,976,916 of OX463224.1, read as the reverse complement.
CTCCCCCATTTGGATGCCATCCTCCCCTCTCTGGCGGGTCCCCCTCCTCTCCCGCAAGCATATGGGGCTTATCCATATGCACACCCAGTGCACGCATGCCTGTGCACCCCCACAGTGTCCCAGAGGGGCTTTTTCAGAGTTAGGAGCAGCTGAGAGAGCAGAGACAGGCTCCCAGAGTGTCCATTCTGAGGGAGCTTCCTTCCCTCCCTCCCTCGGGAGCCCATGGCTCCCACAGCACCTCTGCTGGAGGAGAAAGAGAGGCACAGAAAGTTAGGGGGAAAACACAACCCTAGGCAGAAGCGAGTCGAACTCCCCGCCCTGCCCTCCCTCCTGTTTTCTAGACAGAGAGAAGGGTCCAGAGAAAGGAGTGACCAGTCAGGGTCACTGACCCACCCTGCTGCTGTGCCCCACTGCACGGAACCACTTCTCCTTGCTGCCCGAAGCCTCGCTTACAAATAAGATAGGGGTTCACCCTAACGCTAATGGTGCCAGCATCCCACATCAGACTGCCTGGGTTTGGTTCCTGGTTCTGGCTCCCACTTCCAGCTTCCTGCTAATGCAGAACCTGGGAGGCAGTGGTGATGCCCCAGGTAGTTGGGTCCCTACCACCCACATGGGAGACCTGGATGGAGCTCCAAGCTGCTGGCTTCTGCCAGGCCTAGACCCAGCCATTGTGGGCATTTGGGGAGTGAACCTGTGGATGGAAGCTCTTTCTCTCCCTCTGTGTGCATGTGTGTGTGCTTTGCAAATAATTAAATATGTCTTTAAAAGATTGTGCCACTAAGCTCTCTTCCTGGCACCTGCCTGCTGATGCTCTCTCTCTCTCCAGCTCCACACAATGGTGCTAAGCTAGAATGCCCTCCTGGGAAGATACTGTCCCCACACCTACCCGGTGCTCACCAGGCCTATTTCTTCCCTAGCCCCCAGACCCCCTCTTTGGGCCCAGCAGCCTCTGACTGGCAGTTGGTAAAGTTTGTAAAATTTGCAAGTTCCCCAAACCCCTTTGAAACGTAAAAGCTTTTTGTTTTATAAAATCAGATTTACAGGCCCCCAGTGCTGGGCCAGGGTTTTATATATTATGCAAGATTTCAAACCAAAGCTATAAAATGGAGGGTTTCAGTTTCATGCATGGAATTTTTTTATGTGTAAATTTTTTAACATTTATGGGGCACGTTTTAATGAGACTCTGGTGTGGCTCAAGGGACAGATTACAGCTACCTGACCACAAAGCCAGCTCAAAAACGGGGCCTCCCCAGACCCCTGGGCCCACTCTGAAGAGCAGGGCCAGAGGCTGGCGGCTGTGACTACTAGGACGGCGCAGGAAGCAGCGAGCGAGCGCAGAGCTCGGAGCCCAGAGAGACCGCGGGCCAGCCCTGTTCAGAGAGTTCCTCACTGCAGCCTTCAACCCAGGCTGCCTGCCAAGATCAGAGTAGAAGAGCCCACAGACACCAGAAAAAGAAGAGGAAATAAGAATAATCCAACAGCCGTAATAATGAGCATTGATAGAGCTCTTACCAGGTGCCGGGGATCAGCCTAAACACTTTTCACATAGTATCTTGTTTAATCTTTGTTCCAAACCCACAAGACACATATTGACGCAGTCCTCATTTTAGGATGAGGCCATGGAGACAAGAGGTGATGTCCCTTGCACAGGACTGAGTAGCCAGGACATGGTAGAGGCTGGAATCTGCACGCTAAACAGTTCCACTGCCCACAGCTAATCTCGTTTCTCCTTCCATGCTCCCGGTCTTGTTTTGAGTTTCTTTCTGGCCCCATCTCATTTATCCTCAGTGCGATTCTGAAGGAGCCGCTGTGATCTTCCTGTCTTCCAGCTGAGGAGATGAGAGTTCAGAGATAAAGTAGACTGTCCAAGGTGACACAGCAGGTGGGAGAGCCAAAGACTCTCAGCCTCTAAGCTCTTGAGTACTTGGCTATGTCATTCTCACGATAGCCCAAGAGGTAGTTATTACCCCCATTTTACAGACGAAGAGATCAAGGGCTAAAGACCCCACAAGCTGGGATTTGGATAAGTGAATCCAACCCCTGAAAACCCACCCTCTGTCATCGGAACCCCACTGATTCCCCAAGATCTGAAGCTGTTGGAGGGGAAGTGTCAGGTTCTTAGCTCAAAAGTGATTTAACTGGCCATGCATGCTGGGTTCAGTCAGATGCTCTCTCTGTCCCCAGTCATTCAGCGGCTCTCAGTCCTCAGCATTCACGATGCTTCCACACCCATGTTTTGTTCGAGTCACCCCACACTTCCAACTGGCCAGGCCAAGCTGGCCCCGATCTGGAAACAGTCCTGATGAGATCTTAGCTTTGGCTGCCTGCCCAGGGACCCACAGGAATGGTCAGAGCAGGCTGAGGAATGCATGTTTATAAACTCCCTTTTCCTAAGTGTGGGAGAAGAGTTCCAGCTCCCCATCCTCAGCGAGGAAGACCCAGGCGGGAGGCATCGGCATTGGCCCCAAAGCAAGGATCCGTCCCTGACTCCAGCCGGGCAGCGGGCAAGTTACTCCAGCTCTGAGCTTTAATTTCCTTGTCTTTAGAAGAGCAGTAATGTTTCCTGCATCCCTGCGGTGATGGGGCACAAATGAGATAATGGAGAGAAAAGCATTTTGTAAATTGTAAAGCGCTATGTATACAAATGCTTTGAAAGCCAAGGAATTATTGCTATCCAGTGAAGAGGCCAGGTGCTGCCAAAGAGGAGCTTGATGGTGGAGGCAGGGCCACACAGGCATGAAGAATTGACATTTATTGAATCACTCACTCTATGCCCAGTACATTTGCATACCTGATCTTATCCAATTTTCCCAACAGCTCTGAAGCATAGGTATCATTCATCCTAAATTTTACAGATAAACTTTAAACCACTTGTCCAAAAATACTAAGGCAGAAATACTAGTTCAAGACATCAAAGCACGTGACTGCATGGAAAATAAGTGGTCCCAGTTCCATGTGCTTCCCTGGGACTATGATGCTGTGTTCAGTGACATGACACTAACACATGAGTTTGCATCTTTTAAAAAAAAGTGTATTTATTTGAAAGGCAAAGCATTGGAGAGAGAGAGAGAGAGATCTTCTATCCTTGAGTTTACCCCCCCAAATGGCTACAATAGCAAGAGCAGGACGAGGTCAAAACCAAGAGCCAGGAGCTGTAACCTGGTCTCCCACGTGGTCAGTAGGGACCATGCTTTGCTGCCCCTCGGGCACAAAATCAGGAAGCTGGACCAGACTGGAAGACGAGCAGCCGGAACTCATACCTGCACCCTATGTAAGATGCTGGCGTTGCAAGCCGTGGCTTCACCCTCTGCGCCACAATGCCTGCTCGTGAGTTTGTGTTTGGTTGCAGGAGAGAGCTGGATCTTTATTGTGGAGGAGAAGGGAGGGTGAACGATGAGAGCAAAACCTGGGGAAAGGAATTAGGGACACATTCATCACATTTGGTGAGGATACTAAATTCATTGGCAGTGTTACTGCTCTAGAAGATTTGAAATAACTTTTTACATGACCTTGATCATTTAGAAAAATAGTTTAATAAAGCAGCATTTTGTTCTAACTTAGAGGGAAAAATTACAAAATTTAAGCGCATCAGATAAATGATGATTTACAAAACATAAACCCTGGAGGGAAAAAAAAAAACCCTGGGAATTTTTTTTTTTTTTTTGACAGGCAGAGTGGACAGTGAGAGAGAGACAGACAGACAGAAAGGTCTTCCTTTTGCCGTTGGTTCACCCTCCAATGGCCGCCGCAGACGGCGCGCTGCGGCCGGCGCACCGCGCTCGTCCGATGGCAGGAGCCAGGAGCCAGGTGCTTTTCCTGGTCTCCCCATGGGGTGCAGGGCCCAAGCACCTGGGCCATCCTCCACTGCACTCCTGGGCCACAGCAGAGGGCTGGCCTGGAAGAGGGGCAACCGGGACAGATTCCGGCGCCCCGACCGGGACTAGAAACCGGTGTGCAGGCGCCGCAAGGCGGAGGATTAGCCTGTTGAGCCACGGCGCCGGCCAATTTTTTTTACTCCCTGTATATGGAGTGGCAGTAGAAAAGCCAGTGGGGTATTAGAATTATTTTAAAAGGCAGGAAAGAAAAACTGACCTGCATTTGGTTCCCTGTAGTTCATGGAGGACTTGCACTCTCTCCACAAGCTCCTACCAAAGCGTGTGAATTAGGGACCATGATTATCTGCACCTTACAAATAAGGAGACTGGGGCTCAGAGGAGTAATTTGCTCATTGCACCCACTTGGTCCAGGCTGACAGAGACCCCCGGGCGCTCTGCTCTGGCAGGCAGGCTCCCTGCGTGTGCAGCTCTGCCCCTGGTTTCCTCTAATATTGAAGAGGCCCTACATATTCATCGCCTCAGAGTACCATGATGATTTACTCCGCCTTCTTAAATCTTTAAACCAGTGCTATTAGCCCATAAAAAAGTAATCCTTCAGCTGTGCTTTATTAGACCAAAGGAGAGGGCCTCTCAGGCCCACTGTGCACCGGATCTGACTTAAACCCCCTGTGCATGAATTTCACTTGAGCAAGGCTGATCTGGGTAAGATTTTACTTTTTATCTCGTTTGATGTATCAGTATTCTGATTTTTTATACCAAATACATCCTGGTTATATACTAAAATAAATGAATAGACTTCCATCTTTGTGTATGTGAATATGTATGTGTCTGTGTATACATGTGTGTGTGAATATGCATACGTGTGTGTGCCTGTGGGGGGTGCATTGCTTCACAGGAAGACTTAAAAATAAATGAGTAAATAAAGTGTCGATTAAAATGCAGAATAATCTGCTCATTGCAAGCTGAGAGAAAGAAAAAAGAGAAGGGAGGCAGAGCAAGAGAGAGAGGAGGAAGGAGGGAGATGAAGGAAGGTTTATGAAATTGGGATTATTCCTGTCTGGACACGAGAAAGCTGATTGAACCACATATGCAAATCACACGCCTGGTGCAGTCTATGACGTATCCTAAGACTCGCTATTTGTTGAATGCATAAAATGAAGGGGCGTGGCATTGACAGTAGGCATCTCTACTGAGACCAGAGAGACTGTGGTGGTCTGCAAGGAAGACCTGCAGGTGGAGAGGACACGCAGCTGGTCCCAGGCAGTAAGTCAGTTCCCGATGCCAGGGACAGGGACAGCCCAGAAGAGAAGGTGCAGCCCGCGTCCTGGTCAGGTTGGACCATCACTCCTCAGAGGCCAGCCTGGATCCTCTTCTAGTGCCCCTTTCCAGTGGTGAACCGAGGGCTGGTCACATTCAGAGAACCAGGAAATGGAAGGGCCTGACCGTCCAAGCTGCTCTTTCCCATAAGGAAGCCAGTGCCCGGGTGGGTGAGGTGATGTGCCCCTTGAGGGCTAGGCCAGGAGTGAGAGACGGGGAGCAGAGCGGCTGAATGAGGGACTGTGATCAGAGTGGACTGTGGAACGCTAAACGTTAATGTCCCAGAAGCTGTCGGCTGTCCTAGAAAACCCCATACTTCCTGTCACAGAAGGACTTTTCGCCCAAACCCCACACCCTTTGGACTGCCACTTTCTCTACTTCCATAACCCCGAGAGTCCATATTGATGGTAAAGCAACACAGGTGCGTGACGCAACAGACGAGGCCACCTGGTTCAGCGCACTGCCCACCTGTGTGATGCTGTAACCTGTGGGCAGTGACTGCACCTGCTGCAGAGATAACAGATAAGGCGTGCAATGGGCCGAACGCTGAGTGCAAGATGTAGCCAGAGTAAGAAATGTCTGGGTATTGTATCTATCAACTGGAAAGTAGGTATTAAGTGCTTTGTACTGTGCTAATAACTCTTAAGAGACAAACCAAGACCTTCATGGCCAAAGTCAAGCAGAAAATGTAGGCGGAAGCAAGTCTTTACTGAGTACCTAACTCCACTTTCTGGTCCAAATGATCCTTTCTAAAGTCACCGTTCTCTGGACCGGTGCTGTGGCATAGTAGGTTAAGCTTTCCATCTGCAATGCTAGCATCCCATATGGGTGCCAGTTTGAATCCTGACTGTCCTACTTCCAATCCAGCTCCCTGCTAATGAGGCTGGGAAAGCAGTAGAAGACGGTCCAAGTCCTTGGGCCCCTGCACCCACTTGGGAGACCTGGAAGAAGCTCCTGGCTCCTGGCTTCAGATCAGCCCCGCTGTGGCCATTGCAGCCATCTGGGGAGCGAACCAGAGGATAGAAGACCTCTCTGTCTCTCTGTCTCTCCCTCTCTGTCTATAACTCTCCCTTTCAAATAAATGAATAAATGTTTAAAAAATAAATTAAAAATAAATAAAGTCACCATTCTCCTCTAGGGCCACTCAGCTTTCTGCAGTCTCAGCCCATGGAGGTAGCACGTCTTAGGCTGAGGCCCTGCGACAGAGCCTGCATGAAGCCACATGATTGTTGGTTTCTGTTTTTGAGTGACACTTAGTCTAATTTAGTACTCCAAAAACCTTTAATTAGTTGAGCACAATCCCTGCCCATCAGACAATTCACAAGCCCAGGCCAGGGAATGTGGGCTCCCCACTTGAAATACCAATGAGGCTCATTGAAGGATGTGATGCTGGCTTCCAGCCATGCCACTCCACACACACCCCACGGTCAGAATTCTCTGGGAGAGATTTCCTCTCTTGTTTCCATCCATTTTCTATTGTCTAAATGCTTCTCTGGGCACCAAAATACTAGCCAAAAGCTGGGAGGTGGGATTAAATAGAGATTCCCCATGTATTGCCTGTGTCAACATAAGTGGATATGCAAAGGCCATAAGCCCCTCCCTCTTTTGAATCCACTTTTTATTTTGACTTAATTGTAGATTTGCATGCGATTGAAATACAAAGAGATCTGATTCCCTTCTAGCATAAGCATAGCACAATTTCACAACCAGGAACTATTCACCAGTCTTATCCAGATTTCACCAGTTTTGCATGCAGTCATGTGTGTGTGTATGTGTGTGTATGTGTAGTTCTGTGCATTTTTAGAGTCATATGAACATTACTGTTGTCAAGATACAGAGCAGCTCCTCCCTCCCTCTCCTGTCCACCCTTAACCACTAATCTGTTCTCCATCTCTATGATTTTGTCATTTCAAGAATGCACATAAATGGCGTGTGGTAGTATACAGCCCTTGGAGACTGGCCTTTCTCTTTCAGCACAATTCCCTTGAGATTCATTCAAATTGTTCCATGTATCCTTTTTAATCCTGAGGCTGAATCAGATTCCATAATATGGCTGTATCACTGTTTCTTTATCTATTTACCATTTGTTTATCTATATTCGGGTTGTTTCCAGCTTGGGGCTGTTAGGCATTACGCTAATAGCTTTGAGCATTTGTGTGCAAGTTTGTGTGTGTGAACATACATTAATTTTTTAAATTTATTTGAGAGGGAGAGAGAGAGAGAGTAAGGATACTCGCATGTACATGCTCACTCCCCTAAATGCTTGCAACAACACCCAGGATGCTGAAGCTGGGAGCCAGGAACTCAAACCATGTCCCCCATGTGGGTGTCAAGTCCCAATTACTTGAGCCCTCACTGCTGCCTCCCAGGACCTGCACTAGCTGTAAACTAGAATCAAGAGCTGGAGCCGGGGATGGAACCCAGGTACTCTAACGTGGGATGCAGGCATCCAACCTCACACCCTAACCAGTAGGCCAAATGTTGGCCCCAAACTTAAATTTTTATTTTCTGGGATAATGCCCAAGAATGCAACTGTTGGATCACATAGTGAGTGCCCATTAGTTTTGTGAGAATCTGTGATACTGTCTTCCAGAGTGGCTGTACCATCTCCCATTCCCATGAGCAATGGTCACGTTTCCAGCTCCTCACCAACATTTGGTGTTATCCCTGTTCTTTAGTGCAGCCATCCTGGTGTTCGTCTGGGTTTCCCCATTGGCTGGTGGTGTTGAACATCTCTTCCTGTGCTTGTTTGCCCTCTGTGTGTCCTTGCTAATGAAATGCCTGTCATGTCTTTGGTTAACTGGGCTTTTCCACTGTTTAGTTCTGAGAGCTCTTTATAAGTGAGGGGTCTTCAAAAAGTCAGTGGAAAATAGAATTAAAAGGCAAGTTCATTTTGATGCAAAAGCTTGAAATTCTTGCTTAGCTTTTTTAATATACATTTCCATTTTTTTGAAAACTTCTCATATTCTATATACAAATCCCTTTTCAAATGCATTGTTTGCAATTATTCTCTCCCCATAGGTGGTCTTTCCATTATTTTTCACAGGATCTTCTGAAGAGGAAAAAGTTTTCAATGTTGATGTTGTCCAATTCATCATTTTCCTTTTCTCAGTCATGCTTTTGATGTCAAGTCCAAGACTTCTTTGCCTCATCCTAGACCTCAAAGATTTTCTCCTGTTTTTTATTTTTTCTAAAAGCTTTAGAGTTTTCCATCTTAAAATTTTAGGACTTTGATGCATTTGAGTGGTTTTGTAAGATTTTAAAAAAAGATTTAAAAGTCAGAGTGATGCACAGAGAGAGGGAGAAACAGAGAGAGATCATCCATCTGCTGGTTCACTTCCCAAGAAGCCTCAACAGCCAGGGCTGAGTCAAGCTGAAGCCAAGAGTCAGGAAGCCCATCCGCATCTCCCCTATGCGTGGTAGGGATTCAAGTACCTGGGCCATCCTCTGCTGCCTTCCCAGGCACAATAGTAGCCGAGACTCGGATTAGTGCTCCAATGCAGGTAGTGGCTTAACCTGCTGTACCACAATGCCATTCCCTTGAATTGATTTTTATATAAGGTGTGACAGCTAAGTCAAGGTTATTATTATTTTGCTCATGAGTGTCCAACTGGGTGTCCTGCACATTTGAACACTCTCTTCTCTCCACTGAAAAGCAAGTTGGCAAAATTTACCATGAGCCGTTCGGAATGTCCCAAGTTTTTCTCCTGTCACTTCTAGGAACTGATCCTAAGGAAGTAATGTAGAAATATGGGGGTGAAGGTGAGCTATAAAGAGAGAAAATGTTTACTACAGCATTTTGTTAAAACTGGAAGTATTCTAAATACCCAACAGTAGGGGACTGGCTCCATAGGGCACACATGAAGTAATATGCAACAACTAAAATACATTTATGCAATAGCTTTCACTTATTCAACAGATACTTACTTGGTATTCAGACATGTTCATCTGATGATAGCACGTGAGCAAATTAGGTGTCACCCCTGTTTCTCAAAGCTCTCAGTCCCGAAGTGAGAATAAAGGCAACAGTGCCAGCACTTGGAAGCACCTTGTTTTTTGTAAAGATTTTATTTTTTGGAGCTGACGCTGTGGCATAGCAGGTACAGCCACCGCCTGCAGTGCGAGCATCCCATATGGGCACCTCCAGCTCTCTGCTATGGCCTGGGAAAGCAATAGAAGATGACCCAAGTCTTTGGACCCCTGCACCCACGTGGGAGACCAGGAAGAAGCTTCTGGCTCCTGCCTTCAGATTGGCACAGCTCTGGCTGTTGCGGCCAATTGGGGAGTGAACCAGCGGATGGAAGACCTCTCTCCCTCTCTCTCGCTCTTGCTCTCGCTCTCACTCTCTTTCTCTTTGCCTCTCTTTCTCTCTCTGTGTAACTGTGACTTTCAAGTAAAATAAATAAATCCTTTTTTAAAAATGTAGTTATTTATTTGAGAGGCAGAGTTATAGACAGGAAGGGAGAGACAAAGAAAAGTCTCTATCCTCCCTTCATTCCCCAGATGGCTGCAAGGCCAGAGTTGGGCTGATCTGATCCGAAGCCAGGAGCCAGGAGCTTCTTCCAGGTCTCCCACACAGGTGTAGGGGCCCAACATCTTCTTCTGCTTTCCCAGGCCATAGCAGAGAGCTGGATAGGAAGTGGAGCAGCCGGGATTCGAACCGGTGCCCATATGGGATGCAGGTGCCTCAGGCAGAGGCTTAGCCTACTGTACCACAGCACTGGCCCCAGAAACTCACAAGGGAAAAACAGGAAATGAAATGGCCAATGCACAAGGATACTGGAACTGTGAAAATATGTGCATGTGGGAAAAAAGCAGCCTTCTTTTAGGGTGATTGGGTCAACGGTGGGCCCCCACCAACCCTCAGTTTTCCATACTGCCCATAGTAGTTTCTTTTTTTATGAGAATAACCACAACAAAGGGCAAAGCTCCCATTGCAAAAGAACTCCTTGCCAGGGAAAGGCTGAGAGTGATCATTTGCAGAGGCAAGAGGTACACGTACTGCAAACCAAAGAGCACCAGAAGCAGACAGGTGTTCAGTGCTCAGCTAAGTCGTGTTGGATTATTCAGTCAGTCAGCAGGTATCAATAGAGCGTCCACAAGGTCGCCGCATCACATGAGGCACTCCAAGCATGCGTTTAAGAATAGACAGTCCTTGGCCTCTCCCAGCACTTACCAGAAGCTCTGATCTGAGTCTTACGTCTGCTGGTTCAGTACTTCACAGGGTACCACGTGAGATCTGAACATCCCCTGCATGGGATCCTCTCAACAAGCCTTGAAAGTGGTTAGGGAGGGTGTCATTATCCCCATCAGTTAGACACCAAGGCTCAGAGAGCTTCAACAACTTGCCCAAGGTCACACAGATAACGAGTGGCAGGCCCAGAGCTTGGACCTGGCCTCTCTCTCTAAGGCCAGTGCTGTCCTCAGAACACCACATTTGCCTCAAGAACAGCTGTGATAACAGCAGGCTCAATGTAGGTGAGTCATCAGCAGAGAGTCCGCGCTAGAATGTAAACCATGTGGATGAGAACGCAGGGGCTGCTCTCCCCTGCTGTGGTTGGGGCTGGGGGGTCCATGCAGTGAGAAGAACGTGATTCCAATACCTGGACTCACCTCGGCTCCCTCTCCCCAGATGGTGAAGGCAATCCAGGTCCTGAGAATCCACCTGCTGGAGTTGGAGAAAGTCAATGAACTCTGCAAGGACTTTTGTAACCGTTACATCACCTGCCTCAAAACCAAGATGCACAGTGATAACCTGCTCAGGAATGACCTCGGGGGACCCTACTCCCCCAACCAGCCCTCCATAAACCTTCACTCACAGGTAACACACGTGGCTGGGGCCTATCTCTTAATCCAGGCTCCTAAACCATGACTAAGGTTCCTTTGGTGACCGGGGACAAGGAACTGGATCCTGCGCCATGAGGACCCTCCTCTGATCCCCTCCTTACATCCAGCAGACAGCACAGGACCCTATTCATACAACCTATTGCCCAGAAAATGGCCAGACCATGACAGGAGCCACGTCCAAGGTAATTCCTGGCTTACTGACCCAAGATATCCCAAGGAATGAGTCTTAGAGGAAAGGAGACGGCACGCTTTCCTAGAGGATGAGCTGGGGATGCACGCAGACTTCCTGGCTGCACAGGCTTCTCCAGGGCTTGGGAGCGCTCTGCGCCTCTGGGAAGGAGACTGGGGCAAGAGCTCATTCCCTGAATCCTGTCTACCTCATGTGAACTCAGCTTCCAAGGGGCGATTACTTCCAGGGGCTCAGCCTACTCTGGCACCTCTGTCCCCTAAGGGTCAGGGCCACCATCAATGTCACCTCAATCTACCCACCTCCAAGAGGTACCTGCCACCTTCATGCTAGGAACTGGGAGGTGTGGAAGGGGTGCCTCCGTGCTTTGGGCAAGAAGGAGTTATTCTCCTATTCTCCTATTCTGCAGGGTCAAAGGCTTCCCCCAGACCTACAAACTAAGAGAGCTGCCTGGTGATACCTTCCCACCAAACTCCCTGGCATCTCTGTAAGCCACGGGCTTACCCCTTCTTTCCTCTGTCCCTGAGTCCCAGAGTCCAGGGCAGGTGTATGGAGGGCACCCTGGAGGCTCACCAGAGCCCCTCCCATTAGATAATCAGGCCTGGGGATCTGGGTAAACTCCCCAAGAATGAATGGAAACAGGTGCTGGCAAGAATGCCTAAGCAAGGCTGTGACCAACATGCAAGCTGTTTCCCTCTAGGTTGGTAGAGGCAGGGGGAGAGACGGGATGACCCCAGGAAGGTCAGCCTTGCCTTGCTATCACAACAACAGGCATCCAAGCTACACTCGGTGTCCCATCAAACGCATCCCAGTGAAATCGCTGTGGACTTGATGGCGAGAATTGCCTAGGACACGGGCAGGAAGTTTATTTCCTCTTCCTGTTGCTTGAAAATCACCAAATCACTTTATTGCAGATCTAAAAACAGCAGCCCGGGCTTCTGCTTGCTAATATTCTCTTGAAATAGACTCATTCCTTCAGAGTCTTATTGTACTTTCCCTTATGATCAAAATTAGCAAGAAACTTGCATAAAAGAGGACAATAATTGCTCAACGAGCATCTCGTTTGTAATTTATTAGTTTCTATTATTGTGGGTTACCATGGCGATGGTGCGCAGCCCCAGTGATGGGAGAGATGTGCGATAGGAGCTGAGGAGGCTGTGAGGCCTCACCGAATGGAGATGCACATTTTTATCAGTAATTTTCATGAAAATAATAAGTGTGGAGTTAATGAGATGGAAAGCCATCCTGTGGCTATTGTGAATTTTTTTTAAGTGTTGATCTAATTAGAATGCATCGGTCAGGAAAAGTAATGAGGATTTAGTGCCTCACAGAGATGTGAGGATCATATCAGAAAATTAGCACAAGTCTTTGGAAATAATCAGGTCCTTGGAGAGGAGCTGGGTCTCCCCTCGTGGGCCCTCCAACTCTGCCGCGAGCTCTGGGCTTGGGGGTGAGCCTGGGCAGTGGTGGAGGGAAGTGGGATCGGTCTAGTAGCCCCCGCGGCCCCCTCAGGGTTGGGGTCTGAGGCTGACAGGCTGCAGGGAGCAGGCTGCTGGAGGCGCGGGGTCTGCAGAGAGGGCTACATGGGCTCCGGGCGGTCCAGGTCTGAGGATGCTGCCTGCCACCGCCACCCCTCCTGGGGAAGCCCGGCTTCCGCTCTCCGAGCCCCTGAGCTGTGAGCACGGGAGGGAAGGGCTTTGATTCCAATCACTGGGAGCAGCAGATCTCTGCCTGAAGGCGAGGCTGGCCCTGGGGCAGCCCCTGCAGAAAGGCTTCTGATCTGCTGGGAACCAGGAGCTCAGACAATTGGGCAACAACAAAGACCGGGAGAGAGGGAGGCAAAGACAAACCAGGGGAGCATTCTTACTGGGTATCACTCAAACTTGTCCTTGCGGCTCCCCTGACTGCCACCGCCTGCTTGGCTCAGGCTCTGCTGGGTGAATAGGGAGTTGCACAACAGCAGGCCCTGGGGGCCTCTCTGCCCGACCCTCAGCCTGGTGCCTACCCATGGGAGCTCCTGCTGCCAGATTCCTGAAGCTGTGCCCCTGTCCAGCTCATAAAGCCGTTGCTCCCGTACCTTTCATTCTCATGCAGCTGACGTGCAAGGTCTCCTGGGTCTGGCCTCAGCCTCCCCTCCTGGGCCAGTCAGTCTGCGGGAAGTACTGAGGCTGTTCTTTCCTACCTGTGTGCTGAGGACACACTGCCCACCCCACCTTCCTGCAGGACCACAGCCAGCCTCCTGCCCTCGGGCTGGAACAGGCCACTGGCCCATGGAGGCCTCTCTGCTTCCCCATAATAGTGGACTGCTCATGTCCACTCTGAGCCACAGAGGTGGCAAATGTCGTGTGGGTTTTACAGCATGGACTCTCCTTCCCAGATAAACTTTTCTGGAGTTGAGACCGTATTTTCTATATTTGAAAACACCAAATCACCCAATTATGGATCTAAAAACAGCTGTCCGGGCAGCCACTTGCTCATCTCTTGAAATAGGCTTGTTCCTTCAGTCTTTTGAAACTTCCCTTAGGGGGCCAGCAGTGGCTACTGCAGGTCTTGTGTGTGATAGATGTTGGCCAGTGAGTATTTACTGAAAGAAACAAAGTAACCGGAGTGGGGGAGGGGGAGGAGAAGGAGAACTAGAGAGAAACACATGCCCTGTGCTGCTCCCCTCCCCGTTCTCAGGCAGGGCTCCCATCACAAAGTTAGGGTAGGGGCTTGAACTGGCTCTTTGAGGAAGGAGGGACCCACAGCTGTCAGGGATCCGGGGCCATGCAGGAGGCAGGTCTGGGGTCCAGGGCACAGGAGCCTGTATGGGAAAGGAGAGAGAAAAACCGAGTGAGGGGCGAGCATGGGGGTTGGGGGGGGGGGTGTGCGTGTGTGCGCACACGCATTTGTCATGGTTCGACCTTAATCCTCCCGGCCTGAAATAGCCACCCTGAGCACCAGCCTGGCCCGGGGTGGGAGGGTGTATGCCCACCCCCCCAGCAGAACATGATCCTCGGGATCAACATTCCGGCTGCCTGCCAGCTTTGTTGCAAACTGCTGGCTCATGGCTTTCCCTATGCACTAATCATCCAGACTTGGGTTGCAAAGTGGGGGACATTTTTGTTTTCCAATTGGTGCCCCCCCTCCCAGATGCCATGCTGCGCCCTTCATCCAGCTCAGCAGGCTTGGGTGTTCCCTGTTTAGCCTCGCTTGCTATCTGTGGAGTGGAAGGCAGGTGGAAAAGTGAGGGAGATGGCTTCTACCAAGAGGGAGAACTAAAGCGAGGCTCCAAGACCTGGGCCACAGCTCATTCTTTCCACCTCCCTAGGAAGCCGTCAGGTGCTGCCCACGCCCAGTAATGCCCAGGCTGCGTACAGGGGCAGCATCCTCAGAAGGGAAACTCTGTCTGACCTCCAGCTCTGGATTCTCCTGTACCTCCTATGAGGGCACCAACCCAACCATCCAGTAGAGAGAACCTCACTCCCACGGTGTGTAGGCATGAATCTGACCGGAAATTCAACTTTCTCCATGGGGATTGAAACCTCAGCTCTACTGCAGGCATAGTGGCTTAGCCATGGTTCTCATGCAGTCGCCGAGCACGTGAGGGGACAGGCATGGTATGCACTGTGCTAGGGAAGTTCTAGACAGAAACACAGTGCATACCATGCCTGTCCCCTCACGTGCTTGGCGACTGCATGAGAACCATGGCTAGACAGCTCTGTCAGCCATGGAATGATCAGGGCCAAGACTACTGAGAAAAGGCAGGGAAGGAACGGCCAAAGTGACGAGGACAGGAGCGTAGGAAGGGGTTCTGGATTGAGCACATTGCGTGAGTGGCTTGAGGTTGTCCCAGTCACCACTCCGCATCCTTATTCCTCCCCTAGGGAGAAGTCAGGCCCCAGACCCAGCCTGCCTGCCTTCATGTCCAGATCTGTTCCTCCCCCCCAAGGAGAACAAACCTCATGGTGGATCAGAAAAGCTAGCAAGAGGGGTTTGTCCATTGTGATTGGACAGGCTGCAAAGTCTCTGGCTTGGGAGGGCTTCCTAGGGGTGGAGGCGTTTCGGGCAGGCATGGGGAGAGTTAGAAGCCAACTTGGCAGCTCGAAAGCTAAGCGTTCCCAGCGTAGGAAGCTGTCTGGGAGAAGGTGAGGAACAGAGATAGGGAGACTCTCAGAATCCCTCGAGAGAGGGAGACAGGTGGAGGTGGGCAGTTCTTCAGTCCTTGGAGCACCTGTTGAGCCTGCTGAGTTCCAGCGAGACAAATGCAGAGGTGACATAGTCCCTGTCCTCAAAATGACATTACAAAGTATGTTGCAGCCAGAAGTTGGTAACAGTGACCAACCGAGAAAGATTTTAAAGATGGTGGGGAAAGTAGCCAGAGATGAGGGCTGGAGACATGCTTGGCTTCCAAGCACATTGGGTCAATGTGCCCATTGATGTACTCTTGGCTTCCAAGCACATTGGGTCAGTGTGCCCATTGACCCAAACGGCAGCCCGGGTCTGCCAGGGGCCAGCCATGCTGCGGGCTGAGGTCAGCCCGGTGCAGGGGGAGGCGATCTAGCCTGGAAAGATCACCACTCTGATGGAAAGCGGACACTGATAGCTCCACGTGGCAGAAAGTGGAGTGGGTGCTGCCTCATTCCTGCCACAGGCATTGACAGGGTCCCCTCTGCTGGGTCCCAGCCCCCAGCTCTGCAGCTGGGGCCAGGAGGACGGCCCTTCCCTTCCTGCGGGCTGATGCAACCTGAGCTCCCTCCTTCCGAGAAGGAATGTTCCTTAAGAGCAGCAGCTGCTCATCCCCACAGGCCAGCACTCCTCTCCCCTGAGACAAAAGCCCTGACTGGAGTGGAACAGGAACAGGATTAGGTGGCTTGTTTACGTTGCTTGGCTTCCTTGAGTTTGAGAAGGGAGCTTTTCTTGGTCTAAGACAGGACACTGGCTCTGCCAGAATGGAGGGACGCTGCCAGCAAGGGTGTCTGGGGACAGAGGCAACCCCTCCACCCCCCAGGTCACACGTTTGCATGTGTGTGTGCACACAAATACACCCATCCCAGGCCAAAGCCAATCAGGGCGCACATTTTTTCAAACAGCTACCACACACTTAATCTTGGGCAAGGCAGTTTGGGGGAATTCAAAGAAACACCTCTCTTCCCTCCAAAAACCTGCACACGAACTGGGGGAAGAAGACATCTGCCCAAGAAAGAGACTGCTGTGTGGCCCTGTGTAACGCAGGTGGGAAGCAGTGAAGTCAAGATGGTGAGACACGGCCATGTGCTGGGCAGGTACGGACAAGCTCTTGGTAAAAGTGAGCACTCAGGATATCCCACCCCACCCACCCACCCAACCCCTAGCCCAAAGTCGGACTCCAAGAAGTCGGGTCTGAGCTGGTGGATCAGCAGAGACCCCTAGTGGCCAGGGTGAGGATGGCAGGCTACTGGGGCCCTTCTCTGCACTGCCCCCACTCCCTCCACCCATTCATCCCCACCCACCCTCCCACACAATAAATCCCAGGGGCTGGCATTGTTTTTTCCTGCAGTTCTTAACTGCTAGGACCTTTGCAAGGATATCTAGTTCATTCCCCTGTTTCACAAACATCGTAGTAAGAAAAAAATTCCAACTATTTAAAAATAGCTTAAAGAGAAAGTTTTGTCATTTCTTTCCTTAACTCCTTCATTTCTTCATCCCACCACAGCTTCTTCCAGGAACTTCTTGAATGAAAATTAAGGTTCCCACCCCTGCCCCATTAACAGAGAAGACTCACAATTCTGCGTGGCCCTGACACTCCCACTCCCAAAGTCACCCCAGAGCCTTCCACTGTCTCAGGTCTTCCTTTTAAATAAGTCATCCTTTTTGTCTTCCAAAAAAAAATGAGATTTACAGTAAAACTCACTCATTGGCCACTGAGTCGGATAGCCATGGGGCGAGAGTGTCACAGGTGGCCCATGCGTGGTGCTCCGAGGCATAAGCCCTCTGCCACTCTAAAGCCCTGCCTTGTTCTGCCACTTCTGAGGGGCTCTTTGCTTCTGTGTCTCAAGTAACACTGCACAGGGAACAGGAGTGGGGAAGCTACCAGGAGCTTGGGGACAGCACTGCCATGCTCCTGGTGCAAGGAGTTCCTGGCTGGATAACCACTCTGAGCCCCCAGCTCCCGGGACCATTCAAGCAAGAATGGGAGACACTCTGGATGCTGTAGAATGCAACCAAATCATACGGAACACTCTTCTCACTTCTTTGTAGGTGCTAAGGCTCCCCAGAAGGAAGCAACTCTATTTGGATCTAGAGAGCAGCATCCACCTGGTTTGGAGTCTGATCATTCCCATGGGGCCACTGCTGAGAAGATAATAATGCTGTGCACTGAGCCAGTGTGTTCTCCCTGCAGGGCTCCTGCTGCTGCCATGGTAGCTTCCTCCCCAGACAAGCCCTGGAGGCTGTTCCCAGAGCCCCAGAGCCCCCTACCTCCACCCGTCTCCATCCAACAGAGCTAGAGACCAAGACTTGACCTGAGATCCCGAGATCTCAGCAAAGAGGAGGTGCGGAGCTACCAAAGACTCCACCCTCCACCTGTCTCCATTCAATGGGGCTAGAGACCAAGGCTCTACCTGAGATCTTGGGGGTGCGGAACTAGACTGGGGCAGGGACCACACTTGGGATCCTGGGCACGGCCAGGGACCTGGAGCATCTTGGGCAAGGAGAAAGGAATGGAGGGGCAATTTCTGTACCACTGTAGCTGGGTGGTGCCCCCAGCTGAACCTCTTCCATTGCCAAGTAATGAACCCTAGGATTTCTAGGACAAGCTTTAAATCCTGGCTGTGCCACTCCCCAGTCGAGGGGCTTTTGCCAGAGGAGGTGGAAAGTAAGTTCCAGGACTGAAAGCACCAGGCACCAGGCATCGTGGGGCTGAGCCCAAGCACACACCCTCTGTGCACATCCGTCCTGCACTTGCAGCCACTCGACCCGGGTGTGAGGCACAGCTGTTGACCCCTGGGAGGCCACTTCCGTTCTCTGGACCTCGGTTCCTCTTCAGGCAACTAGAATACTCTCTCTCCTGCTGGCCCCACCAGGCGATGGTGATATCGGCATGAGATAATGTGGTGAAGCAATGCTCTCTAATAGCCAGCAGGTGTGGCAAATAGGTCATTTTCACACCAGCAACTGGTGCGGCCATCTGAGGGCAGTCTTCAGAGCTCTTGTTTTGGGAAAGATCTGAGTCCATGGCCCCGAGAATCTGTGCCTAAAACACTGCAGGGCTAGGCAGGTTTTAGTGAAGCAGCTCATGTTTATAGATCTAAGGTCTGAATATCATTTCCCCAGACCCCAGGGGTGCCAAGATTTTGCTCCCTTTTTCTTGCCCCAGCCAAGACGTGGCCATTCCTGGCCCTGCCCACAGGCCTTACCTCCAAAAGTTTCCATTCTGTTCCTTTGCTGATATAATTTGGGTGCCTCTCTGCACCTCCCAGCCAAAGACCCAAAGAAGCCGGAGAAGGGTAGGGAAGAGAAGGAGCTGAGCCAATGCATAAATCACATTTAGTTCTCCAGAGTGGAGGAGCCTGCATGGGTGCTATTCAAGCCACCAGGTGGAGAACTAGCCAGAGTTGGAGCAAGCAGATGAAGTATCCAGGGGATGTCTTCCCCATCTACCTGTGGCTGCTAAACGGTGTGTGTTGGTTGAATCCCAAGGGGCACACCTTCTGTTTGTTTTACTGACTTTGCTTACATTTTTCTAACCTTGCTGGATTCTTTGTGGGGTGAAGAGAGTCTGGGATAACTTTTTTATGCTTAAAGTTCTCAAATGCCCCTGCTGCAGAAGGAGCACCATGGCATGGATGATTCTGGACAAAAGATTATTGCAATGTCCTTGCCCCTGGTGTTAGGGTGAACGACCTGGAGATGGGGCCTCCCCTCTTAAATTTACATTCCAAGTTTGCTGCCGCGTCAAGTGGCGTCGCTTCTGGCCTACATCCTGAGAATGGTTGACTGGGATGGATGCTGGAACAAGGAGAACTTGACCTGGGAGCCACTTTGTTGCTGAAAACCCAGGCACTGAGAGGCTCCTGGATGTTGGCAGTTGGCAACCACATTTCATAAATAAGGAGACCAGGCCTACAGAAGGGCCAGGGCCCGATTTTGAAACTGATCATCTTTTCTCTGGCACCAAGCTGCTTCTGGACTTCAGTGTGTGGGTGATTTCTATCTGTTCCCCTTGCCTTCAGTGACTACTCATTGATGCCTTTGATTCAAAGAGAGCCTTGCGTCCCGGAGCCTGCTGCCACGTGGGTGTTCCCTGACAGTGGCTGTGGCATCACTGTGCTCTTGTCCTGTTGCTGCATAGCAGCTGGGGGACCTTAGGCAGGTCACTGGGATCTGTGGCCCTCAGTCCCTTGTTTGTATCTTAGAAAGTTGGAATATGTGATTTTTAAGGGCCCTTTTGACTGTCCAAGGAAGGTGGAGAGTTCTGCTCAACAAATAAAGCTTCCCAGCCAAAGGGTTCTCAAAGGTCTTGGGAAGGGAAAGCCAAAACAAGAGCTGCCCTCGCCCTTCCACAAGGCCACAGCCAGGGAGGTGAACCGAGAACGGAGGCAAGGCCTGCTCCTGCCCCACTCACCCCCAGAGGGGCGGGGACGAGAGTCCCCTTGTGCAGGTGCATTGGGGGAAGGAGGGCTTGACGCCCAGTGTCCTGCTGCTGCTTATTTATAGGGGCTACTCCTCCAGCTCTCAGGCCACGGACAATCCTGGAAGACAAAAAGGGCAGCTCTGGAGGAGAAGCCAGAGGGGGTTTTATCAGCTCAATCTAGAGAGATGTGCAGATCAGCGCAGACTTCACTTTCCTGAGACGCTCTGCCCAGTCCCCTGGGGCCAGGGGCTGGGAGGAGACTCAGATGGCTGTCCCCTGCAGCTAGGACACTTTTCCTTTGTCTGTTGCTATAGACACTGGCTCAATGTTTTCTCCAGACCCAAGTTTCCCCTCACTCCAAACTCTAGACTTGCCCTGGAGCCTGCAGACCCAAGCTTCTTAAGTCCTAAAACAAAAGCTGAGAGCTGGGGGCCGCCTTCTCCTCCCTGTGTCACCCGTGTCCGTGACTGTTAACCTGTCTCTAAGTCCTTGCTCTTCATGCTTATGATCTTAGCATCTGAGCGTGGCAATGTCGGCCTAAAAGGCCCTTGGATTTGTGAACTGCTTCGAGCCACTTTCAGATGGGGAACCCTGGTTGGGGAGAGCCAAGAGGCCCAGGCAGGTCTCCCAGGACCCCAGAGGCTGCTTCCTCTACACCTCTTTGGTTGCCTGTCTTGCTCGCTTTAAACCTGGAGACACTGACCTTTTGTCTCCCAGCAAAGGTTGCCTGGAGAGAGGGAGCGCTCGTTCCTCCTTAGAGGCCGGCGGCCAAGCTCCCTTCCCTTGATGCTGGAAGTCCCGTGACTTCTTACCAGCTATGAGATGGTAGTGATGGAGGGAGCAAGGGGCCAGAAAACGTGTCTTCTTCCCTGCACTGCCTACTGGAGAGATGAACTGCAAGGGACATTTCCTGGTTGAGAATGTGGGCCGAGGAGTCTGTATCCAGGGGAATTCTGTGCTGGGAGCCTCTGGAGATAACCAAGGTTGAGACTCACACACTCTGTGGGTGAGAGGAATCGCGCATTGTGGACCAGCAGGTTAAGCAGCCTCTTGCAAAGCCCATGTCCCAAATCAGCATGACAATTCGAGTCCCAGCTCCTCTGCTTCCAACCCAGACTCCTGTTAGTGTATCCTGGGAGACAGCGGTGATGACTCAAGCACTCGAGCCAGTGCTGCCCACATGGGACACCCAGCTGGAGTTCCTGGCTCCTGACTTTGACCTGGCCCAACTTCGGCTGTTTAGACATTTGAGGCGACTGGAAGATTCTTATTCATTCTCTCTCTCTCTCTCTCTCTCTCTCTCTCTTTCTGCCTTTCAAGTAGATGAAAATAACCATTTATAAAAATATGCTCTGAGAAGACAGGCCGTGCAGAGGCTAGCCCAGTTGTATTATTTATTTATTTTGACCTGAATGTAATAAGCACTGTGATAGAGGTACATGAAGAAGACAGGCACAGGGCTGGGTGCAGGGAAACGTCTGGAGACCGGAGTCTGAGGGATGGGTGGGTGCTGGCCACCTGGAACAAGGTTCTCAACCCTGGCTGCATATTAGAAGCACCTGGGAGAGCTTTGAACCCTCCAAAGCCCAGGACACAGCCCTGACCAAATGAATTAGAATGCCTGGGGTTGGAAGCCAGGCACTGCCATTGGCGATTCCAAAGTGTAGCCAAGGTAGGCACCGCCTGCTATGGTTAACATGTCTCGGGTTTACAGGGGAATGAGCTACTTGAATGGATGCCAAGTGTTGGTTTTTGGATTTGGGGAATGCATTGAGCTTTGTTGTTCACTGTTTCTAGGAAGCCATGAGAACTGCGTTCAGGGTTTGGATCTGGGAAGGAGCAGAGAGGAGGGAGGAGGGGAGGCAGGAAGGGGACAGGGGAGAGGAGGACTTTGGGGCTGAAGCCGTGAAGCTCTCAGGGACATTGTCACAAATCACACCTCCCTTACTACCAGGACCTCCTGCAGAATTCCCCCAATTCCATGTCTGGAGTCTCCAATAACCCCCAAGGGATTGTGGTCCCAGCCTCAGCGCTCCAGCAGGGCAACATCGCCATGACAACCGTCAACTCACAAGTCGTGTCAGGTCGGTGCAGGGAACGGATGCTGGGGATTGTGGGGAGCACCCTGGTGGAAAAAGGGTGACCATGGGGGGATGCCAGGGATGGGAGGGGGTGTTTCTGCCAGGGGAGGGGGCTCCCCCACTCAGTTTCTTGACTAGAACATTCTGTAAGTGTGTGTGGTTCACACCAAGACCCGATTGTGATGGTTTAGAACAAGTCGGGTTGAATTCTCATGAGTCCCCCCAAGGACCAAGCAAAGCTATGGTCCCTTCCCAGAAACACGCCCCACCAGACTCTGCTCCCCCTCCCTGCCCACCCCTACAAGTGGAAGGAACACACCTGGATGCCCCTGGGCTCCTGAGAGAGGATCTCCACGTGCAAGTGCCAAGGAAATCGGGGACCCTGCTTGCCCTCACTCCTCCCGCCCATGGCAGGGGACCCAAAAGCTGGTTGTCTCCTCAGGTGGAGCCTTATACCAACCGGTTACCATGGTAACCTCCCAGGGTCAGGTGGTCACCCAAGCAATCCCCCAGGGAGCCATCCAGCTCCAGAACACGCAGGTGAGTGTGTGTGGTCTGCACACGTGTGCATGGGTACAGGGAGGGTAACTGCAGAAGCTTCTTACCTGCCAGGTGCGCTACCCAAGTAACTCATCCAATCCTCATGAGTCCTCTAAGAGGTATCGTTACTCCTGCCGGACAGGTAGGGAGTGGGGTCTTGGGAAGGTTTTGTCAGCTCCAGGAATGTGCTGCCTCCTGGGGTTCCCTCAGAGGCTCCTGCACTTCCTAGGCCTGGTCCCCGCCCCAACACCCTTCCTCAATGGTGCAGAGCGCACACACAAAGGAAGAGGGGAGAGGCCCGGAGTCGGAGGCCTGGCATCTGCCATTAACCCTGTGGTCTTGGATAAGTCAGCTGACCTCTCCAGACCCCAGAGTTCTTATCCATACAAGGGAGATGAACACCCACTACACCCAGCCCCACCAACCCACCGGGCTGCTGTAAAAGTTACCTATGGCAAAGGCTAGGAGATTGCTTTGTAAGCCATGGAGTACCACAGAAATGCTAATACCTATTAGCCGGTACAGGGCACGTTCCTATCTTCTGCACTGTTTGCATGTCTCTGTTTCCTCTACCTCCTCTCTTGTCTCCTCTTCTCTCTCCCCTCCTCTTCCTCCTCCTCCTCCTTCTCCCCTTCTCTCACCCCAAGGCTCATCTCCATTCTCTAAGGGGCTGGTGTGAGATGAGAGGGAAAGGTGATCTCCCCAGGGCCCTACGATTGGGTTGGGAAGGAGGTGGGTGGCCAGCATCTGCCATCACCATGGCAACGGGACCCAAGCTGCTGCCTCAGGCTGCTGATGCTGATTCTTTCTCCACGTGCCCTGAAGGTTAACCTTGACCTCACCTCCCTCCTGGACAATGAGGATAAGAAGTCCAAGAACAAACGAGGAGTCTTGCCCAAGCACGCCACCAATATAATGCGTTCTTGGCTCTTCCAGCATCTCATGGTGAGTGTGTGTGTCCTGGGGTGTGGAGCCACAGCACAGGGTACTGGGCTCTGCTGTTGTCTCCACGGCGAGAGCTCTCTGATAGGGACAATGCCAGAGGCCAGGGTTTCTCTAGTGTTTGCTGCTGCCTCCAAAAAGTGTGAAAATGGAAGAAGTAATGGGGACAAAATCGTTTATAAGAGTTAAGAACTGGGTGATAATACGATGTGGTACATCCCACACTTTCCCTATGGAAGGAACAGGTTAATTCTCTGCCAGGACTCTGGAATCTTAACCCACTGAGGAAGCACGAGGTGTGTGTCCATCTCCCGCTGGCTCAGGGCTCCAGGGTAGGGGAGGGGTGATTTTCTCATGTCACTGGCTCAGCTCTGTGGTGTAGAGTTGACCACCTTCAGTTGATACTTTGTAAAATGTCACAATACCTTGGATTTAACCAGTGTTCATACAGCACCTACTGTATGTGTATAACATCATGGTAGTTATCCATTTGTGTGCAGTGTTAGTTGCAAAAGGCAAGCTTTGGGTTGAATATTTGGAATGACTTCAAAATGGTAATGCCCTAGCAACAGTTTCAAGGTCTTTGGCAATAAATAGAGAGGCTTTGTCTATAATATATATATATATATATATATATATATATATAATATATATAATGTCTATAATATATATATATAATAATAGAGAGGCTGAATGTGTTTGTTTGTGTGTGTGTGTGTATCCTGGGAGGGGAGGTAGATTCAGTGACCACAAGACAGGCTTCCAGAAGTCAGCACACTCTTGACCTGACAGGTAGCTCATGCATACACAGCTACAGGACAAATACAAAGGGACAGTGGGCACACTGGCCCAAGAACTGTGGGAAGAACCAAAGGCAAGGGAATCTTTCTTCAGAGAGAAATAAAACGAAGCATGTTGGCCAGCGCCGTGGCTCAATAGGCTAATCCTCTGCCTAGTTCTAGTCCCGGTTGGGGCACCGGATTCTGTCCCGGTTGCCCCTCTTCCAGGCCAGCTCTCTGCTGTGGCCCAGGAGTGCAGTGGAGGATGGCCCAAGTGCTTGGGCCCTGCACCCCATGGGAGATCAGGAGAAGCACCTGGCTCCTGCCTTCGGATCAGCAGTGCGCCGGCCGCAGCACGCTGGCCGCGGCGACCATTGGAGGGTGAACCAACGGCAAAAGGAAGACCTTTCTCTGTCTCTCTCTCACTGGCCACTCTGCCTGTCAAAAAAAAAAAAAAAAAAAAAAACGAAGCATGCAAATTAATTAATCAACAGTCCTTTATGTGACATGGGAGAGTGACCGGAAGCCGTGGAGACTAGGCCTCTGCAGACGCACTGTAGTCCTAGGGACTCTGCCTCAGAGGCATTGGCCTGAGTGTCCAGTAGGCAGGGTGGGAAGGACTGCTCTGAGGCTAGAGCCGTGCTCTCCGCACCAGCTTCTACCTGATTCTGGGGGTGTGGGCTGCCCCAGTGCTTTGCTGTAGATCACTTTGAAAGCACTGCCTGGTTGGGAGACCTAGAGTTTCCAAATAAGAAAGAAAATTTGGATAGAAAGAGCTGGAAGGTCAAGAGCTAGGTGAGTGCAGGGGGGTAGAGCCTGGGTAATGAAGCCGGGGAACAGGGACAAGTCCAGGCCAGAATTTCTAGGGGGATGCCTAGGTCTCCTGCTTGTCCTGGTTTTCCAAATCGTCCAACAGCCAATGAGGATCAAATGGATTCTGTGGTCTCCTGAGCCCGGCATCCACACCACAGCTGCCAGGCCCTCCTCAGGGAGGAATCAGTCTTGTGGGCTGAGCTGTCAAAGCCAAGCGGCAGGGGTGTGCAGGGATAGACACCACTGTAGGAGCAAGGGTGGGGTAGTGAGGTCCTGGGCTTCTGAGGCAGCGAGGCCTGGTTTCACATGCAGGCTTCACCTCTGACCCTGTCAGCTGACCCCACCGATGAAATAGTTGCAAAGACCTGGCGCATAAATACTGCATAAATACTGTTCTCTTTCCTCCCTGCTGAGGTCTGAATTGGCTTACCCCGACATCACCCATGGCGAGGCTTAATTCACTATATGATGGTTTTGAAAGGTCGGGGGGAGGGGGCTCTAAGAGGTGGGGCCCAATGGGAGGGGGCTGAGGCATGACAGTCTTTAGGCAGGGATTAGCATTGGTCTCTTGGAGTCAACCAGGTGATTGGGTCTCCCAGGAGTGGGTTAGTTCCCAGAGGAGCAGGTCATCAGAAGAGAGTGAGCTTGACCCCTCCCCGACACCGTGGCCCACCGGGACACAAGAAGGCAAAGGGAGGGAGGGGTGAAGAAGAGACAGGAAGTAGGAATGAGGTTGGTTCTGCAGGAAAGACCTGGGACTGCGCAAAGGATGGTTGAATTGCAGGAGTGGGAGCTTTCCGCCTGCCCTGTTCACGCACCCCTGCTCTGCTCTAGCTCGGGAGCACCCTCAGCTGCTGGGGACACGGCGCCTCCCGCGGGCAGAGTCCCCAGAGCGTGCCTTCATCACAGCCGTCTCAAAAGATGAGAAAGAAGTGGCCGCCCAGCCTCCAAAGTCGGAGTTCAGAGCTTCTGGCTTGAAGGGGAGGAAGAGAATGAGAAGAAATTCAGGCCACTCTGGGGGGAAAAGCAGACCATGGCAATCCTCTGCATACCAGGGCTGGGCCACTCAGCCTGGGACTAACCCCCGAGCAGCCCTGTTACCCAGGCACACATGGACACCTCCCCATCCCGGCTTCAGGAAAGAGGCTCTTGGTGACTGGGTGCTGTGGAAAGATGCAGAATTTGCAGGCAGACGGATCAGGGTATGGATCGAGGCTCCCTGCGTCATCACTGTGACGACGCTGTTTCTTTGAAGAAGAAGATAATACTTACTTCCCATGGTTGTGAAAATTAGAGAACATACATAAAGCACCGAACCTGGGGCAGAGTTAGCGCTTCGATAAATTCCCACTGAATTTTCTAGAACAGTAGACCAAGAACAAGTTTTTGAGGCTGAAACCCAAAGTCTGAGGCGGATGGCTGGTCTGGTTTTGATCTGTAATGCCTACTGCTCTTTCTGCGGTTTGACCTGACAGTTTACTGGCTAATGCTACTGCTTACCCATTCTGTTGGTACATATGAGTGTGAAATCCCTGGGTCTCATAGCTCTGGTGCTGTTGTAATTTCTCAGGAACAAGGACCACACATCATACTTCCGCTGTGGCTCTTACAGCACTGAATGCCAAAACTTGTACCTTTGTACTGTTTACTAGGGCTTGCTGCAGAAAGAGGTTCCAATAGTAAAATAAGCCTGTGCATATCTGGGCTATAAGAGTTTAGCCTATTTCTTTCTGCCTAGTGTGCTAGGTGGCACTGTGAATTTGCAAAAGGGTAAGGTTTGAAGTTTCTCTGAAACTTATTTGGTGGTTCTAAGTCACTCTCCTTGCTGTCACTGTTGCTCTGAGGAACATCCCTGAGATGCAGTCCTTGAGAAATAACCCTGTGGCAGCACCGTACATGGAGACAGTAGCTGTTCAATGTTAGGGAAGAAGCATAGAGAAGGCCTGAAAGACAGACCTCTGTATACCCTGGGTGTCCCCCCATCCAGTGCAAGTGGGACAACAATTCCTCTATTGGTTAATTGGAAAATTGATTTAAAAAATAAAAAGAGAACAATGAGGGCGGGTGTTACGGTGCAGTGGGTTAAGCCACGACTTGGGGTGCCTGGGATCAAGTCCTGCCTCTGCCCCTGACTCAGCTTCCTGCTACCATGCACCCTAATGATGTCCCAAGTACTTGGGTCCCTGTAGCCCACACGGAAGATCCAGATGGAGATCCTGGCTTCTGGCTTTAGCCTGGGCCAGCCCTGGCTGTTATGGACATTTAATGAGGGAATCTGTGGATGGAAAGTCTCTCTATCACTCTCTCTCTCTCTCTTTCATTTCTCCATGTGTCACTCTGCCTTTCAAATAAATTAAAATAAATAAACTTTAAGAAAAGGAAGAGCCATTCGAAAGATACATTTTATATTTGTTCAAAAGATTTATAGAAATGAAGAATTTTCTAAAACTTCATGGCAAGTGTGTATTATCAAAAAACTGTACATGAATTTGAAAAACTTTTGCGCCAAAGTAAACTTATATTTCTTAAAGATTTATTTATTTATTTGAAAGACAGGGGGCTGGCGCTGCGGCGTAGTAGGCTAAGCCTCCGCCTGTGGCGCCCACATTCTGTATGGGTGCCAGTTCATCTCCCAGCTGCTCCTCTTCTGATCCAGCTCTCTGCTATGGCCTGGGAAAGCCATGGAAGATGGCCCAGATGCTTTTGTCCCTGCACCCACGTGGGAGACCCAGAGGAAGCTCCTGGCTCCTGACTTTGGATCAGTCCAGCTCCGGACATTGCAGCCATTTGGAGAGTGAACCAGTAAATGGAAGACCTTTCTCTCTATTTCTCCCTATCTGTAACTCTGCCTCTCAAATAAATAAATAAATAAAATCTAAGAAAAAAAAGAATGGAAGAAAAAGAAAATTATCTCTTAAAAAATATTTGAAAGGCAGAATGACAGAGAGAGAGGGAGAGACAGAGTGAGAGCTTCTCTCTGCTGTTCACTCTCCAGGTGGCTGTAATATGCAGTGCTGGACCAGGCTAAAGACAGGACCCAGGAAATCCATCCAGATCGCCCACATGGGTCACAGGGGCCCAAGGACTTGGGCCATCTTCTGCTTTTCCAGGTTCATTATCAGGGAGCTGGATTGGAAGCAGCACAGGCAGGACTCCAATCCAGCACTCCGATGTGGGAGGCCAGCGTCACAAACGACGACTTAACCCACCGTGCCACAATGCTGGCCCTAAATAAGCTTGTCTTTTAATTCCATTACTCCACAGACTTTTTGAAATACCCTTGTATATCCGTCTCCTAATCTTTGATGCAGGGCCAAGGTCTTTTTCTGATTACAGTTTGTCATTTTACTTGCATAACCCTCTCCTACAATATAAAGTCTACAAAACTTAAAATGGAATACGAACTTTGACATTTGGAAGCTAATCTGGTGACAGAACCTTTCTGGGTTTTTATTATGTATTCCAATATTTTACATTTGTTTTTCTTGATCTATTCAGCATTTTTAAGCAAATTTGAACCTTAAGTCTTTCCACAGCTTTCTATCAAGTCTTCTTAGCAACATTAACTCTTTCTTTTTTGCACTCACATTTCGTTGGCTTGCAGAATAGTTCATTAAATTACAATACTATAGGTCATTGGCATAAACCGTTTTAAATACAGACCCTGCTGACTTTCTGACACCCAGGCACCTTGGCTGATGAGCACTCCACAAAGCAGCCCCTTCACCCCAAGCACCCAGGGTCCAATGGATGGCAGTTCTGGTTTGCAAAAAAGAAATTGGTAAAATCTGCGAACTTGGCTAAACGGAGACCGGTTCTGAGCACTCCTGTGGTCAGTACTGGTTTTCCTGCTGTCTTCTTCCTCTCAGGCACAAGTTCCGACTCTTTGATTCCTTTTGTCCTGTATCAGAGGCCTCTTGCCATTTCTACTGTTCTGTGGCATTAGCAGCTGCAGAAATGTGTGCAGATGATAGAAAGCTCCTGAGACAGAGGTTAAATCCCAGATCCTTTCTGCTGTTAGGCTGCAGTGCAGCTGGGATGGTTTCATCCATTAGCTGCTTGCTTCCGAGTCCCTGAAGAATCCAGTGACATTTTCTTGCTATTGCATTTTGGCTGCAAGAGGCTAACCTCCTGCTGGAAGCAGTCATTCCATGGCAAGCCCAGATCACATGGAAAACCTGGCAGAGGCTCCTCCCTGCTGAGGGTGGAGAGGCACTGAAATGAGGTAGGGGTGCTGCTGTTCTTCCCAGCTTCCTCTCCCATCCCCTGAGCTTGGGGAGAGTCACCCTAACCAGCCAAGTGATTCTGGTCATTTCTACCCCCAAAAACGTGACAGTTCTCCAGGCTGCTGCGTCCCAAGCTTGTGAGCAACTTTGCGGATTCTTCTCTGGGTGCGAGAAGGTCCTGGAGAAGACAGCAGCCCCACAGGCCCTGCCAGCTGCCCAGGGAGCCACTTCTGCGTTAACCAGGCCAGTGTGCCAGACCCAGTGCTGAGTATGTGAAAGCTTCATCTCGTTGATCCACCCGAGCACCCTGGGAGGTAGACTCTACTGTTAACCTCATTTCACCAGCTGCAAAACTGAGACTCGAAGAGAGCAGCACATTTCACACAGACAAGAAGGCCACCAGGGATTTGAACCCAGATCTGTGTGACTCAAGGCTCTTCACACCGGGTTCTAGTCCCGGTTGGGGCGCCGGATTCTGTCCCAGTTGCCCCTCTTCCAGGCCAGCTCTCTGCTGTGGCCCGGGAGTGCAGTGGAGGATGGCCCAAGTGCTTGGGCCCTGCACCCCATGGGAGACCAGGAAAAGCACCTGGCACCTGGCTCCTGCCATCGGATGAGCGCGGTGCGCCGGCCACAGCGCGCCGGCCGCGGCGGCCATTGGAGGGTGAACCAACGGCAAAGGAAGACCTTTCTCTCTGTCTCTCTCTCTCACTGTCCACTCTGCCTGTCAAAAAAAAAAAAAAGATTTGTTTATTTATTTATTTATTTGAAAGACAGAGTTGCAGAGAAGCAGAGGCAGAGAAAGACAGAGAGGTCTTCCATCTGCTGGTTCACTCCCCAGATGGCCGCAACGGTGGGCGCTGAGCCAATCTGAAGCCAGGAGCCAGGAGTTCTTCCAGGTCTTCCATGGGTGCAGGGGCCCAAGGACTTGGGCCATCTTCTACTGCTTTCCTAGGCCACAGCAGAGAGCTGGATTGGAAGTGGAGGAGCCAGGACTCGAACCAGCACTCTTATGGGATGCCGGTGCGGCAGGCACGCCACAGCGCCGGCCCCGGCTCTTATCTTTTATCCACTGAGCCCTTCTGCCTCGACGTGGACCCAGGAAACCACAAACATCCCATAGCTCCCAAACGAAGTTCAGGGACAGCAGAGGAGAGCTTCCACCTGCGGCAGTATCCCATCCTGGGAGAGGTACAGGATTTGTAAACAGCCCGCCCCAGCTTTCAGATCTTCACAGTGACACAGTGTTGGGACCTCTGCCCCCCACTCTCTTCTTCGTCCATCTCCATCATCAGCCCAGTGTGACTCCAAGGCCAGGCCCAGCTGTTCCCTGCTCTCTGCCATCCCTGACCCCAGCCACCCAGCCTTACAGAGCTCCAGGCCCCCTGATGTACTCCACTGCCGTCACAGAAGCTGAGCACACGGAAGACACCAGGGGCTTTCACTCTATGACTTTTTAAATTGAAACATAATTCACATACCATAAAATTCACCCTTTTAAGCTGTACAACTCAGTGGGTTTTAGTATATTGACAATGTTGTGCAGTCATCACCACCAGCTGATGCTAGCGTAGTTTCATTACTCCCAAGAGAAATCCCATGCCCATTCGCCAGCAGTCCCCAGCCTCCAACCACGCACATTCTGCCTCCATGGATTTGCCTGTTCCAGACTGTTCACGTGAATGCATGGTCCCTTGTGTCTGTCTGGCTTCTCTCACCTGACATCATGTCTTCAAGGCCCATCCACATTTTAGCGTTAATCAGTGCTTCATTCCATCTCATGGCTGAGTACTATTCCATTGCGTGGATGTACCGCAACGACTTCTCCATGCATCAGTTGATGGACAGGGGAGCTACTTCTACCGTTCGGCTCAGGAATGATGCTGCTGTGAGCATTCATGTACTCTACATGGTTCCGAGCCCCTCGGTATCTTAGAGAGTCCTCATCAGATTCCCAGTCCTCCCTCTCCGCCTCCTCCCCAACAGCCCCAGAGCCTCACATGCTGTGCTCACTCCCGCTGGGGGAAATGGATCTGCTGCACACCCAGGTACAGCCTCTGTGCCCTGCACGGGGCTCCCAGCCAAGGAGGGCATACGAGGGTGGAGGCCAGGCAGTTGCCTCTGCACCGTGGTGTTGCCTTCAGCCACTCCACAGTCTCTGCGTGCCTGGCCACCTCCCCTGTGCCAGCCTTGGGTTCCGTCTTAAAGAAATTATATAGTTCTTTCCCTGTCAAAGACTACTGACAGATTTGAACATGACATATGGGTCCCTATATCAGACATCACGTGGTACCCCAGACTGATGTACAATTTCTGTGTATCAGATAAAAAAAATTCTAAATAGAGTTTTGGAAAAAGAGAAAGGAAGGAAGAAAAAAGACCCATTTCCAGAATCCACCTGCACACACCTTCCTTAGAAGTGGCACACTTCCTGACAACAGAAACAATGCAGGCTACGGCAGGGACATGCAGCTGGTGAGAGGACCCGGGTTTGAGTTCCACTGCCCCCTCCACCTTGCTATAGGACCTGGGGTAAGGCCCTCAGTGGGCCTCAGTTTCCTCTGCTGTAGAATGGGTTCGCTATATCCAGCTCGGAGGGCTGCTGCGAGGATGGATTACAACAACCGGTGTGAAGGTACAGTCACTGCCACAAATGCCTCCAGCCGCACCCCGGGAGCCCCCCACTTCTGCTCTTCCTTGGAGAACGCTGAGAAAAACCTCAAAGCGTTCAGCAAATCTGTGAAGGAAAGTGTGAACCCCTCAAAAGCAAGAAAATGGCTTAGGGAGACTGACCCAGCTCGTTCCAGGATATCTGACCCCCTACTTCTCCCTCGGATTTCCCCGCAGTGACTGAAATGCCGCTAATCAGATATCCATTGTGAATCACTCAATCCCTGTGAACGCAGATGCTTGTAACAAGGCCATTATCCATCCACAGTTCAGTCTGAACTGGTTCAGAAGCTTGCTCTTCTACTCCCACTCAGCTGAAATCAGCCTCATGGGAAGAATGCCCGTGCCTGGTGGTGGTGGAAGGTAAAGATTAGAACACGCTTTACTCAACACTTTGAGGAGGCAAGACGGAGAAGTTCCTAGCTGCTTTCTAAACCCCCCAGACCCTTATCTCTTGAGGATCTGATGGAAGCTTTATTCACATCATGGTGAGCACAGTGTCAGGGGAGTTGACCCCCAAGTTCAGAATGATGCCTGGGGTATGACGTAAGCACCCTGGAGTTTGTGCGGCACTGGAAATTGTCACCAGGGCATGAGAAGGAGCCACTGATGTCATACCAGAGTGTTACCTGGATCCTGTTCTTCCCCTTGAAAAGAGGAGAGGTCTTTTGTTTGTCTTTCCTGAGCCCTGTGGACCCCTCCTCACTTGAACACTTGGCCTTTAACCAAACTGGTCTTTAGGGCTAGCCAAGAAAACTACTTGGTTTTAAAATAACTTGTTTCTATGGGAAAATGTGACCTCAGTTCCAAATAACCTACCTATTCACTAACACCTAAGTCCCAGGTATGACACATGATTTCAGCACTCAGGGGGCTGATCATTTAATTAGGGGAAAAATTATAGACGTACGTAAAGCTAGAGAGGTCAACCCATGATGTAATTGCATGCTATTAGACAAACACAGACACCCAAGGGGGTTAGAGGACTCAGTGCAGGCGAGAGGCGTTCTGCCATCTGTGCTGGGCACAGACTTCTAGAATGGTGTGTCCAGGGCTGGGCATCAGGTTGCAAAAGGTCTTTTTACAGTCGTGTCCAGAGAAGGGCAGCCAGGAGGGGGAATGTTTGTCCAAGTGGCTCTCACAGGAAGCATGTCGCAAGAGGAATGGAGAAGGGAATGGGGAATTTGCCCCGTGGGAAAGAGAACTGGAGGAAGCCTGTTCCTTTAAGACGCATGGTATAGTGTGAGCAGCACGGACTTTGACTACAGGCAGACCTGGAATTGGTCACTGCTCCATATTTTCCTTGCTGTATGACCTCAGACCAATCAATGAACTTCTCTGTAGTTCACTTCCTCTTCATGAAGTGGAGCTGGCGATCATTGCCTCTGGTGATAATGATCGATAGTTTGTCATAAGCTCAGAGCCCAGCAGATGAGCTGCTCAGGGTGAAAGATCCAGGGGCCGAATCCCACTGTGATCTGTCCTTTGCTACTTGGATAACCCAGGCCTGGATTTGTTTTGGTTTGGTCTTAATTGGTATTTATTTGTTATTTGGTATTGGTATTTATTTATCTCAAGGCACAGAGAGACAAAGAGAGGGTTCCCATCCACTGATTCACTCTCCCAGATGCCTGTGACAATTGGGGCTGGGCTAAAGCTGAAATCTGGGAATGCAATCCGGGTCTTTCATGTGGGTGACAGGACCCCAGTTACTTGAGCCGTCACCTGCTGACTCCCACATTGTACATTAGCAAGAAGCTGGAATCAGGGGCAGAACTGGGACTCAACCCTAGGCCCCGTGATATAGGACCCAGGCATCTTAACTGCTGGGCTTAACAACTCCGGAGTCCAGCTTTTTTTAACCTCTGAGCTCAGTTTTCTCGTGGGTGAAATGAGAATAATGATGCCTATTTCCTAGGTGCCTTGAGAATTCAGTGAGGAAACCTGTCAAGAACCTCAGCAGTGGGCTCTGCCACTGTCACTGTCCCATCACAGTCAGCCAAGCCCTGCAGGTGTCCTGCAAGTGTGGGTGACCATGGTTACCAGATGTCAGGCAGGCCTGTGTGCAACTCCACAGGCCTGGTTGCTTGAGCAGCGAGGCAGACTTGAGTTCAACAGAAGCACCTTCCTTCAACCATGGGAGCAGGAGTGACCCAGTGATGGTGGCGCTGCAGAGATGATCAGCCTACATTTTGGAGGGACAGCTCACATAGGACATGCTGGGAAACTCACCAGGTTGCTTGCGGATGGAGATCAGCCAGGGCACTTTCATTGCCCTAGACCGCACCAAGCCACACCCATCTGAGGACATCACCGTCTCTGCACATCTGTACCTTACTTGGGCTACACTGGATGAAAGGGGTCTGTACTATAGGAGGGACTGGATGCAGGGGCCTTTAGGGCTCTGTACAACTTGGAGATGTTGGTTAGTAGCGTCTGCTAGAGGAGCTGACACTTGGGCTGTGACTTAAGGATGGCCAGGATTTAGGATTGGGAAGAAAGAGAAGGAGAGGTCATTTAGATGACAGCTCCCACATGATCAATGCTCCGTGATTCTTGCTGACAAAAAGCATGGGCCCCTCCCTCCCCTGTGTTCTGGTCATGAGATCCTCTGTACCCCTTGTTCTCACCCTTGGAGCAGGGGGACCCAGGTGGCTGCCTATCACAGCTCTAACTGTCTTCCTCCCAGATGCTGCTCAGGTACTCACACCTGGGCTTTGGTGGAAGGCACGGCAGGAGGCTGGATGTCCGGCCAGCTGGGGTCTTGGCTGCGTTCAATTGTGAGGCCTATGATTTCCTGCCTGTGACCTGAGACTTCTTCCAGTCTCCTTTATAGTACAAATGTAGGGAGAGGCTGCTGACTCCCCGGGAAGGATGGCAGACTGTTGGAGGTGTGACCCGGTGCAGCTGCAGTATCAGAGCGTGTGCCTCCCTGGCAGTGGGTCTCCACCTGAGCCTGGGCCTTGTGGACCCCTGGCAAGTCAGCCACAGGGTTGGATGGGTGAGCTGAGACGAGAGGGGCTATGAGAGACCCCTGGGTTGCGCAGAGCCCCAGGACACCCTGCGGGAGTCAGAAGGTCTCAAAGATTCTGCCCAAAAATAGCCCTGGGCGATTTACCCTCACAGCACTCCCCAAGAATCCCGAGAGCCAGGTGGTGGTAGGGGGGGAAACGCCCACCCTTTGTACACAATGTGCAGGAAACAGAGGCCACCTTAAAGAAGGGGCACATTTACACACACACAGAGGGGCTGCGGGAGGCCCACTGCCATCTGCCAGCAAGCAGCCCAGGGCTTTTCCAGAGACAGTGCCATGAGCAGGAAGCCAAAGGTTAACACCGAGCGTGCCAAGCACTGCTCTGAGTACCATTCAAACATTAATGCATTTAACTCTTACAGCAGCCGTGAGGCAGGTGGGAGCGTTCTCCCAGTTTACAGAAGAAGAAACTTGCCCGGGGTCCCCAGCTGGTGAGAGGCGGGATTCCACCAGGCAATGGGCTGCAGAGGCTGTGTCTTCACCTCCCTCTCACAGCGCTGCCTCCAAGACCCTGCTAGTGGGCCTTGATGGATTCCTCCCACGTAGAGTTCCTGGGGGTTCTGGATCCCCCGTTGTCCCCTTCACACTCATAGACATGCGCAAAGGACATGGTGAGAAGCACCAGTGACCCCTGAGACCCCTCATCCACCCATTCAACTAATCCATGCTGAACCCTTACCATGTACCAGGCATCGTCCTCAATGGTGATGAGGTGTGGGAAAAAAGCAAGACATGGTCCCTTGCTCTGTGGGGGCGACGGACAACTCAATGGCTCACCCTGGCCGTATGAGTAGTCCCAGCCTGGGTCAGCTCTCAGGGCCTGTACGAGGGACATCCAGATGGGGCTTGACTTCAGCACGAGCGGAGGTGGAGAGAGATGAAGAGAGGCTGGTCTTGCCAGGTGGGAAGCATGGGTCAAAATGGAACCATTTTGGGAGAGAGAGAACATTTCGAGGATGCAGGAGGGTGAAGAGTGAGCCAACAGAAGATTTTGCCAGTGGAAAACCACACGGCAATAAAGACAAATTGTGACAGGCACACAGAACAGCTGCATGGGGGTGATTCCCCGTCTCTAAGATTCAAAGACCAGGAAAAAGTAAGCCCTCATGTTGAAGGGTAGAACACAAGCCCTAAGACTAAAGAAAAAGTGAACAAGGTAATCAGCCTACAAGTGAGGTCTCCTCTGGGGAGGTGCTAGTGTCACCCTTTTCCTTGCCCTGGTTACTTGGGGGTGCGCTTGCTGTGACAATAGGTGAGGCTGCGCATTGTCTTTTCTCTTTATACTTCTCTGAGGGTGCTCCATTCTAAAGGAGGGCAAGGATAAGAAGCAGAGAGAGAATGGGAGAATGGCAGGTCTGGACGAGGGCGGGTACAGATAGAAAGAGGAGTCTTGGGTGACTTTCGCTTCTCTTCATTCTCAAAGGCCTGCATTTGTCCTGTGAGCCTTCCTGGGGCAGGGTGCAGCCCACCATCCCTGGCATCTTAGCTGGGACAAAATGTGGCTGTGGCAGGGCCCCTCCTCTGCTGCCTGACTCCTCTGGGTGGCCTCTGTCTCTCCTGAGCAGTGCCATGCCTGAAGAGTGATGGCCCACAGCCGGCCGCAGCCTCTCATGGGTCAGAGAGGAAGAGTTGGGGGAGGGGCTCCAGGGTGGCACTGGTGATGGCAGGCGATGGGCTGCAAGCCGTGGGCCAGCAGCAGCTCAGGCTGTACCGACACCAACTGGCACCAACCGCTCCCTGTGCCATGTGGCCCTTGGAGACCCAACTGGCCTCAAGGTGAGATCTGCACCGGCCAAGAGCTGGAGGGACACTTGCAGTGTGGGTTCTGAGTGAAAGGAATGGCCAGGGACCTCGGAATCAACACTAGTTGAGCTTCCTGCTGACAGGAAGACCGTGATAGGACTCACTCCTCAGAGATGTCTTCAGGGTCCGTTGTGCACAGATGAGACTGAGTGTCAGAGAGAGGGGGGAGGGGGCTTAGTTTATATTTCTTGAGGGCAACACCTGCTAGATGTCAACACACAACTGGCTGCTGTGGAGACTGCGAATGTTCGGCCAGATGGTTGCCTTCAGTACATGGTGCAGAGTGAACCAATGGAACCTCCGTGCCTCCCCTGCGTCGTCTCACTGTCACCCCCGAGTCCATGAAGCGGACACTTTCTCGCTATTTCTATGTTACGCTAAGGAAGTAAAGGACGGCAGATGCAAAACAACAAGTGGCCAAAGTCACGCATCTGCTAAGGGGTGAGACAGGACCTGATTCCCTCGCCAAAGGTGCTTTATCACCCAAGGGCACTGCCCAGCCCTATGAGGCTTCAGGCTGGCCCTGAGAAGGATTTCGAATTTTCTGTACCTCTTTTTAAAGGAAAAGTTGTCTTGCAGAGACCTGCTGTCTAGATGCTTCTAGATGGTCGGAGAGCAGCTACTGTGGCTCAATGGCTTCCCATGATCTCATTGGATTCTTCTTCCCGTCCTTGGCCCCAAGCCTTTCCGATTGTGCTAAAAGTAGCTCTGACCCAATCGTGGTCTGCCCCGGGGCCAGGACTATTTTGATTTTGTCCTCAGAAGTCATGTGGTCTGAGGCGTATGCATGCTGCACTGCTCCCATGAGCACTCAGATGTGGTGCCAGCAATAGTCTGGCCGACACACCTGTTCCCAAAGCTGAGCTAAATGCTGCCACTCACCCCACAGCCTCCACCATGGGCCTCCTGAGATGCTGGTCCCAGGATAAGTGGTGGAAACTGGCCCTAGGAGGCAGGAAAGGGGAGTGTCCTTATCCATAAGGGAAGAGCCGGCCACTTTTTGGCAATGCTGCCTCTTTTTTTTTTTTTTTTAATTAATTTATTTGAAAGGCAGAGAGGCAGAGGCAGATAGAGAGAGGTCATCCATCCTCTGGTTCACTCCCCAGATGGCCGCAATGGCCGGAGCTGTGCTGACCTGAAGCCAGGGGCCACCAGCATCTTTCAGGTCTTCCACGCTGGTGCAGGGTCCCAAGGACTTGGGCCATCTTCCACTGCCTTCCCAGGCCATAGCAGAGAACTGGATCAGAAGTGGAACAGCCAGGACTCGAACCAGCACCCATATGGGATGCTGGCACTATAGGCAGCAGCTCCACCCATTACGCCACAGTGCCAGCCCCTCAACACTGCCTCTTAGAGATCTCCACTAGTCAGGAGGCATGTTCATTTGCATATGCATGGCATCCAGTCAGGATGGTGTCCCCGTTCCCTGCACCAGAAGTCTCTTACGCACAGCAATCAGCACCCTCCCAAAGAATGCTGGAGAATTTCCTTGAATGGTGGGAAAGATTCGCCTCTGACACTGGTGCCCCGGTGCCCGACTCCTGCCTGGAAACCATCCCCCCTGCTCTCCCACCATGGCAGGGCTCTTCCTCAGAGTCCAGCCAAAGCCCTCCTTCCCTTGGGACACCAGCCTACCTTGGCCGGTCCAGCTTCTCTTCTCTTACTATCCGTGCCTTAGCACAGACCGCCCGTTAGTGGGGTTCTGGGATTTTTTTCCATTCCACCCATGCTGTGAGCTCTTAACCTCAGACGTGTTTCCCTCACTGGCACCAGCACCTGTGAGTGGATGACCCAGCATGGGCAGCAAGATCAGCCTTTTTCAGAGGCCCAGGAAACAAGTTTGAATCTGCTTCCTGTGCTCCTTCACCCATCTGCTCATGCAGCGTGGATGCACATGATTGCCTGTCACCAGTCTGGATGCTGGAGACACGGTGCAACGCACAGCCTCCAGGGTCAGTGCAGCTGTTCAGAGGCCAAGTGACTACCTCTGCCCCCAGGACTTGGGAGAGGCCTCCCTGAGGATTTGGCCTGTGGTATGTTCTTTTTTTTAAAGATTTATTTATTTATTTACTTGAAAGTCAGAGTTACACAGAAAGAGAAGGAGCGGCAGAGAGAGAGAGAGAGGTCTTCCATCTGGTGGTTCACTCCCTAGATGGCCACAATGGCCGGAGCTGCGCTGATCTGAAGCCAAGAGCCAGGAACTTCCTCCAGGTCTCCCATGTGGGTGCAGGGGGGCCCAAGGACCTGGACCATCTTCCACTGCTTTCCCAGGCCATAGCAGAGAGTTGGATCGGAAGTGGAGCAGCCGGGACTCAAACAGGTGTCCATAAGGGGTGCTGGCACTGCAGGCGGCGGCTTTATCCGCTACGACACAGTGCTGGCCACCTGTGATGGGGTCTTCACAGTAGTTGGGACAGGCCTGAGGTTAGGAAGAGAGAAAGGGCACTCTGGCAGAGGGAGCAGTACAGTCAAGAGTATGAACACACAGAGGGGCCTATGGGGACCCCGGCAGGCCAAAAAGCCACCATGGTTTTGCCATATTTTGTTCGCAGGCTGGCTGGCCCTGTTGTGATCTCTGTTGTGAACAGGGGGTGCAGTGAGGCCTGTGCCCCCCGACTCCCAGCCCCAGAAGACATCAGAACTCCCAACGTCCCCACCTCTCCAACCCATGGGGCTTGCAATCTCTCCTCCCAGCCTCCCGCTGCTCCTTCCCAATTAGAATGAAATTGGCTCCTGAAGCACTGACGTGCTTCCCTTCTTGTTAGAATCTTAATATTGCATGAATCACAAGTCCCAGCTGCCCTGGCATGGCGTCAGGGTCAGAGGTGTGAATTAAACAACACACGGTCCTGATTGCTGCAGGCGGGGGAGGCTGAGGCCAACGGAGCAGGTTGCTTCCCTTTGTCACCAGTAATGAGCGTCTTCCCAAGGCTTTGATCTCAAGTCTTTCCCTGGAGAGCTTTAAACACCTGTAAGTGGCCACCACCTCCATAACAACAGTGTGAGGAGCTTCCTTTCATTGAGCCCTTTACAGGTGCGATTTCATTTAATCATCACACGGCTTTCTGATGCGTGGTTCAGTGGCATGCCCAAGGTCTCAGTGCAAGTCATGATGGAGACAACCCCCCAAGCACCACTTCCTAAAGCCACACCCAGAGAAGGGGCTGTCCTGGTGTGAAGATGCTGCAAGGCCTGGTCCTCTGCCCTTTGATCCCTCAGGCTCCCCTAGCTTCAGCAACAAAGCTCCGACCCATCCTGGTGCTCACCACACCCCGCTTTATGCCCTCGGGGGCCAAGCACCCTGCTGAGGCCTACGGAAGACTGAGACACACAGGCCGAATTACCGGCGGCTCACCCTTCTCCCCCGCCCTGGCACCCCAGTGGGGCCAGGAACTTCTACCCACTGCCACCCAAAACGTTCCGCTGCTTTAATGCAACCAGTTTGGTCTTCCCTATGCGCTAGCCAACACCCATTTTCCCTTGGTCTGAGCCTCTACAGTGTTGATTCCCCAAACCACAGCATCAATCCTTGTTCTTGCTTTCGCTCAGCTGTCGTTTGTGTAGCATTCGAATGTGGAAGGTGCTAGAACACATTGTAAGTGGGTCAAAGTGCAGTCTAAGAGAGGAAGCGAACCTGTCACCTGCACGATGGCTGGTGGGGCTGAGACACCTGCACTCACTCACCTCCACAGAGACACCACTCAGGCTTGTGAGGCGGGGGAAGAAGGCAGGGCCACGGGCAGAACTACGATGGTGCTGCCTGGAGCAGTCATCTGCTGTCTCCCGCTGCGGAGTGGGAGTGACAGGCCCACGTGGCAGTCTTCCGAAGGTTTAATGATACACTTTCTCAAGTGAAACTAAATGCACCCAAGCATTTCCCAGGTTATAAATATCGTACAGGGAGTAGCTAGCTTTATGTTTGTTTTCTGTCTCCTGGGAATGCCTAGCATGAATCTGGGCACATAATAGGTGGTCAGTAAGTATCAGTTCATTTAAAAGGAATTGAATTCCCTCTCTCTCTCACACACACACATATACACCTTAACACCTGTGTGCTTCCGAGACTACTGTACATCGTAACCTGATCATGCCTCCCCTGCCTGTCCTGACTTGAGGACCAAGTGAGAAGGATGCAGATGTGCCTTGGACGCTATCAATACTGACCTGTACTGACCTTGAGAAACCACTCTGGCCCCCCTGTGGTGGGAATGAGATCCTTGACGTGGGGGGCCAGCCCTAACCCAGTTCCCCTTAGGGGACACTTGCCCCAGGTTGGGCTCACAAACCACTCGGGCTGCCTGCTCCAGGACACTGCCACTGAGGTGGACGTGGCCCCCAGAGGCAGCAGGCTACCACACGCCCCCCCCATTAGCCCTGCCCCTCTCGTTGCAGCACCCCTACCCCACAGAGGATGAGAAGAGACAGATCGCAGCCCAGACAAACCTCACCCTTCTGCAAGTAAACAACTGGTGAGTTGGTGTCACCCGCCCACAGGGCATGCAGAGCAGGGAAGGGAGAGACCAAGTGCCCACCTGGCTCAGCCTCAGCCCAGCCACCAGGCCAGCCCTCCCCTACGGGCCAAAAACAGAAAACAGCTTCGCTGGCCCTGTGCAGCTACTCAGCGCCCTCTGCTGGGAAATTGTGTCACGCACATCCCTGGAAGCTGTTGGCTGGGTAGAAAAGCAGGAAAACCTGAGCAGCCAGCCCTAGCACGCTGCTGAGACAGACAGGAACAAGTGCATCTGTGGAGCAGGGGAGCTGCCAGCAGTCATCTGGTCTACTCCACCCGGCTGCGAACTGAAACTAAAACTTTCTGCAAAGCTGGGAGTAGGAGGGACAGAGAGTCACCTTTGTGACCACACAGGGGTTTCTGCTGTTTCCTTCTGTTTCTGGCTGGGCCGTCAAAGGGAGCCAACTCTGGCTGGATGGGAAAGGGCCCCGACATGAGTCCCCCCGCCCATCTAGAGAGAAGTCAGAAGTTGATGCTTGTGGGGATTTCTGTTCCCTTAGGGTTGTCACCCAGCACCGAGGGAATCCATGAGCTCCTCAGTAGCCAGGGCCCCGTCAGAATCCCCATCTGTTCTGTCTCATGGTCCGGGAGCCACTGAGCCCTCTCTGCCCGTCCTAGCAATGCCACCCACCCAACGACTAACCAGTCTCCACCCTTACTCCCGGGCAGGTTCATCAATGCCCGAAGGCGCATCCTGCAGCCCATGCTTGATGCCAGCAACCCAGACCCTGCCCCCAAAGCCAAGAAGATCAAGTCTCAGCACCGGCCCACCCAAAGATTCTGGCCCAACTCCATTGCTGCGGGCGTGCTGCAGCAGCAGGGTGGGGCCCCGGGGACGAACCCTGACGGTAAGCGCCAAGCTGAGGACAGCCCAGATGGGGCCCAGGGGTGGGGCAGGCACACCCAGAGCTCCTGCAGGGCAGGCTGTGCATAGACTCAAGGGCTGACCATCTTCTCCCTAAGCCCCAGTCGCTGCTCTGTCCCCACGTCTGCCCCTCCATGACTTCCGTCAAAGCCTGGAAGTGGGGGCTGGTTATGTTCACACTTTAAGGAGCCAAAAGCAACCTGCCAAAGATGAGGGGGAACCAGTGGTCAGCTGAGTCGACGCCTGCTCAGCAGAGCCCCCCTCCTCGCTCCCACACCCACCTGAGCTCCTCAGCGCCAGTCGGCCTCAGCACAGCTCCTGAGAGCCAAGGCCATCTATAAATACCGAGGCAGGCAGCTGGCTACGAACAGAGGCCAGGAGGAGCCCTCGTTTCCCCAGCCTCCCCATCATGTCCCCCATATACGCGTTCCTAACTACCGGTAGCCTAGTACACGGGAAACCCTTCAACCAGCTTGGTGTGCAGGGCCAGCTCTGTGTGGCCTGTGGGGTAGAGGGAGGAGTGTGTGCATGTGTGATACTGTCTTCATGCATACATGTATGAATATGGCCATTTATGGCTCATTTACGCTTGGCTGTCTTCTTGCACTGTAGAGCAGAAATAAACATTTTGGGGATAGGACCAACCTGGGAGGGAATCCTAACTCTGTCATCTCTGACTGTTGTCTGAGATTCAGTGCGACTCAGTGCAACTCAGTTTTCTCCTGTCTAGAATGGGGATAAGAATGCCTGACTTAAAGAACTGTTAGGAAGTCTTAATACGTACAACGTATTTGCACAGAAGATGCTCAGTAGATGGTAGCTGGGTCACCTCTTGGGTTGGGACAGGGAGTGGTTGCTGAGTCACTGGGTGGGAAACTGAGCAGCTTAGGCCACTGTAGCCTCAGAAGCAAGGAGCTCAGCACCCCACAAGCCATCCATGCCAGCCCATCCGACACCGATGTGGCCCTGACCCTTGCCCTCTCTCACGCAGGTTCTATCAATCTGGACAACCTGCAGTCCCTATCCTCAGACAATGCCACCATGGCCATGCAGCAGGCTATGATGGCTGCACATGATGACTCATTGGATGGGACAGAGGAAGAGGACGAGGATGAGATGGAAGAGGAGGAAGAGGAGGAGGAGTTGGAGGAGGAGGCCGACGAGCTGCA
This sequence comes from Sylvilagus floridanus, assembly GCA_949820135.1. NCBI lineage: Eukaryota > Metazoa > Chordata > Mammalia > Lagomorpha > Leporidae > Sylvilagus > Sylvilagus floridanus. Next base: position 13,933,704 of record OX463224.1, on the reverse strand, counting down.
GACAACGAACGTCAGCGACCTGGGCTTGGAACACAGTGACTCCCTGGAGTAGCCGGGCAGCCCGGATGGCACTGTCTCTGAGCAGGACAGGAGTGCCGTCAGGGGGGCTTTAGGGTGGGGGGGAGGGGGACACGGGCAGGCAGCACCGAGGAAGCTGGGCCCTGGCTTCCCCAATCAGCAGCTTGAAGAAAGGCAAGGGGGGGCACCTGCGCCTTCCCAACCACGGAGCTTCAATGAGCACCCAGCCCCGCTTCCTGAGGCCGCGCCGTCCAGCAGCCTGCTCGGGAGGACAGGCTTGGGATCTGGACTCATCGGACCCCTGGGACAGATGGCACCCTCAGGCTGCCCCACGGAAGGGCTTGAGTTGTTTGCAAGCCCTGCACTGTGAGGCGGGTTGGTGCTGTTCACAGAGTGAGCCCTGCCAGGGGACAGATAGACTTAGGAGGAAAGGGACAGACAAGGCGCTCTGGGTTCCACCCCCAGAAGGCTCTCAGCTTCCTACAGACATTCGAGGGTGGGAAGGAGCCCAAAGTATGGCTGGAGGAGTGGGAGGGCCTGAGGCGCCTTGTCCTGCAGATCAGGTGGAATCTGGATCCCTCCAGCCTCTGACTCGTCCCTCCAAGGCCCCCTCGCTGGGCACAGCAACCATGGACTTGGGAGAGAGGGATGGGAGCTAGCGGAGCCTCCTTCTCTCTCCCTTAGAAACAGATTTTGATCTGGGGAGCCCAAGTGGCAGGAGGTTAAGAGCGGTCCCTTCGCCTGGGTCGGCTCCAGAAACCAAGGAGTTGGCAGTGCCTGGGCTAGGGGCCCTATCAAGGTGGCTCTGGGGACCCCAGCTATCCCTCGCTGGTCACAGAACTCAGCTCCTGGCACAACAGGACAGTGGTGTCTTACTCTAGGCTTTCCACCCCTCCACAGACCTGCCGAGAAGGTGCAGTCAGGGTGGCTTGGACTCCGGCTCCATTGGCCTCCAGGCTCCCGTCAGAAACAGTGGAAAGAATCATCTAACCCAATGGGAGCCAGGGGTTGGAGGAGGTGCTACGGGAGAGGGGACAGGCAGAGCAACGGCACCTGAGAGTGTGCAGTGCCGCCCACCCCCACCTGTCTTGCCGTCCCACACACCACGCACAGCGCCATGGGAACTGGGGCTCCTGGGAGGAGGCGGTTCTCCACCGCCTGCCCTAACACAACCCTCCCACCCCAACCTCCAGCCTCCTGCACCTGGCACCCCCTCCTCCTGTTCCCTCCCACCCTGTGGCTGTGAATGATGAGGCTGACCACACGTATGTTTTCCATGGGATTTAATTTAATGGACGTGCAGTTTCATTTGTAAATCATGCATTAGCCATGTCCTCCAGTGACGGGATGTGAGTGGCCCCCCAGCTCCCCTGGAGGGGACCTTTGGAACCCTCTGGGGAGTCCCCTCCTCTACCTGGTTGGGGAGGAGCAAAAGGATGGTCGCTTTCCTGAGGTCTCCCTGAAATGAATGTATTTCTCCCCTAAAAGAGCTGATATTTAATGTTTTAATAGGGATTTTTGAGAAACAAATAACCTTATTTATAATCTGGGTGATTCGATCATTTTTTACTCCCTTTTGATGCCATAGGTCAAAGGAAGTCTAGCTTTTTTGGCGTGAGACTTTTGCAACGGTGCAGTGGGATAAAACACATTTCCTCTTCTGGCTCAGTTTTCTTGAAACACACACACACACACACACACACACACACACACATATACGCTTTGACAGGCGTCCCGCCCGGCACGGGCACACCTGCACACAGGTGCCCACGTCTCTTCTTCCCAGCCCTTCCACCTGCCGAATGTTATGCAACCTCCTTCTGATGTATCCACCAAACCAGTACTGAATGTGGCCGAGAAGTTTTCAGTAAATCTTATTACCTACCATATCGCTCCTCCTATTTCTCAAATATCTTGTTCGCCGTTGGGTGCACACTCCCCTTTTTCTGTGGTTGCTGTAGCAGCCCCCTTGTTCCTATAGCGAGACCCTGGGCCCAGCAGAATCTGCAGCCCTCGGCATCCACCCGTTCACCTGACCACCCACAGAAGGGGACAAGGCAGAGGCTTTCTGAATGACCTTGAATGACCTACTGGGGATGAAGATAGCCAAGTTTGGCACAGTTAACCCTGTCCATGCGTGACTCGGAGACAAAGAGATTGGGGAGAGACACAGGAAGAAGAGTCACACTACCATTTCTCCCTACAGTAGTGGAGAATTTGAATTTGGTTCCTTTCTTGTACCATGCTCTACCTCACTTTTTCCCTCTTCCATCCTAATTCTTTATATAATCTATTTGAAAGGCAAAGAAACAGAGATATTCCATCCACTGGTTCATTCTCCAGATGTGCACAACAGCTGAAGATAAGTCAGGCCAAAGCCAGGAGCCCACAGTTCAATCTGGGTCCCCCACATAGGTAGCAGGGACTCGAGTACTTGAGACAACCTCCCAGGGTACACATTAGCAGGAATGCTAGAATGGAGAGCAGAGCCAGGTCTTGAAGCCAGACATTCCCACATGGGATACTGGCATCCCAAGCCGCATCTTAACCACTGCACCAGTGCCAGACTGTATCATCCCCGCCTTAGACAATGACAGTTCTCATCACTGAAGCTGGTACCACTAGAGCTGGCCCCACCCACGGCTCCTGTGCCCACCTTTTTCCTATTCTGCCTGTGAGAGGTCCCAGAAACACAGGAAGAGAGGCTGTCTTGGTTGCTGCTTTTAATCCTGGAGCTGCACCTTGGGGGATCCTGTCCTTGAATTCCAGGGGTCAGCACTGCATTCCCTGGGGCCAGAAACAATTCAAGGGCACCGTCTGTCTCCCCCACAGAAGTGAGAGGCAGGCATCCTTCTCACCCCCAGACTAGAGGCTGGGCAGCCTCGCTGAGATGTTTGGAAGCAAAGAAGTTGCCTGCTCACATTCACAAAGGTTGCAGAGTTTGTACTTACTTGGCAGTCCTCCACAGGCAGGCTGAAGATGGGAAAAGGGGTAGGCTGTCCGTCAAAGGGCCCTGAGCCACTCCAAGGGGGTTCCCTGAGTCAGTGCACTCACAGAGCCCAGCCCCCACCACCACCACTGGAGGGTTCCACTCACTCAGCAGAGACCCCCTCTCAGGCCCACAGAGAACATCCCAGATGGGCAAAGTGATACATTAGAACCTCACCGCCCAGAGTCGGGAAGGCCCAGGTATTCTAAAGCAATGGTTTCCAAGGAACACACTCCTAAAAGTTATGCTACCAAAACATTTGAACTTCAAGGGCACAGCAAGTTAAGCCACCACTTGGGATGCTTGCCTTCCATTTCGACATGCCTTTGTTCAAATCCCACCTCCACTTCTGATCCAGCTCCCCGCTAATGCACACCCGAGGAAGCAGCAGATGATGGCTCAAGTACTTTGGTCCCTGACATCGATGTGAGAGAACCAAATGGAGCGCCTGACTCCTGGCTTCAGTGCAGCCCAGCCCCAGCTGTTGCAGCCATTTGGGAAGTGAACCTGCAGATGGAAGATCTGTGTGTGTGTGTGTGTGTGTGTGTCCCTCTCTCTCTGTCACTCTGCCTTTCAAATAAATAAAATAAATCTTAAAAAAAAAATGCTAAAGGCTCTGAGAAGTCCTGCAGGAAAGAAATCTACTTAATTTTGTTTGAACTGCTCCCCAAATTTATTTACCATTTTTCCCCCAAGTAATATCTATTCACGTTATACCAGGGGCAGGCATTTGGCTCAGTGATTAGAATGCTGCTTGGGACGTCCGCATTCCATACTGGAACGTCTTGTTCCAATCCTGGCTCCTCTGCTCCAGATCCGGCTTCCTGCCAATGCATGCTCTTGGTGACAGCAGATAATGTCTCAGGTATTAGGGTCGCTGCCACCCACACAGGAGACCAGTATGGAGTTCCAGGCTACTGGCTTCGGCCCTGCCTGGCCCAGTCTGGCCCTGGCTGTTGTATACATTTGTAGAGTAAAACAGTGGATGGAAAATCTCTAAAACTCTCTCTTTCTCTGTCTCTCAATCTTTCAGATAAAATGAAAATAAATAAATAAGAGTTTTTAAAATAATACCCCTGATTCACTGCAAAGCTTATCAGGCCATGGGAAAAGATATAAAGAAACATAAAAGTTATACCCATAGTCCCCAAAACACACTTCAGGGAACAGTATTCTAAAAATATTACAGAGCAGTCTGTCCCAGCCCCTTCCACCTCCTCTTTAGTTTTTCTTTTTTTTTTTTTTTTTTTTTTTTTTTTTTTTGGTGACAGGCAGAGTGGACAGTGAGAGAGAGAGACAGAGAGAAAGGTCTTCCTTTTGCCGTTGGTTCACCCTCCAATGGCTGCCGCGGATGGCGTGCTGCGGCCGGCGCACCGCGCTCATCCGATGGCAGGAGCCAGGTGCTAGGTGCTTTTCCCTGGTCTCCCATGGGGTGCAGGGCCCAAGCACTTGGGCCATCCTCCACTGCACTCCTGGGCCACAGCAGAGGGCTGGCCTGGAAGAGGGGCAACCGGGACAGAATCCGGCGCCCCGACCGGGACTAGAACCCGGTGTGCCGGCGCCGCAAGGCGGAGGATTAGCCTGTTGAGCCACGGCGCCGGCCCTCTTTAGTTTTTCTATCAGATCCTGCCGTCTTTTCAACTCCACTGCCAACTAAAAAGAAGTTTCCTAAAGCATCGGAGATACGGGTAGTTGTATTTTGTGTTTTCATGGCCCAGATGCTACACAACCCAAGGAGGGATGTAGCATAATCCCCATGGAAATGGGAGAGAGAGAGAATAATAGGGGAACCACGGGGGAATTCTCTTAGCCCCAAAGTGGAACTCTGAGAGTAGAGCCCTGGAGCTAATCAGACTGACTGTCGGCAAACCTCAGGCCATCAGGAAAGGTGTTTCAGGCTTGGAGAGCCTGCTCCGGGGAGCGGATGGCTCCTTGGCCAAGGAGCCCCCGCGCTGCCTGACCTGGGGCCCAGGGAAGGCCATAACTCTGCAGCCTGCTCAGGTTCATTCCTCAAGAGCCATTCATTCATTCATTCATTCAGGATGCATTTAGTAAGTTCAGACTCTGCCCAGGCACCAAAAACGAAACAGATCAACAAAGACCAGTTGTGGCCGCAGAGGAATTTACATGCCAATAGAAGAAAGTTGAGACTGAAGGTGTGCCTGTAGCATCCTTGTAATGGTTACCACCTGGATCTCTCTGGGGGCAGTGATCTCAAACCCTATGATGCAGAGTTGCAAACAGTAGGCTCTCTGGTCAGACATAGGATAGTGTTCAGGTCAAATACAGCTTGAAGGCATGGCTTGCTTGGACCATGTACTGTTTTTAAGAATTTTGTGACATTTAAAAGTTAGAAGATGACACATAAAAATTCAAATTCCTTTTTTCTCCTGAAAAATTAGATGATCAGGCAACTTGGGGTCTATAATCCCACATGGCCACGATCAGGTGTGGTTGAAAAATTACTGCTCCCTAAGGTGCACCCTCCTAGTTATCATGACGGTCAGTGCCCTGGTGGCGTCCCCAGCAACCAGGCCCAGCTGCCATCTATTATGGGGCTGACTGATTAGTTATGCTTCTCGCCAGCCTTTCTGTCTTCCTTTTTCTCCCTTCCCCTGCAATATCTAACTGGCTGCTTTTAGGAAGGGAAGTATTTCTCCATACCCACTACTCCATCAAGAGTGAGAAAACAAGATAACCAGGAGGTCTCTGCTTCTGAAATAAAACATTGGTGAGAACATATTCGTTTCTGCAAGGGAAGCTGAGCCTGCCTTTAACTGCAAAGCGTAGCTGTGTCTCCCAGGCAGATAACTTGTCTTCACTGTCACCTGCCTACCTGGGCAGATACCTTGTCTCCATTGTCACCTGCCTACCTGGTCTCTATAGGTAATCATGAACCCTGGGGCCGGAAGGTCACCCGGGTTGCTAGTTTGACATGCAGATTGGGTCCCAGGACCAACATTCGCCCCAGGACCAATGCTTTCAGAAATGAGTTTTCAGTTGCCTTTTGCAATTCCTTGCTTTATAGCTGCTCCCTCTTCCTTTATCCACGTAGAGCACAACCCATAAGTCAGTTATTCAGTCACTAAGCATCCACAGGTGCCTGACATGATACTGGGGACAGAAGGGAATTTGTCTCTGCAGAGGATCACAGGCCAAGGGACACAGCACCGAGGCCCGGCAGTGAGAATGTTGACCTGGTGATAGTCTGCCCATTTCCACTTTGGCATCTGATTGCCACCCCACAGCTGAGGCGGGTTTTATTATACCACTTTCAAGTGTATCTTACACTTTTATATTCCTCAGCCTCTCTCTGGGCCAATCTCATTTAGCCCCTTTGCAAATTAAATGCATCTCATTAAATCGAACCCATTTAGGACAATGCCCTTCAGGTGTGTGCATCTTCGTACATCTTTCATTTTAAGACAAGTGTTTGATTTATTTTTCATCTCATTACGCTCCTTAAAAATTATGTGCATCTCATTACACTCAGCACACCGAGACGGCTTATTTCAGGTGTAGACATTACACCCAGAATTATCAGGCAAGAATATGATTTTTTTTTTCATTTCATTACGAGCCCTACAATTTACGTACATCTCATTACAATCAGCCATTTAAGACAATTCCCTTCAGTTATGTGTATCTCATTATACCTTCTCATTTTCAGATTTCTCCCCTCTTATTATTCGGAGAACTCACTTCAGGTGTGTCTATCTCATGTCTACCTGTTATTTCAAGTGAATTCCTGGGTGGCTGCTTGTGTTGTGTTATCACACTGAATGTCTTTTATTATTGCAACCACCTCATTTCAGGTCAGCTCCGCCTGCCCGTGTTCCTCCCATTACTTCTCCGCGTGGAAAGGAAGAGCACTGGGTTCGCATGGATGTGGTCCAGAGAGTGCCAATGACTTGGCCTTATGTGCATGGACCATTTAATTCAACTTGCACATGGAGAGGGTTAGAGGAGATGCTAAGTTCCCCTTCTGTTGATAGGCCATGAAAGTCTAGTCCAGTCTACAGACTGGCAATCCTGCCTGGCTTCCAGTAGCCAGACAGCTTCACCAGTCTTGCTTCCCTTTGGACCGGATGGCACCGTGAAATAACTATGCTCTGTTGGTATGGGACCTCCCCAGCTCCTCCAGCCCAGTGACATCTTCCTCTCTCCTACCACTGCCATCTCAAAGGGGTCTCAGCTGGGGGGGAGGGGCTCCTTAGAATTGCTGAACAGGCTTTTTAGCATTGCATATGTTCAGCTTCTATCTTCAACCTGCTAAATGTGAAGCTCACAAGGTGGGGTCCAGGGAGGCACATTTTCAGTAGCATCTCAGGGATTTGAACCACTCTACCTCGCTCGAGCCAGACTCCAGAAACGGCCCTGCAGTTCGGTGGCTCTGAGCTGAGAGTGCCCGCTGCTCTTGGTACTGTCCCTCCCAGATGTTGTTTTTGCCTCTGGACAAGCACCCAAGCCTAGAGTGAAAACACCCATTTCTTTGTTCCAGATGGGACTGTGGGTCAGTAAACTCAACACATCCACTCCTGTAAGAATCCCTGCACAGTTCGCCATGAATGGTCCTCTACCTGCACCTTGCCCTGTCTCTGCCTCCCAGGTCCAAGAAGGTGAATGGTAGCAGGTATTTAACACAGCAGCGAAGCCACAGCTTGGAACACCTGCATCCCATGTCAGAGTGCCTGAGTTCAAGTTCTGGCTGTTTCCTCGTCCTGCTTCTTGTTCATGCACACTCTGGGAGGCAGCAGGTGATGGTTCAAGCTCTCGGGCACCTGCCACCCAAGTGGGAGACCTGGCTGGAGTTCCTGGCTCCCGGCTTTGGCCTGGTCCAGCCCTGGCTGCTGCAGGCATTTAGGGAATGAACCAGTGGATGGAAGGTCTCTCTCTCTCTTCTCTGTTTCTGCATATATGTGTCTCCCCTTTCAAATTGATGGAACACATACATCCTTTAAAAATTTAAATACCTACTTTTTAAGAAGGAGGAGAGAGCCCAAATTGTTACCCAGAGCCAATCGACCCCTCCACTTCCCCCCAGTGATCTGAGATCTATTTTCTGGAGACAAAGGACGAAGCAGGAGCCCACCGACTGCGTACGTGGGAAGAGCATTGCAGCAGACCTTCTGGGCCTTTCTGGCGTCTCTGGAATCAGTCCTCATGGTCCACCTACCACGACTGATCGTGAGACACAGAGGCTTTCCTGAGTGTGCCTGGGGTGGTCTCTTGTGTTTCCTCCTCTGTCTCCTTGCCAGTGAAAGTTGAATCTATTCTCTAAGCTAAACAATAACTTTTAACTTTTCTCCATCCCTCTTCCCCTGTTTTCCTTGAAGGAACCTGCTGAGGAATGAGGTCAGGCTCCCATTTCTGCCTCTTGGCTTTGTCTCCTTGTCCAGAAGTACCTGGAGGCCATGGGTTCTGGAATCAACCAATGCCAGGGGTCCCTGGGCTACTACTAAGCAGAATCTAATGAGGATGGAGGGTAGGCATAAGGGTGCTTTTAGAGGAACAGGCTGCACCTGTCGTGTTTTGCTTGTTTTTATTCCCCCAGATCTTCTGTGTCTATTGGATTAGAAAAAATGACCAGGTTCCCCAAGCCAAAGATGCCACAGAGCCCAGGCCTTTCTCTATGTTCCTACAAGTTTACGAGCAAAAATAACAGTCACACTTCTCTGAGCACTTAGCACATATACTGAACACTAAAAATTCTTTAAAAGAACCCCGGAAGAATCATTGGCATTTTTTATTAATATCAACATTCCTGTTCAATTCATTTTCTCAGAAGGTTATTTAGCTAAGTGTGCAGTAGAGCTGGGATTTGGACCCAGGCCTCCTACTCCCCAGCTTGACTGGGGCTGATCTTCAGAGTTGGGGACAGATCCCCTCCTCCCTGAAGTCCCAGGAGGTACCTGCATCCCTGCAGCTCCCTACGTTTTTCTCCTCCAAGGCCACCAGACGAGTCCAAGATGTGGGAACCAACCTTGGCCAGCTACCCCCTCCCCCCGAGCAGAGCGGCTGCCTTGCTGCCTCCAGGTCCTCCTTGGAACCACCTGCATCTCTACGGGGCCAGACCTCTGTCCTCCTCTACGTGCTTTCCAAAGACCGTGCTACCCAAGGCCATCAGGCAGCTGGTCTTTGGTGCATGGCTGCTGCCAGGGGTAGGAGTGGACGGAGCACGGCGGGTTGCACTGTTGCTGGTGGCTACACACCTGTGGTTTACAGACCAGTGTGTGTCAGGAACTGTTGAGTCCAGATGACCTGTTGGTGATAACAGCTGACCTCCTAAGCTTTCTCTCCTGGCCTCTTGCTTAGAGGGAAGGCCAAGTTCTTGGGCTTTTAGGCTTGACTGCTGAGAGTAGGGACAGAAACAGGTAAGAAGACAGAGGAAGAATGATAAAGAGAAGGAAGCTATAATCTTTGGGAGACAGGGCACAGAGAACAGGTCCCCAAGGCAAGAGTCAGTGCCAAAGAGGGGCGGGGAGGGGGGGGTCATCTGTGAGCGGAGCACAGGCTAGGCCCTAGGGCATTATCAGATCCAGGAAAAAATCGAATGACATTGTTCAAGAGAAGACAAAAGGGAAATCCACTGGGCTGGAATAGGGACAGTGGGCTCCCCCATGAAACTGCTTCTTTGGGTCTGTGATTTATCTTTCTAGTCTCTGGTAGATTGGGAGTGGTTGAGAGAGTAAAGAGTGGGATACAAGGAAGAGGGAGGGAGACAGAGAGAGAGAAAGAGAGAGAGAAACTAGATGTGCGTGTGTCTCTAGGGTTTTTCAGACAAAGCTATTATCAAAATGCCAACCAGCTCCTGCCTGGCCAATTTGCATATTCCACGCTGTGCTCTTTGAAGCGGGATGAATATGCATGAGGACTTGGGCGGAGTGCGGAGCTGCTGGGTTTGGGCTAAGGTGGCTCATTGTTCCTTTGGAAGAAAAGCATTAATAAGGAGCCAAAGCACCTGCCTGGTCAACAGAGTGGCCTCTGCTTTCCCTCCCTTAACGAAGGAGGACAGCAGAGCTGTGGCTCAGACAGAAATCCTGACAACTGTGCTCGCCTCCTTTCAGGGAAATAAATAATCAGGCGCCATGGAGAATGCAACCTCTCCGTGCATGTTAATCAGCGAGGCTGCTGGGGATGAGAGGCGCCTCTCCCAGCTTCCGTGGAAACCAGGATGCCTCCCCCCACTCCCACTTCTGCAAGGAAAGCTGGGTGTCCTAGGGTGCTCCCTGCTTCTGATCTCCGATGGGACCCAAGGCCCCTTCAGCGACCAGGCTGTCGTGGGGCAGCCTGTGACATAGCGAGCACTTGGTAAATGCTCGTGGATTGCACTGAGCTGCACCCATCAGGACTTGGGGGTATAAGTCATTGCAGCGTGGAGGATCAAGCCTTCCCATTGGTAGTCCCATCTCTGCTTGCCTGGCTGTTAACTGAAGGCAGAGATACTCCAAACATTCACCCAGGGATTATGAAGAAGGTTTATTTAATACCTAAAATCCAATTTGCACCACAAAACTTCAGGGCCCCAGAAACCCTTCCCTCTGGGTTTTCTTTCTGAAGTACCCATCTGTCTCCTGCACCGGCAGAGATGAAAGGATAGAGAGCGACAGAACCTTCCATTCAGAAAACGGTTGTACCCCAAGATGGTTTGGGCCAAGTCTGCGTAAGTAAAGGCTGGCCTTTGGCTCTATGCTGGCATTGCCCTCCTAGGACTTGACCACACTGGGCCAAGCAATTGTTGAGGACATACCTCACTTAAGGGAACCGCTAACCAGGCCGACCTCTGACCTAGTGAGGAAGGTGTCCTGCAGACTCGGCCCTCCAGGGCCCCCGGCTGAGTGTGACAGTCCTGGACTGCACTTCAGTGTTGCAATCAAGAACCACCACAGCCTGAAATATCAGCCAGTCATTGGAACTCCTCCCTGACGTTATCCCAGTTCAGAACAACGAGACGCAGAGAAAACTGACGGGGGAGAAGTGGGTTCCCCCAGGAATTCCATTATCCACGCTTTCCTTGGGTTCCATCTAGAAGGATCAGGGGTTCAGCAACTCTGAAAACCTAGAGCCGAGCTCCCGTGAGCCTTAATGAAACTATCAGCTGCAGGCAGATCTGGTAAAAATGCAGACGTGGACTCGAGTCTGGGGTGGGACCTGACTACTGCACTCTGACAGGCTCCAGGGTGTGGTGCAGGGCCTCCGATCTGCAAAACCACACTTGGAGTGGCACGGACAGCAGGAGTGACAGGGCAAAGCCTTGAGGCAGAAGGAGAGAGGGAAGAGCAGCCCGCCCCTCCCTGCTCGTCTCCTCCTGGCCTGAGTGTGGCCTGGCACTTGAGATTTATTTTTAACTGCCAGCAGCTTTGATTAGCTTGTCTCTGCTGCTTCAAGCCACCTGCTGGCAGGATAAAATGGGGGAAAGGAGTGGCTGACCCAGATCTGACAAATCCAAGACAGAAAGAAAAAGCTCTTGGGGATTGATTCTCTGCCTCCCCTTTGCTGATTCTGGTGGAAAAACCCCCGCAGCTGGCAAAACGTTAAACTCGTGAATGACCTCACCCCACAGCGACCCTTTGCATCTTTGACCTTGGTGCCACTGAGCTGCAGAACTGCGCTCATCCCTTCTTGGTCAGAGGACTAATATGTACGTCAATTTGTTGACCTTGAGGAGTTGCACGAGAACCTTGCGGTCACCTCCCTCTTCCTACACCAGCTGGCACTCTATAGAGGTTGAAGCTCCGTGCAGATGCCCGAGTTAGAGCTGGGGGCACTGGGGTGGTTTCCCAGGTCCCTGTCACCCCAAGGTACGTTTGCTACCTTTGTGCCTCTAGAAAAGCAGAAGCTGGAAGACTAGGATGTCACCTCCACTGTCAGCCACGTTTGCCCTTTGGCCCCGTGTGGAGCTGGTAGTACGGCAAAGCATGGCTTTCCACGTGACACGCTCAGTTAAAGAGAACGGTGGACTCAGCATCAGTAGTGTTTAAGCAGTCGGAGCCCGAAGTGCTAGCCAAACCCCCCCACTTCCTGTGCCGCCTCTGCTCCTTGCTTTCCTTCTGCAGAAAGTCAGGAGAACACTAGCGAGCCTTACCTCCAGGCTGCTGTGATGGGAGACACCATGTAGACGGGGATAGGACCAGGAGCGGGGACATAGCAAGTGCCCAACAAAAGCTTTGTGTTTTAAGAGAGGGTGTAGGAGGACTGTCCAAGCAGGAAGATGGAAGCCGACAGAATTGAGGTTGTGGTGGACTCGAGCCAGCAGCTAGGGCACATGAACAGTATTTGCTTGCTGGTCAGTCAAACATGGACACTACCTGCCATCCATGCTGGGCACAGCACGCAGCAGTCAGAGCTGCTGGACATTGGGGCTATAGGAGAGGCAAGAGAAGATGTCCAAAGTCCCAGGATACTGTCCCAGTGTCATTGGATCAGACAGGAGTGGTGCAGGAAAAGAAGCCAGAATCCCCCATGTGGGGACAGCTGGGCAGGGCTGACTCGCTCCAGACCCTGGGCATTAAGGCCTCCAGGAGTCAACCTGGCCTTCCCCACAGCTAGCTGGTCCTGCAGCTAGCTGGCTCCTCCTTGAGGCCTTCTCTCTGTCTGCTAATTTCACGATCCTACCAGGTAGTTTTCTACCAAACATATTTAACATGGCCAGGCAGTGAAACGTGGGAGTCTCTGGTGGCCTCCTCTTGCCTGTTCCATAAACAGCTCCACTGCACCCCACCCAGCACCTGCTCCTGGTCCCTAAACATTTGAAATGGAGGGCTGATGGACACCACACTCTAATGCACATGAAGAATATTAATTAAATGAAGGTTTATTTCAAAATTAGTCTTAGAATGTAAGCTGTTTTGGAGGGCTGGAGCCAGACTACATGATGAGCCGTGAAAGCTTCGGCCTTCCCCCGACACAGGCGGAGAGGAGGGGAGGCGATGGCACCGGCCCTGCCCCCCGTCATGCATCCAATGATTACTAGCACTAGAAGCCAACAGCAAAGGACCCCGCGCATTTGCTCATGTTTAATCCAGGTTAAGCTATACACGTTTAAATACACGCCGGAGGTTACGTGGTGTCATGCAGTCCCTGTGATGGAATGACTCTCTCAGTGACCTCCTGCAGCAAGGCTGCTCCCGGGCGCACGGTTAGGTAGGACACAGCACTGCAATGACAAGAGGGGAGGACAGAGGTCAAGCACGGCCCTAGGGCAGAGCACTGCCCCCTTGGCATCAGAGCGCAACTGCAATCGCGTGTCTTCTGTCCGGAGGAAGGAAGCAACAGAGACAGGTGGCCGTTTGCTGTCACGAGGTCTCCAGGCTGTGTGCCTGAGTTCAAGCGCTGAATCTGGTTCTATGAGGGTACCTCACACATTACGGGAAAAACGGAATTCAAAGGTAACTCTATTTTGAAGCAAAAAATGTTCAAGCCCATGCATAGTTTTTTCAGAGGTATTTGACAGGAATATTATTTTTAAAAGATTTATTTGTCTATTTGAAACACAGAGTTGGAGAGAGAGAGAGGGAGAGAGAGAGGGCTTCCACCCACTGGTTCATTCCCCAAGTGGCCTCAATGGCCGTGGCTGTGCCAGGCCAAAGTCAGGAGCCTGGAATGCCATCCAGGTCTCCCACGCGATGGCAGGGGCCCAAGTACTTGGACCATCTTCCACTGCTTTCTCAGACATGCATAGGGAGCTAGAGCTGAAGTGGAGCAGCTGGGATTCAAACCAACGCTCATATGGCATGCAGGCATCGCAAACATCTGTACCACTCTGCCTGCCCCAACATGAACTTTTTGAAGACTTCTCCTATGCATGGATTTCCACTTTTCTTTTACACCAGGGGTAGGAGTTTGGCATAGCAGTCAAGACACTGCCTGGGAAGTCTCCTATGTCACACTGAGTTCAAGTCTTGGCTCAATTCTGATTCCAGCTTCTTGCTTATGTGCAGCTTGGGAGGCAGCAGGTTGATGGCCAAGTACTTGAGTCTCTGCCATTTATGTGGGAGACCTGGGCAGAATTCCAGGCTCCTGGCTTCAGCCTGGCCTAGCCGCAGCTGTTACAGGCATCTGAGGAGTGAACCAGCAGATGGAAGCTCTCTCTGCCTTTCAAGAAAATGTAAGAAAATTTTTGATTAAAAAAAAAACTTATCTTTTCATTCCATTTTCCACAAACTTTCTGAAGTATCCTTAGATGAATGTGGGAAAATTCCACCACCAGGAAATTGTACAATACAATCTATCCATCTGTACAATATAAGTTACCTGCGCCTACCCCCAGGACTGCTGAGAAATCTGTATTGTAGAAAGGGCTCTGTAAATCCAACTACTTTTATAAACTTGCTGACATTTCAGCAAATCATGAGGATTTGATTCTAGTCCTCAGGCTACCAAACTTATATAACCCAATCTTACAACCCTCCTTTGACAACCACCTTTGACGGGGTAGTCATCGCTTGTTAACACAGGCATCCCGTGTGAGTGCCAGTTCGTGTTCCAGCTGCTCCACTTCTGATCCAACTCCCTGCTAATGGCCTGGGAAAGCAGCAGAAGATGACCCAAGTGCTTAGGCCCCTGCGACCCAAGTGGGAGACCTGGATAAAGCTCTTGGCTCCCAGTTTCAGCCTGGCCCAGCATTGGCTATTGCAGCCATCTGGGGAGCGAACCGGTGGATGGAAGATTTTTCTCTATCTGTCTCTCCTTTCTCTCTGTAATTCTAACCTTTAAAAGGTCTCCCACATGGACGGCAGGGACACAGATACTTGAGCCAGCACCTGCTGCCTTGCAGTTGCACATTGACAGGAAGCTGGAATCTGAAGTGGAGCTAGGACTTGAATACCAGTACTTCTCTATAGGCTGCAAGCATCTCAATTAACCATGGGGTCCACAAATCTTCTGAAACTATAGCAAGTTTTGTGGGCCCAGAGAGCAAAAACTAATGAAATAATGAATCTATACAATGAGTGACTGTATGTGGCTATTAACATCACAAGAGGAAAGACAACCAACCCATAATATGCTACCCAATGAAAGCTACAACCGTTGATAATATAGTGCTAATCAAAAAAATCTGAGATAGGGAGAGGGCCTTGTGACACAGGGGATTAAGCTACCACTTGGGACCCTGCATCTCCTATCAGAGGGCCTGGGCTCAGTTTCCACCTCTGTTTCTGATCCAGCTTCCTGTTAATGCGCACCCTGGGAGGCACTGGCTGATGGCTCAGTGCTTGGGCCTGCCATGGGTATAGGAGAAGCAGATGGAGTTCCTGCCTCTTGGCTTCGGCCTGGCCCAGCCCTGGCTGTTGTGGTCATGTGGGAAGTGTACCAGCTACTGAAAGATCTCTCAGTCTCTCTCTTTCTCTGTTGCTCTTCCTTTCAAATAAAAATAAACAAAACAAGCTTTTAAAAATAAATCTGGGCCGGCGCCGTGGCTCAATAGGCTAATCCTCCACCTAGTGGCGCTGACACACCAGGTTCTAGTCCTGGTCGGGGCGCTGGATTCTGTCCCAGTTGCCCCTCTTCCAGGCCAGCTCTCTGCTGTGGCCCGGGAAGGCAGTGGAGGATGGCCCAAGTGCTTGGGCCCTGCACCCACATGAGAGACCAGGAGGAAGCACCTGGCTCCTGCCTTCAGATCAGTGCGGTGAACCGGCCGTGGCGGCCATTGGAGGGTGAACCAATGGCAAAGGAAGACCTTTCTCTCTGTCTCTCTCTCTCTCTCACTGTCCACTCTGCCTGTAAAAAAATCTGAGACGGAGTCTGATCAAGCCTCTCTTATCATCAGTTCACAGGAATAAAGGAGTCAAAAGCACACATTCAATTATGCCATGAGGATGAAATTAGCAAAAATCCTGGAATGAAGAAATTCTATGGGACAATCAACACAATTTCTCCAATAAATTATTTCAAGGACTAGAAGAGAGGAAGAAAAGAAGTATATATGTGTGTGTATATATATGTATGTGTGTGTGTATATATATATATATATATATATATCTCAAAAGAAACATATCTAATTACAACAAATGGCCTTTTGTTGGATCCTGATTCAAGCAAATATACTGAAAAACATTTTATGGGAAGACCAGGACAATCTTGGGATATATATTTAGCCCAGCAGTTGAAACATCAGTTAAGACACCTATGTCCCTCATCAGAGAACCTAGATTTGATTCCCGACTCCAGTTTCCTGCTAATTCAGAGCCAGGGAGGCAGTGGTGATGACCCAAGTAACGGGGTTTCTGCCACACATGTGGGCTATCTGAATTGAATTCTCAGCTCCTAGCTTCAGCCTGGCCCAGTCCAGGCTGTTGTGGGCATCTGGGGAGTCAATCAGTGAATAGAAGCTCTCTCGATGTCTCTGTCTCTCTGGCTATCAAAGAAATAAATTCATTTTTTGAAATCAGGAAAATCTGAACATTAATTTGGATAGACATTGATATTAAGAAACTCTTAATTCCTTTTCATTATCATAATGGCATTTTGGATAAGTTTTCCTAAAGAGTCTTTATGTCTTAGAAATGTATACTGAGGGCCTGGCACTGTGAAATAGCGGGTAAAGCCACAGCCTGCAATGCCACCATCCAATATGGGTGCCAGTTCAAGTCCTGGCTCCCCCATATCTGATCCAGCTCCCTACTAATGTGTCTAGGAAAGCATCAGAGGATGGCCCAAGTCCCTGGGCCCCTGCAACCACGTGGGAGACCTGGAAGAAGCTCCTGACTCCTGGCTTCAGATCAGCTCAGCTCCAGCCATTGCAGCCATCTGGGGAGTGAACCAGCAGGTGGAAGACCTCTCTCTCTCTCTGTGCCTCTACCTCTCTGTAACTCTTTCAAATGAATAAATAAATCTTTTTTAAAAAAAAAAGGTATTGACTTTTTATTTTAAAAAAAGAAATGCATACTGAAAAATGTATGAAAGAAAAATACGAGGACAGGCACTTGCTTCACAATAATATGGGAGGGGAGGAGTTGGGTGGGGATATAAGCAAAATTAAGCTGGCCATGTGCTAATACTTGTTGGAGATTGATACTATGCATGTGAGAGTTCATTATGCCATCCAGTCAGTCGGCAGGTATTAAAAGTTTCCATAATAAAAGGTCTAAAAAGAGTTGTAATAGAACATAATTCATCACACTTCATTGTACTGTCAAGTACTTGAAAAGTATTACATTTTCCTTAGGCTTGTTTTCCCCAGCTAAATACCAAATACACAAACTCCCCGGAACTGTCATGGTGGGTCCTTTGCTGGTTTGCCGCCAACACTGGTGACTCAGGGGAAACGAAATCTCTTTCCTTCTCGGGCCCCCTAACAACATCCACAGACAAAACCCCACTGATTTCCCTACTCGTGTCTGGTCTGGTCTGGCTTGGACAACCAGTGAAGGCTCCAGAGTGGATTCTACGGCTGGAAGAGGGGCTCCAGGGGTCATTTCCATGCTAGCAGGCTGGGAGCTGCTCTTACCTTTTAAAATGTAGTCCGTTAACAAAGTAGGCACCTTCTCATTATCCTCCTTCATGGCAAAGAGAACTAGGAAATGAGAGGAGAGATGAGTCAAGATAGCATGGGTCACAAAAAGGGAGTGAGAAAAGCGGCAGGGGAACCAGACGCTCACTGAGAATTCAGCAAAAGTCTGTAAACCCCCAACGAGGCAATGGAGGAGAAGCCATCCAAAGAGCCACAGGGGTTGTCACGGGTGGTGGACCTACTGGTAACTTAATTTTCTTTTTTTATTTTACCTTTTTTTTTGGGGGGGGGGAGATCATCTATAATATCCATAGCTATTCGGATCTTTAACAATCATGCAGATTAATAAAGAAGACCATTCTTAAACCAAGAATCAGTTTTCAGATACAATCTAAATGCTAAGACTCATAGTTTTCAATCACTGAACCCCCCAATAAAACTGGCTTTAAACACATGATACTCATTTAAATGGACATTTGAAAAATTCCACCTACAATTTATTGAAAACAAAAGAAGCTAATGTAAAACAGATTTGTTTTCTATTTCATTTGTTTTTCTATTTTATGCCCATTACAGTGATAGAATTTGTAGAGATGGAAAAGGACTATGGATACCCAAGAAGCCCAAAGACTCCTGTTGCAACAGTACATGGCCTAAACATGAAGCACAAGGCCTAATAACTTTCTTAAAAGCTTTTCACAAGCATTTTAAAATAGCTCTAACTGTGATTAAACAAAGGAACATCTCTATTCATAGTCTATTTTGTAGAAGTCAACTTCAGAAAGTATCTGTATCTTATTTATCACATCAAAAGGGGGTATCCGCCAACAGAATCCTTCAATAAACTTCCTTAAATAGACTGTGCTTTATCTATTCAAGACAGTCTTAGATAGCCTTGTAAAAACTAAGGGAAGGGGAGGTGTTTAGCCATCCCATATGGACACTGATTCGTGTCCCGGCTGCTTGTCTTCTGATCCAGCTCTCTGCTATGGCCTGGGAAAACAGTAGAAGATGGCCCAAGTCCTTGGGCCCCTGGACCCATGTGGGAGACCTGGAGGGGCTCCAGGCTTCGGATTGGCCCAGCTCTATCAGGATTGAGTTCCTGACTCCTAGCTTTGGTCACAACCCAGACCCTGCAATCATGGACATTTGGGAAGAAACCAGTTCTCTCTGTCCCTCTGTCTCTCAAGCAAGTAAATACATTTTAAAAATTATATGTATGTATATATCTATATGTATGACATTTCTATCAGTGAAGAAAGAAGATTCCCGAACATGTGCTAACTTTATAATAAACAAATTTTAACATGCATAGAAATATCCAGGAGAACTGTACATGAAACTGTTCACTGTTAATCTCTGAGTGTGAGACTATAGGGGAGGCTCCTTTCTATGTTATATTTCCATAATGTCCGACTTTTCTCAGTGAACATGACAAGGGGTCTTCAGAAAGCTCATGAAAAACCATATGGATTTCAAAAATTATTTGCATCAAAACAATCCTATCTTTTAATTCTATTTTTCTATGAACATTTTGAAGCCCCCTCATATTACTATTTATTTTAAAGATTTGTTTATATAGGGGCCAGCGTTCTGGCATAGCAGGTAAAGCTGTTGTCTGTGATGCCAGCATCCAATATACGCTCCAGTTGGAGTCCTGGATGCTCCACTTTCAATCCAGCTCCCCGTTAGTGGCCTTGGAAAGGCAGCGGAAGATGGCCCAAGTGCTTGGGCCCCTGCCACTCATGTGGAAGACACAGAAGAATCTCCTGGCTCCAGGCTTTGGCCTGGCCCAGCCCCAATCATTCCAGCCATCTGAGGAATGAAGCCCCAGATGGAAGATTTCTCTCTTTCTTTGTCTCTTCTCTGTCACTTTGATTTTCTTTTTTTTTTTTTTTAAGATTTATTTTATTTTAACTTAAGATTTATTTTAACTCTGAGAGAATTACAGAGAAAGGTAGAGACAGAGAGAGAGGTCTTCCATCCGCTGGTTCACTCCCCAGATGGCCGCAGTGGCCAGAGCCGAGCTGATCTGAAGCCAGGAGCCAGGAGTTTCTTTCAGGTCTCCCACGTGGGTGCAGGGGCCCAAGGACTTGAGCCATTTCTACTGTTTTCCCAGGCCACAGCAGAGAGCTGGATCAGAAGAGGGGCAGCCAGGACTCCAACCAATGCCCATATGGCATGCCAGCACTACAGGCCTGGGCTTTAACCTGCTGCGCCACAGCGTCAGCCCTGTTACTCTGATTTTCAAATAAATAAGTAAATCTTAAATATATACATATTTATTTATCTTTGAAAGATAGAGTGACAGAGAGAGAGAAAGAGAGATATCTTCTATCCACTGGTTCATTCCCCAAATGTGCACTAAAGCCATGGCTTGACCAGGCTGAGCCAGGAGCCTGGAACTACAACCCAGTTCCCAAATGAATGGCAGAGGCCCAAACACTTGGACCACCTTCTGCTGCCTTCCCAGGCACATTAGCAGGGAGCTGAATGGGAAATGGACTCCAACCGGTGCTCATATAGGTGCTCATATGGGATGCCCCTGTCACAGGTGGTGGCTTAACCTCCTGGGCCACAATGCCAGCCCCCTCTTCAAGTTACTTTGGAAACAGAGAAGACAATAAAGTTCAGCTGGCACTGATAGCCAGGGTCATAAGGCAACAGTGACTCCAGGGGATCCCCGATTCCTTCCCATGTCCTTACCCCCCAAGTTAGTTACCTTGCCCAAGGCAGGGTGATACAACTTGAATGCAAATACCAAGAATGGGATAGTAACAGAGCCCTTAGGTGGCACAAGGCAGTGACCAGACCCGGAAAAGAAAGAGACGAAACCAGAGAACCTCCAGGTGCTGGTCTTTTCTTTCTTATTTCTTCCATAATTTCAGAAACATATTCATTTCTACTTAGTGGCTAGGCATATTCTGCAACTAGCTAAATGCCATACCAAGAAAATAAACATAAAAACATAATAGTTGAAATCATCGATATGTATCTAAAATGGTCTCAAAAATGTACGGCCAGTGCTGTGGCACAGTGGGTTAGGCCACTGCTTGTGACTTCCCTGTGGGTATGTTGGCTTGAGTCCTGGCTTCCTGCTAATGTGCCTGGGAAGGCAGCGGAAGGTTGACCCAGGTACTTGGGCCCCTGTCACCAACGTGGGAGACCTAGATGAAGTTCCTGGTTTCTGCTGACTTTAGCCTGGCCCAACTCTGGCTGTTGCAGCTATTTGGGAAGGGAACCAGTAGATGAAAGATATTCTTCTCTCTCTCTCTGTCACTCTGGTTGTCAAATAAATAAATAAATCTTTAAAAAATTTTCCCAAACTTGCATGAATGGTCCAGCTGCAGGAGCTGGTCTTTGGCCTATGTCTCTGACACAAGGAAGTGGTGAGGAAAGAAATACTGTTCACAAATGCATGCAAAAATTTGCTAAGGGCCTGGCATGGTAGCCTAGCATGTAACACAAACGAAAGAAAAAAACAGCAGGTGCAGAAGGGCACCTGATTCAGAATCCCCATGTGGAAGATCACCTTCCTATGCTAGATGGAAAGTAACATCAAGAATCGGAAACTCCGGGCCAGCACTGTGGACAATGGGTAAAGCTGCCACCTGTGGCACTGGCATCCCATGGGCGCCAGTTCAAGTCCCAGCTGCTCCACTTCTGATCCAGCTCCTTGCTAATGTGCCTGGAAAAGCAGCTGAAGATGGCTCAAGTCTTGGGCCCCTGCACCTATGTGGGAGACCCAGAAGAAACTCCTGGCTCCTGGCTTCAGATCGGCCCAGCCTTGGCCATTGCAACCATTTGGGAAATGAAGCAGTTGGATGGAAGATCTGACTCTCCCTCTCTCTCTCTCTGTATGTAACTTTGCCTTTCAAATAAATAAATAAATATTTTTTAAAAAAAGAGAAATTGCCAAAAAAAGAGAGCTCTCCTACAGAATCAGTATTCAGGCAAGATGGTAGTTTTCCTTTTAAAAGGAATAAAACTTCAAAGCGTATTCCATCCACGTGATAGAAGAGACAGCCATAAAATAAATGTTAGCAAAATGTGAACTGCTGTGACTAAAATCATGATACAAAATTTTATAGCCAGGATAATCCCAATGATAAAGAAAAGATATAAAATATGATGGCAGGAAACCACAAAGGTAGCCACAGTAGAGTGGGCAATAAATTATTTTTCTTTGTTCACTTCTCCACATTTCCAAAGTTCTCTCCATGATGGATGCACTTGAGCTGTGATTTTTAAAATCAAGTCGAATGATGTCAACAAACCCACTCAAACAGAAACAAACCTGCTTCTTCATGAAAACAAAAGGGTTTCACACTGAATTCCTGAGCGGGTATCTGTAACAAATGAATAGCCATTCTTTTTGTTTAAGACCATGATGGAGTACTTCACCTCCATCAACCCTTGTAACTGGCCCAAATTATTTTTCTAGTACGTGCCGTCGTGAAAACACAGACACCTATATACGTCAGTCCACCTCTATGTGCTCCCTTCAGAAAAATTATAGAGCATATTTATGCAAATAAAGGAGTATGAATGAGTCAGCAGCACAGCAATGTACTTGGAATTTAAAATTCCTGATTCTCAGGCATGCAGGTTCTTTGCCAGAACCTATGGCATTCACTCCCCACGTGGATAACAAAGGAAGACTACTGGTCACCTTGACACTGGCCCCTTGTCCCTTCCCATGAGCTGTCCAGTGGCCCCATGCGGGCCCCTCCTCCCCCCAGAGCAGCCTGCCCGATACTGGATCCCCTCCTGAGCTGCCACTTTCCATGGTGCTTGGTTGCCAGGGAAATCCAATGTCCCTTGTGATCACAGAGCCCTGACCTAGGATTTTTTTCTTCCTAAGAGAGCCACGCTGATGCTGATGGCTAACACCACGCAGCCCCTGCCCTTTGGGGGAAGGACTGGTTGATGTTTATAAAGAGATTCTTGCCTACGAAAGCCTCTTTATGATACAGTGTTTTCTCCCATTGCTCAGGACCTTGGACAATGGAGCCAAACAGGAGAGGTGGCAGTGACTTTCTGGAAGGAGAACTGGGCTCTATTCTTTCCCGTCAGCCTGATCCCCACCAGGAAACCTTGGTTCTCAGTAAAAAAAAAAAAAAAAAAAAAAAAAAAAAACGGCAGCCAGGCCCATGGACTGAGCTCCCTCCTCAAGAGACACCAGTGCAGACCAAGCAAGGGACGGGCAGGAGGGAGAGACGGCCGAGGACGAGAGGAACTCACTGTTGGTCAGCATCTGCAGGTCTTCCACGGAGGGGGGAGAGGCTTTCTTCTCATAGGGGATGACTGTGTTCAGGTACTGCAAGACACACAGGGCACACGGCCCGAGACGTAAGACACGCCCCCCCCCCGGGTGGGAACCGTGCGTTTCTCTAAGACACACCTAGCATTCTCCACGGCCCTCGTGGTCAGCAGCACCCCAGTATTTCAGAATGTCTCCCCCACCTTCGGGTGGGGCGCCCCTTTGACAAAAGCAAGACTTTCCTGTCTTCAACCAGGAACACTTCCCTCCATCCTGAATTCCACGTGTTTCCTGCCCTAGAAATTCTCTGACTGTGGAGGAAGCCCAGGGTCTCCAATGTTGGATTGCTCCCTCTGCTGGATGTGAGGTGTTCCTACAACAAAACCTGCAAGGTCGGGTTCAGTAGAACAGGCCCAAGGGGACGTCAAAGACCCCCAGGCCAGAGAGACTGATGGGTGCTAAGGGGGCCTCCGGGGGTAAGACACAAGTAGCACAGATATCAAGAGGCTGCTATTCTAGTCTTGGCTCTGCCACCAGCAGCGTGGCCTTGAGAAAATATCTCATTTCTTTGGCCTCGCATCCCACCCCTGTGCAAGGAGAGGCCTGGATTATAAATTCCTAAAATCTCACCCCAGATTGCAGCTCTAGAATTCTAACACCTAGGATTCAGCCACAGATATATTTAAAAGACATGTACATTTCATGGGCACTTATTCCGCTGTCTCTAACTTGTCTGCTCCTACACTGGTTGTGCTGCTTAGCTTTTGCACCCCAGGAGGGCTGGGAGCAGGACCGTCACCTCGGACCCTGAGGGGTTCACCACAGAGCTCAGCACATAACAGGCGTGCAGTAACGTTGTGCAGCTGCCTTAATAACCAGACACACAAGCTGCTTCGTCGGCAAGTTATTGACTAAATGGTGCCAACGAGGAGATGCCGCAGCATGGGTTACAGTCGGAGCAGGGTGGCTGATAAGGCAGTCTTGGTGGTATTTGCTCAGCTGGTGATCCAACGTGCTAGAATTAATTAAACTCTAGGATGGGATCTCTCACCACAGCATCCTCTTTTAGTGTCTTCTGTCCTGAAGACAAATTAATTCATAGGTCTACAAGCAGTGTCAGACTGTAAGTTCTGTCCATGTCCCAGAATACCAGAGCTCAAAAAAATAAATAAATAAAAAAGCAGGGACAGGTGTTGTGGACAACAGTTTTGACACTGCTTGGGACACGCGCCTTCCACATCTGCTGAGTGCCTGTGTTTAAGTCTTTGCTTCCTGCTGATGCAC
Source organism: Sylvilagus floridanus (assembly GCA_949820135.1). Classification (NCBI taxonomy): domain Eukaryota; kingdom Metazoa; phylum Chordata; class Mammalia; order Lagomorpha; family Leporidae; genus Sylvilagus; species Sylvilagus floridanus. The sequence goes on along the minus strand of OX463224.1, from coordinate 13,909,698 downwards.
ACACTGGGAAACAGCAGGTGATGGCCCAGGTGGTCTCCTAGACACCTGTCTAGGAGAGCCAGACTGATCCAGGCTTTAACCTGGCCCCACCACAGCTGCTGCCAGCATTTGGAGAGTATACCAGTGAATGGGAGGCTTTTCTTCCTGCCTGCCTGCCTGCCTGCCTCCCTCCCTCCCTCCCTTCCTTTTCCTTCTTTCCTTTCCTTTCTCTCTCTCTCTCTCTCTCTCTCTCTCTTTCTTTCTTTCTTTCTCTGTATCTCTGTCTTTCAAATACATTAAAATAACTTTAAAAAACGTAATGTTTACCTTTTGAAACGGTACTTTATATTCCAAGTAAAACAAAATGCTAGGACCTTCCTCTTGCTGGGATACGCCCCAGATCCTGGGCTAAGCCTCGTTGGCCATCATTGCCACGTTGTTGGGGAGGCCAAGTTGCAAGGGTCTGGGAGGAGAGCCGGGAGCGGGGAGACAACACGTACCTGTTTGTCGGTCCCTGAGGAGCCAAAGGTCTGGCGGATGCCGCTTTGCAGGATGTTGGAGATGCCCTCCATGCTGAAGCGCTGCAGGGCAGAGACACTCAGGAGGGACATGGCCTTGCTGCTGCCACCCCCAGGAACTCCTGTGTCCTCACTGAACCATCCACACCCCCCGGCTACCATGCTGTCCCCTAGACTCTGAGACTTGGAAGTAAATTTAAGACCTTGGCTAGAATTTAAGCCTAAGCTTTGCAAGAATAGAGTAGTCTCAAAGACTCCTACAAGGCCTCTCTGCAGCCCCTAGTCTTCCTCATTTGATCCTCTATGGTATACATGGAAAAAGAAGGCAGAACAGTAAAACTCATGTGTACAATGATGCCAAGATCTTAAGGGAACACAAATCGTCTGGCTACCAGAAAGGGTTTAAGCAGTTGTCCTGATCTGAGATGCTTCTTTCCAAAATGCACGCACCTAGATCTAGGTCAGTGGCCCTGGGGCAGAGCCCAGGCAAAAGTATTTTGAAAAAGCTCCTTAGATGATGATTCTACTGCACTCCTCTGATGAAGAGCCAGTGGCTTGAAGAATCCCATGAATAAACCAGTAAGGCACCAAGACCCCTTTCCTACCAACACCTTACCTATCCCCTGGAAGGCCAACCCCTGTGCCACCCCTGATTAGACAGTCAGGGCTGTAATCTGTGCCCAGTGCAGAGCTCCCAGACCTTCACCCATCTCCAAGGTGTTGACCGAAGAGAACACGGTGCCACCTTCAATCACACTTCAATGTTTCCGCCCTATCTCCTCCCATTAGACTGGGAGCCCTCTCTGGGAGTGGAGGTGACAGGTGGCATCTCTCTCTCTCTCTCTCTGTCTCTCTCTCTCTCTCTGAGTTCCTGCTCACGATCCCGCCATGGGGTTGGTGCCAGGACTGAAGGGCTGGGGCCGGGCACCGGCTTCCCGGCGGGGCTGCTCACGTACCTTGAGCGGCATCTGGCTTCCCTTCTCTATCCGGCTGCTCTGCAGGCTCAGCCCTTTCTCTTTCCGCCTCTTTTTCATCAGTTCTCGCTGCTCCTTCTGCTTGTTCTGCACTTCGATAAGCACCGTGATGAAGGAGTTCTTCACCTCCTTCTCAAACTCCAGCTCGTCCCGGCGGGCCAGCTGCTGCACCAGCTCCTCCGAGAAGTCTCGGATGGCCCCCTCCACCTGGTCCAGCAGCTCGGTCAGCTCTGACCCAGACATGTGCCTCAGCCCTGCGGGGGAAGAGCACCCTGCAGGTGACACAGCCACATCCTGCCTGAGCCCACTGGAGAGGGGACTGCCCTTCAGAGAGACCCCTAACCACGCCTAGAGGTCCAGGCAAGACCTTCCTGATTCGGGGGCAGGCCAGGAAGGCAGGGACCCGAATATCTGTGGAAGAGAATGCCGGTCCCAGGAGACAAGGAGGAAGGGCAGGCAGCCTCCAAGGAAGCCTGTGGACTCTGGGCACAAACATATCCTGGACAGACACGAGGCTTTTTGATCCTCTGTTCTTCCTGTTTTCTCTCCATCTCCAGAATATTCCTCATATGAACTGGGTCAAGAATCAAGGGAGAGAAGGCAGAGAGGAGATTTTCTGTGCTGAACAGCAATAGAAAAGTGCTTATCCCCAAGAACTGATGAACCCCAAGCTGACAAAAAAAGCATCAGGCCTCCTTTCTAATCATAGACCCGGGCCACAGTGCCCATATTCAAACATTTAGGAAACACTAGGAAGATGGCGATGTGCAGGGCGGGGAATGAAGCCGCCTTCCAGTCAGTATGAGCAGTCTGTTACTTTGAGAGATAGGGAACTTGGAGGGGGCAGTGTGGCATAGCAGGTTAAGCAGCAGCTTGGGACCCCCTCCTTCACCACCACCACCACCTCTATCAGAGAGCCAGTTCAAGTCCCAGCTACTCTGCTTCCAATCCATCTCCCTGCTGATGTGCCTGGGAGGCAGCAGATGATGGCACAAGTACATGGGTTCCTGCCACACTTTCGAGAGACCCCAGTGGAGTTCTTGGCTCCTGACTCAGCCTGACCCAGACCAGGCATTTGGAGGAAGGTGAACCAGCAGATGGAAGATCTCTCTCTGTCTATCCCTCTTTCTCTATTGCTGTGCCTTTCAAATAAAGAAATAAATGGTTTTTTTTTTTTAAAAAAAAAAAAAAGGGACCTGAGACCACCATGGGAACAGTAACTTTAACTTCTTGTCCCCCTATGACTTCTTGTTTGAAAATAGATTCGGGGAACATCTCTTAAACATAGTTCCCATTTAATGGTATCTTTTCTTTTTAACTGAGAACCCATTTTCCTTTGCCTCTCTGCTTTGCCTAGATATTTGCTGACTTGGCTCAAGCTTCCCTTTATTTTGCTCTTGGGAGATGTCCTCCTCCTCCTGTTTGTTTTTTGCCATTTCACTCTGCATCTCAGCTGTTTCCATGGGCCCTTTCTGGACACTTGTATGTTTAGGGCCTTTGTGTGGCTGAGAATGGCCGATTGGGCCGGCTGTGAATGCAGCAAGCAAGGCAGCCAGATCCACTGCTTTGCCCGGGCCAGCCTCCTTCGGTAGCCACACCCAGCCTCTGCTCCCAGAGCCGCCAGGAGTGTCTGAGACTGACCAGGGCCAGGCAGGCGGTCAGGGAGGGACAGAGAGTGCGCCCTGTGCACCGCTCAAATCCCATTCATGGCTGAAGAGCCTCAGCTCGCTCCCTGCCCACCACGCAGCCAAGCCTCACTTTCCACCACGCATCGGACACCAGGACACTTTCCAGGGCTCCCAGATGCACTGCAGCCCCAGCCTAAACTCTGCCTCCTTTGAACATTCAGACAGGCCCTGCCCCAAGCACCACCCTTTATCTTACACTTTGTCACACTGGCTGGGGGCAATGCAATCATGTCTGAGTACCTACTATCCCTTGCCTTTCCTTAAATCTTGCTTTTCTGCTCACCTCTGTCTACGTCTCCCAGTTGGATACTTATACACAGGAAGACAAGAACCCAGGCTATGTCTAGCCAAGGGTCTGTCCAAGCCTGGTAAGGGCTCTCAATCCCCACAATGTAACTCAGGGGTCCCTAAACCCCAAACAGGACCGCAGCTCAGTTGTCACCACTTCTATCCCGTGTTCAGACTTTTGTACCCCAACCAACTCACCTTCTCTGTGGTTCCCAAGTCGCCATCAGCCTGCTAGGTAGCAAAGTAGGTATTAGCTTGTGTGTGTGAGAGGCTGAGTGAGGGGAGAAGCTCAGAAGCAGCCTCGGAAGCAAGCCAGCACCTGCACATCAACAGCCTTGCCCTTGTTCCATGACCTTGTCTGGTGGGTCCCGGTGCTCTCTGGGGGCGGGGTAGGGGTGGCTCAGGGGACTCTTATCTACCCTGGGCCAGGGGGCTGTTGGGTCCACTAGCACAAGTGCTTACAAACCCCTAGGGGGGATTTCACAAATTCCACTCCCAGAGAGCCCTCTTCCTGGCAATGTCCCCGGAGAAGAGGGAGCAGGGAGGAGAAACAGTGGGCTCTCATTTGTAAAACTCCAGGCTGAATGCAGGCGGGGCTCTCCGTTTTTTGCTGAGATGCCTAGGTGGTCCGTCAGGTGTTTTTGTTTCCTTAAACCTTGCTAGCATGCTTGTGACTACTCTCCGTCTCACATCGGAACTTCTTTTCTTGTGTGGACCCACCCCCAGGCAGGCTCACCCCACCCCCACCCTCACCCCATCCCCGCAGGACAAGCATCGTCTTCCTACAGACTGTGTTTTATTCTCAAGCCTGCCTTGGCTGTGTTACACTTGTTCCTTTCAGTTTGATCCAGCCCTTTCTTTGCACAGCCCTAGTAACTACAAACCTGTGTCAGACAGTTCCTGTGATACACAGATTAGGAGACTGGACTTCAAATGCCGGCCCCACCCCGATGACCTCCACGGGGCGTAAGGGCAAATGCCAACTCACAGAGGTCTGATTGTTTCCACTGAACACAAAGGAAGAGACTTTCTCCCACCTCCCTTTCCTTTCAGAATTCTTTTCTTTTTCTAATGTACGTTAAACCTTCCTAATGGCTAAACAAGCCTCCTGCCATTCCCATAATTCAGGACATGTTTCCCAAGGGTCTGGGAGTCACTGCTTTGAAATGTAATCATTAAGGAAGATAAGGCCTAATCTCCTCTGTTCTGGGAGCAAAGCGTCCAACCCCGCCTGCAGAGCCTACTTAGCGTAATGGGCTCTGCCCACTTAGCTGCAGACCAGAGTTTGATTTCTTTCTACTTTTGCTGACCCCTTCCTGGTAGCCGGGGCTGCATGTCCTTCTGATTTAATGCTTATTCCATGATAAAATTGTTTCTTTCTCTTCTACCTTTGTGGATAGGTTTTCTGGTTAAGGAGGAGACTTTGTTTTTTAATTCTATATATTCAATAGTGGCCTTGGGCCAGTCACTTAGTCTCTGGAAGACAGCTCGATCTTAGCAGGGTTCATGTGAGGTAATGAGAGTCTGCACAGAGGTTTGGAATAGAGTCTGGCACACAGAAAGCACTCAAAATTGTGAGCTCTTATTATTGTTATCTTTTGTATTTTGTCATTGACTTTTCATTGCATTTTGTTAGTAGATGGACTGTTTTTTATTTATTCCGCATTAATTTTGTTCTTTGGTTGGTTTTGCCATGTACTTTTTGCTTGAATGCTTTTTTGTTGTTTTCAAAAATGCTAATTCACAGCTAACTGAATATTTTAAAACAGCTAATGGAGAGGATTTCAAATGTTCCCCATGCAAAGATAAATGTATAGGGTGACAGATATGCCAGTTACCATGATCTGATCATTACACATCATATACATGTATTGAAATATCACACTTAGCCCCATTAATATGTTCAATTATTATGCAATTTAAAATAAAAGTATATGCTTTAAAAATCCTTCCCATCCCCAAATGCCAACTTCTCTCTTGATGTTGAGGAGGAAATGTGTGACTGAGCCCCTTGATCTCTGGGGCAGTGCCGAAGGTTCTGTCAGTCAAATGTACCACACACGGCCCAGTGCCCGGCACGGGGGGAGGGGCTCATCCTCTGCCAGCCCAGCCCTGGAGGCCCTCACCTTCGTAGGACCAGTTGTTGTTGAAGGTCTGTGTCAAGGCCTGCATCTCCTGCAGCAGGACCGAGTCTGCCTGCGAGGAGGTTTCTCCTCCATCTTCTTCCTCCAGGATCTCCTCTTCCTCCTCAGGGTCTGGGGAGTTCTGCATCATTTCCTCAATCTCCTCGATTACCTGGAGAAGGTACAGAGAGGATGCTAACTGCTCCCTCGCCTGGAGAAGGTACAGAGAGGATGCTAACTGCTCCCTCGCCCGGAGGAGGTATAACTTTCCTCCTGGCTGGAGGGCCCCCTGGCTTGAATTCTGATCAGTTAAGGATATTTCTAATTTGCTGCCTGGAAAATGCCTACAGCAATATTGTTTCTTAGTAAATATTGAATACTAATAAAAATAGATCTGACCAAAGACTTCCCTACACTCTCCCTTTAATGGAAAGCACCCTTGAATGTAAAAGCTTTTCCAAGCGCTGCATTTAGACAAATGCTTATTGGAAATAAACTGTTCTGTCAGGATGCAGAAAAGGGCTGGCTGGAAGGGAGAACTCACTTCGATTTGCTGAGCGCTTTAGTTCTAAGTGGAAAAATATTTTATCTAACCAACTTTCCCACAAAACCCAGTCCATTAGCCATCATGAAACAAATGGCAGGAAGCAACCCCAACTGTTCCTAGAGTAACTCAAAATGCAGAGCAAAACAACTATTTCTCCAGAATTCTCCAAGACAGGAACTGGAGCTTCCCAGTAACTAATAATAATAAAGATAATAAAATAGCAAAAGGGCAGGTAGGGTCTGGAGAACAGAAATGAGATAAGAAGCCTGGCTCTAATGTATCTGAAAATACAGGACAACTCCCAGAAAGGGAAGATAGAATCAGATACCTGCCGAAAGGGATACAGGTGAATGAGGTAGTGCATTTACTGCTTCGTGAAGATGGTATAGGCAAAGAGTACCCCTCAGATGAGCCTGTGCACAAGTCTGGTCACCACAGAGCGTTTCTGCATTTGTCTGTTCTTGGTGCTGGGAAGGACTCCACCTCCAAGGCCCCTGACCGAGGTCTGTGATGTGGATTTCTTCAAAGGGCTGAGTCTCCTACAGAGTCAATCCTGTTTTTACTCCCAACCTCTCTAGCCCAGGGATACCTAGACTTTGACTGCAACACCTCATCAGAGATGCAATGGAGTCAGACAAGCCCTGTTAGGATCTTAAGGCTGAGCTTCTGCCTCTCTAAAAGCAATTACCACTGGACCCATGGATGTGCTTCCCCCTGCAATTCACAAGAATAAATGCTAGTTCCTGTCTTTTTCTATCTGGTTCTCTTCAATCTCCTAATGTTCACCCCTTTCAAATGCTGCTTTTTGACCAGAGAAATGAAGAACAAGTTTACTAAAAAACACATTCAGACACTGAAGCCTCCCAAGGAGAGTTTTTTCAGATCAATTTTGAGAAAGTCTGGATGGGGTCTAGTTCAAGAAAACCTCCCATAAAGATTTGTTTACTATAAAGCCAAATAAGGAAATCAGAGACTCTAAGTTATTCTCCCTAAGTAATACGTTATTAAAACTAAAACCAGAAATGGGGCCAGAATTGTGAGACAGCAGGTTAAGCCACCACCTGTGATATGAGCACTGGTTGGAGTCCCAGCTGCTCCAATCCAGCTCCTTGCTAACGCCCACGGGAAAGCAGCAACAGATGGCCCAAGTGCTTGGGCTTCTGCCCCCATGTGAGAGACCCATATGGAGTTCCTGGCTCCTGGTTTTGGCCCGGCCCATCCCCGGCCATTGTGGCCGTTTGGGAAAGTGAACCAGCAAATAGAAGATCTCTTGTCTATTCCTCTCCCTCTGTAAGTCTGGCTTTCAAATAAATAAAAAGTAAATCATTAAAAAAGAATAAAACCAAACCAAAGGTGGAGCACTCTTAGCTTACAAAGATGGAAGTGTCTTCAGGACTCCTTCTGGAAGGCTCAGAATGTTTTCTACGAAATGTGGGCAGTCACCCATACACACAGAAGCCTCACCTGCCACTGTTTTTGGAAGAACGGGTATTTGAGACCCCTGCTTGAATGCCCTGGCTTACAGGAGGCTTAGCTGGAAGTGAAGGTAATAAACACCAGGCCTGTCTCTGGCTATTCTCAAAGACTGACCCCTACCAACCCAAGGGTCAGGGATTACGTTTGTGTTCATGGCAGGCAGGTAAACTGAGGCATCAAATTCCTTATAAAAGACACTCGGTCATTAGCACAACCACCACAAGCCCATACAACTTTCTTCTGCCTTAGGTGGATTTGGCAAATATTTTTATTAAACCCTTTTTCTATCAAAATAACACAAGGTCCCCAGAAGTGAGAGAGACCCATACCTGATCCGCTGTGAGCAGAGGCTCCTCATTGATGCCAGAGTCATTTTCACTCTTCTCGTTGAACTCTTCCTCTTCCTTCTCATGGATCTAGAAGTAGGGAGAGAGGAGATGGGATTCTGATCGACTAAGAGGGCATTCCAGCTTTCCGCTGTCCGCACAAGGAAACTGGAGAGCTGTCCTGAGTGTCATTCAATTGCCAGCGTGCCTCTATCACACAGCACGCACCACTGAGTCCAGTCTGGCCAGAAAAGGAGAAGCAGAAAGGAGTGGCCACCACTACTATGACTCAAAGGAACAGCACTGTTCTGTAGCCCATAGACCGATCATCACCAGGCAAACGAGGAACTTTGTCAAGGGGAGTGACACGGCAACTGACCCCCGCAGCAAAGGCACACCTATTTTAACGAGGAGTTTCAGTCTAGAGGTTTGTTTCCAGATTCATCCAGCTCCCATTTTAAGGGGTTCGCTGTTCCTATCCAAATAGTCGTGGCATTTAGAAGTTCATGCTTGGCCGTCCTGTTACTGGAATCTGGGCATGGTATCATAGCTGATAGAGGATGTGATGAATCATCGTGGGACTTGCGGACAAACGAGGACATAAGCCTCAGACATTTTAGCTCCTTGCCCAAAAGCAGATCAAATTCCCAGGGGGGCTCCTTTATTCCTGCATTCTTTCAGAAAACCAGCTCCATCCCATGGTTCCTCACCCCACCCTCTGCATTCTTTTCCAAGTTTGAAAAGCTGGGGAAAAACCTGTAGAAGCCGCTCAGCTCTGCTCACTGCCCTCCCCTCCAGACCCTTAGCCTGCTCTGAGCTAACACAAGACCCAGTCTGCTGCAAGGCTGGGCTTTTGGCCGGGGAGCTTGCTCTGTGTGTATCCCAGCATCTAGCCACCTCTGCGAATCCGGTCTCCTCCCTGTTCTGCCCTTTTCTCTCCTTACACATGCTACTAAATAACCTGCCCACATGAACTGCAGGACAAATTAAACAGTAAGAAAAATAGTGGAAGAGAAAACCGCTTGATCCATTTGTCCTTTGTCCCCAAAACTCCATAATCCTAAGTATGATTCTGAAAGTTGAACCACTGAAATTCTAGATGTTTAAGTCCCTTGGGATATTTATAGCCTACCTGGCTTTACTGACCATATCCCAGACTGTTACTGATTGGCATCTATGTTCAAATTCTACACTAAATGAATCTCTGAAACTCCTAACAAGCTTAGTGTCTAAAAGTATAATTTGGCGCTCCTACAGGGGGCTAGCTCTGCAGAGCCACTCCCCTCCAGGAGTCAATCTAACTCCAAGAGCTCCCTGGGGATGACATCCTTTTTATTCTAACAGGAAAGATCCCAGTTCCAATCCCAGCAATCATGTTGGAGGTCATGTATCCTCAGAAACTTCTCTCCTCTTCTTTGAGTTCTGCTTTGGTAGACACCCCTGACAAGGCACATCACCTTCTATCTCCGTTTGCTTAGAACCAGGCCTATGTCACTATAAAAAATTAAGCAAATATATCTTAAGTGCCATCTGTGCTCCACCTGGGTGAGAGGTAGGCCAGGCAGGCGACGGAATCATTTAAGGGGCTGGTGTGCCAGATGGCAACATCTATTTCTGCTGTGAAACCCATATGCTTCTGCCTCTGCCAAGTCTACCACCTATGGTAGCCCCCTGGTCCCCACAGCTCCCCGCTGGGCAGAACAAAACTCCTGCAGCCACGCTTTGTCCACCAACCTCGCTCACAGGCGGAACTTTCTTAGGCCAGGAAGTCACGTGGTAGAAGTAGGGCTCTTACTGGGATAAGGAGTTTTTGTTTTCTGTTTGGGCTGTTGTTTTCTAAGCATCTGAAAGCAGCTGCTAGTCTATAAGTTGAATTAGTGAGGGGATGGTTTGGGGCTGTGGCATTAAATCTATTAAAAACGGGATGTTGACATTTTCTGAAATGTGGTCAGTTGTAGTGTTAACTTTATGATCTCCTTACCCAGGTCCCCTCTCTGAGTTCGAGGCTGGGAGGGTGCTCCTAGGGAGAGATCCTCCTGGTTGTTTAAATGTTAATGAACCTGGGCTGGGGCCTGAATGGCACTCTTAGAGCTTCCTTCCTGCTCCCTCTCTTGGGCAAAAAGCCTACCGTGTGTTGTCGGGCTTGAGTAAGAAGAGGTCTGGAAATCAATTATAAGCTCATGGATTTCAGCTACACCGACTTCCTCCTATTATGGGAGATATACCCGCCCCTTATTTTCTCAGATCCCAGAAGTCTGTCACTAAAAGGGAAAATAAAAGGAGAAGCATACACAAAGACCCTGCAAGAAAGCCCTAGCGGCTTCATTCTGCCTGAGGACTCCCCCTCCCTCTTGGTCTCACCACGTACATCCCTGGCTGCTTTGGGGCTGCTGACTCTCCCCTGCCTCTTGGCCCTCTCAGCCGGCTCCCGAACTCGCTGTCAATCCAACCAGACTTGCACTGCTGCCCTAGCTCCCGCCACCTCTCAACAGCCCCTTCCCTTCACACACATCATTTATCGACTCCACCTTCCCTCCCTAACCAGGACAGAGTGGGAAGCCCGAGGGGGACTAACAGAGAGCATGAGAAAGAGAAAGGGTTTTGAAAAACGACAGCAGCCAGCGCCCTGGCTCACTAGGGCACCCCGGGTTCTAGTCCCGGTTGGGGCGCACCGGCTGTAGCAGCCACTGGGGGGAGGGGTGAACCAACGGAAGGAAGACCTTTCTGTCTCTCTCTCTCTCTCTCACTGTCTAACTCTGCCTGTCCAAAAAAAAAAAAAAAAAATGTAGAGAACCTTCCCTGGAGCCTGTAACACCGCTAAATCTTATTGCACAGTAGTCCAAGTGGGGATTAAAATTATATTGAGTCTTTGTGCCCAACACAGACCACTAACCAGTGTCTTTTGTTAAAGGATTCCGGGTGACTCTATGCATAAGGAAGGGAATTTACAGGGTGACATTTGGCTCAGCATTTAAAATACCACTTGAGACTCCTGCATTGCACATCGGAGTAACTGGGTTCAAGTCTCAGCTCCCACTCCAACTTCCTGCTAAAGCACAACCCGGGAGGCAGCAAGTGATGGCTCAAGTACATGGACCCCTGTCACGCCCGTGGGAGACCAGGGTGGAGGCTCAGGCTCCTGGTTTGGCCCTGCACAGCAACAGCCCTGGCTGCTGCAGGCATGAAAGGAGTGAACCAGCAGATGGAAGACTCTCTTTATCTCTTCCTGTCTCTCTCTCCCTTTCAAATAAATGAAAAGAAATAAAACTTTTTAAAGGGGAGTTGCTAATGAGTATTTAGCTCCTTCTCCATAATATTTCCCCCCCTTACAATTCTTGTTTCCTATAAGTGGTTGCTTCCTTGACCAGAATTAGGAAAGCAGATACACTTTTATCTCCAGACAAAAAGTAGAAAAATAAAATTCACCTGTATGTACCCAACTGAAGGAAAAGACAATGTTTGTCCCTTTCACTCTTGTGAACAAGCAGGAAGCAATTGTGTGGGCTAAGTCAATGGCTCTATATTCCCCTAGTGACATGTGCCAGAACAGGGGCCAACAAATACTTGATGGAAGAATTAAGGAGCAAACAAAAATGAAAGCACTGAAGGGTAGATAACAGCTTCCTAGTCACCTAGAAAGCAGAAAGGTGGACCTGACTATGCTGGACTTCCACTTCCTCTTGTCCAAGGTAACCACTGTCTGCTATCAGGTTTATTCATGGAAAAACCCAATAAAAGTGGAGAATTATTAAAAATAACAATACTATGGGGCCAGCTTTGTACTGCAGGTGTTAAACCACCACTGGCAATAGTAGCATCGCATATCAGAGTGCTGGTTCAAGACCCAGCTGCTCTACTTCCTATTTGGCTTCCTGCTAATGCACCTGGGAAGATAGAACATAATGGCCCAAGTGCTTGAGCCCCTGCCACCACCCACGTAGCAGACCAGGATGGAGTTCTGGGCTCCTGGCTTCAGCCTGGTCCATTTGGGGAGTGAACCAGTGGATGGAAGATTTTTCTTCTCTCTCTCATTCTGCCTTTCAAATAAATTAATCTTTTAAAAAATACTAATCACGTGTATATCCATATATAACTCAAGCATATTACCTTGCTCTAAAAACACAAATATACATTTATTTACTCTCCAAGCTCCTAATCTAAGGCCAAGCTTCTATGATGAGTCTCTGAGCAGAGTTCTACAAAGTCTTTCTTATATCACCCATCACCCACCTTATAATATAATTTGTAAAATGATATCTTGTACCCATTTCTTTATAGTAGGAGCAGGGTTCTGTGGTTCTAATGTGTCCCCAGAGGCTTTATGTGTTGGAGGCATGACCCTCAGTGTGGTGGCTTTGGGGAAGTAGTAGGGCCTTGAAGAGGTGCAGCTTGATGGCAGGTGCTTGGATCTCTGGGGAGCTGCCCTCAGAAGGGATTAAGGCAGTTCTCATGGCACCCAGGGAGCTGGCTTGGAAGTGGAGCAACTGGGACACGAACTGGTGCCTTTATGGGATGCCTTTGTCATATCAGCAGCCTTGCCCGGTACACCACAACACCAGATGCAATAAATAAATCTTTAAAAAGCTCTGCCTCCCTTAAACATGTCCCATTTCAAATAATTCATCAAAAAACTAGAAAAAGTCCTCAGAAATTAAAAGTATGATACTAAATCTAGATTTTCCAATAGAGCTGAAGGTTGTAAAAATCCCCTAAAGAGTAAAACAAAATAAGTAGACAGAAAATAATGGGGAATATTTCAGAAGATCAATTTAAGAAGTTCAACACTTGCATAAAATGATTACGAAGGCACAAACAGAAGACATGGTCTCTTTAAGCCATCACAGAGTAATTAGTATTGGACTTGCTTCTCCTGCCACAAACAAGGATAAATCGGGACACAATCTATGAGCTGATTGTTTCCAGCACTGGACACAAGCAGTGCAAGGCTGCGGCCCTGGAAGGCAGAGGAAAACATAAAACAAATGAAACTGGAAGAGTCTGTCACCTGTGACCCTGCGCTGCAAGAAGCACTCTACAGAGGCTTTGGACTGAAAGAAAATGACAGGAAATCAGATCTAAGGGAAATAATAAAGAACACCACAAGTGGGGAAATACAAAGAATTATCTTCTTTTTCTTCACTTAATTTCCTTAAAAGATGATTAACTGTCTGAAGCAAAAATAACTTTGTGGTATACAGTTCTAATAAAATTTATGACAAGGATAGCAAAAAAGGTTGGAGGCAAGGGATTGAGGCTCTTACAAGTGTTTCACATTTCATGTGAGGAGGCACAATATCAATTCTAAATAGACTAGGCTAACAGTAATATAGGGTGTAATAACTAAGGAATCCCTACAAAATTGCATACAAAGAGGTACAGAGAGAAATCCAACAGATACATAAAATGGAATGCTAAAGAATATTGGATTGAGTCAAAAGGAGAGAGAGAAGGTGGAACAGAGACACGGCAACAAAAGAAAAAAATTGATGAAGCATAGAAATGCAAGATAGCATGGCTTATCATAAGCCTTCAATGAACAAAACACAATGCAAATGAACTGAATACAATAACCAAAAAGCATAGGTTGTTAGACTGAATATACAAACAGAACCCAATTATATGCCACCTATAAAAGACACATTTTAAAAATGAAGACACGCAGTTCCGCTTTGTACTGCAGTGGCTTAAGCTGCCACTTAAGACACCAGCATCCCACATAGGAGCACTGGTTCGGGTCCCGGCTGCTCCACTTCCAATCCAGCTTCCTGCTAAAGAATGCTCTTGGGAAGGAGGTGCCTTTCTCCGAAGGGAGGAGAGAACCTCCACTTTGACTATGACCCTGTCAGAACAAGATCCAAGTCGGCGAACACTAAAGGCTTCCATAGCCTCAGCAACTCATGACTACAGCCTAGGAAGATTGCTGACGCCATAAACAAGAGTGTCAAATTGTTAAATCAACAACAGTAGTCACTGTGTACTTACGGCCCATGTATGATCTGTCCTTAATGTGTTGTCCAAGGTGAAGTAATGCAATAACTAGGACTGAAACAGTATTTCTGCATTTTGTGTCTCTACGCGGATGCAAACTGACAAAATCTTTGCTTAATATATACTGAATCGATCTTCCGTATGGAAAGACAATTGGAAATGATAAAAAAAATTGGAAGTTACATAAAAATCAATCAATTAAAAAAAATAATATCATGTAGGATCTCTGTCCCTAATGTGCTGTACAACGTGATTTAAAGCTACAACTAGTACTCAAAGAGTATGCTTCACTCTAGGATGCTATGTGAGGGCAAATGGCTTAAAATCTTTTCTTAACACATACTAAACTGAACTCCTGTATACAAAGAGAATTGAAAATGAATCTGAATGGGAATGAAAGGGGAGAGGGAGTGGGTAAGGGGGAAGGGTGTGGGGGGGGAGGTATGGGTGGGGAAGTCATTGCAATCCACAAGTTGTACCTTGGAAATTTATATTCTAAATAAGAAAAAAAAATATTCACATCTGTGAAAAAAAAAATAAAAGTGAGAGTATCAAAGGAAAAAAAAAAAAAGAATGCTCTTGGGAGGTAGCAGATTTTGCCCCCATCTTCTGTCTTTCAAACACTTTTTAAAAAGTGTTTATTTATTTTCATCTCCTTGAAAGACAGAGTAACAGAGCAAGACAGCTTCCATCCCCTGGTTCATTCCCTAAATGCCTGAAACAGCCAGGGCTGGGCACCAGGAGACAGAAAACTGGATCAGAAATAGAGCAGTTGAGACTCAAATCAGCCTCTGAATTGAGATATGGGCATCCCAACTGGTGGCTTAACCTGCTCTGCCACAACTGCTGCTTCAATAAATAAGTCTTTAAAAAAAAAAAAAAGGCTGAATATAACAAGCATTGTTGAGAATGTAGAACCATCGGATCTCTCAAACTGGGAAGTAGTTTAGCAGATCCTTAAAAAGTTACATCAACCATATTATTCAGCTATTCTATTCATTAGTTTTTATCCAAGAGAAGTGGAAGTGCATGGCTACAGAAAGACTTACACAAGAATGTTCACAGTAGCTTTACTTGCAATATTTAAAAACTGGAACCAACCCAGTGTTCAACCATAGGTGAATGAATAAGCAAATCATAGTATGCGCATATATTAGAATACTATTCAGCCATAGAAAGGAATGAACTGCTGATACACGCAACAACAAAGTTAAATTGCTAAATAATTATCCTAAGTTTAAAAAGCCAGATGGGGGAAATTGCATATTGAACTTAATGGCTAAGATTGCTTGGGACGCTCATACCCCTCACCAGAGTGTCTGGGCTGAGTCGCAGTTCCCCTTCCAATTCCAGCTTTCTGTTAATGTGCACCTTGGGAGGCAGCAGGTGAGAGTTCAGGTACTTGGGTTTTCACCAGCCACATGGGGAGACCCTGACCAAGCTCTGGGCTCCTGGCCTTGGCCTGGCCTAACCCCTGCTATTGTGAGTTTTTGAGGAGTGAACCAGTAAATAGGAGGGCTCCCTGGGTCTGTCTATCTGTCGCTGTCTTTTTCTTTGTGTCTATCAAATTAATTAGTTAATTAATTTTTAAAAATGTTTAAAAACCCAAACCAAAAAAAAGGACAGGCTGTATGATTCCATTTATATAAAATTCCACGAAACACAATGTAATCAATTGTAACAGAAAGCAGGTGAGTGGTTGCCTAGAGATTACGAGTGAGAGGGAGGGATAATGGCTATGTTTACTCTCCTGATTGTGGCAATGGTTTCACAGATGTATTCATATATCAAAGCTTATCACATAGTACACTCTAACAAGTGCACTGTAATCATGCTAATTATCCTTCATTAAAGCTGTAGGGAGAAAATAAAATAAAATAAAGAAGGGTAATACAGCACGACTTAGTTGGCTTTATCTCAAGAACACAAGTTTGATTTAATATTTGAAACTTAATTCATGAAATTCATCACATCAAAATAATAAAGGAGAAAAATGCATCTCAATAGGGGTAGAAAACAGATCATTTACCTACAGAAAAATAACACAAGAAAGTATGCCACCAGGTAAAGCCATGAGTTTCCAGCTTCAAAGGGCCCACTGAGTACAATAAAGTGCATAACGCATTTTGAAAACCAACTATGAAGCACATTATTGTAAAATTTCAAATGAGAAAGGAGAAGGAGAACATACTAAAAGCTTCTTAGAGAGAACCAAAAAGGAGTCACATATCCAGAGAACTGGGGATCACAACAGATTTGGGGCTTCTCGATTGTAACCTAGAATAACTATCATATTGAACACTTAATAGCATATCTAACAGGTGAACAAAGATGTTCTCATGGATTTTTTTTAAAGATATTATTTTTATTCGAAAGGCAGAGCAACACAGAGAAAGGGAGAGAGAGAGAGATCTTCCATCCTTTGGTCCACTTCCCAAAAGGCTTACAAGAGCCAGTGCTGGGCCAGGCTGAAGCCAGGGGCTTGGAACTCCATGTGGGTCTCCCACATGGGTGGGAGGAGCTCATGTACTTGGGCCATCTTCCATTCCCTTCCCAAGTGCATTAGCAGGGTACTGCCTCCCCATGTGGCCCTGTGTGGCATGCCTTGCCTCCTGTTTCTAGGACCTGTAGCTGCAACTGGCCCTCCATATCCACAGCTCCTCATCTGCAAATTCAACCAACCACACATCAAATGTATTCTAAAAGAAAAACTGCATCTGTACAGAAGGTTTTCTTCTGGTCATTGTTCCCTAAACAATACAATGCAACAGCTATTTATATAGCATGTGCATTGTGTTGGGTATTGTAAGTTGGAGATGATGAAGTATATGGAAAGATATGTGCAGGTTATATGCAAATACTATGTCATTTCACATAAAGGACTTACATTTTATTTATTTATTTATTTATTTATTTATTTTATTTTATTTGAAAGGGAAACAGAGAGAGACAGAGACAGAGAAAGATCTTCTGTGTGCTGCTTCATTCCTCAAATGCTCACAACAGCCAGGGCTGGGCCAGGTGGAAACCAGGAGCCCAGAATTCCATCCAGGTCTCCTCTGTGGGTAGCAGGGACCCAAGTACCTAAACGACTTTGCCTTCCAGAATATGAATTAGCAGGAACCTGGAATGAGAAATAGGGCTGGAACTTGAATCCAGGAGCTCTGACATGGGATGTAGGCGCCCCAAGATGCATCTTAACGACTGCTCCAAATGCCTGCCACTTGAGCACAGGCAGATTTTTGTATCAGTGGGAGGTCCTGGACCCAATTCCTGCCTCCTCCCTTGTGGGGATACCAAGGGACAATGGTTTAATAAACTTGGTCTCCGTGAGCCTGTGTTGTATCTCCTCTTGCGGCTGCACCTGACTATCACATGCAAGAACACAAAGCAATCATGTTGGGAAATGTGTGCTTCAGTCATAGCGCAGAGCTGAATGAACGATACAACATTAGACACTAAGAAAAGGAAAAAACAGGGTGATTACAAAAAGTTTCACGGGAGAGGAAATATTCTTCCAGAACACTACATGGTTCAGCTAGAAATAGTATTTACATAGCTACAGTTGTGTCTATAATTTTGAATCGATTATCAGTGGGTGACAACCCTAGATGCCAAGAAAGGAAAGGTATGAGTACTGCGGTTGGTGCCAAGAATTGTATTTTTACCTTCCAAAATACAAAGTTAATAGGTAACTAAAATGGATAATTTTTTAAAAATCATAGAAAACAGCAATATAAATATACTGTTGGAAAATTGAAGCTGTATCTCAAAAAAGAAACAAAGATAGTTGCCTCTACTCAGTAGGGAAAGACAAGGCAAGAGGCTGCTGCTTTAATTTTTTAAAGACTTATTTTTACTTGGTGTCTTTAAAATTTTGACTTTTTAAGTTTTGTACATGTGAAATTTTAATTTTTAATACAGAAAAATGACCCTACAGTCAAAATTCAACAGTTTTTACAATATTTAGTGAAATGGCTTAGTGTTGGGCACAAAGACAAGAGTGATGAGGTTTGGGAGCAAACAGCTGATTCTCAGCAGTGGCTCACTTACCCCGAGGGTCTGTGGGCTCATGAACGAGACGCCCACCAGCTGTGGGCACTGAGCGCCCCAAGGGCACTTGGTTGGTTGGTCAGTATGTTTCATAGAGGAATATACAGCTCTGGCTAACCCAGTAAGTCATTTAAACTGAGCTGCTTCAGTAATTAACCCAGAGAATTTGAACTAAAACTGCTTTAATCCATCCTCTTCTGCTACTGTGTCCTTTCCCATGGGTTCGATGGAAGAAATACTACAAAGGAAGATCATCCATCTCGGGGTCATTCAGCTCCCCCTGAAATAGTCCCTCTCTGGAGGGAAATCTGCAAATGAGGAGGAATTAGATCCTTTGGAAGGGCAGGCTATCTTAAATATCCTTGGCCTCATCCACCAAATGAGTTAGAAAACTGGCAAAAGAGATAACAAAGCCACGTCTGCTGCTTGCGCTGCAATGGATCTGACTGAATTTCAGCCACCGGATTTGTTCCATGAGTGCCCCCTTGTCCTTGGTGTTTTGGCTCAGTTCTAACCAGCATACAGAGAAGCGAGAGCAAAGGAGCAGTCAGAGTTCCAAACAGGACCCAAGACAAAGCTTCCTACGTGCTCAGGTGTGCAGGAAATCTTCGTCTCAGAGCACCATCTGACCTGCCCTAGTCAATGACGCCTTGCAGATCTGAACATTTTGGATGGCTAATTATTAGAAGAGTTAAGGATAAGAGAGAGAGAGAGAGAGAGAGAGAGAGAGAGAGAGAGAGAACCTTCCATCTGCTGGTTCACTCCCCAAACAGCCATAACAGCCAAGGCTGGGCCAGGCTGAAGTCAGGAGCCAGGAGCTTCTTCCAGGTTTCCCACCTGGGTGCAGGCCCCCAAATGTTTGGGTCATCTTCCACTGCTTTCTCAGGCACATTAGCAAGGAACTTGGTTGGAAGTGGAACAGCTGGGACCCCAACCTATGGAATGCTGGCACTGCAGGCAGAGGTTTAACCCTCTGAACTGGCCACAATGCTGCCTCCCCCCCGCCCCCAACACATCTGGCTGCTCCACTTCTGATCCACCTTCCTGCTAATGCACCTGGGAAGGCATCAAAAGTTGGCCCAAGTGCTAGGGCCCCTGTACCCATGTGAGAGACCAGATGAAAGTTAAGGCTCCTGGTTTTGGCCTGGCCCAGCCCCGGCTGTTGCAGCCACTTGAGGAATGAACCAGCAGATGGAAGATCTCTCTCTTTCTCTCTCTCCCTCTCTGCCTTTTAAATAAATGAATTGATTTTTTAAAAAAAGAATACATGCATAGTCACTTTTTCAACAAATCAGCCAAATGCTGATCTCTTTGCTATGCTATCTCAAGCAGTAGTCTGTAGATATCTTGCCCAATAAGGGGAATCTGTTTCCTGTTCCTTTACTTGAATTCAACTCCGGATCACCCAGGAAGATTATATCCATCTCCCTTCATCACTTGCTGAGTCCCTGGGGCTGTGCCAGCCCTTCCTGGCAAGAACTCATCACCTGTCCTCCTCAGCTGAAACTAGAAAACCAAGCGAAGCAGAAATCAGCATTTTACATTCACTGAGCCATTAAACAGTTCTACCTTCTGCTATGCTCTGAATGTCTGTGCCCTCCCCCAAACCTAAGTTCATCTGTGGACATCCCAACCCCCAAGGCAATGGCGGTAGGAGGTGGGGCCTTTGGGAGGGAATTAGGTCATGAGGTTGGAGCCCTCATGAGTGGGATTAGTGCCCTCGTAACAGAGACCCCAGCGAGCTGTGTGGGGACACAGGATATGATGACTGACTACAGACCAGGAAGCAGGCCTTCCTCAAGAGCCTGAACCTGGCAGGCCCTTGTCCTTGAACTTCCCAACCTCTAGAAGTATGAGAAATAAATTTCCAGTGTTTGCAAGTTACCCCATCTAAGGTGTTCTCTTACAGCCGATCAAAGTGATCAAGACACCATTCTACATGTAGACAGCCAGGAGGAGCACCCTGGATTTTCTGAAGGTCACTTCCCGCACCCACGGCCTGTGCAAATAGACTCCTGGTAAGTATCCTCTGTTTATCAGAAGCCCTGAGGCTCCTTCTTTCCCTGGCATCCATAACCGGGGAGTGTGGCCTTGACCCAGACACTTGAACAACCCCTTGGTTGAGTTTCACACAGGCTGCAAGATCTGCCAGCACTTATTCTCAGCCCTGTTTCTGGTAGGACTGAGTTGTTTATTTTTAATGGGAAAGACTGATTGGTTAAAAACTCATTATTTGAACCCTACAAGAAGCCTGTGATATTTGACTCTTACTTCCGTGTCTTGTAGGACACAGATCAACAAAAGAAGTTGTCTGTGCCCACTCTCCTCACAGAGGACCATTCCAATCACTTGAGACACACAGGAGGTCCCCCTATCGTCCACCCCCTCCATAACTGCTCTTTCCAGCAGGGATGTTGAGCAATCCTGAGCTTTGTTACACGGCGAGGAAGACTGTGGAGTTACTGAATGGTTTCCTAACTGGAGTCCACATCTTCTCAAGTCCTCCTAACCAGGGAGCCCCAGAGAGGTACCTCGTTGTCAGAGCTGTTGCCATTCAGCGCTTCGATGTTTGGGTCCCTCCAGTCTTCCGAGAGTGAAGGGATGTAATTGTCTGTCAGAGCATCCCAAACCCTGTAAACAAAGAGAAGCTCTCATTAGCACACATCTGTGGCCTGGCCCCGCCTGGAGGGAGGAAGAGCTGGCAGGGGGAGGAGAGAGGCTGCTGTGTGTGCCAGGCTGAGATCATCTGCCTTCCAGCAGGCAGGGCCAGAGCAGCTTAAAACTGAATTAGAGGCAGGGCCAGGGGTGAGCGCGCCGAGAGCACGGAGCCCGCCAGGGGCTCGGGTGTACAGGTGTTGGCTCCAGGGAAGAGGAATTTCTCATCATTGAGACACAAAGGGCAGAGTCTACAATCAAATCTCCTCTGGCCCTGGCAATCAATCTTCCCCTCAACCAGAGTTCACCCCCCTGAGCCTAGGAAGTGCCCGTGTCCCCTTTCCTATGGGAAGAGAGAGAAACAAAAGCAGAGAGAGGAAAACACGGAGATGCCAGTTTTCTGGCTGAATCTCATTAAGGTCAGGGTTTATCACCCAGTTTAGACACATTTCAGTTGAGGCCTGCAGTCTAAATGGTCAAGAATTAACTCCTTGACATCCAGTGTAGGTAAGGAGATGACACCAATACTGGGAATGCGTACTTGTGACCCACAATGCTGTGGTGAGCCCACAGGAGGTGGGTCAATCCTACCCTCTAGCAACGTGTAGTCTAAATGTGCCAATAAATATACCTCTGTCCACGCATGCATTCCTCAGCAAAGATACAACTTCCTTTATTACATTTTTTAAAGAAATCCTGAAACTGATATATATATATATATACATATATATATATATGAAGAAAAGGTTTCTATTCTATAATTTTTATTGCTTTCTTTGGGTGAAAAACAGAAAGTATTAAGGAAAACTCTGAAGTGACAAACACAAACCAGGAAAATGTAAAAATTAGCCAACACCAAGAGATGAATGTAAATCAGTAAACTAAGCTTCCAATAAAGCCATCCATGGAAGGCAGCAACTCTTGAGTTTGTATCAGATATAAATGAGGGCTCTACAGGGGGCCATGCAAGTCAAAAATGAGAGATACCTCTGAGACTAAGGTAGATGGTTTTTTATTGTATTATTTATTCAAGTGATACATGCCCATGCTTATTTATTTATCTGGAAGAGTGACAGAGAGAGAGGGAGAGACAGTGAGGGACATTCTACCCGCTGGCTCACTCTGCAAATGTCCACAACAGCCAGGACTGGACTAGACCTAAACCAGAGGGCGGGACCTCCATCCTGGTCCCCTACATGTAAGGTAGGGATCCAATACTTGGACCATCATCTGCTACCTCCTAGGCGCATTAGCAGGAAGCTAGACTAAGCTTGAACAAGGCATTACAGTATGGGATGTGGGTGTCCCAAGCAGTGGCTTAACCAATTGAACCACAACATCTGCCCCAGAAGGTACATTTTATTTAGGTATACTAATCTAAGAAAACAATCATTTAAAAATAGGCATATATGGGGTCAGCACTGTGGTGCAGTGGGCTAAAGCTGCAGTCTGCATTGCTGGCATCCCATATGGGCGCTGGTTCGAGTTCTGGCTGCTCCACTTCTGATCCAGCTCTCTGCTATGGCCTGGGGAAGCAGTAGAAGATGGCTCAGGCCATTGCGACCATTTGGGGAGTAAACCAAGGATGAAAGACCTCTCTCTGTGTGTCTCTACGTCTCTCTGTAACTCTTTCAAATAAAATTTTAAAAAATCTTTTTTAAAAATAGGCATGTGTGTGTATATATGGATCAAATTCAAAATGTAACAAAAGGGGACCAGTGCTATGGTGTAGTAGGATAAGCCTCTGCCTGCGGTGCCGGCATTCCATATGGGTGCTGGTTTGTGTCCTGGCTGCTCCACTTACAATCTAGCTCTCTGCTAATGGCCTGGAAAAGCAGCTGAGGATAACCCAAGTCCTTGGGCCCCTGCACCCATGTGGGAGACCCGGAAGAAGCTCCTGGCTTCAGACCCAGCTCTGGCCGTTGCGGCCATCTGGGGAGTGAAGCATCGGATAAAGACCCTTCTCTCTGTCTCTCTCTCTCTCTCTGTAACTCTGCCTCTCAAATAAATAAATATTTTAAAAAAAAAAGTAACAAAATATGTTATAAGATGCTGAAAAGATTAGGGTAAAACCATATATATTGTATATATATATAAAATTTTACGGCGCCGGCACACCGGGTTCTGGTCCCGGTCGGGGCACCGGATTCTGTCCCGGTTGCCCCTCTTCCAGGCCAGCCCTCTGCTGTGGCCCAGGAGTGCAGTGGAGCATGGCCCAGGTGCTTGGGCCCTGCACCCCATGGGGAGACCAGGAAAAGCACCTGGCTCCTGGATCCTGCCATCGGACGAGCGCGGTGCGCCGGCCGCAGCGCGCCGACCGCGGCGGCCATTGGAGGGTGAACCAACGGCAAAGGAAGACCTTTCTCTCTGTCTCTCTCTCTCACTGTCCACTCTGCCTGTAAAAAAAAAAAAAATTTATACACTATGTATATAAACCAGCACAGACACTTGAAAACAGGTGTGTAACACTAATGCAGGAGAGGAATGCTATTAACATGATAAAATAAGAAATGATATCTGACACATGGGCATCTAAGCAAAAAGAGTTTCCTCTTACACAATGCACACAATTGCTGATGAACCAAATATAAAATAAACCCATGAAAACACAATTGAATAGCAGTGCTTGAAGCATTTGCTAATTCTGTATTTTGCTACCATTACAAGAAAGCTCTGAGAGAACGCAACAAGTGCTTCTAGGACACAGATTCAGCAGGATGTCAGGGCCTACTTCTCAAACCATGAGTGATATCCCAGGCTCTGTCATGCACTATTTTTTTTTTTTTACAGGCAGAGTGGACAGTGAGAGAGAGAGAGGCAGAGAGAAAGGTCTTCCTTTGCAGTTGGTTCACCCTCCAATGGCCACCGCAGCCAGTGCACCGCGCTGATCCGAAGCCAGGAGCCAGGTGCTTCTCCTGGTCTCCCATGGGCTGCAGGGCCCATACACTTGGGCCATCCTCCACTGCACTCCCGGGCTACAGCAGAGAGCTGGCCTGGAAGAGGGGCAAGCGGGACAGAATCCGGTGCCCCGACTGGGACTAGAACCCGGTGTGCCAGCGCCGCTAGGTGGAGGATTAACCTATTGAGCCGCGGCGCCGGCTGTCATGCACTATTAAGATGCATTAATCAAAGCTGCTTCTAAATGCCAGTGCTATTAGCATCCTAGAGCCAAGAGGCAAATGTGATTTGCTGTCTCCAGGACAAGCTCCAGGGCACCAGACCCATTGGAAAGGCCGTCAGGAGACTTCTCTTCACATCACTGCACTGCATTTTCCACTTGGAGAGTGAACATGCATGCGGGCACTGACCTTCAGAATTTTCCCTACAGGAAGGGCCTTGGAGAAGTGAAATTCAGCAAAACCCAGATTAAGCAGGAGCCTTTTGCTTCTCCAGGAGGTTAGACGGAAGCCAGGACCTTAGTGGATTGCACATTTCCCCATGACCTTGAGACCCTTTATAGCCTTTAAATGGCACCTAAAAGCTTAGCAGGCATGGAAAGCCGAGACACTCTGGCAAAAGACGTCCTACCCAAAGGACCCCTATGGGTGAGACCCCAGAGGAAAGAAGGAGCCACCAAAGAAGGATGTACTTTTCTCTGAAGAGAGGAGAGAACTTCTACTTTGCTTATGGCTCTGTCAAGCTAATGGACCCAAAAAGCTTCCATAGCCTTGGCAGTTCGTGGCAAGAGCCTTGAGCAATTACTGATATTATACATAAGAGCGTTATTTGTTAAATAAACAAGAATCATTGTGCACTAACTTCCCACACAGGACCTCTATCCCCAAAGTGTTGTACTGTGAAACTTAATAGTAAAACTTGTTCTTGAGATTCACTTCCTTTTAGTACATTAAAAGGAGGATATTACTATGTCTCATAAGTTATAGTTATGTCCAAGAGCTCACAAAAGAAGTAGCATCCTTGGGTTCTTCTTTAAAGAAATTAACTTTCTGGCTGGTGCCACGGCTCACTTGCCTAATCCTCTGCCTGCGGCGCCGGCACCCCGGGTTCTAGTCCCGGTTGGGATGCTAGATTCTGTCCCAGTTGCTCCTCTTCCAGGCCAGCTCTCTGCTGTGGCCTGGGAGTGCAGTGGAGGATGGCCCAAGTGCTTGGGCCCAGCACCCACATGGGAGACCAGGAAGAAGCACCTGGCTCCTGGTTTCAGATCGGCACAGTGCAGCCATTTGGGGGATGAATCAATGGAAAAAGGAAGACCTTTCTCTCTGTCTGTCTCTCTCTCTCACTGTCTAACTCTGCCTGTCAAAAAAAAAAAAGAAAAGAAATTAATTTTCTAAAAGGAAAGGGGGAGGAAGGAAGGGAAAAGAGGAAGGGGGGGAAGAAAGGGAAATCAGCTTGGAGAAGCAATAACAGATCAGCCCTGTACAGACAGCTGAGAACACATCTCTTAGTGTTTTTTTTTTTTTTTTTTTACTCCATTTGTTCTTTTTTTTCTTTTTCTTTCTTTCTCAGGCAAAACAAGAGAGAGCAGGAAGAAGGGGAGGGCGGGCACGGTGGGAAGAATTACTATGTACATAAAGTTGTATTTATGGGACACATACAAATTAAAAATAAGTAAATATTTAAAAAATGATTTAACATGCATTGACTGTTTAAAAAAATGGCAGGGGTCCAGTGCCGTGGCATAGCCAGTAAAGCCACTGCCTGAAGTGCTGGCATCCCATATGGGCTCCGGTTCGAATCCCGGCTGCTCCACTTCCGATCCAGCTCTCTGCTATGGCCTGGGAAAGCAGCAGAAGATGGCCCAAGGCCGTGGGCCCCTGCACCCACGTGGGAAACCCGGAGGAAGCTCCTGGCTCCTGGCTTTGGATCGGCGCAGCTCCAGCCTTTTCGGCCAACTGGGGAGTCAATCAACGGATGGAAAATCTCTCTCCTCTCTCTCTCTGTCTGCCTCTCCTTCTCTCTCTGTGTAATTCTTACTTTCAAGTAAATAAATAAATCTTAAAATTAATTAATTAATTAATTAAAAATGTCAAAAGGCGGCACCTAGAAACTCCTTGGATCATTTGGGGAAGGCCCACTTTTCTCACCTGAACCTCCCTGACTCTACTCTGAATTTCCCCTTCTAATTCCAGGCTTTTAGTGATAGTTCCCTAAACTTCAGGATTTCAAATCATCCTCCTTCGCTTTCACACTTTGTCCAGATTTCTTCTTCCTTTCTGATGTCTTTTTATCCTTTGAAGTTTACAAATAGCCTTTCAGATAAAGCAGCTCCCAGCTCTGTATAATCACTGATTCCTGCTCCCTACTCAGCGCGCACTTCACAAGAGTAACAACAGCAGCCAATGCTTGCCCAGCGGTCGCCATGAGCCAAGTGCCCGTCACTCATTGCTCACAACCCTACAAAGCAGATGCTAATGAGAAAAACCCCAAACGTAGTGAACTTAATTGCCTTGCTAAGGTCACACAACCAGTAATGGCAGAGGTGGGATCTGAATCCTGGCACTGCAGAGACTAAGCGTTCAGAGCCTGTATTCCTAGCCATTTAACGATTCCAACTCTTTATGAAACATAGAGTTGGCACTGACACAGGCATCCAAATAATGTGAGAGAACTTCAAAATACTTGTGGAAAAATAGAATTAAAAGATAAGTTTATTTTCTGGCAAAAAAAATTTGAGGTCCATACATAGTTTTGTTATAATGAAAAATATGCCTTTTACACAAACTCTTTGAAGACTCCTTATTAAGCATAGGTTCAAAAATTTTTGCAGCAAGATCAACTTATTTTTTAAATGCTTGTTTTTGCATTTATTTATTTGAGAGGCAGAGAGAGTTCTCATCCACTGGTTCATTCCCAAAATGACTCAGTGGCAGAGTGGGGGGTTGGGGAGGGGCAACCAAGCCCGGAGCCAGACACGCAATCCAGGTCTCCCACATGGGTGGCAGGAACCCAACTACTTGAGCCATCAGTGCTGACTGCCAGGGCTTGCATTCGCAGGGAGCTGGAGTCAAGAGCCAGAGCCGACCATCAAACCCAGGCACTCCCATGTAACATAGGCATCCTAACCAGCATCTTAACCACTAGGCCAAACAGGCATCCCCAAACCTTGTCTTTCAATTCCCTTTTCCATGAACTTGTTCCAGTACCTTTGTGTAGCAAGTTCCAAATCACAACCTAGGACAACAGTTTAGAAGCTGGCCCTGTGCAAAACATGCACACCTACGTCATTCTGGACATCGTGCATTCAATGTGCAAGAGGAGGAGGGGGGCATGACAGCTCCCTGTCCAGGTCTCCAGCCCAGTGAAGGGGAAACCGAAGGCAATGATGGATGCACCATGACAGGCAGGCAGGTGGCCTCGGGGACAGAGGAGTCAGTGCTGGGAGGGGAAACAGAGCTTTCTGCAAGGAAGGGAAGGAAAAGGCTCTGCCCCAGAAGCATCCTGCTCTTTTTCCTTGCGGGATGGGAGGCTTTGAAAGCCCGCCCTACTCCATCATTTATCAAAGAACTAAGATAAAACAGGTGGCCTCAATGCCTATCCTTATGCTGCCATAAGGCTGTCTCAGCCCCATAATAGCAGAAAAGACTTTTCAAGTGTGTTTTTTATAGCTTGAACTTAAATGCCTGTAGAACTGACTACACTGTCTTTTACCTCAAAGGGCTGGGGATGTGGAAAAGGAAGAGCACAAGCAAATCCAACAGCGGGGGTTGTGCAAAGACAAGTGCACACAGAGCTAGCAACACAGCCTTCGGGGCTGATCAGTCCTGACAAATAAATCCACAGCCACATGTAGGTACCTGGGGCCGACAAAAGGGTGGGCAGCTTCAAGGGCTTATTCAAATTCCAACTTGGGAACATTTCCCTTAACCATCCCCTCAGCTGGCCACTTCCCTTGCCCACTGCTTGATTTGTGTCCAGCCATGCCAACATCCGCACTTAGCATGAGTGCAGTTTTGTGGTTAATGTTAGGAGTCGAGAGTTAGTAGCACATCAGTTCCTTTAAACATCTTTTTATGTTTCTCCAAATGTTTAAATAGAATCAATACCAACTCTTGGCTTCTATATGGGGAACCCTTCAAGAAAAGAGAATGAAATGTCCTAAAAACCCAAGTTAGCTGTCAGCTTTCCCTATCAAACTATTTGGCATTTATTTATCTTCTAGTTAAAGTATGTCTGAGGACTGTCAGTTTACTTACTGCATGGACTTCGTCTTTAGCATTGCCTTTAACCCAATAATTCTGTCTGAAGAACAGAAAACAGCTGCTGTTCTCGTGGGTTTGATCCAGCTGTCTCTGCAGGGTCCTTCTAAGCGGCATGACAGGGATGCCAGAGAGGCAGGAGGTAGGGTGAGGGCCATCCGCTAGCATTTGTGGTGACCCCTAAGGGGATCTGACCTCCAGATCTGATGTCTCATGGAAAAGGCAAAGGGTGGTCACACACACATAAAGATAAAATTCCGGAATATTTTCTGAATTCAAAACCAGAAAATACATATTCAAATATGACCCTCCTTTCATGCCTGGATCTTCCATGCCCTTAACAAATTAGAGATAAGTTGGTATCACAGACAATTTCCTATTGAACAAATGAGGAGTACAACTTCTGGCATAGCAGGTTAAGTCTCTGCCTGAGGTGCTGGCACTGCTGGTTTGAGTCCTGGCTGCTCCACTCCTGATCCAGCTCTCTGCTATGGCCTGGGAAAGCAGTGGAAGATGGCCCAAGTCCTTGAGCCCCTGCACCTGTGTTAGAGACCTGATCCTGGCTCCTGGCTTCAGATCGGCCCAGCTCCAGCCATTGCAGCCATTTGGAGAGTGAACCATCAGATGGAAGACCTCTCTCTCTCTCTCTCTCTCTCTCTCTCTGTAACTCTGCTTCTCAAATAAATAAATAAATCTTAGAAAAAAAACACCAGAAAGAAATCTAAATTTCTAAGGGAAATTATGACTTTGTCTTCTCATTTTACCATTTTTCTGCTCTGGTTTTAAGCTTCTATTATTTAGCTCTAACCCACCCAAAACACTTTTGATGCAACATCCTTCTAAATCCTACACCTGAGCAAGTTTATTGCAATAACACTAAAGCTGCGCTCAGAAGACTCACAACCAGGTTAAATATTAAGTCATCCTTTTCCTTTACTTAGTTATAATTTTACAGTTGAAAAGTCTGGATAGTGTCTGTAAGATAAAGCGTATAATGTAATCCTGGTTTTTCTTTTCAATTGTAAAGAGATTGAGAGTCACTGAATGCCTAAGCAGTATGGTGTTAATTTCCCTTCGCACTTCCCTCCACACTGTCCCCAGATCATACTTTATCTCTAAGGAATTATTCAACCTTTGGTCTCTTAGCTGAGGCAGCCAATGAGGCAGTCAAGGCGGGAAAATCAGGGTGAGAAGACCAATAATCCCATGTGGTGGTGATTAACCTTGAACGGCCTCTGCTAATGTGATAGACGCAAATACCAATTTGCTCATTGGCTTTCATCCTTAATGAAGCACAAGAGGGGTTTAGATAGGGGGGAAATGATTTGTTAGAAGCGAAAGGAATGGGACACATCCTCGAATGTCATTTCTCAGAGCATATTCAGCATGAGGTAAGAAATTAGGTTCTTGGCAAGTCCTTATCCCCGCCTCATCAAGACTGAACTCAGGAGGTTTCAAAGATGTGAAGCCAAGCAGTCAGCTAGAGTTAAGCGACTTGCCCAAGGTCACACGATGAGTTAGTGAGAGTAGGGAAATTAAAATTCATCGTCTTTGTGTTTCTAGTTCACTGCCTGGCACACTGGAATGAAAAAAAAATACTCCACATAATAAAACCCCAGAGCCATTCTTTTTTGACTTACAGTAATTGAGCAAATTGTAACAGGCTTAGAATTGAAAAACTAGAATCCATTTAAAACTTAAAATTGAGTTAAAACATATAGCCCACAGTTATAGTACTTGTCACGAGAGTATAATGTTCTCTATGATCATACCTGCAGGCCAGCATTAATTAAAAAGAAAAGAAGGAAATGGTATGGGCCTAGAAATACAAGACATGCACCAACAAGGCTAGTTACTATTGCTCATCCAGTTCATTCTACACTCAATATTTCATTCAAAAAGACTTGGGTCACTTACTACACACCAAGCACTGCATTAGACAATGATGATGTAAAAGTGAATAAAGCAGAGAAGTGAACATCCCTGTATTACAGAGGCACAGTCTTAGCAGTCATCAGATAAGCAACTTTCTCCCAGACACAGTCAGGTTCAACCCTTCAGGGTGTTCCCCTAACTACAGTCTGTTTCTTACTCTTCCCATGCAAGTTCATAGAAACAGAAACAGAGGCGCCAGCGCTGTGATGCAGCAGGTGAAGCCACCACCTGCAGTGCCGGCATCCCATATGGGCACCGGTTTAAGTCCCAGCTGCTCCACTTCTGATCCAGCTCTCTGCTGTGGCCTGGGAAAGCAGTAGGAGATGGCCCAAGTCCTTGGGCCCCTGCACCTGCGTGGGAGACCTGGAAGAAGCTCCTGGCTCCTGGTTTTTGACTGGCGCAGCTCCGGCTGTTACAGCCAATTGGGGAGTGAACCAGTGGATGGAAGCCCTCTCTCCCTCTCTCCCTCTCCCTCTCTCTCTCTCTCTCTCTGCCTCACCTCTCTCCTTCTCAGTGTAACTCTGACTTTCTAATAAATAAATAAATCTTAAAAAAAAAAAAAACAGAAACAAAGCAATGTTGCTCCAAACTTCTATGACCAACTACCTGATCTTTCTTGTGTTATTCCTAAAAAACTATTAATGCATATTATATCTGCATGGATAATTCATGCATATTTTGACTATATGTCTGAAACAGATTTATGTAACCTATTATCTCCTTTTATTTTTGGCTCCTCTTCCAACAGTATTTTCTCAGATCCCTTTTCTTTTTATTTATTTATTTGAGTGACATATAAAAAGTTCTGTCATCCTCTGGTTCACTCCCAAAATGTTCCCAGAGGCCAGGTTTGGGTCAGGCAGAAGCCAGGAACCAGAAAACTCAATCCAGGTCTCCCACATGGATGGCAGGGACCCAACTATTTGAAGCATCCTCACTGCTCCCCAGGGTGCATTTCCAGGAAATTGGAGTCAGGAGTTTGAGCGAGTATGCAGCCTGGACTCTGAGCTGGAACACAAGCGTCTTAACTGCTAGGTCATGCCCACCCTAGACCCTTTGCTCGAGCGCTGTTAAGGCCTTAGAAAGCAGCTAACACATGACATGGGAATACGTATACTGAAAAGCCACATCACCTAGTTGCCACCTGTATTTTGTCCAGGATAATTCCCTGTGCTCTCACTTCAGTTTTGGTGCTTTCTTATTTTGACATATCTTAAGATTTCTGGATATTTTTCCAGGCCTGCAGGGTTATAAATAATTTTGAGATTTTCATAATTCTGGTGTTTCTTTAAGCATAATTGGTCCAATGACATAGATTCCTCCATTGTGGTTAATTAATTTTTTCTGCTTCTTATTTATTTTAATTTTTTATTTTTATTTGAGAGACAGAGAGAGATCTTCTTTCTGCAAAAGCAGAGACAGGGCCATTTGGGGAGTGAATCAGTGGATGGAAGATCTTTCTCTGTCTCTTCCTCTCTCTCTCGGTAACTCCGCCTTTCGAATAAATAAATCTTTAAGAAAAAAAAAGGAAAAGAAAACTGGCAATAGATCCCAAAATTTATAATGCTCCTGAAATTTCTTTTGTGTCCAGGAAAGCCTTCCAACTGCCTAACAATTCTTCAGTCCTCTAAGCCTTCAACTTAAGAAAGCTCTCTGCCGGTGACTGCAACGAGACATATATACAACAATGTCAGCAATTCCCAAGCACGGCCCCAGCAACATCACAAAGATGTGAAGTACTATGTGCCATGACCTTATAGACAGGAACTAGCTCTCCGTCAAAACAGCCCAGACTACGGGGACCCTAGTCTGCAGCGGGAGAGGGCAACTAAGACTCTTACTCCTCGTCCTGAAGGGTCTCCTCCTCCTCTTGGATCTGGAACTGGTTCTTCACAGGAGCCAGGTTCTCTGTCTTGGCGTTGTAGTTCCGAAAGCAGACATTGAGCTTCTCGTCAAACTCATTCACGAGGTCCTCCATAGACTTGAAGCTGATTATTTCAGAAGAAAAATTCTCAAGCTCAGAGAGGGAGGGGTCGTCCAGATGGTGGGGAGACGAGCCGTAGCAACACCGTGGCTTCTCCTCCGGGTCCTCCGAGCAGCAGGGCCGAAGGTCCTCAAACTCCTCATCCAGACTCACCAGGGGGGCCTCCATTCTTGCACAGCAATAGGACAGCAGCTACTTGCAGGATTCGTTCCTGCAGAAGAAACAAGCGGGGAAACACGAGCTTGGGCTGGGGGTTTGCACCAGTACTGCTGAGGAACCATAAGCATCTATTCCATATCTCTGTATTCTTCAAAAAACAAGGATTCCACTTTCCCAGCATCCATTGCTTCCACACTGCCCCACTACCATGCTCTTAGTAGCTCAAATATCCTCATGTGTGTTAATAGTGTTAAGCTAAATGAATTCTGGGGACACACTGCACCCAAGTCTCTGCTTCAAGACACAAAGCATAAGTGACTGAGTTTGCACCTCCTGGGCCAGACTGCCTTGGGTCTGCATTCCATTCCGTTCTGCCCCTCCTAGCTGTGACCGTAGGCAGCTAAAGTCCCTTTGCTGCTGCTTATTCTTCTCAAGACAAAAATCCTAACAGGACCAGCCTTGAAGTGTTATTAGAAGGTTAAAGGAGTAAACACAGGCATGTGCTTTAAACAGTGCCTGGCAGATAATTAACGCCAATGCTGTTCAATATTCTCTCTTGTTGTTGTTATTATTATTATTATTATTATTATTATTATTATTATAAGGTCTGTATCCTTAACTTTGTGCTTTGAATGAATGAATGAATAACTAAACTCAACTGGCAATTAAACTTGACCAATATAAATACAAAGTTACTTGTGTTTTCAAATTGTTCCGGGGGTGTGCTTTGCTGCAGAAATTTCTTTTTTTATTTATAGAAATGGCTACTATGTAGATAAAATGCAGAATATGCACTAGTTACTGCCTTCCAAAATTTGAAATAATCTAAATTCTGAAACACAGCTGGCCCCAAGAGTTTTGGATAAGGATTCATGGACCTGGCTATTTCCACCCTCATCAATAAATAATAGAGACTTTCCAACAAGCACTTGAGTTTTTTGCAGATGCAGAAGCTAAGTGTCTATATCACCTATTATCTTGCAAGAAACAGATCCAACTACTCACACACTCCAAATCCAGAGATAATAGCCATTGTGGGCACTGTGCCCTGGAATGCTACACACTCGGGCCTCCAACCACTGCCCAACTACTAGGGGACCCCTCCCCGTCATGGGGCCTTCTTAGTACACGGCCTTCAACTGTGATTTATTCTTCTATGTGCACATCCAGACCCGCTTCCCAATTTCAATACAAATCCCTCAGGGACACAGACGTCCTCTGGACACCCTCCATGGCTCCTAACACACTCACTGTCATGCAGCTAGTAATCAGTCCCTGTGTGCTCACTGAAAAAATAATCTTCTGTCCCCTACGAGTGGTTTCCCACAATCATGAGTCGATCATAGCCACTCTACATACTCAACCTCTTTCCCCATACCACAATGACCGGTGGTCCAGTTAAACGCTTACATTCAGACCGCTATCAAAAGAGAATACAAGAGAGCAAGCACTCGAGGAGTGCCCAGTCTCCACCGACACCACACAGCTAGCACTCCAAAATGAGGTTAAAGGGGTGCCAGGTGAGGACATGGGCAGGTCTTACTGGGATTTTGCTAGGATTATGTCAGTTACTACTGCATCAAAACATATTCTGAGCATTTACAGTTTGAAAAGCAACATGATAGGACTTTGGAATAAAAAAATGATATAAAATCAGTACCATGTCTTTGAAAAAACACAGGCTCAAGAACCAATAGATCTGCCAATGGCCGAATGAATGACAAGCATTGTGCATCCTGATTTCCTCAGTTGTTACAACAAAGTTGTTGCTATAGAGCTAACATCTTTGGAAATTAATTTCATGTTTAAAAGATTTTTTATATATTTGGAAGGCAGAGCTACAAAGACAGAGACAGACAATTCTTCCATCCTCTGGTTCACTCCCCAAATGGCCACAATGGCCAAGGCTGGACTGGGCTGAAGCTAGGACCCAAGAGCTCCATCTAAATCTTCCACATGGGTAGCAGGGACCCAAGTTCTTGTGCCATCTTCTGCTGCTTTCCCAGGCACATTAGCAGGCTGTGGATAGGAAGCAAAGCAGCCAGGACTTGAACCAGTGCTCAAATGGATTATCAACATCACAGGCAGCAGCTTAGCCTGCTGTACCACAACACCAGCCCATGGAAGTTAATTTTACAACTAGTTAATTAATAATTGAATTGTAGCAATATATTTTAACAATATATTTTATCTATCAAATATTAACATCTTTTTTAAAGATTTATTTATGTATTTATTTATTTATTGACAAGCAGAGTGGACAGTAAGAGAGAGAGAAAGGTCTTCCTTTGCCATTGGTTCACCCTCCAATGGCCGCCGCGGCCGGCGCACCGCACTGATCTGAAGCCCAGAGCCAGGTGCTTCTCCTGGTCTCCCATGTGGGTGCTGGGCCCAAGCACTTGGGCCATCCTCCACTGCACTCCCGGGTCACAGCAGAGAGCTGGACTGGAAGAGGGGCAACCGGGACAGAATCTGGCGCCCTGACTGGGACTAGAACCCAATGTGCCAGCATCGCAAGGTAGAGGATTAGCCTATTGAGCTGCTGCGCCGGCCAAATATTAACATCTTAATAAATAATCTCATTAAGATGAATGAGATATTTTTCATTAATTTTCTATGCTAAATTCTTTGAAATCCAGCATGTATTTTACATCCTGTATCTCTTTGGACTAGCCACATTTCTTTTTTTTTTTTTTTTAAGATTTATTTATTTATTTGAGATGCAGAGTTACATTCAGAGAGAGGGAGAGACAGAAAGAGAAGTTTTCCATCTGCTGGTTCATTTCCCAAATGGCTGCAAGGGCCTGAGCTGGGTTGATCAGAAGCCAGGAGCCAGGAGCTTCTTCTGAGTCTCCCACATGGTTGCAGGGGCTCAAGTATTTGGGCTATCTTCCACCACTTTCCCAGGCCATAGCAGAGAGCTGGATAGGAAGTGGAGCAGTTGGGACTCAAACCAGCACCTACATGGGATGCCATCGCCACAGGTGGAGGCAGAGCCTACTATACCATAGCAGTGGCCCCATGGACTAGCCACATTTCAAGCACCCAGCAGCCACACATGGCTAGTGGCTACCACACAAGATACAGCTTGAAAGCAACACACAGCTAGTCAGAGGTTCTTCATTTATGATCTGCGGAACCATATAGGCTCTTTAAATATAATTGCAAATTGGGATTAAAGTCCTGACCTGCAGCACCGACATCCCATATGGGCGCCAATTTGAGTCCCTGCTGCTCCACTTCTGATCTAGCTCCCTCTAAAGAGCCTGGGAAAGTAACAGAGGATGACTCAAATCCTTGGGCCCCTGTACCCATGAGGGAGACCCAAAAGAAGCTCCTGGCTCCTGGCTTCAGATTGGCCCAGCTCCGGCTATTGAGGCCATTTTGGGAGTGAACCAGTGGATGGAAGACCTCTCTCTCTGTGTCTCTACCTCTCTCTGTAATGTTCAAACAAATAAAAATAAATCTTTAACAAGTATATAATTACAAATTAAAACTAATGGAAATGGAATTAAAATATAAGTTTACTTTTCACTGAAGAAGAATGAAATCCATATATACAAAAGGTCTTCAAAACATTCATGAAAGAGGTAGGCATAGGGAGTCACTTAGCACACTCGTGTCCCATGTCAGAGTGCCTTGTTTGAATCCCAGACACTCTGCACTTCCAATCCAGCCTCCTGCTAATGTTCCTGAGAAGCAGTGGATGATGGCCCACATGTCTGGCTTCTTGCTACTCACATGGGAGACCAGGACATAGTTCCTGGCTCTTGGCTTTGGCCTGGCCCAGACTCAGCAATTGCAGAACATTTGGGGCATGAACTAATGGATGGAAGATTTCCCTACCCCTCTTCCTCTAGCTCTGTCACTCTACCTTTCAGATAAATAAATAAATTTTCTTTCAAAAACTTTATAAAAATGTGTAATATGAAAAAGCAATGAATGGACTTCAAAAATAAAAAATTTTTACTTCTCAATAAATATATCTTTTAATTTCATTGCCCATGAGGTTTTTGAGACATCCTCATATAGCTCAGTGAAACTTGGTTCCTTCATCAGCCTATGTTATTTTATGCGTTTGAAAGCAGTATTTGGAGAAGGACCCCACAGGTTTCTCTATATTTCCAAAGGGTTGATAGCACAAAAAAGGATGAAAAGTCCCTGGACACCAAAATGATGAGCTTACAAAAGGTAACAGAGTGAAGCAAAAGAGAAGCAAAGCTTTTACAGCCCTAGGATTTGTGGAAATTCAACCAGCATCTTCAATGACCAAGAGCCAGGCCTCCAGATTCCTGTCCAGTCCCATCACTCATTTTTGTGAGACTTTGGACAAATGATCATCCCCTCTATGCCTCAACTCCCTCCTCTATAAATTGGGGTTTAGGGGCTGGTACTGTGGCATAGCCAGTAAAGCCACTGCCTGAAATACCAGCATCCCATACAGGCACAGTTGGAGTCCCAGCTGCTCCACTTCCTATCTAGCTCCCTGCTAATTCACCTGGGAAAGCAGTGGAAGATGACCCAAGTGCTTGAGGCCCTGCACCCACACGGGAGACCCAAAAAAACTCCTAGCTCCTTGCTGTTGCTGTGGTCTGGCCTAGCCCTGGCCATTGCAGCCATTTGGGGAGTTCACCAGTGGATGGAGGATCTCTCTCTCTCCGTCTCTCTCTCTCTCCCCCTCACCCACCCCCCATAAATCTGCCTTTCAAATAAATAAAAATAAAATAAAATAAAATGGGATTTAAAATAGTCCTTACCTTAAAAGTGATTCTATGCCTAGATAAGATCATTTTTGAAGTGCTAAACATAATGTATGGGATACAGAAAGTGTCCAACAGATGTCAACAATTCTAGGAAAATCAGGATAATTCAAGGAAAAGAAAAATCACCCCTGCCACGATGCTCTATACACAGTGCTTCAAATGCTTAGCAAATAAGAGAGAAATGTAGCATTTGGTCGAAGGATCTTGGATCACTGTTCTCATTTCAGAGAGCATGAACACTCACCAGCTGGTTCTAGAGATATTTACACTTTCTTTATATGTGTGCTCTGTCCTGAGAGTGAGTGACAGGGGAGCTAGAATGACAGGTGACACCCCTGGGGTGCTGATTTAAAAGGGCACAGTCTACACCATTAACCAGCAACGAGAGGCCAGTCCACCCAGAATCTAGGACGACGGACACTGGGCTTTGAGTGTTGGCAACATGAAGATTATGCTCGATGCACCTAGCCTCAGCCCAGGCCGGCTCTAGAGAAAACAGATTCATCACGACAATTCCAAAAGAACAAATCAACATCCCAGCTGGAGCCGCAGAAACACAGTTATTTGAAACAATCAGTAATATAGGCTGATTGCTTTTTTTCAGTACACTACCCAGGAGCAGAGAATCGCTGCATGATGACCAGCTGGAGGGGAAGCTAAAACTGGAAACCCTCATTGGAAATCTGAAGTCATGCTCCACACTCAAACGGAACCTCTGTTTGTAGAAAGGCCCAGGGCCGGGCGCAGAGAGAGGAGAGGGGACCTCCCACCACAGTCTCAAGGAGGGGTCTCCAGGTTGCAACACTGCCCCTTCTTGCCGGCCTGCTGCCTTTAGGCCACTTTCTTTGGCCCGCGGCTCACCCCCCGACTAAAATGTCTGAAACAACCTTCTGTCATTCCATCCTGGCAAGCTTGATGGAGCTTCGCTCACAGCTCATCTCAGAGCCCTGCTCTCCTTGAAAGCAAGGGTTAATATAAGCCATAGTTTCTCCTCTTCATACCGCCCAAATAAAAAACAAACAAAAAATAGATACCTGCACGAAAAACAGCAGGAAGGAGGAACCGCGGGGATTTTTTTTTCCTTTTCTTTATCAGAGCACAGGACTGTAGTGTACCACCTGCAATCTATTCCATTTATTTCAGCTCTCAATAGACTGTGATTTGGAAAAGGAAAGACAAGCAGGGAGCTCAACAGAGACCCAGCAGGAGCCAGTGAGCCTCCTCGGCGGGCAGTGGTGCCCTAGCTGCAGCCCAAATCACCAGCCCCTGCTTTGCCAAGCTGAGCGAGTGGAGCAGAGGCAAAGCCACCTCACCATGCCACCCTTGCCGGGCCCTCGGCACCTGCACACAAGCCCGATTCCATCTCCTTCTTGCCATTACTTGCTCCATGGATCAGTTAATTCTAGGCCTCCCCATACCCGACCTTAAAACCTGCGCTCCACGGATCCACCTTCAGATCCGCAGCCGGTGTACACGTCGTGCCAGCTGCACGTTTCCACAGAGAGTATTTCAATGCATATGGATCAGCAACCTCCTCCCCCTCCTCCGTCTCGGGTCCCCTCCCCCTCCCCGGCCTGTAGGGGCCAAGAAAGGCTCCTCCAGGCTGCACAATGGCTGGCGCTCGCTGCAAGCGGGCTCTTCCCGGGCAGGCCGCACACACACTTCACTGCCCGTTCGGCCGAACAAGATGAGGGCATTGGAGTGGGAGTGCGGTGCAGGTGGAGAGGTGGCCAGCGGCGAGCAGGGAAGGGTCGGGCAAGAGGGAGGAAGAGCCTGCAATGACAGCAGCGGTCCGGGCTCGCCCCGCCGCGTGTTGAGCCCGGGCCCCCAGGACGCGGCGCCCCCCACCCCGCCCCGCCCGCCCCTCCTCCTTCCTGCTCTGTAGTAAAACCCTCGCTCCCCCAGCGTCCGCGGCCGCTGCCAGCGGTTCTGACACTGCAGGAATGCACGGCCCAGCGCCTTTCGGAGGGGTAGCAGCCGGGAGGGGGTCAGGTTCTTAGGCACAAAGACGATTCTGGAGGAGTTTAAGGTGACCGGGCCAAATAACGGTCACGGGACGAGTACAGTCCCGCTGCTCCAGCACGATCGGGCAGCGTTCCCTGCCTCCCCTAGCCCCCATCCCACTCCACCTCCCTACACACACACACACAGGTGCACACACGTGCATGCACACAAGGCCACGCGCACGCACACACATGTACATACATGCACAGCCACATGCACAAGGCGACACACACGCCCGGCCTGCCGGAGGCCCACGCGCTGAGACCACGCTTGAAGTGTCCATCATCCTCTCCCCGGCCCTGCCCGGCGCTGCGTCCCGGCCGAGCCCTGCAGGAGGACGGTGCCTTCCAGCTCCTACTTTGCAATCCCGGGATGGGATGGGGTGGGGGTCCGCGGCTGCAGCGCCCCCCACACCGTCCGGTCGAAGAACCCCGAGTCCAGGAGCCTCTTTCGCTACCCCAATCCACCCCCACCTCCCGCAGTGACTCGGGTCCAGATCAAGGCGGCCCCCCGCGATGGCACCTGTGCGGGTCCTGGCTGAGGGAGGCGGATCCCGGGACTCAGCCGGACACCCCCATCCACCGGCGGCGGCGAGCGGCCGGAGCGCAGCGCACGGGCAGCCGCGAGCGGATGAGGCAGCCAGAGAGCGCTCCCCCTGCAGCTCCGGCGGCGCCGGACTCCGCTCCCTCCTCCACCCCGCCCCCTCCCCGCGCTCGTGCCAGGGCCTCGGGGGGCGCGCCCGCTCTCGTGCACCCGCCCGACGGGCACGCGCAGGGTTCCACGTCATCTGCTCGTTAGCATTCACAGCCTTCCTTGGAGCACATGGGCCTGCCATGATTAATATTTATGAATGACGGTTTCTCCCCCTCTTTCATACTGGCCTTTCTGCCTCCCTCATGAATATTCGGAAGTTCCAAGAGGGAGTGCGTGCGGTAACTACCAATATGGATGGTGCACAAGGCCTGGCGCTGGAGGGGCTGGATGAAGAGTAGGTGCGTGGCGTTGCAGGCACACTTGCAGTTCCGCTGGGGCTCTGTGGACGTCCCATTCGCTGTAGCGGGGCTGAGGTGCGGCCGCAGAGGGAAGTCTCCCAATCTAAACCGGGTGCAGATCAGGTGCAGATCGCAAGCCAAAGGGGAGGAGACTGACAGGGATGCTTTTCTAGGCGAAGATGCAGATGGGAGCTGGATCCAGGCCGGAGAAGTCCGAGTCAGGTTTCAGGCCAGAGAGGATTTGTAATAACAGAGAGGGAAAAAAAAAAAATCAAAAGACTGAACCGGCCTGAGCCTCTGGGGCCTCCTGAAAATTTACTCCCCATTCATCGCCTGCCTACTGGGGATAAGCGGGTGCTTACAGGCGCTGTCGGGTACTGGGGACTCTCCCACCCAATGATTGCAGGTGCCTAATGATTGCAGGACTGTGAGATCAGGGAAGGAATCCGGGAAGCACGTGCACTTTTGTACAGCGCCCTGGACTGAGCCAAGGACTTCAGCTCCTTTGTTCATTTGTGCATTCATTCCACAAACATGTCAATCATGAGACGGATGCGGGCAGGAGGATATTGTCCTGAGGAGATGGAGGGTTGTCATTGTGCCCTTCTGGTGACATAACTGGTGGGTTTCTTCCTGTTAGAAAAAGAGGTGGTTAAAGGATCCCCAAGTCTGCTCTCCCAGAATCATATGCGGTTCTACAACGGGGCCAGGCAGGCTACCCTGTGGCTCATTTCCTCATCTACAAAATGAGGATGATGACACGGTGGGCTCAGGGATGCCTAGGTGTTAAGCACTTCCAGGCACACAGGAAGCTCTGTGTGAGTCTTGGCTAATTCTCTTCTTTAGGAGAAGTTGGAGAATCTGATACAAGAGACCACTTTAATCCAGATCCATGTGGGACACACAGACTTGAGAGAGGACTGTGAGGAAGTCCCACAAAGTAATGAAGCACTTGGTCTGAGAGAACTCAGGTTCAAACAAACTTCAGTGTTCCACTTCTTAGCTGCTGATGGATCCTCAGTTTTCTCATCTGTAAAATGGGAATTCCAGGGGCTGGCATTATGACACAGCCAAGTAAGCTGCCACTTGCCATGCCGGCATTCCATATCAGAGTGCTGGTTGGAGTCCCAGCTGCTCTGCTTCTGACCCACCTTCCTGCTAATGCATCTGGGAAAGCAGCAGATGACCCCAATACTTGGTCCCCCACCATCCACATAGGAGATCCAGATGGAGTTCTGGCTCCTGGCTTTGTCCTGGCCCAGCCTTGGCTGTTGGAAGATCTCTCTTTCTCTCTCTTTCTCTATTACTCTGCCTTTCAAATAAATAAAATAAACCTTTTTTTAATGAGGGTTCCAGTATCTACTTGCAAGCTTCTTGTTATGCAGAATAAATTGCATGCTGCAACATGCTTAGCACAGTCCCTGGCAAACAGCAAGTATTCAGTAAGTGAATTCTGTTGTTCTTAAGATTGTAATGAGAATGCGAAGGAACTGGACGCTAAGGACTGGTAGTCTAGGCACCTGGGATGAGAATGCCCTGAACATGAACCAGCTTGCTCTTCTAGCAAACATTTATTTTATGGTGCAAAAATATACATTTCATAAAATGCCTCATCTTAACCATTTTTGAAAACCATTTTTAAATGTGCAAGTCAGTACTATTCAGTGTATCCATGGCATTGTGCAACCAGCACCACTATCCACCTGCAGTACTTTCTCATCATCCCTAACTGAAGTGCTGCGCCGCTGCACAGTGACTCTTCATTCCTCCCTCAGCCGCCCCCACCATTCTACCTTCTGTCTCCACTAATTTGACTATGTTCTGGGGAGCTTGTATGAGTGGAATCATGCAATATTTGTTTCTTTGGAGGTAGACACTGTGGCACAGCAGGTTAAGCCACTGCCTGGGAAGCTGGCATCCTATATAATGGTGGGTTTGAGTTTCAATTGCTCCACTTCTGATCCAGTTCCCTGCTAATGCACCTAGGAAAGCAGCAGATGGTGGCTCAAGTACTTGGGCCCCTGCCACCCATGTAGGAGTCCTAAATAGAGTTCCTGACTCCTGGTTTCATCCTGGCCCAGTGCTGACTGTTGCAACCATTTTGGGAGTGAACCAGTGGACTAAAGATCTCTCTCCCTCTTTCTCTGTCTGCAATTCTGCTTTTCAAATAAATAAATGAATAAATCTTTTTAAAATATGTGCTCTTTTGTATCTTACATATCACTTAGCATAATAGTTTCAAGATTCATCCATTTTATAGCCGTGCCATAATTTCATTACTTTTAAAGTTGAGTACATATGCTACATTTTGTTTTATATGCCCATCTGTCAATGGATATTTGGATTGTTTCCACCTGTGGGCTGTTGTGAATAGCATTGGTGTACAAAACTCCAGCAAACGTTGTTTGATTGTAGTCAATGACCTGAGCTAGAAGCTGGGAAGGTAAAAGAAAGAAAGAAAGAAAGAAAGAAAGAAAGAAAGAAAGAAAGAAAGAAAGAAAGAAAGAAAGAAAGAAAGAAAGAAAGAAAGTCTCTCTTCAAGAGGTTCAGTGTTTAGTGTATTGTTTTCCGAACTCTGCTGCTGGGAAGCTGTAGTAGATCAAATAGTGCATCCAAAACTTAGGCATATTTAGAATCTCAGAATATGATCTTTGTAGATGTCATTAGTTAAGATGAGGTGAACCCTACATCCCATGTCTGGTGTTGTAAAAGGAGGAGAGGACACACAGAGACATATGGGACAAGGCAGAGGCTGAAGAGACACAGGTGCAAGCTGAGCGACACTGAGGACCACCAGGGCCCTGCTGATACCTTGATTTCAAACCTGCAACCTTCAAAACAGTGAACCTATACATTTCTGTTGTTTGAAGCCACCCAATTTCTTGGATTACTTTTTTACAATATTTATTTATTTATTTGAGGGGCAAAGTTACAGACAGAGAGAAGGAAACACACACACACACACACACACACACAGAGAGAGAGAGAGAGAGAGAGAGAGAGAGATCTTCCAACTGCTGGTTCATCCTCCAAATGGCCGCAATGACCTGAACTGGGCAGATCTGAGGCCAGGAGCCAGGATCTTCCTCCAGGTCTCCCACATGGGTTCAGGGCCCCAAGGACTTGGGCCATCTTCTACTGATTTCCCAGGCCATAGCAGAGAGCTGGATCAGAAGTGGAGCAGCAGAGACTCGAGCCAGTGCCCATAGGAGATGATGGTGCCTCAGGCAGAGGTTTAACCTAATATGCCATAGCCACAGCCGCTGGACAATTCTTAATGGCAGCCCTAGGAAACACTTACAGACTTTTCACAACTTAATATTTTATTTTTTGAGATAAAATATTTTTAATTTACTTTATAGACAAAGACTTAATGACTCTATTAAATAAAGAGTTTAACAAATAAAAAGCAAAATGGCCATCAAGCAGGAAAATAGGGCAAGGCTTATAAATAATAATCAAATGAAAAGATGTTCTACCTCACCCATATAAGATAAATTTTAAAATAGTCACTCACACAAATTTTGATTCTGGAAAGTGGTATACTTCCATAAAAGCATTTAAATCTGTAGAACTGAGAACTAGATTTTAAACAGAGAACTATGATTGCCTGTGTACACATCAGGAAAAGAAGAAAAAAATCATTCACAGATAAGCTAATTGTTTTAAACAGTGATTTAGGTATTCAAATAAAAGTTAGTGAACACTTCATAAATGTTTGTCAAAGGAATGAACCAAAACAATGTTGCCTTCAATCAGGGTTTCTGAAACCTAGCACTACTGATATCTTGGATAAGAATGGTTCTTTGTTGTTGGGGCTGTCTTGTGCATTGTAGGGTGTTTAGCAGCATTCCTGGCCTTTAGTTGCTGGTAGCATCCCTCCAGCTGTATCAACCAAAAATGTCTAAACCATCACATGTTGAAGGGTAGAGACAAAATCACCCCAGATAAGAACTATTGCCTTAGACATGGTTTCTAGGGGATGAGTGTATATCTTGCTAAGGTGTGTACATTTCCTAAAGAGGAGACTCGTAGGGCCACAACTTTGGCGTGTGCAAAGGCAAGACACGGAAGGAGGTTCATGCAAGCAGTCTTGCACACCTGCAGGGAGTGGAGATTCAAGTTGTTCCTTCAGGAAGGGAAGGAGAGGAAGCTTAAGGGACTAGCAGATTTGAAGGAATGTTATTTTTTTAACTATCCATTTATTTATTTGAAAGGCAGGGTTACACAGAGAGAAGACAAGACACAGAGAGGAATCTTCCATCTCTAATTCACTCCCCAAATGGCCATAGCAGCCATGGCTGCCCCAAACTAAAGCCAGGAGCCAGGAATTTCATCTAGGACATTCATGTGGATAGCAGGGTCCCAAGGACTTGAACCATCTTCCACTGTTTTCCCAGGTGAGTTAGCCGGGAGTCATATTGGAAATGGAACAGCCAGAACAAGAAATGGTGCTTATAGGGGATGCCAGTGTCACAGGCACCAGCTTAACCTTCTGCACCACAATACTGGCTTCAGGGATTTTTTTTTTTTAAAGATTTGTTTATTTGAAAGTTAGAGTTACGCAGAGAGAGAAGGAGAGGCAAAGAGAGAGAGAGAGAGAGAGAGGTCTTCCATTTGCTGGCTCACTCCCCAAATGGCCGTCAACAGCCAGAGCTGTGCTGATCCAAAGCCAGGAGCCTCCTATGGGTCTTTCC
This sequence comes from Sylvilagus floridanus, assembly GCA_949820135.1. Lineage (NCBI taxonomy): Eukaryota > Metazoa > Chordata > Mammalia > Lagomorpha > Leporidae > Sylvilagus > Sylvilagus floridanus. The sequence goes on along the minus strand of OX463224.1, from coordinate 13,865,392 downwards.
ATGTGGGCCCGAGCACTTGGGCCATCTTCTACTGATTTCCCAGGCCATAGCAGGGAGTTGGATTGGAAGTGGAGCAAGCAGGACTTGAACCAACGCCCATATGGGATGCAAGCATGGCAGGTGGAGGCTTTACTTACTATGCCAGAGAACCAGCCACTCAGGGTATGTTATTTTAAATGAACAGATTTGAATTTGCAATCTGAGATTGGGAGGGGTGTTCAGTGATACAAAATGATAAAGAAATAACTGATATAGCAAAGTCTCTAGAAATAGGACAGAATGAAATTACATTTTAGCACAGTTGAGAAGTGAACTTGGTAAAAAATGAAGCATATTTTTTCCACAAGACAGGAAGGTAAGAGGCCAGCGCTGTGATGCACTAGGCTAATCCTCTGCCTGCAGTGCTGGCATCCCAAATAGGTACTAGTTTGAGACCTGGCTCCTCTTCTTCCAATCCAGCTCTCTGATATGGCCTGGGAAAGTAGTAGAAGATGGCCCTATGCCTGTGTGGGAGACCTGGAAGAAGCTGCTGGCTCCTGGCTTCCGATCGGCTCAGCTCTGGCCGTTGTGACCATTTAGAGAGTGAACCAGTAGATGGAAGACCTTTCTCTCTGTCTGTCCCTCTCACTGTCTATAACTCTACCTCTCAAATAAATAAATAAAATCTTAAAAAAAAAAAAAGACAGGAAGGTGGGCAAATTTCTCAAGAGCTGAAGCCTCATAAAACGAAATAGAGCAAATTTTAACAATAACAAGTTCTCAATGCCTCCATTACAATAAGCTTAAATATCATCCCCTTGAGTAAGAGAAAATATACACTAAGGGGAAGTTTACACATGAGAAAAGAAAGAAAATAATCATCCACAGAGAAACCAATTACTTTAAAGAATGATTTAAGCATTGATATAAAAGATAATGAATACTAGGCCGGCGCCGCGGCTCAATAGGCTAATTCTCCGCTTGTGGTGCCAGTACCCTGGGTTCTAGTCCCGGTCGGGGCACCGGATTCTGTCCTGGTTGCTCCCCTTCCAGGCCAGCTCTCTGCTGTGGCCCAGGAGTGCAGTGGAGGATGGCCCAAGTGCTTGGGCCCTGCACCCGCATGGGAGACCAGGAGAAAGCACCTGGCTCCTGGCTTCAGATCAACGCAGTGCCGGCCATAGCAGCCATTTGGGGGGTGAACCAATGGAAAGGAAGACCTTTCTGTTTCTCTCTCTCTCACTATCTAACTCTGCCTGTCAATAATAATAATAATAATAATAATGGATACTCAACAAATGTTTGTCAAAGGAATGAATCAAAACGTGCCCATGTGCTCTGGAGTCTGAATAACTAGATTTAAACCTGACTCCAAGGGCCGTTTATCTAGGCTCTTACTTCATCTCTCTAATAGTGTCTGCTTCTGGAGCGTCTCTTAATGCTGACTCCCTCAGCAGAGTATTTAGTGCCTGACAATAAAGCAAGGAGAACGGAGGCCGGACTTTAGGTGCAACCTGCCAATTATGAGGGGTACAGAAGGAACAACTGTGGTTACTCCTGGGGTCCACCAATACCCCTCCAAGGCCTGGTTCCAGGAGCTCTGGATTTACTTGCTGATAGAGTCAAGAATCTCAGAGTACACACCGTATTTTAAGGTCATCTAGTCTACCTCCTGATCCGCCACAAAAAAACAATGTCTCCCCCAGATAGCGTTAGACACAGCATCCACTTAAATACCTGCTGTGGTGGAAACTTGACCTCAAGGCACTGCCTGTTCCCTTTTCTCAATGGCTTTAGAGCTAGAACTGGCTTTTCAAGATGAGATGTTTGGGACAGTGCGATCTGTTTAGTGCTTCTCCTCTTTGTCCTTTGTTAGGAGAATCCTCAAAGAAGCCAGTTTTCCCTCCTGGAAATGCAGAGCAGAGTCTTTATTGAAATCCTATAGAAATCGCTATCCAGCAAATAGAGATGTGCTCGTACCTGCATGCATTGCAAGACTACTTGATTTTTCCATCACGGATAGTTCTCATACCGCACTATTGAATTCAAGCCTATATTTACCTCCATCCTTAATCTCCAGGGTTGATTAAGCTTCATGATTTGTTTCCACAAGGAAAATGGAATATTCCCCAAGATTCAAAATCTATTTATAGCCACCTCATCAGGAGGTAATTACTCCCTACCAGAAAGCACATGCATTAAGAATAAGATCATATTACTTTCAAAAGAGCAGGCAGTAGTAAAAAAAAAAAAAAAGTTCACAATAAGTCAGCCCAAGAATAATAATATATGTCAGAATAGTCACTTCTGTAAACTGATGAGAACACAATACAGAACTAGCTGACAGAGTGAAAGAATGAAATTCCTTAAGATGCTGAAAATTCCCGCAAGTGCAAATGTCATGACAAATTTTTGTCTGTACAAGTAGTGAATTGGCTAGTTTAAGAACACAGAACCACAAATTTTAGTAGAAAAAGGAAAATGAGGTCCCTTTAGTGGGGGAATCTTTTAGATCAGAAAAGAAGTCATTCATATTCTATTCTCTGTGGCGCCTAGGTGATCAGAGCAGAGCTGCACGTGCCCAGGGTGACTGAGGGACAGGGCAGGCTTGTTGCGTTACAGAAGTGTGGAGTCTGTTCTTTGTCTCAAGGTGATGAATTATGAGGCAGACATAAAGGAAGGGGGAGGGGTGAACAAAGCAAAAGTTATTGACAGATTTTATAGAGAATTGAGAATCAAGACTCCTGCTTACCCCAAGGGCGGGGTCCATCAGCGTCTGGGTATTGGGGGTTTATGTAAGGAGTTCATATCAATTGATCAATTCTTCTACATGATTTCTGTATGTTCGAGGTCTGCTTTGATTTTTTTAATATATATATCTCAGTTAACAGTCACTTGGGAGATGTGACAGATGAGAAATGTTGTTGACTTGACCAATCCAGGCAGGTGATGCCTGCCCGGTAAGTTGCTAAGCACCTGAGACCTGCTGCTTTATGGTGTGTTCTGGGATGGTGCCAGAACCTAGTTTCTCATAGGCTTACCTATGGGTATGAGACTCATTGTGTTCCCTGTCAATCTTTTCATTTCCTTGGGGGAAATGTCTTTTGTCTAGTCAAGGATGGCAGGTTTCACACAAACCTGTGATTCTCAGTCCCACAGGGACCCTTCCTAACTTGCCTGTTAACCCTACTAATTGCTCTCAAGTCTCAAGTCTCCAACCTCAATAGGAAGCAGAGTCTAGACAAGAGTCTTGGCAGACTGGAGTGGGAGAGGCAGAGGACACTCACAAGGTGGCTCTACTCCTTTATCCCCCCTTTACACATTTTAGATTTTCCTGAGACTCTCAGTTCAAGCAGTAATTTCATTTGTATAAGCCTCTGAGGACTGGCTTCCACTCCCCCTCAAACCCACATTGAGCTCTATTTTCTGCTATCTCCAGTATATCCAGTTATTCAGAAATGTGATGATTCAGAAATGAACTAGAGAAAATGAAAATGTCAAAGAGCATTGTCACTTCCCTGCACTAGTCTCGTCATTTAACAATCACTTCACCACCAGCAAACCCTCAATGGCCAGCAGCCCTGGGCTGCCACTGGGCTCTCAAAGACCTCAGCTCTGAGTTAGAACAGTGTTCTCAACCCTGTGAAAATGATGAGAAAAGAACCCACATGACTTCTAAAGGCCCATTTTCAGCAATTAGCTTTTTTCACAAAGTCATTTTAGTCAGGATTTAAATAATCCAATCTCTCCTAGTTGTCACTTCCCATAACATGAGAGCAAGCCCCAAAGAAGTATCCTGGGCCAGTAATGAGCAATGTTGCTCTGACAAAGATTCTTTACTGGAAGGTCTGGCTCATGGACCTTCTAAGCCCATCTCTTCACTCCCTTGTGAAATCCAATGTCAGCAAAAGAACCTTGTTAAGTTAGCTTAGCAAGAACCTCTCCACTCTCACTATCTGAGCACCCTTGATACCTAATCAGGCTCCCATCCTCCATCATCACAGGTAGCGTCTGGTCACCCTGGCCTGTCATTGCAAGAATTCTGTTATGTCCTTTGCCAGAATCTCACTTACCCCCAAGGTTTCTTAGTCATTTCCCATCCACTAACTTCACCCCCACCCCTGCCACCCTGCCACCCTGCTCCTGGTCTGTAGATCCCCTCTTGCCTGTGTGTATTTCAGATTGAGACTAATCTCTCCCCTGCTCCAAAATTCCATTGCAGGGACTTAGTGCTGTGGCTTAGTGGGTGAAGCTGCTCCCTGCTGTGCCAGCATCCTGTGTGGGTGTAGGTTTGAGTCCTGGCTGCTCCACTTCCTATCCAGCTGTCTGCTATGGCCTGGATAATCAGTGGAAGATGGCCCGAGTGTTTAGACCCCTAAACCCACATGGAAGACCTGGAAGAAGCTCCTGGCTTCTGCCTGGCCCAGCTCCAGCCATTGTGGCCATTTAGGGAATGAACCAGCAGATGGAAGACCTCTCTCTCTGCCTTTTCCTCTCTGTAGCTCTGCCTTTCAAATAAAAATAAATCTTTTTTAAAAAATACCTTTGGGCCCATCAAAGAAGGAGGTACCTTTCTCTGAAGGGAAGAGAGAACTTCCACTTTGATTATGGCCTTGTCTAAATAAGGTCAGAGTTTGTGAACTCAAGAGGCCTTGGCAGCTCATGACAAGAGCCTTGGGTAATTACTGACGTCATGAATAAGAGAGGCAATTGTTAAATCAACAACGGGAGTCACTGTATACTTGTTCCCCATGTAGGATCTCTGTCTTTAATGTGTTGTACTATGTGAATTAATGGTAAAACTAGTCTTCAAACAGTACTTTATTCTGTGTTTCTGTGTGGGTGCAAACTGTTGAAATCTTTTTTTTTTTTTTTTGACAGGCAGAGTGGACAGTGAGAGAGAGAGAGAGAGAGAAAGGTCTTCCTTTGCCGTTGGTTCACCCTCCAATGGCCACTGCTGCTGGCGCGCTGCGGCCAGCGCACTGCACTGATCCAAAGGCAGGTGCCAGGTGCTTCTCCTGGTCTCCCATGGGGTGCAGGGCCCAAGCACTTGGGCCATCCTCCACTGCACTCCCGGGCGACAGCAGAGAGCTGGCCTGGAAGAGGGGCAACCGGGACAGAATCCAGCGCCCCAACCGGGACTAGAACCTGGAGTGCCGGCGCCGCAGGCGGAGGATTAGCCTATTGAGCCGCGGTGCCGGCCAAAATCTTTACTTAGTATATACCAAGTTGATCTTCTGTATATAAAGATAATTGAAAATGAAAAAAAAAAATCCCATTGTGGTAGTTCCCAAATCTACCACAATGGTCCTGAATAAAGTCTGCCTTGTGCTTTAATAAATATCATCAAATATTTGTTTTCTTTGACATCTCCCTTAAAAACATATAGAGCAAATGATCTTCTACAAAATTCTTGACATGGCCTGGTACTGCAACTGTATTTTGGAGAGCTATGAAAAGAAAATTTAGTGTTGGATATTGATCAGAGCCCGGTGTTGGGAGAAGCCAAGGCTGCAGGGCACTGACTGGTGTCTTAGAAACACACAAAGCAGCTAAGCTTACAATGAATAGAAAACCAGATGCTGTGCGAGGCTTGGCAATCTTAGATCATTCTAAATCTGCTCATTCTGTGGATTTGCATATTCAAATAAATCCAGATTCATGGCAGGTTAAGAATTTGTTCATGGGATGTAAGGCTGGGACATGAATAGAATGCAAAATGTGTAAATCAAAGGAAGCTCACTTACAACCTATTGGAAATATTGGCTCAAAATCTGGTAATGGCAGCTTTATGGCTTTAAAAAATGAATACGAGATATTCTTAAATCCTTTTGTAAACCTTGTCTAGGACAGAAAAACATTTGATCCATATTAAGTAATCCAGTTCTGTACTATTTGCAAGACCTGGAAGAATTCCCAGTTTAGTGTTTCATATAATTGTGTGTTTATGGCTGATCTAGTATGTAGACCACATTAAAAGAGAAGAAAACTAAAGGGAAAGAAAAAGCAGAAATTGGGAACACTCCAATAGGCTGGTGTCAGGAGCTTTGGACTTCAGTGTCAGCTTTACCATTTGTTAGCTGTGTGACCCAGGGAAAATTACTTGGGTTTTCTAAACCTCAGTTTTTTTCTTATGTGGCATCAAGGGTTTAGAATAAAATCCTTTCCTGCTCTTAAATTTCTTGGATCTAAACTCTGTTGTCATCCCAAAAAATTTGTCCCTGACTCCAATTTTTTTTCTTAGCAATTTTATTTATTGTGACATTGTTCAGAAAAGGTGAGTATATGTGCATATATATAATTTTGTGTTTTTTAAATTTATTTATTTATCTGAAAGGCAGAGTCACAGAGAGGCAGAGGCAGAGAGAGAGAGAGAGAGAGAGAGAGAGAGAGAGAGAGAGAGAAGAGTCCAATTTTGTTAAAAACGACTCCAAACATATTAATCAATCATGCAGTGCCTTAATATTTTGCCTTTGTTTCTCCATTTGCAGATCCATACACAATTCACAGGGATGTTGTGAGAAAGAGAGAAAACAATACTTCATTATACAAAACTCCAGGTAGAGAGCAAAGACAACTAAATCTACAAATTAACTCTAAATTCCATTTTATTTACAAATTTTCACTAACCAGAGATTAATTGCAACTCAGTCATTAAAAAAAAAAAAAAAGTTACAGGAGCAGACATTGTGGTGCAGCAGATTAAACCACTTGGGATACCCAGTATCCCATACTGGAATTGGTTTAAGTCCTGGATGCTCTGTTTCCAATCTAGCTCCCTGCTCATGTACATGGGAGAGCAGCAGATGATGGCCCACACATGTAGGAGACCCAAATGGAGTTGCATGCTCCTAGTTTGGTCTAGCCAAGACTAGGGCCATTGTAACCACTTGGGGAATTCATAAGAAGGTGGAAGATCTCTTCTTCCCGTTCTCTGTCACTTTACCTTTCAAATAAATGAAATAAACCTGAAAGAAGGAAAGGGGAGGGGAGGGGAGGGGAGGGGAGGGGAGGGGAGGGGAGGGGAGGGGAGGGAAGGGAAGGGAAGGGAAGGGAAGGGAAGGGAGGAAGGCAGACAACCTTAGATTTTTTTTTTTTTTTAACAGGCAGAGTGGACAGTGAGAGAGAGAGACAGAGAGAAAGGTCTTCCTTTGCCGTTGGTTCACCCTCCAATGGCCGCCGCGGTCGGCGCGCTGCGGCCGGTGCACCGCGCTGGTCCGATGGCAGGAGCCAGGAGCCAGGTGCTTTTCCTGGTCTCCCCATGGGGTGCAGGGCCCAAGCACCTGGGCCATCTTCCACTGCACTCCTGGGCCACAGCAGAGGGCTGGCCTGGAAGAGGGGCAACCGGGACAGAATCGGCGCCCCGACCGGGACTAGAACCCGGTGTGCCGGCGCCGCAAGGTGGAGGATTAGCCTGTTGAGCCACGGCGCCGGCCCACAACCTTAGATTTTATATCCATTGGATATATTTTTTAAAAGATTTATTTATGGGCTGGTGCTGTGGTGTAGTAGGTTAAGTCTCCCTCTCTGCCATCCTATATATGCGCCAGTTCAAGTCCTGGCTACTCCACTTCCAATCCAGTTCCCTGCTGGTGGCCTGAGAAAGCAGTGGAGTAGTTCTCAAGTGCATGGGCCGCTGCACCCACATGAGAGACCTGGAGGAAGCTCCTGGCTCCTGGCTGCAGATTGGTCCAGCTTTGGCCATTTCGGCCATTTTGCAACTGAACCAGAGGGTGGAAGACCTCTCTGTCTCTCTTTCTCTGTGTGACTCTGCTTCTCAAATGAATCTTTTTAAAAAAAGATTTATTTATTCATCTGAAAGGCAGTCACAGACAGACAGAGAGAGTTCTTCCATGTTCTAGCCCAGTCTCCAAATGTCCTCAAAGGCCAGAGCTGGGCCAGAATGAAACCAGGAGCCAGGAATTTTATGCAGGTCTCCCACGAGGGTTCAGAGGCACAAGCACTTGGGCCATCCTATGATGATATCCCAGGCTCAGTAGCAGGGAATTAGATCAGAAGTGGAGCAGCTAGGACCTGAACCGGTGCCCATATGGATGCTGGCTTTACAAATGGGAGCTTAACCTACTGTACTACAACACTAGCCCCAATAAATAAACCTTAGGAAAAAAAATTCTCTCACCTGGGGCCGGCACTGTGGTGTAGCAGGTTACCCTCGTTTTCAATGTATTTCATATTTATATGTGATTGTATCATGTGGGCCTCAGTCTGATAAACCATCAAATAATTTGATCAGTACATATGCACAAAATTTTGTACCAGAATACTCATAGCAGCTTTATTCATGGAAACTAAAATAGCAAAACAACAACCAAAAACCCTCAAATGTCCATTAGAGGATGATTAGATCAACAAGCTGTGGTACATCTGTGTGGCTAAATACTATTCATCCATAAAAGAACAACATACTGAGACATGCTACAACATGCATGAACCATGAGGACACTAAGCCAGCTGAAAAGAGCCAGACACAAAAAGACTCTTACTAATTCCAAGAGTGTGAAGAACCCCAAAAAGGCTGAGTTTGCTCCCCCAAAGTGCAGCAAATCAATCACTGACACTAGGGTGATGGTGAAAGAAAGTAGTTTACCTTGCAGTGCACAGAGCAAGGAGTCAGGCAGCTCTCGCTTGATTGCCAGTCTCCCCAAGGATTAAGGGTGATGAGCTCAGGTGTGGATCTCCACAGTGCCCATGGTCTTGCTGAGCCATCCTTACTCTTGTGCCACTCCCTTAATTTAGTGAGTTAATCTTTAGCAATCATCAGAGTGAGGAGAAAGGATCTGCAAGCTGAGGAGGAAAAACTGGGGCTTGACAAAACCTGCATCAAAGGTGCCAGGGGTAGGAGCTCCGGTTCAATATGAAATGTGCAGAAAGGGCAAATGGATGGGGCAGCAAGTAGATTAGTTGTTGCCAGGAGGCTGCTAGGAGTGAGTGTTAATGGTGTGTAGTGTGTGGATTCTTTAGTTTTGTTTTTTTGGGGGGGAAAGAGGGAGTGATGAAAATGTACTAAAATTAGGCAGTAAAATTAGGAAGTTTACTTATGATTTTACAACTCTGTGACTATACTAAAACTTATGGACTTGCCACTTAAATGGGGCAAGTTTTGTAGAATATCCTTATATCAAAGTTTTTATTTGTTAAATGTTAATGCATTTAAACAAACAAATAGACACTTGGCCAGATCTCAGGTAATGCTCCAGAACCATGAACACAGAACCATTTCGGAAGAGCCAGCAGAGTAACACGTGTAGCTATCATCTGTGTGCCTACTATCCACAGAGCTGCACCCATCACATATTGTTAGTAAAATGGTACCATCTTCCTAAGTCCAGCCTGGCTTACTAGAAGTCAGGTAACCAAATGGCCCAATCACAAGCGTCAGCTCCACCCCCACCCTAACGGGATTCACTGCTCCCACTTCCTTACCTCTGCAAAGCTGTATAAGACCTGTTCTCCCAGTATAGGCTGCTGTTCTCTCAGGCACTGGGGTGCAGCCTGTTGGGTTGCCCCCATCCGACAATAAACCTTTTCCCCTACTCCAGTGTTCAGTGTGTTTTGTGGTCTCCTTTGACATATTGCTGTTTATTGGACTTGTTATCTCATTTAATATTCACTATGATCTTATAGAGTATGTATTTTTAAAAAAAATATTTATTTATTTATTTGAAAGTCAGTTACAGAGAGAGAGGGAGAAACAGAGAGCAAATTTCCATTCCCTGGTTCACTCTCTAAATGGTCTCAATGACTCGAGTTGGGCCAGGCTGAGGCCAGGAGCCAGGAGCTTCTTCTGGATGTCCCACATGGGTGCATGGGCCCAGAGACTTGGACCATCTTCTGCTTTCCCAGGCACATTAACAGGAAGCTGAATTGGAAGTGGAGTAGCCAGGACTCAAACCAGCCCCGATATGGAATGCCAGCACTGCAGGCCACGATTTAACCCGCTGTGCCACAGCGCCAGTCCCCTAAAGTATGTATTGTCATCCTCTGTTTTGGAAGAAGAGGAAATGGACTCTGAGAGATGGAGTGATACGTTCCAGGCTCACACAGCTAAGAAGTGGTGGGGCGTGGAGAACCACCTGACACCAACGCCCTGGGTCTTTCTAATTCCCACTCTGCCCAGGAGAGAAACCAAAAACGACAGGGATTCTAGCTGAGCCTGGAAAAGGGTGCTGCCAACTGACCTGCTGCCTCACTCTCTCCTCTCCAGTAAAAGTGCTTTAACTTGCCTTCTATCCTGTTAGATTCTAGTGATGGGAGCCTGTGAATTCATTGCCAATAGACGCAACAGAATAGAGTATTATTTACAAATGCCTGGGGGAGTCTTCAGGAAAGAGCAACCCCTATAGGAATAGCCAGGGGTCAGCAAGACAGGAGAGTAAAGAGGTAAACTTTTGGGACTCAAGTTAACGAAACAAAGACACCTGGGGTTTATGTAAATTAGCATAATATGCAATTAATCCCAGGGCTATAAATAATAGGGATAAGGTGAACTGGGCCCAAAAATCATAAATTAGTAACCTAAAGAAAACTGGGGAGGCTGGTGTTGTGGCAAAGTTGGCAAAGTTGCTGCCTGCGATGCCAGCATTCCATTTGGGCACCAATTCATGTCTTGGCTGCTCCACTACTGACCCAGCTCCCTGTTCATGGCCTGGGAAAGGTGGCCTAAGTGCTTGGGACCATGCACCCACATGGGAGACCCAGATGAAGCTCCTGGGTTCTGGCTTTGGATTGGCCCAGCCCTGGGCTGGCCATTGCAGCCATCTGGGGAATTAAGCAAAGGATGGAAGTACTCTCTCTCTCTCTGTTCCCCTCTATATAATTCTGTTTTTCAAATAAATAAATAAATATTAAAAAAAAAAAAGAAACAAAGAAAAAAATTGAGGATGGAGATACCTGGGACTGGAGACTGAGCAATTGGAGAATGGGAGGTGAGAAGGCAGAAGGAGCTCATAGCATGATGAACACTTTACATAAAGGGCCCTATATGGACTTACCATGGGGTATAAAATCCACAGCTCACTTCCTTTCCACAGCTTTCTTCTTCTGAGAAGAGCCCCTCCCAGCTCTTTCCTGGAGTCTTCTCTTTGGGGCTTTTCTGTCTCAGAAGGTCCCTTCCCTGAGCTTCCAGAGCCTTCTCTCTTCATTTCAATAACAATTGGCTTTACCTTCACTTACCCCTCTGAGTACCTGTCTGCATTCTTTGATGAACTGGAGACAAGAACCTGGGTGATAAGGACAAGCATGCCTGCTTCACCATGATGACCACAAAAATCCCAACAAGCATACTAAACTCCAGCCCATCTGTATATTTTGTTGAGGAGCCACCTGTTGCTGTAGATTCGTTCCGAGAGGAGGAGCACGGTGGGGGCAAGAGGTGTAGAGTCACCACACAGACCCCGGGAGTCGGTGAAAGCAGGCCAGAGGCAAGCAGCCGGCAGACTTCTTTTATTATTTTTATTTATTTCAGTTGGTACAGCAGCTTATATAGCTGAGGCAGCCAATCTGGTCAAGGGGCAGTTTATGCCCTAACCAATCACAGCCTGTTGCCAGGCAGTTTCCAAAGCCATCCAATCACAGCCTGTTGCCAGGCAGGATCCATTGCCAGTGGCCATCTTGGCATGGCCTTCTCATTTCACCACAGCCACCCTCATTTCTTAAGAGACTGGTGATATGGGAGGGCCTTTTCTTGACTCTGGATCCTGCTTGGGGATCCTTCTTGGGTTCCCTTCTCCCCTTTTGTCTCTTTATAGGCAACTCCCTGGCCTACTTATCGATAGCTGTCACTCCGTGTAGGGAGGCCCACTCACACATGAATGTATGTCCACGCTCCCCCTTTTAAGTACATTCTGTTCTCACTTGTGAACTGCATTCATACCTCTTCCTTAATTCTTATTTCTGTGGGGACAAGAACTTAGAATAAAGATTAAGATACCTAGGCCCTTAACAGTGAGTTCTTGGTCCATTTGTCTGTATTTCACTACATACTAAGCCAACCTCAGCCATGCTGCAAAGATTGTCTTCTTTGTGTGTGTGTTTATGTTTTAAAGATTTATTTATTTATTTGAAAGGCGGAGTTAAAGAGAGACAGAGAGAGAGAAGGAGAGAGGCAGAGACAGAGGAGGAGAGAGAGAGAGAGAGAGAGAGAGAGAGAGAGAGAGAGGTATTCTATCTGCTGGATCACTCCCCAAATGGCCTCAAGGGCCAGGGCTGGGCCAGGCAGAGGCCAGGATCCAGGAGCTTCTTCCAGGTCTCCCACGTGGGTAGCAGAGCCCTAAGCACTTGGACCATCTTCTGCTGTTTTCCCAGGTGCATTAGCAGGGAGCTGGATCAGAAGTGGAGCAGCCAGGACTCGAACCAGTGTACATAAGGGATGCCGGTATCACAGGTGGAGGCTCAATCCATTTGCCACAATGCCGGCCCTGTGTTTGTTTATTTGTTTTTTATTTCTTGCTTTACGTGCTGGATGGAAATGTCCTCATCCCTAGATGAGTTCTGAGACCTTTGAGCTGTATCTCCCAGCCCCTATTCCTTTCCTGGTGCTGCTGAGCTACCCTTCAGAACAGCAAAACATCATAAGCCTCGGTCTTGGTGCCATTTGGCTTACAGCCTTGCCCCAAGGTTATCCTGAACTGAATTCAGAAGTAAGGTCTGGACTCATGAGTGGCTTCTCCCTCAGCAAGCTAGAGAGCTTAAGGACAAGCCAGCCACGCTTTCCTCCTCCCTTTCTCTCCCCAGCAGGACGGAAGGCTGCTTTCCCCTCCTCTCTTCCTGAGGACTACTTCCCACTGTTTCCCTCCCTGCTACTCCCTCCCAGCTGCCTTTCACGTGCCTGCCAGGTTGCCATGCCAATAAGGTTCCCATGGTTACCAGGAAGAGCTGCTGCATTCCCATAGGCAGCTCAGATCTCCAAAAGAGCAAGAGAGAAAAAAAAAAAAAAAGAGGAAAGGACAGAAGGAACTTTGACCCTGAGATGTTGGGAAGAGGGAGCTTCTTTAGCCATGATGTCTCCAGGCTGGACCTTGGATGAAATCTGGCTGTCTCTATTCAAGTTCACTCTCTCCTAAACATGGGGAAAGAGATGCCTGGCACTGTTTCAAGTCTATTGTTTCGCCTGGTGTGGGGTCCAAATACTCACCACATTGTGAAGATCATGGTAATATATAAATATACTAATGCATCTGTGCTTTTTGTCCAGCTAGGAACCGGCAAAATGCAAATCATGTTCCGTTGTCCCCACCCTGGGATTCCTTGTCAAAGATCTGCTTTTTTTTTTTTAATCCCTCTCTGGATTGCTACCTTAGGCCACACAATTTTTTCTTAAACAAAGTTTGTTTTTCTCAAATATAAAGAAATATATTTTACTATGAAATTCAAAATACAAAAAATCATTCATAGTTCCAAAATAAAAATATGTATGTCTTTTTTTTTAAATATAGCTTTTGTTATCACCAGTTTCTACTTAAGTTGTAGAACATTGTTTCTGAAACATGATTTCTTTCATTCATAACTTTGCAATGGTGAATTTTCTTTCTGCTTTTATCAACTGTCAATAAAACATGGCAAGGGCTGGCGTTGTGGTGCAGTGGGTTGAGCAGCTACCTGCAATGCCAACATCACATATAGGAGTGCTGCTCTACTTCTGATCCACTTTCTGCTAGCGCTCCGGGGAAAGCAGCCTATGGTGGCCCAAGTACTTGAGTTCTTACTATTTATATGGGAGACTTAGATGGAGTTACTGTCTCCTGGTTTTAGCTCCAGCTGATGCAGGCATTTGGAGACTAAACCACAAGATGAAAAATTCTCTCTCTCTCTCTCTCTCTTTTTCTCTCACTAATTACCTTTCAAATAAATAAATCTTTTTAAAAAACAAACACACAAAAAATCGAGTTACCATATGATCCAGCAATTCAAGTTGTAGATATGTATATACTCAAGAAGAATGGAAGCATATGTCCATATCCTTGTGTGTGTATATATATGCTCTTCACAGAATCATTCATAATAGTAAAAAATCAAAACAAGATAAATATTCACCAAATAACAAAATGATAAAGAAAATGTGGTATATCCATGCAATAGGTATTATTCAGCCATAAAACAGGTGACATATAATGAAACATTTGGCTTTGTGGTTAGGACATCAGTTAAGAGAGCTGCATCCTACAACAGAGTACTGGGTTCAATTCCTGGCTCTAGTTCTTAATTCCAGATTCCTGTTAATACAGATTCTGGGAGGCAGCTGGTGATGGTTCAAATAATTGAGTTTCCACCACTATTGTGGAAGACTTAGGCTAAGTTTCATCCTGGCCCAGCAATGGCTGTTGCAGGCATTTGGGGAATGAACAAGCAGATAGGAGCTCTGTCTCTGTCTCTCAAACAAGTAAATACATAAATACATTTTTTAAAGTAATAAAGTGCTGGGGCCAACACTGTGGTGTAGTGGGTAAAAGCCACCACCTGCAGTGCCGGCATCCTATACAGGCACTGGTTCAAGTTCCAGCTGCTCCACTTTCCATCCAGCTCTCTGCTGTGGCCTGGGAAGGCAGTAGAAGGTGGATCATGTCCTTGGGCCACTGCATCCATGTGAGAGACCCAGAAGAAGCTCCTGGCATCCATGTGTAGACCATGTGTAGGGTGGAGTTCCTGGTTCCTGGCTCTAGCCTGGCTCTGGCCTGGCTCAGATCTGGTTGCTGTAGTTAATAAGGAAGTGAATCAGTGGATAGAAAAACAAACTCTCTCTCTCTCTCTCTCTCTCTCTCTCTCTCTCTCTCTCTCTCTCTCTCACTCTCTTGCACTGCCTTTCAAATAAATAAATAAATCTTTAAAAAACCAAATAATATATAATATACATGTATTATATAATGAGGTGACTCTAAGTTGGCCAACTCTAAGTTGGATGCAGGCTGGTCACCAGAAAGGTCCAATCATGAGTGGAGGGTTAGAACTTTCAACCCCACCCTACTCCCTGACCTCAGTGGAGAGAAGGAAGACAGATTGGAGACTGAGTTATTCACCAGTGGCCAATAGTTTAACCAATGTTGCATACATAATAAAATCTGTAAGAATCTTTTAAGTGGGCCAGCACTGTGGCTCAGCAGGTTAAAGCCACAGCCTATAGCACCAGTATCCCATTTGGGCTCTGGTTCAAGTCCCAGCTGCTCCGGTTCCAATCCAGCTCCCTGCTAATGTGCCTGGGAAAGCAACTGAGGATGGCCCAGGTCCTTGGGCCCCTGAATCCACATGGGAGACCCAGAAGAAGCTCCTGGCTTCTGGCTCCTGGCTTTAGCCTGGCCCAGTCCTGTCCATTTTGGCTGTTTGGGCAATAAACTAACAGATGGAAGGTATTTTTCTGTCTTTCCCTCTCTCTTAAACGGACTTTCAGATAAATAAATAAATCTTTTTTAAAAAGAGAAAATTCCAAAAATTGTGGCAATGTAAAATATTTTTTGTGTACATATATGCAAATTCATTCTATTAGGTGAAGGTTCAATTGACTTTCCTCTTCTCCAACCCTTAGAAAAAGATGGGGAGTTGGCGGGTGAGGACGGTTGGCACAGCAGTTAGAGTTGTCCCTTGGGCCACCTGTATTCCATTTTGGAGTGCTTGGCTCTTCCCATTCAACTCCCTCCAATGCACATGTTGAAAGGCAGCAGCTGATGCCTCAGGTACTTAGGTCCCTACTGCCCACATGGGAGATCTAGGTTGGAATTCTAAGTCCCTGGCTTCAGATATGCAGTCCTGGCTTTTGCAGGCATTTGGGGAGAGAACCAGCAGATGGAAGATTCTCTCTCTCTAAGTGGGCACTGCTGCTCACTAGGCTAATCCTCCGCCTGTGGCTCCAGCACACCGGGTTCTAGTCCCTGTTGGGGCCCCAGATTCTGTTCCAGTTGCTCCTCTTCCAGGCCAGCTCTCTGCTGTGGCCTGGGAGTGCAGTGGAGGATGGCCCAGGTGCTTGGGCCCTGCACCTGCATGGGAGACCAGGAGACGCACCTGGCTCTGGCTATGGATCAGCGCAGTGCGCCAGTTGCAGTGGCCATTGGAGGGTGAACCAACAGCAAAGGAAGACTTTTCTCTCTGTCTCTCTCTCTCTCTCTCTCACTGTCCACTCTGCCTGTCAAAGAGAGAGAGAGAGAGAGAGAGAGAGATCCCCCACTGTCTCTCTGCCTTTTTAATAAAAATAAAGAAAAAGGCAAGGGTGGGCATTGAGCCTCTGCTTGGGATACCCACATCCTGTATTGGAGTACCTGCCCCCAAGAATGTTTTTTAAAAAATAATCTCCAACCTATGAGAAACTAGCTCCTGCTTACCTAAAGCCTATGTTTCCAGGCCAAGCCAGTGCGTGACTATTGTGTAATAAACCAAAATTTACTGGGGCTGGCGCTGAGGCATAGCAGGTAAAGCTGCTGTTTGCAGTGTAGTCATCCCATATGGCTGCCAATTCAAGTCCTGGCTGCTCCACTTCCTATCCAGCTCTCTGCTGTGTCCTGGGAAAGCAGTAGAAGATGGCCCAAGTGCTTGGGCTCTTGCACCCATGTAGGAGACCCAGAGGAAGCTCCTGGCTCCTGGCTTCAGATTGGATCAGCCCAGTTGATGTGGCCATTTTGGGAGTGAACCAGAGGATTAAAGACTCTCTCTCTCTCTGTCTCTGTGTAACTTTGCCTTTCAAATAAATAACATAAATATATATTTTTAAAAAATTTACTGTCGGCCGGCACTGTGGCTCAACAGGCTAATCTTCCGCCTTGCGGCGCTGGCACACTGGGTTCTAGTCCCGGTTGGGGCACCAGATTCTGTCCCGGTTGCCCCTCTTCCAGGCCAGCTCTCTTCTGTGGCCTGGAAGTGCAGTGGAGGATGACCCAAGTGCTGGGCCCTGCACCCCATGGGAGACCAGGAGAAGCACCTGGCTCCTGCCTTCAGATCAGCGCAGTGCGCCAGTTGCAGCGGCCATTGGAGGGTGAACCAACGGCAAAGGAAGACCTTTCTCTCTGTCTCTCTCTCTCACTGTCCACTCTGCCTGTCAAAAAATAAAAAAAATAAAAAATAAAAATAAAAATTTACTATCACGGGGCCGGCGCTGTGGCGCAATGGGTTAACGCCCTGCCTGAAGCGCCAGCATCCCATATGGGCACCAGTTCCAATCCCGGCTGCTCCTCTTCCAACCCAGCTCTCTGCTATGGCCTGGGAAAGCAGTAGAAGATGGCCCAAGTCCTTGGGATCCTGCACCCACATGGGAGACCTGGAAGAAGCTCCTGGCTCCCGGCTTCGGACTGGCACAGCTCCAGCCGTTGTGGCCATCTGGGGAGTGAACCATCGGATGGAAGACCTCTCTCTCTCTCTGCCTCCTCTCTCTGTGTAACTCTGACTTTCAAATAAATAAATAAATCTTTCAAAAAAAAATTTTACTGTCATGGCACACACAACCTGTGACCAGAATATGAGTGCCTTGGAACATTCCCAAGACTTATATGAAAGTCATTGAGCTTGTGTCTCTTGGTCTTAGGTCACTCATACTCTGCCCTGAATAAACCTTTTTACAGAGATGTTGATATCTTAACAGGCATTTTGCTTGTTTGTTTGTCTGTTTTCATCTGTAAGACAGCTTTGTTTCACTTTCTTTGGAAATTACCCTTTAATTATCTCTCTTTCTGCAGAGAAGCACTTCTCATCCTAAGCTGAGGGTAAACACTTATTTAACAAAAGGTTTCGATATAGGTCTATTTTATCTTTCAACTATCTGGTAATCACATCTCAAGAAATTGGGCTTTCAAACGTTCAATATGGATAGTAGTGAAAGCTTACATTTCCTGAGTAATTTACTTTTCAGGCACCATTTTTAGTACTTTATTTGCATTATCCCTATGAGATAAGTACTGAGAACCAAAACCATACCCTGCTGTCTACAATAAAAAGAGGATGCTGTTCACCATCTTCATTAACATTACCTTCTTTCCCTGGACTGTTTTCCCCAAGCAAATGGTTTGATTGCACATTACAGGAATCTTTCAAAAGGCCCATCAACTTTCAATGGAAAGCATCAATAGACAGTTTGCATGCTAAGATTCTTTGAATCCTATAAAAAGGAAAGAAAGACTGGTAGCTACTACCACATGGATGGACCAGGAAGACATTATGCTAAGGGAAAGAAGCCAGTCATAGAAGAGTGCATATTATATCATTCCATTTCCATGGGTTCAATAGGCAAACAGAACAGACAGATCTTTTACCCTCCCAATCCTCCTTTTCTCTTAATAGACAAATTCATAGAAACAGAAAGTAGATTGGTGGCTGCCTAGCAGCAATGATGGTAGAATGGTTGGGTAGAGATTTTCTTTTGGAACAATGAAAATATCCTAACATAGAATAATGGGTATACAACATTGTGAATATAATGAAAAATACATTGAATTAGATACTTAAATGTGTGAATTATATAGTATATTAATTATATTCAGTAAGTAGTTCTTCATTAAGTCCCTCTTTGTAGCCAGAATTTAGAAGGGTGTCATTTTTGTGATTTTCAAAATTGTGTGTGTGTGTTGGGGGAAATCCTGGAGTTACATGAAGGTCTTTTCAAGTGAATATAAAAATCAGAAATTGGGGCCAGTGCTGTGGCGCAGCAGGTAAAGCTGCTGTCTGTAATGCCAGCATCCCAAATGGGTGCTGGTTCGAGTTCTGGCTGCTCCACCTCTGATCCAGCTCTTTGCTATGGCCTGGGAAAAGCAGTAGAAGATGGCCTAAGTCCTTAGACCCCTGCACCCATGTGGGAGACCCAGAGGAAGCTCCTGGCTCTTGGCTTCGGATCGGTTGTGGCCATCTGGGGAGTGAGCCAGCAGATCAAAGACCTCTCTCTCTCTCTCTGCCTCTCCTTCTCTCTGTGTGTAACTCTGACTTTCAAATAAATAAATAAATCTTAAAAAAAAAAATAGAGAGAGAGTACCTAAAAGACTACTCAGAATTGAACAAAATTCTTTGAATTTTCTCTTGGAATGAGGAAAAATATAAATATAGGAACCTAATTCACTAGTTTATTGTTTAATGACATTTACTTATCTTTTTCTTTTTTGACAGGCAGAGTGGACAGTGAGAGAGAGAGAGACAATGGCCACCGCACTGTGCTGATCCGAAGCCAGGTGCTAGGTGCTTTTCTTGGTCTCCCATGCAGGTGCAGGGCCCAAGCACCTGGGCCATCCTCCACTGCACTCCCTGGCCACAGCAGTGAGCTGGCCTGGAAGAGGAGCAACCGGGACAGAATCAAGGCGGAGGATTAGCCTATTGAGCCGCGGCGCCGGCTACTTATCTTCTTAAAACTTGTGAGGTATTGATGTGTGTGCGTTTGATATGGATTATTATTACATAGATTTGGACATATGTATGACTCAAGTTATAATGTTGACAATAATTTTAATACATTAAAATATTATAAGCCTGTTTGTTGTGGGCTAAGTTAGGCCAAAATTAATAGCTCATACTCTTGCCTTTTACCTTAAGAATTAAACACAGGCTCAAACACGGCATGCAGCATGGTAAGATTTAGGTTTTATTTAGAAAATGGGAAGAATACACAGGAGCATGAGGCCTTTGTTAAGGGAGAATGGGCCAGGAAGGGGAAATAGGGATTTTCACCCCAGGCTTTGCAGGGGTCCACTGAGAGAGAGCAAGCCAGGGAGGGTGAGCAAGAGAGCAAGCAAGCCAGGGAGTGAGCCCAGTGCTCTTCAGACCTCTTACTCACTTCCAAAAAGGGAGTGGTTACCTAGTCTGATTGACAAGTGGGTGGATACAGGTGTGATTACATGGAGGCAGAGAAGGTGTGGTATCCCGCTCACGAACTTGTCCCATATCATGTTCATTATTTCAAACAAAACATATCAGTGATTCAGTGAAACTTGCTCATAATCCCGTACCTGTGATGTTCTATAATTAAAACGTTGGCATTTTTCCTCTGTTGCAGTTAGTCTGTGGTTTAATATCAGACTATCTAGGATTATCTGTATAGTCTTGAATAAATCACTTAACTTCTCTTTGTTTTGGTTTTGTCACCTGTAAATAAGTTTGTCAAAAGTTGACTCCCATACTGGCATAAAGACCAATATATAGATCAACAGAATAAAATAGAAATTCCAGAAATAAACTCACATGTAACATCAACTGATTTTCAACAAACATGTCAAGACCATTCAATGGGGAAAGGACAGTTTTTTTCATTATATAGGGCTGGCAATACTGAATATCCACACAACAAAAAATGAAGTTGGACCCTTGCTTCACATCGTATACAAAAATTAACTCAAAATGAAAAAAAAAAAGACCTTATTAGTCAGCTTTCATCACAGTAACAAATGCCTGAGAGAAGCTACTGATGATGGAAGGAGGTTTATTTTGGCTCACAATTTTTGAGATTTGCAGTCCAAGATCAGAGTTCCCTCTGTAGGGCGTCTGGTAAGGGTAGTTGTATGGGAACTGCAGAACACAGGCAGGGAAATGATCACATAGTAAGCCAGGAAACAGTGAGAACAGGACCAAACTTGGCTTCCCCAACAAACCCCTTACAAGAACTACCTACACAGGCCATATGCCCGTGACCTGAGAATCTCCCTCCAGGCTCATTCCTAAACATCATAATATAATCAAGTCATCACCCTTAATCTATTAACCGTTAGCACAAGAATTTGGGGACCCAGTCTTTAACACATGGACATATAAGGGACCCCCAAACTAATATTCAAACAACAGTATGTTCTAAAATTATAAAACTTTAAGAAAACATAAAGGAAAAACTTCATGATCTTGCATTTGAAATAATTTCTTGGATGTGACATCAAAAGAACAGCAACAAAAGAAAAAATAGATAAATTGAACTATATTGTTGAGGTTCAGAATACAATACCCCCAAACATGCAGCTTTGGGCTTCAGACTGAGGGCACTTGGGCAGCAGAAATGCAGGGAGGGACTTTCTATGAAGTTCCGTTATCTACTGAAAGATTCCACAGAAGGAATCCAACCCCTCTCTGTTATTTCATCAACCCAGGAAGATCAAATTCACATCACAGAAGAGAATGAAGTTAAACATCTCACCCAGAGGCCATATGAACTTTGTCCCAGGTCATTATCTATTTTTCAGGTGCACTTATATCCCCTAAAAATAATTTACATCTTCTTATAAATTTGCTTCCAGCTCCCACTTCCTTTTCACCTTTGAAAAAGAGTATATATGGGGCCGACACTATGGCATAGTGGGTAAAGCCGCCACTTGCAGTGCCGGTATCCCATATGGGTACTGGTTCAAGATCCAGCAGTTTCACTTCAGTTCCAGCTCTGCTATGCTCTGAGGAAGCAGTAGAAGATGGCATAGGTCCTCCAGCCCCTGCACTCATGTTAGAGACTTGGAAGAAGCTCTTGGCTCCCAGCTTCGGACTGGCTCAACTCTGGCCATTGTGGCCATCTGGGGAGTGAACCAGCAGATGGAAGATCTCTCTGTCTCTCTTTCTGCCTCTGCCTCTGTCTCTCTGTAACTCTGCCTTTCAAACAAATAAATAAATCTTTAAAAAAAAAAAAAGAAAGAAAAAGTACATAAACTTTCGAATCCATTGGGTTATTAGGTATTCCCTTTCCTAGAATATCCTCATATGTATAATAAACCTAAATGCCTTTCCTCCTGTTAATCTTCCTATTGTCAGGTATTTCAGCAGAATCAATTATTGAACCTTCAGAGGGGAAAAAGAAGTCCTTTATGTCCCTGTAACACCAAAGCTAAACATTTGTGCACGTCAAAGAATTCTAGCAGGGTCAGGCATTTGGTGTGGCAGTTAAACTGCTGTTTGGGACTCCCACATCACATATGGCTGCCTGGGTTCAAATCCCAATTCCTCTTCCAATTCCAGCTTTCTGTTAATGTGCAGCCTGGGAGACAGGCTGGCTTTGGCCTGGCCATGCCCCAGCACTTGCGGGCTTCTAGGAACCAGTGAATGAGAGGTCTCTGTCTGTCTCTCTACCTTTTAAATAAATATGAATAAATAAAAGGAATTCAATGGGACCAGAGTTGTGGCCCAGTGGATTAAGCCACTGCCTGCAACAGCAAGTCTCAGCTGCTCCCCTACCTATCCAGCTGCCTGCTAAAGTGCCTGGGAAATCAGCAGAAGATGGGTGATTGAGTCCCTACACCCACATGGGAGACTCAAATGGAGCTCCAGACTCTTGGCTTCAATCTGGTCAAGCCCCAGCCATTGCAGTCATTTAGGAAGTAAAACAGCAAATGGAAGAACTCTCCCCCCCCGCCCGTAATTCTGCCTTTCAGATAAATAATAAATCTTTTTTTTTTTACTTATTTGAAAGTCAGAGTTACACAGAGAGAGAAGGAGAGGCAGAGAGAGAGAGAGAGAGAGAGGTCTTCCATCTGCTGATTCACTCCCCATTTAGCTGCAAGCGCCAATCTGAAGCCAGGAGCCAGGAGTTTCTTCTGGGTCTCCCACATGAGTGTAGGGGCCCAAGGACTTGGGCCACTGCTTTCCCAGACCACAGCAAAGAGCTGGATTGGAAGTGGAGCAGCCAGGACTTGAACCGGTACCCATATGGGATGCTGGTACTGGAGGCGGAAGCTTTACCCACTACACCACAGTGTGGGCCCCACAAAGTGCTTTTAAGCTCATCATCGTACTCCTGCAGATGAGTGCATTGGTCTCAACGACCAGAGCTGCGCCAATCTGGAGCCAGTAGCCAGGAGCTTCCTCCAGGTCTTCCCAAGCAGGTGCAGGGGCCCAAGGACTGGGGACATCTTCTACTGCTTTCACAGGCCATGGCAGAGAGCTGGATTGGGAGTGGAGCAGCCGGGTCTTGAACTCGAGTCTGTATGGGATGCTGGCACTGCAAGTGGCAGCTTTACCCACTATGCCACAGTGCTGGCCCCATAAATAAATCTTAAAAAAAAAAAGAATTTAACAGTTAACTGAGTATAAGGCATATGTAGCAAAACTCATTTTTGTGAGAATGATCAACTTTCATTTTTCTATTTTTAAAAAATAGTGGTGTTAAGTGGTTGCAATGAAAGGGGGAATGGGCAAAATTTTATGTTATATGTATTTCACCACAGTGAAAAACAAGCAAAAAATTATTCCTTAGACATTACCAGTCTAATCTGTTCATAGAATGAAGGCGAATTTATGGCTGACAACAAACTGTTTGTAAAAAGCCTGCAAAGCATTTAAGAGAAATACCTGCTGAGATGTGTCTGAGGAGTGTCTGGACAGACCCATTAATCTTCTCTACCAGGTCCATTTGACTGTGGATGACTCGCTCATAGGGTCTGGTTCATCTTAGCCATCTGGAACAGCCTTCAGCAATCTCTGTTCTTTATTTACACATTCTTGTTTTTTTTCTAGATATGTGCTTAAAATTAATCTGCACTCTTCTTCTGAGTAGCCTCTTTTCAGAAAATTCCCTCCCTGTCTTTGAAGATGCCTGTGAACAATCATATTGTTAAGAAAGTGATCTGCAACCTGTGAGAAATTCACTCCCACGGACCTTCTCAGGCCAAGAGAATCTATGCTCACTGTGTAAGGATAAATGAAAATTCAATGTCTGGAATACAGGAATTCTGAGGAGAATTTGACCACTTTAGAACACTTAAGACTTATTAAGAGTAGGTGTTATGTTTCAGCAGGTTAAGCTGCCACCCGGGATGCCCACATCCCATACCGGAGTGCTGGTTCAAGTTCCTGCTGCTCTGCTTTCTACCCAGCTGCCTGCTAATGAACCTGGGAGGCAGCAGATGATGGCCCAAGTACTTGAGCCCCTGCCACCTAGATCGGAGGATCCAGACAGAGAGTTCCTTGCTCTTGCCTTTTGCTGGTCTTACATTTAGGTGTTTCGTGCATTTGAAGAATGAACCAGCAGATGGAAGATCTTTTTTTTGAAAAAAGATTGATTGATTTATTGATTGATTGATTTGGGACATGCTCAATCGGACCTGCCCCAAATGATGGAGTTAGAATCGTGCCAGGGGATTCCAATACAATCCCATCAAGGTGGCATGTACCAAGGCCATCTCACTAGTCCAAGTGATCAATTTCAGTTCACAATTGATCACACTGATAGGTCTAAGAGTCAAAGGGATCACACAAACAAGACTAGTGTCTGCTAATACTAACTGATAGAATCAAAAAGGGAGAGAAAGATCCAACATGGGAAGCGAGATACACAGCAGACTCATAGAATGGCAGATGTCCTAAATAGCACTCTGGCCTCAGAATCAGCCCTTAAGGCATTTGGATCTGGCTCAAGAGCCCATGAGAATATTTTAGGCATGGAAAGCCAAGACACTCTGAAAAAAAAAAAAAAAAGACCTAAATGAAAGATCTCTGCGAGTGAGATCCCAGTGGAAAGAACAGGGCCATCAAAGAAGGAGGTACCTTTCTCTGAAGGGAGGAGAGAACTTCCACTTTGACTATGACCCTGTCGGAATAAGATCGAAGTTGGCAAACCCTAAAGGCTTCCATAGCCTCTGCAACTCATGACTAGAACCTAGGGAGATTACTGACGCCATAAAGAAGAGTGTCAAATTGTTAAATCAACATCAGGAGTCACTGTGTACTTACGTCTCATGTGGGATCTGTCCTTAATGTGTTGTCCAATGTGAAGTAATGCTATAACTAGTACTGAAACAGTATTTTTACACTTTGTGTTTCTGTGTGGGTGCAAACTGATGAAATCTTTACTTAGTATAAAATGAATCAGTCTTCTGTATATAAAGATAATTGAAAATGATTAAAAAAATCTTGGTGTTAAATTGGAAATTGCATAGATAATTAATCAATTTTTTAAAAAAAATCATGTAGGATCTCTGTCCTTAATGTGCTGTACATTGTGAATTAATACTATAACTAGTACTCCAACAGTATTTTCATTTTGTGTCTCTATGTGAGGGCAAACTGTTGAAATCTTTACGTAATATGTACTAAACTGATCTTCTGTGTATAAAGAGAATTGAAAATGAATCTTGATGGGAATGAAAGGGGAGAGGGAGCGGGAAAGGGGAGGGTTGCGGGTGGGAGGGAATTTACGGGGGGGGGAAGCCATTGTAATCCATAAGCTGTACTTTGGAAATTTATATTCTTTAAATAAAAGCTTTATTAAAAAAAAGATTGATTGATTTATTGATTGATTGATTTGAAAGGCAAAGTTACAGAGAGGCGGGGGAGGGGGAGTTCCATCTGCTGGTTCACTCCCCCAGTGGCACAATGGCCAGAGTTGGGCCAATCTGGAGCCAGAAGCCAGGAGCTTCTTCTGGGTCTCCCAAATGGGCACAGGGGCCCAAGGACTTGAGCCATCTTCTACAGGTTTCCCTACCGGCCCCTACATAAATCTTAAAAAAAAAAAAAAAAAAAAAAAAAAAAAAAGACTCATTAGAACTTGTTAGGCTTGTATCTCCCAGGTCTAGGTCACTCTTGTTCAACCTTGATTAGGTCTTAAATAATCCTTTTTTTAGAGCCTTTTATTTGCTAGGCTCAGAGACCCAAGGAGGAGTTATCCTCTGGGCCTCCTTTCTTTGATGAATGGCTTCCAGCTTTATTACTGGCTTGTTTTTGTTTTTCTTGTTTATAAATTTCAAGAATTGTTTTCAGATGCTTAAGTTGCACATCTAAGAGATCTCTCCTCCTGATCCTTTCAAAGATTAAACTTGGAGAAAGCTTGCTCTGCACTACCTTTTTTTTTTTTTAAGATTTATTTATTTATTTGAAAGGCAGAGTTACAGAGAAGCAGAATCAGAGAGAGAGAGAGAGAGAGAGAGAGAGAGATCTTCCATCCACTAGTTCACTCCCCAAATGGCTGCAACAGCCAGGGCTTTGTTGATTCGAATCCAGGATCCAGGAGCGTGTTCCAGGTCTCCCACGTGGGTACAGGGGTCCAAGGACCTGGGCCATCTTCTACTGCTTTCCTAGGCCGGAGCAGAGAGCGGATTGGAAGTAGAGCAGCCGGGACTCAAACCAATGCCCATATGGGATACCAGCACTGCAGGTGGTGGCTTTACCCACTATGACACAGTGCCAGCCTCTGTATTATCTTTGCTAGGAAAAATGAGAGATGAGCTCATCCTCCCTGATGAGATGGGGCAGCAGCTCCTCCCAGCCGAAAGGCATCACTGGGTGGCAGGGGACCCAGTGGAAGTATCGAGGAGGTGACCCCCCTATATCATGCAGCAGCTCTACAGTGAACTCCAACCGGATCTTCAAAACAGGCTCATCCGGGAGGTACATAAAAGGGCTGATCACCAGTCTTGTAGAGCCCTCCCAGAAACTTTAGGGTCAGAGGAGAGAAAGCCAAAACACGTAAGACAGGTAAAGAAAATTGCCCAAAGCAGCACATTCTGATCCACTGCACCTGCTGTGAGTTCAGGAGAGTACAGCCACTCTCTTTCTCCAAAAACAGGCAATAAAATTCAAAAACAGAATGAGAAGAAAATCAACCTCCTTCTGGCACACCAGCTGGCTTCATATTTAGTGACTGTGGTGCCTTTACTTGCAAGCATTTGAGTAAAAGGGAATGTTTTACAAAAGATGATGTAAGTCTTAGATTTACAACATAAGGAACATTCGCTACTCCAAAGAAGTTTTTCTTAGGTCAAGTAGAAAGACTAGGATCTTGAACAAAAGATAAAGAATGAGAATGTTAGTTTGAGTGGTATCTTGAAGCATCAAAAAGAGGGAATGAGGAGAGGGGGTTGTGGAGTAGTGGGTAAAGCTGCCGCTGCGACTCTCTTATCTCATATCAGAATGCCTGTTTTGGTTCTGGCTACTGCACTGCTGATGCAGCTTCCTGCTAATGTGCCTGGGAAGGAAGCAGAGGATGGCCTAAATACCTGGGTCCCTGCTACACCTGGCGTTCCTGGCTTCTGGCTTCAGCCTGGCCCAGCCCTTGCTGTTGTGGGCATTTGGGGAGTGAATTAGTAGATGTAAGATTTCTCTCTGTGTGTGTCTTTCCTCTCTCACTCTGCCTTTCAAACAAACAAACAAACAAACAAATAAACAAATAGGCAAGCCTTCTGAAAATAGGTAGGGGTGGAAATTTGACACAGTGGTTAAGATTCCATTCCCACTGGGGCCGGCCCCGTGGCTCACTTGGTTAATCCTCCGCCTGTGGCGCTGGCATCCCATATGGACACCTGGTTCTAGTCCCGGTTGCTCCTCTTCCAGTCCAGCTCTCTGCTGTGGCCCGGGAGGGCAGTGGAGGATGGCCCAAGTGCTTGGGCCCCTGCTCCCGTGTGGGAGACCAGGAGGAAGCACCTGGCTCCTGCCTTCGGATTGGTGCAGTGCCGGCCGCAGCGGCCATTTGGGGAGTGAACCAACGGAAGGAAGATCTTTCTCTCTGTCTCTCTCTCTCACTGTCTATAACTCTGTCAAATAAATAAATAGAAAAAAATCATTAAAAAAAAGATTCCATTCCCAGATCCCATATCAAAGTGCCTCGCTCAAATTCCAGCTCCTCAGCGTTGGGTTCCTGATTCCAGGGTTCCTGCTAATATGGCCTGGTGGGGGGTCGTGATGGCTAAAGTAATTGGGCTCCTGCCACTCACATGGGAGACCTACACTGAGTTCCTGGCTCCTGGCTTCAGGGTAGGCCAGCTCCAGCAATTGCAGGTATTTGGGGTGTGAACCAGTGGATGAGAGCTTTCTCTTTCTCAGGACCTTCTGATTATAAGACTGATACGATGCCTGCTGCACCAAAAGGGCTAGAGTTCTCTCTTTCTATGTCTCTCTGCCTCTCAAATAACTTTTTAAAAGATTTATTTATTTGTTTGATAGGCAGAGTTACAGAGAGGGAGAGGCAGAGGCAGAGAGAGTGAGAGAGAGAGAGAGAGAGAGAATCTTCCATCCATTGGTGCACTAGAGAGAGGTTTTCCATCCACTGGTTCACTCCCTAAGATGGCCACAATGGCCGGAGCTGCACCAATTCGAAGCCAGGAGCCAGGAGCTTCTCCGGGTCTCCCACACAGGTGCAGGGGCCCAAGGACTTGGGCCATATTCTACTGCTTTCTCAGACCATAGCAGAGAGCTGGATCGGGAGTGGAGCAGCCAGGACTCGAACCAGCGCCCATATGGGATGCCAGCACTGCAGGTGGTGGCTTTACCTGCTGTGCCACAGCTCCGGCCCCAGTTTTTATGTCCTTTAAGCCTCTCCACATAATTTACACTTCTACAATTGCCTCTGTACTTAATCTAATCTTGTAAAGCACTGGTGTTTGCCACGTCTGGCTCTTGAGGATTCCTACGTTGCATAAAACCATATTAGGCAAATTTGCATGCTTTTCTCACGTTAATCTCTTTTACTTCAGTTTAATTCTTTTTTCTTTTTTTAGATTTATTTTATTTATTTGAAAGACAGAGTTACAGAGAGATGTAGAGACAGAGAGAGAGGTCTTCCATCTTGTGGTTCACTCCCCAGGTGGCTGCAATTGCTAGAGCTGCGCTGATCAGAAGCCAGGAGCTTCTTCCGAGTCTCCCATGTGGCAGCAGGGGCCCAATGACTTGGCTCATCTTCCACTGCCTTCCCAGGCCATAGCAGAGAGCTGGATTGGAAGAGGAGCAGCTGGGACTAAGAACCAGTGCCATATGGATGCCGACGCCTCAGGCCCGGGCTTTAACCTGCTGTACTACAGCTGTGGCCCCTCAGTTTAATTCTTAGTCCTGAACTTAAGTCCCTCTACAGTGTATTTTTTAGAAAGCTTTTACTTATTAAATATAAATTTCATATGCACAACTTTTGGAATATAGCGGTTCTTCCCCCCATACCAGCCCTCCTGCCCCCAAACCATCCCACCTTCTACTCTCTTTCCCATCCTATTCTTAATTAAGATTCATTTTTAATTATCAACATAGAAGCCTGGTCCTACTGTTTCACTATCTTCCAACTTTCCTCCCTTTAAGGTGTCTTTGCATTTAGGATTGCAAATTAACTTTTTTTTTTTTTTTTTGGACAGGCAGAGTTAGATAGTGAGAGAGAGAGAGCGAAATATCTTTGTTCCATTGGTTCACCCCCGCAAATGGCTGCTACGGCCAGCGCTGCGCCCATCTGAAGCCAGGAGCCAGGTGCTTCCTCCTGGTCTCCCATGCGGGTGCAGGGCCCAAGCACTTGGGCCATCCTCCACTGACTTCCCGGGCCACAGCAGAGAGCTGGACTGGAAGAGGAGCAACCAGGACAAGAACCGGTGCAGCAGGTGGAGGATTAGCCTAGTGAGCCGTGGCACCAGCCACAAATTAACTTCTTATAAAATTACCTCATTGACTTGATGGGGTGGTGCAGCTGTGCCTACAGGGTCCCTGATCAAAAACTCAGGGATCATTACCTCTTTACAGGTAGCACCCATAGGGTTGATGGAATGGAGATGAAAACAGTGATCCTCTTGGGGCCAGCACTGTGGCAGAGTGGGTAAAGCTGCCATCTGCATTGCTGGCAACACATGTGGGCACTGGTTCGAGTCCTGGCTGCTTCGCTTCTGCTCCAGCTCTCTGCTATGGCCTGGGAAAGCAGTAGAAGATGGTCCAAGTCCTTGGGCCCCTGCATCCATGTGCGAGACCTGGAAGAAGCTCCTGGCTCCTGGCTTCGGACTGGCGCATCTCCAGCCGTTGTGGCCATCTGGGGAGTGAACCAGCGGATGGAAGACCTTTCTGTCTCTACGTCTCTCTGTAACTCCGCCTTTCTAATAAAAAAATAAATCCTTTAAAAAAGCGGTAATTCTCCATGTTGTTTGTATCTCAGCTCTCAAGGTGCCATACTACACACATACTGGATGGTGATTTGTCCTTTCGTGAATCATTGTGTGTTAATCTTGATTTAAACCGGTCACTGCTCTGTAACTTTCAATTACAGAAAATCTCCAACCAGACAAGCCAAGGTGAACTCTGTATGAGTATTTTATTGTGCTCCTGTTAACAGATTCCATAGGATTTTATAAAGATAAACGGCACTGGGCAGGTAACCGGTGACCACAAAGTACAGGATTGAGAGCTGGATTCCAGAGCAGGTGGCGGGAGCGTTTCGTGCCGCCGCCAGGTGGAGCCAGGAGCCCCAGTGCCCGGCAGCGCGGCGTGGGGACAGCGGGCCCGACCCGACTACATTTCCCAGGCTCCGTCGCTGCGCACGGCCCGCCCCCTCGCCCCGGGCCGCCCCCTTCGTGCCCGCCCACTTCCCAGCCGCCCCGTGCGGCCGGGCATGCCCAGTGCGGGCTCAGTGGCCCCGGCCCTGGGAGCTCCCCGGCGGAGCGGGCGCCGGGCGCGGAGGAGCCGAGCGGCCGGCGGTGGGCGAGGGACCGGGCCGAGCCGCGGCGGCCGGGGTGCGGGGTAGGTGCCGGTTCTTCGGCGCTGGCCCGAGAGGCCCGTGCAGCCCATTCTAGGAGGCAGGGGCCGTGGGGGCAGGCCCGGCTCCGACGCGGGTGCGGGAGGGGACCCCGGCGGGCAGGAGCTGGCGGGAGCGGGCAGGGTCGGGGCGCGGGATCCGGCCGCAGGTGAGACGCGGCCCCAGGTGCTGCGCGGCCGTCTTAGGCCGTCCGTGCGACTGGGGGCGAGCGTGGTCCACACCTCGTGGACGGCTGTGGCTGGGGAGGGAGACCGGCTTTCCGCCGAATCGCCTCGGAGCTGCGGCCGGGAGGAGGCGGGCAGTCGGCGGCGCCCCGGGAGGAGCGAGCGTGTTTCCCTCCTGTGTACCTGGACTGGGCTATGCCAGGTTCCTGCTTTCCGGGACTCGGGTTCAGTGGCTTGAAGATGAGGCTGCATTGCTGTGCCCCGGTAGATGCTCGACATGTCCTAATGACTGTCAGGAATGTAGTGGCCCGCTCTCGTTCAAGGTTTCGGAGAGGTTGTTTGTCGGTGGAATGCTAGAGTTAAACAGAAACCCTCACAGCAAAACTCAAGTAGGAAGTCCCGACGGAGCTTTCCAACACCAGTTCGCTTGCTGTAACTTTTTAAAAATTCTAATTATTTCATCCGAAAGGCAGGCAGAGACGGATCTTCTGTCCTTTGGTGTACTCCCCAAATGCTGGCGACAGCCAGGGCTGGGCCAGGCTAAAGCCAAGAGCTAGGAATTCAATCTGAGTCTCTGGCATGGGTGGCCCTGGTCCCAATTACTTGAGGCCAGGACTTCAGGGTGAACATTAGCAGTAAGCTGGAACCGGAAGCAGAGCCAGAACTCAACCCCAGGGCACGTCGACATGGGATGCAGGTGTCCCCAGTGGCGTCCTAACTGTTGTGACAAGCTTTAGGCCCATTCGTTCTAACTGTGAGGGAGTCATTTAACCTCCAAGAATTGTATCCTCCACCTGTGAAAGTGCCGTGAGCCAGAGACATCTTAGTCCCAACCAGCTCAGCTGCAAGATTCCCTGTGTCATTGGGACTGTGAGGGTCTCAAGCGGTGACAGGCTGTTTTTCTTCATATTCCAGCTGTTTGTCACATGTATTCAGCATACATCCCTGGAGGCAGGACGTTAGGATCTCAGCCTACAGTTGAAGTGACTGATTAGCCTTCAAAGGCCACTGCTGGTTAGTAGGTTCCCTGCTATTTGGTACGTGCAGGAGCCAGGTATTAACTGGCCAAGGTTCAAACAAAGCAAATGAATCAGACTGGGGCAGACAGAAACCAGGACTAGGTTCAGGCTTCGCCTCACTGCCCTGAGAGAAATCCTGCTTGATTAATAGGCTTTCTTGTTATTGTTATTGTATTTATTTGAAAGAGTTACAGAGAGATGTAGAGCCAGAAAGAGAGAGGTCTTCCATCTGTTTAGAGGTCTTGGTTGGTGATTTTATGTCATACCTTAAACTTCTCTGTGTGCTAGAGGGCTCTGTGTTGGACTGAAGTGCCTCAAATGGTCGCAATGGCCAGAGCTGAGCTGATCTGAAGCCAGGAGCTTTTTCCGGGTCTCCCACATGGGTGCAGGGGCCCAAGCACTTGGGCCATCTTCTACTGCTATCTCAGGCCATTAGCAGAGAGCTGGATCGGAAGAGGAGCAGCCAGGACTTGAACCTGTGCCCACATGGGGTGCCTGTGCTGCAGGTCAGGGCTTTACTCTGCTACGCCACAGCGTTGGCCCCCTAATGGACTTTCTTACACCTCAGACCAGCTTGTTCTTCAGTGGGATTATGTTGTACAGATTCTAAGTCTAAGTTTTTATTTTCATTCTTTTCCATGTTATAGTTTTTTAGTATTCTTAATTTTATTAAAAATGATTTTTAAAATTAAAATTTATTTGAAAGAGTTAGGAGTAAGGAGTTTTTTTGTTTGTTTTGAGAAGCAGAGTTACAGAAAGAAAGAGACTGAGCAAGCTCTTCTATCTACTGTTTCTCTCCACAAATGATCTCAGTGTTCAGGGCTGGGCCAGGGCTGAAGCCAGGAACCAGAAGCTTCTTCCAGGTCTCCCACATGGGTGCAGGGCCCCAAGCACTTGGACCATCCTTCACTGCTTTCCCAGGCACATTAGCAGGGAGCTGGATCAGAAGTGGAGCAGCCATGGCATGAACCAGCACCCAAATGGGATGCTAGCATTGTGGGAGGTGGCTTTACCCACTACATCATAATAGCCCCCCAACCCCAAGCACTCTTAATTTATAAGTGAGCCTGTGACTGGTTATGAGGAAGGATGCACAATTATTTTTACAAAGTAGTGTCTTGCCCGTCATCATTGAGCTTTACTGTTCCCCTGGCATGCGCTTGCATGACTGGAACTCGGAAATGTTTGTTTTGTGGAGGGAGGGGCCGGGGTACTTCTTATCCTAGATTCTTCTTTACCTGAACTGAGAGCATCTGTTAGGATTTGACCTAAGGAGCAGAAGATGCCGAGGGTGTTGTGCAAGTAGCCTTCCTACTACTGTAGTCCCTGTTCTTCCAGTTCTGAGTGACCTCGGTCCAGCTGCATCAGTGAGTGCAGTCTGGTGAAATGGTTAAAGGTCAGGGAAAGTGTGTTTATGCTTTGAAACTTATACAAGCTGATGTGTGTGACATTCTGTTATTAATGTCATGCCTCTTAATACCTCTTAGATTGAGAATACTGTATTTACTGGTTTAGTGGGAATTGAAAACTATAGAATCACAAATTCTTTTACAATGTTTTTAACTTTATTTTTTAATTTATTTATTTTTATTTATTTTTTCAGGTAGAGTTATAGACA
This sequence comes from Sylvilagus floridanus, assembly GCA_949820135.1. Taxonomy (NCBI): domain Eukaryota; kingdom Metazoa; phylum Chordata; class Mammalia; order Lagomorpha; family Leporidae; genus Sylvilagus; species Sylvilagus floridanus. The sequence goes on along the minus strand of OX463224.1, from coordinate 13,832,254 downwards.
GTGAGAGACAGACAGAAAGGTCTTCCTTCCATTGGTTCACTCCCCAAATGGCCGCTACGGCCAGCGCTGCACTGGTCTGAAGCCAGGAACCAGGTGCTTCCTCCCTGTCTCCCATGGGGTGCAGGGCCCAAGCACTTGGGCCATCCTCCACTGACTTCCCGGGCCACAGCAGAGAGCTGGACTGGAAGAGGAGCAACCAGGACTAGAACCTGGCGCCCATATGGGATACCGGCACCACAGGCGGAGGATTAACCAAGTGAGCCATGGCGCCGGCCCTATTTATTTATTTATTTATTTGACAGGCAGAATTAGAGAGACAGAGAAAAAGGTCTTCCTTCCACCGGTTCACCCCCCAAATGGCTGCCATAGCCTGCACGCTGCACTGATCCAAAGCCAGGAGCCAGGTACTTCCTATGGTCTCCCATGCGGGTGCAGGGCCCAAGCACTTGGGCCATCCTCCACTGCACCCCTGGGCCACAGCAGAGAGCTGGATCAGAAGTGGAGCAGCTGGGACAGAACCAGTGCCCCAACCAGGACTAGAACCTGGGGTACCGGTGGCACAGGTGGAGGATTAGCCTAGTGAGCCACGGTGCCAGCCAGCCCTATTTATTTTTAAATATAATTTTTTTAAAAAGACTCATTTATTTACTTGAAAGCCAGAGTTACAGAGAGAGGAGAGGCAGAGAGAGAGAAAGAGAGAGAGAGAATCTTCCACCTGCTGGTTCACTCTCCAAATGACCACAGTAGCCAGGGCTGGGCCAGACCGAAGCCAGGGGCTTCATCCCACAGGGAGGGGCTCCCACCTGGGTGCAGGGGCCATGGACTTGAGCCGTCTTCTGCTCTTTCGCAGGTGCAGTAGCTGGAGCTGGATGGTAAGTGGAGCATCCATGCTGCTATCTTAGACGCACACAGCTTAACATGCTACACCACAATGCTGGCCCCAATTTTATTAATTTATTAATTTGAAGGAGTTATGTATAGAGAGAGATCTGCTATTTGCTGGGTCACTCCTCAGGTGGTTGCAATGGCAGGGGCTGTGCCAGGCTGAAGCCAGGAGCCAGGAATTTTCTTGTGGGTCTTCCAAGTGGATGCACAGACCATCTTCCACTGCTTTTCCCAGGCCATTATCAGGGACTGAAGCGGAGCAGCTGGGATTCGAACGTTTGCCCGTATGGGATGCTGGCATTGCAGGTGGCAGCTTTACCCACTATGCCACAATCCTGGACCCTTAACTTTACTTTTTATAATTTTTATTTATTTGAAAGGGAGAGGGAGAGATCTCCCGCCCGCTGGTGTACTCCATGAATGCCCGCAACAGCTGGGGCTGTGTAGGCCAGGTGGAAGCCAAGTGGCTTGTACTCATCCTCATCTCCCACATGGATGGCCGGGATCCTTGTGCTTGAGCCATCACCTGCTGCCCCAGGGTGTGCATTAGCAGGAAGCTGGGTAGGAAACAAAGGAACCAGAACTTGAGCTAGGCACTCTGCTGTGGGATGTGGGTGTCCCAAGCAGCCTCTTAACGGCTGCTCCAAATGCCTCCTCTTGACCTAGTTTGAAATCTGTTTCTTGCATACTTGTTAAAAATTATACATATGTATATATTTAAAATTAGAAAACAGGAAGACCTGTTTAGAGGTCTTGGTTGGTGATTTTATGTCATACCTTAAACTTCTCTGTGTGCTAGAGGGCTCTGTGTTGGACTGAAGTGCCTATTTAGGAAATTTTGTAAGAACTTCTGTCTTGGGCTTGCATTTTCATTCAAGCATTGGAGTGTATACAGCAAGCAAAAAAATTGCTTCAGAAGAAACTTTGATGTCATCAAGCTTTTCATCTCTAAAAGTGCTTAGAAAGTGTAGCAGAGGCTGGTGCTCTGGTATTGCAGGTGAAGCTGCCACCCTGCAGTGCCGACATTCCAGTGGGCACCCGGTGGAGTCCCAGCTGCTCCACCTCCGACCCAGCTCTCTGTTACGGCCTGGGAAAGCAGCAGAGGATGACCCAGTCCTTGGGCCCCTGCACCCATGTAGGAGACCTGGAGGAAGCCCCTTGGTCCTGGCTTTGGATTTGCCCAGCTCTGGCCATTGCGGCCATTTGGGGAATGAACCAGCAAATGGAAGATATTTTCTCTCTCTCTCTTTTTTCTTTCTCCACCTGTTTTTCTTTCTCTAACTTTGCCTTTCAAATGAATAAATACATCTTTAAAAAAAAAAAAAACTATAGCAGAGATCGTTAGGTGTATTGAGGTACAAAGGAGACTATTAGTCTGAGAGTGTATTTTCCCCATGCAAAAGTGAAAGAGAGGTTAGTGATTAACAGAAAATATGGATTTTAGGTTTCAGTGGTTCCAGGGACACCCAAGTTCACTGCTAGTGCTGGAGTGTGCTGCTGTTCTGTTAGAGCACAGTATGTGGGCTCATCATGTAGAAATGGGCGTGCAGTAACTTTGCTTTGAGATAAGTGTTTTTTCTCATGTGTTCTCTATTTTCCAGGCCCTTCATGATGAGAGATTTGGGGGCATTTCTCTCTCCTCTGTGTAGTCGATAGTTTGGGTGGTGAAGAGATGGCCGACAGTGTCAAAACCTTTCTCCAGGACCTTGCCAGGGTGAGTACCTCTTGTTCATCTCTTGACCATTTTTTTCACTAGGTAATACTTTAGGTGTTTTTGGAATTTTTTAAAAGATTTTTTTATTTGAAAGGCAGAGGGACAGAGAGGTTTCTTCCATCAGCAGTCATGGCTGGCAAGGCTAGGAGTCAGGACCCCCATCTTGGACTCCCATTTGAGTGGCAAGGACCCAAGTACTGGGCCATCTTCCACTGCTTTTCCAGACACATTAGCAGGAATGCTGAATTGAAAGCAGAGCAGGGGCCGGCACTGTGGCGTAGTGGGTAAAGCCGCTGCCTTCAGGGCTGGCATCCCATGTGGGTGCCGGTTCAACTCCCGGCTGCTCCACTTCTAATCCAGCTCTCTGCTATGGCCTGGGAAAGCAGTAGAAGATGGCCCAAGTCCTTGGGCCCCTGCACCTGCGTGGGAGATCCAGACGATGGTCCTGGCTCCTGGCTTTTGATAGACGCAGCTCCAGCCATTGCGGCCAATTGGGGAGTGAACCAGCAGATGAAGGAGACACCCCCCCCCCCCCCCCCGCCTCTCCTCCTTTGACTGTGTAACTCTGGCTTTTAAATAAATAAATAATTCTTTAAAAAAATTTTAAAAAGGAAAGAAAGCAGAGCAGCCAGGACTTGAATGGGTACTCACTGCTACAACACAACACTGGCTCCTGTTAGGGAGTTTTTATCATTTCTGTTGGATCCTTCACAAGTAGGTTTTCATTCTAGTCTGCACTACTCAAGCAATAGGTATTTGCATTTTTCAAAAAAAGATTTTTTTTTTTTCCTGACAGGCAGAGTTAGACAGAGAGAGACAGAGAGAAAGGTCTTCCTTTGCTGTTGGTTCACCCCCCAAATGGCCATTATGGCCGGTGCTCTGCACCAATCCAAAGCCAGGAGCCAGGTACTTCCTCCTGGTCTCCCATGTGGGTGCTGGGCCCAAGCACTTGGGCCATCCTCCACTGCCCTCCCAGGCCACAGCAGAGAGCTGGATTGGAAGAGGAGCAACCGGGACTAGAACCCGGGGTGCTGGCACCGTAGGCAGAGGATTAGCCAAGTGAGCCATGGCACCGGCCGATTCATTTATTTTTGAAGCAGAGTTACAGAGAGAGGGAGAGACAAAGTGAGAGATCTTCTATCTGCTGGTTCACTCCCCAAATAATCACAATAGTCAGGTCTGGGCCAAGCCCAAACCAGGAGCTTCTTACAAGTTTCCCACATGGGTGCTGGGGGCTCAAATACTTGGGTCATCTGCTGCTGCTTTCCCAGGCACAGTAGCAGGGAGCTGGGTCAGAAGTGGAGCAACCAGTACTCAAATCAGTTCCAGTATGAAATGCCTGTGTCATAGACAGCGATTTTACCCATTATGCCACCAACACTGGCCCCAACTTAATTTGAAGGAAAGATGTTGGATTTGGTTTTTAAGCTTTTATTTTTTTAGCTTGTTAGGATTAAAATCTTCCATCTGCTAGTTTATTCCTCAAATACTGACAGCAGCTGGGACTGGGGCTGGCTGAAGCTAGGAACCTAGAACTCAATGCAGGTCTCGCACATGGATAGCGGTGACCTAGCTGCTGGAGCCATCACCTGCTGTCTCCCAGGGTGTGCATTAGTGGGAAACTGGAATCAGCGGCAGAGCTGGGACTTGAAGCCAGGTACTCCAGTATGGCATGAGGACATTCCATTGTTTTATCACTTAACCACTACTCCAGCCACCTGCCCCATTATTTTTATCTGTGAAGAAGCTTGGAGACCTGTCTAGTTTCTCTGGTATTAGAACTCTGGTTAGCTTGTGTTCAGGGGATTTGGTTTTGTTTCAAGATTTATTTGAAAGCAGAGCAACACAGAGATAGGTCGATCTTCCATCTACTGGTTTACTCTCCAGATGGCTGCAGTGGTTTCATAGTATTGATGAGTGTGGTGGAATTAGAAAACTACTATTTTTAAGCCATGTTTTTCAAGGTTGGTTTGGGATGGTAAACTTGGGGCAGAGATGGGGATGGTGTCTTGGTGAGCAGGGTATTTGTGTAGTCTCAGAAATGTCTCCCCATGTATTGTTTATTAGTTGCAAGAGGGAAAATTTGCATCATACAGTGGAGAAACTGGGAAATATCTTGACTGTATGTAAAATTATCAGCAGCAGCAAGGTCAGCCAGCCATCAGGTACCTCCTGTGACTGTGCCTTGTGGGCACACCTTCACATCTGTGAAATGCCTGCTGAAAGTGCTTAGCCCAGACCTAATCGTGAGGAAGCAAACTCAAGTTGAGGGAATTCCCTAAAATAACTGGCCTGTATTCTTTGGAAGGAAAGCAAAGACCAAGGAACTTTTATGGTTAATGGAGACTGAAGAGATGCCAGAACCAAATGCAACGTGGTTCTGGACTGAGTTTTTCAGGGGTGAAATGCTGTAGAGAGTGTTATTGGGACAAATGGAGAAATTAGAATATGGAGCAGGTTAAGTATTTCTGTATTAAATTTCTTAAAAATTATCCTATGGTTATATAAAATATTATTCTTAGGAAATGTCCTGAAAGGGCTAGCATTGTGGCACAGTGGATTAATCCTCTGCTTGCGACCCCAGCATCCTGTATCATGGGGTCGGTTCTAGTGTCCGGTCTGCAATGCTTCCAGTCCAGCTTCTTGGTAATGCTCTTGAGAGGAAGACAAAGTACTTGGGTCTCTGCCACCCACCTGGAAGACATGAATGGAGTTCCTGTCGCCTGGCTCAGCTGTGGCTGTTGAGGCCATTTGGGGAGTAAACCAGTGGATGAAAAAAATGTGTGTGTGTGTGTTTATCTGTCACTCTGCCTTTCAGAAAAATAAATACATCTCAATACACAGGAGAATTAAAAAAAATGAAGGATCAAGGTATAGTAGCAACTGATTCTCCAGTAATTCAGAAACTGTGTGTGTGTTTATAGAGAGGGAAAGATTGACTTATAAGTAATATGGCAAAATGTTATACTGGTGAATCTGACAAGGTATTTGGAAGTTCTATATTAATCTTGCAACTGTTTTGTAAGTTGGGAATTATTTCAAAATTTAAAAAAACTAAAGGTCCTTTAAAACCTATAGAACAATAACTACAATGGTTTCTACTATTTCACTTCTTTCTCTTAATTTGAGAGCTCCTTTGAGTCAGTCTTTTTTACCTTTTAAAATTTTTTTTGGTGGGAGGGGTAAAGGGTTTTTTTTTGGTTGGTTTGTTTGTTTGTTTGTTAAAGGCAAGGTTACAAAGAGAGGCATAGCCTGAGATCTTTCACCCGATGATTGACTCCCCAAATGACCACAACAGTTGAGGCTGAGTCAGGCTGAAAGTAGCCTGGAACTCCATCCAGGTCTTCTTGGGTGGCAGGGACCCAGGCACTCCGGCCATCTTCCACTGTTCTTCCGGGTGCATTAGCAGGGAGTTGGATCAGAGGTGGGGCATCTGGGACTCATATGGGATGCTGGTGTTGCAGGTGGTAGCTTAATCTAGCATACCACAATGTTGGCGCCTTTTATTTCATTTCTTGTAGCTTTGAAAAGGCATCTTCTCCATCATCTTGCTTCTTTAAAAATAATGTCCTTGTCTGTAGGGTATCAAAGACTCCATCTGGGGTATCTGTACCATCTCAAAGCTAGATGCTCGAATCCAGCAAAAGAGAGAAGAGCAGCGTCGAAGAAGGGCAAGCAGTGTCCTGGCACAGAGGAGAGCCCAGAGTATAGAACGGAAGCAAGAGAGGTAAGGAGAGCTGGCTGCTGCCAGGAAGGATGCCAGTGCCACTGTGGGAAGTGACTGGATGCTCATTGTAGAATAAAGCCCCATTCATGACTCAGAGTTTCACTACACCCATTTTGTCTCTGTACTTCCTCCCAAGTCAGTTTACAGGTGGTTTTTCTCTCCCAACACATTCACTTAAATGGGTGTCTAGCAGTAATCCTTGTTTAAGTGATAATTTTTCAAATGTCATGATGTTGAAGAGAAAATTAGAATGGTAAATAGAGAACCACAGCAAAATTATTTGGTTTGATGGATACTTCTACAGGCGCCTTAACCCAAGACTTCTTCCTTGAATCCTTCCCAGCCTGTGATTTCAGCAAATCATGCAGTGTTTTTTAGAAAAACTGGTTCGTCAGACATATCTTCAGTCATTTCTCTTTGACTGATATTAGAACATTGGGAGAATGTTAGCTGCTGAAAAATAAATCAGGAGAAGGTGTAAATTGGAGAGCTATTGAATGACAGGTTGGAAATAATCTGTCTATATGCCTTGTAAGATAAAGTATATGTGGTCTTTTCTAGTGAGCCACGTATTGTTAGTAGAATTTTCCAGTGTTGTGCTTGGAATGGCGGAGTGTTCTGGGTATGTACTTTTTCTTCAAATTCCATATGCCTTATAAGCATCTTTAGATTGTTGCTAGGTTGTTTTCGACTGTTTTCTTGAAACAGTAAGAAAAATAGCTTTTAGCTATGTGTCAGTGCAGTAACTCAGGATTCTATGCACCTGCAGTGATTTTATTCCCATGTCTGAGAAAATACTTGTATGTAAACAGGCATCAGAGATAGCCCTGAATATACACTTTTGTGTTTTCTAATGAGTCATTTAGAAGTTTTAGTAATATTATAGGTGACAGTTTTTCTTGGCACTGTCTAGACGATTTGGCTAAGAGCAGCTGTTGGGATCAGAGGGCAAGGCAGATGTGCCTGAATTACAGTAGGCTTCTCTGTGCTTCTCATGGTGATTGATTAGACTTGATTGCTGTTGAAACCAAAAGCAGACAAGCTTGCCTTTTGTTAACTGGGAATACAAACTTAAGAGAAATTCAGGTACTTCAAAGAAAAAGTAGTTAATTATTCTTTTTTATTTGGTATCTAATGTTATTCAAATATTGTTTTTAAATATTTTATTTATTTGAAAGAGTTACAGAAAGAGAGGAAGAAGAGAGAGGGATATTTCTTTCCACTGGTTTGCTCCCAAAATGGCCGCAATGGCTGGGGCTGAGCCAGGTCTCTGGAACTCCATCTGGGTCTTCCATGTGGGTGCAAGGGCCCAAACCGGTGTTCATATGGGATACCAACACTGCAGGCAGTGGCTTAACCTACTGTGCCACAGCACTGGCCCTTCAACTTATCTTTTTTTCTTTTATAAAGATTTATTTATTTATTTATTTGAAAGGCAGAGTTATAGAGGGAGAGACAAATCTTTCATCTGCTGATTCACTCCCCAAATGACCGCAATGGCCAGAACTGGGCCAGGCTTAAAGCCAGGAGCCTGGAACTCCATCCAGGTCTCCCACAGGGGCCTGAAGACCCGGACTATGTTCCACTGCTTTCCCAGGCATTTTAGCAGGGAGCTGGATCAGAAGTGGAGCAACTGGGACTTGAACTGGCATCATTGCATGTGGCAGCTTTAACCCACTGCACCATGGGGCTGGTGCTGTGGTGCAGCGAGTTAACACCCTGGCCTGAAGCGCCAGCATCCCATATGGGCGCTGGTTCTAGTCCCAACTGCTCCTCTTCTGATCTGGCTCTCTGCTATGGCCTGGGATAGCAGTAGAAGATGGTCCAAGTCCTTGGGCCCCTGCACCCACGTGGGAGACCTGGAAGAAGCTCCTGGCTCCTGGCTTCGGAGCAGCACAGCTCCAGCTGTTGTGGCCATCTGGGGAGTGAACCAGTGGATGGAAGACCTTTCTTTCTGTCTCTACCTCTCTCTTTAACTCTGTCTTCCAAATAAAATAAATCTTTAAAAAAAAATTTCACCAGTGGTTTCAGATATTAGCTTTAATTTTAATTAATAAATGTTACTAGGTACTTAGTAGATGCCTGTATTGTGCCTGAGTACTATTGGATATGTTGTTCTATGTCCCCCAGAGTTTCATTGTTATATAGGCAGAATCAAGCTGTCTCTCAAGTGAAATATTGTGAAGTAGAAATGGGTCTAATTTTGGTGCTTATTCAGGACTTCTGATTAGTAATAGGCCCCTCCATCAGGAAAATAATGACTTTGAAATTTGAGACCCTTGTTTTAAAGAAGGGCTTTTGATGTTTACTGTATTGCTTCTCTCCTTTAGTTCAGTCTCCTCTTGTTTTATCGAGTGTTTATTCCTGTGCTTCAGTCAGTAACAGCCCGCATCATTGGTAAGTGTATGTCTTGCTTCCTTGGTTCTGCCGGGGATGGAGGTGGGAGGTAGTATTGCATCTCCCTCAGTTTATTGAACACTTCCTGTGTGCCAAGAGCTTTAGATCTTTCCTTCTTTTTTTAAGACTTATTTATTTGAAAGACTGAGTTGCAGAAAGGCAAGGGAAGGATAGAGATCTTCTCTCCACTGGTTCACTCCCCAAATAATGCAATGGCCAGAGCTGGGCCAGGCCAAAGCCAGAAGGTTCATCTGAATGTCCTACATGGGTGCTGGCTTCAGCCTGGCCCAGCCCCAGCCATTGTGGCTATTTAGGGAATGAACCAGTGAGTGGAAGATGTTCTCTCTGTAGCTCTGCTTTTCAAATACATAAAAAATAAATTAAAAAAAAAAAAAAAGACTGAGCTGGGTGTAGTGATGTGTTAGCAAGAAGCAGAAAGAAGAGTGGGGAAAGAAAGAATAGTCACAAAACAGGGCTTCCTGTCAGGTCTCCCGGTTTTCCATTTCTCCACTTAATAAGTCTTCCCCTTTCTCAGGTGATCCATCACTGCATGGAGATGTCTGGTCATGGCTGGAATTCTTCCTCACATCCATCTTCAGTGCTCTTTGGGTGCTCCCCCTGTTTGTGCTCAGCAAAGTTGTGAATGCCATCTGGTTTCAGGTAGGTCCAGGGCATAATGGGGAGTGGGTCCTACAGCGTGATGGGGTGACAGGTGACAGGCTTCAGCCTGTGAAGTTAGTGGTTGTGTGAGGACCTGTTTCCCAACCTTCACCTTTCTTGGCCACACAGCCAGTGGGTGACCATTGTGCGTTTATAAAATGGAAGAATTGTCTCAAGTCACTGAAGCTTCTCATCGCCTGGGGACTTTTCTTACCTAGCATTTCTAGTGGCCCAGTAGTGGCTTTATCTTTGGGGACGGATGTCAGAGTCGTTTAATTTGTGTTCTGGTGTGCTGCTTTCTCTGTTTCAGGATATAGCTGACCTGGCATTTGAGGTATCAGGGAGGAAGCCTCACCCCTTCCCTAGTGTGAGCAAAATCATTGCTGACATGCTCTTCAACCTTTTGCTGCAGGCTCTTTTCCTCATCCAGGTGAGACTGGTCTCCTGGGCACATGCGCAGGTTATAAGGAAGCTTCACTAAAGGGGGCTTTCTAAAGACAGGATTTGACATTTGTACTGGTATATATATGCTTTCTAAAAGGTAGTGATTTCTAAATAAATTTCTCAGAGAACAGCTTGGGAAGTTACAGATCATAAAAGTATAAGAAACATGAATTTAACTGCTCCTCCCAGCTATCTCGGGCATTTTCATTCTCCTGCTATTCAGAAATATGACAGGGGATAATACTAGGTCTCTGGAGTTTTAGAATTAAGATTTGCCGTGTTTGTTCTTCAGGGGATGTTTGTGAGTCTCTTTCCCATCCATCTTGTCGGTCAGCTGGTTAGTCTCCTGCATATGTCCCTTCTCTACTCCCTGTACTGCTTTGAATATCGTTGGTTCAATAAAGGTAAGTCCATCAAAAGAACCCCAGAAACTTAGAAACCCATGTTGGAAATGCTACTGCTAAGTGGATTTAAACCAGTCAGTACTTAACACCCTTGGCAAACCATCTTGGGGAGAAGGTAGCCTCATTTAGCTTAGTGGGTTTAACTGTTAACTTTGAATCTGGGAGAGGTGGCAACATAGCATTATCCTTTTGGTGCTTAATATGATGTAGCTCCAGCCGGACCACAAGATGACATAAATGAGCATAAGGTTTTTCCTGTGTTAGAGAAATTAAGTTGACAACAGTGCATTCAGATTCTTTTGGGTATTATTTAAAAAGACCTTGGCAAGTGTGTCTGGTGAGTGTGGTTCAATGAGGGTAACTGATTGGTACAGGATGCAGCCTTATTTGATGTTCTCCTTTATTCCAAACTAGTCTTGACAAAGGAACAAAGGATGCTGGTGCTGAAGTCCTTTTTTTAAAAAAATAATTTTTAAAATTTATTTGAAAGGCAGAGTGAAAGAGATCTTCCATCCACTGTTTCACTCCCCCAAATGGCTGCAATGGCCAGGGCTGTATTAGGCCAAAGCCAGGAGCCTAGAGTTCTTGTGGGTCTCCCACGTGGGTGAAGGGGTCAAGTACTTAGACCATCTTTTGCTGCTTTCCCAGGCACATTAGCAGGGAGCTGGATCAGAAATGGAGCAGCCAGGTCTTGAACTGGCGCCCATATGGGATACCGGCATTGCAGGGGACGCTTAGCCTAGGCCACAACACCAGCTCTGGTACTGAAGTCCTAATTCACTTAGCCTGTCAGCCTTGAAATTGTGATTTTTGTAAAACTTTTGTGCACAAGCTTTATATCAGATTTGCACAATGCTAATTTATATGCAGTAGCTGTGTTCTGAGTGGCAGATTTGTACCCAAAATTTAAGCCTCAAATAGTTTGTTGACTGTAGTTATTGAGTTACTCGACTAAAAGGAAATTGCAGTATAATTGTATTTGGCTCACTTATTTTAGGAATTGAAATGCACCAGCGGTTGTCGAATATTGAAAGGAACTGGCCTTACTACTTTGGATTTGGTTTACCCTTGGCTTTTCTCACAGCAATGCAGTCCTCGTACATTATCAGGTAAGTTGGATGGAGGGATTTGAAGTAAAGATCATTCCTGTAGTGAACACCTCCACTCACTTGGTTCTATGCTAGGCTTTCTACATCCTTTTTTATCATTAGGAGGTGTGAGATTTTTCTCCTTGACAGAGACATTTGTCAGCATTAACATTTAGTCTGCATGCCTCCTTGTCCTGTATTATTTTGTCTGTACTGCCTCCTGGAACAGTATTAAACATCCCAGTGCTTAGAAAAAGTGTGTTGATATATTAAGGTTTCATTAAGGTGTTTACAGTAGAGGGAAAGGAATTTGGGGCCTCTTATATATTCTCCAAAGTCATGTGACTAATTATTTTTGTATATCCCCTTTTTTATCTTTTTTCTTAACAGTGGATGCCTCTTTTCCATCCTGTTTCCTTTATTCATTATCAGTGCTAATGAAGCAAAGACCCCTGGAAAAGCATAGTAAGTATAAACTAGTAGTGAGTGAAAGTTTTTCTTAGGTAAATGAATGGGGCTGCAACAGTATAACTACATCAACGGGAATTTTTTTTTTCTTTTGAGCTCTTATATTGCAAGAAAGCCTGAATCTATAAAGATGTAAAAATGCCCTGGGATATATCCCAAGAATTTCCCATGCATATTTGCACACACTTATATTCCTAAAATTGATTATTTTAAACATTATGAAAATTTAACAATTCAGGGGTGGGCATTTGGCGCATTAGTTAAGATGCTACTTGGGATGCCCACATCCCATATGAGAGTCCCTGGGTTTGAATCTTAGATCCACTTCTTTCTTTCTTTCTTTCTTTTTTTTTTTTTTAAGACATTTATTTATTTGAAAGACAGAGTTAGAGAGAGAGATAGAGACAGAGAGGTCTTCCATCCGCTGGTTCACTCCCCAGATGGCCTCAATGGCTAAAGCTGCGCCTTTCTGAAGCCAGAAGCTAGGAGCTTCTTCCGAGTCTCCACATGGGTGCAGGAGCCCAAGGACTTGGGCCATCTTCCACCACTTTCCCAGGCCATAGCAGAGAGCTGGATCAAAAGAGGAGCAGCCGGGACTAGAATCAGCACCCATATGGGATGCCGGCGCTTCAGGCCAGGGCTTTAACCTGCTTTGCCACAGTGCTGCCCCTAAGTCCACTTCTGATTCTAGTTTCTTCCTAGTATGCAGCCTGGGAGGCAGCAGGTGATGACTAAAGTAGTCGGGTCCCTGTCATCCATGTGGGCGATCTGGATTGGGTTTCTAGCTGCTGGCTTTGGCTTGGCCCAGCCCTAGCTCTTGGGGGCATTTGGAGAGTGAACCGGTGAATAGAAGATCTCTGTCTCTCTGCCTTTCAAATAAAAAACAATTAGAATTTACAGGGACCAGCGCTGTGGCGTAGCAGGTATAGCTGCTGCCAGCAGTGCTGGCATCCCATATGGGTGCTGGTTTGAGTCAAGCTGCTCCAGTTCCGATCCAGCTCTGGTCATTGCAGTCAACTGGGGAGTGAACCAGCAGATGGAAGACCTCTTTCTCTCTCTGCCTCTTCTTCTCTTTCTGTGTAACTCTGACTTTCAAATGAATAAATAAATCTTAAAAAAAAATTAGAATTTAATATATAAGTATAAGGCACATGTAGTTAGGCTTACTTTTGTGAGAATGAGCATTTATTTAAAGATCCATTTTATTTATTTGAAAGGCAGTGTTAAGAGAAAGATCTTTGCTCATTCACTCACCAAATGACCTCAATGGCTGGGGCTGAGCCAGGCCAAAGCCAAGAGCCTGGTACTCCATCTGGTTCTACCATGCGGGTGGTAGGTTCTGAGGCACTTGGACCATCTTCTGTTGCTTCCCTGGACAAGTAGCAGGGAGCCTATGGGAAGCAGAACAGCCTGGACTGAAACCGCTGCTCTGATATGGGATGCCAACAGTGCAGGCAGCAGTTTAACCTGCTGTGCCAGTCCTGAGAATGTCCAACTTTTTTTTTTTTTTTTTTAAGTTTTTCTATTTATTTGAAAGGCAGAGTTACAAAGAGAGGAAAAGAGACAGAGAGGGATCTTCCATCTGCTGGTTGACTCCCCAAATGGCTGCAATGACCAGGGTTGGGCTAGGTCAAAGCCAGGAGCCTGGAATTCTTCCAGGTCTCCCATATGGGAGCAGGGGCCCAAGCACTTCGGCCATCTTCAGCTGCTTTCCCAGGCACATTAGCAGGAAGCTGGATCAGAAGTGGAATGGCTGGGTTTGAACAGGTGCCCACTTGGGATGCTGTGGCATCTAGTACCAGTTGGGGCGCCGGATTCTGTCACGGTTGCTCCTCTTCCAGTCCAGCTCTCTGCTGTGGCCAGGGAGTGCAGTGGAGGATGGCCCAAGTGCTTGGGCCCTGCACCCCATGGGAGACCAGGAGGAAGAACCTGGCTCCTGGCTTTGGATCAGCGTGGTGTGCCGGCTGCAGCATGCTGGCCACAGCGGCCATTGAGGGGTGAACCAATGGAAAAAGGAAGACCTTTCTCTCTGTGTCTCTCACTGTCCGCTCTGCCTGTAAATAAAATAAAATATTTTAAAATGATTTTTTAGCAAAAATTTATAACAGCTCTGTAAAAATTTTATCACTTCAAAGAAAAATTATTTATTTTGGTTAAACCAATGAAGGATACTTGTATTTAGAAATGTTAGGTCTGTTTGGGACTTTTGTACATTAGCTGTCACTGACATTGGCTTCCTCTCACAATTTTTGAAACCTAACCACAGATAGCATGTGATATATTCAGACATGGCTTGAAGTTTGTGCCCTGAAATCGCCACAGAAAAGTACTTCTTTGGTCAGATTTAATCTTAAATATATCTTTTTTTCCTGTAAAAGTCATAAAGCTTTGAAACTGGTGATTCCTGTACATTCATGGCAGCAGCAGACCTTGGTACATTCTTTAGTTTCCCATTCAGTCTGCGTGTTTAATGCTAGTACCACCTTGATTGCATTTTGTTGTCTGTCTTTCCCTTTGTAGTTTTAAGTTTAATGTGGTCAGATAGGTTGCCACATAACTGAACAATACTTCAGGTCTGCTGGGATGCTAACTGGTTGGGTCTCTTGCCATTTAGTCTTTTCCAGTTGCGCCTGTTCTCCTTGGTGGTCTTCTTAAGCAACAGACTCTTTCACAAGACAGTCTACCTGCAGTCTGCCTTGAGCAGCTCAGCCTCTGCAGAGAAGTTCCCTTCACCACATGCGTCTCCTGCCAAAGTGAAGGCTACTGCCGGCCACTGAGTCACCTGCCACCAAAGCGGGTGGGTGGGATTGGGAGGAGGCTGAGGCAGCTCTTTGTCTGACCACCTCCCCAAAGGGGGAAGGCAGGACCCACTCTGCCAAGGGCCCTCTGCGCATGCCCTTCTCTCTGAGGAATTGGAGTTTTTGCCTCTGGTGCACGTAAAGCAGAATCTTCTTGACACCAGTGTGGGTTTTTAACACCTCCGTGAGTCTGAGAGGACCACAGGTTTTTCTGCAGCTATTTTCTAACATTTGCCAGCCCCTGTGCCTGGACTGATTGGAATACTTTGTTTTCTCCCTGTGCCATTGGCCCTCCCACCTCTCCTTCCTGCCTTCTACCACCCTTGGATGAATGGTTTTTGTAATTCTAGCTGTTGTGTTTTGTGGATGTGTTATTTTTGTTGTTTTTCTGTGAAGCACATACGTTGGATGTGGGAGGTAATGGAGAATCTTGGTTGCTCCTGGTCACTCCCTTTATAGCCATCACTGTCTTGTTTCTTGTAACTCAGGTTAGGTTTTGGTCTCTCTTGCTCCACTGCAAAAAACAAACAAACAAACAAATAATGAGCCTGAAGAGAATGGGGACAGGAGGAGAAAAGACCTTACAGCCAGATCTGTTGGGTTTTGAGGAGTGGTTTTTTTCTTCCCCTTGAAGGGGACAAAGCTTTTTTCGCTGGTACATTTAAAGCTCCCCAGCTGTGGGGAGGTACCGGTTCTGGACAAGTGCCACTACAACACAGGATGCTTGGAGAACCTGAACTTTTCAACTCTGGAGGGTGGAAATTTACTGTTAGCCACTGCCGGGTCTGCTGTTTCAGAGGAGAATTGGGTGCTGCAAATAGGAACTGAAGGGGTAAACTTATTAAACCCATAAACCCTGTGATTGGTTGGTGTTTTCATGTCATTTTAAGAGAAATATGTGTGTGGGGATGGGGCAGATGTCAAAACACTTGTACAATTAAAAAAGTCACAATTAAATGTGAGCTGGTTTCCCACAAAGTGTGTAATGGTTGAATTTGTAAAACATGACCTTGAGAAATGTGTCCATAAAATTTATGACTTTGCCTTAGACAACCTCAGTGTAGACTTGAGAGATTAGCCCTGAAGAATGTTCCTTGAGGAAGTTTGCACTGTGTGATTATGATCATGTTCACATTGTCTGGAAGACGTGGGGTTGTCTTAAAGTCTATACGCACATCTGTGTACCATGTATGCATTAAGTGAGAGGAGCTCCTTCTAGATCTTTCAGTGTGCTGAACATCCCACACTGGTCAAAGGAGGAGCTAGGCAGTGGCTTAACAGAAGCTTTTACTGTGTCCAAGACAAAATAAGGAATTAAAAATATTGTTGGGAGTTATAAACCAACTTTAAAGTTTGTATGCAGTTGATGGAGAGTTTTTCACAAAGTGGGCATCTTGGAAGTGATCACTGTTTCCTGATTTTTCACGGAAATTTGTGAAAGACATGATTTTAAGATTTTCCCCTGTGACATCTCTAGTCATTTGACAATAATAGCATTGCACAAAACTATGTCCAGGTTGCTATAGGGGTATCTGACTAATATTTCATCCAATTGTAACTGAGAAGCAAACCGCCTTATTTAAACTTAGTATTTTAAACTGAGTTTTAAACAAGTTAGCGTAGTTAAACAGCTACTTTTTTGCTGCCTGGGACTTGTATCAACCAGAAGCATGCCAGTTTAGTTTAGAAGGATACGGGAAGTTGAGTAGATGAAATGGCATGCCTGGCTATAGAAAGTACTTAAGTTTGGGTGATTGGCAGTTAGGAATTGGGGTACCTGCATCCCATATCTGAGTGACTTGAGTTTGGGCTCCTGATGCATATAAGCTGCTTACACATATCCTGGGAGGCAGCACTGGTGGTTCAAGTGGTTGAGTCCTTGCCATCCATGTGGGAGACCCAGATTGAATTCCTGTCCGTCACTTTTGTCCTGGCCAACCCTGGGTGTTGTGGATATTTGGGAAATGAACTAGTAGGTTGGAGATCTCTCTCTGCCTTTTAGATAAAAAAAAAAAAAGCAAAATTATTTTCAGGAATAAGCATCACATCTTGGGTGTGTATTTGATTCAAAACACTAACTTTTCAGTTCTCTTTTGAGTCAAGGTGTCCACAGCTGTTCTCAAAGAATTAGGCTTTAGGCCTGAGCATGTTGCCTCTAGAAACTCAAGTGGACAGATTCACACATTGACTCGTGTTAACTGCTCTACTCTTTTTTTTTTAAATTTATTTGAAAGAGTTAGAGAGAGAGAGAGAGAGGTCTTCCATCCTCTGGCTCGCTCCCCAGATGGCCGCAATGGTCAGAGCTGGGCCAATCTGAAGCCAGGAGCCAAAAACTTCTTCCAGGTCTCCCATGCAGGCTCAAAGATTTGGGCCATCTTTTACTGCTTTCCCAGACCATAGCAGAGAGCTGGATTGGAAGCAGAGTAGCCAGGACTCGAAACGGCACCCATATGGGATGCCAGCATTGCAGGCGGGGGCTTTACCCACTATGCCACAGCACCGGCCCCATTGCTCTACTCTTAATAAAGGTGGTATGGTTTTAAGAGGTATTGACAAGTCCAGAAGAGGGGAACTAATGCTCAGAGGTCTATAAACCAGCTTAAAAGGATAACATCTGTGAGAAAAAAGGGGCAACTATTTGATGTGTTCACTTGTTTATTCATTTTCCTCCCACTGGTATTTTCTAATGATAGCAGTAGTACATTCATTCAGCTTATGTCCTCGTGTTCACTGCCATCGTGGAGGTTGCTCTGGCAAAGGTGATGAGTTCAACTCTAGTGAGGTTGCTTAGTTTATCATCATCTCACCCCTCATTAATGTAGTCTTCCTATGGTGTATGACCCACATATAGAAATTAAAATTGCAGGCGCCATGGCTCACTAGGCTAATCCTCCACCTGCGGCACCAGCACCGGGGTTCTAGTCCCAGTTGGGGTGCCGGATTCTGTCCCGGTTGCTCCTCTTCCAGTCTAGCTCTCTGCTGTGGTCCGGGAGGGCAGTGGAGGATGGGGCAGGTCCTTGGGCCCCTGCACCCATGTGGGAGACCAGGAGGAAGCACCTGGCTCCTGACTTCAGACCGGCTCAGCGCCGGCTGTAGTGGCCATTTGGGGGGTGAACCAACGGAAGGAAGACCTTTCTCTGTCTCTAACTCTGCCTGTCAAAAAAAAAAAAATTAAAATGATGATGACTTCAGGGGGTATATGTAACTTAGACCTTGGAAACAATGGCAGCCATACAGCAATGAAATATTTAGGACAGATTTAAAGTGAGTTCATAGGAACAGTTATTAGGGTAACAAGTAGTAGAGTATCTGTTAGGCACTGTGCAAGGCGGTAGTAACTCAAGGGTGGACAAGAAAGGTAAATACTGGCCTCTTGGACTGAGTCCAGTGAAGGAGACAAGCAAATTAACAAACAACATTTTAAGAATTATGTGATCAGGGCTGGTGTGTAGCGAGTAAAGCTGCTGCCTGCAATGCCAGCATCCCATGTGGACACCAGTTCATATCCCAGTGCTCCACTTCCAATCTAACTCTGCTAGTGGCCTGGGAAAAGCAGTGGAAGATGGCCCAAGCACTTGGGTCCCTGCCACCTCTGTGGGAGACTTGGATGAAGCTCGTGACTTTGACCTGGCCCAACCCTGGCTGTTTTAACCATCTGAGAAGTGAACCAGCTGATGAAAGATTTCTCTGTCTCTCTTTCTCTGTAACTTTGACTTTCAAAAAAAAAAAAAAATTAAAAAAAATGAATTACATGATCAAGTAGTATTTTTCCTTAGATCTCAGACGTGAATAATAAAACATTGCATCTCATCCTTAGTACTCATTCTCTGATTTCAAATTTAAATGTTTTCTAGTGCTTTGAGATCTATAGAAAACAGTGACGGGTTGATCATTTGATAAATAATTCATTTAAAAAAAGATTCAAGAGGCAGAGTGATGTCTCAAGAGAGAGATCTTCCATCTGTTGGTTCACTGTCCCAAATGTAACAGCTAGGACTGGATCAGACTAAACCAAGGAACCAGGAGTTTCATCTGAGCCTCCCATGTGGGTGTCAGGGACCCGTGTACTTGGTCATGACCCACTGCCTTCACTGGCACATTACTATGGTGTAGCGGGTAAAGCTGCCACATGCAGTGCCAGCATCCCATATGGGCGTCAGTTCGAGACCCGGCTGCTCCACTTCCAATGCAGCTCTCTGATATGGCCTAGAAAAGCAGTAGAAGATGGCCCAAACCCTTGGGCCCCTGCACCTGTGTGGGAGACCCAGAGGAAGCTCCTGGCTTCAGATAGGTGCAGCTCTGGCCATTGCAGCCAATGAGGAGTGAACCAGCGGATGGAAGACCTCTCTCTCTGCCCCTCCTTCTCTCTGTAACTCTGACTTTCAAAATAAATAAATTTTAAATTAAAAAAAGTGGAGTATCGGAGTCAACACTGGCATGGCGAGCCGCCTACAGTGCCAGCATCCTATATGGGCGCCAGTTCAAGTCCCAGCTGCTCTACTTCCAATCCATCTCTGCTATGGCCTGAGAAAGCCAAAGAAGATAGTTCAGTGGGGCCAGTGCTGTGGCACAGCAGGTTAACGCCCTGGCCCGAAGCGCTGGCATCCCATGTGGGCGCCGGTTCTAGTCCCGAGGCTGCTCCTCTTCCGATCTGACTCTCTGCTGTGGCCTGGGTAAGCAATGGAGGATGGCCCAGGTCCTTGGGCCCCTGCACCCACGTGGGAGACCTGGAAGAAGCTCCTGGCTCCTGGCTTTGGGTCTGCACAGCTCCAGCTGTTCTCTGATCTTGTTCTCCTGACTTTGATTTTATTGACATATGTCTGCTCCCTATGCAGTAGTGTCAAAGACCTATCTGAAAAATAGGCTTATCAACTTTGACTTCTGAAAATGTTGACTTAATTTTATCACTTGGAAATTTAATAAGAAACTTGTTCAAGAGGCCAGGGTTGTGGCAGAGCAGGTTAAGCTGCCCCTTGCAACATTGGTGCCCCATATCTGAGCACCAGTTCACATCCTGGTTGCTTTGCTTATCATCTAGCTCTCTGCTAATGCCAATGTGCCTGGGAAAGCAGTGGAAGATGGTCCAAGTGCTTGGGCCCTTGCCACCCAGCTCTGGCTGTTGGAACCATTTGGGGAGTGAACCAGCAGATGGAAATTTTCTTCATCACTCTGCCTTTGAAAGAACTAAATCTTTTATTTAAAGATTTATTTATCTGAAAAACAGGTACAGAGATAGAGACAGAGAGGTCAGAGATAGAGAGAGGACTTCCATCTGCTGGTTCACTCCCCAGATGGCTGCAATGGCTGGAGCTGTGCTGATCGGAAGCCAGAAGCCAGGAGTCTCTTCTGGGTCCCCCACGTGAGTGCAGGGGCCCAAGGACTTGGGCTATCTTCTACTGTTTTCTCAGGTCACAGCAGAGAGCTGGGTTGAAAGAGGAGCAGCCGGGACTAGAACTGGTGCCCATATGGGATGCCAGTGCTTCAGGCCAGGGCGTTAACCTGCTGCACCACAGTGTCCCCTCTCTCCCTGAAAGGAATAAATCTTAAGAAAAAAAAATATTTTTGCTGTTGTTGGATAACCTTGTCAGGTGGTTCCCAAACCCTTCCCAGGGAGAGTTTAGAAGAACTGGCTGCTGCCCTGTGCCAGGGAGGCTATTAGGTCCAATACATACATGATAAAGCCCTGGTGGGATTTTCACAAGTCACCACACCCAGGAAGCCCTCCACCCACCAATATTCCAGAAGAGGGAGGGGGAATGTCTGAAGTCTTGGTTCTTTACTGAGATGCCCACCTGGCCTGTCAGGTGCATTCTTTTCACTAAACTTACTCATTGTCCTCATTGCTACTCTGTTTCACATCTGCATTTAATTTCATGCACACGCAACGACCTCTGATCATCCGTCCTCTGTTAATACTTGGGCCTGCGCCAACCATACGGGAGACCCGGATGGAGTTCCTGGTTCCCGGTTCAGCCTTATGGCTCTCTGGGCAGTGAACCAGCCGATGGAAAATTTATCTCTCCCTCACTGTCACTCTGCCTTTCAAACAAATATTTTTTTTTTTTAAAGGCACTTTGTTTTGAAGGACTTACTTGAAGGTCTGTAATTCCTTCAGACTCAGGTTAGGTAAAACTACATTGCACACGAAAAAGATGATAAGTTCCGGGGGATAAGCCTGGCCCCGTGAACTTTGTAAACACCACACGCTTATCTGGAGCATAGAATGCGCCTCCAACCACTTTGCTGGGTTGGGAGGGCAGTCGATGCACCCCTTTCTTTGGGGGTACATCTGTGGGGAGAAGTGCAGGGGTCCTTGATGATGGAGCCCCTCCACTGGCCGCAGCAGGGCCTCCTGAGGGCCCAGGCTCGGTAGGCAGTGCAGCTCTCTGGCAGGCACCTTCCAAAGAGGGGAGCCGAAGGCGCGGCTACCTGCCTCCGGAGAACGCTGCCCCCCGCGGAACCGCAGCCCACCCTGTGGACCTAGGTACTCGCTCTCAGAGCCAGGGCGCCGAGGAAAGGGGAAGGCCTCGCAGGGGCAGTTCCCGAGCAGAGAGAAAACAGATGCTGCACTAGACGGGCGAGGCGGACTCGGCAGGCGGCGTGTGAGTTTTCACTGCGAACAGGTAGAAAAGTAGTATTCCTTCCTCTCCTTTAACCTTTTATTAGGTAACGGTCAGTTTTCACCTCTACCAAAAAAAAAAAGATTCCTCAAATCAGAGGACGGCAGCTTCCCAATCCCGCCTTTGAGATCTGTAGTTTCGGCCTAATCTTTAGCGTATTTCCGCTTCTGATCACATGACTGGGGTAACCTCGCCACACCTTCCCACCGCTGCTCCTTCCCGGACCGCAGACCGACACGTCACTTCTCGACCCTCAACCAAACTGCTCAGAGCACGTTCTTTCCGCGCTCTTCGCTTCCTCGCGCGGGCCTATGACAGCTCGGCGGGAGCACACAGTACCGCCTCCAGATGACGAATTGACATTTATGTTGGCCAATTATAAAGCGGTAGAGCGGTGGGGTCCGCCCTTCTCCCCTAGACAGACAGGGCCACAACCCTATCGCTCCCCGGAGTTGTCGTATTGGCTCGAAGCCAGCCAATGGAGTGCGTTCCGGGAGGAGGGCCCGGCTATTGCCAGGGTTGGGTGCGCCGCTGAACGGATGGCAGAAAGAGCTGAGCGGATTGCTGAGGACCGCTGGGCAGGTGAGCAGGCCATACGGTACAACTTGAGAATGAATGTCAGGAACTGTATAGGGCGTTGGTGGAGCTGAACGAACTGCAGGAGGTAGGGATCTGAAAGGGGGAGGGGAGCAGGGCATAGGGCCTTGTAGAGGAGGGGGCGTGGGGTGTGGTGTGCGGATATCCCGGAATGGTAGGATGCGAGGGGTCTGGGGACGGATTCTGTTAGGTCCGGAGGAGGCGGGAAAGACCGGATCCTGGGCTGCTCGTGGACGGGAAGGTGCGTAGGATGCCCAGGTGGTGGTGGTGGGTGGGTGGTGTCAGAGGTGTTTGGTTCTGTGAGGGTGGGAGCGAGAGGGAGGTGGGACCCGCAGGAGAAACCAGGTGTGGGAACGTGTGTAGGGCAGCGGGGCTGGTGGGACTTAGACAGACAGGTGTCACAGCCTGCAGGGCCCAGCAGAGGAAGAGAGTGGATCCCAACAGTTTCCGAGTGCCTTTGCCCTTATTTGCCTTGGTGGAGTGTGCAATTGACCAGAGAGCCCATGCTGGAAACTGGCTTACGGTCCTGCCTTAAATGACCAGCTGCCTCCCTCAGCTTAAAGGTAGAAGGCCTAACACCGATTTCTTACCTTCCAGGTGTGTGGTCTGTATCAGTTTAGTGGCGTTAAATTTGCTTCTATTCCAGGCATTTCAGAAAACAGTCCCAAGTCCGAGAGGTAGGGACGGGTTGTTGACTTCCTGTAGTTAGGTCTGTATTTTTGATTTCAAGATTTTCCTTTGGGATTTTAATTGAACACGCACCTATCTAAAATTGCTCTTCAGGGATGGTTAATTATGGAAAAGATGCTTAACTTCTCACTGCAGGGCATAGGAATATGTGATTCTTCATGCCCTTGACCGAGTCCAGCGTTATTTTTTCCTCTTCTCCAGTAGCAGTGGGGAAAAGATCAAGTAGAATACAGTTCCTGTATTTCCATTATAATCTAGAACAGTGTTATGTTTTCTTTGTTATTAGTTTATCACTAGGCCTTGATGGACTTATAGTTTAAGAAGGTGGTACTATCTTACACAGAAGTAGCTAACTTCTCCAGTAAACGTGCTATATAAATAATTTTTGTCCATCAAATGATTACTATTCTGACCTATCTTGCAGACTACCTGCCTCAATATTTTTTAAGTATTTGTTTATTTATTTGAAAGGCAGAGTTTCAGAGAGGCAGAGGCAGAGAGAGAGGCCTTCCATCCGCTGGTTCACTCCTCATTGGCTGCAATGGCCAGAGCTGCACCTATCTGAAGCCAGGAGCTTCTTACGGGTCTCCCACGTGGATACAGGGGCCCAAGCACTTGAGCCACTGCTTTCCCAGGCCACAGAAGAGAGCTGGATCAGGAGTGGAGCAGCCAGGACTTGAACTGGCACCCGTATGGGATGCCAGCATTGCAGGCGGTGGCTTTGCCTGTTATGCCACAGCGCCAGCCCAGTGTTTGGCTTTAAGTTAGTTTTTTTTTCCTCTGACCTTTTTCTGCTTCAGTAAGAAAAGTTTATTTTCTTTTCCCTCCAGATCCGATGCCATGAACTGTCTTTTTGTCATGGATTCTGGCTGTTACAGGGATGCTTTGAAACATCACTTGAAGGGAGTGTAGACCTGAGCAGTAGATACAGTGTGATGTTGGGAGTTGAAAGGACAGTGATTGTGTGTATTGCCCCCTCCCTTTCTTGAGTGTATGATTGTACCTTGTTAGTGATCAGTCATGCTCCTTTTTCTACCCTACAGCCCCACTGGGATTGGAACAGAAACTCTTGGAGCCAGTTAATTGAAGCTTCAATTTAGGGCTGAAAATTGCGCTGACTCAGTCGTGACTTCTATTTTTCCCCTTTCTACTTTCACTTCTGTACTCAGTGCTCATTCCTTGCTTTTTTTCATATCACCCTGCCTTTTCCAGAAGACTCTCTCCATTTCATTATTTTTTTACCTTCATTTCCAGCTTTTCTTTTTAATTTTTACATCTTTCTGCTCCACTCTCTTGTTTGTGTTTCTGCTTCTGCTTTACTCTTTTTGTACAGTATGCTTGCCAGTTGTGCTGATGTACTTGTTAGCTGGGAGGCAGTGAATAATTTAGTTATGGGTGGTTTACTCTGATCACTTCATTTTAGTCTTCACGCATACATCTGACTTGTGTCTACTTCCTTGCAAGGAGGTCATACTTGAGGCAACACTTGGGTCTTAGTATTAGTCCTGACCCTCTCTGGTGTTTTTGTAGCTCATGTGTATGGTTTTCTTTCATCATAAACCATGAATGGTAACTAAGTGAATTGAAGGTGATCAATATCCTATGGTCTTGACTTTTCCATTTTAGCTGTTTGAGTGTCGTCTGTTGCCACCATTGATGTCAAGATGACTAAGCTTGGATTTTTGCGGTTGTCCTATGAGAAGCAGGACACACTTCTGAAGCTTCTCATTCTGTCAATGGCTGCTGTGTTATGTGAGTGTACATGTGGTCCTTTCTTTAGGGATATAATGGAGAAAATCTTAATATACCTCATTCTTTTTTTAAAAAAATTTATTTTTATCTTATTTAAAATAAAGATAGAACAAGAGAGAAACACACAGAGATAACCGATGCACTGGTTCATTCCGCAGGTGCCTGAAATAGCCAGGGGTAGGACAGGCTGAAACCAGAACTGAGAACTCAGTCTAGATCTCCTATGTGGGTGACGGAGACACTAAATTATTATTTTTTATTTATTTAATTTATTTATTTGAATAGAAGAGTTAAAGAGAGGCAGAGGTAGAGAGAGAGAAAGATCTTAGATCCACTGGTTCACTCCCCAGATGGCTGTAACGGCCAGAGTTGGGCCAATCCGAAGCCAGGAGCCACGCGCTTCTTCTGGGTCTCCCATGCATCTGCAGGGGCCCAAGGACTTGGAGCCATTTCTACTGCTTTCCAAGGCCATAGCAGAGAGCTGGCTCGAAGTGGAGCAGCCAGGACTCAAACCAGCGCCCATAAGGGATGTGGGCACTGCAGGCGGCAGCTTTCCCCACTACTCCACAGCACTGGCACCTATTATTTTTCAACAGAGAATTTTTTTTATTTTTATTTTTTTTTATTATTTTATTTTTATTTTTATTTATTTATTTTTTTTGACAGGCAGAGTGGACAGTGAGAGGGAGAGATACAGAGAGAAAGGTCTTCCGTTGCCGTTGGTTCACCCTCCAATGGCCGCCGCTGACGGCGCGCTGCGGCCGGCGCACCACGCTCATCCGATGGCAGGAGCCAGGAGCCAGGTGCTTTTCCTGGTCTCCCCATGGGGTGCAGGGCCCAAGCACCTGGGCCATCCTCCACTGCACTCCCGGGCCACAGCAGAGGGCTGGCCTGGAAGAGGGGCAACCGGGACAGAATCCGGCGCCCCGACCGGGACTAGAACCCGGTGTGCCGGCGCCGCAAGGTGGAGGATTAGCCTGTTGAGCCACGGCGCCCGCCCAACAGAGAATTTTTTAAGGATTTATTTATTGAAAAGGCGGAATTACAAAGAGAGGGAGAGGGATATCTTCCATCTGCTGGTTCACTTCCCAAATGGCCAGGCCAAAGCCAAGAACACTGAATTCCATCCAGGTCGCCTGTGCAGGTGGCAAGGGCCCAAGAACTTGGACCTTCCACTGCCTTTCCAGGTGCATTAGGAGGGAGCTGGATCGCAAATGGAGCAGCTGGTACTTGAACCAGTGCTCATATGGGATGCTGTTGCAAATGGCAGCTTAACCCAGTGTGCCACATGGCAGCCCTGGGGTGCAGGTATTTGAGCCATCATCACTTGCTGCCTCCCAGGGTGTGCATTAGTAATAAACTAGAATCAGCTGGGCACAGACTTGAACCCAGGCATTAGTGTTTTTGAAAGATCCTTGACTACTTTCTCTGTTTTTTTAGATTTTTCCAGCTCTTCATGAGTCAAAAGTGTTGTCTAACATGCCATATCTTTTGGTTTGCTCCAAGGTTAAAGTTAATTATGTGTGAGGAAGGAGCCAACATTTATAAAAGATGACCACGCATGTTGAATTTGGTGTTGATAGGTGAATGTAATTGTTAAGAGGGTTTGTATAGTAAGTAGTTAAATGGCTCCCACCTTAGTGGAAAATATAGATGCCATTGTCAGAGGAAGGCATACTTCTTTGTTTATTGTACGTGGAGAGAGGTAAAGACTTTATTCAAGTATTCTTTTATATTTGCTATGACCTCTGTGTTGAATAATGCTATTTTCTCAGTAATACTATCTATTTACAACTGATCTTTCATGGCACATTCCCATGAAAATATTAATTCTCTGGTTTTTGCAGCTTTCTCCACTCGTCTCTTTGCTGTCCTGAGATTTGAAAGTGTTATCCATGAATTTGATCCGTGAGTACTCTGCTTGATGTGGTGTAATTTCCTTTTGGAGGCAGTCTGGTATACAGATTTCAGATTTAAGTTCCAGTCAGTTCTCAATGATGAGAATATGCTTTCAGTATATTTACAGGGAAAAGATATTTAAGTTTTCCACAGGAGACAATTATCCTTTTGCACCATTCTATTGGAATTGCCAGTGAGTATTAAGCTCAAAAATTGTGGGCAGTATAGCTGGTGTGCCTGTGTGTCACTCAAGACCTGGCTATGCTGAACTATCTTTTATTTTTATTTATTTTTTTGACAGGCAGAGTTAGACAGTGAGAGAGAGAGACAGAGAGAAAGGTCTTCCTTCCATTGGTTCACCCCTGCAAATGGCCACTACGGCCGGTGTGCTGTGCCGATCTGAAGCCAGGTGCTTCCTCCTGGTCTCCCATGGGGGTGCAGGGCCCAAGCACTTGGGCCATCCTCCACTGCACTCCCGGGCCACAGCAGAGAGCTGGACTGACAGAGGAGCAACCGGGACAGAACCGGTGCCCCAACTGGGACTCGAACCCGGAGTGCTGGCACCACAGGCGGAGGATTAGCCTAGTGAGCTGTGGCACCAGCCAGCTATGCTAAGGGAAGTCTGCCTTCTTAGTGTGCTCAACAGCAAATTTAGGAAAAGGGGCCAGGTGTGAATTTAAGGCTCAAAAGAGAATTATAAATCATGAACTGTTTAATAATTTATATGATAGAAATTGGGTTTTTGGTTAAATTCTAACGTATTAAAAAAATTTAAAGCCATGAGTTTGATTAGGGATTTTTTTAGATAGATGAATAGGCGAAAGCCCTTAGTGATAGCAGTAACTAACATATTAACTAATTATTCATTTTGTTGGAACCACTGTTACTTGGATTTCTCCAAATCACAATAACCCGGAGGTATTATTATCTAGTTTTCATAAATGAGGAGACTCATGCTGAGAGGAGGCTGTCCAGAGTTACACACATTAGTAAGTGCAGGAGCTAAGATTTGAATAGAGGTTCATTTGATTCTAGAGACTGGAATCACCGAGTTACTTTCCCTTAAGTAAAGACTCATAAAAATTTGTAGAGCCAGAATAATAAATTTTTGAATTCCGTTTCAACTTGTGGAACATTGATTCTAAAGTTTAATGCCTACACTCGTTTGCAATGGCTGAAGCTGGACCAGGCCAAAGCCAGGAGCAAGGAACTTCATCGGGGTCTCCCATGTGGGTGCAAGAGCGCGAGTACTTGGGCCATCCTCTACTTCCTTACTGGCGGCACTTTAACAGGGAGCTGGATTAGAAGTGGAGTGGCTGGGACGTGAATTGACACCCACATGGGATGCCGGCACGTGGGCCCTTGAAAGAGCAAATATTGAGGTGAGACTGTCCGGGGAAACAAGTGTCTGTTCTGTAGTCAGAGCTGGAAGGAACCATAAAAGTATGGGATTTGAAACATGTTTTATAGAGAAGGAAACTGAGGCCCACAGAGTGACCCTAGTCCAGACATATTTCCATTAACTTATGCTTCTTCTGCTGCCTGCTAGTGGATTAAGGACACACTTAACCCTGTCACTTCAGTTCTGTCACATGTTGACTGTTCTCTTCCCTTCTGTCTCTCTTGACAGTTATAAAAATAACAGTCATCAGTGACAAACAGAAGGACAGAGATTTCTGCTATCTGCTGCTTATACTTCAGCTGTTTTTTTTTTTTTTTAATGATTTATTTTATTTATTTGAAAGAGTTACATAGAGAGGTAGAGACAGAGAGAGAGAGGTCTTCCATCTGCTGGTTCACTCCCCAGATGGCCGCAACAGCCAGAGCTGTGCCGAGCCGAAGCCGGAGCTAAGAGCTTCTTCCAGGTCTCCCATGTGGGTGCGGGAGCCCAAGCACTTGGGCCATCTTCTACTGCTTTCATAGCAGAGAGCTGAATAGGAAGAGGAGCAGCCAGGACTAGAACCAGTGCCCATGACGGATGCCAGCACTTCAGGCGAGGGCTTTAACCTGCTGCGCCACAGCGCTGGTCCCCCTATACTTCAGCTATTAAAACCAGAATGACCAGGGACAATGACAGGAGAATGGTTAGTCATGATTATCTGTAGTAATTAAACTACGTTAGTTTGAGGTCCTGTTATTTATTATTTTTGCTTGCCTTTCTTTTTTTTTCTTATTTCTTTTAAAATTTCTTTTTAAAAAATATTCACCAATGTATTTATTTGAAAGGCATACTGACAGAGACAGAGAAGTTTTCCATCTGCTGCTTCACTCCCAACATGGCCATAATGGCCAGACCATAGCCAGGAGCCTGGCAGGTCCATCCTCCACTGCTTTCCCAGGTACATTAGCAGGAGCTGGATGGGAAGCAGAGGAGCTAGCACTCGAACTGGCATTCCATGTCAGAATCAAATGCCAATTTCATAAATGGTGGTGTGCCACAATGCCAACCCCTTCTTTTTATTTTTAAAGTTGTATTTATTTATTTATTTGAAAGAGTGACAGAGGGAGAGAGCTAATGAGAGAAAGAAAGAAAGTGATCTATTCTCTGGTTCATTTCCCTAATGGCCACACCAGCCAGGGCTTGACCAGGCTGAATCCAGGAGCCAGGAATTCCATCCTGGTCTTCCATGTGGGTGACAGGGACCCAAGTACTTGAGCCATCCTCAGCTCCTTCCCAGAGAGTTGAATCAGAAGTGGAGCAATGGACAGACGGGTATTGTGGTGTAGCGGGTTAAACTACCTCTTGGAATACTGGCATCCCATATGGATGCTGGTTCAAGTCCTGGCTGCTCCACTTCCAAGGCAGCTCCCTGCTGATGCTCCTGGGAAAGCAACAGAAGATGGCCTAAGTGCTTGGGTCCCAGCATGGGAGACTTGGAAGAAACTCTTGGCTTCTAGCTTCGGCCTGGCCTAGCCCTGGCCCTTATAGGCATTTGGGGAGTGAACCATCAGATGGAATGTCTCGCTCCTTTCCTCTCTCCCTCTTTGTAACTCTGCCTTTTAAATACAGAAATAAATCTAAAGAAATAGTGGAGCAGTGGAACTTGAATTGATACTCTGATATGGAATGTAATCATCCCAAGCAGTAGCTTAACCCGCTGTGCCACACAGCTCACCCCAGCCCACTGTGCCACAAAGCCCATCCTTCTTTTTACAAGTATAACTTAAGAGAAAGATTATATAGCATGGCCCTAAAGAACTTTGTCTTTACTTTTAAAACTTTAAGCATTTTATTTAAGATTTTTTAATGTAATCTCTATTTTTATGGTACTATGTCAAGAGCGTTCGGAATTATTTTAAAGAACATGAGTAGATCTTGTTACAAGTTTAAACTCTGATTAAGAAGTTTGTGTTCTTGGCATGGGTTAATTTTTTTGCTTCCTGCATATGGTGTTATACCAACATCTTTCAAAGATGCTCATCACTTGAAGTTATCATTGTGTCCTTGTGTGTGGTATAGAAGTTATTTTTGGCATGTTCCTGTCACTCAGAAAGAACCAACATGTGTTGGTGCCCACATCTTGTTTTCTGGGTGCTTGAATTCCCTGACTGGTCACAAGGGCTTCACATGCCAGCCTGCTAAAATATCGTGCTTGAACTCTGTGTGGTAAAGTTAATCTGTGGTCTCATTTTCTTAGGGTGGAAGAAATATTTTAGTTCAAGCAAGTGCGGAGCTAGAAATAAGGAAATTTAAGTAAAGTGATTTTCATGGCACTATTTTGGTATCAAACTCACTTTCATTTGAATAGGGATAAATTCCTCAATGGTGTAGCCTGAGGAACAAAATTCAGAGCAAATTAGTATAAATGTTTGAGTATGAAGAGGAGGAAACATCCTTTTTTTTTTTTTTTTCTTTCTTGCTATAGGTACTTTAATTATCGGACTACCCGGTTCCTGGCCGAGGAGGGGTTTTATAAATTCCATAACTGGTTTGATGACCGGGCCTGGTACCCTTTGGGACGTATCATAGGAGGAACAATATACCCAGGTGAGGGGGTTAGGATTGAAAAAAACAAAAAACCAAAGAGCAGCTCAAAAGCAGTAGCCCTTTCTGCACGGGTTTGCAGTCATTGGTTTCAGTTATGCACAGTTATCCATGATCTGAAAATGTTAAGTGAAAAATTCCAGGAATAAATAGTTCTTTAAACTGTGTGCTGTAGCATGATGAAAACTCCTTGCTTGTCTTGCTTGGGATGTGAATCTGCCCTTTGTCTGACATATCCACACTGTTTATACCACCTGTCTGTTACTCATTGAGCTGCTGCCTCCGGTTATGTTTGGTTATAGGGTTCGGTACTATGGCATATGTTCAAGGATTCACCGGGGGCCTGTTTTAGTCCATTTTCTGTTGTAGTAGATACTCAAGACTGGGTAATTATTTTGTTTTTGGACACTTTTTTTTTTAAAGATTTATTTTATTTGAAAGGCAGAGTTACAGAGAGAAAGAAGGAGCAAGAGAGAGTGAGAGAAAAAGATATCTTCTATCCACTGGTTCACTTTCCAAGTAGCTGCAACAGCTAGGGGCTGGTCCAGGCCAAAGCCATTAGCCTGGAACTCCAATCAGGTTTCCCACTTGGGTGGCAAATGCCCTAGTTCTTGAGCCTTCTTCTGCAGTCTTCCCAGGCACATTAGCAAGTAGCTGGATTGGAAGTGGAGCAGTCGGGACTTGAACTGGTGCTCTGATATAGGAAGCTGGCTTCGCAAGTAGTGGCTTAACCTGCTGCAGCACCCATGCAAGTGCCCCCCCCGCCCCCAAGACTGGGTGATTTTTAAAAAAGAGGTTTAGGGGCCTGTGCTGTGACAGTGGGTAAAGTTGCTGCCTGCAGTGCTGCCATCCCATATGGGCACCAGTTCAAGTCCCGGCTACTCCACTTCCAGTCTAGCTCCCTGCTATGACCTGGGAAAGCAGTAGAAGATGGTCCAAGTCCTTGGGCCCCTGCACTCGTGTGAGAGACCCAGAAGAAGTTTCTGGCTCCTGGCTTCGGATTGGCACAACTCTAGTCGTTGCAGCCAATTGGGGAGTGAACTAGCAGATGGAAGACCTCTCTCTCTCTGCCTCTCCTTCTCTCTCTGTGTAACTCTGACTTTCAAATAAATAAATAAATCTTTAAAAAAAAAACAGTAAAAGATTGGGCACTCGCATCTGCTTGGCTTCTGATGAGGGCCCTGTGCTTTGTTAAGTTAGGACAGAAAGCAGGGCAAGTGGGCACGTGCAGAGTGAAAAAAGAAGGCTGAATTTCCACCACAGCTAACCCATTTCTGTGAGAAAACCATCAATGTCTTCATGCGTGTGCAGAGACTGTGACCTAGACACCTCCCGTGAGGCCCTACCTCCCAGCAGTGCTCCATTGTGGAGTTAAGTCTCCACACTGGTTTTAATGGGAATAAAGCATATTCAACCACAGCAGAGTATTGGAATATATCCCTTGCAGGTACTACTATATCTGTATGCTATAGTACGACATCTTTCACTTCTATTCGATTCTTCTTGGGACACTTGTAATTTAATTCTGATTACAGAGTTTCGAGAGTATAGCTTATAGAGATAGAATAAGTGTGGGAGAGTAGAGATGGGTGAGTTTACAATCTGGACTTGTGATTCAATATTTAGGAGACAAATTCATAGGCATCCTACAGTTGCCGTAGTAGTGTTTCTGGTGGTTTCTTTATTGATACTCTGATTTTCCCTTTTCCTCTTAAGGTTTTTGCCTTATTAGAACAACCTAATGCAGTTTTGTCCTGTTACAGGCTTAATGATTACCTCTGCTGCAATCTACCATGTGCTGCACTTTTTCCACATCACCATCGACATTCGGAATGTCTGTGTGTTCCTGGCCCCTCTCTTCTCCTCCTTCACTACCATCGTCACGTACCACCTTACCAAAGAGCTCAAGGTGAAGGCTTTGGGTGCCTGGAGCGTGGGAATGAGTGTTGTTGAGCCTCTCTAGTTGATGCTAGAGGGTTGTGGGACTGCAAGCCTTCGAAGGGCCTGGAGACCCAGGCTAATGACAACTTTTATTGGACTGAATGACTTGGGTTCATTCCAAGCCCTCCCTAGGATTTGTGGATTCTTGACATTATTAACTGCGTATCCTCATGAAAGAGTGTTTGAAAGTCAAATGTAAATTGCTACATAAAGGGAAAAAAAAATAAACAAAATGTGAATGCTGAAAATGTAGG
Organism: Sylvilagus floridanus; assembly: GCA_949820135.1. Classification (NCBI taxonomy): domain Eukaryota; kingdom Metazoa; phylum Chordata; class Mammalia; order Lagomorpha; family Leporidae; genus Sylvilagus; species Sylvilagus floridanus. The sequence continues at coordinate 13,799,931 of OX463224.1, read as the reverse complement.
GAAGAAGGGAAAAATAACTTCATGAAGTTTTCCAAAGTGGTTAGTTCATCTGCCAGAGATAAGCACCTGGCAATTAATTGCTGACTTTTTTCCAACATTTGTTTTAAAGTTCTTAAAACATTTGACTTCTATAGTAGGTTCAGTAATGCTGACTGTCTTTTTCCAGATTTCAGCACTGCTGACCCTTGCTCCCTGGATGCTATTCTTAGTTTTTGGCTATGGTGCCAGGGAGATACCAGAGAGGTGATAAACTAGTAGGAGGCCTTGGGAAACCTGAGTTTAATTTGGAAAACTGTTCATCCTTCTCCTTGCTGCCCTTGTCCCAGACAGTTTCTTGTTGTGTTGGAGTGTGAGTTACATATTTTTCTCCCCACCTCCCATTTTTGTTTTTTAAGATTTACTTATTTTGAAAGTTAGAATTAGAAGGAGAGATAGAGAGATCCAGATCTTCCATCCGCTGGTTCACTCCCCAGATGAGAGAGAGAGGTGAGATCTTCCATCTGCTGGTTCACTCCCCTGATGGCTCCAATGGCTAGTGCTGGGCCAGGCCGAAGCCAGGATCCAGGAGCTTCAATCTGGGTCTCATATGAGTGGCAGTGGCCCAAACAGTTGGGCCATCTTCTGCTTTTCCCAGGCCATTAACAGGGAGCTGGATCAGAAATAGAGCAGCTGGGACATGAACTGGCACCTATTTGGGATGCTGGAATCTCAGGTGGCGGCTTAACTTGGGATGCTACAAGGCCAGCCCTTTTTCTGAGCTCAAAAGTTCCCTGGTGATATTCCAATATAATGATCTAAGCTCCTGGCTTCTTCCTTTTAGGTAGATTATCACCTACTCTGTTGACTTTGTAGCTCAAATAATATTCTTCTTTTGGTTATCCTCACTTGGCATTTAGAAGCATGACTGGTGTTTCTGTGATGTACAAATACTGTTAGGGGTAAGGACTGATAAGCCTGGAGGTACTGAAAGTCAGTCTATTCTGGGGCAGCATCGGGTGGTTGACAGTTCTCCTGGTGTATCTGTCTCCAGCATCTGTGTACTCAGTTTCAGACTTGGTGAACCAATTCCCGTCATGGGGAATTGGTTGTGAAATTTGTAGCTTCCTTGTGCTGTGAGCGTTTCTAGCATCCCACATCTACCTTGGAAATTATTGGACTGTTTTCTGGCCGCTTTATAAACAGAATGGACTAGTTCTGTATCCCAAGTAGAGTGGTGTAACGTTCTTATTACTCTTCTTTTCTTGCAGGATGCAGGGGCTGGGCTGCTTGCTGCTGCCATGATAGCTGTTGTCCCTGGATATATCTCCCGATCTGTGGCTGGCTCCTATGATAATGAAGGTGAGACTTTAACATGCTGAAGGAGATTTGTTCAGCTCATTGTCCAACAGAGCTTCATAAGGTTAAGTAGAATGCAGGTCTGCTGCTCAGCATTAATAAAAATGGCATTTGGGTGAGAAGATTAGAAATGGGCAGGAAGGGATCCCAGACAAGTTCATATTCTTTTTCCATCATCCCTTCTGGAATGATAGCTGGATGCTTTTCTTTTTTTTCTTTTTAAAAATCTATTTGAAAGTCAGAGTTACACAGAAAGAGGAGAGGCAGAGAGAGAGAGAGAGAGAGAGAGACGTAGGTCTGCCATCCACTGGTTCACTCCCCAATTGGCTGCAATAGCTAGAGCTAGGGCTGTCCGAAATCAAGAGCCAGGAGCTTCTTCCGGCTCTCCTATGTGGGTATAGGGACCCAAGAACTTGGGTCATCTTCCAGTGCTTTCCCAGGCCATAGCAGAGAGCTGCTTCAGAAGTGGAGCAGCTAGGACTCGAACCGGCACCCATATGGGATGCTGGCACTGCAGGCGGTGGCATTACTGCTACACCACATCACTGGCTTCATGGGTACTTTTCTTAGAGGCTTTTGATTTATCTCTGGACTCAGAACGTTAGAGTTAATTGTTCCAACATTATAATCACTTGCTTTATTTTTCTAGGTAAGGGGAATGAGTATCCTTAAACCATAATGACTTTTATTAACTTAGTTTCAAATTCAACATATATTGAGTGTTACTGAGAGAACATAGTATTATGTATTATAAAGATAGGTAATGAATAAGACTGTTGGCTTATAATTACTAAGGAAGATAAAAACAGACCTATAAAAATAACTTCAACGAAAAGTAGCAAGTACTAGGTGTAATGATAGAAATATGAAGAGAATACTTCAGGAATGTAATGCAAGGAGAGATTAATCCAGATTTGGGGATCAAGAGAGGCTTTTTGGAAGTGGTTCAAGTTAACTGGGCCCTGAAGTTAGACTTCTTTCATGAGAAGGACAATCAGCTTAAGGACCAACTTGGGTTAAGGTGTGGAGGCAGGGTGGTGCATGGTGCTGCGGGATATCTTTAGGACCAGGTTAACAGGGAATTTAGTGCCTGCAAAGAGCAAAAATAACAATAACCAACATTTACTGAGTGCTTACTATATGCTAGGTACTGTTTTAAGTGCTTTACATGCATTAATTGTATTTGTCTTCACAACAGTATAATGAAGTACATACTATTACAGACTCCTTTTTATGGGACACTGGGGAAAGGGAGGTAAAATGATTTGTCTCCAGTTACACTGTTACCTGATAGTGGACCTGAGGTATGAATCCAGGCTGTCCATTTCAGAGCCTTATTTATAGCCACTGTGCTAGCATAATGACCTCTTCATTAATTTTTGGTGTGTTTTTTCTACAGGGATTGCCATTTTTTGTATGCTGCTTACCTACTACATGTGGATCAAGGCAGTAAAAACTGGTTCTATCTATTGGGCAGCCAAGTGTGCTCTTGCTTATTTCTATATGGTAACTTTTCTATATTTTTAAATTTTAAAATTCCTTGAATACTCTTATTTCCTCTGGATGTTAATTAGTTGACCAATTTTCTTGCTTTTAAAAATATTTTATTTATTTATATGAAAGGCAGAATTAAAGAGAGGGAGATACAGAATGTGATAGAAACAAAAGTCTTCTATCCACTGTTTTACTCCCCAGTAGGCCACAAATGGCCAGGGATGATCCACACCAAAGCCAGGAGCTGGAACTCCATGTGGGTCTCCCATGTGTGTGGTAGGGATCCAAGTACTTGGGCCGTCTTCTGCTGCCTCCCAGGCGCATTGGTTGGAAGCTGGATTGGAGGTGGAGCTATTGGGACTCAAACTGGGGATCATATGGGATGCTGGCATTGCAGGTGACAGCTTAATGTGCTGTACCACCATGCTGGCCCTAGTTTACTAACTTTTTTTCCCTATTTTTAAAGTTTTATTTTATTTATATGAAAGGCAGAGTTACAGAGAAAGGGGGAGAAACAGAAAGCTCTTCCATCCACTTGGTTCATTCCTTAAATGGCTACGGCAGCCTGGCTGGGCCACGCTGAAGCCAGGAGCCTGGAACTGTATGCAGGTCTCCCATGTGTGTGCCAAGTACTTGGGCCATCTTCCACTGCTTTCCCAGGTGCATTAGCAGGAAGCTGGATCAGAAATAGAGCAGCCAGGGCATCACAGGTAGCAGCTTAACCTGCCATGCCACAACACCGGCCCCATTCAACTTTCCTTTCTGATGTTTTCCCCTAAAATTTTTCCCCATCTAATATATTTTTTATTTTTCTTTTTAAATATTTATTGTATTTGGAAGGCATAGCGGCAGAGAGAGAGAGACAGAAGATCTTCCATCTGTTGGTTCACTCCCCAAAGCACCGTGATGATCGAGGCTGGGCCTGGTCAAAGCTAGGAGCCAGTAACTCATCCAGCTCTCCTATCTGGGTGGTAGGGACCCAGTTTGAACCACAGCTATGACACAGGATGCTGGCGTTGCATGTGGCAGCTTAGCCCACTGAGCCACAATGCTGGCCCCTTTATTTATTTTATATTTATTTATTTATTTATTTTTATTTTTCCCTTTCAATCTTATGTTCATACTTAAGGTATTTCCATTAACTACTTATGTGCTTATGTATCCCTAAATCCTTTGTGTGACTTTATATTAGATTGCATCTAGGTTACCCGAGACTTGGGTACTTTTTGTTATGTGATCATGACATCAGTAGCCACAAGGAAGCAGGACTGAAATACAGTAATAGGTTTGAATTTTTTTTTCCTACTTAAAAAGTTACTTAAACTTAAAAAGTTGCTTAAACTTTTTAAGTTACTTGGCAGAGTTAAAGTTTATAGTTAATATTATGAGATGCTCTTTAAAGAGGCCACAGGTGATATTCTAAGGTACACTGGTGGTGGTCTGAGGAGGAGTGCTCAGAGGCACTGTTATTTCTCTCCTACTGCAGGTCTCTTCATGGGGGGGTTATGTGTTCCTGATCAACTTGATCCCGCTCCATGTCCTGGTGCTGATGCTCACAGGCCGTTTCTCCCATCGAATCTACGTGGCCTACTGTACCGTCTACTGCCTGGGTACCATACTTTCCATGCAGATCTCCTTTGTGGGTTTCCAGGTGAGCCCTAGACCAAGTGCAGTTTTTAGCTTCTACTTTTTCTAAGCATTTCCAACTACATTGATTGATCTTGGGTTCTCTTAAGAAGAGTAAGACATGTTCATAGCTCTGATCTTGGGCTGCTTGTATTAACTGAAGCAACAGAAGTATTGATCATTATAGTCTGCTTCCAGGAACAGGTTAAAGTATACTTGTTCCAGGACGTTTGAACTCAGTGACTCTTACTTTGGCTTAAGTTTATGGGAGATGGAGGGATGTTTTGTTTGAGCTGTGTTGATGTGAGTGTTCAAAACTGTGTTTTCCCATCTTTTGTAATTCCAGTGACCTAATTTAATAGCAGTGGATCCCCATGCTTATATTGAGGACTTTGTGCAAGCCCTTCAGGAAGCAAAGTACATACCTTTTAACCTCATTACTCCATAGGGGAAACAAACAGCTATTAAATCAGAATAATACATGATTTCCCATTAGAATTCTCATGAAAGTAGAATCATTATTCAGAGGTCAGCAAGTATTTCTTTATTGATTGCCTAGTACATGCAATTTACTAATGTCAGGAAATATAAAAAAGAAAAATTATGGTTCCAGTCCTTAAGACAGTTTCTTTTGTGTGTGTGGGGGGTAGAGTTACAGAGCACGAGAGGGAGAGAGGTCTTCCATCCACTGGTTTACTCCCCCAGTGGCAGCAACGGCTAAGCCTAAGCCAGGTCGATGCCAAGAGCCGGGAGCATCTTCCGGGTCTCCCACATGGGTGCAGAGGCCCAGGGACTTGGGCTATCTTCTGCTGCTTACCCAGGGCCATTAGCAGGGAGCTGGATGAAAAGTGGAGCAGCTGGGACTTGAACCGGTGCCCATAGGTGATGTTGGCACTGCAGGCCTCCTTCACCGTACTTTCCAGCCAAAACTCTGATTGCACGTCTAGATTAGGAAGCTGTCTCCTGCTATCAAGATTTGGTTTTCATTCAAATTACTTCTGTAGATTCTGTCCTGGCAGGACATCAGTCTCAGCTTTGGAGTGCAGAGCTTAGCTGAGGGAAGCCACTGGTAGTTATAATTAGCAGTGAAGATTCCAGGAGAACACAAAGTATGCTATATGGGCATACATATCAGCAGACAGATTTTTTACAGATGTGCTTGGAAAAGCATCTGCATCAAGGTTCAAAAGAAAGAATAAATCTCTACTAATAACTGTGGTAGAACTTCAAAAAAGTGAAGCCCAAATACAATGATAAGCTTAGTTGGTACTCAGATATTGATATCATTAAATAAATATTATTGTCTGTGAACAAAATATGCCAAATCATGGACAAATAGTCCAAACTGATCTAAAGTGAGTTTCCAGAGTTTTTTCCCCATCTCTATCGACATTTAAGAATCCAGAGAGCTTCTGCTTGGGGTGACACATAGGTTGGTGAAGAGTTTATAGCCAACATCTTACCAGTTTAAAATACAACTTCCAAATTCTTTTTATTTTTTTTTAAGATTTATTTTTAACTATTTGAAAGGCAGATTTACAGAGAGAAAATGAGAGTGTGCGTGCTTCCATCCACTGGTTCACTCCCCAGATGGCCGCAATGGCCAGGGCTGGTCCAGGCTGAAGCCAGAGCCAGGAGCCAGGAGCTTCTTCCAGGGCTCCCACATGGGTTGCAGGGTTCCAAGGATTTGGCCCATCTTCCGCTGCTTTTCCCAGGCCATTAGCAGAGAGCAGGATTAAAGTGGACCAGCCGGGACTCAAACTGGCACCCATATGGGATGTGGGGGTCGCAAGCAGTGGCTTTACCCACAACGCCAGCCTCAGTTTCCAAATTCTTAAGCACAGATTTGTTTAGTGATACAATCTCATTCTTATTTGTTTTGGGCCTCTTCCTGCTTTGTGTGTCTGCAAAAAGAATTTAGAAGAAGAAACAAACCACTTGCCATTGTATTTGCAAATATAATGATTTTTCTAACCAGCTGAATCTTGCAACACAGGTTAAAGATGGGGGTGAAATAGTTTGCCTTCAAGAATTAAGAGATGTTCTAAATCAATTTTCTGCATGCTGTCTTAACATCCCCGCTGACTGTGATACCCTCTAGAGTTTGAGAACTGTTAGTCTAAAGCAAAGCATGATGAAGTGCTAAGTGCTAGAAGAGATCTGAAGTGCCGAGGAACATAGTGGGGCTTTGGCAGATTAGGAAGAGATGGTGTTTGTATTGGACCTTGAATGATGAAAATTTCAGTGAATGGAAATTCAGGGGAAATTGCAGTTTATATTAAGGAAATGACTATGATGATGTATAGTGTTTTCTTAGGCACTCCTGAAATATCCTTTAGAGAATGTGGCAGGTGAATGAAACCCTCCCTGAATTGGCCCTGCCTTCTTTGGGGGCCTCAGCGCTCATTTGACCCTTTGGCCTGAACTAGATCAGGATAATGCAGTTCTGGGCTGGACTCACTGATTTTTCCCTGAATATTATCACCGTCCATTTGCTTTCCCCCGCAGCCTGTCCTTTCGTCAGAGCACATGGCAGCCTTTGGGGTCTTTGGCCTCTGCCAGATACATGCCTTTGTGGATTACCTGCGCAGCAAGTTGAACCCACAGCAATTTGAAGTTCTTTTCCGGAGTGTCATCTCCTTGGTGGGCTTTGTGCTTCTCACTGTGGGAGCTCTCCTCATGCTGACAGGTAGGGAAGGCTCACCTTCAGTGCAAGTGGGTAACTCGGGAAAGAAAGTATTTTGTGACCACAGAAGATTCTTTCCTGTTTGTCTGTTTATTTCAAGCCCATGATATCCTACTTTTTAACATCTAATCCACTTGTCAGCCCACCATAGCAGAGAGTGTCTTGTTAGAGTAGCTCTTAGTCATAGCTGGTGAAAGGACTGTACCTTACCTTAGTAATCTTCCTTTCTTTATATTTTCTACTGATTTGAGTGGTAGAAATCCTTATATTGTTTATTATACTCTACAAAGTGGCACCTGTCTAATCCGATGGGAACTAAATCATGCTGTACTTTTCCTTCTCCATTTTTCGCACTTCTCCTTCTCAGAGGCTAATTTGATTTTGCTCAAGTCTCTGTGCATTGGCCAACTCAGAGTAGGGCCGGAGGACAGTTGACTTGGCCTTCTCTAGAGTTGGTCTTGGTCCGACCAGATTTCACCTAAAGTCCTTCCGTTTGGCATTTCTACCTCTGTCCTCTGAATTTATATGCAGCCTGATTTTATCCTCCTGACTGTGCTGATGAAAACACTGTCAAGTTGGAAAGAAAGGAAGGAGTGAAACTCCTTAAGTATTGGTGGCATTTAAGCAAAAGCCTAGTCCTTTTCTGTCTCTGAGAATCTCATTAAAATGGGATGTTGTCATTAACCAGGATCAGTTGTTAGTTTGTTTCAAGACTGTTTGTGAAGTAATTTTATTGCCTTTATGCTGCCAGGAAAAATAAGTCCCTGGACGGGCCGTTTCTACTCACTGCTGGATCCTTCTTATGCTAAGAACAACATCCCCATCATTGCATCTGTATCTGAGCATCAGCCCACAACCTGGTCCTCCTACTATTTTGACTTGCAGCTCCTCGTCTTCATGTTTCCAGGTTTGTCTGCCTTGTGTTTTTAAGTGCATTTCATCGTAAGAATTGCCACTTGATTTCAAGTATGTGAATTACCCTTATCCATGTTTTTGACCTGTGTCATAAGGAGGAAGGTTAAGGATATTTTTCTAACATTTAAAGCAGACTAGAAGTTGAATGGTTATAGATATGGGCAAGTTTAGAGCCTCAGTTTTTCTGCCCATTTATGTTATAAGTTAAAATTCAACTCTGATTTTTATTTATTTGAAAGACAGAATTACAGAGAGAGGTAGAGACAGGGAGAGAGGTCTTCCATCCCCTGGTTCACTCCCCATATGGCTGCAATGGCCAGAGCTGCGCTGATCTGAAGCCAGGAGCCAGGAGCCTCTTCCAGGTCTCTCACGCAAGTGCAAGGGCCCAAGAACCTGAGCCATCTTCTATTGCTATCCCAGGCCATAGCAGAGAGCTGGATTGGAAGTGGAGCAGCCAGGAATTGAACCTGTGCCTATATGGGATGCCGGCTCTTCAGACCAGGGCTTTAACCCACTGTGCCACAACGCCGGCCCCAGTCCTCTCCCTTCACCTCATTTTTCTTCATGGCAACATTGAAGTTCCAAAATGGGCGCTGCTGAAGCCTTTTCCCTAAGTTACCTGGCCAATCCACATACATTAGAATTTATCAACGTTAATGATCTTTCTTTTATAAAATAGCATTTTTTTTCTCATTGTGAAAATAATTTGTATATTGTAAAAATATGTATGTAAGTATAAATGAAAAAAGGAAAAATTGCAGTTCTCACCACACATCTCCTGACACTTATTTTATTTTTTAAAATATTTATTTATTTATTTGAAAGGTAGAGTTATAGAGAGGCAGAAGCAAAGAGAAGGCTTCCATCTACTGATTCACTCCCCAAAAGGCTGCAATGGCTGGAGCTGATCCAGTCTGAAGCCAGGAGCCAGGAACTTCTTCCGGGTCTCCTGTGAGAGTTTGGGACCCAAGCACTTGGGCCATCTTCTACTGCTTTCCCAGGCCATAGCAGAGTGCTGGATTGGGAGTGGAGCAGCAGGCACTGCAGGTGGCAGTTTTTACCTATTACGCCACAGCACTGGACCCCTCTAGCCACTATTAATGTTTTAGTTATACGATTATTCAATTATGAATTTATTTTAAAGATTTTATTTTATTTATTTGAAAGGCAGGGTTAGAGAAAGAGAAAGAGAAAACTTCCATCCTCTAGTTCACTCTCCAAATGGCCAAAACAGCTGGGGCTGGGTCAAGCTGAAGCCAGGAGCCAAGAGCGATTTCTGCATCTCTTACATGGGTGCAGGGGCCCAAGCACTTGTACCATCCCTCACTGCTTTCTCAGGCACATTAGCAGGGAGTTGCACTGGAAGTTGAGCAAACAGGACTTGAACCAGTGCTCATATGGGATGTCGGTGCTGCAGATGGTGGCTTAACCTGCTACACTGCACTATTGGCCCCATCAATTATTTATTTATTTATTTATTTATTTATTTATTTATTTATTTATTTTTGACAGGCAGAGTGGACAGTGAGAGAGACAGAGAGAAAGGTCTTCCTTTGCCGTTGGTTCACCCTCCAATGGCCACCGCGGCCAGCATGCTGCAGGCCGGTGCACCGTGCTGCTCTGAAGGCAGGAGCCAGGTGCTTCTCCTGGTCTCCCATGGGGTGCAAGGCCCAAGCACTTGGGCTATCCTCCACTGCACTCCCTGGCCACAGCAGAGAGCTGGCCTGGAAGAGGGGCAACCGGGACAGAATCTGGCGCCCCGACCAGGACTAGAACCTGGTGTGCCGGCGCCGCAAGGCGGAGGATTAGCCTATTGAGCCGCGGCGCTGTCCTTAATTATATATTTATTTTAAAACATTTGAGAAGCACAGGTACCGAAGCACTTTAGCTGTTGTGTGCTCCCTCCCAGGGTATACTTTAGCAGGAAGCTGGATCAGAAGTAGTGGAGCATGACTCAAACCCGGGCATTCCAGTATGGGCTATGGGCATCCCAAGTGACATCTTAACTGTTAGACCAGGTGCCCACTCTGTCCAGTTATTTATTGAATAGAATAGGATTATGTAGCTTATCCCCCTCTGATTTCTGTAACTTCATAGGAATCATAGTCTCTATATACTTATAGTCTCTATATATTTATATATATAGTCTTCTATATATTTATAGAAATATATAAGATATAGCATTTAAAAATTTTTTAAAATACAGAAGTGGGTGCTGACGCTGTGGCATAGTGGGTTAAGCCTCCACCTGCTGTGCTGGCATCCCATAAGGGTGCTGGTTTGTATTCTGGCTGCTCCTCTTCTGATCAGCTCTCTGCTATGGCCTGGGAAGGCAGTAGAAGATGACCCAAGTGTTTGGGCCCCTCACATATGTAGGACACCTGGAAGAAGTTCCTGGCTCCTGGCTTTGGATCGGTTCAGCTCAGGCTGTTGCAACCATTTGGGGACTGAACCAGTGGATAAAAGACCTTTCTCTATCTCTCCCTCTCTCTCTCTCAAATAAATAATAAAAATCTTAAAAAGAAAATACAGAGGTATGAAAAGATGTTAAGAAGGCAAATGGTCCAGCGTCTCATGTGATAGTATTTTGTTTTTTCTTTTCTTTTTATTTATTTATTTGAGCAGAGTTACTGAGAGGCAGAGACAGAGGCAGAGAGAGAGAGAGAGAGTCTTCCACCCCCTGGTTCGATGCCTAGATGGCTGTAATGGCTGGAGCTGGGCCAATCCAAAGCCAGGAGTGTGGAGCTTCATCTGGATCTCTCATGTAGGTGTAGGGACCTAAGGAAATGGGCCATCTTCTGCTGCTTTCCCAGGCACACTAGCAGGGAGTTAGATTGGAAGTGGAGCAGCTGGGACTGGAATTGGAAACAATATGGAATGCTGGCACTGTAGGTGGTAGCTTTACCTGCTATGCCACAGTGCTAGCCCCCCCCCCCCTTTTTTTTTAAAGACTTATTTGAATGGCAGAGTGACAGAGAAAGAGAGACAAAGAGATTTTCTGCTGGTTCACTCCTCAAATGGCTACAATAACCAGTGCTGGGCCAGGCCAAAACTAGGAGCCAGGAGCTTCTTCCGTGCCTCCTGTGTGGGTAGCAGGCAACCAGAAACTTGGGCTTCTTCTACTGCTTTCCCAGGCCATTAGCAGGGAGCTGGATCGGAAGTGGAGCAACTAGGACTCAAACCTGGTGACCACGTGGGCTGCCGATACTGTAGGCCGTGGCTTAACCTACTTCCCCACAGTGCTGCCCTGATAAATTCTATTTTTAAAAAAGTGATCTATTAAAAATAGTTAAAGGGCCGGCACTGTGGCGTAATGGGTAAAGCCGCTGCCTGCAGTGCTGGCATCCCATGTGGGTGCTGGTTCAAGTCCTGGCTGCCTCATTTCCGATCCAGCTCTGTGCTATGGCCTGGGAAAGCAGTAGAAGATGGACCAAGTTCTTGAGCCCCTGTACCTGTGTCAGAGATACAGAAGAAGCTCCCGGCTCCTGGCTTCTGATTGGCTCAGTTCCAGCTGTTGCAGCCAATTAGGGAGTGAACCAGCAGATGAAAGACCTCTCTCTTGCCTCTCCTTCTTTCTTTGTATAACTCTGACTTTCAAAAAAAGTAAATCTGTTTAAAAGAAAGTTTAAAAATTAGTTAATGATTATGTATTTTCATTTTATTTGAAAGGCAAAGATCTATCCACTAATTCATTCCCCAAGAGACAACAACTCCGGGTGGGTTAGCCCGAAACCAAGAGCCTACATCTCAATCTGAGTCTCTTGAGCTGTTGTTACCTGCTGCCTCCCAATATGCTCATTAATAAGAGTTGGAATCAAAATAGATTCCATTTTATAAATATACTATAATTAACTCCTTACTGTTAGACATTTAAGTTGTTTCTAACCTTTTTCTATTATTTACTTGTTAAAGATTTAGTTATTTGAAAGTCAGAATTACAGAGAGAGAGGGAGAGACAAAGAGAGATCTTCTGTCCGCTGGTTCACTCCGCAAATGGCCACAATACCCAGGGCCAGTCCAGGACAAAGGCAGAATCCGGTAACTTCATCCAAGTTTCCCATGTGGATGCAGGGTCCCAAGCACTTGGGCTCTCCTCAGCTGCTTTTCCAGACACATTAACAGAGAGTGGGATTGAAAGTGGAGCAGCTGGGACTTGAACTGGCGCCCATATGCGATATCAGCACTGTGGACAGTGGCTTAACCTGCTTAACTACAGTGCTGGCCTAGATATTTTTTTTTTAAGATTTATTTTATTTTTATTTGAAAGGCAATGTTACAGAGAAAGAGAGAGGGAGAGACAGAGAGGTCTTCCATCCACTGGTTCACTCCCCAAATGGCTACAATGGCCGGAACTGGGCCGGGCCAAAGCCAGGAGCCAGGAGCTTCTTCCAGGTCTCCCACATGGGTGCGGGGCCCAAGCACTTGGAACATCCTCCACTGCCTTCTCAGACACCTTAGCAACGAGCTAGTTGGGAAGTGGAGCAGCTCGGACTTGAACCAGTACCCAAATGGGATACCGGCATTGCAAGAGGCAGCTTAATCCTCTGCACCACAATGCTGGCCCCATCTTTTTCTCTTTTAAAGGGTGCTGTAGTAAACATTCTTTGAAAATTTCTATGATTTTTTTTAGGATACATTGTTGGAACTGGCATTGCTGGGTTAAATGTGTGGAATTATCCATATAATGAAGATACTTTCCCTTGTAGGTTCCTATGGACAGGGCTCAGCTGCTTACTTTTCTTCCCTCTTTTGTAGTTGGCCTCTATTACTGCTTTAGCAACCTGTCTGATGCCCGGATTTTTATCATCATGTATGGTGTGACCAGCATGTACTTTTCAGCTGTGATGGTGAGGAATGCTCTTGGTCCTAGCAAACCTTTCAACCCCTAGTTTTTTCTGCCTGATAGGATTCAGAAAGTACTGATGATTGTGCCAGTGCTTCCCTCTGAGCACTGGGAGGACTGAATTATAGAGCTGCCTGTTGTTGATCCTTTCCAGGAATGTGTAAGACACACTTTCTGGTTGTTGGATTGGCATTCAACTTTCTTGGCTTCATGGCTTTGTGTTAGAAAGCTACTCTTGCACTTCATTGGAGAATGTGACCCTGGGTGTCTCAAAAAGGGAGATAATATTTTTTTCTTGAAGGTTGGGAATATTATCCAATGCAAGATTTTTTAAAAATATTTATTTATTTGAAAGTCAGATTTAGAGAGAGGGAGAGGCAGAAAGGTCTTCTATCCACTGATTCACTCCCTAGATGGTTACAGTGGCCAGGGCTGGGTCAGACTGAAGCCAGGAGCCAGGAAATTATTTTGTGTCTCCCACATGGTGTTAGACACCCAAACACTTGGACCATATTTCACTGCTTTTTCCCTGGCCATTAGCAGGAAGCTGAGTTGGAAATGGAACAGCTGGGACACTAACTGGCACCCATATGGGATGCTGGCATTGCAGGTGGTCCTTTTACCCACTGCACTGCAATGCTGGCCTCTAGTGCTAGGAGGAATTGTATGTATTGTAATAAAACAATCTTTTTTCTACTCTTTGATTTCAAGCCACAATTAGTAAATATAATTTATGCCCTGTCGTTCCTCAGGGCAAACACACATATACAGCTGTATATAACTGAAACAAAGTTTAAGAAATACATAACTTCTGTAGCTCTATCAGGTGTTTTCCATTTTCATTTAAAAATCATGTTTAATAAAAATCCCTAAATTGATATCATGATCTAATAGCAGGTTGATATCTGTAAAACACAGATCAGACTGATCATACCTCTTGTGTTTTTTAGGTGCGTCTGATGTTGGTGTTGGCGCCTGTTATGTGCATTCTTTCTGGCATTGGAGTTTCCCAGGTGCTATCCACATATATGAAGAATCTGGACATAAGTCGGCCAGACAAGAAGAGCAAGAAGCAACAGGATTCTACATACCCTATTAAGAATGAAGTGAGAATTAAGTAATGCTAAGGAGAATTTTGGGAAGCTGTGTGTGTGTGTGTGTGTGTGTGTCGGTGTTTGACTTGGAGAGTAACATAGAGCACTGTCATAAGTTGTCAGAATTGATGCATGTAGCCCCTGACTTATTTTGATCCATCACATCTACATTGACTGTGTAAGCAGCTGTCATGTGTTGTGCAAATGTAGTATGGTTTACCACATAATTCTTTCTCATTTAGGTGGCAAGTGGGATGATATTGGTCATGGCCTTCTTTCTCATTACCTACACCTTTCATTCAACCTGGGTGACCAGTGAGGCCTACTCTTCTCCTTCCATTGTGCTGTCTGCCCGGGGTGGGGATGGCAGTAGGATCATTTTTGATGACTTCCGAGAAGCGTATTATTGGCTTCGTCACAATACTCCAGAGGTAAAATTGGAGGAGTGGGACTGTGGAGAAGGGGAGATGTTTGATATTAGAGAATCATATAAGTTTCAAATAGGTGAGAAGCTTGGAGAAATTGGAATTTTAGAATCCTAGTCTTGAATAAGTCTTAAAGGTCAGTCTCTATTCAGTTCAGGGATGTCTTCTATGGTGATCCTGACTGATAATTGTCTAGACTTCGGCTACTTCTAACATTTTAATTTATACCTTTTGAGGATCTGAAATGATTTCCTTTACAGTAGCTATTGGGAATAGCATTTCTGAGTCTGATTTGTTAGAAATTAAAACTAAGAATCTGTTAGTCCTTGCCCATCGTTTCCAGTATTTTTTGATATTGTGAATAGATTATTTAGTTCTCTAATAGTACTAGGTTTTTTTTTTTTTTGCTATTTTGCATAATCTTTTACACTTCCCATTCCATTGTACTTCTTTATATAAAGTGATCTGATGTAAAAATATTGGCAATGTTAGATTGTATATTTGTGCTAAGATTTCATGATTGTGTGTAAATGGTAGAACAAATCCTCAGATTTATTTGTCATTTAAGCGTGAATCACTTTATTTAGAAATTGATTAAAACTATCAAGCGGAAAATAAAAAAAAAAGAAAACTCAGATCAAAGGTGCCATTGTACTCCTCTTGCTTCTGGTTTTTAGAGGCAGTAAGAAGTCAGTTATTTCCATTTCCCATTCTTTCAGGATGCAAAGGTCATGTCATGGTGGGATTACGGCTACCAGATTACAGCTATGGCAAATCGGACAATTTTAGTGGACAACAACACATGGAATAATACCCATATTTCTCGAGTAGGGCAGGTAAGATGAAGGGATCCTTTGACTGTTTGGTCTGCTATGTCTAGTGGGAAATATTCCTCCATGAGGGGGTTATCTGACTTGAGATTTTCTCTGAGAATTGTACATTTATTTTCATAGGCAATGGCATCCACAGAAGAAAAAGCCTATGAAATCATGAGGGAGCTCGATGTCAGCTATGTGTTGGTCATTTTTGGAGGCCTCACTGGGTATTCCTCTGATGGTAATGTACTTGACTTTATTTCTAGCTGCAGGGCATAAATTCCAAGTAAATAAGTAGATACTAATTTTCTGTTCTTTTACTAATATCTGTAGGATATTTTTCTGATCTGGGAAGCTCCTAAGTATTTTTAATGAGGTTTGAGGTTTGTTTTTTTTTTCTCAACAAGTATATGTAAATAATTCTGATGTAGATATGCCATAATTATCTAAAGACAAAAGAATAATTCTACAATCAGTAACACAAAGAACATGAGGCTTGTAAAAATGAACTTAATTAGCTTATCTGTACTGGCTTTAAACCTTATAATTGCCTGCCAGCTTACAAACACTTTATATATACACACACACATATATATATATACACACACACACATATATATATATATATACAACATATATATATATACACACACACACACACATATATATATACATATACATATATATAAAACATACACGGGGAACTTCAAAAAGTTCATGGAAACAGGGAATTGAAAAAGTAAAAAATATAATCTTTATTTCTCATCATGAACTCTATCAAGGTCGACACTGTTGTAAGTGATAATACCAGCTGTTTAATCCATTCCTGAACTGAGGATCCTGGGGATTTAACCATGTCAAGGCAATGTGTTTTACTTTTCTTTCCCTTTTTTTTTTTTTTTGGAAAGATTTATTTTAAAGGCAGAGAGAGAGAGAGAGAGAGATATCTGCTGGTTTACTCCTCAAATGGCTTCAATAGCCAGAACTGAGGCCAGGAGCCAGGAGCTTCTTCTGGATCTCCCATGTGGGTGCAGGGTCCCAAACACTTTTGGCTATTTTCCACTGCTTTCCCAGGCATGTTAGCAGGGAGCTGGAGCAGAAGTAGAGCAGATGGGACTCGACCTGGCTCCTGTATGTGATGTTGGCACTGCAGGCTTCAGCTTAACCTAGTGTGCCATAGCACTGGCCCGTGTTTTCCATTTTTAACTGAGGAAAAATGGGAGGGTGCCATTTAAAGAGTTTTCTTAGATTAGGAAACAAAAAAGAAGTGAAAAGGAGTCAAGTTAGAATTATATGGTGGATGCCTAATCATTGCCCATCAAAACTCAGGCAAAATTGCCCTTGTTTGATGAGAAGAATAAATCAGAACATTGTTGTGATAGAGAAGGACTGTCTGTGGTGAAGAGTTCCTTGGCATTTTTCTGTGAAAATTTCAGCCACCTTTTTTTTTTTTTTTTTTTTTTTGAGAAGTGATAGTTTTTTTCCTGTAGCCCAAAGTCAAATCACAAACCAGTGTACCCAGATTTTGGATCTCAATGTCAGTTAAGAGTTCTGTTGCATTTCCTATTAGCTAAGTATCCTAAGAATAAGGACTTTCTCTGACATAGTCACCCAGGAAAGTTAATCATAAATCTCTAACATCACCTAACGTCCGGTCCATAGCCACATTTCCCCAAAGGTCTTAAGTCTTCTGTGGCTGAGTTTTCCAACACTGTGATCCAGTTAAGGTGCACATGCTGTGGTTGTGTGTTTAAGTCACTTGAAGAGTCCTGGCTGGTGCTGTGTGTGTCCTGTGCCCTGGGGTTGTCTGGATGTTTCCTTGTTGTGGTATTTGAGCTGTTTCCTGTGTTTGGTCTGCTGGAGCAATTAGATTCAGACAGCCCTTTTTTGCAGCAAGAATAGTGCATAAGCAGCACCCTGAGTTTTGGGTTGCGTCCCACTGGGAGGTATGCAACATCAGGCTGTCCCACAGTCAGTGATGACAAGGGCCAGTCCTCGCTTTTGAAGGGCGACCCTCCCTTGAAAGGAGTGTGTTTTCCTTCCACAGGTGCTCAGGAGCTACCTGTGACTGGTGACTACAACATTAAATAGCTTAGGCCCAGCTAATATTTAGGAGTTTTTTTTTTTAAGATTTATTTTATTTATTTGAAAGGCAGTTACAGAGAGAGGAGGAGAGACAGAGAGAGAGAGAGAGAGAGACAGAGAGATCTTACATCCACTGGTTCACACCCCAAATGGCCGCAGTGGCTGGGGCTGGGTATACTTAGGACTAATAGCTTTTTCTTTTTTTTCCTTAAGATTTTTTTATTTATTTGAACAGCAGAGTTAGAGAGAGAGGGAGAGACAGAGAAATCTTACATCTGCTGGTTCACTCCTCAAAAGGCTGTAACAGCCAGGAATGGGCCTGGCCAAAGCCAGGAGCTAGAAATTTCGTCCTGGAGTTCTAGATTGGGCCATCTGCTGCTGCTTTCCCAGGCACATAAGCAGGGAGCTAGACTCAGTGCCCATATAGGATGCTGGCTTTGTAGGTGGCTTAGCTCAGTTTGTCATAATCTCAGCCCGTAGGTCTAATCTCAGTTGTAGTTTAAGTCTGGACCAATACCATGGATTTGGATTTTAATAATTTCTAAGAAGTTATATATTTTGAGGAAACGTTTTACCCATATATCATCTTTTCTATTTTTATAAATTTGAGTTAAATGGTATCATTCACCATTAGATAAATTAGGTCTTGTCTTAGAAATTTACCTTTTCATAGGTTATTTTACTATAGCAGCCTTTGTGATGTAGCTGTTTTTTTTGTTTTTTTCTCCTAGATATCAACAAATTTCTTTGGATGGTTCGGATTGGGGGCAGCACAGACACAGGCAAACATATCAAGGAGAATGACTATTATACTCCAACTGGGGAATTCCGTGTGGACCGTGAGGGTTCTCCAGTGCTGCTCAACTGTCTCATGTACAAGATGTGTTATTACCGCTTTGGACAGGTCTACACAGAAGCTAGTGAGTGATGCTTAATAACACAAATAATGGTAGCTTCTACTGTGTAAGTTTTCTGTATGCCAGGTATTGCCTTTTGTGTTTCACATCTATTAACTCTTCTAAATCTCACAACAACCTAAAGATACTAATACTATTGTCACTTTATATGAGGAAATTGAGGTACAAATAAGTTACTTAACTGCCTAATGTCACATGACTAGTGGTAGAGTTAGGATTTAAACTTGGGGAGTCTGGGCCGGCGCCGTGGCTCAACAGGCTAATCCTCCACCTAGCGGCGCCGGCACACCGGGTTCTAGTCCCGGTTGGGGCGCTGGATTCTGTCCCGGTTGCCCCTCTTCCAGGCCAGCTCTCTGCTGTGGCCCGGGAGTGCAGTGGAGGATGGCCCAGGTGCTTGGGCCCTGCACCCCATGGGAGACCAGGAAAAGCACCTGGCACCTGGCTCCTGCCATCAGATGAGTGCGGTGCACCGGCCGCAGCGCACCAGCTGCGGCGGCCGTTGGAGGGTGAACCAATGGCAAAGGAAGACCTTTCTCTCTGTCTCTCTCTCTCACTGTCCACTCTGCCTGTCAAAAAAAAAAAAAAAAAAAAAAAACCTTGGGGAGTCTGGCTCTAGATTCTGTGTTTCTTAAAAAAATGTTTAAAAGTTTATTTTGGAGACAGAGAAAGATAGATTGATTTTCTATATGATGATTCACTCTCCAAATGTGCTAGGCCACACCCTGGAAGCTAGCTCAGTCCTAATCTCCCATATGTGTAGCAGGGACCCATCCACTTGAGCTACTACCTGTTGCTTCCTAGGGTGCTCATTAACAGGAGGCTGGAATTGGGATCAGAGCCAGGATTCAAACTTAGGCACTCTGATATGGGATGCCGGTGTTGCAAATGGCATCTTCAAAGGCCTCCCCCAGGTCCTATACTTTTAACCATAATTTTTATTATGTTTCAGTAAGGGGTATTACAGTGAAGAAAAGAATGGACAGAGAGACAAAGGGCTTTTCATTTCTTCAGATCAATACATAGGTAGTAATTTGAACAGCTTAAGTCTTTCCTTCCAACTTCCATTATCTTGGTTCTGCACTTGGGAGAATTTCCAAAGTGGATTCAGGCTTTCGGCTTCCATTAGGTTCTTGTGTGACCTTTTGGTTACCAGTATGTTATGGAGGCATATGTATGACAGTCCTCAAGAATATAAGGGGCTTGCAAGTTAGTCCCGTGTCTCTTAGAAAAGAGATAACGTCAAGGATTCTGATATGCATCATCTTGGACAGGATTTGAATAGGGTAACTAACACTTGATTTATCCTTGTAACTTAATGGTCTGTTTGTAGATCCTACCCTCTAACCAAACTGCAGACTGAGAGTAACAATCCAGTTAATAGATGATGTGCCAAAAATTTACTATCTTTTTAAGGAAATTAGTACTGTAGAAAGAAGTGTGTTCTTTTTTCGTCTCCTTTTAGAGCGTCCACCAGGCTTTGACCGTGTCCGAAATGCTGAGATTGGGAATAAAGACTTTGAGCTTGATGTGCTGGAGGAGGCATATACCACAGAACACTGGCTGGTCAGGATATACAAGGTGAGCAGATGCTATATTATCTCAGAAAGCAGCTCTCATGTTTGCAGATTGGTTTTAGTGCTTTGAAAATGCGTCATGTTTTCTCAAAGTGGCATTCTTGTGATGCCTGTGTCTGAGAAGACTTGCATCTAAGGATTTTCCTGTTTAATTCAGATTGTTCTTAGTAGGCATCCCAGTTGGCTGTCATTTTGGCAGTTGTTGCAGTGATGTTTTTCCATTTGGGGCTGGAGTCGTCATGTTTGAATCATTGCCAGATTTGAGGGGTGGGTGGGGAGAAAGTGCTTGTGTTTTTTGTTTTTTTAAATTTATTTGAGAGACAGAAAGCTCTCATCTGCTGGTATACTCCCGTATCAGGTAGGAGTGGGCAATTGGGTCTTCCATGTGGGTGGCAGGAACACAATTACTTGAGCCATCATTGATGCCTCTCAGGGTCTGCATTAGCAGGAACCTGGAATCCAGAGTTAGAGAACCCAGGTAATCTGGTGGGGGATGTGGGTATATTTACTGACGTCTTAACTGCTAGGACAAATGCCCACCCATTTGTGTGTGTGTGTTTAATTCAATTATTTAACTTATTTATTTTAAAGAACAGAGAAATACTGATATCTTATCTACTGTTTCATTTTTCAAATGCCTGCAATAGCTGGGGCTTGGCTGGGCTGAAGCCCAGAGCCTGGAACTCAATTCAGTTCTCCTACAGGAGTGGTAGGGACCCAAGTACTTAAGCCATTAGCTGCTGTCTCTCAGGGTGCATATTAGCAGGAAGCTGCAATCAGGAGTGGAGCTAGGACTCAAGCTAGGCATTCTGATATGGAATGCAGGTATCCCAATCAGCGTCTTAACTTCTGTGCCAAATGCCCTCCCATTTGTATTTTTAAACTACATTTTCTTCAGAATTTATGGCATAGTCACATGAAGTCCATTAGGAGAATGTGCTCTTACATAGAACCCTTGATCTATATGGAGGGTAGAAAATGTACACTGCCCCTCAAAGGAGTACTCTAGTACTCTAATCAGAGTAGAGCTAGTTTTTAATCTGTGCTCATTTATCCACAACACTAAGCCAGGGAGCAGAAACCAAAATACTTCCTCTCTGGGTTAACCCATTTCAGTAGAAAAGCTTTCTAAAGTTAACCTAATTATAAATATTAAACTGGCATCTTTATGTTGCAGGTAAAGGACCTGGATAATCGAGGCTTGTCAAGGACATAAATGTCACATCCAGCTCAAATATTCTTCGCACTGAGAGCGTCATGTTTAGGACGTTGAAGATTTTTTTAAAATACGAAGTTTATAAGAACAGAGCCGGATGGGATTAGAATTGTCTGAAAGTTTTGCAGTATGGGCTGGGCCAAATTAAATAATTTTTATAATTCTGAGCAGGTTACCAAATGAAATGTTATGGCTTTACTTTGATCAATTAAAGGGGGGAATTTTTTTTAAATGTGCCTTATTTGTTTTGAATTAGAACTGGTTTGAGAAAGGTGAAAGCTTATGCTGCTCGGATAGAAGGATAGCTCATCCATGTTCTTGGCTTCCTACATGAGGCAAGTAGTGGCATTCTTTCTTAAGTCAGGAAAACTGTCAAGGACTAGCTCAGATCCTACATATATAAACAATTTTGTTCTTGTTTCTGCATTGCAGCACCTAATACAATGCCTTGCACATAGTTTGTGGATTTTTATCAAATGAATAAATGTGGGACCACAAAAATGCCATTTCTGGGCAAGAAAGACAGCTTTGTTGCTATTACATCTTATTTGCAGTTTCTCCTGTCCTTAGAGGCTCTTTGACCTTAAAATGGACAGAAAGCAATTAGCCAGACCTGATCTTACCACGTATTCCATGGAATAAGCCAGGGTTTCCAGTTTGTTTTTTGAAGCAGGAATAAATCAAGGGTGACTAACTCTGTGGTTTTGAAGACTGATGACAAAGAACTTATTGTCATCAGTGGAAAAGAAGAAACCTCTCCAACATTATGTAGAGGGCTTAATGATCAGTTCATATTTTTGAATCAGCTTTAATATATACAACTACTTGAAATTTAGCTTTTCGTGCTCTCACTAGCCATGACACAGTAAGTTGCTCTTTGCTCATTTTCTTTAGACTCACTAAAACTCCTGTGGTTATTCAAGGTGAGCTCAACCTATTTATTGTTCTATACTATTATATAAAAAAAATCTCAATTACTTGGTTTTGAAGCCGTTGACAGATAAGCTACAAAACAGAAGGGGAATTACTTTTAACAGGTACCTAGAGAAAGAACAGTGTTGGCCTGATTGTAAGAAAAACTTCAAAAACCTTTAAATTCAAAAGCACAGTGTTCCATGGATATTTAATATAATGACAACTAGCCTTATGTTCAATACAGTAGGATGCCATGTTTTATAACACAAGACATATCACTGATGTATACAGACCCTATGTCATTAAAAAAATATAAAGTAACTGCCTAGTCTTACATGGTCAAAAAAATTGGAATTATATATGGTCTTTAGATTAAGTTAAAATGGTGCTGCCAAATGATATGCTTGGTTACACTTGTAAACCCAGGGAACCTAGCCTTCTAAGCCAATTTATATATCCTGTACTTCAAACTGTTGGTAAGATTTAGATTTTATATAAAAACTGGTTTACCACATGTTAATTCAGTACTAAATTTATATATAGAATTTCTCCCTACTGTAAGGTTATCCTGAATTTTATCAATCTAATTAATGCCAGTTGTTGCTCTTAGGAATTTAATTGTGTTACTTTGTTGGCTTCATGAAGCTATCTTTTTTTTTTTTTTAATATACTTTTTGTTTCCATTGTTATAATGCATTTAGTGTTAAGAATCTCGAATAAGCAACAACACTGTTTTCTACTTCCCAGAGGCTACTACTTTCAGCTCCATGATGTACACATTTCTTGGTTCTATATCATTAAGAAATCTGTTCTATTTTGCTGTTTTGGTTTTTCAATTTTAGGCACCAAATATTGACTTTCTGTGGTTGAAACTGAGGATTTATCTCTTTTTCACCATCCTTTTACCCTATGGACATACATTTTTACCATCTTCTATTATAGTTCTAACTATATTTATTATAGTTTTAATTCTATTATAATGTTATCTAGTAATATTTAGTTCTGTTAGTTTTAATTCAGGTTATATCAGTATTTAGTTTTACCTATGGCTGTTCAAAGTAAGCCATGTATATACTATTTCTTCTTTTCTTCCCCTGTGTAAGTTATTTTTTCAGGGAGTTTTTTCACTTGTTTTTTTGTGCTTGTAACTTATCCCTTAATTCTCCATAATTTTTGCCAACCTACTTTTAATATATTTAGGCATGCTAGGTTTTCATTTTTAGAGATGTCTTTTGTTTGGTATATTCCAGTTTGGATTGGTTAACTCACCAGATTTGCTGCACATCTCTTGGGTTGATGTAGCCTTTCACTGTCAGACTGGTGTGTGTGTGTGTGTGTGTGTGTGTGTGTGTTTTCTCCCTGTGGCTTTCCCAGGCACATTAGTGGTGAGCTGGATTAGAAATGAAGCAGCAGTCAGGACTTGACCCACTACTCCAATAGGGGATGCTGGCCTGCCAAACATAATATCCCCCACACTCCCTCTTAGCACCTCTAAATACCTTCCTGACAGAGTGTTTGAAGGAGATAAATTTCATGAGATTGCATGTTTCTTGTCACACTCAATTCATAGGTTGGCTGGATATTTCAGGTTGGGAATAATTTACTTTAGGATCACTATGAAGGCATTGGCCTGCTGTTTATTCCAAATATTGAGAAATGAATACTGTCCTGTTTTTTGGTATGTCTTTTTCCCTCCCACTCTCACTGCAGACCTCTTAGAATCTTTAAAGTTTTTTTTTTTTTTAAAGATTTATTTTATTTATTTGAAAGAGTTACAGAGAGAGGTAGAGACAGAGAGAGAGGTCTTTCCAGATGGCTGCAACAGCCGGAGTTGTGCCGATCCCAATGATGTGTTTTAAGTGAGTCATTCATTTTGCTGAGTACTTTGAATTTTTAAATATGGAAAGTCAAGTTCTTCAGTTCTGGTAAATATGCTCGTATTCCATGTGAATTCCTCCAACCTTCTTTCTTTCTGAAAAATTACTTATTTTGATGTTGAACTTTCTGAATTAAATCTCCTAGTATTCTTTTTGCTTTCCATCTTCCTTCTGGGAGACTTCCTCAACTTTATTTTTCTACTTAAAATAGTTTTTTCTGCTATATTTTTAGTGATCAAAGCTTTTTTTTGGGTTTGAATATTCCTTTGTTTTGACATTTTTCCAATTAAAGACTCTCAAATTCTTGGTTGTCTGCTTTTTTGTCTTGGATCCTAAAAAGCTCACTGAAAGGTTTGCTAGGGGCAGAGCTTATTGATATCAGTTTCTTTTCTTTTCTTTTTTTAAGATTTATTTATTTGAAAGAGTTACACAGAGAGGAGGAGAGGCAGAGAGAGAGAATCTTCTATCCGTTGGTTCAATCCTCAATCGGCCACACTGGCTGGAGCTGGGTGGATCCGAAGCCAGGAGCTACTTCTGGGTCTCCCACCTGGGTGCAGGGCCCAAGGAATTGGACCATCTTCTGCTTTCCCAGGCCATAGCAGAGAGCTGGATCAGAAGTGGAGCAGCCGGGACTTGAACTGGTGCCCATATGGGATGCCAGCACTGCAGGCAGCGGCTTTACCTGCTATGCCACAGCACTGGCCCCTCAGTTTTCTTTCTTTTCTTTTCTTTTTTTTGACAGGCAGAGTGGATAGTGAGAGAGAGAGACAGAAAGGTCTTCCTTTGCTGTTGGTTCACCCTCCAATGGCCACTGTGGCCTGTGTGCTGTGGCCGGTGTACCACGCTGATCTGAAGCCAGGAGCCAGGTGCTTTTCCTGGTCTCCCATGGGGTGCAGGGCCCAAGCACTTGGGCCATCCTCCACTGCACTCCCGGGCCACAGCAGAGAGCTGGCCTGGAAGAGGGGCAACCGGGACAGAATCCGGTGCCCCAACCAGGACTAGAACCCGGTGTGCCGGTGCCGCTAGGTGGAGGATTAGCCTGTTGAGCCATGGCGCCGGCCTAGTTGCCTAGTTTCTTTCTTTTTCTTTCTTTTTTTTTTTTTTACAGGCAAAGTTAGAGAAACAGAGAAAGTCTTTCTTCCGTTGGTTCACTCCCCAAATGGCCTCTACGGCTGGCACTTTGCCAATCCGAAGCCAGGAGCCAGGTGCTTCTTCCTGGTCTTGGAAGAAGGACTTGGGCCATCCTCCACTGCCTTCCCGGGCCACAGCAGAGAGCTGGACTGGAAGAGGAGCAAATGGGACAGACTCCGGCACCCCAACCAGGACTGGAACCTGGAATGCCAGCGCAGCAGGCAGAGGACTAGCCTAGTGAACCGCAGCACTGGCCAGCCCCTCAGTTTCAATCTATCGTGATTGGACTAGACTGTTAAATTGGGAAATCTCTGACACTGATATTTTTAGGTTATTTTTCTCTTACACAGGTGAGCATCCTTTGAAAAGGATGTCAGTTTTCTATTAGTATAGTAGAGAAGGAAAATTTAAAGGCTCAACCTTCAGTGCATAAACTCAATTCTGCTTTAAAGTACTCAAGCCAAAATCATGCCTAATACTCGAAATGCTCAACTCAGTTCATATGCCATGCATTTACCTTTTCTATCTAGTATTATCCTAGTTTTGATGATGACTAGATCCTTGGTGCATGGAGGAATGGGGATAAAAGGGACAGTGGTTTGTTTCTTATGGTCTTCCTGTCTACTATTTTTAACCCCACTTTCATCTCCACATTCAGTATTACCTAGATTCAATAATTCAACTTGAATCTTTTGGGATTTCTGGAATGTAAATAAGTTGCTTTTCTGTTTTCCTATTGCTATCTTTGGGATTTATCTTTATTTTACTTTAGTACCTTTCATCTAAAGTTCTTCCATTTTGCAACATTTTATTAACCATTCTTAATGGTCTTTTAAAAATGTATCCCTTACTATTATTTTTGTAAGGTTTCATAAAGGAACGATCTATTCTCAGAAGTGCTCTCTCATTTATACTACCTTTAAATGGTATTCTGCCTAAATCTGCATACCCTTTTTTAGGCTAAAATGATGTATTAATTCTATCCAGACCACATGAGAACTGTGCAGTTCCTTTTCCTTTTCTAAAAGATTTTATTTATTTGAAAGGCAGTTATAGAGAAAGGAAAGACATCTTCCATCCACTGGTTAACTCCCCAGATGCTTGCAATAGCAAGAACTGGACCAGGTTGAAGCCAGAAGCTTCTTGGAGGACTCCCACACCAGAGCAGGGGCCCAAGCACTTGGGCCCTCCTCCGCTGCTCTCTCAGGCACGTTAGCAGGGAGCTGGGTTGGAAGTGGAGCAGCTGGGACTCGAACTGGCGCCCATATGGGATGCTGGTGTCCAGGGGACAGCTTCACCCCCTTTGACACAACATGGCCCTCCTTTTCCTTTTTTAATAGTGACAGATGTCTTGCATTCACTGGTTCACTCCCCAAATTCCAACAGTGGTAGGCCAGCCAATCCTGATCTCACGTGGGTGGCAAGAGCTGAAGTACTTGGGCTAAGACTCTCAGGTTCATTAGCAGGAAGGTGGATTGGATCCTCCAACCAAGCACTCTGATATATGGGACGTGGGTGTCCCATGCAGTGGCTTAAACTGCTGCATCACTATGACTGCCTTTATCCGACCTCTTCATATTGTTTGCAGCATACAGTATGGATCTAGAACAGTTGCGGTGTATTACATGAAACTGAAACTGTAATACCATGTTCCAAAGCTTTACACGGAAGCATCTGGAGAATTATTCTTGATTTCTGCCCCTAAGTTTGCTTCTTTCAGTCAGACGTGTGCATATTTGGTGGAATATATTTTACACCTATTACTAGTATGACAGCTCATTTTGCTAGGTGTATGCGGCTCAGCTTTGAGGACTGGCATACTTAATGGAGATGACCTTGTTGGTACCTTGAATTCTCACTTTCCAGACTGTTCTGTTAAGTCCTTTTCCTCAGAGTTTGGTTTGCCATTCAAGTTTGCTTTTATATTTGTATTGTAAAATTTTATTTTGGCTTCCACTTACCTATTTCTTGTACATTAAGAATTAGAAAGCTAGCAGAACTAAACTAGGCAGATGGTCATCCTTCAAAAAGACTGGCTGAAGTACTGTTTTGGAGGCTTTTCACAGACAAGGCAAAACTGGTTCTCCTGCCGTTACCGCAAACTCCAGAAACATCTGATGCCTCTGGCTCCCAGGTCAGAATTCACTCATTCTTCACAGACTGCTCTCAACAGCTGTTGCTAGCTTCTCGGCTCGAGAATGGGTCCCGCACTCAAGTTGACACTTTACGACGCTGCCCGTAGTTCTGCCGGGCAGGTGCGCGGAGGTCGCGGGCTGGTCGCTTTACTTAGAATAGCGACTAGCCTTTCCCGGAGCAAAGCGGGGTCCCCTGGCCCGCAGGCATGGCCGGCTCTGAGACGGAGGCTTCCCCTCCGCCCAGTCGGGCTCCACACACCGGATGTCGTTTCGCAGTAGGCCCGGAGGCCAATCCCCCCTGACGGGACGAAATCTCTTCCTAAACCTCACGGACTACAAAGTAGCCCATGCCCGGCAGGCTCTAGACGTCCGCTGCAGGCCCCGCCTCCCGGCGCCGGGCGTTAGCAGCAGCCAATCTTCAGAGGAGGCAGGCATGGGAACGTGCGCTGCCCTACTTTACGGCAAGGACGCGCTCGTTTGCGACACGGTGACGCAAGCAAGTTTTGGCGGGAAAAGCGCTGCATTTGGATTCCTGTAGTGGCGGGCTAAGGACAGCCTGGTGAGGAGGAGTGGCCGGTTGGGTGGGAAAGGAACCCGGAGAAGGGGTTCGGAAGTGAGTGAGGTGGGGCACAGTGAGAAAGTTATCGTTGACGGGCGAAGGGTACAGAAGGGACCCCCGCGGAGAGGCGGTTTCGGAAGGTGGAGGTGTATAGTACCTAGGGGGTCCCCGTTGTGTGAGTAGGGGGCGGGGGGGGAAACGGGAGAGGCTACCACCTTGCCGCAGGCGTCCCCAGAGGCTTGAGCGCCGTCCTTGTCGGTCTCTGCCCTTCCTTCCGCTTCTCGGGACAGTTTGGCCCCGCCCCGGGCTCCTCCCGGCCTTTGGGACCGGTGCGGGTGGGGTGGGGGTGGGGTGGTGGGGTGGTGGGGTGGTGGGGTGGGAATCTGTACCAGCGAGCGGGGAGGAGGGGCTGCAGTTGGCGTTTTATTCCCCCTCTGCTAAGCCGCAGCGCCTTACTGTCGTCCTCAGACTCACCTGTCCCAACCCCGCTCTGGTTCACTGGAAGCCATTTGCCCCTCAGCCCCTCTTCACACCCTTGAATTTCCTGGGGAGGCCGGGTGAGGGCGCAGTTTCAGCCTTCGGTGTGCGTGGGGATGGGGTTTGTGATCTACACGGCAAAAAGCCCACGTTCTGAAAACTTGCTGTGGTTTAAAGACTTGGATAAACGTGGATGAGATGTTAAGGGGGAAGCAGCAGATCTTGTGGGGGACCCAAAGCTCAGTGGTTTTACCGGTGATGGCCGCTTAGACTCATCCCGCATATTCTCTGGGTTCCTGCGTTTTACAGCCGTGGTTCTTGCTGGAGTCATGGCAGTGCCCTTTGTGGAAGATTGGGACTTGGTGCAAACCCTGGGAGAAGGTGCCTATGGAGAGTGAGTTGGAATCCTTATCTTTCCTTGCCTTCATGCTTGCTTTAGTTAACTGTTGGCTTGTGTGCACATTCGTTGAAGTTGTGTTATTTAATTCAGCGGCTCTTCAGGGAACAGATCTTTACAATTGAAATGCAAGACTTCTGAAATTGTACAATCTGTTGTGATGATTAATATATACTCTTGGCTTTTTTATTTTTTTAAACATTTTCTTTGTAAAGAACTGAATTCATGGTTCCCCGCCCACATATTTCTTCTTGGTAAGCATAGTGGTTAAATGGGCAAAAGAACAGACTGCAGATAGCCTTCCTGGTTTCAGATCCTCAGTCTATCACGTTGTCATTGTTTTGTGACCCCCAGGACTCTTCCTAATGTGTGTTTGTGTGTTCTTACCTGTAAGATGGCAATAATGGTACCTACCTCAAAGGTGCTTAGAACATTACCATAGGCATGTGTAGTGTGGAATTAATAAATATTAGATAATGTGATCAAAATTATATGAATAAAACATTTAAATATGATGTCCCCTAGAATTGTTGTTATCCTAACTTAGTTTATGTTATCAAGCATTTATTAAATGACTTTTGTGTATATAATAAAATTATCTAAAAATCATTTTATGTATTTATTTGAGAAACAGACACAGAGAGACCTCTTTTCTGCTGGTTTACTCCTTAGATAACCTTCAACATCCTGGCCTGGCGCAAACTAGGACCTGAGAATATAGTCCAGTCTCATATGTGGTGGAAACTCAACCACTTGAGCCATCATTGCTGGCTCCCAGGATCTGCATTAGCAGTCACCAGGAGTTAAAAGTTGGAGCTAGATTTTTTAATCTAGGCAGTCTGATTTGAGATACGGACATCTTAAGCCATATCTGAAAATCTAGGCTAAATGCCTGTCCCGGTATTGACTTCTCTGGCCTGTTATAGTAGTTCATGTTTCAAAAAGGAATAGTATCAATTGCAAACATGGTAGAAACCATGTTTCTTCTTGGTGGAGAAATTAAAGGTAAAGGGATATTGTGCAAGTCATGTTTAATCTTTTGAAGTTTTAAGAGAAATAATATTAAAATATCTGGAATGTTATTGTAATTCTTTTCAGAGTTCAACTTGCTGTGAATAGAATAACTGAAGAGGCAGTTGCAGTGAAGATTGTGGACATGAAGCGTGCCATAGACTGCCCAGAAAATATTAAGAAAGAGATTTGTATCAATAAAATGTTAAATCATGAAAATGTAGTAAAATTCTATGGTCACAGGAGAGAAGGCAATATCCAGTATCTATTTTTGGAGTACTGCAGTGGAGGAGAGCTTTTTGACAGAATAGGTATGGAAAATATTTAAGATAATTATTCTGTTTCTAATTTTTTTTAATCTTGAGTGGCTGTTTGGTTATTATCTTTTCAGAATTGCTAGTGCAACAATGAAATTGGAATAAGTTGTCTTTTTTCATGCAGCTTGTACTAACACATGAAAGCATAAATAGAATCACTGAAAGAAAACCTTTTTTTGAGTGATATAAGTGGTTTTAATAAAGATTACTTTTTTACAGTTTATGAATAGTGAATTATTACATGGTAAATATAAATACAACATACTGTTGGCTTGTATAATTCTTTATAGAAATTATAGTTACATGAAATCGTTGTATCCATAACATATCCAAAATACTGTTTTTTCTTCTTTAAGTGAAGTAGCAGAATTTTCTAGGATTACTTTGTAAATATTAAGTAAATTCTATTTGCTATTCCATGTAAATACAAAGGATCAGTACTGCAGAGCATTTAGAAATGCATAAAGTACATTCTGTGAATTGAACTTCATTATTTAAAGCCTACGTATTAACATTACTGGAATCTCCAGTGTGGATTTCAGGAGAGAGTTGAGGGTAATGGAAATCAAAGTTACCTATAAAAAGATAATGGACAATAGAACTTTTCTGTACTTGATCTTAGCCTAAAGTCTGGGAGTCGATAGAACTTTTCTTAATAGCTTCACATTTATGGCTTTGTAGTATGAGAGGTTGTATGAAGTTTAAACCTGTTAAATGCATAATGAAATTGGCTTGAATAGCCCTAGATTTCCACGTTGGCTAAATAAATCTGGATTACTATACAATATGCAGGAACTTTTAAAGCATGACTTGTATTTTTGAATGATGGTTTGTTGTTTCTCTAATTTTCCTGTGAAGTTAGTTTATTTTTGCCATTGAACAGACCAGAAAATACAAGTTCAATAGTGTATGTGTTTAAAAACTCCTGAGTCTTCTGTTAGCGTCAGATTCTGTTAGCTAAGATAGAATCACAGATGTCTAAGTTTTGAACTGAGAAGCTCTGTGATTGATGCCTGGTTATGTTTATCCAATAAACTAAGCGTTATCATTAATTCTTACAGAGCCAGACATAGGCATGCCTGAACAGGATGCTCAGAGGTTCTTCCACCAACTCATGGCAGGAGTGGTCAGTACCGTTGTTTGTTGTTCTTTTACTTAAAATTAGTATGAATGAAATACCAAATTCTGATGTTTTTCCTGGTGCCTCTCCCTTAGGTTTATCTGCATGGTATTGGGATAACACATAGGGATATTAAGCCAGAAAATCTCCTGTTGGATGAAAGGGGTAAGTTTGGCATGATTTAATGCTGCCTCCGATACTTACTACAGCCATTCAAGGTAGGATCAAGGCTTTTGTGTTACTAAAATTTCAGGTCAAAAAATCTGACAAGTCAAGGAAAATTGGAAGGCTCAGTTTATTTGGACTTTTCAAGACTTTCATTATATCATTGTAGATGAGGTAGGGAAGCCTGACCTTGAGCAAGGGTAGCTCACTAGCTGATTAGGTATAATACTTGTTTTTAAGTATTTCATGAATTAACAAAAGTAAGTATCTGTTGTGTCCTGGACCTAAGCCTTGTCCTGGTCACACTTTTTAATTTATGAGTTGGATAAAGATGCAAGAAAATTAGTTATTTTATAGATGTCATAAAACTGAGAGGGATAGTTAGTGAAAGTGCTAGATTGTAGAGTGAGAATTTTAAAAAGTAAAGAAATGTTAGCTATGTGAGGAAGAGATTTTTATTTTGTTTAATACTGTAAACCTAGCAAAAAGTCAGCTTTCAGAAATATTTATGAACTTAGCAGATACGAGAAGTGGGTCATATCTTTATTTTTTTATTTATTATGCTTTTAAGATTTATTTTATTTGAAAGGCAGAGTTACTGAGAGAGGAGGAGAGACAGAGAGAGGGATTGATCTTCCATCTACTGGTTCACTCCATAAATGGCCACAACACCTAGAACTAGGCCAGGCTGAGGCCAGGAGCCAGTGTCTTCTAGGTCTCCCATATGGTCACAGGGGCTGTCTTTTGCTGCCTTCCCAGGCATGTTAACAGGGAGCTGGATTGCAAGTGAAGCAGCTAGGACTCGAACTATTGCCTATGGGATGCCGGCGCTGTAGATAGCAGCTTATCCTGCTTGGCCATAATGCTACCTTGCCCCGCCCCCCTCTCCTTTTTTCTTCTTTCTGTATGTGTGTGTATATATATATACATTATACATATATATACATACATATATTATTTTTTATGGGTCAAATCTATTAAGTTGCTTTTGGGATTGTTGACTCCCATGAATGGATCTGTTCAAAACTGGAATAGGTTGCTTTGGGAGTTTCATAACATCAGAGCCAAACACTAAATAATTTTTTAAGGATGTTTTTAATTAATATTTGTTTGAAAGGCAGGGTTGTAGAGTGGGAGAGGCAGAGAGAGAGAGAGAGAGAGAGAGAGAGAGAGAGAGAGAGATTGAGCTTCTATACACTGGTTCACTCCCCAAATAGCTACAATATCCAGGGCTAGACCAGACTGAAGCCAAGAGCCTGGAGCATTTTCTGGGTCTTCCAGGTGGTGGTAGGGGCCCAAGCACTTGGGCCATCTTCCGCTGCTTTCCAGACGCATTAGCAGGGAACTGGATCGGAAATAGAGCAGCTGGGTCTCAAACTGTTGCCCATATGAGATGCTGGCGTTGCAGGCAGATGCTTAACTTGTTGCGCCACAGTGCTGGCACCAAAAAATTAATTATCAGGAATATTTAAAGAGAATTAAAAAACTTGACTAATAGGACTAAGGTACTTTCAAGATCTTGTCCAACCATGAAATTTAGTTACTTAGCCTTCTGCTAGTTTTTTCATAAAGCTTTAAAAAAATTTAAAAATAATTTTTAAAAAATACACTTATCTTTTAATTCCACTTTTCTATGAACTGTGAAACAGTGGATGGAAGACCCCCTCCCCCTCCCCCTCCCCCTCCCTCTCCCCTCCCCCCTCCACCCCTCCTCCCTCCCCCTCCCCCTCCCCTCCCCCTCCCCCCTCTGCCTTTCCCCCTCCCTCTCCCTGTAGATCTAGCAAATAAATAAACCCTTTTTTTTAAAAAAAAAAAGTTACAGATAGCTATTTAAAGGATAAATCACTCTGGCAACCTCTGAAGTAAAATACAAGTAAATATCAGGATTAATTAAATATTACATTGTGTGAATGTACTTGTTTTTTTTTAAAGAATCAGTCCCCTATTTTGAGGCATTAACTTTCTAACTTAAATAGAATAGTGATTCCTCTTCTATATATTTGTGCACTGGTCCAGCACAAAAACTGAGTCATGTTATAATAAAAATTTGTTACAGCACTAGCCTTTTTCCCGGTTTATATCCCAAAATTCCATGGCAGTGAATGTGGATATATCTTGTGTTTTTTTTTTTTTTAAAGTAGCTACCTCCATAATTTTCATTGTACACATGTGTTATGAAATTAAATAGGCTTTTTACTGATGGATGTTTAAGTTATTTACCAATAGTATTACTTTGAGTATCCTTGTGTTTGAATTTGTGGGATTGTTTCTGTGGATATGGTCTTAGAAGAGGAACGTGCTGGGGCTGGTGCCGTGGCTCACTTGGTAATCCTCTGCCTGTGGCACTGGCATCCCATATGGGTGCCGGTTCTAGTGCCGGTTGCTCCTCTTCCAGTCCAGCTCTCTGCTGTGGCCCAGGAGGGCAGTGGAGGATGGTCCAAGTGCTTGGACCCCTGCACCCACATGGGAGACCAGGAGGAAGCACCCGGCTCCTGGCTTTGGATTGGCGCAGTGCTGGCCATAGTGGCCATTTTGGGGATGAACCAATGGAAGGAAGACCTTTCTCTCTGTCTCTCTCACTAACTGCTTGTCTAATAAAAAAAAAAAAAGTGGAACGTGCTGACTCAAGGAATGAATATTCAAATTTACACATCTTTTGCCATATGACCTTCTAAAAAGGTTTTATCATTTTTATCTTCTGAAAAGGTTTATAGATGGCTTTCCCTTACTTATGGGTCTGGGTTAGATCCTTACAATCTTCTATATTTTCATAAACTTCATGATAATTATCTATTGTCAGTCTTTTCAATGATTTATCTACCACCTGCATTGGCTAATATAATATCTGTCATTTGGTTATAGTATTCATCAAGTGTAAATTAAGTTGAAAATCCTGACTGCAGTGGGCCTAATGTGTAACTGTTGTTTTCTTCCTGCCCTCCATGCTATGTGATGAAAGGCATTGCTCTGCTTTCAGCTCAGTGTGGAATTTGGGAATTCTCTTTTCTAGAAACCAGCTCCCCACCCCCTTAAAAAAATATTTATTTATTTATTTGAAACGCAAAGTTACAGAGAGAGAAGGAGAGACAAAGATCTTCCATCTGCTGGTTCATTCCCCAAATGGCCTCAACTACTGGGGCTGGGCCAAGCTGAAGCCAGGAGCCAGGTCTCCCGTGTTGGTGGCAGGGGATCAAGTACTTGGGCCATCTTCTTCTGTCTTCCCTGGCTCATTAACAGGGAGCTGGATTGGAGGTGGAACAGCTAGGACTTGAACTGGTACCCATACAGGATGCTGGTGCTGTAAGCTGTGGCTTAACCTGCTATGCTATAGTGCTGGTCCCACATAGCCCCTGTGACTCCAACATTTTCTTTTAACCTAGTCTAAACTGTTGGTGTGTGTTGATGATACTTCTCTTAAGTTAATGGAAGAGATGAATCTGTTTCCTAACTTTGGAATAGGTGGTAATGCCTTTTACTTTTTCTTATATTTAAACATTTCTTTTTGTTTATTTTTTTCATCTAAGGTAAAGAATATTTTCATTAAAGGTAGAGAAAGTTCTACGAATTTTAAGTAACACGAGTGATTTTTCCAATAGAAATTAATTCCTTTATCTGTTTGCAAAATGTTCAATGTCATCCTTGTTTCTTTTTGTTTAGATAACCTCAAAATCTCTGACTTTGGCTTGGCCACAGTGTTTCGGCATAATAATCGTGAGCGTTTATTGAACAAGATGTGCGGTACTTTACCTTATGTTGCTCCAGAGCTTCTGAAGAGAAAAGATTTTCATGCAGAACCAGTTGATGTTTGGTCATGTGGAATAGTACTTACTGCAATGTTGGCTGGAGGTAAGACCATGGCAAATTCCTGTCCTAAGAAAAGTCAGATTTTTTTGCACTAAAATCAATGAAATAAACCAAGAGAGTCCATATTATGAATTTTTTGTTTTAAAAAATAATTGAGAGACAGAGAAAGTGTGCACTCACATCCACTGGTTCACTCTCTAAATGCCCAAAATAGTCAAGGCTGGACCAGAACTGAACCCAGAAGCCAGGAACTGAATCCAAGTTTCCCATGTGGCTAACAGGAATCCAATTACTTGAGTCATCACCACTCCTCCCAGGGTGTACCTAAGCAGGAAGCTGGAGTCAGGAGCTAGAGCTGGGAATCTATTCCATACTCTGGTATGGGATGCAGACATCTTTACTGCTAGTCTATATGCTCATCCTCCTATTATATTACATTTATATAATAGCATTTTAATCAGTTTGAATTTATACAACAAAGTATGGCAGACCACATGACTTATAAACAGAAACTTATAGACATTTCTCACAGATTTGGAGGCTGGAAATGTGAGATCAGGTGCCATGATACCCATGTTCATGTGAGAGCCCTCTTGCTGGTTTGTAGAAGGCCATCTTTGTGTCCTCACGTGGCATAGAGCAGAAGGAACAGAAGCAAGCTCTCTGGCATTTTAAAAAATAAGGACAATAATCCAATTTATGAGGGCTTCCAACCTCATGACCTAATCACTTGCCCAAAGCCCCATCTCTAAATACTGTCACATTTGAGTTAGGATTTCAGCATATGTATTTTGGTATTTCAACATGAAGTGAGCAGGGAGCAGTGTACAGACATTAAGTACATCACAAGTAATAACTTATTTATAAAACTTGGAGCATACAATCCTGAAGATTTAAAAAAGTCTTATATATAGTTATTTCTTAAAATCATAATAACAATCTTGATTCATGTGAACACTTTGGAAGAGAGTAGGGCAAAAAGTGGTTCCTCTATCTTTTGAAGTGCCTCTAGAGTTTCTCCAAGTGACATTCTTAATTTGAAAACTGTAGTGAATATTAATTTGGAGGAAATTTTTTATGGATTTATATTATTGTTTTCTCTTGAAATCTTTCTAATGATATGAACACTCAGAAAACTGAAATTTCTTTCATTTTTAGAATTACCATGGGACCAGCCCAGTGACAGTTGTCAGGAATATTCTGATTGGAAAGAAAAAAAAACATACCTCAATCCTTGGAAAAAAATCGATTCTGCCCCTTTAGGTAACTATATTATCTTGATTAAAAGTTCTGATTAATTTGATAATGAAGTCTTGTGCTATTTGAATTTTTTCTTGAAATCACTAACATTTAAATGATCATGTAAATAATCTGTGATCCTTATAGCTAAACTAGAGAATGTAAATTAAGAAAAAACAACCTTAAAACCCCAGTAAGTAGCTTTTAAGAAATATTATATGTATTAAATGTGCTTCTACATTTTGTAGTAAATATACATAATAAAAGTATATTTATTATATGTATATATTATTTATAAACAGGTATACTTTTACCAAAAAAAGAGATTATATTCCACTAGCTGTTTCATAACCTGTTTTTTGGCTTTAATGCTCTGTGAACATTTTTATTTTTTTTTTTAAGATTTATTTATTTGAGGCCGGCGCCATGGCTCAATAGGCTAATCCTCCGCCTTGCGGCGCCAGCACACCGGGTTCTAGTCCCGGTCGGGGCGCCGGATTCTGTCCCAGTTGCCCCTCTTCCAGGCCAGCTCTCTGCTATGGCCACGGAGTGCAGTGGAGGATGGCCCAAGTGCTTGGGCCCTGCACCCCATGGGAGACCAGGAGAAGCACTTGGCTCCTGCCATTGGATGAGCTCGGTGCGCCGGCAGCAGCATGCTGGCCGCGGTGGCCATTAGAGGGTGAACCAGTGGCAGGGGAAGACCTTTGTCTCTCTCTCTCTCACTCTCCACTCTGCCTGTCAAAAAAAATATATATATATTTATTTGAAAGAGATACAGAAGAGGTAGAGACAGAGTTCGTTCTTCTATCCGCTGGTTCACTCCTCAAATGGCTGTAATGGCTGGAGGTGGGATGATCTGAAGCCAGGAGCTAAGAGCTTCTCGTGGGTCTCCCACAGGGGTGCAGGGGCCCAAAGACTTGGGCCATCTGCCACTGCTTTCCCAGGTGCACCAGCTTGGAGCTGGTTGGGAAGCAGAGCAGCCGGGACTCAAACCGGCGCCCATGTGGGATGCTAGTGCTGGAGGCCAGAGCTTTAAACTGCTGCGCCACAGCACCAGCCTCATGAACATTTTTCATGCTATCATTGTAGATCTGTGCCATTAAGCTCTGATGATACTCTGTTTCATGAAAATACTTTAGTCTGTTGGAGATTTAGATTTTTCCTAAATTTTCACTGTCATAAAGAGATGTGAAGGGGCCTCAAAACATTTGTGCAGAGTGGGATTAAAACTTAAGTTTATTTTGATTCAAAATATTTTCAAGTCCATGCATAGAAAGGGTCTTCAAAAAGTTAATGGAAAATGTATGTTATGAAAAAAAGACTAATTTCAAAAAATTTTGCACCAAAATAAGCTCTTTCAATTCCATTTTCCACAAACATTTTTAATTACCATCATAGGATAAGCATACATGTAACTTTAAATTTACATGTACTCTTAAATTACTTCCTCAAATAAACCCTTGGAAGTGAAATTGTAGGATTAAAGGTGTATATAGTTTTTAATTATTATGGCTTACTTTGCCAAATTGCTTTTCTTTCTTTCTTTCTTTCTTTTTTTTTTTTAAGATTTATTTATTTTATTTGAAAGTCAGAGTTACACAGAGAAGGAGAGGTAGAGAGAGAGAGAGAAGCCTTCCATCCCCTGGTTCACTCCCCAATCGACCACAGTGGCTGGAGCTGAGCCGATCCGAAGCCAGGAGCCAAGAGCTTCTTCTGGGTCTCCCACGTGTATGCAGGGGCCCAAGAACTTGAGCCATCTTCTGCTGCTTTCCCAGGCCATAGCAGAGAGCTGGATTGGAAGTGGAGCAGCCGGGGCATGAACCGGTGTCTATATGGGATGCCGGCACTGCAGGTGGCTGCTTTACTTGCTACGCCACAGCATCAGCCCCCAAATTGCTTTTCAGAAGATTCATATTTCATCAGTCTCATCACTTTTTATTAAAAAGTTTTAACTAATTTTCCAGTTTAACTAATGGTACAATCTTTAATTTTGTTTTAAAATTAATGGTAATAAAGGTTTATACCTTAATGTTTCTTATTTGCTTTCTATTTTGCTCATTTGTGCTGAGAAGACATAGTTTTTCTTATACTTTGAAAGTTTTTTAACCTATTAATGTGATTTGGCCTTGCAGTTGTCACAAATACTTTTTACAAAATTTGTCATGTAATTTAATTTTTATGCTATTTTGACGTGTGGAGGTTTTATTTTTCAAATACATGGTCATTTGTGGTTTCTAACTGCATTGCCATGTTTGGAAAGCTATTTGCTATACCTAATGCTACTCTATAACGAAAGTGCCATATATTTTCATTTAGTGTCTTTATGATAATCATATTTTAATCTGTAGTTCCTTAGAATATAATTTTGATGTTGAAACATTTATGGATTTTTTTTTTAAAGATTTACTTATTTTATTTGATAGAGTTACAGGGAGGAGAGAGAGAGATCTTTCATCTGCTGGTTCACTCCCCAAATAGCTGTAAGGGCCAGGGCTGGGCTAGGCCAAAGCGAGGAGCCAAGAGTTTTATCCTGGTCTCTAAGTGGGTAGCGAGGGCCCAAGTACTTGGGCGATCTTCCTCTGCTTTTCAAGGCGCATTAGTAGGGAGCTGGATCTGAAGTGGAACAGCTGGGACTCGAACTGGTGCCCACATGAGATACCAGTATTGCAGATGGAGGCTCAACCCACTGTGCCACAACGCCAGCCCTGAGACATGTGTGAATTTTTTATCAAGATAATTAAGAGGGTTGGCAGTGTAGTGCAGCAGACTGAGTTGCTGTTTGCAATAGCATCTCATATGGACACTGATTGGAGTCCCAGCTGTTCCAGTTCCCATCTGCTTATGTGCCTGAGAAAGCAGCAGAGGATGGTGGCCCAAGTACTTGGTCCCCTGTATCCATGTGGGAGCCCCAGATGAAGCTCCTGCCTTCCACTTGGCCCACCCCTGGTCATCCCCCTGTGTCTCTTGCTCTCTCGCTGTAACTATGACTTTGGAATAAATAAATCAATCTTTTAAAAAAAGATAATTAAGATACCTTAGGTTGATGATTGGTTATATTATTGTCTCTTAAAATGCTTTTGGTAAGCAAATTTGCTTTCAAAAACTGGAAGAGGAAGTAGCTTGAGAACATGAAATATTGTAGCAATGAAATTTGATACTGAAAATACTTGTTGTATTGTTTTGTTTTGGTTTTGGTTTTTGTTTAAAACGCAGAGTCAGAGAGATCTTCCATCTTCTGTTCACTGCCCAAATGGCCGCAACAGCCAGGCTGGGCCAGGCTGAAGTCAGGAGTCTGGAACTCCATCTGGGTCTCCCCTGTGGGTGCAGGGGCCCAAACGTTTGGGCCATCTTCACTGCGTTCCAGGCCATTAGCAGGGAGCTGGATCAGGAGTGGAGCAGCTGGGACACTAACTGGCGCCTGTGTGGGATGTTGGTGTCACAGGCAGCGGTTTAACTTGCTGTGTTACAACATCAGCCTGGCCATTTGATTCCTAATCTGCATGACTCTATTGTAAATGTTGTCTTATTGTTTTTTCCTCAGCTCTGCTGCATAAAATCCTAGTTGAGAATCCATCAGTAAGGATTACCATTCCAGACATAAAAAAAGACAGATGGTACAACAAGCCACTCAAGAAAGGTAATATTGTTAAAATGCAGGTACTTTCTCTGCAATAAAAAAGTTATCATGTCAACAATAAAATAACTGGTCTCTGTACTGGGGTGATTATATTAATGAAAGGGATGGTCAGAGTATTAACAGCTAAGCATTTGACTAAATCTTAGAGATTAGGGAAAACCTTTCTTCTTAAGGAAATGACATTGACTCTAAGATTTAAAGATTAGAGGGGAGCTGGCAAGATGAATGGCAGATTTAATTCTAAGCATAGGAAGCAACACTTGGAAAGTCTTAGATTTTAGAAAGTTTAGTGCATTTGAGGAACTTGAAAGGTCATAGCATGGATCATGTCTGTCTGGTTTATTGTTGTATCACTAATTATTAGCATAGTATATTGTGTATTCTAAGCACTTAGTGAATATTTGTTGAGTAAATGATTTAAGACAGAAGAGGGAGAGGTTTGAGATGATGCTGGAGAGGAAGATAGTGCGTAAGTTCCAGAGGAGGACCTTGTAAACCGTGTGAATGATTTGGGGTTTTAGCTTAAGGCCATTGGGGAAACTTGAAAGTTTAAGCAAGAAAATGATGCCATTTAAAAAAGATTTTTTTTTTCTGTCTATTTTTGATGAATAGGAGAAGAAGAATCAAAGTCATAAAGGTTTTTATACTAGTAGCCTAAATGTGAGAAAATGGTAGCATGGAATATGTTATTGGCAATAGAGATTTAAGAACTAGAATTCTTAGGACTGCTGACTGTTTAGGTGTAGAAAATGAAGGGGAACAAAGAATCTAGAATGAGTCATGGGTTCTGATAATTTAGGAGGAGAAATTTTGGGAAATTTTTATTTGATTTTGGACATGCTGATTTGAGGAGCTAAGTGAAAATATTGAGTATGTGAGTTTGTGTGTATGTGTAAATGTAACTCAGGAGATAGTTAACTTTGTGTCCCAAGCTGAGTTGCTGACTTTTCCCCTTCAGAAATACTCCTTTCACAGTTTTGTCTTTCTTGGTTAATTTGCAGGTGCCTCCTTGTTATGCATGTCAGAAACCTTGGAGTCATTTTTCAGCCATCTTGATCTCTTAAGTTCACCAGGATATTCAGTTCACCAGGATATTCTGTTAACCTATTTTTCAAAAAGCTAGAATCTGACCATATATTTCCCACCTCCAGTGCT
The DNA here is from genome assembly GCA_949820135.1 of Sylvilagus floridanus. Lineage (NCBI taxonomy): Eukaryota > Metazoa > Chordata > Mammalia > Lagomorpha > Leporidae > Sylvilagus > Sylvilagus floridanus. The sequence goes on along the minus strand of OX463224.1, from coordinate 13,758,967 downwards.
ATCCTAATTGGTCCAAAGTACTGTTTTACTCAAATCCTCCAGTGCTGTGTTTCTTACTCAGAGTATGAATGAAAATCATTTCATGTCCCATGAGATCATACATAACCTGTCCCTTTCATTACCTCTCACATCTCAGTACTGCTTTCTATAACCCTTGGCCATAGCTATTTTGTTCTGTTCTTCAGGTACTGGAGGCACATTTCTCCCTCACTGTTTTTGTCATGACTGTTCCCTATGCTTGGTAGTATTTTTCTCTGTGAGAATTATGAATATTTGTAAATCTTATTCTCTCACCTTCTTTGGACATTGACTTTGCTGTCAACTTTTTAACATTTCCTGGTCGTTCCCTTTAAAACTGTACCTCCCTCCCCTCAACACACTTCTTTGTTTTCCACTGTTGCATTTAACACCTTTTTTTTGTAGAACCTAGGGTTTAGTCTGTTTTGCTTGCTGCTGAATACGTAATACTTAGAATAATGATTGGCATGTAGTAGATCTAATAAAATATTTGAGTGACGCAATCAATAAATAAAAAGGTTGGCTAACTGTAAGCATGTTGACTGAATAAAGATAGAGGAACTTGGAAGAGGCTGAAAGTTAAGAGAAAGAGCATTAGTATCCTTGAGGGTTAGTACCCTTGAGGGGGGAGGAGGGTATGGACTCCATAGTATAGGCAGAGGAGTGATCATTTGGTGGGAGGATGGAATGGAGGAAAGGCTGGGGAGCAATGTAAGTTAGAAATTTAGTAGTAACAAGTTAAAGTAGTTTCTGTCTAATGGCTTTATGTTCTCTGAGAGCGGAGATGACATCATATGCTAAGTAATGGGATGATGGAGGAGGTCATGAGAATTTCAGAAGAATGTAGAAGTTTTGAAATAATCCATGTGGAGAAAGAAAAAGAAATTGACTACAGAAACAAATTGAATTGATTGCCAGCGTGGCAGGTTCAGCTGAGGATTATAGCAATGAATTTCTAGTACCATGATTTTCTATATAATGATCACTGGTAGAGCTTTGCTTCAAAACATGTTTTGGTTTTTTTTAAATTGTTAATTTGGAGGGCAGAATGACATGACAGAGTCCGAGAGATCTAGTCACTAGTTCATTCCTTAGGTCTGGGCCCAGCCAATACCAGAGCAGGAAACTCAGTCTGGGTCTGACATGTGAGTGGCATGGACCCAAGTACTGCTAGAATCAGAACCAAAGTTGAATTCAGACCCAAGCACTCTAATATGGGATGTGAACATCCTAAGTGGCAGCTCACTCCTGCCCCCTTAAATTTTTAAGAAAATTTAATTTCTACTTTATTTGCAAGGCAGAGAGACAGAGACCGACAGAGATCTATCTGTTGGTTCACTCTCCAAGTGCTTGCAACAGCCAGCGTTGGGACAGGTCAAAGGCAGGAGCTGGAAACACCATCCAGATCTCCCATGTATGTGACAGAGATCCAAGTACTTGAGCCATCACTGCTGCCTCCCAGGGTATGCATTAGTAAGAAGCTGCATTTGGAAGTGGAACTGGGACTCAACCCAGGCATTCTGATATGGGATGCTGGCGTCTCAAGCAAGCAGCACCTTAACTGCTGCTTCAGATGCCAGCCCATTGGTAAAGCTTTTGCAAGGGAGCTAATAGTGATGCACAGAATAGTTTATACTGTTTATTGCTGTTGCCATGATTATTTTCTTATTTTAAAAAGTTTTGATCTTTGGGGCTGGGCTGTGGTGTAGCAGGTTAAGCCTCTGCCTGCGGCACTGGCATCACAAATGGGTGCCAGTTTGAGTTAGGGCTGCTCCACTTCCGATCAGCTCCCTGCTAGTGATCTGGGAAAGCAGTGGAATATGGCCCAGGTCTTTGGGCCCCTGAACCCACATGGGAGACCAGTAGGAAGCCTCTGGCTCCTGGCTTCAGATCAGCTCAGCTCCGGCCATGGTGGCCATCTGGGAAGGAAAGCAGCAAATGGAAGACCTTTCTCTCTGTCCCTCTTTCTGTAACTTTGCCTCTCAAATAAATAAAGTCTTTAAAAAAAATTTGGTCTTAGAGGTATATCTTTCTTCCTAGAACATTTTTATCCATAAAAAGTACTGTTAAAATTATGGTCTTAGCATGATACTCCATACTTGGAGCATACTTACAGGTCATGGTTTGTGACATACATAATTTAACAAGTGGGTCTTAGTTCTTAGTAGATTTGTAATTTGACCACCTTTCTTATACAGTCATTTAGAAAGAGCCGCTATTGTTTTATATCTGTGTTGTGTTAAATAAATGGATTTAGATGTGCTTTTACTTGTTCAGATTGCCAGTGGGTTAATTTAAAGATATCTAAATAGAAGATTTAAAAGCATTTGTATTTTTTTTCTGTTTTTAGGGGCGAAGAGACCCCGAGCCACTTCAGGTGGTGTATCAGAGTCTCCTGGTGGATTTTCTAAGCATATTCAATCCAATTTGGACTTCTCTCTGGTAAACAATGCTTCGAGGTAAGACTAAATAAGATTAAGTAGTTGTTGAATGTGGTATTTTCTATGAAGAATTATGCATGTATGTATTTGTATGTGTTTATATTTTTAAAATAACAAAACACGGTCTTAAAAAAAGTGTGAGAATGGTTGTGGGATAGAAGGAAAGGCCTGGCATATTTTATTTAAAGATATATTCCCCCCCTCTGTCTTAATACCTCAGTGAAGAAAATGTGAAATATTCCAGTTCTCAACCAGAACCACGGACAGGACTCTCCTTATGGGACACCAATCCCTCATACATTGATAAACTGGTACAAGGGATCAGTTTTTCCCAGCCCACCTGTCCTGATCATATGCTTTTGAATAGTCAATTACTTGGCACCCCAGGATCCTCACAGGTAAGAATTAATTTTGCAGATAAATCATGACAGCTCTTACATTTTATTGTCTTAGCATCTTTTTTGAATGTTTATTCTTAGATGTATAGTGTTAATACTTTTAATTCGTATGTATTTTTTGACAAGGAAAAGGAATTAGAGGAGACGTTCATGAAAAAGAATCTTGAGTCACAGAAAAGAATTTTTTGGACTAAATAGTTACGTTATGACTGCTTTTGGTTCTAGTAGATTTATTCAGCTTTCCTTTGATTGTCATGTAGAATCCTTGGCAACGCTTGGTCAAAAGAATGACGAGATTCTTTACTAAACTGGATGCAGACAAATCTTACCAGTGCTTGAAGGAGACCTGTGAGAAGTTGGGCTATCAGTGGAAGAAGAGTTGTATGAATCAGGTATATTTTGTTGATTTTCGTCATGTCATTTTCTGCAGAAAAATTTAAGTATTTGAATAAAAGCTGTTACTATCAGTATATTTTAGAAATAGAAAGTTATCAGTTTACTATGAAAAAGAAACAATTACAATTAGGATTTAGTAAGTATTTCTTAAGAAGTAATATTTCTTGGGGTGGGCATTTGGCCTAATGATAAGTTGCCTGCATCCCATGTTCAGAGTGCCTGAGTTCAATGCCCAGCTCTAGCTCTGGATTTCAGCTTCTTGCTAAGGTGGACCTTTAGAGACAGCAGCGGTGCAGGTCGCTGGGTTCCTGCCACCCACGTGGGAGACCTGGATTGAACTTCCAGTTTCCTTCTTTGGCCCTGGCCTGTGGCATGCCTGTTGCAGGCACCTGGGGAGTGAGCCAGTGGACAGGAGCTTTCTCTCTCTCTGTCTGTCTCTCTGCCTCTTCTTACTCATAAGTTTAAGACATCTGTCTCTCTGCCTCTCGAATAAGTAAATAAATACAGTTTGAAACAAAAAATAATACTTTTTAAAAGACCTCACTTGGGTTATTAAAAATAAGTAGCTGGAGTCCTTTTCTTAAGAACTATATACTTACATTATATTCATTAATAATTTACTCCCTTCTATGAAGGAGAAACACATTGGCAGTTCTATACCTTCTCCCATCTCTGAACACACCTATCATTTTTTGCTGATTCTATTACTATAGCATAGTTACAGTATTCTAATATGTCTTTTGGCTTTTCAGAAAAATGTCAGTGTCGTAAAAGAAGGGACTATTCAGTATTAAAGGAAACCAAAGAGGTCTGATAGCTAAGTGCAGTACAGTGCCTTTACTAGATCGTAGATCAAAACAGCAGCAACAGCAAACACTGTAAAAAATGTTATTAGGGGGCCGGCGCTGTGGCATAGTAGGCTGTTCCTCTGCCTCCTGCACCAGCATCCAGTATGGGTGCAGGTTCGTGTCTTGGTTGTTGCTTTTCCGATGCAGCTCTCTGCTACGGCCTAGGAAAGCAGTGGAGGATAGCCAAAGAGCTTGGGCTCATGTGCTCGCATGGGAGACCCAGAGGAAGCTCTTGGCTCCAGGCTTCAGATTGGCCCAGCTCTGGCCATTGCAACCATTTGGAGAGTGAACCAGTGGTTGGAGGACCTCTCTGTCGCTCCCTCTCTCTGGCTGTGGCCCTATCACTAAAATAAATAAATAAAATCTTAAAAATAACAATAATTAAACATCATTAGAATTATTTGGGAAATTTGAATATGGACTGTATGTTAGATAATGTTGACCTGTCAGAGTGTGTCAGATTTTGACACAAAATCAAAATCTGAGCTGTCAGATTTTGGTGGTGTGATGAAACAAGACTGCAGGAGAGATACATTGAAGTGAAAGTGAAAGAAAGTGGTGTCTACAACTTAGTTTTTGAAAAATTAAAGGGCAAATAACTACACATTAGGGAAATACAAGGAAAGACCAGTAAACTTATGTGTAACTGGGTAGGTTAGGCACATGAAGGGTATGTTGTTTTAGTATCTTGGTAGATTTATAAGTTTTCAAAATTAAAAATTAGGGGGAAATGTTACTGTGTAGAAATCTGAGACCAGTTTCATTTTTTTGTCACCTATATAGATGATTCACCTTTTTTTAAAAACATAGATTAATAGAAATTAAATTTGCATAACACAAAATTCATTATTTTTAACTATTTTAAAGTGTACAATTCAATGATTTTTTAGTATATTCACAAGGTTGTGCAACTGTCATCCTTAATTTTAGAACATTCATCCCCAAAGGAAGCAAATTGTGCCACTAAGCAGTCATTCCTCCATTCCCCACTCTCAGTATCCACTAGTCCACTTTCTGTCTAAGGATGCGTTTTCTGGACCTGTCTTTGATTTGGCATATTTTCAATGTTCATCCATGTTGTAGCATGTGTCAGTACTTTATTCCTTTTTATGGCTGAGTAATATTCCATTGTGCGGCTGTAACACATATTGTTTATCCACTCATCTATTGAAGGACATTTGAATTGTTTCTGATTATAGAGAAAAACTTAGTTTTTGACTATATTTTGGATAAAGATTTATTTATTTATTTGAAAGTCAGAGTTACACAGAGAGAGAAGGAGAGGCAGAGAGAGAGAGGTCTTCCATCTACTGGTTCACTCCCCATTGGCCGCAATTGCTGGAGCTGAGGCAATCTGAAACCAGGAGCTTTTTCTGGGTCTCCCTCGTGGATGCATGGGCCCAAGGACTTGGGCCATATTCTGCTGCTTTCTTAGGCCACAGCAGAGAGCTGGATTGGAAGAGGAGCAGCTGGGACTCGAACCAGTGCCCATATGGGATACAGACATTGCAGGCGTCGGCTTTACCCACTTTGCCACAGTGCCAGCCCCAGTTTTTGACTATTAAGTGTGATTTTAGATGTGGATTTTGCTTTTTTTTTTTTAAACATAAATCTTGATTAAGATAAAATGATTTTCAGAATAGATCACAGCGCACCCAGCTGTATGCTAAACGCAAAGGTTTGGAAAACTTGAGAGTTAAATATATACCAGGGAGACACAACTACAAAGAAAGTAGGGGTGGATATACTAACATTACACAACTTAGAACTGAAGACAGTGGAAAGAAGGGTATATTACTATGTAAGGGGTATAATTCAGTGAAGACAACATTTATAAATACATACCAAATTATATAGCATCCACTTATTTTCAACTAACACACACACACGCACTTTTTTAAACTTCCATATGAGAGAAAACGCATTTCTCTGTGTGGGACTTATTTTACTAAGCATGATTTCCAGTTCCATCCATTTTGTTGCAATTGCCAGAATTTCATTTTTTTATAGCTAACACTCCATTTGTGTGTGTGTGTGTGTGTGTACCACATTTATTTACCCATTTGTCTATTACTGGACATCTAGGTTGATTCCATATCTTTTTTTTTTTTTAAGATATATTTATTTGCATGTCACAGTTAACACAGAGAAAGGAGAGGCAGAGAGGGAGAGGGAGGTCTTCCATCCAATGATTCACTCCCCAATTGGCCGCAGTGGCCGGAGCTGCGCCGATCTGAATCCAAGAGCCAGGAGCTTCCTCCAGGTCTCCCATGTGGGTGCAGGGGCCCAAGGACCTGGGCCATCTGCTTTTCCAGGCAGAGAGCTGGATTGGAAATGGGGTAGCTGGGTCTCGAACTGGCACCCATATGGGATGCTGTTGCTCCAGACCAGGGCGTTAACCTGCTGCGCCATAGCACCGGCCCCAGATTCTATATCTTGATACTATTTTGAATAGTGCTCTAGTAACCATGGGAGTACAGGTATTTCTTTGAAATCATTTCCTTTGGCTATTTTTCCTGAAGCTGAGTAGCTGGGTCATGTGGTAGATCTATTTTTAGTTTTTTAAGAGAATTCTGTTCTGTTTCCCATAGTGACTGTGCTAATTTTAATTTGCACTCCCACCAGCAATATGTTAAGGTTTCCTTTTCTCCAGCTGGGTTTTCCATGGGTGTTCTTTATCAGTTTGAAGAAGGTCCTTTCTCTTCCTGGTTTATTGAGTGTTTTTATCATGGAAGGATGTTGAATTTTGTCAAATTTTTTTTTGCATCATTTGAGATGAACATGTGAGTTTCTCCCCAGCTTTTTGTATTTTGAGCAAACCTTGTATTCCCGGACTTGCTCACAGTGTATAATCCTTTCATTATGTTGCTGAGTTCAATTTGCTAGTATTTACTTGAGATATTTACTTTATATTCATAAGAGATTTTCATCTGTACTTTTCATGTGATGTCTTTGGCTTTGATATCAGTGTAATATTAGATTCACAGGATAAGTTAGGAAGTCTTCAGTTTTTTGGAAAAGTTTAAACGTTGATGTTAATTCTTTATAAATATTTGGCTGAATGAAACCATCTAATTCTAGGGGAAAAATTAATGCTAAGGGTATCTAAGTATGTAGTTATCTAAATATCTATCTTACAGTTTTTTGTTTTGTTTTATTTGGTTTTTAAGATTTATTTGAAAGGAGGAAGTAGAGAGAGAGTGAATTGGTTTCTATCCATTGGTTCATTCCCAAATGCATGCAACTGACAGGCAAGGCTAGGCTGATGCCAAGAACCAGAAGCTCCATCTTGGTCTCCCACATGGCTGGCAGGAAACCAAATACTTGGGTCATCCTCTTCTGCCTCCCAGATAAATTAGCAGGAAGCTGGATTGGAAGTATAATGTAGCCGGGACTTGAATTAGTACTCTGATATCAGATAGTGGGTGTTTCAAGTAACAGCAATCTGCTGTATCAAGATGCCTGCCCTTTGGGAATTTTTTGAATACTGAGGGTGTGCTTTGTTGTGAAGCAGGTCAAATCACCTCCTGGGATACCCCCATGCCATATCAGAGTGGCTGGTTCAACAGTTGGCTCCTCTGCTTCCCATCCAGCTTCCTGCTAATGCTCCTGGAAAGACAAGTGATGATGGCTCCTGCAATACACATGGGAGACTCAGATAGTATTCTTGGTTCCTAGCTTCGGCCTGGCCCAGTCCAGCCCCAGCTGTTGTGGGTGATTGGGGAGTGAACCAGTAGGTAGACGGTCTTGAAGTGTCTTGGCTTTCTCTCTCTCTCTCTCTCTCTCTTTCAAATAAATTTTTAGAATATTATCTTTTGATTAATGACCCAATGTCTTACTGTAGATATGTTCAGGTTTTCTTTTCTTGAGTCAATTCTGGTAATAAATATATATTTTTTAAAAATTTGTTTACTTATTTGAAAGGCAGAATTACTGAGAGAGAGAGATCTTCTGTCTGCTGGTTCACTCCCTAAATGGCCACAACGGCAAGAGCTCCGCTGATCCAAAGCTAGGAGATTCTTGGAATCCTGCCTGCGTGCGGGGGCCCCAGGCCTTGGGTTTTTTGCATGCTCTGGCTCAAGACTAATTAATTTTGTTGATCTTTTCAAAGAACTGACTTGTGGCTTCATTGATTTTTTTTTCCTATTCTTTATCTTTATTGTTTTTTATTATTTCCCTCATTTGGATTTAGCTTGTTCTTCTGTTTTCTTGTGTGATTGCTTTGATTGGTTATTGATTGGAGATTATTTCTTTAAAATAGGTTCTGTTTTTCAGGGCAGATTGCCTGTATACTCCTGCTCCTTTTAATACATCACCTCCACCATTATTGTTACCCATCAGAGTGGTACACTTGTTACAAATGATGAGCCTAAATGGACACATCATTATCACTCAAAGTCCCTTGTTTATGATACGATTCATTCTTGGTGTTGTCTGTTTTGTTCGCCTGGACAAATACATACTGACATATCCACCATGATATTATACAGAGTAGCTACTGTCCAAAAATCCTTTTTGCTCCGTCTATTCTTCTCCACCTCCCAGCTCTTGGCAGCACTGCTCTTTTCACTGTCTCCATAGCTTTGTCTTTCTGTAATGTGTTAGAGTTGGAATCACTGAGTATGTAGGCTTTTCAGGCTGGCTCCTTTTACTGAGTAATATGCATTGTAGTTCTTCCATGTCTTTCATGGCTTGATAGCTCTTGTCTTTTTTTAGTGCTGAGTATTGTTTCATTTGCCTGGTGTGCTATGATTTTTTGTTTGTTTTTTCATACACTTAGCTACCAAAGAATATTGTGCTTACTTCCAAGTTTTGGTAGTTATAAATAAAGCTGCTGAAGCAAAGTGCATATTTCTGAGGACATAAATTTTCATTTCTTTAAATATATGTCAAGGAGCATAGTTCATGGAGCAAGTGGTAAGAGTATGATTAATGAGAAATTAACAAACCGTTCCCCAAAGTATCTGTGCTATTGAGCAATAACAATGAGTGAAAATTCTGTTGCTGCACATCATTCTTGTAATGTAAATGCTTATAGTAATTAATTAATTTACCTCTGAACACTGCTCTTTCCCTCAGTTTGGTATGTTATGTTTTCATTTTCATCTGTATCAATGTATCAAAGGTTTTTTTTTTTTTTAAAGATTTATTTAATTTTTTGAGAGGCAGAGGTAGATAGAGATCCTCCATCTGTTGGTCCACTCCCCAGTTGGCTGTAACAGCCAATGGTGGGCCAGGCCAAAGCCAGGAGCTTCATCTGGGTCTCCCACATGAGTACAGAGACCCAAGTGCTTAGGCCATTTTCTGCTGCTTTCCCGGGTCCGTTAGCAAGGAGCTGGATTGGAAGTGGAGCAGCTGGGACTGGAACTGGCATGGGATGCTGGTTATTTATGTATGAATATGTGTTTATAATTGCTCAGTCTTCTTGATGTATTGATTCTTTTAATATTGCATAATGTCCTTTTTGCCTCAACAAATTTTATTAGTCAATTTTGTTTGATACTAGTATAGCCATACTAGTTCTCTTTTTTGTTTATGTGGACTATTTTCCTTCCATTTACTTTCAGTCTTTTTCTAAATCTAAAATGAATGTAGGCAGCATATAATTGGATTATGTTTTTTTCTGCCACTTTCTGCTTTTCAAATATTATTTTTAATGATTTAAGAAAAGTTATTTATTAGAGAGGGAGATAGAGAAAACTCCCATCTGTTGGCTTACTCTCCAAGAGTCCCCAGCTGGGGCAAAGCCCAGAGCCAGGAATTCAGTCTAAGTCTTCTGTGTGAGTAGAAGGAACCCAGTCACTTGAGCCATCACTGCTCCTTCCCAGGGTCTGCAAGGAAACTGAGGTAAGGAGCAGAGTGGTGTATTGAACCCAAGTACTCTATTGGACGTGTGAGTGTTAGCCAGGCAAACACTCGCCCCGATCTCTGCCTTTTAATTGGAGAATTTAATTTGTTTACTTCCATTATGGTTAGTTATAAGAAACAGTTTGTTTTCTACATGTCTTAAGTCTTTTTTAGTCCTTAAATTTTGTATTTTTGCATTTTTTTGTTTTCAGGTTTTTCTTTAAAGATTTATTTATTTATTTGAAATGCAGAGTATCAGAGAGAGGAGACCTACACAGAAAGAGAGAGATCTTCCATCTGCTAGTTCACTCCCTCTCGTTTTTTTTTTTTTTTTCTTTCTTTTAAGATTTATTTTATTCATTTGAAAAAGCAGAGCTAAGAGAGAGAAATCTTCCATCTGCTGAATCACTTTTCAAATGGCTGCAAAGGCTGGTGCTGGGCAGGCTGAAGCTGGGAGCCTTCCAGGAACTTCTTCCTGGTCTCCTGTGTGGATGTAGGGGCCCCCAAGCACTTTGAGCCATCCTCTTCTCTTTCCCAGGTACATTAGCAGAGAGCTGGATTGGAAGTGGAGCAGCTGGGAGTTGAATGAGCGCCTATATGTGATGCTGGCGTCATAGGCAGATGCTTAACCTGCTGCATCACAATGCTGGCCCCTTATATATTTCTTCTTTCAGTTACATTTTGATAAAATGGTGATTCTTTTGGTGTTAAGATTCATATAGATTCAGTTTCTTCTAATGGAACTGTACTCTATTTGCAAGTTGTTTTGGGTTGAATACATGCACCCAGAGAAAAATCCTGGGTTGAGTGAGATTTTCAGCACACTTATGACTACTCTTGTTATGGAAGTAACCTACAAATTTTTATCCCCGAAGTGTTACATACTTGAGAATATAGTTTTTGTTAAGAGTATTCTTTACTCTCATATCTGGCTTTACTTTTTTTTCTTTGACCTAGGTTACTGTATCGACTACTGACAGGAGAAATAATAAGCTAATTTTCAAAGTGAATTTGGTAGAAATGGATGAGAAGATATTGGTTGACTTCCGACTTTCTAAGGTAAGGTATTTTTTAATATGTTTCATTATATTATTCTATGAAAATATTTCTAAATGGGTTTTAATGGCATTTTATTTGGTTACATTAGTGTCCCTTTATCCACAGTTTCACTTTCTATGTTTTCAGTTACCTACACTCAACCATAGTTCAGAAATATAAAATAGAAAATTCCAGAAATAAGCAGCTGATAAGTTTTAAATTGTACAGAGTTCTGAGTAGCACAATGAGATCTTGTGTCATCCCACTCCATCTTACCTGGGATATGAATCATGCTTTTGTTTAATGAATTCACACTATATGCCACCTGCCTGTTACTTATTTAGTAATGATAACTGAAGTAATCAAAGTTAAAGTTTATTATGCTAATCCAATTGAGGGTGTGAACTCAAAAACAATCAGTTACTTGCCTGAGTTGGCTGTTCCCACAAGCCTGAGTTTGGTTATAGGTTTTAAACTTTTCTGACAGGGTGAGTATGTGCATTGCATCAGGTTTGAACAATACAGATTTATATGTGATTATCAATCACTGAAAATTAAAGAATACCTCTTTGAAAATCAAAGAACATATGGTACTAGTTAACAGATTTGATTATTGATTAAAGAGGAAAATTACATTCTCATACTACGTGTTACCTCTGTGCAGGGAGAGGCAAATAATGGGGTCATTAATCACTCTCTTGACAATGGCCCGGTGACGTACAGCTTACATCTTATGGTACAGTAAATATTCCCTAGTTCACCTTTAAAGTTTGTTGAAAGGTCATGTTACTGGCAGCCAGTGTGGGACAATATCCCAGCTGTCTTAGACCTTTGTGGTCATCATTTATTCTTAAGTCCATAGTAACCCATTTGGTTATCAGATTGAGTCTCGTGGTATCATACTGTTTGGATTCAGGTAATTCCTAATTTTACTTAAACAGTGGCCCCTAAATTCAACAGAAGTGATGCTGGCAATTTTACTACAGTACTTTTACTTTCACTATGCTTAATTTATAAATTTATCATATGTAGAGGAACAAGTAGTATATATAGTGTCAGGTTTGACACTATCTGTAGTTTCCAGCATCCACTGGGAGTCATAGAATGTATTCCCCATGGTTAAGGAATAATTCTTTATGTGATATTTAACAAATTTATGACAAGTTGCGTTTTAGATTTCATATTATGAATAAAAGAATAACAAAACAGTTTATGCCAAAATAAACTTATCTTTTGATTCAATTTCCCACTTTTTTTTTTTTTTTTTAAGTTAACCGTGATGTAGCTAGAATGAAGTTTGAAGGGGTAGTTCACATTCCCTGTAGTGGAGATACGTTGCAGTACTGTTTTCCAGCTGCTTGCTATGAAGTCCTAATGAAATCCTTCTCACAACTGAATCTATTGACTTTGTTGCCATAGTATTTGACAAGGCTTCAGGGTAGTTATGTAACTTGTTTTTAATTTACAAATCCATGCTGCCAGTAGAAAATGAATTAGTGGTACCAACACTAAACAAGTGAGATAACAGTGTTTCTGTTGTCTTAAGTTCACTTTGGTGGGAACAGTGAGGACCACAAAATCAAGTCAGAATAATATGTGTTGCCATTTTTTCTACTGGAATATTTGGTCTCCCTAAGAGTAACAAAGGAATTGCAGCTGGATATATCTGAGAGTGTTTGTCTCTAGTTACCTGTGAACAGTTTGATCTTACTGTGTAATTTCTGATGTTATTTGTGGATGTTATTCCTGATACAGGGTGATGGATTGGAGTTCAAGAGACACTTCCTGAAGATTAAAGGGAAGCTGAGTGATGTTGTGAGCAGCCAGAAAGTTTGGCTTCCTGCCACATGATTGATCTGCTGCCTCTGGGGATTCCTCGTGAATATAGTGCTGCTATGTTAACATTATTCTTCCTAGAGAAGATTATTCTATTCTGCAAACTGCAAACAAATAGTTCCTGAAGAGTTCTCTTTCCCTTTACCCGATTCTTTGTATGTTTGGCATACAGATAATATGTATATCTTCATTGTAAGTAAAACTTTGGGAAAAGGATGGATAGAATTCATTAGCTGTATTTAGAGTCAGAATTTGAAAACTATCTGGTTAAAATCTTTGTGGGACCTGAGTTTATCAGCTTTTATACCAGCACGATATCTTGTTTTTACCAGAACATTGTGTTTCATTCAGAAAGTAACATTCTTTTATGGTGATGTAATTATAAGGATGGATTAGTGAGAGCTTAGTCAGGGTGACTTTGGGATAGTAGATATGTCAGTCTGTGCTGAGGCCAATTCCAAAAAATACATACCCAAGATTTGTACCTATATTTTTAAAGGGCATGACCAGTTAATGTAGACCTGTTTTTAAATTACAAGTAATTAAAATTGCAAGTATGTGGGATTTTTTCCAGTGTAGTTAGTAATGTATGAAATACTGTTTGCTCTTTCAAGTAGAAGTTGAGCATAAACTCTAGTGTTTAGTTAACTTTACTCTAAAAAGTACTGTTGGCACATCTTAAGTATTTTTCTATATGATTTCCTACTCTCACAGCCATATTTTAATTCTTTATTTTAGAAATAAATTCTATTTGGAAAATGAATACCTAACTTTGTGAACTTATTGGTGAACAGGATTCTAGATGATAAATAGCTGGAGGAGGAAGAGTAAAGAAGCTATTATAGGAATAGATTTGATTTCTGGTTCCTTTACCTACAAAACTGTTTTTGTAATAAAATTTATGTTAAATTTTGAATGTATTAGATTGGGGCCCCTCTTTCTTTCTGTTTTTATTTTTTTAAGGTAAATATAAAATTATATTCATCTGAAGCTAAGAGCATGTAGAGTTTTATGATCATATTAATATATACTAGCAAATTGTTTTAGTGAGGTATATCCAGAGGAGGGATAAATTTGAACATGTTCAATTTATTTGAAACTATTTAGGGGATTTCTAAAAATTGAGCTGTAAATTCTCAAATATAGGAGAAAGTTTGTTCTTGAGAATTATCTGCCTACTAATAGTAATGGTCAAAAACAGAGTTTTCTCTTATTTTGACCTCTTCCCAGAGCTGTAGCCTTTTATAGCAACAACCTACCTGACATTTCTACTTGAATAGGCTAAAAAGGCATCTCATGACCAAAAACAGTTTTAATTCCTATCTTCTAGCCTGTTCCTCTCTTCTTCCTCTGCCCCCATCTCCAAATGTTACTCTTAGGTCCCCAGTTCCTTCAACCAAAATCCAAGAAATCATCTTTAACACATTTTTTTCCCATACTCTATATTCAGTTCAGCAAAGCCTGTTCAGTTCCACAGATACATACAGTATCTATCCCTTTTCACACCTCTACCCCAGTTGGAGGCAGTGTCATCCTTCTTAAGTTTCTTATCCCTCAGAACTTTATTTTCAGAAAAACACAATGATCATCCTAAAATGTGAATCAGACATCCCTGCCCTGTTTTCTATTCTGACTTCATCACATTTAAGAGAAAATTGAAAAATCTGTTAGCTCTATAGCATTTTTTTTAAATGATTCATTTATTTATTTGAAAGGCAGAGTTACAGAGAGGCAGAGAGAGACAGAGAGAGGGAGGTCTTCCATCCACTGATTTGCTCCCCAGATGGCTACAACGGCTGGAGCTGTGCCTCCTCCTGGTGTCCCACCTGCATGCAGGGGCCCAAGCACTTGGGCCATCTTCTGCTTTCCCAGGCCATAGCAGAGAGCTGGGTTGGAAGTGGAGCAGCCAGGACTTGAACCCGCGCCCATATGGGATGTCGGCACTGCAGGCGATGGCCCCACCTCTACAGCTTTACATGGCCACCCTCTGACTACCTCCTTGACTTCATCAGCCTCTATCCTTCTTGTTCATTCTGCTCTCATTATACAAGCTTTACCGTTCTCATAAAATAAGCACATTCCCTCTTCAGGTTCTTTCCACTTTCTTTTCCTTCTACCTGGAATACTTTATTTCCAAATAATTGATATGTGCTTCACTTTAGGTGCCTGCTTAAATGTCGTTTCCTCTTTACATTCTTTTTGTTTGTTTGTTTTATTTTATTTTTTGACAGGCAGAGTGGATAGTGAGAGAGAGACAGAAAGGTCTTCCTTTGCCGTTGGTTCACCCTCCAATGGCCGCCATGGCCGGTGTGCTACGGCTGGCGCACCGCGCTGATCCGATGGCAGGAGCCAGGTGCTTATCCTGGTCTCCCATGGGGTGCAGGGCTCATGGGCCATCCTCCACTGCACTCCCTGGCCACAGCAGAGATCTGGACTGGAAGAGGGGCAACCAGGACAGAATCCGGCACCCTGACCGGGACTAGAACCCGGTGTGCCGGCACTGCAAGGCAGAGGATTAGCCTAGTGAGCTGCGGCGCCGGTCTACAATCTTTTTGAAGATTTGTTTATTCACCTCTGTCTCTCTCCTCTGTAACTCTGCCTTTCAAATAAATAAATAAATCTTAAAAAGCGGGGTGGGGAAGTGCTTTGGCATAGCAGGTTAAGCTGGTGCCTGTGGCTCTGGCATCCCAGACCGGCGCTGGTTTGAGTCCTGGCTGTTCCACTTCTGATCCAGCTCCCTGCTAATGAGCCTGAGAAAGCAGTGGAAGATGACCCTAGTACGTTGCTGCCTGCACCCATGGAGACCCAGAAGAAGCTCCTGGCCCTTCAGATTAGCCCAGCTCTGACCATTGTGGTCGTATGGGAGAGTGAACCAGTGAATGGAAGATTCATTCATTCTACCCCCACCCCCATCTCTAATTCTGCCTCTCAAATCTGTTTTTTCTATCCAGGTCTCCCCATATGAGTGCAAGGGCTCAACGACTTGGGCCATCTTCCACTGCTTTCCCAGACATAGTAGGGAGCTGGATCAGAAGTATAGCAGCTGGGTCTTGAATTGGCATCTATATATATATGAGACGTCAGTGTCCCAGGTGGTGACTTTACCTGCTATGTCACATTGCGGGCCCTGTCTCTGTAAAGTCCTTTCCTGGCTTAAATATCCTGTGGCAGACATTTAGCCTACTGGTTAAGGGGTGCCCATGGCCCATATTGGAGTGCCTGGGTTAAATTCTTGGCTCAAGCTTCTGATTTCATCTTCCCAAAGTGCGTACTGTGGGAGGCAGCAATTGATGGCTCTCTGCTACCCACGTGGAACCACCTGGATTGCATTCCCAGCTCCTAGTCAGGCATTTGGGGAGTGAATCACGGATGAACTCCCTTCCCTCACCACCTCTCTACCTCTCGATTTTTTTTTTTAAAGGTTTGTTTATTTTACTTGAGTGACAGGAGAGACAGAGAGGGGTCTTCCATCTGCTAGTGCATTCCCCAGCTTCCTGTAAGGGCTGGAACTGCACCGATCTGAAGCCAGGAGCCAGGAGCTTCTTCCGGGTCTCCCATGGGGCCCAAGGACTTGGGTCATCTTCCACTGCTTTCCCAGGCCATAGCAAAGAGCTGGAAGTGGAGCAGCTGGAACTTGAACTGGCGCCCATTTGGGATTCCAGCACTGCAGGTGGCAGCTTTGCTTGCTGTGCCACAGTGCCAGCCCCTCTGCCTTTCAAATTTAAGAAATTTGTTTTAATTAAAAAATCCTCATCCATCACCTTTTCACGTTTTTTTTTTTTTTTTTTTTTGACAGGCAGTGTGGACAGTGAGAGACAGAGAGACAGAGAGAAAGGTCTTCCTTTGCCGTTGGTTCACCCTCCAATGGCTGCCGGGGATGGTGCGCTGCGGCCGGCGCACCGCGCTCGTCCGATGGCAGGAGCCAGGTGCTAGGTGCTTCTCCTGGTCTCCCATGGGGTGCAGGGCCCAAGCACTTGGGCCATCCTCCACTGCACTCCCGGGCCACAGCAGAGGGCTGGCCTGGAAGAGGGGCAACCGGGACAGAATCCGGCGCCCCGACCGGGACTAGAACCCGGTGTGCCGGCGCCGCAAGGCGGAGGATTAGCCTGTTGAGCCATGGCGCCGGCGTTAACGTTATTTTTAATGCTTATTAGTTGGTAGTATATTTATTTTGTTTCTTTTGGAATCTTTTTTTTTTTCTAAGATTTATTTGTTTGAAAGAGTTAGGTCTGACATCTTCTGGTTCACTCCCCAAATGGCTGCAGTGGCGGAGCTGTGCCAATCCAAAGCCTGGAGCCAGGGACTTTCTCTGGGTCTCCCACATGGGTTCAGAAGTCCAAGTACTTCGGCCATCTTCTTTCCCAGGCTGTTAGCAGGGAGTTGGATCGGAAATGGAGCAGCTAGGACTCGAACCGGTGCCCACATGGGATGCCAGTGCTGCAGGCCGGGGGCTTTAACCTGTTGCACCACAGTGCCAGCACCCCTTTGGAATCTATAAGTCCCTTGAAGTCAAAGACCCTATCTGTCCCTTCAGTTCTGGATCCCCAGCACTTAAAAGTAGTGCTAGATACATTATGACATACAACAAATAGCTTTTCAACAAAGAAATAACACTCAAATGTTCTACTTTCAGAATACATGTAGCTGTGCACTTTCCATTTCCATTGCTGCTCCTTCGTCTCTTCCCTGTGTTCTGTAATAAAAGCTAAAGTTTGGCCGGCGCCGTGGCTCAACAGGCTAATCCTCCGCCTTGCGGCGCCGGCACACCAGGTTCTAGTCCCGGTCAGGGCACCGATTCTGTCCCGGTTGCCCCTCTTCCAGGCCAGCCCTCTGCTGTGGCCCAGGAGTGCAGTGGAGGATGGCCCAGGTGCTTGGGCCCTGCACCCCATGGGGAGACCAGGAAAAGCACCTGGCTCCTGGCTCCTGCCATCGGATGAGCGCGGTGCGCCGGCCGCAGCGCGCTGTCCGCGGCGGCCATTGGAGGGTGAACCAACGGCAAAAGGAAGACCTTTCTCTCTGTCTCTCTCTCTCACTGTCCACTCTGCCTGTAAAAAAAAAAAAAAAAAAAAAGCTAAAGTTTTTTCCCCTTTTCTCTGGTCATTGCCCAGTGCACCTTCTCAAGTAAACTTTTGTTTAAATAAATCTTAATTCTTAAAAAAAACAATTTAATCTTACTGTGACCCTCCCTCTACTGGCTTTCCATTGCTTCAAGACTGGACTTGAACATAGCATAACCTGCCTGTCTCTCACGATTCACACTCTGTGATGCTTTTGCTTCCTTATTGGAATGCCTTTCAATAGTTTTTTTGATATAGCAACATTAAATCAGCCCAAATTTTCTGCCACCCCTAGTTACTTTCACATTATTTTGTTTTCTTCATAGGACTGATTCCTATCTGAAATTGTTTACTTTCTAATTTTTCCACCAAACTGTAAGCTTAGACCTTGTCACTCCTTTTTACTCTTGTATATCCTGTATGTAGAACACTACCTGGCATATAATAGGTGTTAATTAAATATTTGGTAAATAAATAACTGAATTAGCTGCAGGTGAGGAAAGTGCCACAGAATATTGTAAGGGAAAAGTGAGTAAATACCAAGACTATATTGGTATTGGGATTTGTGTAGAATGGGGAGAAGCTCAGGCCAGCCTGTCGCCTTACAGGCAAAGCTCCTGCTTGCAGCACCAGCATTCTGTATGGGTGCAGATTCCCAGATGCTCCACTTTGATCCAGCTTCCTGATAACGCGTCTGGGAAAGCAGTAGAGGACAGCCCAAGTTCTTGGATCCTTGCACCTACATGGGAGATCCTGATGAAGCTCCTGGCTTTGGACTGGCCCAGCTCTGGCCTTTGCTGCCATTTGGGGAGTGAACCAGTGGATGGAAGATCTCTCTCTCTCCTGTCTTTCAGATAAATAAATAAATCCTAAAAAAAGATGAGAAACATTAGCTCTTCCTTGTTTTAAAAAAAAGATTTATTTTATTTATTTGAAAGAGAGAGGTAGAGACAGAGAGAAAGGTCCTCCATTCACTGGTTCACTCCCCAGATCGCTGCAACGGCCGGAGCTGAGCCGACCTGAAGTCAGGAGCCAGGAGCCTCTTTCAGGC
Organism: Sylvilagus floridanus; assembly: GCA_949820135.1. Taxonomy (NCBI): domain Eukaryota; kingdom Metazoa; phylum Chordata; class Mammalia; order Lagomorpha; family Leporidae; genus Sylvilagus; species Sylvilagus floridanus. The sequence continues at coordinate 13,740,037 of OX463224.1, read as the reverse complement.
CTCACATATGGGTGCAGGGGCCCAAGGACCTGGGCCATCCTCCACCACTTTCCCAGGCCATAGCAGAGAGCTGGATTGGAGAAGCAGCAGCCGGGACCAGAACTGGCATCCACATGGGATGCTGGTGGTTTAGGCCAGAGTTTTAAATCACTGCACCACAGTGCCGGTCCCAACTCTTTCATTTAATTTTGTGAATATTGACAGTTGCCTCCTTAAAGAGGCTGGTAATAAGTATTTTTTAGGGTTTATTTTTTAAATATTTATTTACTTATTTGAAAGGCAGAGTTATAGAGAGGCAGAGGCAGAGAGAAAGAGAGACAGGTCTTCCATCCACTGGTTCACTCGGATGACCACAACAGCCGGAGCTGCACCAATCCGAAGCTAGAAGTCTGGAGCCTCTTCCAGGTCTCCAGCATGGGTGCAGGGGCCCAAGGACTTGGGCCATCTTCCACTGCTTTTCCAGGCCATAGCAGAGAGCTGGTTTGGAAGTAGAGCAGCCAAGAGTCAAACTGGCACTATAGGTGGTGGCTTTGCTACAACGCCACAGCGCTGGCCCCTAGGGTTATTTTTGATCTCCAATGTATTCATGTGTATTTAGAATGTAGTAGAGGTTGGACATTTCTATCTGAAATCTGAAATTCTCTAAAATCCACAACTTGGTCCTAAGCATTTTTTGGATAAGTGATACTCCTACATAGTGGTTTGCAAAAAAAAATAAAAATAAAAAAAGGCATTAAGTAACTACAAGGTACCATAATTTCCTCAACTTTTTTTTATATGAATGGCACATAGAGACAGACATCTCCCATCTGCTGGTTCACTCCCCACATGCCTACAATAGCTGGGGGTGGGCCAGGAACTCCATCCTGGTTTGCTATGTGGATGGTGGGCTTCCAAGTACTTGGACATCACCCGCTGCCTCTCAGGGTGTACATTAGCAAGAAGCTGGATCAACAGTTCCCTGCTGATGGCCTAGGGAAGCAGTAGAAGATGGCCCAAGTGCTTGGGCCCCTGCACCACGTTGGAGACCTGGAAGAAGTCCTTGGCTCCTGGCTTTGTATTAGCCCAGCTCCGGGCATTGTGGCCATTTGGAGAGTGAGCCAGCAGATGGAAGACATTTCTGTCTCTCAAGTAAATAGATAAAATCTTTTTTCTTCCTTAAAACAAAACAAAACAAAAAACCTGGACCAGAAGTGGAAGTGGGACTTAAGCCCAAGTACTCTAATATGGGATGCTCATTCCTCTAAGGTGCATAATTTTTCTAGAATGTTCATTGTACTTTTGGGAGAAGGTATCTACTTTAATATTAAAAGCCACAACCACTTGTTGAAAATTTCCCAAGTGCCATAAAGTAGAAATAGGAGAGGAGGACTTACCATCCCATGATAACAGCTAAGATTTTGATGTTTATGTGTGTGTGGTTGTTGAGATAAATATAAAAAATATATAAAATAGGTACAGTTTAACAGAGTTATAAAGTTAACAACTGTGACCACAGCTCAATTGAAGAAAGGTTGTTTGCAGACCATTAGGAACTTTTCATATGTCCTGTCTTCCGCCAGAAGTAATCACACAATTGACTTTTTTGTTTTTAAAGATTTATTTATTTATTTGAAAGGCAGAGTTAGAAGCAGAGGCAGAGAGAGAAGGAGGAGTCTTCCATCTGCTAGTTCACTCCCCAAATAGCTGGAACTGCTAGAGCTGGGCTGGTTCAAAGCCAGGAGCTTCTTCTAGGTCTCCCATACAGGTGTAGGGGCCCAAGGACTTGGGCCATCCTCTACTGCTTTCCCAGGCCATAGCAGAGAGCTGGATCGGAAGTAGAGGAGCCAGTGCTGGTGCCCATATGGGATGCTGGCACTGTAGGCAGTGGATTTACCTGCTATACCACAGCACCGGCCCCTGCAATTGACTTTTGTGATAGTTCTTTCCTTGGTTTTCTTGTCTATTTATATATTTTTAAATAATCTAGTTTAGTTTGGGCCCAGTGCTGTGGTGTAGTGTAGTAGGTTAAGCCTCCACCTGCAGCTCTGGCATATAATATGGTCACTGGTTTGAGTCCTGGCTGCTTCACTTCCAATCCAGCTCTCTGCTAATGACCTGGGAAAACAGTGGAAGACCACCCAAATCCTTTGGCCCCCACACCTACATGGGAGACCCAGATGAAGCTCCTGACTTCAGACCTGCCCAGAACCAGCTGTTGCAGCCATTTGGGGAGTGAACCAGTGAATGGAAGATCTCTCTCTCTCTTGCTCTTGCTCTCACTCTCTCTGTTTCTCCCTCTCTCTCTGTAACCCTGCCTCTTGAATAAATAAATCTTTAAAAAAAATATAATTGAGTTTATGCATCTTTAGTTAATGTAGTTTAAAAAATGCTTTTTGTTTATTTGAGACAGCTCCCATCTACTGGTTCACACCCCAAATGCCTGCAGCAGTGGGGAGTGGGCCAGGACCAGAGCCAGGAGCTGGAAAATCCAGGTCTCCCACATGGGTGATGGGAACCTAGTTACTTGAGCCATTATGACTGCCTCCCAGAGTCTGCATTAGCAGGAAGCTGGATTCAGGATCTGGAGCTGGGAATCAAACCCAGCTAATCCAATATGGCACGTAGGCATCCTAACTGTCAGATTAAATACCCATTGGTGTTTTGTTTTTTAGATCTATACTTTGTATGAATTAAATTCACTGATTTTAATTATAATATAGGGGGCCATTTATGAACGTACCACTGATTGTCCATTCTACTACAAATGGATATTTGGGTTATTTGTAGTTCATATTTATGGTTCAATGCTAGCATAAACAGTTCTGCTGAAAACATTGTGGTACATGTCCATGAGTTTCTCTAGGTTCTAGAGAAATCCACCCCACAAGCCAGAAAAGGCCCATGAAATCATTTGTTCTGGCCCTGCCAAGGCAACTGGAGGTGAGACTTGAAATTCAGTAAACCCATAGCAGGCTAATTTTTAAACTGATAGTTTTATTTAACCTGTGAATGATGTTACAAACATCCAAATGGCCCTTGGCAGAAAAAGAGGTTCCCCACCCTACCCTAAAGTCTAGGGCATGTACCTGGAATAGAATTGCTAAGTCTTCAGTTATGCATATGTTCAGCTTTACTAAGAATAATGGGAAAACTTCTGAAGTGAGTGTACTTCCATATAAGAAGACTGCAGACACTGAGCAACTATAATATAAGAATATAACAATAGAATGTGTTTAAATTAGGCCGGTGCTGCGGCTCAATAGGCTGCAGCGCCGGCACACCAGGTTCTAGTCCCAGTTGGCACGCTGGATTCTGTCCCGGTTGCCCCTCTTCCAGGCCAGCTCTCTGCTGTGGCCCAGGAGTGCAGTGGAGGATGGCCCAAGTGCTTGGGCCCTGCACCTGCATGGGAGACCAGGAGAAACACCTGGCTCCTGGCTTCGGATCAGTGTGGTGCGCTGGCCACAGCGGCCATTAGGGGGGAACCATCGGCAAAGGAAGACCTTTCTCTCTGTCTCTCTCTCTCACTGTCCAAAAAATAAAAAAAATAAAAGAATGTTTAAATTTTCACTTCTGTTGAGGTGTTACCACTCTAATGTGAAAGTAGGTGTATGACATTAAGTTGCTTGTTCTTAAGTTTAAATGAGATCGAGCATCTTATAAAGTATGTATTCTAGTCTTTTGGTCATTTTTGTGTTGTCTTTTCAATAATTTCAAGTCTTCATGTGTAAAGTACTGTAGTCCTTTGTCAGTTTACATGAGTTGCATATCCAGGTATACTTTTCATTCTGTGGCTTATTGTTCCACACTCATGGAAGTTCATAATTCTGATGAAGTCTTATGTAGACCTATTCTTTGGCTAGTGGTTTCTTTTCTTTTTTTCAAGATTGTTTATTTTGAAAGGGTGACAAGAGAAGGAGAGAAATGTCTTCCATCTGCTGGATCACTCCCCAAATGCCTGCAACAGACAGGGCTAGGCCAGGCAAACGCCAGGAGCTAGGAACTCCCTCTGGGTCTCCCATGTAAGTAGCAGGAGCCCAAGAATTTGAGCCATCATCTAGGGCCTCCCAGGCACATTAGCAGGAATTTGGATCTGCAGTGGGGGGGCAGCCAGGACTTGAGCTGGTACCCTGTTAAGCAGCGGCTTAACCTGCTGTCCCACAACTGCCCCAGCTAGTGTTTTCATTTCCTACTGAAGGACTCATTCTTTACTCCAGGATCATAAAGTTTTTCACGTGTATTATCTTAAAAGGCTTTATAGTTTTTTATTCATTTATATATGCAATCCTCCCAAAATTGGATTTTGTGTATAATGTGAGGTAGAGATCAGATTTCATTTTTCTCCCATATCATTAGCTACTTTCACACTAGATATTGAAAAACATTCTTTTGCTGGCACCGTGGCTCACTTGGCTAATCCTCTCTGCATCTCCTCCTCTATCTGTGTAACTCTGACTTTCAAATAAATAAATGGATTTACATTCTTTTTTTCCCTTGTGTCTTATTTTGCAATTATTTTGTCTTATTTGATATTTTAAAAAAATTATTTGTTCCTTCTCTCCTACTTTGGGGCATTGTGACTTTGGAACCACTTTGAATATATCAAATTCAACACTGGAGCTGTCTTGCAGCCTTCAGGGAGTGGGACTTCGGGCTTCAGTTCTCTGAGAGTGCTGGCTTACTTCAGTTTCTTCTCCACTTGAGGGAATAATTCTTGTAGCGTCTCTACCTTCTGTGGGGCTGTGAGTTCATTGCTGTCCCTTCTACCCTATGAGGCTTTCAAAATAAAAGTTCCAATTTAGTGAGTGGAAAAAGTAGCTTCAGTAGTCCATTTCCTGAGTTCTGTTTAACTTTTAACTTTGACCTGTTAATTCCACACTATCCTGTTATCTCTTTAGATACTTAAAATATTTTGTATTTTTTCACTTTTTTATTTTTATTTTTTTATTTTTGACAGGCAGAGTGGACAGTGAGAAAGAGAGACAGAGAGAAAGGTCTTCCTTTGCTGTTGGTTCACCCTTCAGTGGCCGCTGCGGCCGGCGTGCTGCTGCTGGTGCACCACGCTGATCCGATAGCAGGAGCCAGGTGCTTCTCCTGGTCTCCCAAGGGGTGCAGGGCCCAAGCACTTGGGCCATCCTCCACTGCACTCCCGGGCCACAGCAGAGAGCTGGCCTGGAAGAGGGGCAACCGGGACAGAATCTGGTGCCCCGACCGGGACTAGAACCTGGTGTGCCGGCGCCACAAGGTGGAGGATTAGCCTGTTGAGCCATGGCGCCAGCCTTATTTTGTAGTATTTTTAACAATTTTTTCATTGTGAGGATTAGTTCAAATAATCCCACAATTAACTCTCAATTGCTATTATTTTTCATCTGAGTAAAATTATTATGTGTAAGTGTTTCTTCAGAACAACTGTCTTTCCATAGACAATCTAGTTAACAGAAATCATGAAACTTAACATTGATACAGTATTATTGTTTAATTCACAGCCTGTATTCAAATATTGCCAATTGTTCTGATGATGTCTTTTATAATTTTTTTCTTCAGATGTTCAAATCTAGAGATGGTTTTCGTATCTCCTCCGTCTCCATTCATTGGAGTAGTTCCTCAGTGTTTGTTTCTTAACTTTAGCATTTTTGACAGTTATTTTGCATAATTTCCCTAAAGTTTGTTTTGGCTGACATTTTTGCATGATTAGGTTCAGCTATACATTTTTCATAGGAACACCACTGAACTGATGATGTGTCCTTGATTATTATTACTGCTTTTTAAAAATTTATCTGGGGGCTGATGCTATGGCGTAGCAGATAAAGTCGCCACATGCAGTGCTGGCATCCCATATGGGCATCAGTTAGAGTCCCTGCTGCTCCACTTCCAATCCAGCTCTCTGCTATGGCCTGGAAAAGCAATAGAAGATGGCCCAAGTCCTTGGGCTCCTGCACCCACATGGGAGACCTGGATGAAAAACCTGGATTGTGGTTTCAGGTCAGCGCCAGCTCCAGCTGCTGTGGCCATTTGGGGAGTGAACCAGCAGATGGAAAACCTCTCCCACTTGCTCTCTGCCTTTTCCTTTTTGTAATCCTGCCTTTCAAATAAAATAAGAAATAAAATAAAAATTATCTGAAAAGCAGAAAGATATAGATGGAGAGAATTTTTCATCCACTGGTTCATTCCACAAAGCCTACAACAGCCAGGGCTAGGCCAGGCTGAAGACAGGAGCCCAGACTCGATCTGGATTTCCCTCATGGGTGACAGGGACACAGCCACTTGGGACATCTTCTATTACCTCTTAATGTGTACATTAACAGGAAGCTGGATTGGACGTGGAGCCAGGACTCAAACCTGGCCACTGACTTCAGGTGTTAAATGGCTTACAGGCTATGCCAAACCCTTGACCCTGCCCTCAATTACTATTTTTGTACTTCCTTTTATGTCTGCCATTTTTCTATTGCTCCAACTCATCGTTGTCTTTTGTTCTTCCTTTTCTACTTTAAATGAGGTGAAGCAAATATTTTTTAGAATTCCAATTTAATTTCTTTATTGGCTTATTAGCTATACCTTTCTGCTTTCTTTTTTCTAATTTTTGACAGGCAGAGTGGACAGTGAGAGAGAGAGACAGAGAGAAAGGTCTTCCTTTGCCGTTGGTTCACCCTCCAATGGCCGCCGCGGTCGGCGCACCGTGCTCATCCGATGGCAGGAGCCAGGTGCCAGGTGCTTTTCCTGGTCTCCCATGGGGTGCAGGGCCCAAGCACTTGGGCCATCCTCCACTGCACTTCCGGGCCACAGCAGAGAGCTGGCCTGGAAGAGGGGCAACCGGGACAGAATCCAGCGTGCCAACTGGGACTAGAACCTGGTGTGCCGGCGCCGCAAGGCGGAGGATTAGCCTGTTGAGCCACGGCGCCGGCTCCTTTCTGCTTTTTAAAAAACTGTTTTCTGTAAGGATTACTACATCTTACCACATTCAAATTAGTTTATATTATACTACTTCACTTAAAATAAGAACATTTCAAAAGTATAAGTCCGCTGATCTATATTTTTTGCTATTATTGTCATATATGTTATATTCACTTATACCAAAAACAATGTTAGCTTTAAGCAGGTATAGCTTTTCTTTTAAAGGTTTATTTATTTATTTGAAAAGCAGAGTTACAGAGAGACAGAGGCAGAGAGAGAGGTCTTCCATCCGCTCGTTCGCTCCCAAGTGGCCACAATGGCTTTAGCTGAGCCAATCCAAAGTCAGGAGCCAGGAGCTTCTTCTGGGTCTCCCACACAAGTGCAGGGGCCTTAGGACTTGGGCCATCTTCTACTGCTTTCCCGGGCTGTAGCAAAGTGCTGGATCGGAAAAGGAGCAGCTGGGACTTGAACTGGCCCCCATATGGGATGCTGGTACTGCAGGTGGAGGCGTTACCCACTGTGCCACAGTGCTGGCCCCATAGAAATGGGGTGGGCATTTGGAGCAGCAGTTAAGACACTGCTTGGGAAGCCTGCATCCCGTATCTGAGTGCCTGGGCTGGAGTCCAGGGTCTGCTTCCTGTTCCAGCTTCCTACTAATGCATTGCCTGGTAGGCAGCGGGGATGGCTCAAGTACTTGCGTCCCCACCAGCCATGTGGGAGACATGGATTGAGTTCTGAGCTCCTGGCCTTAGCCTGGTCCATCCCTGGCTCTTGTAGATATTTGGAGAGCAGATGGAGACTCTCTTTCTCTGTCCTTCAAATAAAATGAAAATAAATAAAACTTATAAAAATTAATGGTAGGCATGTCATAAGATGATCTGGTGCTTTTCTTTTCTTCCTGTATTACAGCATTTCTGATGTGATGTTATTTCCCATTACCAAGAAGAGGACATCCTTTAGTTTTTCTTGTCTTGCAGGTCTGCTGTTTGTGGATTCTGTTAGTTTTTGTTCATGTGAAAATGTCTTTGTTGCCTTCAGGTGTTTTTTTTGTTTTTGTTTTGTTTTGTTTTTGACAGGCAGAGTTAGACAGTGAGAGAGACAGAGAGAAAGGTCTTCCTTTCTGTTGGTTCACCCCCAAATGGCCTCCATGGCCAGCACACAGTATCGATCCGAAGCCAGGAGCCAGGTGCTTCTCCTGGTCTCCCATGCGGGTGCAGGGCCATCCTCTACTGCCTTCCCGGGCCACAGCAGAGAGCTGGACTGGAAGAGGAGCAACTGGGATAGAACCCGGGGTGCCGGTGCCACAGGCGGAGGATTAGCCTAGTGAGCTGTGGCACCGGCCATTGCTTTCAGTTTTGAAGCGTAATTATCTTGGAGATAATATTCTAGCTGATAGGTTTTTTTTCCTCTTTCCTTGCTTTAAGAGTGTCATTCTCTTGTTTTCTGTTTTTCATTTTTTTCCCCTAACATTTATTTATTTATTTGAAAGGTAGAGTTACAGAGAAAGGGAGAGGGAGAGGGAGAAGGAGAGACAGAGAGAAAAGATCTTCCATCTGCTGGTTCACTCCCCAAATGGCCATTACTGCCGGAGCTGGGCTGATTCAAAGCCAGGAGCCAGGAGCTTTCTCCGGGCCTCCCACATGGGTACAGGGGCCCAAGGACTTGGGCCATCTGCTGCTGCTTTCCTAGGTGGGTTAGCAAGGAGCTGGATTGAAAGTGTAGCAGCCAGGACTTGAATTGGTGCCCACATGGGATGCTGGCACTGCAGGCGGTGGCTTTACCTACTAAACCACAATGGCGGCCCCTTGCTTTTCATAGTTTCTGATGAGAAGTCAGCCAACATTTGTATCAGTGCCCTCCTATGTGTTATGATATTTTTCTTGAGATCAATTTTGAAATTTTCTGTTTCAGTAATTTGCCTATTATGTACTAGTTATTTTTCTTTATATTTATCCTGCCTTGGGTTCACAGAAGTTTTTAGGCCTATGAGGGGACTTAAAAATTAATAAGAGGAACTGGTGCTGTGACGTAGCGAGTAAAGCTGCTGCCTGCAGTGCCGGCAATCCTATTTGGGTGCTGGTTCAAGTCCTGACTGCTCCACCTCCCATTCAGCTCTCTACTATGGCCTGGGAAAGAAGTAGAAGATGGGCCAAGTCCTTGGGCCCCTGCACCCACGTGGGAGACCCAGAAGAAGCTCCTGTCTCCTGGCTTCAGATCGGTACAGCTCCAGGTGTTGTGGCCAGTTGGAGACTGAACCAGCAGATAGAAGACCTCTCTCTCTCTCCCTCTCTCTCTGCCTCTCTGTATAACTCTGACTTTCATATAAATAAATAATCTTAAAAAAATTCATAAGAAACAAAATGTTTATTTTGGCACAAAATTCTTGAAATTCATACATAGTTTTTCATAATACAAATTTTCTATGAACTTTCTAAAGAAATAAAAGTTTTTTCACTTAATTTGGGAAAATTTTAGCTATTGTTTTTTAGTGTCTTCTCTGTCTTGTTTTCTCTCTCTTTTTCTGGAGCTCCAAATGTTTGTTTTTTAATATTGTTCCACAAATCATTGAGACTTTTTCATTTTCCTTTTTTTCTTGGTTTATCAGATTGGATATTTACTGTTGATCTATCTTCAAATTTGCTGGGTTTTAAAAAAAATTTTTTATTTGAAAGGCAGAGTTACAGAGAGAGGGGGAGAGACTATCTTCCATCTGCTGATTCACTCACCAAGTCGCCACAATGCCAGAGCTGGGACCATCTGAAACCAGGAGCCAGGAGCTTCTTCCAGGTATCCCACGTGGGTGCAGGGCCCAAGGACTTGGGCCATCTTCTGCTGCCTTCCCAGGCTCATTAGCAGGGAGCTGAATCAGAAGTGGAGCAGCTGGGACTCAAACCAGAGCCAATATGGGATGCCAGCACAGAAGGTGCTGTGGTTTAACCCTCTATGCCACAGTGCCAGCTTCTGCTGACTTCTTAAGAGGTCTGCAGTTTGCTGTTAAACTACCTAGTGATTGATTTCCAGTTATTGTACTCAGATCTAAAATTTCCATTTGCTGTTTTTCATAGCTTTAGTTCCTGTGTTAAAATTGCCTATTAATTCACGTAACACTGTTTTGCTTTAGGTTCTTGAACACATCTTCAGTAGATGCTTTTTGCCTTTATTCACTAAGCCCTGGTTCCTTTGGGCATCATTCCCCTGCTTTTTCTAGGTCTAATACTTTTTTATTACATAGTAGACATAGTAAATGGTTAGCTGTGGAGATTCTGGACTTTGTATGTTCCTCTAAAGTGTGTAGATTTTCATTCTAGTGGATAGTTAACTTGGAGGACACAACTGAACACAAACTGTCTCCTTTGTGGACTCAGCTAAAATCTCTGCTCAGTTTTTCTAGCTGCTATTGTTGTCAAGCCTACAGGAGTCAGTGAAATCCCAACAAATTTGGGTTTATTCCCTTTATGGTTCTGATCTTTCCAGGATTTTCCCCCAACTTTGCAGCTGCTCTGCCAGTTCCAAGCTGTGTTCTTGCAATCAATTAGCCTGGCTTTTTGTGACTCTGTGATGTGTGGATTGTAAGGTACAAATTACACATCTCACCTACTGTTATTAGGGGTGACTTCTTAATTCTTTCGAAAGAACTTTCAAATAGTCATTTTTTAAATAATTTGAGAGACAGAGATAAAGAGTTCTCATCCACTGGTTCACTTCTCAATGGCCCACAATGACTGGGACTGGGGCAGGCTGAAGCTAGGAACCAGGAACTCAATGCAGGTCTCCCACCAGTGTGACAGGGCCCCAAATACTTCAGCCACTAGTGCTGCACCACAGAATCTGCATTAGAATCAGGAGGCAGACACTGAACCCAGGCACTTTGAAATAAGATAAGGGTGTCTTAACTCCTAGGCTAAACAGCTAAACATCTAAGACCATCCTGCTGAGCTCAGGAGCCTTTCAACAGAGGTATTAGGAGCCCTGCCTGAAAGGAGCTGGGCTTGGGCAGGAGGATAGGCTTGGTTTCTGGCTGTGTGAGAGAAGAGATCAGATTGAGATTCTATAGATTGGGTTTTGAAATCTGGTTCTGGCTGTCACTAGCTCTGTAAATTTGGTAAACTTGGAACATGGAGTATGAAAAACTAAATATCTTTGTGTCACATTTTATTTATAAAATAAGGATAATGTTGTCTTTTCTAGCTACCCATCCGAGCTCTTTTCTGAAGATCCAATGGGACCATCATATGTGAAAACACCTTAAGGTGAGAGACCGTTTATTATTTCTACTTATATTCCTCTATGCTGTGCAGATGATCCAGTAACATACATGAAAGAGACTTAATCTCTATGAACTGATGGGTATTTATGTAGCAAATAAGTAAAGTGAAATAATTTTATCATTATCATTATGTTGTAGACTATTAATGAGTAAAAACTCATGAGCCAAGGAAGGGTTGAGGTTTGCATATGATAAGTGGAAGGGGAAATTCTGTAAGACAAGGGGAAGGAGGTGTCAGAGAAAAATACTTACAATGTTGTTTAAGCATTGTAAAAGATAATACATACCGTGCACTCCTCTTTTGTTGCTGTCCTAGGTGACCACTTCACTCTCACAAATGTAGAATGGTAACAAAATGCACCCATTTTAGTGTGTGGGGTGGAAGGAAGCTCAGGCTGACCCTGCAGCCGAACTGATGGGAATAAGTCTTTCTGGAGCCTGTGGTTCTTTAATCATGTAGAATTTATTTAAAAAGTAAATCTGGTATTGTGAGAGGGGGAGCAGGGAAGACAGGTCAGAGAAGAATGGAAAAGGAAAGAGATTTGGAAGCATCCTGTTTGATGCTCAGGCAGAGAGAGATGTGATTATCTGTTGACTGAGGAAGAAACGAAATATAAATGAGCTGACTAGGGCGATGGAGGCCTCGTGCTGCCTGAGTCAGAGCAAGCAACAAGGGCATAGGCTTCTAGACCTTGTTGCAGAAAGGTTGATTTCGGCAGCATATAATTTGCATCCTGGTTCCGTGGGAGAAGAGGTTCATAGATGGGCACAAGTTCTCACACCCTTGAACCATGAATTGGAGTTTTCCACCTGAAAGAAGAAGAGACAGACTGTGTGAGCAGAAGGCTTCCTCCTGCAACTGTAGCCTTTATCCATAGTCCCCAGGTCTCCATGCAGGGATGGCCAAGACCTCCACTTAGGTATTCTTCCTGTACTTCCCTTCTGTCTGCCTCGTCTAGGACCTTTCTCCTATGGGTTTCCCATTCCTTTCTTTAATGTCTTCATTTCCATGGTCTCCATTTTTCATTTATCAACATGTTCAAGTTCCTTCAAACTCAAAACTATGCTTGGACTATGCTACTGTCCCACCTCTCCCCCCATGCCTCTGCAGAGCTGGCTACCCTCACCTTAACTTCCTTCCCATTCACCTGTTGGCCCCTAGTACTCTGTGCTGAAACTTCCCTCTCAAAGGTCATTTGAGGTCCACCCATCAAATTCTGTGCCCTTTCTTGGGACTCTTCTTGGCCACACACATGGTGTTTTTGACTGCACCCTCTTTCTTTTCTTGACTCTGTCTCTGACAGGATTTTTCCCAGTATTCTGTCTACTCCTCTGGGCATATTTACTCTGTCCTCTCAAGTTCAATTCTCCCATTTCCAACTAACTGAATGTCATCTCCATGATGCTAAGGATATCTAAACTGTTTCCAAAATGAAACTCATTGGCTTCCTCTTCTAATTGGCTCATTTTCCTTGTATATTGTGTGTACCACCTACTCAAAACCTGTCAGTTGATGCCTGAATTCCGTTCCCAGAGATCCTGATTGTTTTGATGCAGCCAGAGCATTAGGATTTTTAAAAAACTGCTCAGGTGCAGCCACTGACCAAAATCATGAATGTCCCCCAAAGCCTTTCTTTCTGTTTTAAAAGATTATTTGTTCATTCAAAAGGCAGAACAACAGAGAGATGGGGAAGGAGAGTGGGAGAGAGGGAGGGGAGGGGGAAAGGGGGAGGGGAAGGAGGAGTGGCTGAGAGAGAGAGAGAGAGAGAGAGAGAGAGAGGTGTCTTCCATCCGCTGGTTCACTCCCCAAATGGCTGCAACCACCAAGGCTTGACCAGGCTAATAGCCAGGAGCCGGGAGCTCTGGGTCTCCACATAGGTGACAGAGGTCCATGTACTCGGGCCATTTTCTGCTGGCTTCCCAGGCATATCAGCAGGAAGCTGGATCAGAAGCAGAATACCTGGGATCTGAACTGCTGTTCCAGTGTGGGATGCTGGCATGGAAAGCAGCAGCTTAACCCACTGCACCACAATGCTGAGTTCCCACAAAACCTTGTCCAAATACCACTTCCTCCACAGACTTTCCTGCACCTCACATCTTGCCTTCCCCTAAACTCCCAGAGATTTATGTGTGATTTCTTATGACACCATTTTATCCTTTGTGATGTTATTTCACCTATCTTATTTTTTTTTTTTTTTTACAGGCAGAGTGGACAGTGAGAGAGAGAGACAGAGAGAAAGGTCTTCCTTTTGCCGTTGGTTCACCCTCCAATGGCCGCCGCGGCTGGCGCGCTGCGGCCGGCGCACTGCGCTTGTCCGATGGCAGGAGCCAGGTGCTTTTCCTGGTCTCCCCATAGGGTGCAGGGCCCAAGCACCTGGGCCATCCTCCACTGCACTCCCGGGCCACAGCAGAGAGCTTGCCTGGAAGAGGGGCAACCGGGACAGAATCCAGCACCCCGACCGGGACTAGAACCTGGTGTGCCGGCGCCGCAAGGCGGAGGATTAGCCTGTTGAGCCACGGCGCCGGCCTATTTTAGACCATAATCTATTTACACAGTCTGTGTTTGATTAATCCTTCTGTAAGAATTCATGATATGTGACATTTGTATTTATTAGATGATGGTGGATGAATGAAGGCACACATGTAGAAATGTGGGCATGATTGCATCTTTTTTTACAATGCAAATCCTGGATGACAATAAATGGCTATGTGACTGGCTTACATAGTCAACACACTATACATTTTACTGCTCTCTTAGAGTGACTATAAATATACATGTTATATGTGTTATTATGCCAACATATAAATACAGAGAGGGAGAGAGAAAGGCTATAGGAATTGGCTCACACATATTGTGGAGGTTAAGTCCCAAGATCTGCAATCAGCAACCTGGAGTCTGAGAGAGGGGGAGGCCAATGTTGCAGCTTGCAGACTGGAAGATTGCATTTCAAACCAGAGACCATCAACCACAAGGAGGGTCAGGCAGCGTGGTTCATGGGATGAAAATAACCGAGATCTCTTACTTTCTTAAGTTTTGAAATATTTATTTGAAAGGCAGAGAGAGAGATCGATCTTCCACCTTCTGGTTCATTCTCCAAATGCCTGGATAGCCAGAGCTGGATCAGGCTGAAGCCACAAGCCTGGAACTCAGTCCAAGTCTGCCATTCGGGTGGCAGGGACCCAGGTACTTGTGCCATCATCATCTGCTGGCTCCCAGGGTGCATTAGCAGGAAGCTGGAATTAGAGCGTAGCTGGGGTTCTAACCCAGACACTCCAGTATCAGATGTGGGCATCCCAAGAAGTATCTTTTTTTTTTTTTTAAGACTTATTTGAAAGTAACAGAGAGAGGGGAACACACATACACACACAGATCTTCCATCTGGTAATTCACTCCCCAAATGGCTGTACCAGTGGGGCTGCACAAGCCAAGAAGCCAGGAGCCTGGAACTCCATCTGGGTCTTTGACATGGGTGGCAGGGGCTCAAGTATTTGAGCCACCTTCCACAGCTTTCCCAGGTACAGTAGCAGGAAGCTGGATTTGAAGTGTAGTGCTGGAGTCAAAGTGGGAGATTGGCATTGCAGTTGTTAGCTTATGCTGTGCCATTGTGGCTGCCCCAAAGATTTTGAAAGGCAGAGTTAGAGAGAGGGAGACACGCACAGATCTTCCATCTGCTGGCTACAGCACCTGGGGGTAGGTTAGTCTGAAACCAGGAGCCAGAAACTCCATCCTGGTCTCCCGCATGGGACGTAGGGGCCCAACAACTTAGGCCATCTTCTGCTGCCAAGCAGTGTCTTAACCACTGCTCCAAACACCCGCCCCCAAGATGTCTTATTGTAGAAATGAGGAGTGTAAGGGTAGAGAAGTATAGGAATGTACACAGACAAGTCTGACCACCTGTGAGTGTAGATTTGTTGACCATTGTTTATTACTTTATTCAGTCAATATTTATTCATCCAATATTTACTAAATGCATGGACATTGTCTAGGTGCTAGGAACATATAGCCATGAAGAACAAGACAGAAACAGTCCTGAGCTTACAGTCAAGGTCTCAGTGCCTCAAAAGGCAAGTCACATGTTTCATTAAGGGGAAGAGAGGGCCAGTCTGCTCGCCTCCTTTCAGAAAATCTTAGACCTGCTGGGAAGGGCCTCTACTTCTCCATCAGTACCTAAGATTCTACTCTTTTTTTTTTTTTTTAAGATTTATTTTATTTATTTGAAAGAGTACAGAGAGAGGTAGAGAGAGAGAGAGAGAGGTCTTCCATTTGCTGGTTCACTCCCCAGATGGCTGCAAGGGCTGGAGCTGTGCTGATAGGATTCTGTTCTTAATCTCTGAAAGGTAAGAGTGATTCCCAAGTCCCTTGATCCCTCCTTAGGCCCTGTCTTGCTACTGCCCCCTAGCAGTTCTTAAGTTGCTTGATGCATTCTCTGACAAAAAAGTGCCTCATGAAGTCCCCACGTACCTTCAAAGATCTTCTTTAGCATACACTGCTGGGAATTCTGAGTGGTGCAGACTCCCTCTCCACGAAGACATTTTCCTTGCTCATTCATGAAAGCACACGTGTGGCAATTTACTGCACCTGAAAAATTTAAGATATGCCTGATGACATTTCTATATGGGCCAGGTGTGAGTCAGACATCTGGGGAGGCATGAAGCACAGTAGATAGCCTGGATCCAACACATTTGTTTCTTGATCCTTGTTGGGGACCTGAGACCCTGTGTCTCTTAGTGCATATACTTTTTTGGTGTCAGGGAAACTCCTTATTCTCACTGCTTTGTCTATGGCTGTCATTGCTGATGAATCTCAAATTTTTCTAATACTGACTTACTCTAATCCATACCCCAATGGCTTCCTAGACATCTATAATTCTGTCATGTCTGACTTAATAGGAACAATGTATTGTATGACTGGCTCCCTTTCATACTCCTACCACAAGGCACAAACACTTTGAAGAGTCAAATTTGACTAATTAGTAAGCTATGTTTGACTGTTCTAGCCCTGCAAAACCTGTAACAAGTGTGCAATACTCTCCATACTCAAATTGACCTTATTGAAGATTACTGGAGCTATTCTCTGTAAAATGCTTCTATATTGCCTCATTTACTACCTCAACTGCTAATCTAGCTCAGGGAACATAGAGAAGTAGAAAGAGTCTGGGCTTTAGAAAGCGCTAGGTTTAAATCCAAGATCTACCTCTTTCTAAGCATGTGACATTTGGAATATGACTTAAGCCTCGGTTCTCTCGTCTGAAAAATTATAATAAAAGTATAATAAAAAAGTACAATAAAAATAATAATAAATAATAAAATAATAATAAAATAAAAGTCTAATAAAATATAATAAAAATTATTATAAAAATTATAATAAAAGTGTAACCAGGTGAAATATGAAGCATTTATATCTAGTAATAACTAAGGCATCAAACTTGGGTCTTGTTTTCCTTTCTTGAATACCGTCTTTTAAGTAAGAGCCAGAAGACTGCAATTGTCCTGGGAGCTTATTTCTGGATGTAACAGGCAAAACCATCTGCATGCTTCATATATTCAAAAAAGAAAACCACCAGCTGCAGTGCTAGAACTCTATGGGGTCTGCAGATAGCGTCTTCACACAGTCTAAGAGGCAGGTTTAGATGAAAGCTAACAAAGGTTAGTCTTCAGAACTCTGCACTTCCCTGAGCCCCTTCCAGGGGGTCATGGCATATGTATTCATAATTTCTTGTGGGGAGTGGAGTTGCAGGCACTACTGGCATTTTGGCTTTGAGCTAGTTTTCTTAGAGAGAGGCCTTCCTCCAAATTATTTAGCTTTCAACACCCCCTAAAACCTGGAACATGCCTCCTGGCATCATTGTGCAGACACCTTTGGGAGAGCTGTTTGTGAAGTATTACCAGCTCTTTTCCTGTACCACTGACCTAAAATTGTTTTTTCTGACTGTGCCACACTTCCCACCTGAAGTCGAGGACTGGCACTGGTCCAAACGTGGCTCACCTGAGGATGTGCTTGCAATTGGTGCACTTGAAGGCTGTTCCATCGTGGGCTTTTCAGCTGAAGCCTGTTCACCCGAAGCAGCAGCCTGTTCACCCGAACCGTGTTCACCTGAGCCGTGTTCACCTGAAGTGACGGCCTGTTCACCTGAACTGTGTTCACCTGAAGCGGCAGACTGTTCATCAGAACTGTGTTCACCTGAAGTGGCGGCCTGTTCACCCAAACCGTGTTCACCTGAAGCAGCAGCCTGTTCACCCGAACTGTGTTCACCTGAAGCGGTGGCCTGTTCACCCGAACCGTGTTCACCTGAAGCAGCGGCCTGTTCACCTGAACCGTGTTCACCTGAAGTGGCGGCCTGTTCACCCGAACCATGTTCACCTGAAGTAGTGGCTTGTTCATCTGAACCGTGTTCACCTGAAGCAGCGGCCTGTTCACCTGAATTGTGTTCACCTGAAGCCACGGACTGTTCACCCGAACCGTGTTCACCTGGAGCAGCAGACGGTTCACCTGAAGTGTGTTCACCTGAAGTGACGGCCTGTTCACCTGAACCGTGTTCACCTGAAGGCTGTTCAGTTGAAGTGTGTTCACCTGAAGGCTTTTCTGCTGCAGATTTTTCACCCGAGGGCTGGTCTCCTGAAGGCTGGTCACCAGAAGTGTGCTCGCTTGTGCCATGCTCACTGGAACCATGCTCCATTAACGCGTTCTCGCCTGATGTCTCATACAAAGCCTCGGCATCAGAGGGGTTTCCAAGTGGAAAGTATTCACCTGAAAGTTGATGAATTGACGACTGATGATCCATAGAGCCAGGAGGCTCATCAGGCTGACCTGATGCCCCTGGGATGGAGAAGGAACAGAAAAGAGATGGCAGAGATGAGGGAGAGAATTAAAGACTATTTTTCTTCAGAGAGAGGCTAGTTCGGCACACCTAGGTTTCCTGTGGGTCTAGATCAGGTACCTGATCTAGTACAGATGTCAGGGGAAGTCAACTAAGTGCTCCAAGAGACCATGGGGGACAGAGACCACCTCTTGGATTGGAGGGAAGAGTTTGAAGATACATAATATGAACTGCACAGTTGGATCACTCAGCCTTGAACCAAAAGTGCCTGAAGGAAAATGAACTTGCCTCCCTGCCAGCACCAGGAAGTCAATGCACTGTCGCTCATGTCACCTCATTCTCCCACAACCCTCCCTCCAGGTCCTCAATGAGGGAAAGGCAAAAAGAGTGAGCAGAAAGCAGTTAGTTTCTAGGGGCTGAGTAATTTTAGCCTAAATTGAGGGTGGGAGATTTTAAACTTTGGACAGAATAAACTATAGAAGATGACAAATACCTAATGAGCCCACAAGAATTATCAGAAGGGATTATTTCATTTGATAAGGTTGAGTTCTTTCTCATATTCAGTCCACAGTCCATACGGGTTGGGGAAAGCAGAGTTGCTGTAAATTATTAAGATCAAAAAATTATTGGGTTAACTTCTTTGAGTTGAGATTTCCTCGTAACATACTACTTACACCAACTTCATGGAGTTTTCAAGTGTTCTATAAAATAAACTGTGGAGTACTTTGTACATTATTATGTAAGGACCAAATTAATTTTGTTTTCTCTCCCTCATCTTACACTAGGAATTGCAAAACTCTTCTGGCCAATCCCTTCCACCTGTTATCCATCTCATTAATGACTACCAGACAAATATTCTTCAAGTGTGAATTTCATTTTAATTTGAAAGGAGTCACAAATAATTGGTTCCTCTTTGATTAGACTGAGCAACCTCAAGGAGGACAAGTAGACTACAACAGCTGAGTTACTAATCCAGCCAAAACCTAAGCGGAATCACAGACCTTTGAGACTGATGTAGTCTAAGAATCCTGCACTAGATATATATCCTAGGTTCTTTGTAGCATTTATCAGTGACTTAAAAAAGATTTATTCATTTATTGAAAGTCAGAGTTAGAGACAGATCTCTATCTGCTGGCTTACTCCCTAAGTGGTCTCAATGGCCACGGTTGGTTCAGCTTGATGCCAGGGGCAGGGACTTTATCTAGATGTCCCATGTGGAAGCAGGGGCCTAAGCATGGGGCCATCTTCTGCTGCTTTCTCAGGGTGCATTAGCAGGGAGCTGGATCAGAAGTGGAGCAGCTGGGACTTGAACCTGGGGCTCATATAGGATGCCAGAAGCTTTACTTACTAGGCCACAACACAGCCCCTATCAATGACTTTCTAAGAGCAGCTTTAGAATATAACAGGTAAGATTTAATCAGGCTTTGGGGAGATGATTATTCTAAAAACTTGTTACATAAATATCTGCTTGACTGGTTGTTCAGCAGTTAACTAAAGTTTTAAGAAAGAGTTGCTTCTGATATACAAAGGAGGTTTGAAAAAGCATGTGAATTTCTTACTGGTTCTTAAGTTTGACTTACTGCTTTACTGTGTGACTGACACATACTGCCATCTGGTGGCTGTGTATCTATGTTTCTGAGCCAACTTTTCAAAGTCTAACAAAGCAAACAGCTAAGTCTTTGAGATTTCACCAATAGCTCAGAGCTCATGACTTCTCCTACAGGATTCAGGAGGGAACACAGCCCATAAGGTTAAGAAATTCTGAAAGAGGAGATGCAGACAACTGGGTGGGTGGAACACAGCCATGCGGAGGCTTATAAAGTCTGACCTAAGCCCTGCTGTGTTCTGAGGTAGCTTTCTGGACACATCACACCCTCATCTCTCATCTTTCCTTGGCGCATTGCCTGTGCAGGATCTCTTACAAATAGCTGGAGGGATAAATCTTCACTGTACTTCTCTTGAACCCATAGGCCTATCCTCCCTTCTCACAGAGCATCAGATACGAATGTGGATGGCTGAAGGAGTAGAACCAGAGCTGTGCCAGGCCAGTGGTCCCCTCTGACCATAAAACTATAACTAGGAGAAATCAGCTGGTTTGGAAGCTTTCTGAGCTGGGCTTGTTGAGTTACTCTTGATTCTGAGTCAGGTTGGTGTGAGTAGCTAAGAGCTCTGTCTTCCTTCTTCAAGGACTGAAACACCTTCACGTCCCTTACACATCACCCAGAGCCTAGGTAGTAAAAGACTCACCTCTGGCAGATCCAAGCAGATAAAGACCCATAAGTAAGATAAACTTGTTCATCTGGATTTAGGGAGAGAGGGACCCTAGTGTAGGGCACCCAAGAGCTATGAAGAAACTGAGCAGAATTCTAGAACTGTGAGCAGAATTCTAGAACCTCAGAGACAATCCGTGTTTCCTCACAATGCTAAGGTCCTCATGTAATCTTTTCAGCCAGGCCAACCCATAATAATCAATGCAGATTCCTCTAGTGAAGACTAATGGGTATTTTCTATGTGTAAGATGGTGTGTTGGGTTAATCTGCCCCATCTTAAAACCAAAAGCATATTACCAAAATAATTTGTGTACTTTGTAATAAAGTTTAAGATGTCCAATGTCTTTTTTAAAGTATCCTTGGCCCTTTAACTAACCAGGTATGACTAGCTGGTTATTTTCTGTTTGGCTCTCTAGATCAGTTTTTCCTGGCCCTGATCTGTAGTCCAGAAGGTTCCCTCTGTTGACTTGATCACCCGAGTGCTGGATGGGTCTGCCTTCAGGTTGGGTTTAGCCAACGGAAGACTGGAGGGGAAGGAACAGAGGGCGGGAAAGGGAGAAAGGGAGAAGCTGGGTCTTTACATGGCAAAGCTCCTGTTGTTTGTCCTCCCTTCCAAGGCTCCAGCTTTTAACTAGGCCCTGGTGATGTGTTTTCCATCCTTGCCTCTCTGTCCTGGGGTTAATAACCATTTGTTACTGTTGCTGAAACCTGCATGTCCTGATTTCCTTTAATTTTGTTTCCTTAACTCTGCCAACTTCAGTGTATAGTGTCTTCCTATGGAGTTAGATCGATCATGGTTTTGGCAGGAAACAATTGACAAACTCAAATAGGTAAGTGCAGAGAGTTTACACAGAGGCAGGCAAAGTAAAGGGTTGAACAGGGGTAGTTGAAAGCTGTGTCTTGAGCAGTCACTTTATCATGGAGCAGACAAACTGAGAAGGTGGCTGCCGAGAGGCATCCATCTGCTGGAAACCTAGAACTCTTGGAGCATTGGTTGGCAGAGATCCTCAGCTCCCGTCTCCTGCATCTTCCCTGACTCGCTCCCTTAAACCACCTTGTTACCTGTACCACTGAGTGCTGCATCTAGACTATGTCTATCTTCCCTGTTATAATTATTTGCTTAATGTTAGTTTCTCCCATTGGACTCCAAACGTCTTGAGTGGTGGCACCCTATTTGTCTTGATCACCATTGTAGCCTCAATGCCCAGCAACACTGATTGTTACGTAATATATATATATATATATTTTAAGATTTATTTGTTTGTTTGAAAGAGTACACAGAGGAGAGGCAGAGAGAGAGAGAGGTCTTCCATCCACCGGTTCACTTCCCAGTTTGGCCACAACAGCCAGAGCTGTACCGATCCAAAGCCAGAAGTTCTTCTGGGTTTCCCACACGGGTGCAGGGGCCCAAGGACTTGGGCCATCTTCTTCTGCTTTCCCAGGCCATAGCAGAGAGCTGGATAGGAAGTGGAGCAGCCAGGTCTTGAACCAGCGCCCATATGGGATGCTGGCAGTTCAGGCCAGGGCATTAACCCACTGCACCACAGCGCCAGCCCCGTTTTTTTTTTTTAAGATTTTTATTTTTATTTGAGAGGTAGAGTTATAGACAGAGAAAGGGAGAGACAGAGAGAAAGGTCTTCCATCCACTGGTTCACTCCTCAGGTGGCCACCGTGGCCGGAGCTGGGCTAATCTGAAGCCAGGAATCAGGAGCTCCTTTTGGGTCTCTTATGCAGGTGCAGGGCCCAAGGACTTGGGCCATCTTCTACTGCTTTCCCAGATCATAAGCAGAGAGCTGGATTGGCAGTAAAGCAGCTCAGACATGAACTGCCACCCGTATGGGATGCTGGTGCCACAGGCAGAGGCTTAGCCTATTATGCCTCAGTGCCAGGCCCCAAATAGGTTCTTTTTGTTTCTTTTTTTAATACCAGTACTATGCTGGTTTTATCAATATAGCTTTGTAGTATACTTTTTTTAAAAAAAAGATTTATTAATTTGAAAGACAAATTTTACAGAGAGAAAAGTAGACAGAGAGATAAAGAGAGAGAGAGAGAGAGAGAGAGAGAGAGAGAGAGAGTGTTAGAGGAGAGTTTTTCCATCCACTGGTTCACTCCCCAAATGGCTACATGGCTGGAGCTGAGCCGATCCGAAGCCAGGAGCCAGGAGCTTCTTCCAGGTCTCCTACCGGGGTGCAGGGGTCCAAGGACTTGGAGCATCCTCTACTGCTTTCTGAGGCCATGGAAGAGAGCTGGATTGGAAGTGAAGCAGCCGGGCTTGATCCGGTGCCCATATGGGATGCTGACACTGCAGGCCAGAGCTTTAACCCACTGTGCCACACACCGGCCCCCATAATGAGTTCTAAATAGATTTTCCATGAATGAATGAATTGCCTTTTCTGGGTCTCTTTCTGCCACATGAAGGAGACTCTGTAAAGAAGCCCTAGTGTGGCCATGCTTAAGGCTCTGGGTCAGCTGAAGCAAGCAGGATCACCAGAGTCCTTCCCTACTTGACTGAGTTGGAGGATGAAACTAGGATTTCAGGCAGTATGTGTTGGGTCGGGGGTGGGCTACTTAGTACAGCAGTTAGGATGCCACTTGGGTTTGAGACCCTGGTCTGCTTCCTATTCCAGTTTCCTGGTGATGCATCCCTTGGGAAGGAGCCAGTAGTTGGGCCCCTGTCACCAGGTAGTTGGAGCTCAAGTAGCTGAGTTGCTGCCACCAATGTGGGAGACCTGGGTTGAGTGTTGGACACTTGGCTCCTGGCCCAGCCAGCCCTGGATGTTACAAGCTTTTGGGGAGTGAACTAGCAGATGCTAGATTGACCTCTCTCTGCTCGCCTAATAAAACATAAGTAAATAAACATTACAAGAGGACTCCCAACCTTTAAAGAAAACAACTAGGATTTTGCAGCTTCTGGCTAGGCTTTCTATTATAGACAAAATCATGAAAGCACATGCTATTATTCCTTTTTTCCATGGGGACTAAATTTGGAGAAACAGCTATAGGATCGCATTGGATCAGACTTTCTTGGGTTGAAGCAGGAAAGGAGAACTGCTATCTATACAACCTACCAGCTGTTTAAAGCCTAGTGGTACCCCTGTTTGCAGTTATCAGAATTTTAGGACCTCCCTGCCTCATCTCTGGGTTTTCTCCAGACTGAGGTTGGCTTTAGAAGACTGGATTGCAGTCCCACCTGGTCTGGCTTTCCCTGGGTTCTGGCTTGGAAACTTTCTCCCTGTGCCCAGCAGTCTAGCACTTCACACCCAGATCAGCCCCTGAGTCCACGGTGTAGAAGAAGACAGTGGTTCCAGAGAATTCACTGGGACTTGAAGTAGTCTGAGCTAAGACATCCAGCGGCATTCCAGCCCCTACCTCCTTCCTCTACTAATCTCCTCCACCCTGGATGAGCTGATGTTCCAGCTTCTAATGCCCCTAAATGAACCAAAGAATCAGTCAGCTCAGCTCTTGTGATGTTGTGGCCTGGTTCAAAAAGATGAACTGAGTCAAATGGAGTCCTGTCATGGGAATTTGTAGTTGTTGCACAGAAATAGAGACAACTAACTCTAGAGAGCAGAATTGAAAGGTCATTTTGACTCATGTGCTAAGACCACTACTGAGGGCCAAAGGAAGGATGAGCCAGTCAATGAGTCCGGGGGATAGTAACAAACACGTGGGAGATGAGACATGTCATGCCTCCTTCAGTTTACTTTATTATTTTTAAAGGATTTATTTATTTATTTGAAAGGCAGAGTTACAGTGGGGCAGAGGCAGAGAAAGGAGAGAAAGAGGTCTTCCATATGCTGGTTCACTCCTTCAGATGGCTGCAACGGCCGGAGCTGTGCCGATCCGAAGCCAGGAGCCAGGAGCTTCCTCCGGGTTTCCCACATGAGTGCAGGAGCCCAAAGACTTGGGCCATCTTTAACTTCTATCCCAGGCCATAGCAGAGAGCTGGATTGGAAGAGGAACAGCCCAGACCTGAACTGGAGCCCATATGGGATGCCAGAACTTCAGGTGAGGGCTTCAACCCACTGCGCCACAGCACCGGCCCCACAATGTACTTCTCCATCTCATCTTCCTGATGAGAACTCTTTTTTTTTCTTTTTTCTTTTTTTTTTTTTTAATTTTTTGACAGGCAGAGTGGACAGTGAGAGAGAGAGATAGACAGAAAGGTCTTCCTTTTGCCGTTGGTTCACCCTCCAATGGCCGCCGCGGATGGCGCGCTGCGGCCGGCGCACCGCGTTCCTCCGATGGCAGGAGCCAGGAGCCAGGTGCTTTTCCTGGTCTCCCCATGGGGTGCAGGGCCCAAGCACCTGGGCCATCCTCCACTGCACTCCCGGGCCACAGCAGAGGGCTGGCCTGGAAGAGGGGCAACCGGGACAGAATCCGGCGCCCCGACCGGGACTAGAACCCGGTGTGCCGGCGCCGCAAGGCGGAGGATTAGCCTGTTGAGCCACGGCGCCGGCCCTGATGAGAACTCTTAACCCTTCACACACTCCCTAGGAAATCTCTCTCTCTTTTTTTTTAATTAAAGATTTATTTGTTTATTTGAAAGAGTTACACAGAGAAGGAGAGGCAGAGAGAGAAAGAGAGAGAGACAGACAGACACAGGCCACAATGGCCGGAGATGTGCCGATCTGAAGCCAGGAGCCAGGAGTTTCCACCAGGTCTCCCACACAGGTTTAGGGGTCCAAGGACTTGGGCCATCTTCCACTGCTTTCCCAGGCCATAGCAGAGAGCTGGATCGGAAGTGGAGCAGCCAGGACTCAAACCAGCACCCATATGAAATGCTGGCACTGCAGGTGGTGGCTTTACCCACTACACTACAGTGCCAGCCCCCTCCCTGGGAAATCTTATCCCTGTCAATCACCATCTATGAATTGAAGACTCTCCAAGAATTCCAATCTGGTATTAGACCCTCTCTCCTTAGCTTAGAGTCATATATCGTGTTACTAGATGGACATTCTCGATATCTGGATATTCTCGATATCTCAATGTTTGTAACATCATATTCATCATTTGCACTCCAGCTGTGTTCCTGGGACCTTTAGCGTGATAACTGTTACTGTCATCATCTCAGACACCAGAACCAGGAGTCTGGGTGCTGCCCTGCATTCCTCTCTTGCCCTCACTTCATGCCTTATATGAGTTTTACCTCTAACTAGTTTTTCTTTTTTCTTTTCTTTTCTTTTTTTTTGACAGGCAGAGTGGACAGTGAGAGAGAGAGACAGAGAGAAAGGTCTTCCTTTGCCATTGGTTCACCCTCCAATGGCCGCCGTGGCCAGCGCACCGCGCTGATCCAAAGCCAGGAGCCAGGTGCTTCTCCTGGTCTCCCATGCCGGTGCAGGACCCAAGGACTTGGGCCATCCTCCACTGCACTCCCCGGCCACAGCAGAGAGCTGGCCTGGAAGAGGGGCAACCGGGACAGAATCCGGTGCCCCAACCGGTACTAGAACCCGGTGTGCTGGCGCCGCAAGGTGGAGGATTAGCCTAGTGAGCCGCGGCACCAGCCACCTCTAACTAGTTTTTCAGTTTACCAGCTCTCAAATTCAGGTTCTCATCTTCTTTTGAATTACTGGAAGAAATAGCTCCCTGTTTGTCTCTATTTCCTTCAGCATAACTTTCCTGTAGAAGGGGGATCTGCGTTTCTCCCTCTCAATTAATGTGCTTGATATTTGTTTATGAGAGGCCAACATTTTCATTGTCTTAAACTAGAAACTAATAAAAGATGCAATTCTGGGAATGAGTGATTGTAATCTTAGCCTTGGAAAGGGAAGGGCTGGATGGGTCAACATTAAGATATTAGTGTTGTGAAGCTACATTTATTTTTTCATGAACTAGAATATATTTATAAGCCTTAAATTGCATCGACCACATTGAAAGGACAGAACAGAGGGAACTGATTTAGCAGAGCGGGAGGTAAAACCTAACTACCTCTAGAGGGAGAAAGTGGCAAGAGTCAGCTTATAGCTCCTATTACTATCAGAATAAGGTGTGAGTTGATGCAATGAACATTGCTTAAGAGTGAACCAACGGAAAAGGAAGACCTTTCTCTCTGTCTCTCTCTCTCTCACTGTCCACTCTGCCTGTCAAATAAATTAAAAAGAAGAGGGGCCAGGCATTTGATGCAGTAGCACAAGCCGCTGGAATAGGAATCCTGGCTACTTGGCTTCTGCTCCAGCCTCTTGTTAATGTGATCCTGGGAGGTAGCAGGTGATGGCTTAAGTAGTTGTGTTCCTACCACCCACGTGGGAGACCAGGATGGAATTTCTAGCCCAGCTCTGACTTTATCAGACATTTAGAAAGTGACAGGTAGATAGAAACCGGCGCCGCGGCTCAATAGGGTGATCCTCCGCCTTGTGGCGCTGGCACACCAGGTTCTAGTCCTCTGCTGTGGCTCGGGAGTGCAGTGGAGGATGGCCCAAATGCTTGGGCCCTGCACCTCTTGGGAGACCAGGAGAAGCACCTGGCTCCTGCCTTCGGATCAGCGCATGCGCCGGCTGCAGTGCATTGGCCGCGGCGGCCATTGGAGGGTGAACCAACGGCAAAGGAAGACCTTTCTCTCTGTCTCTCTCACTGTCCAAAAAAAAAAAAAAAAGCTCTCTCCTTGTCAGTTGCAGTCTCTGCCTCTCTACCTTGAAAAGAACAATTTTTTTTTAAGAAACCCAAGTTTTTAGGGCTGGCACTGTGGCACAGGAGGTTAATCCTCCACCTGCGGTGCTGGCATCCCATATGGGTGCCAGTTCTAGTCCCAACTGCTCCCCTTCCAACCCAGCTCTCTGTTGATGGCCTGGGAAATCTGTAGAAGATGGGCCAAGTCCTTGGGCCCCTGCACCCCCGTGGGAGACCTGGAGGAAGCTCCTGGCTCCTGGCTTCAAGTCGGCCCAGCTCCAGCTGTCGCCGCCTTTTGGGGAGTGAACCAGTGAATGGTAGACCTTTCTCTCTGTCTCTCCCTCTCACTGTCTGTAACTGTACCTGTCAAATAAATAAAATAAAATATTTAAAAAATAAACCAAGATTTCTTAAAAGTTTATATAGGAGGGGCCGGCACTGTGGCTTCGAGGGTAAAGCTGCCACCTGCACTGCTGGCATCCCATATGGATGCCAGTTCAAGTCCCAGCTGCTCCACTTCTGATCCAGCTCTCTTCTACGGCTTGGGAAAGCAGTAGAAGATGGCCCAAGTCCTTGGATCTCTGTACCCACATGGGAGACCCGGAAGAAGCTCCTGGCTCCTGGCTTCAGATCGGCCCAGCTCTGGCTGTTGCAACTATTTGGGGAGTGAATCAATGAATGGAGGACTTTTCCTCTCTCTCTCTCTGCCTTTCAAATAAATAAATAATTTTTTTAAAAAAATCTATATAGGAGGAATTAAGACCTGCAGCTCTTCCCTTTCTTCTGAGTTCAGATCCAGATATCCAGTTTCCAGCTATCCCAATTTCAAATATCTAGGTAACAACCCCACCCCTACCTCCTTGGGAGACAGGAGATCTGGTCTTTGGTAAGAAGTTTGTGAAGGGAGCACAGGTACAGGGGTTAGGAGTGGGGATGGGGTGGCATGCTGACAACTGCAAGATTCCATGGAAGTCTGAGTACCTAACAGTGATCTCTCCAGTCCTCTTCTCTTCCCAACGTCCTAAATACCAATGGGCAGGCTCTACTTGCCCCTCCCTCCCTCCCTAGACAAGAGATCTGCACATCTTTCTTTGCAGAAATCAGATAGTTCCGGATTTGATATTTGAGTAAACCAAAGAGAGTTGTTGTTCTTCTAGATTTTGAGAGTTGTTGATTTCTAGTTTTATTCCTTTATGATCTGAGAAGATACATGGCATGATTTCAACCTTTTAAAATTTGCTGAGACTTGATTTGTGGCCATGTGGTCTGTTCTAGAAAACGTTCCGTGTGCTGATGAGAAGAATGTATATTCTATACCTGTTGGGTGAAACATTCTGTAAATGTCTATTAGGTCCATTTGCTCAATAGTATATTTCCACTCCAATGTATCTTTATTGATTTTATGTCTGTGTAACTTGTCAATTGATGAAAGCAGGGAGTTAAAGTTACTACCTATTATCATATTGGAGTATATCTCTCCCTTTAGGTTTTTATTTTGTTTTAGAGATTTATTTATTTATTTGAAAGTCAGAGTTACACACAGAGAGAAGGAGAGGCAGAGAGAGAGAGAAAGGTCTTCCAATCTGCTGGTTCACTCCCCAATTGGCTGCAATGGCTGGAGGTGTGCTGATCTGAAGCCAGAGCCAGGAGCTTCTTCCAGGTCTCCTATCTGGGTGTAGGGCCCCAAGGACTTGGGGCATCTTGTACTGCTTTCCCAGGCCATAGCAGAGAGCTGGGCCAGAAGTGGAGCAGCTGGGACCTGAACTGGTGCCCATATGGGATTCTGGCACTGCAGGGGGCAGCCTTACCTGCTACACCACAGTGCCAGCCCCTTCTCTTTAGGTTTAATAGTATTTGCTGTATATATAGGCTGGTCTTATTTTGGGCCCATATATATTTATGATTGCTATGTCTTCTTGCTGAGTAGAACCTTTTGTCAAAATGTAATGTCCTTCTTTTTTTTTAATAGTCTTTGATTTAAAGAATGTTTCATCTGATATTAGTATAGCTATGCCTGCTTGCCTTTGATTTCCATTTGCCTGGTATATCTTTTTCCATCCCTTCACTTTCAATCTGTGTGTATTTTTGTTTATGATGTGAGTTTCTTGTAGACAGCAAATAGTGGGGTTGTGGTTTTTAATCCATTGACCCAACGTAAGTCTTTTGGTTGGTGAATTTAATCTATTTACATTCAAGGTTAGTATTGATAGATAAGAACTAAGACTTGCCATTTTGTTGATTGGATAATGATTTTACCTGCTCTATTAGTGAATTTGGTTGTGACATGTGTTTTCATGTTTACTTCCAATGCAGGACCACCCTTCAAAATGTCTTGTAATGCTGCTGGTGGTGAATTATATTTTTGGTTATCTGCAAAATATTTCATTTCTCCTTCCCTTTATTTTTATTTTTTTATTTTTGACAGGCAGAGTGGACAGTGAGAGAGAGAGAGAGAGAAAGACAGAGAGAAAGGTCTTCCTTTTGCCGTTGGTTCACTTTCCAATGGCCGCCGCGGCCAGCGCACCGCAGCTAGCTCCTGGTCGAAGCCAGGAGCCAGGTGCTTATCCTGGTCTCCCATGCCGGTGTAGGGCCCAAGGACTTGGGCCATCCTCCACTACACTCCCGGGCCATAGCAGAGGGCTGGCCTGGAAGAGGGGCAACCGGGACAGAATCCGGCGCCCCGACTGGGACTAGAACCGGGTATGCTGGCGCCGCAAGGCGGAGTATTAGCCTATTGAGCTGCGGCGCTGGCCTCTCCTTCACTTTTAAAGAGTAGCTTTGCTATAAATAATATTCTTGGTTGGCAGTTTTTTTCTTTTAAGACTTTAGCTATATCACCCACTATAGGGTTATTGCTGAGAAGTCTGATGTTAATCTAGTTGGTTTTCCTTTATATGTAACTTGATGCTTTTCTCTTACTGTCCTTAGGATTCTTTCCTTTAACTTTTGACAATTTGACAACAATATGCCTTGAAGAAGACTTTGTGGTTCTTTGTACATCTTGTATCTGGATATCCACGTCTTTCAAGACCTGGAAAATTTTCAGCTATTATTTTATTTAGTAGGTTCTCAATGGCTTTTTCCTTTACTTCTCCTTCAGGAATACATATAACACGAATATTTGGTCATTAATGGTGTCCCATATTTCATGTAGACTTTCTTCATTCTTTTTAATTCTTTTCTCCTTATTTTTGTCTGATTGGGTTGTTTCAAAATTCTTGTTCTTGAGGTCAGAACGTTTTTCTTCCACTTGATCTATTCTTCTGTTAAAGTTGTCAATCATATTTTTTATTTCACTGATTGAAAATCTATTCTCCAAAATTTCTATTTGGTTCTTCTTAATGAGTTCTCTCTCCTTAGTAATATTTTCATTCATGTCACTCATTGATTTTTTTTATTTCTTTGATCTATCTGTACTCTTCTTGCATCTTCATTTAGTTTCCTCACAATCACTATTTTGAATTCCATATCTGTCTCTTCATAGATTTCCTTCCGTTCAGGATCTAATCTGGAGGATTATTGTGCTCTTTTGGAGGTATCATGCTACCTTGCTTCTTCATGTCTCCTATGACCCTCCCTTGACATCTGCCCACCTGGTGTACCCATCCCTTCTTCTCTATGGAGTAGGTTTATTGGAAAAGAGTCTATGGTTTAGTTGGAATGCAGAATATTGCTTGACTTATTGCTTTGGCTTTGGTTCTAAGTGAGCCTGGGAGTGTATTCTCTGAATGATTTATTTTGTCTTAATCAAAGTCAGCTGTGGGGCCAGCACTGTGGCATATCAGGTAAAGCTGCCACCTGCAGTGCCAGCATCCCATATGGGTGCTGGTTCGAGTCCTGGCTGCTCCACTTCTCTCTATTTAACTCAGACTTTCAGATAAATAAATAAATATTTTAAAAAATTACCATTGGTGGAATTGAACTCTCTCTTTTTTCTTTTAAGATTTATTTATTGAAAGGCAGAGTAACAGAGGGATTGCAAGAGAGAGAGACATAGATAGAAAAGAGATCTATAGGCTGGTTCACTCCCCAAATGGCTGTAATTGTTGGGTCTGGGGCTGGGCCAGGTCAAAGCCAGGAATCAGGAACTCCATCCAGGTCTCCCATGTGGGTGGCAGGGACCTAAACACTTGGGTTATCTTCCACTGCTTCCCTAGGCATATTAGCAGGGAGCTGGATCAGAGGAAGAGTGGCGGGACTTCAGCTGACATTGTGATATGGGGTACCGGTGCTGCTAGCCTGCTGTGCTGTCAGTAGAGAAAAGGCTATGGAAGCTGTGAGGTCTTAGTCTCACACAGAAAGAATTCAGGCATGAGACAGAGAGTGAAGTGATAAGGTTTTACTGGGAACAGGGCATCTGTCAGAATGGAGAAGACTGGGAGAAAGTGCCCAGTCAGTTGTACTGGGGGAGAGCAAGGTAACATGGTTGGATGGAGAGAATACACCTGGGCAGGCCAGGTGGGCAACACAGCAGAGAGCAGAGAGCTGAGTGAGCAGTCTCTGTTTGGACTCCCGGTTTTTAAGGGAGTCTCTTTACTCCCTCCCCTTTCTCCTCCAGGACATAGGATGGGGAGCCCTGGTGAAAGGGTTTGTTGGGTGAAAATTAGCAAATTCCTCCCCAGGTTTGCTGACACCAGGCAGAGTAGAGGGGCTTCCCTTAGGGCATCTGTGAAGGTTTTATTGCCCCATGTTGTCAGGTCAGAGAACCCATTTGGTCCTGAGGAGAGAGAATTCTCCCAGGAGCTTTCCTTTGGGAAGGGCTGGGACCACTTGGAAGGTTATCAGGTCTGAGCAGGACTTTGAAGTGCAAGATGTTGGGCCTCTGGAGCTTCCAAAGCGGATGCTGGTTTCTCTTCAGGCCCTTCTCACATACGTAGGCTAATTTTTAGCTTCCTATCTTACAGCCCACAATGCTGGCCCCTGAGCTGAACTTTGTAACTTTCTAACTTTTCTCATGACAGCCCCCCCAATTCTGAACCTATGTAGGCCTCCTAATGAGGCCTACATCTCATTAACATACAGAAGGAAATCAATTCCAAGGATTATAGGAGCTTTGTGCCAGGGTCAAAGACCAAAGGTACATGGATTTTTTTTTTTATTATATCACGAAGAAATTCCTATGATGACAATAAAGGTAAGTCCCAGTATAACCCCTGTGCATCAGGCTTAGGGAACAACCCACCTAGATCAGAGCAAGGAATGGAAGGCTCAAAGTGGAAGTTGCAGAAAAATGACAGAATAGCATATTCGCTGATGGCACTGATGGCCATGTGGAAATTTCCATTGAGGGGCTATTGGAGGGTGTAGAAAGCTTAGCCACAAGTCAGAGTTAGGCATATGACAACACAGGTAATTACTATTTGCAGGAAAGAGAAAAAGTGTGCTCATTTGCTTTGCGAGTAATGTAAGTATATCACAGGACTCAATTGCAGTTCACAGGGAGTAGTCTGGTTAGCTATTTTCAGCAGAAAGGTAAGTAGAACAAGGAATTGGGTGCTTATATATGACCTGACTAGGGCCGTTTGCTGGAGGCTGGGCCTCAGAGTGGCTCCTTGAACTACTACTAGAACTGGCCTCCTGGAGGAGCTGCCTACTCTGTCACAATCAGGAAAGTCACCCTGGAGAGTTCCCATAGGAGCTGCTGGCCTCAAGAATAGAGACACTTCTGCCTGCCTGTCTCTTAGCTGTGAACCCACATTATGCCTGCTGTATTGGCACCATCAAAAAATGGCTGTCATGGCCGGCGCTGCGGCTCACTAGGCTAATCCTCCGCCTTGTGGCGCCTGCACACCGGGTTCTAGTCCCGGTCGGGGCACTGGATTCTGTCCCGGTTGCCCCTCTTCCAGGCCAGCTCTCTGCTGTGGCCGGGGAGTGCAGTGGAAGATGGCCCAAGTGCTTGGGCCCTGCACCCCATGGGAGACCAGGAGAAGCACCTGGCTCCTGGCTTTGGATCAGTGCGGTGCGCCAGCCACGGCGGCCATTGGAGGGTGAACCAACGACAAAAGGAAGACCTTTCTCTCTGTGTCTCTCTCTCTCACTGTCCACTCTGCCTGTTAAAAAAAAAAGGCTGTCTTGTACCTCTTCACTCAGCATCATAAAGCTGGATATCAGAATGCTGGTCCTGCTGAAAGAATGAAACAAAGCAAAAAAAATCCACAGATTTCTCCAATATGCTCATCACCAGGAACCTAGACACAGCAGAAAGATGGCCCTTTTCTACATTCTAAATAATTACTGAAAACATCCAGAACCCTCGTTGTAAAGGGAAATGCAAAGGGAAATGTAAAGGGAAATGCAGCTCTTAGCTTCCCAGGAAGAAATAGTTCCAGAAGGGGCTGGAGGGCTTGGGTGCTCATCCACCAAGGCCAGAACAACATAGTCTCCCACTTCAATGCCTTCACTTTTTTTTTTTCCAATTAAAAACATATTTATTTCATTTTTTTGAAAGCCAGAGAGACAAAGACAGAGATTGCTTATCTACTGGTTCATTCCCCAAAGGCCTGCAAGAGCCTGAGCTGTGTCTGACCAAAGCTGGGAGCCAGGAACTCCACCTAGATGTAGTGTCAGGGACCAAACCACGGGAGCCATCACCTTCTGCCTCTCTTGAGCATTACCAGGAAGCAGGAGGTGGGAGCTGAGCCAGCTGTTGAGCACAGATATTCCGATAGGGGATGCTGGCTTCCCAAGTGGTAGCTTAATCCCTGCACCAAATGCCCACCACGGGGGAGGCAGGGTGAGCTTCACGTTTCCAGCTTCTTCTGCCTGGAATTCTTTTCCCTCAGTGAGCAAGGCTCCATCCTCAATCTAACTCTTCAGGCTCCTCGGAGCCCTCTGCTGAAGGAGGCTCGAACTTGGGTTCCCTCTCCGTCTTTGTGAAATCCACTTTGAGCAAGAATCCTGCTAAATCAGTTTAGTAAAAATCCCCCACCCTGGGTGTCTGATCACCCTCATTTTCTTATCACCGTGGCCTGCCTCTAGCAAGAATTCTGTTGGGTCAGGCTAGCAAGAATCTCCCTTGCTCTGGTGCTTCCTCTTAGCAATATCCCCGCTACTGCTGCCAACCTTACTCTGTACTGTAAAGCTCCATTTGTCCTTCTCATTGGTAAAGCCCAATCTCTCTTGACTGCTGTTATTCCTATGCCTATCATGACAGCCCCCCCTTGAATAGTCGTCTTTATCATTATCAGGAGCGAAGACTTTTTTTAAGCAGCAGATAGCTGCATGCTTTCCTCCCTCAATCATTTACTTCATTCAAATGAATGAATGAATTAGTGAATGATTCAAATATCCTTTCTCAGAAGGACGTCCCAAAAAGGACTCCCTGTCATGTCTACACTCTCAAACTCCTTCTCTTTTCTTCATTGCCTTTGTCACTACCTGACATATATTGTGTCAGATGTTTATCATCTGTGCCTGCACAGATGTGTGTTCACATCTGTGTGTTCACTTCTTTATCCCCACAGCCCAGCATATATTAGACATTCAATAGAGATCTGAAGGGATGAATAAACATTGATCCACATTGAATTGTGAGCTAGTTCTACAGACAGCATGGAGGGAAGGGAAGGGGAATGTGTAAGGGAGGTAAATCCTGCTGTGTCATAAGAAGTCACTAGGTAACAGCTAAGAATGCTGAATCAGAGAAAGAGATATTTTGCATGGAGGTAAGTCCCTGAAGAATAAGCCAAGAGCAACTGGTAGGGTGGGTGGGAGTGCTAGGTGTGGTAGGGGAGTGTGGGGGAGGACTGCTGATCTTCATAAGCAACTAGTCACACATGTAGATATCACCTAATTACCTGAAACTCAGAGAAATTGAGACAAGCTTAGTAGAAGAATTTCAATTTCATTTGCCTCTCACAACTTGTTCAGTAAGAATTCTTTCCTAACCTTTCTAGGGGAACAATATGTGTTTTTCGAATGATCTGTTTTGTGAAAACTGGCTGTCAAAGGTAGAAGCACCTAGGAGACCACAGAGGCAGACAAATGCAGGGTTACATAGAGTATAACTTATTAGGAACAGAACTGTGTCTTTTGGGCAGCAGCCAAGCATGAAGGTACCTACAACCTGAGGCAGGAGGAAGGGGTTTATACGCCAAACTAAACAAAGGTGGCCTTTGGCCAACTGCAATGTACCTAGACTTTCTCAAGAAATATTAACATATTAGGCATCAGTTAAGAAACATTCCAGGCATCAGTGACTGTGTAAAGTGCTTGGTAGACTGTCTTAATGACTTTGTTTATTCAATAGGTTTTGGAATGAGTACTACAGCCACGTGGTAGCCAAGATGTTGGTTATGGCCAAGATGACTGCCATCATGGTAAAGCTAAATCCCTACAGGCCACGGCCATCGATCCATTCTGCTCCCAAAATCTGTTCCTGGAGGTCTCTGAAGCCCAGGGGGTCACCAGGAGGCATCTCTTAGAGTCTGTGCTCCTGTTTGCTCTGGATCAGCCAGAGAGGAGGAGAAGAACTGAAAGAGCATCGGTTGTTTCTGGTGCAGATCCTTCTCAGCTTTCAGGTCCCAGCATCTGCCGACTTGTGGCCTTTCCCGGCACTGTCAAAAGGAAGCGCACCATCAGATTTGTGTTTGATTTATTTATTTATTTTTAAAAGGTTTACTTTTTATTCAAAAAGCAGAGTGATGGGGTGGGGGGTAGAGAGAGAGAGAGAGAGAGAGAGAGAGAGAGGGAATCTTCTATCTGTTGGTTCACTCCCCAAATTTCTTTTCTCCATCTGGATCTCCCACATGGGAAGCAGGAAACCAAGCACTTGGGCCATCCTCTGTTGGCTTCTCAGGCACATTAGCAGGGAGCTGGATTGGAAACAGGGCAGAAGGGACTCGAACCGGCACTCTGATGTGAGATGTTGGTATCTCAGGCTGTGCCTTAACTCTCTGCACCACAATGCCGGCCCACAGATATGAGTTTGAATACAGTCGCACTGGTTTGTGGCTCCATGACCTTGCAGAGAGACCCTCGCTGAGCCTCAGTGGCCTCAGTTCCAAGATGGGGATAATAGCAGTTCTTATGTCTCAGGTTTTGGAGGATTAAATGAGGAAATGTGGGTCAGACACCCAGCATAAAGCTTGGCACAGTGGGCATTATAAAGGGTAGTCATCGAATGCGAAGGTTCTCATGCTCTTTAGGGTTTAAGTTTGGCTGATACTGTAATAAATATTCACTGTATGGCTTGTTTTGTACTTTACAATTTACCCATTTATGGCAATGATGCGAGGCATATATTACCCCTATTTTACAGAAAGCCTGAGCCATATGTGGTTTATCTAGTTTATCTTGACTTTTTGTCACATACATCTCATGACCCCATACTTCTTTTTGACTAATAATAATGTGTCCTGGACACATTTGGGGGCAATGGTTCCAGTGAACACAACCGGGGCAGGTGGCAGGCAGGGAGGAGCCGTAGAGCTCTGAGGCGTTCCCAGCAGGCCTGAGGCCAGCCCCTGACTACAGCCCTCTACTGCTGCTCCGCCATCCTGACCTGGCCATGCACTTCCTGTCCCAAACCATCTCAGACGCACAGGGACAAGTGACTTCCTCCCAGAGCACAGTGGGACCTTGCTTGTTTCAACCTTTTCCAGCTATCAGCTTCTGCCAGGTACTGTGGTGAAAGTGATCACCTATTTCTTCTTCACTTTAACATTTTATCTCTTTTTAAACCTGTGAAAAAGAAGGAAAGAGAGACAGATTCTTTGCAGGATCACATGGTGAATAAGCCACAGTTCTGAAACTTAAGGCAGAGTCCCCAGCTGACTTCAGAGCCTAAGCTGTTTTCTGATTTTGATTTTTTAAAAATTACACTGTGTGGTCTCTCAGGAACTGAAAGACATTGTAAAGGGAACGTAAGAGAAGGTAGATTTACAAATAGTAGTGGTGAGGCGGGCCATGACTCAGTTTTAGGAGGCAGAGTAAAACAAAACCGGGAAATACTGGAGGCAAGGGGAGGGGAGAAGAGTGTCAGGAACAATGTTTATTTATTTTTAAAGATTTATTTATTTGAGGGGCAGAGTTACAGGCAGAGAGAGTGGGACACAGAGAGAGAGGTCTTCCATCCACTGGTTCACTCCCCACATGCCAGCAATGGCTGGTGCTGGGTTGACCTGAAGCCAGGAGCCAGGAGCTTCTTCCAGTCTCCCACATGGGTGGAGGGGCCCTAGCATCTGGGCCATCTTCCGCTGGTTTCCCATGCACATTAGCAGGGAGCTGCATTGGAAGCAGAGCAGCCAGGAGTCAAGCCAGCACCCACATTGAATGCCAGCGCCACAGGTGGAGGCTTAACCTACTATGCCACAAGCACCAGCCCCCAGGAGCAATGTTTATGAAAGTGGCCAAAGGGATGGTACTCTAACAGTGACTCCCACTGGAGGAGTTTGCTCTCCAGGAGACATTTGACAATGTCTAGACATTTTGGGTTGTCACAACTTGGGGGATGGTGAACTATGAGATTGGGAGAGTACTGAGTACAACTGAGGGATTGAGAGTACTAAGCACAAGTGAGGGCCTTTGTGGGGGTCACCTTGAATGCCAAGGCTATGACTTGGTACTTAGTTAGGTGAGCCAAAGAAGAACTTGGAGCCAGAGAGAAAAATGACTGTTAACTGTACATCAGGAACTCCATCTGGGTCTCCTCCGGGAGTTACAGGCATTCACATACAAGGCCACCATCTGCTGCCTTCCAGGCACATTAGCAAGAAGCCGACTGGAAACAGAGGAGCCAGGAATAGAACCAGCACCCTGAAATGGTGTGCAGTGTCCCAAGCAGGGCCTTTACCCATTTTGCCACAACACTGGCCCTGCAGGTTGGTCATTTAAACTTAGTGCAGCCTAGCTGCTCTTTCTGCTTCCTGGTTCACCATGCCTTACAGATGCCTGAACCAGTGCGCCGCTCCATTTTGGATGGGGAACCTCAAACTGGAAGCCAAAGTGAACCTACTAACCTCCTAGGTTTCTCCTGCCAGGTATTTTAGGTCAAGTAAGGGAAAGCTGCCTAATACAGAGAGCAAACAAAAACACCCTGTTCTGCCGTGCGCTCTGACACGCTAGATGCAAATGCAGGGAGGAGGAAGGTGGGTGACAACGAGTGTTACTGTGTTTACAGAGGGTTTGCACTTGGTCGTGAGTAGTCTTCTGATTGCCTCCGCCTTTCGGGGGTAATCTTGTGGCACCAGGCATTAACAGTGGTAAGTTTTGTGACCTCAACTCTGGCTCCTCTTGATCTCTCTGCAGTATCTTCTTCTTTTTTTTTTTTTTTTCCTTTTTTTCCCCCTTTTTTTGTTTTTTCCTGACAGGCATAGTGGACAGTGAGAGAGAGAGAGAGAGAAAGGTCTTCCCTTTCCACTGGTTCACCCTCCAATGGCCACTGCGGCCAGCGCACCACACTGATCCAAAGCCAGGAGTCACGTGCTTCTCCTGGTCTCCCATGCAGGCGCAGGGTCCAAGGACCTGGGCCATCCTCCACTGCACTCCCGGGCCACAGCAGAGAGCTGGCCTGGAAGAGGAGCAATCGGGACAGAATCCGGCGCTCCAACCGGGACTAGAACCCAGTGTGCTGGCACCGCAGGCAGGGGATTAGCCTAGTGAGCCGTGGTGCCAGCCATCTCTGCAGCATCTTCTATAAAATTCTGCCTTGTTCATTTTTTGTCTCTGTGCTCTTGGATGTAATCAATGCCTCTTGTGATTCCCACCCCTCCAATTTTTTTCAATATGGAAAGTTTCAAATGTGCAGTTTGTACTAGGAAAACAAAGGGCTTGTTCATTAGCATATTATATTAATTACATGAATATAATTACTAAAGTGATGCCTGCTTGTCTACCCTAGTATTCTGGGATTGGCTGCCCCCATCCCCAGCCCACACACAGTGCACAATGTCCTCTGCACTTCCACAGGCTAAAATGAGTCTTTTCTGTCTTTTTCAAAGCAGGAAGAACTGTGAGCAGGTGCCCGGATGGCTGCTGGCCTTGAGGAGTTTGGACAGCTGGGCCCTCTGGAAGGAGGAAAGGGGAGGAGTCCAGGGAGGGTAGGGAGAATCCCCTAGGGCTGAGCTGAACAGCAGGACCCAGGCCCTCTCCACCCAGATCATTCTAGTATGAAGCTAAGTAGCAGTTACAGAAGAACCATCTAGTAAAACAGTTACTTTTAGAAGATTATGGAGAACTATGTCTGCTGACCATTTTTGTCATTATGTGGGACTGGTGCTAGGGAACTTCTTCTTTTTTTTTTTTTTTTAAGATTTATTTGTTTTTTTGAAAGTTAGAATTACAGAGAGGCAGAGGCAAAGAGAGAGAGAGAGAGAGAGAGAAAGAGAGGTAGGTCCTTTATTCGCTGGTTCACTCCCCAGTTGGCTTCAACAGCTGGAGCTGCGCTGATCCGAAGCCAAGAGCCAGGAGCTTCTTCCAGGTCTCCCACGTGGGTGCAGGGGCCCAAGGACTTGGGCCATCTTCTGCTGCTTTCCCAGGC
This sequence comes from Sylvilagus floridanus, assembly GCA_949820135.1. NCBI lineage: Eukaryota > Metazoa > Chordata > Mammalia > Lagomorpha > Leporidae > Sylvilagus > Sylvilagus floridanus. Next base: position 13,700,728 of record OX463224.1, on the reverse strand, counting down.
CACAGCAGAGAGCTGGATCAGAAGTGGAGCAGCTGGGACTCAAACTGGCACCCATATGAGATGCCATAAGGGATGCCGGCACTGCAGGCGGCGGCTTTACCTGCTACGTCACAGCACCGGCCCCTAGGGACCTTGTTCGTCTAAGGTGGCCATGGCAGCATCTCTGTCAGTAGGGATCTTGTCCTTGGACACCAACTTGTAGGCTCTGGAGACCCCTCCCAGCTCAGGTAGCACTGGCAGTGACTGAAGCCATGGAGCCTGCAGATTGGGGTTAGAATCTGCCAGTTTCTCTCTTTGTCCTCTTAGCAGACTGTTTTCTCATCAATAAATGGATACACTACCAACCACCACATAGGTTGTCATGTGGAGATGGGAAGCAATATTGTTCCAGGATTCTGCACTATGCCTGGTGTGTGGCAAGCTCCTGCTGTCTGTGTTGTTCTAGGGTAGGGCAGATGGCACAGCCTCCTGGAACTTCAGAGCTGGGCTGGGGAATCGCATGCCTCTGGAGGGAGTCCTCCACTTCAGTGGGTTTCCCATGCTTAAACTCCGAGAGGGGTGCAGAACGGGAGGGGCGGTGCTAACTCTTCAGCTATCCCATGTGTGAGTAAGAATGGATCCAGAAACTGGGATTAGCCTCTGGCTGCAGAGAAGCCTGAAGCCAAAGCTACCAACCTTTTCCTCAATATCACTACTTAAACTTTGCTCCATGTGTGTAAACAAACAGAACTCTGCTTCTAGTCTGCAGCTTGTCTGGACGATAACCTCAAATCTGCTATTTTGGGCTCAGTGCTTTATTTTAGCAACAGTGTTGGCACACCTGCAGGTCCATCAATGGTGAGATCTGACATTAGGACTCACACCATCTCAGGGAAGTAGTGTTCTTCAGTGTGGGAGATCATGGCACTGTCATGCCATTGTGTGCCTCACCCACCAGGGCTCATCAGCCCACACAAATCCCGCAAATCGTCTGGCTGAGGAAGGCAGCATGATTCTCCCATTTAAAAGCCAGGAAAAATCTGGTGGAAACAAATTATGAAAGTGCAAGGTTTGGGGGCTGGCACCATAGTGCAGTAGGTTAATCCTCCGCCTGCGGTGCCGGCATCCCATATGGGTGCCGGTTCTAGTCCCAGCTGCCCCTCTTCCAATCCAGCTCTCTGCTAAGGCCTGGGAAAGCAGTGGAAGATAGTCCAAGGGCTTGGGCCCCTGCCCCCGCATGGGAGACCTGGAGGAAGCTCCTGGATCCTGGCTTCAGATGGAAGACCTCTCTCTCTGTCTCTCCCTCTCACTGTCTGTGACTCTCTCAAATAAATAAATAAAATCTTAGAAAAAGAAAGTGCAAGGCTACCAGGCAGGACCCGTGGAGGTGAGCAGAGCCAGGGACCCAGGTAGGATTCAGGACTCCGCCCAGGCTGCCTGCTCCTGCTCCAGCCCCTGATCTAGTCTCCCATTGGCCGCCGCTGCCGTGCTGGGGTTATAAAGTGGGGCTTTGCGGGGTGTGGGGCTCATAGCTCTGTGCTGCCTCTGCTGTTCCCTGGTCCTGAGGCCCCACCAGGATGGGTAAACACCTGCTGCTTCTGCTGGGGCTCTCCATGCTGTTGGGCTGCGTGCAAGGTGAGTCCCTCAGCATGGCAGGGCTGTGTCTGGGTGCACACAGCACACTGGGGGAGTTCTGGCCCCAGCCTCACCTTTAGAGGTGATGGCCCCAGCCTTCACTTCCACCCACTGTTTTCCTCTCTCCACTCCCCCAGCCCTCCCATCCTTCTCTCCTTGGCTTCCTCCACCACTCTGCTCCTCCCTTTCTTCCTCCTCCCTTGCCCTTCTTACTTGGAATCCCTAGCCCTCCCTAATTCCCCCAGCTTCCTGGCCGAGAGCCCTACATTGGTGCTGAAAGGGGGCAAGGAAGGTTCTGCGTGGACCATGCAGACAAATGCTGAGAGCTGTTAGTGAAAGGACAGGGAGGCGTGTTCCCGCCGCGGATGGACGGTGGGCCTGGGCACCGTCCACGCGAGAGCCTGGCTGCCCGCGGGCTCCCTCCGGGGTAAGCCAGCCCAGCATCATGTTTATCTTGCCTGCGGCAGGCACAGCCCTTAGTCCGCGCATCCCAGCGGGGCTGAGCTCCCTCCTGACCCGCGGCGAGGGAGGCTGGAAAGACCCTCGCTGCTCCGGGTTTGTCTTTGCAGCTCTAAAATGCTTCCAGTGCCCTCGATTCAACGCCGCCGGGACGTGTGAGAGCCGAGAAAGCGTCTGTGAGACTCAGGGGAGCCAGCAGTGCTTCCTGAAGAAGGTGTATGAAGGTAGGCGGAGCCCGGCCCGCCCACCTGGGCGGTGGCTCTGCAGGTGCCCTTCCCACCTGAACGCCTGCTCCTGAGGGCCACGCCCTGTTTCTCCCCTTTTCCCTGGGTCGCTGCTGCGTCCCACCACCAATACTTATTTGTCAACTTTATCTCCTGCAGGTGGCAGCCTCCAGCACGGATCCCAGGGCTGCAAGGACTTGTGTGTCCCCATGTCTTTCTTCAGACCCAATATTAAGGTGGATTTTATGTGCTGCGGGGATCAGTCTTTCTGTAACAAGTTTGAGGCTTGAGCCTGGCTGGCTCTCCGCGTTGGAGAGCCTCATAGTCCTGCGAAGACTGGACTGTCTTTCTGCCCAAGCCCGGAACCCAACTCAGTCCTCAGCATAGACAGGCGCCCTCTGAATCTTCTTAGTAGATTGACATTTTTAATCATTAACTAATGTCCTTTTTTTGTCTATGGTAATATTTTCTTCTTCTGAAATCTACTTTATCTGGTTATAATAAAGATACTCTGGCTTTCTTTGAATTCGTGTTTGCACAATGTGTCTTTTCCTATCCTTTTACTTTTCACGTTTAGTATTTAAATTTTTTTTTAAACACAGCATATATTTGGTCTTGGTTTTGATACAATTTGATCATTTCTGTTTTTAATTGAAGGCTGTCACACTATTTATATTCACTGTATTTACTAAAATATGGCTGGATTAAAATGTACTACTTTGCTATTTTTCCCTTAGAAAAATATTTTCATATTTTGTGTTACTTGAACACAACAGCCAGAGCTGTGCTGATCCAAAGCCAGGAGCTTCTTTTGGGTCTCCCACGTGGGTGCAGGGGCCCAAGGACTTGGGCCATCTTCTACTGTTTTCCCAGGCCCTAGCAGAGAGCTGGATCGGAAGAGGAGCAGCTGGGACTAGAACCGGCGCCCATATGGGATGGTGGTGCTTCAGGCCAGGGCTTTAACCTGCTGCGCCACAGCGCCGGCCCTGCTAAACCTTTAAGAATGCTAAAACACTGAGGAGATGTTGGTCATGGGGCAAGTATCACTTAAAATTGAATTTGTCCATTTTTTAAAAGTCATAAAATCATTTTTTGGTGTGTGAATTGTCCAATTTTCTTTGCCTGTAACACATGCTGCTTGGAAATTGTATGGTGCTACAGCAAAGGTTCTGGGTGCTTTATTAGATGCTGTGTGTATTTACAGCTGGGAATTTAATGTAATGCTTATACTGGAGAAGGGAAAACTGTAGGACAAAGGTGAAGACTGAGACTCCAAAATGCCTTTTCTTTACTCTGTGTGCATGTTTTCACACTATTTTAGGCGTCATTAGGTAGTACCCCCCCAAAACAAACAAACAAACAAACAAAAAGACAGGATTGAGTTTACTGGAGGCTTTTCTCTGTCTAGAGCCATCCATACTGCTACATCCTGCTTTGACTAATTCGGTCCTGCTCAGAGAAGAATGATTACAGAATCAGGTGTTATAGGAAAAGCAACAATGAAGTAAACAAAGTAGAAAAGGCCTTGGATTAGAGGTTTGTGTATTATTTATATTCTAAACATACATGTCAATGGCAGCATATCAGACTCCCTCTTAGGGGAGGGAGTGGATCTGGTGACAAGTTTCCCATTTAGTAGTCTTAGAAAATGGAAATAGCTTAGAAAAATAGATTCATTTTGTTATTTTGGACATTGATGGGTTAGTGTACCTACCTAGTCTACTTGGGAAGTAATAGTATCTATATAAGCTGTTACTACGGATCTGATGTCTTAAATTATTTCTTTAAAAACTTAAATGTTCTTGAATTTATTTAATAAAGTTACCCTTTTATATTAAAAAAACAATTCTGGACTGTTTTCTTTCAGTATTAGAAAGCACTCACTCCATTGTCTACAGTATAGCATAATTTCTTTTTTCTTTTTTTTTGAAAAAAACTTTGTTTATTTGAAAGGTAGATTTGCAGAAAGAGAGGGGCAGAAGAGGTCCTCATCCACTGGCTCACTCCCCAGATGGCAGCGAAGGCCAGCGCCGAGTCGTGAGCCAGTGGATGGAAGAACTTTCTCTCTGTCTTTCCTCTCTCTGTCTGTAACTCTGCCTCTCAACAAACAAATAAAATACTTAAAAAAATTTAGCTCCCACACATAAAAGAGTACATGAGGTATTTGGCCTTTTGTGTCTGGCCTATGTCACTCAACATGATATTTTCCAGTCCCAAACACTCTGCCGTTACCTTTGTCTCTCAATAATTGTGTAGATTTTTCTCTGGATATCCTCAGGATTTTCTCTTTGATTGTTTTCCAGCAGCTTAAAGGTGTTGGTGTTTTCAGTGTTTATCCTGTTTAGGATTTTCCATCTTCTTGGATCTGTGGTTTGATGTTTTTTATTATTTTGGGGAAATCTTGGCTATTATATCTCAAGTATGTATTCTGAAAAATTTCTCTCCTCTACTTCTGGAAAACCAATCACATGCAGATGATTACATAGAAAGCCTCGTATTATCCATATCTCTAGATGCTATGTGTTGGTTTATGTTTTATTCTGAATAATTCTGTTGATTGATTTCAAGTTCAGTGATTTTTTTTTCCCCCAGCTGTGTTGAGTTTACTATTGAGCTTATCAACAGGAATTCTGCTGATATCATGTTATTTATAACATCTTCATTTACCTCTGTTCTTGAGGTTCCATTTCTTTTCATTTTTTAAACATTTATTTATTTATTTATTTGAAAGGCAGAGTTACAGAGAGAGGCAGAGGCAGAGAGAGAGAGAGACATTTTTCATCTCTCTGTTTCTCTGCCTTTCAAATAAATAGAACATTAAAATTTTTTAAAAGTTACATACATTTTAAAAAAGATATAATGCCATTGTACACTTAATAGAGCAGAATAGCACAAATGTAACTTTTATATGTAATAGGAAATAAAAAATGTGTGTGACTTGCTTTATAATGATACTCACTTTATTGCAGTGGTCGGCATCGCCCCAAACAATATCTCCCAGGTATGCCTGCGATCTCTGATCAGTCTCTGTGGTTTGTTCTACTCCCAGGACAGTTGGACAGTTCTTCTGGGCTGTGTCTTTCCCAGATCCTCGCTGGAAAACTTGCTGACCTACAGTATAGCTTATTGTGCACATGGAGACAAGAGCCTCTGCTCAATTGCTTATCACCAATTTTAAGGACCAATTTTATCACCAATTTTAATTTTTTAGCCCCCTGTTTTTAAGGAAGAAACCTTAGACCTGAAAACACTGAACTCTATTTCCAATCAAGTTTGTTCCTTTGGGGGAGGGCTTCAGAGATTTCTGTTTCTCTCTCCCCCTTCCCTTTCCCCTTCCCCCTCCCCTTTCCTTTCCCCTTCCCCTTCCCCTTCTCCTTCTCCTTCTCCATTACAGGCAGAGTGGAGAGTGAGAGAGAGACAGAGAGAAAGGTCTTCCTTTGCTGTTGGTTCACCCTCCAATGGCCGCCGCAGCCGGTGCACCGCGCTGATCCGAAGCCAGGAGCCAGGTGCTTCTCCTGGTCTCCCATGGGGTGCAGGGCCCAAGCACCTGGGCCATCCTTCACTGCACTCCCGGGCCACAGCAGAGAGCTGGCCTGGAAGAGGGGCAACCAGAACAGAATCCGGCGCCCCGACCGGGACTAGAACCAGCGCCGCAGGTGGAGGATTAGCCTAGTGAGCCGCGGAGCTGGCCTGATCTCTGTTCTTAAGAACTGTCTCTCGCCCTGAGCTGAAGCTCCGAGCCACCACCCCAGGGCTTGGGCAAAGGGCAGAGGCCTGCAGATCTCACAGTTCCGTTCCTGCCTCCTGAGCAGGGTAGAGGCAGGGACAAGAGCCTTTTTCTTCTTTGCTGGTCTCTGCTGCTCAACAAAAGGGCCAGGGTGAGGATGTGTACGACTGTTTCCAGCTCTTGAACCTCAGTGAGGGCCTCTGCTCTCTGTGGGGACGAGTTGGGTAGAGGCAGGGGAGCCTAACTTTTTTTTGGTTGTTGTATGTGATTGAGTTTATTGTAGATAAAGGGGTTTGAGAAGGGTGAGAAGTGGAAATACAAAATGCACAAGCGTTTCATCCTGGGCCTTCTATCCACAAGCCTCAGCAGCCCTGCCATGGGCCCACTCTCTTCTTGGGCATCAAGAAGTTGATCTTCTGAGCCATTTCCATGTTGTTGATGTGCCTGCAGGTTTCATAACTTTCCCGCTGTCGCCGGCGGCAAGGCTTCTCATAGTACCGCTGTCGCTTAATGTCCTCTGTGAGTGAGGATCCTGTTTAGGGTCATGTAGGCACCTTCTACATTTCCATCCTGCACCATCACAGTCCTGGCCATGAACTTCAGATGTTTTGCCATGACCTTGAATTTAAGTCCTCACTTTGCCGGACCTAAATTATGAGGAAGAAAAAGCGAGGAAAGAACAGGTAATAAATGAAACAAAACAGCAGAATATCCCCGTTCGGCACAGCTTCTTTAGCATCTGAAAATGCAACGTGCTCCTTGACACATGGGACCGGCAAGTGGAAGTCTTTAGAACTTGAAAGCACACGCGAATCGTGATCAAGAACCCTTGCGCTCTGCCAATGCAAGCCCGAGCACAGGACACAAGAGACGGCTGCACAGTGTCACCACGTAAGCCAGAGCTGCCGGGCACGGGAGGGACAGGACACAGCACCCCGGACCCCAGATACTGCTCGGAGCCAGGAGCCTCTAACTGTGGCTTCACTGGCTGGGAATTGAACCTCTGCACCTCGGAGCTGGAGTTTTTGAGAAGTGCCAGTGGTTTGACTCTCTTAGTGGGATTCTGGGGTCCCTTGACGGAGAACTGGGGGAGAGGGTGCCCCCTTCTGCTGGCCACACTCACCTGAGGGGAACGTTCTCCTGCCAAATTGGGCGGGGCTGAGGCAGGAGTAAGAGTGTAACTCAACCGCCACAGGTGCTCACTGCTCTTGCTGAAAGTTCATAGGGCTTCTTGTTTAAGTGTTTCTTCACTCGCTCTTAGGACCAGTTCCTGAGGCTCCGCAGGATTGTTTTAAGAGCATCATCCAACATCCAGAATGGAAAAAACATTGTGTTTTAAAGCAATAGTGGCATTAAAATCAACCGTCATTTTTTTCTGCCACATCTTGAGGACTTGGGAGGCATCTTTTACTCTGCTACTGCTTGCTCAAACTCAGCGAAACACACACAGATGTTTCAGTTCCAAGAAGGGAGGCAGCAGCACCATCGGTCTCTGTTTGTGTTCTGGCCTACACTTCCCAAGGTCCAGTCACGCTTATTTGCCTGTGTTCTTTTTTTAAAAAAGATTTATTTATTTGAAAGGCAGAGTTACAGAGATGCAGAGAGAAAGAGAAAGAGAAAGAGAGAGAGAGAGAGAGAGAGAGAGAGAGAGAGAGAGAGAGAGTCTTCTATCCACTGGTTTACTCCCCAATTGGCCGCAGTGGCCGAAGCTGGGCTAATCTGAAGCCAGGAGCCAGGAGCTCCCTTCAGGTTTCCTTTGCAGGCACAGGGGCCCAAGGACTTGGGCCATCTTCTACTGTTTCCCCAGGCCATAGGAGAGAGCTGGATCAGAAGTGGAGCAGCCGGGACATGAACTGGCACCCGTATGGGATGCTGGTGGAGCGGAGGCTTTACCCCACTATGCCATAGCACCAGATCCAGCTCTGTGTTCATTTTAATTGGAGATGTGAATGGCTTTATTCACACCATAGTTTGGTATTTCCCTGATTTATGGCAAACCTTGGAAGATGGTGACACTTTCAGTAATGCCATGAAGTTTTCCCAAACACTGAGACAGACTTCATTCTTCCACTTTGCGTGTGGGAAGTTGAGACAGAAAAGAGCCAGCTTTCCTTATGAAACTGGGCTCTCTCAGTAGGGTCAGTACAGGTGCACACAGGCAGTGATGCTGGGAGGAACACAAGGGCATGATTGCTTTCAGATGCTCTGCTCACTCCTCAGCCTGGAGCAGCACAGCCCCTGGCCTGGGCTCCCACCCACTGCTCCTCCCAGCTGGGATTCTTTTTAAGATTTTATTCATTCATTCATTCAATCATTCAAGAGGTAGAGTTAAAGGCAGAGAAAAGAAGAGGCATAAAGAAAGGTCTTCCATCTGTTGGTTCACTCCCCAAATGACTGCAACAGCCAGAGCTGAGCTGATCTGAAGCCAGGAGCCAGGACTTCTTTCTGGGTCTCCCACATGGTTGTAGGGGCCCAAGCACTTGGGCTATCTTCCACTGCTTCCCCAGGCCACAAGCAGAGAACTGGATCGGAAGAGGTGCAGCTGGGACTAGAACCAACTCCCCTCTAGGATGCTGGCGCCACAGGCAGAGGCTTGGCCTGCTGTGCCCCCAGATTGGGATTCTAAAGCAGGGACTTTCAGGGGCTCTTTGTTCTTGCAGTTCTGACCACCTAATCCCTTCCCTTGGTGCTAGGGCCTACCCCAGAGATGTATAAATGCCTCTTCTGCCTCTATTGGTGGTCACGTCCTCACTGCTTGGCTTCCTGCAGGTGAGCCACGGGCATGCACCTAAGAGGGCACTGGGCACTGGGGAGAATCTAGCTGAGTGGCATTTCATATTTTCAGGCATAACTTCTCTCTATGAATCCATATGCTGGATGTATGCTGCTCCATTAGGAGACAATCCAGCAACTAGGGTTACTAGCTAATCTATGACTTACACTGGGATGTTGATGAATATGAAAGGGGAAATACAATAATTACAAATGTGTAACTTTCTGAAATATTTATTAGCTGAAAAATTGGTGTTTTATATTAGCAGAACAATAGAAAATCTCTACATATAATATTTCCAAAAATAACATCCCTTTCTGAAAAAAATTATTTGAGAGACAGACAGACATGCACAGTAAGAGAAAAACAGAGATGTTCCATTTGTTGGTTCACTCCCTAAATGCCTGTTGGCTGAGGCCAGAGCTGGGAACTCAATCCAGGTCTCCCACGTGGGTGACAGGAGCCCCATTACTTGAACTTTCACCACTTCTTCCCAGGGTCTGCATTACAGGAAGCTAGACTTGGGAGCAGAGCCAAGTATTGAACCCAGGCACTTTTTAAAAAATTGATCCATCTGGGGCTGGTGCTATGGTGTAGCAGGTAAAGCCGCTGCCTGCAGTCCTGTTTGCTCCACTTCCAATCCAGCTCTGTGCTATGGCCTGGGAAAGCAGTAGAAGATGGCCTGAGTCCTTGGGCCCCTGCACCTGCATGGGAAGACCCGGAGGAAGCTCCTGGCTCCTGGCATCAGATCAGCACAGCCTTTGCTGCCAACTGGGGAGTGAACCATCAGACGGAAGACCTCTCTCTCTCTCTCTCTCTCTCTCTGCCTCTCCTCTCTCTGTGTAACTTTCTCTCTGACTTTCAAATAAATAAATATTTTAAAAAATTAATCCATCTATTTTGAAAGGCAGAATTACAAGGAGGCAGAGAGGGAGATCTTCCATCTGTTCGTTCACTCCCCAGATGGCCGCAACATCTGGAGCTCTGTTGATCGGAAGCCAGGAGCCAGCTTCTTCCAGGTCTCCCACACGGGTGCAGGGACCCAAGGACTTGAGCTATCGCTGCTGCTTTCCCAGGCATATTAGCAGGGAGCCAGATTGGAAGGGGCAGAGCCAGGATTTGAACCGGTGCTCATACGGGATGCCAGTGTTGCAGGAGGTGGCTTAACATATTACATTATAACTCTGGCACTCAATACCTCCCTATTTAAAAATCTCTTGGGGACTGGCAGGTTAAGCTGCCATGGGCAATGCTGGCATCCTGTATGTGTGCAGGTTCATGACTGGCTGCTCCACTTCTGTCCAGCTCCCTGCTAAAGGCCTGCAGAAAGCCATGGAAGATGACCCAAGTGTTCAGGCCCCTGCCACCCACATGGCAGACCAGAATAAAGCTCCTGGATACTGACTTCAGCCTGGCTGTTGCAGCCATCTAGGGAGAGAACCAGCAGATGGAAGATCCCCTCCCCCCGCTTTGTAACTCTGATTTTCAAAGCAAACAAATTATTATTATTATTATTATTTTTTAAAAAAACCCTCTGGGTTGGTGCTGTGGCATAGCTATTCTTGACTGCTTCACTCCAATCCTGTTCCTGCTAATGTTCCTGGAAAGACATCAGAAGATGAGCCAAGTCCTTGGGCCCCTGTACATACATGGGAGACCCAGAAGAAGCTCCTGGCTCCTGGCTTTGAATAGGTCCAGCTCTGGCTATTGCAGCCATTTGGGAAGTGAACTAGAGGTTGAGAGATTCTCTCTTTCTCTCTGTAACTCTGGTTCCAAACATATAAGTAAATTTTAACAACAAACAAACAAACAAACAAAAACCCTCCTAATAGCCTAATAGGCTTCTTCAAATTAGAATAAAATCCCAGTCCTTAACATGGGGTGTTACTGTGGTACTTGAGTGAGTGCAAACAGAGGAACACTACACACTGATGAAATCTGATGGTCCTTTATTGCTGGTTATGGAGTGCAGGCTCACGCCCTAAAGGAGTCTCAGTCCTGAAGCTCAAAGCAACAGGGTTTATAAAGGCAGAAACCACAAGGAGGAGAGGGGCAGAGATGGTTGCTAGGATTGAGGGGAATACATAGTTACCAGGGTCAAGCTGACCTAAGTCTTACCTGAAACTAATGTCAATTACAATCTTGACAATGCAATTACAGTCTTAACAATACCTGTTACAGTCATGACGTTAGTCCAAGTGTTGACCTAAATCATCTGTGGGACATAGACAAATTACAATTATAACATTAATCCAGGTGCAGCCTATCTGTTTTAAGCTTGAGCGATCATGCTAGGGAGTTCCTATGTTCTGCCAAGTGGGATGCAGTGGACTGCTATTGTCTAAGTTTTAGATCGTAGTTTCAGACCAGAGTCTCACGGTGGGGGGTGCTTTCTCAAGATGGAGTCTTGGGTGCTCGAAAATGGAGTCCCTACTGTCAAGGTGCTACTTCATTATGAACTATCCTGTTCAATAAAAGTAATTGTAAACTACATAAGAAATGAAAAATTTCCTAGTTAGACGTATTAAGATTAAAAGTGGTCAAAATTAATTTTAAAAACGTATTTTATCTAGCTCAATGTATCTAAAATACTGTCTCAGGAAATGAAAAATATGAAACTTACTAATGAGAAATTTTTTTCTTTTTTTTAATAAAGACTCATTTTTTATTTGTTTGAAAGGCAGAGTTACACAGAGAGGAGCGACAGAGAAAGAGAGAAGAGAGATCTTCCATCAGCTGGTTTACTCCCTAAATGACTGCACCAGCTGAGGCTGGGCCAGGCTGAAGCTGGGAGCCAGGAGCTTCTTCCAGGTCTCCCGCATGGGTGCAGGGACCCAAACACTTGGTCATTTTAGGTGCATTAGCAGGGAGCCCATATGGGATGCCGGCGCCACAGATAGCAGCTTAATCTGCTACACCACAGTGCCAGCCCTGAACTTTCTTCTTGTGTTAAATATCTGAAGCTGACTTATGGCCCAGCTGTTTGGAGTTAGTGCATTTCACATGCTCGGGCCACAGGTGGCCCGTGGCTACCACACTGACGAGCATGGGGTGCAGAAGGTCCTTCGCCACATGGCCCCTGATGCCCCCTTTGATCTCACTTCGTAACACTCTTGCCCTCTTGTCTCTTTATCCCCGCTGTCCTTTTCATTTTCCCAACTGGTTAAGCTCATGCTGTCCGAGCCTCTGCCCTGCCCGTGTGTGTTCCTGGAATCAGCTTCCCTAGAGCTTCTCCCGGTTGTGGAAAGAGTAGGCCTTTTCCTTTTCTCCTTCTTCCAATCATTCAGGTTGGAGTTAAGTAACCTCTCAGGAAGGACTCTCCTGGCCACCCTGTCTACAGAACTGCTCCACTTCAGCACCATGCTGTGCTCTGTTTACCTGGTGTTACAGATTCCTGGTGAGCCATGGGGACTTCAAATAATCTTTTCCATTCATTCACTGTCAGCCATTCCCTCCATTTATTGGTTTAGAGTTTAATTCAATGAACGATGTGTAAGGTTTGAGCGGAGGCTCCTTTTCCTCTCATTTTCATTGCAAGATGCCTGACACCTGGAATAGCCCTAGTACAAAACAGGTGCTCCAGGGGCAGGTGCTGTGGTATAGTGGGTTAACCCGCCACTTGCAGTGCCAGCATCCCATATGGTCGCCTGATCGAATCCCAGCTGCTCCACTTCCAATCTAGCTCTCTGCTATGGCCTGGGAGAGCAGTAGAAGATGACCCAAGTCCTTGGGCCCCTGCACTCATGTGGGAGACCTGGAGGAAGCTCCTGTGCCGGAGACCAGCTCCAGCCAGTTCAGAGGCCCCAAGGTGTGAGAGGTGTCGGCGCTCGAAGAAATGAGAGACACTCACAGCAAGGCTGATGGCTTTTGAGCACCAGACTTTATTTTTATATCATAAGCCACATAATGATTCTTTCTTCTTACAATGAAAAGCCTGTTGTCCATTGTTTCTAATTACAATTTTTTTTTTCAAGGGTATACTCAGAGCACAGGTTACAATCGCAGACAGGTGCAAGATAACAGGCTGCCCACACAAGCCAAGGCCTTGAGTGCTGCTGAACTATGCATAAATTGGCTACATAAGCTAGAATATTACCTTCCTAATCTAATCTTTACTAGAAGCCCCAAGTTCAAAAAAGACCCTTTTTAAAATGTATCCCCTCTTTGCAATTTTTTCTGTAATTCTTTAATTTCTTTATTGCACTTATTTAAAGGTTTACTTAGATCTATTCTACAGTTTTGACATCCTAGCCATTGTAGTATTTGTAGCATATAGTGAATTAAAGCTTTATTAATATCTATCGTTATTCTAGTGGGAAGTATATACCAGAGAGCCTGTTGCCTTTTAATTCTTTTCTACAAACAGCTCAACCTTGCATAAGGCATTAACCCTTCCTTCTACACTAACATTCTGCTTGATTAAAATTCTACAAGGCAATGGACATTTTGGAGTTTATGAGACTAAGTGCTCTTCCGTAAAATTAGGAATACAGCAATCATTAGCAGGACCACCAGGAAGCTCCGGCTTGCTTATGCAGAGTGTAGTTCCCATCAAACCTAAAACCACCAAGAGGACCGCAGCTGTCCTTCTCACGCCTTGCTGAGACAGACCTTCTGCTGTGACCTTGTCATCCAGCTGAAGTTGCCTTGGCCTCGCCACTCCTGGCTCCTGATTTCTGATCAGGGCAGCTCCGGCCATTGTGGCCAACTGGAGAGTGAACCAGCAGATGGAAGACTCTTCCTCTCTCTCTCTCTCTCTCTCTCTCTCTCTCTCTCTCTGATTCTCCTTTGAAGAAGTTAAACTCAGTCATGTTGAAAATTAAAAGAGTCAAAGGGAATATACAAACAAGACTAGTTTCTACCAATATAAACAGATAGGACCAGAAAGGGAGAGGACGATCCAACATGGGAAGCAGAGTCACAGAAGACTCATAGAATGACAGAAGTCCTAAATAACACTCTGGCCTCAGAATCAGCCCTTAGGACACTCAGATCTGGCTCAAGAGCCCATGAGATTATTATAGGCATGGAAAGCCAAGACACTCTGAAAAAGGAAAAAAAGAAGACCTAAAGGGAAGACCTCAGCGAGTGAGATCCCAGTGGAAGGAACGGGGCTACCAAGGAAGAAGGCACCTTTCTCCAAAGGGAGGAAGGGACCTCCACTTTGACTGTGACCCGGTCGGAATAGAAGCAAAATCGGCGAACCCTAAAGGCTTCCATAGCCTCAGCAACTCATGACTAGAGCCTAGGGAGATTCCTGACGCCATAAATAAGAGTGTCAAATTGTTAAATCAACACCAGGAGTCATTGTGTACCTATATCCCATGTGGGATCTGTCCTTAATATGTTATCTAATGTGAGGTAACGCTGTAACTAGTGCCGAAACAGTATTTTTACACTTTGTGTTTCTGTGTAGATGCAAACTGATGAAAATTCTTACTTAATACATACTGAACCGACCTTCTCTATATAAAGATAATCGAAAAGGGGAAAAAAAAAAGGGAAAAAAGAAAAAAAGAAAAAAAAAAGAAAAAAGAAAAACTCAGTGTTACATTGGAAACTGCATCAAAAAAATTTATCAGTCTCAAATATATATATATATATATATATATATATATATATCTCATGTAGGATCTCTGTCCTTAATGTGCTATACAATGTGACTCAATGCTAAAATGAGAACTCAAAGACTATATTTCACTTTGTGTTACTATATGAGGGCAAAGGGACGAATTCATTACTTAACACATACTAAATTGATCACATGTATACAAAAAGAATTGAAAACGAATCTGGATGTGAACAAAAGGGTGGAGGGAGCGGGCAAGGGGGGAGGGTTGTGGGGGGAGAGGGAAAATATGGGGGGAAACCCATTGTAATCCATAAATCGTACCTTGGAAATTTATATCCTAAATAAAAGTTAAAAAATATAAATAAATATAAATAAAAATATAAATAAATAATAATAATGAATAAAAAAAAAGAAAATTAACATCTTACAATAACAAGCCTCCCCTTACCTTTGAGTTTTCTTCAAATCCTGGGAACTGGTTCAAAAGACCAGATGGCCGAGCCAACAAAATAAAGACCAGGTGGCCAGGCCTGTGGGATGCTTGTGTAAAATAATACAGAAAACCCTGATCCTATGCTGAACTCACTGGCTAAGTACTTGTCAGGAAGAATGGACCCTATGCTAAACTTAAAAGAGAAAGAAAGAAAGAAAAAAACAAACTGCTTACTTGCTTGAATAGTAGCCAATTGTAGGACAAGATGAATTTAGAACATGAACCTAACAGATGCTGTATAGCTGAACTTGTATGTTCAACTGTATAAAAAACCCTAACAACCTTACTGTAGGGGCCGCCGATCCAGCCCAGCTGCGCCTGGTGCAGACGTCGGACCAAGCTCGAGTTTGAAATAAAACTTGAGTTTGCATCAGCCTTGGCTCCTGGTGGTCTTAATGGATGGGAATTGTATGTTTCGGGTACAACACCTTCTCTCTCTGTGTAACTCTGCCTTCCAAAGGAATAAATAAATCTTTAAAAAAAATACACAGGTGCTCCATATTTGCTGAATAAATGCACAAATACACTGCATTCCTAAGACTGGAGAAAGTTTAAGAATTTCCGCTCTGGGCCAAGCAGTTATGGATAACATTGCAGGACTTTTGTCCCTCATTGCTTCTCTGTCCTTTTCTTTAAAACATTGTTTTTAAAAGGGGGCTACCACTTGCAATGCCTGCATCCCATAGGATCACTAGTTCAAGACCTGGCTGCTCCACTTCCAATTCCTGCTGGTGCACCTGGGGACGCAGTGGAAGATGCCCTAAGTTCTCTGGCCCCTGTACCCATGTGGGAATCCTGGACGTAGTTTCTGGCTCCTGGCTTCAACCTGGCGCAGCCCTGGCCACTGAGGCCATTTGGGGAGTGAATCAGCAGATGGAAGATTCTCTCTCTCTCTCTGCATAACTCTGACTTTTAAAATAAATAAATAAACCTTTAAAAAAAGGTATTTAAAAGTTGTGTGTTGGGGGGGAGAGAGAGAGGGAGAGAAAGGTAAATCTGTTTATGGGTTCATTTCCCAAATGTCTACAACAGCCAGATCTGGGTTAAGCCAAAAGCCAGGAGCCAGGAACATGGGTGGCAGGGGCCTAACTGAGCCATCCTAGTTGTCCCCTAGGGTATGCACTAGTGGGAAGCTGAGTGATGAGCTGAACCAGGCACTTCCACATGGGATGAGGGCATCCCAAGCAGCGATGTCTTAACTGCTGCACCAGACCTGTTCTTTGTCTCCTTTCGTATCTAACACTGACTCACCTGCTTTTTCCTTATCACCTTCCCCTTTACTTCCGGCATCCTTGTTTCTTCTCCATGTACCCAGGTGTGGTGAAATGAGGAGGTGAACAGGTCATGCCAAGATGGCCGCTGAGGTGAAAAGGTCATGCCAAGATGGCTGCTGACAACAGAAACTGCCTGGCAACAGGCCGTAATTGGATGGCTTCGGAAACCACATGACAACAGAGGAAACCACATGACAACAGAGGCTGACTGATGGCAGGCTGTGATTGGATGATTTCAGAAACTGCCTGGCAACAAGAGCCTGACTGGCAACAGGCTGTGATTGAATGGCTTTGGAAACTGCCTGGCAACAGGCTCTGATTGGTTAGGGCATAGACTGCCCCTTGACTGGATTGGCTGGCCTTGGCTATATAAGCAGCTGTAGCAACTGAAATAAAGGAGTCTGCGGGCTGCTCGCCTCTGGCCTGCTTTCGCCCGACTTCCAGGGTCTGTGGTGACTTTGCACCTCTTGCCCCCACCACACTCCTCCTCTTAGAACGAATCCTCTCAGAACAAATCCACCTCAACATCCAGGCACCTGTGAACTACATCCCCGCTGCTAGGAGTAAGTCCAGTCCTGCTTCCAGCTCATCCTTATTGAGTGCAACCCGTCTGGAGACTAAACCCCTCCAGGCCAGTGGCCAGGCAGGCCTGAAGCGCATCGCTGAAGCTCCCCATGTTTGCAGTGCCCTTGCCTCAACACTTCCAGGCTTTGGAGAGTGAGGAACACTTGTGGGAGATTTAGGGCAGCCAGCAGTACTTCCTGTGGAACGTGTATGAAGGTAAGCGGGGCCTGGCACATCTCCTGGCCTGACCTTTGCCAAGCTTGCGGCTGGGAGAGGGTGTTCCAGGAAAAGATGTGGCAGGAACAATCCAAGAGACTCCTCTGACCATGCAGGGTGCCTACAGGGTTCAGGGGCATGGACCTCCTAGAAGCCTAGGACTAGTGCACAATTATTGGGAGGGCTGTTGTGTTTTTCATTTGAATGAGTGAGGCAGTGTCCTCTGGTTCTGTCACTGGGCTGAACTGGAGTATTGTAGGGCTGGCTAATGACCTACAGAAGTGGATGCACTGGTCCACAGATTGATTCATATGTATTTATTGAGCACTATATGTCAGGATATGCTGGACCCCACCCTCATGCATCTGCAACCCAGGCCTCTGGGGTCTCAATGACCCTATTCTCTGCCTCTCTCCGGATGACACCATTTCCTACAGATAACAGGGTTGTAGCCGACTGGGCAATCCTGCAACACTATGAACCATAATATTTCAGTAGATATGAAACACTGCAATGATTCACCTCTCTGCAAAAAGTTCTAAAGACTGAACCCGGCTTTGTCTTGATATTGGTGTATGCCATGTTTGTTTACTGTTTTCAGTAATAGCAAAAAGAACATCTTTGTGCATAATATAGATTTTATGTCTAGCTAGCATGATTGCTTCCGGCTAGATACCTCTACTTCATTGCAGTAACATACCATGTCCCTAGTCCTGAATGGTCTTTGGACCCATGAAATCTTTACTGAATATATACTAAATTGATCTTCTGTATATAAAGATAATTGAAAATGAATCTTGATGTGAATGGAATGGGAGAGGGAGCGGGAGATGGGAGGGGTGCGGGCATGAGGGAAGTTATGGGGGTGGGGGGAAGCCACTGTAATCCAAAAGCTGTACTTTGGAAATTTATATTTATTAAATAAAAGTTAAAAAAAGATTTATTTATTTGAAAGGCAGCGTTACAGAGAGACAGAGGCAGAGGCAGAGAGAAAAAGAGAGACAGAGACAGAGACAGAGAGAGAGAGAGAGAGAGAGAGAGGTCTTCCATCCACTGGTTCACTCCCCAAGTGGCCACAATGGCTGGAGTTGTGCTGATCTGAGGCCAGGAGCCAGGAACTTCCTCCAGGCTTGTTAGGAGGGAGCTGGATCAGAAATGGAGCAGCTGGGACTCGAACTGGTGCCCATATGGGATGCCAGCATTGCAGGTGGTGGCTTTACCTTGCTGTGCTACAATGCCAGTCCCCTTCCCACTTGTAATTTTAATGAAGCCCAGCTTATTAATCCTTTCCTTCATTGATCATGCCTTGGTATTGTATCTGAGACATCATCACTACACCCAATGTTTTATAGAATTTCTCCTTGGTTATCTTCTATGAGTTTTGCAATTTTGCATTTTACAGTTGGGCCTGTGATCCATTTTGAGCTAACGCCTAAACAGTGTGTAAAGTGTGTATCTAGATTGATTTTTTTAAAAGTGGACTTCCATTTATTCCAGCATCATGTGTTACAAAGCCTGTCTCTGCTCCATGGTATGGTCTTTGCCCCTTTGTCGAACATTAAGCTGACTGTATTTATGAACAGATATTTCTGGTCTCTGTTATCTTCCATTCATCTACTGAACCATTATTTGGCCATTCTACATTTTGATTAATGTAACTTTACACAAACATTGAAGTTAGATAGTGTCAGTCCTCCAGTTTTGCTCTCCTTTGAGATGGTGTTGGCTGCCCTGAGTCTTTGACTCTCCATGTAGACTTTGGAATCTGTTTGTCAATATCTACCAAAAAACTTGCTGGGATTTGGATTGAGAGATTGTTTTTACTCTAAGGGTCGATTTGGGCAGATGTTGTATCTTGATAGCACTGAGTATTCCTATCTATGTATATGAAAGAACCTTCAATTTATTTAGTTTTTCTCTGATTTTTAAATCAGAATCTTGTTTTTCATACAGATCTCATGCATATTTTATAGATTTTTCCCATGTTATTTTATTTTTGAGTGCTTATGACTTCTGTGTATTAATTTGATATACTGCAACCTTACTACAATTGCTCATTAGTTCCCACAGTAGTTTCTGTCCTTTCAGGATTTTCTATGTGGGCAATCATATAATCTGTAAACAACACAGTTTTATTTTGTCTTTCCCAATATGTATCCCTTATATTTCCTTTCCTTGTCTTATTGTGTTATCTAGTACTTCCAGGATCATATTAAAAAGAATGATGAGAGGGGTCATCCTTGCCTCCTTCCTGATATTAGTGGGAAAGCTTGTCATCAGGAAGTCAAATGTTACCAATAGGGTTTTTTGTAGATATTCTTTATAAAGTTACAAAAAATCTCTTCAATTTCTAGTTTACTGAGAGTTTTTAATCATGACTAGGTATTGGATTTTGTCAAGTCTTTTTTCTGGGGTTGGCATTTTGGTGCAGGAGTTTAAATTGCCTCTTGTGACACTGGCTTCCGTTTCAGAGTGCCAGTTTGAATACCAGATGTTTCACTTCTCATACAGATCCCTGCTAATGTGCCTGGAAAGGCAGCAGAAGATGGCCCAAGTGCTTGGGCCTCTGTCACACACATGGGAGCTGTGAATAGAGTTCTACCTCCTGGTTTTGGCCTGGTGCAGCCCTAGCTGTTGCAGCCATTTGGGGACTGAACCACTGGATGGAAGATCTTACTCTCTCTCTTTCTCTCCCTCTTTTTTTAAACCTTTATTTAATAAATATAAATTTTGGAAGTACAACTTTTGGATTATAGCAGCTTTTCCCTCCAAAACCTCCCTCCCACCCGCAACCATCCCATCTCCCACTCCCTCTCCCATTGCTTTCTTCATCAAGATTCATTTTCAATTATCTTTATATACAGAAGATCAACAAAATATATATTAAGTAAAGATTTCAACAGTTTGCACCCACACAGATACACAAAGTATAAAGTACTGTTTGAGTACTAGTTTTACTGTAATTCTCATAGTACAACACATTAAGGACAGAGGTCCTACATGGGGAGTAAGTGCACAATGACTCCTGTTGTTTATTTAACAATTGACACTCTTATTTATGATTTCAATAATCACCCGAAGCTCTTGTCATGAGCTGCCAAGGCTATGGAAGCCTCTTGAGTTCACAAACTCTGACCTTATTTAGAAAAGGCCATAATCAAAGTGGAAGTGAATGATCTTACTCCCTCTTTTTTTATTTAATGAATGTATTTTTACATAGATACAACTTCAGGAATACAGTGATTCTTTCCCCCATGCCTCCCAGCCCACTCCCATCCCACCTCCCATTCCCTCTCCCATCTCCTTCTTCATTATGGATCATTTTTAGTATGACTTTATATACAGAGGACCAACTCTATGCTAATCATAGATTTCAACAATTTGCCCCATGCTTACACACAATCTATAGAGTACAATTTGGGGAGAGAATTTGCAGTCAAGTCTCATATTGCAATTCAATAGGGACAGAGGTCCTACCTGGGGAGCAAGTGCACAGTGACTACTGTTGTTCCTTTAACAATTAACATTCTTCTTTATGACATCAGTGATCATCTGAGGCTCTTGTCATGGGCTACCAAGGCTGTGGAAGCCTTTTGTGACCATAGACTCTGTCGATATTTGAACACGGCCATAAGCAAAGAGGATGTTCTCTTCTTCCTTCAGAGAAGAGTGTCTCCTTCTTTGATGACCCTTCCTTTCCTCTGAGGTCTCACAGAGATCCTCCATGTAGGATTTTTTTCCCCACAGAGTCTCGTCCTTCCATGCCTGAGATGCTCTTGCAGGCCTTTCAGCCCGACCAGGAAGCCTTATGGGTTGATTCTGAGGTCAGAGTGTTATTTACTGCGAAAGTCATTCTAGGAATCTGCCATGTGGACTGCTTCCCATGTTGGTCCTTCCTTCCTTTTTTAATTCTATTATTTTTACCGGGTACGTGATGTTATTTATGCCGTCCCTTTTGAACTTAGACTGGTCTATTTGTTGCCTTTAACATTTATTTTTTATTTTTATTTTTTTTTTTATTTTTGACAGGCAGAGTGGACAGTGAGAGAGAGAGACAGAGAGAAAGGTCTTCCTTTGCCGTTGGTTCACCCTCCAATGGCCGCCGCGGCTGGTGCGCTGCGGCCGGTGCACGGCGCTCATCTGATGGCAGGAGCCAGGTGCTAGGTGCTTTTCCTGGTCTCCCAAGGGGTGCAGGGCCCAAGCACCTGGGCCATCCTCCACTGCACTCCTGGGCCACAGCAGAGAGCTGGCCTGGAAGAGGGGCAACCAGGACAGAATCCGGCGCCCCAACCGGGACTAGAACCCAGTGTGCCGGCGCTGCAAGGTGGAGGATTAGCCTATTGAGCCACGGTGCCGGCCGGCCTTTAACATTTAATATGATCACTGTAACAGAGAAGATGGTGTTTATACCACCGATTCTTGTGGGTTTGGGGCCCCGTGATTAGTTCTTAGGCTGTACCCTGAGTGGTAAGTCTATATGCCTGTATGCAGAACTATACTGTTTTACAGTTTTAGACTACCTCCTCCATCTCTTATTCTCTCCCTTGTTTTTAACTGGGTTCTTTCTCCAATTGCATTAAAATACATATAATTAACTCTGTAGTACATAAAAAGTTCAGCATATAGTGTGAAGTAGAGAGATGAGAGAGAAAGAAAACAGAAAATAACCAACAAAACAGAACAAAAAGGATATATACAATAAAAAGTAACTGGTTAACTGTCTCTCGATAATCAGGTCAAGGATTCTTGAAGAAATTAGTTCTAAAAGTGACAGTTTCACTTCTATAGCTTTCATTTTAGTTGTGCTATTAATCCTCACAAATTGGAAGATCATATGGTATTTGTCTCTTTGGGACTGGGTTATTTTACTAAGTATGAGATTTTTCAGCTTGCTCCATTTTGTTGCAAAGGACCAGATTTCATTTTTTTTTTTTTACTGCTGTGTAGTATTCTATAGTGTACATATCCCACAATTTCTTTATCCAGTCTTCAGTTGATGGACATTTAGGTTGCTTCCATGTCTTAGCTATTGTGAATTGAGCTGCAATAAACATGGTGGTGCAGATAGTTTTTTTGCTTACTGATTTCATTTCCCTTGGGTAAATTCCCAGTAGGGAAATGGTTGGGTCATATGGTAGTTCTATGTTCAGGTTTTTGAGGTATCTCCATACTGTTTTCCATACAGTGGCTTTATCAGTTTTCATTCTTACCAACCATGGGTTAGGGTGCCCTTTTCCCCACATCCTCTCCAGCATTTGTTGTTTGTTTATTTCTGTATGAGGGCCACTCTAACTGGGGTGAGGTGAAACCTCATTGTGGTTTTGATTTCCCTGATGGCTAGAGATCCTGTGCATTTTTTCATGTGTCCTCTGGCCCTTAGGATTTCCTCTTTCGAAAAATGTCTGTTAAGGTCCTTGGACCATCTTTTTATTGGGTTGTTTGTTTTGTTGCTGTGGAGTTTCTTGATCGTTTTATGGATTCTGGTTATTAGTCCTTGATCAGTTATGTAGTTTGCAAAAAATTTCTCCCCTCTGTTGGTTGCCTCCTCACTTTCCTGACAGTTTCCTTTGCTGTAAAGAAACTTCTCAATTTGAGGTAATCCCATTTGTTCATTTTGGCTTTGACCACCTGTGCCTCTGGGGTCTTTTCCAGGAATTCTTTGCCTGTTCCCATGTCTTGAAGGGTTTCCCCTATGTTCTCGGTTAATTTTGGAAGATCTTACTCTATCTCTCTTTCTCTTACTCCCCCCACCCCTTCAAATAACTAAATAAACTTTAATTTTTTTTTGCCTGCACTGATATGATGATTTTCTTTTCCTTTTGCAGCCTGTTGATGTGAATGTGACGGTTACAATAATTGATTTTTCAGTGTTGAAGCAGTCTGGCATGCATGAGATAAATCTCACTTCATTTTGATGTATAATTTTTGTATGCATTATTGGATTTGATTTGCTACTATTTTGAGGATTGTTGCATCTGTGTTTATGGGAAATACTGGTATGTGATTTCTTTTTTAATAATGTATTTGGTTTTGGTGGCAGGATAATGCTGGGCTCGGAAAGGGCTAGGAATGTTCCCTCTGCTGTCTTCTGAAAGAAATGGTGGAAGATTGTGTAATTTCTTCCTACTATGTCTAGTACACCAGAGAACCGATCAGCACTAGTGCTTTCTGTTTAGGAAGGGTAATTATCAGTTCCTTAAGTAGATTCAGTTCTATTCAACATTCAACTGGCCTATTTCTTCTGTGATTTTTTTTGACTGCTTAGAACTCATAATGGGAGGTTTTACATTTTTAAATGTTGTTAGGTATATGATTAGAATGAACATTCTTTTTTTTTCTTAAAGATTTTATTTTTATTTATTTGAGAGGTAGAGTTAAAGAGAAAGGGAAAGACAGAGAGAGAGAGATAGAGAGAGAGAGAATCTTCCATCAGCTGGTTCACTCCCCAAATGGCTGTAATGGCTGGAGCTGAACCGATCTGAAGCCTGGATCCAGGAGCCTCTTCCGGGTCTCCCATGCATGTGCAGGGGCCCAAGCACTTGGGCCATCTTCCACTGCCTTCTCAGGCCATAGCAGAGAGCTAGTTCAGAAGAGGAGCAGCCAGGACTCGAACCGGCACTCATATGGGATGCTGGCACCACAGGAGGAGGCTTAGCCCACTACACCACAGCACCAGCCCCTGAACATAGTTTTATATGGTTTATTTTCTTTCCATTTTTAAAATTTTTCTTTCTTTCCTTTTTATTCTCTTCCTCCCTCCCTCCCTCCCTCCCTCTCTTCCTCCCTCCCTCCTTCCCTCCTCCCTCCCCCCTCTTCCTTCCTTCCTTCCTTCCTTCCTTCCTTCCTTCCTTCCTTCCTTCCTTCTTTTCTTTCTTTCTTTCTTTCTTCCTTTCTTTCTTTCTTTCTTTCTTTCTTTCTTTCTTTCTTTCTTTCTTTCTTTCTTTCTTTCTTTCTTTCTTTCTTTCTCCACTTATTTGAAAGAGACACAGAAATAGGAAGAGATAGAGAAAGACAGACAGATTTCCATCTCCTGGTTCACTCCCCAAATGGCTGCAGAAGCCAGGGCTGGGTCAGCCTGAAGCCAGGAGCCAGGAACTCCATTCCAGGCCTTCCACGTGGATGGCAGGAACTCAAAGTTTGTGTCCCCTCTCTTTTTCTGACATCGCTGTAGTTATGTGGCCCTTAAGAGAGTAGTAAAAAAGGCTCAGGGCCAGTGCTATGGCAAAGTAGGTTAAGCCTCTGCCTGTGATGCCGGCATCCATTTTGGGCACTGGTTCGAGTTTCAGCTGCTCCACTTCCAATCTAGCTCCCTGCTAATGGCCTGGGAAAGCCATGGAAGTTGGTCCAGGTGATTGGGCCCCTGAACCCACATGGGAGACATAGAAGAAACTTTTGGCTCCAGGCTTCAGATCGGTCCAGCTCTGGCTGTTGTGGTCATTTGAGGGAGGGAAGCAGTGGATGCAAGATCTCTCTCTGTAACTCTGCTTCTCAAATAAACAAATCTTTTTTTTAAAAGGGTGCATCCCACTGGTTAAAGTTTCTGCTTGGGGCACATGCATCCCGTATCAGAGTGCCTGGCTCAAGGTCTGGTTCTGATGCAGCTTCCTGCTATTGTATACTCTAGGAGGCAGCAGACAGCTGAAGTAGTTGGGTCCCTGTCACTCACACGGGAGACCCAATTGGAGGTCCAGGCTCTGGGCTTTGAACTGGCCCAGCTAGATGGAAGATTTCACTCTGTCTCTCTCTGCCTTTCAAAGAAAATAAAAATAATAAAAAAAATAAACAAACTGTACCATGGAAGCAGATGCTGTGGGCTTCCCAGCTTCAGTCATGTGATGGGAAATGGAGAAAATCCATCTGCTGAGCCAGAAGTCTGGAGACATCCCCAGAGAGCAGAGGCATGAACATGAGAAGTCACACTGGAGTGTTCAGTTTTTACTGGAAAACTGGGTACGTGGAATTGTTCCCAGAGCACTAAGTGATGCAGGAATCGGAAGATGAGGGTAGAGAGCAATCAGTGGGGCTGCAGAAGGCCTGCTTCTCCCACTCCCGCTGTCTGCCATGAGTTCAGCCCACAAATCCAGCGGCAGAAAGCGGTATCTGTTAGTCAGCTGCTTCCGCGCTGCTGCCTGCAGGGTGTCATCCGCCTCGTGTGCACGGCAGTGCCAGGGCAGAGCCCACCTCGCGTCCACGTGGGGCAGTTTGCTCTTTCATGAAGCACCATGCCTGTCAGGCTCTTCCTGCAACCCAGCTGTGGAGCGGGGCCTGGCCCAGCTTCTCACCTCTCCCTGCTGCTCAGGTCGCAAGAAGCAAGGCCTTGAAGAAATTCAGCATTTTGTCTGTGGTTGTTTTCCTCTATATTTTGAGAGGTTAGTCCCAGCGGTTGGGTGGTGTGGGCTGGAGTAGAATTTTGGGGGTTCAATGTCTCCCAACCTGTGTGGGTTCCCCACGGTCCACAGAGGAAGCACACTTAAGGCCTTTCTCATCTGTCCCACTCTCACGGTTTCAGTATTCTTCAAGCAGACACTGTGTGAACGTTTATTTGGGAGGTGACTACAGAGTACCTTAGGGACAGGGAGAGTGACACTGGAGGAAAGGAAGTCTTTAGTGATGCAGTATCAAGCCGCTGCCTCTCGGGAAAGCAGGCCAATAATAACAACGATAGCAGTCATGAGCATGAACCAAAAGCAGCACATGTGAAGTGCTCTGCTTGCATTCTCTGTCCCTTTTAGATCATGTAGGTTGTGGAAGCTACGGCTGTTATTTAAAGTGCCATCATTCTTACTTCTCCATTTTCCACTTAATTTTGCAACAAACACAAGCAAAATGGAATCATTTCTAAGTAATCTTACAAACACTTCTGAGATCAAGCTGCCCCAAGTGAGGCAAGGTGGAGCTGGTCTGTGGCACCCGCTTGTGATGGCTGGAATTATTGATTTGTTAACAGGTGCACCAAGAACTCGTGTTAGAAGTGATCATCAGAACCTGACTCCTGCACTTTTCCCATGGTGTGAACAACCGGTCCCTGCCCAGTGATTCTTTTTTAGGTGTTGTTCCTCATGTTTTCAGAAAGGCTTCTGCATCATGAGAGTTCAGAAATTGTTTTTTTTTGGGACTGGCATTGAGGTATAGTGGGTTAAGTTACTGTCTGCAATGTCATCATCTCATATGGGAACCAGTTCAAGTTCTGGCTGCTCCAGTTCCAATCTACCCCCTTGCAAATGCACCTAGGAAAGCAGTGGAAGATGGTCCAAGTGTTTGGGGCCCTGCACCCATGTAGGAGACCCAGAAGAAGCTCCTGGCTACTTGCTTCAGCCTGGCCCAGCCCTGGCCATTGTGGCCCTTTGGGGAGTGGACCAGCAGATGGAAGATCTTGCTCTGTCTTTTCACCCCTTCTCTCTGTAACTCTGCCTTTCAAATAAATAAATTAAATATTTAAAAATTATTTTCTAAATGTTAGAGAAACATGTGAAATGACAGAAATCTACGTTCTTGAGCTACTATTTAATTAAATGAAGATATTACTCACAAAACAGAAAACACAATCACTGGAAACTGATTTCTTTTTTTTTTAATAACGCTTTTATTTAAAGAATATAAATTTCCAAAATACAGCTTATAGATTACAATGGCTTCCCCCCCATAACTTCCCTCCCACCCGCAACCCTCCCCTTTCCCACTCCCTCTCCCCTTCCGTTCACATCAAGATTCATTTTCAATTCTCTTTATATACAGAAGGTCAGTTTAGAATATATTAAGTAAAGATTTCAACAGTTTGCCCTCACATAGCAACACAAAGTGAAAAATACTGTTGGAGTACCAGTTATAGTATTAATTCACAATGTATAGCACGTTAAGGACAGAGATCCTACATGATATATATATTTTTAAATTGATTAATTTTCTATGCAATTTCCAATTTAACACCAAGATTTTTAAATCATTTGCAATTATCTTTATATACAGAAGATCAATTCAGTATATACTATGTAAAGATTTCATCAGTTTGCACCCACACAGAAACACAAAGTGTAAAAATACTGTTTCAGTACTAGTGATAGCATTATTTCACATTGGATAACACATTAAGGACAGATCCCTCATGAGACGTAAGTACACAGTGACTCCTGATGTTGATTTAACAATTTGACACTCTTGTTTATGGCGTCAGTAATCTCCCTAGGCTCTAGTCATGAGTTGCCGAGGCTATGGAAGTCTTTAGTGTTCGCCGACTTCGATCTTATTCCGACAGGGTCATAGTCAAAGTGGAAGTTCTCTCCTCCCTTCAGAGAAAGGTACCTCCTTCTTTGATGGCCCCGTTCTTTCCACTGGGATCTCACTCGCAGAGATCTTTCATTTAGGTCTTTTTTTTTCTTCCCAGAGTGTCTTAGCTTTCCATGCCTAAAATATTCTCATGGGCTCTTGAGCCAGATCCGAATGCCTTAAGGGCTGATTCTGAGGCCAGAGTGCTATTTAGGACATCTGCCATTCTATGAGTCTGCTGTGTATCCCACTTCCCATGTTGGATCATTCTCTCCCTTTTTGATTCTATCAGTATTAGCAGACACTAGTCTTGTTTGTGTCATCCCTTTGACTCTTAGACCTATCAGTGTGATCAATTGTGAGCTGAAATTGATCACTTGGACTAGTGAGATGGCCTTGGTACATGCCACCTTGATGGGATTGTATTGGAATCCCCTGGCACAATTCTAACTCCATCATTTGGGGCAGTTCCGATTGAGCATGTCCCAAATTGTACATCTCCTCCCTCTCTTATTCCCACTCTTATATTTAACAGGGATCACTTCTCAGTTAAATTTAAACGCCTAAGAATAATTGTGTGTTAATTACAGAGTTCAACCACTAGTACTAGGATAAAAAAAAATACTACTATGGATAAAGTATTACATTGTACAACAACAGTCAGCACAAGAGCTGATCAAGTCACTATTTCTCATAGTGTCCATTTCACTTCAACAGGTTTCCACTTTGGTGCTCAGTTAGTCGTCGCCAATCAAGGGAAACAAATGATATTTGTCTCTTTGGGACTGGCTTAATTCACTCAGCATGATGTTTTCCAGATTCCTCCATTTTGTTGCAAGTGACCGGATTTCATTGTTTTTGACTGCTGTATAGTATTCTGTAGAGTACATGTCCCATAATTTCCTAATCCAGTCTACTGTTGATGGGCATTTGGGTTGGTTCCAAGTCTTAGCTATTGTGAATTGAGCCTCAATAAACATTACTGTGCAGACGGCTTTTTTGTTTGCCAATTTAATTTCCTTTGGGTAAATTCCAAGGAGTGGGATGGCTGGGTTGAATGGTAGGGTTATATTCAGGTTTCTGAGGAATCTCCAGACTGACTTCCATAGTGGTTTAACCAGTTTGCATTCCCACCAACAGTGGATTAGTGTCCCTTTTTCCCCACATCCTCTCCAGCATCTATTGTTGGTGGATTTCTGAATGTGAGCCATTCTCACCAGGGTGAGGTGAAACCTCATTGTGGTTTTATTTGCATTTCCCTGATTGCTAGTGATCTTGAACATTTTTTCATGTGTCTGTTGGCCATTTGGATTTCCTCTTTTGAAAAATGTCTATTGAGGTCCTTGGCCCATCTCTTAAGTGGGTTGTTTGTTTTGATGTTGTGGAGTTTCTTAATTTCTTTGTAGATTCTGGTTATCAACCCTTTATCTGTTGCATAGTTTGCAAATATATTTTCCAATTCTGTTGGTTTCCTATTCACTTTCCTGACTGTTTCTTTTGCAGTACAGAAACTTTTCAATTTGATGCAATCCCAGTAGTTAATTTTGGCTTTGACTGCCTGTGCTTCTGGGGTGTTTTCCAAGAAGTCTTTGCAAGTACCTATGTCTTGCAGGGTTTCTCCTATGCTCTCTAATAATTTGATGGTGTCGGGTCATAGGTTTAAATTTTTAATCCATGTTGAATGAATTTTTGTGTAGGGTGAAAGGTAGGAATCTTGCTTCATGGTTCTGCACGTGGAAATCCAGTTTTCCCAGCACCATTTATTAAACAGACTGTCCTTGCTCCAGGGATTGGTTTTGGATCCTTGATCAAATATAAGTTGGCTGTAGATGTTTGGATTGATTTCTGGTGTTTCTATTCTGTTCCATTGGTCTATCCATCTGTTTCTGTACCAGTACCATGCTGTTTTGATAACTACTGCCCTGTAGTATGTCCTGAAATCTGGTATTGTGATGCCTCCGGCTTTGGGAAACTGATTTCTAAGTGCGTTGGCTTTGTCCCAGACTGTTATACGTGAGGTCATGAAAAAGTTATCGGAAATTCCTACCATGAAAAAACTCAATGAATTTTATTTGCTTATTAAAATAACAATTTTCTTTAAAAAATAATTAAGTATAAATTTCGAAAGTACAACTTTTGGATTATAGCAGTTCTTTCCCCCATAACCACCCTCCCACCTGCAAACCATCCCATTTCCTACTCCCTTTCCCAACCCATTTCTCATTAAGATTCATTTTTAATTATCTTTATATACAGAAGATCAACTCTATACTAAATAAAGATTTCAACAGTTTGCACCCACAGACACACAAAGTATAAAGTACAGTTTGAAGACTAGTTTTACTGTTAATTCTCATAGTAGAACACATTAGGGACAGAGGTCCTACATGGAGAGCAAATGCACAGTGACTCCTGTTGTTGATTTAACAACTGACACTCTTATTTATGACGTCAGTAATCACCCGAAGCTCTTGTCATGAGCTGCCAAGGCTATGGAAGCCTCTTGAGTTTGCCAACTCTGATCATATTTAGACAAGGCCATACTCAAAATGGAAGTTCTCTCCTCCCTTCAGAGAAAGGTACCTCCTTATTTGATGGCCCTTTCTTTCCACCAGGATCTTACTCACAGAGATCTTTCATTTAGGTCATTTTTTGCCAGAGTGTCTTGGCTTTCCATGCCTGAAATACTCTCCTGGGATTTTTTAGCTAGATCCGAATGCCTTAAGGGCTGATTCTGAGACCAGAGTGCTGTTTAGGGCATTTGTTATTCTATGAGTCTGCTGTGTGGCCCGATTCCCATATTGGGTCATTCTCTCCTTTTTAATTCTATCAATTATTATTAGCAGACACTAGTCTTATTTATTTGGTCCCTTTGACACTTAATCCTATCTTTATGATCAGTTATGAACTTAAACTGATCACTTTAACTTATTTCCTTATTAATTTAAATTAAGACATATGAATTTCATTTATTTCATATATACAGATTCAGGACCACAGTGATACTCCATACCCACCCTCCTTCCCACCCACACTCCCAACCTTCTTCCTCCTCCCTTTCCTATTCCCATTGTTAATTTTTACAAAGATCTACTTACAGTTTACTTGATACTCCTAAGATTAACTATACACTAAGTACAGAGTTCAATAAACAGTATGAAGAAAAAAACACTTTTGTGTCAACAGTAGAGACAAGGTCTGTAGACAATCATTGACTATCAAAATGTTTTTGCACCAACCAAAATAAACCTCTTTTTTTTATTTGACAGGTAGAGTTATAGTCAGTGAGAGAGAGAGAGAGAGAGAGAGAGAGAGAGAGAGAGAGACAGAGAGAAAGGTCTTCCTTCTGTTGATTCACTCCCCAAATGCTGCTGTGGCTAGCGCTGAGCCGATCTGAAGCTAGGAGCCAGGTGCCTCCTCCTGGTCTCCCATGCGGGTGCAGGGCCCAAGCACCTGGGCCATCCTCCACAGCCGTCCCAGACCACAGCAGAGAGCTGGACTGGAAGAGGAGCTACCATGACCAGAGCCAGTGCCCACATGGGATGCAAG